>FR990031.1:0-4800000 GCA_905404135.1 Hesperia comma
GAATAAAATAAATATTTGTCGTAATATGGCTTCGACGCTCCGGCGATAGATTAGTTACCTTTCGCTCCAAGAGATGGCGTTGCTTGTGGCTAATATGTAGTCTATACTTTTAGTTACCAGTCGGTCCAAGAGATGGCGTTGCTTGTGGCTAATATGTAGTTCATGCTTTTAGTTACCAGTCGGTCCAAGAGATGGCGTTGCTTGTGGCTAATGTGTGGTGTTCAGAAGAATCTCACTAGATGGCACTAAGATGAACGATTTATCGACGAAGATGTCAGTAGCTGTCACCGTAAAAATAAGATGGCGATTCTGATCGCTAATTTCAACGAGTCTGCAAACCTAATTTCGGTAAACTATAAAAAACTTAAATTCTAACTATTTTCACCTACAAAATTGGTCCTTCGAACCGGATAGTTAAGATTTCGAGCCAGAAAGTGTTGTGAACAGTGTAAAAGTGTTTTCTGTGTAAAAAACAGTATCGTAAGTAGCGGCACGTGCGTAAGTACAAAATTATTTGGAAACAGTGATAAAACTATATCATATCATGTAAAGTGGACTTATATCGCTAAATAACGTAATGAACTATAATTATATTTGCTGAAACAAGTGTTCCAAGTAATACTTTTTGAGAAAATTTGTGTGAAAAATTCCAACCGGTGGTTACAATTTGAACTTTGCAAAGTGTTTTCGCGTATTATTTTACCAATCGGTCAAGGAGATCATTAAAAAAACAACGTGTTGGTGTAATACTAAACAATACACACGAGTTCTGAATAGAAATAGCGTGGTTTAGTAGTATTTTCACTAAGCGGACAGACCGGTGTCGTACCTATTTACCTACTACCTACATATTGCCGATAAAAACTTTTATCATTATATTTATTAAAAAGCAATAAAAATGGCAAAGGTCGACAAGCTCATTGCATGCCAACTCGATAGATACAAAAACCTACAAAAAGCGTTGGTTAATTACAGCAAAACACCTAAAACTCGATTTTCCATTAGTTACTTAGAAACAAGGTTAGAGGCCTTAGAAAAAGCTTGGACATCGTTTACTGCTACTCATGATGAAATCGTAGGTTGCTTAGATGGTATGGAGATAGAGGACATAATTTATTTTAAGGAGAACACTTATTTTGATTACGAGGAGACTTACATCAATTATAAGAGCGACTTAAAGTCAAAGTTATCTGAAATTACAGTTTCACAATCTACATTACAACAGACACAACAAGCACCGTCACATAGTATGGAGCTGAAACTTCCAAGCATAAATATTCCTACATTTTCAGGGAGATATATAGATTGGCCAGCATTTCATGATATCTATGAATCTTTAATACATAAAAATACACGGTTGGATGATGTACAAAAATTACACTATCTAAAAACAAGTTTGAGTGGAGAGGCTGAGCTTCTTTTAAAGAATATTTATATCACAAGTCAAAATTATTCACAAGCATGGGAGACTCTCAAGAAAAGATACAACAATAAACGGTATATTGCTAATTGCATATTCAAGAATTTGTTTACTTTAAAGAAAATAAATAATGAATCTGATCAAAGCATAAAACACCTTTTGGATACCACAACTGAATGTTTAGGTTCTCTCAAAAACTTGGGATTGCCAACAGAATCTTGGGATGCCATCATAGTGTACCTCACAGTATCTAAATTAGATAATGAAAGTCACAGGTTGTGGGAACAACATATTGCATCGGAGTCAAACGAATTAGCAACTTTAAAAGATTTGTTTACCTTCTTAGAAAACCGGTTTAGATCATTAGAGATTATGGACTGCAATAACAAACCTAACAAATCAAAATCCTTCCATGCGGCTATTGGGGATGTTCCGGAACAAATTATTAAATGTTCATTCTGCAAGGCTGATCATTACCTTTATCAATGTAAGCAATTTGCAAAAAGGGATTTTAAGGAAAGATATTCTTTTGCTCAAACAAATAATCTTTGTTTTAATTGTTTGATTCCAAATCACTCTGCTTACCAATGTAAAAGGAAAACAAGTTGCAAAATATGTCACAAAAAGCATCATTCATTGTTGCACCCTGATAAAGGGAGATTACAGGAGTTTCAACCGAAATTAGGCGAGGAAACAAAACATGCAGACTCAATACAAACAGTGTCACATTTTTCAAACAACCCGAGTCAAGTTTTATTAGCTACAGCACTAGTAGACATTACAACCAGCTGCGGCCAAACACAGGTCTACCGTGCACTCATTGACCAGGGGTCTCAAAGCTCATTTGTGTCTGAGAATTTCGCACAAACAACAGGTTTGAAGCGAATTAAAAACAACATTGAGTTTCATTTAAGTGAAGGCAAAACCATACATTCAAGGTTCTCTGTAGAATTTGAAATGAAGTCTAAATGCAATCCAACCTTCACTTTATGGGTAAAAGCATATATAGGTAATTAGCCACATAACAACATACCTGCCACAAAAATATATCACTTTGTCAAATTGGCCAGAGCTTGATACACTTACACTAGCAGACCCAAATTTTAACAAGCCTGGAAGAATTGATATGCTGCTAGGGGCCAGTGTGACCAGCAAAATCATGGAGCATGGTATGTCGAGAAGTCCAGTTGGAACTTTAGCACAAAAAACACAACTTGGATGGATCATTTCAGGTGACACTAACACAATGATGGAAAACAACAGAATTGTTAGCATGCATTCTTGTGTGTGTGAAAACAACATGCTTAAACAGTTCTGGGAATTGGAGGATGAATTCCTACCATTAGAGAGGAAAATGTCAAAAGAGGAAATTAGATGTGAAGAAATCTATAGTACAACAACAGTCAGAACAGAAACAGGACAATACAAGGTGAAACTGCCGTTCAAAGAAGAAATTGAGAATCCTGTTAAGAAATGTGGAGAAACAAAGGATATTTCTACTGCTAGATTTCTACAATTGGAAAGAAGATTCCAACACAACCTTAAATTAAAGATGGAGTACACGCGGGTCATGCAAGAATATTTGCAACTAGGACACATGATATTGGCTGATGAAAACAATGACAATGGCATATACTTACCCCATCATGCAGTAGTACGAGATGATAAGGATACCACCAGAGTTAGAGTGGTTTTTGATGCATCGTGCAAGGGTACTGGGGGATCTTCATTAAATGACACCCTACTTACGGGCCCTATCTTACAGGATGATCTACGTACCTTGCTCATGAAGTGGAGAACATACAAAATTGTCTTAACAAGTGATATTGTAAAGATGTATCGACAGGTACTTGTGGCTGATGACGACACTACATATCAACAAATTATTTGGAGGGAGAACTCCGATCAGCCTCTTAACACATACAAATTATTAACTGTTACATTTGGAACAGCATGTGCTCCATACCTGGCAGTACGAACTCTACGGCAAGTGGCTGAAGATGAAGGTCACAAGTACCCTATAGCAGCAAAGTTGGTCAAGAACTCATTTTATATGGATGACTTCATGTCAGGATGTCAAAATGTTGCGGAGGCTGTAGAAATTCATGGACAAATGACCCAGCTATTACAGTGTGGGGGGTTTGAATTACAAAAATGGTCCAGTAACTGTAATGAAGTTTTAGAGACCATAGCAAAAAATCAATCACATCGACAAAGCTTTGAAATAAAATTTGATCAAGTGTTTAAAATTCTTGGACTTACATGGGATAGACAGGTAGATCAGTTTAAATTCAAGGTGAACCTACCAGCAACAGCACCTATAGTAACCAAAAGAACTATCTTATCAGAAGTTTCACGGCTATTTGATCCCTTTGGTTGGCTAGCTCCTGTGATTATCTTAGCTAAAATAATGATACAAAGGCTTTGGCTATGCAACGCTGGATGGACTGACCCGTTACCTGAAAAAATAGTTGAGGACTGGTTGACCTACCGAGATAAACTTCAACAACTAGAACATGTAAGAATAGATAGGTGGATTAAGACACAGCCTTCCAATTCACATGTAGAGATCCATGGGTTTGCCGATGCATCAACGGTTGCATATGCAGCTGTGCTGTATATCAGAGTCGTAGATGAAGAAGGGGTAACAGTGACTCTCCTGGGAAGTAAAACAAAGGTGGCACCATTGAAACAAGTGTCTTTACCTCGCCTGGAATTGTGTGCTGCGGTATTGGTGGCCAAATTACTTGCAGAAGCTAGTAAGGTTCTGGAAATTCCAAAAACAAATGTGTATGGATATACGGACTCAATGGTTGTATTAGCCTGGATTCAATCACAACCTATTCGATGGCAAACATTTGTAGCAAACAGAGTAGCAGATATACAAGGTAATTTGGACAATGATAGGTGGAGCCATGTCAAATCCGAAGCTAACCCGGCTGATTTAGCTTCAAGGGGGGTGGACCCTTCAGAATTAAGAAATGAAATGCTATGGTGGCAAGGCCCTGAGTTTCTGAGAAATCGAGTAATCAAACAACACAAACCACAGCTGCCTCAAACTGAGTTAGAAAAAAGAAAACAAAGACAGCAAGTGTTCTGTTGCAACACGGGAGAAAACACTCTTGAACGGTTTTCCAGTTTGAATAGAATGATTCGAGTACTCTCTTACTGCAGGCGATTTCTAAGATTAAGGAAAGGAAAAGAAAATAGTAAAAATCAATTTAGTCACTTAACAACCATAGAGCTAAGGGAAACTTTAAACAATTTGATAAGGTTAGAACAATCGAAATATTTTCAAGAAGAAATTGAAGATTTAAGAAATAAGAAAGAAATAAAACAAAGAAGTAAGCTTAAAACTTTATCACCTTATTTGGAACAGGGGTTTTTAAGAGTTGGAGGACGTCTACAAGCTGCTCAACTAGCCCATGATAAAAAACATCCTATTATATTGCCAAAGGAATCACATCTCACAAGGTTGATTGTTATGGATGCACATTTAAAGCTATTACATGGAGGTAATATGCTAACAATCAACTACATTAGATCAAGGTATTGGGTTATAGGATTGAAGCCTCTGGTTAAGAAAATAATTCATGGGTGTGTAACCTGTACTAAACATAGAGGTAGTACAACTCAACCTCGTATGGGTGATTTACCGTTAGACCGCATGCAACCAGGTAGACCTTTTCAGACGAGTGGCGTAGATTATGCTGGACCAATCCAAATAAGAACTTCCAAAGGACGAGGTCATAAGTCTTATAAGGGCTATATATGCCTATTTGTTTGTTTCTCAACTAAGGCTGTTCATCTGGAAGCAGTGAGTGATTTAACCAGCCAAGCATTCATAGCAGCATTCAGGAGATTTGTTGCTAGAAGAGGCCATTGTTCAGACTTATGGAGCGACAATGGCACTAATTTTGTCGGCGCAGCCAAAGAACTTGAAATGTTATTTAAGCAGTGTCAAGGAAGTTTAGCTTCGGAAATAGTGGAGACTTTGGCAAATGATGGAACCGCTTGGCATTTTATTCCACCGAGGACTCCAAATTTCGGGGGCTTATGGGAAGCAGGAATAAAATCAGCCAAAACACATCTGATGAAGATAGTGGGGAACTCAACCCTTACATTTGAAGAGCTTACAACTTTGCTTACACAGATAGAAGCTTGCCTCAATTCTAGACCAATCTGTGGATTGAATGATCACCCGGATGACGTTTGCGCTCTAACTCCATCCCATTTCTTGATAGGCGAACCTTTAGTTGCCATACCAGACACACCAGAAAGCAACTTACCTATTAGTCCTCTTCATAGATGGAAATTAGTACAACGCATGACAGCTCATTTCTGGAAACGATGGAGTACAGAGTACTTACACACTCTACAACAAAGACACAAGTGGCAAACTAACGCTCGTGCACCTGAGGTTGGTGAAGTGGTACTTGTGAAGGAACCAGCACTTCCTCCTACAAAGTGGCTCATGGCAGTGGTAGTAGGTACACATCCGGGTCCCGATGGTGAAATACGGGTGGTCAGCCTGAAAACCAGGACTGGCCTGCTCAAGCGCCCAGTTTCCAAACTGGTCGCTCTTTTAAAACAATAAGAAGAATATACTACGGTGGGCGGCTGCTGAAGAACAAGGTTCTTGGTGGGCGGGATGTTCAGAAGAATCTCACTAGATGGCACTAAGATGAACGATTTATCGACGAAGATGTCAGTAGCTGTCACCGTAAAAATAAGATGGCGATTCTGATCGCTAATTTCAACGAGTCTGCAAACCTAATTTCGGTAAACTATAAAAAACTTAAATTCTAACTATTTTCACCTACATGTGGTTACAAAAACTCAAGTAAATATTTAAGTGAGGTTTTCATACAAAAGGCCAGATTTTTTTGGCGTTTTATACATAATGGTACGGAACCCTACGTGCGCGAGTCCAACTCGCACTTGTCTTTTTTGACCTCACGCAAGTTCATATTCCCGCAGCGTACATATAAAAATAAAACGAGTCTTTGTGGCTTTCGTGATGTTTCTGGTCTTTCACTTAATCTTCGCAACTAACATTGTTCCAAGGTAAATGTAGAATTGGTTGAACTCGTAGTTTGCAATCTAAGTGACTCCTCGCAATCACCATCTTGGTCTTAATGCGGTTTAGCTTCAATCCGAACTCTTGACTTGCACTCCCTATTTTGAGAAGTAAATGACGAGTACCAGATACAAAAGGGGGCGTGTCGCCTACATAGCATAAATTTATTATCCTATTTCCACCCAGTCCCAGTATTAGTCTTCAAATTTATCGGGCATTATTTGTTCAGAGGGGTCATTTAACAGAAGTAAGTACCTTTGAAAAATCAACAAAATGATTGTATGTAACTATGTAGGCTTGTTAAATTCTGCCTTCTGTATCATTGATGTATTATTCATTTGAGAAGTGTGACAACTACAGCATTATTATATCTCACTCTCTCTCTTATATCTCACTCCAGCAAAGTATTATTACACAATTCTTATGAATGAATAAAAAAAATCGAAATCGTGCCAAAACGCTATTTTTCCTAAAAAGAAGGAGTACCTTGTACTCGATTAAAGTTTATAAGAACTATTTAGGCTGTTTATAGTTGTCACACTTCTTAACCTAACTTAAAGGAATCAAAACAGTTTGAGTCAATAATTATGGCCCTTGCCCTGTGTATTCTTATTTTGCTACAAATATTATGGAAAATATTGACACCCTATGTGTCCAAGGTTCATGTAGTTTAAATTGGGATTGCGTCTTTTCTGTGGTTTATCACCTGGAAACAAGAACACTCAGTCTGGTATTTTTGATTTTAAAATATCCTGAAATCGTGCTATAAAGATTCTACTTAAGCTGTGTTAAATATTTTTAATTTTTATAAAAAAGGGCAGAAATTGAACTAAAAAATCGCCCCCTTAAACCTCTTCAACGCCCCCCAATTTTTTTCGAACCTCTTACCGCCCCCCTGTAGACCTTCAGCGCCCACAGGGGGCGTTATCGCCCACCTTGAGAATCACTGCTCATATTTATAATATTAACTCGGTTCTTTCAAATCTGCACCTATGTAGGTACTGGCTACGCACTTCTGCCTCTTAACCTTTGAAATTAATGGCTTTTGCCCTAAAGCTGGCGCTTCCCAACAATAGGAATATATAGAGCAGCAGAGCAATGCTGGTTTGCTGGATTTTTATGAAATTGTGATAGATAGCAAACGAGCAGGCAGAAACCTTCCGATGCCGCCCATAACAAATGTGATAAGCCTAGAACAAGACTCAAGTCTCGTTCTAATTCGGTCACAGATGCATTGCTACCCTTAACGACATATTATACAATAGTCGCCTCGAAATAACTGCTTTTTACAAAAAAATAACAGACTTCAACCTTCTTAAGCAGAGATAACTCAAAAACTACTCGCCAGATGGCGCTCAATTCAACATGTAAGTGTAAAGTTCTCGTCACTACAAATTAATCAAGCCCAAACACTAGATAACTGCAGTAAATCGTTGAGGAGTTCCCTCGACTGTCTTTCGGCTTCATCACATCGACTCCGGACCTTCATGAAATGGTAGCGCTTTAATGTACTTATGATAACATGAACAAACTCACTAGTCGTCCATACAATTTTCAAAAGTTCCCCTCGATTTCTCTGAGATTTCTCGATCATCAGATCCTGATGTCCTTATCAGGGGACCACACTGTGCAATGTGCATATCTACTTTACAACAAAAAAAGAATTATCAAAATCGGCTAATGACGAAAAAATCGCTGAACACCCATAAAAAAAAGCATATAATACAGTCGAATTGAGAACCTTTTTTTGAAGTCGGTTAAAAAATGTATCACCGACTCATCATCGGCTGATGATACATCCTTAGCGCGCTAGCGGTGATAGCCTAGTGGTTAAGAATTCGGCCTCCTATTCGGAGGGTCCGGTTTCGAATCCCAGGGCACACACCTCTGACTTTTCGGAGGTATGTGCATTTTAAGTATTTAAATGTCACTTGCTACAAACGGTGAAGGAAAACATCGTGAGGAAACCTACACTACACTACCTACCTGCCTGAGAGTTCGGAAAAACCCAAAGGTATGTAAAGTCCGCCAATCCGCACTTGGCCAGCGTGGTGGACTACGGCCTTAACCTTCTCATTCTGAGAAGAGACCCGTGCTCAATAGTGGGCCGTGATGGGTTGAGATGATGACATCCTTAGTTTTTAAAGTAGATAGAAGAAGACATTGCTTTGACGATGTGAATAATACTATTACGCAGGTACTACACTGGTTTTCTTGTAATAACTTGATGTTAAACGCGAAGAAAACCAAGTGTGTCAAATTCACATTACCGAAAGTAAAACAGGCGCCAACTAACATACTTCTAAATGGGGAAATACGTGACTTGATAAATTGTACAAAGTTTCTTGGCCTTACGATAGATTCACGTGAAAATAATATAATTATGTTTTGTAAAAGATAAATAAAAAATCCAAACACTCAGTTATTTGAATTCTTCGCATAAATTTGAGGTTATGTGAAAAAAAATGTGGATACAAAAATTGTAGATCTTTTTATTACCTACAACTTTGCCATATAACATTTTTTCATGGGACTTTTAGTTTTTCCGAAAATTGCGATAAACCCAGTGGCGGCGCTAGACCACACTTGGACGTCGGCGAAATTAGGTACGCGAGGCCTTTTTTATTTCCCAGTCAAAAAGAAAACTTTAGATTATACATAATTATAATCTGTGGGATAAACTGAAAAAAAATCTACGCGAAACTGTGGGGATGGGGAAAAGCCAGTATAACGTTTAGAGGACATTGACCCAAAATTATATTCCGACTAGCTTCTGCGAGCGGTTTCACCAGAGACCTGTGCGAACTACCTACTTCGCGGACTTCAGACAAAAAGCAGCCTATAGTCTTCCTCGATAAATGACCTATCTAAACTCTATTTGAAATGGAGCTGGACACTATGTAAACAAACCATTAAAATTCTTTTGTAGGGTTATCACTAAGTGACATTTGTCTGAATCAAATGCGTTATGTTTGAAACATAACGCATTAACGCAGTAGTTACTATAATTTTTCTGAATCCATATTTAACTATGTAGCGATCGATAAAAACTTCAAACTGCGAGAACATACGGTAAAAATAATGTTATTAACACTTTCGTAATTGAATAACTCATGCAGCCACAACCTTAAAAACCAAAAGCGATTTTAAACCTTTCGTAAAACTAATATTATTTGAAGTAAGCCTAACCAATAATTCTGTAAATTATTATTTTTTCTAGTATTTGATCTATTTTGAGGTTAGAACATCAAGGTTTTAAATACAAAGTCAATATGTACGTAATTATATGTTTTAATACTTTTAAAGCACTTCTCATTGAAAATACAATTGATTAATTTGTAATAAAGACTTAAACATTAACCAAACAAAACTAACAAACGACTGATAATACGACAAAATGTTTCATGTCACTGATTGTTTACTGTTGCTAGGCAACGCTTTGTTTACATAGTGTCCAGCTCCATTTCAAATAGAGTTTAATAACACTGACAGATGTTTTTTCAAATTGGTCCAGTAGTTCCTGAGATTAGCGCGTTCAAACAAACTCTCCCGTTTTTTACGCTTTGGGCATGGACGTATAAAGCTTTGGGCTACATTATCCCAGTTTTATTAAGGACTAGCTTTTGCCAGCGGCTTCGCCCGCGTGAATTTCGTTTAAACTTCACCCCTTTATTTCACCCACTTAAGTGTCATAAACGTAAGAGTAGATAAAATATAGGTATACTCATGGACGTATAAAGAGAGGTATAAGTACTTAATCAGAAAGCTTCGAACTGCTAAGCTATCGGGAGTTACCTACACGTGTTATTGTGAGTCAACCATAAAAGATAGACATATGTATGCTGTCGTGGAATATTTTTTATATAATTTTAAGGAGAACATTTCCGTCATACATGATTTCTGTGTAGCTTTAACCATTAAGATTGCACACGCGACGGAAGCTTAAAAAATGGAGTAACTTCTCCCGTTTCCCCAACATTTCCCTTCACTGCTCTGCTCCTATTGATTGTAGCGTGATGAAAAGTATACTATAACCAGCGCGGGAGTATGAAAAATAATTGTACGAAGTTTCGTTCAAATCCGTCGAGTACTTTTTGTTTCTATAACGGTTATACATCAGACAGACAGACAGACAAAAATTTTACTGATTGCATTTTTGGCATCAGTATCGATCCCTAATCACCCCCTGATAGCTATTTTGGAAATATATTTAATGTACAGAATAATTGACCTCTCTACAGATTTATTATAAGTATAGTGAAAATATAATATAGCCTATGTCACCCGGGAATAGTGTAGCTTTCCAAAAGTGAAAGATTTTTCAAATCGGTTCAGTAGTTTCGGAGCCTATTCAATGCAAATAAACAATCAAATCTTTGCTTTTTATATTTAGTGCAGAAGTATAGATGTACGAGTACGATTATAAATTAAAAATGTACAACTGTGTGTTTATTTCAGAAAAGTGCTGAAGAGTTTCTTCTCCGCAATGACTAACGGCCTTTGCAAAACGGTGGCAGGATTTGTGGGAATGGTCACGTGTACGTAAAAATGAAACACCACATTTATTAGACACAATAATTTATTTGGTAGTACACTGCAAAATATACACGCGCGCCGCCGGCTTTACCTACTCGGTCACATCGTTTAATTAGTACTTATTTAGTAAATCCATTCAAATATTCTATGAAAGACAGACGGTCGGCAGTGACGTCACGCGGCCTCACTCTGTTAATTATTAATGAACCTTAATGAACGGCAATTACCGCGTCCGTCGCCACGCGGCCAGTCGCCAGTCGCCAGTCGCCAGTCGCCAGTCGATCGGGATCGAGGAAAGAAACAAAATTATTGCGAGTGATTCGATATAAGATTAAGTACACTGACGTAAGCGACATTTCGCTGATATAAAACTGATACTAAAAGCGGGCAATCGAACTCTTCTTATCTTAACATACCGTAGACTATGCGATAAAATAACAAGAGTAACAACAACACTATGTACAAGAGGCGGGCGCCGCGGGAAGTACCGGCGGCGCGGCGGCGCTAACTAGTCCGCGGCGCTCCGCCCCCCTCGCCCCTCGCCCCTCACCCCTCGCCGGTACCGGCTTACGACTTCTTCCTGCAAGGACAAACATGTTTTTGAACTCGCGACACTCGATTTGCTACGTCTATCAATCTAAATTATAAAATTGGCATCTCTACATAGTATAACTCTACATAGTATACTGTGGAAATGTGAAAAGTATGGTATACGCGGTCGATCACTAGAATGGATCCAAAGCTACCTCAGCAATAGACAACAGTATGTAGAATTAACTAATATAAATGCAAAAACTGAGGAAGAAGAAATAATCAAATCTGACGTAAAATATAACAAAGTAGGCGTTCCACAAGGAAGCGTTTTAGGGCCGCTTCTGTTTATTATATATATCAATGACATACCAAATATAACTAATTATCAATGCTCCTTATTTGCTGATGACATATCCATAATTATTTCAGAAAAAAACGACACTGACTATAATACAGACATAAATAATACAATTGACCACATAATAGAATGGCTTAATGACAATAACTTATCAATTAATATGACCAAAACCAAATTTATTCAATTTGCAAACAAAGGCTCCAAAAAACCCACCTTAACGGTACAGCACAATCAACAATCGTTAACAGAAGTTGAGTCAATAAAATTTCTTGGAATAGTTATAGACAGGCACTGCAACTGGAAAGAACATATTGCAAAACTCTGCTCGAAGATAAATCGTTTTGTTTATCCCCTATGGCGCCTGCCGAAAATAAGCAGTAGAGCAACTGCTTTACAGGCCTATCACGGTTACGTAAGCTCTAACCTTAGATATGGCATAGTACTTTGGGGAAACTCAGTAGCCTTTAAAAAAGTTTTCTTAGCACAAAAAAAATGTATACGAGCCATATGTAATGTCTCCTCGGATAAGAGTTGCAAGCCTTTATTTAAAGAACTTGGTTTATTAACGTTAGCGGGTATTTACATCTATGAGGTTAGTATCTTTGTTAAAACACATATTATGCATCTATTCAAAAAAAAAAGAAGATTACTGTACAGTTTTTACTAGATATCCTATGAGGCTGTGGGCCCAACCGTGTAGAACTGAAATAAAGTCACGAAATGCATATTACATGTGTATAAAAATATATAATAAATTACCCGAAAATTTAAAGAACCTAAAACTAATGCACTTTAAAAAACAATTATACCAATGGCTACTACTCAAGTGCTACTACTCAAGTACTACAGGAACTTTTAGAAAGTACTCAATTAAAAAGTAAATTTTAATTTTATTTTTGACATTGATATTGTAATTTGTAATTTGTAATGTGTAATTGTAATTGTTGTGACATTGTATTGTGTAATAGTTTTAAGTAAATTAATCTTGCATGACATATTGTATAAATAATAACTAAATGATTCAAATTAATAGCTGACACCTATATGTATTAAAATGATTATTATAATATAAATTGACATTATGTTATCTGAAATTTGCACGCCATCTCTATGGTAAATTGTGAGCGTTGTACTATATAAACAGTAAGATCTCTTGTTACCACAATTTCAGCAAATAAAATATTCATTCATTCATTCATTCATAAAACAAAGTCGCTTTCTCTATCCCTTTGTGTCCTTAAATCTTTGAAACTACGCAACGCATTTTGATGCGGTTTTTTTTAATAGATAGAGTGATTCAAGAGGAAGGTTTATATGTATAATAACATCCATTAAAATAGTTATTGCACCCGTGCGAAGCCGGGGCGGGTCGCTAGTACATTAATAAATTATTAAGGGATCGAGATTAGGTTCAATGAACGAGGTACTCACTGGTCGTGGTTGTCGGTGTCGGAGTCGTCGAGCTCGGGCTTGGTGCGGCGCTTCTCGTACACCAGGATGATGGCGCACAGGATGAACACCTCCGCGCAGATCCCGAGGAACGGCCACAGCGCCGCGTACATGTCCTGCGCACACAACACAACACAACGCTATACATATACAGCGCCCGACCGGCCGAGGTACATACATGTAGCATACACTGACGTTTACATACATTGGCAATGCAAAAGAGCAAAACATATGATACACGTATGGCAGAGCGAGATAGATAGACGAAATCAATTTTTAGACGGCATAGCGGGCTTAGCGAGCTCTTGTCAAAAATTGTTGCTCAATTTTCTCAAAATACTTAATTTATTTTTTACATTTCTGGGTGGAATAACGTCCTTTGTAATCTTAATTAGTGATGGTTACCTGAAAGTGACTCCTATAAATATAAAAACCCCCAAGCGTCGCGCTCGGCACCGACGGCGGGCGATTCATTTTTGGTTTCGTTCAAGTGAGACAGTTGCCAATCTATAGTTATATTATAATAAATGTATGGGCACCTTGACGCGCAGCACGGTGGAGTCGGTGAGGCCGGCGCCGGGCGTGCAGTTGTAGCGGCCGGCGTCGGTCCGCGCGGCCGCCGCCACCAGCAGCACGCCGTCGGGCACGCCCTGCTCGCTCGCCTCCAGCGACACGCGCTCGCCGAGCGCCTCGCGCACCTCCGTGTAGTTGGCGTCCCACTCCGACGAGTTCGTGTACCACCACGTCACCGTCGGGTACGGCTTGCCGGTCACCTGCGACATCACCATACAGATTTTACACTAGAGGGCAAAAGCCAGGCTTCAGAGCGTACCTCGGATAAAAAGAGACAAAATCTTTAGTTTACCTTTCTCTTTCTGGCTCATCGAGATCGGAAAGAGATAGGTAATTACCGTTATCGTTGTTTCTCTTTCTAACCGGGGGCGATTACAATGTATGGGCAGCCGTATGGCTCACCCACCCTAGTGTAATATCTCTAAGGACACCACACACACACGTCAGTCAGTTCGCTTCCGGCCGGTCGGGAGACGCGGATACGTCGAGTCGAGCAGGAACGCTCACCTTGCAGACGAGCTTCAGCTTCTGTCCCTCGACGACGTTGGTGTTGGGCGGCAGCTTGGCGTAGGGGTTCCCGCGCACGGCCCAGCGCAGCTCCTGTCCGGCGGGCGGTGCGGGCAGCGCGCACGAGTAGTTCCCCCAGTCGTCCTCCAGGCCGCGCGGCACGGTCAGCCGCGCGCCGCCCGCCTCCAGCTTGTAGCGCCCCTTCAGCTCGTGCACCTCCTCCAGCGCCGTGCCGTTCTTCTTCCTGCGCCACAAACACCATCCACCATCCACCATCAACCATCGACAGAAAAACATAAAATCCAACGGCCCATATTGAATATAAGGCCATCGTCACGATGTAAGACCATCGTTACGATTTGGAAGAACATAATAGGTACATATATAAAAGTCCTTGATGATTATGTTTATGATAATTTGTCAGATACGGAAACGCAATATAATCGTAAAACAGAATTTACATTGTTTGATTAGATTTAGTCGAATGCCCGACGTAAAACCCGCTGTTACGAATGAAACGAAACAAATAGCTTAATGTAAATAATCGTGGCGCTGTTTATTGCGGAGTAGATGTATGTATGTACTATCAGTCGCAATGCAGAATAATATGTTTGTACTACTGTTTGTTTAAAAATGTATGTAATGGTACAATTGAATTACAAGAATATTAGTAACACCTACTTAATGTTATATTATTTATTAACAATTAACAACTAGCAACAGGACTATCACTAACAGCCCCTTCCCCAGTCCCCATACTTACAATCAAACTAACAGGCTAATATTAGACAAATCAGCCTAGTTCCCATTTGAGACTTGTTCTGTGGTGGCAGTGGAATGGTTGTACATCTTCATTTGGTACTTTAATTCCATAATAAAACATCTATTTGGGCAACTTTAAGCAGTCTTTCTAATTTGCAGAATGTCTGCGTAAATACATATTATGTCATTTGGGTGGGTGTTTTTTTGTGTAAGCGCGCTCGGTTGTAAGGTTGTAACAAAGAGTTTGACTGACCAGATGATCTCCCGGCCATTATCGTTGGGCAGGTTGCAGAGCAGCGAGAAGTTGCCCTTGAGGCGCACCTCGAACACCACCTCGGGCACGTCCCCCGCGCGCGCCCCGCCCGCCTCGCCCCCCGCCTCGCCCGCCGCCTCGCCCCCCGCCTCGCCTGCAACACACGCCCTGTCACCACCACACCACCACAGTAGGCCTGCCCGCCGTCGCTCGCTCTACAACTCGGAATGAATCATTGAGGAAACTGGACTCAAAATTATCACTGAAATTAATAGAAATTTGTCTGTGAAACAACGCTTTCCATAAAAATTTTCTTCCCGAAAGATAATAAAATTTTGACTCATCGAAAAGATTGAACCCTCTCCTTCCTCGTCTTCAAACCGAGTTCGAGAACGGCGTATGCGGCCGGGCCGGGGGCATTACATTAGTCACGTTAGATGGATCCTCGGGCCGGCAGCCGATGGGGGTCGTCTCGTGGATACTGTGCAAAGTAATAAGTGGATGTTAATAACTTAATGTGCCAAATAGGAGGCGGCCCGGACGACTTTATCTCTATTAGTAACTAAAATGAAAGATAATCAAAACGGTGATCTATGCAGCGATGTTTAATGATAAGGCCAAACGCGGTTAGATTATTTAATTGTGTATGATCGGCACTAGAATGGAAGCCAAGGAGCTGTGGACGTGGCGGCGCCGCGGCGGCGATCGATCGACCTCAATCTGCCGCAGACATCGACAGCGCCGCGCGGCTCTTCAACTACGGCCGAAGTGACTCCAATTGTCCTGCTGTCTTCGCTAATCCCGTGGATCGGTCTAATTGCATTCAGAAAATACTTTAGGAGCATCCATCGAAGTTATTGTTGGCTCAAATCATCATTATAAAATAGTTAGGTGAAACCATGCAGCGATCATGAATATTTTCTACCTACGAGTCTAAAAAGTGCGATATCGATTTAATTACTTTTGTATCGATTACCGTCGTTGTTCGTCCCGTGCTAGGATTAGGAATGTACTGGCATCGGTCGCTACGTCGCTAGTCCTGCCGTCTGCCGTGCTATAGCAATTGTCTCATTAGGCGACCGGGAACAGCTAGCTGAATTTCCCATACAACTTCATCGATAAAAAAATGGTTAAAATGGTTCCATGGACATCATTTTTCAATTTTCAAAAATATAACTAAGCCCTCGGCAGACAACTCTTGTGCAACTCTTCATATATCAAATTTATCAATACGAGTAGGTATTAGAATATACGTATAAAATAAGAATTAATTTAGGCATTCATTTTCAGACTACTTGAAGTGATTATGTCATGTCGCACCTACATGACGTTTTATATCACGGCCGTTTAAATTTTATTTGAACAAACGAATGTGTATCGGAACGCTGTCGCCGCGCGGCCACGGAGATAGCGCGGATTCGCGCCGCGGCTGCTTTCGATAACAGTGTTTATCAGATAGATCAACAAACTACTGCGTCGAGGACAAAAAAATACTAATTATGATAAGTTATTTCAAACTGCTGAAAATTAGGTAGCGATCTGTTAGTGGCGCACGCCCGCCCGTGCGGCACTCGCGACCCCATACCAAGCACTAGTACTACACGATAAAGAAATACAACATGAACATTACATTACATTGACTACGACAAGATATACTTCGACCTACTGCTCCTCTACAGTACAGAGCGACTAGGGACCGTACATCTAACTATAACTACTTCGCTCCGATCACGAAATAACCTGGGAAATTAGGTCAACTCTAAAAAACGGGAACGACCAGAGCGGAACGAACATGGGCCCGCCGACTGGTCGATCGGACCTAGTTTGTCGTCGCGGCGTTACCCGCGATCGGAGCGGAGTTTACAGAGGCGTGGGAGGCGCCGAGGCGGCGTCGCGCTAACTACGGCACGAGCGGCCAAGCGGCTGCAGAGAGAGCGGCGCATGCGGCGCGCTAGGCGCTAGGCGCGGTACCGGCGGGCGGCGCGGGCGGCGCGGCGGGCGCTGCGAGCGGCGCGGCGGGCTCCACGTGCAGGCGCACGCGCCGGTCGCGCTCCGGCGAGCAGGTGTAGAGGCCGGCGTGGCGCGGCGCGGCGGCGGCGGCCGAGAGGCGCGCGGCCAGGCGGCGGCCGCCGGGCGCGGGCCGCTCGGGCTCCACGCGCACGCCGGCGGGCAGCGCGCCGCCCTCCCAGCGCCACTCGGTGGGCTGCTCGGGCCGCAGCTGGCACTCCAGCGACAGCGGCGCGCCCTCCGCCACCGTCACAAGAGTCTCCGCCTCCGCCACCTCCGCCTCTGCGCACGCCGCGACCTTCTACACCCGTCGGGCGGCGCTCGCGGCTCGCGGCCGCCGAGCCCCCCGACCCTACCCCCCCCCTAGCCTAGCATACTTCACATGATAGCCGTTACCGTCCTGCTCTGCTGTCAATTATGTAGCCTGACAATTTTAACCTGCTTCCATTTATATCATTTTTATTATTTTAATATTGAATAACTAAAAGTGGACACTAGAAGCTTAGCTGTAGCCCGAAACATACATGCACTCTTTATTTATAACAACAATTTCTAGGACAAAAATGATGATCTGATCCAAATAAAATTTCAAAAGGGAAAAGAAAAACCAAATAAGTTTAGCATCTATGTATGTCGGAACGTTCACGGAACACTGTTTTTTTTATAGCCTGAAGGGCTGACGTAAAAGCAAACGAGCCACCTGATGGTAAGTGGTTATCGTCGCCTATAGACACGAGCAACACCAGGGGAGTCACCAGTGCAACGCGGGCCCTGAAGGAGAACTCTTTTTATTTTTACACCTTTCTTGAAGAACCCCATGTCATAGCGCTCCGGGAATACCTCAGAAGGAAGCTCATTCCATATCTTGCATGTCCGCGGCAAAAACGAACGTGAAAAACGGACCGTAGTCGTTCGCCACGCGAGTCAAAGCGATGTGGATGGAACTTCAATCTTCGGCGAGTGGTGTCATGATGGAAGGGTGAAGTTGGCACCAAATCGAACAATTCCTCGGAGCACTCACCATTGTAAAGCCGGTAGAACACGCAGAAGCATCCTATGTCTCTCCTCAGACTTAGGTGTTCTAACCTGTTAGTGACTCGTGGGTCGTTGACAACTCGAACCGCGCACTTTTGTACGGCGTCAAATGGACTAAGCTGGTATTGTGGCGCCCCTGCCCAGAGATGAGAGCAGTACTCCATGTGATGCGGCCTGACCTATGCTTTATAAAGCATCAGTAGGTCCCTCGCAGTGAAGTACTGCTTCGCCCGGTTTAGGATACCAAGCTTTTTGGAGGCCAATTTGACCTTAGCTTCCAGATGACTCCGATACTGCACGTCGCTCGAAATGTCAACGCCCAGAATCTCAACACTTTTGCCAACGGTGAGCGCGGTACCCTGGAATTGAGGCGCCATGACAAATGGGGTTTTCTTAGCGGAAAACGCGCAAACTTGTGTCTTCGTGGGGTTGAACTCAACTAAATTGAGTCGACCCCATTCCGAGACTTGCTCCAGAGAGTTCTCTACTTCAGACACAAGTTTGATTCTGCTATCCTCCACTTGTAACCGAGAGGTATTTGCAGGACCTGTACAATAGGCATCTCCCGTGCTGTCACCCGCATAGCAATGAATGCCGTTAGCACGCTCAAGCATGTCATTGATATGCAGAATGAACAGGATAGGAGGCAGCACAGACCCTTGGGGAACACCAGCGTTTATGGGTTTCAAATCTGAGCAACAACCGTCGACAACGACCTTTATATGTCGCTCAGACAGAAAGCTGGCTACCGAACTGCATGACCTCTCAGGGAGACCGTAAGATGGTAACTTCGCGAGAAGAGCCCTGTGTCAGACCCGGTCGAAGGCCTTAGCGATATCTAGGCTGACTGCCAGTGCTTCCCCGTTGCTGTCTAGGGCCTGAGCCCACCGGTGCGTGAGATAAACTAAAAGACTAATTTCACCAATAGACAGACAATGTGAAAACATGTACATATCATAATAACAAGTATAAAATTTATGTCATCACACTAAATAGCTATGTTATTAAATTATTCAAATGAGTTTTTTTTCTGCTAAGAGCCCTACAATGCAAATTGATTACTCCAACTACACCATAATTGAAAGTCACCATTTAAAATAGCGTTAATGTATATTTGTAACTATTCTAAATTTAATTTTATAACATGAGTAAGTGCCTGTAAATACAGGCTCAGTAATTATGAGCAGTAAATAGACTCAAGTTATACAGTGTGTCTGGTTTCGATTTGTACAAACTTATAGGTCCTGTAGTGTAGTATGAGTTATTTTTAGAATAAAATTCTGCTTCATACTAGGTCTAAACCCAACTCCCCTCGATCTACAGCCATTTTAATGTTTTATTAATTTTTCTTGGAGCATGAACAGTAAAAGTACTATAACTTAAGAAGTTTAGGTGCAATCTTCTTCAAAAGTAAATTAATTTTTACTCACTGGTAGGGGCCATTGATTTAAAAGCTAAAATAATTAAAAAACTGGCTTCTATTTATTAAAATAATAAATTAAATGATAAAATTTATGATAAAAATTACATAGTTTTTTGATTTTTTAAAGATTTTCAGAAAATAGTCCTGGGCATGATTACTTTTTATTTACTCCTCTACCAGATGTTAAGTTTACCTAAACAACGACATCAAAGACGCAATTTTGAGACAATGGGTAACTGAGAAATCGTTGTTTGAACATAGCACTCTTTAAGGTGAATTATGACCGAGCTCCAAATTCCATGCGGAATCGGGAAAAGAAATAACATATTGGGTATTGTTGACAGGTAAGAAAGGGACAAAATAGTGTTTTTGGGGAATAATCTTATAATGGTTTAGGGGGGGCGGGGAGGGAGTTAACAATTTTTATGAGTGAAATAAATCAAATTTAAATTAAACTTGTTTTTGATCTCTTTTATAACATTATCATATTTATTAGTCATATCACCTTAGAGAGTGCTATGTTTAAACAACGATTTCTCGGTTACCCATTGTCTCAGATTTGCGTTTTTAGTGTCGTTGTTTAGGTAAACTAAACATCTGATAGGGGAGTTAACAAAAAGTAATCATGCCCTGGGTTATTGTCTGAAAAATCTTAGAAAATCTAAAAAAAACTATGCCATTTTAATCATAAATTCTACATTTAATTTATTGTTTTAATATGTAGAAGCCAGTTTTTTAATTATTTTAGCTTTTAAATTGATAGCTCCTACCAGTGAGTAAAAATAAATTAAGTTTTGAAGAAGATTGGACCTAAACTTTTTAAGTTATAGTACTTTTAGTGTGCTTGGTCCAAAAAATTTCGTCAATTTCGAGGGGAATTGTGTTTAGACCTAGTAAGTAGAAGAATTTTATTCATAAAATAATAACTCACGCCCTATAAGTTTGTACAGACTGAAACCGGACCCATTGTATAATCAAATGGAACTTACAGTACATAATTTGAAGGCATCTTCTTAGGCATTTCTCAACTAATTAATTTGAAATTGTTGTGCTGTGCCAGCCGCCTCATACTATGTATGTAGCCACAATGACTAATGACTACCCTCAATTAATGTAATGTGCCCTTATATTAACAATTGTTGATTCATTTGCTAATGATCTAAGAAAGCTGAGTCTTAACAAATAGACCATAATGGAAACAATATAATTAAATACTTCTTAGATATTCAACTTTATTAAAGTAGATTCAAAAGGTGCATAATATGACAGTTTTCATTTTCAATAAAACATAATATTAAGCCATTTGCTAGTGAATAATAGTTATTGAATTATATTTACAACTGAAGCATGACTAGCCGGGCAGGACTCATTGTGAGAGTACAACCCCAGAGCCTGCTATGTACACCATCCTTTCATAAAAGAGCTAACAAAAACTAATATTTAATTGCATAATAGACTAAAATATGCCAGATCTGCTTTCGTAGATGACTAAATCAACTAGATTACACGTAAAAATATATGTAGATTATCAATAAATATTATATAACAAAAGCAATATCTTTATAAATTCATAATAGTAATTATAGGATCTCATCTCAATCACATTGTGTAGCCCTACCGTAGTGCTCGCCAGTTGCCTTACATTTAGAATAACAACCCAATTTTGATAACTTAAAATGCCATACATTGTTTTACTGATCAGAGAAAAGGTTAGAAACAAGAGTTGTTTCAATTTAGAGATACGAAACTGTTACGACCGTCTGATGTTCACAGCCAATAATAATCAATGAAGAAATATGATTCTGCTACTTATCACAAAAGAAATTATTGTCTGACATTATTATTTATTATGAGTCACGTTTTAATACCAA
This sequence comes from Hesperia comma, assembly GCA_905404135.1. Taxonomy (NCBI): domain Eukaryota; kingdom Metazoa; phylum Arthropoda; class Insecta; order Lepidoptera; family Hesperiidae; genus Hesperia; species Hesperia comma. The sequence continues at coordinate 21,809 of FR990031.1, forward strand.
TCTACAGATGCAATAAATGGAAACCGCACTGGGTGAATAGGCGTGATAACAAGAACGTAGAGTGAACTTCAGTAAAGCGAGACGTCTATGACATCACCTACTCCAGGCATCAGCTAGGACATCGTATTGACCTAGATCGAGGTTCAGGCACATGCAGGTGACTTCACCGAGTACATTCGGAAACCAAATTAAAAGTTTTAAGGAATGTGCAATGTATAAATATCTACTTACTTTGTGCTTTTGACGGAATTACGATGGCTAAAAATAGTAGAGCCAGTGACAAACACAAAGATCGATCCATCTTTGGCTGCTTTAAGTCGCAAGCAGCTCTTACCCGACGACTACAAAATCGGAGAATTAAATGAACAGTCAATTAATCTTAAATATGTAATCACTTTTCTTAATTATCTAAATTCACATAACTTTAGACGACCATTACAAACTCACGCAAAACGTAAAATGGCGCAGTGCGCAGACAGGACAAGAGACAGTCCGGCGTCGTAGTGAATTTTTGACACTATAATTAGTTAATTAGAGATGTTACCACATAATCGATTTTTACTTTAATCGATTATTTTTCTGTTATAAATTTTAATATTCAATCGATATTTTAAAAATAATTACTAATAACATACAAGTAGATTATTTTATGGTTGATTTTATTGCGTGCATATTTATAGGAAATGCCACTTTGGTGTTATCCTCCGCATCACGTTACAGACGTCAGGAATTTTAGTATTTTTTGGCCGTAGGTATATTGGACTGCCGTTAGTTTTGTACCTCGGAATCCAGGGCAAGTCAATGAAGTATCTATTATATAAAGTTTTGAAATGATTTTTTAACAATATTCAAAAAATTAAAAATTGACACAGTATTTATTCTTTTATTTTATTTTTGTTTTGATTATTTTTCTTTTTATAATCGATTTATAACAATTCGATTAATTTTAATTTTTTTTAAATAATCGATTCTTGTCGTGAATCTCAATCCCTAACATATGGAACGACTGCGGAAATCCAGTGTTGCTAATTTTAGATTTTATCCTAGAGGAATATAGAAAACCTGGCATGAGGGCACGGCATGGCTTAAGTTTCCTTTTTATGGCAACAATAGTGTCATTTTGACAACAAAGTCGGATAGGGATAAAAATGTTATTTTATAGGAAATGTTATTTTTGTACATAGAAAACCACTTTTCTTGCTCGACTATCTCTAGTTTTTGCATTTTAGCACATAATAAGCACTCAATGCAATAAATAAAAACCACGACAAACAACTCACTGGCAAGAATTTACGAATGGAGTTTAGAAAGTAAGTGTTGCCAGTTAAACTAATTAGTTCCATGAGCTCACTGCAACAATGCCACATTTTCTTTGTTCCTGGTCAACTTGTAAATACATGAGCTTAACTCCTGTGATATGGGTGTTCTGTGGTCGTAACTAGGTAGTACTCAATTGAATATCCAATAGGCAATACCTACCACGAGACCACGACGACTATAATGCTTGTGGAACGCTTAGGGAGGCAATAGACGTCCGATTTTTCTCTCCGATAGTCTGATCAGACAATCGGAAGGCACTCGTCCCACACTTTTTGTTTGAATACATAATAAACGTCCAAATCCGTCCAATTCGCTAGTCGTCCGATTCGATTGTCTGAATTTGTCTGATCAGACTATCGGAGAGAAAAATCGGACGTCTATTGCAGCCCTTAATTTTTTTTGTATAAATTTTTTTTTAGTGTTATGTTATGTTACTTACGGAACGCGGCCAGGAGTGTTGTTTGCATAGAGATATTACACTAGAGGGCAGAAGCCAGGCTTCAGAGCGTACCTCGGATAAAAAGAGACGAAATCTTTAGTACCTTTCTCTTTCTGGCTCATCGGGATCGGAGAGAGATAGGTAATTACCGTTATCGTTGTTTCTCTTTCTAACCGGGGGCGATTGCAATGTATGAGTAGCCGTTTGGCTCACCCACTCTAGTGTAATAATCTCTATGGTTGTTTGCCACTGGCCTAGGTACCTCGTCTTTGGCTAATTGAACGGATCTGAGTTCTGAGCGTTGATGTTAACAGTATAAATGGCGTGCTTGAAAAAATAAGGCGGAATCATAAAGAGGTTAGGTATGTTGCAAATTGTAATTTCTAATAAACCTTAAAATCTTTTGCTTAACTTTACCGCGACTGCGTGCATTCAAAATTATAGACAATAAGTTTTTTCCGCTATAACGCTTCAGAAACAATTTCGTTGCCATCTTACACGTTTAAAAAGCGCCCCAAATTTGACAGCGCCCACAACGTCCCATTGAATCAGATGGGTCGTTGTAATCGAAAGTGATGACGCAATCCATTACGGCACAACCGCTTAAACGAACACCAAATTAGAGGTGGACGTTTAAACGATAAGCACTTAAATAAGTCTGCTTTTCAAAATAAGCGCCCAAGCGTGCTTAAAGATTTAAGCTGATTTCGTTTAAACGCTGATGGTTGAGATCCAAAAATACCATTACTTTAGTATAATGATTCAAGATAAGCAACCTTGCTGTGATAATTTTAAAGCTCAAAATAAAATGTTTAATAAGGAATCCTTATAAATTGAGGAACCTTATTTCGATGCCCAATAAAGATGTTTGATTTTATTGGATAAACGACCTTACTCCTGTTCTTTTAAGAATACAACTTTATTTCTATTGCCTTAAGGTTAAGAATCGATATCAATTTGGATGTGTCGTTGTAAAAAACGTGTTAGAAACATAGAGATATTACACTAGAGGGCAGAAGCCAGGCTTCAGAGCGTACCTTGGATAAAAAGAGACGAAATCTTTAGTAATCACCTCTCTCTCTGGCGAGGCTTCAGAGCGTACCTAGGATAAATAGAGACGAAATCTTTAGTAATCACCTTTCTCTTTCTCGCTCATCGGGATCGGAGAGAGATAGGTAATTACCGTTATCGTTGTTTCTCTTTCTAACCGGGGGCGATTGCAATGTATGGGCAGCTCACCCACTCTAGTGTAATATCTCTATGGTTAGAAAGCGGCTAAATAAAGTCTGCTTATCTTACGTAATATTTCCGTTCGGAAGAACAACGCTTCGTTTTTGGTTGGTTAATATGCTTTCTACAACGAAATGTAAACACGCTTTTTTATGGCCAGTACGAAATTCGACATTCGAAAAAATTAGACGCGCTAAAGTAATTACTTTAATTTACTTTGCGATTTACGGACTATTCAATGTTTTGTATGATTTCATGTGTGGAGTTCATTGGATTTATTGTCGAAGGTAAATAATAATTGTAAATAGTATATTGATTGGTATATTGAGTATATTGTATAGTAATTTGTACCTACTGTATTCGATATTTCTTTAAGGTAGTAGCAACAATAGCAAAATCACAAAACATTTAACGCTTTTTTCAGCGCTCGGCATTATAGGCCGTCACTTTTAATCGACTTTCTCGACGATTAACAACTTTTGTTCAAAAAAGCGTTTCAATGAAAAGCGTTTTTTTAAGCACGCTTAAAATTTTAAGCTAAACGTTTAAACGCGTTGACAGTAAAAAGCCGTTTGTCACATCTATACACCAAATGCCACGACCATAATGCCCATAATCAGTAATGGAACGCTTTTTTGAGACGTTAAGAGTGTTGTGGGCTAGTTGCGGAACGCGGCCCCAATGCCACAACCATAATGTCCATAATGCTTATGGAACGTTATTTTTGAGACTTTTGTGTGTTATGATCCAGTAACGGAACGCGGCCTGTAATACCCTATGGTAATACCTGTCTGCTGTCACTGTCACTGTCGCAGCTCGGTCGCACGTCGCACCGGCTTGGCTTGCTGTTGCTTACAATGCTTACCTTCATCCACTTACCTACCCGCGCTACCTACCTATTTTATCTAACAAAAAATAAAAAATTATAACTATTTCCAAAATGTTCAATCAGTTAATTTGACGTTTGTACAATAATGGCTTTTATGTACAAAAAATCTTCATAAAATTATTCCTCCAATTTTCTTAACATGTAAGTTTAGTAGGTATTTAATGTAAGGACTTACAGTATGATGAAGTTTTCTAAGTTTTACATGGTTATTGTGGTGTGTTCTGTTTTTGTTTTGCAGGTCTCTGAGCCCGAACTCGGCGCTGGTGCAGCGGACCATAGACGTGCACTACGCCAACAGAAAGCGTTCCAGTTCTCTCAAATGGATTTTTGTGAACGCTTTCTTTCTCATCATATTTGTATACGATTTGTAAGTACATGTAAATATAATCTGGGAAATATAATTTTATTATAAGTTTTGCTGCCTAAATTCCTTCAAATTGATGTTGGGATTATCTGTATCCAAGCTTTCGATCCAGTCACACCCCAGATGTCAAGCAAGGGCCCTGACTAGGTAAGTCTCCTAAAATGCAATGAAATTAGCTGGGTGTGGTAAAATGCAATTAAATATTCATTTAAATACATAAATTCACACCTAAGTGTAACATTTAAATTTCATGTTATTATTTCTCATTGTGTTTAAATGTATTTTAAATATGTAGGTAAAGTAAGAATTGCATTTAGAAAGATGTGACGATAGAAGAGAAGAAGCTCAGTATACACACAAAGGAGGCTGTGGGCACTTGGTGTTGGTACTGTAGACCACATCTGATGTAATGAAGAACGTATCATCATAATGTATCTTTGTAGACTTCGGGAAGGCCCCTTAGAGCTACCCTTATATAGTGCACAAGAGGTTGCCCTTGCTTCGCATCGAGAAACTTGTTCTTCTTAAGATTTTTCTATTTTTGCAACATTTGTCATTGATGTGTTGCTCCTATTGGGGATAATTATCATGATATTATATATCTGGAGTCTGGAATGGATTATAGTGGAGAATGTGGACCAAATGAAAATGAGCAGGTGGTGAATCAGCCCCTTCGTGATTATGTCATTGTCACTTAAGTTAAAGTTCACCATAAGAATGGTTTAACAAGACCACAGAAATATTTTCAGATGTTTTCTTTAATTCCATGGAATAAGGAATACATAAGACACTTTTTTATCACAACATCATTGACATAAGGCACTGCACTGTTACATTGAAATGGCCTTATCACTGTAAATATAACTTCCTGTAAATATAAATGTGACTCACAAGGTTCTAGGTTGTTCACAATCGTCATGGGCGGCAGGGGAGGCAGGGGAGGGGAGAGTGTGCAATACAGATGTGTAACGTGTAATGTGTTGTTGGTCAGATGGAGCAAGTGCCCGGGCTACACGAGCGGCGCGCACTACGCGGAGCTGGCGGCGGCGGGCGCGCTGTTGGCCGGCGTGCTGCACCACGCGCGCCGCGTGCTGCCGCGCCGCGCCGCGCCGCTCGCCGTCACGCGCGGCCAGCTGCGCCTGCTCGGCCTGGCCGCGCCCGACCTCGGTCAGTGCTCACCCTGCTCACCGCTCACCCGGCTATGGCCGGCTCCACACGTTGGCGCCAACGTTCGCGCCAACGCTACTCGGCCAAAGTGTGGAGCTAGAAAATTGCGTTGGCGCCAACATGGAGTACTTTAAATGACCTGGAATTCAACCTTTCAAAGTGTAGTGTTATGAGCTTTGGTCGAGTGAGGAATCCAATATCTTTCGACTATACATTAGGCAAAACCAAACTGAACCGTTGTACGGTAACAAAAGATCTGGGTGTCACATTTGATCAAAGACTCACTTTTCATGACCATATAAGAATTACTGCAAAGGAATCCTTTCAACGCCTTGGATTTGTACTGAGAAACGTGCGCGATTTTAAGACAGGATTTGTCGTTCAAATTCTATATAATACTCTGGTACGCAGCAAACTGGAGGCTAGTTCTTGCGTCTGGAACCCTTATCACGCCAAGTACGAGTCCCTACTAGAAAAGGTCCAAAAAGCGTTCCTCAGGTACTTATATAGGCGCAACTTTGGCTATTACCCATTCATGTACCCCACATCATTTCTCCTGGGATGCCTCAACTACAATTCGCTGAAGTGTAGGAGAGCAAACTCCCAATTGGTAATGGCATTGAAAATTTTCCGAGGCTTAATCGATGCTCCGGAGCTGCATAACGAGCTAGCTCGCCTATTTACCCCGGACAATTACCTACGAGGCAGAAGGCATAAATTATTTGCCGTGCCGTCCTGTCGCACGTCCGCCCACGCAAACTCTCCGATCCCGCGTACCCTCTCGGCTCTCAGCGCTCTGCTAGAAACCTTTCCTGACTTTGATATTTTTGTTGACAATTGGAGGAAAGTCCTTAGTATGTGTCTAAGGTTCAGCGAAACCCCATGATTTAAATTTTGCATTCATTAATTTGACATTCTAACATTCCAATTTTTTTTTTTAAATTATGTATCATTATTTTTTTTTATTATTTTTATTGACAGTTCATTATCATCTTATAATATGTATTTCTATTTACTATTTGACAATTCTTTAAAAAATGTGCCTTGATATTATTGTGTTAATTAGTGTAAGTGGTATGTAAACCGTTCTAATTAACAATAAAATATAAATAAATAAATAAATAAACATTGGGGGGACTACCGACGCTCGTCCCAACGCTATTTTCTAGCTCCACACGTTGGACGAGTAACGTTGGCGCCAACGTGTGGAGCCGGCCTATGACGTTATGAGAATTTTTTTGATGTCGCTCTTTCTTATTCGCCCCTCGATGTTCAGATTCGTCGTTCGTGCTGTCGGAGTCCCCCGCCGAGGACGCGAACGGTGACGTCGGCGCCCCCTCGGACGCCGAGCTGTCGCTGTCGCTGTCGCGCGCGTGGCGGTCTCCGTCGAGCGGCTCGCCCCCCTCCCCGCCGTCGCCGCGCGGCTCCCCCCCGCCGCCCGCCGCCCTCACCCCCGCGCCCGCCGCCCGCGACCGATTCATCGCCGACCGCCGCTCGCTGGCAGACTATCTCAAGTGAGTTTGACTGTCCCGTGACACCTTACCGTTTCCAAAAGTTATATCACTTCGAAAATCTATCGATGCTTAGAGGTTAGAGCGATTATTTAATTTAATATGATTATTAATATTACTAGCGAACCGCCCTCGCTTTGCTTCGGGACCCGTAAGTATCAACCGCGTAGGTCCCGCTCCCGTAGGAATTTCGGGAAGATAATAAACTATCACCAAAATTAATTCAGGTTAAATTAAATTAAACTTAGAAATAAAGCTTACGACAAAATAATAGCAAAGTAGCAAAGGATCACAGCAAGATTAATTCAGATTAAACTTGGAAACGCGGCAAGTTTGGTATGGCAGTGGGTTCGACCAAATTTGATTACCATAAAAACGGTTCTAGTGTGTTAATCTTAAAAGATAGACATATACTGTCGTGGACATTTTTTTAGATCATTTCAAGAGGAATAATTCTTTCATACATATATTTTTGGTATCTTGAATCGTTTTCGCAACGCATGCAACGAAAGCCCTCGAGAATGAATAATTTTCCCCGTTTTTTCCACATTTTCCATTATTTCTTCGCTCCTAATTGTTGCAGCGTGATGTTATATAGCCTAAAGCCTTCCTCGATAAAAGGTCTATTCAACACAAAAAAAAATTTCAATTCGAACCAGTAGTTCCTGAGATTAGCGCGTTCAACCAAACAAACAAACTCTTCAGCTTTATAATATTAGTATAGATTATTAAAGGATCATTGTGTTAGTAAACGCACCCAAATCATTTAACTAGAAGCACATTACATTGTAATGCAACTATATAAATCTTCAATTCCTGTAACATTATACAGTCAAATAATCCCTCGAGACTCTCCACTTGCATCCACGAGCTCCTCAAGCCTGTATTTATAATATTATACTGTTGGTGTTGTCGCAGGCAGTACGAGGAGCGCACGAGCGGCGAGCCGCAGGCCGCAGCCGCGTGGGCCGCGCCGGCCGCGCCGCCGCCGCCCGCCTACCAGCTGGCCGCGCTCGACACCGGTACGTGTGCCCGACAGCCTGCTACTAAAAAGCTCCCGTAATACTTAGACGTGTTGATTAGTAAAATTCAAACTCAGACTCAAATTGTTTATTTCACTCTCTTATGAACGTCAATTTTTTATTCTATCGCCGTTTTACAATTCACCTCAATACCGGCTAGTTACGGGACAAGGGTCTCTTCTCGTAGTCAAGGAGCTCTAGTACGCGTCGACTGACCCGAGCGTAAGGACCTTTCACGCCGCTCTAAGGCTTCCGACATGGCAAGCACTAAGTATCTAAGTATAACAACCGAGACCGACGACTTTGCGTGCCCTCCGAAGGCCGGAAACGTTCATTGATCAGCTCACGTCCCCTGCTGTGCCGCAGAGAGCAGCCCGCTGGACGAGGGCTCCGCGCAGGGCTCGCCGCAGCTGTGGTGGCGCCTGCACCTCGACCCGCAGCGCCTCACGCAGTGGAACTTCAACCTGCGCCTGGTCAGTATGGTGCCGCCTGTTATTATTATTGAGGCTTAATATTATGTGTTGTAGATTCTACTACAGCACGATTAAGGTGACGCAGGCATCTTTTCCCGCATGACGTTCAGGGTATCGTCTTCATCCCACTGATATCAGTCAATCACATAAAATTTTGTTACTTGATTACTAATTTGTTAACACCCTAAACTAGTTACACCAGCTTGGGTAACCGACCACCTGCAGATTGGGCGAGTACACATATATAATTATATAACGTATTCTGTGGTGTGCAGTGGATCCACGTGACCATCCTGGAGCGGCTGGCGCGCGAGATCCGCGCGGCGGGGCTGGCGGGCGGGCCGGGCGGGGCGGGCGGTGCGGCGGGGGGGGCGGTGCCGCCCGCGCTGGCGCCCTACTTGGAGCCGTTCGCAGACAAGCAGTACGCGTCGCAGCGCGTGTTGGAGCTGGCGGCGGGCGGCTGCCTGGCGGCGTACCGCTGGCGCGGCGGCGGCGCGCGCTGGGACGACAGCAAGCCGGCCGACGCCGAGCTGCTGCTGCACCTGCTGGCCACCTACCTGGACTCGCAGACGGGCGGCGCGCGCGCCTTCAGCGCGGCGCACCTGAGCGCGGCGCCCGGCGCCCCGCCGCGCGGCCCGCGCGCGCTCGCCCTGCACCGCCTGGCGCAGCGCCCGCCGCACTACGCGCTCGTGCTCGGCGACGAGATGATCGAGGTGACTCCCCACTCCCCGAACTAGTACGACTGACCGAAATTAGTCCAAATAAAATTTTGTACGAAGCATTCAAATGTAAAGTAAATAGCAGCAGTCTTTCAAATGTAAAGTAAATAGTTAGCCTAGTGGCTGATCTAGTGGCTAGTGGTTGATTTCTAATTTTTTTTTTTTTTTTTTTTTAAATAAATAAACGCTAACACACTCATACCCCCGCAGTAGGTTACTAGGTACCTGTGTCGCGGGTGGCATGGACTACACATGTAACACATTACAATTACACCCATGACCCGAGTACAAATATTTATCTGCCACATAAATATCTGCCCCGGCCGGGAATCGAACCCGGGACCCCTCGCTTCGCAGGCAGGGTCGCTACCAACTAGGCTACAGGGTCGTTCTGAGTCATTCTGAGGAGAAACCCTGCTCTGAATTATAGGCCATGATGGGTCGAGGCAAACATATTGAACACCTCTTACTATTGTCAAAACCTATCGTGTAGTATATTTTGTTGCTATACACAGCATATGCTTATACAGCAATACCTCCCTCATTGTAACTCATTACATTCCATCTCCTGTGGAACAGTTGCACCAGTGGCATCAAAGGCATTATTGTCATTATTACTGTATTGCATTGCATACTGTATTGCAATGTCAACTACAAAAGCAAACGGACATAATGTAAAAAGAAAAAAAGATTTCTGCAAATCTATACTAATACATAATATTAAGCTGAAATTTGTTTGTTTCTTGGAACATGTGGTTTGAATTTGAACTAGAAAATAATTTTTGTGTTGAATAGTCCATTTGTTGAGGACGGACGAAAGGGTAAGAAGGAAGCGTGGGTGTGTTCTACTGGTAGTAAGTGATATTCGGTGGCAGGTGTCTCGCGGGCGCAACAACCTGCTGCACTCGCTGCTGCTGCTGCTGGCGGCGGCCGCGCGCCGCGAGCCGCCCGCGCTGGCGCGCACGCACCTCGGGCCCGCCGGCCTCAACATGCTGTGGATCATCGGCCGCTGACACCCCCACACCCCTCACACCCTGGACACCCCTCCCGCCGGAAATAAACCATTATCACTGCCATATCACGTGTTTATTTTATCCTTACACCTACAAATACATTTCACAATATAGTATCACAGCTAGGTAATGAAATTAGATATGTCCATGTATACACCCGATGCTGCATCGGCTGGAATTCTGCTCACCTCGGCTTCTCTCACACAGAACTAATATGAGGATATTCGTTTACAATCATTATTACCTAGCCTATAGTCACGTAACTAACCGATCGCAGCGAACAATTACATTGTCAAAGTAGGGAGCGACGAATCAATCAAATAAATCAATTACGAGACTTCCACGGGCGCGGGGGGATCGACGAGATCCTGGGCGTCCTGCAGCTGCTGGCGCAGCGCCGCGGCCAGCGCCTCCAGAAACACTGGCAGCGTGGGGCGGCCGCGTGCGTGCAGCGCGTACGCCAGAAACGGCACCCGCCGCAGGGAGCGCGCCGAGGCGCCCGTCGCCGCCGCGTCGCGCGCCACCGCCCACAGCCGCAGCGACGCCCGCGAGCCCTCCGCCTCGGCGAACCGCGCCGCCTCCAGGACGCGCAGAGCGAACAGGGGCTCTTGTGGGGCCACCAGGCCGCGCGCCATCAGCTCGCCGCAGCAGCCGCGCAGGATCTCGTAGGCGACGCGCGCGGTCGGCGGGCCCACGAGCCGCTTGATGTCCGCGCGGTCGACCAGCGCGATGTCGATGGCGCCGGTCACGTTGGAGGTGGTCAGCACGAGCGCGTTCGGGTGGCGTTTGAGCCGGTCGAGCTGCGTGAGCAGCGCGTTGACCGCGCGGATCGCGTCGGACGGCTCGAGGCCGGCGTGCGCGGCTCGGCGCGCGTGCGCCAGCGACTCCACCTCGTCGAGAAGCACGCAGACCAGCAGCCGTTGGTCTTCCACGATCTCGCGGATGCGGTCGAACAGCTTGGCCACCAGCTTGCCGCTCTCCGAGAACCACTTGGAGAATAGTCCGTGCGCGTTGACTTCGAGGAGTCGCGCCCGCGGAAAGCGATCGCCTAGTCGCACGGCCAGCTTCTGGGCGAGCGCGCGGCAGAGACTCGTCTTGCCGGTGCCGGGAGGCCCGTGGAGGAGCACCACGCGGTTCCACGCTACTACGTTCGGGTCGACTCCGCAATCCGCGAACTCGAAAGCAGTTTCCACGAATCGTAGGGTTTCTTCTTTCAATTTGGAGTCGAACACGAGGCTCTCCCACAGCCCGTGGAACTCTTCCGCAGGTAGTGCCCATACATCCGCCACCGAAAGTTCTTCACCCGATGAATTATCCGTCATAGTGTCTCTTTCGGCTCCAAAAGAATCTAAGGTGTAAATGTGAAAAATAAGCTCACATTCTGTCGTCGGTACTTCGCATTCGTGTTCAGCGTCACAAAACGTTATGGAATGTACGTGCTCTTGAAGCTCCAAATTTTCCTCTAGATCGCTGTTTGTAACAGTAGCTCCTGGTGTTAAAGTAGCAAAGTTTGATAGATACGAGTGAACCATTTCCTTTACATAGTCTTTACTTGCACGACTCTGCCTTTTTTGCACAACTTCAACGTGAAGAGGCATATTTACATTCATTGTAATTGAAGAATTAACACAACACAAGTCACAAAAAATAAGTTCAAATTTTGAAAGAAAACTGCCGTCTGCCGTTTAGTTTACCAATTGTCATTTCATTCTTGTCAGTGTCAAAACTGTCAAATCAAATACCATCAAATAGGTACCTACAACTTGTACCATAAAGTAGGGTCATTTTAATAGGCCACATTTGACAACTGTTTGTCTTTGCTTCATAGTGAGGATAACCTGCTGAAAAACATCGATTAAATTGAATAAATCGATAAGGACTTCAAACATCTGTAAATTGAATGCGATTTTTATAAAAAGTATTAATAAGCGCACAGTTCACACAACGACTAAAAAAAATGACAAAAATAATGCGTCAAATAATGGCGCGAAATGAAATCATGATTTTTTTGTAACATTTCACGTTTCTAGATACTGACTTTTGAGCCAGACGTTATTATATAAATGAATAATTACATATTTTTTGCCCTAAAATGTAATAAAATTAATTTTGTTTGTATTAAAATATATTTTATTTTGTAATCGTGAAATACTTTTTGACGATTAGTTCGACTTCTCGAATTCAACTTATCTACTCATCTGTTTCTTTCGGTACCATCCCTGATATTTAAAAAGAAAAAGAGTTCACTGACGTAACTTTGTAACGACGTCAGTTCCTTACTTTTAAGTGTTAAAGAGTTTAATAATATCTAGTATGGAATGTATTAGATACTATGGGGTGCCTCCCTTACAAGGTTACTTTGGAAAATTTTGACGAACTGTCAAATGTGACCTATTAAAATGGCCCAACTATAGGTATTCACCCCATAGAGATAGGAATAATGATTCACCCATAGTATCATAGACATAGTATTCACCTCAGAGTCTCTGAGATATTCACATAGAGATATTACCAGATTAGTAACAGAAAATAACCAAACTATAAGCACTAAGTTTACTCACAGACGTAAACCTATGTAAAAATACTGCACACTTTGACAATCATCATAGGAGACATTTATGGTGTAGGTACAAAATTCAAATTCAATTCAAATATTTATTTCTTCGAAGTAGGTTTTTACAAACACATAATTTCGAAACTTTAACACTTCGGCTGCTTGCAGCTTATGAGAATGGCGGGTTTGCGAGTTTAAGTATTTCAACAACAGCAATAAAATAAGATTGACTTTGTATGTTTTATTGGGGAGAAAGCTATGATGGCTTCGTAGTGGTGAAAAAAATGTTACATCTGCGTATGTTCATTTTATACGCCTGTTAAAACGAACCTGAATTACCTATTTTGTTGAATTTGTCATCTAAGTACTCCCGTTATCTTAGTTACAATGTTAATACAATTTATTAAAACATTTAAGACCAATGGCACAAATTAGCCAATGGTGTGGTGGGTGACTAACATAGATGTAGTGACTAATTAAACCATAATATTATTTTTGTGCATTAAATAATGATTATAATCTGTGAATTACTTTGGGAGTGGTTGGCAATGGCAACCCCCTGTGTGTAGTCTGTAAAACGAAGGAATGAAATGTCATTTGTCAAATTATTGAATTAGATTAGTATTTCTCTGATATCGATTGTATCATATCAGAAAGAAAGTTCATAAGTTTAATTTTTGAAATCGAACTGAGTCTTCAATAAATTAGGTGTGGATAATATGATTTAAAGAAGATCGGGCGGGACGTGGAGCTTGGGGCTCCGTGGGGTCGCGTCGCGATGCTGTAGCGAGGATGGGTCGGCAGTGAGTGCGGGCGGCGGGCGCGATGGCGGCGGACACGGCGGTGGCCGCGAGCCCCGAGGAGACGCTGGAGTCACTGCTGCGGGAGGTGGAGGCGCTCAAGCAGAAGCTGGAGGAGGAGCGGCAGAAGCTCAACGACGTCACCCGTGAGTGCGCCCCCGGCCCCGCTGACCCCGCTCCGTCTACGCTTCCGACATTCGTTTCTCATTCCTGCATTACATTTTCATGTCGCTTTTTTAAAATAACGTAACGGAAGTAATAATTTGAGTGATTATGATGTAATTGATTAGAAAATGTTTTCTGTCCCTTGAACTACCGACCCCGCGAACTCGGTACCGCCTTAGGATTAATTAATTTGGTGCCAGCCGAAAATCTTGAAGAATTTCAATCGAGTACCCAGCATCATCAACTGTGTCAAATAAACCAATTCCATGGGAATTTGTCCTTAAATAAATAATAATTGAGAGTCAAATCATTATGTTATGGTATTACCCATACCCCTAATTTAAATTAGACAGGGTCAGATGTGGACCCAGCACCAGATCTCAAGTCACCTGCTGCCATCTAATAACCTGCCTGCTAATCTTACTTATCTCTGATACCTTTAGTAGAGATAAAAAAAATCAAATTTTTTAGTTGGCCATCATGAAACACATGCATTCAGCTATTTGGTTCACCTTCACAACATGCACAAATTAACTTAGTGAGGAACGCATTTCACTATCTCACCAGCTCTGCCCTCCTGAGTCTTCATTTTACTTTTTTTTTAATTAACTGTATAATGAGGCCAAAATGAAATATAATTATGTATCATGTTATGGGCCTTATGGGTGTGAAATACTTGTGCACCTGTGTATTTGTCTAAATTATTCAATGACAATATGGACTTATTTGCCTTGTTTGACTTGTTTGCCGAGCCCCATTGTTTTTATTGATAACTGTCTATTTACAAAGGTAGTTTGCTGACATTAAATATTTTTCTAGAGACTGGTCAGATTCCTTCATATCAATAAATTGTATCAATAAACAGATATTAATAAAATAACATTGCATTTATCAACCCTTTTGTCTAAAGCAAACATTAGATCATACATACCAGATTTAAATAAGTTATACATAAGACATGTCACAAATCAATGTATAGCAGCTCGGGACACACTCTTATTCATTATTATTAACTTAAATTGAAATGTGTGGACATTAACATAACATATGGTTGATGGGGGCAGTGTCGTGCGTGGCGGAGCGGCTGGAGCCGCTCAACACGCTGAACCTGAAGCTGCGGCGCGTGCTGAAGGGGCACCAGGCCAAGGTGCTGTGCTCCGACTGGTCGCCTGACAAACGACACATCGTCTCCTCCTCACAGGTACCTCCCTTTTGTATTTTATGGAGTTATACAGGGGTGAACAAAATATATAGAAAAATAGTATAATAAGTAATATAAAAAGTGTTATAATTTATTTCATTGTTTAACTTTAATGAAAATATTTAAATGAAGTAACGACAAGTCCGTTCCCTAGTTTGGAACCAATCTTGAGTGTAGTATCTGTTTACGTTTGTCATATAATTGCATACTAAATCTATCGATCACAGTGACAGTAGCGTGTCACTAATGGGCAATAAAATGTTTTCCAGGATGGGAAAGTGATAGTGTGGGACGCGTTCACGGCCACGAAGGAGCACACGATCTCCATGCCGAGCACGTGGGTGATGGCGTGCGCCTACGCGCCGTCCGGCAACATGGTGGCGGCCGGCGGGCTCGACAACAAGGTCACCGTGTTCCCGCTGGCGCCCGGCGCGGACGGGGCGGGCGGCGCGGGGGGCGCGGGCGGCGGGGGGGAGGAGCCCGGCGCGCGCAAGCGCACCGTGGCCACGCACACGTCGTACATGTCGTGCTGCCTGTTCCCCAACACGGACCGGCAGATCCTGACGGGCAGCGGCGACGGCACGTGCGCGCTGTGGGACGTGGAGTCGGGGCAGCTGCTGCAGAGCTTCCAGGCGCACGCGGCCGACGTGACGGCGCTGGACCTGGCGCCGTCGGAGCTGGGCGACACGTTCGTGTCGGCGGGCTGCGACCGCGCCGTGCTCGTGTGGGACATGCGCTCGGGCCACGCCGTGCAGGCCTTCGACACGCACCCGTCGGACGTGAACGCGGTCAAGTTCCACCCGTCGGGCGACTCGGTGGCGTCCGGCTGCGACGACTCGTGCTGCCGCCTGTTCGACCTGCGCGCCGACCGCGAGATCGCGCGCTACTCGCGCGAGAGCATGATGTTCGGCGTCAACTCCGTCGACTGGCAAGTACCCACAGCTTAACCTGCTCGCGGGTGGGCCCGCGGCGGCTCACTCGCAACGATCCCCATTATATAATATGACACATATTTTCCCCTTTAACCTTGATATGGAATAGTTTCAATTCAAGTATTTTGTACCAAATTGAATTAAAATTGGTTTACTGTTTTAGGTATCAAAGCATAACAGTACATACTTTCACATTTATAATATTAGTAGAGCTAGTAGAGATTTTGATGTTAATGGTGGTCATGAGTTTAGCCATCCGGAAACGGCTACTCAATGTAATCCGATCGGTGCACGCTCCAGCCTCCCTGAGTGCAGAGTGGGTGGGTGTGTGGTGTAATCGATGGATGTTACTGTAATGTAATGGATATGTGTCAGGTCGGTGAGCGGGCGGCTGCTGTTCGCGGGCTACGGCGACTACACGGCGGCGGCGTGGGACGCGCTGCGCGGCGCGCGGCTGTGCGTCGTGTGCGGCCACGAGCACCGCGTCACGCGGCTGCAGCTCGCGCCCGACGGCACCGCGCTCGCCACCGCCTCCTGGGACGCCACCGTGCGGGTACGCTACGTCTCCGCCCCTCCCCCGCCGCTATGGCCGTAGCCCAATGAGGGTCGCCGTTTTTGTGCTCACCAGTTGGCGCCACTGGCGAGTGAGGTCCTACTGTCATAGCCCGCCCATACATAAACAGTGACAAGTGACATTCAGACAAGTGAGAAGCAATGATTAAACTTTTATCATTAGAGAGAAGTGACAGACACCTCATTTTCCACTAGCGCCTCTAGTGGCGAATTCACACGCTTTTACCCTCATTACAGCGATCGTTCCGTTTTCAGATCTGGGCGTAGGGCGCCGGCGGCCGACACACATTCCCTGAGCGGAGGCGCTCGCCCCCGGGGCCGGCGCTCCGCAGCGCGGCTATTGGTTCATTCCGTCGTTACGTTAAGTGTTGAGCGGCGAGCGGCGTTCCGGACGGCTCGGGCGCGTTCACGCCTGCTCATTGATTTTTAAGTAATCTTTTATGAAGTATTTAATTTAAACGTATTATTATTGTCGTTATAATATAATATGTAGGTGCTTACTGGAGGGTTGGGTGTGACGAAAACTTGTCAACCGACCAGTGTGACATGAGTGTGACCCTAATCGACGGAGTAATTAAATAAGGGAGCGGGATGATTCCATCGGCTCCGCGCGATTCGCGCCGTTACGAAAACTCTCCAGTAAATACAGTTAAAATGTTATGTAATATATTCAGCATCTAGTTGAACTATATATAACTGTCGGTCATTAGGCGAGTGTTGTATCACCAAAGATATAAGGGAGTATCGCAAGCGTTGAGCGAACGAGCGCAAGTGTCGGCGGCTCCCGGCAGCGACACGCGACACGCCGCGCGGCCGACGGCTTACAGTAGTGTTTATCAAATATAAAGTATTGTGTAGGTGAAGCGCCGCGTGACGTCACCGTAGCGGGCCCCGGACGCCCCGGGGTACCGCTCATTACACGTGTTGAACCACAGTAGCTAATTAAATACGAGTAAAACTCTGACATTACTGAATTGATTGCAGGGTGTCCCAAAATCATAATAAATTATATTTGAAATAAAAAATAAAATTAGCAAAATATGTTTTCGGTACATACTTGAGCGTTTAATTCCGGCCGCTACGGTGGCGCGCGGGCGGACGACAACCAAAGTTATTAGTCCCGGCGGTAGGGGGCGTGCCGTGGAGATGCTTCCTACCCGATAAGTCATTCTTTGTGAGTAATAAGAGAAATAAATTTGTAAATAATAATAGCACCGTTGAAGACTATCGTGTAATGATGTACGTTAGGTTTAGCCAGTTAGTGTTGCCGAGGGCGGGGGCGGGGCCGCCTCCCTTCCATTACCAATAAACTAATGTTGACTATTTACTGGTTTCATTTCCGCCTCGATTCCTTCATTTATCCAGTAGAACAATAATTGCTTTTTACAAAAAAAATAACCGACTTCATTCTTGATAAGTAGAGATAACTCAAAAACTACTCGCCAGATGGCGCTCAATTCAACATATAAGTGTGAAGTTCTCGTCACTACAAATTAATCAAGCCCAAACACTAGATAACTGCAGTAAATCGTTGAGGAGTTCCCTCGACTGTCTTTCGGCTTCATCAGATCGACTCCAGATTTTCATGAGATGGTAGCGCTTTAATGTACTTAAGATAACATGAACAAACACATTAGTTGTCCATACAATTTTCGAAAGTTCCCCTCGATTTCTCTGAGATGCCATCATCAGATTCTGGTGTCCTTTTCAGGGGACCCCACTGCGCATATCTACTTTACAACAAAAAAAGAATTATCAAAATCGGCCCATAAACGACGAAATAATCGCTGAACGTACATAAAAAAAAAGCATATATACGGTCGAATTGAGAACCTCCTTCTTTTTTGAAGTTGGTTAAAAATGGGGTGAATATTCCTTTTGTGTGGAGAAATGGGGTCTACTTTAGTGAATTTATTGGTTTCAGTTGCCGCATGCGCACTGGTAGGCAGATAATATTATAATTCTAAAAAATGAAAGCAATGTCTGTCAAGCCAGTATCACTCTGAAAACGTCTAGGAGAGAAAAGCTATTTTAAACGTGGTATGGTGGAGCAAGCACCCGCGACTGGCAGACCTACGGTATTATGTAGAACGTGAAAGTACAGCACAGAAGAGAACGATCACGGATTATGAAACTTGGATTATTAGTGTGACTAATATTATGTAATGGGTGCATAAAAGCTCTTTTTCTTATTTTAATCAGTGAAATAGGGCTCGGACTAGGACAGTATAAAAACGCAGTAGATACTCCCAGAACCTTTTAGTTTATTAACAAAAATGTGTCACTACGCACAACAAAGTCAACAAGTACTGATTCCATAACAGATAAAAATATATAACATAACGTTAACAACAACCAAGTTAACAAGGTTACAGCAGGGGGAAGGGGGGGGGCGGGGTTGTGTGGCCGACCACCGCTCGTGCTACCGTTGTATGCACAACCCTCCCCGCCCGACCGACCGACCGACCGACCGACCGACCGACCGACCGACCGACCGACCGACCGACCGACCGACCGACCAACCGACCGATCCTGGCAGACCAAACTCAACGTGCGGATGGATTCCTGTACGAGCGTGGGCGCCTGGTCGTCTGGTACCGGTAGGCGCAGTATCCACCTACAGTCACACTTTTAATTCGATGCAACAAAATTTTTAGTTCAAAAATTGTGATGTAGCCTATAAATTTAAATTTCATTGACATGTAAATTATTATTTGTTATTTAGTGTAAGTGACTATGTAATGTCGTTCTAATTAACAATAAAATAAATAAATAAAAAATATTTTTCGTTTACTATAAAATTTCTAATTCATTAGCTATCGGTTTTGTTCCGAATTTAAATTATAATAATTATATTCTTATTTAAAAAAAAAACATAAATTGACAATATAGATATATTGAGAAAAAAATAATCAAATACGGAAAAACTCGTGCCTTAATAGAATAGAATAAACATTTATTCGAAGGAACACACAGCACAAACGATACAATAAAAAACAAAAAACTTAATTAATCAACAACATTATTTCGAAGTGACATACTCGTAAGCGCACGTAAATTTTTTCGTCGAATTAAAAATCTGACTATAGAAAGCACATTTTGAAGCACAGAAGTAAATATTTGTTAATGCCTATTTTTAATGCGGTGTAGACTTTATTGTCAACTGTCAGAAATTATTTATTTTGAAATTTAGTCATAGAGCCGCGCTTTAGAGTCGGGACGGACTGTCATTCCTCTAATTGACTGCTAAATATCAAATATAAGCGATAAGGATAAGGGACAATCCTTTATCTTTCTTATCGCTGCAGGACTCTCAAACTTGTAAGTTCACGGATCCCATTACAAGTTTTGTAGCCACTGCAAAACACCTCTCTGCTAACACACAATCTCCTCCTTCGATGTTGCTACCTACTTTTTTATACGTTATGCGAGTAGATTCTTACATTAAAAAGATTTTTAAAATTAGAACAATGGGTGTTTACCCGTGGTCCCGTTGGTTTGTCCCGTTGACGGGACCACGGGTAATTTTAATTCCCCGTAGTCCCGTTGCACTAGGGGTTACACTTTTATCGACTTTTTCAACTTCTGATATCGATATAATGTTTGAACCTCCTTAGAATAAAATAAAAATCCATGATAACGTCATATTGGAAACGTCAAAAGAGCATTCTTTTGACTATACTAGATAGAAAAAAAAACAGTTATTTACAGTATATTTTATTCAATCTTAAGCAAATGAAATTAAAATTATTTTATATGATTTTGGTGATTAAAAACATTTTTCGACAGTCAAACTACGCCATCGCTTCAACAAAGCTCTACGGTAAGTGATGTTGGAAGAAGGAGGGGTAATAAACTCCCAAGGATTTTTTTACTCTACACACAGTTACATACTACACTTATTCCTACTTAAGGCTATAATATAATAAAGCCATGTCCAAGGTGTTGCAGACTGTTTCGCTCACATAGCCTCATCATTTTCCTTCCTCACTAACTATTCTCTAACACTTATACTTCCTTTATATGATAGCTGAAAAACTGGATGTTTTAAAACATATCTACGTGCGTGTGTATGTGCGTGTGTATGTGTGTGAGTGAGTGCCCGCGCGTGTGTATAAATTTAAGCATGACCACATCTGATTAAGATGTCTGTTAATCGCAAACGCACATACATGCACGCGCAAACAGGAACGCGACCAAAGTGGAGATGTATGATTGCATACCTTGCTTCCTCGTGGTCCCACTTCTAGGACATATTAACTTTGCACGAGGAAATTTTAATGAAATACAGATGAATTTTAATGAGGGACAGATATAGAGTAGACGTGGAAAAAGGACAAAGGATACTTTTTATCGATTAAATTATCCCATAAATATATTATAAAATTTTCTTGAAATGTTGATACCCTGATCTATCCTTTTTTTTAATTAAAATAAAAAAGGTTGGTGGCCAGCAGCGTCACTGAACCTTTCGATCTTTTCTCACAATGGAGAGCTTAATTTTCCCTGCATTCCCTACGGTTATTCAGACGTTGTTTCTCTCTCACGTGGACAAAGTTGCAGGCAGTAACTAGTAAATCTTAATGAGCCATTAATGTAATGTATGTGTACATGGGTTATGAATTCAACATTTTCAGTTTTGTTTCTTCTGTATTTTTTTCCGAACATGGAATTTAAGTGTATTTTCTTTAATTTTAGGTTTATTTTTTTCTCTTAACTTTCAAAACTTGTTCAGTTTTTTGAAGATTTTACCGGCTTTATTTTAGCGGTTAAGTAGGTTGATCTTATAATAGTGATGTCCAAATTCTAATGTAATTAAACAAAATAGGTCAGAATCTGATTGACGGTAAAATATGGTAATTAAAATAATCTATGTACCTTCTTTAAGGAATATCCATATATGTAATACCTATGTATGGCAGTTATTGTGTAGATATGTTTTAAAACATCCAGTTTTTCAGCTATCATATAAAGGAAGCATAAGTGTTAGAGAATAGTTAGTAAGGAAGGAAAATGATGAGGCTATGTGAGCGAAACAGTCTGCAACACCTTGGACATGGCTTTGTTATTATTATAGCCTTAAGTAGGAATAAGTGTAGTATGTAACTGTGTGTAGAGTAAAAAAATCCTTGGGAGTTTATTACCCCTCCTTCTTCCAACATCACTTACCGTAGAGCTTTGTTGAAGTGATGGCGTAGTTTGACTGTCGAAAAATGTTTTTAATCACCAAAATCATATAAAATAATTTTAATTTCATTTGCTTAAGATTGAATAAAATATACTGTAAATAACTGTTTTTTTTTCTATCTAGTATAGTCAAAAGAATGCTCTTTTGACGTTTCCAATATGCCGTTATCATGGATTTTTATTTTATTCTAAGGAGGTTCAAACATTATATCGATAAAAGTGTAACCCATAGTGCAACGGGACTACGGGGAATTAAAATTACCCGTGGTCCCGTCAACGGGACAAACCAACGGGACCACGGGTAAACACCCAGAACAATAGGTTCATTTTAGTATAAGTCGACCAGGAATATAGAAAACCTCGCCATAATACGGTAAGCTCATGGAAATAATTTGTTTTATTGGCAGCACTTGCTTTCTAAACGTCACTCGTAAATTGCTTGTCAGTGAGTTGAATGTCATGTCATTGTTTTGTTACTTTGAGTGCTTATTTTGTGCTATTAGCCAAAAACTATTCATAGTCGTGAAAGAAAAGTGGTTTTCTAAATGCTTAAATAAGATCGCTTTAAAATAACAGACTTTGTTGTCAAAATGACTTCAGCGTTACTTAGAAACTTTAGCGCCCTCAATGCAGGTTTTATATATTCCTGGTCAGCCCATAGGTACAATTAAAAATTTATTATTAGCAGTAACAAAATGCTTAGTTTTGTTACTGCAAAATGGGAGTTGTTGAATAACATCCAGCATTATTTGCAAATTCTGTCGATCTAACGTCGTCACTAACTACAACTCTTGTACACTTCATTTATTGGATAATTTCTTCATAAATAGGTCTTCATAATGCTCAGCCGGTCTCGACCTAACCTCGAAACGTTCGAACGCTCACAAGTTCTTAGCACCTACTTATCATAATCATAATACCTATAGATCACAAGAATGTACAAGTATGTACAATAGGGTACTTTCGGTAGTGAAAAATAAACTTGATTTTCGTAATAAAAAGCAACAAAAAATATATTTCGGCAAAATAAATACGCTTTCTCGCCTTAAAATAAAATATTAATTATTCTTTTTTTATTTCCGGAAAAACGCTGTCAGTACTTGTCAGCCATTTTGATGACGTAATAATGGTAATGTGTACAGTGCCACAAACTTATCTGACTCGGTCAGAGGAGCGCTACTGTCTTTGTCTTTGTCTGACAACAGTATAACATTTGCATTAGTTCCAATTTTGGCCACCGGGCTAAATATGTTTGTGGCACTGTATGTATGACCGGTTGATGACGACAATATTTTTTTATGACAGTTTGGTTGGTTGGTTTTTGATTTTGCCTTTACGACGTCACACCAATGCCTCTCGTGTTTTAGGTCACATGACATACAGATTAAATATTTAAAATTTTAATATTATACAGGGTGTCCCGTAACGAATGGATAATACGAAACCTACGTGTAGAGGGCATCATGCCGGTTCAGATGAATAAATATTATGTTCAGTAAAAGTCCTTCCGTTTCCGAGATATTCGACATCTTCAACATTTTCAAAATTGTTCCACCCTTCGCCATTCTTTTTGGCGCCAGGACTATAAATGAAGACATTTTTTGAATCTGTTTTTTGTATCGTACTCCTGGATAGATGTGCTATCGAATGTTATCAATTATTTTTATAACAAAAGCACGGATTCTTTTTAAATTAAGATTTAATACCAACTTAACGTTTTTTCATATTTCATTCTTGACTTTTACTCTGCCGTGGTTAAAAAAAAATGTATGGTGGCTTGAATGCCAATTTCAAAAAAAACTTGCCCATTTCACCCAGATTCTGAAATGGTATGTTACAGGGTATAATCCACCTTTAGATTTTAAATTATTTTCTTTTAAAACGAGATAGATCCCATTTTTATGATACTACAAGTTAATACCAAAATTTGGTTTGTTAGTTTAATAAGCTTCAAAACCATCCCAATTCACTTGACTGTCCCTTATTTGTCAAGAGAGCAAAACATGTGCTCTAATTTAAGAGATTTGAGCTTATTTTACTTCATTACCTACTTAATACTTAAACCCCTTGAAATTGTTAGTTTCAGCAACTAAATAAAGCAATCAAATGATAATTTCCGTTGATAAGTATTTTTAACTGACTTCAAAAACAGGAGGAGGTTTTCAATTCGTATCATGTGTTTTTTCTTATGTGTGTTACCTCAGAACTTCGTACTGGGTGAACCGATTTCGATAATTCTTTCGCCATTCGAAAAATAGAGACTGCTGTCTGGTCCCTGGTACTTAGTGCCTGTCATGTGGTCCGTTATACATTTGAGCGCCACCTGGCGAGTGGTTTTTGAGTTATCTCGATTTTGAATTATTTTGGTTATTTTTTAGTTAATAGTTATTTTTAATGAGTGTTCAAAGGTTATTTGCTCTCTTCGCTATTAGAGGGTAAGAGGCTATTTGCTCTCTTTATTTTGGTGGTATCAGAGTAACGAGACTTAGTAATATTCTAGTGGTATAAGGCTTCAAACTTATTGTTTTGACCAATAATGATGAATCAAGAGAATTTGGATGGTTTTGAAGCTTATTAAGCTAACAAACCAAATTTTGGTATTAACTTGTTGTATCATAAAAATGGGATTTATCTCGTTTTAAAAGAAAATAATTTAAAATCTAAAGGTGGATTATACCCTGTAACATACCATTTCAGAATCTGGGTGAAATGGGCAAGTTTTTTTTGAAATTGGCATTCAAGCCACCATACATTTTTTTTTAACCACGGCAGAGTAAAAGTCAAGAATGAAATATGAAAAAACGTTAAGTTGGTATTAAATCTTAATTTAAAAAGAATCCGTGCTTTTGTTATAAAAATAATTGATAACATTCGATAGCACATCTATCCAGGAGTACGATACAAAAAACAGATTCAAAAAATGTCTTCATTTATAGTCCTGGCGTCAAAAAGAATGGCGAAGGGTGGAACAATTTTGAAAATGTTGAAAATGTCGAATATCTCGGAAACGGAAGGACTTTTACTGAACATAATATTTATTCATCTGAACCGGCATGATGCCCTCTACACGTAGGTTCCGTATTATCCATTCGTTACGGGACACCCTGTATATTAAAATAATTATGTGCTTTTATGACTCAAAATGAGAATAATAAAGTACATTTCTACATAAATTTTAATTTTTATCAAATTTCATAGTTTATTTTTCATTACGGAAAGTACCCTATTACGAAATACACATTTATATCACAAATCATTAATTAGATATCATAAACTAAAAAAAAACAAGCAGACCTAACATACGGGAGAAAAAAAGCGTGCCAGTTATAACTCTATAGAAATACTGCACACATTGACAATCACCATACAAAATATTTGTGGTCTACAAATCGCTGGCTCACTATTACAAGGTTGTATGTTAAAATTGTATCACTTTTTTAGTTATGAGTACAACATGGTTCTTTTCAACACACTTGCTCGTAAAGTTGATATTTTTTCTTTAGTCTTACGCCCGGAATGCGGTTTATTACACACTAGTGCGTTTTACTTTTCATTGCCGCACTAGTGTTTTTCTTATTCCACTTTTTTTTTAATATCCGTAAAGAGGTTGTTACCAAAAGATTTGTTATTTTGTAAATAAATAAACTTCTTGTACTTAGTCAAAATCTGATAAGATAAGATTATACTTCATCTAATTATCTATTAAAGCATTTAAAAAATACAATATTTTAAATCATTAATTACCGTAAATTCTTATTAGAAATACATAATTATTTAGTTTAATATACTGTGGCTGAATGTTCGGTGCCTCTGGACTTAACCTGCGCGCGCATAGTTATTCAACCAAAGATACGGCGCGCGAAAAAATAAACCGCGCCATTTTGTGCAAACATTTGTTCGTTTATAATTTGCTGATTTGTGACTGAAAAATGTCGATACCTAATTGTTTTTTTCCTCGCAAGTGTGTTGAAAAACGTCGTATGATACGCGTGTGCTTTGTTCATTACAGTCTTGGCTCTATTACAGCCCTCGCCTTGCGGCTCGGGCTCAATACCGCCTCGACTGTAATGACCAACTTCGCACACTTGTATCATAATGTACTATTGTGTTATTAGCTAACTATTTTGCAAAAATAAACTGCAAAATATCATATTATTATACTACGCGGTCCTATGATGTGTTTATCAACTAAAAGGAATAACGAAGTTCTATGGATTATTACAAAACTTCATCAAAATTAACATAACACCTCGTAATAGTGAGCCAGTAAAATGTCGTCTATGGTCCTCGTACTAAAAGTAGGCGGGAATGCTTCAACCCCCTTTTGTTTACGTGTGGATGAGTGTCGGTACAAAAATAATAAAAAGAGATAGACTTTATATGTTTCATGGGAAGGAAAGAGACACACGTCTTCGTAGTGGTGAAAATTATGCTCGATCTGCTTATTCGCTTTATAAGTCTGTGTCACGTCCCGGCTACGCGCTCCGTCTTGCGAGCATGGCTGCTTTTCTTTCGCGCTTCTGGAACTGCGCGGGCTACGTGTGCCCGGCCGGCCGCGCTCACCTGCCCAGCCGGCTCGGGCAGGCATGCTCTCGGACAACACGGAGCGGGCCGGGACTTTAAGGGTGCGGTTCCACTGAGGCGGAGCAGAATGGAGCTGTGCGCGATTCACCAATCACATGGCTTGAAATCCACACGAGGCACGATGAGCGGGGATTTCAAGCGATGTGATTGGTGAATCGCGCACAGCTCCACTCTGCTCCGCCTCAGTGGAACCGCACCCTAAATATACGCTAGCACAGCGAGCGCGCGGTGCAGCGCCGCCGGCGGGATATGTGCATCGTGTGTGGCGGGACGGGCGCCGCGCCTGCGCCCCGGCCTCGTCCACTATTTGAGCTACGCAGGTCAGTATCATCGGCCGCGAGCGTCCACCGAGGGGCGGGCGGTACGCGGGCGCTACACGGTGTAGAGGTGCAGGTCGACGGGCCAGCCGGTGGGCGCGGTCCAGGCGGGCAGCGCGCCCAGCAGCGCCGCCAGCGCGCCCGCGCGCGGCGCCGCCAGCGCGTGCCCCGCCAGCGACAGCGTGGCCCACTCCGCCGGCGCCGCGGGGAACGAGTGCTGCCCACGGAATACAATCGTCACTGAGCCGTTCGGTAGAAGGGGGGGGGGGGGGGGGGGGCGCCGGGCGCGAGCGTACCTCGATGGGCAGCTCCAGCAGCCAGGGCCGCGGGCCGCGCGCGTCGTGCAGCGCGAAGAAGTAGGTCTCCCGCAGCGCGCCGGAGCGGTCGCGCCAGCGGGGGCCGCGCTGCGGGCGCGCGCGCAGCGCCGGCGCCGCGCCCAGCCGCGCGCCCGCCGCCGGCGACACGATCGCCACTATGTGGTTGGGCCCTGCCGGGAGAGGGAGTCGCCGTCGTATAGTCTGTCTCTTTAGGAGCGAGTCGAGTATGGCCCGACTATTAATCATCGAAAGGTGGGCGTCGGTCGAGCGCGCGAGGCGCGCGGCGGGAGCGGGGAGCGCTTACCGGTGAGGTTGAGGTGCAGCACCTGCACGGTGTCGTTGTGTCGGGCGGTGCGCACGGCGGCGGCCAGCGCGGCGGCGGCGGGCGGCGGCGGCGCGGGCAGCTCGTGGCCGCGCGCCACCAGCGACAGCACGGGCAGGTAGTACGGCGCGCCGCAGTACAGCAGCCGCGCGCACAGCTCCGCGTCCGCCGCGCGCGCCTCGTCCACGCCCGGCACTGCCACATTTTAACCGTTTACCCTTTTCGTTCGGCCGCAGCTTTAGCGTTCGATTAAAGATTCTAGACAAAAAATATAATGTAACGGAGGGGGCGATTACGGTGATGGCGCAGCGATTGCGGCGTGTTCGCGTCCAGCTCGGGGATCCAATAGAAGTGGTCGACGCGCGGCGCTTGCGTGCCCGGCGCGTGGATCGTGCGCCGCGTGTGGAACACCATGACGCGCTGCGGGCGCTCGGCGGTGTAGGGCGTGGCCAGCCCGCCCGCGTCCAGCGCCACGGCCGCCAGCGCGGCCGCGCTCAACGCCAGCGCCGCCAGCGCGAGGCGCGCCGGCCGCCGCGCCGCCACCACCAGCCCCTGCAGCCAGCCGCACAGCGTGAGCGCCAGCGCCGCCGTGGCCAGCGCCATGAGCACGTCGGGCGGCAGCGGGGCCGTGCCGGCGCGGCCCATGATGGGCACGAACATGACCATGGACGCGTGCGCCAGGTAGGCGGTCTGCAGCGCGGGCAGCGCGACGGCGAGCGGCAGCAGCGCGGCGCGGGCGGCGGGCGGCGCGCGCAGGGCGGCGGCGGCCGCGGCGGTGGCGGCCAGCGGCAGCACCCACAGCAGCGGCAGGAAGGCGGAGCGCAGGCCGAGCGCGGCGCCGGCCGCCAGCGCGGCCCCGTGCAGCGCCACGGTGGCGTCGATCCAGGCGCGCGCGGCCCAGCGCCCGCGCAGCACGCGCCCGCCGCCCGCGCTGCGCCGCCACACCGCGCCGCCCACCGTCCACGACGCCGCCAGGGCTGAGGAAACGCCGCAACGGGAAACGCTCTTTATAAGGGGAGACGGATGGAGGCTGAGCGAAAAAAGTGTAAGATTTTTTCGTCAAGAGGTAAGCCATCGGCCGGGCCCAGCCATAGGTGCGAACTCATTAGGGCGACCGAAAGATCGTTTCTGCCGGGCGAGCGTGAGGTAATTTACTTCGGGTAAGTAATTTTTTCAATCGATTAGTTACGTTTACGTTTAATTTATACGTTCATACAGGGCGACGTACCGGGCGCGGCGTAGAGCGGCACGAGCAGCGCGGGGTGCGCGTAGAAGGCGAGGCGGCGGCCGGCGGCGTGCAGCGCGGCCGCGGGCAGCGCCGCCGCCAGCAGCCCCGCCGCGCCGCC
The DNA here is from genome assembly GCA_905404135.1 of Hesperia comma. NCBI lineage: Eukaryota > Metazoa > Arthropoda > Insecta > Lepidoptera > Hesperiidae > Hesperia > Hesperia comma. Next base: position 50,254 of record FR990031.1, read on the forward strand.
CGCCGCCGCCGCGCCCGCCGCCGCCGCCACCGCGCGCCGCCAGCCGTCAGCGCCCAGGTGCACTGCGGGATACGTGCATAGATAATCGTCAAGGGCTGAACGCTCGAATGCTTCCGAGCACGCCTAAGTACGAGGGCACATCCGTTCGGATGAAAGAAGTTTTAAAATCCGAGAAAAGTACTGACGCTCGCGTTCGGCCTCCCTCGCGTGCAGCTTGTGCGCGAGCAGCAGCAGCGCGAGCGCGGCGGCGGCGACGGCGGCGGCGGCGGGCGCGCGCGCGGCCACGGCCCACAGCCCCAGCACGTCGAAGAACACGGGCTGCGCCGCCAGCCGCTCCGCCTCCGCCTCCAGCCACTCGCCGCTCAGCAGCGCTACGTCACAACCGGGATACTTTTGTCGTTAAATCGATTCCTATCGATCAATAAACTATATTATATAAATACAATATGTACATAATATGTGTTTCTGTTCTGTCTCTCTCTCTGTGTGTGTGTGTGTGTGTGTGTGTGTGTGTGTGTGTGTGTGTGTGTGTGTGTGTGTGTGTGTGTGTGTGTGTGTGTGCGTGCGTGTGGGCGTACCGTGCGCGAGCGCGAGCACGTTGTCGCCGGTGCGCTGCAGCGCGGCGAGCGGGATGCGCTCCGCCGTGTCCAGCCGCGTGTGGTACACGTAGCCGTTGCTGCTCCACGCCAGGTCCACGCCTGCCACACAATGCATTATACACTCTATTGCTTGGCCAGTAAAATTTAAAATCGCTTTAAACAAATCGAAATCGATTACCGTTCGGGCCTAGGACGGAAAAACGGCTCCATCGTTGCGAAACTTTAAAACGGTTTTTGCAAGCGGGTCGTCGTTACGAGGTTGCAACGTACCGGAGAGGTTGCCGAAGTCGCGGAAGATGCGGAAGTCGGTGTCGGCGGGGATGAGGCCGGACTGGAAGAGCTCCTGCGCCAGCGAGGAGGCGAAGGGGTGCGGCGCGGCGGCGGCGTAGGCCTCCACGGGCCAGGGCTCGGGCCCGGCCTGGAACAGCACCTCGCGGCCGCCCGAGCCGCACGCCTCCAGGTTCACCACGGCGCGCGCCGCCGCCGCCCACGGGTGCGACGTCACGAACGCGTGCGACGCCTGCGCACATCTCTCCTCTAATATACTTTTGGGAGGCATTTAAATCTAAACACATCGAAGGGAACTTCGGAGGATGCTCTTTTACTCGACATTTTATAGAACATAATTATTTCGTGCCGAACATCCTCTTTGTTAATTGTTAGTCTTTACTTTTTATTTTAAGCTTAAAAGATAATAAGGGTGACGCTAGTTAAGTCAGAATAAAATGACAAGAGCGTAGCATCGTTCGCGTTCCAATAGGAGTGCAGACAGTAGGGTAGGGAAGGGAAGGTGTTGGGTGTTGGGGTACCTGCAGCACGTTCTCCTCGGCGCCGTTGAGCAGCGCGAGCACGGCGTGGCGCAGCGGGCGCGGGCTGGCCGCCAGCGCGCGCACCGCCTCCAGCACCACCGCGCAGCCCGCGCCGTCGTCGCTCGCGCCTGCCGCACACACACCCACACACCCGCACACACGTTACATTGGGGACAACCGCTCTCAAATCATACTGAAAACACCGGCCAAGTGCGAGTCGGACTCGCGCAAAAAGGGTTAAATCTGGTCTGTATGGTCGCTTTCCCAAAGGCCACTGTGACCACTGTTTTATTGTAGCCACACATTAGCCACAACTCCATCTCTTGGACAGTAACTAAACTATCGCTGAGGCCTCGAAAGTATGTATGGTCGCCCACTTAAATATTTATTTTATTCTGTTTTTTAGTATTTGTTGTTGTAGCGGCAACAGAAATACATCATCTGTGAAAATTTCAACTGTGTAGGTAACTATTACGGTTCATGAGATACAGCCTGGTGACGGACGGACGGACGGACGGACAGCGAAGTCTCAGTAATAGGGTTCCGTTTTACCCTTTGTGTACGAAACCCTAAAAATCGGGTGATAATACTGCCGTCGCCGCGAAAATTCAACTGGGTAGCGCAGAAGCAGAGAACTAAAAGAACGGGGCACCTAAAAAGAACCACACTTGCCCCATAACGACAGCCATAACATAAATTAAATTGATGATTCGTATAAATTGTATGTAAAAATATGTAAAGGTACAAAATATACAAATTTATAAGTCAGTTTGATAGCCAAGTGTTATGTTTAACTAAGCAATGTCAAGCGTTCAAATTTATGTAAATTATGATAATTTGACTAATGTATTCAATAAATTATAAGTAACAGATAATATAAAAGTTTCATCCTGCGAGTGACAGTGAGAATTGTAATATTATATAGTTAGTGGACTCTTGAATTGGAATCTTGAATTGTTTCGTTCCAAGCGACTGCTTCCAGCGGGGGAGCGTCTTTACATACCCAGGATGAATATTTGAAAACATAACAGATGGAATATTACATTTCATAATTAGAATAAATGTTCTCTACGTGTCATGTGTGTGGTGGGAAAATTTCATTCGAGCTAAATATGGCATGAAGTAGTGATGGCGTGTCAAAAGCGAAGTCCACCAGTGGGCGTGGGGCGTGGGGTCGCGTCGACGGCGAGGTACACAACGTATACAACGTTCCATATAAGTACAAATTGCCATCAATATGTTATTGTGTCGCTCGCTAGCCGCCCTGCGCCCGCGCCTGCCCGGTGCGCCACTTATCAGGGTAATCGCAGCGCCAGCGCTACGACCCACGTATTGTTCCGCACGGTACCAAGCGTGTCCGGGAATCGGAACATGTACTCCAAGGTTGTATTGTAGGTAAATAGCAATGACTGCGTGCGTTACTTTAAGCCATGTCCTCGCTACGTAAATAGAAAAAACTTTTAATTAATGCTCATCGTAATAATGCTGACAAACAGTGGTGTCGTTGGATTTAAATAAAAATAAAACGAGATGATATCCCGTCCGATTTAAATATTATTAAATATGGTTATGTTTTTTAAAGGGAACCAAGGAAGCTAAAATGATTTAGCGTGGAGACTCAATCGTTTTCCTGGTCTTTCCGATCTTTAAGTTTAAGTATTAGGTAAGAAAACAAGCTTTGCTTGTAACAAAAATAAAAATGATTTGTTTTCGCAATTCTGGAAAATTTATTATGTATTTCATTCAAAAGTTGATAAGTAAAAAATATGCAGCCGTTGACAATACCCCGGGCTCTGAGAACCACTGTCTGTCCTATCTGTTAGTTATTAGATCGGATGGATTGTATACATTGACATCGACAGTGGCCACCGTCGCAGTACGGACCTACAACAGCTACAACAACTGATAAGGGACGTGGCTGGTTATCGGCTACAAATATACCTACTTATAAGTTCCGAAATGCGTTTCCGCGGTTTACCTCGGTTATAACGCACACACAAATTTTTGAGTGCATTATTGGTGAAGATTAATTTAGAAAGATTTGAAGATTTTATGGTTTACGTGGGATGCGGTTCCGTGCTAAAGATCTGGCCAACAGCATATATTATGTAGACTTAAGCATTTGAGCTCAGGGTGTGGACGCTTTTTAGTTTTTCAAAATTTTCACGTTCCACGTTTGGCAGCAGTTCGGTTTACGCGGCTGTCACGCAAGCGTGATGCAACCAAATGGTGAACGACCGACCGATCATAAATGATTGTCCATTAGCCGCGCAGCCGGCCGCAACGGCGCTTTACCACTCGTCACCACCGTCGTTGACACTAATTGGTGCCAGTATCCAGTACAGTCTTTCAATAATACAACATCCTCACAATATATGCTCCTGAGCATTGGACGGAAATTAATACTTCCCAAACATTTTCATTCTTATAGCGGAAATGTATGATCGTCCTATTACCATCTTCGGGGGCTAATTGTCCGTCACGGAAGAAAATTGAATCTAACTACTACACTAATAATAATAACTAATTAAACGTGTGAATGCGACCTCGCCTCGACCCACTAACGTATCGCCGGTTAATTTTGATAAATTTGATAGGCACGTTCGCTCGTCGAGCGGTTGGACGCGAGCAGGGGCTCTATTTTAGAAGTGGCGTCTGACGACGAACACTCGCTTGGAGTCATTTTCATGTGACATAAAAAAATTCGAATCATTCTTCTACTACGATGGACGGCCACAACGTCATAACTAACGAACGTATACGACGAGCACCGAACGCTCGTCGCCAGACGTCATTTCAAAAATAGGGCCTGCGGGCTGGAGCAGTGAGCAGTGTGAGCACTGACCGGGGCTGTCGGGCACGGTGTCGTAGTGGCAGTTGAGCAGCAGGGCGGAGCGCTCGCGCCGGGGGGCGCCGCCCGCGCCGCGCACGCGCACCACCACGCTCTGCACGTCGCGGTACATGTGGTTCATGCCTGCCGACCGACACACTCTCATGTATTTGTAGGACAACGAGAGCGACTCCGACAAATCTTAAGTTACCTGCACAGACAGTAGCTTGCCACTCTTTGCCGACAATAATCACTCTCGGCGAGAAAATCGCTCAAAATTGAATTAAACTCAATCATGTGTAATTTGTAAAACGAGCTTTTTTAGCATCTAACTGCGAACAGATAGCACCCGACCAGTTCCTGCTCGTTCAGCAAGTATGGTGCTGCGTGTGGGGAGATGTAGGCCATCGGTAGCGATTGCTCTGTGGCGTCAATCAATTCGCAACGCCATCTCTGTCGTCATCGTTGTTATTATTCGCAAAGAGTAACATGTGACAAATGAGGTGGGCGCGCGAGGCGAAGGGGCGGCGAGCTGACCGTCGAGGAAGGCGAGCGGGAAGGCGCCGCTGGCGGTGTGCACGTCCAGCTCGACGCGGTTGTGCGGCGAGGCGGCGGCCGCCACGCCGCGCGCCATGCCCACCACGCGCCCCACCGCCACCACTTCGTTCTGGTAGCTGCCGGCCACCTGCCCGCAAACAATCACAACTATTCACGACATCGCTTTCGGTTACGTCTCACTATTTTGGGTCTCACAAAGAACGAGGTTTGCTCTCTGGCTACCTTCATACATAAGATATATTATTTTGCGGTGCCCCTGATAATGCAGATGTCTCTAAAAACGGCAGTGGCCATGTACCATCGCGTGACTACTACGACATAGTATCAGACTAATAACGTTATAAAAAATAAATAATAGTTTAAAAAAACTAAAAAACACGCTTTTTATAGAATACTGAACTAAAAAAATAGAAAATAAGTTTCAATAAATTTAAATTAAGAATAGTGTTAAAAATTTCAACAAACATGAATTAATAATAGTGTAAATAAAGAAAATATTTTATTTAAAAAAAGCGTGGGGTGCTTTTTAAGATATTATCAAAATGACACCATGCACCCCACGCTTTTTTTTAAATAAAATATTTTCTTTATTTACACTATTATTAATTCATGTTTGTTGAAATTTTTAACACTATTCTTAATTTAAATTTATTGAAACTTATTTTCTATTTTTTTAGTTCAGTATTCTATAAAAAGCGTGTTTTTTAGTTTTTTTAAACTATTATTTATTTTCGACTTTTTAGTTTTGTTTATTTATAATAGCTTGTTTTTATAATTTTAAACTATTATTTGGTCTCTATCGATCTATCTACTGTGATAACTTAGAATTCAAATAAACAGAAGAACAACGCCATCTAGTAAAACGTAATGTACGCAGTCAAACTGAATACGCAGTTACAGCTAGTTGCCCGTAAATATGGGTAGATGGCAGTAGCAAATGGATAGATGGCAGTAGTGTGAGAGTAAAAAAATTAAAATCTTATTTTGCATATTGAAAATTGGAATAATTTTATCAAAATAGTGTAATGTCATCGGAACTCGATAAATCTACAAAGTTTGAACGAAATCTGGCCATTTAAAGTGGGTCAAAATCGCGTCCAAAGAAGTCGGTTACAAACAAATATACAAACATACAAACATACAAGTGAAGCTCGGTAGTCTCTTTATGCGAAGGAGAGTTACATACAAACATACATACAAACATACAAACATACAGGTGAAGTTATAGGCTAGGGAAGGCGGAAATTAAAGAAGTTAGGAAAAACGCCTATTTTTAGGAAAATCCGCGATAGATTTGCGTGGAAAGGGTCTAGAAAATTAGGGATCAACTGTTTATAGGTGCGTTATGAATTTGAAGCAAAACGCCTGAGGGGCACGGAAGATATTAACAGAAATGTAGGTTTAAAATGAACGAATTTAGTATAAATCAAGGAAAAACAGTTGTAACTCGGAAAATTCGCGATGGATTTTCGTGGAAAAGGTATAGGAAGTTAGGGATCAGTTAGCTTTAAGTTAGTTATGAGTTTGAAGCACAACGGTTGAGGGGCACGGAAGATATTAAAGGAAGTATAGGTATAAAATTAAGAAAAAAATCAGGAAAAACAGCTATTTCTCGGAAAATTGTGGTCGGATTTTCGTGAAAATGGTATAGAAAGTTAGGGAATAATTAGTTGCAGATGCTATATAAGTTTGAAGCAAGAAGACCTTTGGGCACCGGAGATATTAAAGAAAATGGAGTAAAGTTACATACAAACATACAGGTGAAGTTAATAAAAGCGTGTTAAAAATAAACCGGACAGGCCACTAAAGGGCATATCCTTCTCTGATTGTTATGGCTCCATTCAAACTTAACTTCTTTAAAACCTTGTAGGGCCTAGACGTGAACGAAGCCAGTGATCCGGATTTCAGGGGTTGTGTTGATGGTCTTCGCAAACGACTTGCCTGCTGTGTTGACACACTAGGTCTGTCTAAGAGCGGGAGGGATATACTCAAGTCATAGATTTGTAATGTGCAGTCCGTGCCTAAGGCAGACATGACAATGCCTCCTACAAATAGGCCTTTTCAACTACCTGCATAGTATGCAAGATTGTGTTGCGTATGTGGGAATAGCGTATAATAGCAACACTAGAACAGAAAGATCTCCTCCGCGACCGAAAGAAAGTGTTCTGACAAAAGTTACCTACAAAAATCTTGTAGCGTAACGAACGATTCAATTAGTTAGGTAGGGGCAGGAGTCTCACCCTGGGCCCTATGGAGGTGAGGTTGACGAGATACTCGTAGGCGTTCTCGGCGATGAACTGCGTGGCGGAGGAGTTGTGGCGCATGCGCGGCGCGGGCAGGCGCGCGTCCAGCGCGGCGGCCGCCAGCAGCGCCAGCAGCGACGCGGCCAGCGCCAGCGCCGCCCAGCGCAGGCGCAGCGCCGCGCGCTCCGGATAGTTCTCCTTTACCGCGTCGCCCGCGCCGCCCCAGCCCTCCGCCCGCGCCCACAGACCCACCTGACGGATAATTCAACTGAGTTTATGCCACGTTACTACCAAATTAAATTTAATTGTTTATATGTTTTTAGATGCCTGGGAGTATGAAAACAGATATTTCTGATGTATTTTGTACTATGGCTCTGAAATATTCGGCAACGGATCATCCCATTTGGAATTCTTAATCTATTACTATTACTATTACTATTACTGAACTTTTATCGTTTAGAATATAAAAAATATGTTTCAAGTTACACTTTGATTAGCTCAACCCCACATTATGTAAAGTGCCTGTAATTATAATGAACACACAGAGACCACATTCATGACACTCAACATTTTCTGCTTTGATAACTTATCAAAGTTATATGTTTTCAAAAATAAATGTTACAATTGTTTTAATTCAAGACAACCTCACATTGTATTTCCTGAAAAGCAGACTGTATTAAAATTAATATAATCCATATTGATTTTTTTATACCATTGAGTTTAATATTCATGTTACAGGACACATCACATAACACCTGGTTAAATAGATTTTAAACTCTTAATTATTGAAATGTCTTATCTTCAACTTCATGAGCCTGATAATGCGATGGATTAGAAATTACTAATTTTGTATTAATTGATCATAACAAACTGTGATTTTGTGCGGAAAATGAATAAATATGAAGTATTAAGTAGCACTGAATTTCCAATTCACAAGATTCCATGCAGATTTCAGGCAGATTTTTAACTCCTGTCCCCATCTCTTAAAAATTTTCAATCATTCAGAGACTATAAGAGTTGCTGTCAAATCACATTTATGTTTAAGAGGGAAAAACAGGAATACTGAACAAAAGCTTTTGTAAGTTTACTGAGTACAGTCCTGTTTTTATTTTGCATTAAGCCGCTTTCCAGTTAGCCGTTTTCCAAATTCCAAATGACGGAGAATTGGAATGGAACAAATAAATAATAAAAATTCAAACAAAATCCTAATTGTGCAATTCTTTAAAAACTTGGCTGACTCTATTTGTCCGGTAATTTGGGATAGAAATTTTTTTTTAATATCTAATGTCTTTATTGTTCATGTAACCCCATAATATGACTATGTTGTAGATAGTGACGGAACACTGCTTTAAGGGGTTCCTTTTTCTGTATGAATTAAAACAGCCAACCATAAACTAACAGAATTTTCGCACATTTTCAGTTACAATGGTGGCTGGGCTCCCCGCTCTTACAACCCTTTATCTCTTCATTTTCTCAACTTACATCAGTTCTGATAAGATAATCCCAACGAATTAGTAATTTTTTTGTACGTCCGTTTAACAAGGACAAATAATTTTAAATTATTCTAAACATTACAAGAGGTTTAGGTACTCACATGGTAAAGTTAATACTCAGTGCCTAGCAGTATGTACTAACAATTAAGTTAAACTAAAAAATCTAATAATTTAACTAAAGCAATTGGATTTTCTATATTTATTTTTATATTCTATGTAGCGTAAAAACGTAATAGAAAAAAAACTATAAAGAAAAATAGGTTTTTAAAATCAACTTACCATAGCTAAGCTGTTCGCTTGTTTAGGAATAAATCAATAAACTAATATTCTGCTTTCACTAAAATGCAATTATAAATTTATTACACATTTATCTACATCTAAAAATTGTAATAAAATACATTAATTTTTTTATCATACAGCGTAACAGAACACGCACAACCAACACTCAAATGAGATTCACTGATTCAGTCAAGACACAATACATATTAATCTATGGTCAGACAACTGACTGTCTGATCTGACTCTGACTGAACTGACAATCAAATATCAGTCCACTGACCACTGACGTGACGTCAATGAATCATATGAATCAATCAAAAAAGAAAATTTTGATTACAATGAGGCCGCGCTAACTATGCGTTCCTGAAGTCTGTTCTGTCATTCGACTGGGCGATGTAACTTTGAACTAGCGTACAATTAATTGACAATTTTTTAATATCTTTTAATTGCCTTATTAACGAGTGATAACATTAAAATCAATCATTAAATCGAATAATTATGCCAACTTACAATAAGTAATTGTATTAATCTTGGGCTAAATTTATTACAATTACTTAAATAACAAATATAAAAACAATACCTTTTAAAAGAAAACCACGTCAAACGGCGCTCGTTCAAGGTTATATCCATGTCATATCAACTTTTTGTTTTTGTAGTGATGTGACATAATAACAAGGCAATTGTAATCGAATATTTTTGTAATCTTAATACAATGTCGGTAAAATATAAAATAAAACGTTATAATTTTATAATATATTATATAATGTACTGAGTATTCAATAAAGTTAATAATATTATTATAATAAAGGTACGCCCAAACATAACTTAGGAAAATTTGTGTTATAATATCACTCAGGTGAATCAAATGAAAATAAAATAAATAAATAAAACATTTTATTTTTTTATCTTGATTACATTCAGAGATTATGATTAAATTCAATTAATAGATTCCTTAAAATTTTATTTACATAACGAATATTATTATTGAATATATTGAAACATAATTCCTATAAAAATAACAACATATAAATTGAATAAATATTATGCATAATGAATGCATGTTGTTATTGTTATTTGTTACAACGCATAATGTTATTTATTGTACATCACTAGTCATGACGAATTGACATGTGTCAGGAACGCATAGTTAGCGCGGCCAGATAATAAAAAACGTTATTTAGTAACCACTCTTTTTATTTGCAACCATTGTGTATTTATATGTAATGACAGTGGGTATACAAGCGCTCAGTCTAAAATGAAGGACTAAACGATTTTTTTAAAATTAAAAGATACCTGTCTTACCTTCGAGAAAAATACTATGAAATATTGAAAGCTAACCTGTGAAAAGTGATGTTACAGTACGCCCAACTTATCTCTGAAATGGCGAAAATTGGAACTAACGAAAAGTCATTCATAAGTACGTTGTGGTCATTCATCTGTCAGTTACTAGTGTGCAATGATTGGTCAATTGAATGCCAAATGCGTCCGACAGCCTCTTTCGTTTCAGTCTTAAGTTGGGTTTACTATATTACGAACGTACCTATCCATACGGTGCACCGCTAGTTGACATTAAGGTTGTCAAGCACACAGCGAAAAAGTGACTTCACATTATTCGTTGCTTTTCTTTGCGAATGTTAGGTACATCTGCCTTTTGGTTCTATAATCTGAGGTTATTACATTTCTTTTGCTTTTCAGAAGTTTGTGACAAAAAACAGGACAAATCATCATAATTTTTTTTCATAGAACGAGCGGAACGGTGTTTGGAGCCAAGTTGGCTCCAATGAAGGTGCTACAAAATGGCCGCGCTGACTTGGTTTCTATACTACAAATTGTTCTAAGATCGAGGTATATGGTAATACATGAGCTTAACTTGGTTATTTTGTTTTGTGATGTTACATTCTTTGTCTGGTCTGTGTGTCTGTACACAAATGTCTCTGTTGTCTTGTCTGTATACTTTTGTACTTGTCTGTGGTATTGTGCTTTTCCTGTGGTACTTGTCTTGTCTTGTCATCTTCATCTTGCTTGTCATAAAAGTCATGTGCTGTCACAGGTCGGGTCGGTCGACTTCTTCAGTTCTAAAACAAGTTCTAATAGAATATTTATAGAAAGAAGATATTTATTTAATTCACTTTATTTTCGTTCTGTTCTTATTACATGATATATAGAAGGTGAAGTAAATCTGACTCATCGCGTAAGCTGGAGTGATGTCTAAGTGGATAGGTTACGCCGTGTCTGTAAACTGCGGGGAGCCGCTGGGCTGCTACCAAGGAACCATACTGGAAGCAGATGGGACCACTATAACCCTTACCAAAGCGTTCAGAAATGGATTCCCATATCCGAAATCCCAGGTTACACTTAAGTAAGTAGAAGTTTGATATTTATCGAATGCTTTTAAAGTTTTGAAAGTAAATAAAAATATATTTTTATTGCAAAGTGCCGGCGGTCACTTTTTTCTCCCAAATTATGAAAATGAAATAAATTTTATTTCAACTTAGTTCTTAGAATCATTTTTTGAAAGTTAATTGAAGTAGCAAGAAACTTTTAAGGAGTTTTTTCCCTGCTTACAGTTTTGTCTTATTCCTACTTAGTATTAATATTATAAACATCTATTTTCTTTGGAAAACTATTTGAGTATATTTTAGCATACATCATTATAAATATTTAGACCTATTTGAGCTGGCACCTGTTTTATGTCTGTAATGTGAAGTCAAATGCATGTTTTTTTCACATTCAATATCAAGTTCAATCAAGTAAGCTAGTGTCTATGTATTAAAAGCAAGCAGCCAGATTCTTACATTAAGATCATTATAACTCTGCTTAAGCCAATACCATGAATGTAAATATGTCAATGGCAAATACGAAGTAGCGCATCACAAAACACTGTCATGGGCATCGTGTTTTGATTGATCAAAATTGGACAAAATTCTAGTTATTACCAAGAAGTACAAAAAAATATGGAGAAGAGAGAATCTTGATTAATTTAATTCTAGTTTAACCATAAATGTTTTAGGGCTTGGTTTTCGTGTTTTAGTGGTAGGGTATGATGTTTTGATCACTAAGTTTTAATCTCTCGTGGAATGGTATGAAAAAAGTTATGATATATGATGATAACTTTATGCCATCAGATTATGGTGGACTATATTATAACAGCAGTGCAAATTGTTGTCCCAGTGCGGCGGACATAAAGGAGTTGAAGATCATTGAGGAAGCGCAGCCGGCGCGCGCGGAGCAGACGCACAGCACCGTGGCCGTCAGCAAGGCCGGCAAGAAAGGCCAGCGCGCCACCGTCTGCGAGAACCTGCAGGCCACCAACACCAGCTCAGGTTACACACACGCTCCAAACTGATTAAGAAAGAAAGAAAGAAAGAAAACATTTATTTTGCCACAATAGTATGGTACACACTTAACACACAAACATTCTTCTAAAAGCTAATTTGTAGGTATTCGTACCATACCACGTGACAAAAAAGGGCTACGCTCAGCATGCGCAATGTGCGATTACTCCATGTCCTGTGTGTGTGGCTGGCTCTAGGCATTTCTTTAATAGATGAATGAAACCCAAATAATTTTCTTTAGTATGGAGTGAATTTTGCCTATGTATTTACTGTAGTGTATTAATGTAATGTAACTGAGGGTAGACAAATAAAAACAGTGTTAAACCAACTAGCGTGTGTTTCACTACATGGTGGCAGCGGTGCGTCAATTAATTACTGTATCACGTGTTAAATCGCGACATATTAGTTTAAACCAGTACTAGTTTCGTTTATTAGTCGGTGTACGTGATATTTAGTGCCAATAATGGAACACGCGCGTCCTCCAGCGGAATTATCACTCGAAGGTGGGCCGGCCGCGCGCGCCGAGTCATGGCGTCGGTGGCGGAAGCTGTTCGATGTGTTTGTGAAAGCCTCTGGAGTGAGCAGGGAGCCGAAAGAAGTTCAGGCTAGTCTGTTGGTTAACCTCATCGGTGCGGCGGGTTACGAGATATTTACTACATTTAAGTTCGAAGAGTCCGAAGATGAGAACGATATAAAATGTGTATTGGAGAAGTTCGACAAGTACTTCGGTGCTAAACCAAACATTACGATGAGACGTTTCAAATTCTTTACCCGCAATCAGGCGGACGGAGAAAACATCGATGAATACGTAACCGCCTTACGACTTTTAAGTCAGCAGTGCGAGTTTGGCGATTTGCACGATAGCTTATTACGCGACAAGATCGTTTGTGGCATCGTTAATAATACCGTAAGGGACCGGTTACTTCGTTCGGACGAGCTAACGTTGTCGAAAGCGATACAGATATGTCAGGCGGCTGAGATATCCAAAGAGGAAAATTTTTGCATACACGGAGGTTCGGACGAGGTGCAAGTGAATGCGGTGTCAGGTCGGGCCGCCGGCAGCAGAGCGCGGGCCGGCCGAGCGCGGCGCCGGGGCAGCGCGGGGCGCGGGCCGCCTCGCGGAGCCCCCGGGGCAGGCTACGCGTGCGTCCGCTGCGGCGCCCAGCGATGTCCAGGGGGAGACCGATGTCCAGCACGGGATGCATTGTGTTTCGTGTGTGATAAGAAAGGACATTTTTCTCGAGTGTGCAAGTTCAAGGAAGTAAAGCGTAAAGTGTTAAATCTAAGTGTAGATAGTGCGTCGGAAAGTGACAGTGAAGTGTTTTATGTTAACAATATAGTCGGGGACCACAGACCTGGTGAGTCGTTAAAAGAATGGGTACAATACATGTCGTGTAACGGTAAACGGTTTCTGCTTAAAATTGATACGGGCTCAATGATAAATGTTATTTCAAAATGTGAATTTTTAAATTTGGGATTATCTATTGACAGCCTTAAACCGTTTACTAAACGGGTACATTCCTTTACGGGAAACCGCTTGCCGATAATTGGAGTTGATAATCTAAATATAAATTATAAAAATAAATCTTATATTTTACCATTTGTTGTTGCGGACTTAAATTGTCAAAATATATTAGGATTAGAAGCATGTATTTCTATGAAATTGATTGAACGAGTTGATTCAATTGATCTTGATAAATTTAATAGTTTATTTGAAGGATTAGGAAAGTTACCCGGGAAACATAGTATTTCTATAGATAAAAGTGTTCAGCCTGTTATATGTCCCACTAGAAAAATTCCGTTAGGGCTTAAAGATAAACTGTTAGTGGAGTTAGATAGAATGGAACGGCTCGGGGTGGTGAGGAAGGTCTCACACCCGACCGATTGGGTCAATGCAATTGTTTTAGTAGCTAAAAAGGATGGTAGCATTCGCGTGTGTTTGGATCCTAGACCTCTCAACCGAGCGATCCGGCGCGCGCAGTTCACGCTGCCGACCGTGACGGAGCTGGCGGTGAAGCTGCGCGGCGCCCGCGTGTTCAGCGTGCTGGACGCCCGCTGTGGCTTCTGGATGGTTCAGATAGACGACGCCAGCGCCGACCTTTGCACCTTCGGGACGCCCTTTGGTCGATATCAGTTTTTGCGTTTACCGTACGGAGTAAGTTGTGCACCTGAAATCTTTCATGCGAAGCTCAGGCAATATTTGGAGGATTTGGAAGGCGTGGAGTCATTTATCGATGACGTCATAGTGTGGGGTACCACAAAGGAGGAACACGATAGAAGATTGGAGGCATTATTGCAGCGTGCGCAACAATTAGGCATTAAATTTAATCGTGATAAATGTAAATTCGGTGTTTCTCAAATAAATTATCTCGGTCACAAGTTCGATGCTAGTGGGATGCGACCCGATGAGAATAAGGTTAAAGCTATACTCGACATGCCTCGACCGACCGATAGGAAGTCGTTGGAGAGGTTCCTGGGAATGGTGAACTACCTCTCAAAATTTATACAAAATTGTTCAGAAAGTGTAAACGTGTTGCGCGCCTTGCTGAAGAAAGACGCGGAGTGGCTCTGGGAGTCCCACCATTCCAAGGCAATCGAAGAGCTCAAAGTGAAGGTAGCGAGTGCTCCGGTGCTGGCGCTGTACTCGCCGGACGCGCCGGTGGTGCTGTCGGTGGACGCCAGCGCCGTCGCTCTGGGCGCGGTGCTGCTGCAAGAAGGCCGCCCCGTCGAGTTCGCCTCGCTGACGCTGACGGATACTCAAACGAGATACGCCCAGATTGAAAAGGAGATGCTTGCGATAGTGTTTGCCGTGGAACGCTTCAGACAGTATATATACGGCAGATCTGACGTAACAGTTCACACGGACCACAAACCGTTGGAATCATTATTCAAGAAACCGTTAGTGTCTGTGCCGATTCGGTTGCAACGCATGATGATGAGAGTGCAAGGGTTTGATATTAAAGTGGTTTATACCCCCGGCAAGTATATGTATATAGCGGACACGTTGTCGCGGGCCCCATTAAATGAATTAATGCATGACCGCGTATCTCAAGAATTAGATTTGCAAACCTGTTTCTTATTAGAATACACGCCGTACAGTAACGAAAAAATGCAATTAATCAGAAAGGAGGTGGAGTCGGACGGCGACTGTAAACGGTTAATACATTATATAAACAATGGTTGGCCAAAAAATAGGCGGGACGTGAGCGATCACGTCAGTGTGTTTTGGCCGTATCGTGATCAACTACACTATAGTGGCGGAATCATTTTTAAGGGAGAATGTATATTTATACCGCGCGCGTTACGAGAGGACATGTTGAAGATAGTGCACGAGGGTCACTTAGGTATCGAGCGATGCAAGCGGCGCGCCCGGGAGGTGATGTTCTGGCCGGGGCTGGGCGAGGACGTGGAGCGCGCCGTGCGGCGCTGCGCGGCGTGCGCGCGGCACGCCCCCCGCCCGCGCCGCCAGCCGCTCGCGCAGCACGCCGTGCCGCCGCTGCCGTGGCACAAGTTGGCCTCGGACATTTTTGAATATAAGCGACGAAGGTATATAGTTCTCGTTGACTACTTCTCCAACTACGTTGAGGTGGGGGAGTTGACAGGCATCGGTAGCAAACAGGTTGTCGACTTTATGAAAGCACAATTCGCGCGACATGGGATTCCAGCTGAGTTAGTGACGGACAACGGCCCGGCTTACAGTTCCGTAGAATTTAAAAGGTTTATGCAAGAGTGGCAAATATGTCACGTTACGTCATCCCCACATCATCCCCAGTCCAATGGGAAGAGCGAGAGAACGGTTCAGACGGTTAAGAACCTACTTAAAAAGTGTTTAGACTCGGGAGAGGACTTTAACTTGAGTTTACTGAATTTTAGATCTACACCGAGAAACGGGTTAGATTCTCCAGCGCAAATGCTTATGGGTCGACGACTAAGAACAAAATTACCTATCGCTTCAGAATTATTAACTCAACCGGTTGACAACGCAAGTAATTATCGGGCTCTGATGGTACAAAGATGTAAAGATAAAAACATATATGACAGAACGGCGAGGGCGCTGAGGCCTGCATCGGTAGGTGATAAGGCGACGTTAATAAGCGACGGCCATAGAAAACCGGTTTCGATTGTAGAAAGAGCACCGGAGCCAAGGTCGTTTATTGTAGAAGATGAACACGGGCGTAGGTACCGACGCACGCGCGGTCAGCTGGTGGTGCGTGCGGCGGGCTCGCGACGGGCCGCAGCCGCAGCACAGCCACAGCCGCAGCGGCAGCCGCCGCCGCCGCGGCCGACGTCGTCGACTCCTTATTTCTGTCCCGCGGCCCCCGCTACTGGATATCGCCGTAAAAGGGTAACCGACTTGAACAATAGTAATCAGTCTCAGAGGGCGTCACCACAGCCGGCGTCTAGTTCGGTGAATAGCAGTATGTATACTAGTACTCCGTCACCATCACCCCCAAGGGTTAATATAGAAAGGTCAAGGGAACGAACTGCACGAATGCTAACAAATTTAATTTTTGGTTCATCTCGAGAGTAGGATATTTCAGGTTTCATTTATTTTAAAATACATTATGTACCTTAAATAAGAGTATATAATATTATGCATAACACAAATATATTGTGTAAAAAAAAAAGAACATTATTTCATAGGATGGTTATCACAATAAAAAATCATTGAAACTTAAACTACAGTACTAAGCTACTACTATCTATGTTATTGGATTCTGTTATTTTCATGTGTGATTTTTTTTGTTGTGCTTTTTTTTTGTTGTTTGTTTGTAAGGGAAAAGATGTAGTGTATTAATGTAATGTAACTGAGGGTAGACAAATAAAAACAGTGTTAAACCAACTAGCGTGTGTTTCACTACATTTACTAGTTTGAATAATGTTGTAGGCAATGCGCAGCACGCTGGCGGCGGCGGTGGCGGCGGGGGTGGCGGGGGCGGGGGAGGGGGCGGAGGGACGGGGGGCGGTAGCGCCGTGAAGGCCGCGCGCAGCAAGCCCATCGACATCCTGGGACCACGCGCTATCAGGAACAACACTCACTCCGGTGACTACTGAATACAATGCTCCCAATCACAAAATAAATTTAAATTTTGAAAAATAGCACAGGTCTCAACGGTCGGAAATGGCGTACTTACTACTCGACCAACCTAAGTTTGCACCTCGCGTCGATTACGTCACACGGACGCTTAGGTACGGTATTCAAAAAAAGATTCGCTATGACTTTAATAAATTAAACAAGTGTTTGTTAAATTTTATTTTGCATTTACTGTTTTTAACTTTATATTATACTTATGTACATTAAAATATACACAAAAGTTATGATAATTATAATTAACCAGAATCACTACTGTTCATAGGTTCAATGCCCGACATTTCGCTTTCGCTCTCACTCCAGTCCACAGTCCAGTACTATAACAAAACAGTGGTAACAACAAAAAACTTAACAAGAACAGTTCAAAAATTTCAAATTCAAAAGATAGGGAGACGAAAACTCGGTATGACGCGTATCGGTGACAAAGATGCTAACCATACTGACGCGACAGGGCGACTGCGGGGAGGTGAACGGGGAGTAGGGGCGGGGTGCCGCATTCCAGCGAGGTGCAAACTTAGCTCGGTGGAGCTGTAACACTAACACGTTTTTTTTAAGTAAATAAATCTAACTTTTATGACGTTAGATCCGGACGTTTTTATAAGCTTACTTTTGATTTGGATCGGCAGGCAGCTTCGGCAACGCGGGCTCGACGCCGAAGGCGCGCGGCGGCGCGGGGGGCGCGGGGGGCGAGCGCGCGCGGCGCCGCAACGAGGCGTGCTTCGGGGACGCCGCCGAGCCCGCGCTGCTCGACGACTTCGACTTCGAGGGCAACCTCGCGCTCTTCGACAAGCAGGTTCGTTTCACGGAGTTTTCTAAGGGATTGGCGTGCGGATGAAAAGGGGAGATCTCCGCCAGGCGACCATTTCTATATATGGTTAGATTCTCTGGAAATTCTGATAGCGCGGTTGCTTGTCGGCGCGCAGTTATGTTACTGTAAACTGTAGGTATCGCGCAGCTACGGGCGCAAACTCGACCGACGGTCACCCCAACGTTCCGAGGCTCCGCGCAAATCGGCCCCGGGGGCCGGAGGCGAGCGGTTAACGTCATACGTTTAGCAGGGAATCCTGACAAACCTGACCTGATTAAAGAGATGGACCCCGGAAACGTACTACGGTTTATTAAAACTGTAGGCCTGGGGGACCAGATCTAACTAAAACTGGGATGGCTACAATAGATCAGAGATGGTCGCAGTGGCCTCGTAGGGATACTTGTTCCCTATGCCCAGACACCTAAATAATAATAATAATAATAGCAGGGATTCGGCGAAAATTGGTCGCCGACCACAAGAGGTTATAAAAAGTAGGGACTCACGGTCCCGGGAGGCTCGGCGCCCCCCGCCGCAGCCGCCGGGGACGGTGGTCGCTCCATTGCTAAGTGGTGTGTGTGTGTGTGTGCAGGCGCTGTGGCAGCAGATGCGCGCGGCGGCGCGGCCCGACGTGGTGCGCGCGGCGGACGACGCGGCGCGCGCCTACCGCCACGACGAGAACGTGCTGCCCGCCGCCGCCGCCGGCGAGCCCGACGGTACGCCCGCGCTATACGAGTGTTACACAACTACACAACACTAGCTTTTGGCCCGCGGCTGCGACGGCGCCAATCATTGCAACGACAAAATAACGTGAAAATGATTCCTAAGGAATCGTATGTCTGATATCAGGTCTTTCAACACATGGGTAGATACCTATGTCTTAACTTTTATCACGATCTGATAATGAGTATCCTTTTCTTTCTCCTTTTTTTCTGTTCAGTAATGATTTTAGGAATAAAACCTATTCTAGTATGTTAGTAATGAATAGTCCTCCATTACAAAAATAATAAAAATAATTAATTAATCGATTCAGCCGATTTGAGCTCGAAATATGTATTGATTTATGTGTGGAACGTTCGTCAGGCATCTGGGTGCCGGCGGAGCTGCGCGCGGGTCCCGCGCTGTGCACGGACGACGGCCGCCGCGTGCCCGCCGTCAGCGAGGCCGCGCGCCGCCTGCTCTGGGACGGCATCGGTGAGGCCCCATACCATAATATATAGCTCGCTCCAACACCGTCCGCTAAGAAGATACTTGCATTGTAATAGCGCTGCGGTTATTGTTTGAACTTTCATATCTTATATGTGTGTACAACGTGCAAGATATGACAATAAGCGTTTAGCGTGCGTTCGGTAATGCAGTGGAGCTGGGCGGCGCGGTGTGCGACACGGCGTACACGCTGCTGGCGCGCGCGGCGGCGGACGTGGCGCTGCGGCTGGTGGGCGGCGGGCGGCGCCTGGAGCCGCGCAACGCGCACCAGGCGCCCGCCGTGGTGTGCGTGGCGGGCGCGCACCGCGCGGGCGCCGCCGGCGTGTGCGCCGCGCGCCTGCTGGCCGCGCGCGCCGCGCCCGCCCGCGCCACGCTGCTGCTGCTGGGCGCGCCCGCCGCCGCCGCCGCCTGCCACCCGCTGCAGCGCGAGCTGGCCGCCTTCGCGCTGGGCGGCGGCGCGCGCGTGCCCTCCGCCCAGGACCTGCCCGCCGCGCCCGACCTCGTGCTGCTCGCGCTGCACGACCCGCGCGAGCCCTGCGACGACCAACAGGTACCGTATCGCTCGGTTACTTTGTTTTGTAAATGAACGGGAAGACTCGGGCGGGGCTCGATTACGATAACTAGTCTAGGTAGTTGTTTTTTCTATATAAAACTTGACGTTACTCCCAATATTGAATTATACAAGTGGTGACCCCGACGTGATGATTCGACGTGATTTACCGACGTGATTGCACCGACGCCGTGACGTGATGTTCAACCGACGTCATCAACCGACGTGACCAACCATGCCAGCAGCGACGAGCACAACGACCAGGTTCCACAAGCAGCCGTAAAAGCGCCTTGTTCCTTCAGCACGCTCAACTTCAGCGATCCGCAGCATGCAGCAGAGGTTTCTGGTTTCCCTCCCGTGACTGCGCACGCATCGCATCGTTCCGGCACACATGGCCGATGGAAGACACTGGCACACGAGAGTGACGACATCTCCCAACAGTGAGTGATATGTAGCGGCGCGATACCTACAGTAATATGAGCGCGCGCCGCACATGATGCTGACCACGCAACCACAAGTAACGAGTGCAGTAAACAATAGACTACGTCATACGCGTCATACTGAACTGGCCAATCAGGAGACGTATCCTCAACCGAGCTATCAATGTTTCAAGATAATCTAACATAATTATATACAAATAGCTTTTGCCCGCGGCTTCGCCCGCGTGGAATTCGTTTATATCGCGAACCGGGGAAGTGGGGAAGGGGGTACGTCATCAAAGCTATCTTTCTGGGAAAATTCATCGAAATCGGTCAATAGGCTTAGATTTTTCATACAAACTTTCATCTCCTTTTCAAGCCTTTAGGGGTTGATTTTTTTTAAAGTAGCCTATGTGTGACTCTGAGTCTTCAACTATTTTCATTCCGAATTTCATCCAAATTGGACCGGTGGTTTAGCCGTGAAAACGTCACAGACAGACAGACAGACAGACTTTCGCATTTATAATATTAGTATGAATTGTAAAAAGTAAATCATTGCACTTGACAAAAATTTAGAGCGACGTTTGACGATTTGACGGAATGAGCATAATAATAAGAAAGTCATACATATGTGCAGCAGACACGCTTGAAATGAAAACGAATTTGACATCCTCAAAAGTTCAAACGAACTGTTCACGAAGTGGGGTACGAATCAAATGGGCCGATTGTACAGCATAATAAGTTACAAATAAAAACCTGGATGAATGCATGATCCCAATATAAAATTCCTATGTAATTTTTTTATTGGGAAAAGTTTTATGGACTAAACTCACACTAAACTCAGGAACACAATATATGCACTACACAGAGTGAAAGGGAAATTAGTGCAGGAGGTTCATTCCGTTTAGTTGTTCCATATAGAAAACTATTAAATTCCTAGTAGCTGAACCCGCTACTTCGTACGCGCAGGAGTTTATTCCGCGTAACTCCAGATCCCGCGGGATTTCCGGGAAGACAGACTTGTTAGTTTTATATTAATGTTTGTTTAGAAGCTATTTATACCCCATACGCGAAGGTTTTCCCGCGTAAATTCCGATCCCGCGGGATTTCTGGGATAAAAAATATCCTATATGTTAATCTAAGTTGCCCTCTATGTGTGTGCCAAATTTCATGAATACGCGAAGAAGGTTTTCCCGCGTAAATTCCGATCCCGCGGGATTTCTGGGATAAAAAATATCCTATATGTTAATATAAGTTGCCCTCTATGTGTGTGCCAAATTTCATGAAAATCGGTTCAGTAGTTTTTGCGTGAAGGAGTAACAAACAAACAAACAAACAAATACACAAACTTTCACATTTATAATATTAGTAGGATGGTCCGAAGTTAACATCGGACCGCGGTCCCCAGGCAATGACATCGTCTGGCAGGAGATCTTCCCTTTTCCTCCACAATTAATCACGTCGATTGATGACGTCGCTTGAATCACGTCCGCCGGATCGATCACGTCGTTGCTGAATCAAATCACGTCGGGGTCACCAATTGTGGAGGAAAAGGGAAGATCTCCCGCCAGGCGACACCGACGAAGAACCGCTGCCCGACAGAAAACAGATTTGGTGTGAATCATTCTTGTGTTACCTTATCACCCATCGGTCCGACAATACAACATAAGATCCCCTCCGCATAAGAGCCTATGGTTGCGCAGGAGGAGGAGCTGTATGGGTCGGCGCTGGCGTGGGCGCGGGCGGCGCGCGGCGCGGTGGTGGCGCTGGAGCCGGGCGCGCGGACGGCGGCGCGCGCGCGGGCCGCCGTGCTGGGCGCGCTGCCCGCCGCGCTGCCCGCCGCGCTGGGGCAGCAGCTGCTGGCCGACGTGGCGCCGCCGCCCGCCGTGTTCGCGCGCCTCGGCATCGCCTACCGCCCGCCCTTCGCCGCCAGCTCCGTCGTCGCGCTCAACTGACCGCCCCTCCCCCCGCGCGGCCACCCACCTGGGAACCGTCTCCGTGTGCGGCGGTCGACGCGTCGGATGCGCCCGAGGGCCCGCGAGGCGCTATGGGTCCCCCGCCCGGGGAGCCGGAATCGACGGACGTTCGGAAGGGAAGACGCATTTCGCATTTCGTTTCGCCGGTTTTATTGCTACATAAGTTTAGTAGGTCATATTTTTAATTTGTAACCGATTAATTTACTTTTATATTACGTTCGACCGTCCAGCCGTGTCACAAACTGTGTATAAGTTTTAACATATCATTCAGTTAACTGTGGAAATAAATTGGATATTTATAATGTTATCGGATACGATGATAATTCCATATTTAATGAAAATACAAAACATTTTATAGACGGCTCGCGATCGAAGCGAAGCGCTCGGGGGAGGGGCCCGCGCATGAAGCAAATATAGAGAGGAAACGTTGTATGTAGATTTTCCTATAAAAGATCGCGTGACGCTTTACGGGGCGAGGGGGATAAAGAAATGGGCGGGATCTAACAAGAGCCCGCCCATTCTTACCAAATACGGACCTGTGTTTTCGTTGTTGTAAGTAGTTGTCAATAGATGGCGGTGTTAACAAAATGATTATAAAAACTAGAAAAATAATATTTGGTGGTAAAAAATTCTTTAGGAATTAATGTAGGACGAATTTCAGTACGTATGAATATCAAGATATAGTAATTGTTAGCTCTACGCACCTATGCATTTTTATTTCCCCTGATAAAAAGTGTCGCCATCTAACGTCGAATAAAAATTTATTTGGTGAGAGCTGTCAGTAGACTGACTTAAGGCCACGCCCACTGTGATGACGTCAGGACCTAGTTGAGTCACAGTGCACAGTTGCTTAGGCCGTCTCCTCTCTATATATATTTGCTTCATGGGCCCGCGTTAGCGTGAAGTTAACATTCGCGTCATAAGGGAGCGAACAATTACTGTTAAGTGTTTAGGATGAACTATAGTACGCGACAGGTTGTGATGGCATTTTTCTAGTGATGGGGCATCACATATTTTAGGTTTATATCGATATTTTGTCCCCGCAACAAAGTAGCATTAATAAAAAAGGTTTCAAAAATAAAATGTAAATTAGTCAGATTTATTCAGTTTTGGCTATTGTGGTACTAACACTTATGACTACACTAAAATTAATATTGTTGATAGACAGACAAGTAAATATTTAAATAATTTTTAGGTAGATAAGTTTTATGAGCTCGTAAGAAAATTTACAACTATGTTATAGAATAAGAATATTTTATTCATCACAATCACAATGTGAGTGAGATTAAAATCGATAAACGCAGTCGATATGGGCTCGTGCAGCACTAATACTAAGGAGTGCGCGGGTGACGTGCGGCATGCGGGGTGTCCCTTCCCCCGCGTCTCACCTCATACCCCGGCTGCCATGTCGACCTGTCGCGTACTGTACAATGGTTATAAATAACCATACAAAATATCATTTTAACCGAACAAACACTTACCGCACGATTATCTCACTTTTGAATGCGCGACATAATTTGGGGGGTTAACAATGCCAAGTAGACAATACAAAAGAACAATGGCCATTTATGACCTGACTAAATTTCAAAATGACCATTAATGATTGTTCGCTCAAAAAATAGGCACTTGTTTATATAATTTGGATATTATGTTTTTTTATCGAAGCCGGAATACTTTAATAATAAAATATCAATAAAAGTCGTTTTCATTCTATATTTCATTAACTTTGAACGCATCCAAACCGTTTTATACATAATCTGTTACTTTTTTAGTACCGAATGATTCGTGAGTGTTTGAATCCATTGTATCCATTTTTCATTAACCGTTAATTTTAATTTCCTTTAAATTTTCTGTATATATCTTTAAATTTTCTGTTTATATCTATTATTATATATTCTGTATATATCACATTTAAATCATATTAATATACATACTCGTCTTTTATTAATAACATTTCTTTTAATATCATAATTTCTACATTACTTAATGCTCTTTCACACATAGCTTTCGCATTGACGACTCGCGTACAACACAATCAAGACAAATGGTTACTTAGCATTATTTTATTTATCTGTACTTATTTCTTTCTTCCTTTCGTCTTCTTGTAAAATACTTCTCCCTTTTATAAAATATTGAACCACCTTTCACACAGACGTCTCGCGTACAGTATGATCAAGAAAATGGTATCACATATTAAATATATTTTTCATCACACCTATTCGAAAAAGACGACTTGGTTTGGACTTACGGGGTTCCAAAGTTGCTGTTTTCTATTCAGCGGGCGGGAATGAATTTTCATACAACTTTTCCTGCCGGCTAGATCTTTTCCGTCCTATTTTGAATTTAGAACATTTTAGTATTTTGCGCTAAAGAAATCGAACGCAAATATTGTTTGAATAAAGAATGTCTGGTACGACGCGAGGGCCCCGCCAGCTGAATAATAAAAAAAGAAATCAAATTAAGATTTCGTTTTCAAATTAAAATTAAGTTTTCGTGCATTTTTACGTATTATTTTCTATTATTTTCTATTAAGTATATAAGTATATATATTATTTTCTCATAGTGGGTGATGAAAAGTAGAGTGTATCACTCGGGTGCAAGTATATTTTTGGCTCGGGCGACGTACTTTGAATCCCTCGCTACGTTCGGGATTCTACTAAAGAATCCCTCGCTACGCTCGGGATTCTACTCTAGAATCCCTCACTTCGCTCTGGATTCAAAAAACGCCCTCGCCGAAAAAATATTACTTTGCACCCCTGTCATACAATCTACTATTTTTTCTAAATTATCAATTCATTACTTATTATCACATAAAATCCCACATAAAAACCTTACTAACACTCAACTATTTTCATCCATACGTTAGATATTTTCTTAACTCTCGGGGGATCAATTCCGTTCATTAGCAAAAATACGCTTGTAGACGAAACCCAATCAAAAATCTTTCATTACTTCCAAAACACTTCCATGCATAATATAATTATCAATGTCATATTACTTATCATAATTTTATTTCTCATATTCATTCTCATAATTAAATATCACTCAATACAAATTAAGTAGTCACAAAGTGCATCTTTACAAGCTACAATGTAACAAGATACCGTATTTCATTATCGCAATCGGAGTCCTCGGCAACAAACATTCCATTCCCATACGGATGCGATCGATATGTCAGCGAAATTGGAGTTTACTGTTGTTACGAAACCGATTACTAAAATTGAATTACATTCTGAATTTTAAAACAAAGGATTTTTCGAATTTTATTTTACATAACTTACGGTTTACTGAATATAATAAGTAGTTAATTACCTTTACACATATTCAATAGTAAAAAACAACTTTGTACTTATTTTAAAACAATATTAATACTTACTAAGTTCTTAAAAAATGTTTCATAGTAATATGTTTATAACTTTAAATTTTGTACTTTACTACTATTTAAAAATCTTTAACAAAAACTAAAAAAGTCCCTAAACAAAGGAAAAAAAAAATTGAGTAATTTAGAACATTCACCGTAAATTTTTCGTTTTTCACTGCACTGACACAATAATCACACACCATCACTAAATTTGTCTTCCGATATCAACTGGAACAACGGGAACGCATGTCCCGATACTGGATGAGGACGCTGCTGCTGCTTGGCGTTGATCTTCCTCGTGTTGACTCATAGTTGGAGATATGAGTGGAGAACACAACCTTCTTTCTATCCTTATGTTACATCTTTTTACTTTTCTTCTTTTGTTCTCACTCTTAGGTCACTTTCTTTTTTTTTATTCTTCGCAATTTCCATGATTATTTCTTCAGCCGGATAAGTATAATATTTCTCAACATTTTTCTTATTTTGTCATGTCGTTGTCGTGTTCTTCTTCTTCTTTCCACTCTCTTCATTTTATTTTATTTCTTCATATTTGTGCCCTCCGGTGCGCATGTGACGCGGCTCGCCACAAGCGCACCGGCTAGGCAGGGTCGCCATGTGATGACACATGTGCAGGTTCGATTTAATAAGATACGTGTTGTTCGTATGAAGTCTTTATTATTACTCTTTTTTAACCGACTTCAAAAAAGAAGGAGGTTCTCAATTCGACCGTATATATGCTTTTTTTTATGTACGTTCAGCGATTATTTCGTCGTTTATGGGCCGATTTTGATAATTCTTTTTTTATTGTAAAGTAGATATGCGCAGTGTGGTCCCCTGATAAGGAAACCAGGATCTGATGATGGCATCTCAGAGAAATCGAGGGGAACTTTCGAAAATTGTATGGACAACTAGTGTGTTTGTTCATGTTATCATAAGTACATTAAAGCGCTACCATTTCATGAAGATCTGGAGTCGATCTGATGAAGCCGAAAGACAGTCGAGGGAACTCCTCAACGATTTACTGCAGTTATCTAGTGTTTGGGCTTCATTAATTTGTAGTGACGAGAACTTTACACTTATATGTTGAATTGAGCGCCATCTGGCGAGTAGTTTTTGAGTTATCTCTACTTATCAAAATTGAAGTCGGTTATTTTTTTTTGTAAAAAGCAATTATATACAATGATGCTTAACCTAATTTATAATAAGGTGTCTCAGCTACACACTACATCATTTTTATAACGCGGCTTACCTCACGTACTGTTTTGTCGGATTCGCCCGACTAGTTTCGAACCGATTCCGAGGTTCGTCATCAGGAGCCACCGGCGACGAGAGCTCGCTTGTGACTGCGGTCAAGGGCGCGGCGTGCGCGCTTCGTCATCGATGGTCGGCCGGTCTCGTCGGTTGAATTCGTGTCGCTTTCGTCGTCGGTCGGGTCATGCGATAATTGCACTGCGCTAGGCTGGGTACACACCACGCTCACGGTGTCAAGTTCTACGACGTGTGACACATACGCATTTGGCAAAGCACCTAGAACTGGTTTCCAGGCTTGAGGAACATTCCACCCACCATCTCGGTTGTAGTTGGGCCGACGACTTATCTCAATGGCTTCCCTTATCTTGCGTGGAATCATGTACTTCTCCCTCGCAAGTACGGCAGACTTGTCAAACCGTATGAGATGAGTCGTGTTCTCACTGAGAGCGTGTTCGGCTATGGCTGATCCTCTGCTGTCCATATTCTTAATGCTGCGTATGTGTTCACTTATCCTAGTCGCGACGTTACGACGGGTTTCCCCGATGTAACTCTTGCCACAGTTACATGGTACCATGTACACACCTGGTACATTTAATGGATCCTTATCCTTTGGCGAGCGCAGAAGTTCCCTCACTTGAGGAGGTGAACGGAAGAACGTCCTAATGTTATATTTGGTTCTCAGGAGGTGTCCTATTCTGTCCGTTACACCTTTTACATAAGGGAGGTAGGCTGGTAGTCTTTCTGCGCCCAAACGTCTCCGATGTGTGTTACCTCCTATCAGCCGCAGGCTCTGCCTCCATTTGTACCCGTTGGACTCCAGTACATGTCTCACATGACTCAACTCGGAGTTCACGTACTGGTAATCACAGAGTTCCAAGGCTCGGCTTATAAGTGACCTGGGTACCGAGGACAGGTGGAAGGGGTGGTGGTGGGAATCTGCTTGCAAGTACCGGTCGGTGTGTGTAGGTTTTCTGTACACGGTATGTGACAACTTGCCGTTGGGTTCCCTGCATACCAGGACATCTAAAAATGGCAATCTACCACCCTGTTCCTCCTCGACGGTGAATTTAATTTTTGGGTGAACGAATTTAATTTTTGGTTTTTAGTTGAGATGACCCAATAGTTTGGCCATTTTGAATATCTGTTTGTCCGTCAAACTTTTTCTAACTATATCTGATCTCTGATATATAATATCTTCCTGTCTAGTCACAGAATGATTCACGACACGGCTTACCCACATATTCTTAATATTTCTGTAGCTCAGCATTGAGAGTAGCAATGTCAGCTTGATTTTTCTCTTTAGTTTCAATCAATGTCTTGGCATGTTGCTGAACAACAGACTGCATATTAGTTATATCAGCTTCCAGGATATTCTTAATATTTCTGTAGCTCAGCAGTGAGAGTAGCAATGTCAGCTTGATTTTTCTCTTTAGTTTCAATCAATGTCTTGGCATGTTGCTGAACAACAGACTGCATATTAGTTATATCGCTTACCCACATATTCTTAATATTTCTGTAGCTCAGCAGTGAGAGTAGCAATGTCAGCTTGATTTTTCTCTTTAGTTTCAATCAATGTCTTGGCATGTTGCTGAACAACAGACTGCATATTAGTTATATCAGCTTCCAGGATATTCTTAATATTTCTGTAGCTCAGCAGTGAGAGTAGCAATGTCAGCTTGATTTTTCTCTTTAGTTTCAATCAATGTCTTGGCATGTTGCTGAACAACAGACTGCATATTAGTTATATCAGCTTCCAGGATATTCTTAATATTTCTGTAGCTCAGCAGTGAGAGTAGCAATGTCAGCTTGATTTTTCTCTTTAGTTTCAATCAATGTCTTGGCATGTTGCTGAACAACAGACTGCATATTAGTTATATCGCTTACCCACATATTCTTAATATTTCTGTAGCTCAGCAGTGAGAGTAGCAATGTCAGCTTGATTTTTTCTCTTTAGTTTCAATCAATGTCTTGGCATGTTGCTGAACAACAGACTGCATATTAGTTATATCAGCTTCCAGGATATTCTTAATATTTCTGTAGCTCAGCAGTGAGAGTAGCAATGTCAGCTTGATTTTTCTCTTTAGTTTCAATCAATGTCTTGGCATGTTGCTGAACAACAGACTGCATATTAGTTATATCAGCTTCCAGGATATTCTTAATATTTCTGTAGCTCAGCAGTGAGAGTAGCAATGTCAGCTTGATTTTTCTCTTTAGTTTCAATCAATGTCTTGGCATGTTGCTGAACAACAGACTGCATATTAGTTATATCAGCTTCCAGGATATTCTTAATATTTCTGTAGCTCAGCAGTGAGAGTAGCAATGTCAGCTTGATTTTTCTCTTTAGTTTCAATCAATGTCTTGGCATGTTGCTGAACAACAGACTGCATATTAGTTATATCAGCTTCCAGGATATTCTTAATATTTCTGTAGCTCAGCAGTGAGAGTAGCAATGTCAGCTTGATTTTTCTCTTTAGTTTCAATCAATGTCTTGGCATGTTGCTGAACAACAGACTGCATATTAGTTATATCAGCTTCCAGGATATTCTTAATATTTCTGTAGCTCAGCAGTGAGAGTAGCAATGTCAGCTTGATTTTTCTCTTTAGTTTCAATCAATGTCTTGGCATGTTGCTGAACAACAGACTGCATATTAGTTATATCGCTTACCCACATATTCTTAATATTTCTGTAGCTCAGCAGTGAGAGTAGCAATGTCAGCTTGATTTTTCTCTTTGGTTTCAATCAATGTCTTGACATGTTGCTGAACAACAGACTGCATATTATTTATTTATTTATTTATTTATTTATTTATTTCAACTCTTATAACTAGCTTTACAGGAATTCCTAATGCGCTAGTTACGTGAAAATTAGAATATTTACATTTCATTCAACAATTACAGTAATCCTATTTAAAAATACCTTAAAATAAATAACATAATTATACTAAAATATAAATCAAAAATGACAGAATTAGATTAATAAATCAAATAACACATAAAATATAAATCAAAAATGTCAAAAAATTAAAAAAAAAGTCAAAAAATTAAAATAAATGTCAAATTATGTAATTACAATAACAATAATAATAATAATCGCATTAATTTTATTAAACACTGGAATTCACATAAGTCA
This sequence comes from Hesperia comma, assembly GCA_905404135.1. Classification (NCBI taxonomy): domain Eukaryota; kingdom Metazoa; phylum Arthropoda; class Insecta; order Lepidoptera; family Hesperiidae; genus Hesperia; species Hesperia comma. The sequence continues at coordinate 80,190 of FR990031.1, forward strand.
ATCATTCGGTAGAGTTTCCAAAACTACTCTTACAACTCTCATGAACTCGCTCAGTGTACACCCAACTAAATCAATACGTTCTGCCGCCAAGTTGAGCGTGCGCAGTGCCCGCGTGAGCGGCGCGTGCTGTAGTAGATTAGTCCGCGCGCTCGGCAGCGCCAGCAAGCGCGGCTGTCTGCGGCGCATCACGTAGTTATCAGGTACATGTAAATTAATTTTTTCAAGGATGGCTGGATTGTCCATAGAACCGCGTAAAACCTTGAAGAGGTACTTAGCGATCCACATTTCTCTTCTCGTTTCCAATTTGCTGTATCCTACCATGCCCAGGACGAACAAAGTAGGATACAGCAGCGGATAACCCGGGTACACCCCATAGACCTTGGCATAAAGGAATCGAGCAAATTTATTTTGGATGCGCTCCAACATTGTCTTATACTTGATCTCATTCGGAGACCATACAGCTGAACCGTACTCTAAATGACTTTCAACCAAGGCTTCATATAAGGCACGCAAAGCTTGAAAGTTTGTAAATGTATTTGCTTGCCGTAACATGAAACCAAGGTTCCTATACGCTTTATTGCACAGTTCAACTATATGGCCTCGGAAGTTAAGATCGGCAGTAAACCGAACGCCTAGATCTTTAACCTCTGCCACGCGCCGCAAAGAGTCTCCGTCGACACTGTACATATGGTGCCGCGGATTGCGCGTGCGGCTAAATGACATAACCGAGCACTTGGCAGTATTGAAATAGAGCTTATTCCTATGGCTCCACTCAACCACCCTGTCAATGTCACGCTGCAATTTGGTTTGGTCTGAAATGTCACCCACTTCCCGAAACAATTTCAGGTCGTCAGCAAAAAGAAGACACGTAGATTCAAGGACCACCTCCGGCAAGTCATTTATCATTATGATAAACTGGAGGGGACCTAAATTACTGCCTTGGCTGACGCCTGATCTTGTCGGATATTGACCCGAAAGGTATCCGCCACAGTCGACAAATTGACGCCTGTCTCTTAAGTGACTAGCGAAGAAATACAGAGTGTGTGGCGTACATCCCACGCCAGCCAACTTTCTGAGCAGCACATCATTATCAACTGTGTCGAACGCCTTCCGAAAGTCAAAGTAGGCGACATCCACCTGCACCCCAGAGTCAACCGCCGGCACCACTCGTGTCATTAAATGAAGCAAGTTTCCAGTCGTCCCCCGCCCCGGACGGAAGCCATGTTGCGCGTCGCTCAGCCGAGTCTTTACCTGTGCATAAAGCGAGTGATGGATAGCTGATTCAAACACTTTTGCGGGAGTGCATAGAAGCGCAACGGGTCTGTAGTCGGATGGTTCCGTGCCACCGCGTCCTTTTGGAACTGGTACAACTCTAGTAAGTTTCCAGCTGTCAGGAAACGTTGCAGTCGCGAGGCAGACATTAAAGAGGTGCATTAAAGGTTTCTCCAATGCGAAGCGACAATCCCTGAATATAAAAGGTGGTATGCCGTCTGGCCCCACCGAACGTTTTGGCGGCAACCGGGCTAGTGCACGGCGCACCTCTACCGACGAGAGCCGGTCCAGGTGCACACGCGTGCCGCACTCCGGGGTTGCCGCGTCGCACGCGGGCACGTCTAACCGCGCCGGCTGTGGGTTGTACACAGACTGAAAAAAGTGTGCAAAACTATTCGCGCATTCCTGCTTCGAGAGAGTCCTTCCATTCTGTGCTAATGTCGGTTGCTTCTCATTACCTGATTTGGATCTGATATAATTCCAAAATGATTTTGGATCCGAAGCGAATTGTTCCTGCACACGGTCTCTGTAGCGATCATGAGCTAACGCTGTATCTCGCTTCACCCTTGCTCTACGTTCTGAGAACGCCTCGTAATCTTTCAATGACTTAGTTACCTTGTATTTTTTATGTAGCTCATACTTGATTCGGATATCCTTTATAAGATCCGACGTATACCATACGGGATACGTGTACCTATTAGTGCCCTCCTTGCATCTCGTTTTGAGTGGTACGTTGTCGTTGAAAACTTCGTTAATTTTACCGTAAAAATAAGTTATAACTGCGTCAGGTTCAAGTATGAAATACATTTCATCCCAGTCAATACTCATTAGTGCATAGTATACCTTATGGAAGTCAGCCTTATAAAAATTCCACTGCCTCAACGGCGCCTGGAACGTACCCTGTCTTGGGCAGTAGGCGTCTGAATCTGTATCAACTAGCTTTGCGCCCGCACCGGGGTCGGCGGCGGCCGCGACGGGGACGTCAACGCTTAATGGCGGATGGTATGCGTCCACCGGAGTCATTGCCTCACTAGCCGCCGCCACCAACACGTCGCTCTGACCACTTAACACCAGGTCAAGCTGCCTTCCATTACAATTCGGTACTGCGTTACACTGAGCGAGTTCACCGAATGCCAATAAATATTGGTAATAATGTTTGACTGAATTGTTACACGAAAAAAGATTAAAATCCCCTACTATGACTATTTTACTTTTAAATTTAATACAAAGTTTTTCCAATAGATCAAAAATAATAACATACTGACTCTCCTCCGTCTGTGGGGGAATATAAATAACACAACAAACAAATAGGAATCTGTCTTTTAACAAAACTGATGCACAGACTAACTCAAAGTTATAATTGTCTATATCAATCTCACCCGGTAACGGTACTTGCCGTAATATAAACCGTGGCGTTGCCGCCAGCAGGACTCCGCCCTGCTTGCGGCCGTCCGCTCGGTCGCAGCGCACCACGGAGTATCCTGGTAAAATTATTTCCGAGTTTTGGATGGATGCGTTGCAGCTGGTCTCGGTTACGGCGAATATATCAGCACCCGAAGATTCCATCAAGGACAGAAACTGCACCGTTTTAGTCACCGGTGTAGTTATATCGCTTACCCACATATTCTTAATATTTCTGTAGCTCAGCAGTGAGAGTAGCAATGTCAGCTTGATTTTTCTCTTTAGTTTCAATCAATGTCTTGGCATGTTGCTGAACAACAGACTGCATATTAGTTATATCAGCTTCCATAATTGAAATTTTCGTGCGAAATTCCTCAGGTGATGAGTCTTTACTCTTAGTTTCCAACTGTTTAATGAGCTCATCTCTCTCCTTCTCCAGTAGAGCTATTTTTTCCTCCCCATTCTCTTTCACATGTTATGGCTATCTAAAATTTTCTTTTCTTTAATCCGTAAACTTCGAACCTCGGACGCGTTTTTTGTCATTGCGTGGTTTAGCTTTTGTAGTTCTTCGTTTAGTACATGTACAGTAGTACACTGGAGCTTGGTGCTCAATAAAAGATGATGTGATGATGAACAATGGGTTTAATTCTGGACCTTGCAAATACAATTATCATCTGATTTAATTTATACGTGAGAACAACTTATTCACTGTGCGCTCCGTTAATAGAATGTTCGAGTCCGAAATGTACGTAAGTCGCGGGTAAGATATAATTTTCACAACACAATCTACCGACATTATTGCGAGCGCCTGCACAAGTTGTCAAAGCAATTTTTTGAGGTCAGTGAAGGTAACTGTAGGCGCAAACATCCTCCCGGCCGTTAAAAGTCTCCAGCTTTTAACCCTCGATGAGCCGCTCCGTCGCTGGTAGAGGGCAGAGTCGCGTGAAGGGCCTCCGGTAACATCCATGCGTAGTTTGAACATCTGCTACACGGCTAACTCCATCAGGACCAGGGAAGAGCTTGCTGATGCGACCCATACGCCAACAAAGTGGTTCCCCCACTTTCTCTACTGGAGAAGGAGAGAGATGAGCTCATTAAACAGTTGGAAACTAAGAGTAAAGACTCATCACCTGAGGAATTTCGCACGAAAATTTCAATCCTGGAAGCTGATATAACTAATATGCAGTCTGTTGTTCAGCAACATGCCAAGACATTGATTGAAACTAAAGAGAAAAATCAAGCTGACATTGCTACTCTCACTGCTGAGCTACAGAAATATTAAGAATGTCCTGGAAGCTGATATAACTAATATGCAGTCTGTTGTTCAGCAACATGCCAAGACATTGATTGAAACTAAAGAGAAAAATCAAGCTGACATTGCTACTCTCACTGCTGAGCTACAGAAATATTAAGAATATCCTGGAAGCTGATATAACTAATATGCAGTCTGTTGTTCAGCAACATGCCAAGACATTGATTGAAACTAAAGAGAAAAATCAAGCTGACATTGCTACTCTCACTGCTGAGCTACAGAAATATTAAGAATATGTGGGTAAGCGATATAACTAATATGCAGTCTGTTGTTCAGCAACATGCCAAGACATTGATTGAAACTAAAGAGAAAAATCAAGCTGACATTGCTACTCTCACTGCTGAGCTACAGAAATATTAAGAATATGTGGGTAAGCGATATAACTAATATGCAGTCTGTTGTTCAGCAACATGCCAAGACATTGATTGAAACTAAAGAGAAAAATCAAGCTGACATTGCTACTCTCACTGCTGAGCTACAGAAATATTAAGAATATCCTGGAAGCTGATATAACTAATATGCAGTCTGTTTCTCTTCCTGTAGCAGCACCAAATCGCCGACACTCAGTGAAACGTCATTTGTACGCCATTTTGACCTTTGCTGGAGCTCGCACAAATATTCCTTCTGCCATCTCCGCCAAAAATGCTGACGTATCTGCTCCAGCCTTTGGTAGCGTTTCAAGTTAGAGGCGTTGCAATCTTCTAGGCTTGGTGAGGGCAGCGCAGTCAGCGGCCGTCCAAGCAGGAAGTGCCCTGGGGTGAGGAACATTAGGTCATTTGGAGACGAGGACAATGGGTAAAGTGGGCGGCTATTTAGAATGGCTTCCACTTGTGCAAACAATGTGGATAGCTCTTCGAAAGTTAAATGTGTGTTGCCCATCACACGTCTAATATGAAATTTTGCCGACTTAACTCCGGCCTCCCAAATACCACCATGATGCGGAGCGTGCGCGGGAGAAAACATAAACCTAATTTCTTCTTCGTGAGAAAAATCTAAAATAGAGTTGCGGTTATGTTTTTAAAAGTTTCCAATTTCCTTTGCTGCTCCTACGAAATTGCGACCGTTGTCGCTAAAGATTTCGGCAGGTTTACCACGTCGGGATATGAACCTACGCAAAGTGAAAATAAAGTCGTCTTTTGAGAGGTCACTCACGGCTTCCAGGTGGACACACTTATATCTTAAGCAAATAAAAATACACAAATAACATTTAGTGGTCTTAGCTCCGCGACCTTTCCTATTTAGGACATGAAAAATGAATGAAGGACAATCATATATCCTATGATCTGTAGAATTACAGCATGGACAACAATAATTAAATGAGGATGAATGAGACTGCGACTGATGTTTATTACTGGCACTGGTATATGCAAATGATTTAGAATTTTTGTGTTCGTGTTTGTTAGGTGTCATTTCTGGACGCTGCCTAATATTTGTAGGCTTAGAGTTATTATCTGTTTTATTACGATGCAGAGACTCTAGAACAGATGCCCGATCATTTAAAAATTTAAAAAAATCTATTATATTTTAAAAAATAAGTGTAGGCGTGTCAGTATTAAACGCGTTACGGTGCTCTTCCCATATTCTAAAAGTATTATTATCCAATTTGGAAGCTACTAAGTGGATTATAATTGCATCCCAGTGCTCAGTAGCCTGTCCTAAATTAGAAAGGGCACGTAGATTTTTAACCGACTTCAAAAAAGAAGGAGGTTCTCAATTCGACCGTATATATGCTTTTTTTATGTTTGTTCAGCGATTTTTTCGTCGTTTATGGGCCGATTTTGATAATTCTTTTTTTGTTGTAAAGTAGATATGCGCAGTGGGGTCCTTTTAAAAGAATCACCAGGATCTGATGATGGCATCTCGGAGAAATCGAGGGCAACTTTCGAAAATTGTAGGGACGACTAGTGTATTTGTTAATGTTTTCATAAGTACATGAAAGCGCTACAATTTCATGAAGGTCGTCTGATGAAGCCGAAAGTCAGTCAAGGGAACTCCTCAACGATTTAATGTAGTTATCTAGTGTTTGGGCTTGATTAATTTGTAGTGACGAGAACTTTACACCTGCATGTCGAATGCGCCATCTGGCGAGTAGTTTTTGAGTTATCTCTGTTTATCGAGGTTGAAGTCGGTTATTTTTTTGTAAAAAGCAATAATAAGTGTTAGGTAATCATGACGATATTAAATGATTTTTTCATTAATACCATAAAATTTGTTTCAACATACATATTTATACTTTAGACTAAAATAGTTATAAAAGTAGGCCTATAGTTTGTTATTTTGTGATGTGGTCAACCAGGAACCGTAGTGATCTCTCTGACTCTTTAGTTATAGGATTAATATTAAATAATGAACTCAAATGATGACTAATTAATAATCGCTTGTTGTCGTAACGCTCCATTAATAGATCACAAGCCTCCTTATAATTATCAGAAGACACCTCTAAATTCGAAATGGTTCGTGCAGCTTCGCCTTCTAGATATGAAAGTAAATAATGAATTTTTATTGACTGAACTAATTTTATTGTTCTCATGAATTATTTGACTTGAACGTGTCGCGAAATTCCATCCATCGAAAGCATGACCCATCGAACTTAGCTATTTGTATTAAAGGTAGCTTGAAACCCATTTCACTATGATCAAGAGCGCACTGTGTTATATTATGACAACTACTCGAGTCCTGGAAGCCTTCATCCTTACTATGCAGCTGTAATAATTCTTGAGCTGTTACAATATTGCTAATAAAATCTTTCTCAATATTCTCACGCTCTTCAAGCTCATCCTCTAACTCGCTAGAATTAATAATTTCAGTTTGACTTTGTAAGTCATCAAATTTCGATGATAATGCCTCAAATTTGCTAAGTTTAAGTGTAAGTTCCGCCCTCTGTGTAGTAGTAAATGTATCTAAACGAGATAACCTATCCAAATAATTTTTAAATTTAGTGACTTGACCTTTAACGGAACTACGTCTCACATTTAATTCCGTTAAGCTCATAACCACGTCTCCTAAACCCATTGTAACAGTTTATGAATATTAGATGTTACGAAATAAAAGCCAAAATGTAGGTATGTGTAAAATATCCGCACGAACAAGAAATTAAGTTTTTAAAGAAAAATAAAATGTAATAATTCGGTAATAAAAGGTAAATACGCTCACGCCCCTCAGTGGTGGTATCTGCCGCACGGGAGACCGAAGCCGTAGGCTGCGCTGCCGCAAGCGCTGCGCTGCACTGCTGCCACGACTACGCCGCACGCGCGGGACACACGTCACGTCAGCGGCGTGGAATGTTCGGCGAAAAAATCACTGCGCGAATTGGATGAATAAAGGCGCGGCAGCCTTTAGGCTTTGGCAATCTTTTTTTATTGAAGGCCATACGTAGCGATCGGTCAGGAGACGAGTAGTTGCTTTTACGCCCGGATGACTCAAGCTGTGTAGCTTGTCAAATATTGCCCGGCAGAATGGAGGGGTCAAATAAGGGCGCGGTTTTCCCGTGGAAACATCACAAAGTATAGCAGTGTCTGAATCAGGAAGGATTAGTTTAGAAAAACATAGGTTGGAAGAGCTGCGCTGGAGCTCCATTAATTCTTCGTCCGTGTCCTGGGATTTTGCGAGAGATTCATAGTTTTGTTCCAATGATATAGCCTCTATTCGTGACATGGTATCAGCAACGATGTTTTCTTGTCCCTTTATATACTGGATATCGGTGGTAAATTGGCCAATGAAAGACAACTGGTTCAGTTGAGGTGGTGGTAGTTTCTCGCGGCGTTGGGCGAAAGCGTACAGTAATGGTTTATGGTCCGTGTAAATGGTAGTATGCTGGGCTTCAAGAATATGTCGGAAATGCTGTACGCTTTCATAAACGGCTAAAAGTTCACGGTAGTAAGTTGGCCACTGAATCTGCCGTGGGTTCAACTTCTTACTGAAAAATGCGAGGGGTTGCCATTCTCCATCTACTTTTTGTTGTAAGGTTGCTCCAACATGACTACTGGAGGCATCGGTAAACAAACCAAGGGGAGTATTGGGAGATGGGTGGGCAAGTAGAGTTGCTTCTGCAAGACTTTCTTTGCATTTTTGGAAGGCGTGCTCCAAGTCTTGAGTCCAGGGCACAGGTTTAGAACCCTTTAGTTTATCATTGGCAAGGATGTCGATAAGAGGAGCTTGGTACAAGGCAGCTTTCGGGATGAACTGACGGTAATAATTAATCATACCCAAAAACCTCCGGAGACCCTGTGCCGTTTTGGGTAAAGGGAATTGTTTGATGGCGTCTACTCGGTGGCTAGGTGGTTTGGTCCCTGCTGCTGAAATGCTGTAACCCAGAAAGGTCACCTCTTTTGCGCCAAATACGCATTTATCATAATTGATTAGGACACCATATTTCTGCAGACGCTGGAATAGTGAACGAAGATGTTCCTTATGCTGTGCAGGTCCAGAAGAATACACTAATATGTCGTCAACATATGAAAAAACGAAATCCAACCCTCGCGTGACTTCATCAATAAACCTCTGAAAGGTTTGACCGGCGTTTCGAAGACCGAAGCTCATAAACGGAAATTCGAAAAGGCCAAAGGTAGTGATAATAGCAGTTTTGCAAATATCTGGGGGATGGACGGGAATCTGCTGGTACGCCTTTACTAAATCAATGGTACTGAAAATCGTTGCGTCTTTAAGGTTGTGGGCCAAATCACCTATGTGCCTCACAGGATACCGGTCGGGTATTGTTCTCGCGTTTAAAGCACGATAGTCGCCGCATGGTCTCCATGTGGCATCTTTTTTAGGAGCCAAATGCAAAGGTGAAGACCATGAGCTGCTGGAAGGTATAGCTGTTCCCGCTTGTACCATATCAGTAAAAGCTTGTTGTGCGGCTTTTAATTTTGGGGGAGCTAATCGGCGGGGTCGACTGGTTACCGGCGGACCGTCCGTGGTGTTTATAAAATGAACAGTTTCATGTTTCCACCCGTGGTAAGCCAGGTGGTTTGGTAATGTCAGGAAATTCGCAGAGGATATCTAAGTACGGTGAATTTCCACGGCAAACGTTGATTGCTTTTACGCCACCCAGTTCATCAGGTGGTGCAACTCGAGCGACGTTAGTTAAGCCTGTTTTACCATCTACGATCCGACTGTTTGCGCAGTCGGGCAAGAGGTTATAGTGGGCGAGAAAATCGGAGCCAATTTGGGCTACTTACATCGGCGACCACGAACTGCCATATAAACTCACGGCGAAGACCGAAATTCAATTTGAGATTAACGGTGCCATATGTTTTAATACAACTGCCGTTCGCGGCGCTGAGTGTCCAGTCTGTCGGTTTTTTTCGGTCGCGCAACCAACGATGAGGGTAACAACACAAATCTGATCCGGTGTCTATGAGAAATTGATGTTTGGTATTTTTGTCTGTTATGAAAAGGCGGCGACTTTGAGAATCTATGGAACAGCAACCAGTATCCGCCCCTACTGATTGCTTCCGGTGTTTTCCGTGCGCCAATTACATGGGTTAATACATTTGGAGGCTTTGTGACCGAATCTTTCATGGTACCAACAGTACCCGGAGGTAGAATTTACAGGTGTCGCCTGGCGTCTTCTATTCGAATTGGATGTGGAACGGTTCCTGGATCTGCCGCGCTGCTGTTTTTGAGCTGTTGTGAGGGCAGCAACTTGTTTTGTTAGGTCTTCAACACGTTCCACCAATGTGTCCAGGAGCGGCGGGTTGTTATTATTGACGTTAAAAACGTTAGCGGTTCTAAGTCGAGTCACCATTGTGGGAGTATTATACGGGCATCTCCAATGCCGGTAAAAACACACGTCTTGGTTAACAGCCCTTTATTAATTGCACACTACAACACTGATCGTAGCTAACAAGTTAACACTATAGTTACTATAATTAATATTAGTACTGACTACAATCATATTATGGGTCATAAATCATTAATCCGTATATGAACATGAGCCGGCGCAGCGGCGTCAGACCAAGCATCCCGTTCTCTCTCTACCGGTCTGCCCGAGCGTTGACAGCTCGGCCGTGCGTTCCGATTCGACCTCGGTGCGTTCGGAAACGCCACAAGGTTAATAGTATTAGGTTTGCACAGTAAAAACCATTCCAAATAGATGGGGCAATGGGGTGTAAGGTTTGGTATGAATGGTATGAAGATAAGGAAAGGGGAAAGACACTTAGCTGCTTAAATCCTGCTGCGCTGCGGAGTGACGTTGCAATTATACTTTGGCCACTTCCGGCGGGGCTAAGTTTCCTCCGTATTCCAATTGCGTATTCCAAAGGCTGGTTGTGGTGCGGTGCTGACCGGCGGCTGGCTGCGGCGCTGTGCTGACCAACTTCAGCTAGACTTTGGAACTGCGTAATTTCCTCGGACCTTGGTTCGCTAGGTCCTGTCACGGTCGCCACTTATGTACAGTAGTACACTGGAGCTTGGTGCTCAATAAAAGATGATGAACAATGGGTTTAATTCTGGACCTTGCAAATACAATTATCATCTGATTTAATTTATACGTGAGAACAACTTATTCACTGTGCGCTCCGTTAATAGAATGTTCGAGTCCGAAATGTACGTGGTTTAGGTCTGTTGGTTCCACTGTTCAGTTCCCCTAGTGGGTCCATGAGGACTTATAAGTACTAGTGGTTCCCCTTCTGATATAGGGGGTCCATCAGGATTTTTGAATCCTGTTGGTTCCCCTCCCAATCGTTTGCAATTAATTTTTATTCTTATTAACTGTTACTGAATGATAGTCATCATTGTTCTATTGTTTTATCGACCGTTATTTGTTTTTTAGAAAATCCTAATGTCGCCCCAAGGAGAAAATGAAATGTAATAAGTGGAGTGCCGTTAGATTTAAACCTCGGAATCCAGAGACTATGAATGAACCTTCATAAAAACTGTTTATTTCAAAATGCATAAATAAAAAATAAAAATAATTACCCGATCTTTTTTTGATCTTTGTTGGTAGGTATGTTTGTGACCCCATAACTTCGTGTTGGGTAAACCGAATTTGATGATTCTTTATTTCCTTGAAAGCTGGTGCTTTAGGTGTAGTCCCATATAAATTTGAGCGACATCCGAGGAGTAGTTTTGAATTAACTTGAATAATGTGTAAGGATGATAACACGAAGTTATGGGGTAACAAACATACAAATAAAGATAAAAAAAAGATCGGGTATTTTTTTTAATTTTTTATTTGTGCGTTTTTAAATACAGTCCAACAGTTTTTCTGAAGATTCATTCATAGTCCCTGCATTCCGAGGGAGGTTTTACCATTTTTATGTCTTACGGCACTCCACTAAATGCTAATACGTAACTTAATGATAAAGATATTCGTCAGTAACAGTTAATAAGAATAAAAATTATTTGCAAACGATTGGCAGGGGAACCAACAGGATTAAAAAATCCTGATGGACCCCCTATATCAGAAGGGGAACCACTAGTACTTATAAGTCCTCATGGACCCACTAGTGGAACTGAATAGTGGAACCAACAGACCTGGTTTAGGTCTGTTGGTTCCACTGTTCTACTACTAATGTACACGCTTATTATTTTAAAAGCAATTCTACCAATTCATAATTTGGCTCTAGTCTCCTTGGCTACCCTTTATCATTCTCTCATATCCATAGTTTTACTTATATTTAAACACATAAATTTTCTTGAAATTATTACTTGTATACGTACATAAAGAAGTAAGTAGTAAGTAAAGGTTATTCACTTGTAACAATTTAACGACAATTCTATTAGAGACAAATGTCGATAGAACCTAAACTTTGGGAACCATTAAATCGCCTAAGTTTAAAATAAGGGGTAAGATCGGACAGCCTGAACGAAAAAAAAGAGCGAAAAAAAAGTAATCATCTGGAACATCTATGTTCGTAGCCTTATATAGATTTCATTGATATCATATTAAAGCACAGAAAAGATCGGATATATCCTTGTCATACACCTTATGTTCTTTGCAATAGAAACAGTTTTAAATTACTGTCCGAACTTCCCCCTTAATGACCAAATTGTGATTATACTCATAAAAAAATATATCGAGTTTTTCTAAGCGTATAAATAATAAAATATTGAGTGTACGAAGAGAAATGCTATTTTAAATTATGCTATGTTTATTCATCATCCGTTTGCACTATATTTCATTGACATAGCACTTACTGAACTCACAAAATTTAAGTTTTTACAACATCCTTCGAACTTGTCGTAAATCCGTCCGGTATTACCCCAACGTACCTTAATATATTTATTTATTTTACACTTTATTGAACCTTACATATATGTAATGGAACAAAAGGCGGACTTAATGCTAAAAGCATTATATATTATTAATATGGATTTAATTGAATTAATTAGTAAGGATACACATAATGCGAATCATAACCTTAAAAAATACAAATGCAAACTTCTAATTTGCTATGTTGCTCTGCTTTTCAAAAATATTTCCATTTGAGTATTAGATTGATAGCCTATAGAGTAACCAATTAACACATACATCTTTCATGGTCGCGTGATTTTGTAGTCAGGTCATGGCATGTATGGACAGTGACCAATGTTCTTTAATTCATTTGTTATCGAAATAAAATTTTTGAAAGGAGTAAATGGCGCGACAAAAATATTGTCAGTTTACCATCGATCTAATAATACTAGATTCACAATATTAAATTTTCACGTATTTTGTCCCCTTTTACGTTTATTTTTTTTGTGATTGTTCAATGCCAATAGTTCCTCAAGCCGCCAATAGATGGCGATACGACAACTAACTCTGAATCGATGTACAGTCTGTTTTTTTTTCGCTACGGACTAAATTGACATAAGCTGTGTTGCTACTTTTTTGCATATCATTAATAGTGATGTGCCACGACCGTAACTTTACGTAATTTACAATTTAGTATCGTTTTTCAGTAATAATTACAAAAATGTGTCTTGTAGCGCGGCAACACTGCTCTCGTACCGCAAGAGGCACTCTGTGCCTAGATCAGCCAATCAGGGCCACCGTATCGGCCCATAGCGCTGTATTCAAAGCGCCCGCGCCTGCGGCAACCGGAAGCGAACAGACGGCCGCCGGAAGCGAACAGACAGCCGAGTGTGCTCCGTTGCGACGATCGGATCGCGCGCGCCGCGTACCTACTAAGTTACTGTTATAAACCTATTGCACTTGTTTTATGCTTGTAAACTTGTTAATTTTGTTCCTACAAGTAATTAAAGTTCCTGTGAAAGTTCGTTTGTGTATTAGTGGCGCCAGAACCCCAAAAACTCACACTAAAACTGGCAGCCCAACTGTGCGGCGCCATTACCGTCGAACTTTCGTGATTTTCTGTGAACTTTACTAACTGTGCAATCATGCCGCGCGTTCGCAAAAGCCGATCCGCGGGCTCCGAAGTTAACGAGGATGTCGATACCGCTCCTATGGGATTTTCGACTGACAACGTGGCTGCCATGATGGCCGCCTTGCAGCGTTCGCAGACCGAAGCCTTCGAAAAACTTTTGGATAAGGTCATGCAGCAGTCATCCCCTGCGTCGCATCAATCGTCTGGTAACTTCTCGCACTGCAGCGCTCGCTTCAGCGGTGACGAGTCCGAATCGATCGAAGCATTTATAGACTCCATTGAAAGTTACAAGGAATGTGCTAACGTCTCCGATATAAATGCCATTAGAGGTCTCTCCATGCTCCTGACGCACTCCGCAACTGTGTGGTGGCAGAGCGTTAAACCAGAAATCACGTCGTGGAAAGAAGCGCTTTCTTATTTACGCAGCGCCTATGGTGACCAACGACCACCATATAAAATTTACATAGATGTGTTTAGCCGCCCTCAAGGCGAGGAGAATACCGATATATTTATCGCTGGTTTACGAGCTTTATTAAACAAGCTCCCACGTGGTGACTTGTCTGAAAAAGTCCAATTAGACATGACTTATGGTCTTTTAAATCGACGGATACGTAAAAGAATACGACGAGAGGAATTTGAAACATTCAAAGAATTACTTTCTCTCTCCCGTACGATCGAAGCGTCGCTAAGCGAAGAAGATCGCTGTCACAGTTCGCGCGCTTCTCAATCGCCGAGGAAAGATAGCGATACGTCTCGCAGCACAGCTACTAATAGCAGTAGCTCTCACACTGTCGTGCCTACGACGCCAGTGCCTTCGCCCTCCGTCGCAGCAGCCCCGCCGAGTTCGACGACGACTCCGCGTCGTAGTGTGGCGCGTCGATCGACGATCGCCGCCAGCAGTGCCACTGCTCCCACACTACCCGACGCCCAGCATGCTCCAGTGTTACGGAAACGTTGTGCATATTGTAAACAATACGGTCATGTGCGTGATGAGTGTCGTAAACTTGTGTCGCGTAAAAGTGATAATGATAATGAAACGCGTGTTTCGTGTTATGGCTGCGGTACGAGAGGCGTGATCCGTGCGGAATGCACTAAGTGCAACGCGGATTTCTGTGCGTTAGATTGCGTAAATAAAACATCGTACGGCCCCCCTTCCAAATCAGCTAAGAACCGTAAGTCGTCATGTCAGGTGAGTTCTCAATCTGTTTTAAGTAATAGTAATAACCATAGGGTTGTCAAACAATTGCAAAGTGAATTGTCTGTAGGGTTACCAGATGAAAATTTTTCTATGAATGTGGACACACATAATAATTGTTTACCTATTGTTTCTGCACAAAGTTTTGATACTATGTTTGTAGGTATTAACAGTATTCAGTCTCACCGTCCCATTCTAGAAATTGAAATTTTAGGAATTCCTGGTATTGGTCTTATTGACACTGCTGCCAAGCGTAGTGTAGCTGGCAGTTCTTTGTTTGTGTTACTTCAAAAGCAGTCTTTAGATTTTATTGAATCTACTATGCGCATTAAACTTGCTGATGGGTCAGTTCAGGTTCGCAGAGTATTAAATATTAATCTTCCGGTTAAAATTAAACCAAATAAAATGGTTTCTATAGATTTTATTATTTTCCCCGATGCTCTTAATAATGAAACTTTGTTAGGGATAGATTTTTTAACTGCTTCAGGTATCTCAATTAATTTTGCTTCTCAGACCTGGCATTTTTCTGGTGAGAATAAATTATATGATTTAAAATATGAACTCCCCACTATACCTGTTTCATATGCATCAACCGATGGGAATATTTTATTAGATAATGAGGGTACTATGCTGAGCTCTTCTCAACGCCAGCTCTTGACAGATCTTTTAAAAAGGAATGATGACATCTTCAGTCCAGGGGGAGGGCCAACCCCTTATGCAGAACACTGCATTGACACCGGTGATCATCCACCTATTTCTGTCCCACCTTACCGTCTTACCCCTGCAAAGAAACAGTTAATGAAAACTGAAATTGAGAAAATGCTCCAAGATGGGATAATTGAGGAATGTGAATCTGCATGGACTTCTCCGGCAGTGTTAGTCCCCAAGAAGGATAACACTGTGCGCTTCTGTGTTGATTATCGCAGATTGAATTCCATTACCAAGAGTGATAATTATCCACTTCCTCTCATTGATGAATTGCTCCAGTCTACCCAGCAAGCTTGCTTTATGTCAACAATTGACCTTAGATCTGGATATTGGCAATTGGCTGTTCGGCCCGAGGATAGGGATAAAACTGGATTCATCACTCCTTTTGGCACTTATCGTTTTAAACGCATGCCATTTGGCTTAAAGAATGCCCCTGCCACTTTTCAGAGGCTTATTGACAGATTCCGTTCCGGAGCATCATTGCAGGATGTTGTTATATTAGCATACCTAGATGACATTTTAATAATTTCTAGCAGTTTAGAGAAACATCTGGAGGACCTGCAAAAGGTATTTGATAGGCTTCGACTTTTTGGGTTACGGGCAAACCGTGAAAAATGTTCTTTTGTCCGTCAAGAACTTACCTACCTTGGCCATGTAATCAGTTCTGATGGAATTAAGCCAGATCCATCCAAGGTAGATGCCATCTCAAAGATGAAGGAACCAGAGAATGTTAAACATTTAAAATCTTTTATTCAGACTTGTTCCTGGTTTAGAAAATTCATTCCTAATTTTTCCCAGCTGGCGCAACCCCTTACTAAGTTGACTAGAAAAGCTGAAGTTTGGCAATGGGGTTCACCACAACGGGAAGCATTTGAGGCTCTCAAGGCAAAATTGACTTCTTCTCCAATTCTGATTCAAGCTGATTTTAACAAGCCATTTGTCCTACGCACTGATGCTAGTAGTTATGCCCTCGGTGCTGCTCTATTACAAGGTGAAGGCAATGAAGAGAAGCCCATAGAGTATGCAAGCAGACTACTGACATCAGCAGAGCGCAACTATTCAACAACCGAAAGGGAGGCTCTAGCCGTTGTGTGGGCTGTTGAAAAGTTTCGAGGATATCTTGATGGCCATCCAGTCCATGTCAAGAGTGACCACCAACCACTTAAGTGGCTATTGACATTAAAGTCACCCAGTGGTCGTCTTATTCGATGGGCTCTTAAACTTCAGGCGTTTGACATCAAATATGACTATACACCAGGCAAAGCCAATGTGTTAGCAGACACTTTGAGTCGCCCACAGTGTGATGACTCTTCTTTGCAAAGTTGTGATCTCTGCACCGTCGTTATTGATGTCCCCACTATAAGCTCCAGTGAACTTCGAGCTGAGCAGTTGGCAGACCCTGAAGTCGCTAAGATTATCCAGGATTTAGAGGCACCTGATACCGTTGGTCAACACTGGTTGGATAGAGGCTACCTTATGACTCAAGGCGTGTTGTTTCGCTTTCATCCTGAGTCTGACTCTGAGGAGCCTCAGCTAGTGGTACCAGCTTCGATGCGAGGCAAGGTCATGCAGGAGTATCATGACTCACCTACTGCCGGACATCAGGGCGTTGAGCGCACATACCAACGAGTGTCTCGAAAGTATTATTTTCCTGGCATGCGCAGGTATATTACAGAATATTTAAATAACTGTCAGGAATGTCAACGTTACAAAATTTGTAACCAAAAGCCACCTGGTTTATTGCAGACTCCAATCCTGAACCAACGAGGTGAAGTCCTCGCAATAGATTTATTTGGTCCCTTACCTGAAGGTCAGAAAGGTGAGAAATGGGTTTTACTAGTGGAGGATACTGCTACCAGATGGGTAGATCTCTATGCTTTAGTAGAAGCTAATTCTGAAACTTGTGCCAATATACTTATTAATGAGTATTTCTTAAGATATGGATTTCCGCGTCGAGTTATTTCCGATAACGGTGTTCAGTTCATTTCTGCTACCATGCAGCAATGCATGTTTGTCCTTGGTGTTAAGCAGAACTTGATCCCTCTCTATCATCCGGAAGCGAATCCCGCTGAACGCAAAAATCGGGACCTGAAAACTCAGTTATCCATACTAGTTAAAAATGAACATCGTATGTGGCCGAAATTTTTGCCCCAAGTTAGGTTTGCCATGAATAGCGCCACCTGTTCTACTACTGGATGTAGTCCTGCTTATATGATGTTCGCTCGTGAATTGCGAACTCCTTTTGATGCTCAACGTGATCCTAGAGCCATTTTGCAAAAAGATAATTTCCTTCCACAGATCACTCCTTACCTAAAGCGATTCCTTTCCTCTTTTAATAGGATTAGAGAGAAAGCAGAGCATCAGCAGGATGTTAAGAAAGCCTATGCGGATAAGGACCGTAGACAAGCGCCTAGTTATAAGGTCGGCGATTTAGTTTTGGTCACCACACATCTTCTAAGTGACGCTTCTAAAGGTCGCACTAGGAAGTTCATGCCCAGGAGGGATGGTCCATATCGCATCATAAAGGTTTTAAGTCCTACTTCGTATGAGGTTTCATATTTGGATCGTGATGAGATAGTAGGCAAGTTTCATAGTACGGCTTTGACTCCTTTCAAGGAGCGTGCAGGGTTGCTTTCAGCGCCAGTCCAGCCCCGTCGTCAGCGTGGACGACCACGTCATCCAAACACGTCGCCGCTTTTAGTGACCAACTCACAGACGGGACGTTCTTGTGATTTGGAGGGGGAGTGTGTAGCGCGGCAACACTGCTCTCGTACCGCAAGAGGCACTCTGTGCCTAGATCAGCCAATCAGGGCCACCGTATCGGCCCATAGCGCTGTATTCAAAGCGCCCGCGCCTGCGGCAACCGGAAGCGAACAGACGGCCGCCGGAAGCGAACAGACAGCCGAGTGTGCTCCGTTGCGACGATCGGATCGCGCGCGCCGCGTACCTACTAAGTTACTGTTATAAACCTATTGCACTTGTTTTATGCTTGTAAACTTGTTAATTTTGTTCCTACAAGTAATTAAAGTTCCTGTGAAAGTTCGTTTGTGTATTAGTGGCGCCAGAACCCCAAAAACTCACACTAAAGTCTTTAAAATTTTACAATGTGGCGACAACCGTAATGTATTGTTGTAAAATGTACGTTATTACGTATTCTTCAATTATAAATAAATAATTGTCGTATTTACTTAGTGAAATAAGTTATTAATCAATAAATATATTTTTTTATCTATGGTGCTTCATAATATTATCCACGACTTTTAACCATAGAAATATTACACTAGAGTGGGTGAGCCATACGGCTGCCCATACATTGCAAGGGCCCCCGGTTAGAAAGAGATAACGATAACGGTAATTACCTATCTCTCTCCGATCCCGATGAGCCAGAAAGGGAAAGATAATTACTAAAGATTTCGTCTCTTTTTAACCTAGGTACACTCTGAAGCCTCGCCAGAAAGAGAAAGGTGATTACTAAAGATTTCGTCTCTTTTTATCCGAGGTACGCTCTGAAGCCTGGCTTCTGCCCTCTAGTGTTATATCTCTATGCTTTTAACAGATTCGTCTATTGTCAAATAATAAAAAAAATATGTGGTAAGAGTAAAAAGTTACGATTCATGAAACCGTCCGTATATACATATTAATCTATGCCGGTATCGTAGTCCAACATAAAACTATATCTAAAAAGCTGGCAACATTATTTCGAAATTTGACATTTGCATGTGTCAATTTAGTCTGTATCGAAAAAACGGACTATAGAAGCTATAGGGGTGTCTCAGTAAGAGTGCACTTTTTAGAATAACTTTTTTTTCGTGCAAGTGGCAACTCTGAAATTTGACTTAGGTTTTGATTTAGGTTACCCTCAAATGCGTTACGCAGTCATTATTGTTTCATGTACATAATTATGAGAACAGATAAAGGTATAGGAATTTTATAAATTTATTCAGTGAGTGAAAATCATAAATGTTTATTAAATGTACAAAAAGTACCTCCCATTGATCATCTCATTGTGGAAGGCCCTTCATGGTACACGCAGGCGGTAGGCCTGCAGCGGCGCGCGGCGCCCGACCACAAGGTTAGCGCGCAGCGTGCGTCCAGAGCTTCGTCACCGCGTTATTTTTGTATTGCTATTGTATCATGTATTGATGTATTCTATATTCTATTGTTGTTAACATGTGACCGAATCGTTTAGTTTTTTAAAACATTCGAATAAAAATTTTGACGGCAGAAGGGGTTTTATTTGCGAGATCCGGAATAAAAGACATAAAATTGAGGTTCATCGATTTATTTTAGAAATAAAAGTAAGATCCTCCAAAAGCACATCTTCCGTTATAAAGTACAACGGCCGTGGCAGTCGGGCGCCGCCGAGTACCGCGGGAGTGGAGCGACCATAGAGATAATACACTAGAGCGCTTTAGTAATCACCTTTCTCTTTCTGGCTCATCGGAATCGGAGAGAGATAGGTAATTATCGTTATCGTTGTTTCTATTTCTAACCTGGGGCAATTGCAATGTATGGGCAGGCGTATGGCTCACCCACTCTAGTGTATTATCTCTATGGGAGCGACTTTACGTATTATTTTATGTTCCGTGGGTTCCGAGCCGAGGAGCAACCTGCTCTCCAGATTATCTGGTTGAATTCCAGCGGACCGGAGGGCCCCGGCGACTTCCCGGAGCGTCTATTGATATGTTTATAATTAATTACAACAGTACTCGACGGTGGGCTAACAATGTTCCAATATTTGGATGTTGCAGGAACATGTGTATGTTTGTGCGACCAGTTTCAATTTTAAGTAGACGATTGTGCAACAGGGGCGGCGCCCGACACTACGCCGACTACACCCGGGCATTGCCCCCCGCGGTCCGGGACCCGCCGGAGGTCCCCGGGAGGAGCGAGGCCTCGCTTAAAATCCCAGCTTAAAAATATGGGTCAATAAATATCTTTCGAGCGATAACATCACCGACACTGTATACTTAACAAATGCTTCCATAATATCGCATCGCTTACAATGATATCGTCTGTCAAAAAGTCTAAATCGATATAAAAGTTTAAATATACATTTCATTGAAAGATTTACTGTGGATAACGGCGGGGGCGCGGGGGGGGGAGACTACATTTCATAATTAATTTTATATGCAATTTTGTAATTACATATGAGAAAATAGTTAAACAGTTAGTGGTAATATTTAATCGCTGCAAATAGTATAACTCATAGGTGGTGGTCATCCAACTTAGCATAATATACAACAATAACATTTTAAAAAAGATGTCCGTAGCCCCCCCCCCCCTCACACACACACACAAAATATATACATCTAGATGATCGCAACACTTATTTATCATCACATACAAAGCATAACTCTGTTTGGAACAATAGTACACTAGACTACAAGTTTAGTCATATCACGATAGAGTCCGATAGACCATTAAGGAATATAACGCAAAGCTCGGCGTAGATGGCGCCATCGGCACACACAGTAAACAAATCATAAGCCGCGTTCCGTAACTTGACCAAAACGTTCCAATTTCTATTAAAAAGTAATATTTTGGGCGTTTTCATCCAGTTACGGAACGCGGCGGTGTGTGCTAGTGCTGCACTGGCGTCAAAATTTGGCCGTAATATCTATTAGTTTGACACGTCGGGGTACACCGATGTTGTCTCAGCGCGGACGCTGCTGTCCTTATTGATATTTTAAAAGGTAAACCAATGTTCATATTGTTCATTTTATCGATATTTTAATATCACATGCAAGTAAAATCGTAATACTGACACTAACAGGATTACTATTATATCAATACAATATTTGTCAGCCAATTTCACTTACAGTCCGTTTTTTCAGACTTGCCTTTAGTAGCAAACAAACCACTGACTTTTCGAAATATCACATTTCCACAATGTTACACGTCAAACAACCTACAAACAATTATTAAATCGGTTCACATACTATATCGCACTTGATTTACACAAAAAAACATCTTTGGATTTACAAAAATAATTCATACATCTCATTTAATTTGCAAATCCACTAGAACTGATTTCCACAGATCAAATATTTCAACAAGAACTTGACATGACGTGACATTAAATTTGTAGATGAAAGATGGGAAAGAAGAATCGTTTTGTTGCATTGGTTTTACGATTCGTTAAGTAACATACATTTAATTGGTAAATATAATTAAAACGTCGAAATATAATGAATTTCCAAGGGAATTAAAAATATTATTCAAGCATCTGTGCCAATTTAATTTAAAATAATATTCAGTATGACATTAAGTTACGCGTATTCAATAAATAAACTATAAGTATAGTAAACCCAACTTAAGACTGAAACGAAAGAGGCGCTGTCGGACGCATTTGACATTCATTTGACCAATCATTGCACACTAGTAACTGACAGATGAATGAACACAACGTACTTATGAATGACTTTTCGTTAGTTCCAATTTTTGCCTTTTCAGAGTTAAGTTGGGCGGACTGTAATAGATATTTGTTACATTCGAATAATATGTATAGTCGAGTACAATCGAGTAATGTCAATGTCTTATTGATATGACGTTTTCTGTAGGCCATATTTGTTGAAGACAAGTTTCTCGGTATAAAAAATACAAAAAAAATCGGCCAAGTGCGAGTTGGACTCGCGCACGAAGGGTTCCGTACCATTATGTATAAAAACGCCAAAAAAATCTGATCTGTTGTATGAAAGCCTCACTTAAATATGTATTTACTATATTTTTTGTAGCCACAAGCAACGCCATCTCTTGGACCGAAAGGTAACTAATTTATCGCTGAAGCTTCGAAGCCATATTTTGACTTAAATATTTATTTTATTATTCAGTGTTTTAGTATTTGTTGTTGTAGCGGCAACAGAAATACATCATCTGTGAAAATTTCAACTGTGTAACTATTACGGTTCATGAGATACAGCCTGGTGACAGACGGACGGACGGACGGACAGCGAAGTCTCAGTAATAGGGTCCCGTTTTACCCTTTGGGTACGGAACCCTAAAAATGGTATCAAAATGATATCGGGCCCCGCGCCGCCACAAACTCGAATTCAACTTGCGACCAATTCGATCCAATTATCAACACATAATGTAGTAAGTAATACATGCCAGATTAACGATTCTAACACAAGTAAAATGAAGGAATGCAAAGCCTACCGACCGGCCCGTGGGGTCCCGCCCCGCCGGTACCATTACACCATTACATCACAAACACACGCACAACACTTAGAAATTTCAAACCACCGACCGACTCACAACACCGAGGAATCATAAAATGTATTTAAAAGGAAGTATATAGAATATAATTTACACTCGAATAAAACTTTAAATATAGTGACGCAACATCGAGCCCTACACACACACACACACGCGCACATACACACACGCACACGCACACATCACAAAACCGATTCACATCCGGTAATACTATATCGAAAACTGTCACAGATATAACTTACACGTAAAGCTACCTAACGCCCTTATTCTACGATTTAAAACGTGGGTAAAGTAAACTGTGCGCCGCGAGACAGAGACAGACGTCCGGAGCAGACGGAGACGGAGAGAGCCGCTCGCTGCTACTGTGGATTTTGTGACGATGGACAGATTATTCCGATTGTGACTAGCAAACGTCTCGGAGCGAAACGGGTCTCGGTCGACTCGCGTCAGTGTCTACGCGCGATATTGCACTGGGGCCGCCCGCCGCATGCGAGACGCGATGCGGCCTTCTTAAAAATTTCCCTAAAATATAAATCTATATAACTATAAAGCGGCCGCTCCCCGGCCGCGCGGCCGAACGCTCGCGGACTATAAATGTAAACGGTCATATAAAACGTATCTCCTCTCCAATGCTCCCGGCGACGCCCGCTCGCGGCCGGAGGAGCTGATATGCAGCGGGTCGGGCCCGCGCCGCCCGTATGTATAAGTACACGTATAAATATCTCCATCTGTACATCCGTATTAACGTATTAGTATATGAGGTAATTCCCGGTCGCGCGCCGCGCCCGACTCGCACTCGAGCGCTCGCAAAAATTGTCTAAACGCGTACATAGTAACCTTGACAGGACAAAATAAGTTAACAGAGATGGGTTCCGCCCTAGGGCTCCTTCTCGGCGTCGGGCGCGCGCTGGCGGGGCAGCTTGCCGTTGGCCGCAGCGGCGTGCGGCTGCGGCGCGTCGCGCGCGCACGTGCGGCGGATGAGCGCGTGCGCGCGCTCGCGCAGCCGCATCAGCTCCTCCTGCACGCGCTCCGTGATGACGCGCCGCGTCTCCTCCTCGGACGCGTTCGCGTTTTTTAATCTGCAAAGGGAACGATGCAAAATTGAAATTGGTTGCGTGGATTTTAGGAGTCATCCGTAAATAACGTTACACGAATTTCATGATTTTTGACCCCCTCCCCCATCTAGTCATGATAGGTCACATTCATAAGACACCCCTCCCTAGGGCGACGTCACTTATTTTACACATCTAAAAATAAAAAAATACATAAAATTTAAACATTTTTAGATGTGACGGCCTCGTGGCACTTAATTAAGGATTCTTCCCACCCCCTTATTACACAATGTCACTTTTGATGGGCTCCCTACCTTCCCCCAAACGTGTGACGCTAACGTGTAATTTACGGATGGCCCTATAGCGTAACTCGGAGAGCTAGGTGTGTCCGGGTCGGGTACCGACCTCTCGAGCAGCGGGTGCAGCGCGATGGGCTCGCCCACGGCGAGGTAGACGCGCTTGCGCAGGCGCAGGCGGTAGGGCTCGCGGTTGGGCAGCACGCGCTCCAGCCCCTCGTGCCACACGGGCAGCACGAGCGGCGCGCGGCCGGCCGCCGCGCTGTCCGCCACCAGCCGCCCCACGCCCCACTTGAAGCGCAGCGGCGTCTGCTCCACGTTGACGCGGCCCTCGGGGAAGATGTGCACCCACTCGCCGCAGCAGAGGCGCTCCACGCAGAAGTCCATGGCGGGCTGGTAGACGCCGGCGCCGCGCACCACGGGCACGCACTTGCCGAGCGCGAAGAAGGCGGCATGCAGCGCGTTCGTGAAGCAGATGTCGTGCGCCGCCAGCGCCCAGCGCATGCGCCAGCCGCGCACCAGCGTGCCCGTGTCCAGCACGCCTGGAACGGTGTATCATACGTGTTATCAGAAGGGCACGTGTTCGAATCACGTGTGCGTCGAGTGATTTTACGAGGGAAAATTGTTAAAAAGGAAGTGACGTCCTCGTTCATTAAAGACATGAACTTTAACGTCATCTTTCTATGGAGTCTATGGAAGGTGCGTTCCGCTTAGCACAAATAAAACGCCCAAAACTTATTTTTCGATACAAAAAGAGCGTTTGTTGAGCATTTTGGTTGTAAGTGGAACCCGTCCGCGCCCTCCATAGACTATACATAGAAAGGTGACGTCAAAGTTAGGCGCGGGAAGATGGTGGCGTTTAATGGCGTTTAAATCAGCATTATGTCATTGCAGTTTTAAATATTTAATTAAATAAAAAGTGTTGATTTTTTCATCAAGAATATAATATATTAAATAAACGTTAGAAACAATAAAAAACATCATGCACATTCCCTATTACGTTACTTATTTATTTATTTACACTTTATTGAACCATACATATGTAATGGAACAAAAGGCGGACTTAATTCTAAAAGCATTCTCTGCCAGTCAACCTTAGGGCAGTGGGAGAAAAGAAGACTAAATTAATTACTTCTAAATTAATTACCGATAATTTAAAGTACTTAGTCTCTGTCAACTACAAATTCATTGGAACACTTTGATTAGTTTGAAAAATAATAAAAAACGACTTCAACATCAACAAAATAGTAAAATGTGAATATCATCAACGTGGTCGAAATCAATTTTATTAAAGACAACTCGAAAACTGCGCGTCAGGTGTCGCTCAAATGTATATGGAACACGACAAGGACTCTCTTTCGAATAAAAGTAGAATCATAAAATGCCTTGATTCCAAAAATGGATTAGTTTCCATAGAATGTTACATCGAACTGGCTATGAAAATTGTGTTAGGAAATAAATAACATTTTAAGTGCTCTACCTAACTAATAGAAATGTTTTTATTGTACGAGGATAAAGTGATTATATGAAATATATAACACGTTAGAACGAGTAATAGGTAAGTACATGTTTTAGGATAGAGATGTAAAAGGCAAGTATATGCACGTCAGGGATTAAGTATAGGTATTTATATAAAACCGGACTTATTACTGAGTATATTTCCCTTATTTGAGTTCAACACTGTCAATCCGTACCATAATAAATAATGATAATTATAGAAAAGCCACAAGATGCGAGATTGGTCTTAACAGTGGTCGCGAGGGCTCCAGTTTATCGCGCGTACATCTACTTCATGAACGATCTTGAACTTATTGGATAACTTATGCATGTTTTAATGGTCACAGCTGTCGTTATCAATCATATTACTTATTCCTTCCTCATGTCGTCACTCGACAGTGTTTGTAAATTGACCTACAATAATATAATTTAAAATAATTCAATTTATTTTAGGTGTGAATGTAAAATTGTAAATGAGCGCTCCTAGTACCTACCACTTCTAGTCGCGTTAAAGTTGCACGTTAACCTTAGCCTACCTGGTTAGCCACAAATAGAACAAAAGTATGTAACTATAATTATATTTATTAAATAGTTCTGTTTTAGTGATCCCCTAATTTTGTGGTCAGGCTCGAAATTTTATAATGCAACTGTGACACAAAAAAAACGAGTCGACTTGTCACCTCGTGGAAAGAGTTGAGTTGAGAGTTGTAAGTTGTAAGGGTGACTTATATAGATTCAGGTTCAGACTGTAGCATTAATAGAACCTTTTACAGCTCAAATCTGACCAACTTAGTGTGATGTAAAATTGTGCTGAAACAACTAGCCACTATGTGACATCATCATCAGTAGTAAAGACATTGCTTAATAGGGTATAGCTAGCCCGGGTACAATCTTAAAATAAAAATACTTGTTTACTTGTTTTACGCTACGCCTAATACCCAATACTATAATTGATGCTGTAGAACTCATAGTGATGTTGCATCTTTTTTTTTTATGGAATTAATATAGCAAACGAGCATGCAGCACCACCTTCCGCTGCCGCCCATGACAACTGTGACCGACCCAGAACTAGACTCAATGAGTCTCGTTCTAATTCGGTCACAGATGCGTTGCTACCCCTGAGGACTGAGATGTTCGCCTCTAAAAAAGTAAACCGGCATCTTCAGGCTCGGCGACATTCTTCAGTAACTACTGCCTTCTTGCCGGGGTGCACGTCTTCTCCGGTTTGATTAGAAAACGGTGGAAATAATGAAATTGGGAGTCACTCTAGTTAGAGATTTTAAAACGGCCAAGCGCATGTCGCAGGTCGCAGCCTCAAGTGAATTTAGTCATTGTTATTTGCAGTTTTAAGACAGCAACACTCGGTCGGCTGGCGGAGTCATTACATTATCTAATAGAAGCGAGTGTATTTGGTATTCAGGCTGCCGAGACGGCTGGAATTGGATTACACCGCTCCCCACGATTTGATTGCCAGCCCTGCCAACTCACTTGGAGACAAACTTTGGGCTAGCAACGGATAGATGTACCTAACTACTTCCAAATAAAGTTTACGGCGGCTGACATCTGGGTTACGACATTTTAATTATTAGCCTGAAAAGAGTATATCAACTGTTCTTACTTCAATGTTGACTTTCATTGATATAAGAGTAATGAACACACGTCAACTGTAAATTAGGTCTCAAAAAACGAATTAA
This sequence comes from Hesperia comma, assembly GCA_905404135.1. Lineage (NCBI taxonomy): Eukaryota > Metazoa > Arthropoda > Insecta > Lepidoptera > Hesperiidae > Hesperia > Hesperia comma. The sequence continues at coordinate 107,146 of FR990031.1, forward strand.
TTTAGAATACCCGTGTATTACATATTCTTATACCGTATTGTAGTAAAACGTAATACATTATAAGAAAACGTATTATGAAAAGCAATAAAAAGAAAATTTGTCGATTATTCAACCTAAACGTAATGCGAGTAACAAAAATAATTATAATCAAACAGGCAAACAGTACAGCTATGTATACGTGAGTAGGGGAGACCGGGGATGGTTGGCTATAGGGGCAGGTAGATTAATCAACAATAACTCGTTACCATCGCGTAATTTTCATCAACCAATCACGAGCGTCGATACCTCCCTGGGACCCGCGAATTTGTGCGAAGTGAGCTGCGGCAGTCATGAGGCGTTCGTGAGTGAGATCACATATTGTGTTTTTGGTCTCAGTAAGTAATTTTTTTTGTTCGTACTATTTTTGTTATTGTGTCTATGCATCTGTTAGAGACAATGTTGTTCTTATGCCAAATTGAAATATAATAGTTCTATTAAATATAACATAGTATTGCTTCTTTGTTAGTGCCAGAGGTTGCATATGATGAGCAGGTAAAATTAAAAATGGCGTCAGGGGCTGGTTGAGAAATTTTGTTCGGGGTTGGTAGATTAATTAGTCAACCCGGAAAAACGATCACAATACATGATCCCTGATGAAGAACACGTACAAACAGAACCAGAATTGCTGCACATCCATTTGCAACGTCACCTCCACCTGGATTAAATCAAGATATACTTCAACATATTGAACAACACCCGTGTGTAACATCACCTTCATCTGGATCCAATCAAAGTTTTCTTTCACGTGAGGAGATAAAGCCTTTTCCGAAAGCAGCATCACGATTAGGAAGTGGAATTAACACTCGAAAACGTAAAAGCACCATCTACACAAACACTCCTTAGAAAGAAAAAGTTTTTGAAAATATAATGAACCCGATAATTTAAAAATATGAAAAAAGAAATAACTACCTTAAAATCAAAAGGAAAAAACAAGGCAACAGGCAAGGGCAAATTCTAAAGGAAAGGAGAAGGTTTAGAAAACTAAGAATGACGATGATAATTCAGATACAAGCGACGACGATGATGCAATTTGTCTAGAATGCACCGAATCCTATTCATCCAGTAAACCTGGTGGACAGTGGATTCAGTGCATTACGTGTAAGTTATGGGCTTATTCTAAATGTGCAAATGGCAATTTGCTATTTTAACAATGTAAGAACAGTAACTGTGATTCAGATTTAGAAAACAGATATAAGGGTCTGATTTTAAATAGGTCTTTACTAAAAGAAGATAACATGAGACAGGTAGTACTCAAAGATAAGTTTTGTTTTAGATTTTTTTTGTTTTGGTGAAAGATTCAAATAGTTTATGATAAATCCATATCCCAAATATTATGATAATATTTTGTGAGGACATAGGCTTCAATACTGTAATCTGAGACTGATTTTTATATTTGGATAAATAAGTTAAGTTGAACACACTAAGTTTTCTGTTTTAATAGTTTGGTGTTTTATTTTATACTAATCCTCTTTATTTATACTAACTATAACTGCCTAGGTCAACCTACCCCATGGGTATGGTCAACTTACCCCGAACATGGGGTAGGTTGACCAAGCGTCAGGGGTTTAGAAAATCGGCTAAATAAGTATAATAATCATCAATATGTAGGTCATATTATATTATTTTGGCTACCTGAATAGTTCTTCTATCTGCATCAATTGTTGTTTTTGTCAAATTAAGTTAAACGTTAGAGATATACGAGCTTAAGTCAAAAGTTAGTCAACCATCCCCGGTCTCCCCTAAAGTTGATAGCAAGGACTGATGGAAGGAGTTGTAAACAGTTGGGCAGATCTCGGAAATGGCAGCAAAGTGAATAAGGTTACGGTTCAGCTTTATTATATGCCGAAAAAAGTTCATAAATAATGGTCACAATAATCATTATTATTTTGGTTTTCATTTCAACGCAGTATTGATAATAATTTGAGTATTTTGAGGTTATCACTCATATAAGTGCCCATTTAGTAATTATAATAGGTACTCAGTTGTTTTTAATTACCTCATTAAATATATAATATGACTAACTTAAGTTTACTGCTCAATTTTTACTACGGAACTCGTTAACATGCATTTTGCAATAAAAAAAATTCAAAGCTGAAATTTATAGATATCACAGGTAAACCCACCCTCGCAGCGCTTCGAATCCACAATCAAATCTATTTAGACCGGAATCTTAATTAATTTTTTATTTTTTGATATCTTCTAAAATGAATACAGAATGACTTTCAAGTGGATTTTTTAAAGCACCGAAACACAGATTTGTATAAACCAACAGGAGTGCAAGCGCTGTCTCTAAGTCAAGTGACATTGGTGTCATTGTAAAGAGTTCTTCGAAGCTGGCACCGTCTTTAGCTATGTCGCGTAGGTATAACGGACTAGAGAATTTATTTAAGACTACCTGTTGCTAGCGGCGCGCCGTGGCTCGCGAGGAAATACTTTTGACCGATTTTCAGTTTTTTATGTTTTTATCCAACTCAAATATCGACGAAAGGCATCCAATAAGCTCAACGAATGCCGTCTTACGACTCATTTATCATGTGGTTCGATCTTAGGGCGCACGTGTCCACCACACCGCGATGAGCAAGGGATAAGAGACGAACCACATTGGTTACGACGGGGCAGGAATCAGACCTAGACAGCAGTCGCTGGACATGCGTGATCGTCCGCAATTAGCGAAGCCGGCCAGCAACTTGCGCTCTACATAACAAGTGAACTAACTACTTTATAAGGTAGCCTTATGGGCTATACTGGTGTTACACGCCTACGTCTTCATAGTTACCTAGGCTTAGGCTTAGCTTAGGCTTAGTCTTCATAGTTACCTATAGTTTGTCGTTAGATAGTCCGTTTTTTTTTCGCTACGGACTAAATTGACATAAGCTGTGTTGCCACTTTTTTGCGAATCATTAATAGTGATGTGCCTCTACCGTAACTTTACGTAATTTGCAATCTAGTATCGTTTTTTGGTAATAATAAAAAATGTGTCTTTTAAATAAAATGACCTACAAGCATACCTATATAATGTACCTTAACCTTGTTATTGCGTATTCTTCAAAAACAAATCAATAATTGTCGTATTTACTTACTTTAATACGTATTTAAAATTAATAAATACATTTTTTATCTGTGATACTTCATAGTTACCATGATTTTGAAAGATTCGTCTGTTATCAAATAAAAATAAAATTATGTGATAAAAGTAAAAACTAACGATTCATAAAATCGGTATCGTATTACAACACTATTATTAAAAAGCTGGTATCATTATTTCGAAAATTGACATTTGTATGTGTCAATTTAGTCCGAAGCGAAAAAAAACGGACTATAGTAAATTGGACGGGTCGTAGAAATAATTACACTTCACCAAAAGGTGTCGTAACCCGCAGTGTACCGTAAAGGCTAGTGTTGGACGAGCCGGTTTACTTAAAGGATGTCAATCAACAGTTACAAAATAGATGTATACATAACCTGTAAATAACACATTACATGAAGAGTTTTTAACTCATTTTCAGGCATTAGCCCGGCCGGGGCCGCGTGCCACTTAGAATGTATTGTTTTTGCGGCTTGGCATTTGCAGGTGTCCTGAATTACCAAGAATAGTACCTACCTAGCGTTTCGGCTGTGACCTTGAGAATTGGAAGGGATCAGTAAACATCCAGGTGCTCCAGTATTGTTAGTGTGAGGGTGGGGTAAACAACGGCCGGGACGGGGTCGTCCGGTGCCCCACACCCACACATAAACTGCGAGCAGGTGGAACAGTGGCCATCCCTCGTCAAAACAACATAGTCTTCTGAAGGTTTTATAATCAAAGCCTAAAATTTCGCAATATTGCTGAGAAATGGCTTTTTCTTTCCTGCTTCACACGAACAACACTAAAAGTATCTACCTACACATAAATAAAGGAAACTTTGAACATAAACAGTTCATTTTGCCATTTATTTGCGACGAAAAACTAAATTAATTCATACTCATGATATAATATTCATGAATTAATTTGCACATTGCGATCTTTCAAACAAAGCGGAAATATTAAGTGAAATCGAATATTCCACATTTATTAAATTGCATAGCATAATAATTATGATGAAGTTTTAATTAATTGGGATCCGCTGATTTCTGTTTTAATTTAAAGCGAGCAACTGTGTGGGAAGGTGAATCAGTTTGTTCCGCAGATTAAAAAATACAGCGGAACGTCAAGGTGCCCATTTCAAGTTTTCCTTCGATTACAAAGTTGGAAACGATCGATTATTTTATTTTAAGTCGAACCGTTCACGAATGTAAACTGCAGAGATATAATTACTAGTTGAATAAGTTAATTATAAAGACCGGTGGAATATGCCTGAACTGGCTGATGTCCGGCTCGGCCCCGTCTCCTGTCATTGCGTACTAGAGTACGCTCTAGGTATCCTCCTAAACTGGTGGCTCGTTCATGGGTAGATGCGTAAAAATTTATAATAAAATTCCGTTAGAATTGACGGAAATGCCATACTGTAAGCTAAAAACTCATGTTAAGGACATTCTTATGACGAAGGGTTATTATAAACTGGATGAATATTTTCAAGATGAAACAGCCTGGACATAAGTTTGAAATACCTATAGCCTTAAGTAGTGATAAGTGTTCTCTGTAACTGTGAGTGGAGAAAAAAAGAAACTCCTTGGGAGTTTCTTGCCGCTTCTTCTACCAAGGCCACTCATCGTAGGGATTTGTGGAAGCGATGGCGTAGAGTGACATTCGAAAAGTGTTTGTAAAAACCAAGTTCGAAATAAATGTTTTCATTTTCATTTCCTCAGTCGTCCAGGGACCTGCGACACAGTGGGCCAACTACGGTTTTAATTCAATTTAACACCATGGGATGCAGCAGCGTCTTCAACGACGGGAAAGACACCGGCTCCCTGTATACTGGTGGCTCGGTGCGTGTCGGCAGCTAACTGACCACTATATTAGACACCAATGACGTAGAACGCCGCAGTTATAATTGCTCCGTCGCGATCGGCGGGAATCAGACCGGAGGAATGCGTGGCTTTACATTATACTTACTCATGTTTTAAGAAATCATTATGATGGCCAGGCCAGCTTACTTTACTGGCGTTTGAAACTGTATCATTGAAAAACTGGTAAACATTTTATTAGATTTTCTATAAAAATTGTTTCATTTTATGCACTAGGTACGTACTTGGTATGTAGGGTTGTATCCCATCTGGCCCGGTGACTTGGCCCGGCGCCGGGCCACATGGGAAAAAATTGTTTTAACTGGTATACTAAGCAGTTTGATTTATAAGTTCAATCCCTTTCATAGATGCATGTATTTAGTATTTCACAAATTACGAGGCGTATCCTCTTTACTCACCTTACCGGGGTCGATGGCACTTGATTTGTGTCATTTGGCCCGGTAATCATATCACCGGGCCAGTTAAAACAAATTTTTCCCATGTGGCCCGGCGCCGGGCCAAGTCACCGGGCCAGATGGGATACAACCTGTAGCTACACTGGCTAAACATTTCATACCTAGCAAATGATGAAATGACATTATAAATAAATACCGATTTTATTTAATAAGTCACAGTCGAGTGATTGTATTTATATTGTCCGAAGTTGTGCACTTCCGCGTCAGAGGCCGTTCTGTACATGAATATATTATAATATTATATTAATTGTATCGGCTCAAGGTAGCTGCGAGTCTGCGAGGCGGTAGGTGATTAAACGGTAAACGACGTCGTTAGTGGCACGGAGGTATTTAAACAGTAAAAATGCGAAGCCCTACAGGTGGCGGCACTGGCACCATGACAAAAATATTTTAAATAATCGATGGATGGCAATCACAAGCACAACGTTTAAAACTGAACCGAACTGTACGAACCTAATAAAAATAATAACTTTTTACAAAAAAAAATTGCTCGAGAATCGACAAACTTGACGACGAATTTATTTATCCGTGATCATACATTAAAAAAATATAAGCGTCGAATTGAGAACCTTCTCCTTTTTTGAAGTCGGTTAAAAATAAAATTGTTCCGTTATCTCATCGCTCATACCAGCGAAAAATACTCAAGTAGTTCAACAAATTAATGGGCAGTGAAATGTTTTGAGCGCGACCAGACGCTCTACCAGACATTAGGTCAGGTCTAAACCAGACTAGATTCGTCTGTAAATTGATTTGACCTTCACAGTTGTTTTATTATGATTATGATAAGGCTAAGTAAATTTGATTTAATTATGATATTAAACCTACTTCAAATTGTAAAGCGGAGGGTAATGGGGTTGAGAGGGGTAGTGGGGGTCGAAGCTCTCCCAAAATAAAAAAAACGCAGTTGAAATATAAATAAATTTTGATAAATTAGATTTTCATTAATAGGTAGGTACATTCACTAGGAAAATAGAACCTCGCACAACAAAAACACTGCGATATTTAAGATCATACTTATGTTAGAAGTTAGAAGCCAAAGATGCTTTTGTTATGAAAAGAGACACTTAAACGTTACTGATTACTGATGAGCTTAGCTTACTCATACGCATACAGTGCTTTCAAACTAAAATCTTTTGTTTATTCATATACGAGTATATCCATATATTCTCAATACGAAGCGCGCGGACGAGCTGAATCATTTAATTTCGTTCATGTCTAAAGCAATTCCACACCATCATCACTGATAACGTCACATATCATTGATAAGTTGTCATCATAATAAACTGCTTACAATACTTACGAGTATTGCAAACGTTAGTAACGCGCCGAAAGTAAGTCTAATGGCTACATAATGAAATACAATTACATTATGAAACAAGTTATTTTAGTATGTTTTACACCAGTGATCGATGATATCTTTCAGTTATTTCGAGCTCGTCGGACGATATACGTACGTCACGTGACGTAGCACCCTTGACCTTGACGTAAGCGTAAGGGCGCATTCGAAAAGAACGCTGGTTACCGGCGCCGATCTGCCAGTAGGTTTGGGTAAAAAATATCGATATATCAAAATATCGATATTTTTTCAGAAAAATATCTATAAAATAAAAATATATATAAAATAAAAATAAACTAATCTGACCCGGTAAGAGGGGCGCTACTGTCTTGGTCTTTGTCTGACAACAGTATAACATTTGCATTAGTTGCAATTTTGGCAACCGGACCAGATAAGTTTGTGGCACTGTATGTTGATTTTTTCTTGGCTACAGGTACATAAACATGTTTTTTAATAATAAAACTGATGTCATAACAGCCAGATGTGTATTTAGGTACTTTAAAATTTCGAATATTTTGGCAATTTTTATAAATAATTGCACATTGGGCAAAACATACCGATATATCGAAATATCAATATTAAATTTCTTGGGTGGTATATATCGATACATTTGGAAAATATCGATACGATAAATGTCGATATGTTTTTCCCATTTGCCCATCCCTATCCCTATCTGTCAGCACGTATCGGTATAGTCTAAGATCCGAATCTAAATCGACATTCATCGGGTTGAAAAGAGAATCAAAATTATAAAATAATAAATTTCGTATATATTAGAAAATATATTAAAAATGGGTAGACAACAAAAATCCTGGACAGAATATTAAGTATTAGTTTATACCACTCTTTAGTATTAAACAAATATTTCTTAGTATTTAAAATGATTTTTTTGTGTTTAATAAATCTGATATTCATTTATTACATATTAATAAACCTTTTTAAATACTAAGAAATATTTATTAAGCACTAAAAAGTGGTCTCTAATAAATTATTTGTTAAATATTAACAAATATTTTTAACTATCAAAAAAAGTTTCTATCAGTGTGTTTGATTCTCTTATCAACCCGATGAATGTCGATTTAGATTCGGATCTTAGACTATACCGATAAGCGCTGGCAGATCAGCGCCGGTAACCAGCGTTCTACATGAATGCGCCCTAACGTAAGCGGTGCGTACCTACAGCGCGGCGGCGGGTGGAGCCACGTGTTTGTTGTTAGAGGAAAATGATATAAGATTGTCTGAGAACGGTTTTGGACACTAACGACTTGCACGTGCGGTCAATTTTACGTTCATCCAATCCTACTAATATTATAAATGCGAAAGTTTGTAAGGATGTGAGAGTGTGTGTGTGGTGTGGGTTTGTTACTCTTTCACGCAAAAACTACTGAACGGATTTTCATGAAACTTTGCAGTAATATAGTTTAGACATCGGAATAACATAATTTGTTAAAATTTGTAGAGATTTTTGAAGGGTCTGGTTCCCCGAAGCGAAGCGAGGGCGGATTTACTAGTACATTATAAGTATAACGGTACATACATAATTCATACATCGTTCGAGTTGGATATCGAATGCGTTTAAATGACAACCCTCGTAAATATCAGCTTTCCTTTCCGCTCATGTAAATATGGTTGGTTCATTGTAGATTGCCTGCGATAATTTAATATGACTTAAGTAAATTTTGCTTACAAGCTTAATTGAACTCTCAGCACACGTAATTAATTTGAGTTTAGCTGGGACTGGCAATTCAATCACAAGACACAACACTCACCTTAGACACAAGTATAGTTTATTACCTAGACACGTGCGCAAGGCGGCAATGACAGGTTGTTGTACCTAATAGTTAAACTTGATAGGTATTAATATTCTGTTGTCTTTGTATTAAATAGGAATATCACAATATTTCACAATACATAGTTCTCTTTGGTATTATAGGTACCATTTATTTTTGGTATTACACGAAGACTTTGGCGTAGACGTAGACGTAGACACGTAGTAAGTATTTGGTAGACACGGCAACCATGCTGGTTACATTATTAGGTACTTATACGAGGGATGAGCGGCTTCCACTACTGTACTGTACTTTGTTTACGAGTACTTTAGTTTGAGCTAAGCCTGATGCGATCGATAGCCTTGCTACGTATTATCTCGCAAGTATTGCAGGCGACAAAGGTGATAACTGATTACTCACAAATTTTTGATAGGTAAGTACAATATAAAGTATCGATGTACTGTATGTTATTGTTAGTATTAGTTACGTGTCGGAGGCTTGCCAAGTTCGGAGCGCGCGAGTGGGCTCGGCAACTCGGCGGCTCGTGGTGCTAATGGCCTTAACCTCCAAATAATGCTAAATATTATACGGCATATTATTGTATCCGCATTTTTTAAACTGCTATATTTTCGTACTCGCGAAAACATTTGTGAAATAAAAATGCGAATTTTCTTTAAAAGTAACTTGGTACGTTTTGTAAAACAGGAATTTAAACAGATAATACATTTTACCACAGATACAGATAATATTTTTACAGATAATAATTTTGACGACCTGTAGCCTAGTTGATAGCGACCCTGCCTGCGACCTGCGACGCGAGGGGTCCCGGGTTCGATTCCTGGCCGGGGCAAATATTTATGTGACAGATAAATATTTGTGCTCGGGTCATGGGTGTAATTGTAATGTGTTATATGTGTAGTCCATGCCACCCGCGACACAGGTACCTAGTAACCTACTGCGGGGGTATGAGTGTGTTAGCGTTTATTATTATTTATTATTTTATAATACATTTTCTTGTATAATACGTTTTCTTGTTTACAAAAGCTTCACGTTTGAATAATTTCTCACGGCTGTAACGTAACGTAAGGTAAGGTAGGGTGAGGTAGGGTGAGGTAGGGCAGGATAGGACAGATTACGGTACGGTCGCGGTAGGCTCATCGCTCAATCATTTACGATACGGTGCAGTACGGTATGGTACAGTACGGTACGACACGGGACGGCTCAGTACGGTACAGTACCGTTGTCGAAGTAAGAATCTGGAGAATGGGATTCAGATTCGGGGTCAGAGTTGGATTCGGTGTCGGGCCACCGAAGGATCGCTTAAATAATAAGTTCAAAATTTCAAAGCCATGAAAATAAGTACCCTATGTATGAAGTTAGATGTAAGCATTCTTAACGGCCGGCCGCGGCCGTACCGACGCCGAACCGTAAAAATGTTCTGACAAACTCAAGTCCTTCAATCAAATAGTCTTGCTAAGTTGTTTGTTGTATGTAAAGGTATATGTAGGTGATTTACTGTTTGCACAACATAATTCGCAAAATTACTAGACGCTGTCCTTTATCGTTCGAACGTGAAACATACTACAAAACTACAAACAATATACATGACAACTTTCGATCCGGAGATCATGAAATCAAAGATTAAATACCAATGCCGGCTAGGGTTGGCCGGCGTATGCGCTTCACTTCATAGTAAAGTTTAGGGTCGATTCACACATATCAGTGAAGTCTCAGTTCCGACACAGTACCGGCAAATTTTTCATACATTCTCGGCATTGTCAGCACTGACACTAAGAAGTGTCAGTGCTATTAGTATGAAAGATTTGCCGGTACTGTGATGGAACGGTGACTTCACTGATATGTGTGAATCGTCCGTTATCGCGTAACATCCAGTAGCTATAGCCACGTAGCGGAGTGTGTGGGGGAGGTACTCACCCCAGAGGCCGGGGTCGTCGAAGCAGGAGTGGTGGTTGGAGACGGTGAGCAGCGGCACGCCGCGCGGCCGCCGCACGGCGCGCGCCAGCGCCTCGCGGTTGTACACCGTCGTCTTGTTCAGGAACTCTGCAACACCACGGTCCACGCACCAACCGCAACCGTCAGAGTGCGGTTCCACTGAGACGAAGCGGAGCGGAGCTGGGCGCGATTCACCAATCACGTGGCTTGAAATCCACACGAGGCACAATGAGCTGGGATTTCAAGCCATGTGATCGGTGAATCGCGCACAGCTCCGCTCCGCTCCGCCTCTGTGGAACCTTAACGTATGTTGGAGCTACAAGCACACAAAATGTATTTATGGCCATCTTTATTCTCACTAATTGGAGCAATAAAGACGCATCTACATAGGTCTGTAAACTAAACACCTAAATCCTGGTGCAACAAAGTCACAATTCAGGACACATTTTTTTGTTAAGCCTTTTATTAGTATTTCTATATTAATTTAAAAAAGCATTTTACGTGAAACTGTTGCAATATGTAATAAATCATTAATAGTATAAATATTTTTAACCTACTACAGATAGTAATCCAGTAATGAGGAAATAAATGCGAAAAAAATCTTAAAAGTCCTCTCCTGTAAAATTACAAAATGTTTGTTGCGACTTTATTGCACCGAAGGTGCGAGATATAGAGTAACAGGTACTTTGTATACATAATATTATCTGAGACCTTCCAGCGGGCCCACTCTCACCGCGCCCTTGGAGTTCTATGCTAATGGCACGCATTAACGGTAGCTTTGCAGGTCCTTGAATGCTGTCACGCATCCCATGGCTCGCCAATGCGTGGGCGGGGGGATGGGTGTGCTCTATGGTTTACGGGAGCCACGCGACATCGTTACATTACTTGTTAGCTTGTTACTCATATCATTAAGCACATCACTCATACTCGTATCATTAAGCATGGAACTCCTATCTCATTAACGCGTGTGCACGGAAGCACATAACGATAAATACACAAAAATAATCATTTTTCCCACTAGATAATCCTCAATCTATATACGCAAAGAATCTAATAAATAATACCATGACAATCTATCTAGGAAGGGCGCGTGGTTTCCGTCTAATATTTCGATAAGTTATCACAAACACAAATTGATATTTTATCACCGTGAAATATAATATTGTAATTGTTCGGTGGCAGAGATTAAGCAAATGTTAAGTCTCCGTCTTCGGAATAAAAATTATATTTTTGAAATTTGTTCATTTTATACAAGTAAAGGACAAATAAATAAAGCAGCTAACGCATAGAAAGTAATCACGGCTATCCATGGACATCAGTAATATTGAAAGCGTAATCAACGAATTAGTGACCAAAAGCAGGGGATCCGCTTTGTCACTGAATATCGGACAGTAATCGAAACAGGTCGTACAATTTTAGAAGCAAAATGGTAACCAGTCTTAATCGGTCGGAATTAAACTAAGTGGAACAGATCCCAGCGGTGTTCAACACGACCGGACCATAGCCTCGCCCGTCGTTGGTTGGATGCACAATGAAGGGAAGTGGGCTTGGACGTAAGGTAGATGGACTGATAATAATGTCTCGATTTCAACTTTGATCAAATCTAATAGAAAGGTGGTAGGGCCTAGAGCTCACCCGGGGAAGTAGGTACCACCGCCCGCCACGGTACTTAGTACCATTCCTACCGTGTAATAATTGTTTAAGAACAATTGTGTTCCGGATAGGAAGGTGTGGAGTCGGTTACGCTTTTTTAGAGGCGACCATCTCAGTCCTCAGGGGTAGCAAAGCAACGCATCTGTGACCGAATTAGAACGAGACTCATTGAGTCTAGTTCTGGGTCGGTCACAGTTGTCATGGGCGGCAGCGGAAGGTGGTGCTGCATGCTCGTTTGCTATCTTAATTCCATAAAAACAATAAAAAAAAAAGATATGCATACTACCGCAAACCGGAGCCTCTCCCCTTTTGTACCGTCGCGTAGTCGCTTCAAACCAAACTGACATCGTTCTACTTGCAAGCTCGTTTGGGGCGAGGCAGCTTGCCGACCGGTGTACAAGAGCCCGCAGATTTTAGTGACTCATCTTAAGCCCGATGCGACAAAACGACGCTCAACTCTCACGATCACTTACGATAGTTACGAGTAGGATCGATGCAAACCGTTATCAGGCGCAAGAAGGAAAGACGGATGAGGGCCATTATCGTACTATTATATTGTGGTCATCATTGTTCCCTTATACAGAGCGGTAGCGTAGTGGCCGCAGGGTTCCAATTGAATGGGCATATCTATAAGATCTTTATGCAGTCTGCCTGGTGCTTATCGGCAAATGCACTGAGACGAATGTCGGTGCGCCGGACACGGCATAACACATCAATGTTGATGTTATGTAAGTCCCCACAGTTGACAATAACAGATACGACACTGTACTGTGTAATATTTATCAAGTTATTGCGACGTGATAAGAAAGATCATTTATCGCGTTAATAACGTTCGTTATAACCCCCATACGTATCTCCACGAGCGGTGATTGCCTAGTTGTAAAGAATTTGGCCTCCCATTCGGAGGGTCCGGGTTCGAATCCCAGGATACGCATGTCATACTTTTCGGCGTTATGTGCGTTTTAAGCATTTAAACGCCACCTCCTACAAACGGTGAAGGAAAACATCGGGAGGAAACCTGAATTCCCGACAGTTCGCAAAGCTCAAAGGTGAAGTCCGCCAATCCGCACTTGGCCAGCGTGGTGGACTAGTGCCTTAACCTTCTCATTCTTGGAACAGACCGTGCTCAACAGTGGGCCATGATGGGTTGAGATGGATGATAATCCCCCTACAATTACTGGACGAGTTTGATTCAATCCGACGGCATTTCTGCGCGTACGTGCACGCACGCTCGCGTGCCTGTGTGTGTGTGTGTGTGTGTGTGTGTTGGTGTGTGCGTGTGTGTGTGCGTGGGTGTGTCATCATCATGAATCCAGTTATTGTTGGACAGAATTATTGAATCAATACCGAAAGATACACCCTTGTCAAAAACATTTTCTTTCTGGTGCTGCTCATGACAACCGTGACTGACACAGAACAAATTAAACAGTTAGAAAACTGGTTAGCTGGTCATTACATGAAACTTAAGCATTTCATGAAATGAAAAAAAAACTATTTCATGACATTGTAAATTTCAAAATCGCAAGACACACAGATACACTGTACTCACTAAATGTATTAAACACTATGAACTAAAATAACTTCTATATTTAACATCATTATATATATGCATGACCAGCAAAGTGGTATTCATAGTCTACTGTGTTATATTTACATTTATTTGTATTCAAGGAGTAAAGCAGGGACATTTACATTATTATGTGGTTTGGAATTCATACCGTTTGCATCACTTGATATTAAATCAATAATTCTAAAGTATAAAAATAACATTTCGGTTTCAAATAAGCTATTTCAATTCATTCATTCATTCATTTATTTGCAATGAATAGTACATAATATAATAGATGGTATATTGAATAATAATATAATAATAATGGATCATTGTTATCTGAGAATGAATAAATAAATACAAATATATTTTTGTAGTCACTTATTCAGCTTACAAATAATTAGTTAATTAGCATGCAAAGTACAAATCAATGGTATAAAAGCTAATAGAAGCTAGCATGCAGCACCTCCCCTCTGCCGCCTATGACAACTGTGATTGCCCCTAACAAGACTCAAATCAGGACTAGATGTAACTATAGCCCAGTTTACAGCCTGCGTTAGAACATTACTTGGGTGGTTTGTAGGATTAGGACTTGTGATATTCAGTCCTGTTAGTTGTTTTTAGTAATAGTAATTAATAGTTACTAGTCAGTCTTTTTCTAATTTGGTCAAAGATTTTACCCTTGGGGAATTTAAAATATACCTCTAAAAAGGCATGAGGCTCAAGACCAGGTATACACCATTTTGAAAACCTTGAGGTCATTAACACCTTCATGCAATCTAGCGGTCTGATCATTTGTTGGTTGCTAATTGGTAAAATTGGTAAATACTAATTGGTAAAAGCAATTTAATCATTTCTTCAAGTGAATCTATGGTTACAAGTAACATTAAGGATCACCTAAATAGCTAGAAAAAGTATGCAGTAACTAAAAAGCCACTGCCATGTAATAAAGTATTTGTAATGTAACCCTTTTATTAGTGCAAATTTAAATTTATTTTGTCAAGAACATTGGAGCTGGCCATTTTATACATTAATGAATACTGTTATGTTCAATAGCATCATTACCAACAAATCATTTTTCAATAAATAGAACTGATCAGAATTATTAATAAATTAAAAAATAACCAAAATACCAAATAATTAGTAAGGAAAAGTTAGTAAGTAAAATGATAAAAACTCATTTGATGTAGTATCAATGCATTATGAATTCAGAAATGTAATTTCCTTTGTTAGTTCAACCAATACAAAGATATCAAATTGATAATACACTAATCCTGCCAGCCCAAATTCTGCTGTATCTCACAAAAACACAAGTACCTATGTACTCACATGAGACCTAACAAGTTCATTGTATAATAATTATGAAAAGTTGCTGGAAATAACGCTACAGGTTTACAGACAGCTAGCGTCCGCAAAACATTATTAAGCATTTAGAACACTGTTTCGAAATCGCATTGCAATACCGATCCAGTAGCATTCCGGACCGACGGACTGGCAGGGTCAGCGCTCGGCACTGAGCACCGTCAACGATAACTTCGACTCTCTATTGTCCCTGCACCGCCACCAAGCTCTTCGACCAGGCCTAACGTAAGTCTGAGATGTCGGGCGAACTCGTCGTTACGTAAATATGTTTCTATGGGATTTAACGTATTTAAACTAGACACAGGAGGAAGGCTCATACTATTTACCTATGATGATCTTGCTGAACAACCCGACGACGGCCACCGTGATACAACTGGTGAAGTTCCAGAGGCGGCCGGGGTTGCGCAGCCGTGGGATGATCCACCCGATGTCGTAGCCCATGGTTGCACAGCGCCCCACTCACACACTACACTAACATTGTTCTAGATTTGTTTTACATAAAAAAAATGAACTCCTCGCTGGCGACGAAACACCCGTCCCGTCCGAGGTCCGAGCTCTGTGCGTAATGACATTTGTCTTTATCATGACATGACGTAAATAAAATGTTGAAAGCGAATGAACTCAATGAACGTAAACGTGACGTCCGAGGTCAATGTTGCCATTGTAAATATTATTTAAAAAAATCATTTTTTTAATTTCGCAGACCTATTATAAACAGAAATTACATTTGAAAATTTAAATTGACGAGAAATGCAAAACCATATTTTATAATGTTTATCATAGTATCAAAATTTTGTACAATACGTTAGAAATTAAGAGCTAAAATAACCAATGTTTAGAGAAACAAGGCTGCCATCTAGATAATCCAGGAGTAAAGTATATATAAAATGTAACATTTTCCGATAGGCATTAGCTGTAAAGATTAACTCTTTCCTAATAAACACATTTAAAAAAATTAAATAATAATATGTTAATGTTCATTGGTATTTAAAAATATTGGTAAATAAATGTGATTGACAACTCTCACCACAACGTACAGCGCCATCTATTATCGAATAGTTGCACCGAGTAGTTCACACAGAGGACTTTTTAAATGTTAACTTACCTACCTACTACAAACCCATTTAACTAATGTTTACCTGCGCTTCTTTAACTACCTTCCTGGCATAGGCATTATGCACCTATATTATGTAATGCAACCAAACGTAATAAGTAGTACGTATTTTGTATTTTGTATTACTAAAATGTTACTATTTAATGTTAATTAATTCGATGTAAAATACTCAACATGTCATTATTGTTTATATAATAATAATAATGTTTATGTAATAATTTTAAATTATGTTTCTGACTTGCATCAGATTTTCGCAATTCCACTATTACTGGGTGACGGCAATGGGTTTTTCGTCTGACCCAAATTTGTAAGCTATGACATTGAGGAAACGCACTTGTATACTACAACATGATCGTGTCTTAGTTGAGTGGGTGGCTGGTAGGTAGGTTATACGTAAAAAATGTCTTCAATAGATTTGAGTAAATTTTCATTTAAATCGTAAAGAGTGTCAACCAGACTAGGGTTTCTGGTTTCTCGACCTATTTTATTTCTCGAGGCACGAGAATTTTCGACCAGGAATTCTCAAGTTTCTCGATTCATTCTCGAGTGATAAATTTTTTCCCATCTCGCCTAAAGATAAATTTCTCGAGATTTCTCGACTTGAGAATTCGCGAGCAGAAACACTTACCTGGACTGGACCATAATACCTATATTATGGCTGAGGTTCTTTAGTGCACCCGCGCGTTTTGTACGCGCAATTTAAGACACAGTTATTAGACTGAAACCCAAAGTAGGAATCTTCACACGTTAGAACGTTGTAAAATACTTATATTGAAATAAGATTACTATAAAAACTATCTAGACTTTTTCTAAAAGCGGCAAAAGCAGTATTTCCATAGAAATTGTAAATCTGCATAATGCAATGAAATCTTCGATCTAAGGTTAAGTAAGTTTAAAAAAGACTGATGGGATCCAGTGTCCCAAAACCAAAGTTGTTTATCAAAATCCCAATGTTTTGCAAAGAAAATGTCGTTAATATAAATTAGTTTGCTTATAGAACGTAATAGATATAAAAACTTGTCTGAAAAGAGCGTTAAAATCACTAAAATCTTATATCAAAAGTGAAACGTCTTTTCCGTAACGTTTATAAAGTATCAGAGACTAATAATGTTGCCAGACAAAAACTACCATTGTCAATATATAAAGTGAAGATCTATTCACGATATGGGATCTTTAATCCCAGTTATAAAGTAAATTTAAAGTCTCAGTCCTCAGTTACGAATCCATGGGATATTATGTCCCAATAGTCATCTGAAGTATGGGACATATACCAACAGGTTCGAAAGGGTTAACTTTTGAATGGATAAATAAGTACGAAGACAAGTATCTAATGCAGCACACAGCGACGACGTACCTACTTCGACTTTCGTAAAATAATAAGTAAAAGCTTAAGTAATAATATTAAACAATAAACCGATCAAGATAACAGATCAGCGCGTGACATGAAAGATGTTGGTATGTACCTGCACAACCTACTTACAGGGATGTAGGCACCAAAGTGATTTAGTAGAGACACTTATTTATTTATTCGAAAGAAATGATTAGGCAATATTTTAATTAAAATGTATTTAATTATTTCTAACCTCTTCTTACTTACATTTTAATTTTAACCTTTGTACAATACAGCCTAAGCAATAAAATGCCTAATAACTTCAATTAAGTACTAACAAAGTACATTTTTATATTAATTAAATACACGCTTAGGATCCATCGAATGGTTTTCTGGAACATAATGTTATCTGTTGTAGACTAGATGACATCGCAATGAGATTTTTTTTCACAATGTTCTTAATGTTTAGCATATTTCATTTTATAGCATAGGTACTTATATATACAGCGCACTCTATGCTTTCTTTTTTAGAAAGTATTTCTGCATAATCCTTGAGATTATGCGAAAAAACTCTGCATATGTCTGTATAATTTAGCGAAATTTTAATATAACTTTGGCAGGGAAATAGAAAGCTCGCCAGTTGGTACGAGGCGCTGAACCCTTCGTGCTCAGCCCGGAGTCCCTCCTTCGACTTCGAAGTATGCAGAGACTTCCAGCGGCGAATTCTCATGTCGAGTGTTAGCACCAACAGTCGCGCCACTCTAAAATCCGGAATTTGCTATGTCAACCGACCCTCGACACTAGACGAGCGATTTTAAAATAGAGCCTCAGGCCAAGCCCTAGATGACGTCCTGTGAAGGAGATGAGACGAGATCTACTTATTCAATTTTAATCGATTGTAAACGTCCATCCTTCAGAAACACAACACAATCTACATAGCGTCTAATGCGGGAGGTTGCATTAGCATAAATAATGTAACTCGCAGTTACGCGGGTGCTGGTTAGCGCCGGGTGGCGGCGACGGCTCCTTTGGCGGCGCGACGCTCCGAGTAGTTCAGGCCCTGCGTGGGGCGCTCCTCTCGGAACAGGTTGAACTCGTACTCTACGGTCGGTAGCGCGGCGCTGGGACTGGCGGTGGATGCGGGCGGGTCCCGACGGAGGTACCGCTTTCTCGTGAGGAGCTCCCACTCCGGCAGGGGCTGCGGGCTCCTCTTCGATTTGATAGTTTCAAAGGCGTTCTGCTGCAGATAGTCAGCGGCTTGCGCCCGACTTATATCATGATAATTTCGAGGAGGTCCTTCGAGGGCCGGCGTTGGGTGACAACGGCACAGCAGCGCCGCCAGCAGCAGGAGGAAGATGTGCGTGTTCATTTCGACGGCCGGAGCGCGACTGGTTTTCCTGAACCGCATCACTCTTTTATTATACTCGAGTTGATTGTCCCTTACGTGTACAGTCAGATACAAAGTCGCGTGCGGGATAACCTATCCACAAAGTACATTTCCACGAAACGATAACGTCAGCATTATTTACGTCTAATTCTAAAAGCCACGCATTGATAAGTGTGTTTTGTAAGTGATCGAAGTACTGATCATAAAATTATGGAGGCCAAAGTAGTACAGTATAAAATATTTAATGTAGGTAAAGTAAAGAATTACCATAATCTGCATGAAACGCGTAAGATAACCTACTAATATTATTGTCCATTAACCTATACATATACCTAACACCTAGGTAGGGGAATTGTGCTTAAGATGACATACTTTTTCTTTCAAGGGAAATATTTAAAATAATTGTAGTCGTATGAGATCAGCATCTTGCGTATATTCTAAAAGGTATCATAATCAACAAAATTATTTAAAATTCAGAACAATCAACGTTATTTTAACTTTGAAAACAAACATCAATGGCACTTCGGTTGACATGTGTAAAATGACATATGTATAGGATAAGATGACATGGTACATTGCCACCAACTTATCTATGAAATTGCAAAAGTTGGAACTAATGCCGTCATGTTAAAAAGTCATTCATAAGTACAATGTGGTCATTCGTCTGTCAGTAACTACCTCTCGAATTGCGTCCGACAGCGCCTCTCTTCATTTCAGAGATAAGTTGGTTACTGTATGTCATCTTACACCTTAAGGGTATGTCGTCTTATCAATGCTAAAAGCCAGACCATTCGTTTGTCCCTCACAGCTTCAATAGCCTTTTTTTTCGCGTCGATGTTCATTAGTAAATGCCAGGCATTCTGTATAAAAAAAGAAAACAGGTAAGTTTTCCTATCCTATTTTACACGGATAAGATGACATAGTATGCCATCTTACACCCACGCCCTGTATGTCATTTTACCCAACGGTCACAAAATTATGGTTTAAATTGTCACGACCATACCTTTTACGTTAGGATGCGTTTTTAGCTATATTTGTGCAGTTGAATAACCCATTTTTACAATTCAAATTAGTTTAAAGTAAAGACCCTTACCTTACATGTATTTTCACCATCAAACAAAACCGAAAGCAAACTTTTGAGCATGTCAAAATCACAAAAACGTGCACTGCTTGCCAGTCCGCGTCCTTATTCCGCCATACTGAATTTGAGTACTAGCGACATCTATGTAGACTCCCGTTAACGTCACAATTGCACTCTTAGCGCGAATATTTAAAGCAATATAGTAGGTGTGTCATCTTACCTGAGTATGCCGTCTTGAGCACATCTCCTATGTCCATCTAAATAGCTTTCCAATGGTCGCAATGGAGGCATTTTTTCAAAGTTAGAATGGGTATAGTACCTGAGCTATGCTAATAAATAGACATACATATTCTATTGCGGACTTTAGTATAGATATAGAATTGTTTTGTGATCCCGAATTCGAAGGAGTTAGGCAGTGTTTTCGCTGAAAGCTCCCAATTTTTCCGGCGTTATCAATAATGATCATCAAATTTTAAACAATCAAGACACAATCTTCACAAATTGTACGCCTGAACTGAACCTGCCTCTTGAATCCCTCTTTCTATTGGTGAAAGTCGTATTAAATCCGTTCAGTAGTTTTTGAGTTTATTACGAACAGACAGTCTGACAGGCACACGTGGCGGGGGACTTTGTTTCAGCTTTAAAAAAAAATCATTGACGAAGATTACAGCCCAGATGGTTGGAAAGCCCCGTGTACGTCCAACCGAGGAAGACATTCAAGTTGGTCTACGTCCAAGTCACGCATCCAAATTCACAAGTACATAGGTTTCGAAGTATCAGCGTGTGAGCGTACCAGATTAGTAGCAACATATCAGGTCTGACGGCTTACCCAATATAATACGTTACACGTGTATGTTTATTGTCGTCGAGTGTACATTACGCGTGGTATTAACACGTTTGGTGCGTTAGCGGGTTGATTATATCCGATGCTCATCTTTCCTCCGGTGCGGGGTAAAAATTACTGTACTTACCGCTGGTGCGGGACAGATATATTTGTGTCTCCGTGTGAATAAGAATGAGATGGTTAGTGTTTTGGAATTGTCTCGTTAAATAGATAATATAAATGCGAAAAAATTGCATCGGGTTCTTACGACCCGATGCCGACTGAAGCTAAATTTTTTACGTCTAGTGCGTCTATCGGTTCTTAACGACCCGATGCCCGATGACCCTATAGCCGCACTAGATTATATGCTAGTTGAGCTAGTAACGTCCATATGGTTAGACAAGTTTTTTGCAAATAAAGAAAAGACAGTGTATTTAACATGAAACGATCCAGGAAAATGTTGTCTAAGTCATGTGAATGTGAAAAACCTAATAAAAATAAAGTAAGTGAAGGTTCCCCAAAACAAACAATGATCAGTAAGTGGAATATGTCCGATAATTTATATATACTAGCCCGTCAACTGGTCACACATTACAAATCTTGCGAACTGCAGCCATCAATTCCCAGCTACCAGATTCACCCACACCATCTACCAGTAGGTGTAACTCATAATGATCAAATACAAATATTAGAACACAAGATTATTCAACCAGCCTAAAATCAAGTTTAGATTTGAAAAATATATTATTTTATCGCTATCGATGTTTTTTATCATGCTCAACACTAAAAATATATCGACACTTTTATTAACCAGTGCGGAGAACGGGTCGTTACGATCCTCCAAGCAATTCCTTTATTTACTAACAAACCATGCAGTGTATCTACCTACGATTGCAGCCTTTTATTTAGTGTTTATTTGTCAACATATTGCTATAAAAAATTCGCTCTAAAACATTATGCATATGAAGATAAATCCTCCTAAACAGATGGAAGTCAAACGGATCTTTTCGACCCATCGACGCACCAGAAAAAAGTTGTGCTTCGGATATAATAGACCCCATTCCGCACCAACTGAAAGTCATCAAATTTTACTAACGCAGTGAACGTGTTAATTCAGAAATGCGCTGGGAAAGCCCAGCGCGGAGCCTGCAACTTACCGGCTGCGGCGCAGCGGGCGCGTGCGCGTGCGCGGCGCGGTCGGCACACGTGATACACTACAGATAGTGATCGAGAACCTTTTCCATTACGCATTACGGTCGATTTTCCACGTCTTCATCGGTAGTATTTATTTACATACGGTAGGTACATGCTTGTTTTCGATGCTTATTATGTAATCACCAAAGAATATTTATCCAACTGTATCAAGAAAGTTACAAAAATGTTACGAAAACAAATTCTTAACCCCTTATTTTTGATTACTACGAGTAATAGGTACGATGCCAGTGTTTAACAAGTGTTATCTTTGATTACGAGAGGTTCAACGACAGTTACCTACCGACTAATTTATAATACATATTAATATCGAACCAGTATTACGATCAAGATACTAGAAACGTAGGTCGGTTGGAGATATTTTTGGTTGAAATAGGTAAAATGCGTGAAGATTATACGTATTCTGTATTACGTAAGATGTGATAAGGGAGGAGACAGCGCTAGCAGGGCGGTTGACGCTGGGAAAACCCCAAGCCGCTCAATGACGCTACAGGAAAACGTATTAGATGTCGAAGCAATATAATCCGCGGCATCTGCGGGATCCACGTTATCACAACAACACCTTTGAACTGAGCGATTGCGGCCGCGGGATCCACGCTTTACTTTGTACCTACTTGTTTTACTGGTTATCTCGATAATCAAAATAATAGATCTTTACTTCGGACATTATGTATAAGTAGGAACATACAGAAGTATGTAGGTACATAATTTTTATAAGTACAAGGGTCCATATCAATATCTACATTATATATATCAAACATACCTACAAAGAGTTTTGAAAATTCCACAAATAAAGTAGTAAAATACTTACTTGTTTGTTGTTTGTGGAGCCGGTTTCACTTTTTTAGAGGCGACCATCTCAGACCTCAGGGGTAGCAACGCATCTGTGACCGAATTGGAACAAGACTCATACTAACAATAACTAACTGGACTATTACTAACATTAACTAACAGGACTAATTATCACTAACATACCCTGTCCTCGCACTTATTAACAAACTAACCAACTAATATTCTAACACCATCTACTAACTGGACTAACCATCCTAGTCCCTTTGAGTCTAGTTCTAGGTCGGTCACAGTTGTTATGGGCGGCAGGGGAAGGGTGGTACTGCATGCTCGTTTGCTATCTTAATTCCATAAAAAAAAAAAAAGAAAATGAAAGTCGATTAGCTTTAGGTCACGTCGTGGAAATTGGTTTAGTTTTTAATTAAAAATTAAATTAGAGACTGTGCCAGAGATATGAAATCGAAGTGAAAGTTCGTATGAAGCTTTAATTTTAGTTTTTTTTCCATAAAATTGATTGATGAATATTATATAAATTTCAGGTTTTTGAAGAAGTACTTAGTTTTTTGTAAAATAACAATATTGTACTGGTCGATAAATTTTATACAATGCCTGAAACACATGAATACTTATCAATTGTCTTGGATGTGCGTAAAACGGTACAGTTTTACCGAAGCGAAGCGAAAGGTGCCAACTAGGACACAAATAAGATGAGTCTCGACAAATATTTTAAATGCGAAAGTAATTCAGTCTGTATGTGAGGCTTTCACGCCTGAACCACTGAATTGATTTTAATGAAATTTTGTTTAGAAGTAAGGATATAAAATATGAATATCTTCTATTCTATATCTATTCTTCGATTCTATTCTATAAATATAATAAAACTGAGACTTATCCTAAGTACGTTTGTGCACGCTAATCTAAGAAATGGCTGAATGGATTTTTATAGAACTTTCACAGGGAGATAAAGGAGCAATATACAATTTATCTCGGAGTTCGAGGGATCGGGATTCATGCGGGAATAACTCCTATGCACAAACGAAATCGCGGGTAACAGCTAGTAAAATAATTTAAATTTAAACTTTCTGCGATTACTAAAAAAATCTACTAAAAATCAATAAAATTAAGAAATATCTTCATCTTCTGTATGCCCGCTTTGCCCAAACAGCATATTCGCTTTGGGCATACCCATCGAGCAGAGCGGGTAAAATGACCGAGGTACTTACTGATTTATTTTGTTCATTAATAGATGATCTGATAAAAGTATTTTTAATAAAAACATAAATTAGACTAACTATCCAGAGAAAACTCATTGAAATACAAAAATTACGCTTATTAGTTTATGTTGTATCGATTAAATAATAGTTTATAATTTGGAGTGTTTTATTTTACTCAAAAGCGTAGGCCGACAGGCAAGGGTTAGTAAATTAATAGCTCACATATTGAATAGTGCTCACACCAATTAATATTATTATTCCTACCTATCTACTTTGAGGTTTTAGTACCTACTAGCGAACCGCCCTCGCTTCGCTTCGGGACCCGTAAGTATCAACCGCGTAGGTCCCGCTCCCGTAGGAATTTCGGGAAGATAATAAACTATCACCAAAATTAATTCAGGTTAAATTAAATTAAACTTAGAAATAAAGCTTACGACAAAATAATAGCAAAGTAGCAAAGGATCACAGCAAGATTAATTCAGATTAAACTTGGAAACGCGGCAAGTTTGGTATGGCAGTGGGTTCGACCAAATTTGATTACCATAAAAACGGTTCTAGTGTGTTAATCTTAAAAGATAGACAGGTACTGTCGTGGACATTTTTTTAGATCATTTCAAGAGGAATAATTCTTTCATACATATATTTTTGGTATCTTGAATCGTTTTCGCAACGCATGCAACGAAAGCCCTCGAGAATGAATAATTTTCCCCGTTTTTTCCACATTTTCCATTATTTCTTCGCTCCTAATTGTTGCAGCGTGATGTTATATAGCCTATAGCCTTCCTCGATAAAAGGTCTATTCAACACAAAAAAAAAATTCAATTCGAACCAGTAGTTCCTGAGATTAGCGCGTTCAACCAAACAAACTCTTCAGCTTTATAATATTAGTATAGATAACTATATCTACGCTCGTAAACTTGGCCTTGTGCATAGAACGACGAGACATAAACACGACGTTGAGTTTCCTTATGTTGACAAACTCGTAACTAGTGCAGTGGCTTATAAACCATCATGTAGTACATCACAGTCACGATTTCCAACCATTTTTTGTCACAAAATAATTGCCTACAATTTTTTTATTGATCAGATTTTACAGTTAAAAACCTAATCTCAATTTATTTAATGTTGATGCAAAACATAAATTTAATGACAGTCATTACAATGGTTTAGAAGTTACGATTTACAATAAAACAGACAGACACACTGACACAACCTCGTCTGTGCACTGATAGGGTCCTTTTCAAAAATGTAGAAGACAAATATACTGGTAGATACAATAATAATATCAAAAGTAATTTCTGCGAATACCACATATCTTATTTGCTGATGACATTTCAATTGTAATTAAATCTAATAATAAAAGTGATTCTATCAAAACATTAAAAAATGAAATAAATTCCACTGTTAAATCAATTATTACATGGTTAAATATAAATAACTTAACAATTAATCTAACAAAAACAAACTACATACAATTCCAAACAAGAAATAAATCAATCCATAAATTAAATATTCATTATGAAGGACAGCAAATACAACAGGTGGATAATACAAGATTCTTAGGTATCATGATAGACAAATGTATAACTTGGTATTCCCATGTTGATATGGTTTGCAAAAAAATTGCAAAAAAAATAACAGATTTGTATATGTACTATCAAACTCAGGCTTACTGCAACAACTGATACTGCACTTGCAGCTTATCATGGTTATGTAGCTTCTAACTTAAGATATGGAATATTACTCTGGGGTAACTCACCTCACGCTAAAAGGGCTTTTGTTTTACAAAAGAAATGTATAAGAGCAATTTGTGGCGCACCTCCACGAGAAAGTTGTAAGCCACTTTTTAATAAATTAAAAATTCTGACATTAAGGTCGATGTATATTGAAGAGATATGTATCTTTGTAAAAAAGCAACACTTTTTGTTTAAAACTGCCGATCAAATCTACCCGCGTAACACAAGAAACCCATCTAGACTAGTCTATGGGGAAATACCAAGAACAACATTATTTCAAAACAGTGCATATTATAATGTGCATAAAAATTTATAATAAATTGCCTAGCTCCATCAAAGATGCAAGTGAAAAAGTATTCAAAATTAAGTTAAAAAAAATTCTGTTACAACATAACTTTTATAACATTCAAGATTTCTTTAATTTTAAAAATTCCTAAAATGAACATAAACATTATAATAAACTGTTTAATAATTATTATTTAAACAATAGTTTTAAGTAAATATAATAAGGTAAAATAATGAAAATGTAAAAACATGTGTAATTGTAATTGCATGATTTTTTTTTGTAACTTAAATGTGTCTAATTTAATAAAGGCCAAAATAAATAAATATTGCATGCTGGGATCAGCCAAATATGTCGGCAACAAATTGTATGACAATAATTAAACACCTGTATGAACCATATTTGTGCAATAAATCATTTTCATTTTCCACAATATTATAAGGCCCTGTATAAAAAGTCACATACACAAAGAAAAAATGTTCCAGACGCACCCTTCCTCCTGTTTCTAAAAATAATAATTAAGTAATCTCAGTTGGGCGAAATAATCGGATATGCGAAATTTCAGTAAAAAAAAAACAGTAGCAGCGGTAAGATTTTGATTGTTTTACGTATAATTTCCATATACACAGCATGAATAAACATTTAAATATGATATATATATTTTTATTGTTAAAAGCCAAAATAAGGTGGAAGCGAATTAATACATAGGTACATACACCAAACCAATTTGCATTTTGTCACATGACATCTTTTGGTTGGTTGCTTGGATGTAGTGATGTAATATGAATAACTTACACAGCTTGAAGTCATTGTCTTCAAAATAAAAATAATGTGTGCACTTCACCCCCCCCCCCCCCCTCTCCGTTGAGTTATTACGTTTAATAATAATTGAGCAGGTCAGACATTAATCACAGTGAAATAAAACGATAGTTCTCAATAGAAATTGAATGTTGTATTGATCCGTATATGACATTGATATATTTATAATTTTTGATCGAAGGTTGGAAGGAAGGAACAATTTGGACAAAGTTGGACACAACACTCAATAGTACATTGTATAATTAAATATTACGATTATTGCTGCCTTTCTCAGTATCCTTTTGATTTTTAATCTGTGTGTATCGATCAATAGTCTAAGATGGTGTGGGAATATGCAACATGTAAGTATTGTATCACTTTGAAATTGGAATTTAGCACTACATTTGGGACCGTTTTGACCGACCGACGTCTGCAGGAACGATTGTCGTCCTCATCTCATCTCATCTCGTTCTCCAGGTTAGGTGTAGCTCGCAGGGACCGCAGGGACCGCAGGGGGCGCGGGGGGCGCGGGGGGCGCAGGGGGCGCCTCTGGCGCCTTCGCCACTCGGTTCTCGTTGGGCCTCGGGTAGTACAACTGAGAAAATATGCTCGCCTCCAGTTGGCACGACACGGCCACGATCAACGTCACAAAAAGCACTCCTTTCAAAATCATGTTTTAGAAACTTAATGGTATTACTCGGCGCGGCGTCCACACTGGTGCCGCGGAGAAGTCAGACTGGTTAAATATTATATCAAGCACACGACTATTATGGAAAGTGGCACATGCCGGGGATTTTTTTGGTATCAATCATATATTCATACCGATGTCACGGAAAATTTTGCTCGGAAGGAAAATATTTTAGTCTTAAGACATGCAGCTTCATCCCCTTCTCTTGTATTCGCTTTATTATTTTACTTGTGCAATTTTATGTAAAATAAAAATTACAAATATAATACTATAATAGTGGTAGGTATTATGATATTTATGATCTGCGCGATACAAAGAAGACTAAGCCAAACATTCCGTGATCATTCCATGTTTGGTACCTTAAAGCTAGACAGGTTTTATTCATATAGTTTTTCTACTTCCCGCTAGATGGTGCTTATATACATTGTAACATTTTAATGTATCTATTTCATAGTGATTCAAATTAAGGTATGTATTTATTTTGTTTTTATTAAGTAACACGTATAATAAATGATTGTTAAAACTGTTATATAATACCTATATAATTAAAAAATACGATTTAAACAATATTGAATTGATCATACATACCATGCATAAAATTAACCATGAACAATACCGACTCCGTGGCGCAACGGTAGCGCGTCTGACTCCAGATCAGAAGGTTGCGTGTTCAAATCACGTCGGGGTCAAGTTAAACTCGTACTACTTTTTTGGAAATTTTCGAATTAACAATATTATAATTTTTTGTTATTACAGACGGTCAAGCTGTTCGTGGGCGATGGTCAGCAGGGACCACTCATCATCTAGTTGTCTGTCCACTTGTTTGTTCGTAGTGATTATTGGATGGGATGGGATGCATTATAAAACATTTGTTTTAATTAAAAAATCATACATTTTTGGATTTATAATTATATTGTTTATGGTATTAAAAAGGAAAAGGGAACGCTATAAGTAAAATATTATTTATAAATAATAGTAGTGTTTCAAAAATATTAATTTCTGTAATTAAAAAAATTGGAGATGCCGGGGATCGAACCCGGGGCCTTTCACATGCAAAGCGAACGCTCTACCACTGAGCTACATCCCCACCTACGATCAATGCCTCGAAATATTGAGTTGTACAGCGAGCGGTGTGTATCAACAAGTTCACGTTCTCCATCGCATGTGCATTTAAACTCGTTTGTCAATAGGTAAAGTATATCTATGGTGACGTCAGGCTGCTTTAAAAATTGAATACTTAATACGACTTTACGCCCGCGGCTTCCCCTGCTTGACATACGAACAACGACGGAAATTGAAAGAAATTTGAAATTGAAATGATTCCAGAGGAACTTATCAGCAGGTATACAGTACCCTGAATTGTTATTATTAGTATTACCTTCCACTCCCCTTTTCACCTGTTAAAGGTTTTCGGGACAAAAAGTATCCTATGTACTATCAAGGGTCTCTAACTTTATAAATTTTCATTTCATCCATCATCTATCCATCAGCCTTTCGATGTCCACTGTTGGACGTAGGCCTCCCCTGACTAGCGCCACTATAACCGGTTCTGAGCCCTTTGAATTCAATTTTCATTTAAATCAATTAAATGGATTAAGCCTGAAAAGCAAACAAACAGAGTTACTATCGCATTTTTATTATTAGAGGGGCAGTTATTGTGACTTATCCTAATCCGGATGATGACCGTTTGATTACGAAGTAACCATTTTCTAATCTGTGCTATTGATTCAATAAATACACTTTGCTTCAAACAGTTCAATAATAATAATTATTATATTCGAAGTCAATATTCAAGCCAGTCATCGAAGGAACGATATCTGACTACTAATACAAAAATATAACGAATAGGGAAGCTCTGTTGGACTTTCAACTACCGTTTCACAGTCACTCTCATTCAGATACCCTGTGTTTACGAAACAGGTAAATTGGACCGAACCCGGCGCGGCACATTTTCCATCATCGCCCCGCTGCTCGCACTAGACTGACGTTTCGTCCCGTCATCTGTCATCGCCGGTTCTGTCAAACTTACCCAAGCTCATACCTACTGCCTGACGTTTCGTCACAGATTATCAATTCACTTTCGATCCGCGTCCACGCATACCACAGACTAAATAGCAACAAACAAGTATCATAGATTTACTGTCTTCGACACTGCCATCGCTGACATATCACCCGTCCCTGGGTGATGCTCCATTCCGTTATGATCGCCATCACAATTGCTCGATCCGCAATTTTCAATTACTACAAACCAAAACAAAACTCAAAATCTTTAACATCAAAAATGACTACTGCTGCTACAAGCTGCGAGTGGATTTCAAAAACTTTGTTACATTTTTTTTTTAACCCTAACTACCGTTTTTACCACTCGGCCTACCTGACCGAGTTAATGAAGAGAACATCATTTTTACCTCGCTTAACTTAACACATGGTTGATTGTAACCATAAAGCTAAATTTATGTGGCATAGCATAATTCAACAACAACAACATCATAATTTCTATTAAAGGATAAGCTGCAACAATAAACCAAAGTAAACAGCTTGTTAACATTATTCTAACAATTATCTCGGTTCTTTTCATTTGCATCACCTAACTATTTCAACCCCATGGTAACCCCCAACAGGGTACTTTAAAGTTAGTATGGCTCCGTTCTACAATCGAGCTCGAGATCATAGTATTCTGACCTCCAATTTCCTACGGCATATTCTCACAATACCTCTATGTGGCAAAACATCTGTCTATCGCAATCAGTTAAATCTGTTATCTATAGTCCCGTTACATTATTTTGTACTGCTATCTGGTACCAAAACAACAACTCCACTATCATTAATTTGATCGCGTAACTTCCACCCAGTTATTTAATTTTGTACCTACTGCTTTCTGTTACAAAGAAGCAAACACAAAGATTTATGGTTCACCCCACCATAATTAAATAATTTCGCGTAACTTCTATCCAGTTACCTGATTTTGTACTATCTTCTAGTAAAAAAAAAACAACAACAAGTTATGGTTCATTCCACCATAATTAAATAATTTCGCGTAACTTCCATCCAGTTACTTAATTTTGTACTACCTCCTAGTAAAAAAAAAACAACAACAAGTTATGGTTAATTCCACCATAAATAATTAATTTGCGTAACTTCCATCCAGTTATTTAATTTTGTACTGCCTTCTAATACAAAAAAAAACAAAAGTTATGGTTCATTCCACCATAATTAATTAATTCGCGTAACTTCCATCCAGTTACTTAATTTTGTACTGCATTCTAGTACAAAAATACAAAAAAACAAGTTATGGTTCATTCCACCATAATTAATTAATTCGCGTAACTTCCAACCAGTTACTTAATTTTGTACTGCCTTCTAGTACAAAAATAACATACACAAAAATTTATGGTTCAGTCCACCATAATTATTTCATTCGTGTAACTTCCATCCAGTTACTCAATTTTGTACTGCCTTCTAGTACAAAAATAGCATATTCAAAAATTTATGGTTCAATCCACCATAATTATTTAATTCGTGTAACTTCTATCCAGTTACTTAATTCAATTAATGCAAATACAAAATTTATGGTTCACTCTACCATAATTAATTAATTCGCGTAACTTCTGTCCAGTTACTAAATTAAATAAATGCAGACACAATCATTTATGATTTACTCTACCATAATTAAATAATTCGCGTAACTTCTGTCCAGTTACATAATTCAATTAATGCAAATACAAAATTTATGGTTCACTCTACCATAATTCTATATCTAAATCCAGTTCTAAAGATTCTACAATAACTCATGACATACAATTGGCCTCAAGATGTTAACTTTAGCTGATAACTTCTTTCCGATTAGACTTGCAATATTGCAGTATCACAGCTGATGATCTCCATCCAATCATCAACTAACCCAGTTCAGATATCTAGTAAATATTGTTCATAGTTCTATAGTCTCATTATAGTATAGCCCTCGTACCTCTGACCAGTATAAGGGTACAATTATGTAGCCTCTTTCCAGCTGATGATGTCAATTGTTACAGCTGATGATGTCCATCCCATCATCAACTACATCACATCCATAAGGAGCATGTGTATCCAATGTCCACACAAAAGCCATGCAATGTGTAAAAGCAACAGTAACATTTAAGAAGTAATAATTTCAATAAGCTTTGTTTGATAAATTGCCTGAAAGTTAAATCTTTTTCAAAACAAGGTCATCATCATCTCAACTAAAAATGCACACAAACAGTAGTAATACATGCTCTGCCTGAGCATTGCGCATTCAACTCCAGACCCCAAAACAGGAGGCCAAATTTCCACCAGGCGGTCACTAGTTACAAAACAAAGCAAACATATAAAGTAAACACAGCATATCTGCAATGCATTATTTATCCATAGCATAAATTGATATTCATTTTCCCTTGCATTTTTTTTATATCTGGGTATCTAAAAGCACCAACAGCAAAACTTGAGTCGCTCCTGGTCTACTTTAAAGCCTTAAAATATTGTCTCTATCCGACTTGATCAATGTTAATTTTAAAGAAATCAAAAAAATGGGTAAGTATCTCAAAACTCAAATTTCGTCTCTATCTGACTTCATCAATATCAATTTCCAAAAACAATAATCGCATTCCTAAAAATCTTGTCTCAGTCCAACTTGGTTCAAAGTTAGTTTCAAACCTGTCAACATGTCCATCTCATGTGACTAAACAGTATTCCAAAACAATGAGCTATTGTCAAACCAGTATTTACACCATTTACATACAGCACAGTATTGTCACGTTTCACCCATGAACCGGAATGTCTGAAGGTTATTAAGTCAACTTCAAAAACACCATCATTATCAAATAACTTTTCAAGTCAACATAATCATCACTTTGCTATCTAGGGCTCGGCCTAAGCCGGACTGAGATTCCATACTGCAACTTGTAGATTCTGTTGTACGATGGAGGAAACTTCCATCTATATCCTCTGTGAATATACCTAGCAATCACTCACTGCAGGGGTCTTATATTGAGAGGGTATTTAATTACAGCTGACCAAATTAAAGACCTGGACCCCAAAACCATCCTACGGTTTGTCCAGACCGTAGGTGCAGGAGACTAGATATAATTGCAATGAGGTGGCCACAATAGATCAGGAATGGTTACAGTGGCCTCACAGGAATAATTGTTACCCGTGCCCTGTTTTATCAAATAGTAAATAATAATAATGACTTTAAAGAATACCCAAAGCCGCGTTGACCAACGCTAGGCCCATCTGCCTTAACTTCCTCATTACTGATCGTCACATCAAATTCAACAGCTTGACCTTCAGGCACTTCAATTACAATGTCATGGTTATCAAAACCCACCATTAAATCGTACTAGGTTAAAAACAATGATAATGTCAAACAAACATACTGGTTAAACAATATCTCCCATATCAAATTAACTAGTGGACTTTCTCCTTATTTAATCTCGTAGCTTTTACTTTACAATAATTCAAAACATAACAGCTCGTACTCAAAATAAATTAAATGGTTACCAAAGATTAATCCAAAACAAACAACATTTCTCATAAAAGCTACTTTTCTTAAAAAGTTATCATTTCTCAACTAAACTGACTTATCGAACGGTACTCAAGTACAATCATGTACTTCTCTCAAAAATAACAACCGTATACATAGCTCTTATCTGATTGCAACGTCCATCCCGATGCGAAACTGTCTACTGGCACCCACCAATAACAGTACAGAACACTTCTATCCAGTGCTCATAAGAGCTATGCATTTTTCAAAGTAACAAAACCGATCAATTACAATTTCGAAAGTTCCGTTCGACAAGTTGACTGAAATTTAATAAAACTCTAAAAAAAAATAAAGAAGTCTTATTAGTTGACCACTATGTCACTATAATGCTGTCTATACTGTCGACTGACATCAATTATCCAGTGCATAAAAGTAAACCAGTCATTAAAGCCATTAATCAAGAATTCAAAAGTGAATACTTAATACGGAGTCAATTTCTACTGAAAACTTATTACCTGAAGTTTCTCTCCAATCTATTTCAATGAGTCATTATCAAAGAGTCCAAATAACTGCCTAGTCCATATCATGACTACTGCAATCCATTTTTTTTTTACAGATTGTTTTAACTAAGAAATTTATTCCGTGGCCGTCTCACTGTAACTTAAATCTGCAAAATATATCATGAAAAACCCCATGAGATAATACCACAAGTAGTTATCTCAAATGTTACATATCTAGTAACTTGTTTCTTCCAAGTTATGAAATCAAATAATAACTTCCTCATTTTAATACTTAGAATTCAATATTGATAATTTAGTATCATTCTGACATACCTAATTCTCATTAGATTAAGATTAACTTAGATTTTGTTATTATCTCAAAATCAATACTACAAATAACTTGTAAACTGATAGGGAACACTATCACCATTCAACAAAGTAATAGTAAACAGATTATCTCGTTATTAATTTAAATGGATATTCACTACCTTGTTTAACACAAAAATTTCTTTTATGTTCCATTAATGTGTCCTTTACCTTAAAACCCATTAGATAACTCCAGCAATAACTAATGAAGTACTTTTAGTTGTAATTCTATCATATTGTGTTATTAACAAACTTTTAAAAACTTTAATTCAATTAATTTGTTGTCCCGGAGACTTTAATTATTGGGATATTCTTTCTGTTAAATAATCTGTCATAACCAGTGTTCTGGCAACAAACTATTATCATTAGAAATGAAAATGAACTACTATGAACTAAAAACGATACGGAGATACCTGCTATCCAACTGCGTAGTATATCAACGCTGGAAGCATCATACATCCAAGTCCGACTCCAGGAGCACCCTTGCAGGTCAGCACTGCAGGCTCATGATGCAGACCCTTTGGGCTCATGTAGTATACACACACTCAACAATGGCATTGCACAATATTCAAAGAATTTGTTGATACTTCCCCGTTACACTTTGATACCTTCACAATAATGTGACAAAGACTTCTTGGGTTGTCATTTATTGGGTTGGCACTTCACCACAATACAGACTGAAACCTTGTTACAATCTACCTATTCTGCACTGTATAATAGGTACCACAACGAAACACAAACTAGGTACATAATATGACGTATCAATTATTATCATTGACTGATTGAAACATATTTCTTTAACAGCTTTAACTACAACTACACTCAAATCACTGCTTGCTGCTTGTTATAACTTGCAAGCTTAAGTTCGTTCATGTTATGAACTTAACCCTCATATATGGTGCCATATGCGGTACAGGGTTAATGACGCACTTGAATTGAATTGACGAATTGAAACTTTCAATTGTTATTTCCCGGGTAACGAAACTTGCCGGATACATTCATTTTCATCGGAGATACATATGTCAGAGGTTGTTAACCAGGCTCGTGCGTGATTCTGTTGTTCCAAAAGAGACCGCCAGACATTCTCACTCAGAACTGTGTCTTGGCCTTGCGGATTGTCATGTGGGGCGTCGCGTTGCAATCCCACGCCTGATAACGAATAGGGAAGCTCTGTTGGACTTTCAACTACCGTTTCACAGTCACTCTCATTCAGATACCCTGTGTTTACGAAACAGGTAAATTGGACCGAACCCGGCGCGGCACATTTTCCATCATCGCCCCGCTGCTCGCACTAGACTGACGTTTCGTCCCGTCATCTGTCATCGCCGGTTCTGTCAAACTTACCCAAGCTCATACCTACTGCCTGACGTTTCGTCACAGATTATCAATTCACTTTCGATCCGCGTCCACGCATACCACAGACTAAATAGCAACAAACAAGTATCATAGATTTACTGTCTTCGACAAATATATTATATTAATGGACTAAATTAATGTGTGCAAAGTACTTTATAAATGTTTACAAGTAGGATCCTAAATATAAAAGTATTTTAAGTAGGTTTATTACAAAATCATTACATACATCTACCACCACCGAATTTATCTTAATGTATTATCTAGTAGTAATCAACAACAAATCTCTAAGTACTTACACCTAAGTGATTAGCGATTTATTAAGTGTATTTTCTAGTCTACAATTTTTTAGTTTTTTTTAAATTGCTGAACGTGCAGTGAACGTGACGGGAACGGGGCAACGTAGGAGCGTGTGTATGTTACGGGTAGGGTTGTCTAGCGCGCCTCTGACTCCATGATGAGCTCAGCCATGAGCAGCTCCATGGTGGGCGCGATGCCGTGGGCCAGGCAGCGGCCCTTGAAGCACTGGGCCACGCGCAGGATGCGCCAGCAGTGGTCCCCCTCCGCGTCGTGCTGCCGCTCGCACTCGTCGATGATGCCCACCATCTGCTGCGCCAGCACCTCGCCTGGGATAACAGCAGAACAACAATGGAGTGGTGCAGAAAGCTCCAGTTCAAATTTTATTCATTATTACGCCAGTGTAAATTCAACAGCATTTGCCAGAAAATACTGCTATCCTTGGACTGAACGAACGCCGATGCCAAACTTGAATCTCGGATGCCGGACTTTAAATTTAATAAATGTTTAATAAATAATGCATAATATGTATGAATTCCTTCCTAGGAAAAGGGCTAATTAACTGTTAACTTTTACAACGTCGATATTCTTTACTGGGATCCACCAGCTATTAGTGTCAGGCTTACAAATGCTCACCGTTGGGGAAGGACTTGATGAACTGGTCGGTGTTGTCGTGGTGCATGCGGTGCGAGTCCGTCAGCAGGTTGAAGTGGCTGCTCATGCACTTGATGGCGCAGCCCAGCTGCCGCTCCTCGAACTTGAAGTCGTCGCTCCAGAAATGGAAGAACTCTTCCATCTGGTCTTCGGTCAGCTGGCTCTGAAATGTAGATCGCGTAAAACTCCTGAAAACACATTTCGCCACCACTTGTGCAGTGTGAGTGAGTGTGAGTTTTCATTATGGCAACTTATCTACTGTAATTTCGACCACAATCTGCGGCTGAAGACTTCCAATGAACGAAAGCCAGCACCAAGCTTTCTCCAAGTCGATGAAAACGAGCGAATTCATGTTGTTTAACTCAGTCATTCTGGGCGATCGTGGATCTTATTGGAAAGTTAAAATATATCTACATAAATTCCACCTTACTTCTTCACGGCAGTGTTTTAACGCTTCTCCAAATCCGAGCGTGACATCTTTCATGACCTCGACACTGGCCTGCGAGGGCAGCGTGATGGCTGCCAGCAGCACTAGCAGACAAACCGCTCCACTCACCATGCTTGCCTGGTATCACGACTGCTTACATCGGCGAGATACGAAGAGTTATATACACCGTTGTGAGGTAAATCAAACTACACGGGCAAGCGGGATGCGACATAATACCTGTCATTAGTGTGACACTCGGCAAACGGGAGTGGTTTGTTTGACGTGCTTTGAGCCCATTGTATCATTAACTATACAAGCCGTTTAGTGTGTAATTACAGTTCATAACAACAATGTGATCATAATCGGATTAGTTTAAATATTTACTTGAGTAAAAAGTTCAGTATAATTCAATTTACCCAGTACAATATGGTAGTAAAATATGATATAAATATTACAATACGATACGAGATCAATATTTACTTATTGCTACGTTTGTTTCGTTTATATCATACATGAAATTCAAATTCAAATTTATTTGCATTAAGTACCTACATACATTTAGGCACTTAGCCTGTATTAGGCATACAAATATTATCTAGTGCAATCATCATTTATTATTCCTAATGTCTAATCCATTTTATACATGGAAATTAAATTACAATTAAATAAATTAAAATTACACACACAAATAAGACTAAATAATTACACATTAAAATTAATTACACATAAAATTAAATAATTACACAATACAATAAATAATTACACATTAAAATTAAATTTATACTAAAATTAGAATTATATTACACATAGATTTAAATTTAAAGTAATATAAAAGCTCACACAATATAAATACTAAAGATTAAATAAATTCATTCATGTCATAATAACAATTATTTATTAAAAGTCGCTTTAGTTGAGTTCTAAATTTATTTCAAATCATGTTACTAAATTATTATATACTCGTAGTTTATTCGTCAAATTGTGGAGTACTTTGGTACACCCTGTAGACGTAGTTTGTCGTAAATTAACTCATTATCTTCCAACCTCTTTAGCGTGCATACGACATCATCAGTCACTTAGACCTCCTCACTTATGTGAGGTAGATCATACCTGCCATTTCAAAATTAGATACAACAGCCTCACATTTAGCTATGAAGCCTATATTATTAAGTCATTAAGTAGGTACATAACGATTTGAAAAAACCAACAGTCTAAAACTACTCGTTAAAATGTTACGTGTGTACGAGTGTGTGACAGCCTCAGCTAATAAAAAAATGTTTATATTAGGATATTAGGGTATTAAATCCCTAGAAAATAGTGTGAAAATTGTTTTGCCTTCGCTACCGCCCTCTACATAGAAGACTTTTTGAAACGTCCATAGTTTATCACGATATTCAAGGATTAAATTAATAACGCCATCTTGTATGGAGTGGCGTAATCACCTTATTAAGTAATGCATTTTACTTTGCAATGAGCATGTACCACCGCCCACCACGGTACTCAGTACCATTCCTACCGTCATAATAATTGTTTTTAAGAGCAATTGTGTTCCGGATAGGAAGGTGTGGAGCCGGTTCACTTTTTTAGAGGCGACCATCTCAGACCTCAGGGGTAGCAACGCATCTGTGACCGAATTAGAACAAGACTCATACTAACAATAACTAACTGGACTATTACTAACATTAACTAACAGGACTAATTATCACTAACATACCCTGTCCTCGCACTTATTAACAAACTAACCAAGTAATATTCTAACACCGTCTACTAACTAGACTAACCATCCTAGTCCCTTTGAGTCTAGTTCTAGGTCGGTCACAGTTGTTATCGACGGCAGCGGAAGGGTGGTGCTGCATGCTCGTTTGCTATCTTAATTCCATAAAAAAAAAAAAAAAAAAACTTAAAATTATAACTTTTTGAGTGTTTGACAGAGAACCGAAGAAGAACCACAAAATTTCTCGTATTTCTTCCCGATTATACCTACTTGCTACCTAATTATCTTTCTTCTTAAAGATATATTTTTCGCCTGCGAATAGCGTGGCCAACGAATCGTATTAA
The DNA here is from genome assembly GCA_905404135.1 of Hesperia comma. Lineage (NCBI taxonomy): Eukaryota > Metazoa > Arthropoda > Insecta > Lepidoptera > Hesperiidae > Hesperia > Hesperia comma. The sequence goes on from FR990031.1 coordinate 145,816, forward strand.
TTAATCTAAGGAATGTTTGATGCATGGAGGCTCTCGGGGAGATTAGTTCATTTGATGGATGTTGTCTTTCTCGATATTAATTGCTTTAGTACGCCCGCGAGCGGCGGCTGTAATGGCGAATACTTTCAACTACCATTATTTTTAAAATATCCACGGATGTCCCCGCTGTGCCGCCGCCATGCATCTGTGCAGGCGTGGGTAGGTAGGTAGGTACATAGTTTTTTTTAATGTAACACCACATCTTATTTCCCAAAATCTGCACTCTTAATAATCAGAATATGTTAGACCATCATTTTATTAGAAACCATCCTTAATTCTGCCTCAAGTGTTTCACACTTTTTGAAAATAATTCAATATAATAGATACTACGAGTAGACTAACAACAACTAACAGGATTAACGTTCACTAACTATATCTTCCACAGTCCTCAAACGTGCTAAAAAACTAATAACTAACTTTTTACAAATAAATAACCGAGTTCGAAGTCGAGATAACTCAAAAACCACTCGCCAGATGTCGCTCTAATTTATAAGGTACCACATGACAAGCACTACCTTTCGAACAAAAAAAGAATCACCAAAAGGGACGCTGTCCGTCTTTGAGTGCGCAGCAGTCTTTCGCTGGTGTCACAACTGTGTCCATAGACAACCCTGCACTAACGCCACGCTAGTTCTCCACAGGTGGACATTGTACGAGGGTTAGCGTGTGTTGGCTGCTTCATGCCGCCTCGCCCGGGCAATTAGTGTAATGCTGAGTGTTGCTGAGAATTGATCATGGAGAACCAGATAATGGCCGGAAGCGCGTCGACTGATTTGTGGTCGGAGCAGAGAAACGAGCGGCGCGATAAGCGGTGCGGCGAGCGGTGCGACAAGCGGCGCGCCGAGCAGCGATCCCAATCGTACATTTATTTTGTAAAAAATTCTTAGCAACTTATAATTTCAGACGAAAGCAGACGTTGTTCTTCTTTTTCTTTGTTTTGACAATTGGGCATGTGGTATTTATTATGAAAGATGATTGTTATTGTAAAAATAATCTTGTATGGTTGTGCCCCTGGCGAGACGAGCTGAGCGAAGCGCAAGGGAATTACCTACCTTTTCTCGAAGTACTGTCGTTTTTTTGAACCCACCTAACTTTGGTTTATGATATACCATAAATAGTTCAAATGCTCAGAATTTGCTGACAATACTAGACTAATTAAACGTACAAAGTTTCAATTAAGCTTGGGAGAAAAAATTAATAAGGACATTTTTAGGTAACGCCCCCAATCTTATACGTACCTTTACCGCATTGGTGGAACGCTGGCATTTGTGTGCCATGCAATTATAACGAATTCCAGATCGAATTCAAACTGAGTATAGATAGTAAATTAAATTACCTTTTGAATGTCGAGTGCACTCGCCGTTTTACTCCACAACAAGCAGTGCGTTATACCGCGAGACTGTGCAAAACGCATCCGCCACACAATTCATATCGTAATTTAAATTGCGATCCGAGATTAGTGTGGTTGCCAGGGGAAAACTGGTTCACGGTGGACGTGATATGGTCCACATTGCAATGTGCAGTGAACTATTTCCCTAACTATCACGTAGCGTTGTAATTGGCGCTTGTTCCAGCAGGTGCGAGGGTCAGGCGCGGATCGTGCTCTACCCCGGCTCTACCACGGCTCTACCACGGCTCTACCGCCTCTACGGCTCTACCCGCTGCAAACCGTTCTCGGTAAACATGGGTTGTGTGCTGGGCTAATCACTCGCTCTACAAATTACACGCTCTAAGCAGAAAGCTAACAAGCGCTCACTTTCATACATAGAGTTAAGATACATTTTGCGGTTCGTTGTTGTTGCTATACTATATTTCTGTTCAAAATTTAAAATGGTACAGATTATTCGAAGAATAATTCTTACTAGCATGTGAATTGATATCCGTTTACATATAGAGCAATACAGATTTTCTATTCCGGTCTGATCCCTAAAAAACACATCACAAGCAATCATGACTATGATAACGAAAGCAACAAGCACAGATAATACCCGTTACAATTAACCACCAGAGAATCGAACCCTAGGCTTTGAAACCGTTTATGCCGAATGTATGTGGGCTACTCGACCGTCAGTTTACAAACCTATCAATTTGCAAACAATGTGGTGTTGTTGCGAAATTGTGCTCAACGCTCGCTGCGGCCAGAGTGTATTTAAAAAGTAAGTTATCTTCATACAAAAGTACTTACCGAGGCCTATGTGTGCAACCCTCGGGCCATCTTGTACACACGCAAAGTAACCAGCACAAGAACGCACACACTTTTTTTTCTCAGTCCGATGTGGCTGTCAGCACTCGAAGCTTTGCAGTGTGTGCACTGTACAGTGTGCACCATAGATCATACACTATATAATTATAGTGCACTGTGTGCAGTCGTTGTGTACCGACTAACGACCAAAAACAGACAGTTACCGTCTCCAACGGGACCGAAGTTGACTTACTTCTCAATATACTCTGTCACGGCTACAGCCTACAAGGTGTAATTAGCTGATCGTGACCGTCCGCCCGTCCGTCGGTCGACCATACAGCCATACACTCGCAGGGTGTGCGCTGCGCCGTGCGTGCCAATCAACAATTTATTCAGCGCAGTTCAACTTAATTATCTATACTTGAGGAGTGCGCTCACTAAAGCTCTTACAACTAAATTATTGAGTAAGGATTGAACACTTTTGAGGATGAGGTTCGTGAGAGACGCGGCTACTTTTAGGGATAAAGAGGTAACGAAGGTAGTTCAGGCCTGTTGTTTCTAAAAAATGCAGCTGTGCGCTAATAACTCTATTTCTAGCCTAATAATGCGCGTTAATAGTGTATGTACACTACTCTGTTGTAATAATTTATTGATGGAGCAATAAAAAGAAGAGCCATGGAAATCGACCGACTGTCTCATTCATTACAGTTACACTCCTGAACCGACTCTATATTACTTCCTTTCGTTTAACTACAATGAAAAAAATATTTAATTAACCAGCAACGGTTTCATAATGACAAATTAGTTTGATTGATCTGTGAGATACGAAAATAAGTATGCAGATGCGGATAAATATAGGGCGCGTCGTGCGGTACCGGGACGGGCCGCGCCACTCGACGATCCAGCGAACTGGTTTATGTGAATTTTTAGCTTTTTATTTATGTTCTGGTACAAAATTTATAGGAGTTGTAAGTATTGAGATGAACGTCGAGACGAATTTATCTAGTACATTCAGCATTACGGAATTTCATAGGGATCTCTCCGACTTATGTTCACAACGGCGTCCTTCACCGTCATTGTGGTGTTTACCTATACTGTGATTGCATTTTTGCATTCGATATGGAATTCGCTTTAATAACATCCTAAACAAATTTAATGCCAACTTTTCGCTCTTGTGATAAAGGTTGGTGAGGATGGCGAGAAGTTAAGATCTAAAATTAAGCATTTTAAAATCCGTAACTAACGGACATCCACTAACTATAAGCTACTTCACAGCCTTTATAGGTCATATTTATAGGTCAAGCGGTTTTCGATATGTCGTGATGAGTGGTCACTCACCAGTCGCTTTAAATTTATTTAGATTACTTATTACGTTTAGCGTCCTTCTAACTGTGCTACTCAATCGTAAGGCTCGCGTCAGTCTTGAGCTCGCAGCTCCCTCGGTCTCATTGCCACGTCAATCGCAGCACGCAGCGGCAGAATGTTAATTGGTGGTCGCTGGGTTTTTGTTGACGGCCGCTTAATTAGCCCTGGAGCGCTCTCGGACCTTCGAGGAAACTCCAGTTATGCAACGTATGACATTGTGCGGACAGATGGCCACATCGTGGGCGCTCGTGTCGGGACTGACCCGCCTCAGCTATTCATGACCGACTACGGCTTTCGAACAATGATGTTATGTAAGTAGTTTTTGTTTTCAAACGTAATGATGAAATTCGAAGTTCTCTTTTACCATTGATATCATCGTACTTCAAAACAATACAAATCACGTTTCAATGTATCTTTTAATTCGTTTATAGCAGAGGTTCTCAAATTTATTTCGTCTACCGCCCACTTTGAAAGTCAATTTTTTTTTCAACACCTCTCAAGTTTTCTTTACTTTACCATAACTAATTAAAAAATCTTTTTTTTCGAACTTCTTACCAGTTATAGGTTATCGCTTACTTTGAGAATGACTGGTCTACTGTCATGTCATTCCTTGATATACCTACCTACTACCTACCCTTATTTTCCCAATTACTTTTACCTGTTTTAGTTCAGGAAGTTATACCCGTCTGCAGATATATGCTATTAACTAATAGCAGTACCAAATATGTAGGTATGTACATATTTAATTGTCTTAATGATATAGAACAAAAGGTAAACGAATCACATTTCAACGTTAGTAAATAATTATACCAGTCCAATGTTTATTAATGAGTTTTGTGATGAGCGCAAAGACATCATCTAAGTATATAAAAAAGGAGTAGTTCCATCGGAAAAGGAAAACGAGCGACTGATGGGGGATGGATGAGAAACGGTTTTGTAGGCACTGGCGCGGTGGCGTGTGTAATTGATTCCTGATAACTTGTGGTAGCACGGACTTACTGATTGTCATTGGCTGATTGCTCCACTGCAATATTTAAGTACACTCTTCGTGATCAACTTGGTCGGAAAGCGTGCACTTCTCAAATTGTGTACTTCACGCAACTGGAGTACAATTATCAGAACAAGACTACAGTAGTCTGTAGTACAATACTATTAGTTTTATTGGTTTTACAGTTTAGTAGCCACTATAAATTAATTAAATGAGGTGGATACTAAATTTTTAAGAACATACTGCGACAAACATATAAGCACAATTATTATCTTCATAGTTAATCACGGGCAACATATTTTGTGCATTCAGGCCATTTGCTGGTGGTATTGAATGTCATTTAGTGGGCTCGCAATATCCTGGTTAACCATGTACTTAGTTGGGTATTCAGAGGATGGTATTTGAGAACCTGGAGCCTCCATCTGGACTGGACTGTTCATGTTTGTTGCTTTAAAGCTGTAAAGAAAAAAAATGTTCATAAGATGACGGATGACAAAATGTATTCGAATCGAAATATTTCAAGTCATTTGTGTTGTTCCTTTAGCTTAGTGTGAAAAACGAGTACGTTATTTACAATACCTATAAAGCTAAGTAGTTAGCATTTAATAAAAATCAAGATGACATGAATGATCGAGGCAGTCGTGAATCATTCGGAGCATAATAAACTAGTCAGCCGCGCCGTGGATACACTCATTTACTAACTAAACTAATATCCCTCGCCCTCTTGACTCCTCATCGCGGCGCGGCGGCCCGGCTGCCACCTGCAATCTCGCCCGCTATAAATAGCGTTCAATATATCTCAGAATTATCTGCAATATTTGCGTTTAAGTGGATTAAAGTGCTTTTATATCCTGAGAGAGATGCGATCTGTTCGCCCGTGATCGTGATGGATCGAGTTACGATAGCTCATTAGCCCCTCAAAGCAACGCAAAGAATTGTCAATTTTTATTATTGAGTGAAAGAGTTATTTATAACTTCATAAGCAGGTAAATCTTAGCTTAGCTTCGGAAAACTTTACAACGATTTAGGTTTGTACCTACTCAGAATCACTTTATTATCATTACGAATATGAAGTACCTTTATGTCAGTTTTCATAGCACTCTGTACACCCTATGTAGTAGGAACCTATTTGGTTGTCGGAGATGTGGTAAAAATATATTCAACACCCGGTGAACTAAATAAAAAAATCAAAGGAAACCTGCAATTGAATAGTTTTAGAGAAGCGCCAATGGGATCGCTTTCTTTTACAATGAAATATGAATTATAACAACGAAATAAATATAACGTAATAAACATCGATCCATATTTGCATTCGCATTATTTAAATTTTAAGTTCAAATTTTCCTCTCCGAGACATCAGTGCCTGGGTCAGTGCAGAGCATTGAGATACTATGTACGTGCAGAGTGATGCAGACGCTTTCTACTTATGTCTTATGCTTTTATACTGTTGTCAGACACAGACACAGACAAAGACAGTAGCGCCTCCCTTACCGGGTCAGATAAGTTTGTGAAACTTTGTGGCACTGTAGGTACACGGTTTCCTTCGCTCCTGTCGCTGAGTGCGAGAACGAACGGATTGACATTGCATGCCGCTATCGGATTGGTCAAGACAGAGGGCTCGTCTATGGTCAATCTTTGAACTTAAAAATTAAAAAATAATACGGAGGTAGTTCGATTACCGCGCGTGTTGAGAGCAATCGCTTACTCTAGTTTTTTCGCAAATCGCGCTGAAACGCATCGCATGCAAGTTTGTGTTGTAGTTTGTGGTGATAAATGTGATAAATCGAGTGTTTTGTGTAGTGTTCTTTAAGTGTACTTTGAGCACTTTACGTTGAGCACTTTATTTTTGAGCCAGACTTACCGGCGCCGGCGCGGCGCCCCGGCTTGGACTCGGCGGCCGAAAACGGTGATCCAACTGTAGCAGAGTTCAGGTGCGTGGCTAAAGGTTTACCTATTTACTTCCTGCACAAGAGGTATTTTTCTAGCGGATTCGGTTATACAATTTCTTTGTCGTTCATATATCTACCGCGATCAGCCATTGAGATAGTCAACAAATTTTCAGGTGTAACGTGTCAAAATATACCTAATATTTTGTTTATTGCTATAGGTAAGAATATTGGAGAAAAATGGCAACTTTGGTTTGCTCACAGCGGTTTGCTCACAAGTCACACTTCGCTCCTCTCACCTAAAATACAATTAAGTCGGTAATATTAGACCGTCTCCGTCCTCTCCGTTGCGTCGCGGGTAAAAATAATGTACTAAGTACCTACTTTTGATGGATATAATGAAAAATTGACTCGTTTTGTTTTCGGAAGCGGAACATTCAGAACATCTCGAAGGTTTTTGAGTCACCGTTGGGATGGCCAATACAAAGCTGCGCTCGATGCCACGTGGGTGGTCCGGAGACCAGGTCGGGAGCGTCGCTAATCTCCCGGCGGCCGTCGATCACTGGCGGTACTGACCGACGGTATGTCATAAACATAATGCACTCAATAAAGCAGAACAGCTCGCTAAATCTCAGTCTCAAAAATTGAGGACCTTTCAAATATTACCGTATGGTAGATATTTTGTATTTTAAACAGCGTTTTAAGTACTTATTATACGGCGACATTTAATATGTAGATGGCTTAAAGGAAGGTTTACTCACGTAGTAATTTTAATTGCAACATGCATCTACCTTACCTAAGTAAGGATATAAACAGAGAAAAGATTTTAAAAACTAGGATGAACCCAAAAATTTTCTATTTTAATTCTATAAATAAGACGATACAGCGAAAGAGAATAGCAAGTTTCATATCCATTATTTTCTATTGCACGCAATCACTAACTTAGTAACACGACCTTGCACAGATTCGAGTTGTCTGCATCATTATAATATATCGTTCCATTGGACTCAATAAACCAGCTTATTTACTTAGCACCAGGCGTTAGTTTAAAAAGCTAATGACTATTTGCCACGAAGTAGTAAAACGTTATAAGGAAACCTGCCTACTTGCGCGGATTCCTTTACATCTAATGTCTAGCCAGGCTATTGGCTAATTATTTCTTGCTTCGATACAGAAAACCTTATAGGAGAACCAGCTTACCCGATAATTTTACTATTGATATTGATTTACTTGTGATAGAGCGCAGTCAACAACCCTAATCGCCCAAAGTTGTGACTCTTTATCATTTTAAAAGCAGTACGTAGTGTACAAGCGGTTCTTATCAAGTAGAGACGGTTGTCCAGAGTCGTTTGTAAATTTTGAATTATCACGAATCAAATATAAAGCGGAAACGCAACTCACAATCTGTTTTATAATTTAATTGTAAAGACAAATGGATCTGTTGTCCGATAACATCATCAGGCGCTACTACGAGTACCTATAAATTTAAAATAAGTTGTACCTACGAGTAACCGAATTTATTTCGATTACGAATATAATTTGAGTACTTTGTTTATAATCGGTATAAAGGGGGATGCCCATCCCTCATAGAGAGATTGGCTCTAAATGCACAATAGAAAAATATGCTACATTGTTAGTAAATAAAAAAAAATAAAATAAAATTGATCGATACAAGTCCAATTTGTATGTGTAGGATTAAATATATGTATGGTTTTTACATATTGTATAATTTCAGTCGACCATTATATATTTAAAAAATTACAAGACAAGCAAACATTTTATTATTACTGAATTTTGTCTACGATAATATTTTATCCGGCAGAATGTTTTTATGATGGCAACAACTAACAGTAATCAAAACTGACGTAAAAATATAAATATTTATTAAATCATTTCCATTACTTTTTATTGTACTGCAATGTTAGGCAAACTTCCTATATTGAGATATTATACGCACATATTATATTTTTTTAATCTTTTTTTTTCAACATAATTTCATTTGAGTGCGTTTTAGAGCCAATACCGGGCATCCTCCTTTATCACAAGGGCGTTTTCAATGTTACTACAGAAGTAGTATGGCAAAAATAAATAAAATATTCTTAAAAACAATAAAATGTTGGTTACCTAGCTCGCTGAATAGTTCTAGGTTCTTCATTGTCCAGATATAGTCCGACATAAACAGTATGAATAGGAAAGCTGACGTCAATGTTACGTCGTTCCCGAATAGGTGCCTATGCGATTACGATGCATGAGCGCAATAGCTCAGTGGCGCGGCAGGTGGGCTATGGGCTATTAGCGTAGACAATGATGAAGCGCCGCGTGCCCGCACTGACCCGGGTGACGGGTGACTGTAACACATGGGAACGTATACCTACACAACTGACGGCATTAGTCGTAAAAGTTCAACAAAGCAAATATTTTGTTGGTTCAAGCTAGGTAGAACTTGAAGTAACATAATTAGGTACGTCATATTTGATTATTTGTTTTGAAAGTGACTTAGATAAATTTTATGAACCGATGTGTTAACCGCTTCTGTGCTTGTATGGGGACGTTACAAACTGCTACGAATAGAATAACAATAAAATAATACTTGATGCAGAAATAAGAGAATAGAATCCTTATGAAAACATCCTTAGAAGTGAATAGTTTTAAAGCTATTGATTACAGATACATTGTATAAAGTTAATTAACCGTCATTCTCTACTATCGGTGGTCGTAGAAGCCTGGACTAGTTGACGCCTTCACGTCCCCGTGTGGCGCCCTCCAGCGGCGGCAGCGTGCAATCTCCGGCCATGGCAGCCCCATGCGTATAATTTTCCAAATAGCCCTCCAAGCTGCCTCGCACGAGACACGCATGTTAATCTAATTCATGCTAAATCTATAATATGTACTATGCATTACATGTTATAGCCTCATTTTTGCTGTTTATAAGCTGTCAGCGTATTTTTTTTATCGAAAGGTTTAAAGGTTCATGAAAATTTTTGACGCTACTATTACGTGTTATTCTCAGGTTTTTCATTTCATGCTTATTAGCTTATTACCTAAGCCATCTATGATTATAGGTTGCATTTATGATAAATACTAGTAGGTTTTGGAGACACGTTTCATCTTGCGTCTCGCCTGGATAAAACTTTTCTCTACTAAAACATGAGATAGGTAGGTAGGTACTCTTAAGCCATGAAGTAAGTTTTGAGAAACGGGCGCCCAACACCCGCCCATTAGCGCGGCCGCTCGAATACCCGAAATGCCACGCTGTCGTGGGATGTCGCGTTCAGCTCGATATTACAAGGCTATTAGCACCAATTATACCTCCTTAGCTCCTTTGAGCCGCCGCCGCCGTGGGTGTCCTCGCTGCACGATTAAAAATAATATTCATCCACAATCTTTATTTGCAGCTTTAATATGCGGCGATAAAATCAATCCCAGCTTTAAATGCCGCGGTAATCTCGGTATGAGTGCTACTGGCGGTCATTTCGCTCGATGGCGGCCGGTTCTAAATATGATTTCAATTCAATAGCTGTCGATCCATTGAACATTAACAATATTCTGTGATGCGATCAATATGATCAGGACCTAGTGGGATATTTATCAAGGCAAAATTGCCTCTCAACAGCCTGCTTCAATGGCAACGCTTAAAAACTTGATACATTACATTTGCACATCCTCAATGTTTGTAGGTAATCGCCGAAGTTCTAGACTAAGAAGAACTATTGTCAAATTGTCGGTAGCAAGGCACACGAAACTCTATTTGCCACTTTAATAATATGTAGTGAGACTTACAAGCTTACAACGTGTAAAGTTGTCATCGACTCGGCGAGCTATTTCATACGCATGCAATTAGCGCGGGCAATCCGTGCTCCATATCGATTTGATTTAATGAGATAAATTACCTTTTTAAAAAGGCTGTGCGGTGAAAAATACACAATCGTTTTGTATGTCACCATAAAGTGTGTCTCATACATATGCAAGGACTTCATTATAGCCTCGGTAACAGCTCAGTGGTGACCTTCTGTAGGGTAAAAGCCGAATTGCTTTTTCGATGGGATAGAGTGTTTTCTTAATAAAACGCTTTCTCCGCTGCTCTTGTAAGAGAGCATGCACATTTATTTTAAGTGACTGAATTCAACTTAATGGACCTGAAGGAAAATCTTGTGTGGAGAGATTAGGACCGAGGACTTTGAAATCAACATTTTCCTTTCTTTGCTAAAGGTATATCATAAAAACAATACTTGTCAAAAAAACAAGTCTCGCACTCAGTTCTTTTATCGTAAAAAGTTGTGAGATCCATATAGTACCAAGTCGATTTTTAATTTATTCAGTCCCTACTTATGGGACCCTCTGTCTTAATTTGTTAATCATGGAGCATGTTACAGGTAGATGTACTTATTATTAAAGTACCTAATAACGCTTTTTTTTAAAGTGGGGCAAGTATTCGGCTCTTACCCTACCACGGACGGCCGTGGCCGCGCGGCCGTGAGATACGGCGCGGCGGGCTGTAATAGGTGACAATTAAGGGCCCGGGCCCATAAACCGCTCAACTCCAGATTCGCCATAACGAAAGTATGGCGCGTCGAGTTTTACGAGGGAAAAACACGCTCACACACTTTTTGTGGCCGCGGCGTCGTTAGGTCGCTCTCGGCTCGCGACTTGCAGCGTCCGGCGCAGGCGCAGGACCATTCCTCACGTCATACTGCTTCCCCACTTTATTCGATATGGTCCTTAAGTTGACTATAGTATTAACTAAGCTACTTTATTGCTTTTAGCCTGGATAAAACCTTACTTGATGAATCGTCTCGATCGTCAGTTCACATACACTCACGCGCCAATCCAATTGAGGCATGGCGTGGATGTAATGACTTTAATTATTAGGTAATTTATAAAATTATTTTTCAATTACCTATAGGTGGTTAACTACAAACACATAGTCAAACCGACAACGGCGTAATATTTCATAACTCGTAATCGGATTTTCTGATTTTGCGTCTCTTATCTATTCCTCCTCAAATGAAGGTAGAAGTCAATTGAGATATATATTGTAGACGTAAGGAATGTGCCTGTGACCATGCAATCCCGGGCCATCCGTCACGATCATGACTGCGCCATCTACCGCCGGTCGCGGACTGACAGCGAATGCGCATGGTAGTGGCAGCCCACGGGGTACTGGATGTCTTTTATTGCATTCTATTTTTATGTCTTTAATATAGTTACAAAGTAAACTAGCAGCTTGTTGGATGACATTAAATTTGATGTTTTAAAATAAATATTTAAGTATCATAAATTATTATAATTAAGTATTTCGGCAATAGGGAGATCTTCCGCCAGGCGAGATGACATGCCTGGGGGCGGCCGAGGCCCCGAGTGAATGTACTCGAGGCGTGATATATAATTATGCCAGCGATGTTGAAATCTTCGATAGCGCGTTTCAGACTTCGATGACGTCACAGACGTCAGACAGACGGTGAGTGGTTTCGCCACAGTATCATCTTGTCGAGTTGTCGAAGTCAATAGCCGACAATAGCCACTGTTGACGGTGGCGTTCATTGTCTGCTGCTACCATTGGCCGCACCACGCCTTCCTTGGGCCGCTCAGCGATCCGCTTCCGCCAATAGAATCGCAGTGCACTATGTTTGGCTCTACCATTGATGTTATTAAAGACCATAAAGTGACGTATCTCATTAAAGAAATTAATTAGAAATAATCTTCCTTCACATTCGGAATGGCTCCACTTGGCTAAATGAAACGTTACATTGGCTCCATTGCTTAAACGGTTTACGCTTACGAGGTACCTCGACCACTACTAAGTTGTGGTGTCCGAGTCCCTCGCGAGATGGAGTAGGTGTGACTAATTATTCTATCCGCGCGGCTCACGGCTCACACAGTCACACCACACGCTAGTGAATTATTTAACCAATTAATTAAGTTTCGCGTGGGCGTGGGCCGGCGCGGCGTGGGCACGGCGACGGAGCAGAAGCTGTCGTTTATTTAAAGAATAAGTAAGTCCAGCGACGATAATAGATTGTTTTAACTTGCGAACCGTATAAATTTAAATAACGAACGCGCGGGCTCCAGTCATTGAGATACTATGTACTAACGTACCATAGTACCTCAATGGCTCCAGTCTGCTCGAGGCTCGTGGTGACTGATGGCTGTTGAAAAAATAAACAAAACAAGTGTGTTTAAACGATGCAGTTAGTGGTAAACGTGATTTGAGATATTGTCTTTGGTGATAGGAAATGCCTTTTTTATTGGAGAGAAAATCTATTAAAACATACAGAATTTACTTGAGTGTGATTCATGCCAGTGCATATGACCGACGAGAAATGCCCTGTAATTATAAACATTAAAACTCTCTTAAGATGGTGAAGCTTTAGTATAATTTCGACGCATCAGAAAGTATCATTCTCTTCGGGAGCTTTAAAATTCTCCTCATTATTATATCTTTTTAAAGCACATTATACCATAGACATAGACCAAGCTACACTGTGAGTGACTGGGCAATCTGCGCATCCCAGTCTAACTGTCAACAAAATGGATAACGTCGTTCCTTCTGTTGCAACATTCGCTATTAGTGGACGCGAACTTTTTACTCCATGCGCTAGCGTGATGGATGGGGTCAGATTATTATCGCTTGCGAAAATAAATTGTCGGTTAAACGGATCGTTAAATTAAATTAAATGCCAGTCCAGTGTATTAAGAGCTTTATTCACATCGTTATAGTTATAGTTAGTAGTTATAGTTATATCGTAGTTTAGTGCCCACGCCGCGCCCGAGTAGAAAACGCAGCTTTAATTTCGTTGTACTTACATATTTAACAAAATGCCGAATACTCGCGTTGTATTACGTAATTACTTAAAGATCTTATCATAATTCGCACCGGACTTGGTCATTTTGCTCGCCTCCGTCAATTACAAATTAAACTGAGCTAGGCGTATTCAAATCTACACCTTACATCTTGCGGATTAGGTGGTTATTCTAATGCCTTGTGTTCCGGTAGTACAGCAAGATTTACATTGCGCTTAAGATATTAAACGTTGTTTTGTAATAAGTAATAAACGTTAATTAGGGTCGGACACGGCCGCCGACTTGCCGGTAAATAAAGCTAAAGTTTAATCGAACTCCGCTCTTTGCACATGCCGAGTATTGATTCGATCGTCTGTGTCACTGTGCTACGAAATACTAACTAGTATAACTAACTAGTAATAACTAACTAGTATAACTAACTAGTAATAACTAACTAGTATAGGACTACCTAGTGTTATGTTTAGGACAACTATCGACATGTCGACTTGATGACAATACTGCCTGTCGGTCCCTAGTGCCTAAAGCTATGTATCTTCTCATTATTAGTTTTTAACAAATAGAGCACGCTACGACCTATGTATAGGGGCAGTGCATGAAAGAAAATTGTTGCACAAATACGAAAATATTTAGTATTTTGTTGATTTTGATTTGATTTGTTAAAAGTAACTTGATTTGATTCTATTTGTAACATAACGGTTGGTGCGAGGGTGTCTACTAGTACCTAATTCACCTAATTGTATAACATTACAACATTTTGTTTAATTCCATCGCCGTATCTTACCTATTACGCCTGCAGCAAAACCGATTCCTGCTTAACTAGAGATTATAAATTTTTAGTTGTTCCTTTTGCTAACCGCGTAATATTCTTTCCCGTAAAAGAATATGCAAGGCTCTAGTTGATAAATTCAGTCGCAGTGTAATTACGTCGGTGTTATTAGATAAATTATCATCGGCCGCGACAGCGCGCCGCGACGGATGTCTTCCCTACGCATCCAGAATATTTTTAACATTTAATTTACGTATATTTATTTTTAATCGCAGCTATTTACAATAAATGACAGCTACTATAATATAAATGCATCTTTCATGTAAGGCAGATGTCGTATCGGGAACGAGCAACGAATAATGAGTGAGCGACATAATCTGCACTTGTCAATTAGCGCTGACAGCCGCGATAAATCTTTTGATCGGCGATATCGGTCGACCCGCTTCTGTGTACTGTGTAAGTGTGTACAACAAAATGGAAAGTAATAACCGAATTACTTTAACATTAGATCATTTCGAAAGCTACGTTTGATAAGATGCCATTGTTCCAAATATGTCATATTAACCAAGTAGGTAACTCTTTCCTACATCTAAAGACTTAGGTACTCTGTTTTAAACTATGAATTCTTTGTACACGTTCACACTCCAGCTGGAGAAAAGATTTATTTCGTTGTGAACATAAATTTGAATCACACAGTTAAAAAAGCTCGTTCATCTCTATCACCGACAGCTTTTGGCCAGCAATAAGGAGTTTTGGTGTCATGATACTCATGTTGATTGTCTAGATCTCGTTACGATATTCGCTATTTCTGGCATATTCAATGCTTATTTTTTGGGTCATCGATACAATTTCAATTGCACCTACTGCATTTTTTAAATATCTTCAACCATGGAACAGAAAGTCTAAAACTTAATTTGATCAAGAGTTAGGTGTATGTGTAATGTAAAATGTGTAGTGAGCTCTAGTTTTACCGCGCACTGTAGTTAAAGCCTGTAAAAACGTGTTTGATTTGAAATAAATTGGTAATGAAAAGTTTAATTTGGTCATGTGGTCATATCAATAGCAGATCATTTCATAGAATTAATTAAATGTAAGATTGGACCATAACAAATTATACTTTACCTCATTGTAGGCATCACTGATAACCCTTATGTACGTAGTTTTTTCACTCTATACTTATGTATTTTATGACTTGCAGGTCTCGCAGGGTACCAACACTACCGCTTTACTGTACATTACATTGCATCCCCTCAATTTTTGCATTGAAATGTATTGCGAATGTTGGCAGATTCATAGAAATATTCCATGGTATATAGACAATTTCCTATCATAGGTTCGTAAGACGCCAGCCAAGCGGTCAAGCCATACTTAATGCATGGTAAGTACGAACAGTAAGTACGAAACCTACATGACTGTGTAGATAGATGCGAGTAACTTGACTGAGTGCAGTTCTCCTCAGGTTTTGCGTTGTGTGATTGCCGTAGTTAGCGGCTATTACCGTGATCGTCGGCGCAGGCGCAGGCACAGTTTAACATTACGCGGGGCAATTAGTCAGTTTGTCAGTCGTCGCTGCCACCGGCTGCGGGGCAACCGACAGACACGTACCTACCGGGAGTCCATGTCCATGATGTATCGCTGCAGAAGAATTAGAGCGGCTCGAAGCTTTTAAATGCAAATTTTAACGATGGGAAAGCTGTCAGTCTGGATTAAAATAATTAATTAGTGCCTACGTGAAGCGTTCTAATGACTAAATACCTTGAGGGGTTTATCTTGCTGCCTTGCACCACAGGTTCACAGACCATTCATCCCCAAGTCTAACTTTTCTTCGTGGTGTACTCTGTTGAGTAATAGAAACGCAACGCCGCTCTTTTGTGATGAGCTTTTAGGCTGTCTAGTTAAACAACACGGAGTTATGGAATAAACGTAGAAATACGTACGTTTCCTTTCGATACACTCTAACATGCACATAATTTTTGAAGATGAGATGCGTGCAGGATTCGAACTCAAACCCTTTCTTTGCTCAGCAGTGTAACGCTAAACACTCGGCTATCACTTCTTTATGTGAATGTCCACGCGTCCAAATGAGTCAGACAGTTTCGGTTCTAACACGCGGTGGAGGCATCTCTCTCGAATGATTTATCGCTCGGCGTCCGCGACCGCCGACCACAGCCGGTGGCGCCCACCGCCATGCTTCGTCATCGAGATGCTTTTTGCATGTTGGACAAAATTTACACGTTGTTCGACGTATGGACGCGCCCGGACATCACTATTGATGTATCGCTGCGTGCCCGGTGTGCCTACATGTTAATTTTAATCGCTATCGACTTGCAAAGGTTAACACACTGAGCCCACTCTCGAATGTATATTGAGATTATTGATATTTAAGCTTCTGTCATTTATTAAAACAGGTTAATTGGACATGTAAAGTATGTAGTAGGTAGATACCTTCTAGATGTCAAATCATTTTTTGTGAAAGCTTTATTTCGCAACCTGTATTTTAGCTAAAACACCTGCGTAAGTGTATCAGTAATACAATATTAAGCTACGAACATTGAATTTGAATAAACACCTCGTGAATGTTCTTTATTTTATTTATCTCAAGATGAATCAATTAAGGGGGTAAGGAATAATGACACGCATTCTTCCAAAGCTTTTATTGTATTCTGTTTGTTCACTGCAACCGTGTACAGCAATCAGTGTCGCTGTGAGCCGACGTAACTCCATACCCGGTAATCTCCCAGGTCGGGTTACATCACTCCGCTATTGGTAACCCTAGCTCTTCATCTAAGCGCCGTAAGTTCACACGTCACGTCTCATCTGACCTGTCGCGAGGTGTCGTGTCGCGTCACCGTCGCCGTCTTCATTAGCTGCCTCGGTCTGTTGCACTTGCACTTCTAAACAATTTGCAGATATCAAGTAATATTATCTAACTGCCAATGACACTTCAGGCAGTCTCAAAGTTGTGCGATGCTACGCGCGTACCGATAAAATTCATAGGATTAACTTTAAAGGTTAGGTAAGTAACTAAAACTTGTATACCTGTATATTTGACAAAAAACATTTTTAGGTTATTTGTAAACGCAATAATTCTCTAAATAGTGATGAATCACTACATAGTATAAAACAAAGTCGCTATTTTTGTCCGTCTGTTTGTTTGTTTGTCTGTTTGTCTGTTTGTCTGTATGCTTAAATCTTTAAAATTACGCAACGGATTTTGATGCGGTTTTTTGTAATAGGTAGAGTGATTCAAGAGGAAGGTTTTTATGTATAATACATGCATATATTCCCACGAGAACGGGATCCACGCGGGTGAAACCGCGGGCGGGCCGCTATAATTGAATAATATGAGATACTTACAGCGATCGGTATGAAATTGTAAATATTCATTAATCGAACCTTTTAATTCCGAAAGCTCTACACCGGACGATCTGTTATGGTAAGCTACTATGGTAATGTTTGTACAGGTAAGGAATAAGTGTCCTGAAGCTAAGAAAGGGCAGAAGGCCAATATTTATGATTGCTGAGATTTACTGGCCTTAGCATTAGCACCTTTAATTTCTCGATCATGAAAGGGCCTCAATATAGGTAGGTGGTGATCTACAAGACAACCCATACTGAAATTAATTAATTTATTGCTTCTTAGAACTATGGGCGCGTCCCTTGTACTCGTTGATGACCCCAGCAATTTAACATTGTGCAATGACGTGAGGTCATTCGCCAAGTCGCTCCATCGCAGTCTTCTTGGCCAAGGTCAAGTTATTGACACCCCTGCTAAACGGTCACATCATTATTTCTTACTTTCAATTAACTCATCTTATTTACGGACTAATGCCACAAATATTATAATTATAATTGAAGTACCTACGATAACTGCAGTGAGTTTTTGGCCGATCAATAAGAGCTTTTTGAGCTTTCTTATTGAAACTCTTTTGCAAGTGGAAACCACAAACAGGTACCAGGGCAGCAGGAGTACGGCATAGCTTGCGGCTCGGAAGCTCGCATTATCAGTGCTTCGTGGGATCGAGCTTTTGCGGCAAAACGCGCGGGGGCAGTGCGCGCGCGTCGCCCGCCGCGAGACGACGTGTACCGAGTCGTGCCGAAGGAAGCCGAAAACGACCGAATTCCGAGCGAAGCTCACGGTGCGGTGCGCAGGGTGTGTGAAGTGTCAAGGTGCAAGTGGTTGTGCGCTGTTTACCAACGCAGGAAGTGCAGTGCCCAATTGCCAACTTAGTGCAGTGGATGGGGATACTGGAGCGTTGACCGGGTGCAGGTTCGACGCCCGGCTGTGCATTCGTGTCGGATAAACGGTAATTATCGATTGTGAATTGTAGCAAGTGCGTTGCGAAAATCGCGGTTTACAAAGGAACGGGTCCGTGGGTCCGTGCAAACTGGTTCGCGAGCGCCGGCCGCCCACCAAGCTTCAAACTTCACTCGGATCGACATTCGGCCCTATCGGCTCCTATTTCTACTGATAAACCTCTGGTAAACTGTTAAATAGGTATAAAGAGTTACTGTTTTATTACTGCTATGTAACTTCTACATAACTGGTACGCATTCTTCACTTATTTACCTAACCTTATATCAACAACTTCAGGCAAACTGGCGAACAGGCTAACGGATTACAAGCGGTCACCGTCGTCGCCAGCTTGCTTTTGAACATGACCATAACAACACGATAAAAACTTATAATTGTTGTTATTGTGGACAGTTAGACACGTACCTAGTTTGAGAGTGACAACTATTTACAAATGATTACAAAACCCATCACTAAACAGTCATGAACTTTTGATTACATCTGGTGTTTGAAACTTAACCTAACCTTTTTAGTAAATGTGTAGTAACAAAAACATTCCTCAGCACATCCGACTAAAGCTGCAACATCTCTGGACAAGATTAGATTTAGTTTGAACAAATTGGAAAGCCATCATCAATTTCACTTTATCCAGCACTAATGACTTCGCTATCTGTAGATTCGTGGAGCCGGAAAATACTTATTCCTATAGTGGCAACATGACGTTCGGAATCTCCACACGCGATCGGCGTTCCCGCGCCGTCGAAAGGTCGACTCGAGAGGCGATAATTGAACGAAAACTTACCATGAAATTGCTTTAAATAGTTTTAAGGCAATGGAAGCTTCGTTGAAATCGAAGATCTGACGGCGATCCGTTAAAAATTTTGCTTATTCTCCGTATGTTTCTTCTCTTCTTTTTGGAGGAACACCACGTTAATGGGCTTTAGTAGCCACCAATTGCAGTAGGTATGCTCGGCTCGTAATGGCGACTACTGAAAAAAAAATTAAGTTAACCTAACTGTCACAATCATAGTGGTTTTCACCAATAAAGAGAAGGATTAAAGAGAATTAGGAGAAGAGATAAATCAAATATCTTGGGAGATATCGTATTAAATAACGCGGAAACAAATTACTGGATTTGCTGGATGCGACGTGGATGTTAGTACCTATTTTTGTTAACGTGAATAAGTTTCCCGAAGCGAAACAAGGGCGGGTCCACTAGCTGATACTAGCAGAAGATAAACTAAATTGAGTTACAAAGAATTGTTAAAAAAAACACATCTGTTAGTTCCCACTTCCTTGCCATACCTAAATAGGATCCACATGTTCATCTATTTAAATGTATTTACCTAGTAAGTGTTGTATTGAGTAAGTAGGCATGTTAAGTTCTAACCTTCCTTGGGCTAAGTATTCAAGTCTGTTTTTTTGTTCAGGTTGACATAGATTCAGAGACGTCTTCATGATGCATTTATTTGTGCATGAGTTGTTATCTATCTATACTATAATAAAACTGTAGGACCACGTGTTCTGTACATTGAATATTTTTGTGAAATTTCGACTAAGGGGCACTTACAAATCGAGATAGAACTCAAAAATATATTTTTTTTATTTATTGTCTGTCTGTCTGTCTGTCTGTCTGACCGATCATCACGCGTAAACCACTGGACAGATTTCATTGAAACTTAGTAAAGTTATTACCTATATACTGGTGTCTATTATAGGCTACTTTTTTTGTCGAATAATATTAAGGTTCCCTAGGGATAGGTGACTAAAGTTTGTATGGAAATTTTTTATAACGTCGTCCGATTTACTTCAAATTTGCAACAAAGGGTTATCACTTAAATTAATAGAATACGTGTTTCTCAGTTTTTCCATATTTTGTAAGGAAAAGAAAAAAACAAATGAATGCGGAAATTTGTAATTTTTTAAGGTAACTTTCTGACTAAACTGAAAATGATTTTAACCCCATGTTTAAAAATTATTATAGTTAAATAAGTAATTTTCAATGTAAAATCAGTAGGTATTTAAAATATTGCCAGCAAAGGGTGCAAAATGGGGATAAAGTTGGTACAATTAGAGGTGCAGTGTTTATTCGAGTTGACTTAAGTTTTGTCATTTTTGTTGCGGGCTTAGATTTTTGTGAGACTTTCACTGAGAGATAGAGAAGGTTACTTTATTAGATTAGATTAGAGAAGGTTTATTATCCCGGAATTCCGTGGAATCCTTATTCATGTGGGAAAAACTCATATTTGGGAACGAGGTCGCGGGTTCAGATGTTTATGGGACTTTCAGTGGAAGGTAGAGGAGGTTATGGAGCATTATATAGGCTAATTTTTGTTCTGGACTTCCCGCGGGATCCACTCAACTGCTCTGTAGAAGTTGTCAAAAAATTCATTAAACATTTTCACGCGCCAAAAATACTCGCACACACAATGCGAATTCTGTGGCATCCTACTAATATTATAAACGTGAAAATTTGTATGTTTGGTCCTCAATCACGCAAAAACGGATCAATGGATTTGTTACCTACACGGATAGTTTATAACCCAGAATAACACATAGGACACTTTTTATCCCGGAAATCCCGCGGGATCCAATTTTATGCGGAAAAAACTTCTACGAGAATGGGTATAGCTTCATAACAAACATATTAATATAAAAGTAACAAGTCTGTCTTTCCGAAAATCCCGCGGGATCGGCAGTTTATCCTAAAATTCTTACGGGAGCAGGACCTACGCGGCTGATACTTACGGGTCCCGAAGCGAAGCGAGGGCGGTTCGCTAGTTTTCAATAGAATTATTTCTTTTTACAATCATCAAAGATTTGTTAAATATCGAAATGGCGGGAACCGTGGCTTGCAAATTTCCTCCTCAATGTGAAAGCGACTGGTGTTTCCGCAAAACTGAAGCAGGTGCTCTGGATGCGAATAATGGCTGTAAAATTATCAGTTTCGATGGAATATAATGGTAACGTATATTTAGTATCAATATAAAGTTTATAATGTGCAGGTGCGTTCAGGGGTGAAGGTCGTGCCTCGACCCTCTATCTTGGCAGCGACAGAAAGCAGCGCTCCTTATTCGCGAGTGTTGAATGTGATGTTATATTAAGGATGTTTTAATTCAATGTTAGCTTAGTAAACTAAGTATTTAAATTCTATTTGAGGCTGCGTAAGGAATTACTGTACAATCACTTCACCATGCATCACTTCCAAATTGAAATATTATGATTTAATTGATTAACATCGAACGACAGACTTTTTCTCTAATCGGCGTTTTGACAGATTCAAATTGTTTTGAAGAATACTATGTTTAAAAAATACAACAATGAAATTCCAAACACTCAGGTAGAAAGCAAATTTTAAAAGAAAATTTAAGAGGAAGAGGGAAGTTGGCTGATCGTAGGAAAAAGCTCAAGTAATGATGTGAAAATGTTTATTTTGACAGGTGCTTTCGAGTCATGATTTAACTGTGATCAGTACTCTATAATTTCCTGTTTGGTATAAAGACTATAAAGCAGATAAATCAGCCACAACTTCATGGTTGATTATACGTTAAGCAAAATAGGCAGAAGGGGCGGCGAAAAAAAGGTCACCAACATATTTTCCCCATACGAGTACACTCCAGTAGGCTTTTATGAGGTGTCCCGCTTTGACACGAAACACTTATGGTCAGTGTAGTCATGATTTACCATTACACGATAAAGGTTAAATAAACAAACAAAATTATTGTGTAACCACTCGCTGACACGATTCTCACCATCATTACCAAAATCATTGTAGGTATTAGGATTGTTAGAATAATCTCATAGTTGGATAAAAATTACCAACAAAATGATGATTTCCAGTTACAGTCCACGGCGATAATCGCATTAATCGCCACTAAAGATAGCCACAGTATGATTTGAATGATTATAATATATGCAAATGAGCATTATTATTCAAATGAAAGCGTTGGCCGGGCAGCCGGCAGTGACCACATAAAGCGAGTCATTTGATATACTTACCATATTCCACTTGTTCTCCCTAAACGTTAGAAGCCGACTTTACGACAGATAAATTACCGCGCGAGGGTTCTGTTACGAGTGATGAAGTGGGTCCCGGCGCCGATCAATCTCTTTACACTTCAAATTTAAACGTAACTTTATCGGCTTTTAAACGACTATTAAAATCATGAATCAGGGGAAAGGTGTTCCATGTCAAATATTTTAACTTTGGAAACTATCCCACAAGTTTTATTTCGGTTCTCTTATCTCGTTTATTCAATTTGTCTCATGCAGAGGAATTAGAAATATGGTTATGCCAGTGAAAAATAATACTTTGTGAGATGCGTATCTAACCATATATTATCTTGGTTACCCACTTATCTTTGGGTACCAAAGCCCAAGTTATATTTAATCATAATCAATGATGATTTCATAGCTCAACTTAAACGTATACTTTTTTATCTGCAATATTAAGATCAAATAAAGATAAAGATGCAAATTTTCACAATTATTCATTAGGCGAGATGTTGACAAAACTAACGTCAACTATCCTGGCCCTTTTTTCATCATTATTGAAGCTTCGCCCATACCATTCCACTTTTTTCTAAAATGTTGCCAGAAATTCGCTAGGTAAACTTTTCGACTACTAAATCGCTATTAACACATCGATAGAGTGAAAGTACCTAATTCATTTATAATTTATAAACAGCTTTATCCTCTATTTGGTTTATTTAATTTATGGAGTTACACGGCGCGAAGTAATCTATCTATCTATATATATAAAAGCGAAAGGTCACTGACTCACTGACTCATCACGAAATCTCAGAAACTACAAGTGCTAGGAGTGTGAAATTTTGCATGCGGGTTCTTTTAAGGATGTAAGTGCTCACTAAGACGGGATTTTATGAAATTCAACCTCTAAAGGGGTGAAATAGGGGTTGAAAGTTTGTATGGAAGACTGTCATTTTTTAAGTTAGAAACATGAAACTTTATTTTTGGGCTACTGATTAAAAATTAATAGATACGTATTTAAGCGTTTCTGGAAATTCTACCCCTAAGGGGGTAAAATAAGGGTTGAAAGTTTGTATGGAAGTCCTTCATTTTCTAAGTTAGAAACATGAAATTTGCCATGTATTGTATGTTCCTTGGGGAGTGTAGGGGACCAAGAGAGGATTTTTGGAAATTCCACTCCGAAGGGGATGAAAGGGGTGAAAACTATTATATGAAAATTCTACAACATTGAAGTTAGTGACTTGGAAATTTGAATTTTGGTTGCTTACTTCAAATTAATGAATACGTGTATCAGATTTTTTTGATAATTAACCCTCAACCCCTTTAAAAGGGGGGTGAAAGATTGTATGGGACTTAATAAAATTTTCAACATAGAAAGCTGAAAATAGGTAAATACTCTTTGTTGTAAATAAAAAATCAAGTGTTTTTTCGAATTAACCCTCCAACCCCTAAAAATACGGGGTGAAAATTTGTGTTTTTTTCGTTAGTTTCCAAGTTAGGGACTTGAAAATGAATGTCCAGTCTCTTTGTTAAAATTAAAAAATGTGCTTCAGTATTTTTTCAATATCACCTTAAAAATATATAGGTAGGTGTAAAATTAAATAGAGATTTAGTACTCCAAATATTTATACGAGACGGGAAATTTACTTAGGACATTTCCACGGGATCGTAAAATGCAAATTCCTGAAAAACTGATTAAAAATTAATAGATACGTATTTAAGCGTTTCTGGAAATTCTACCCCTAAGGGGGTAAAATAGGGGTTGAAAGTTTGTATGGAAGTCCGTAATTTTCTAAGTTAGAAACATGAAATTTGCCATGTATTGTATGTTCCTTGGGGAGTGTAGGGGACCAAGAGAGGATTTTTGGAAATTCCACTCTGAAGGGGATGAAAGGGGTGAAAACTATTATATGAAAATTCTACAACATTGAAGTTAGTGACTTGGAAATTTGAATTTTGGTTGCTTACTGCAAATTAATGAATACGTGTATCAGATTTTTTTGATAATTAACCCTCAACCCCTTTAAAAGGGGGGTGAAAGATTGTATGGGACTTAATAAAATTTTCAAGATAGAAAGCTGAAAATAGGTAAATACTCTTTGTTGTAAATAAAAAATCAAGTGTTTTTTCGAATTAACCCTCCAACCCCTAAAAATACGGGGTGAAAATTTGTGTTTTTTTCGTTAGTTTCCAAGTTAGGGACTTGAAAATGAATGTCCAGTCTCTTTGTTAAAATTAAAAAATGTGCTTCAGTATTTTTTCAATATCACCTTAAAAATATATAGGTAGGTGTAAAATTAAATAGAGATTTAGTACTCCAAATATTTATACGAGACGGGAAATTTACTTAGGACATTTCCACGGGATCGTAAAATGCAAATTCCTGAAAAATAACTTCCAAGCCAAGAGCGAGTTGGACTTTCTTATGAAGGGAAAGCAGCAAATATTAAACTACATGGGCGATTTTGTTCGATATTAAATTGAAGTTGTAATAAGATTTCAGCCTGAAAAATCTTTTTTTCTAAAATAAGTCTAAAGAAAAGCACTGTCGAGTTCAGTAAAAATACGCTATATACCTAACAAAATTCCACGCGGGCGGAGCCGCGGGCGGAAAGCTAGTCTATCATATACCAAAAAAGCCGTAAAGGCTCACAAAAATACTACGAATATGTACAACCTATGACACAACTAACCATCAATGGTATTTCTTCCGGTCCTTCGATGATTTCACGCCGATTCATCCAATCGCTGCAAGTAGTCCGGCTATTAATAATAAAACGAAATAAATAAGTTGAAAATACGTCGGCAATAAGAACAAGAAGCGGGTATCAGTTAATCCTTTTATGGAGGATCGAAAATGACAAAAAGCGGTATGTCTGCGGCGCGCTCAATACGACCAGTTGTCCCGTTGTGCGGACACCGCAGGGTTGCCACCCTCCGCTTACCTTCTTGAAGCTTCTGGGTTTCATGTAGCTTCCGCTACAGTCTACTCTTAACCAATTGAAAGATTGAAGAATGCGGTTGCTAGTGATGTAAGATGTTGTAAGGAACAAAATCTGTAGTTCAGAGCTCGCGTTTGGGGTCTACTTGACAGAAATATTCTAACCTGTCCGTACTCTACATCGATACAAAAACTTCGCACAGTTTAAAATGATTACGGATCCGGGTACGGTTCCACTTATATTCTCGTAGCTAACGTATTATAATATACTTGATAATTGTTTGCAAACTGATAAAAAACTTAAGAATTTATTACTTATGTATATTGGATGCTGCTCTTATAAATTCAACAGCATCGTGATAATGCGAACCCTTTATTCATTATAGTCCACAACAGCGTAAAATGCTCTTGAATAGTGTATGTATTGAGAACACATCTGGGAAATGTAGGTATATAGACTGCGCTTTTATATTAAATCATTAACATAACATAAAACAAGTGTGTAATGAACTTACCTAAAGTATACTTAATATGCAATTAAATTAAAAATATTTGTAACAAACACAAAAACTGGAGCCATAAATTTAATCTCGGAACACCTCTGGGTGTTAATTAAATAATTTTGTGTTAACGAATACGTTTTTTATCTGACACGGCCGACGTCCGCATATTTCTTTGCTTATTTTGGCACTTACAGTGATCATTAAATTTATGTGAATTTAATTTTTTATGCAAGTCTTAATAGACGATTATCACTTAAGTGATGATTAAAGATCGTGAGTGTATCGTGAGAGTTTAGTATAAAATTGTCAGAAGTGTCTGAAGTCGACCCACAAGTCGAACTATTGCCGGCGATTAGGTTAGCGTGGGTTTAACAAATAAAAAGCTTTGATGGAATACTAAAAGAACAACAAGAAGGTAACGAGTTACACGAATTCACCGATGGCAGCCCTTAAAAGCTGGCCGTGGGGTTCGAATTATGAAATAACATCTAAATGAATGCCTTTGGTATGAACTTATAAAGGAATCGGTATCTTCCGCGGGGACGGGTTCCCACTATGGAACGCCTTTCTTCCAGGAACGTCCACGAGGTATATGCCTTACCTGATTTTAGGATAATGCCTCGGGGGGATAACCTGATGGAATCTCTTTCAAGACCACGTTTGATATCAATCATACCATATAAAATATTCGTATTTTTTGCGACATTGTTCTCAATTTGCCTGCCTAATACCAATGCATTAGATATATCATCATCCTTGTGTGGTTCCTTGTGTTCAATTTTATTTACACGATATGAGATTTATAAAAAACTAAAAAGACTTGACATACGAAAAGGGGCTGGCCCAGATAATTTACCAGCTGTTTTCATATCAAAATGTGCTTATCCACTTTCGCTTCCAATCTGTATGATATTCAACAAATCTCTTAAGACAGGAACCTTTCCTGAGATTTGGAAAAGTGCTCGAATTGTGCCTATCTATAAAAAAGGTGGACTTGAAAATATTTCTAATTATCGACCCATCTCTATTATATCTACACTGCCAAAGGCATTTGAATCTCTGCTGCATCCACTATTGTATCGTCATGTACAACATGCACTCTCTACTGCCCAGCATGGATTCGTAAGTCACAGATCAACAACTACTAACCTCAGTAATTTCTTAACATACCTTTCAACATCTGTGGACTCGCGTATTCAAGTTGACACAATGTACGCAGATCTCTCTAAGGCGTTTGATAAAGTTAATCACTCCATCCTCGTCAAAAAGTTGTCGGCGTTTGGTTTTGGAGGTCCTTTGCTATCATGGCTTTTTTCGTATCTTTTGAATAGACCATCTTATGTAGTAGTTAAAGGCTTTTCGTCATCTTCATATTACGCGACATCTGGGGTCCCTCAAGGATCAATCTTGGGTCCTCTTTTATTTAATATATACATAAATGACATTGCGGTTAGTATCCATCATTGTAAATACTTCATTTATGCCGACGACCTCAAAATTGCGAAACAGATCACATCCATTAATGATGTAAATGCCCTCCAAGAGGATATAGATAGAGTATTTAATTGGTGCAGGAACAATGGAATGCTTCTAAATCCCGAAAAGTGCTCAGTTATAAAGTTTACGCGTAATCGCAAATGCATTGAAACAGGATATAAAATTGATGGAACTAAGCTTCAAGAACAAAAAACAGTGCGAGATTTGGGTATAACTTTTGATTCTAAATTATCCTTTATTAATCATATTGATAACATATGTAAGTCAGCCCGTAGTATGTTAGGTTTTGTTTTTAGAAATTGTAAAGAGTTCAAAAACTTAAGCACAAAAAAATTACTATTTACAGCCCTCGTTAGAAGCAAACTAGAATATTGTTCCGTCGTGTGGAACCCCCATTATCAAGCCCATAAGGATCGTATTGAATCAATACAAAGGCGTTTCACTAAGTTTTATTGTCAAGAGTCCCTTATACCAGTACCCTATAATGAACGTCTAAGAAGATTCAATTTGTTGACACTATTAGATAGACGTAAATTGCAGGATATGCTTTTCTTATACAAATTATTAAACAACTTGCTTGATGACCCTGAACTGCTGAGCCACGTGATGCTTGACATCCCGTCGAGTTTGCCACGTTACCCGAGACCATTACTCACTCATAACATTTATAAAACTAATTTAGGGCACCATTCAATATTCCCTAGACTGTGCAGACTTCTAAAGGAATTTCAAAGTAAGGACCATTCAATAGATATCTTTCATGATAATTTATCAGTTTTCAAAACCAAAATCTACAGGGTTTTGAACCCTACTCCACCCTGATTTAACACAACATAAGTATTTATGTATGTTTTCTTTTTCTTCCTTTTCATTAGTTGTTTAAACTTAAATAAATAGTAAAAGTATTAATTGTCTTAACTACACATTGTGATCATAATTACATATAAGTTTTATTATATTTTATTAATGCTTATGCACCCTATTTTAAGTTTGCTGTACTCGTCTATAATTAAGGTCACATGTAAAATGTATTATTTTAAGGCTTAGTTTTTGTAGTAGTGTAACATGTTACCTTGTTGATGAGTCTTAATAAATAAATAAATAAATAAATAAATAAATTTGTGTGGAATTCAGATTTTTTTATTGAATAAAAATGTTGCGAAATTGCTGAACGAACATGATTGAGTGATAGGAAAAAAGATGAAAAAAAGGTACATGGAGCAATTCTTTATTGATTTCAAAGAGATACGTAACTTGCATATTCCTATTTCTTTCTTGAAGCAAACATGTGTAACACGTGTACTTATAAAGCTTGACCGTATTTTATGTTTTTCTGTAGTTGTTTCTAGATATCCCTCATCTATGTATAATCAGTGTGAAATGTTTTTATATCGTGTTACGGTTGGAGAGATAGTGAAAAAGCGGATTACACGCTTTTTTGATTGGTAACGCATCAATGCTTTCGATTTTGGTGTTATGGGCATCTAAGGGGATATGACCACCCCGAAATGGCCGATCTGTTCGTAAAATGGGTTCGATGTAAATTCCTAGACGAGAGACATGCCGCTATAAATATGCAGCAACAGGCTTGTACCAATGTAAATTTGTCACTTCATGTCGCAAATAACATAGCTATTTTATTGTATGCAAATTGGACAAAAAGTACACGAGTGACACACGTGAATTGTGAGCGCGCGGCCGCAGTGGTGTACCTACTGCTACCACCGACCGTGGCACTGCAATTGTTTTAATCCACAAAACGAGCTTAACTGATCATTCTTTACAAAACACTACATTGTGTAAGCACGCGACCTTTTAGTTAATAATAATGTTTATGGCACAAATGACAATTGTGTCCACCAGCAACCTATATTCCATGTCTTTACTATCTACTTCGTTACGACCTTTCAGTGCTTGGAATACTAAACAGGTAAGTTTATTTCTTTTCTGAGCGGCCGACCGAGTAAATCACAGTTTGTGTTGGTAACTGACCAGTCCCCCAGACCGCATTCTAGCAGCTTGGTAAAGTTCTCTCTAGCTAGACCGTCTTGAAGTAAGAGATGGTTCTTGGTAAAGGATCTTATATGCATTTTCCCATAATTATTAGCTCGTGCAAGCTAACCATTTATAGATGCGATCAAGTATTTCTCGCATCTATCGTCTCATGGCAAACAGAAGCCAACAATGTGCAATCCTCGAAAGCTTTTGATAACTTACAAGCGATACAATGTAGCGTATTCCATTGAATGGAATGTGAATCGCGTTGTTCCCGAAAAGGCAATCACTAATGTAAGACATTTCCATCGACGCCTGCCGGTAGCCGGTAGCCGGCAATGTCTGGACGGAGTCAAATTATCGCGCCGTGATTACGGCCGGGCGGCGCGTGATAATGGAACCAGACTGCTGCGTCATGGACACGAGGAAGTGTTGTGTCGCCGAACCACAATACGAAGAATTATTATATCCAAATATACATTTACCTTTGCTGTAATGGAATTATTTGGTATAGAGTACACCTTGTTCATTAGGTTGGGTAGGTTTTTCGACAGATGTACCTAAGTCAATTTAGTTATACTAAAAATGCATACCGAATATTATGTCTTAACAGCGAAGGAACAATGTAGGTAGTACTTCTCCACATCCTTTGATTCCCACTTGTTGGGAACACTGGTTTCTGTATCATCCAGTTTAATCCTGACGACTGAGTAGAAGGAATTTTACCAGCCTTGCTACTTGCTAGTAACCATAACCACCACCATACCATTATTACCATATACCACTAATAATCCTCCCGTTGTAGGTATTTTGCTAACGTTTCAGTGTTTGTTTCTTTGTTTTGGGTGGATTATATGTCCAGTAGAACGGTGACCTCTTACCATATCGGCTGACCTACCTGCTGGTTTGTCGGCTATTTCTATACATCAACTATTTTATGCCTTAGATGCAGTACTAGGTGGGTAGGTAATTGACACAGCGTTATACCTACTGTACTGGTACATCCCTCAAAATAAAAAACGACCACCGCGAAAAACATTGAATTTTTATGAGCTGATTCAACACGACATGACATGAGAACACGGACTAAAATAAATTTAAACGAAGCTTACAAAAGTGATGGCCGTTGGCTGTATTTCTAATGTGCTCTACATGTCGTAAAATGTTATTGCCTACAATCGAAGCTGTTCCACTAACAGGCCGTGACACTATTTCACGTACTGTACAGCGATTCATATAAAGTGCCCTCATACCGGCGAACGTTTAATTGCTAGATCTCGGAGCGGCCGAGCGACGGCCGACTGGAACGAATGCAAATGCTCTCAAATTGTACGTTTGCTGGCGATAGTGTGGGTGTATGTGTGTGTGTGTGTGTGTGTGTGTGTGTGTGTGTTGGGGAAGGGGTATCAATATAAGGTAGGTAATAATAAATGGCAACGATGAAATATTTCATGGCAGCCATCTACGTACTCTATCACAAGCTTTCGTCTCCCGTGTTTCCAACAGATTCAAAAAGGACTTCTGATTCCGAAAGGCTATTTATTAGCCATTTAAGCCAAGCCCCAAGTAGCCTTCTCATCTGCAAGTCGCCATTCTCATAAAAAATCATCTTTGAAACCTTTTCAATAATTTTCGGTCGGTGGGTTCACAGGTCATGGGTTACTTTTTATTTTATTTTAGCGGCAAGTCGAGCCAAGTACCGACGTTACCGTCGAGAAGCTCTCGCGATGGATATGCCTTACTGTAAAAACAGTGCGTCCATCGTCCATCGTCCACATCGTCCACGCCGCTGTTTGACCGACAAATATTAGCGCAGGCGGCGCGGGCGCCTTCGAGAGCCATTACCGAGACGTGTCGGCACACACCGAACATTGAAATCGCTTTAGCCCCGGATTGTAACTCACTAGTCCGTAGTGACGGTGGTGACGGATCGACGCGCGCCTAGCTGCGGGTGTTAGATAAACACGGGCACAAATAGGTACAAGTTTTTCGTTAAGTAATTCTAAATGTGTATTAATAATTTGGACACCTTGAAGGAGGCGGGCCCAACTGTGGGATCGTTATGGATTGTAATGCTGTTAAACTAATATTAAATTTAATTAGAGTCGTCATAAACAAGGGAAAGGGAACATCTTAGACACTATAACTCCGTCAGCAGTGACGCTGTCCACTGACCGAATGTTAACGGGTTCGATTCCCAAGAAATTCATTTATGTAATGGATGAGAAGTTCTATTGTTCTAGGAACGTTGGTGTTTGTAGTGTCTCATATTTCTATGTTTATTCATTCCACTCACACTCACAAAGTTTATATAAAGTCCCGAGATATTAGGAAAACATGGTTGGTTATATCGAGACCTTCGTTGGCTGCATCAAATGAAGTACGTGACCGTTGAAAAATGTTCACGTTGTACGTATTTATCAGATTGGGATAGCATCGGTGTACAGTGTCACGTTTTGGTTGCTAGCATCAACGATATTTTACGTGAAACCTTTTTTACTACGTGTTTTTAACATCATGGCTGTCTAGTACCGTCAAATTGTGACGTTTCCCATGGCCCCATTATGGTTCCCATGTTGCCCGCAGTTAACAGTCAACCAGTTTTTAAGGCTTCAAGTACTATAGGTACACAAGTCTTAAGTAACATAACATGTTAAACACATTCATCGACACGTATCGGGGGATTATTGTCAGGTATTAAGTTAATAAGTAAAAGTTGCAGTGTCAACGTCAGCCAAGTTGTATCTCTTTTCAGCCGGGATAATTATGATAGCAAGTGGACTAGCTGTTTAAGGTTCGGCCAAACCTGAGCGTCAGTAACGCGGGAAGCGGGACGCGATGCGGGAGCGTCTGCAACGCGAAACTTAACGTGCACACCTACGCGACTGCGGCGCGAACCGCGAACTTCATTTGCTAATTGACAGTCACTAAAGCTGCTCGTCTTAATCCGGTATAACATAACTAACTATTATTTACTTACCATCCATTTGAAATTCCGGACCAATTGAATCCCATATTTTATCCATTTTCGTAAATTCTTAGTCTCTGTTTTTCAAATCTTATAAGACAGGAAATCTTCTCACCGTTTCTATAAATTGCTCTGTATTTTCGTCTGTTGTTGTCATCGTAAACGAAATAATTAGTAATAGCAAAGGCTTTCTTGCACATAAACACGTCTAACCACTAGACGCGTGCGTCCCGCTCTGTCGACGCGGCCGTTCCGCGTTGTGGTCGCGTAGGTGTGCAAAGCGCCATAGATAAAGTATGGGTAGCGTCCGCCGCGCGGCAGACGCTCCCGCTTCGCAGTCGCTTTGGTCGCCCAGGTGTGTCCGAAGCTTTATTGGCTCGTTCCTACTCGCTCCACTGATTAGTTCGACTGTTTTGATTGCGTAGATATTACGACGATTATTTAATCAATTTAGGTAATGTGGAATTGTTGTGTTTTGTGTTAATACCTATTCCCTATTCGTTTTATCATCCTGGACTACAGCTTCACTTCGTCAGGTGAAAGGGTTGTCAAGTACAAACATCTTCCTACGTGATTCCTTTTTGCGATATTCGCGTGTCCTACCCGTCGCTGGGAACATATTATAATCGCGTCATGTGGAGTTACAAAATGTGGCAAGTACCTAATGTAAAAAAGTGCGTTAATCAATTTTATTTTGTGATTTCAAAGAAATCAGCGTCAATTGAAGCCAAAATTAGAATTAGAAGTTACTTAATACCATCATAACTTGTAATATTGTATGAGTTATTGTCTAAAGTAGTCGGACAGTGCTACAATAGAAATTATAATGCAATTTTGTTAGATTGAAAATAAATCGGCGTTATGTTATTTAGAGTAAGGTACATTGTGTGGACACCGCGCATCAATCATTGCGCGCGGCGATTCCGACACGTAATTAAATAATTGACCGTAAATAATACCGCGAGATTCAATTACATATAATTACTGACACACGGATTGATAGAACGAGATACAAATTGAAAATAACGCGTCCGCGGACACACCTTCAATTAAAATCGATTCAGCAGATGTAACTAATGAAATTATGATGCATTAGACTTTTTGTCAAAATCCTATTAGTCTGTATTCTGTATACTTACTTACCGATATAATTATGATTGTTAAGGTAATATAAATTGAGGGCGGCACCATTGAAGTTGTGTAAGTATGTGTGCGTGTGTGTAAGTGTCCGTGCTTAGTAAGCTATATCAGAGCAAAAAAATACATTATAAACAGCGCATGCCTAATTCGATTAACAAAAATAAGACATTAAATTGTTTAGTAAAATGTACTCAGACTATAATTTAAGAATTTATGGAAGAGATACATAAAGATGAGATTAGATTTTTTATGATTGTTATCAATGTAAAGAATGTAACACATCGCGTTAGTACCAGGAACGCAGACACTCGGAGGAGCTAACCCGGAGCCGCCGAACTTGTTAACGACGTGATCCACGCTCCGGAACCAATTCACTCACGTGTTATAGCTTTTATCGATGTCAATTATGCTGTTAAGGCGACGTCACACGCGTCGTGTTACCTCTACATTTTAAACGTAAACTTTAAGCATGAGTCATGCTGCATGACATATTCGAATCATCATCATGTCCATTCATAATGGCCCACTATTGGGCACCGATCTCTTCTCTCAGAACGAAAAGGTTAAGGCTATAGTCCACCACTACGAATTTTACGAACTCTCCGGCATGCAGGTTTCTTCACAATGATTTCCTCCACAATTTGTAGCAAGTAACATTTAAATTCTTAAAACGCACATAACTCCGAAAAGTCAGAGTAACATGTCCTGGGATTCGAACCCGGACTCTCCCAATAGGAGGCCGAGTTCTTAACCCGAGTTCTTAACACCGTTGTACTGAGTACCATATTCGAGTAGGTACCGACATGAAATTCAGTACGTAAGACCTACACTATAAAATAATCTTATGTTTATTCGGCTGAATACTTTAAAACCACAATTAAAGTAATGGTTGCCGTTATATTGCTACTAGTAAATCCGCCCTCACTTCGATTCGGGAAACCAGTCCCTTCAAAAATCTCTATAAATTTTAACAAATTATGTTATTCCGATGTCTACGCTATATTACTGCAAAGTTTCATGAAAATCCGTTCAGTAGTTTTTGCGTGAAAGAGCAACAAACACACACACACACACACACACACTCACTCACTCACTCACTCACTCACTCACATACATACATCCTTACAAAGTTTCGCATTTATAATATTAGTAGGATAGGAAGTAGGAAGTAGGATTAATTATCAAGCGCTGGAAGAAACACTCCGTTCCCACGTGTCGGCTGTCGGGCCCGGATCTTAATCGGAGGTGCCAACGACAGAAGCCCTTTTAATATTGTATTGGGTGTCTTTGCCTTAACAACAGTTTTATATGCCATAAAACGGGCATTTTTAACGGATTCTTGTACAATAGACGTAGAGCCGCGAGACTACATTGGTTCCTGTTTGAGGAAAAACTTTTGTAAAGTATAAAAAACATTACATATAAGAAAAATTCAATCGATATCGACAACCAATTTAGTACATTTTTAGATTAATTTATTAATATGTTTAGTTTGCTTCAACGCATTGCCCTGTAGAGCATGGTTCACCGTGGTTGACGAGATCCAAACCATACTTGGCTACGACTTTGCAGTACATATTAATTTAAGGCTCATAAAAGCGAAGGTACATTCATATAGGTATAATATGTACATTCAAATATAGCAGATAAAGGAAATGACCCGTCGACTCTCGAATTGTTCAATTACTGTAACTCTTGGACACCAGCCTACCAATAAAATTAAGGAAGAAGAAATTTCTGGTCTAAAGCTCCATCACTCTAATCCATGACGACTTGAAGTGTCCTAGGGTCCTGGGATCGATTCTCAGCGAGGCAGAAATTTTGTGTTCTTGTCTCATGTGCTGACCATATCACCGCCAACACAGGGAATGATAGTGTGGGGCTATAAGTTTTCTAATGTAATTTATTTATCACTACATAGTATAAAACAAAGTCGCTTTCTCTGTCCCTTTGTGTCCTTAAATCTTTAAAAGTACGTAACGGATTTTGATGCGGTTTTTTTTAATAGATAGAGTGATTCAAGAGGAAGGTTTATATGTATAGGTAATAACATCCATTAAATAGTTATTGCACCCGTGCGAAGCCGGGGCGGGTCGCTAGTGAGGGATAAATGTATATTAGCCATCATAGTACGAGCACTTACATATTTTGTTACGTGTAAAAAATGTTTTCTTTATTGATAATTTGTAGAAGA
This sequence comes from Hesperia comma, assembly GCA_905404135.1. NCBI lineage: Eukaryota > Metazoa > Arthropoda > Insecta > Lepidoptera > Hesperiidae > Hesperia > Hesperia comma. Next base: position 181,365 of record FR990031.1, read on the forward strand.
TATTAAACATCACGCTCATAAGAAATAACTGCTGGAGGCTTACGATCCGGTTATACCACATCTACGTACCTTTAAAGAATGCTCTACACTTCTATACGGTATATACCATTCACCTCAATCGAAATGCATGAGTTACTTCGATTCAAACTCGACACCAAAATAAGAGAACTAAATGTGGGGCATGGGAAATGAGAACAAGTATAAAAAGTACGTGATTTCATCTCCAACCATCAAAAATACACAAAAACTAATAATGCTTTGTTTATTACTTGTAAGATGTGTGTATGAATGAATGGTTGGAAATTGGCATAAAACTACGCAAGTTTTTTAAATTAGGTATGAGGTCCTTGATTTAAAATATGTCCTTTCTCAGATATCAAACTATATCTTAAGATTAAGCGTGAAAAACCGTCAGACAGACATACTGACAGAAATACTTTCACATTAAAACATTAGCACGGTTATTATAGTCAATTTAAAAATGTTACATAATTCATTGATAATGCATTAATATTTACATAGGCTGTTGTATTTTTAATCACCCTCAATAGTGGTTTTTATCGAGTGTACCGACTTAAACAGCACTCGGAATGTAAAGTGTTAGTATTTGTAGGTTAGGGGGCGTGGGAGCGCCCCGTGACACCAGCTGTCGCCGCCCGCTTTCGCTGACACCCGACTTTGGCTGTCTTTTATTAACATTAATATTATACATATAAAAGATTAAATTCTATGTAAATATACCGTCGTCAAGGCACTTTGAATGTCAGATAATTCAAAATGTATTCTTTGAAGGGCTTTATATCTATTCAAATGCGGCTACTACTACGAAACTAGTAGTTCGTAGTTCTGTCGTTAAAAATGATATCTCGCTTGAGTATCACAGGAATAAATAAAGAGTACGATGTTTTTGACTACGGATAAAGTACAAAGTTCAATACAACCACATGAGTAAAGAAACCACACAGAGACCGACTTCGATACGAGCAGTAATAGGGTGTATATGAAGCTTTCATTATTCATAATATGGCAGCAGAAAACATTCATTTAGTTTGTTGGTTGGAAATCTGCAGGCACTGCAATTAGTTCATGATTCGCTTGCGGCCGGCACTATCAGGTCTGCTGCATCTGTTAGAAAGCGAGATACGAGTAGATCCAGCTCCTCAGAAATCTCGGTTTAAAGGTCATTAGAGGCAACGACGTACACCTTTAGCGCGTTTCATTTTATTATTTTAATCAATAAGAAAATAGGAGTACAGGTCCATTTAAAGCCGGTTATACACGCGATTTTGCGCCGGAGGCCCGAGTGTAGTGCGGTTGTCTAAGGTGGTATCAATGGTTTCTATGTGATATCTAGTCAGGTGGCGGGGCCCACGGGGCCCACAGGAGCCCACCTGCTGCCCTTTAACTATACGTTAGCTTTGCACGCGACGCGGCTGTAAGTAGCTAATAAATAATCATCTTTTTACCTCTTTGTCTGCATTTTATATCAAACTGCAGGATATTATGTGCCCGGCAGCTATTTTATACTACCTAAAAAATCTCCTGAGCTATTTCAGTACGAATTGCAACGGTCAATCTATCAAGCAATAATTGCTATAACGCTGAAGGTCACTGACATGACTGACGATAAAAACCGTGAATAGTTTAACCTGGAGGCAAGTTATATTACGTTCTTCTATTTTACTTGTGCACTCTGAAATTATACCTACCTTGCACTGGAAACTTACGAGTTCTTTACTAAGCAACGTTTTTAGGAACGGGGTGGTTTGGATCCATACCTGACCGAACATTGAGAACATTCCCTGATACTGCGACCGAATAATACAAAAAAAACGAAAAATACATTCAACGATTTACATGAATGGTTATAGATAACTAGTCAGGCGGATCAAAAACTATACCAATAGTAACAGTGTTCTGCTAACTCTAAATGGAAGGATCTGATGGCAGAGTCAAGACGGAGGAAATCCATTACATCTTAAAATTTGTAATTATATGTATCTATATTATGTAATCTGTTATGATCAGAATACTTTAAAATGTGGTACCGTAATGAGGACGAAAGCTATTCAAAATAGTAGATTGTATGACAAGGGTGCAAAGTAATACTTTTTCGGCGAGGGCGTTTTTTGAATCCAGAGCGAAGTGAGGGATTCTAGAGTAGAATCCCGAGCGTAGCGAGGGATTCTTTAGTAGAATCCCGAACGTAGCGAGGGATTCAAAGTACGTCGCCCGAGCCAAAAATATACTTGCACCCGAGTGATACACTCTACTTTTCATCACCCACTATGAGAAAATAATATATATCTACTACATCGCAATCGGGTTCGAACGGACACCGTCGCAGGCAGCGGAGAAAGAGTATAGCGAGAGCTGAGCGGTGGTGCGGATGTCTGCGTTGTCTCAAGGCGACCGGGCAACCAAGCGGGTTTGGAGCACAATGAGCACTTAAAGATGGTTTGGTTGAACTTGCTTATAATTCTGGTAACGAGTATTCAGTACGAGACAGATGTTATGTTCAGTAAAGAATAATCACTCTAATGTTGTTGCACATTTGCCAACTTATGACAAAATAAGTTATCAAAATTTTAATGACTTAATATTACAGCGATTTAATTTACAAACAAAGTTCTTGGCTTAAATTCTAATTTGAAATGTCACTACTGACAGGATGGATATAAATAAAGAAATATGCTGCAATTATTGAACTGTATTTACAAAATTTTGAGAGCGGGTTGTTAAACATTTTGACTTTGCGTAGAAAATTCATAAGTTAGCACACGATTGCTTATTGAAGTTTTCAGGAGTCATGTACCAGTCGAAAAGGATATTGATAATAATAAACATTAGATATGAAATGTAAGGAGGGAAATTGTATCACAGGCTCTTTCGGTTTTAGAGAAGGGTTTTAGATCTTTCTTTCCGCACGGATGGAGGGAGAAAGCTGCCCATCGGTTTGCTTCTTTCGTTCCACACGGATGGAATGGGGAAGCTGATCATGGGTTTGGATCTTTCTATCCGCAAAGGTGGAAAAAGAGAGCTTCCCAGTTGTGTTTGAAAGAAAGAAAAAAAGAAAGAAAATACGTGACACAAAAAAAAAAACGAAAAAAAAGACGTAAAAATATGTGAAAAAAAAAGAAAAAAAAGAAAAAAAAAAAGGAAAAAAAAGAGAAAAAAAAAAAAAATTCCACAAGGGTGGAAAAGAAAGCTTACCTTGTTGTAGAGTTGTAAAGGCGAAGAGAGAGCCCTGGCGTTAAAGGGGTTAATTTGAAGGCGTTGAGAAATTTTCTTGTTTTACGACTTTGGTACATGGCTCAGGTTAAAATGATACTGGTATTTCGAATGAGAATGACTTTATAATAGGTCAGGAAGGGCCGAGTGTAAAGAGATACTCGCGTGTGTATTTGGTTGTTACAGGTAATCTTCAAAGCCTAGTTCCGCTGGTAGGGCGAGGACGGATCACGGGAAGATGCCGAAACGCATACGGTTTTATCGCGATGACGTACCGAGTAAAAGTTAAAACAAATCGCGCAAATAATAAATTGGTAATTTTGTTCTAAATAAGTGTTGTTATGTTATGGAGTTTCTTCTCACTCGCTTCTTCTCCATAGCGACACTAGCGAAGCGAGTGGTAGTTTACGGTAGTCAGGGTTAAAAAATGCAACATAAAGTTTTTGAAATCCACTCGCAGCAGTAGCAGCAATAGTCATTTTTGATGTTAAAGATTTTGAGTTTTGTTTTGATTTGAAGTAATTGAAAATCGCGGATCGAGCAATGGTGATGGCGATGATATCGGAATGGAGCATCACCCAGGGACGGGTGACTGTCAGCGATGGCCGTGTCGGGAATAGTTAATCCATGTTATTCGTTTGGTGCTATTTAATCTGTAGTAGGCGCGGATCCATAGCGAATCGATACTCTATGGCGCGGTTGATCGGTCATTAGAAAAATAATAATGAAAAAGAAATGAAGGTGGTGTTGGTGATCGTAAAGATTCCTTATTAATTGTAATGCCGTGAATCTAAAAGAGTTAAATATCGCGTGACCGCGTGTGCGAGTGGTTAAAATCAATATCGTAACATCGCGAAGTAAATCCAATCAATACCAAAGCAAACCAAACCGAGTATTCATATTGAGCCAAAGAGAGATCATTGAATAAAGCAGTTGGTTACTTGATGGCTCAATCCTGTGTTTCATTTGATATCCTGAGTCGACGTCCTGACGAGAGAAGCCCATATTGCATAGTTTAACCAACACTTCCCACGATGCCCACACGAGAAGATCATTTAGAAATCAGTCAGGATGCCGATATATATATGTATATATATAATAGAAAATAATAGAAAATAATACGTAAAAATGCACGAAAAGTTAATTTTAATTTGAAAACGAAATCTTAATTTGATTTCTTTTTTTATTATTCAGCTGGCGGGGCCCTCGCGTCGTACCAGACATTCTTTATTCAAACAATATTTGCGTTCGATTTCTTTAGCGCAAAATACTAAAATGTTCTAAATTCAAAATAGGACGGAAAAGATCTAGCCGGCAGGAAAAGTTGTATGAAAATTCATTCCCGCCCGCTGAATAGAAAACAGCAACTTTGGAACCCCGTAAATCCGAACCAAGTCGTCTTTTTCGAATAGGTGTGATGAAAACATTATTTCGCGGGACGTAAAACCAAACGGAAAGTCATTATTTTTCCTTACAACGACATTGCCGTACACGGATATGCCCAATCATTAGCTCAGAAGAAAAACAGCGACCCAGTTGTGGAACTGTACCGGCCGACGTCCAGACCAGATCATAAAATACTTATAAGTGAGCTCTCAATAGCCCTCGCGACTGATGGCCGGAGTCACGGCAAAAACTGTGATCCATCGTCCTCATCTGTAATTAAGTGAGCACAAGTGTGGTTCTTGGGATTTATTGGTTTTTCTTACTTTCCAATAACAACGGCTGGGAGCGGCTTTCTCCTGCCCTTGCCGGGAGCCGCAACTTTGTAGAAATGTAACAATTTGTAACTGGTTTAGAACTGATATACTCGTAGCTCGTGCGAAACCGAAGCTCACCTTCATGGCCCCGATCCCGTTAGACACGGCTGATACATGGATTAGCGATTATGTACACAATGAAGGCAATAAACTTATTTGTTCAGGTAATTATATTCTAATTCAAATAATTTTTTTTCGATTGCATCAACAGTACTTAATTCAAGTAGATAACCCAAAAGTTCTACAGGGTGAATGTATTACATAAGACCTGAATGTACCCGAATTCCACAATAAATTGACTCTGATTCTGATTCTGATTAGTTTGCTAATCGCGTTTTGTTCGATGACACAGAGGAATTAAGATGTGAGGTGTTCTGACTATGACAGGAGATGATAATAAGGCTATGTTTAGCAATTATAGACCGATGCTATACAAGTGTGGCGTCAATACGTTCTATTCTAAATTGTAGCCGTATAAGCTCGAGAACGGAGCCGGTTCCACGAAGCGAGCCGTTAATAATATCTCAATGTCTACATTTACCCTCCCGTGGTACACTCACTAAAGGTTTTCCACAACACTACACAGACTATGAGTTATTGCTGTTTCTATTTAACGTAGGAAAATCTTAATTGAACATCGTTTAGTCTCGGTGTTATGTTAGGCCCTTTGATGTGTTAAATGTCTAGATTGAGCGTCGCCCTACAATGAAAACAAAAAAAAAACAAGGCAACATTATCAAGCATGTGTGCGTGCAGGCGATGTTTTACCCGTTCGTCTTTTGTCTATGTGTGTGTAATGATATAAAAATTGTGGCTAACAGTTGACACGTTTGCGCGGATTCGATGTTCCATCTAGATATTTAAAACATCAAAGGTTAGACCATATTGCTTCGATTTTTAAATCAAGTTATATTAAAATCAGGTTTCATTGCATGTTTATCTAACCACTAGGTACATGTAGAATATAGTGAAAATAAATAATATAGTTTTGTTGTACAGTAGAACCAAAATAATAATGCGCGTAGCATTCTTCGCAATTGTTCGGCATCGTTCGTATTTCCGAAGCGTTGGGAGATGATATCTTTATAGAGTGGAAAGTACATTTACTTCATGCATAATTTAATATATATTTTTTTTGTGGTAAAAGAGATAAATTAATATTGATTTATCAGTAACGAGATTTCACGCATGACCCACATAGGAAAGCGACGACGACGATTTAACGATGGAAAAAAGAAGGTTTAAATGAAAAGAAGATTTAGGTAAATAATCATTTCATCTGAATAACTATCGATTCTTGACTCATATTTCCTATGCTCATCTTCGCATTTAAGGGCATGATCACGAACTTTTTTCCATTCTTCCGAACCTATATTGTTGATTTTTTCTAAAATAGCTTCTTTACCTGACGTAACGTTCATTGCAATATTTCTTTTGGCAACGTGTTGTTTTATTTGCGCCCAAATGTTTTCGATGGGGTTGAAATCTGGATGATATGGTGGCAATCGTACAATTTTATGCCCATGCTCCTCCATTATACGGTCAATGGCAAATTCAGTGTATTGTTCTTTGTGTCTTTTTATAATTTCGTACAATTCAGGTTTGAGTTTATTTGGGTCATGAGGAACATTGTGTTGTTGTAACCACGCAATCATTTGTGGTTTGGGTGTATTTGAGTTTGGTGGTTTTACAGACAGCTTATTATGATATGGGGCGTTATCAATTACCAACACACTATTACGAGGCAAGTTGGGAATCAACTGATTGCGTAGCCAAGTTTGATAACGTTCGGCGTTTATTTCTTTATGATAGTCACCTTCTGAGTCGACACATTTATGTAACATTAAAGCCCCTGAGACGAAGCCTTTTTCATTGCCTGCATGTACAATAATAATTCGCTCTCCTTTAGAAATGGGTTGTTTAATACCTTTTTTGCTGCTGTCTTGCCAAGTTTTACCTTTAGTATGCGATGTATGCACGTATGACTCGTCCATAAATACTATGTTTCTACCAGCATTTCTCAGCTGTTGTATTTCTCGGAGATATTTGATCCTTTTTAAACGTATATCTGGCTTTTCCATAAGTAACCGTCGGTTGGTATCAGTTTTCAGAAACCTAAACCCCATGTCTTTCAAGATGAGCCTTAAAGTCTCTACACAGCCTTTGAAATTAATAGCTTCGATTAACTTTTTTCTCAAATTATTTACAGTTGGGAGTTCTTTGAGCGTCAACTGAAAATTGTATATCATATTTCGAATTACACAATAGTCGAAATCATCAAGTCCCATCCGAAACCTACTTTTAGGTTTTCCTTTTTTCGGTGTGGAAAATTTCATTGATTGATTTTGCCTTTTTTCGTTCAATATATTAGTCAAAGTTCGGCGTGAAATTCCTGTAGATTTTGTCACACGCTCCTGAACTTTTTTAAAATAACCGTCATGGTCGTTTTTGAATACATTAGCTTCATTTAAGAAATAAAGGTACACATTAAATACCATTTGCCGTGCTTGTGAGTTAAGCGGCTTCCCACGTTTAAATTTATCCATTCTGGAAGGATTCGATCTGAAAGAAGATGAAATGGGCGGAGTTGTAACACTCTATCAAATTTATGTAAGCTTTTTATGTGTTTTATTTTTTATGTGTATTCTATTTGAATTTTATTAAAATGACGAGTTAAAAATATATTATATGTACCCTGTATGTATGTATGTTTAAACTTACCTCTGAAAACAAAACCAAGAAGGGTGTGTAATATCAGCTCTATATATTTCCACATAAAACTGACAACTGACTGACATTCAACTCACCGGCGGCGCCCGTCGACCGCCGCCGACCGTTCGAACTTGTTATCGATTGATATTGACTCCTATTTCTATCGCACAAGATGCTAAATGCAAGAGCATTGGTTAGGGCTCTTACGATTCAATAATTCGGTTGTTTCCGGAAACGCGACCACTGGCGAAGATTTGTACGCGCATTCTATCTTTGGTTCTACTGTAACATATAATTACAGGCTATTGATGTTAAAGATGATGTTGATATATTAAATAAATTGCGTAAGTGTGGTAAAGGAATGGTGCACCCATGACGCTGAATGGCCACCGACTGATGGTCTGCCATCTACGGGATGAGGGTAATAAGACACCAACAATTACGGCGATGGGGCGCGCGAGCAAAAGCACATAAAGCTGTTATCGTATTATTTTATTTTACGTGTAAAACAGATTGCTTACTTATTCGTGGGGCACGCGAACCGGCTTGCAGCGAATCTAGAGCATTCAATTTTATGTTTTGAGTGTGCAATCGATCTTGTGTAAAGTGGTCACTTTACTTGAGTCTGTAAATACATTCAGCCTCGAACATTGACAGTAGAGTTGTGTCCAATGTGTGACCATACCAATGTTCATTTAAGTACAAGTTTATTTAAGGCATTGTATAAAGTTAGTAAGTAATGCAAACCACAAAACCTATTAAAATCTTTATTCTAACTCGAATTAATCATAAATTATACATAATATATGACAATAAAAAATTAACCGACACGGGTCATTCGATGTAACAAAATATATTTCTCTATTCCGTGGACGAACACGAATCACTTAACTGGCACAACTGGAAAAAAGTCTGACTAGAAATCTAATACTTTTCCCATTCGCGTTCTTTAGTTCTCCCATAGTCGGCGCTTGTCGAACCGACGCTGCGTCGATTTCATTAGCCTGTTCCTGTCCAACGGGGTTGTTAGAATGTTATAAAGCTAACGAGTCACAATTAAGATATCCCCGTTTTATTTGCGATTCAACTCTCACACTTACACGCATCTACGCGCCATCTACGGCACCTCATGTATTCATTCAACGCACGGACGTACCGACAGCTAGTTATATTTTATTTACGACGGCTCAACATTTCTTCTCAATTTATTAACATTTATCAAATCTCGGCCTTCACATTTATCAATTACCGAGCCCTGTCATCTTCAGCTATCTGCGGTATCCAATTTCTTTCATATTTCTAATTATGTTGCTGCCATTTCTGGAAGGTTTGTGACATATTTGTGCTCGTTTTCTAGGTAATGTCAAGTAACGTCAGCAATCCTGGGTTTCTTGTTTTGATGGACATTACGTTTTTATAACTCAGGGGAAGAGAAACGAAGGAATCTACAATTAAAGTGCTCAGTTAATAACTTGCCTGCTTGAATGCGCTTTGATAGTTGTACATTACTAACATTTCCACATTTTTACACTGCCTGTATTTCTTAATTATTTTCCGTCATTTCTGTTTCCTTAGTTTTATTACCCTAATGTTATTCTTTGTTATTATTAGTATAACTCTCTGTAATAGATGGTCTTGTGTTGATTGAAATATTAAAGTTATACAAAATTGTTTTTCATTTCCACTAGCATCTTAATTAAGAGGCAAGTCTGAATCAGTCTCATTTTTTGTGCTTTTTGTGTAATTATAAAGCCATGCCTTGTAGGTAACAATATCTTGACTATAATTTTAGTGATCTTTATTTCCCATTTAAACTCACTTCTTCCGCGTGAATCTTCTGTCGTTTCCTTCCAATGGTTTCAGCTTCTCGGACGGTGTCGGGTAGTTGAGTGCGAGCTGTCTCCGGCATGAATAGCGTTAGGGCTCCTGACAGGAGGGACGTCAGTCCAAAGATAAGGGCCGGTAAACCTGACCAGTAAGCCATCTAGAACAAAAAAGGGTCATTTAAAGTAGGTCGAACTATGAAAATATAAATTGAAGAAATCACTGTCAGAACCATTGTCCGGAAATCCTAATGAGTAATGTGAATCAAGTAACGTGTAATTAAATTTCTGAATTATTTCACTTTTACTAAAGAAGTCATAAGGCTGAAATAAAATCATTAATTCAGCAACTAAGTAGAAAGATATTTTTATTAAGGAACAGAATACTGACAAGTAACGGCGTCTGTGGAGCGATGAGGGAGCCGACGCGGCCCATGGCGGAGCATATGGCGTGCATGGAGTTCCTGGTGTAGGTGGGGAACAGCTCGGAGGTGTACATGTACACGATGTTGTACGAGAACGTGGCCAGCATCTCGAACACCATGAACACCACCAACCCGACCCACGCGTAACCTGCAGACAATTATACTCTATACAAAAAAGATCGATTGAACTAACACTACGTAACATAGCTTTAGTTCGTAAAACATATAAGTATACTTTCTTGGACCATTCCAAGTTTTTTTTTATGGAGTTAAAGTAGCAAAAGAGCATGCAGCACCATCCTTCCGCTGATGCAAAACAATTTTAAATATAAATTTCAAAGGCACTAAATAATGTTAATATTAAGAAGAAGATTGTGTTAAGAAGAACTTTTACCTTTTGGAATAAATGGCTGCGATATACAAAAAATACCACCGACGATAAACGAAGATACCAACGGCAGTTTTCTTTTATATTTGGATAAAGCAAGCCAGTAAAATACGTTCGCAGGAATGTCCATCATCATCAGCAGAGCAAAGTTGATGTACTTATTTCCATCGATGAGTACCGAGCTGATCATCATGCCGTAGTTTATCAACGTGATGGTGAACCACCAAACCATGCAGACCAGGAACCGTTGCAACATTATTCTCGATTTGAAAGTCTTCATCAGCAATTTCCTGTCATTTAACTTGCTGGTAGTATCTTCGTCAACATAATCTAGCTTGTCCAGCATGATCCTATCGACGGTCACGTTATTTCTTTTAGCAATCTTTTCTATTAGTTGAATGGCTTTTTCTTTCTTCCCTTTGCTAAAAAGCCATCTGATGCTCTCGTCGAGGAAGAAGGAGTATGTGAGAATGATAAGGGTTGGTGCGTAGATGACCCGCAGGAAGTTCCTCCAGTAAGGCACAGCCCAGGCAATGAACGGCATTATAATGAGGCCTACTGTATAACAATTCAGTAGAATCATTTGGAAGAAAACGGCACGTTCCTTCTCGACGATTTCGATACCTGAAATGAACGTTAATATAAATATATTGTGGAATATTGCTTTGCTCAATCATATAGTAGAAGCAATTGTTGTTCTTGTATCTTTGATACTATATTTAAATACTCACTCAACATAAACATTGGTGAGAGGGCGTCACCGATGGCCGCCTCCAATCCTTCTAGTGCGATGTAAAACCAAAATGAAGAAGCAAAGCTCTTTGTGATTCCCAAGATTGCTCCCATAGTGCCCGCGAACACCGCTGCTGTCTTTCGGCCAAACCTGACGTAATGCAAAAGAAAAAACATTATCCATGATGTAACTTCTGTAATTTTGATTTGTACATTAGAGAAAAAACACTCCATTTTTGTTTATTAATTGCGCACGTTCAGTAATTAAGCTAGCATTAGCCATTACTTCGAAAAGATATTGCTTAAAAGTGTGGTGTAGGTATATCTCTCTTCCGAGATTATCTCTAATCTTGTCGGTTTATTTTCTAAACTCGTTTTCGGGTGTCTATTGTTAGTGGTTTGTTGCTTGTGTGTGACGTTAACTGTGCATACTATTGCTAAGTTACCTGTCAGAGACTTGCCCTTGCAGCAAGAGGCCCAGCATGTTGCCGAAGCTGTGCACGGTGCCCACCAGCGGCGGCTTCCAGTCCTGGCACGCCAGCCCGAACTACACAACACAGACAATCATCGTCATCATAAGGGTGCGGTTCCACTGAGGCGGAGCGGAGCGGAGCTGTGTGCGATTCACCAATCACATGGTTTGAAATCCACATCTTATTGTGCCTCGTATGGATTTCAAGCCATGTGATTGGTGAATCGCGCACGGCTCCGCTCCGCTCCGCCTCAGTGGAACCGCACCCTAACTCTCCCACTGCTGAATTCGTGTCTTCTCTCATAACGTGTAGGGTACAGGCCATAGTTCAACACGCCGGCCAAGTACATATGGGCCTATTACACATACCTTTGAGACCTTTATGCACAACGGTCTGGTTTCCTCACGATGTTTTCCTTCGTAGGAGCAGGTGATAATAAAAGGGAAATAATACGCGAGCATTAATTTTTGAAAATTAGATTTGAATCTGAACACCCCAGTTCGCGAGTAAAACATTTGAAGAACTCGGCTATCACTGCTCTTCTGCTAATAATAATATTATGCTACATCTTTAAATAGACCACACAAGTAGGAACATGAGTTTCAACTCACTGTTCTATCGCGGCTTTCAATTTTAATAATGTGCAACATCAATCAAAATACATTTGTGTCCATTATTAGACAAATTAGCTTGTGCCATAGTCGTATAATGCCGAGATAGCGATGCTAATATAAACGTGACGTCACGGCTGCGAGAGTGGTTTGTCATGAATAAATGTATGTATAATTGGTATTGATTATGACGCCCATCCATCACCGGTATATAGGTGGTCCTCAGAACGTGGTATTAGGTAAAGCGAGCGAAGCTGCCAATTAAAATAATGTAGCTTTTTAATGCTTCGTTTTTTTGTTAATATGGAAAACGCTAATGGATTTAAGATATTAGAAGCTAAGAGTGCAACAGGTGGACTGATAAATATCTGGTTTTATGGTGTTGATGTATGTAGAGAGGGAGGACATAATGTAACAAATTGATAACAACAATTAGACTGAAAACTTCTGCATTGCGCTTAATATACTAGAACATTGTTCGTTATTAAAATTAGTTCATGATTATGAATATGAATCAAAGTATCGAAGTGAGAGGTCGAAGTAAAATTTAAAATGTAGATTTCGGGCAAACTGATCCTTGCGGTTAATTTGTACCGAAGCAGATAAGGATATCGGGCCCCGAAGCGAAACTCTCCGTATTTTATGTTGGTGATTTAAATTATGAAAGTAGAGCCTCCTTATAGCTGTGAGTGCCAAGAAAGGGTCTAATGAACGTACGTATATATTAATCTTCCCATGGCGCTGGCGGTCGGCGGTCGGTAGCCGCCGGCGACTTGCCACGGTGTGAATTATACCACCGATATTTGTTAAGGGTATCGGCAACAAAACATTTTGACGAATTCTCAGGCAATTAATAGATTACACTTTTAAGATGACATTAATGACAGGCAATTAATTAGCTTTACTAACGTTCACGCTCACTCGCCTGGTTTACAAAAATACAACTGTTCTTTCGTTACGGATTTAAGGCAACATAAAAGCTAAAGCATAAATCCTATTTATTCCCTATCCTGCAAGAATTTCGGAAAACCTAGATTATAATGGTGATCCTATCTTCCTTAAAACCTAAGCCCATTATATTACCTTATCTATGCTTAAGCCTGTCAGTGTCACCCCAAAAACTATACCTTCTTAGAGAGTGCCTATGTCACGTATCTACGTAATTCATTGTCCAATCTTGTTGTCCAAAATGTAATTCAATTAAAATGTATTGATATTATTTGTAAGTCCCTAGTGGCCATAATCATGAAGCAGGGCCTTAAACATACGCGTGGAGGAAGATGCTACAACTGGTCCCGGCTGCACCGCTGCTGTGACAACCACCGACCATTTGATTCACGGCCGACACACAGGCGGACGGACAACAAATTGTATAATAACAACACCGCGCCACACGGTAGCTACGCGCATGTCATTTTATTAGACTTTATTTTATTGTAACAGGGAGAAACGTGTTGATTTATGGAGAATGAGAACTTCCTTTTTCATATTTTAAAGAAGCTGCAATCTGTCACAAAAATACTATTTTACTTCTTTTTATTTCTGTCCAAGGGCCGCACTATGGCCCTTTAATACCCTTAAAGAGGCATCACCAGAGTCCCCGCAATCTCTACGAGTATCCACGTGCAACCCTTATTCCCCACGTCTTCCCACGTTTTGCACACCTTATTCCCCACGTCTCGCTCTAAAGCTACCGGCCGGCCTAGAGGATAGTCCTAAGTAGAAAATTATCTGCTGGTTTCATCGTAGATTAAACATTCAAATCAGGCATTAACTAAGTATATTAATGATTCTTTTTCTGACAAAAAGGGAAAATAAAAAAAATCTGCGTATATAACTTTAGTTACCTGTATTCTCTTCTTCATTCTGTTGATTTTAATTTATGTACCTTGATGTCAAAAATATATGTATCTTATTATTCATCATCATCATCTCAACTCATCATGGCCCACTAGTGAGCATGGGTTTCTTCTCAGAATAAGAAGGTTTGTTAGTAGCAAACATAATTAATCCTGTTTAAGAGCTCTATCAGTAAGGAATGTCTCCGTCGGCAGTGAACTGCTGCAACTCCTTTATTACAAATCTCGGTATAACTTTCAAGATAAGCATCAAGTTATGGGAATGCCGTAAACTATGTTATTTACGTGGCCGTCGGACACACCACGGACATTACTTATGTACCGTCATATATTACCACGAGTACTAACATATAAATGTTACATGGGATCGGCACCAATAATTCCTTCTCACGTAAAATCGAATATAATTATAATTTATACAGTAGCTGAGTTATTTCTACGTTATGTTTATTTCTTGTCAATTAACTTATCAAATGAATGGAAAACATCAAATAGATACTTAGTAACATTGTGTCGTAAAGCTTAGAATGTGTTTGCGTCTTAATATTTAAGAACAATATTTGCACTTGAACTGGAAATAGCTGGCGTATTACGGTAGGTCGAATGATAAAAATCTTTTAAGATGTTAGAAGTGTCACACGAGCCCTAGAAGACAATCTTCGATTTCACTTATTAATTTTCCAATGGATGGCGGATAGCAAGCGTAATGAACGATGATTCAAATATTATTTGTATCATCACACTTGCTCTTTCATTTGACAAGTATCAAATTGCAATTAGCAATCAAATGTTTAAACATTTTCTGTTGTTTCCCCTAAATATATCGTCGAATTCATACATTTTTAATTTCGATAACTTAATTATATTCATTAATTTATACATTCTTAATTGTACGTCCAGTGTATTATGTAAATGCTTGACTACGATCGCACATGATAGTAAGTGATGATTAGGTTCGGTTCTTTTCGTCAAACTTGCTAAAATCAAGTAGCAGATATGTCAAAATGTAACGAAATTGTAACAAACAGTTGTGCTTTGGTTATTCGCAATGGTGAGTACGAAGTACTAAAAGGGATGAAGTAATAGTAACTTAAATAAATCAGTGTTGCCAAACTAAATAAATTCTACCTTCATAGTCCCAGCTAGCTGCCGTGTACCAGGTACTAGGCTCCCAGCAACACGCCGCAGGTTACGGCTGGAAGCGATTCGGCATTGACATTAGCATTCGCGGGCAGTTCCTGTTATTGTACATGCAAATGACGCTGCTACGAGTATGAGCGTTGCATAACAGCGCCCGCGATGTCGTCGGATGCATATCTAATGATGTTATGTTTAATATCGTGTGATACTGCGGGTACTTTCAACTGTGGACAGGGTTGCCAACTAGATCGCGTAAATAAGAACACGTAGTCGCCTCAATAGGTGTTTAACTAAACAGAGAAACTGTTAGATCACCGATACGTGTTATGTCGGATGTTCTTTCTATTGAACTGAGAAATCGCGCGTTCAATGTTTTACATTGTAAACTACAGTGCTAGTTATTTTCTGTCTTATCTACACGTAAAACGTGTCATTCTAAATATTTTATTACAATAAAATAAAACCACAACTGTCACACAACTTAGTTCAAACTTGCCATAATTTATCTACGTTGCTAAATTATAGAAATAACTGTTTCATATTTCAATTAAATCAGTGTCTCTACGTTTCCTCTACCATTGTCGTTTTTTATGGTATTTGAAGACGATTAAAATTATTTATTAACTAGCGAACCGCCCTCGTTTCGCTTCGGGACGGGTAAGTAGGTATCAGCCGCGTAGGTCCCGCTCCCGTAGGAATCTCGGGATAAACTCCCGACTCCGCGGGAAGACAGACTTGTTAGTTTTATATGAATATATTTATTTAGAAGTTGTACCTCTACGCGTAGGAGTTTTTAGGGATTTTTGGGATAAAAAGTATCCTACTTATGTGTTATTCTGGGTTATAAACTATCCGTGTACCAAATTTCATTTAAATCCATTCATCCGTTTTTTGCATGATTGAGGAGTTTGAGGACCAAACATTCAAAGACAAACATACAACTTACAAACTTTTACATTTATAATATTAGTAGGATAATACCACAGTGATCTATAGATCAACAACTTTTAAGTTAATAAAATTTTACTTAAAACGTAATAGAAAGTTTTGGTGATAACCTTCCCGTCCGTGACTGGCAACCCTAACGACATAGCTGGCATCCGCGCAGTGGCGAGCGGCCAGTGGTGTGAGCTGGTGGCAAAAAGCCGTCGAATGGCGACCACTCGGTCCCGTTCGGGTGCGGCGCTATGCCGGCGTCGCGACAAGCCCAACTGCCCACCTTCCATACATTGACCCTAAAAACTTGTTACACCCTAGAACGACACGCCTGTTGCATTTTTATCCTACTTTACTGCTTTATTATTCCTTTTTAGTATGATCGCAATACATATTAATCTTTTATTTTTTTCTGTGTTTTATGAAGGCGATGTGACATGTGACACTTTTTTAATCGTGAGTTTAACAGGACTACACCTAGCAACAAGTTTCAAAACAGCATTCTATAATATGCCGTTGCCCGTAAGTCATATAAACTGGTAATGCCAAGTACCTGGTAACAAATTCATACATGGAACTTCCTCTGTTCAAGTAATTTCCTGTGCAACCGATGATACTTACGACTAAAATCTTATTAGTGAACACCAAAGAAAACACGACCTAAGAAGAGATCAAAGGTCTATTTTTCGTACGCGACTCAGTATTACCTAGACGTCCTAGACTTAGAATTATCTAACAATCTTATTAGCACTACTGGGCTAGTTCCACTCAAGAACACGCAGAATTCAATTGGATTGTGTTGATTTATTTATTCGTTGTTAACAACACTGCAGCAGAACTTAAACAAGAATAAATTGTAACAACAAACAAAAAGAAAAAAAAAACTTACAAACTTAAGAAACATACAAGAACACAGTTACACACTTACACGCTAAATTAAATATATAAAAAAACTAAGTAAACAATCAATCAATACATAATACTTTACTCGTAATTATCTACAGCAAAGAACACCAAGCTAGCGGGTTAGCTACTAAATACAACATTCGCGACGTAAATGAAATCTAAGACATTTTTGAATCACACTCTACGATCGACGTAGCTATTCTATGAGGGACGGAAGCTAATAGCTATAGCACAGGCGATGTACACTAAAACGTATGTAAGCGATCCGAAACTCGTATTCAAATCGTTACCAGAATTTGGTTGAACTTAAAGCAGACGATACAATCATATACCTGCCACACTGTACGATGTGAGAATGTGACACAGCCAGAGTTGTAATCTTGTAAACCAGGACATTTCTATATCTATAACCTGCAGACTGTAGTAGCAAGTTTTATTTCAATCAGCGACCCGATGGTATCGCGCGGCATAACACCCAACGACGAACCGATCAGTACCGATCAGATCTGATCTACGTCGGTCACGAGTCACACCGCGACGGCCCGCCGCCGTCCTCTCACTAATCAATTGATTATTTTGAGTAATGATATTATGGCCTATTGTGATTTGTCAGATTTAGTTTACGATGTAATTTGTCGACGGATGCCGAGTCATTCAATTATTGTGTGATACCGCGACGTTTGGGTGGTGCCTGAGCGGAGAGCAGATTAGTTTATGTATTTAGGTTATTCCACACTAACCTTCTTCGGCATAAACATTGTTTGTAAAACTTCTACGATGCTCATAAATATATTTTTAGATGTAATGTCCGTACCTTACCGTACCGTCCGTACCGTACCGTTACAGAATGGGCGCTTAGATACGTATGTTCGTTAAACAGATACTTATTTAACAATCCACGTGTAATGTAAAGCTAAAAATGTATTCTGTTGCTATATAATAAACTACTAACAATGTAGCAGTTAGCAGCTAAACATGACTGGGCAATTTTCTTTTTTTACGTCAATATGTAGATCAACTTTGTCCGCAGTAGCCTTTCGAAAACCTATCCTTATGAGCTGATGACTTTGAACAGATCTTTATAGATTGTAACTAAAAACCATCTCAATCACGTCAGCATCCCCCCGCATAATAATCGGTCCGTCTGTTTAAGATATGGAGGTACCCCACAGAGGAGCTACAATAAATCAGCCAGACTCACAGACACATTAAACTAGTGGGACCCCCCTTTTTGCGTGGAGTGTTAGTAGTGTTGTGTTAGTGTTAGTTGTGTTGTACTAGTGTTGTGTAGGGAAGGACGACAGTATGTGTGGCCGCTTACCGTTGTAAGGAAGGCTAGCGATGGGGCATTTAGTCTCTCGCGGGCAAAGCCCGGACACAAGGGCGCCGCGCTCGGAGGACTCCGGTTGTGTTCCTTTTGGAGATCCCGGAGTTCTCCACAAGCGCTGAGGTAGGTCATCGGGGGTGTTTTAGTACCCACTAAAAAAATCCCACATAAACCTGTGTCGCTCCCACGGCACCGGGTACGTTTTGAAGGTTTCCCCCTCGATAACAAAAAAAAGTGTTGTGTAGTGGCTTACCTCGGCAACGAAGCTGTCAGGCACCTCGTAGACCCACTCGGAGCAGTCCTGCACGGCGCTGGTGTTGAAGGCCTCGCACAGGCGGTCCAGGCTGCGGTACCGCTGGCACTGCTTGACACCCTCTTCCTCCTCGCCCCCCGCACCCCCCGCCACCAGGCTGGCGTTCAGCCACGGCGTGAGGAACGGCGTTGTGGAGTCATCGCATTCGGGGATCTTGCATCTGTCCACAGTTGAAATATTCGAGTTACGAGTACCTTGCGACGATTAAAAGCAACTGACATGTAATTATGTAAAACTTAATTATTATGGGGTAAAAAACAAGTCGCTTAGCCTGATTAGGTCTTACTTAAGTGATAGAGTCCAAAAAGTTAGTATAAATGATATTAAATCATCAGGGTCTAAGGCTGTGATGGGTGTTCCACAGGGCTCAATTTTAGGTCCTTTTCTTTTCTTAGTATATATAAATGATTTACCATATTATGTAAAAAAACATGCGGACATTGTGTTGTTTGCTGATGACACATCATTATTATTTAAGACGGACAGAAATAAACGTAATTTTGACGATGTCAACAATGCTTTGTCGCATATATCAAAGTGGTTTACAATTAATAATTTACTCCTAAATGCAAGAAAAACTAAATGTATAGAGTTTACCCTACCAAATGTAAAGAATGTCGATAAGACACTTAAATTAAATAATGAAGCATTAAAAATGGAACAATCAACAGTATTTTTAGGAATTACCCTGGATAGTAAACTACAATGGGGCGCGCATTTAGCAACTCTTGCGACGAAACTTAGTAGGGCTACTTATGCGGTTAGAAAAATAAGACAGCTTACTGACGTAGAAACTGCTAGGCTTGTTTACTTCGCATACTTTCATAGTGTTATGTCTTATGGCATATTACTGTGGGGTAAAGCAAGCGATATACAACAAATCTTTGTATTGCAAAAGAGGGCCATTAGAGCTATTCATAAACTACGGTATCGGGAATCTTGCCGTGATAAATTCAAAGAATTAGGTATACTTACAGTAGCCTCACAGTACATATATAGTAATATAGTTTTTGTAAGAAACAACATAAATGCATATAAAAAAAACAGCGACTATCATAATCGCTTAACAAGAAAGATGCATGATTTGGCGACGCTTTCATATCGGCTAGGTAAAGTGCAGCGTTCTTTTATGGGGCTTGGTGTACAGTTCTATAATAAAGTCCCTAAGGCAATCCGTGACCTGCCTTCAGAGTTGTTTAAGAAGCATGTAAAAGCACAACTCGTAGACAAGAGCTACTATAGTATACAGGAATATTTAGATGACAAAAAGGCATGGAAATTACCAGCTCTGCAACCAGCTCCGCTACGTTAGTGCTTACCTGTATCAATTAAGTTATATTGTAATTTTTATTTTAAAAGATGCGGAGGAGTTTTTTTTCGCCGTTTTTTTCTCCTCAAGCACTTTTCCAAAACGGTGGTAGAATCAAAAAATTGACGTTCATAAGTGAATTTGTAAATTCCTAGATGAAATAAACAGTTTGACTTTGACTTTGACTTTGACTCACGAATACTAACGGGTTCTGATGAATTGAGTGAGCGACTGGATAATGGCAACGATGGATGAGCGATTTACTTGTTCAAATATAGATACATATATTATCAGCGTTAATTAGAACAATGGCTAAATAACATTTCTAGCATTCTACGTCAGTCGAACCAGGACAAATTTCAAAGTAGATACGGGTAGGTTTATTACACATTTCATAATGACAAACTATAGGTATATTCAGAACAGTAAGGGTGCGGTTCCACTGAGGCGGAGCGGAGCGGAGCTGTGCGCGATTCACCAATCATATGGCTTGAAATCCACATCTCATTGTGCCTCGCGTGGTTTTCAAGCCATGTGATTGGTGAAGCGCGCACAGCTCCGCTCCGCTCCGCCTCAGTGGAACCGCACCCTAACTGCTGTTACCTTTTTAATGGACCCTTTCGCGTTTAGACTAAGCAGTTGTAAACCGTTGAAGACTGCCTGCTCATCATTTCATTAGAGTATTCAAAGACTGCAGCGGAAGACACAATTCTTGTAAATGACCAACGTTAATCACTGTTCGTTCTACTTATGGTCTTGGATTCCTTTAAAAACGAAAGGGTTAAAATCATGATAATACAATCAAACTAGACCAAAAATAAATTCATCTGTTAGATATCCCTGTATCACTTGCTTTATTTTTTACTATGAATGGCATTTGCATTAGAGAGGCATTTAGAGTTATTCGCCTGATTAGCTTGCAAAAGATTTATACCTCATTTAAAAATGCTTTTATCCTCAACGTTCCTAAAGCAACAGAGATTCCGGAATGGATCGAATCCCCACCTCCCTTTACCTGTTCCTATAAAAATCTTTACGTTTTTCAATTGTGTGATCGTCCCTACCTCATCACAGTAGACGGCTTATTACTTGTTGAGGGCTAGTTCCTCGTTCACCAATATTCTACACTCATAATTACCACCAGAAACTAAGCTGTAAGGACAATTCAAGTAGACGTGTAAAGCTGCCTGTACAAAACCTAAGTCGCGAGGCATCCGGCTACTACTTGCCTGTAACTGACGTCCTCGACAGCGAACACGTAGTTGACGTTGTACATGGAGTTGGTGGCGTACACGAGCGCCAGCATGCACATGGTGACGAGCTGGTGCCGTCCGAACGCGCCCAGGTTTTCCAGTACAGTGTCCAGCTGCACCGGCTTCTCGGCTTCCACTGCACACATCTTGCTGTCGGCTCCTTGCGGCTTTTGACGACCAACTGCCTTGTTAACTGTGTCACGTGTTTATGATATCCTGGTATCTCATTCAATATTACGTTCGTTGTTTTCTTTATTTTCTTTTGGACTTTTTACTGCTTTTTCTTTCGTTTGGCTATTACAATAATTGTATGCAGCTCGGGCTAGTCTTTCAAGTTACACATCTGTTGTTTTTAAATCTTTATTTGCTGTAGACGCACATTCGAGTGAATTTAATGCCACGTTAAATGAAATCTCTTAAGGATTTACATTTTTTAAGATTCCTTTCACGGTTTTCTGTAAGAGTATTTCTTTGAGGTTGTTGCCGTTACACTTCTCCAAGAACGCAATGTCTAATGCGTCCTGACTTTTAATTGTGTATCAAATTGGAATATCTGTAACAAATTATGAATACATTTTTTAATTGGTGTTGATAAAGAAGGTGTATTATATCTCGTTATATTTTCATTGTGTTCTAAACTATTGTTTAAAATTATTGCAAAACAACTATATTACGATTGAGGTAGGTATCGTACCGGCACATACACACAATACATTGATATCCCTGTATGCACTAGTGATTAAACTGTGTTGATGCATTTACAAGTAAATATTTATTTAATTATGTGTTTGTTATCTTTATCAATAATGTTAAGGCCAAAACATGTTAAAAAATATATTTTGCTTCTTTAAAATCGCTTCACAGTTGGTTTGAGTTGGCATATTTTTATAATTTCGCTAACGTAGGTATTATAGGATAAGCGTATATTAAAAATCTATATTAATACTTAGTAAGTAGCCGTAACAATGTTATCGCGGACGGTATCCCAGAACGAACGAACGAAAGTGTTAGGTATTAATTAACATTTTATGCAACAAATAAATAAATAAATACATTAATAAAATATGAAACTCTTTCATTATCGGTGACGTGTTCTCAAGTTGCTATAATATCTTGCAAGTTAATAAGTATTTATTAGTTCGTAGATCGTAAATAACGTTAAAGTTTACGAGTGGTCATAACATTATGTCATTGTAGCTGATACATGAGAAGTAGCTCCGCGTTAATTTACGTAAAGACGTTCCCGGCCAATCGGACATCGCTACAGCCATCGGAGACCACTTGAATTACCATAAATCGGCCATTCGACGATAGAACCAGTCGCTCTAGCTATAGTAAGGACGTGTTCTACCATCGCCGTGTGAACATTACGGGCTCGCAACTCGTCAGAAAGTTACCAATTTAAAAGTGACTTGGGAAAATGAAAATTGCCATCAATGAAATTACAATCAGTTTACGAATAAAGTTTATTTTGTGATGTGATGTTGCCTTTGAAGCCACAGGGAGGAGGTGGACAGATGTGCAAAGATGTGCATCTTTACTGGCGGGGCGTATAAAGGGCCCTGGTGCGGCCCGAAAAATGTCAATTGTGCGGCCCTTGACAAAAAAGTGTGACGAACGTTGGTCTACAATGAGGTGCGTTATGTTAACTCGTCTACATCGTAGTTCGCCGGTAACATCGCGGTCGGGCGTACCTATCGTTCGCTTACATCGTAAAAATTAGGGGTCTATTAGTTCCGATAACGCTTCCAATTAATGGAATTATAATTATTTTGTCTTTTGTCTGAGTTGATGTCACCCGCTTGTTTAGGTTTAAGTGGACGTAGAGTGCTTTTTATTAATTTTATTCCATGTTAACGGCAAGAGGAACTAATTTTTTAAAATTCAGGAATGCACTTGAAAGTTTTAGACGGTTTTTAACATAAATCTCGGTTCTGACATAAATCTTTGAATAATGAAGATAAAGGAGCAGAAAGTATTGTAAAAAATAATTACTACTTATAACAATTTTAATGCTTATGAATGACACTCTCACCTTTGCTGCACCGATCGGGATCTAATTGCAAACTACACAGAGTAAGTAAATATCAAAGTATGAAATGCCGACCGCAAGACAGTGGCGGGCCGCGGGCGGCGGGCCGGGGGCGGCGGCGGGCCGGTGTAGGGTGTCACTCGGCCTGCCGTCGCCGCAACAGGTTAAACTCGTGATAAACACGTCCACATTGTTGCTTAGTCGCTCTACTATACCAACACTAGCGATCGTCTCCTGCCTTCAGTTGTTTCACTACTATATTCAGTTGAATTGTGACCTTGTCCTCCTAATAGTTGCAAGCACTCACTGCCGTCACCAGTGTAAGAAATAGTTATATTAAGTTTTATAAATATATATATATACCAAATAAATACTACCAAAGGTCCAAATAATCTACCAAAGTTCGATTGTGTGTTGTAAAGTGAAAATACTTTGAAAACAAATTTTAACCGACGTAAAAACTTTCAAAGAATATAAATTGCAAGTTACCTTAACACAAGTGTGCTCCCTTTGAAGGATTTATCAGGAATGCAGATATTTTAGTGCGGTTTTCACAAGTAAATTCAGAACACCGAGTGTTTGCCGTGGACGAGGACCTAATCAAGCTAAGTACACTCCGCGCCACCGTATCAGCAATATTTTGGACAGTATTTGTCGACTTGTTGACTTACGGACGAATGTTGACATTTATAACGTACTGCTAGAATAAATCACTTTTACTTTTTATGACAGGCGACGTAGAGATAAACGGGTACATCGACTATATAGTTAAGTGTTAGCCGCTATCTTGATGACTCCCCGCAGAATTATAGCTTCCTTTCGAGATCCTACGATCAGGGCCCGAAAATCCAGAGTCACTTATCTATCACTACCTGCTTAACTCAAACTAATATTTGTATTGATAATCGGACACTTATGATAGCATAATTAAACCCATATTTTCGTATGATAACAATTTGTTTGTTAATTTTTTTTTTTTTTTTTTTTTTTTTTTTTTTTTTACCTGAAGAAAAGGAATAGGTCGACCCTCCGGACACGGGGGAGGGAGGTGGTGAATGCTCATGCATACCAGAGCAGCCGGCTGCTCTGGCGTGAGGGACTCACGACAAGCATACGCTTGTATAACCTACGTGCCTTACCCCCTAAACACCACCTGAGGTTGGCTTTGGTCGCATGACCTCTAAGCCTTCATCGAAAGCGACCCCGATTGGAGAACCGGGGCGCAAGCGGTGCTCCCTAGGGAGCACCGCCGGAGACTACTATAGACTTATAGTTAGAGAGGGACTTGCGCTCCCATCTGGATGAGCGCTATCTGAGTTGCCTTTATCTTCTAACTGTTTCAGGGCCGCTAGAAGGCGGTCCAAGTCAGATGATAGTTTGTTAGGGGGGTCCGAGAGGACGCTCCTTGGTCTCCGGACTAGAAAGCGGGAAGGGGGAGGAGGGAGGTAATCCGCTGCCTCCCTGATCAGCTCGTTGGAGTGCTCTTCTGAAGATTTGAAGAATCTCTCAGAGAAGTTTTTAAGGACCTGTTGGATTGTTGGGAGCTCTAAGTCCCGATGTAGATCTGCATTCCTTTCGCACCAGAGTGCGTCAGTGGCTCTACGACAGAAAAGATTCTGGACGATTTGAATTCTATTTAGAACTTTAGGATCCGCATGTGCGAACACAGGGGCGGCATACAGCATAACCGGTCGAATGCAAACCTTATAGAGTGTTCGCTTGTTCCTGAGGGACATTTTACTTGCCCTTCCCAACATACCGTTGAGTCGGCTCATGTAAAAACGAGCTCTACCAGTCACCCTCCTAATATGGGACCTAAAGGTGAGTCGGTAGTCAAGGGTTACTCCCAAGTATTTGGTTTCGGGCCTCCATGGAACAGGGGTGCCCGATAATCGGATGCAGGGGTCATCCAGACCTCTTTTGCGCTTGTGGAAAAAGCGTACCGCGGTACTTTTGTCCGGGTTCACCTCAATGCGCCATTTCTTGAACCATTGCCCTAGCTCGTTTACCGAGTTTTGGACTTTGGTAAGTACTGATGACATTCTTTGACCCTTATAGTAGAGGGCAGTATCGTCAGCGAAGAGGGAGAGCTGTACTCCATTTTTGGGAATAGGAATATCGTTCGTATACGATATGAAGAGTAATGGTGCGAGCACTGAGCCCTGGGGGACTCCGGCCACTAGGGGGCGCGGAGAGGAGAGGGTACCTTCGTGTCGAAACCGGAAGGTTCTGTCCTGTAAGTAGGAAGCCACTATGCGGACAATCCGGTCTGGAAGGCCAATAAGGTGGAGCTTATAAATAAGTCCTTCATGCCAGACTTTATCAAATGCCTTGGCGACGTCGAAAAAGACGGCGACCGTCTTTTCGCGTCGTGGATAAAAACCGCTTAGAATGTATTCCACAATGCGGTGGACTTGTTGGGGACAAGAGTGTTTGGCCCGGAAGCCGAATTGATGGGGTATAACCTGAGGCGGCCCGTCCGATGGAAAGAGGTGTTCCCTCATACGAGAGAGTATGACTCTTTCGAGTACTTTGCCCATTGCCTTGAGGAGACTGATGGGACGATGATTTGAAGGAATGTTGAGGGGTTTCCCAGGCTTCGGGATCCCTATGACAATTGCTTCTTTCCAATTTGATGGAAAGTAGCTGTACTCAAAGCAGGCATTGAATAAAAGGACTAGAAAGGAGATGACCTGCTCTGGAAAATATTTGAGCGCTAGGTTTGAAATACCATCGGCTCCTGGTGCTTTGCGAGGCTTCAAGCCACTGATGATGGTCTTGACCTCGTCATCGGTTACTCGGATGGGATCAGCAGTGATAGGGAGTGAGTTCCTACGATGGACCTCATCCTCCACCGCAGAGACATGAGAGGGGTTGCAAGGCTGAGTACTTGGAGTACATTGCGCAGCTATGCTGTCAGCGAAGCATTCAGCTTTTTCCTCATCCTCGAATGCAATACTGCCATCGGGACGAGTGATGGGTGGAGTGGTGGGTTGAGCGTCTAATTTAAGGGCTTTCGCCACTTTATAGAACGCCGTATGTGAAGGTGTTATATCAGATATGAGGGAGTCCCAGTTGGAGTTCCTCAGGTCGGAGAGACGGGCTCTAACCTTATGTTGGAGAGAGTTGGCTTGCCTTCTGTACTGAGGGGTGGGGTATTTTGCAGCTCTCCTAAGGGCTGCGTTTTTCCTTTGAATTAAATTCCTGACATCTCGCGGCAGTTTACGGTACGGGACCTCCACTACTCGCTCGTTGTCATGGAGAGCGGACTGCACCGACTTGGTGAGGACGTTGACCATACTGTCTATTTCTGTCGTGCTAACGAAGTAGTCGGCAGAGATAGCATATGGTGAATTGGGGGCATCAAACTCATGCTTGAGAGATTTCCTATAGCCTTCCCAGTTGGTGAAGGTTTTGGAGAAGGTGCGTGGATTAGGGGTTAGGGACCCAAGTTCCAGGGAGACTGGGCGATGATCAGATCCCAAATCGTCCAGAGTATCTATTTTCCTCATATTAAGGGCTACTCCCTTCACAAGGGCAAAATCTAAGATGTCAGGGGAATTTTCCACCCTATCTGGATAGTACGTATAGTTAAGGGGCGAGATGACATCTATGTCTAACGCCCTGGTTATTTTCCGTAGTCTGATGCCGTTAGTATTGTTAGTGCGGCACTTCCAGTCGGTATGTTTAGAATTGAAATCTCCAAAAAGTATTACTGAATTACCAAGCGACAGGAGGGACTCTATATCGCTTTGAAGAATTCTTTTACATGGGTTGTAAACTGAGGCTATGATCAGGGACGGATGTCCTGTCAAGCCCAGTCTACATACTGTGGCCTCCAAATTAGTGAGTGCGGGAGTTGCTATCGGGGAGCAATGCAAGGACTTTTTGTAGTAGATGGCAGTGCCGCCGCCTTTGCGGCCGTCAGCTCTGTCATCCCTCACAAGAGAGTATTTAGGAATCGCTATACCCCTTTTAATATGGGGTTGGAGATGGGATTCTTGAATTAGTAATAGGTCTATACCCATATTACGAACAAACTGTTTAATCTCTGGGATATTATTTTTCAAGCCACGCGTATTAAGGGAGACAAGCTTAACACCCCCAGGCCTCACTCGACCGGCTGACAGGGGAAGAGAACTAGGCGTCTGAGTCATTAAGATAGACGCTTAATAAGATCCTTGTGATCAGCAAGGATCAGGGCGCGCTCAATACCTGAGCTCGCCCTTCTATATTTGGAAGCGAAGAGTGTGACTTCGTCCATATTGATAGACTGGATGGCTTCTGCAACCAACCTTATATCGTCATCAGAGGATCGCTCGCCCCTCCTAGTCTGGGGGGGGCGGGAGAGAGAGGGCCCGTTCTGTTTAGGAGCGGGGCGTGGTGGTTCGCGCGGCGCTTGGACTGGCGCCGGCCCAGAAGGGTTTAGCCCCCATGGGTTTGCACGCGTGTGAGCGGGTGGTCCGTGAGAGGGCCTCTGTGTCCGCAGTTGCGGGAAGTGGGAGTCCGTCATGGGAGGCGGCGCTCGTGTACCACCTCTTGGCTGCTGCTTAACAACCTTCGGCGGGGGTGGACGGGGGGCGCGCGGGCAGCCACGATAATTTGCGGGATGACCCGTCTGAAGACAATTACAACACGCCGGGGGTGTTTCTGGGTCTTTATTGCACTCTCTGGTGCTGTGGGGAAGAAGGCACTTAACGCACCTTGGCTTAGCTGCGCAGTTTGCCGAGGCGTGGCCATACAACTGGCAGCGGTGGCACTGCCCAGGATAGCCCTTTTTATGAGGGGGCTCAACCCGGATGTTAGAAAGCCCGCAGATTGTGCGAGTCTTTTTAAAGATGTCCCGCGCGCCTGGGATGTTGGTCAATATGACCAGAGCGAGGGGGTGCTGAGCTCCGGTTCGGGTGTGCATCTTGTGCACAGCCTCGACCGGGAAACCCTGGGACTTCAAGTCCTCGTGTATAAGTTTATTGTCGAGCTCAAACGGTATATTCCGTAATACTGCTTTGACTTTGCGCTCTTCGGGGAGGGCGTGGGTGAAATAAGGGTAGCCCCTTTGGACAAAAAGTTTTGTCAGGGCACGGAATTGGTCGGTGTCGGACGTCTCAATTTCGATGGCTTTACCAGTATTGGTTGCCTTTGTAAAGAATATTTTTTCATATGACAAAAGGTCTGACACCTCTGTCCATTTGGCTTTATCGAGAAGCGAGACCTTAGGCGGTTTTTTGCATGTCGCCGGGACCGGGTTGCACCGAGAAGCCGGTTTGCGCATCCTCGGGGGGTCCGCGGGAGGGGGAGGGCTGTCCAGGGACATCAGAGGGGGGGGAGACATGGGAGACTCGGGCTCTGAGCGGGCCAAGGAGGAGGCTCTGCTTTGCGGGGTGGAGGCCTTCTTGGCCTTGAGTGCCTTGCGCGACTTGCGCCGAACAGTTTGGAAACCATCTTCGTCAGCGGACCGGAAGTCAGTCACCGTCGCGTCTGAGTCGGATTGGGATTCAGTGGGTCGTTTGCGAGACCCGAAAGAGTTAACAGATGCGGAGTCCATTAACTCCTCATCGTCTGAGTTATGCCGTGAGGCGGCAGGGGTGGCGCGGGCGGGGGCGCGAGCGGGGGCACGTGCGGGGGCACGAGCGGGGGCACGAGCGGGGGCGCGAGCGGGGTCGCGGGCGGGGGCGCGGGCTGAGGCGCGCTCGGGGGAGGCTTGCCGTGAGACGACAAGTGGAGCGGGGGGTTGGGCGGAGACTGAAAGTTCCACCGTAGGATTGTCAAGGCTTACCTTGATCAAGTCGGTGAGGGACTCGGAGCTGGCATCAGGCCGAGCTCTCTTGAGGCACTCCAGGATCGACGGCCAATATTTAGCCGGAACCGGAAGTAGTACCTGCGATGGATCCATCATGGATGAATCCATCGCGGGAGGAATGGACGCGGGGGCGACGGATATCCCTATTGGATTATTCCGTCAACCTTCACCCTTGGGAGAGTCCCAGTGCACTGGGATCCGGTCTGCCGGTTTCCCTCAAACCAGGAGGTTTGAGGAGCGCACCGGGTCAACGCTGATCGGCTTCGTTGGCACCGTAAGGTATCCACCGATCCAAACTAACTTTACTATTAAAATAGTAAAAAAGAGAAATAATATTTTACGTAATAAATTACGTAAAATATTATTTATAAGGAAAAGATTAAAGAGATAGTAAAAGGGATCTACTATACTACGTAAACTAATAAGAATACTAGTACGAAGAAGAACGAAACGGAATAATAGTAACTACTGCGTAGGTACTAAGAACGTAATAATACTCTCACCACGGATGAGCGAGCGGTATGTCCCGAGGGAAAGAGAGGTCAGACTAGGACGTATCAGAAAAAATATCCAATTCTCAGCACAGTAAATACTTTATTTCACTTTTTAACAATTATTATAATAATTGCTTATTAGCCAACTAGCATAGTTTCAACAACTAGACAACTTATCACCTCGACGATTATCGAACGACTGGCCGAGCTCCTGACTCAATAATCCAAACGCTGTTTCAACCCCACCACTCTCAATCCTTTCACCGGAAGTTGTCACAAAAGAGTGGCGGGGTCGAGTAGTGTTGCCATTTAATAAAAATAAGATTACCTTTCATAAAATTATTACGAAAATAAGATTACATTTTATAAAATTATGACATTCGGCCATCCTACGAAATGTGTAGCCTCCCGGCACACTAAAAACATCAGGAACTCTGCCAATAAATTACTTACTAACTTAAGTTACTCATTACTATTTTGAAGCGAATAGAATAAAATCTTAATTTTTAATTTTGATTTAAACAAGTATAATCTCATAGAAGTACCTATATTTTAGTCTAAATTTAAATAATTAAGGTAGCTTCTATACATTTTAAAAGATTTCATGTGACTGTTAAATTATACATACAATTATTCGCTCGCATGGTCAAAGAGAATTAACAATGAGTTGTTTAAGATACATGACATTTTTCTGGTGGATAAATAAGTGACTACAACTAATTAAAATCTATTGAATCTTAACAAATTAAATCTCATAAAATATCTAAAGTACTTTTCCATAAAACTAATTTCTATTTTAAACCAAAACAACAACAGTCAACCAAAGCAATTCACGAAGTGAATCAAAACCAAAATCAAAGCGTAGGTACTTATTGTAGTACTCTAATTCCTTTACATTCCAATATAACAATATAAAATCGAAACAACAAATTATCAAGCGCGAATTTAAAATGCAATTGAATTTATTAGGATGTATTAGTATCTATGAAATATTGAAATTGAAATATTGAGAATATTATTATTGCTTGACCAGAAAAATAGAAAACCTGTCATGAGGGCTCTAAAGTTTAATTTTATATGGCAACAGCACAGCCAACTGTAACTATAGTAACGCTCGTGTTATTATTGTCATTTTGACAACTATATCGGAAATGTTATTTATACGAAATGTTATTTTAGCGCATATAAAACCACTTTTCTTTTACGAATATGAACAGTTTTTGTCATTTTAGAACTAAATAGAAACTCAAAGTAAAAAGACAAACACAGTAAAAAGACAAACACGAGACAAACTGTGACATTCAAACTCACTGACAAGCAATTTACGATTGACGTTTAGAAACTAATCGTTGCCAGTAAAATAAATTAGTTCCATGAGTTTACCGCAATATGGCGAGGTTTTTTTTATATTTCTGGTCAACTTATAGTATCTATGACTTCAGCAAATTACCTGTTGCAAATGAATCTTACTAACTACTAACGCCATCTATTAACAACATCCAGAACAAAATATTTAGCAACTAACAAAACATCGATCTTTCCGTGGGAATGAGATGTTTTACCCCGGAAAAAAAAAGTATCCTACTGCACCTTCCACCCTCCCAACTATCTCCACACACATAAACCATATCATAATATAATAGCCACATTGCGACGTGAAAGAGCCACAAACAAACAAACTTTCACATTTATAATATTAGTATGGATTTTGTACTAAGTATGCATACATCATTTGAAAATTCCTCTAACTAACTTTCCATACATTCAACTCCTATTTATAAAAAAAAATAATGATGAAAAGTTTGATCAAAAATGTTACTATTCAAATTGTCTGAATCTCTCGTATTTACATCAAAGTTCACTCATTTCTTACAGTCCAGCGAGCATCATTGATCACTCAATCATTATCCAGCGTACATCATTGTTCGCTCAATCATTATCCAGCGAACATTGTTCGCTCAATCATTATCCAGCGAACATCATTGTTCGCTCAATCAGTATCCAGTGAACATCTTTTTTCTCCACTTCATGTTTAGTTCTTTTCCTTCTAACTTTCCTCCGTTTTGCGTCCTTACGCTTCCTTGGTGGAGTCGTAGGTGGCGTACCTCTAACTTGGTCATCGTATGACGTCATATCTGAAAATCTGAAAATTCCTCTGACTAGCTTTCCATCCATTCAACTCTTATATTTAGATATAAAACAAAAAAAATAATGATAAGATCAAAAATTTTACGATTCAAGTACTTCATTTACCTAAATGCATTAAATCCCTAGAATCATGTCTAAGTCTCTCTTATTTACATCAAAGTTTACTCATTTCTGTGGTGTATTTAAAATATATATTGTAAAGGGCGCGTCTCTGGTATGGTATGGTGTGGACGACTATCCCTTTACCAAAGTTTCTAATAGGTGTTATTAGAAGAGATAGGGAAAGATGTAAATGGTTTGAATGGTTTTAATTAACACTATGTATACTAAGCTAGATTGACAAAATATCACAACTGGTTAAATGGTTACTATACTAGACATTAATATTAAACTGGTAAATTGGTAATTGGTAAAATGGTTAAATGGTTAGGAATACGAGGCGCCTGAGTGGCTGCTGGTCACGTACTCACTCAAAACTCTTATTTTACTTATAAGATTAACCTAAAACTAGGGCAAGTGATCGCGCGGCAGTTAAAATGCAAACATGCAAAACGCGCGACCGATGAGCTGTTCGGTGCAACTCCGAACATATATGTTCTAAATTTGTATTAAATGTAATTGTTGTCTTTAACTTCAAACCATGTAATAAATAAGGATATTGTGGTTTGCTCGTATTATTATTTAAAAACTATACAGACCAATTTCTTCCAGTCCAGCGAGCATCATTGCTCGCTCAATCATTATCCAGCGAACATCATTGTTCGCTCAGTCATTATCCAGCGAACATCATTGCTCGCTCAATCATTATCCAGCGAACATCATTGTTCGCTCAGTCATTATCCAGCGAACATCATTGCTCGCTCAATCATTATCCAGCGAACATCATTGTTCGCTCAATCATTATCCCGCGATCGTCTTTGTTCTCCACTGTTTAGTCGTTCAAAGCGCGTTCAATCCCAACTGACAACAATACAAAAATTAAAAAGTAAGTAAAAGACCCGCACAAAAATAAAGTCTCATAAATAATAAAATAGAAGCGTCTTTTAGTTTTTCTTTATTGGGGTTCTCGCTTGTATAACTATGCTATCATTACCCATATTCTATTTCCAAATATCACGTAAAACGTCTAAAACTCAAAATAGGTAGTATACATTTAATATACATAGATTAAATTGCAATTACGAGTTAAACTCACATTTAATGCTTTAAAAGTAAATCAGTAGTCAGTAAATAAATATTTTTATTATTGATGTAAATGATGATCTCAATAAAAAGTCTTATGTATTATTAAATTAAAATTATTAAAGTCTTAGTAAATTATTAAAGTCTTATGTAACATATGTATATGCATGATTTGCATCTTTGGAGAATAGCAGTGTAACAGTTTGTGCATTACCGGAGAGTAGCCCCTATCAAATGCAATTTAATAGTGTCGTATTTGTACAGTAGGTATCGAAATAATTCCTTTTTACCAAAAAAATAACCGACTTCAACCTTGATAAGCAGGGATAACTTAAAACTTCTCGCCAGATGGCGCTCAATACAACATGGAAGTGTAAAGTTCTCGTCACTACAAATTAATCAAGCCCAAACACTAGATAATTGCAGTAAATCGTTGAGGAGTTCCCTCAACTGTCTTTCGGCTTCATCAGATCGACTCCAGACCTTCATGAAATGGTAGCGCTATAATGTACTTATGATAACATGAACAAACACACTAGTCGTCCATACAAATTTTCGACAGGTCCCCTCGATTTCTCTAAGATGCCATCATCAGATCCTGGTGTCCTTATCAGGGGACCCCACTGCGTATATCTATTTGCATTTTAATGTAATTTTAACTCCAGTTTCCTCCCTTTTTTTTTTCCTAAGGGCGTACATGCCTGGATTTTAAGATCCCGCATGATAGGCACAATAGGTGGTAAGTATAATATAATTATTTACATTAGTATCATGGACCCTGTCGGGCACGGCAACTTAAAAGAGAGGAGGATGCTTTAGCGTCAATTTCAGATTATTATCAGCTATTAATTCAATTGCATTTAACTTGTTCTATTGCCAAGTAAATTAAAAACAAAATGTAATGACGTATAAATATTGTCGTATTAATAAATTCTCATAATAATAATAAATAATACCTATATTGTATCGCTATAATTAATGAATAAATTGAATTTTATTCAATAAATAAATAATAAGTGTGAAATTTAAAAAAAAATTAAAGTAATATAATGTCATGTAATTCGTTGTTATATCATTTAGTAATAATTTCAAAAATCAGTATTTAATACTGAACATTTTATAGAAGTTTCTATTAAATTCCATTCACTGAATCATTATAAAATAGTCCAAATAAATTACTAGTCCATATCATGACTAACTGCAGGATATAATGCCTTCACTCAGAAATCGATTCTGTGACGTCTCACTAAGTATAACTTAAATCTGCCAAGTATCATGATATAATTATGTCATGAAATGCCCCTCGAGACAATATCACAGATCGGTAGGTACCTACCTCAAATGTTACATACCTAGTAACTTGTTACTTCAAAATTATCAAAACAAATAATTACTTTCTCATCTTAATATTTAGGTACAACTGATTGATAAACTTCAAGACCCATTATTGATAATTTTAGTTTCATTGTATCAAAATTCTCACTTCATTAATATTCAAACTCAGATAACTCAAAAAAAATAAATAATTGTGACTACTTGGTTTAGCTCAATTGACAAAATAATAGTAAACAGATTACTTTTTTACCTTAAAACCCATACGGTAACTCTAGTAATAACTTAATGGAGTACTTTTAGTTGTAATTCCATCCGTAAACGCACCAGTAATGGACAAAAAATAAAGTACTTAATCCTTTAAAATAAGGACATGAAATATTTTATTTTAATTCGTAACACTGTGACATATGTACAATAGATATCGAGCTCTCTAAGTTTAAAATTTGATTCAATTCGGTTTGTTAGATAGACAAAATAACGTGAGTGTTCATGTGATCCTCAATTGATACTAGCAGCTTTTCTTAAGGAATTTGTTGGTGTAGTGAGAAAAAAGTTTCGTCTGGAAACTAGTATTGTTGTATTTTAATCAAAATCTGTTTTATTTCTTTTATTAACCATGAAATTAAGATAGCAACGCACAGTGTTCTTACTCCGGGAAATGGTTTTTTTTTTTTATATATTTTAATGATGTTTATAACTGATGTGCTGTAATTGAATAGTTCCAATAATGGACAAGTGTCGAAACTTAATTTTACTTTCATGTATTCTGATTATTAACTAGTTCAACTAAATATTATTCCTTGCAATTTATAAAAATTCGCATATGTACCAGTAATGGACATAATATATGTGTCCATTATTGGATATTTTATAGAAATCCTGTAATGGACTGTGATATAAAATGATAGAGATTTTTTTTTTGTTTAAAAAAAATGTCTCCTAAGAAAATTATACGCCTTAACAAATGGGCTGGGCGCTATCGAAGCAGTAAAAAAAAAGGTTAAAATTATCCGAAGCAGCAAATAAATCGTAAGTATTGTACTGTATGTAATTGTATAAATTGTATGTGTTGTATAAGTATTGTGCCTAGAATAAACTTGCAAAACAAAATTACTGGTAAAAGTCCGATTTATTATGTTCATTATTGGATGTCCACAACTAGGTTATGTTCATAACTGGATAAAAACTAGATTTTTTTTTTTTATTTCTCAAATAAATTGCAACCAGCTTTGCTGTATCTCATGCGTAACACAGTTGATTATTTAAAAAAAATGACCGGACTTTACGCTTTAAGAATATTCAGTACTGTAACTTTCACAACATTGGTAAAATTTCAAGAATACTAGAAAAAGTTTCTTAAACTGTCCGTAATTCTGGTGTTTACCTTATGTTATAAAAAAAAACTTTAATTCAATTAATTTGTTGTCCCGAAGATATGTTATATTGAGTTATTCTTCCTGTTAAATATTCTGTTATAACCAGTATTCCGACAACCAACAATCAATAACCAAAGCTCATTTATGAACTCGACTGATTAATTAAGAAAACAAACAATACAGATCACCTGCTATATTCCGTCAGATCCGCAGCAGTAACTCCAGACAGGCATAATGGGTTACCCTTTTCCCGGAACAATGGTTGCCAAACCTCGTCGTCCAATATCACACGAATGCACTCCACCTCGCACGCAACTTTCGTGCCGTTCCACATAACACGCGTGTAACCTGCGCGAGCTGCTCTTGTTTCCGATCGTCATTGAAATAACCTGTACATCCTCGAAAGCTGAACTGAAAACTAAGACAGCTTCAAAATATTACGTCACATAGTAAACAAAACTTGGAAAATTATTATTGTGTTTCACTTTTAAAACAACGTAAACAAATAAGCTGTACTGTAATTGAACATTTTTTTTTTGATTATAATTCGAACTACGTTACCAGTGAAAAACCAAACCGTTCAGTTTTTGAAATTGTACGCTAATTATTTTTGTACTCGTTAAATCGAATACTTCGTCCAGTTGAGCACCAATAAAGCAAATTATTTTGTGAGTTTTTATTTAAAATAACCCTTTTCAGCAATATGCGGCGCTTCAAATCACCACACACCAAAATCATTAAAAGGATACTCATTCTTGCCAAGCTATAATGATAAGAATTTAACACATGTCACGAAAGGAAAGAACACGTATATTAAAAGCAACTTACTGCACTGTATAGGTACCATACCATGTTTTCAATTGAAAATATATTTATATACTATAATATATGTATATATAATCGAATAACAAAATCTATCACATCTAACGTTTATTTTTCTTTTTAGGCACGACCACGACCTTATAGTACCTTACCCCCTTTTTCTTTAACAATTTTGTGAACGTAGATTTTCAATTTTAAATCGAAAACATATTCAAATTCAAATTCACAAAAAAAAACACAAAGAGCCGATCAGCTGAACTAATATTCGTCACTATTACATACTCTACTCAAATTCACTTCTTATAACACAATACTTCAAATCGTACTTGACCCTCAGGCAGCCTAGTAATCTAACCCCAAATTTACCCTCATAAAATTTTAAAAAAAAGGGAACGTAAATTATTACCATCTTTCATTGTGTGACACTTGGTTAAACTACACTTAAATCAAAGCCTTGCAACTTTGGCTTCGACCAAGGTATTTGAATGATTTGTTTTTTCAGCGAAAGAAAACAAAAGAAAATAAAGTCGCTACCAGTGCTGCCTTAAACCATTATAACCGGAGATTCATGTTACTATTAATCACTCAAGATTGTTTAACAAACTATTTGACACACACACAATCCAGTTTACACAAGAATTTAAGCAATGAAATATTCATATTTCTATAGACCATTGAAATATCACTTCGGACGTAATGAAATAAAAATTATGCCATACCAATACTCGCCGTCTTACTTGAAAATCCTTCATACCGATACTTGCCATTTAACTTCAAAATTATTAAGTTTTACCATGGCATGATCTTCACATCTCTTCACTTGCCATCCACGCCTCACAATATTATCATCTTGACAATTATAACCTGAAAAACTTAAATAACCTAGCCCGCCATGTGTGGGACGTGAAGTTACATCTCACTTCTGAAATATCAGAAAAAATATCCAATTCTCAGCACAGTAAATACTTTATTTCACTTTTTAACAATTATTATAATAATTGCTTATTAGCCAACTAGCATAGTTTCAACAACTAGACAACTTATCACCTCGACGATTATCGAACGACTGGCCGAGCTCCTGACTCAATAATCCAAACGCTGTTTCAACCCCACCACTCTCAATCCTTTCACCGGAAGTTGTCACAAAAGAGTGGCGGGGTCGAGTAGTGTTGCCATTTAATAAAAATAAGATTACCTTTCATAAAATTATTACGAAAATAAGATTACATTTTATAAAATTATGACAGACGCGAGCGTCCTGTCGTGACCAATCGAACTTTGGAACTCGTTTGTTTGTTAACACCAGTGTGAGGTTAAATACCTATGATTGGATAATCGGTTCCACGACGCGATCCCGTCACGAGGTTCCTCTACCCGAAGTGCGACAAAACGTCCAACGAATGTTGTTCACATCAATCCTATAAGGCAATTAAGTACGTCGGATATGGGGCTGCTAATGAGCTGTCGCCGTGTCTCCAGTTTTTGCTGGGCTTTCTTTAGCGCACCTAACTTGCCCAGACCTGCTGAATATATACTGCCCAGTAATAGGAATGAAGACCGTGAACGTTGCCGGTGTTAATCTCCTTAGGGCGAAGGATCCGTGTAACTTTACAACTCCTTCGCGATGTACTTGGGAGGTGAAGAATAGAGATTGCTTTAATTATTGATTCCAATATCATTACCATCAATAAATAAGTACTATGCATAATTAATGGGTTATTGCCGGCAGTGTCATTAGTTATGCTGCTATGAAATAAGGACGTGCAAATTCATCGTCATCATAATTTTTTACTTTGCACTGATTTTACCAGGTGCTCCAAAAGTAGATAAATATGGCCGTACTAATGTTAAAATGTGTCCTTATAATTATAATCTAAACTATATCGCCATAAAATAAATGTAAACCTAAGACTTTAATTATGTAGAATCAAATAAATTAATTAATCAAAGAATTAAATAAGTTAGGTATATTGGTGACGCGTAGATTTACAGAATATTAAAAATCTTTATTCGTATAAACGTGCTTATGTTTAACTTGGTTAAATATTTAATCATAAAAAAAGTTTGTAAAAAGATGGAAATGTTACGAAAAACTTACGATAGAAAAGCTTACGACAAAGTGTCTCCAGGAATGCCCTTCGTGTCAAAGACTCGTCACGAAGTTATTATGATTGGTGGACTGATTGAC
This sequence comes from Hesperia comma, assembly GCA_905404135.1. Taxonomy (NCBI): domain Eukaryota; kingdom Metazoa; phylum Arthropoda; class Insecta; order Lepidoptera; family Hesperiidae; genus Hesperia; species Hesperia comma. The sequence goes on from FR990031.1 coordinate 219,940, forward strand.
GAGTAGGTACATATGTGGACGGATTGACTGATTGCTTGAAGTATTTATGATGGCTCTTTCTAGTATAACGTGTTTAAATGGTGCAGAAAACGAGAAAAGCGCCTTGAACGCTACATTGTTGAAGGTGTATTTTAAACGATTAAGCCTGTCTTATCTTCTTGTCAGCGTCATAACGTCCGCGAAGATACTTTGTCTACTTAGAAATACTAATGTGAACATTCAACAACTAGCTAACGCATCGCGGCTTCGCCCGTGTGGAATTCGTTTTATATTTCCATCCCCTATTTTAGCTCCTTAGGGGTTTGTTTTCGAAAAAATAAGTAACCTACGTTTGTTCTTACTTCATCCACTACCTTCCTGAGAAAATTAATCGGAATCGGTCAAGCGATTAAGATTTTTCAAACAAATTTTCTTCCTCTATTTTAACCCTTTAAGGGGTTAATTTTTGCAAAAAAAAGGTAGTCTACGCGTGACCCTGGGTCTTCAACTATTTTCATTACGAATTCCATCCATATCAGGCCGGTGGCTTAGCCGTGAAAGCGTCACAGGCAGACAGACTTTCGTATCGTATTAGTATGGGTTGCATATAATATTTACGAAGAGGTTAAATATTGGGTACATTGTTTAAACTATCTAAATATATTATAATTATAACTCAAAGGTGACTCACTGACATAGTGATCTATCAACGCACAGCCTAAACCACCGGACGGATTGGGCTGAAATTTGGCATGCATATAGCCCATATGATGTAGACCTCCGCTAAGAAAGAATTTTTCAAAATTCATCACCTAAGGGAGTGAAATAGGGGGTGAAGTTTAAATGAAATCCACGCGGGCGAAGCCGCGGGTGGAAGCTAGTATTTTGTAACAGTACATACAAATACAGTAGGAATAGAATATCGCAATGGGTGGCATACCGCCGTGGGTCAGTCAGCGACAAGCGTCCACCCACTGATAGCTCCATAATTGCTGATTTTAATTCATCTGAAAATGACTACCGATTCCCGGCACGAGTGCACCAAGTTAAAGTTAATTAATGTTTACGGCTAGAGCCACCCACGGTACGGCTAGTGGACTGGCGAATATCTTAATTGCATTGGGGCTTCGGCGCGGGGCGAGGGGCGGGGGCGAAGTCTTCTCGTTTCGCAGTAAGCGTGACGGTCTATCTGCCTAGATTTAATTAAACCGAGCTTAAATATACGTAAAATGTAAACCGAGCTTCGTTCGGAGACCGCGAACCTCCTTATCTCCTGCCTCGGTCCGAGCCGGCGAATGCGATGTAAGCCTCGTGACTTCTACAATGTAATAATTTTTAAATTGCCGCTCACACACTCGCATATATTCTCAACATGAGAGGAATACTAACCAAGACATTATAAACTATTTTGGTTCAATGTAACTGAGTTTGAAATTAAATGCTCACAATAAGCAACTACACTTAAAGTTGAATTCGTAGAATTGTAATGATCATAGACATTGACACAGGATATAATACCTATTTGGTTACGAGATTGACGAGCAAGGGTTTTAATATAATAGAGCTGATATGTGTCCTTTACGGACGATTCACACATATCAGTGAAGTCACCGTTCCGTCACAGTACCGGCAAATTTTTCATACTAACTGCTGCTGACAATGCCGAGAATATATGAAAAATTTGCCGGTACTGTGTCGGAACTGAGACTTCACTGATATGTCTGAATCGACCCTTATCGTAGAGCGGTAGCTGGTAGGAGAGTCTTTCCCTATTTAGGATATTATTAGAATTGATTTTTTAAGCTGAGTTGCATTGGTGCACGCGGTGTGCTCCCGCTTACCGCGGTCCTGATTCTGTGCGATGTATTTTGATTACAAGCCAGGTGTGGTGTTATTAGCTTCGAAGGTTCAGTAAGCTATACAACCGGTGTGACTGGTTGTACTTAAATAAAATTGTACTGATTTGCAATTGTTTATAGCTGGGCTCGGGAACACTGATTGCTATTAATGTGGTGCACCGTGGTACCGCACGGTGTGGTGAGACCGTAATCTCGCCTGCTCATCCCCACAGCCTTATCATTTAATGGATTTGCGGAATAAGTTATGCCTTAACTCTTAGCGGGTTTTATTCTTCATCGACTTTTTAATTACCCATTACCCAGCTTTACTGTTATGCCGTATTTTACTGATACATTTTGTTGAGCAGTTTTTAGTGCGCGCTGATGTGCTGTGTCATTAAATTAAGTGTTGAAAGAATATTAATTTTATGTGGCACGTTTGTTTAAATCTTTTTGGGTTCGCAATTATCGTGAATTTTATTCGTATTTAAGTGAAATTGGTATCGACGACATGCAATTTGTTTTAATTTTTAATGCAATACGAAATTGAGTCCAAATGTCCAAATAAATCATGAGTACCTACCCTTATTATAGTCAGATATGTTAAGTTTTAGAGAAATCAAATTTGTAAATGACGCAAGAGATATTACCAGAGAAGTGTCCTAGTAGATACAAAACTGTTTAACTTATACAAAGTAGAAAACTGCGATAGCACAATTCAGCAATAGGTACTTAGTCGTATGTAAATCAAGTAAAAGAAATAAACGTAATTGTTTGTAACCGCTCCTTGTTAGTGTGATTGAATATCCCACTTTGTAGTCTACTAAGCATCAACACGGGCGACAGCGAGCAGAGCGTATTATAACTATTAACTATTAACCCGCAGCCGCACGCGAAGCAACCATCACGGTAATGGCGAAACGGATAACCGTGATGACCGTGGTTACTGCTCAAATACTTGCAATTGAAATAATGTCTACGCGTACTTGGTGAGAGTGATGGCGGCTCTTAAACTCGAATTGTAGCAGAGATGTGTTGTTAACCTGGAGCGTTTTACATGGCTAGTTGATAATGATTTTTATGGGAAGCTGGCAAACAAATAGTATCTGCTAGTGGGTAACTAGTCACCGCTGCGAAGATGTAAGCGGTGATTCGGCGATAAAGTTATTGACATCATAGCAATAAAAACAAAATCCTAACACAACCGCTTGCACATTGAAATCCGCACTAACAGTCTCTGTATCGCGGATGGTATGGATGACACAAATAACACATAATAACTAGTACCCACGATCTTAATACAAATGTCTGTCACATGAATTATTTTATTATATTTAATTATTTAATTTTTATAATAATTTAAGACGGAACGCCTCATCGCAGATAGGAACGAAACTAAAAGTATGCTATGAGGAAATGTGAAAATACTGCAGATGACCTTCATCTACATCGACCCTGCCTCACAAATACAAGATAAGTAGAAGGTGTCCGAAAAGGGTAAACAATATAAATTCCATGCCTAACGAATTATTTCAACCTTCACTAAAAGTAATTGTATGAATATAAAGCAAACAGATTCATTCACGAACGTAGGTTTTACGTCGAATTTTACGTCGCATTCACTAATTTGGGGCTTGGTGCAACACGAGAGAAGTACGGGAAAATCTGCTGGGTATATCGTATTCTACACCTGAAAAACGTGGACTCGGTAACGTTATATGAGTACTATGAGGACTAACTGGGTGGCCGTGGGACCTTCCACAGAAGAGAACGCTTGTCATAATTTTGTCCAATATTGCAGGATACACGAATATATTGGGCTAGTAATCCACATGGATGGAGTCATTACAGTCATTACAATTCAAGTGACTTTATATGAAGAGCAGATTAAATTGGTTCTATAACTCGAGGATCGCCGCTATGGCTCGAAATAACTCCATAAAAATTATTTATCTAATAAAATACGTATTGCTACGCGATGAGTTAGCTTTAAAGTCATAACGGCCACCAAATAGGAGCATGGCTCTGATTGATGTTTATTATAGAAGATGGAAATATATATTTAATCACACTGCACTTCAGTCAATAGGCCACCATTGGCGTGGTAAACACACGACACTGCCGAGAGACGAATGACCGTTTGTTATTGACATATTAAAAACGCCGGGCTTGGAAGACACGCATCGCTATCGACGGGTTAACATTGCCGTAAAATTGTGTAATTTTGCGAGCAAATTTGCGTACCTCTTCACTGTCACGTTAATTAAAGTGTTACGTAAGTATTTAAGTAGGTGATAAGTATTACAGGCGATGACTGTTCTCTGAGTGGCGGCCGTGGACTGATAATGAAATGAAATGGTGGTTATCTTACAGTCGAGTCGACACAGGGTCCCTATTCAGTTCTACTGAGACAAATAATTATTCATACAAGACTTCATGGATAGATTAGTAATCTCGTAGTAACGGGGGGTCTTGTTGAAAACAATTTAACCTTTTGAAAGAGATCAAAGAAACAATTGGTTTTGTTTTATGTTTGCTACTTTTACAACTGTTAAAATTGTGTAGGAATTCGTTTAATTTGTTTGCTTTGCTTGTTGGTTTTCGATAATTTTAATAATGACCGAATAAATTTTCATTCAGATAAATATACAGCAGCGTTTGTGGGTCAAATTCGATACCAAATTGTAGGTATTTTAAAGAGTTCTTTACGGGTGTTATAATTTAAGGAACTCTGAATAAACTTGATATCCAGTTAGATATCACATTTCTTTTCTATACTATCCTATTATCTTAGTTCTCATTTTGCAATTGTTGTGTACCTATAACTCATTATCACATTTCAGTATGTTTTGGTGTGATTGTTTTACATAGGCACATGTAAAACGAGTAACAAGAATGATTTACGTGAAAAGATCTAATAAGCCTGATAAAATGGGTAACTATAATTTGGGATGCAGCTACTATTTATGAACTCTAGTATCATGTTTCCCGAAGAGAAGTGAATGCGTGGTACTTTAGCTATAAATTGTCGGTTGTGCTGTCAGTGAGTAACGGTGTCGTGGCCTTGCGTCCTTGCAGCGGCCACGTGACTCGCATGCCGCCCGCGGGCGCCGAACCCGGGCCGCGGCGAGTTTATCGGCTAGTCAATGCACGCCTCCAGCTAATCCACGCTAAGGCAGCTTACGTTATTGAATTTTATAAAACACTAACACTCCATCCGGCTTCGCCCGATAGTATGATGATGTCCGTCAATGGCGATACTGGCTAAAATGTTGTGAGCGAAGGTGACTCGAAAACCCGGTTTTGAAAGTTCTGTTGCAAGGGTGGCAGTGCAGTTTACCAATGCTGTTGACAGAGAGGAACGCGGCGTGTGAGTGGTTGCATCCAGTAAATCCCATCATCGGCCGGTCGTTCTGGCCTGAAGTTAGGGCGCATTCAAGTAGAACGCTGGTTACCGGCGCCGATCTGCCAGCGCTTATCTGCGCGGGTAGTCGGCGCAGGTAGTCTCTATACTTTGTGCCGAACCAGCGCCGATAAGCGCCGACAAGTTCCGACCTGTCACACGACCGAAGTTATGTCAACGGACCAGTACCGATAAGCGCTGGCAGATCGGCGCCGGTAACCAGCGTTCTACTTGAATGCGCCCTTATTTTCGCGCGCTTAAGTTAAGTACACATAATGTGTTTATTTGTACAAATTATATGGTTCAATTGCAAAGACGTTATTAGACGTTTGTCACTAACCGTGACGAAACTGACTGACCAACTGACGAAATATCGACGTGCAAAGGACCCTGTTTAGTCGTTATTATTTTTACTTCATGTCTTCTAGGATACTCGGCGGCAAAGTTCCACGGAATTCCCACGGGATAAAATGTTTAGTGTCGCCGTAGAGCTTTATTTCCACAACGAAATTCCTGCAATCCACGCAAGCGTAGCCGCGACAGCCGCGAGCAATTACCGGTTATTAACAAATATTTAAAAATGTCTGCCGTGAAAGTTACTCCGACGACATTTGCCTACAAGCCGTCAGTCTCAATTGATTATTTTATTGACGCATGACGGTTCAAACCCAGCCCTGGTATTAATTAAGTCCTGATTAGTTGACATTTGAAACCGTGGTGTTAACTTTCAGACAGCGTGCAGAACATGAAATAGCAGAAACATAATTGTATTTGGCACAAGGAAAATTCGACGGTCTCTCTTTACTTTACGGAGCTCTTTTTACTTCTACCTAAGTAACTTTACTTAAGTGAAAAAAATCGGCACGTAAAGAGAAACATACCTAAAACATTATCATTTTATGTCGTTTTTTGTGTCATTGGCGTAAATTGTTTCTCTTCTTTTGTGAATGCGATAGATGGCATCCATTGGTCTATATCTATAATCATCTCCATCTGCGGCGGGCTGCCAGCCAGGCGGCTGGGCCGCGCAGCCGTCCACAGCGACACGACTTGGCAATACTTTTGTACGTTTGAAGTATCAGCAAATATTGACGGGCAAATATTGCATATTTATCTAAGAGATTCTCGAAGTCTCCTGATTGCCGTGAGGTCCGCGTGCCGACAGGTATTGAGGTCAAAATAAACACAATCGTTCATTAGCGCCGATCAATGAACCAATCTAACCGCGGTGTAAATCAGTTAGTTTATTGCCGGCAATATTTTCACACGTCAGACATTTTCCTAGTAATTTAATTAAAATTTTTGATGGATTGGTTGATAGATCAATCAATGTGGTCATTTGCTGCAAATTGCTTTCTTTAAATTATTATATTTATGTTAATAGCAGAGCCACCTGATGATAATTAGTTAACATCTAATACCTAATCAAGGCACGAAAAAGTAAGAAGTTGGCCGAGAAAGAAGGAAAAGAAAAGAATAATGGTTGTTAAAACCTAGCTGAACACAACTTGTGTCACTAGGCTTCAGCTGGTTATCGACAATCGACAGTACCTATCTGCGAGTGTCGAGGTTTTGACAGTGTGGTGTGAAGTGTCGCCCGACCGGTGCCGCGGTGTGGCGGTGTGGCGGTGTGCGCTGTGTCAACATTACCTCGTCTAATATTTACCGTAACGGAACGCCGCCGCGCGGAGACCCAACAACGGCCATTGCGATCTGCGTCCAACGGAATTGCTAGCTACAAATAAAAGGAATTTCATGGCAAAATCTATGGACGAATTCTATGAGAGACCTATCTACCCCTTACAATGAGCCCAGGGTACGGGTCTCTTCTCGTAACCGTAACTGAAGAGGCTTAGAGCATATTCTACCGCGATGCTCTTGTGTGGACTAGTGTTGGATGTCCGTTAGATTAGAGATTTTGGGCCGGTAATGATGCCTTTATGTCAAAGCTGATTTCCATAGACGACGTTGACGTTAGCGTTGTTGGTTCTCCACAAAAATTATAGCGTTTTTGTGTTTCAATATACAATTAATTACTGCTCATGTCATTAACTTATCGCTACCTTCAAAGGGTTATATTTCATAAAAAAGTAACGATGGTTAAGTAAATATAAAAAATAATTAGTTCGTTATTCGTAGTAAAGTAAGCAATTGATCAGTATCTAATAAGAACCGAGTGCTCATTATTACCTTTCTGGGCAGTCGTTTGTAACGGGGATCGTCAATTGAAGCTAATTAAGTACACCTTGTCAAAGTGCTACGAGTATAAACTGTTATCTTGTACGTGATTAGGTAACCAACGCAGGCGCTATCAAACTGCAGGGGGGATAATAATTGAAGCAAATCTTGAGAGCTGTACTTCGGAGGGCATGTGAATTCGTTAGTGCCTGGCGACATATCGGATGGCAGCAGTCCTTAAGCCATTAAAGCAACAAAAAACGAATAAAAAGAAGAAATTGCGGCTTTAAATTTAACCATTATTTTTATACGAGTAATACCTATTTTATATTTGTCTGAAAAATGACTGATTTTCATATGAAAAAAAAAATAAAGAGGCTAGGATATCATAAATCTTTCCAGCATCGTTGCATCGATTTGTATCTATCTATTGGATTATAATTTATCGACTCCTGGATCCAGCCAGCGGGCGCACGCGTTGTGACTACAGACTGTACGACTGTAACGACACTGTTGTTTTTACCCCGCGAGAGAGGCCGGGCCTAGCGGACCCCACACCCGCGCCACAGGGTAGTTTACGTAGGGTAAGTCCGGGGTAGTTGGCCATAGTTTTTTTAAAGCGTTGTTATAAAAAAACCTTAAAGATTAAGATATAAAATTTTATTTGCAATTAAACTTTGAAGATTTAGCTTTAAGTTACTGAACTCAAAATTAACAAATTCTAATGAGATGACCTTAAAATATTCATTTAAAAAAAATCGCAATTGGCCATCTCACCCGAGGTGTCTGGTTGTGATGGCCAGAGTATTAAAGGTTAGAGGGCCATTACTAAAAACAAGCTTTAAAATAGGTTTGGTGTTAGTCTATCCTTAATCAGCCTCTTTTTCAATTGGCGATATTTTTACGAGCACATATCTTCAAATTCAATACAATTTTCATGAAATGAAAATGCACATGTTGCATTGAATTCAATCTTCTACCCGAATTGTTGTATGATAATTTTCATCACACCCGCGACAATATTTTTTCTTTTATCATCGTTTTCATATTCTTAACCTTCATCAACATTAATCACACTCCGTCACTACTATCAGACAGCCTATTCTTTGCTTAATTCTTTTTTTTCATTTCTTCTTTTTAGACTTCTATTGTTTTCTTCTTCTTCATTCTTTTCTCTGCTTTATGTCATCTACCATTTATTTTATATTCTTTCGAAGTCAAAAGTATTCTTACCTCTATTTGCTCATTTACAAATGTTTAGCTTGCATAGAATGGATATGAGCAACCAATTTCTTGGAATTTTCTTTCCCAAATAATGATGTTTGCCCCATGGACCTATTTTTGTAATTATTCTACTTTATTATTCTCTTTAAGGTTTTTCTTGGTATTTGGTACTGGATAGCGGTAGCACGCACAGACATTATACGCCGTGAGTATATGTTAGCTATATGGCCATCACATACCGACTACAATTGGCCATCTCTCCTTTTCTTCCGGGAGAGATGACCATGCATAAAATGCAAACAAGTCAGACCAAAAGTCTAGTAATTTTGAGGTTAGAATAAAGCGTCATTTGTATACTTATCAACAAAAACAAAAATCACCATTATTCTAAGAAACTCACATCATATTCGGGTAAAACATGAACCATCTAAGAAATATTTGCACTACACAAAACAATAAACGTGGTTTTTACTTACTTTTTGATTTTTTTTCGGTAAAATGTTCGTTATATCTTAGCTCCTAAGCACGACGCTAAGCGAACTGAGCTCTTACTAGCTACATTAAGTGAAGGATTCGATGTTTTTTTTCGATTGGCCAACTCTCCCGTATGGCCATCTACCCCGGACTTACCCTATATACATTTTATTTTTATCTGGTTTTAGAATATGACCGCCAGATTTTACAGGAGGAAGGAGGTTTTACATCCAAAATTTCTCAATTTTTGTGTGTCTTACGGAATTTCAGCTATGTATTGTCTTTGTTGTATTTTTTGTCTTTTGTTTTTATTCATTTAATTTTACCTTTTTAACTTTTTACTTTACGGTGGAAGTTGCTTTCGTTTTATTGGTTTTTTGTTGCTAAAATTATCCCACCCGGCACGGCCGTTATTTTTCTCCTTTAATGAGCATAGAAATAATGATCGCTACGCCACGTAATATAAAACCCAGTTATAAACAAAAACAAGTGTATACGCGATTATTTCTCACGGTTTTTTCTTTCTTCGCATTTCTTTAATTGTGGAACCCTAGCTTCGAAGAGATGGTGTTCAGTGAACTGTTGATGTACTTACGTCGATTGTGGAGTATTAATTATGATATTCACGTATTTCTTCACCACAATGACATACATTGATGATGTGGACTGGAGACACACTTGTTATACGATGAAGTCACAAAACCACAAAATGTGAATCACGCTGTCAAAGATTTACACCGCTTGCAAATATACAAAAGCTTCGACAGCGACAATTTGAGTTGCCGGGGGCAGGCTTCGTCTCACCTGGCAGGAATGAACTTAAAATAATACGCTATAGCTATAGCTACTTTTACTATAGTTAAAACGCATATCGCCTTAGCGAGTTCTCGATGAGAACTTGACACCCACTAATATATTTTTTCTTCTACCATCTAGTTATACATATTTACTGGCTACGCTTTGCGATACCTTTAGTATTTTACTAACGTCAACTTAACGACAGAAAATTCATAGATAGCTCCTCGTTTCTTCACTATTAAACCAAAAAGGTAAAGACTCTCTGTACAGAAGACGTTACCCTGTGGCCATGCTAATGCTGTGACTTGCACTTTCGCCACCAATAATGTTGGTGCGAGCGTCGGCCGGCGGCGACCACTTATTGTCGTCACACCGTCGGTCGCCACTGTTCAGCTTAAAGTTATAACTCAAATATCATTTAGTCTTAGCATAGAGAGGATGTTTACTATTTTCAAATAAGCTTTCAATTCGCTGTAACCGTTGCTTTAGTAAACTCTCGGAAAAAATTGTATGTGGATCGATATGTACCAAACGAATTAAAGCGAACAACAAAATATGTTTTTCCACGCTTAGTTCAAATCGGTTTAACTGTATGCAGGTTTATGTACTGGGGAAAAAGGCACAGAAAATTTTCACACACCCACAACATCGGACAAGCATGGGTAATCCAGTTAGCAGAAAGTGTTATTAAGGATAGGTTAAAAATACTTTTAAACGGTAGAAATGGTACTAAAAAACTGTGGTTAGCGGTTGTGCTACCCCGGGCTAACTCTCGTCTCGTCCCTACCATCTACTACTTGTCTAAGCTTTTTTAATGTGTAGGTACCTATGTACTGTTAATATAATAAACATCATTTTATCTATTCTAGAAGTTTAACTATGTGTACATACTTTCATACAGCACCGAAGTAGGTGCCTGGGTACTCAAAGCGCTTTTGAATGTAAATAAAAAACCTTTTTTCTGTTACAGGTAAAGTGCCGTAAACGACCGGAACATGCGAGTGAAAACGAAACTAATACCAAGTGAAAGAAGGTGTTTAATAGTGTAACACGAGACTGACGAACCCAAATCGGTCAGCACTACCCAAACTATGAGGCACTCTTCAAAACTGTTATTACACGAATAAATTGAAAATGTATGGGCCGTGGACACGCAAATTACTTACAAGGTTATTATGGACTTATTAAGATTCCTATAGTACTTTAATGGAAATCTTTAATAAGAAGTAACAAAAACCGAGAATACATCGCCGCGTCGCTGGCTAGTTAAGCTGTATCGCAGTTCATGACGTAGTTAAATATTGGTCGATTCATTATAAATGTAGAGTCATATCTTTGGGTAAAATATTTAATGGCATAGCTTAGTTAGATCTGTACTCTGTCGCCCGCTCTATGTCAAAAACAAAATTTAAGCATTCAAGACAAGACAAGTACAACTTAAAAAAGTCTCTTTGTTATTCATGCACAACAGATGTAACACAACATGAAGAACAGCTTTGACTAGACACAACAAACAATTACGAGTATAAGCTGTGGCTTGTAAATGTCACGATATTTACGTCAGTTGGGAATCGAACCCAGGACCTCTCAATATACAGATAGGGCCACGGCTAACTAGGCTACGAAGTTGTTTAACGACATTTATTTACAAAAGTACCTACGACACTTTAAGCAGCCACAAATTCGAAGTGTCAGCGCGGCCGTAGCCGTAGTCGAAGTGCGTTCTCAATTATCTCCGATGAGACTACGATTTGCTTTGAAGCATCAGGAAGTACAATAAATCATTTATTAAGCCGAGGAAATAATCTTGTTACCGCTGCGCTCATCTGTGAATCAGATAACGTTATAATGCTCGGCTAATTGCCATCACAATGGAGGCGGGCAGGTAGCGCGGCTCACGTGACACTACTTTTTTCTCCTTAATCTTGTAAATACAAGTAGGAAAAAAGTATGATAAACATCTCTTGTACGGCAGAGTATTATGCAAAGGTGATTCTTTAAATATTCATAACGTCGTAAATCTTCTTTGAAATGTGTTGTATACGAAGTAACTTAGATTAAATAATTAACACATAATGATATGGCTACAAATGTACAAGGTTATAATTTATTTTTCATGTGGTGGTCAATTTAAATTAAGTATTCAACGAAATAACTTGTTAACATTTCGAATTCGTTATCTTATAATTATTAGGGTGTTCTTTCTCTTGTAAGATTACGGTTTAAATCTTAGCTAAATGTTAGTAGTTGTCAATCTTAATTTTGCTCTTGTTAATATCAAAAACAGCTTGTTAAAAATAAACGAGTTTTGAAGAGCGTCTCATATAATTGCTATGACTTAAAAAATTCCTAACATCAATCAAGTGATAATCACAGTGTAACAAAGTTCTAAGATTCTACCAATCCAGAACAATGCTGGCCCTAATAAATGGTGATAGGACCAAATCGTAAAAAACAAATATCAAAAACAAAAAGTGCCAAACCAAATCAATCAAGCTTTAATACATTTTAAAAATCTTGAAGAAAGTGCTCAAAGTGAAACGAAACTGTTGGGTTACCACATACCCAACCTGTGGAGTGTCCGCGTGGCGGTGAGTGCAAGCAGTGCGGTGTGATGTGAGGTGCGTGCGAGCAGGATGGAGTAGCGATGAAGCGCAGCAAGTCGTACACGTGGCTGTCGGGGCTGCTGAAGATGAAGGCGGACGACGACGAGTGGGGCGCCGCGCCCTGGGTCCGCGCCGAGGTCATGCACGACAGGTATGTTCACCAACTTATATTAACACGAGTTTTAGTATGAAACGAGGAGTTAAGACATTTAGGTGATAGATAAATGTTTGTTTCTGGGCTGCTTTGCCTGATGAAGAGGAGATGTGCGTTTATTACTTGCTTGTTTTGTTTAATTGGTCTTATTTTACCCGACTGTTTAGGTGCACTACCACTCTTATAAAACCGACTGCGATTTTTTTTCGATCGCAGTAATAATGCAAGTCATCAGTCTGACAATACTGTTCAATTCCTATAATACTGACAAGTGACAATGTTGACCACACTGAACGCTATCATATTGACTAGTTTGCTCCAAAAACTAGAACTAGAAGTATGTAGATGTACGATTACAGCCTTGGCATACTGCTGATACGTTATATTAGAATGGTTTCAATTTCAAGTCTCCTTTCCACTTATAGTATACCATGTACGATGTAACTACAAACAATATAATCTACAAGACAACACTCTGGCACGGTCGGATGCCGCCGCGAACGCATTACCATACTGCAACAGTGGTTGCGCAACGAGCGTGGGAATGTTACGTGTACGGTGAGAATGTCATAATAGTGGTTTTTTTCACTACTCTTTCACAGTGCAAGCTACACTGCTCTGGAACTCCTTACCAGCCGAACTGAGACAGGCTTCCAGCAAGCTTTCGTTTAAATTTCGCCTTCGTGAGCATCTTTTGAAACAACCGGACTCGTAGTTTTCTTCACACCAGGTTACTTTAAGGATAAATTGTGCAACCTATTTATGTACGTCGTTAATGTATATCTATATATATATATATATATTTAATGTATGTATAAAATTATTATTGTTATGTATATACATATAGTATATTAATAATTTGTATGTATTGTATGCATATAATTATTTGTATTATAATATTTAGTATTATTCTCAATTTGGAAATTATTTCTTTTTCTGTTAATGATTAGCACCTACCATCGTTATCTCCACATCCACCCAGGGTTGACTGGTGGACAATGCCATTAGACATTAAGTTGTACCCTATGTTTCTCTGTTTAGAGGTGACATAAATGTTAAATAAATAAATAAATAAAAATGTCGACGGTTACCCCGTGTTACGTACACTGTGTCGATTGTTGTTGTTGTTATTACTTAATTGGTAACTTAATTGTAAACGACAGTGATGATGCAGTGATAGCCACGTATTTTGTACGTTGGTTCGGGGGTTACAGATGGCCTGGGTTCGATCTTGTACACATCTTTGAGTTTCGAAATGTATATTGTGAATTACTATTTTTTTAAATATTTCTTTTGGTAAAGGAAATCTGCATACCATATGTAGAGTTCTCCATACTAGTCTCAAACTGTACACCTATAAACTGTAGGTACATCAGAAAGATTTATGCATTTATTTTTGTACACAAAAATGTTATAGGCATGTTAGTACGTGGTACACAATAGCACAGCATCGTAGCCGTTACGACTACGGTGCAGGCCGACGTGACCCCGACGCCACTGATCATCTCATCTGCCGGTAATGAACGCGATCACAACACACCTATAACGGTACTGGGCAGAGAGCGCGTCATGTACACACTTATTATACTTGGTTTGGTACAATAAGCATTAAAGATTGTATTTGTTATATGTTTTGTTGCTCAAAATGTGGTCACCAAATTACCGAGATGATTTTCATATTCAACGCCGCCGGTCGTTCTCATTTGTCAAAACACAGGCAATTAGATAATATTGTATGAGCTTTGCTTTGTGAAACCTATGCATAGAAGTATTTTTTAAATTACCTGTTTTATTTTAACAGCTTAAAAAAAGCTAAATTTTACTATGATATATTATACTTTCGTGCAATTTACATAACTACTTAGGCCTTTGTCTTGGATGCATTATTATTGTTAGACTATAGGATATATATTATTATAGGATTATAGATATAGGTCATATAGGTCAATATGTAGAATAATTATCTGGTCAGAGCATTAATAGATACATACATACATTACATAACATTCTAACACTCTTCTGTGCAGTCACTAAGCAACCTACGCCACTATAAAGAGGACTTATCGCTAAGCAATCCAAGGCACAGCAGTTAAACATTAACAAATCGTCTAGCAGCTATCCGAAGTGGTCCGCGTGGTATCGGCGATGACGCGGCACATTACAGCCGTGACCCCTGACCGGTTGACCGCCCGTCAGGGCCGCCACATACAGTCGGAATTTTCCGAAACGGAATCCCGAATAGGGTTGCAAACTTGCAACGATATATCGGAAAACCGATAATATCGAAGAGGACACATCGATATTTTTATCGATATTTGCGTTATAACGATATGATAATATCGATATCATATCCGAAGAAAAAAATCGATAATTCACGGCTTTGAACATTAGCTTTTTCTTACAATATAATATTATCGGTTTTCTTATAATATTATCGGTTTTCCGATATATCGTTGCAAGGTTACAACCCTATTCGGGATTCCGTTTCGGAATTCCGACTGTATGTGGCCGCCCTCAACACTGCACGCCCGCCTCCATCCATACCGGTTTGATGCTCAATGGATATTTCGGCTTTTATAATAAATTAATAACTATTCTCAGCCGCGCGGACGCTGGCGTGGTGTGGCTCGTAACACTTATAAGTTTTAGTTTCGTGTAGTTTAGTGGCGCCTTGTGTGCCTTAGGCTGATGATGGTCAAATTCTAATTATTTATACATTTAGTTATTTATCAATACATAAACTTATGAAAGATAAATATTGAGCATTTACCACGGATTCGGAAAAAAGACATCTTAAAAACGTAGGTAGGTAGGTAGGTATGTTGTACTTTCATTTTTAGAATCAGACCGGAATAACTTTTGAAAACATAATAATATTTCCTACATATTCAGTATTATGATAGGGGTTCAGCCCATTTGCGATACCTTTGATATTACAAAGCTTTACGGCCGAGGGTGGCCACGTACCATCAGGTGGCTCTGTTAGGCGGTTATTTCCATAAAAAAAGGTCTAAAAATAACGCCACAAGTACCACCAGCTGGGCGGCGCGGCGCACGCAATGCCGCGGCACGTATCGAGTGTCGTCGGGCTCGGGTTACCACCAGCGACCACAGGCAGACGCCGGTGATTGGGAATCTTCACGCTTCGGTAAATGGAGTGCGATTCACAATCAGAGCCGACGTAAGCGGGCGTACAAGGCATGCACCGCACGTGGGCGCCGCCCAGGGGGAGCGCATAAAAAAACAAATGTTTTAAGTTGGTCTTGGAAGCACTAGGAGTGAGGGCTGAGGGGTATACAAAATTGCGAGCGGCCCTGCTTACAACAACTACCTACATCAATTAGCTCTATAAAATAGAAATATCTCCGCTTTAGGATTAGGAGAGGCCGTGTTGGTATTTTCAAAATAACCATTTTTTTTCAATTATACTCTGCGTGGATGTCTTCACTATAATTATGTCTACATTTGACAAGTGAGGTCCTCAACGGGGAACAGAAGCCTCGCCTAGCAGGGGGCACAATATCCGCCGCTGTGTAACATAACAATATCTCTTGCTCACATACAATAACAGATTTATATGATTTCAGAGTTACAACTGCTCACTTACACATTTATCTTCATATTGAACTGACCACAAATATAGAATTGAATCTCGTAACCACAGACCAACAAACTGTCTACCTAATAAATATCCGCTGCCCGTAACACTGTAACGCACGCAATAACCATTTCTTTTTCAATGCAGCAAAGTTTATTACTGCTTGTCATGTGTAAATATTGGTTTCAGAAAGAGATAGTCAATGATGTTTATTACTTTTTAAACGAATTTATTTGACCACAAAAAGTTGGACATAATGCTAGCGAGTGGTTTGTGTGTAGATCTGCAGACAGAGGCTATTTGGTACGTTACGCTTCCTCGTGGGAATAAAACTTTTTAAAAAGTTTTTAAATTACGGTTGGTAAAATAATATTATTCAAAACAATCTGTAATATGTTACTGCCTGCGCTTTGCTTCAGTAAACCCTAGTCACTTCAGCAAAATTTTTATTATGGATTTCTTTAAACGGATATAATGTACTTACCTATATTTTATATTATAGGTATTTTTTTTATTTGTGGAATGATAGGAAGTAAAAAAAATCTAAAAAATATTGCAATTTAAACACCTACCTTCAGTAAAGCTTTGGTTTCCTAGGAAAGCGGTGCCGACATATAGCGGCCGTACAATACAGCGGTGAATGACGTCATTAGAACGTTGTCTATGTAAACGAAATGACGCGGTTTCCTGGAGAGCGGTAACTGACACCGTAACGTCAAAAAGCGGTACCGCCATTTGCATGACGGCCGTCTTGTCGGTGTCCGATGGTTTGGTCAACGTTTTATCGATAGCGGTGAAGCTATTTTTAATACGTATTTTTGTTTTTTTTTCGGAACTACGTAAAAAATGAGTTCCAACTTCCAACTCTTGGAGCAGCGAGGACGACGAAATTTTAATAGATTTCGTTCGTAACCACGAAGCAATATATAATATAAAAAGTAAAGATTATAGAAAAGTCTTCTGATGATAGTTCATCCTCCAAGTAAATTACTAAAGCTCAATCAAGGTCGTCCATTTTCTATCTTGGATACTTTTCGTTTCACGTTTATTTAAAAAAAATGCCTGACGGTGTGTTAAAACGGCCGTGGAACTTTCCACATGTCATCACCGTAAAGACGGCCGTCTGTTTGCGTCCGTAATATTACGGCCGCTATATGACGGCATCACGGCACCGCTTTCCTAGGAAACCAAAGCTTTACAGTTACAGTGTTTCTCAAATAATAATTATGTTCCATGGAATCCAAACATAGACCAGTTAGATTTTTATTATTACGTAGGTATCTATGTTTTTATGTTCATCTTCATACTCGTAGCTACGGGTGGTCGGTTATTTTTGAAACGAAACATAATAATACTATTTATAAACACATTTGAATTTTTCGTAATTCGTAAGGATTACTTTTAGTTAATTAATACATAACATAGGTAGGAAGATACCGAGCAGGTGGTCGACAAAGGACTTATTTTATGTTCTAATTTATCCTTCTTTCAATCTTGAGTATATGCCATTATTTCACGAAACAAACAGAAGGAAAAATAAATTAAGCAGCGAAAAAAAGCTTAAACAGTGTTACTATGCGTAAGTAAAGATGCCGATGTCATAAAATCACTGAAAATCTCCAAATCTGGCCCTAACCATTGTCATAAAGACCCTCCCGACACCGACCATACGTTGGTTAAATGTAACTTCAGATCTGCTCCGACACAACCGACCTTATGCTCCGGTAATAAGGTATCTACTATTCTAACGCTGTTAAAGAGGCGCTAAGCTCACAATCATAAAAACTGCACCTTATTTTTTAAGAACAGCAGAATGTGAGCCTTAAACGACCTTCGTAAGGTTGCTTATACCATAGCAGCACTAAGGGATGGTATTATTCAAACTGAATTTATTTTGACAGTTTTATTCGCTAATATTATTTCATATGAAGTACGGTTTCTGAAACATGGGACCAAAAGCTACTGAGTTTGAAGAAAGTTTGGTCACTATTTGGTCTTACTATAGTGTCTCGAGTGATGTAATGCATTGAGTTATCCGAATCTAAGTGGTCATGTGATACAAGGAAGTAAAATAGTAAACTATAATAAATAGGTTGTCTCGGCGATCATGTGTCGCTCTTTTTCTATATGAGTACTGAGTAGATATTGTTTCGTGTCGAACGTCCTATTAAAGTGGGAAGGTAGGCAGAATATTTATATCGCTTTTGAATCATATTTATATGGGATTGCAAGTAAGTACATTTTTAATTTTATAAACCTAACAGCTAGGTACTACAACTATAAGTATAACTGTGTCCACGTGCAAGTCGGACTGACACAATCGGTTCGAGAGCAAAGTAGATATATGTATTTACTAAAATCGGACAAAAACGTTAAAACCGCCGAAATATGAGCCTACTTAGGAATTTCCATAATTTATATTATTTCTTATTACTTTATGGTAACTATTCCTAACATTTGTAGCTATGCAGCTGTTTTTGCACCTAAAACCGGACACCTTCACAGTTCAATAGATCATCAAACCATCAGACAGACACCGACAGATAGAGCAAATACAGCCGACGAGCAACGGAGCCTTCGTAAAGGAGTTCCGTTGACATCGGTACAGAAACTTAGAATAGGTATTTGAAACCTTAACAAAAGCTTGGGGCTTTTTTCATAAATCTCTTACTGGTGTGAATATCGCTCTTTACGTCATAAATTTAGTCCGTCCCCCGCGTCCCCCGCGCCCGACGCCTTAAGGACTCCATAACGGTCTCCATTTTATAGGATTTATTCCGGAGGCGACTCTTTTTTATTCGAATTTGGAGTTACTAAATCGGCGTATTACGTGCGTGTGCCGCAACTTTATGTGAAGGGGAGTATGATGCTGTGATGAGCTATACGGGCTATAAGCTATAACGTTCTTCGGCTGTTTCAAATACAGCTTTATCTGCTTTATTCGTATGCCAGGTTCGAATACCGCAAGCATCTCCAAGATTATTTGTTTTCAGCATCATCATCATCAATATCTACTCGCAACTTATTTGAACTGTGTGCATAAGTAAATATTTTTTTGATTATTTGTTATCTTAAAATTGTAAGATTGCTAATGCAAAAAGGTATAAGTCAGTTTTTTTTCAATTTGTATGACTTTGTGTTTTTTTTTGTTTCTATACACGTGCGTACTCGTACATGTGCCTACTAGATATGTTAGTTTTTTGCCGGTTAATAAAATAGTGCCCAATGTTCACAACAACTACATGCGAAGTTGTGATCTTGTGAAATATTTGATGTATGCTTTAATCGAATATTAAGTGAACATGTCAATACACTTAAACTTTTGGGGTTTTTTCTCTTACATTCCTTTATATGAAAATTATCATTGTTACTTTATAGAGTAGCATTCAACTTCGATCGTCTTGCGTAGAAAATAAGTGCTGTGAACGCTTAGGAGGCCACTTGAGCGCGGACTAAAGCTTTAATAATGAACTTTACGCTTTTGACTAAAAGTTGAATTTTTAACACATACCTACCACGAGAACTAATGTCGATAAAATTACAGGTTACAGGTAAGTAAGCTAATCGCGCATTACCAAAATGAACTCTATTTACAGAATTTACAGTCGATTTTGTAATGGAGTAAACTGAACCGGTAAATATTCGGTGTCGGCATCGTGTCGAAGTAAACCGATAAAAGATTTAACCGAAGGCGATACACGGTGTGAGCAAACCGCGCCGGTGATTGCACATGCGGTGCTTTATGGCCAGATTGCCGTGTACTTGACACGCGGAATGTACCTAGATAACGTTATTGTGTTCGTAATGAGTGCACGGGAACTTAGTCTTTATCGCGTTTGTTACCAATACGGTTGTATTTTATGGAAATTGAGTCAGTTTACAAACTGATAAAACAATGTTCAGGAGATAACTAGAATTTATTAGCGATGAATTGTGAAAACTTAGTTATTAGAACTTACACCTTGGAAACGGAAATTAGATTTACCCTAGCATTTAGCCCTACCTACCCATCCATTCAATCTTAGCCAACATCTTCTGCTGAATGTGACTAGCTAAACACAGCGATACTAGCTTCAGGATTATGCCCGGGATACACGAGGCTAGTTTTTCAAGCTAGGATAGCAAGCTAGTGTCAGTAAGCAAGCAAGCTATTACTTCTGGCTTCGTGTAGACAAAACTAGCTTCATTTATAAGCTAGTAAGCTAGTTGACAAGCCAGGATAGTTTTAAATAGGATGGAGTTCTATTTTTTAGGCTAGTAGCGCCCCCCACCACTGATTTTACTATCCTGGCTTGTGTACTAGCTTCATGTGGCCGGCGAAGCTAGTGTTCAGTTGACTAGTAAAGCAGTAACCACGCGTTTTGTTTGTTTTTCTCCGCGACGTGTTTTTGAGATTAAGATGCCATTTCATTTTCGACGTGTGGTCACCTCAGTCACAGCAATAATACTAGCTTAAAATAATTAGCCTCATGTAAACAGAACTAGCTAGCTAGCTAAGACAGTTTCAAAGAGAACTAGCTTGCTATCCTAGCTTGAAAAACTAGCCTCGTGTATCCCGGGCATTATAAGGAGGGTTAAGAAGGCTCTATTTCTGCTTTCACTTTCTTTTACTACTGCCTCTCTATCATGAAGCAATAGAGTTGTCAGTTGTAAGTATGTAGTTATAATCAATTTTTTATTAAACTAAAGTGCTATTTATTATAAACTATGTACCTATCTACCTACTTACTCATTCTAAACATGATGCCAATTACCTAAATTAATGAACACTATCAGTTATGGACGTTAAGATAATGTTACAGAAATAAATCTGAAATAACTTGTAATTGATTACAAAAAGATTAATTAATAACTCATTTGCCAGTAAAATAAATAACATTTGTCCGTTGTACAAACAGTATCTTTCGGCAGCAATTAAGACGGTAACCGGTTGCCCACTGCCGCATGCCGTGCCGCCGACGATAAGCGCGGCAAAAAACCGGCTAAGTGCGGCGGCGAGTACGCAAAGTGCCCTATGGTTGTTTCCAAAGATGTATTAAATATCTAGATGGAACATCGAATCCGCGAAAACGTGTCAAAAAGTTGTGGCCAACTGTTGGCCACAACTTTTATATCATTACGCACAGATTACGCACACATAGACAATAAATGAACGCGAAAAACATCGCCTACACGCACACATGCTTGATAATGTTGCCTTGTTTTTTTTGTTTTCATTGTAGGGCGACGCTCAATCTAGATATTTAAAACATCATTGGGTTGTTTCATTACACGAATGCGAATTATCTTTTTGAGTGAGGGCAAAAATAATTACGCTGCAAAAGGAAGTAAGTCTTCAAGTTCAGTCACGAAATATATTTAAACCTTTCGAGAATACAGCAGTTTGTTCTTACGTTGTATGAGGTTGAATTTAATTGGAAAGATTTCCGTAATTAATTGCAATACGAACATTACGAGACCTGGGAGAAACTTACAGCGTTTACTCGAAGTACCTACACCTACCTAAGATGCAGAATCATCATTAAAAGTTTATGAGTAGACCTTTGGTGTTAAAAACTAGATAGATTACTGGCTTTTACCCATACATATACCCAATTGTGTTGATTTTTCTTCTTCTCTCCCTTCTCAAGAAGTCCCGTGTGAGAAAGGTTTTTCTATTGACTAATCTATAAACCAGGGGTACCCAAACGGTCGATCGCGATCGACCGGTCGATCGCAAGAGGTTTCACGGTCGATCTTAGAGGATTAAGCAAGTACAATTTTTATTTTCGCAAATTTTTAAATTACCCACTGAGCATTCCGATCGTTTTTGTTTCAATTCATTTATTTCTGTGACAGACTGACGGACGATGTCGACAGGCGACGCTATGACCGCGTGCGTAGTGCCCAAAGTTACGATAGCGTAAGAGAGTGCTTTCTTTTTTAATAATATCTTTTATGTACAAATGTGTGTAAAGAGTAAGAAATTATGTAAAACTGTTTGATTGTAAACATATTATAAATCTAATCATTAATAATTAGTACAACATAAAAATAAATGATAAAAAAATTACATAAAAATAAAGCAGTCGATCTTAAACCCTTAACATTTTCTCAAGTCGATCTTCACAGCAAAAAGTATGGGCACCTCTGCTATAAACGTATTTACGTTTCCTCAACACGTTCAAAATACAGAATCAAAGTAGTATTGGTGACGTGTTTTAGAGGAATATATCGAGTCTTACGTTTTTAAAAAAATTTAAGTGAAACTTACTAACTGCATTAGTGTGAAAAGCCATCATATACATCAACTAGCTTATGCCCGCAGCTTCGCCCGCGTGGAATTCGTTTAAGCTTCACCCCTAATTTCACTCCTTTAGGGGATGAATTTTGAAAAATCCTTTCTTAGCGGATGTCTACATCGTAGTGGCTATCTGCATGCCAAATTTCAGCCCGATCGGTCCAGTAGTTTGGGCTGTGCGTTGATAGATCACTATGTCAGTCAGTCACCTTTGAGTTATATATATATATATATATATATTTAGATAGCTATCTTTACTGTGTACAAAAGTGGTCGAAACATTTAGATTACTTAGGTATGACTCTACAAAAAGTGCCTGAGCTAATTCTCTAAAGTTACTTCGTTACGCCCGCGTGGAATTCGTTTAAACTTCACCTCCCCCTATTTAACCCCTCTAGGAGATGAATTTTGAAAAATCCTTTCTTAGCGAATGTCTACATCATGGTGGCTATCTGCATGCCAATTTTCAGCCCGATCCGTCCAGTGGTTTGGGCTGTGCGTTCAGTTCAATCAGTCGAAAATCACAAACTTTCATCCCTTATTTTATCCCCTTAGGGGTTGAATTGATCAAAATCCTTTCTTAGCGGATGTCTACGTCATAACATCTACCTGCATGCCAAGTTTCAGCTCGATCCGTCCAGTGGTTTGGGCTGTACGTTCAGTTCAATCAGTCGAAAATCATAAACTTTCATCCCCTATTTTATCCCCTTGGGGGTAGAATTGATCAAAATCCTTTCTTAGCGGTTGTCTACGTCATAATATCTACCTGCATGCCAAATTTCAGCCCGATCCATCCAGTGGTTTGGGCTGTGCGTTCAGTTCAATCAGTCGAAAATCACAAACTTTCATCCCTTATTTTATCCCCTTAGGGGTTGAATTGATCAAAATCCTTTCTTAGCGGATGTCTACGTCATAACATCTACCTGCATGCCAAGTTTCAGCTCGATCCGTCCAGTGGTTTGGGCTGTACGTTCAGTTCAATCAGTCGAAAATCATATACTTTCATCCCCTATTTTATCCCCTTGGGGGTAGAATTGATCAAAATCCTTTCTTAGCGGTTGTCTACGTCATAATATCTACCGGCATGCCAAATTTCAGCCCGATCCGTTCAGTGGTTTGGGCTGTGCGTTGATAGATCACTATATAAGTCAGTCAGTCAGTCAGTCAGTCAGTCAGTCACCTTTGAGTTTTATATATATAGATAGGTCCACATGTTTATAAATGTGTGTCAGATTAGCGGCGGGTTACATAACACTGCGCCAGCCCGTCAGCGCGCCACGACGACGGCTCCCGAATATAAACTCATGGTTTATTGCAGATTGATGGCCCCGCCGGCCCCGACCCCACGAGCCACGAGACCCCAGAGTGTGCTCGCGATTTAGGTACACCACTAGCATATTATTGTCATACTCGTAATAATTATGTAGTTTGTAGATATGAGATTCGTGCCATTACTACTAAGACATCTGTGTGATCTTCTCAATTCGAGTTAAAAAAAATATGAAAAGAATCCAAAGCAATAAATGCAAAGCAATAGGTACATTTAAGTATTCACTCTGTTCATCGCAACTTCAGCAATACGCAAAATTTCAAACCCGTAGAGCAAAACGAAGTAGTTTTAATTCAGCTCGCAAGGATTTACCCTGAGCTAGTATTACGATTATTATGTTTAATTAAAGCCGTAACTTTTTACACGAACATTCAGTACAGCTTTAAGTTATCTGAATAAGAACGTAAACACTTAGTCAAAAGACCACATACATTACCGCGTGCACGTGATCAAATGCCGACTTTATGACCGAAAGACGCCAGAAATGGCCGTGTCAGCAAACACACGCCACTTTACGGGCTCTCCCCTAAAATAAATGAGTTTTCTTTAAAACTGGGATCAGCCATCGCGCCGCCCCACAGTGGAACTTTGAGAAATGGATCGCGTCAGTTTATCCCACTTCTTATTCAAGAGGAAACTTAATAATGGCGCCGTATCGCTTCACTTTTTTACATTTTTGATGGCGCTGTGATTCTTTACATCCTTAACGCCTTGAAAAATATTCCTTTTTTTACGCTTTGAATATCAGTGTGTTTTATGGGGGACTACGGGTGTAAAATGATAATCAGGTTTTAAATTCCTATTACCCTATTTAAAAATACAAAGTCCCACGAATTAAGAAATGTCAATAAAATGAATTTTGTCCGAACTTGGTTTTATACACACCTTTATGGTTAAGTCAAAAAAGTTCATTGAATTTTACGCAGGCGTACGATGAAGTAATTATGTGATGCATATTTTTTGTCTATCAATAACAATTATCCAGTTTTGTTTCTCCAAACCTAGTTTTTTCCAAATAAAAATCATATTGCTATCAATATAATATGTTGTGAAGCTTGCATTCAGTGTCTAGCTAGCATCAAAAATTCCGTGCATTGATGATAGATTAACAACAAACATATTTGGTATAATAAATAAAATGCCCGAATGTGATAGTTTCTAATCTTTATAACTCAAACAACTAAAAACACAACATAACATTTTATTCAATGAAGTAACAATTTGTACCTCTTCCGAAAAGGCAGATAAATAATTTGTTGTGATGCCGTCTAGCAACCAACCGACCATAGCGAAGTTTGGAGTGCCACCAGTACCGACTCCGTGGCGCAACGGTAGCGCGTCTGACTCCAGATCAGAAGGTTGCGTGTTCAAATCACGTCGGGGTCACTAACAGAACCACTTTGAAGTTTTTTTATTTATCAACATCTTTTTTGGGTATTTTATGCAGTCTTGTTTAATTTATGAAATGAAACAATGATATTTAAAAAGGTATTTAATATTCTAATTTTACTAATACTCGTATGTCAAAAAAATGTTTCTACATCCAACGATGTAAAGTGAAACTTCTATGTTCTCGAGTGAAATTTCGTCACGTTTTTGAAGCTGACGTTACGTATGTAATACGTGACAGGAGGCAGAAGTGGCGTCGGAGGTAATTGGAGACGAATTCGGGTATCTATATACCTAATATATAGAAATGTAACATAATAGAAGATATAAAATGTAGATATCCCTCCAAAAACATTTTCATGTAAAGTGTTGCCAAGACGACTGCATAAACTGACCCTGTGAAATAGATATCCTTATGTAGAGCCAAGCTTCTAAATCTACACGTCCTGACTCTACCAACCTTCACTTCACAAACTCTACATCTCAGTAAAAATGTATGGCAGGACATTCTTATTTTATAACTTGGCGATGTTGCAGTCCGTATTTTGTTTTTATGGATTCTATTTTAGACTAGTTTCCGCGAGCGGCTTCGCCTGCGTTGAATTCGTTCATATTGCTATATTCCCCTATACTTCACAAATAAAATACATGACAAAATTTCAGCTTCCTACGTTCTTGAGTTCCGGCTGTTTTATATAGGCCGGCTTGTTCTACGGCAATAAAAAGTTTCATCCACTATTTAGACCCATTAGGGGTTGGTTTTTGAAAAGGAGCCTTATGAATGCCTCTGGGTCTTCAACTATTTCATTTCAAATTCCTTCCAAATCGGGCCAGTGATGCATGATCAAGATTTTCGGTGTCTTTTAAAAATAAATATGACTGTTTTTCCAGTTCCACTACATTTGTTTAAGCCTGAACACCCTTTATATTGAACGTATTCGTTTAAAAATGTTTCCAAAGACAGCATCAGAGAGAAAGGCAGCGCTGGCAAAATGTACAGTTTACATAGTTTTTGCTTTTACTGTTAAAACGTTTTCAGTAACGTCGAGACACAAAGACACTGGCGCCATCTGCAGCCATCACCGAGAGTGCGCTGCAATATGCTAATGGCCGCCTTGTGCCAGCCTCTCACAGCCTCGCTCCTCACAGCGAGGCACCGACCTGACAGCATTCACGATATTGGTTTTGTTTCCAGATAGTTTACTGTGGGCTAATCACTCCGGTCAGATGGAGTCACTCAAAATGATGCCGACATGTCCGTAGTCTCATTCGCTTGTATCGTTTGATCAGTCTTTGGGGGTCGACTTGTGCTACACACTCTGTCTCCACGAACAAATAACATATTTTGGGTGTGGATACGAAGGAACTAGGTTTTCAAAGGAAAGCGAGGACGAATTAGATAGTTTTACAATATCTAGCTGACAAGTTCAAATAAATGGCTTCACCATTTATAAGAAATATATAAGAAATATGTAGCGATGTAAGTGTTATTTCCTAGTTAATTGAAGGTGAGTAAATAGCGTGGTAAGGGCGCATTCAAGTAGAACGCTGGTTACCGGCGCCGATCTGCCAGCGCTTATTGGTACTGGTCCGTTGACATAACCTCGAGAGGTCGGAACTTGTCGGCGCTGGTTCGGCACAAAGTATAGAGACTACCTGCGCCGACTACCTGCGCGGATAAGCGCCGATAAGCGCTGGCAGATCGGCGCCGGTAACCAGCGTTCTACTTGAATGCGCCCTAAGGGTTGTGCGGCCGCAGCGTGAGGGTTGTCCTGGGAAGCCGCACGGGACCGCGGGTACTGATTGCAGCTTGCAGCCTTGTTCCAGTAGCGATTGATTTCTTTGTGGTATTGTAAATCAAGGAGAACTATTACATAGTTCTACTGACCTGTTATTCGCAAACTCGGGTATCGGGATTCGGGACACAATTAGTTGGAACACACTGAGTACGGACATTGAAGCTACTATTAAATAAATGAGATATTAATGTAAAAATTGTTGTAAAAAGTCGGTAAGTATCTTCTAAAATTTATAATAATAATATGTATAATTTTTTTTATAAATAATTAACTTTCCCGTTAGTCTGTTGTTGTGCTGGAATAATTTTAATTTACAATGTACTGTTGTTAAGTTGTCCAGACCTTAATCTTTCTATAGCAGTAACTTTTTGTAAACGCAGACAATACGTTGACAAAGTTATCAATCAGAAGAGCTGTTGCCAGCGCATACAACGAACAAAATAAAGAAACAAACTTTGTGTTTATGTAGGTACCATAGCCATAACCTATAAGATTAAGTTAATCTAAATAGATATTGAAATGATATTTGGGCCGATCGCTCCGCGGACCGTGAAATGACGTAAATTGATTTCAGAGTGTGGGAACGATTCCACCGTCGCGTCGTACCGCGGTGGTCGACCATCGCACGGACGCATTGCGTCTGCTCTATATCACTTGCTCTGCTGGCTACGTACTCATTGGGTAATAGTATCATATATTTCATACCATGAGATATAAACTGAATGATATTACTTTTAGATCTTAGTGTTTTCAGTATAATATGCCATCAAAAGTTGTCTGTTTCCTCGTGGTCCTACTACGAGTATTTTGTAGTAGGACCACGAAAAATAAGAGGTATTTTTCGTACTCGACCGTTCCTACTAGTGAGACAAAATAGTAGGCCTACGAGGACGAGGAAACAACCAAAAAATCATATTTTTTTTAATGTTACTGGTGCAACCCTGTTTGGGAGCCCCTAAACAAACCATTTGGCTGTCAATGACACAAACTTATCAAAATTTCTACGTTAATTCGGTAAGAGACCATACCGCAGTTATTAAGTTGTAGTGTTGAGAGTAATGTTATGTCGCAATATTTTCACTTTTGTTTTATTATATGTCGTGTATTTCTTGTATATTTTGTTTTGTTTATCCTTTTTGTCTTGTGGTGGCTGTTTTACCGCAAATATCCTGCGGTCCGGATGGTAATAAAAACAGACAGATGTAATGAAAGTTGTGGGAAATGCGGGCCGCAGCGCGCTCGCAGTGCTGCCATTGGAATTACACCAATAGAAATAAAGTGCTTATCTTTTATTATACCTAAGACCTACATTCTTTGAGACTATGCAACCGAAAATATCTGTCTTATCAACATACAAAATCCAATACACGTTGCTGCGACGATAACAAACTCGGAAGCATTTAATTTGCTAGATAATTCAATATTAAACATGATACTTAATGTTTAGTGGAAATAAACATAATCAACCAATGATTTAATATTTTTACTGGCCTGCATCTAACTTTTATACTCTTACGAACGGTCATCCGTTTATTGACCCCGTCAGGAATACGGAAGGGATTTTGAAAAAATATGCAATAGTACCTACTTTTTATTTACGGTAAAGAAGAACAGGTATGTAATTATTCCTTATTGCTTCTCACACTAAACGTGCTAGTTTAATAAATTTGTACTAAGCTTCGTATTTTACAAGCTAAGTGTTGTTGCCAGCCAGTAACCGTTAACATTTTATTAAAATTATCCAGTTCCTTATCTTTTTGTATTTACAAGAGAGTCGTTCACTATATTGTCCAAGCTGGAACACGCGAATCAATTAAAGTAATAAGAGTAGTAATAGTAAGTACCCTCCGCCGCCGCCACAGTATGGGGCAATAATTGAATAATTATTATCGGTTCTGTAAAAAATTACCAGTGATTACAGTGCCCAGAAAATCTTTCTAAAAGGGAACATTCTATCTTTATTAATGTTTAATGGGGAAACGGGCGAAGATTACTGGACGTAGTAATAAATCCTCTTCAGTTTATAGCGGTGCAGCGGGCCGACAAAGACACCGCGCTACATTAAGATAAGCGCAGCCTTATTTTTATAGAGTTCCTATATGTACGTGACTTAATTTCTCGCCAACGAGTTTCTAATATGTGTAACTCTTAATAAATGGAGTCTAAAGTAAATTTTATTACAGCTGTTCGCGGTCATTATTTTCAATCCTAGACCTGCCTGATTCGATCTTAACGCTTATCTCAATAATTATCTTCCCTATTTATATAAATAGCACAAAAAGCAAAAAAGCGCCAAGACGTCTTTTTAACCGACTTCAAAAAAGAAGGAGGTTCTCAATTCGACCGTATATATGCTTTTTTTTTATGTACGTTCAGCGATTATTTCGTCGTTTATGGGCCGATTTTGATAATTCTTTTTTTGTTGTAAAGTAGATATGCGCAGTGGGGTCCCCTGATAAGGATACCAGGATCTGATGATGGCATCTCAGAGAAATCGAGGGGAACTTTCGAAAATTGTATGGACAACTAGTGTGTTTGTTCATGTTATCATAAGTACATTAAAGCGCTACCATTTCATGAAGATCTGGAGTCGATCTGATGAAGCCGAAAGACAGTCGAGGGAACTCCTCAACGATTTACTGCAGTTATCTAGTGTTTGGGCTTGATTAATCTGTAGTGACGAGAACTTTACACTTACATGTTGAATTGAGCGCCATCTGGCGAGTAGTTTTTGAGTTATCTCTACTTATCAAGATTGAAGTCGGTAATTTTTTTTTGTAAAAAGCAATTATTTTGTTGGTCTCTTTGCACTTCGATTTATAACTGTACCTAATGGTTTTATTTAATACTAAGAAATAGATTGAAGTTTGAAGTGCAGTTTTATTACCTATCTGGATAATTTATTAATTTCTAACAAGTTAATCACCATTTGTACATGTTTACATCGTAATAAAATTACGAAGTGTTTTCATTGTATCGACTGCTGGACCATTTTAAGATCGTTAAGTTATTTATTTAATGGCATTAAAATGAATTTATTACATTTTATAGTCAATAAGTACTTTATGTTTGTTTTCTAGCCATCAACACAAGGCGAAAAACCCTACACACTCATAGCCCTACATTAGGATTCTCTGAGTGATGAATGCCACGGATAACAAACAAAAACGAGAATGGAAATTTTAATTCATCGTTCAAAATGTCCGCCTTGCTGGGAATCGAACCCAGGTCTCTTCGAACGGTCGGCTGTGGTAATTTACGCAATGGACACAGATTAACTTGAATTACATGTTGAAATTATTTACAGTCCAAAAAAATTCACTGTCATGAATCAAGTCTCATCTATTGACCAAAATGTGACTGCTCTAATTCATGAAGACGTTCATTTAAACTCGATGGCAGTAAAAGAGAAACGCCTCACTTGCAAAATGACACGTTACACATTACAGAGTCATTCGTCAGTTGCCAAAAGTACTTTTAAAATTATACCCCGCATTATAATGTACAATGATTCCATGAACCCGCGGTTCGAGTTAAATAACTGCATTACATTGCAGGCTCGGTTCAAGTAAGGAAGGCTTCTGGCTCAGGAAAAACGTAATCGATCCAACGACTCAATGGGGACAAAAAGCCGGACCCGCGCCCGGCGACAGTTACACGTTGTGATTAAAATTTAGTTCTTGTCATGCACACTTCCATTCCCGGCTGCGGATCTTGCGAATACTTTTTACGACGGACTTGGCTCCGCGTCCTGCCTCGGCGTTTGTTGTCTTCTCGTACTGTCCTCGCTGCGCGTCTTATAAATACATAGTTTAGCATATTCTATGACGTGCATGTGTTACATAGGTACCATTTAGATACTGCCTATGCGTGCTCGTTGCAATGTGTTGAGATGGTCGCTTTATCGCTAGAATTTTGAATGGTGATTTGATTTCATGTGTGTAATTTAAGGTGTTTTAATTTTAAGCTCTATTTTAGGTATACGTATTATAAAGACTACTTTTAATTTTGTAATTGTTGTAAGTTTATACTTGGCCACAACTCCACCTGATGTTAAATGGAGATGTAGTTTTGGATGGTAGACCACACTTACTTAGTACCAGCCTATTGAACCTCGAACTGAAGACACCAACATTATTAAATCGGATGGACTACCCAGAAGTTACAGTTATAAAACAAATTATATACCAATAGCTAGTTCAGAGACAATGGATAGTTCAGAGATCTGAAAATTTTCTGTATTCACAAATTCCACATAGATCAAGTTTAGTGTCGGAGTGTACAAGCCCTCGCGACGTGAGGGCCGCGCCATTCGTCCTCTCCGCCAGGCCCCTCCGTCACCAGTCCCAGATATGATAATTCCGTATTAGCACTCAATGCTCCTCGCGTCTTATACTTTTTCTGTCGCGGCCTCTGTGACTGCGAGCGTCGCTGATCACTTATCAAGCTTTTATGTGTTTCCACTTTTGTTGAAATACATCTTGTAATGAAATGTTATTCGATTTCTTTGTACGTATCGCGTGTCGATCGTAGGACTCATGTATGGTGGGTCTTGTCTTGTTTAGCATAACTATTTTGAAATCTTTTGAAAGTATCAGTACTTACTTTTAAGTACTGATTGTCAAGTTAGTTACAGTGTTTCCCGATAATGACATTAACGTTTCTCTTTTAGTAGGATACATTTTAAAATTACTAAACAATTGTGTAAAAAATGATGATTGGTAACATTTAAGGTACGTAATCTCATGAGTCATTGAAATATACGGCAGGAATATTCCAAAGTTTGAAACTTTTAAGAAGAACGATGTAGTCAAAACAAAATGATCACGTTTTCCGTATCTTGTACACGTTCAAAATTAAGTGGTATTCAATTGAAGCATTTTCTTTATAAGTGATTTTTAATATGATTTGATTTCGCTATTAGGTACAACAATATTCTTCTCCGTACCGTCGGTGAAGAAGATATTCAGTACCTAATATTACCTAAATGCTAAGTCAACAACTAATTTTACCTTTGAACTTAAAAAAATGTGAATTTTCGTCATTCTTATAACTCTAACACTAGTACAGTTTACCGCGGTATTGTAATAGTTCTATAGATGGCGAAGTAAACCCGCGGAGACTCGAACAATGGCTGAATTCTTGTCACTCGCCTCAAGAATGTGCAGTAGCTCGAAGCCCGCAGCTATCTTAGATAGTACTACCCATAGATTGTAGATAGTACCAGCGAGATCAGACCCGAGTTGTAATGAGCAAAAAATTACATCTGTATGCGGAGCGGTCACCATTAGCTTCTGTCAATAATTGGTTTAGACTTACGATGATGTTGGAGCTTATCTAGTAATGAATAAGGCACATTTTGTGGATTTGTGGCCGGTAGTCACTGTTACTACTATGTACTACTTACACTTTATTCGTTCATCAGTTACGTAGGTATGTTTTATTGGTCGTGTAGTTTTGCATTGCTGCGTCATGTAATTGAGGATAAAAATGCGTGGAACGATCGGTGACATGGATGGTAATGTGACTGTTGTAACGCTGTGGTCAGTGATTCGGTCGGTAGTGTCGGTACTATGTTATCAAATTACAATCTAGTTATGTGTCGTACAACTATGTAATACTTACTAATTAGGCTAGCGCTATTTGCAGTAGGTACATATTATGACATTATAATTATTTATCGGCATATTTATATTTACTACTATTATTGCGAAAGTAATCTGTCAATCTGTCTGTCCGCTACGTTTTCAGGCGTAGTCCACTGAACCGAGTCGGATAAAATTTAGTTTAGAAATAATTTAAGACTGGAAAGGATGTGGAAATATAACATGAATAAGGATGTCAATGTATTTTCTTGGGATGTAATTAAAGGTATTTTACCGTTTTGCGAATCTCACGAGGACGAAACCGCTGGAAAAAACTAGTCTTTTAATGTGTGGTCGGTTCATTTCGCAGAAAATCCAAACATTTTTTGTTTTGCTTAAAATCTTGAGTGAGTGCCAATGACATTATTTTATTAGCTACAAAAAATTGTATATTAGAGGTACATTAAAATCCTTCAAAAATAGCAGTGATGAAGTGTTTTAAAGTCACAGTACCAGCCAAGTTGTTTCCGAGAAAGCGAACAACCGCGGGCCGCTCCCATAGTGACTATACTACGGTCATGATCGATCTGAAATTCGTTATAATTACATGGCACACAAATGCCAGGTTTCTGCCTATGTAGTTAAGGTTTATTTTAGATTGATGACGGAAACTAAAAATGCCTTTAGTAAATGTTGCTTACAAGCCAAATTGAACCATGCGTACAGGGAATAGCGTTGGTTTTGGCGAGGAGTAGCAATTCCATATTCTCGGCATAGTTTAATCCCTCATCGACATTCGCTCACCGCCACCGCCGTTAACCCGGCGTCATGGGGGCTGGGTCAAATTTACCCGCTCTTTTGGAGTTCGCCTATCATTTTACAAGGACGCGCGCGACGTTGCCTCTCTTCTCAGTAGCTGGAGCTATTGAGTCCCTCTACATGTTTACGCTGCGAAATCAGTCTGGCAAGGACCGCGTTGGGAGGTACAAGTGTTATAGCGGGAAAAAGGTAAATATGACCCATGCCTGTATTCAGTGTAACTATTTTACGCCATTTTTATCAAACACGGTTTAAATGGTTTATTGTTGTTTTTGATCCTTTTTTGTGTTTTAATGCTTTATTTTGTAGTTTTGACGTTTTTTATTTGCTTTGTAGGTATTTTGAATAATAATGGATCGCGAAGAACGGGAAAGGCGACGTATATTGGCGCTATTGGAAGAATCGGACTCGGATGTTATGCAGTCTGATAATGAGTCTGAAGAGAATGATGACCATGTGAGTGAGCGTAGTCAATCTTCAAATGCTCGTAAGAGGTGTCAGGTGTGTCCAGCGAGCAAAGATCGCAAAACAACTCACGTATGTGAAAGATGTAGCAAATATATTTGCCCTCAACATATAGTGCCTTTCTGTACCAACTGTGTTCATAATAGTGATTCCGATGATTCTCATTAGTTTTTGGTATTATTATATATTAATTATTTTTAAGAGTACCTTTAAAAGATGATAAAAAATTTATTTTTTTAAGTTTAGCTAGAGGAAGCCAAATTTGTTGATTTTGTAGTAGATATCTTTTTAAGCCTTGTTCCTATGAATAAAAGTTTATATTTTCGTTCCATTTTTAGTTTTTTTTATAACCCTTATAACAGTAAATAACTGTAAATAACATAACATATTTGTTTTCTCAAAAAAAAAAACCATAATATTCACATTTTATATGCGGGTAATAATGACCCAGCCCCCATGTCCGTGTAACAACTTTCTACCCCCATGACGCCGGGTTAAGATAACCATCACTGTGATTAACTTGTTCAGTAATGGCTCACAATAAAATTATACAGGCAACTATAAAGTTCCTACAACAAACCTAATCGCTAAGCAAGACTTAATTAAAATGTTCTAAATAACTTTTTAATCATGAAAAACCAGAAGAGTTCAGCAATTAGTACCTCACCAGAGGTCCACATTGGAAACTGAGATGTTTAAATTAATGAATTGATGTTTAAGTCTAAATGAAATGCGGAAGATATATAATAAGAATTGGCGTAATCGAGGTATTAGAAGTATATATTGTTAGACGGAATATCGTAATAGCCGATAATGCGCAACACTATGGTTATACCGAGATGGGGACATCACTAGCTGGAGGGTGACAGCTAGACTTCCCGCGCTGTGGGGAATGAGAAAGTAAATACAATATTTAGTGTTTATTAATATGTATGTAAATAGATTTATAGATACAGTTGTTATTATTATGTAAATTGTGTATTTCGTAATGAGGTAAGATTCGTAATGTTGAAATCCGTGGGCGAAGGAAATTTATTGACACTATCTATTCTATCTATCTATCAGCCTATCGAAGTCCACTGCTGGACATAAGCCTCCCCTAATTGGCGCCACTCCGACCGGTCCTGAGCCCTCTGAATCCAGCGGTTTCCTGCTGTCTTCTTCAGGTCATCAGTCCACCTTGTCGGGGGGCGTCCTGTGCTCCTTTTACTAAGGCGTGGTCGCCATTCGAGGACTTTTTTGCCCCATCGGCTGTCTGTCCTTCGAACGATGTGGCCTGCCCATTGCCACTTCAACCGGCTAACTCTGAGAGCTATGTCGGTAACTTTCGTTCGTCTACGAATTTCATCGTTACGAATCCTGTCTCGTAGCGAAATACCTAACATAGCTCTCTCCATAGCACGCTGTGTGACTTTGAGCCTTTTAACGAGGCCAACTGTAAGAGACCACGTCTCAGATCCGTATGTTAACACTGGCAACACACATTGCTCGAACACTTTCGACTTCAGGCACTGAGGAAGATTGGATGACATGATATGCCGGAGTTTCCCGAACGCTGCCCAACCGAGTTGGATTCTTCGAGTGACCTCTTTCTCGAAGTTGGACTTACCCATCTGGATCATTTGTCCCAGGTAAATGTACTCGTCGACAACTTCGAGAGCAGCGCCATCCACAACAACTGGTACGGGTGTGACATGGACATTCGACATGATTTTTGTCTTGTCCATGTTCATCTTAAGACCCACCCGTTGTGAGGCGCTGTTCAGGTCTCCTAGCATGGTACTGAGGTCCTCCAGCGTTTCCGCCATGATGACTATATCGTCGGCAAATCGAAGGTGTGTGAGGTGTTCGCCATTGATGTTAATGCCGAGCCCTTTCCACTCCATTAGCTTGAACACATCTTCCAATGCAGCAGTGAACAGTTTCGGGGAGATGACGTCCCCTTGCCTGACACCTCGCTGCAATTGGATCGGGTTCGTGCTTCTGTCGTGTAATCGGACTGACATGGTGGCCGATTTGTATAAACACTTCAACACCTCGATGTAGCGATAGTCGATCTGGCACCGCTGAAGAGACTCCAGCACCGCCCAGGTCTCGATAGAATCAAAGGCTTTCTCATAGTCCACATACGCAACACATAACGGCCGGTTATACTCTTCGGTCTTCTGTATAACCTGCCTGAGTGTATGTATGTGGTCCATGGTACTAAAGCCTTTTCGGAAACCGGCTTGTTCGGGAGGCTGGAAGTCGTCAAGTCTGCGTGCGATCCGATTAGTGAGTACTCTTGAAAACAGCTTGTAAACGTGGCTCAGAAGCGCAATGGGCCTATAGTTCTTCAAAAGGGTTTTGTCTCCCTTTTTGAAGAACAGTGTCACCAGACTTCTGCTCCACGCTTCCGGGGTTGTTCCACTGCTGATAACGGAATCAAACAACTTCTGCAGCACGACCAAGAGAGGCTTCCCTCCGGCTCGTAACAGTTCAGTTGTGATTCCGTCATCTCCCGGTGCCTTGTTGTTTTTTAGCTGTTTCAAGGCCTCCCTAATCTCGTACAGACTGACGTCCGGGATATCTTCGGTATAGTGTCGGGTTAGCTTGGCTCGTTTGTCGTTTCCTTCTATGGGAACAGGAGCGCATGAGGAGGTATACAAGCGTCCGTAATACGTCTCGACCTCTCTCAGGACTTCGGGTTTTGACGAGACCACCGTGCCAGACTCGGTCTTCAGCCTTGTCAGTTGGCTTTGCCCAATACCCAGATCTTTGGCGAACACTTTTGAGCCGCGATTCTGCTCTATAAAGTGTTTTACACGACTTGTATTATGAGCACGCAAGTCGTGTCGCCTTCCCTGCGAGATCTGTTTATTGAGCCGCCTGTACTCTGACAAGGAGGCTGGAGACTGCACACGTAGTTCTCGTCTATCCCTCATAAGATCGAGTGTGCGTTCTGAGAGAACTCGAGACCTACCACTGGGGCGGGTTTTGAAGAACTTTAACCCTACCTCGTGGACCGTTGCAACCATCCTATTGTTATAATCGTCCACTGTGTCGCAAGAGTCTAAGCACGCAAAACGATTTCGCAACTCTAACTGAAAGCTTTCGGAGCCTTGGATCTGGACAGGTGTTGGGCGGAGAATAGATTTCATCAGGCGAGACCTTTCGAGCTTTATGTTGATATTTAATGTGCCTCTTACCATTCGGTGATCGCTTCCGGTTTTAAGCCTGCTGATCACAGAGACATCATTAAATATGTGCCGTTTGTTTGCCAGGATGAAATCTATCTCACTTTTTGTGGAACCGTTTGGACTTATCCAAGTCCACTTGCGCTGTGGCTTCTTCTTGAAGAAGGAGTTCATCATATAGAGGTTCTCCTTCTCCAAAAAGTTAGCCAGCAAGTGGCCTCGGTGGTTCCGACGTCCGATACCAAAAGGCCCCACTTTCTCTTCGTCACCATTTCGCGTGCCTAGTCTCGCGTTGAAGTCCCCTATCACAACGGTGAAATGAGACTTTGAGGTGTGTATGGCTTTATTGGCCATATTGGCTTATTGACACACTGCACACATACTCCCAGCTTTCAATCAGGCCACACCATTCGAGCAAGAAACATCCGTTGGGGTAGAAAAATATCTGAATGACGACCTCGCCTTGGTAAAAGCAGCATAGGTCATCCTACGACCATATGGACTGCAGCCACTGGGTTCAAATTACCCAGGACCGGTCTAATTGGTCTAAGTGTAGTTGAGGTTGACCTAATGTCTGTAAGGTGTACGTCCTACGGAATTCCAGTCATAAACTAACATTCCCAGATTCCCAGTACACATTTGTTTAAACTTGAAACAGACGTTGTCCATTAAAACTGTTACCAGTCGCAGTAATAATTCGAAACAACCGGAGTGGGCCGAGTAACAAGTGCCCGCCCCTCGCGAGGCGATTCCGCCGCCAGATTATTAAATATCGTTTTGTTAACACGCTGGCCGCCGCCCGCCGCCCGTGGCCTCATTACGATGGAGCTCCGATAGCCACCAGACACGCCTCGGCCGTGGCTCACTTCAATGAACGATATCTTGGGGTTTAACACTCCTTCATTGTATTGTCTGTACAGTAGTGTGGCGACACCGCATAACGTCACTCGGTGACGTCACCGAAGCCTGAATCGCGCTATCGAAGATTTGTGCATCGCCGGCATATATACAGCCCCGAGAACGTTCACTTGGGGCCTCGGCCGCCCCCCAGGCATGTCGTCTCGCCTGGCGGGAGATCTCCCTTTGCCAAAGTAGTGTCAATCTTAAGCTCGTGACTGCTTTCGACGAATATCCGACGAATATATATGTATTTATATATGTATGTATTTATGTTTATACAGTATTAATTCTATATATCTATATAGTTTATAAGTATGTATATCTATGTATAACTTATACTTTATTTATATCATATAACCGCTCTTCGCGCATTTCTGTTTGGTCCAATGGTTAGCTGGCAGAGAATGCATTTAAGCATTAAGCTCGCCATTTGTGCCGTAATATTTTATTGTAGCCAATAAAGTATAAATAAATAAATATCCGCACATCCGTGCTCCGGTGAGTTTATTATGAAGATGCTGAGCAACAGGCCGCAAGTTATTTGAAATGAAAGCATCCGATATCAGTCTTTAACTGTTCTTTAGCCGACAACAGATAAGCTAGCTACACGGGATAACGCTATCTAAAATAATATAAGTAAGCATTAATTAATAAAAATGCCGTTTTTCAACAATGAGTACCTAAGTCGAAAGTAGTTTCGGCAAATTATAGTGTCAGAAGTTCTGTTTATGACTTGCCGCAAATAGTCATAGATATTACTGATGCTGGCCAAGAAAGAAGAGAATATCTAAAATACAGTTATGTCCATAACAGTTAACCATATTAAACAATGTAGATATTTTATGTATTATCGCAAACTGTTGCGATTTTGGAGGTCCCCGGTAAGTTAATATTAACTTAAGACTATAACAATGTCGTAAAGGTGCGACATGAGTCGACCAGGAGTTCATAAGTCGACGGTAACGGCACCGGCCCGCGGCACCGGGTGAGCTGCAGAGCTAATAAATAGTTTTATGACCTACTTCCAGTTATGGCGATCAAATATACCCTCCATGGGAGGGTCACGTATGAAATATGTCAACACGCACGTGTTGGGAATAAGTGTTTGTTTTATTTGTTGTCGCGATGGTTGGAAGTTGGATAGAATTTTACATTTCGAATCTCGAGTTTCATACTTATAAATCTAATGCGATTTTGAAAATGATTCTTTTTGAAGATTTTGAATTCTGTGCGACAGTCATAGCTATTAACATTAAAATTATCAACGATTTTCTATTTTCCCCACCAAATATTGTTTTTCATCAAACAGAAACCGACACTATAGATACTGATAGTCTGACGGTAAGGCCGGCTCCACACGTTGGCGCCAACGTTCGCGCCAACGTTGGCGCCAACGCCATTTTCTAGCTCCACACGTTGGCCGAGTAGCGCCTGCCAACTCCCAACGCTCGCCCCAACGACGATTTTCTAGCTCCACACGTTGGGCGAGTAGCGTTGGCGCGAACGTTGGCGCCAACGTGTGGAGCCGGGGTAACGGCTTGGCATTGGCAGGCGACCTCTCGACCGACCGTTCACAGTAGGCTATACATTACACACGTAGCAACGTCACTCGCGTCGTATTCGTAGTACGTGCCTACGAAACGCGAGTGGAGCACGGTAATATTACCGTGGTTCGAGGTAGGCACTTGCGTGCTCGGCGTGTGAAGCGACAAGGCCCGTCGACTGTCGACTGACGAGAGATCCTGTTTAATATTGCGTATATTAAACCGTCGGTGACCGCGCGCCTGCACGTACCACTCGGAGCTTAGAAAGGATGTCAGGTTGTAAAGGCGGCAGTTAACACGGATTTGACACGTTATTATTATACGGGTAATGTGTGGGTTTAATTCTGTAGAAATAGGATACCTACTGTAGAAATGGGAATCTGTAGTCATGGCCATAAACCAAAAGCTCAAACCCCTTTTAAACTTTCGTAAAACGCATGTGAAGCAGAGCTTGAAAAACACATGTAGAAAATTCTTAAATTGTATCCCATTATGCTTAAGTCTCTCAGAATTAGAATCGTTCTGACAATGTCGAATCCGGCTTAATACTAAAGTTACATTTTACAGTATGAAGAGCACAAATTATTAACATTTAAAAATGCATACTTAAATAAATAACGTTACATACTCACAGCCCCACACTAGGATTCCCAGTGTAGGAGCCATGGACAACACACAAGACAAAGACCAATGATGCAATAAATAGGTAGATTGAGCGTCGCCCTACAATGAAGACAAAAAAAACACGGCAACAATATCAAGCATGTGTGCGTGCAGGCGATGTTTTTCACGTTCGTCTAGTGTCTATGTTGCGTGATCAATGATACCAGTTACTAAAATTTTCCCATAAATCACACATTAAACTTAATTTATGGAGTGGTTATTTTCATGAATAAATAAAAAACCCTACTTAATTTAATTACAGTTGTTTATGTTAATGTTGTAATAAACCAGCTAAGTTAATTAAATTAATATTTTTACGCAGTTTGTAGTTGGAAAGGAGACGGTCCAAAATTGTATGGAGTCTGGGCCTGGTTTTGTACCAGTGATAAAATAAAATAAAAAAGAAAAATAAACCATTTTTGACTAATCAAATCCACGAACTCATCTATATTTCAGTGCAAAAATTATTTATTAACTCCACGTGACGCAATTATTCTACATAATGGCGGGCAGCAGACCAGAGGATTCATAATTTTTGACGTATGACGTTAGCTGTCAATATGCCTTCTCTATGCTTGAACAATGGCTCGAACTCAGAGTGAAGGACGCCATCTTGCAAGTGTTGCAAGTAGTACCTACCGAATAACTCGAAATTAATTTTATTTTAGCAAGTCATTTATTGCGATTTGTGAATTTATTATATTTTTAATGAACTTTCTGTATTTTTTGGTTTTTCATGGTTTAGTGTACAAGATCAGGCCCAAAATGGACCATCTCCTTTTCTAAAATTGTAAAGTTACCGTCTCAGATTAAGGTGAAAATTTGAAGGGAGGACGGGTTCTACACTCTCATTCGTCCCCCCAAACTAAATATTGCTCTCATAAAGTACTTACTTTTTTAAAATTATTTTTCTAAATCTCTAAAAATTTTAAGGTTATGTGGTCTCATTGGTTAATGTGTAAGCGCTCGAAGTCTTAAGTGTATGTATATGTGTGTGTGGACGTGTGTGTGTGTGTGTGTGTGTGTGTGTGTGTGTGTGTGTGTGTGTGTGTGTGTGTGTGTGTGTGTGTGTGTGTGTGTGTGTGTGTGTGTGTGTTTTAAACTACATTATAAAAAATAAATAACTTAAGTAGATCTAATTTGATTTTTGGGCCTAATTTTGAATCGTGACATCTCCGGCGCTGCGGAAGATGCAGCCAAACAGGCAAACAGGACTAACAATAGCGAAAAAGTAATTTGGGGGGAAAGTTGGGGGAGTCACCAACCTCTCCTCCAAAAAATTTCAGCTTAATTTGAGGTAGTCACTTTATAATTTTTGGAAACTTGATTTTTTTATAATAAAAAAAGTATGCATTTCCTAGATTTAAAAATGGTGGGGGGAAGATGTGAGCGTCAGCCCCCTCCCCCCCTCAAATTTTTAGCTTAATTTGAGGTGGTAACTTAATTAAAGAAGAGCCAATTATTTACGTTACCTATCTAATTTAATAAAAAAATTACTTGGAAAGTTAATTACATGCATATCATTAAAAAAAACTTCAATAAATAAAGGAGATGGTCCATTTTGGGCCTGATCTTGTACACTAAACCATGAAAAACCAAAAAATACAGAAAGTTCATTAAAAATATAATAAATTCACAAATCGCAATAAATGACTTGCTAAAATAAAATTAATTTCGAGTTATTCGGTAGGTACTACTTGCAACACTTGCAAGATGGCGTCCTTCACTCTGAGTTCGAGCCATTGTTCAAGCATAGAGAAGGCATATTGACAGCTAACGTCATACGTCAAAAATTATGAATCCTCTGGTCTGCTGCCCGCCATTATGTAGAATAATTTCGTCACGTGGGGTTAATAAATATTTTTTGCAATGAAATAAAGATGAGTTCGTGGATTTGATTAGTCAAAAATGGTTTATTTTTCTTTTTTATCTTATTTTATCACTGGTACAAAACCAGGCCCAGACTACATACAATTTTGGATCGTCTCCTTTTCACATTACTCTTGTACCTTTAAAAGTGGTTTATTCGACCCAATGCAAAAATAATCATTAAAATGGGCTCATAAACATACGAATATTAATGTTATATTATTATAAATAAACACAAACGTATTGGTAAACACCACCTTTCTTTAATCGATTTATAAAAGTACATGAACTAAATAATATACACGTAACCATAAACCAATTTATATACCCACAAAAATGATGTTAAGTCGGGAGCATAAAAATAGAAACTAGCAACACTGACAAAAAAATGACGTAATTTGGTTACAATAAAAATCAAAATTGAAATTTAATTAAAAATATGTTTATTGGTTACTTGCCTATGATATGTGATGTTTTTTGAGCTTTTTACCCTTCCTTTATAATTCCGGCACAGTTTAATAGCACATTTCGTCATGTTATCCCTCTTATTTGTTTATTTAAATTGCGCGCGTAATACGTAGTGACACGAAAGCGGCGCGATCGGCACTAATTGGCGGGAAAGTACTTCTGCGCCAATAGTTGGCGCAGCTTTTTTGACAGGTCTTCGCGGATTCGATTATCCATCTAGATACTTATACATCAATGACAAAGACACACACCCAGCCAAAATGCTCAAAAAACTCATCAGTAAAATTTCCGCCTCGCTGGGAATCAAACCTTAGAACGGCGATCCATGTTAACATTGCGTTATTCGGGCCATCAAACAAATATTTGTACTTTATAATATAAGTGTAGATTATTATTATTTGTGGCACTACAATCATAAGTGAAGATTTTGGTTAAAGTTTCGGTAAAAGTTAATGATGCAATAAACTACTTAACTATATTTCCTTTTGAATTTCAAAAGAAGTGCTAGCAAATAAATTACAATACCACATCCACGTCAGCACTTTCCGTGTTCCACAAGAATGCCCATATTTCTAGATCCTACTCAAGCATTTAATCATAGGGATTTTAATCAAATGCAAATATAATTTTATTTTAACATGTTTGTAGGTTATAAACGACTGGGGAGGTACAGAATACACCTATTTAGTGTTGCACCTTATCGGGTACTCCGTCAAGATTGCTATCTCCACGATAGTTTATCATTAACTATCCTAGTCAACTGTATGAGGGTCCTTTATAAACTCGTTGTTGTCACTACATAATTATAGAAGAAAATAAATTACTGCACCGTAGGCAGACCGTAGGTATATTTTCATGAGTGAAAATGTACATTTATCCTTAATAGTGTTTATGACGCAATAATCATTTTTATAGGTACATTTAATAAAACCACTTCACCGTAACTGTATCAGGCGTTACATTGCGGAACTTCCAACTTTATAATTTTTCAAATTAGGTATATTCAAAAGTTATTAAATTAAAATTGTAATAATTAGAGAAATGCCAATGCGCTCTTTCTTATTCAATAAAATTTTTAATATAATATCGCAGTTTTTATGTATTTGAATTCGCATGTCGCATTCTAAGTTCAAAACTCGCGCTCCGCTAGACACCTGCAGACTTGTAGACGCCTTCTGCCACGGTTTCATTGTTTATGGTTTATGCCGCTCTTTGATTGGTCAAGAGTCTGTGACTGTTTGGCACAAGAGTCAATTATCAAGATCGTATGGCCCATCTTTGAATTTAAAAAATAATACGGAACTCTCGCACTTATTTAACTTACTTTTCGCAAAAATGGCACCGCAATGCATCGCATGCAATTTGTTGTTGTGATAATCGTAAATCTGCGTAAATATTGAAAAAGCCAGTGTTCTGTGTAGTGTTCTTTGTGTACCTAGACAGTAGATCACATGAGCTCGTATTGCTTCTATTTAGAACCAGACTTACCGGCGCCGGCGCCCCGGCTTGGGCTCGGCGGCCGCCATCGAACACCATGAAGTATCCAGCTGTATGTTATGTGGCTGAAGGATTATTTACTTCGTGCACAAGTGGTATTTGTATTTTAAAAGTGCTCTAAATGGTGGCATTATGTTATCCACGACGGACCGTCCCGTTGGCCCCCTAGGTCGCCACTGTACAAGTAGGTACTAATAATATAATAATGTAGGTAGGTAACTGATTTCATAGTAATACATCATAATCAATATTTGAAAATTTGACCTATTCCGATCCAATACCAAAAAACTAATACCATTGGTATTAGTTTATTATCCCAGTGAATTTCTATTCCAAACGAATACCAGTCATAAACGAATCCCAAAATTATTAAAATGGTATGAAGGTACAGTCAGTAATAAAAATGCCGTGAAATGTGATATTAAGTAATGTATATAATGTATATTTCAATCAAAATCAGTCTTATTAAACATGTTCAAGTGTAGTAACAAATAATTGCACAAATACCTTAAGAATAAATAAAGTTTTTCCAACAAATCACTAGGCATCGTTTTCAACTTTAAAATAGGAAATAAAAACTATCACAAAAAAATTAAAATTAC
Source organism: Hesperia comma (assembly GCA_905404135.1). Taxonomy (NCBI): domain Eukaryota; kingdom Metazoa; phylum Arthropoda; class Insecta; order Lepidoptera; family Hesperiidae; genus Hesperia; species Hesperia comma. The sequence continues at coordinate 264,578 of FR990031.1, forward strand.
AATTAAATACTAAAATTATAATTATATAGTAAAAGATTCAATCAACAACTATGACAAAAAGAAATTACTTTTATACTTTGTAAACACATATCAAACAAACAAATATCAAATATTGGCACGACAGTCATTACAATTTAATGTGTTTTAAAAAAAACAACATTAAATAGATAAGTAATAATTATTTGTGCAAGGACAACGATTCGTATAAAAACCTTATTTGATTGTTTTAACGTTCATTAAGCAAAATATCAAAACGCTTAAGGCGCTTCGTTTGCTCAACCCTTGACTGTGATTAGTTGGTTTGGATTTTTAAACAATAGGAACGAGCTCACCTTTTTTGCTGGTAAAAAAAAATTGGCATGTCAATCTCCATAAGTAAAAATGTGCTTTTTTGCAGGTAAAAAAATTGGCAATCACTTTCATAAGAAAATGTTTGTATAAAATTTAGGATTGAATTACGATCATTATAATAACTTATGAAATAGCAAAAGAAACGTTTTCTGTGACTGTACTAAAAGTTATGTTTTGGTATTCGTTCGGAATAGATTAGGTACTTCTTTTGAATTGTATTCGTTAGGAATAAAAATTCACTGGGATAATAAACTAATACCAATTGGTATTAGTTTTTTGGTATTAGATCGGAATAGGCCGAAAATTTTATACAAAGGTAAGTATGTCTCTGTAGACTACGAACTAATACCTAAGTATGCGATTTTAATAACAACAATTGTCTTTATACAATCAGAACAAACATTTGTCTTTCTACAATCCGGCAGAGATTTATTATGTACCATTTATTACGGGTTGAGATAACCATCTCGGAGTTATCTTTTACATACAATATCACGACTGACAATATGTGGTAACAAGAGTGAAATCCATCGTGTAGGTACATAATGTTATATATCAAAAGACCTATTATTCTTCTAACTCGTCTAGATAAAAATCAGAATAATTCATCCCATCATAGCGCATATGGAAGTTATTATAGTTTTCCTCTTGGTTCCCGCAGTGATAGTGGTTAACGGTTAACGGCATTATTAACTATAGCTGTTGCCCACGGCCCACGGCTTAGCCCTCGTGGATGTAGATATTTTTGACTGACTTTCAAACAAACTTCCCATCACTATTTTAACTCCTTAGGCACTTCTCACACAACGCTATTTGCAAGCGACTCGGATCTTGTCAATGTACGAAAGCGAAGCGTCTACGATGCGTCTCCTGTCAGTGAGAAGTGTCAGATAGAGCGAATTTTGGATTGCGTTGTAGTCGCGTAGCTAATAAATAGCGTAGTATGAGAAGTGCCTAAGGGGCGGAATATGACAAAATCAGTTGTTAGCGGATATCTACTAACGTACTAACTATAAACTATGTATCTCCTTACCAAATTTCATATTGATACGTCCAACAACGGTTTTTGATATTACGTGATGAGTACCTATGCCGTATTAAATTTTTGATAGTTTGTTTGTCCGGGGCTAATTTCCGGAACGACTGAACCGTTTTCATTGGAGTTTCACTGGAAGATGGAGTAGATTGTGAAGGAATATACAGCCTATTTTATATCCCGGAATTCTTGCGGAATCGGGATTTACGCGTGAAAATCTTATACCTATGCGCTCATACGGCACAGCTCGTCTTCAATACAATGACAATCTTGGACGTTCATCTTCGAAATAGGCTGCTAGATGGGTTTTACAACGTGAATACCATGTTAACTTTTATTTCGTTTTCGGCAATAACCGACAGAGGATCAGTGAGCTGTAAGCCACCTGATGCAGTGGACGCCGTCGCTACGAGCTTACATACGTGCGCGATACGATCTCACGTCACGCGGCACTCCACCACAATGACGTTATGTAAATGTCAGCGATAGCATCGCGGGATGCACTGCTCCATCGGCCGCTCCGCTTAACGGTTTCGATGGCGCAGCAGTGTTGAGGAGGAATGGTCGCGCGGTACAGGGATTGTGACGATTTTTTTTATTTCGATTACCTAACTTAGCCTATGATTACGATACCACCAAATGTGGCAAAGTAGTCATAAAATGGTAAAGCGTAATAGAAAGAAAGAAAATCCTTTTATTTCCCACTATAAATGGCACAGTTTACAAAGTAAGTAAATACAATAAAATTATGTAAGTATACAATTTATAATAACAGTAACATAATATATATCTAAGTCTAAGCATTAACAAATGCATTATCAAAATATGGGATGGCAGTGCCATATTAATGTGGAAAATTAGGTCACACTCGGCGTGAAATAGCTGATAATAACTAAGAAAAATTCATTTTTGACTTGAAGACACTCGCATAACAATCGAACGGAATACCGACGCAAGCAAATTATTCCAGTCCTTCGCGGTAGGTACGCTTGATAAAAGACGAAGCAAAACAAGTCGTTCGTACCGGAGCGATGGTTGCGTGTTGACGATACGTTGCGACTTCTGGTTTTATTGATATTGTTCAATTGGTATGACAAGAATTGACAAGATCTAGTTGAGATAAGACAAGTAGGAGCTCATTAGCCGGCGGTGGCTGCGGCCTGGAAATGCGGTGCTGGAAATGAGGTTAAATAGGCGATCCTAGCACGTTTGTGAAAATGACTTCAGTTATAGTACCTAAATAGGTATTACAATAACCTAGGTAGGCAAAAACAATTTCTGTAATCTTCTGCTGAATTGACGTACCTAATTGACACCGTACAGCATAAGTTGTTAGCGATTTTGAAGTGATAAGTGATAACGCGTTGTGGTCGAATTGTTTTACAGACGCGATACAGGTAAAAGAACTTTTAATTTTAATGACGCTGTATTGAGTTGAGGGCCACTATTCTACTCAATGAGGGATAATAACAATGGATCCTAACATTCCTAACACACACAAACACAAATCGTGGTGTGAATTCAAAAGAGTAAATCGATTGAAGCTTTCTTATCTTTGGAGCTGGGAGCATTTAATAACTAATATTTGATATATAATTTTCACAGCATTTCATTCATTTGTATCTCGGCTATCTCCCAACGGGACAGTGCGCGTGCCTAAGCAGATACGATACGATGCCTCACAACATCATTACTTTGTTAGACCTGGACAAACTAGTTGTCGTAACTAGGCACGCAGACAAAAAAGAAGATTTAAAACTAATCAACCGCATAAATTATGTACACGACAGTCGCAGTGACGAGACGTGCGACGCGATGTCGTGTCGTACCCCCCTCCCCGCCGCCCGCCGCCCGCCGCCCGCGGGACGCTCTATTGAATCTGACAATTTAATGATCTCTGATTAAATACCTTCACAATGAGCATTGGGTAATAAAATTACAAAGAATCATTTACAGAGGTTCAGAATTTCTTACGAGCGCAGTTACGTGTTAAATAACCATAACTGTATAACTTAGTACTTATGCTGGCTTCGTCATAATTCCAGAAATTATTGGTACCTAAACTTATGGTCACAACTTCCTTTAGTATAAAAGCATCAAATAATTCGTACCTGCATACCTACTGCATGTTGTGTAACAGCACGACACGAGGCAATGCTTACAAACTTGTATTTATGAGCGAAAAAAGTGAACCGAGTCGATGACGTGACGTTTGTCCCAAGCAGGCGTCCCGGGACCGAGTGCCGTCACGTAGCCCGCCCCCGTCCCGCCCCGCCCCGCCCCGGCTTGTCGTGACATTACTCGTTATTACCTGTGTAACGTACGTTATAAACTTGTTGTTACAACACTAAACTTCACACGATCCTCTTTCAGTCAATCTTTGAATTGAAGAAATGGTTATACCTTCTGTGAAAATTTAGATTTTACACCAACATCATCAACACTAAATGCTGCAATAGATTGCATGTATCGACGTCTTGGCCCTTTAGAAGTGTAATTGTTTAGATAAGGGTGGAGAGAGAAAGATAAGTATAAAGCTTTTATTAATAATTAATTAAAATTACAGTAATTTAAATTTGTTATGTTCCTTTTACCTTCTTTGATAGTTATTGACAAGCTTTAGCGATCAATAAAAAACTGGTTCGTGGAGACTTCGGGCAGATGATGTGAAACTTCACACTACCAAATTTAAAAGCGGAAGTTACTTTAATTGATTGTTTTTACAGTAAAATTATGTTAATTTTAATTATATCGTAGACAATCAAATTATTATGTATGGTAGATGAATAAAAAACTTGTGGAATCTATTTTATAACTGACTAGCGGCCCGCCCGCGGTTTCACCCGCGTGGATCCCGTTCTCGTGGGAATATATGCATGTATTATACATAAAAACCTTCCTCTTGAATCACTCTACCTATTACAAAAAACCGCATCAAAATCCGTTGCGTAATTTTAAAGATTTAAGCATACAGACAAACAGACAAACAGACGGACAAAAATAGCGACTTTGTTTTATACTATGTAGTGACTATGTTACCAAAGTATAAACAAAATATTGAAGATTATCTTTTTTCCTTAATTTCTTTACAGCTTATGATCGCATTACAACCAACGGCTCAACATGTACCTATATTAATAATTCATAGCATAATCTTGTAATCAAACTTAAATAAGAATACACAACACCGCGTCAAATCGCCCACAAGGTTACTTATCCAACTAAATGTTAAGTAGAAGAAACATTAATTAGCGAGTGTTTTAACAGCAACTTTATCTTCCCGCTTCACGGCTGCCTGGCGCGGGCGAGGGGGCTGTGGGAACACTGGGAACACTGGGAACCATAGTAATACCGCGTCTATTCCCAATATCTCCGTGTTATAGCGCGCCCATTAGCTCAGTCCGCCTGTAATCGGCCACAGCTTTAATCAGTGATGTACGACCGCTATTAACACGTGGTATCCGAAACAATGTAAAGCGTAGTATTACCTCGTAACCTAAACTGCTCTACGCTGCGATACTAATGACTTTTTTCTATTTTCACATAACATAGATCACGTGGAATTGGTTTACACTTATAAATCGGTACCTATCGTTCAGTCTTATAAAAAGATAGAGTTGTCCAAATATTATATTCGCTATTTAGATACCAATTTTTACCTTTGTCTTATTTTTAGGACCTGTGCACCCAAAATCCAGTTCTCTTCATTCATAAAAAAGATCCTACCTTCATCTCTCTTGGTGATACAATAAGCATTGCTGCCAATAACTTTCTTTTAGTTATCGATCGCTCTATTTTATTGCTGATTGAATTATAGAATAATAAATTTCGCTATCTAACCCGCACGCAGTCCGTGCGCAAGCCGCAATCCGATCCCGCGTTCCGCCCGAGTGGGTATCCGTTCTAACCGTAACCGACGCGAGCATACGACACCGCGCCGCACTAATGTTCCACTTGTTTTTTGAAAAGCAGTACAGACTAGTTTTTGGTCGTGGGAGGCCAAGTGAATGATATAAACATAAACCTTTGCGGACTAATTGTATTTGTAATAGAAAATTAGTTCGCATTGTCCCTGACACTTACAAAGGCGTTATTTCGTCGTCGAGTAAAAAGCAAGATTCAATGCAACAGATGTGTACGGGTTTTATTGCCCACTGAAACCGGAAGGATTGCATGTTTCCTGCTTATCGAGTTAGTCGATGTAAAACTGAATACAGGAAGTACATAACACTTTTACTCATATCGTTAGTCGCCGCAAACTGCACATGTGACTAGTTTGTAATCTATGTATGTATTACGGGAATCCAGCTAAACCTGCAACCTGCAAAAAAATTTCTTGTTTGGAAGTAATTACGCGGTTTACGTACCTATTAAACTAGCGGCACGCTATGATGGCCGGTTTGACGTTTGTCCGCTCATGAAGTTCCGTATTAATTGATAACGACTTTGAAGGAAATAATTGTATTACTTTATTGACGATAGTGATGTGCAGAGATTCATAAATTTTATCGAATGTAGTTTTAGGTTTAGGACTCAAAATTTATTTATTAAATTGATTTCTAAAATGTATACAAGTGTAGAAAAATCAGTTTGCACCATTTAAGGGGTGAATGTACTTGTGAATATGAACAATTTTCACTATGTGGACAAACCTCTGAAATCGCAAAAAAATATCAGCTGTTTCATACAAAAGGTAAAATTTTTATTTTTATTTTTATATGATATATACCACAACTCGGCATTTGGTTTTCTAAATTGAAAATTTTTAAAAATGGAATCTAATACGATCGTCACATAGGATCGCTGGCTAGCACAACTACTACCTCCGGCAAACTCGCGTCAATGCTCAATGCAAAACAAAGCAGTTTCGAATTGACGTTGCTTCGAAAAGTATAAACTGTCAGTGCAATGCTATTGTGATATAGTTTTGACCTGGCTTTGGATTTCAAATATTGATACTGCATTACTGTTGACCCTTGCTCGTTAATTTGGACTCTGTTCAAGCCCTTTGTTGTGGATTTCGTCGATATGACCGAACGTACGCAGAGAACATGTGACTAAAGGAGACTGGGAAAAGGTTGTGAATAGAACTGTTAAATTAATAAGGGAAGATTATGAAAGAGATGTGAAAATAGATAATATTATAGAAAACGAACATATAATTATTAATGTAGGTGATGATAGCAGTGACGACAGTGAAAATAGTAGTATGGACGAATCTGATTAATATTTAATTATGGCCTTTTGTGGCACCTTTTTTGGTATCTTTTGTATTCATATGTTTCTTGTGTGCATATAAAGTATGTATATTCATTTTCATTCAAATATTCAGTTCGTTCAAATAAATTAAATAAACATTTACATTTTTGTTTTATTAAACCTATTTAATCAGGTACAAAAACAAAACTTAATTGTTTTTTGTTCGAGAATAAATTGACATTCCACATCACTGTTGTAATGTGTCAAACCGGCCATCATAGCGTGCCGCTAGTGTAGGTATTGATTTGATGATCCAGAGTATCTACTCATGATCATCAAATGAGATCAGTTTTGTTTTCAAAATGTGACATATCACAACATTACATGTTTTTTTTTACTTGGCTGTGGTTTAACTACTATCATTTAGATTACAGTCCGCCCAACTTATCTCTGAAATGCCAAAAATTGGAACTAACGAAAAGTCATTCATAAGTACGTTGTGGTCATTCATCTGTCAGTTACGAGTGTGCAATGATTGGTCAAATGAATGTCAAATGCGTCCGACAGCGCCTCTTTCGTTTCAGTCTTAAGTTGGGTTTACTATAGAGATTATTGGAAACGATCGTAAGTCAGCCATAATTCCCACCTTAAGGAATGCGACCATTATCGTCGGTATTGCCGAGATTGGATCTTTGCCAACAGTAAAACAATCCCAAGTTGTAATTGAGTTGGTTATCAGCGTGTCCTGTCCTAACACCTATTACTGAATTATGCGCACAATAAACGTTACCCGAGATAACAGTACGCCTGATTGACGCAAGCAAATGAACGCGTAGATGTAACCGCGATTAGCTTTGATACTCGTAAATAAATCTCAACATCTCTGAATCCATTTACAGCCGTCGGTCAATCTGTCATATGTAAACCGTGTAATCTGAAGATAAACATCAAAGTGCAGTCCACTCGAGCACAGCTAGAAACAGGAAATTAAATTATTTAATTAAGTTGTAAAACGTTGGCCGCGCTTTTTAGGGTTCCGTACCCAAAGGGTAAAACGGGACCCTATTGCTGAGACTTCGCTGTCCGTCCGTCCGTCCGTCTGTCACCAGGCTGTATCTCATGAACCGTAATAGTTACACAGTTCACAGATGATGTATTTCTGTTGCCGCTACAACAACAAATACTAAAACACTGAATAAAATAAATATTTAAATCGAAATATGGCTTCGACGCTCCAATGGCGATCATTCGCTCCAAGAGATGGCGTTGCTTGTGGCTAATATGTAGTCCAATGCATTTAGTTACCTGCCGGTCCAAGAGATGGCGTTGCTTGTGGCTAATATGTAGTCCGATGCTTTTAGTTACCTGTCGGTCCAAGAGATGGCGTTGCTTGTGGCTAATATGTGGCTACTGATGTAAATGTAAATATTTAAGTGAGGCTTTCATACAAAAGGCCAGATATTTTTGGCGTTTTATACATAATGGTACGGAACCCTTCGTGCGCGAGTCCAACTCGCACTTGGCCGGTTTTTGTTATTTATCGTCCCAATGATGAGGCCTATTCATTAACGTTTACAACATTCCCACTAGTTTTCTTTTGATTAAATAAAGTAGAAACTGGAGTAGAGGATGTGAAATTTAAAACAATAATCATTCGATATGAATCGAAAGTGGCACGGATACATAAATTATTGTACCTTTTTTTCATATAACGTTGCGCGGTTTTAACTTTTCTGCCTAAAAAGGAAAACCTAGACTTCACATTTCTTCTTTTTTATTTTAAAAGAATTTTACTATTTGTAAGTAATTAATTTAGGGCTACAGATTACTGTAACTGACTTTACAATTAAAAAGACAGTCCATAAAAAAATAAAAGTCTCGTATTTTATGATAATGAGCTGCATACGACAAATAGGTGTCCATTTTACCGTCACAGATAACACGCTAGGTATGTCATTGACGTAAGTAATAAATTAACTCTTTCTTTTAATACCATATTTGATGTGTCGTATAAAAGTGGGAGCAGGCTTTGACTTCCCGTAGTCAACTATAAAAATGCATCGGTCGTTGGCCCGTGAGAACCTCGTCTAAGTGATTAGGTACCGTGGAATATCACTGAAATGTGTCGAGGGATTCCACAACTCTTAAAACCATGTCAATTAACTTTGGACATTGGTATTTTCAGGTTTTGTAGGTCTTCAGGGTTTAATATTAGGTAGACATTGTCACGAATGAAGTTTTGTGAAGTGTTTTAGCCATTTGTTACAATAAAATTAAAATAAGTGTTGGGCATGTGTAGGGATTTCCGAAAATAAGGGTGCCTATACCTATACCAAAAACGTCGCATTACGACAATAAGACAACATCATCATCTCAACCCATCATGGCTCACTATTGAGCACGGGTCTCTTCTCAGAATGAGAAGGTTAAGGCCATAATCACCACGCTGGCCAAGCGCGGATTGGCGGACTTCACACACCTTTGAGTTTTGCGAACTCTTCGGCTTACAGGTTCACTCCCGGTGTTTTCCTTCACTAATATTATCAAGTTACATTTAAATGTTTAAAACGCATGTGCGCGCCCTGGGTTCGAATCCAGACCCGCCGAGTATGAGGCCGATTTTAAACTACTAGGCTATCACCATAACAAGACCTTAATTTACAAGATTAGATTAAAGCTAAGTTTAGAAAATGGTCAGAGTTAGAGATACTACATCACAAACGCAATATGGTCCATATTTCCTCATTTTATTGTCTTTAATCAAGTTATATTACTAATAGATAAATGAGCCTACTCTTCAAACCATCCGGTCGCAACTTGCCCGCAAGGCGCACCGCACACTGTGCCTAGGGAATGAATGCTACTTGAGCGCGTTTTAGGACTGTTGCAGCGGCGAGCGTTCATTCTCCGGTATCTAAACATACCTATAATAAATCTGTAACTAATTGTTGTCTGTACATGGAAAATATATGTGAAAAACTATAAGGTTGTGGTTTAGTAACACAAAACAACTGAAAACAGTGACTTTTCGAATAATAGTCGGTTCTTCTATTTATTCGCGTTAAACTTTGAAAATTCCTAATTCAGGTATCGAAAGGTTGACTAAACTAACAGTTTTTGTTTTATTGATAGTACCTACGTTAAACTTATGACTCATAATTTAGACACATATCGAACTAATCTATTCGATAATTTCTCAAACTATGGTGGTCACTTAAATTAAATATTAATATGCATAAAATGGGTTGTTTCCTCTAATCTAGAGAACGCTATTTAAAATGAATGAATATCCATATCTGTTATTGAAATTGTGACCTTTACAGCAGAGACAGAGGCGCGACCTACTGCCGGATTAGGCGCTTTGCCCACGGAGCAACTATTGCAGCAACTGGCAACTAACTAGCAACTAGCTCTTTACATACATTTCAAATAGACTGCGCACACACAGCAACTCGAGTTTCGTGTTTCGGCAATCGTCAACAGTTTCCAGTTGCCGCAACTAGCAACTGTTAAATATAATACCGGTTTTTAAAGTTACCGGTGTCCGCAACTGTCAATCGCAAATCAATCAATCAAGTTGCTCACAAATTGCTATAAAATTGTGGCAACCGTAAACGTCGTAGCAATTATCAACTTTTTACAGGAAACTTTTAAAAGTTGATAGTTGCCTCAACTTGAGTTGCTCCGTAAACTCCGCAAAGCGCCTTAATGTTCTAACTAATTTATGTAAAGCTTCTCTAATCGCGTCCATCGCCGTAAATTATATGATTTAATGACACCGTAATTTGTAACAGCAACGGAACTGTTCATTGGAGATGGTTCGCGCGGCTTCGGGAGCTGTTTGTGTTCCACCGAATAACATTTATGGCTCACTATTTATAAGATTTTATAATTGTCTACATGATGCTGAGATGTGAATGTCAAGAACTTATTGGAAATATTAATTTTAAAGACTTTTTTATGGAATTAATGTAGCAAGTGAACAGAACGCAGTACCCTGCCGTTGCCGCCCATGACAACTGTGGCCGATCTAGAAAAACACTCGTTAGTTAATAAGTGTGAGGACAGGGACCGTTGGCGCTCACTCACATTCACCTGAGTCCACGAACCCACAATTGTAGGACGGACCTTCGCAAATTACTCGTATTATGCAAAGTTTTTGACTATTTTGACTGCCCATATACGATACATATTAAACAATACGTATTACGTCAAAGGTTCGTGGATGAGCGCGGTTAGTGATATGATAGAAGTATTTCTTCTTTTCGTTTCTGAACCCCCGCATTAGGATTTCCTATGTCATATATGTATGACAAAAACACGAACACCACTTAGGCTGAGGCTACATTAAGCCGCGACGCGAATTGCGACACATGAACGACTAAAACAAAAAACAACTTAACAAATGCTCACGTATACGGTTACACTGTATGTAGAGTATTACTAGCGAACTTTGATTTCTTTACGCGACAGAAACAAAATTATTGTGCCCATGGCATCGGCTACATCAACATATCAGCGAAATAGAAGCGAACCTATTAGAAAATTTTTCACTTGCACGACTAATTCAATGTGCTACTAAATATGAGAGTGGCTACATTATGCGGAAAATAACTCGCGATGTTTGAAATGATCGCATTCGAAGAAAACGACCTATTCAATTTGAGTCTTTATTATGACAGTGGCTACATTATAACAATTCTTGAGAACATAAAAATTCATAGAGAAATCGCTGTTTTTCTCTTTTAATAGTGTAGCCGCATAAATCGCTTCTGCTGATTTGTTTCGAAGCATGTGAAGTGTAGCCACTTCATCGCCATATTAACGCCATATTTATGCTTATAATGTAGCCATGCCAGGTTTATTTCGTTTCGCTCTTCCAGTCGCATCGCAAGTCGCTGCTTAGTAGCCTCAGCCTAACACTCATGACCCGAGAACACTTGTCTGTCACACAAACGGAACGTCTGACCCGGCCGAAGCTCGAACCCGGCCCCTTCGCTCCGCAGACGAGATTCCTACCAACTAGACATCGCATTCGTCAATTAGAGAATATTATGGTTATTAAATAGATAATTAATAGCATTAATAGCAGTTACCAAACAGTTTCACATGTCGTTCGAGGTATCTATGGGCCTATGGGCCACGCAACGAACCCATAAACACGAAATTAGCATGCTTATAAAAATTTAATGTGTGGTCTATCAGACCAGATAAAAACTCACGGACGGACGTAAAGTCATTAACAGCGAATAAACGTTAGCCATAAACTGTGGTAAAAATTTACGAGCCATTATGTACATGGCCACACCGTGTTACTTTTGTCGAAAGATCAACAATTACCTTTTTTATGGGGTGATTATGACTTTTATGAAGTTTTGAGGAATTTTCGAGAAAAAATTCTTAAAAGTAAGATTTATATTTACGTTCAATGTAAAGTAATGTAATGTTTTATTAAGTAATCGTCTTTATTTATTGATATATTTCCCATAGGTACACCCATAGTTCATACATAATAATATGTGTGCTATGTATAGTACCTAGACCGAAATGAGGAGAACCAAAAGCAGAAGAGCTACATTCGTATGAATAGTCCTTATTGAACTATTCCGTTGGGTTGTCCCTATTATCTTGCCTTTTCTCATTGTCATCATGAAATTGTGATCATTTGCAGTTTCTAGTAGAATTAAAGGCAACAATGACTCTTTTACCTCATTCTCCTTCCTTCGAAGGATATGGTTCAATTGCACCGGACTACAAGAATTAAATTAAATATATTAAACGTTATACCTAATAGAATTTATTTATGAGCGGAGTACAAGCAGTCCGAGTGTTGGAGCGTTTACCCTGGCGCCATCAATCTTGGTCCAAATAACGAGCCTTCAGCAGCCTTCAACACCAGGAACGCTGTCGGTGCGGAATTCAATTTAAACGGAATATATTATTACGTTTGTTTCGCGTTTCGCATTTCGTTTACATTCTAGGCTGAGGGCACGGGAACTTATGTTTCTAGTGTAGTTTGTGTTCTTAATAAACGATGCGACATGGTTTTGCATAACAACTTTTTTCTGGTATCCCCCGATATTCAACAAACTAATTTTTAACCTTCGCGCCATACACGTGTAATTGAATGCGAAGAATCTTTTTTGTGTTTGTTTATGATTTATCATTAGTTGTTTTGACTAAATATTACGTAGGTGTACCTATAGGTATTAAAAAACTAAATAAAAAAAACTTGTATTGATTGCCATGCGTAAGAAAGAACTCCCGCCTTATTAGCCACTGGGCTGAGCAAATATTGATTTGTTTTAGACTACAACCAAACGCAGTATAATATAATATTATTTCATTGATATTCTACATCGGCTCTACATCTTTTTACTGACCAAATTATAAGAATATCTCGGATGCCACTAATTCCATCGCAGTATCCATTCGAATTTAAAAGACTGCAGTTTCGTTCAGTTGCGGTGAGTTTTCCGATGACGATTAATCAAGCTCAGGGTCACTTGAATGTACCCGGAATATAGAGAACTTAGAGACTGGTTTTCGCTCGGCCAGTTTTACGTGGCCCGCTTGACAGTGAGTTCATCTAGCAGCCTAGTTGTGATATATAATATATATAGGTACATATAAAGAGGTAGGTACTTAGGAAAACTTCAACATTCCCCGTTTTCCGTTACGGCCATTTACACAGCTTAGGCTCTAGACAGAGGGACCGCATTTCAACTGCAATCCAACCGCAAATTGCAGTTCAGGTGCAGTTTGAATGCAGTTGACACGACTGCAATAGAACTGCAAACCAAACGCGCAACCAAACCAAACCAAACTGCAATTGAACTGCAATCGGACTGCGCGTTTGGTTTGCATGTACTATTGCAGTCGTGTCAACTGCATTCAAACTGCATCTGAACTGCAATTTGCCGTTGGATTGCAGTTGAAATGCGGTCCCTCTGTCTAGAGCCTTAGGTACGTTCACAGGGTACGTTGCATATTTTTTTTGTAAAAAAGTCGGATGCAGCTGTGTTCGTTATTTAGTAATGCTAAATTATTTAAAAAAAAGTTATATTGGTTCACGTGAGCGATGGACGATCTTTATTCATAAAACCGGTATGTTACATTACAACAAGCGGCGTGTAACATTGGGCGCTATCTTGTCACTGTTTATTATCTTGTTCTTGTTGTACTCGTAAATGTGGATTTTTCACAACTGTTTTATACAATTAAGTATAATTTCGTACCAATTCATTGAATACTGTAAGGTAAATATGGGTTTCGTTTATGGTTACAGCTGAATTAATATCATAATTGAACGGAAGAAATTTTTCTTTTAAATATGTAGTGGAACACTGTCAAATCACAGTCTCTTTGAGGACTTTAGTTAGAATTATGAAAACGAACAACGTATTTAAAGTAAGGGACAAAGGTTCTTTTAATGAAGTAAATGAAACTTACCCATTTCTGCGCACGAGCACAATATCAACAAACAATATTTAATTCCGAAAAACTTGTTTGATTCACATTCACAACACAGACGCGTTTAACACGTTAGCACCTCTGACCCTCAATGTCGTTTAATATAGTTTTACATTTATAAATACAAATTAAAACAAAACAAACAAAAGCACGGTCGATTGGCTGGGAATTTATTCAGGTGTGGTCAATTGGCCACGCGGATTCTCAATATAAACTTACGAAATTTTTATTGTATGTTAAGCCATGAAACCGTCACTGACAGACAGACAGACAGACAGACTTTCACATTTATAATTTTAGTATGCATAATAGGGATGTAGAGACGGTTACTGTCTACATAGACTACTTACCTATTTGTCAGACTTTCAAGCTATAATAAAAACGTATGTTCATTAAACGGGTGTAGGCATTCCGATCCCGATGTATCATATAAGGGACAGTGATTCTGATTACCATCGCATTCGTGTGACGCCGTCTGCCGATAATACCCTTACACTGGGTTCGCACGGCATTATACGACACGGTATTTCACGTATTCGATTTTGAACATAAAAAATTATTCACACAGAAATATCTCATTCGTGGAAAAAAAACTGACTCGGTATTATCTATATTAATAGTTGCTCTGTCACGTAACTTTAAATCGGTGACCTGGTAAGTATTCTTCTATTTGAATTTTTTGTATAAATGCTTCTATATTTTCTTCTTTCTTCTCTAGTTTTTGTTGGCTAACGATGCATTAGCAATGTATTTTATGTTTAATGCTAAATTATTATGAGGTGGCTCGTCGATCACATAGTAAAAGTTATACTCTGCTGTTTATTCGATACAATGTCCGGCAGAAAACCGTGCCGCCGACAGAAAACCGTGCCGTCGAATGCCGTGCGAACGTGGTATTGGTTAGTTCTAGCAAGGAGCCGGCTGTGTCCGTCATGATTGTAGTTATCACGCATTAATTATATATTAGTTCGCCATCAATAACGCTCGTACTATCGCTCTATGATCCGTTCGTTCACTGTGGCGACTGTGGCTAAACATAGAATGTTTGCACGGGGAATGAAGAGTTCATTTTGTACTGATTAAAATCTTGATCTTGTCAGCTTGTATGTCGTAATATGGCGATGGCGATCCAGGTACGTATCTCTGGTTTAACTGGGTGTTAGATAAGATGTTACATGTTACTCTACCAATAATAAAATGATCTTCGAGATAATATCGACACGAGTTCTACCACTGCTTGATAAGTACCTACATTGTTATGTTAGTATATATGCATGTAATGAAATTATGCTACTTATAGAATCGCTTGTGCATTTCATGTGGTTCTGGTCTGTGTGTTTGTTATATTTCAAATTTGCTGGAAACGCAAAGCTAAAAATGCTAGACGTAGGAGAGTATCGAAAAAGTAGACTGAGAAGGAAAAGGATTTTTACTCTGCTGGTGTGACTCGGACTTGACTACCTCTGAAAACTTAAGCCATTTACTCAAAGGTTTTTTTCGTGTGGTGTGGTTCGTAAAGAAAGGTAAAAACACATAATTATCAGCTATTGATATAAAAAATCAAAATCAACGATACCTACAAAAAGACATCTAACCCAAACCCAACCCAAGGAAGCGATTGCAATTAATTTAACTGCTTAACCATTTGTTCAATATACTTCAGTAAATGTAACACTATCGATGCAGCTGTTGGAAAACGAAAGTAATTTTAAGTATAAACCGCGTAGGGCGGGGTAGGGTACTTGCACAAGTGATGCACTTACAGTAACACGCGAAAGGCGGTGCCGCCGCCGCCTGCGAGGGAAGGATTCGCGGAGTCAGCGCGCGTCAGGGTAAGCTGATGTTTCTCTAGTAGAGATATACTTCAATACATTTTACTGCCATTTTATAGTGAGGGTAGTAATCAGTGAAAATGTGACGTAGGAATACTGATTTGATAGAAGATTTGCACATTGAAGCATTGATAACGATATCTTCTAATTATATCTTGAAACTAGTTGGTTCATTCTAGGATTGGACTGAAGTGTTTTTTTGTTACTTAATGTGTACGTTATTCACCAACATGGCTTGCAAACGCTTTTACTTAGTAGAAACCACATTATAGTCAAATGAACGCTGAGGCGAAAATTTATTTAAGTGTTTAGATTTTTTCTCTTTCTTTGGAAACTAATCTATTGGAATCATTCGCAGGGTGGGCCTTGTAGTATTTTTTTCGTTAACAACCGATTTATGTATTATCTAAAAACATGCATTAATTGCAACTTCAACAGTAAAATGGCAACTTATACTCGTACATTCGTAGTGAGTGTCGGGTCGAACGCTGAGTGAAATATTGGGAAAATAAACGAGTGAACGATAAACGGCGGCGATGGGGAGCGGGCCCCGGGACACGACGGGACACGCCGGGACGGACGGGACGGGACGCGCGGCGACCGACGGGTTGGTGATATACTGCGCGGCAGCTGACGGGTTAAGTGCTACCTAAAGCTTATTGTTTTCTAATTGCTTTTTGTTGTCCTTTGGATACATTTTTTATTTTTATTGAGTGCTAGTTTTTCCCCGTGGCTTCGTCCTCGTTAGAATAGAATATAGAATAGAATAGAATAGAATAGAATAGAATAGAATAGAATAGAATAGAATAGAATAGAATAGAATAGAATAGAATAGAATAGAATAGAATAGAATAGAATAGAATAGAATAGAATAGAATAGAATAGAATAGAATAGAATAGAATAGAATAGAATAGAATAGAATAGAATAGAATAGAATAGAATAGAATAGAATAGAATAGAATAGAATAGAATAGAATAGAATAGAATAGAATAGAATAGAATAGAATAGAATAGAATAGAATAGAATAGAATAGAATAGAATAGAATAGAATAGAATAGAATAGAATAGAATAGAATAGAATAGAATAGAATAGAATAGAATAGAATAGAATAGAATAGAATAGAATAGAATATAATTATGTTTAATTTTATATCCCTTCCACTCTGATTTTAATCCTGTTGAAGGATGATTTACGGGATAAAAAATACCCTATGTCCTTTCCCAAATTTCAAACTGTCTTTGAAAAATTTTTTATCTAAATCATTTTGTGGTAAAGACGTGAAAGCCTAACAGACAGACAAACACATAGACCCACATAGTTACTTTCGCATTTATGATGTCAGTATTTTCGTTTTTAAAATATCTTTTTTTTGTTCACGATTGATTTCAAAAGAATGGTAGGTAGAACCTAAATTCTCAGTCAATTCCGTATTCGATAGTGGAAGCCACAAATTGGTCACGATCATTGCCAAATAATGGCGAAGTTATCGCGAGCGCGCGGAAAGCTCCGACGATTTGAATTGGTAATCCTCTGATAAAATATCGATATCGGAAAACCGCACGGGCGCGTGATCCGGGTTCAAATCCGCCGCCGTAAAAATCCCTTATCGAATTCACCGCCCCACTGACTGCCGACGACGCACCGCTAGCAAAAGTTTTAAAGAAATTTTCAAGAAAAGGGGAAATGTGGTGACTTGAAATTTCGTAGGTACCTATTTCGTTTATAAACCAGGGTCTTATTATACAATATAGTTTGTATTAGTATTATTTATTTCATGTAGGTATCGTGTGTGGCACAGCACAGATAATACTCAAGCAAGACACACGAACACATACTCATATTATAACAGAAATTAAAATTCATTCTTAAAATTTCCGCCTCCCTGTAAATAAAACCTAAGAAATTTGGAATAGAAAGACCGTTGAAAAGCAGAAAAAATATTACTTACTAGCTTTTGCCCGCGGCTTCGCCCGCGTGGAATTCGTTTATATCGCGAACCGGGGAAGTGGGGGAGAAAGTACGTCATCAACTATCTTCCTGGGAAAATTCATCAAAATCGTTGTTTTCATACAAACTTTCATCCCCTATTTCAAGCCTTTAGGGGTTGATTTTTTAAAAAAAATTAGCCTATGTGTGACTCTGGGTCTTCAAATATTTTCATTCCGAATTTCATCCAAATCGGACTGGTGGTTTAGTCGTGAAAACGTCACAGACAGACTTTCGCATTTATAATACTATGTGTGTGCCCGCTACTTCGTACGCGCAGGAGTTTATTCCGCGTAACTCCAGATCCCGCGGGATTTCCAGGAAGACAGACTTGTTAGTTTTATACTAATGTTTGTTTAGAAGCTATTTATACCCCATACGCGAAGAAGGTTTTCCCGCGTAAATTCCGATCCCGCGGGATTTCTGAAAATATCCTATATGTTAATCTAAGTTGCCCTCTTTGTGTGTGCCCGCTACTTCGTACGCGCAGGAGTTTATTCCGCGTAACTCCAGATCCCGCGGGATTTCCAGGAAGACAGACTTGTTAGTTTTATATTAATGTTTGTTTAGAAGCTATTTATACCCCATACGCGAAGAAGGTTTTCCCGCGTAAATTCCGATCCCGCGGGATTTCTGAAAATATCCTATATGTTAATCTAAGTTGCCCTCTTTGTGTGTGCCCGCTACTTCGTACGCGCAGGAGTTTATTCCGCGTAACTCCAGATCCCGCGGGATTTCCGGGAAGACAGACTTGTTAGTTTTATATTAATGTTTGTTAGTTTTATATTAATGTTTGTTTAGAAGCTATTTATACCCCATACGCGAAGAAGGTTTTCCCGCGTAAATTCCGATCCCGCGGGATTTCTGGGATAAAAAATATCCTATATGTTAATCTAAGTTGCCCTCTATGCGTGTGCCCGCTACTTCGTACGCGCAGGAGTTTATTCCGCGTAACTCCAGATCCCGCGGGATTTCCGGGAAGACAGACTTGTTAGTTTTATATTAATGTTTGTTTAGAAGCTATTTATACCCCATACGTGAAGAAGGTTTTCCCGCGTAAATTCCGATCCCGCGGGATTTCTGGGATAAAAAATATCCTATATGTTAATCTAAGTTGCCCTCTATGTGTGTGCCAAATTTCATGAAAATCGGTTCAGTAGTTTTTGCGTGAAGGAGTAACAAAGCTATTTATACCCCATACGTGAAGAAGGTTTTCCCGCGTAAATTCCGATCCCGCGGGATTTCTGGGATAAAAAATATCCTATATGTTAATCTAAGTTGCCCTCTATGTGTGTGCCAAATTTCATGAAAATCGGTTCAGTAGTTTTTGCGTGAAGGAGTAACAAACAAACAAACAAACAAATACACAAACTTTCACATTTATAATATTAATAGGATTTTTTGTTACCATGCCTATAAAAAGTTTACGGGCATAAAACACTGAAATATTTTACACTTTGTAATTTAGTTATGCAATTCTTTGACACAATTTTGTAATTAAGTACTTAACACCTCAGGATGACTTATCAAAAAGTCAAATACGCAAGTTCCAATCTTTAAACAGTCAAATTCGGCAGACTGGGGTATATTGCATTGTGAAGACAGTGATAATGGTAAAAGCTCGGTTCCCGTCGTTGATGCGACAGCAGCTTTGTACCGCTGTCAGAGCCTTCAACCGTTCAGCGATGGAGATATACCCTCCTTAGCTGTACCTCGCGGGCATCGCCGGCGATTCATGAGCGAAGTCGAGCAACACCCGTTGTTACTGAATGCCTAATTTGGGCGCTTTGACACTTGCGTTTAAGGGCAAGGGATAGCCAAATCGGGCGGATTGTATGTAACACCGATTGAATGTCTTAATGCGATTCGGTGTATTGTATTTTGTATGCGAGGGAACACGCTGATTTTGCATAAGGGAATGTTGTTATCAATGTTGTAAATAGATTTGGCTGTAGTTTGTCTATATGGCTCCCATCCACTTTCTATTCTATTATCCATTTCTATAGCACCCGAAAACCATTTGATCGATGTTAGGTATATGAAAACTATTAGCGAAAACATGCGAGACAAACATTTTGATATCATTGGTAGATATTGATTTCATTTTCTTTTGTCGATTTGTCACTAATTGTTTAATGCTTTTATTTCTACTAATCTTAAAGATGGCGTGATCGAATTTCTCTAATGAATTGTGCAAAACATATTGTAAAATTAAGTTTTTCTTTTGTTTAAATAAGTACAAAAATTAAAAATAAAGGTATGAAAGAATTCCACATCAACATTTGGCTAGGTGCGCATATTAAGACATACATTCCCCAAGCGTTACTAGTATACTTTTACTTACGAAACAAGACAATCTAGTTTGATTACTATTACAAACATAGCTGGGATTGTTGTGACGACTGATTAATGACTTCCTGAAGCGGTGTCTAAATCTATTGCAGCGTCTAGCAGGTGTAGCAGCGAACACTTGTATTTACCTGCTCTTTCAATGAGTCGTGTAAATAGCTTTTAATAAATTAATAGTGGTTCAACTAAGTTTTCATTTTGAACATAATAGTAGTAGGTAGGTACTAGGTACTATTTTAAAACACGATTTGTGTGGTTAGTGCCGCTGTAAGCGGGCGTGCAACTCGTGCAGTGCACTCTGGCGGCATGTTAAAACCCCTTGTACCTTGTAGTAGTTTTTCTCATAGGTATATCAATAACTACAGATAAATATGTTTAGATAACGGCAAGAAGAT
Source organism: Hesperia comma (assembly GCA_905404135.1). Lineage (NCBI taxonomy): Eukaryota > Metazoa > Arthropoda > Insecta > Lepidoptera > Hesperiidae > Hesperia > Hesperia comma. The sequence continues at coordinate 285,202 of FR990031.1, forward strand.
CCACTTGTCACTTGGTCTCGTTTGATGACTTTTGCTGCGTTTTTATCCTGATTTTAACGAAGGCAACGACAATTAAACTACATATAGGTTCTATTTATTGGTTTCGAGATAAAGTCTTATAATAAAATGTTGACAAAAACAAACCTGTGTCCAGTCGGACGGTCGGGTGGCGGCTGGCGGTGACCGTTAGCCGGCTAGATACAGTAGCAGATTGTATTCAAAGCAAATCCCGCGTCCCAATCCCGATCGCATCTTAATCCCTAATGGCCGCGCTCTTTATCACTTGCTGCAGGGCTGTCAATGACAACACTTTCGGAATGTACATTTTATGTTGTTAGTGTATCCTATAGATATATTATGTTGAAGTATCAAAAAGGTTTTCACCTTTTTAAAGGTGGCGCCTGTGTTTAATTAAACGAAAATTCATAAAAAACACATATTTACTTACATAGCCGGTTTTCATATGTATGTGTACGGTAAGATCTGTTAAACTACGCAACACATTTTGATGCGATTTTCTCTACCATGAATATAATTTCTTCCAGAAAATCCATAGGTTAATAATTGCTTATTACAATAATTATTGCAAAAATAATAAGTATAACAAAGAAAATTTAACGATTCCCGCTTCAGCATTTTTCGTATTCGGGTAACATTTTTTTCAAGAAGCGAAGCCAGGGCGGTTAACTTGCTAAGTCTGCAATTTAACACTAAAAATGTAACTACTCTTTTCTATGTAATATGTTGTTTAAATCATAGTTTTAAAATGCGTCTTGAAAACAATACCTATCTGGTTCTCATGGTTGGATGAAAAAATTAGTTTGTTGGGTTGGATATCATTCAGGCGTCCTGTATTTTTCTAAATTGAATAAGTATTAAGTTTTTTTGCAATAATATGTCTTAAGTTAATGCTCTCTTTGTTAGCTGAATTATGAAAGAAAGATTTTAAAAAGTCCTCTGTTTTTTCAAATCAATAAAAAATAGGTCAGCTAGGTAGTCAACCCTAGGGAGCTCCAAGATGGCCGCCACATTCGCATCCCGCGCACGTCGCGCGACATCTTGCTTCGCCTGTCTTTGCGCCCGATACCATTCCCGTACTAATAAATAATATTATTGGATCGCCAAACTGTTTCTTGTTTTCATTTGATTTCCCCTCGGGAAACATTTTTGTTTATTCATTTATTCGATAAACCATGTCGATTGTGGTGGAATAGAATATTTACAGCACGCGACAGTGAAGATGGATTCCGCTATAAATTAGGAATAGCGCGTAAGAAACAAGTGTATATTTGATTACCTATATTCATTTCCAACAAAGAAAGCAAAGTGACATGAAGTACATAACTTACCAGTAAATAATAGTCTGTAGAATCGTCATTTCATCTTATACCTATTAGTTATATCTTTATACCTGTGTCTAGTTTATGTTCAAAATCGTGAACCAGGAAGGATTTAAGCATAGTTATATTTAATGTGGTTAAAGAAGCTGAAATATTGGCAAAAAACTCTTCTACGAACAATCATCACAACGACGTGCTTTAGGCCTTCTTAACACCCTACAATGGTTCACTAATTGATTCTACTCACGCAATAATAAGTACCTACGCAACAATAAGAACCAAATATAATTACAATAATAGTTTAACGACCATAAATGTATTTTAATAACTTGTTAAGCAATGTAAACAATTAGTATTGCAAAAACATTGCAATCCCAAGTGATGAACGAGCGAACAACTGGCGTCGCGGTGACGCAAGATTTATTTCACACAATCAAACTTAATTGTCCTAATACGGATTTAACGATATAATACACGTCGTCCGTCGAACAGTTCGAGATGATTGCGACGATACACACGAGCTCGGACACAAAATTATTGCTTCCCGCAAATAATTTAAATAGCTCATTACTCATAAAGAATCGTGAACCTTACCATTTGACGTAACACTCATTGATTTAAAGGCCAACCGAACGAAAGTGATTATAATAAATAATGTAGATTCGACATAAAATACAGGCTGTTAAATCACGCTTAACATCATGAATAATAGAAAATAATTATATGAATAAAACGCTTTATGGCATGTCGTTAGAGGCTGCAGCGAATGCTTGCGATATTCTATTTATGATAAATACACGTATAAAGCTAATTGACAATTAAAAATTGTTGTTTTCAATGATTGAAATGAAATATAAGCTTGTAGCGTAAGCTTATGTTTTATAAGTAATTGCCTTTTAAATACTACAAAGTATGACTTCTTGACAACACGAGTTAGTTGCATACAAAATTAAACTTAAAGTCCGTTATTTATTTGTAACTGTACATTACAATGTTCAGTGAGTCGTATGCTAGGAAGTTGTAGAAGAACCTGCTCGAAACCGCGCCGTAAATTAGAAAACGATGATCATAAGCCAAGGTTTACGAGCGGTGGGAACAAGTGCATTTTGTGTGCGCCCGTTCCAGTTCACTGAGAAGTCCCGTTCGTGTCCATCACGGAATGGCGATGTGGGTCGAACCGGTCCTCTCAGCAACTCTAATTGACGTTCGTTAGATAAACAAGCCCACAATAAAATAGCCCCAAAACAGAACCAAACAATTATAAATCTACACCCCATTACTAAAGCTTCACAGTCGAATTCGCAGTGTCAGGCGTTGCGCAGAATTCACTTAAGCATTCGACGGCGTGCACCATAAAGAAAGCTATGCGAACCTGTAATAAAAAGCTACGCGACATTGATCTGTTGTAGTCTCGGAATAAAACTCATTTTATTGAGTGATCGCTCAGCCCTTGTCACGTTTTATATCATTCAAAACCGGAACCAGTTATGGTGATGCAAGGGGTTACACAGGGTTCTATCTCGGGGCCGCTTTATATCTTAATTTGTGTGGATAAAAGTCGAGATTGAATTGTGGTAGGCGTGTCGGTTGTGACGTTCCGATATCGGTGAGGGTATGCAACAAGCCGGAATGCCCGGTGCGAGAACCTGTCCGCTAAGAAATGCACGTCGGGTCGACTTCGTAAAACGTACGTCTCATGCTTTTACTACTATCGGTGATGTCCGATATCTTGTTAGAAGTGAATGGTTGAAAAAGTAATATATTTCAGGATTAAAGTGCTTTAGTATTCCTCGCGATGCTTTATATTACTCACGAACAAGAACATCGTAAATTAGCAATCATATATTTTTACGAGGAGGTTTTAACGTATGCATTTTAAATTTCAAAATGTGATTACCATTTAAACTAATGGTACATTTATTGTAGTCATAAGTTAATTTGTGAGTAAACTTGTAGTCAATGAGAATAACGAAATGTAGATTTATTCTCATAACCAAAGCATTCCAATTACTAATATTTATGGCCCATAAATAATTTACACGCTGCATAAATAAACTTGAGTTAGAGTTGTAAAGATTATTGCAAGTGACATGTGGCTTGTTAAACATCAATTGAATGGAATAAATGGTCAAAATATTTTTGTTGTTGAAGGCTATGTCTACAATAATGTCAACACAATCAGTGTTGTGCAATGTTTGGTGATAATTTAAAATATTATTAGCCGAAACCATCTAATTAGCACAAGTCATACCGTACCCCTCATAACTGAGGAGGCATTACAAACGGGGATCTACGGCTTAGCGTACTCTTCAAAGCAAAGAGATGTTCAAGATTCTTTTTTCTCATCAACCTTTCGACCGCGCCTGTTGTCTCTATTTATTGTTACTGAAGCTTTTATTCGGATGTTTCTAATTCTACGGACAAATTTATTCAAAAACAACCCCGTGTTCATAAAATTAATTCCCCGGAAGCCAACGGACAAGAGCGAAATGGCCGGAGAACCGAAAGCTTTCCCCCGTGTCCACTTAATTCCATTACTAATTCACTGGACGTAACCGTCGAATTAGAATGTCTTTTACACTTCATCGAAAAAGGTGTCTTATTTGACTCGAGTTAGGTCGAGATTTCACTTTAAATTTCTGGCGACTTACGTTGTTTTGCGTTAAGGGTTGGGTTAAGGCGTATCTAGATGGGTCGCGAAGTGTTTTTTTAATCCGTAATAGCCGGGGAGGTACTGATAACGGCTGGTATGATGTATTGTGCGCTGTGGAAGTATTTGGGCCAGGGCACTCGCAATATGGAGACGGCTTACCTTGAATTTCATACCTATAAACTAGCTACCTTGAAAGTTGATTTCAAACCATATTTAAATGACAAGAATGCTGACATTTCGATCATGAATATTTCTGCTTCGGATGAATTTATGTGGGACCCGCTCAACTTAAAGTAATGCGATTTGAAAAGGCGTAGAAATTCTTTTGGTTACTACCAAATAAACTGATGATAGGATTGTTGGTTAATTTGCAACAGCAATTGTTAATATGTTAAAAAACATTTGTTTATGTCGTTCACCACAACAAACAATATTTTTTCTTGTTACTTTTATATCAAAAGTGCGTAAATCTTGACTATGCAAGCATTACGCGTTAGTTCATAGCATCCGTTTTGTTCATCACTACTTTATCTCAGCTGTTTCCTGTTACACAAGAAAAAGCAAAAAGCTAAGAAATAAACATGATCTAAATAAAGTTCTCCACATTATGCAGCAGTCGGTGGTAGTCGGAGTAATTAATAGCCGCGTGGCACGAGAGCGGAATCGAACCCCGGCCACCGCGGCGTGGTTTATTGCCGGACCACTCGCCACGCCGCGCGCCGGCCGGCTCAGCTGATCGCATCGCATGCCGCTCTCCCGTGCAACTGTTTACTAATCTTTTGATTCAGGATAACCGATTTAGCGCTTGTGGTCTTACAACTGACGTCCCTCGTAAGTTGTGGTAACAAAGATACAACATAAAGAAGATTTTTGATGTAGTTCATAATGTACCTATTCCTGTGATAATGTTCTCAAAAGGATATAAGTCCCGCCAAGCCGCTATTGTCATACGCACGCATGCAGGTGGGTATAATGTTTAGCAAATAATCGTCAAACCATCTATCTAGGCATCTGCCTAGTTGTGGGCATGTTTAGTAGATATTTTGTTTCTAATAACGTTTATTTCTATTATCAGAATTTTTACCATAAGATAAGTCATACCGTACCCCTCATAATTGAGGAGGCATTACAAACGGGGATCTACGGCTTAGCGTACTCTTCAAAGCAAAGAGATGTTCAAGATTCTTTTTTCTCATCAACCTTTCGACCGCGCTGTCGCTGTCAAACTATTCTGTCGTATTAAGGCTGGGCATTTGAGAGCCATCAGTTACATGCAACCTTTCGTATTGCTGATATCAAATGGCAACGATTTACTACAACTAACTATGATTTACCGACTATTAATTACCATAAAAACAGCTTAAATTACGTACAGTTCAAAGTATGTATTATCCTACATATAACCTAAGCTCCTACTTTGAGTACACGCGATGAGTTAGAAAATATTATACTGCTAAACCTCTTTTATTCGATAGGCTTAATTAAGTAATATGCAAATATAGTAAGAAAGAAAATAATTCAGCGGCTACGTCGTACTTTCATTGCAAACCTACTAATTACTAGCGCTAGTACGTGACTCCACACGAGCTGTCACCGTGTTAGAAAAAGGTGTTATATCATTCCAGTAAAATATTATCGCGTGGAAGTATGTTGCGTCATTACCATTACTTAGCCGGAATGAGAAATGCTTTCGTATTGCTTTTTAAACAGGTAAAGGTAAAGGGAATTAATATTAAACAGCCATAAATTTATGGCAATTAGATTTTAGATTTTTCCATTACTTAAGGAAGTATTGGTATAATGTGAACATTTTAAAACCTACCTATACCTACGCTTATAATGGAAAGTGAATAGTAAAATGCAAATTTTAGTTACTATGCTAATTTCCTTGTCAGCTGGAGCTAATTTTGAGCGTAGGTAGTAGCTAGGTAGTGTCTGCTAGAATTAAATTAGCGTTGTCATCGGACTTAAAGGAAAATGCAGAATTGCAAGCCCGTAGAGTAAGGTAAGCTTTTAATTAGGTAACCTTGCAGTATTTCACCCGAACAGTCAAACATAGGTACAAAAATTTCAAGTCAAACAAAAATTTGTAAAAATCGTTTTATACGTATGACAGAACAGTATGTAATCTTCTCACTGCTAGATGTTCTCTAAGTATACGTATATTATGTATGCAGATGATTCATTTGATGGTACCTACGTAGTCACCGTAGGCCAGCCGGCTCAGAAAGAAAAAAATCTGGCTCTTAAACTATCATGGGCCAGTTGGAAAATGAGTCGTAAGGCGGCTAACTGTACGAGGAGGATGGTAGCTAGCTAGCGGGGTTCAAAACCCTATATTTGTATATTGTATATTGTAGGTACTATCAAACAATGACGTCACGCCAAACCTGAATAAAGCTAGTGAAGATCTTAACCAATCGCATCATTAGCTAGGTATACGTTGAAGTTCTCAATACACGATCAATTGATCACCAACCTGGCGAGAGATCTCCATTTGTAAAAGTGTTCAAATAAACAAAAGAATCGAATCTCATTTCCTCAATTTCTGTTATAATTTAATCTGAGCCTGCAAGGGCGCCTTGTAGACTTGATGTTCAAGTCATTACCACGTCCTACCTGCGAACAGCCTCATTTCCATGCAGCGTCTATGGTAGGCGATAGCGTTTGATTAAGCTATTATCGTTCGGAATCTCGGAGGGATAAGTTCCCTGCTTTGAATAAGAAGCCCATTCCCGTAACGGTATGGACGTCGATTCCTGACAGGTGTTGCAGGCACGCTTTGATTTTTTTGCTGGCGAATGGGATGTTTTGTAAAATAATGTAAATTTTCTTTTCCTAATATTTTTATGTAGAAATTAGAAAAATACTTTTTCACCTTTCACAATTTCACCTTCCTATAGCCGACTAAATATAAAAATATACCGTAGGTACCCTTTAGCTCAAGTTGGTCTCCTAACTATACAGTAATTTTTGAATACTTCTTGCCAAAAGTATGGTTATAAGTTGGCGAATGTTTATCTAATCTTTATATTGTATGCTGAAGGCTTTATAGGGCTTGCTTACGTAGATAAGCAACCTGGTTGTAAGGGTTATTGAAGTGTAGTCATGTGCAACACCAGTGTAATCACTAGATCATGCCGGCATTCAAGGCCACCTTTAAGTTAAAGAAGCCCTTGAAAAAATCTAACTACAATTTGTTAAATGGAACCATGCAAATATTACCCGTACATTCTCTTGGTGGGATATTATTTCACTTCAGCCTATTAAAGCCCCCACACGGCACGTGTCTCTCCTCATTAAATGATAGGTGTTGTATTCCTAGGGGGGCACATTCATTATCAACACTTACCGCACTATGCGAGTTATATTGTCATAATGCACTTCACAAAACCAATCGAGCTATAATACATACACACGTATGAACTGTCACACGAAAGTGTCACACTTGCGGTCGGAGTTACAGTTCGGTGACACTGCGAGGCGCGACGTAACGTTAGCATAGTATCGCGGGCTGCGGGCTGACTAAACGAAGCATTTGAATCCTTTAAACCGAGAATTAGATAATAACCACTCCGAGAGTCCACTTTGGTCGTGTACTAGCTGGCATTGTGTGAACTCCGTGCCGAGGACAAATTATAATTTGTGGTACATTCGTAATAGTATCTACTCATCGATTTTATATTGGTACTAGTAAACCCGTTCTGGTTTCAACTCGGGAAACTGACGGGGATCATACGTTAACGCACAAATCAATGTGAAAATTTTCGGAACAGGTTTATTGGCATATGCTATTATTGCTGATAGAAATAACACACACGGTGTAACTTTATGTGACCCTAAACTTATTAGAAAACATCAGTGTATATCGCATCCAAATAGGTTACCTAAGTTGTCACTCACACGCACAGGAACAGACAAAACTTTTAAAGAACATACCGACTCAATAATACCATCAATACTTTCAATAATGGGTTTCATGCAGACGTCAATCAGTTATAGTTTTAGTAATGTATATCTGGTACAGATATATGTATATCTAGTATCTAGCTATTGAAAATTATACTAGTATATAATGGTAAAACCCTTGTATTCATTTAACGTGTCCTTCATAAAAACATCATTATCACAAAAGTTGCCATTCAGACGTCAAATAACTTGTATATAAGATTCAATGTATATAGTTATCTACAGATTTATTGGAGAGCTTCAATGTAAAATTGCAAAAGCTTCGTGGGATGCAAAGCATGATTTGTTTGGTCTTTCTATTTTTGACGTGACAACGTCTTATAAATTGGTTTGCCGGGTGACACTTCAAGAAACTGCGTTACGCTCCGCTCACGTTATGCGCTCACAATGAGAGCGAGTGAGAGGCACGCGTCCCTTCCACTCGGGCATGGTTAGCCCGCCTAAGAGCGAGAGAGACAGACATAAAAAGCACAATCGGCCTTTGCGTTCGGCAGCTTGATTACTTTGGAGGTAGATATTTTGGTAATGTATCCAATTATTACTTTGTTATTGACTTCTGGGACTATTTATAAATTTTAAATGTCACCTTTTTATAAATGTTTCCTGTATTCCTTCTTTATTTTAACACGCTTTTATTAACTTCACCTGTATGTATGTTTGTATGTAACATTTCTGTTAATATCTTCCGTGCCCCTCAGGCGTTTTGCTTCAAATTCATAACGCACCTATAAACAGTTGATCCCTAATTTTCTAGACCCTTTCCACGCAAATCTATCGCGGATTTTCCTAAAAATAGGCGTTTTTCCTAACTTCTTTAATTTCCACCTTCCCTAGCCTATAACTTCCAAGTTTATCATCCGATTTCTTCCAAACCGACTTCGTTGTGCTTGTACAACTGCCCTGCGTCGATCCCACCGCTTTTCAAGCCAATCCGACGAAAAAAGTGAAAACCGAGTCATAGTGGTAGATCTCGTACAAGTTAATTTTATTTGTAACCGACTTCTTTGGCCGCGATTTTGACCCACTTTAAACGGCCAGATTTCGTTCAAACTTTGTAGATTTATCGAGTTCCGATGACATTACACTATTTTGATAAAATTATTCCAATTTTCAATATGCAAAATAAGAATTTAATTTTTTTTCCTCTCACACTAATGCCATCTACCCATTTGCTACTGCCATCTACCCATATTTACGGGCAACTAGCTATAACTCCGTATTCAGATTGACTGCGTACATTACGTTTTACTAGATGGCGTTGTTCTTCTGTTTATTTGAATTCTAATTTATTACGGGAGTAATAGTCGATAGATCGATAGAGACCAAATAATAGTTTAAAATTATAAAAACAAGCTATTATAAATAAACAAAACTAAAAAGGAGAAAATAAATTATAGTTTAAAAAAACTAAAAAACACGCTTTTTATAGTTAACTGAACTAAAAAAATTGAAAATAAGTTTAAATAAATTTAAATTAAGAATAGTGTTAAAAATTTCAATAAATATGAATTAATAATAGTGTAAATAAAGAAAATATTTTATTTAAAAAAAAGCGTGGGGTGCATGGTGTCATTTTGATAATATCTTAAAAAGCACCCCACGCTTTTTTTTAATAAAATATTTTCTTTATTTACACTATTATTAATTCATATTTATTGAAATTTTTAACACTATTCTTAATTTAAATTTATTTAAACTTATTTTCAATTTTTTTAGTTCAGTTAACTATAAAAAGCGTGTTTTTTAGTTTTTTTAAACTATTTTATTGATAAATTTCTGTAACTTTAAATACGATTTCATGACGTTTGTTTACTTTGATGATATTATTTGTCAATCATTCCATCAGTATTTTCTTAAGACGTTGTCACGTTCAACTATCGTCAGTAAACCGACTTTACAGACAAACAGACAACCAGTTTTTTTTTGACGAAGTTCATTGAATCACATTTGCTTCTGAAACAAACCTTATCTTTCGCGAGATAACGGACAAAAGCAATCATCCTATTTGTCAGGTTAAAGTTCTGCTTCACGCCACGCGATTCCTAACACCTACTTATATTGTATCGCAGATCTTACCTAATTCCATCGGCGCGCTCGATCCTCGCAGCGAATTAACGCCTCCTCATTACCTCCAACATTGTTCCGAGAGGTCCATTCAACATTTCCATGGAATCGATGAAGGCGTGTCTATTCCAATAACTCCATTCCAACAGTGGATAAGTTGGAACCTCTATAAAATCCATAAATGGCCGGTAGATCCGAGATCCGACGCAAATCTCCACAATCCCCACTTCTAGCTGGAATTAGATTGAGTTTAAAACGAATATTTCCTTGTCTGCACGCTGCAAGCGACCAACCGTTTACCGTTCTGTAATGTTAATCGTGACCTTATTACCTTTGATTAGAGATGAATTTACCGTGACTAGAAGGGAAGAAGCAGTAACCGGAATTTGGAAATCGAATAGGGCTATTAAGGACTTCTTTATAAAGTGACTTTTAGATGCACCGGCGATTGCTTTTTTTTTGTCGTACTGAGGGACCTACTCTTGTCTAATTTTATAATGTTGTAAATCGTCTAATTGCTTTATTAGTACCAAATGGCCCAAATGCTGAACTTATATGGTCATAATATCAACTAAAATCAATTTTAGAGATTAAGAGAAGGTTATGGGAAGCGGAGAAACAGTATTTCATCGGAAGTATTAGATCTCTAAAATAATTAAAATTTGTTAATTTCTAGGAACAAGTAAGCTCAGTCAAAGAGATAATTTAAAAACTACTCTCTAAATCGAGCTCAAGTTCAAACGGATCCATGACAAGTATCAGCTTTCGAAATCATTAAAATCGGTTTACAAAAGACATAGAAATCGCTGGGCATAGGCTAAAAAAATATCACCGTCGCATATAGAACCTCCTGCTCTTTTTGAAGTCAGTTAAAAATTGGTAAGAGCGTTGTCGTGTCGTAGGGTAGAAAGCGGGTTATTGTAAATCGCGGCGGGATAAGAGGGCTGGTCCCGGGCTCCTAACGGATCCGACGACAGTGTTGGCGATTTATTGTAAACAGTCACCTTGCAAGCCGCCCGCCTTGCTACCTTTATGGAACCGTTTAAATAATTAAACTGCACTGTTCTAAAAGAACTTCATACAAACTTTGGTGTTAAGGAGCTTCAGTAGCTAATATGATCCACTGTAAGAGCTGGCATTATAGTATGGTTTCAATTCAATGATCCACTACTGGGCACGGTGCTCTCCTCATAACACAGGACATTTTCCACACCGCACCAGTAAATAATATCTTACAATTTTTATTTTCCAGCTTCACCAGTACCGTGCGATAACGAACTTTTTTCATTCAAATAATATCGTGTATAACGTGTACCCGGGGAAGCAAATACAATGTAGTAGCATTTTAATTTGAATATTTCCGTAGAGTTACCTCAACTCAACACGCCGTTAGTCCTGTTATCAGCGATCTTCCCATCAGGTTCCTTCGTTGAGTGGGGCGAGGCCTGCTTTCCATATGAATGGTGCAGGACCGGCCGACTCCTTATCACAGGTTATTGATAGCGTTTGGGCTTGCAATTGTTGGAGTTTTAGAATTCATATACAAACCCGGGGAAAATTCCTTTAAGAAAATACCAGAATCAGTTATCTGTTTTGTATATTTTTGTGTTAATTTCATATCATGACGATTCGCTTGTTGTAACCCCTTCCGATATATTGCGAAGGTTCTTACATATTTCCCTGCTTCTTTTATATACCTAGTTGGGTATTAAGGTAAAATATCTTGTGAATATTCATTTTGAATATTTGAACGTGCTGTAAAATCGTGTAGGCTTGACTGAATTAAGTGTATTGGTCGCTGTGATTTAACCGTCAACTAACATAAATTTCGTTGTTTCAGGTAAAACAACGTGTCTTATTACTGTCACGGCCAGTTGTACTAGTGTCACGTTTGTCACGAGTGTCACGTTAGGCGCCACCAATCAGTTTGGGACGGTAAGCAATCGGTTTTTAAGTAAGCTCAATCAGGACATTCATGATCTATGAACCAATATTTGGTGTTGCAAATGGTTCTTTTTATTTTTTGATACATTTCCTACGTGCTTACTTTTATATTCATAACGGTAAGCTTCGGTATTTTTCATATTTTTATATAACTTAACGTTTGTTGTGTATCAAATTACAAGTAACATGTTTTAAGTGCTCTTTTAATGATTCCATCAAAGTTGGTAGATCTATGTATGTACAACATTAAAAGTAAGTACACGCTCCTTATGCGGCAACTAGACCAATGCAATTATAAATGTCGTGTGTATTAATTAGCTCAATAAATTACACAAATTTTTAAGACCAGCTTAATCGTTAGTATTTATTTCATTTTATGATAGATGCAACCCCCTAATCTAATTTTCTTCTTTCTAATTGATCTAGTGTTTGAAGAATCAATATTTTTTCACCGTGCAGTAACATTTATATGGATCACTAAAAAGAAATAATTTGAATCGGCAACCGTACTGTTCGCAAAAGAAAGCCATAAGTTTTAAATGTTACTATTTATCGTGGTATTTGCGAGTAGCGCCGGGGGCGGGCGGTAGGGCGATAATCCGAGAGGCCTTACTGTGAAGGGCAGATGGAAATGGTACTTGGTAAAGTTTGCTAATGGATACCGAGAGCATTGAGAGCGACCCTCGGGAACAGGTTGTATGCACTCGGGGCGTTTTGCGAGCGGTTTTTTAAATTTCCATTTCCACTTCCAATAGATCCTGATCGTTCTGTTGTTGTTGGCGTGTGTTCTAACGGTTCTAGGTTTGATTCTCGTTGTGAATATGATCCATGTAGTTGAGTATCGGTATAAATTGTCACAATCGTGAGTACCCGTTACAGTTGCGAAACGTTGATGCATCGCTACTGCATTAAATTGGTATGTAATTCAATTTCGAAATCATAAATTAAAAGAAATTAAATGAGGAAATAAAAATAAAGTTATAGCTGATTATTTATTAGGTACTTTTCCTGTAAATAGCTTGCCATGGAGATTTGTAAAAAATCATAACAATTATGGTCCGTATCAAAAGTAAACTGGTACATGTAACACACCCTATATAGAAAGCCAATACTGACACACATAACATGACTGGAACTTCTGAAGTCTGCCTTGCGAGCAGCGATTGATTCACGAGGCACGTTGCTGATCGATGTATGCAGCATGTAGCGTGTTGGTTGGACGTGTTCTGACGTGTCGCGTGTCGTGTTCAGCGATGTGACAAACGGCTTAAAACTGTCAACGCGTTTAAATGTTTTGCTTAAAATTTTAAGCGTGCTTAAAAAAACGCTTTTCGTTGAAACGCTTATTTGAATAAAATTTGTTAATAGTTGAGAAAGTCGATTACAAGTGACGGCCTATAACGCCGAGCGCTCAAAAAAGCGTTCAATGTTTAAGCTTCAGATGTTGTTTGAGATTAGTAATCGTTGTTTTATACGATATTCGTTTTTTACATATATTACACTCAGCTAGTTTATCGACCTGATTTTTTTCAAAATAGTCCCAGAGTACAGAATTGCCGCTTCTCGACATCTTCACTACACTATATTTTTAAATTTTGAATTAGTTTATTCTATAAATAATCAATATATTAGTTCTTTTACTATGTACTATTTACAATTATTATTTACATTCGACAATAAATTCAATAAACTCAACACTTGAAATTACACAACACACAATTAATAGTCCGTAAGTCGCAAAATAAATTAAACTAATTAAGCGCGTCTAGTTTTTTCCAATGCGAATTTCGTACTGGCCATAAAAAGCGTGCTTACATTTCGTTGTAAACAGCGTTGTAACCAACCAAAAACGAAGCGTTGTTCTTCCGAACGGAAATATTACGTAAGATAAGCAGACTTTATTTAGCCGCTTTCTAACACGCTCTTTACAACGACACATCCAAATTGATATCGATTCTTAACCTTAAGGCAATAGAAATAAAGTTGTATTCTTAAAAGAACAGGAGTAAGGTCGTTTATCCAACAAAATCAAACATCTTTATTGGGCATCGAAATAAGGTTCCTTATAAGGATTCCTTATTAACATTTTATTTTGAGCTTTAAAATTATCACAGTAAGGTTGCTTATCTTGAATCATTATAATATAGTAATGACATTTTTGGATCTCAACCATAAGCGTTTAAACGAAATCAGCTTAAATCTTTAAGCACGCTTGGGCGCTTATTTTGATAAGCAGACTTAATTAAGTGCTTATCGTTTAAACGTCCACCTCTAGTCGTGTTCTAGCACCGGCGCTGACACTCGCAGCTTCTAGCGCCTACACATCCGTATGTTTTACACTACTTACACTAGCAGCCACGCCTGATGGTTTTGATTAATGTTTTGACAATTGTTTTGTCAAATGGGTTTGATTAAAACGATATATGTATTTCTATGATGCAGAATAAAATACGTACTTACTACAATTTTAGAAAGTAAATTCTTACTTTTTTAGTTCTTTAAATTGTTATAAACAATTCGACAAAGCTTTCCTCGTTCTTCTTTCTTGGCTGACAACACTCAGTGATGCCTTTAGCGTAACTGATGTGATGTGATGGGACCATCTACCATCAGGTTATTCTGCTCGTTTTTTGCCTATTAAAACAACTGGACCCCAAAACTACACCTCATAGGTAAAATCAGGTACAAGTTTAGAGACGGGAAGGGTGAGGGTACCCTTCTTCCAAATCGCACATAGAAGCAGACTGAAACTAAAATTTTTAATAATCTTCTAGATTTACTCAAAAATTATACACTTTTGTGTAATGCATAACAAAATATTTTAATTTAAATGTCCAGTAAACGAGAAATAGAGTGCAGTGCAAGCTGTGGAAGATTACGGGTATCGACATGTTCATAGAAAGGAAACATGGATTGCATAAATTGAATCTGAATTATTTATTTAACCGGTGGATGCAGGATTTATGGTACCAGGGCGACACGAGTACACGATGTTCGTGTTGTGCACTTAATAAAGAGCTCGCGAGCGAAGCGTGCTGACTGCTGAGTGCTGGGTGCTGACGGGCCAATTCGCGCCTCCCGAGCTTCGTGGGGTACCTACTTGTGTGTGTCTGTGTGTTTGTTTGTGTGCCCTTGTTTAACATTGTCTTGTTGTTTATTTCTACGCTAAAATTACTTAAGTAGGTACATGGTAGGTAACAATATGCCACTCTATGGTATTACCTAAAGTTTTGGTCAGTTACGTATTTGCTATGGAGATTTGGTGGATAAGGTAAAAAAAGTAGTTATCTGTATAGATCTCATAACTTTTCGCGGGAAAATGTTCCCGCTTCGCCTAAATTTCACGTCGACATTGTTTATTCATGAGATAAACTTTGTAAAGCGCTAATAATACTCAGAACTGGTCTAAGAAATAACTTGCAATTGAAAGTATTAAGCTCGGTGCGGCATGCGGCTGCGGCATGCGGCTGCGGCGTGCGGCTGCGGCTCGCATCGCTGGACTCGCGACAACAAACACCGGCGACATTCCCACGGATGCAAATTAGCGCATCGCGATCCGGCGCGCTGCGATCCTATCGTACTGTAGGGATGCCAACATTAATGCCTTCAACCCATCACCGGCCCTTGGGAAGCACGGGCCTTCTGCAGGTCTTCCTAATCTATATGACTCTCGGTAGAAGAGGCAATATGATTTTAAAATTTACTCGTCGTGCATTCGTCGTACACATTTAATACGATACGGGTACTCACGATACGTTTTGTACGTCAATATACCCAGTTGCATGAATCGTGGTGACGACTGAAATGCGGTGGCGCGGGGAAACTTTGGACAAGTTAGGTTAGAGGCGTTCAATGACTGGTCATAATTCTATTGGGTCCTTGAGTTTCATTATTTTCCTTTAGTTTTCCTTTCATTTCTTTCTTACCTGACAACGCCTCAACGATACTTCTCGTGTGATTTGATTGAAATGAGCGAAAAAGTAGCTCGTCAATTCTTTTATCGACTACTAAAAAAATTCAAATTTCAAACAAAATGTCTTCTTTGCAGTCACGACCCTAGAGGACGGAAAACAAATTTAAATACAAACCGCGGCGCTCAGACGGATAGCAGCGGGAATCTGTAATATTCGTATTGTCTATTAGTTGGCAATGCGGCGCAATAAACGCAATAAATCGCTACTTGTTGCCTCCAACTGGCAGCAGGCGTACAATGGGGTACCGGGATGTTTGGGAATCCATGCTCCTAATATGGCCCCAGGTCCCAATGTAGACGTTTAAGAGCTTCGATTACTGTAACTAAATTATAATGCTACACAATTAGGTATAGTCCCGCGCTACAATTCCTTATGTCATGGGTGCTATGGACAGTACAAAGACGATAACGTATTACATACCCAGGCAGATAACAGAAATTTGAACTTATCATTAAAAATTCTGCCTCGCTAAGAATCGAACCCAGTACCCTCTGAATGAACGACTATCCGTCACTCACGGTAACTATTTTCATGACAGCTTAAGAAACTAACTAATTTTGCTTCCGATGCTTAACACGTAGGTGCGAAATAATAAACACGTGCCTACTTATAAAATTTGTATAAATCAAGCGAACATAATTAATTAAAAACATCATAGTGTTACACGGACGGTAATAAATTATCAGAATGCGTCTTGCTCTGTCCTCTTCTTTCGTGGCCGATGACGCATCATTGAGACTGATGTCCTTGAACAATGGCCACTTACCGTCAGTTGCCTCATATACTTCTTTCTCGGTATTCATGTAAAATAAATATGTTACATTTGATGTTTTTGGTATAATATAGGGCGTTGATCACCTCAAAAACGACTTATGAGAAGCCAGGTTATACGTACTTACATAAGTACTTGAAGCAAATTATTTATTTCGTCAGACGAACTAACGCCTTACATAACGAAGGAACATAAACTCCAACATTTAAAATTCAATATATCTCTTTTAATATACAACTGGTTACCAAACTTGTTGGTGGCCCGCTACGGGGCACGCTTCTTGCCTTGTAGGAGACCTAGAGCGTGTAAACCACGCCTCCCCACACGGATTAGTACCAAACCGACCGGTAATAACAGGATCGAGGTGCTTAACATGTCATCCGAGACTCGGAGCACTAGACGTTTATCCGTAGCTGTCGCCTTTCCAATCGCTAAAACGGAATATTATCTTTTAGTTAGTTACACGAACGGGAACAGCATTACCTATGTCAGTGAGAGTTATAAATCTCGTAGCGAACGAACGAATGGTGGGTGCGGCTATGCGCCTAGTGCGGTTGTTGCGACCAGTGCGGCTAATATAGCCAGTGCAGCTAACATGGCCAGTGCGATTAATGCGGTCTGTTTGGCCAGTTCGGGTAATGCGACCATTGTAGGTAATGCGGCCAATGCGGCCAATGCGGCTTTTAAAGCCAATGCGGCTAATAAGGCCAGTGCGGCTAATGCGGCCAGTGCAGCTAATAAGGTCAATGCGGCTAATATGGCCGATGCGGCTAACACGGCCAATGCGTGTAATAAGGCCAGTGCGGCTAACACGGCCAATGCGTCTAATAAGGCCAATGCGTCCAATAAGGCCAGTGCGGCTAATACGGCCACTGCGGCGAGGGTATGGTATCAGGAAGAGACACCCGCAGCGCGACATGTTAGACATGCAGAGATATCGCTAAGTGTGTTGCAGTAGTTGTCGGTTGTCAGTTATTTATACATAGGTTGTCGGTTGTCGCACGTTGTCGGTATAGGTTGTCGGTTGTCGTTGATAAATTTGCGGGTGTGTGCTACTTTCCGATTGCAGACATTAAGGTGTTGTTATCAATGTATGTGCTTTAATTTATCTTATCTATTTTTATATCTACTACTTATATGTCACATTCTACTGTAACTATAAGGGGCCTATTCAATCAATCTGCGTCTATTTCTATTCCTCTGGTTCGTGTACTTTGAAAAGCAATGAAAGAGTTTAAAATTATTTACCTACAAAGTATAATTTAGCACTTGAAAACGTTCTCACCTGTCTACACACCTATGAAAAAAATTTATATAATGATAGCAGTTCGCAATAAAACACAAAAATTTAATAAAAGCATATTCATTCGACTTGAATACAGCATCGTATTCGGTGACGCAAGAAAAACTGAGACAGTTTTCGTATTTACATCTTGGAATGAATTGTGCGAAGCATCCGCGCCCTTCGCGTGGGCGGCAGTCGGCCCGAAGCCTCCGCGCCCTGAGCTCGTTCGCGCCGCCCGCCCTAGCGCAGTACTCACGGTTACGTATTTTAATACGCAAATACCTTCGGAGTTCAACTACATACTTCAACTTTGTAAATATTCAAGCAGTATGACAGTTGACTTTAAAAATGTAAAATTGGTGAATTTTCCAGTGAATTTAAAATTTTAAGTTTGTATCAATGATGTGTTTATTTCTAACTTATGACTGTTAAATGTTTACAAGATATCAGTTTGCGATATGGTGGAGTTAAAGGCTGTGTTAAAGTTTTAAAATGACTAGTAAGATCAGTGAGTAGCTGTGTCTAGTTGAATGTGTGGCGGCTGTAACTGACACCGGACATAAGGTGAGTTTGTACATACGAAGTTTTTATATGTACGATCAACGTAGGAGTCGTCGAAAGTTGTTACCGTTGTATGTTGTATGTATTGTATAAATACAACTAATGCAAATTCTTTTAATTGTTTATTTTAAACTAATTTTAAACAAGTGACAAAATCTTAAATAACGGAGACAAACGTATCCCCTACTTAACAATAAATTGCTGCCCCTTCGAGTGGACACTTACTGAAAACTTACTAACTCTCCCTAAATGAATTAAAAATAAGAAAAAGACATTTCTTGCTCTGTAAAGTTCCTCGGTATAATTATATTATTGTTCAAAGTTTTATCCGTTAGAAAGTTTTTTTTGTGTTGTGTACAAGTTAATACATAAACACAAGTAAGTGTAGCACTAACTATAGTAGTCCAGCTATTCGCGGGTATAATGAAATGTGCTCGCGGATAGAAATAGCAATAATTGCAAGTGAATGGCTCCGACTTCCTCCGGCCGGCGGTGGTCGCTGCAGCTCTAATATTGGACACCGGCATCTAGAATAAACCATAAATAATAAATATCTGACTTTAAAAAAATCGATTTCAATATCGATAAGTAACTAATAAAGTATTGGACATAATATGTGGGAATAGGCGACAAGCACTGCTTTACAAATGAAAAAAGAGTTGAAAACCGTCCACCCAGTATAAGGGTATGAGGCAAAACACATAAAAAACAGTCGAATTATGGTGGTTATTTCACGAAGGTGAAGGTAATTACGAAGGTGGTTATTTCACTTCCGTACACGTTCATTTTTGTTAAGTACGAGTAGGTAGGTAGGTAGGTATGTTTGTAAAGTATGTCGCAATTCGAATCGTGTATTCCTGCGGTTTCCACTAAATTGGAGTTTGTCGATGTTAGAGACTGCAGCTAGTCTGTATAAGTAAACGACATCGAGTAGCGAACTGTGCTGAGAAAAATACTTCAAACTTTACTGAACATTTAGACAAGATACCAGTCCTTGCGTGATATAAAATTACTCAAATAAAAAAAAATCGTTTGTTTGTTTGAACGAGCTAATCTCATGAACTACGAATATTTCGAATTTAAAAATTATTTATGTGATGGATTCCATTTATCGAGGAAAGCTATGGCTATACTACAGATTAGAGGTTAATCTACCAACAATCCGCGAGCAAACTCGTATGTATGATGGTCTACTTGCGACCGACCGTCGTAGAGTCTACTTACCCTGATGATGTCCTGTTTTGGGGCGAAACACGTGTTGGTGGTGGTATGTATGTTGGTGTATACATTCTTTGTTCGTTGCATGTTCCTATGTGGGAGGGAGGGAGGTGCTACTTGCATGAAAGTATACACCATCATACATACGAATTTGTTCGCGGATTGTTGCAAAGTAGATTAACCTCTAATCTGTAATAATGGAGTTCCGCAAAGTAACGCCTGAATCAATAAACTATCTATGGCTATATAACATCATGCTACGACAAGTAGGAGCATCACTAAAAAAATTTGGAAAAAAAGGGATTACAAAACATTTAATATTATATATTATGTAAACGTAAGCGCAACCGAAACGAAATTAGGGCATCTTCTAGATTCTAGTTGATTATACAAGACGAACTAATTGCTATCGACTTGCCCACTCATCTCCCCGCTGTCTGCGTGTAAACGCGGCTCGCCACGTGGCCCGCCGGATGTGTACGTAGAATAAAATTGTGACAACGTCCGTCTGTGCACAGGGTAGGCGTACCGGCTACCGGCAGAGCCACAAAAAGAGACGGTTCCAAGAATAAATCCTTTGAGCTAGCTAATTGGAGCCGCTATGTTGCTATTCGGGAGCTGGGATATCAAAGGGTACGGTAGTTACATAGAGTTGGTCGGGAATTAACTTGTTTGTTTGTTTTCGTGTGAAAGAAAACAAACAAAGTCGTATGAGTTTTCTACTCATACAAAAAACATCATCATTATTTATTTACTTAAAAATTCATTAACTAATTCTTCAAGAGTAGAAACACAGGTAACATCTGTGACCGATTTAGAAATGAGATAATTACTAATTAGATTTTTCCAACTACAGTAACAACTACAGTACAGTAGTCTCATTGTGCGAACAGGTACAAAAGAATGCCATGTAGATAGATGTTACAATATTGGTTTTTGAATAACGCATTTTTAGAAGTGTCTCTACAAAAATATGATAAAAAAGAACATTTAGTTAGCATTACAGCAGTATCTTTCATACCGTTAGGCTGTTTCCTATCGTAAACATGCGGACCCTTGCAACCCTTACGTGATACGGCGGATTCTTGAGGAGGCCCTGCCGCCGCCCGCCTTAGGGCTGTCACAGAAATATAAATAATTTTATTTAAAAGAAAATATTATGTATAATGAATCAAATTTATACGATCACCAATTACCATGAAACAAAGTAACAATAATCATTACCATACATCGTTGTATGCTGGGATCTGGTCTTCTCTTTAAGATATCCAAAGTTTTCAACGGATTAGGTTAGCTAAATCAAGAAATGTAAATTTTAAGTGAACTAGTTAAGTAGGTAATGTGCATAATTTCAATTGTGTAGGTTCAAACTCTATCTATTATCTAATCCTAAACTTTGTTTTTAAGAACTTAGGAACTAATGTGGCCATTCCACTTTAATGGGACTCCACTGCATTTTCTCTTTATTCAGCATTTAAAGTTAACGTTAAAGTTCGTAGCAAATTAAGGAGATAGGTTAGTACATATTTCAGAGATTTAGTATTTATTCAGGAAGAAGTGCATATTAAACAAATTATACCTAATATTTTTTATCATTCTAAGGAATATCGAAAGAATCCTGGATATGAGACAACCCTGGGCGGCCGCGTGGGCCATATTGCGCTATGCAAAGCGCCCCCGGTCGATATTCTATTAAGATAACGGTTTTATTGTGTCGTTCGCCATATTTTCGTCAGCGGCGAAAATCTGTCAGTCTGAGATATGTGCACTGCCTGAAAACTTTTAGAAGTGTCCTGTTTTATTTTTCTGTTTAATTATTTGAAATAAAATGAAACACTGGGTTGTAGTACACTCGCAACTTCTCGCAAGAGTCGCAAGCAATAGATATTCGTTTATGCGGTATTTAAAAAGGGTTGATATAAAATCATTCTGTATGCTACACACCAATTAATATGGCCAAGAAAATGTACTAACCTTTGTATACCAACAGACTCCCAAATATCTTATATAAAACATTTTCAGTGAAGACATGAAAAAGACGAGGAAGCACTGTGACACTTAAATAACCAAGAATTACAGGCACCTATAAATAAGTATGTAAATCATATATCAAAACTCATATAAATATTTTTTTACAGCAAGGTTTGCAATTTCTGACATTTTTGTCGTATCTTCAATTATTTTCCAGGCACACCCACGTACCCACGTCTCACGAGGCATCTTCATAAATCCTTATTATTGCAATATGTCACAGATGTCGGTGACGACTCACAGGGCACCACATAAATCGTGGGCCCTCTGCGAGATACGTGGCCCTGCAGCGCCCCGCGATAACCTGTCAACAAAAATATGAATAAAATAATAAGTGGAAGTGATTTGTCACAAATTGAAAGGAAGGTAGTTACGAGTGCTGCCATCTAGCGAGGGGCGCTATGAGTTGTCAGCGGGGCGCGCGTAACGGTGGTTCCCCGCTAAATATTGTGTTACGTTTCAAAAATAAACGCCAATACCCTGCCATAGTCAGCTGAATAGAGATATTTGTTCGTTACACACATCATTTATTTATAATGTTATCACAAGTATCAAATCTACCAATTTACACGTAACCTGTCTGATATACTGTGACTTGTACTCCTAACATTGTGTCACAATTAAACAATAAATTACCATCCTTTCTTGTTTGTTATTGGCTATTGGTAAACGGCGAATTAGCAATGTTTTGGCAAGGGCGAAGGTTATCAGTCATCACTTACTGCCAGCTGGGTCACATTTTAGTTTGTCGGATGTTTATTGTAAACAAGATAAAAGAAAAATACGGATGAATGCATCGTTGATACGAATGAAATCGTTGTATAGCTATAATTATAATAAACATAAATCTATCAGAATTCACCAATATGTTAATCCCATTAGATCTGTGTTTGTCCCTGTAAATATACCTAAGTATTTTCATTTATGATCTCATTATTTTGAAGTGCACCATAATATACTCGGTAAATTAAAAGAAGATAAAGACGTTGTGTTGATAAAAAAGCAGGGGTTTCTTTCTATTTTTTGCTCGAGTGATAATGAAGACGACATACATAATGTCGTTATACAAAAGGTCTTCATTTTTAACCTTCTCGTGCATAAAATTTCTGGATATCATCAAAAGACACCCCTCTGACCTAACATCAAAACATTCTAGTAAAAAATATTGCAGTTTACACGCACTCCAGCGCTCGCGCCAGTAGCTTGCCTGTTCCCCATAACTATACGATGCATGTACGCAGAACAGAACGTGACATAAGTAACAAAAGCTCGTAGATGAGATCACGATTAGTTTACATTAGCGTCGGATGTGTGTGTGCACCGTTGGGCACGCAGCGAAGTGGAACGACAGTTCAAACGGTCATTTGATTTACGGTCAACCTACCTGTCGTACAGTACAATGTTATTATTGTTAATTTAAAGCTTATAAATAACTAGCTTTCCGCCCGCGGCTCCGCCCGCGTGGAATTTTGTTAGGTATATAGCGTATTTTTACTGAACTCGACAGTGCTTTTCTTTAGACTTATTTTAGAAAAAAAGATTTTTCAGGCTGAAATCTTATTACAACTTCAATTTAATATCGAACAAAATCGCCCATGTAGTTTAATATTTGCTGCTTTCCCTTCATAAGAAAGTCCAACTCGCTCTTGGCTTGGAAGTTATTTTTCAGGAATTTGCATTTTACGATCCCGTGGAAATGTCCTAAGTAAATTTCCCGTCTCGTATAAATATTTGGAGTACTAAATCTCTATTTAATTTTACACCTACCTATATATTTTTAAGGTGATATTGAAAAAATACTGAAGCACATTTTTTAATTTTAACAAAGAGACTGGACATTCATTTTCAAGTCCCCTTGGAAACTAACGAAAAAAACACAAATTTTCACCCCGTATTTTTAGGGGTTGGAGGGTTAATTCGAAAAAACACTTGATTTTTTATTTACAACAAAGAGTATTTACCTATTTTCAGCTTTCTATCTTGAAAATTTTATTAAGTCCCATACAATCTTTCACCCCCCTTTTAAAGGGGTTGAGGGTTAATTATCAAAAAAATCTGATACACGTATTCATTAATTTGAAGTAAGCAACCAAAATTCAAATTTCCAAGTCACTAACTCCAATGTTGTAGAATTTTCATATAATAGTTTTCACCCCTTTCATCCCCTTCAGAGTGGAATTTCCAAAAATCCTCTCTTGGTCCCCTACACTCCCCAAGGAACATACAATACATGGCAAATTTCATGTTTCTAACTTAGAAAATGACGGACTTCCATACAAACTTTCAACCCCTATTTTACCCCCTTAGGGGTAGAATTTCCAGAAACGCTTAAATACGTATCTATTAATTTTTAATCAGTTTTTCAGGAATTTGCATTTTACGATCCCGTGGAAATGTCCTAAGTAAATTTCCCGTCTCGTATAAATATTTGGAGTACTAAATCTCTATTTAATTTTACACCTACCTATATATTTTTAAGGTGATATTGAAAAAATACTGAAGCACATTTTTTAATTTTAACAAAGAGACTGGACATTCATTTTCAAGTCCCTAACTTGGAAACTAACGAAAAAAACACAAATTTTCACCCCGTTTTTTTAGGGGTTGGAGGGTTAATTCGAAAAAACACTTGATTTTTTATTTACAACAAAGAGTATTTACCTATTTTCAGCTTTCTATCTTGAAAATTTTATTAAGTCCCATACAATCTTTCACCCCCCTTTTAAAGGGGTTGAGGGTTAATTATCAAAAAAATCTGATACACGTATTCATTAATTTGAAGTAAGCAACCAAAATTCAAATTTCCAAGTCACTAACTTCAATGTTGTAGAATTTTCATATAAAAGTTTTCACCCCTTTCATCCCCTTCGGAGTGGAATTTCCAAAAATCCTCTCTTGGTCCCCTACACTCCCCAAGGAACATACAATACATGGCAAATTTCATGTTTCTAACTTAGAAAATGACGGACTTCCATACAAACTTTCAACCACTATTTTACCCCCTTAGGGGTAGAATTTCCAGAAACGCTTAAATACGTATCTATTAATTTTTAATCAGTAGCCCAAAAATAAAGTTTCATGTTTCTAACTTAAAAAATGACAGTCTTCCATACAAACTTTCAACCCCTATTTCACCCCTTTAGAGGTTGAATTTCATAAAATCCCGTCTTAGTGAGCACTTACATCCTTAAAAGAACCCGCATGCAAAATTTCACACTCCTAGCACTTGTAGTTTCTGAGATTTCGTGATGAGTCAGTGAGTGACCTTTCGCTTTTATATATATAGATGTATGAAAGACATACATTTGGTAGGCACTATAATATAGCAAAAAATATGGACGACGATGAAATACATTTAAGGAACAAAAGAATGGGTTTTGTGCGATTAAAATGAAAAAATGTTTGGTTTAACATTTTATGCCGCAATTTTTTTAATATATCAAAGAACTTTAAACAGTCAACTATTAGTAAGACACCACACAGATAGGTATCCAAAAATATAAATTAATCGATATAATAAAAATTAATAACAATAGGTTTGATTATAGTGACGTCACAGCTAAGGCATGTATGGATAATTTACAATCGTTTATGCCCAAAACGGATCCTAACTCGATCGCACACCGCGCGCTATAATTGGCCGTAATACTCGTAACTCGTAACCAATCTGCGACGGTGTATCAACTCTGGTGCTTCTACATACTCACCGCGGTGAAGTTCGAACTGCGTCGAACACAGTGACGAACGTTGTCGTTAAATTATTTAAGACAATGAACAAATTTGAAATTAATTAACTGCCTATTTTACCTCTAATACAATTTACATTTACAAATACAAAAGTATTTGTTTTCTATTTGTGAGCAAGAAGTAAAACGATTTTTTATTTGACCTCAATGGCCGATGGATGACGTCCGATGCGGGCAATGAAACGAATACTCGTAGGTACTACTACCACTGTATTTTAGTTTAGCAAAATAAATAATTGCAATGATATTCAATACATAATGAATTATTGACGATGAAATTTGATATTTCCGAATTGATAGAACTATATCATAAAGACAAAAGGGATGCTGATAACATTAAGAAAATTGTTTCGAAAAGGTGCCTCAATTTATAGAGTCGAAGAAATCGCGAGGCGAAGGAGTCATTAATAAAATAGTTGTAGTTGGTAGTTAGTGTGTGGCTAGCATTACAGCCCTGTATTTCGGTGCAGGTGAATGCACTGCGCGCTATATATATTGCGGCTGCTGTGTTGTGTGCGGGTGTTACGAAACAGATTACAATGTTTTATTTTTAATTGAAAACAGAACGGAAACAGATCTCAGCTCGATCTGTATCAACATCAGCAGCCACCGAATGTTGTGTAGTGTACCATAAACACAGCCATGAACTGCGATCATATTTCTGAGAGCAGACAATATTGATACCAAATTGATTTAAGTCAAAGTGGTGGAGAGCTATGTTAATTCAACCGTTAAAAAAATTAATATATAGTGAACGCCCCAATTTTGCAACATGTTTCATGGCACCTCCGCTCCTATTGGTGAAGGGTGATGTAAAATAGCCTAAAGTCTTCTTCGATAAATGGACTATTCAACACAATAAGAATTTTTCAATTCATTCAAACAAACGAGCTCTTCAGCTTTATAACGCTCATATCGCTTCACACTCATAGCCCCACACTAGGGTTCCATGTGTCGTGGCTGCCATGGACAACACACAAGACAAGGACGTACACCCAGACCGAGAAAGGAAATCAAACTCATCATTCAAATTGCCGCCTCGCTGGGAATCGAAACCAGGACCCTGGGAACAGCGATCCGGCTTGTTAACCATTGCGCCATCCGGGTCGTCCGGGTCTTTATAATATTAGTCTAGATTTAGTCTACATTTAGATTACTAGATTTAGACATATAGATGATAATGTTCCTTTCGATATTTTTGTAGGAAAAGGCGCTCTCTCGTCAACCAACACAGATTTCTCATTAATTATCCCTTTACAGTCAAAAACGAGCCGTTAAATGCTCAAAACCACCACCCATAAAGACCTCGTCGTCACTTAGCGTCCAAGAACTAGTAAAAAGGTCTTTAAACTGAAAAATATTAATATGATGTTTTAAAGGATAATAAATTATATTTGAGTGCATAGCGGCTCAAATCTTAACACCCTCATTAGCATACTCCCAGCTGACACATTTCACAAACAAGCTTCTCTTTTCAGGTAATTAGTTTCGCCGCGGCACCCCCTCCCCCTGCCCTCACCCTCCGGTCCCCTGAACCTCTTTATGCAGGCCCACGGAGTAGCGGCCGTGGGTACCATAGAGATATTACACTAGAGTGGGTGAGCCATACGGCTGCCCATACATTGCAATCGCCCCCGGTTAGAAAGAGAAACAACGATAACGGTAATTACCTATCTCTCTCCTATCCCGATGGGCCAGAAAGAGAAAGGTGATTACTAAAGATTTCGTCTCTTTTTATCCGAGGTACGCTCTGAAGCCTCGCCAGAAAGAGAAAGGTGATTCCTAAAGATTTCGTCTCTTTAACCGACTTCAAAAAAGAAGGAGGTTCTCAATTCGACCGTATATATGCTTTTTTTTTTATGTACGTTCAGCGATTATTTCGTCGTTTATGGGCCGATTTTGATAATTCTTTTTTTGTTGTAAAGTGGATATGCGCAGTGGGGTCCCCTGATAAGGAAACCAGGATCTGATGATGGCATCTCAGAGAAATCGAGGGGAACTTTCGAAAATTGTATGGACAACTAGTGTGTTTGTTCATGTTATCATAAGTACATTAAAGCGCTACCATTTCATGAAGATCTGGAGTCGATCTGATGAAGCCGAAAGACAGTCGAGGGAACTCCTCAATGATTTACTGCAGTTATCTAGTGTTTGGGCTTCATTAATTTGTAGTGACGAGAACTTTACACTTACATGTTGAATTGAGCGCCATCTGGCGAGTAGTTTTTGAGTTATCTCTACTTATCAAGATTGAAGTCGGTTATTTTTTTTTGTAAAAAGCAATTATTTTATCCGAGGTACGCTCTGAAGCCTCGCCAGAAAGAGAAAGGTGATTACTAAAGATTTCGTCTCTTTTTATCCGAGGTACGCTCTGAAGCCTGGCTTCTGCCCTCTAGTGTAATATCTCTATGGTCGGTAGCGGTACACAGCGCCGGCCGCGGAACGGTATGTGACAGCTACCGTTTGTTACTGCTCGCGGATATTGCGAATTTTTGTAGCCCCACGACGGGCACATTGCGGAGATATTTACATTATTTACTCTGTGTGCACAACCTTTACATTTTTGTGTCACGTACTGCTTCTATGTGGCTTGCTCTCAGTAGATTCTTTAAAATTTCGATGTATTTGCATTTTTTAACACATAAGGCTATTTATATGTCGAAGTATTATTAAAGAGTAAAAGCATTTACTGAAACAATATTTTTACATTAGCCTTCTTGTTCGGCCCTATTACTAATTCGCGGACCAAACGTGTTCGTTGTACGCAGACAGCCCGCGACGGTCGATTCATAGCGAACAACGCGTTTTATGTCACTTTTATGACACACGCACGTGTAACGGTACCATCTCCTTGTCCATATGTGCTTGGACATACTACGTACTTACATAATATAATAACTCCAACTGGCTGAATTAAGTCCAGCTGCGTTACAGTAGCATCGCCGATGGAGAAAATTAAAATAAAGAAAGTATTAGGTATTTGCCCCAGTCGGAATCGGAACACAATTCGACTAGCGCGAGCGGCTGACTTAAGCAAGAATGTGGTGTCTAGTCAACCGAGTTCCAAACCCCACCACTAGCCTCAACAACCTTTGGGATTAAACTGGATGGTCCAGTGGTGTACGACCTCGGAAAAGAGGGATTGGATCCATAAAATCGTCCATTGTTTAGCAGGGTGCACTTTGAGCAGGGGATGACGACTTGAACTCAGAGATGGAGATACTGTACTTACATAATATAATATCGATAACATAACCCTTATAAGAAACCCTGGGCAGTTTTATTTTGGCCAAAAACATAACAAAAGAAACAGTCAGTTTAAGAACAATTGTGTTCCGGACAGGAAGGTGTGGAGCCGGTTACACTTTTTTAGAGGCGACCATCTCAGTCCTCAGGGGTAGCAGCGCATCTGTGACCGAATGAGAACGAGACTCATTGAGTCTAGTTCTGGGTCGGTCACAGTTGTCATGGGCGCCAGGGGAAGGTGATGCTGCATGCTCGTTTGCTATCTTAATTCAATAAAAAAACAAAAAGACACTTTTGGAGGCAGATAACCTCCTTGATCATATCTGACCGGTACACACGACAACGCAGCAATGCAAACATTATACCAATCTCTAGGAACGACTTGAGTTAAATCAACAAGTGGGGTCAGCCCGTGGCTAATCTCGCATCAGGGCTGGCGGGCAAACTGTTTACCTTGTTCTGCGTAGTTAGCAGTAACACCATTTGCTCCACTCGTAGTATGCAAATGGAATGACTGGGACGCGCGGTTTGCGGTTTTACTTTCAGGTGACCTTTGAAATTTTTGCACGGAATAAAAAATAATTAAAATTTAAAACCATTTATTTATGTTATGTAATATCTTCAAGATTTTGAAGTTTAAGATTTTATTATCATGTTGAGCACGTTTAGCCAAAACTCTACCATACGATATAAACAACGACAATTTCGACCAATAATTGTTAGGCTACATTATCAAATCATTTTCTCGGTTTCATTGTATGTGAGGAAGGGGGTGGTGCTACTTGCATAAAAATATTTGCTTGTAAATTGTTGCAAAGTAGAAAAATCTATATCCTGCAATAATGAAATTCCGCAAAGTAACGCCTGCTACCATTTATTATAATACATAATGTAAACCTATAAGGATGTGAAAAATAGTAAGGACAGAATCCCAACAGTGGGGAGCACCTTTGTGCTGTAAAATCGATAATTCATTATCGGACGCGCAATAAAACTGCTATTGTACGCGTGACGCGTGCCTTGTTAAGCTCCTCACACACTGCTACACGGCGCGGCGGACCGAGGACTGCCACAATTCAATTCAATTCAAAAATGATTTATTTCAAATAGGCCACAAGATGGCACTTTTGACAGGTCAAAATACATAATATTATTTATACAATTAAATTCGATTATTCTATATTCAACAATAATAATTATACAATTATGAATTACATTATTTAATCTAATTAAAAACTAATTAAATAATATTAAAATAAATCATACATTATATATTTTATATGCATACATATTATGTCATTGCCAAGCTTTCTTATCGTTTAAGTAGTCACTTATACAATAATAGGATTTTTCAATAAGTTTGCGCTTTATAAATACTTTAAATTTATTTATGGACATATCCAATATTTGCTCGGGGAGTTTGTTATAAAATTGTATCCAAAGACCAAAAAATGAATTTTGTAACGAACGCCGGAAACCGCGAAAGCCGCGACGGTTCGCGAATTCAAATAGCGACGCCACGCGTGCCCCCGCTCCCCGCTGCCCGCACTCGGCCGACACGCCGCACTCGTGTTCCCGCGCGTTACGAGATCGAATAACATGTCCGCGACGCGTCCCGTTGATTTAAGAGTTTATATGTAAATCTGAGTATTAATGTGTATTGTAATCTTGTGTTTGTGTTAAATACAGTCTTTGAACTTATAAACTTGTTGTGCTTTGGAGGAGAAGGCCCCACAGAACCCCGTCGGTTAAAATTTTTAATTTTACTTAACCTAGATGAGGGTAAAATAAGTTTATTTTTGTGCCTTGTATTTAGGTTGTGGACCTCTGATTTTTTGACAAATTTATTTATATTTTTATGAACATACATCAAATTTTCAAATATGTATTGATTGAAAACAGTCATAATATTAAACTCCTTAAATTTATTTTTTAGAGACTCTCTAGGTCCCATGTCATAGATTGCACGAACAGCTCTTTTTTGAATTATGAAAATAGAATTAATTTCAGAAGCTCTACCCCACAATAGTATACCGTACGACATAATGCTGTGAAAATAACTGAAATATACTTAACTAGTCTCGCAGTCTCTATATTCGTTAACTGTCGAATCTTTTTAATGGCGTATGCCGCAGAACTGAGTCTGTTACACAAGTTGTGTATGTGAGGACTCCATTGCAGTTTGGCGTCTAATGTTATTCCTAAAAATACCGTTTTATCCACGAAACTCAAATTCTCATTATTCAATCGAACAGTGCTGTTTATCTGTTTTACATTAGGTAAAGTAAATTTTATACATTTCGTTTTCTTATTATTAAGAAGCAGATTATTAGCTTCGAACCAATTCACTAACTTATCAAGACATTTATCCACTTCATCAAAGCTTGACTGATAACGGTTTACTTTGAAAACAAGTGACGTATCATCTGCAAACAGAACTATATTACTATTATTATTAACTAGGTAAGGGAGATCATTTATATAAATGAGAAATAGAAAAGGGCCCAGAATGGAACCCTGTGGAACTCCCATTTTTACGATTGAGCCAGGCGAATGCTTTCCATTTATTGCTACCTTTTGAACCCTTCCACTCAAATAGGAACTCATCAGGTCCAGTGCTGCGCCTCTAATACCGTAGTGACGAAGTTTCCTAATAAGTGTGTCATGAACACAATATTTATGAATGGGAAAAATAACTGGTGTCCTTACTAATTCTATGTTATGTTTATTCAATTTTCTTCTTTTATTACAGTGTCATCACAAAACATTATTTTCTTTTCCTATTTAATGAACCTTATTTATTTTTTCAATTGAAACTTGCTACACGGACTGAGGAAGTTCACATTTTTCTTGTACTTGCACTGTAATTCTATGCAATGTACAGTATTTATCATTTTTCATGAGTTAATTTTTCAGTTCTATTCTAACAGTAACTGTCAATAAAAGATTATACAGCAAATGGATTACCTAGTTAGCAGGCGCTCAGGCTCAACCATGTTAGGAACATGTAGACGTCTCAAGAACTTTGTGTCGTTCACTGATGTGTCATCAAATCCTTGAATAAGCATTACTTACTACCAAATTATTACTCTCTGCCTTCCTTCTTTATTGCTCGACAATATGGTGGACCACAATCGATGTTGCTTTGGCTGAAACTGATGCACATTAACGACGGTGTTTCAAATACCATCAAGTTACTCATCATTGCTTAATTCTCGGTTTCTTAAATAAAAATAGTATCTGTAGTTTACAATCTAAAAATATAAACGGAGAAAATATTTTTAAACTTTTTTATAACCAGTTAACCCATGCAACGGGCACAGGATAAACATGCAGGGGTCTTAAGGGCGTGTTCGCCACCAAGCTGCACTCTAATGTTTAATGTTTACGAGTTGGAGGGCCACAGGGGCCTGAGGGGCCCTCTGCGCCGCTGCTCGCATTGCATTAGGGGCACTTGCCTGCACCGAGACCGCGGGGCGGGAACTATTCGATAGATTACACTTTATGCCATTTGCTTATTATTTTGCTCTTATGAGTGGTATATTTTAACTTGATTGAATTTTTTCAGTAAGTTATATCATGTCTATGTATGATTTAAATATTTTTTGCTATACGTTGTAATTAATTTTTTGACTACAAATATACCAAATAAAACACGAAAAAAGTATACTTAAGATTATCTTTATGTAGGTAAAAAAATGTCTCAATGAAAAAACAAAAAGGATAATATTAATAATGAAAGAAATTCAACATGAAAATTACCAATAGCTGTTAAATCTTAGTCAACAACTATTGAGTGTTTTTAAAATTTTATAACATTATATTCGTAAATTATGTAACCTAGATAATGTTGGCAACAGTGAGCACAGGTCGCTTGCAGCCGCACAAAGCAAGTAACACGAGGACCAAACGCGACGTAACTCTATACACAAGGTCAGCTCCGCGTACTACGACAAATGAATGAACGCGAGGGGCGCCGAGCCGGGGCCCCCGAGTGGCCCAACACAGGGTGAACCCGCTACACGCCGCTCCACGCCTCTTGATACTCGCGTCAGGGGTGGCTAACAGTGCAATTTGTTTAATTTTGCACATTAATGCAAAAATTTAATGAAAAATGGTTATAAGCAAACGCTCAATATTCGTCTACGTTATTTGTGAGTACATAAACTCTTCAAACACAAAATACATTTTAAAAGGTCGACTTTATTGGAGTGCTAGTAATAATGCAAAGGCATTTGAAAGACAGTAATTACGATTTTAGTACTTGTACTTCGAAGAAAACAATTTACGCCAATGGCTATCACTTTAAGTGCTTTTAGTATTTAGTTCAAAATCTAATTTTCATGAGATATTTATGAGGCTTTAAAATATGGTAGCGCATAGTGTTTAAGTGAACTCATTTCCACGAAGGTGCGAGATCACGCGAACTAACATCATAAGTGGCACCATAAAAGCTGATTACAGTACTCCTCAACTTTTCTGCAGCACGATTTTGCACCTATTTTGTGTTATTGCTTTACCTTTCGTAATTGTACTAAATTAATGATAACAGTAACGCTTTACTTTAACCAACGAAGGATCATTTTTATAAAGGTACAAAACTAAGCTTGTAAAACAAAAATATACAATAATTAATTAATTAAACAATGAATTATTAGTCTAAACCGTTATAAAATATTTTTATTAAAAAATACTGAGTAACACAGTAGGAATAATGACATTTATTCAACCTCTATTAATGTCAATAGAATAATTTTTTTTGTAACGAGCGGCAAAATTTATATATGTAAATGTTTTCAGTTTTAAACGCATATTTAACGAACTATAATTAAATATACGTAATAACAGCCATTCTTTAATTACGAACGAGATGGGAGAGCTACAAATGGATTCCACGATCGGCTCCACACAGCAGATATTACTTATGATTCACTGTGAATGCCATGTAATTCTCGACGGATCATTATAATTGGTCGCGGACCGCCATTAATGAATAATGTAATTTTTAAATGGCTGATAAAGCAATATTTTTTTAAATTTAATAAACGTGTAAACTTTAAGAAAGCAAAAGATATAACTTGACTAAAATTTGAATGGTTGAAAAGCTTTTAAAATGAAGGTAAATGAAACATACGATGTGGTAAATTACTAACCTAGGTTTAGTCTAGTTTACAATTTACATAAAATAATAGAATATTATTCTGATACTGATATATTTTAGTAAAGTCTAATCTTATTTGCTTAAATCTGTATTCAACTGAAATTATTTGCTTAAAATAAGTGCGATACGCACTTATTGTGACTTACGAGTAAGTGACTAATAAGGAACCAAACCCGTCTTACGCCTAGCGGAGTCCAATCAAGGATCAAGAGCAGCGGAGCCGTTATACGAATTTTACGAGCAATGCACGCGGCAGCGGCAAGGTTAGGTTAGTTCGCAACGTGGCCGCCTCGCCGCGCCACCTCCGCGCCCGTCGCGTTCCAAATATAAACATTTTAAAAACAAAATAATGTAATTTTTTTGGTTTGTGAAAAAATGCAGAAATGTGCAGTGTGTGTGTGGCTTAACAATTTTATAGTATGGGGGACGGTTTTAAATTTGTGGTCTTGTGTAAATACTATATTTACTATTAATAAAATTAATTAACATTAAATATTAATGTACGCATTAGGTATTTACACTTAAATTTTTACACTTAGGTATGTTATTTACAAAAAAACTGAAACAATTTTTGCATAAGTAGGTATACTTATGAGAAAACAGACGGTAAAATAATATGTCTAACAGGTTACTTCTATACTTACAGTTACTAATAGGGTGCAGACGAAACGCCGTTAAAATAAATATACCTAAATGGAATAAAAATAAAATCGTTTTCCACCGGTTTTCCCTCTCGACAGATCTGTCCACTCTAATTAGATTAGTCTATCTCTTAGTTACTTTGCAAATCTCTTCCTTATTGCTTTCTGTTAAAGATTATTTTGGTGGTGGAATATACAGGGTGTCCCGTAACAAATGGATAATACGGAACCTACGTGTAGAGGGCATCATGCCGGTTCAGATGAATAAATGTTATGTTCAGCAAAAGTCCTTCCGTTTCCGAGATATTCGACATTTTCAACATTTTCAAAATTGTTCCACCCTTCGCCATTCTTTTTGGCGCCAGGACTATAAATGAAGACATTTTTTGAATCTGTTTTTTGTATCGTACTCCTGGATAGATGTGCTATCAAATATCATCAATTATTTTTATATCAAAAGCACAGGTTCTTTTTAAATTAAGATTTAACACCAATTTAACGTTTTTTCATATTCCATTCCTGGCTTTTACTCTGCCGTGGTTCAAAAAAAATGTAAGGTGGCTTGAATGCCAAATTAAAAAAAAAACTAGCCCATTTCACCCAGATTCCGAAATGGTATGTTACAGGGTACGGTTCACCTTTAGATTTTAAATTATTTCCTTTTAAAATAAGGTAGACCCCATTTTTATGTTATTACAAATTAATTCCAAAATTTGGTTTGTTACCTTAATCAGTTTTAAAACCATCCAAATTCACTTGACTGTCCCTTATTTGTCAAGAGAGCTAAATTTGTGCCCTAATTTAAGATATTTAAGTCAAAAATACTTCACTACCTACTGAATACGTAAATCCCTTAAAATGTTAGTTTCAGTAACCAAATAAAACAATCAAATGATAATTTCCATTGATAAGTATTTTTACCGACTTCAAAAAGGAGGAGGTTTTCAATTTGTATCAGGTGTTTTTTCCTATGTGTGTTACCTCAGAACTTCGAACTGGGTGAACCGATGTCGATAATTCTTTCGCCATTCGAAAGGTAGAGACTGCTGTCTGGTCCCATAAAGGTACCTATGTAGTACCTATCATTTAGTCGGTTATAAATTTGAGCGCCACCTAGCGAGTGGTTTTTGTGTTATATCGATTTTGAAGTCGGTATTTTTTTTTGTTAAAAGTTAGTTATTTCGATTAAGTTTTCAAAGAGGCTATTTGCTCTCTTTAATCTGGTGGTACCAGACTAACCAGATTTAGTCTTATTCTAGTGGTATCAGGCTTAAAAATTATTGTATTTACTAATAATGGTAAATCAAGAGAATTTGGATGGATTTGAAGCTAATCAAGGTAACAAACCAAATTTTGGAATTAACTTGTAATATAATAAAAATGGGGTCGACCTCGTTTTAAAAGGAAATAATTTAAAATCGATAGGTGGACCATACCCTGTAACATACCATTTCGGAATCTGGGTGAAATGGGCTAGTTTTTTTTTAATTTGGCATTCAAGCCACCATACCTTTTTTTTTAACCAGGGCAGAGTAAAAGCCAAGAATGAAATATAAAAAAACGTTAAATTGGTGTTAAATCTTAATTTAAAAAGAATCTGTGCCTTTGTTATAAAAATAATTGATGACATTCGATAGCACATCTATCCAGGAGTACTATACAAAAAACAGATATAAAAAATGTCTTCATTTGTAGTCCTGGCGCCAAAAAGAATGGCGAAGGGTGGAACAATTTTGAAAATGTTGAAAATGTCGAATATCTCGGAAACGGAAGGACTTTTACTGAACATAACATTTATTCATCTGAACCGGCATGATGCCCTCTACACGTAGGTTCCGTATTATCCATTCGTTACGGGACACCCTGTATATTATGAACTAATACAAATTTCAGACTATATTTCTTTGGCATAGGATTTATTTTGTGATAACAAACAAAATAAACATATTATTGTGTGATAATAATGTAATCCATTTACATAAATATAATTACAATTAAAATATTACAATTTTTTTATTTATTTAATACAGAGCAATCACAAAAATGTATTTTAGTTCTCACACATAGAGATGTGTTTGGCGTGCACTTGACAGATGTTAAGCTGAGGGCACACAAATGCAGAGAACTGTTTGCAAACAGCAACAGCGTTGCATCGATTTCACATAAACTGACACTCGCGTTGAAGCTTGGTGATGAGAGGTAGCGGGAAGCGGGGAGCGGGGAACAAGATTAATTTAAAATTACAATATTTAAATGCAATATAATTAAAGAAACAATAAACCCACTATAATTATTAAACATTTACTAAACCACAAACGTACACTATAATTATAATTTCCAAAGTCGGAAACGTTTTGTTTTTGTCTTTTGATGAGAGTCAACTCCATTTTTAAAAACGGGCTGTATAATTGAGCACAATAAAAACATAACTGCAATTACGAAACACTCATCTTAATTGGCAGTAACAATTATAACAGTAAGTATATTACTCATAAAACAAAACGGTCGAGTTTTAAGTGATTAAATTGGCAATGAGTATTTCTGCGGCAATAAATATTCTTGTTGTAAATTTTATTATCGTACATATAATATTTAATACGATCCTGTTACCCGGGTCATAATCGTAAACGGACGCTCTAATGAATTTTAGTTTAAGGAGATAATAGGAATACGAAAAATTAAGCAGGTCGGTATTAATGAGTTGCACACAAGAAAATGCCTTTCAAATTATTCTTAAATTGAAAAAACCAACAATTTTTTTTGTAATATAATAAGTCCTACTGAGTTTAGTACGCAAAATAGTTCAAAACAGCGACTTGACTAACAAATTAATTTAAATCGTATATTAACTTTTTTATTAAAAAAAATCTAAAAGTGAGCCTCAGACAATTCGGTCGTTACACACCGGCCGACACACACATACACGCAGTGCGTCTGACGACCCAAGCGCCTGTGTGTTTTGGACTTTACTATGAGTCACGCTGCGACGCGACGCGCGACGCGCGACGCGTGCCCACTGTGCGGCGGCAGGCGCTCTTCTTGTTGCTTCAACAACACGTCTCTTGATCTCTATGACATTGAGTTTAAGGTTCAAAATTGTCTGGCGCAGTGTTCAGATTATTTTGCTTCAACAACACGTCCTCTTGACCTCTATAACTTACAGTTTAAGGTGCAAAATTGACTGGTGCGTTGTGTTCAGATTATTGGTTTTCATGAAAATGAAAGGTTTAGTCTACCTGACCCTTTTGTTAAGTAGGCAAAAGTGAATTGGAAAGAACTTCAGTTATCGCAAGATCTGATTAAATTTCGTTTACTCTGTTAATTTTAATACGAGCGCCTGTCAAAAATTTTGTCACTATTTTTTCTTAGAGAAGATTCATAACTAAAATCTATGAGGTTAATATGAACTTGACAAATATTTATGTAATTGTGGCTGAAATCGCGCATTTAATTTATCTCTCGCGAATCTTGTTCGCAGTTTATAATACTAAGTAACCATGAAATGTATGCAAATGCGTAGGTCTTATATTTTTAATTTTATCTACGACAAAACGAGTGGGGTTGACTGAATTAGGGGATCTCACCCCTTCGGCGTCATTACAATAGACTTGAAGCCCTGCTGTGTGGTGATAAAGTGTAATTTGCAACGCACAGCACGATTGTTTTGATCCAGCGATCGTAATAATGGAGTACAAGTATGAATTTTTAGTTTTTATGTAACAAACTGTTGTTCGTTACATTCCCATAGTGTAAGTGGAAATGTTCATATTGTTCCCTTCTACTGAGACGTAAGTTACATTTTATTGACGAAATAGAGCAATAATTAATAAGTATTAGGTAATTTGGAGATGATTGAGAAAGCCATGTTATTCAGAGCGACTATTTTAATTAGGTAAACGTTTATTTAGGTATGGTTTTTTTCCTGAATGCCGTGGAATACCTCATTTATAGATAGATAGATCACTTTGGCTTTTGCGTTTTTAGGGTTCCGTACCCAAAGGGTAAAACGGGACCCTATTACTGAGACTTCGCTGTCCGTCCGTCCGTCCGTCCGTCTGTCACCAGGCTGTATCTCATGAACCGTAATAGTTACACAGTTGAAATTTTCACAGATGATGTATTTCTGTTGCCGCTACAACAACAAATACTAAAAAACAGAATAAAATAAATAATATGTGGCGTAATATGTGGCTACAATAAAACAATTAAATATTTAAGTGAGGCTTGAGGAGACAACAGACCAGATTTTTTTGGCGTTTTTATACATAATGGTACGGAACCCTTCGTACGCGAGTCCGACTCGCATTTGGCCGGTTTTTTAATTTAACATTGATGTAGCTCGGTGTATCATAGCATGCACGAAATGTAGTGCATCGACTGTTAATGCATCTAATGAATGGTTTATTTTTTCGCGTATTTTCTTTTTGAAAGCGAAATATTGTTGTTAGTAAGCTTATTGATAAAAATTAAACACCTATATATATACGTACGTACTTATAATAAGATTTTGGTATACATATATGTACTTATAAAAATATTTTGGTTTGAGTTTATTACACATTGACTTAATATAAATACCCCAAAAATAGGTACTTCTATTGAATGGTAACCTTAGTACCTACACCTAGTAATAGAAGTTCCATGTTTATCAACTCATAATCGACTTATTTTCGCCATTTTGGCCAGCCTCTTACAGCCTGTTTCCCTTCTCTATTTGTTGTCTAATTCAGCGAATATTTCTTATTGGGAACATAACGTCGCCTCTCCCCAGCGCCTTAGAGCTGTCCCGATAATCCTCAGTTATATATCGGTGGATATAAATCACCCTGATCACCCCTCTTATTATTATACGATGCAGTTAGTAGGTACCTACTACGGACGCATTGGAGATGCAAGAGGCAGTGATTATTGTAAGCAACACCTTAGAGCTTAGACCTTAATATACCATAATAACAATACGTTCTATAGCACGGGGAACAATCAGTAATTACTGATTTAACTATCTCGACTTGCCACTGAGTGCAATGATCTCGACTCCCGCTGTCACACTATTTTATAGCCAGAACTAGAGTTTTCTAGATGGTGATAACAGATGGCGATACTAGCGGTTGTCAACAAACTATCGCGGTATTTGACTGTTTAACCCACTAAGACTAAATACCGCTAACATTATGTACTCCGTTTAGCTAGTTACACTTTGCCTTTCATGGTCACTTGGTCCTTAGTCAATCACAAGCATAAACGATGGAATTCCCAAACACCTGGTTTTCTATGTATGTCACTTTGATAACCCAAAATTGATATTAGTACAACAAATTGCAGGGGTTCTTAAAACTTAAAACAAACTTTGGACCACATTTCGATGAATATTTATAGGTACATTTTCTTAGTAATTTTCCTTCATCGAAAGGGTGTTAGCTAATTTATTTCAAACAATATTATCTAAATAGACTCCTAACCTGGTCCTTTTAGTATAATATAAATATCCAACCTGTATATATTATATTTTTTAATTATATAAAAAAAGAACTATAAGCGGTGGATCTTACACATAAATTTTTACTTATCTCACCCTCGACGTTTCGATGAGAGCAACACAATACCCACAATAGCACTCCGTGGAAGATCACTTCACGGGTAGTGTGTAGTGTGTAATGGGGCGGCTAGTTGAGTGGTGGCAATTAAATGGTAAACGACTTCACTACCATTACCCATCTGGCAAGCGGTGTGTCGATGTGCGATGTGCGGGTATCGATCTAGATACCGGATGGTAAGGGCTTTTTTGCGCGGCATTCTTATGTGTAGAGTTGCTCATTACACACGTAGAATAGATATGAGTTAGTTGGTACACACTATTTCAAGCAATATAATTTTTTTCCAAATTCGTTGTTTGTTCTTTGGTTTAATTTATAATGCCATATGTAGGCAAACGGGTGGACGATTTTCAACATCGAAAGAGACACTAACGCGTTGCCGGTCAAGAAGGAAGTCATGGACCTGTATCTCAAAGGGGCCCACGGTATAATTTAAAAGCAGATAGTACTTTAAAAACTTTTTGAATACTTCGTACCACTGTCAGCAGAATGTATGACTAGTCTATGTGAATAACATTCAAAGATAGAGTCATTGTCAGTAATTAAATAAACATAAGTCGTTATGACTTAAAGAAACATAGGTAATAAATAGACATTTCTCAAGATAATTTTCTTTAAAGTCAA
Source organism: Hesperia comma (assembly GCA_905404135.1). NCBI lineage: Eukaryota > Metazoa > Arthropoda > Insecta > Lepidoptera > Hesperiidae > Hesperia > Hesperia comma. Next base: position 326,025 of record FR990031.1, read on the forward strand.
AAGTGAACATCCGCGCACTAGTCACTCGAGGGTGCAGCAAACATTGCACCCTTGCAGCTCACGCCGGGAGGGTAGCTTTATTGATGACATAAATTATCATTATAACGGGGAAACCAGGCTGGACACCCATATTGAAATTATTTGCCGAACGTAACGCATCAGGGGAAAATTATTTAAAAATTATTGCGTAGGGGTTGCCTTTACTAATTAATCCAAGTGAATAGAACATTTTTTTACATGTAATTTGAAATGTTTTTTTTTGTAAGGGTGTAAAATGTTCATTACGTGTGTGTACTTACGTAGTAATCAGATCTATATTAAGTACATGTGCGCTGTAGTACCTATATGTTACAGAAAATACTACGGTACTAAAGCTCTAATTTAAATTTTATTCATGTGCCGCTATGGTACATTAGAGGAAGCGTCAACATTATATCCGGGTATCGACGGTAAATCACAACAGACAGACAGAGGGAGGTTAAGTTCATTAGGGCCCGGTTACCGGACTCCGGTAAACACCGGGTTAGGCGGCTCTGGGCGGGCGCCCGGTTATGTAGCTTCTTTACACCCTTGAAAAACATAATTTGATCGTATGTTGATCATGACTGTGTTGTGCAGATTTAATATTTTTCCCAAATTATTATTTATTTTAATTTTAATTTTAGTAAAACATGCGAAAGTTTGTGAAAGCATCGATGATGTTATAATTATTTGATGTAGGTAGATTGAAAACACTTGCAAGAAATTTGCAAGATTGAAATTGCCGAGTTCTGAAAATATTAAAGTTTCACTCCATGATTAATTAAATAATTGAAAATATCGATTAAGTTATTAATTTTGTAATTTTGATTAATGACAATATAATCGTTACTTTGCTTCACTTACCTAAATCATTGCGCATTTGACAATTAAATTATGTCATTTTGAGTTTCTAACAGAGAATTTCGGTACCAACGACCAATCGCCTGACCTTACCGTGAGTGTCAAACGTTGTATTTGCAAATTCATCACTTGTAAATATTAACTGTAGCCGGCACCCCTCGTCGACCACTGCCGACCAGCCGCGTACCGCCCCATAGCTTTCAATGGTTATAATTTAAACGAACGGTGTTGGTTATTTATGGATAGAACGACGGATTTAGATAGATTAAATTTGATAGAACTTAAAAAGCATTAATTTATGTTCTTTGAGTTGAAAAAAGATGTTATAAGTTTTCCAAATCAGAACGGGAAGGTAGAGCGGAGATTGAGGGTATATGTAAATACGTGCATAGTTTTTGAAACATTTACAGGGATATTTATTTACTTTATATTTTTCTTCTGCTCAATGATAAATCACCCTTCCGAAACTGACGAAAAATTACGATCATAGTATACCTATCGTTAATTTTGATTTGACCGCCAATGTAGTTTTGAAACAAAAGATACATAGGTACCTAATTGCAACAATTAAAAATTTTCCCGTTCTCCACAACCACATTTATTGGTTAAATATCTGAAGTGAAGTGGGAAATGCCACCGCCACCTCCCTCATTACCCAGCATGTGGTAACACCACGCTCCCACTCGAGTGTCACTGAGTTTCATATCTCCCGCATCTTGAGGGGCCGCGATTTATTACTTTTGAACTTGCAAAACCACTTGCATACCGTTCTCTTTCGTACACGCGATGTCAGAGCAAGATGTACGATTGCTAAAATAGTAGTATTTAATCTAGGAATTACTGGAAACTCTGTTGACAATCTTGAGGGCTGGAAAACAATCAAGCGAGGTAACTCTGAACTTCGGAGTAACTTTGTAAATATGAACCTGCTTTGTGACGTTTAGAATATCGGTCTTAATTTAGTTTAACTTATACTTTGATGACCCCGTAGCTTAGTTGGCATTTACCCTGTCTGCAAGGCGAGGGGTCCCGGGCTAGATTTCCGACCGTGATAGATATTTAATTTTATGTAAGTGGTAAATGTTTGTTTTTGAGTGGTGAATGTTAGTGATGTGGTAGGTACTTGTGTCGTCCATGCTGCTCGCGCCATAGGGAATCCATGTGTCGGGTTTTAAGATGGATCTTCAGCAATACAACAGTTGTACCATGAAAATCGCATCAAAATACATCTTGTAACTTTTACGCGATGCCTGGAAAAATTTTCAGACCAAAAAAATCCAAAAGTTTTATTTATGGCTTCTATTAGCCCTATGAAGATTGCTCATAAGCATAAGTATTTCTTTTAAAAAAGATTTTTCCTTAAAGATCTTCTATGTATAGGCATAATCTAGTTACATTTTTATCATAAGTAACAATTTATTTAAGCTAACTCAACTAATCTTACTTAAGTACATATTTATACGGTATGTTACTTGAGGGCGAGAACGTCTTAAGAAAAGGTCCTGTTCAAAGTTACCCACAACTTCGAAATTACCCGCGTTACCTATAGACTTATGATAGGTAAGGAATTTACATGATTAGTTTCAAAATCGGACGATTACTCGTGAAGGGGAATCTTAATCACATTGTTTTCCGGAGTTTAAGTGCATTACTAAGGATTTCTGCCGTATGGGTCTTAGGCCGTCGAAGTTCTTAGGCCTTCGGAATAAAGAACATTTCTCAATGGGTTTCACCCTCACCTCACCCCTATATTTGATAACCTTTAGCAAATTTATAAGTAGGTACAAGACGATTGAACTCTACCGAAATGTGATAAGGGTGATTTTGGTTTGTCAGATTAACCGTAGGAACGTAACAAGTGCAGACAGTTCGTCTAGGGCTATCAATCATTGTTGGTGAATTTAATAAGAGTTGTTACAAGTTTGAAGGATGCGTTCGTCGGGCGCACACCCCGGGACCTCGAGGTGATGAATTGCTGAACCTTTGAACCAAAGGAGAGGTCGTTCCACTTATTAATTTGGCTAAGTTAGAATGGCAGCTGTTAAAATTTTGTATTAATTAAATAACATTGAAATGGTAACTAAAATGTATTGTACTTAAAATATACCGAAACAAAGTTGCTGTTTTTGTCTGTTATTCTGCTAAACAATACTGATTGTATTTGGAACTCTTTCTTCCTAATATTTTTTAATTGTGGCTATACAAAAATATTAATTCCTTATTGTACCAATTAAGATCCACAGATGATCGAAATAAATACTTATCACGACTGCAAGTAATAGTGTACCTACTTTTATGATGTTTGAATTCCAAAGAAGATGTGTGGTGATAGGTAGGTCCTATAAGTGAGTTAAATCTGTTAGAACGAGCGCTGTCGAGAAATGTAAGCGATAAATTGACCACGTACCGACTGAGGTTTATAATTATACCCAAGCAATCAAGCAATAAAAATTAAACTTAATATATCCTGGAACAAATAATAGAAAACCTAAATAATTTTAATACCAATCAAAACAATTTTTATGGTAATAAGGCAAATTAAACCTAATTAATTTTAATACCAATCAAAACAATTTTTATGGTAATAAGGCACAAACAATGAAATAACTTTTACGATTAAAGAATTTATTTCTCATAAGATTTTAACAAAAATCACTTACAGAGAAAAGACAGGAATGAAAAGAAGTACCTAAATGATCACCAAATATGAAGAAAGTGACAAAATTTTACACGAATACATTTTTATCGTAAAATGTAACTACACAAAAGCACAAACCTCAAGATTAGTGTTGATTTTAAAGTGTTATACAAACCGAAATGAAAAAAGACAACGTACCGAGCTCACTCAAGTGTGAAATTAACCATAAACAATATGAAGTGTTACACCTAGTGGCGTAAAATTAGCAACTCTAGTGAAGTCAAGTGTAGTGTCAGGAGACGGAGCCAGCAATGACGGAGCATCTAGTGTCTTATTAGTACCTCGAGTGTAGTCCATCACAAACAATATGAAGTGTTACACCTAGTGGCGTATTAATCGCACCTCTAGTGAGGCCCAATGTAGTAACAGGTGTCGGAGCCAGCAATGACAGAGCATCTAGTGTATTATTCGTACCTCTAGTGAAGTCCAGTGTAGTGCCAATAGTCGGAGACGCCAACATGACGGTGTTGGAGCCCCCAGCAATGACGGAGCACTAGTGTATTGTTACTAGAGGTACTTTAGTGTGGTCCAGTGTAGTGACAGTCTTCGGAGCCAGCAATGACGGAGCACTGGTCATGGCTGACGGGGGCGGGCGGGGAGTACACCTACAGTCCGCCCTCGCGGCCCAGTCGCCCGCCGCACCGCCCGCTCGTCAAGCTGGCCACTAGTGCCCGCCTGAACACCATTGCCAGGTCAGTTGTAGGTTAAGGATCTGCGGTGTAGGTATTAATGGTCCGGGGTGTACTAAGGGCTTCAAGCGATCATAGCCCGGCGGCTTGCGTCGATTTCAAGTGATCGACAAAGTTAAGCAACTGCGGGCGCGGGCGGTAGTCGGATGGTGACCGCTAGTGGCAAAATTTCTTGAGCGCTTCCGTGCTTAGGAGGGCACGTAAAGCCTTCAGTCCTGGTTATTACCGATTGGTAGCAGTCGCTAAGCCATGTCGGAAGGCCTTCGGGCGGCCTGAAAACTTCCGATACTAGTTGGGCCACTAGCTCTGCCACTAATCCGCACTGCAGCTGCGTGGTGGCTCTAGGCCTCCTCAATCCGTCATCCGTGCTCAGTAGTGGGTCATTAATGGGTTGTAGCCATAATGAAATGAAATGAAATGATTTATTTCGAACTTGGTTTTTACAAACGCTTTTCGAATGTCACTCTACGCCATCGCTTCCACAAATCCCTACGATGAGTGGCCTTGGTAAAAGAAGCGGCAAGAAACTCCTAAGGAGTTTCGTTTTTTCCCCACTCACAGTTACAGAGAACACTTATCACTACTTAAGGCTATATTTCAAACTCATGTCCAGACTGTTTCATCTTGAAAATATTCATCTAGTTTATATTAAGGGCTTAAGGTATACTGGGGGTCTGTAGTGCACTAAATGTGTATGAACTTTGAAGGAATACCTACTATCTACCAATCTTTGTACATAATATGCAATTAATAAATTCATATACGAGTATGTATAAGGTATACATACTAAGGTGCTAATGTGTACAATGGTATCTAAGGTATACCAAAGGTCATTAGGTGTAGCGTGCATGCAAACCGAGCGTTGTGGCTAATTATGATTCTTATTTAAGGTCTGCTTAAGAATGTATATTACTAGACGTTTCGGTATGAGGTAAAATGCCCATAAAAATGTCCATAAATGTCCATAACTGCCTTACACCAATCTGCCTTATGCTGATTGATAGCTTCAGATTTTCTACGTAGCATATAGACGGTGTAATCGAACTGTATCATATCGTTGTCTGACGTTATTTTGCTGTTTATTTAAAAAGTAGGTAACACCAAGACCAACGTCTCAATGTGCCCTTTAAATAACGGTAGGTAATTACATGTGTCTGTAGAAAATTATCTCGCTCGAGCACTTTAAATGAGAATCACTAAGAACTAGAAGGGTCGTAATTTCTTTTTAATATAATCTCATCACATGTCATATTACACTCCAGTACATCAAAGAGATGTATGTCCTATTATTGCGCTAAAAGCATTATAAATATGTCGGTCCTGCAATCGTAACGAGGCATTTCCCTAGGAACGTTACGACCTTACGACCGAGGCTCTGTCGAGTGTATGCACAACTATAATTTTAATGTATGTGGCTGTCAAGGTGTAAGCTCGCCTCATAAAGTGCAGTCACTTTTATTAGCCTTTGTGAGGTCTTTCAGTATTCATGGCGTTGTTTTTGTGAAAAATGTGTAAAGCCCAGCGGAATATACTTCATTTACATGCATTATGGTAGTACCCAACATTAAACCCAGTCGCTCTCACGATAAGAGTCACGTAGGATTTCAGGAAGAAAATACATCATACTTTTTTCACACTTGTTTTTGGATTTTCTCAACTTACTTTTAACATAGTCCTTATTACTTGGGTCGGAAGTTCGGTTGTTCCGTAACCCAACTGTTGGTAAATGTGTCCTAATGATGCTAAATGGCAAAGTTATATTTGCGCTTACATTGAAAGTTTTTGCGTGTTTTTTACGTTTTTCAGCTGCATGAGTATCGCGGTAATGCATTTTATGCACGTTGACAGATTGATGGATGGAGGCTCCTTCGAGGAAATCATTAAATTTTAATGCAGGAAGCTTGAATATTCGCCGTGCGGTTAAACATTTAACTGTATCTTTGATATGAGCTTCTGAGAGTTTTTTGTTCGCGGGAGCCGGTAAGCCTTTAGTCATTAATCTTCGCTTAGGATTTAAAAGCGTCTTGTTTATGCGCTGGAAGGGGTACTCCGGGGAAATTAGCTGGTTAAAATTGTGCTTTATACACATTTACCGCTGAAATATAGGTATATCTGTGAAATTCTTTACTATCTAAAGATTCTTAAGTTTACCTATATTTCTAGTTGAAGATCCTTTTATTTATACTTACCTAAATACATATAAAGAGCGTTAAAGTAAATGAAATCAATTTTCGAAGATGATTTTATATTGATATGGATACGTCGCATATCTTTTCTGGTAACCATGGTCGTAAAGTAGGTCGCAAACTTGTGTTTCTCGCCAGTTGAGAGATATTAGCAGCCACCATGGATGATGCAGATCAATTGCGGTTCGGGTCCATTTTAATCGACTTCAAAAAAAGAGGAGGTTCTCAATTCAACTACTTTTTTTAATGTGTGTGTTACCTCATAACTTTGTACTGCGTGATTCGATTTTGATAATTCTTTTTATTCGAAAGCTTTTACGTCTGATCCCTTACAAATTTGAGCGACATCTGACGGATAGTTTTTTAGTTATACCTACTTATCGAACCGAAGTCGGTTATTTTTATGTATAAAGTTAGTTATTGTTCAAGATAACAATTTCATTCATGTTGTTTTTCGGATTTAAACCTTATTTTCCCAACATAAGTCAATGTTTAAACTTAACTTCAAAGCTAAAACGATGCTATACAGTAGAATCTTGATACAATGCTCCCTCGGAAATCTCAACTTAATAGACAGAATAGAGTGAACTGGATCACAGATGCAATATTTCACCGACGCGCGGGAAAACAGACAATGAGTAATCGTGGCGGGTTGTCAGCGCGCATTCGCCTCACGTAGTGTTGCCAGGGGAGAAATAAATATTTTTCGGGAAAATCTTCAACTGTTTTATATGTAAATTTTTATATTTTTCCAGTGTCGCATGTTGCCGTTCGGTTATATTGTTTCTGATAATGGCGGCTCAGGTGTTCCCCGAGATACGTGACTTGTAGTGGAATGGAAAGTAAACGAGATGTTTGTTCCTTTTCGTAAATATTTCTCGTTTAGTCTGTGCGTTTTTGAGATTGCGGGGCTTACTGCGGTACTATGAACCATGTTATTTGTTTCACATAATGTTCACATAGATTTCTATCTAGGTATTAAATGTGTGAAATACTTACAACATATTATAGCGAATTAAATCGGCTTGCCTAAATTTACCATCCAAGATTACTTCACCCCTACCATCGGGTGGGATCGTAGTCAAGTATAATTTAAATAATAAAAAATAGAGATGAAATACGATTACGACCTTATTGGCAACTCTTTCAGTTGAATAAAGTTATTTCAAAACATAAATTAAACAAAGAAAAAACAAATAATTTTAATTTTATTAAATTAAAATTTAGCACAGGAATAATTACAACAAGCCAATTTATTTGACAACAATCTGATCCAATATTTTGACCCTTAACTTTCTGCAATGTTTAATGTTGATATTCATAATATAAAAAAATGTACTTCAATCCAATATTATCAAACGATTCATCGAACGACAAGCCAATTCATGAATATCACAACTATCAATAACCAATTCAACCAACCAATCAAATCTAACAGGTCACGACTCTAGGGCCAACTCAGTACTTCTCCATGACAGCCTCGATCATGGCGACCTCTGGCGCGATGCCCTGGGCGGTGGCGTCGCGTTTGAAGCAGGCCGCCACCTTCACCACGCGGCTGCAGTCGTCCTCGATGTCGTTGTGCTGCTTCTCGCAGTTGTGAATCAGCTCCACCATCTTTGCTGACAGGATGTCGCCTGGAAAACGATTTGGGCATAATTCTCTAGAACGTATCAGTAAAGAACCTGTAGGTGCCATCTAAATACGAGATCATGAAAGATAGGTGATTGGAATTTGAAAATGTACGTGAAAGTATCTTGGAATACTAACTCGAAAACCTCTTGACGTGTAATGATGGAAAGCTGAGAAGTTGTTTACAGTTAGTAGAATTACGGGAAGTACGGATTTTGTCATACTTCACCTCCACATAACCCCATATGTGAAATGGGGTTGAGAGTTTTGTGAAGTTTTATCGATTTTAAAGAAGATACCGAGATAAATGACTTTTAGGATTATGGTTAGAGACAGGTAATAATCGGTGCGTGTATCAATGTTTTGATACCTGAATCAACGCTATCTCTAAGGGCTAATCTTAGAAATGAAAGTTTGTTTGCATATGCATCAAAAGTACTTCCACGTGGGCCAATCCACAAGAAACAGTAAGAGGCCAAAAATGAAATTAAAAGAGAACCTTTGGGGAAGCTCCGCACATAGTCATGCATGTTGTCGTGGTGCATCCTGGCGTCGTCGTGCATGAGCGAGAACTTGCCGGACATGCAGATGATGGCGCAGCCCAGCTCGCGGTGCACCACCTCGAACTCCTCGCTCCAGAAGTGCTTGAAGTCCTCCATCACGTCCGGGGATAGGCCTGACTGAGGGGCATCGGATGATCAGTTATTTTAAACATGACGCATGATTTGAACAGGATTCCAGAGGAAAAGGAAGAAATTACTATTTCTGAGTGCTGTTCCGTCTCTGGATTCAAAAACCTTTCTTTGTGGGTCGAAATATCGGCGGTTTTTTTTAAAATATAATATTGAGGACTTGAGCTTTGAAATCCAACCCTTGATGTTTAGAAAATTAAAAAAAGCTTGCTGTTTGTTGCATAACATTCGTGACTTAATTTATACATATCTTGATACATCATAGAAAGTAACTAGGAATCTTTTTATTATTATAAATTAATTACGGCATTTGTTACATTTCTTCAAAAGGAAAAAATGTAAAAGTTTCTCACCTCCTCACGACACTCGTCTAAGGCCTTCCCAAAATGAGCGGTGACATGACTCATCACCTCCGCATCACCTCTAGCTGGACGCAGGACTGTTGCCAAGGTGACGACACACAGCACCGAGACCCAAGACAAAACCATCTTGCTAGCGGTGCGTCTCCAAAAGCGGTTGCTGATAAACCACGCGCTATTATAACGTACAAAACTTTTTTTTTTCAGGTCATTATAATAAAAATTATAGGCCTTCCATTCGATATCTTTTCCCTCCTTATTGTGTGGTCTTAGAGTCGAAAATTAAATGATTTAGGTTCATAAAGGCTGGATGAAGGCAAAGTGCTGATGTCCGGTGTAACCATGACTGGTAGTTCTAAGCTGGATAATTGGACGGCCGGAGCATCTTATGGAGACATAATCATATGCCACTACTTAGATACTTAGTTACTAAGAGGCACAGCGTAAAATTACTGTTTACGACAATCGGCACTGAAGTTTAGTCGTTAGTGCAATGAGACAACAGGCTATTATTGTGTGCACATCGTCTGGCCACGGGCTATGATTAGATAAAAGGAAATCAAATATATGTGAGGTTCTATTAATAGTTCTATGTAGAGACATTACTGAATAGAATATTGCGTAGAATTTATTGAAAGAACAATCGTAACCTAAGATATTTATTCTGGTTGCACTCGGGAACATGTATGGACCAAGCAACTATATTAGATTATATAAAAAAGATGTCTGCTCGTTTTTGGTTTCAACAAAGAAAAAATCTTAAGGGAACCAAATTTTCCAAAAAAAACTAGGGTGAAAATTTCGTAAACGGTGACGCTTTTGGTCAACTTTTATTATTATTTTCTTATGCTTTTTTCTCCTTAATTTTGCCAAACTACCTGTGGGACTTGTGTGAATATTCGAACATACCATATTGTTGGAATTTATAGAAAAAATTCACAGTTCATTCGCTTGTTTGATAATATTGAAATCTAAGTCATATTTCTTTCGAAATGTTTTCGAAACGATCGCTTTCCTTCGTCATACCCTTTTACATTTTAATAATATAATTATGGAATAACTTTCCACTTTGCGACACTAGATGGCGCAATAGGGTAGACTGGGTACGGTTAAAACACAGGACGGTTGAAACAAGACGAATATCTCGCGAATGGTTGAGCCGACAGGTAAGGGTTCAAGGGGAAAAAGAAGCAGGTGACAAGTCCAAACCTAAATCAAAGTGTTACATTGGTCACCGGGTGCTGTATATTTTTATAAATAGGCCTATTGTATTTTAGCACCCAAAAGTAAGTATTTTTCTTTTGAGTTTCAAGCTATTATTATGTTAATCTATTCAAGTATAAATATTGAGTGTTCATTTATGATTTAGGTGAAGTTTTTAGATTACGGAATGATGACTAGTTTTAATAAGTTATTATTACTACCATTACTATAAACTTTCTTTTACCAAACTTCGAGTTGGGGACGGTTGAAACAGTATATGTGGGTACAGGTGAAAAAAAACATATAATTTTGTTTTGTTTTCTCGATGCCGAATTCGCATAGTAAAGACTTTCATAGGGCAGATTGAGTTTATTGAGACAAATATGCATATACGAAGGTAAAAGTTGGAGATAAAACTATGCACTATCAACAAATTAATCGTCAAAGCCTGGTTACGTACACTGTAGGACTATTAAAACATTGAAGACCGATTAATATTGTCATACGATGCCATGATTATTATAATACAATTATAACTAATGCTAAATAAAGCATGTTGCTATATATTTTTTGTATATTTCGCGTGCGTTTCAACTGACCCTAGTCACTGTTTCAACCGCCCCTGGCATGGGGACGGTAGAAACAGATCGGAATTTATTTTCAAATCTAAATATTTCTAAAAATAGCACCCACCAGAACTAAATAGTATAGCCCTTTTGTAGGTAAAGATCCACTCTTTAAATTAATATGTCATCATCATCGTTCTTTTTATAAACAACAAAATTACGGACAATTAAAGCCAAATCGTTTCAACCGTTACCCTACATAATCCAATATACAAGTTTTGAATTAAGAATAATCTCCAGCAATCCGCATCCCACGTGTAATCCTATACTCAGACAAAAGAGATATTAAAAGTAAATAAAATTGTTTCTATCAAAAGAATATAACATTAGCAAGGTGCGACGGTTCTCAAACAGCTTAAAGATAACGGCCTTATAAGCTTCAGATCTATATAATATTAGTATAGAGAGAGGAAAGTTGTAGTGGAACATTCTAGTCACGATTCCCATTACACGGGCCGTTGGAGGAATCACTTCCCCACACGAGGGCTTGGGGCCCTAACAAAGTAGTTTTACACTTTCGGATTCTTGGAACAATAGAGCAATTTGTGGATTGTGCATTACACGCTGTCAGAGATTCGGTAATCACTACAAATTGAATGCATAACTTTGATGAGAATAATTAAATACTAACTAGTGATGTACGGCCTGCTAGTGATGTATGAATTTTGATAAAAACGTATCGAAGATCCTTATGGGTCGATTCAGACATATCAGTGAAGTCTCAGTTCCGACACAGTACCGGCAAATTTTTCATACATTCTCGAAGTGTCAGTGCTGTTAGTATGAAAAATTTGCCGGTACTGTGACGGAACGGTGACTTCACTGATATGTGTGAATCGAGCATAAGCCGATTTAAGGGAAATCCGGGTGCACAACTCTGAAGTTACAAGTTTGAAGCGACTTAGTCAAAGACCTCCAACACCTTAACAACTTTGTAAATGACCTTCACCTGACCTCCATAGCTGAAGCTCGACCTTTTTAAGGGAACAAAGTAGTTATAGTACCTAAAATGGGCATTTCACTAACTTCGAGGTCAACAACCATCAGTAAACATGAGTATCGTGAGGTACAAACGTTTGTGCATAGTTCTTTGTATCCTGATGACGGAGAATACGGATATTACGCGCTGATTGCCGCAGTCGGCGCCGTCAGCCGTGATTGCCGCAGCCGTCTTTGACGCCTGCATTGGATGTACACACACCCAGACAAAAGGTACACCACTTTGTTAGACACGTGTGGTAGAGTAATGTGTAGTTTAGTACGTGCCTCACTGACTGGGTGGGTTTTCACTTTGAGAGAAGTTGGAGAATCCCGCAGCTCTATTGCGACTTGAGTTGATCGATTATCGTTATTGAAAGCTGCTTTTACCCACAATCAGGTACAAAGTACATTCGTAGAAAATAAAGTCTGACAGATACACAGGCTGATTGAGTCGTGTAGATATCTTCCACGTTAAGAGTTCCCTTTTCCTAGGACCTAGAGCCATAAAAGTGTATTTAATGAACTGTCGATGTCATGAACGTATCAGTTCGATGTAGTGCACGGAATAGTCTATTCCGAGATGTTGTGTAATTCGATGTGGCCTACGGGACCCTCTAATGAGCTGAATGACAACCAATCCAAAGGTTACCAAAGCCGGCCTTATAAGGTGCTCTCGATATATTACAACAAATTACTTATTATCGCAGCCCAGACATCATTAGAGCAAATCCCCTGACGTATCGCCGGCTCCGTAAACTATTAGTTTTGCCCCCGACGCGCCGCGAGCTCGTTAATCATAGCGGGACACACCAGAAATAATTTCTCTTTTTTTTATTAACTTCCTCAAGGTGTAGGGTTGCCAAATACGGGCATGTTTTTTCCGGGACAATTTTACCACTTAGAGCAAAGCTTTATTTAATTACCCATTACATTTTTTGATTATACATAGGAAAACTTTGATAGAAAATGTACACTGGTTAAAAAATTAAATTAAAAATTAAAAAAAACCCCGACACAAACATTTAAAAAGTAAAAAATAATATCTCTAAAAATAATACGTCGCGTTGGGGGACCGCTCCTAACTACTCATTATCTACGATTTTTTTCATAAGTATCACATGCCTATTTACCCAAGACTTATCATATTTTATCAATATTTTTTTGTGTTAAAGTTAGAAGTAAATGGAGCGGTCCCCCAACGCAACGTATTATTTTTAGAGATATTATTTTTTACTTTTTAAATGTTTGTGTCGGGGTTTTTTTTAATTTTTAATTTAATTTTTATTTTATACTTTTTATAGGTAAGAATATTCTCGATTAAGTCATAAATATTCTCTTACTGTGCCCTTTCATTTGAGACCCCACACGAGTATATTTGCATACATTCGGCTATTCTTCCCCGCTTTTACCCCCCATAACTTTTAAACGGCTCAACCGATTTTCATAAAACATATTTTAAAATATGCGCCCGTAAGTTCCCTTTAATACAAAAAAACTAAATTGAAATCGCTTCATCCGTTTGGGAGCTATGATGCCACAAAGAGACAGAATGAAAATTCTTCCCCCCTTTCAGCCCCAATAACTTTTAAACGGCTCAACCGATTCTCATCAAACATATCTAAAAATACGCGCCCGTAAGTCCCCTTTAATACAAAGAAAACTAAATTGAAATCGCTTCATCCGTTCGGGAGCTATGATGCCACAAAGAGACAGAATGAAAATTCTTCTCCCCTTTCAGCCCCAATAACTTTTAAACGGCTCAACCGATTTTCATCAAACATATCTAAAAACACGCGCCCGTAAGTCCCCTTTAATACAAAGAAAACTAAATTGAAATCGCTTCATCCGTTCGGGAGCTATGATGCCACAGACAGACAGACAGACAGACAGACACACACACACACACACACACACACACACACACACACACAGACACGTCAAACTTATAACACCCCTCTTTTTGCGTCGGGGGTTAAAAAGTAAAATAAGAACCTAGATGTTTGGAATCCAAAACGGCAAAGTGTAAGTATTGGTTACAGGATATGAATCCGTCCATTCCCAATTTTCCGTTCATGTGGTTACCATATAAAGGTGAAGGAAAAATTGCTGTCTACTCTCAAGAGATGTAGTTATGGGAACTTAGGTAAAGTAAAGTTGGTTATAGCGTTGTCACAGAGAAACGGCAAAAAAACTAAATTTTCATTAAGCTGCAAGAAAAAATATCATGCAAAACAAAAGCCAAGTAAAACCTTTTCTGGGAGACAAAGAGATTACGTACAATCAAAATGTCTAAGCTTATCTCTGATGAAAACTGTAGCGAAAATAAATGGACATGATAATTAGTATTAATGAATAAGACGACAATTATGAATACGGCAATTAAACTTGAGACTTTGTATAAAATGAAGTTGGAGATATCGGCATAGAGCTCAGAGTTATTGGAGATGATGACAAAACAAGTTGTTGTCTTGTGTTTAGTGTTGGTGGTGGGGCGATGGGTTGAGTCCTCCCAAGATGTCATGAAGTCTCTCACCATCAACTTTACGAAGGCCTTAGATGTGTGCAAAAGGTAGCAGGTGGTAGGGCCTAGAGCTCACCCGGGGAAGTACCACCGCCCGCCACGGTACTTAGTACCATTCCTACCGTGTAATAATTGTTTTAAGTACAATTGTGTTCCGGATAGGAAGGTGTGGAGCCGGTTATACTTTTTTAGAGGCGACCATCTCAGTCCTCAGGGGTAGCAACGCATCTGTGACCGAATTGGAACGAGACTCATGAGTCTAGTTCTGGGTCAGTCACAGTTGTCATGGGCGGCAGCGGAAGGTGGTGCTGCATGCTCGTTTGCTATCTTAATTCCATAAAAAAATAAAAATAAAATAAACTGAGATACGTAATAGACATACGATATACACCGAATAAGACCGAATAGTTACTATGCCGGATCGCCGTTTCAAGGGTCTTGGGGTCGATTCCCAGCGAGCCGGGAAAATTATGAGTTTGAATCATGCTTGGTTTGGGTGATTGTTCTTGAATTTGTTTTTTGTGGTATGAGTGTCATGGTATCCACAGGCACTATTAATGGATTCTCACAAATCACTTAATGAACTTCTAACTTGAAACCGTTACTTACATTACGATCACTTACGATTATTGAAGTAGATTGACAATGTGTCCAGTAATCCCAAGTCATTAATATATTTAAAATCATTCCATTATTTACAAGTAAACCACAGATACAGTCCTATTACCATTTCTAATGAGACAATGAAATGTATAAATCTAAAAGATAAACTAATGCAGCCGTGTAATTTAAAAGCTTTTCTGTAATTGGTTTATTTTATCATTAATAACTTGTCGGGCACGCTGATAGTGTGAAGATTTCCTAAAAGTATGGTTATTACAAAATGTACCTACTTAGGCTTTGATAAAGTAAACGCCGCTTCTACTATGAAACAGCGATGAGAGAATAGCGACAAAAATGTTATTTAAATGTTTAGTTAAAAATTAAATTAGTTAGTTGAACGAGTGTAATTAATTTTTAAAGTACCATAGCATAGTCGACTTATACGAGTACTTTTAAAAAATTGGCAAAAAGTGTATATATAATATTGCTAAACTTGAAATCACATAATTAAATAGCAATCATACAAAACTTATGTAAAGTCATGGCTGGTTATAAAACATTTATGATAGAAATTGCAATTTACAGTAGACATTACTTTGACTTTACCCAGACCGCAGCGAATCATCTCAATTTTCAGCTTGATACAGAACTGCAGTCCTACTTCTAACTTGTTTCAAAATTTATAAAACATTTTAAGACTACATGATTTTAGGGGGTCCTGCTTATTGTAGGCATTATTTTTGCAAGTTCACTACCGAGGATTTCTTTTTTCATATCCGATTAAACAACTTTTTAAAATTATGTGAACAATTACTTGCTATACGTGGTACTTGATATCTTGAATTAAATAAACTGCCAGGTAAAAACATACGCTCAGACACGCTCCAAAATGAAAATATCTGAACTGTTTTCGCTAAGCATCTGCAGGTGAGAGAAGTTCCTAACACCTCTATTCAAGCAGCTTACATCTCCGCCGGCTTCAAGAAAACCGTCGTATTGAATTCAAACCAGCTTCGACTCATTATCCTTGGTCCTGCTCATGCAAATAATTTATTAATATTTATTGTGTGAATAGGAAATGAGTTGCTTTTAAGCGAGCGGTTTATCATACTCATATATTGGAGATCTTGATGTTTGCGGCGATGATATGTATAATAAGGATTCTGTTACACTCATAAGGAAAGATTGGAAATACATATCCTGCTTCTGAATTTAATCAGACATCTATATCTCTTTTAATTTATTGACTGAAGATTTTAAATGTAGCCCGATGGCTTTAAATTGTTTTGTTACATAAGAAACTGTATTGCACGTGTTGTAAAGTATTGTAACCTTGTGGTGAGTGATAACTACCGTGCGAGACAGCTAATCATAATTATGGTGAATCAGAGCTAACCAAGCGTATAAAATTTATAGCGGGTACATTTTGAAGATAAAAAGAGATGTCTTGTTGGATAAAAGCGATTGGATGATCGCACATACAGCTAGCTGTTAAAATAATTATAATAATAACGCTTCACACTCACAGCCCCACACTAGGATTCCCTGTATTGTGGGCGCCATGGACATAACACAAATCGACATCGGAAATTTAAACTCATCATTCAAATATCCGCCTCGCTGGGAATCGAACCCAGGACCCTCGGAACAGCGTTCCGGCGTGCTAACCATTGCGCCATCCCGGTCGTCCAAAAATTTCAATTCAGTTTTATTGGCGCTTACTACATTTGAGCTTCTCAATATCACCGAATCAGAAATTGTTCTAAGATGTACCTCTTCACAGATGGGCCTTCCAGACACGATAGACATAGACTTCCTGAACCTCTGGAAGGTAGGCTACGAGCTGGCGAGCCCGCAGACCGGCTGATCGGTCATCTGTCTGTCCAGCAAGCTCCGTCTTATGGACTCGGACGGCCACCTCCACCATCAGAACACCCAGGAGTACGCTATCAGTCATGGCGCCGGTTAGAACATTATTGTTTTCTGCTGTCTCGTGGTGAGCCTTAGTAAAGTATGCAAAATATTAAATTTAGATCTTTACAGTCTAAATATCTTTAAAAATATTTAAAATTCATTTTTCCTTTCGTTTCAGTGTTGCCTTTACTCTTGATGATGAGAACGAGTGGACGATCAAGGACGATGGTGACTACTTTATAATTACGTGGTGGCTCCTCTTCTCGTTTTTTAATTATTTAGATAAAAAATATCGCCAGTAAAACTATACCTAACATTCCTAAATTGGCCAAGGTCTGAAAAATTGGTTCAAACTGTAACTATCATTATTGCATTTAATCCTCATACTTATTCCACTCCAAGACCTTACTAAGCTTTTATCATCTCTTCACAACCCCAATTATGTCTCAAGCTTCCATTCTCACCTCATATGCCATAACTTGACAGAAGCCACGATGGCCAAGCAACTAGCCGACCTGCTGCAGCAGTGTCAGACCGCAGCGCCCGCCAACGACGACGCCTGCCTCAAGGTGCTCGGCGTGGTCAAGTGCTTCAAGTCAGAGATCCACTACCTGGACTGGGCTCCCGATATGTAGGGTCGTTATGAGGGATGTCCTGGCTCAAGTTTAGGGATTAAACTTATCTGTCCAAACTGTTACTATGATTAGATACTGTCAAAAATCGGCTTCACAATATTGTTCTTCTTTAATATGAATTAAATATGACTTCGAAGCAATTATCACTACTCAATCAAATAAAAACGTTAATGAAATCACACAGTTTAATTTGTTTCAATTAAAAATATAATCTGGCAAAGATGAGAAGAACTTCCGATGTTTGTTGTTACGTATTGGTTATTTATAGATAGGTTATTTGTAAAAGTTATAATATTTTAAGATTGACATCAAACTATTCTTTATTCTCTATAGTATATTTTAATAAACACACATACATTTTCATTACAATTACAATTTAAATGTCAATTAGATCTGTTGGCTAAAAGCAACAATCGCATCAATCTAACAACACCAGTCGCAGCCGGCCAGTAATAAGATAATGTATGTTCGAATCATTATTACGAGTGCACTTAGCCGCGATAATGATGCCTGCTTCACTGTTCGCTGATTCACGTAGTCCATCTGTACCACTTAGTTCTTAACCGTCCGTTTCAAGTGTTTCTAAATGTAAGTCTTTTTTTAAAGTAGCTGTGCTTTTATGATTTGTGTGGGCATTTTACTTCTTACGCACGTTTTCTTCATATTGTTTCTGGTTTATTTCACTAATGGCATTACATTGTCCCATAATGGGTCTACCGACATTTTTTCTTTCCACTTGTATGCTAAACACGATTGTTATTTAAACTCTTGTTGTAATCGTCGTATTTGATAAAAAGTGCTCGTATTGCTGATATCACTCTCATTTCAATGTAACTCAGGCTGCAATGACTATAAATAATAGTTTTTTTTTAATTGGAGAGGGTTATTAAGGTATTGTATTGTTCGTCTGAATGGAGAGCTACAATAGGTGTAGCTATACTTCTACTTATAATACGAGTATAAAGGGGAAGAGTTTTGTTAGTTTGAACGCGCTAATCTGGTTCGAATAGAAAAATTATTTTTGTGTTGAATACAATTATTGAGGAAGGCTATCTAAAATCACGCAACGACCAATAGGAGCGGAGCAACAAGTTTCCTGAAGTGAAGCGAGGGCGCTTACTATTTGAATTAGTATTAAGATATTATAACTTCATACCTGTACTTTGTTTCACCAATCATAACAAAATTCTCCAGTGGCGAGATTCTCGAGATAACAGCACCAGAACAAATCAACAACGTTCGCGACCCGTGGCTCGAATACATAATCGAGTGTGGATGCGATTAACGACACTAATCGATTACACGAGTCGCCGCCGACATGTCGATGTTCTTAGCGAATTGATTAAGATGTCGCTAACGCACCTGATTAAACTTGCCTCATTAAATATTAAAACAACGTACGTTTCTTCATATATTATATAACAGTTACTATAATAGACTACCTCACGATGTAGGTTTCAACATCTGTACATCTGTACAAATTTTTCCATAAGTAATTCCAAGTTTGAAAACTATTAAGAGAACTATGAAATCTCAACTGACTTTGTGACGCTTTGGCAGTTAATTACGACTCAACCTCAAGACTTATGTTATGCAGTGGGCAATGACGAAGCATTGACATTCACTAATTTTATTGCAATTGATTCAAAAGCAAAATGAAAACTTGAAGCGGTCAGAAGCAGTGGAACTAGTGTGGTAATTAATAAATGTAATCGATCGTTCGCTGCACGTGCTGCATAGAAATCAATTAAGTTGTTAGCGCAGCTGCCGTAATGGAGAGGTGTTGAAAGCATAGAGATATTACACTAGAGGGCAGAAGCCAGGCTTCAGAGCGTACCTCGGATAAAAAGAGACGAAATCTTCAGTAATCACCTTTCTCTTTCTGGCGAGGCTTCAGAGCGTGCCCAGGATAAAAAGAGACGAAATCTTTAGTAATCACCTTTCTCTTTCTGGCTCATCGGGATCGGAGAGAGATAGGTAATTACCGTTATCGTTGTTTCTCTTTCTAACCGGGGGCAATTGCAATGTATGGGCAGCCGTATGATTCACTCACTCTAGTGTAATGTCTCTATGGTTGAAAGCGCGGCCCGGCCGTGGCGTGGTGACATTTTCTAATTTACGAGCTACCTCGTCAAATACACGTTGTTTCTGTTCATAATATTGCGGCAACTGGAATCGTGGACTGTTTGTCACCAATCGTGTTCGTTTACAGAATTAAATTTCTGTAATGTCTTCTTACTCGTGTTGTAGTTGTTGAACTATCTACGTGCTTGAATATCTTTCAATGTGTTTAACTTCTGTCTCTTTTTCTTACCTGTGTTGTGGTTTAAGTGTTCATAAAATTATTATCTCTAGGTGATTTTAAGGAATAAATATTTTATGATATGTATCTAATCCACATTACTGCACCATAGAATTTATCACAGAAATAGCAGCAATTTACCTGTTAGTAATGAGAAAAGCAAGATTATTTTCTAATTAAACCTGTTCTTCAATCAGCGATGTTTGGAATATACGAATGCAAAATCTTCATATTTATTATTTTACTGGAGCAAGTGATATTACAAAACAATAAATATACCGATGTGATGAAGAGCCTGAGCTATAGTTTCGGGTTGAGTTTACTGGAGTGTGGAGACACGGTGCGTATAGAATATTAGCTTGGAATATGAACCAATCCGATATCAGTTAACGTGATAATTATTTTAGGCTAACGCTACAAAACCTATGGAAGAAGATATTTATAACTACTGGAACGTGAATTATAATTTGACTCACATATCGACTGGGTGTCTGGTTCTCTGCTCCATGGCCAAGTTAGAACTCCTCGATGGTGAAGGGCAGCTCAAGAAAGACAACGCCGAAGGATACGTCAAAGCCAATGGGGGCGGTAAATTATTTTGCGCAAGTTATTTTGACAGTCACAAACGGCCTAGGTTAAGGAATGGACACCCGATCTCCATAACTCTTGCTGGTCGAGTTATGGATTCTGGTATTTAAACTGGTTGTCGAAGGTGTTTAAGACTTTTCAGACTTTTATAGATAAAGCAAATCTTAAATTATTTCCATTTAGCTACAAAACATTAACACTTGCGCATTGGAATAATTCGATAGTGTTTCTATTGTTTGAACGTACATTCACCTGCAGAAATCTCTTGTTTCCTCTGATGTTTACTCTTCGTACTTCTTTAGTTCTATCTTCCTTTGGACTGTCATTTCACAATACTCATTGTTTTCAACAGATGAGGAAATATTTGCAACGTTGCTAAACCTCTACACCAAATGCCGCGAAGTTCCCCTGTCGACGACCCAGCCGTGCGCTGTTGCACTGGAGGTGTCCAAATGCTTCAGACAAGGGATTCATGAGCAGCAATGGATTCCGGATATATCGTCATTGTTATCTTTAAATGAAAAATAAAATAATAAAAGTTAAAAACAATTAAAATTAAACAAATGGATCTTGATTTTATTGCTTTGGAGATTTTATTGACTTTTAACTGGGAATTCTCAAACTTTATTTATTTCCCGAGACCACAGAATTTCGAAGTTTATCTCTTTTAATGTGCATAAAAAATAAAAGGATTGGTGGTGCAGACCCCCTCGTATGCAAGTCCGACTCCAACTTGGCCAATTTTTCGTGTCATCCGGAATGAGTCAAGGCCGATCCATCTGTTGTTCCTATAATTTGCACGTTGTTCAAGTTATAATTAACACGACAATTAACCCGACGCCATCCGGACTACCGGTAGCAGGCTCATTAACAGCTAGCCCCATACTTAGCCATGGCGTTATAAATGCCTTGTCTACCAGATGACAGTACAGTGTCCAAAATGACGAGGTCTTTCGTTCTAGTGGGTCTAGTTTTAACAATATCAGTTAATAAGATGAAAGCCTCCGAAGAAACCATGCGAGGGATCACATCCAGCTTCCTTAAGGTCTTGGATCAGTGTAAGCGTGAGGTGATTGCCAAATTATTCTTTACTTTTTGTATTTCATTGCGATTTACGATTATTTTTTGTATTGCTTGGACTTCCTATAAGAATCAAGACCATGCTAATTTTAATTATCCAAGTGTGTGTTGTGTCATTGTGTCCAAGTGGTGTTATTTTTGAAATTTACAATATTTGTAGCTATCAAATGATGCAATATTTTGTGTAAAATCGATTAACACCATGGTGAAATTGCAATTTCAAACCTATGAAACCACATACTTCTGAGTTATTGCCTTTTTTCAAGAACCTACAAAAAATGTGCTGAAACTTTAAGTAAGTTGGGGATAAGATACGAGTACATTAATTTTAGAAATCATTTTAGAGCGGGGATAAGATATACAACCCAGCCTTAAATTATCGCTATCACCCCGTTTACCTGATAAACCTACAACACGACGAACCATTGTAGCTGGACCTCGGAGACCATATCCTGAGCGATCTGTACCACTTCTGGAAGGAGGACGCGTCGCTGGTGCACCGCGACACCGGCTGCGCCATCGTCTGCATGAGCAAGAAGCTGGACCTACTGGACAATAGTGGCAAGCTTCACCATGGCAACGCCCAGGAATTTGCTGTCAAGAATGGTGCTGGTAGGTTTCAGATTCGGTACTAGGCTATAGGAGATTTCTAAATTAAGGGTACTTAGAAACGATTGCCAGTCGTTACGTGGGTTTGTTTGAAGAATGACGTGACGATTACTTTTTGCTTTAAATTATTCCTTAAATTATAGTAACTATTCACTTTTAATTATTTATTAATAATGCGCTGTGTAGATAAATTTAGGGGAAATTGTTTTTAAATTAGGGTTTTAGCCTTACAGTAAGTTACAATTAAGTTAGTAATTCGTTCACGATTCCTCTGTATGTTTTTTCTAGTATTAAGCTTCGGCTTGCTCCAAAAATATCTCTCGAGACCTTTTATATCAATCATGAATCGACCAAAATCTCTTGGCCAATAAATGGTTCTTTTCTCCGGCCTATAATCAGCACCATTTGTCCCACACTCGTAGCGGAAGACGTAGCGGCGAAGCTGGTGACCCTGGTGCACGAGTGCGAGCAGCAGCACGAGGCCAACGATGACCGGTGTCTGCGCGCCCTGGACGTGGCCAGGTGCTTCCGCGGCAGCCTGCGGGAACTGCAGTGGGCGCCCACCGTCGAGGTCGTGGTGTCCGAGGTGCTCACCGAGATATAGCTGAACATGACCTTAGAAGCATTAGAGAACGTATTGTTACTGGTGAAAATTAGCATGAATATATTGATATGATAATGATAATGTTTATTTGTATTTAACAAGGTCTTATGACTGGTAAAATTTAACATGAATACATCGATATAATAATGTCCTCTTTTTTGGGTCAATTAAGTTTTCTTTTGACAGTTGAATTGGTACAAATTGGTTTTAATAACTGAATAACATTTGTTTTAACGAAATCTAGAAGGTTGGATGTTCTGAAGGACCCTTAATTGATATTTATTGAATTCCAGTTCTGAAGTGCGAGTCAGTTGATTTAGCTATTTAAACCAGAAATATAAATAGGTGCTCAGTCAACATAATCATAGCACTGCAACACAAAGGCTAATAAATCTTGGAAAAGTTCATAAACACCATTAGAAGCGTTGCAAATGTGTTCAATAAGCGTAAACCTTGGAATGTTAACACCTCGCTGAGCGGAGCCCTATAATGGCTGATTGTGCCATAAGTCTGACTGCGAGGACAGGACAATCGCGGCAGGGCTCCCCGGGCTCGAGTTACGACCTAATTGAGATCTGATGTACCTACAGTACTCCAACACAAATCAATGATTCTCATTGTACAGCGGAGGAGCGCCGAGTCCGCTCACAACGTTTCTTAATCGTTGTATATTGATACTTTAAGCACACGTTCTTGCTCCGTTTTTTATTGCAGCAAAAATATCTCAATGTACCGCGACATTCGCGCCGCAGAACTGAACCATGCTGGCTGGACAAGTATTCAAAGTATTCTGTTTGAAATATATTGCAGCATCTTCTGATATACTTCGTACCTTTAATGATGAGCAGAGCAGAGACCCTTGCTTGCTAATGGTGCACTAGGATCACTAACTCTCAAAACCATTTATCTATCACAGCTGCCCAGGCCGGAAATCAAACCCGAGAATCCTAGCTTTGCAAACAGACTGTATACCAACGAGATTATCATCATTACGATTATCGATAAGATATTATTAAAATTTCTCGTATTATGTCCTATTAAATCTTAATACCAGCTTAGTAGAGTAGTTTCGGTTCGCACAACCAGATCGAGTTACGAGTGTTAGGAGCTAATTGAGGTCTGATGTTCGGATAGTGGCGGGGATAAATTAACCGGGATCGACGGCTCGGCTTTGTCGTCCACGATTTATGGGAGATCGACGGCTGCTGCCTCGGTCAGTGTGAAGCTCTGCTCGATTTATGAGCTCCTAGTACTTACTATACGTAAGCTAAAATTATCGTCACTTTATTGATTGATAAAGTGTGTCTCTATCTGCTCAGTGATTACTGGCAGGTATTATTTGGTCATAAACGTATTGCTCTGATACCGAATGTTATCATTTTTAATGTTCATCATCTATACAAATCAGTTTTTGATCTTGGTGCTCTGGAAGTTTCAACCTGAATAGACTTTAAATATCATTTAGTTAAGGCTATTTATATGGATATCATACGAGTATAAGAACATAAACTATTACTCACATGTCATGCTGGTATTTAATCAACGGCCCTAGAAGGATCTGGTAAACCAACCGGTTTCTTGATGTCATGATAAACAGAAAGAAAACTAAACTGAGAATACAGATATGTTTTCGAAGTACGATAATGTTATATACTTTTTTTTTCAAATAGTCAACAAACGTGCTGGCGATGGTAAATGGTGACCGACCGTAGAATAAGGAAGAAAAGAGAAAGAAAACACAAATATAGGTAACATTTATTAACATTCCTAACAACCGTTTACAACGAGCATCATTTTTCCTTTACAGTGTAAGAGATACGTTGTAAAATCGATATTAAACTTATAAGGAACTTGATCAATTCCCAGCGCAATAATTACTTTGCCCGCAGGAACGGCGTGGTAATCTGGTAAAGCATTGCACACAGCAAACGTTTTTTGCTCGGTGATTGCAAAAGGCTTTAGGGAGTGAATGGCGTTGATCGTAAATTAAATGAATGGTTCTGACCAACACGAGGAAATTGAATGGCTAACCAAATTAAGAGTAGTTGTTCCTGTTGCTGATATATGGGGAGTTCTATCTAGTCTAGTGATACCCTATGATTTATTAACTATGCTAACTATCTTATACTTGGAATCTTGGAATGAACAAGATACTATATTTAGTAATTATGCTAAAATGATTGATTTAGTGTAAGTTCCAGTAAACAGTTTTCTGGAGTTAAATATTATAGTGCAAAGATTCAATTAATTCAGTGGGACACACCTTTTAAAAACAAACAAAACTACGTTCAGATTAGACTTAGTTTAACACTTTCATGGCATTCACATTGAAATCTTTTGAAAAGCAAATCCTAAGTAAACATGCACGCCGCTGTAGCCAAGATTATTGTCAAGCTTTATAGGGAAATACAAACAATTGGACGGAATCCCTTTCACCGCGCGAGATTCCTCGCACCTGATGCCTCCACTGTTTGCCGTTATTGCCTCCGAGACTTTGCTTTCATCGCCCATTGTTATGTCTGTACTACCTATTACACTTGCTATAGTCGAAGGGTTTTTTTAAAAAACAGCTCCAAAATTGTAAAACAGCTGTCATAATACTCGTAATATGGCAATGCGCCTAATTTTCTTTTTGTATCGTTCCATGCGGCTAACTTCGGCCTAATTTCTGCATATTAAAGGGTCTATTTTTTTATCAAATTCGACGACATACGTAAAATTTAAAAGGTCACCGTCATCTACATTATATTTTTTTAAGCATTTTAAATTACCTACACTACCTACGTTAACGAAACGACTAGTTATAGAATCAAGAAGACGAAAGAGTTACGGGCATACATAAGTGTATCAGTGGTGCCTATTGTAATTTGACTGTGTGCTTGATTGCTTGCTTTGATTGTTATTGTCAGTTGATTACTTGCTTTGATTGTTATTGTCAGTTGATTGCTTGCTGGATTGTTATTGTTAGTGTCAGTCAGTCAGCAATGTCGAAGGCTTTTGTATGACAAAAAGAAATTCCGTCAGTAGTGTTGGTTATGGCTACTTATTTCATTAAGAAATATTATCTTTTATTGCTATAATGAATTAAGGTAGAGGACCTACTTACATACAAAGGTAAAACTTATTCATTCAAAGTTTTGTGACCGTATTTTCAATAGGAAATGTACATAAATACCTATATCCCACTGTTTACAATACATGTTAGTCGTGACAACAGTACACATCCTCCAAACGATACAATGAACAGTAAGTGTGCAGTAAAACCCTCGTTCCCGTTCCTTCCGCACCTGCTCGCACGCGTTTATCTGCAGACTATTGTTTGTATCGAGGATATGTGTAGAAAACCTTTAGTTATCGTAGACGTAAGTCGATATTCTATAGGCTTTTATAGTTAACATCTTCCTGAAATCCTGAAAAATTCCTGAAATCACTAAGTTAAAGGACGTTGTAGTAAACGTTTATTCCCACTTGTCCTGTTGAGTAGTCCTGTTGACAGGACTAGTAAATTCTTTTGCAAAAAACTCGCTTAAGTGATACTGTCACCAGTTGGTGAGTTGTTACCGACCATAGAATAAGGAAGATAAGAGAAAGAAAACACAAGTACAGGAAACAACATTCGTAAAAACCATTTAAGTTGAGTAATATTTTTCCTTTAGTGGTATAAATACGATGTCAAATCTTTAAAATTGACAATAACTTTATTTATGATAATTAAAAGTCGATAAATTGATACGTATGTACGTACCTACCTTAAATTCCAAATTTTTTTTATTTGACGTAATACATGACTTGGTAAACAAATGAATAATGTAAAATATAACCAACCGAAATTATTATGGAACACCTTTAGCCAGCTCCCATAACTATGACAGTTAATTGAATGTTTAACCGGGCACTGTGTGACCGGCCCCTATTATCTCAAGTTTTATTAGTTGCGCATTAAATGCTGTAGATTGGTATCATTAAAGACGATAATTGACAACCGGTGATCATTCACCGACGTGTTTTCAATCCATTGATCGATTACATCCATTTATAACGTGCATTGAATACCGCGCTGACAGATTGTATCTCGGTCGATAGTTTTGCTGCTGGCGTTATAATAATTAAGATGCTAACTGGTTAAGTGATTTTATGTATTGGCAACAAATAAGCAATTATTAAGCATGTTATTCTGTCAATGGCATATGGGTCGTATGGCGTAATGGTCACCATGCTGGTCTGTCGTTCGAAGGGTTCTAGGTACGATTTTTAAGTGATCAGTTTTAATCAATATAAATTAATGTTCTTGTCATGGTGTGTTAACTATAAATGCGTATCACTATTTATTTATTAGTTACATAACAGTAGTTTCAGCATGATAGTAAAAATTAATTACATAATGTACGTTTCAACGACGAGTTGCCAACTGAAGAAGAAGAGCGCTTGTTTATTTTCACGTATAACTTAACTTTCTTTTGTTGACTATTTTTTCGGTGAAATAAAAACAAGGGAATAGTTTAAATGCTATAATTAATAAATTGCCTCCACAAAAACACGAACAACACCGCCACCTCTATAAAATAATACTTACTACGGGCGAGCTGACGTTTGTTTAGGAAAAGAGTATTATTATATCGAATATCACATTTAAGCCAAGCCGGGGTCCGAGCCATATCGTTATTATAGAAAATATGCTGGAGATGACCACTGAGACGTACTTTAATAATTATTTAATGTTTCATGACATATTTAGTAGTAAAGTATTTAAAATTCATCACGAATATGAATTGCCAAATACACCGAATATTTATGGTATAAGCGGTAAGCGGGCGGAAAACAGCCTGTACAGCATTGAAGGATCCGGAAAATCTGATTTAATTATGCATTTATTTACTGATCCACTCGTTTTAGAATAAATGAATTTAGGTATCAATAGCTATTGAAATTCACAGCTTTGTCATCTATAGGCCGGAAAAAATAATACCTGCAACAGGATCTTTTTAGCCGATTCGGACCTGAATAAACCTCTTTCAATACCAAGAAAATGTCAAAAACTTCGCATAATCATTTGCGACGATCCCTCCTACACTTGTTCGTGTTCGCGAATTAGCGCAAAATGTAAATGAGCACCCTTAAAAACTCATCAGCCAGTCATCTCCAGCTATCCCACCAGAAGCTACACCTCAGTCATGATCTCCTCGAGGATGGTTTCCATGGAGGGCGCCCACTGCAGCCGGTGGATCTTGGTGCGGAAGCACTTGGCGATCTCCAGTGCGCGCACGCAGTCGTCCTTCGTCGACTCTTGCTCCTTCTCGCACTCGTGGATCATCGTCACCAGCTGCTTTGCCAGCTCGTCATCTGAAACAACATCACGTTCCTTACATTAATTCATTAAATTACTTGATTGTCATTAATTCTAAATATTAGTAAGTTAATCGAAACTAAACTAATGTATCAGGAGATTTTGGCAATTTTACAATCAAACGCGCGTCTAGAAGAAGCACTGAAGTGCCACAACCACCTGTGGTCGGTGTCTGTGGCGGGTTTGCGGGACCCTATGTAGATGTCGAGACGAATGAGTTAGTGATTCCCTTTAATTTTTTATACATTCCTTACTTCACTCTGGGTAAACTTAGGAAAAGTTTATATTCCTGTAGCTCTAGTGTAATTTATCTTTGATAAAAAAAATTTGTGTTTGGATCGTAAAAAATAGGCCAGTTTCAAATAAGACTTGCATCATCTTCGATTATTATATCATCAAAAATAAACGTCAAATTATCAGAAACGTCAGAAACTCTTACCGGCTCCATGGCTCTTAGCAAACTCATGCGCTTTGCCGTGATGCAGATTCATGTCCTCGGATATGAGGTCCAGCTTGGTGGCCATGCAGGTGATGGCGCAGCCCAGGTCGCGGTTTAGCAGCTCGTATTCCTCACGCCAGTAGTTCATAAAGTCTTGCATTATGTGGTCGCCTAGGTTCATCTAAGATGCAAAAAGTCTCTTAAAGCGTGACTGAGATTACTGCTATCCAATATTTGACGCTATTATGTATTTTAACTAACCTTACAAACTAATTCTAAGATAAATCTAATCTAAAAAGTACCTCATCACTGGCAATAACCCTTTCCCCAGTGACAAAAATCTTTTCCTTATAATTAATTCGAATTAGATTTTAACGAACACCCTTCGAAAGTCAAAAATTATCGTTTCTATAAATCTCTACCATTAATTAGTAAGTTATTTAAGATCTCCAAACTTACTTCAGCTTTACACTGTTCCATGACCTTAACGAACCCCTTGGTCAATTTCTTCATGATCTCCTGCGATCCTGCAGCCCTGTCCACGTCTAACACAAGGAGAGCGGCGCAGACAGCGACCAGCCGCCATTTTGTGAACGCCACCATTTTGTCCTGCCCAGTGCCGCTACAGCGTCACTTGTTATGAGATGATGTGTTGACTATTTATAATAGACGTGCAATGATTTACGATATATTGAAGCGTGAATCGCTTAATTAATTTGAGGGTTCCGTGTTACAAAAATATTATTTGTTTTTAACTTTTATAAAAAGTAATCAGTGTTTCGAACAATGATATTTTAAACAGATGAACTGCGGATCATCGTTACGTATCAAGTTAAAGTTTTAATTGCTTGTTTTAATTCGAAGTCTATAAACTGTATTCTTTGGATTTCTAAAGTACCTACTATTTAATGCTCATAATATTTAAATAAATTAAAGTACCAAAGCACATGCGGTAAAGAGTTAAATAGGTAGGTAGCTATTAACATCCAAGTATTTTCGAGTAATGATGTTATTTCATACAGGCATTCCTAAGTTATAACAGCAATTCGATTACAAAAATTTAATATAAATGTTACTGTTTTTATTATGGAACCCTAATAATGAAGCAGTTTTGACCATAGTTAACTACATTGGGGTTGACCACTTTATTAGCAGATAGATAGCAGGCTATAACCAGTAATTAAAACTCTACACGCTATTTAATAATTACACACTTGTAATTAGACGCGCTTAGTTCGTAATTAATCTTATATCTATCATGGTTTTAACGCTTCGTGAGCTTATTACGATGTAAGCGTGAGTACGCACTAATATTAGGGTTGTCAAAAATCTTAAAAATAACTAATTTTCCACATTCATTTTAGGATTTCGAGGGGAAAAGCCCTGAAAATTTTAAAGGAAATTATTTTGGTCATAGCACCCAACAAAAAATTGAATTACATGGTAAAAAACTAATGAATATCTTATTTTCACGCTTCAAATTACCTACTTGTTTGGGGATGGACTGACTCATAAACACTTTGCCAAACTACATCTTCCTAGATCATATCAATAGTAGGTATTACCTAGACATCTCGTATTTTGTCAGTGACTGATTGAGTATCCTTTAGCTTTATATTATGTATGCGGGAAAATCGAAAACAGTACTTGAAGTACTTGGAGTTTGGTGGTGAAACAGAAAAAAGTTATCAGCAGCCTTTATCTGGTGGATAGTGTTGACTGTCAGATAACCTTCTGACACTTTATCAGGAAGTGGTGAAATAGGCTCTAAAGTAAACAGAATTCTCCTTGAGTTCTCTTGTTTATTTCAGAGTCCAAGAGCGATGTAACGAATGCAAGGTTTGTAAACAATGTTAGCACTTCCAGGAGACGTTAATATTCAGACACCAGTGCGTTGGGACGCGGTTAGTATGCGGCGCTCGCCCGGGCCAGTCCGGGCCCTTGACCTTACGACAAATAGATGCTGATCATAGAGATACATAATGTAATTACACTAGAGGGCAGAGGCCAGGCTTCAGAGCGTACCTCGGATAAAAAGAGACGAAATCTTTAGTAATCACCTTTCTCTTTCTGGCGAGGCTTCAGAACGTACCTAGGATAAAAAGAGACGAAATCTTTAGTAATCACCTTTCGCTTTCTGGCTCATCGGGATCGGAGAGAGATAGGTAATTACCGTTATCGTTGTTTCTCTTTCTAACCGGGGGCGATTGCAATGTATGGGCAGCCGTATGGCTCACCCACTCTAGTGTAATATCTCTATGGTGCTGATGCCTTTGATAGCCCGGCTTGGCAGCACACTCTTATTAATCATTCGGTGATGTTCTTTGATGGAATCGTTGGTTTGGCATTCGTAACGTGCCTTGATAGGCCACTTTATTTGTATTGTAATGGTTGTTGAGTTAGTTAATGACTGCATTATTTCTGGGTTATTATAAATTTATTTAACTAGGTACCTACTGGAACACGGCGATAATAGTTTATAGTATTTATATTACTGATTGGGTTAGTGGTAGGCGTGGTAGCGACCATATAATATTTCATTTTATAAAAATAGCTTAAAATAAGTAACATAGTTCAAATAACTACAGGATATATTCCGGAAGAGGGTATTATACAATTCAAGCTATTTTTTTTAACGATGTACTGTTTCTTGAACTTTTAACAATGTTTATTTTACAACTACGACCGCTTCTACTGCAAGGTTAATTTATCCTGTATCTAGTAGCCCCCTCGCCCCTAGGTAACCTGATAGTTGTCTGCCGGGCTGACGGGCGGGGGAATTCCCGACTGCATTCTCCGCGCGACCAGACATGTCATAAATATGCTAGAACTGTGGTTCGCTGATGTCATAGTCATAATGCGGACATGCCACACTCACAAAGAAAGGTGCCGCGGAGTATAACATTTTTATTATTTTATAATTTTGGCATTGAATGTTTTGTTTTTATAGTACTGCAATTGGACGTAACTAGATACTTATATGGCGCAAAGGTTCGATTTTGAAATTTTGGATATTGAATTAAATTTCTGTTCCCAGTAGATATCAATGTGTGTTGTTGTCTTTGTGTATTGCCTGTGGTACCCACAACACAGGAAGTCCTAGGATTATTACAACTTACCAAAACCACTAAGTAGGATAACCAATAAGTATGGTAGGTATATACCAATAGAAATTTAAACACAAAACCATCTCACTGGGAATTGAACCCAGGATACTTCGAACGGCGCGGAGCGGTCCGGGAAGGTAGTCTTACGAGTCGTGAAATATAGATGTATTTGATAAATAATAGATACAAATTTAAAAATTCATCTTCAAAGTTGTAGACGGGGGTAAAAGTTTGTACCTACTCGTATGAATCTAAACAATTCCCTCAGAGTTACGGGTACCAAGCTAGCAAAACTACAAACAGGGGGTTGCAACTGTAACCATTGAAGCCGCTTTTATGCATTCTTTGACATTTGAGCGCATCCACCGCCATGCGCCACCGCCGCACATTGTGAGCACATGGGTTCCGTACATCACAAATGTGTCTGACAGCGTTCGCTAACAATGACAAAAAGCCCCGGCGAGGGGGCAGGGGGAGGGGGAGTGCTCGAGGGGAGCAGTTAACTAATTACTAGTATCGGAGCGACACGGCAACGTGTTTAGTGCGACATTAACTTAAATACAGAACACGCACTCGCGACTGTGCCTCTGTTTCCATATCCTAGACGTCACGATATATGCACACCCGGTGCTTTAATCGAATTAAAGTCGTTTTCAAGAAAGAAAGAATAAATATTTTCCATGTTTTAAACCTTTTTAAACTGGTAGGTACCTAATACCTGGATTGCCACTTACACAAATAAGTTAAAAAATATCAAATGGTAAGTTATGCAAAATGGAAAGACGTAGCGAACTGCGTAGTTCATACCGAGGTATTCAGAACTCAAAGATAGATGCGTTACCCTTTTTGATGGTAGAAAGGTGATGGGGGAATTATAAATAAATAAATAACGTTACACACTCATATCCTCACACTAGGATTCCTTGTGTCATGAGCAACATGAACAACACACAAAATACGAACATACACACGCATACCGAGAACGGAAATTAAAACTTATCATTCAAATTTCCGCCACGCTGGGAATCAAATCCAGGATCAATAGAACAGCGATCCGGCGTGTTAACCATTGCGCTATTCGGGTCGCCAAGTATTTAGGTAGTGTAATTCTCGTCGCGGTATTTATCGTGTCGTGTAATACAATGGGAACAGCGACAACAATACCATACGCTAATCTTGCCCGCGACAGGATTATTCTTCATTACGCCGCGACAAAACCATTTGTCACCGGCGAATCTACATAATTAGTTGTCTACTGTAATGTATGTTTGTCTGCGCTCTCTCATCTCTAACAACTCCCTGTGTAACTTCGTGATTGAGGGTTGTTGTGGCAAGTAATCTTCAGTTAATGAGTTTGTAAGTAATAAGTAGATAGTAATGAGAGTAATGAGTTGCTAACGAATGGTAATTCGTTTGTTTGATGATGATGATCGTCACCATTATGATGCATGATCCAAACTAATAGTGTTACTAATGTTGACTTTGGAGCTCTTCTTTGTGATTTTAAAGTATCTAGTTCAATGCGATTTTACTTGTCTTCAAAAAAGGAGAAGGTTTTTAAATCAACTGTATTTTTGTGTGTGTCTTGCCTTATACCTACATTATATGTATGTGTGTGTTACTTTATACCTTCGTACTGGGCGAACAGATTTTAATAATTATTTTTTAGTCAAACGATCCCAACAATTCTAAGGAAGTCCAGACAAGTTAGTTGCAAAATAAAACGACAATTCAATTGTTATTGAAACCACATCAATTTGCTATATTTTTATGGTTAAATAATAAAAAATCATGGTTTTTCAAGTCAACGGCCGACAAATGAGCAGAAGAGCGTACAAATTAAAAGACGTAATAGGTACATTAAAGGCCTAAAGACCAGACATATCCGTATAAGTCCTGACATTAGGCATCCGCAACGCGAACGCTCTCGGCCTGATTTACCGGCCCTGTTAGTGCTAAAAATGACCAGTAATTAAAAATTCTCGCAGCCACATCTGTCCGCTCAATGAGAGCGTCTACTTTCGGTCTGGATTTATTGCCTGACAGGTTTATGGGGAATTTAGTGACATTGAATGATTGGATGAAGGCCGAGATATGAGAAATTTATTGGTGTGAATTGAGACGGATCTTGACGTTAAAGTAAAATAATCGTACTTTCCGAAGATAATAAACAGTTTAGCAAAACCTACTTCAAAAAAGGAGGTGGTTCTCCATTCGACAATATTTTTGTGTTTATTCGATTATTTATTTTACTGGGTGGATATTATTTTACTTGGTGAACAGATTTAAAAAAAATATTTCTTTAAAATCTGTTATTATATCTGTTATTCGACATATCTCATAATGGCCTGATCAATACTAATGTACTTACTGTTTCGTTACAGGTAAGTGTCTCACGGCTCAACGACCAGCCAAGATGAAATCTACACTCGTGAGTAAATAACAAAAATATATCCTGATTGCATATTTTTATCTTTTGTTACTAAGTGATTTAACCAAAACTATGTGACATAAACAAAACGAAGAAAAAAAATTGAACTTATGATTTAAATTTCCGCCTCGCTGGGAATCGAACCCAGCGATCCGGTATGGTATGGTCTTTAAATCGTATTCATTATTTTTTTTCCATGTAATTTGAGCTACGAAACCATGTATACGATTCTGAGGTGGACACGCGCCTAACAGTCTATCTACGGTGGGTTTCTTCTGCCTAACTCCACTCCACCACTCGCGGCCGTCCGTAAGTGTATTGTGTGTGTGTGTGTCAATGATATGTTGACCACTGAATGTCATTTGTGAATATGAAACGCACCCATAGCAATGTTTTTTATAGCATTTTTTGATGCAAAAGTAGCCTAAAAATAATACTATCCCTACTATAAGTAGGGATAACTCGATATAGCAAGTGAATAGCGACGTGACACCGGGAGATTACCGAGTCCAGTGACGTGTGACGTCGATACACGCCGAAGCCTTAAGCTGGGCATTAGGCGGTATGGCGCAGTGTGGAGCGGGGTACAGCTCTTGCAGTCTTGACCCTTGCGTCTCCGCTGCAGGATTTGACCTGTCATGTGATTTTACAAAATTTTATCAGTCGCAAGTATTGCATTTACTTTATGAACTTTATGAAAAATGAAAACAGTTTATACCTACTTATCTAAATTGCGGTCTAATGCGGCATTCGATCTTCAGGCCGGACTTATGAACGTCTTTCATTAAAGTTCAGTAACTTGGAAACCAAAGATCACGATTTATTTCAATCCTCGTGTAAGAAAACCGCTTATAGGTGCTAGGTGCTACTTATGGATGTTGATTTTGAATATGAGAAAATTGCGCACAACATTTCCGATTTCAACTTCAATTATTTTTAAACTATATTCTTATTCTGACGACTTCGTAACACTGCTTGCTAAACGAGGCATCTTGGTTTCGATTTCCGGCAGTAATAAATATTTTTCAAAAGCACGTATTCGAAAAGTGGAGATTATTGATGCGTTGTTTGAAGTGCCTTTGGCAACCCAAACAATCCTAATCCTGCACACCAGGATGTGACATGAATATGTTATTTATCATTCATCATCCCCATCATCGCAACCCATAAAGTACCCACTGCTGGACACGGGTCGTCTCTCACAATGAGGAGTATTGGCTACAATTTAACCATTATGTAATCTATCGATCTCAATCCCTCAGGACCCCGATGGTTGTGACAGCTGCGTCTAATGACCCCTAGTCGAGATGTCGTATGTATGTCTGTCATTTGTCTGATCCCACCCTGGCCACGGCCACTGTAACGGCCGCCGTAAGAAACGCCCGTCGTACAAGGATTATTGCACAAGATTCGTTTGATAGCGTTTGTCTGAATGACCCTTAAGATTTGTGTAGAGTTACGAATGTTACAGAAATGGTTTGAGTTTAAAAATGATCAATTAATTAAATACTGGAAACTTTCTGCTGACTCTCATTTACGAGTAAGCGAGCGATTGATGGTCAATGAATATCATAGCTCATGGACATTAGTAACAACAAAGGCATCATCGATCAGACTTGATGCAGCCCGATGTAAGAAGATCAAAAAAACCAAAAAAGCTGATGTGACGTTTATGATAAGTATTTAATACCCTCTCAAACCAACTTGAATCGGTACTCCAAGTAAATTTGATATCTTTTGGCTGCGGACCAAGATTGGCTTATTATAATATGGAACAATATTTTATTAGAAAATAATTTAGAATCATGCTATTTACAAAAATACTGCAGTAGCTTCTATTTTTCGAATGTCTTCTCTACGCCACAATAACTCTACATGATTGCCCCGTAAGCCTTTAAATAGTGGACAGTGATTTGTCTCAAGGCGGTGCTTATCTCCGCGGGACCGCCGATCCCGGCCGCGTGATCCCGGGATTTAGCCCCGGCTACTGCTCGGACGGTACAGGGGCAGGGGTCGCTTTATTGACCATTGAGGAATTCGTTTAAACTTGGAACGTTTGGTCAATTCTGTTTTGGACAATAAACTTGTGAGGTTACTCAAAATTCAATATTTTTTATTTTTAACTAGCGACCCGCCCCGGCTTCGCACGGGTGCAATAACTATTTAATGGATGTTATTATGCATATAAACCTTCCTCTTGAATCACTCTATCTGTTAAAAAAACCGCATCAAAATCCGTTGCGTAGTTTTAAAGATAGGACACAAAGGGACAGAGAAAGCGAAATTGTTTTATACTATGTAGTGATTACTTAAGACTAATCGAACACTAATAAAACGCTGTCTGCAGATGGAAGATATGTGAAAAAAATATTATTTGAGGCATATATTAATTAGAGCAATAGGATGAGAAACAATGATTTTTAGATTTTTTGTCTTGTTTGGTTTTGGTTTGCTGCTAATTCATCCATACCTACAGACAAGTCCACTGACAAAATATTCTAAAAATTATATAAATGCCTTAATTTTATCACTTATTCGCAGTCCCGCTATTTGTAGGGCAATATACTTTAGCATTTAACAGATATTTATTACATAAAAAACAAGACAATCACAGTGCTATCTTTAAAAAATAATGACGGATTAGGCTCATTAATTGTTGGTATGTGACGGTAGCTAGTAATCACAAACTATGTATTGTTCACATCAATTACTGCCAGTAAATAAACTGTTTTGTCATGTTGTTCGTTACGTAACAGATCACTTGTAGGGTTCCCAACATAAAATTGGAAAAGATCGGACTAGCGTACCGAATAAGCTAGATTTTCAAAAAAGTCTTGACTTTTAAATTGCTATAATTTTCCTATAATTCCTATTTCATCAATTTTATTATTATTAGCACCATTTTTTCCATTCACATTACCTACTAACATTTTCCCACCACTGTTTAACGCAAACTTCTTATAAGTTTTCTTTGAAAAAACGTCGCTATGCTACAACCAATGACAATATACCTACTTGAGCTACATGTAAAAACAATGCTTTTGAAATATTTATGGGTTGTATGTTTTATGGCTGAAGGTTTTTGTGGACATGAAACAAGACTGCAGGAAGGTTGCAGTCGGAAACGCGTTTATCAGAACGAAAAACGGGTATAAAATGAACTCCACGGACGAGGTTCCGGTGTCCAAAAAACCGATAGATGTCCTGTCCACATCCAAAACAATACTGTTTTTCAATAGCTTTGGATTAGATAGGGTAAAATACAATGCCTTCGCAGTAAATCCCTGTCCCAATGTACCTATGTATTTTAAGTATTTATTCACTATCACATTGATTTTACCCTCGACTTTGTTTTCTTTAGGCAGCAGTCGATACGAAATTTCGAAAGCCCTCGGGCGGCTAATAACTTTCGATATTTGGGCCGGCCACACCAACTCACAGTGTACTCTAGGTCTGTACAATGATGAAAAGAGACCCATGCTAAGTGGTGAACCAATAATGGGCAAATTACTAATTAATAAATAAAACTACGTATTTAAAATAGCAGATTTATTGCAACCAATATTCGGGCGCGGGTGTCCTGGCGCGGCGCCAACAGACGGACCAACGTATTGTACTCGGACTCGGTAAACACCTTTAATGGTTTAATACACCATGCTGTCCATATTTCACTGGAAATTAACTTCATTGTCGTTTTATCGGAGTTTTACTGTGGAAAACAATAATGTGATGTTTAATGTTTACACAAATAGGTATTATTTTAACTACCTTATTAATTAAGCAAATAGTTTTGGATTAATCCCCACTTCATATTTACATATTTTACATTTAAGAGAACAGACACAGCTTATTACTTATCATTGAGATAAATTTAATTTGTGACAGAGATGGAAAGAAAGAAAGAAAATATTTATTTTCATGTGTCCTACAACAATTGCAAGCGAATAAAAAATAATTGACCTTTTATTTTAATAATTAATTTAATAAAAACAAAAAAGGACCTAAAAATATTTTTGTACACCAAAAAAGGTTTATTCAGCAAAAAGCTGCTAGTATTCTAGCAGCACTGGTTTTTAGTACACAGTGGGAGTACAAGTAAGATGCTAAGCTTTTCTGTACCAAGGGCAGTGTAGTCCAGGGCAATAACTCACGGAGCAGGGTCTACTCCGCAGCCACCAGCCACCAGCCACGCGCCACCAGCTAGCCAGTAATTAAGGAAGTGCCGCCACTATAAATCAGGTGTTATCGGTTGCTTCATTATTTATCGCCGGCCGTAGGAATTATAGAATCTCGAGTACATAGTTGCCTTCGATTATAGTGCACTGATCGAAAACAGCTCTGCTCTGGACTTAATAATTTATTTAAAAATTATAACAAAATTCTAGGCTACCAAATTTTTAATTAAAAATATATCCACTGTTTTCATCGTCAAAATTAATAAAATGATATAATAATCACTTTTAAATTTCATTAAATTTGTAATATTATTTATTGTAATAATTATTGCATCTTTTCAATATGATTTTATTTCTTTTATTTTGTCCCTCCACTGCCTTCAAGTGACATCTATCGTCGCAATGTAGCATCTCTTGACTACCGCTCAAACGACACTAGTCTGACATGTCGCTACTGAACGCAAGATGGCGCTGTTAAGATCAATATTCAGCTGATACTGAATAGTGTTAATTTCATAAATACTTTGAATTTAAATAAAAATAAAGGCTCCTCGCACTTACTAGTAAACTAACGAAGTAGTGTTCTAGAAAACATTTTTACTAGACTAGACTTACCCATCCTTACCCCTATTTCTTGGCCTGTCCGAGTTGTCATAAGTCATAAGGTCAAAAAAGTAAACAGATACAACGAAATATAAATCGAGAGACATTCTTGTCCCATACCTATATGCAATAAACAAGCTGTAGTGGTGGCATCGCTACTATATCAGTGGTCAGCGCGCATCAAGATCTAGCCGCGCCGTTTATCCGCCCATAAATATGAAGTATGGTCAGTTTAATTTCCGCTTCGAGATATCTCGACACTTACGATGCCGCGGCGTTTAGTGATTGTAGTGTCCTTAAGGGGTTACAGGGGGCGGTAAATAAAAAGCTGGATAGGGAGCCCTCGACGTTAGAAAACAGAAGTGTTCTTTGCTATAAAAAAAACTTTTTAAAATGTCTGGAGCAATTATTGTAAATATAAACGCGAAAACTTGACACTTTAAGTAAGACCCTATGTAATAACTTT
Organism: Hesperia comma; assembly: GCA_905404135.1. NCBI lineage: Eukaryota > Metazoa > Arthropoda > Insecta > Lepidoptera > Hesperiidae > Hesperia > Hesperia comma. The sequence goes on from FR990031.1 coordinate 365,394, forward strand.
TCGGAATATGATTAGTTACAGAAAGTTAGCTTCACAGATGACATAGAAGCGTATATACACATTTATAGCCCACACACATAGACAAGAACAGGTAAAAAAACTCATCATTCAAATTTCAGCCTTGCTGAAAATCGATGCTTGAACCCTTTGAACCCAGTGACCAATACCGCACACGGGTCGATAACCTATTTATCCGCCATTATAAAAAATCTTACATCGTTAGCGCTCCTGTGCCCCTATTATGAGTTGTTGTAGTAAACGTAAAGGACGTTATTATTGCAGTTAACGTTTAGAATTTGTATGAGAATTGTAGTTCAGTATCGTAACCGCTAGAGGCGCTGTACGGATTCTCATACAAATTCTAAACGATAGACGCTAGCGTGTATAGTAAACTATAGTATTAAAAACTCATAATAGAGGACTGGTCAATTGTTATACTTAGTATGAACGTAACACCGGATCTGATGTCCAATTATGTAAGGATTGCCCTTGGCACGCGAGCTGAAAACATTTTCCTTACACTTCGCAACACAGGATACTGGGGCAGTGGAGCGTGCGTGCAGGACCTATTGGGAAACCAGCTCAGTCGGCTGTCGAGTGGACCCGTGAACGCCAGCTGGTGAAATGGAATCACAGTGCCGAAGGTTAGCCTGTTGTTTTATCAGTTCCTGGACAGTTGAAGTGTTACATCATGATGGATTAAGAAATGATTCGTCGTATTGTTTGGGAATCTAGCAACTGGATTTACCGATACCTTCTTGTGGATTTCTCAGTGTCCGAGTGCCATTGCACGTTTTCTACGTGCATGTGGCGTATGTCTCGCTTGCCAGCGATGAAAAGCAAAATTAAACATGTGTTTTGTTGATACATTGTTTATTTGACGAATCAGTGAACATCTCTTCCTGATTGTGGTGGGCATTGTACTGAAATGTATGTCAAGTTGTCGGTGTGTAAATCCACCTGTTATGATTTGTGTAAGGTCTGGCCAGCTTCTCTAACTAGGCACCTATTCCAAGTAATAGTGCGGACGGACAGATAAAGGATAATAAGGCTGGTTAACCAATGTTAAGGATGAATGCGATTCTAATCTATTATCCACTGTTCTAATCTATTCGATTTTATTATTCTCGTGACAGCTCTCATGTAGAGATTATTGTGTGTAAATACTAAACACATCAAGTCAGACATGCTTCGCTGTGTAGCGTAAATAGGTTTTCGAGCTATAATTACGCCCGCTCAGGTCCAAATTAACACAAATGCATTAAATTACTCAGTAATTATGTATATTATTAGTTATGCATTAGGTTATTGTGACTGCTTCCGTGAACATCTATGGAACAGTCTTTTTTCTAAGTATTTCTTATTAGGAATATATAATACTAGCTTTTGCCAGCGGCTTCGCCCGCGTGAATTTCGTTTAAACTTCACCCCTTTATTTCACCCACTTAAGTGTCATAAACGTAAGAGTAGATAAAATATAGGTATACTTAATCAGAAAGCTTCGAACTGCTAAGCTATCGGGAGTTACACGTGTTATTGTGAGTCAACCATAAAAGATAGACATATGCTGTCGTGGAATATTTTTTATATAATTTTAAGGAGAACATTTCCGTCATACATGATTTCTGTGTAGCTTTAACCATTAAGGTTGCACACGCGACGGAAGCTTAAAAAATGGAGTAACTTCTCCCGTTTCCCCAACATTTCCCTTCACTGCTCTGCTCCTATTGATTGTAGCGTGATGAAAAGTATACTATAACCAGCGCGGGAGTATGAAAAATAATTGTACCAAGTTTCGTTAAAATCCGTCGAGTAGTTTTTGTTTCTATAACGGTTATACATCCGACAGACAGACAGACAGACAGACAGACAGACAGACAGACAGACAGACAGACAGACAGACAGACAGACAGACAAAAATTTTACTGATTGCATTTTTGGCATCAGTATCGATCCCTAATCACCCCCTGATAGTTATTTTGGAAATATTTTTAATGTACAGAATTGACCTCTCTACAGATTTATTATAAGTATAGATTAGCTTCCACCCTCGGCTTCGCCCGAGTGGATTTCGTTTAAACGTCACTCCCCTATTTTACCCCTTTAGGGGATAAATTTTGAAAAATCCTTTAAATAAATATTAAAATTGATAGATCACTATGTCAGTCAGTCAGTCATCTTTGAGTTATATTTATATTTAGATAGATTTTTAGTGTTAGATGCACAGCAGTCTAATCCGTTTTTTTTTTCAAAAAGTGCCAATTAGAAGTGTTGTTCAAAAGCTTTTCGATTTTCAAACTAGCTGGCCAGTTGACTTAGTCCATAGTGTGAAGGGTTTTTATCGCGACCAATCAAACCATTGCTTGTATTAATTTCATAAATAAAAGTTCAATTTCTTTAGACACCTTCCAGGTCACCATATCATGAAGAGAAATCTGATTCGTTAAGACTCAACTCCCAAAAAGCTATATTGAAATGGTTATACATCTAACTTTAGATTACGATGGATGCTTCTCTGTGCGGTGCTGTCCCGTGTTAGCGGAGACCTGCTGTCGAAGGCCACGAGGAGCAAGGCTGAGGAGAAGGACATCAGGAACAGTGTGTTCGACTTCATCATCGTGGGCGGAGGCACTGCGGGCTGCGTGCTGGCCAATAGACTCTCTGCAGTCAGCGATTGGAAGGTAAACAAGGAACGCCTAAAATTATTGATAGAACATTAAAAACTTTTGTCTTTGCACTTCTTAAGTATTTCGGTTCAACGAATAGCATACTTCTGTAGAGTTTGGAGAATAGTCTAAGTATGAATGGTGTACGGATTTAGTGAAAATCATAAAGTGAAGAACAAGTAAATACTATGAAATTTATTTCCAAAGCGGTACAACAGAGAATCTGATGAACTGAAAAACCTTTTTAACAGTTTTAACAGTTTTTTTTAACAGTTTTATTTATTTACAGCAAGAGGATTTATACTTAGGTCGAATATTCTTCACATGCAAATTATATTTAGGTTAATATAAAAATAATAATAGCTCATTGATACAGGTCCTTGTATTAGAAGCCGGAGAAGACGAAAACATCGACTATGATATCCCGGCCGTTCCCACGAAGGAGTACCGTCCCATCTTGTGGAACTTCAGGACCGAGAGGAACGGCTTTTCGTGCCTCTCGAGGCCCGGAGGCAGCTGTGAGGTCCGGACCGGGAAAGTCCTGGGTGGATCCAGCGTCACCAACGACATGAAGTACACTCGAGGGTCCAAGAAAGACTACGACGGATGGCGAACCTCGGCGGTAGGATCCATCGCTTGGATGTATGACAACGTCCTCGAATATTTCAAACGGTCCGAGGATAATGGTATGAACTACATCATAGACATAAGTTAACAAGTTTTCTTGATACATGCTGATTTTAGTTCAGTTATCTTACCACATATGTACGTAGTTGTACACAAATATAAGTGCACATAAAAATGTATGTAATCTAGTTAGTATAAACTGGTTACTTCACAGCGCAGATTGTAACACCGCAAACAAAGTTCTGTATCAACTGATTTAACTTTTATTTTATCTTCAAGTTGAAGCATTCAACATAACAGTATTTAGTGCTGACTCCATGAATCAGTGATAACGAGGAACCAATCTATCCATAGATAACAGTCCATTACATGTAGTAAAGAGTAATCAGGTCTAGTTTTTTAATTAGTGTATAGTGAACGTTAAATACATGTTAATTTATTGCAGGTGACTACGAAGTATTGATGAACTCAATGTTCCATTCACGAGGCGGAGATCTACGCATCCAAAGATTCAAATACAGCGACCAGTTTATGGAAATGTTTACAGCAGCGTTTAACGAAATGGGTCTACGCAGCGTAGATATAAACACAAACGCTGCAGAAGCTGTCGTAAACCATCAATTTGCCATGTCTAATAACACTCGGCTAAGCACAAATACCGCTTTTCTCAGACCGGTTCGACATAGAAAAAATTTGACAGTAAAAACAGGAGTAACTGTAACTAAAATTGTAATAAATCCCCAAGATAAAACAGTTGATGGCGTTAAATATGAGTCGGAGAAGGGAAAAGAAAATGTAGCTTATGTTAAAAGAGAACTTATACTTACTGGAGGAGCTATAAATAATGTAAGATTATTACATCTGTCAGGCATTGGACCAGCTAAGGAACTGGATAAATTCAATATTACTACATTGCTAGATCTACCTGTTGGAATGCATTATCAAGATCAAGTCACCACGGGTGGATTAGCTTTTTTTCTAGGAGATGTTGCGCCTGTAAGCGAAAATCAAATTATTGGTGACTTTAAAACATGGTTCCAAAATCGCAATGGGCCTTTGGCATCTAGAGGTATTAATCAAATATCTGCTTTTATACAACTGTATGAAAGTAATAATGCTCCGGACGTAGAATTTTCCTTGGAAGGCAATTATATTAGAAGCGATAAGTTTATGCTCACAAATATTAGTGTGCATAGCGCCGAAGAGACTAGCATGCCATTACCTTACTACAACTTGGTAAATATTAATCCCGTGCTCCTGAGGCCTAAAAGTAAAGGAAAAGTAACACTAAATAAACGAAATCCCAAGTACGGTAGACCCGTCATCCAAGCTAACTTATTAAAGGAAACCGAAGATTTGGAAATTCTTGTTGACAGTATTGATATTGCATTACAACTTTTGGATACTAAAGAGATGAAAAAGGCTGAAATAAAATTTGCTCCAATTGACTTATTTCCTTGTGATCGATTAAGAAATAGAGATCAATGGAACTGTATCGCACGACATTACACGAAAGCTTTAAGTAATCCTATAGGAACTTGTCGAATGGGAGAAAATAGCACAGACTCAGTGGTTGATTATGAGTTGAGAATTCATGGAATAGAAGGAATAAGAATTATTGATGCATCTGTTATGCCCACACATGTACGGGCTGGCTTATTTGCGCCAACAATGATGATTGCTGAGAAAGGCGCTAGTATGCTCTTAAAAGATTGGAAGGAAAATAGGGGACATTACTATAGTAGAAAATAAATAAATTGGTTACCTATTTATTAAAATATAATACTAAATAAGTTAAGAATAAAATAATGTTATTGTAAATAAAACAAAGCATTTTCAGTACCATGTAGTTTTTATTAGATCACTGGCTTTTTCAGCTATCATAATAGTAGGCGCTGCTGTTGAACCTCTTGTTATTTTAGGCATTATCGAAGCATCAACAACTCTCAGGTTAGCTACTCCATACACTCTTAAATTACTATCTACAACGGATTCAGGATCTTTAGGTGGTCCCATTTTACATGTACCAACATAATTATGTAAGGGGGCGGAAAAATGTCTTATAATACAGTACCAAAACTCTTCAGATACTTTTTCATGCTGTCTACATTCATTATTTACAATAGGTCGCGGGTCAAATTCAAATTCAGCTGATTTAAACACTTCTGTATCAAAAAGTTTAACTACTTCTTGTATACCTTCTAATAATTTCCTTTCGTCAGTGGAGTCTTTTAAAAAGTTCGGATATATTAACGGTACTCCAAATACTGGAGATGTGGCATTTAAAACGATTTGTCCACGACTCTTTGGAGTCAATAGTGATACACACATATCAATTTTATCATAATACATATTTGAGTCGTGACCTCGGAACCAAATTTCAATATCTGGCGCGCCGAGAACCTCTGAAATACTTGATTCAATAAATCCAACTACTTGAAAATTTGCTGATAGAGGTCCCATTCCTTTTGCATAATATACACTAATATCCTTTAATTTTTCCGAAAATTTTGAAGTCGTTGCCGTTTTGGTTAATTTAATTACTGGTAAACAGACGGACAAGTGGTCATGGAAGTTTCCACCGACAGGTAAATCGTAATATACTTTGATGTCTAAGTATTCTAAATATTCTCTGGGACCAATGCCAGATTGCATCAATAACTTGGGTGAATTTATTGCACCTGTGCTTAAAATAACTTCTTTAGTAGCCTTGGCTTTAATTTTTGTACCATTTTTTATGTATTCTATTCCTAGAGCCTTAAGACTATCTCTATTTTCTTCCAATAATATTTTGGTTACCAATGCTTCAGTTATAATTTCTATATTAGTTCTCAATTTCTTTATGGGTTCAATGAAAGCCGTATACGTACTGACTCTTTCGCCAAAATAAGACATTGTTTGTATTCGCATAAATCCAAGTTGATTTCTTCCATTCAAGTCAGTATAATTATAACCTAACTCATTAAGAGCACTAAGTAGGACGTCTACGTTATCATCGACATAAGGGTATCTTCCGACATCCAGAGGCCCTTGAGTGGAGTGATAGAACTTGTTTTTAGAAATATCCTTGTCATAGTTTCCCTCGGAGTACTTAAAATATGGCAGTAATTGGCTAAAACTCCAACCATCGTTACCATTAAGTGCCCATTCGTCATAATCAGCTGGGCTTCCTCGCATATACGCCATGTCATTAATCGAAGAAGTACCTCCAAGGACCCTACCTTGAACAACTTCGCATCCTTTGTCGGCGCGATTCTGGCAAAAGCTGAAAATCGTTTTAATTATACAATTATTTTAATGAAATATGTGATTATACCATTACCGTAACAATTTACCAGTCGCTCAAGTAAATTGAGAATGAAACATATTTCGCAGCTATATAAATCACTGGAAAACAACGGAAGTTTCACTTCGCTGATTGAGAAAGAGATATAGCTAAATTACTTTACTCATAGTAAGCATATTATTTTTAAGTTTTATTGACGGTCACCAATAGTGTTTGTATTAATGAAATAATTTAAATATCGATTTGTATGAGTCAATTGACGCTTATTTTTATAAACACTTCATTTGAATAATATATTGTCTTAACATACTCTACAATACATACTTAATAGTTTATTAAGATGAATATCTTTTTGCTGAAAGTTCTAAATTACCTAAGAAAACAAATTTTTAATTACCCTTTTTTTGGTCTCATCGAATATTGCCAATCTATACTAGATCCCTTAAACTCACTGGTCAATCCCGGAATTAGAGCCATTTTTGGTTCAACAGGGCCGGCCTCTACTAACAGAACCTGTAAAGAACGTAGGTATTTTACTCAGATAGATGATACTATGATTATTTATTATGTAAGCAGTTGGTATCTATAACTAAACATATTACATGTTTGACCAGAAAAGGACAACGGACAGGAAATGTTAAAACTTCTATCGTACCTTCCATTTCCGATTTTCCGACAAGCGACTTGCTACCACACAGCCAGCGGTTCCTCCGCCAACTACAATGAAATCATATTCTTCTTCCACTTCTGCGCTATCCTCTTGAAATCTATCATCTTCCGTAACCTTATAACGAGAGGAGGGTTTAACGTTTTGTATAGGATTTGGCACAAACTTTTCCTCATACTTCATTTTCTTTTTCTGTGTGTTTACAAACTCGCGCCGAGGGGGTCCAAAGTAGTTAGGCTCTGGTCCTATGTGACCGTAAAGAGTATGAATGAGGGATATGAGAAGTATAGCAGTTGGAGCGCATTCAATTCTGCCGTCACATATGCTACATAAATCATCAGTTATATTACCAGCTGATGTCATGGCATGTTTCAGTCCTTTTCTGCGATTTTTTTAGCTTTTTCAAAATGTAATTAAACCATTGGCACTTAAATCTCAATTTCGAAACATTTTAAATATATTTACTGCTTCTTCTTCTTGTTACATTACTTTTCTACCATCGCTCTTTCAGTAATTGTTGACGACTCCACGGTTTAATTTTGTAAGTTGATTTCCGTTATTATATTTAGAATTTTAAATACATGTTGTTTATGAACCCATCAGCTCTATTAGAACCGGCACACCGTTGTGCATAATAAAGTGAATACTAGCAGTATGTCTGTTTATCTTTCCGATTGTCGTTCCACTGATGTATGCGTGACGTCATCTGCATTCTTGGGAAAATGATACACGCATTAGCGCGTCCGTTCGTCCTGCCGTGCATTATATCTTAATTTATTCAGGTTCTGTTATGTTTCTTAATCATATGCAAATCTTCATTGTTAACATGTTTGTACAACCGGTAGACTCACATACATATTAAAAAAACTTTCTTTTTAAATGCTGTTTTTATTTTACAGTTTATCTTTAGTATAAAGGTCATATATTATTTATATCAAGCATAGTAGTAAATTAATCTTGTTCGACATTAATAATTTGGTTCATTCAATATGATGTATTAGGTTGGATTCACATGTGTGCCGATTATATTAATTAAACTACCAAAATAGTTCACGAATAAGACAGTCATCAAGGCATCTCGGAATTTTACAAGGGACTTACAATCTGCCGATGTTTCGGTTTGCCAGTTACATTTCCACCAATCATCATTGGTGCGTGAAGGTGTCAGCTCTTAGCCTCCTCACTTAGAAGAAAGGCGAACGAAGTGGACCATAAATGGGTTGACGAGAGATGTAGTGGACTCTAACAATCAGAATTTTGCAAATCAGCACTAAGTACTTAACTCTTTCAAAGAAATAACAAAGGACGCATTTAAATTTGATGAAAATTAAATGTAGTAGGCTGTACGTTTTTTCCGTCGTCAGTCGATATCGCCAGATAAATCCAGAGGCTAAAGCATTGCAAACGATGCGGTGTGTTTGTTATTGTGGGATGTCGCCGAGGTTTATTTGTTTATTTTCCCGGAGTTTCTCTACATTGACGCGTTCCACTGATGAATGGACTTGCATTGAAATGTCTTTGTCGAACTTTCTTTTTTTTACTTACAAGAAGTTTGTGTGTACTTGTGTACCAGCTGGTGGTAATGAGTCACTGCACCAGATAAGCTGAAAATTTCTATCAAAATGTGTTAAGTATAAGTTGGTAGTACCAACCATACTTCTATTCGAGCAAAGAACACGAATGAGAATGAAAGACCTGATTTAAGATGGGTTTTTGTTAATGGCAAAAATTCAGAAATTTTCCATGGCTTTCAGTGCCCTACAAGCAATCTACACAAGGGGACACTAGGGCTGGTTGTGACGGTTTTTGGTTATGACATTTGTATTTTTTTTAATATTTGCGTCCTGCAATAAATTGTGTGTCGATTTAGGTTATATTTTGTAGTTAAATAGCTCCTACAAACCCATTGTGCGTTTTCAAAACTCTATCATACGTTATTTAATGCGTAGATTGTGAAGCACGCGACTTAATCCCCAGGTAGCTTTACGAGGTTGTCTAATAACTAATCTCCGAAATGGCGTCATAAATTAGGAATTCATGAGTTATGCGGATTTTATGGCAGTTTTGAATACACCGTGGATTGCCGTAAGTCACCATGCAGCATGGCGGCACCCTTGCTCTGTCAATATTAATAACTTCATAACTCGGTACTGGCTGTTCAATTTTGTATTTTACACGATGTAAGTACCTTTCAACATTTAAACAGGATTTTATTTATCTGCATATAATATAACGAACCCATTTTCTTGTCAAATCTTGTAAGGTAATTAGAAATACTTGCTTTTAGGTAGGTAGGTAGGACTAGAAAATTTTACATAGGTGTTGCTTTAGTTACGAAGACCATACAATTACGAGTTTTCTATACTCCAGACCAGACCAGATATTACGCTCATGATAGATTCCAGACAAGGAACCCTCTCAACGGTTAACAGCAAATTGGTAATATTCAATAAGATAAAAAAATTCGACAGGACGGATTAAATTTCCTCTGAGAAGTTTTAGCGCATGCCAAGACAATTAACAAACAACATTAAATTAATAATAACCTCGATAATAACACTGTAATTCAACTCATAATTTCAAATGACGAATAAAAAAATTCTCAGAAGGTACCTACTTCCCGCCGCGCTGCAATGACATGCAGTTAAATGTGAACAAACCTACAATTTAGCAACGCTTTGTGTAATGACAGACACAGTGACCACACGACCACTGGGACGCTCGGAAACGTAATTGCTTTATTTTACGCCGTTTATCGTATTTATAATTTTTTCCACAAATCGTATTTGAAATAACTTGGAGCGTAAGAACAGTTTTTTTACTGTTGGTAATACTGACGACAATAAAATTACATAATATATGGGCTATAACCAGTCATTAAAATTAAATTAGTTTTTAAGTCGTGTGCATAGATATAAAAAAAGATATAGAGCAGCATTCATATTTATTTCGGTGTTCGTATCCTGCTAAATTATTAAATAATATTTATGTATCTTTAATTCAGAAACGCATATAAGAGCCGAAATATAGAAAAACGATAGGTAACGTAAGAAATAGTAAATTGCAGGTATCATTTTGCTGCGTTCCTATTTAAAGATTGATATTGTAATAATTAAAATGTATTATTGTGTTATTTTTGTAGACACATACATTAGATATTATTACAAACAACCTTACGTAAATTGGCGTGAAACCATAATATAATAATTATTATTTTCTTAAGTGGTTCGAACTTATTCAGTAATCGGGACGGAAGCAATTTATTCTGTTCCCAAAATATTAGCGGCACTTGAAACAAAACATAACCATTATTTTAATTGAGAAATTAACTAAAGCCGTCGGTCGAGGGCCACGGGCGCATTCGTCAGAGCACGCAAGCTCCCTCTATTAAACGAACAATAATACAACGGAACGTAATTGTTATTGCAGCTTAATGTCGTACAATACCAGCCAATAATATCGTTAGGCCATAACCGAAACATCCCGGGGGCGAATAAAATGACCACCAAATGAAAATATGGCCGAAACGGCATTGTAACAATTAGTTTTAATTCGTCGAGTTAGGCGGCTTAGCACAACGCCATCTATGAGTAGCACTCTGAAGTTTATTTGCGTAGTTCCGCTATCGCCCGCAGCGGCGTGCTGGCATCGTAAAAAGTTATTACAGGCTTAAAGCGGCGCGAAATGCATTTTGTAAATTGGTATTGATTTTAAATTATTGCTCTGAATCGCCGATTCCGTGCATAAAGTTCAGTGGATTCGAGTCGTTTGTAGTTATCGTATTGCTTTTCGGAGTGTCGCATCGGTTCGACAATACTAGTTTCCTTTTGCGCTATTTGGCTAATATCCAGTACGTTTCAGCTTTCAAGCGATTGGTTCTCTTATGACAAATAATAATATAATCGCTATAACGAATATAAAGACAATATAATAAAAAGCCTAAGTACATACCTATAATAATGATTTACTGTTTTTCGTTCTCCGTCAACCAAAAAACGAATCTGTATCAATTCCATCGCCGCGCCGGTCGGTCACGCGTCACGCGTCACGCGTCACGGCTGACCACTTACCCCTGTCACTGCAGTTCGTCCAAATAATTTAGTGCAAGAAATAAATGGAAGCTTCCGGCTTTGTAACGCTACACTAAACATGCTGATACCATCACGGTAACGGGAGCTCAGGAAAATAATAAGCTTGGTTATGGACTAGATTTCAAATATTTTTTCTTAAATTCTAGTTCATAACCCAGTCGGTAAAAATAACGACCTCAAAATCGATAAGTAGAGATAACTCAAAAGCTGCCCGTCAGACTACAAACCGCCTACAAACTATTTGATAGTTTGGCGGGTTGTTGTTTATCAGTTATGTTATGCTTTTGTAAATAAATAAATTAAAAAAAGATGTCGTTCTTTATATGGGACTAGACGAAAAGCACTATTTATTGACAACAGCACCATGCACCAGAATCGGTCGTAATTATAGGTAGTTACTAGCTTCCGCCCGCAGGCTTCGCCCGCGTGGAATTCGTTTAAACTTCGCCCCCATATTTCACCCCCTTCGGGGTGGAATTTCCAAAAATCCTCTCTTAGTGCTCCCCTACACTCCCCAAGGAACATACATGCCAAATTTCAGCTTCTTCCGTTCAGTACTTTCGACTGTGCGTTGTCTGTCAGTCAATCACCATGCAGTAACGCAAGAGTTTTATATATTAAGATATGGTATTGCTACTCCTCCCTTAAAAACCAACTTATTACCTACTTATGCTCACAGTTCAGCTTCACTTGTAAAAAAAAATACTTAAGGCACTTTAAATTCTCGTCGTCAATCTAAACTGAATTTTAATCACAAGGGCGGAAAACGTTGTGTGGGTTGTGTGGGTTGCAATTAAAACGAAGTATAGGCCATTAAATACTACCTTCTTGCTTAAACCGAGGATTCTTCTTGTATCAGATAAGGGCTTGAGCATCAGTTCTTTCTTCTCTTTTCCCTTTGCACGCAATGAGTCGGTGAGTCTTTATTAGTGTACTAGTAAATCCGCCCTCGCTTCGCTTCGGGGAACCAGTCCCTTCAAAAATCTCTATAAATATTAACAAATTATGTTATTCCGATGTCTAAGCTATATTACTGCAAAGTTTCGTGAAAATCCGTTCAGTAGTTTTTGCGTGAAAGAGTAACAAACCCACACACACACTCACTCACATACATCCTTACAAACTTTCGCATTTATAATATTAGTAGGAAGTAGGATAAGAAGTAGGAAGTAGGATTGGCCGCCCACGGGTGATCAACACTGCTTACTATCTCGCGGCTCATCTAGTCAAATTTACATAAAAAAGTAATAATTTTCAATTCAATAAAAAGTGAGTGGAATTGTCAGTTCGTCCGTTCACAGCGGCGTGTATCATGTCCGTGTGTACCGTGAGACCTGTTGACAACAAGATTAATTGTTGCTGCGGGTACCAACACGTTCATTTACCAATTATACTTGGAAATGCTCTAACTGTTTCAGACATGCGATTGCTCTGTGGTAAAAACTCTAGGTACTGTTATTATTTTGATGTTTGGAGTTGTGGAGAAACAGATGATTGCCTTTTAAAATGGTTACTGGGTCTCGTGACTTGCTTTTATAAATACTTCATCTTTTTTTCTCGGAATTAAGGTAGCAAATGAGCATGCAGCACCACCCTCTTCCTGCCACTCATGACGGTGTCCTTTTTTTCGAGGGAGAAATCTTCAAAAGATACTCAATTGTGTGATGTGGGATCGTACCCACATGATGTATAAGTAGAACTTGTACAACGTTTGCTTTTAGGTCCACTAATTTAGGCTATGCTGTAGTAAGGCTTGTCTGTCAGTTGTAATGTAAGCGTTTCATTTAAGTCTGTAGATTTAGCAATTAGGCTTAAGTGTTGACCTAGGTCAACAAAGCAGCTAGTTTACACATCTATCCATATAAGTGGCATACCTAGATTCCTTTGCCCCTAGTTGGTAGTTTGCGAGTGGCGTAACTCACCCAATCCACTTTCCCGCCACATTCTGACGTAATGTAACCCCTTAAACACCGAGGGCCCTAGTATAAAATAATAAATATGTAATTAAATAACACTTGCCTTGGGGTCCTTGGGCTACACTTACTTTACACAAAAATACACACGTTTGAACGTGTTCCGGCTGAGGGCTTATAAGTTGGGAGTCAGTACTTATCTATTCCCATTATTTCTTAGTTAGTAAACTTAACAATCGACGACGTCTTAACTGTACCTACTCGATGTTACCGACAGTTACCACTTACCATCAGTTAGTTCTTTTGCAGTTTGGTATAAGGTCTCAGTTATACAAGAGGTTAACCTGATACCGTGTATTATAATACAATCAAGCAGATAATCCCGCTTGCTCAAAACTTTTGTTGATCGCTCTAGCTTAGTCGAACAACAGAACGTCAATATTATTAACATACCACAGCCACTCCCATGGCCGAATTCCCCCTAGTCGTGGGGTATAATGGGCCGTAATTGCCAGCTTCCAGGGCCTGCGGCGTGCGTGTGGCAGGTAACCCGGCCCGACTACATTTCGGCTGCGGCCTCTCGTTATAATGTTAGCCGGTAGCGAGGTTTCAAAGAATATTACTTTAAATATTTTTACGAAATGAAGTTTTTGAATATTAAGAATATCGCTGGTAAAAGATCCTCGTGATAAATTGACACTAAATCGAAAACGAGTGAATAGACTGGTAGCGAATAACGAAGAGGCTACCAAGTTCGAATAAACTTTTATTACATTTCATAAGTCGTTTACATACATCGATTTCCGCTTTCTCGCCTCTTCTCGCCGAGTACCTCCCTATACGCGGCGGTTAAAGTTCAGGCATTTTAGTTTTTAAGAGGAGAATAAATGGAGTCTCTTATACTACGAAAATAATAATAATAATAATCTTTAATAATAAATCTTTATTTCAGACAATATACATACATTTACAAAGTAAAATGTATGTACAGAGGTCCATATCATAAATACCTTACAGACTAACATACATAAAAATATACTTAAAACTTAAAATACTTAGGTAGTTTTATTTTAAAGTTTGTCAGACAGGATAACATCCGATTTGCATATTTTACTCATTGAACTTGGTTGGAACTTAAGATAATAAAACAAAATAAAATATGCTTTTAATAAAGAGGTAGGTACTCATTAAAATCATGCGAAAAAATGTACATGAATCCAGACTATGCAAATACAAGTCCACTTAACAGCCGGTGTCATTAGTATTCGGTAATTAAAGTTGTCGGTAACGGTAACAATATTATTATAATAACTGTACCAGATCTCGTTCCCATGCTGGACGGTGACGTAATCACTGCCTAAACATTTGTGTGCCATTTAGTATAATTGGCATGTCGTGGGCGGTTATTAATTGGCGTACACCGTAAACTGGACAATAAGGATGTAAATACAACACAAATATTTACACCTACAACACAAATACAATTACAATATACAATCACAATTCACATACATCTATAGACTATAGTTGATTGAACCTCTGCACTTCCTTTCGACATACCACTAGAGAGCCTTTATTATTACGTTTATAATAAAAGTGGAGCAGAGGCTTACCATAAGAGAGTCTTTAATACTGATTTTATATTAAAAGTAGAGCAGGTTAAAAATGTTTTGATATCGGATATGTCTTGGAAATCTTAATCTACAAAAAGAAAATCTTATCCTGGCTAATACATGTAAAGTTAATGTCTGTTTGTCTGTTAGAGCTTAGAGCCAAAGATGCTACCCGATGCATGCAGAAGATTAATTTCTAACACGAATAACCGTAAAAAATAATTGGAAGAGTCACGTTGAAACTCGCTCTGATCCTGAGGAGACGTACGACAGTATTGACAGATGAGAGACCTCGCGCAGGTCGCAAGGTTAATCAACTAGTACACTAGTAACATTTATTATAGTATGTAGACCGTTGTGGCGACGCGTCTCTGACATCGTTACATCATAACGGGAGGCCAGCCGCTCGCATCATCTGTTACTAGGTCTAATTAAATTATATCATTAATATTATTACTGGTAGATATCATTATATCCTTGAAGCCGCGTCGTTAGATGTCATTCTCTTGAGTTAGGTGACAAAGGACCCGTCGTGTTCTGACATACATACATTACATGGGATTAGTACGCAAACAGAACAAAATGGAAATCTCTTAGGTATACAAATAATATTAATTTATCTTCACTGAAGCATTTGATAATTATCTTTTCGGAGATAATTTTCGAAAATTAGTGAATCTCAACTATTCGATGCTTAAATGATTTGTACACCGTTCGAACCATAATTATGGCTATGTCTGCTAATAATATTATTTACTAAGTTTCCCGCCCACGCCTTCACCTGCGTGGAATTGTTGCTTCGGTTAATCCCCCTTTTTAGCCCTTTGGGGGGAGAATTTCCAAAAATCCTCTCTTAGTGCTCTCCTACACTCCCCAAAAACATTCATGCCAAATTAGCTTCTTGCGTTCAGCAATTTTGGTTGTGCGTTGTTTGTCAGTCACTCAGTAGTGGAAGAGTTTTATATAAGTATTGATAGTATTTATTGTCTCACAGATACAGTTATAACTAACCTACCATTAATTAGTTAGTTTGCGAAGTGACTTTCCTTTTTTACGATGTTGTCGGAGTGAGGCGAGGCCGGTTGTCTTGTTGCCTTCCGGCCGATATAAAACAACTAGGTTTATTAACATTTGACCCAGATTTTTAGCATCTTTCATATTAATAAAATATAGATGGTCAAGCAAACTTTACACATTATAGCATGAACTATTTCTTGTCAGCTTACATATCCTTTCCGACAGCAGCATGACCTTATGACATTTCTTTAACATATTTTCCTGCTAGCTGATTTTAAAGGAGACCGATTAAGTGGAAACACTATGAAAATTAGGTATATGTACGTATGTATTGCAGAAAAATGTCGACCCCGGGAACAACTATAATAGGCTATGGGGACGTCAATCACTATAATATCTGTGAGATGATACAATTTTTGACTGACATATTGTCTGACCTCATCGCATGACATCATTACATAACGGGAGACGGTTGATGGCCGGAGCCCGAATATTAAAAATAAATTAATTCCCCATAAAAACCCGAAGGAGTAGGTATTACGTAACGCCGCGACGGCCGTGGACAATCGTGATCGATGGAGACGCTTTGACACTTGCAGCGGCCGTATTCTGGGGCGATACTGCGATGTTATTGCGATATCGCTTTATAATCATCATACATATAAAAGATAACTGATCAATCGATTTATGTTAGAGTTACTGCTTATTGCAACACAATACTTATCATAGAAATGTAGGATTCTTGACTGCTTGTCTGTGGTTTGTATAACTAACGTTAGAAATAACTGAACTGATTTGAATACAGTTTAAATTGTTGTAATAAAGTAAGTTTGGGATAACATTTGGTGTTGTTTTATTGCAATTGGTGCACAATGAATAAAAAAATATGTCAATTAAATCCCGTAATTGTTTTTGAGTGTGGATCCTAAGACGTCGCTTTTCCGTAACAATTATACACTCATACTCTCGCATTCCTCTAACATTCTCGTGTCGCTGGCTCATGAACAAATAATTATTATCATAACTGTATCCCTGGGAATCGAAACGACAATGCAACAAACAACTGTGATACTCTACGGTTAAACTGATTTCTTTTTATTGACATCAGATTAAGAAGACTTGTATTGTCTAATATCGTACTAGCAATAATTTAGGAAACTTTTGTAGATCTCAACTTCTTCTTTTCTCAATTTTTGAATAAACGATAAGTTAATTAGGTACTTACTGAAGTAAATTGAAACCATTTGGAAAAATGGCAATTTTGTAACGATTATTTATCAACTCGATTCGATTCCAACTTCGAATCGTTATCTCGATCCAGAATACGACATTTTACATTCAAAATTCAAAGGGTAATATGATTAGTAACGTATTCGTTTCGGATTCAAACAACATTGCCTACGTGTTTTGTGTTGAGTTATGTAATCCTTATTTTTATTACGCCAAGGTCTGAAATTTCTCGGATGCATATCTTCGTGACTTGCACGAGCGATATGGGAACGGAATAATGGGACATGGTAAATTTGATGGTGTGTATAATTACGTGTTGACTAGCCTTTTATTGTAGTCATTATGACGGGTCACTTGAAATATTGTCCGAGTGATGTATTGTCGTTGTCCTTCCAAGTACAAAAGAATCGTGGAATGAATTGAAACCTTTTTTCATGACAAATGGTAAATGACGCAAAGGTTGCCATGCCATGACGGTTGTTCAAAAAGTTTTGGATTCCATTCCTAGCGCGACGAAAATTTTAATCGTAAGTTAAAATGTTTGGTCTCCATTTGTTGTTTGTTTTTCCATACATCTCTACTATAAAACGCCTTGTATTTGGTCTCTATTAGCGAGCGTTTCAATGAGATGCATCTGGTGAGCAAACCGAACACGCGGCCGAGATACCATCGGGCGCCGCCTATTAGACGCGGCCAGACACCTTGTACTTACTGCAGTTAACTCGCAGTTCTATACGCTATCGATCAAATGCATACTTTCAGTCACAAGTGACGCTTTGGTTTGGTCGACCTTCGTAGGGAAGAGTAGGTTTTCTTCACTCTTGTTGGTGCCAACTGCTGAGACATGATTGTGAGGTTCGCTGTGCAGGTACGTTCACGAACTATCTCTATCTCTATCTACTTCTATCCTCTCAAAGGTTGTCTGGAAGAGGAAGAGAGAAAGAGATCGCTACTGTAACGATAAGACCGTCTTGTGTATACCATAATTTAAGTTTAAATCAGGTGAACAAATAAAGAATATTTGTATCGTATTGTACATGATAAAACAGCGTGCACACTAGGAAACTGTAGGTGCCTTTGTTTTAAGATAACCAACTTTAAGTATGCCCTGGACTAGCCAACTTTTATTCGGGTGTACCTGCCTCTTCTCATCGAGTATTTAAACACGGCGTAATGTCAAAAAGTGCTTTGGAGTAATGTTTTTCGTGGCTTTTTCGTAGGAATTATCGGATGGAAATCTTCTTTGTTGTGAACGGAAAACGTGCAACCTAAATGGAAAATCCTCTATCGCTCTCTTCAGCTTAATCTTTTATTATTCGTTTAAGGCCGAGGCCGCATTACGGCTAAACCGCCGCGGTTTCTAACCGCGTAATTCTGTGATTCAAGGAAAGCCATACAAGCGGCCGCACTTGCGGTGCTCTCCCGCGACTGATAGTGTATGCGGTTCGGGCGGTTTTGCGGTTTGACAGTTAACCGCTAATTTTGTAACTCAAGGGAACATAAGCAAGCGGCCGCATATGCGGTTTCCTCCCGCGACTGATTTTAAAACCGTGATTTTTTACAGATTTGTTCGCGGTTTGCCTAGGTACTTGTACCAGTAGTCGGCCTTTTCTGCCTTTTATGTCGAATAATAATGTCTTGGACAAAGGACCTACAGTGGTCTCGTAGGAAGGGTATGACGACCTAAAAAACTGTCAGAATGGCGCAACTTATGGGAAGCCTATGTCCAGCAGTAGACGCAGAAAGGCGAATGGATGTTGATGATGATTTTTAATTAATCGTTAGTATTATATTGTCTTGGTTGGTTTACACTTTGAGACTGATTGTCGTGTAAGAAGCTGAGCAGTGGGTATAAGGCGGCCGAGTTCTGGATGTTGCAGGTTGATGACTGGAGAAAAATTACTTTTTTTTGGTTTAAATATTTTTCTTATTTTCACTTAAAACGTTGAGAATTATTGATAACTGTTAACTGATTTATTAATACATTGGTTACCAAAATAGTACACGCGGTCCAAATTAAGAAATCCTCTAAAGACTGACTACTGGGTCTTCTACCCTATATTGGAGCACACAAATTGACGCGGAAACCGCGAGCGGTTTCTGTCAAGGATTTAAAAATACTAAATAGGCCCTGCACTCCCGATAAATATTTGCGCGTTATTCCTATGTGCATGAACTTGGCGCGCAGTTGAATTTGGTTGTTATATTAGAAAAAGAAAAAAAAATACATATTGGTATCTCGCTTTTGCGTACCGTAATTCTGTCACATTAACCATTTTAACAGAAGTACTGTTTTAAAAATAGTGAAAATAATTGATGACTCACTTATTTACTTAGGAAATGTGATTCCTTTGGACTTATTTGTGTTTATTCATTTATTAAAACACTTTTTGAAGGCACAGAAATCCATATTCTATATTTTTGAGGACGTAATTACTAAAAACAATTGAAATGTAAGTAACGCGCACCATTCGCTGCTGCCTACAAAATACTACGACTTCATGTATGTGGTTTATGCATTCCAACTATGTCCCTTTCTCGTGCGCCTAAAATATGGTAGTCATATTTATTATTTTTATATCTTTGGCTTACAGAAAACAGACATGACAATGACAATATTAACCCCAGAATAGTCGCGCCTTTCCATGAAACGTGAATGATGGCGTGGGGAGCATTTTGTCGCCCATGTTCAAACATAAGTTTTTTAAACTATCAGAAAGTAATTAGTTACATTAGTACTTTCTGATATAGTTTTGTACTTAGTGGGATATAATATAAGTTATTTTACTTTCACTTTTTTTACTTTCAGCATAATGTTTACCTTAAACTACGTTAAAAATTAAATTATATAACTTAATAACAAAATGAAACATTTTCAATATCTACGATATAATATTATGTACTTGAGCATAATAGTCCTGCCTGCCACATAAACATACAATGTTCGTTGCATAGTAACTTTGTGTCTATTGCAACCTTTTTTGTCCTTCTGTTTTTTGGATGGACATCCTTTCCTATACATGTTTAATATATACACACAGCCGTGGACGGCAAAATGTTCATAGCGCGAGCACTTTAGGGTCAATCTTCTGACGTCGCGTCAGCGAGAATACAGAAACCATAGAGTACCTACGTACATAAACTGTCTTCTATGATGTTGAGTCATTGTTTGTAGTTGTCACTGTTTTGTATTTATTAAACAACTCTTACTATTATGGTCGCTAAAGCATCCAAATACTTATAGCTGATTAATTTACAAAAATAAGTTAATGCATAAAATTTATAGTTTTCTAAATAAAAGATTATGCAAAGAAAGTGTGCCTATGATAATTATGGATATGAAAATTTTCATCTGATTCCCCATGACTGTCATTCATTGTTAATTTCAATAACTGTCAAGAACTGTAACATAACAAGCAATTTTTGGTAAGGTCAAATGGCTACATGTTTTGGCAAAAGTTTGGCTTGTTTGGCAAATTTCGTATGAAGTTTAGGAATGGAGCATGTCTATACACTTTTTATCTCTATGGTCGCGGTTTTTATTCGTAGTGTGTGCGCTTTGCGCGGTTACGCGGTTCCGCGGTTTACAACCGCGTGAAAAAAACCGTAATGCGGCCTCGCACTAAAACCTTTTAAAAAATATAATGACAAGTTTATTATCATGACATTAATTTCATCTTTTTGTTTCAGGTAACGCTGCTTTCACGAGTAATAATTTGTTGCAAAAAGGTAAATTATATAAAAATTGTTTCACTGCTAAAACTACCTACTATGACCTGTAAAGACGGATAGCATTCAAAATTGCCGCACCGAATGATGATTAGATATTATCAACACAGAAGAACCTAGTTGATCATACACATTACATACAAACCTACATATTACGACACATTCGGAATAATGACGAACATCATAATTTATACACGGCGCAACATAATGAGATGAACTATAGAGTGCAGACTGATTTTTATCGACAAAAACATATTTGTCTAAAAAAATATTAGATTTATTTTGATTTTTATAAGAACCTAACGTATATACTGTCACAACTTTTAAAGCAAAAAGCCTATGACATTATAATAAACTACAGTAAGTTTTCAATAACCTCCTACATAAATTAAGTAATGAAAAGAATAGGTGTTAACGTACATAAATCACTTTTTTCACTAAGTTTTGCCGTATCGACCATTTTAATAGTTCTTACGACTCCCTATCGTACTAGATACTAATAGTTTAAATAAAAAATCTGTAGGTATGCAGCGATAAGACTTCCAAGAACCAAATAGACGAAAACACAGCGACCTATCATTACAACATTAGCCACGATTCGGGCGAAGCTTCTCAAATTGCGGTCAATTTCAATGATTCAATCGCGTTTAAAATTGTTCTTAATATTACGGTTATATAGAATGATACGGTACCAGACGAACGGCGTTTATCTGCGCGGGCGGTAACCGCAGAAATAGTTTAACTGAAACGTTTACGCACGACTTTTGTACTTGGTATTGATATTTTTAACCGAGTTAAAAAGCCCAAAGCAATGATATCTTTGGCGTAAATAATATATGTCACTAGGGTACTAAAAGAAAGGCAGTAAAATTCCTCTAATTAACGGAATTTAAATTTAGGTATTTCTTTCTTTTCTTTTCGTAGCTGTCTTCCGTATCAATACCGTAGGAAAGTGTGGCTGCTCCTATATCATATGATGGGTTTTATTTTATGTTTTATATTTGTTTAAGGCGTATATTTCAATTTCTGATTCTATTTACGTCTGTTTTTAACAACGTTTGACAGATTATCATATAAGAATACCATCCCTTTTGAACTTTGTACAAAGTAATGTCGCACTTCGTCTGAGGAGCCTTTAAAAAAATTGTAGCTTATAAAAGATTGAATTAAAGATATATGTTTTATTTGAACCAATTCTTTTGTTACAATTCAATATTAAGTCTAGCATTTTAGCTCGTGTTTTTTGTGCTATGATTCAGACCCACTTTGAAATCGGGATTTGTTTAAATAATATTATAATGGTTGCACATTTAATGAAAGTAAATCTGTCGTTTTAAATTTAATCTTAATCCCGCAAGCGTCACGAAATACAACAGCAATCAAACTTAAAAAATAAGCAATTTAACTCAACGGACCATATAAACTGGATTTCAATGAATAGGTTGTACACAAAGATGTATTAAATATCTAGATGGAACATCGAATCCCCGAAAACGTTTCAAAAATTTGCCGCCAACAGTTGGCAGCCAATTTTATATCATTACGCACAGATTACGCACACATAGACAATAAATGAACGCGAAAAACATCGCCTACACGCACACATGCTTGATATTGTTGCCTTGTTTTTTTTGTTTTCATTGTAGGGCGACGCTCAATCTAGATATTTAAATCATTGGTTGTACATAATTATATGAAAATCACCTGTACGTTTCCTGTGGTAATTTTTCGCGGCGAATAATTTAGGATCTATAACGGTTTAAAAAACCTGCTGAGCAACAAGTCTCATTTTTAATTTAAAAAAACCTATTCTGTAATCGAGTTTCAAGTTTTACACTTAATATTTATCTTGTTCAGGGTTATGTTTCCTCAGTGTGTAATTTATTTCGTTAATTAGCAAACGTTAAAATTAATCGGAAATTCAAAAGCTTACCATATTTCAAATCAATATCAAATTCATGTTGCTGATGTCAAACTTGTCTTGTCATTTATTATTTGTTGATAATTAATTATGTAAAGCCATTGAAATAAATGGGAATCGAAAAATTCTTGAGAATTGAGAACGACTGCTTAATCATGATATTTTGTAGAATACGGGTAGGTATTACCTGCGGTTATGTTCACCTGCACCTTATGAACGAAATTTAATTCCCTATTTTGTTGTGTTAAGGGCGGATTTTCTGAAAACTGTTTAACTAGAAAGTCAAATATCTGCTAACTTTAGTAACTAGTTAAACAACACATGGATTTTAACAACTTCTGTATACCCTCCAATGGGATAGTAAAAAAAATGCGTGTTTGGCTACTGACGACTGTGAGTGAGTGTACGATTTAATTTTTAGAAGCTTTTATTGTACTTGCGGTTTTGTATGTATGTATATTCGGGTCAAACCTTGCAGCTGACCATAACTTCGTCTTCTTACTCTACGCACTTGAATTTAGCTTGAGTTCCTGACCGACCGCTACGCCCAGGATTGGCTTCAGACAAGGGAACACCTTAACGCTTTAACTAAAATTACTTAGCATAAAAGCGTATTTTAAGTATTCCAAACTAATGGCGACTGGACCGCCACACCGCCAACTAGACGAAATTTATTGCACATAACTTTCTCCGCATATGTTATACTCGGCATCCACTTACACCGTGAGAACTGGATTCCAGCTTTTTGGCCATAAAAATGCAAAACATCAATGTAGTTTAATCTGTATTCTCACGGTGCGGCCATCTATAAACATATTGTTGTACTCGTATAAGTAAACTGTTTTTTAATTACAGGTTGTGTAGTTTTTAACGAGTTACATAAACAGGAGGTTCACAATTCGTCGCGTTCGTCTTCTTTCTTTGCTCATTTATTATTATTCGCAATTTCGCACTATTTTAGTTTTTTTACCTTTCCATTAAACGAATGAAATTTTTCAAAAAAAGGGAAGCTATTGATTTATCGTAGAGTTCAAAAACAATTTTATCACTCAGGGATAGTCTTGTGGTCAACTAGTTTCCAGACATTTATTGTGTAGTAAGGTTCGATGTAAGACAAATATGTAATGACAAAAACTAATTATTTCTCTGAATGTTTCTCACAATAGGTTAATTTTGAAAAGGGTCATTAATAGACCTAATGATAATTCAAACCGTTGAAAACTTTGATGGAGTGCAGTTCTTACTAGTAAATTAACCAAATAGTTTTCTCAGAGTAATTACTTCCTGAGATTAAAATTAACTACATATTGGATAATATGTTTAGTAAGCTCATTGAATACATTTTGATGGACAAAATGAAGAAAGCGTTAATTACAGCCTATTTAAATTAAAATTAATTTGTGCTAGTGCAGTGATTCTCGCGGCGATCTCTATCGAGCACCTACAAGGGGTGTGTCAACTCTGTCAACGGAACAAGAAAATAGCGATTTATAAAAAGAAGATGGGGTTTTAGCAGGTTGTGATATTACTTTACACTAGTGAAGTTAGACATTTAAATAGAATTAGCACTTAAAGTAACTGTAAGAAACAAAAAAAACAACAACGAGCAGGGACTCTATCCAAAACTGTAAGACAAACCAAGAGGACGACAAAATGATTGGTCATCTAAGACAAGATAGGGTATAAAGGATAAAAAGGGTAGGTTGCGAGCCAGCTGGGATTTATTTATTTAAACAGGAGTGTTACCACCAAAATAGTGGCCGGCCTCTGTTGCATCTTACGAAGCCGTAGGCCTCCGTCATCGAAACTGTGTCAGTGTTTTAGGCTGACCCAATACGATCCTTTGCAATTGCAACCTGTAACTGTGAGTGGAGAAAGAGAAAACAATGATTCCTTGGGAGTTTCTTGCCACTTCTTCTTCCAAGAGCACTCACCGTAGGGATTTGTTGAAGCGATGGCGTAATGTGACTTTCGAAAAGTGTTTGTAAAAACTTGCTTCGAAGAAATAAATAATTTGAATTTGAATTCGATCCAATACACAATGGCAGTTCGAAGCAGAGACCCTAAAATATTAAAAAATATAGGAGAACAACCTAAGGCCGAGGCCGCATTACGGCTAAACCGCCGCGGTTTCTAACCGCGTAATTCTGTGATTCAAGGAAAGCCATACAAGCGGCCGCACTTGCGGTGCTCTCCCGCGACTGATAGTGTATGCGGTTCGGGCGGTTTTGCGGTTTGACAGTTAACCGCTAATTTTGTAACTCAAGGGAACATAAGCAAGCGGCCGCATATGCGGTTTCCTCCCGCGACTGATTTTGAAACCGTGATTTTTTACAGATTTGTTCGCGGTTTGCCTAGGTACTTGTACCAGTAGTCGGCCTTTTCTGACTTTTATGTCGAATAATAATGTCATGGACAAAAGGACCTACAGTGGTCTGGTAGGAAGGGTATGACGACCTAAAAAACTGTCAGAATGGCGCAACAACCTATGTCCAGCAATAGACGCAGAAAGGCGAATGGATGTTGATGATGATTTTTAATTAATCGTATTATATTGTCTTGGTTGGTTTACACTTTGAGACTGATTGTCGTGTAAGAAGCTGAGCAGTGGGTATAAGGCGGCCGAGTTCTGGATGTTGCAGGTTGATGACTGGAGAAAAATTACTTTTTTTTGGTTTAAATATTTTTCTTAGTTTCACTTAAAACGTTGAGAATTATTGATAACTGTTAACTGATTTATTAATACATTGGTTACCAAAATAGTACACGCGATCCAAATTAAGAAATCCTCTAAAGACTGACTACTGGGTCTTCTACCCTATATTGGAGCACACAAATTGACGCGGAAACCGCGAGCGGTTTCTGTCAAGGATTTAAAAATACTAAATAGGCCCTGCACTCCCGAAAAAAATATTTGCGCGTTATTCCTATGTGCATGAACTTGGCGCGCAGTTGACTTTGGTTGTTATATTAGAAAACGAAAAAAATACCTATTGATATCTCGCTTCTGCGTACCGTAAAAATTCTGTCACATTAACCATTTTAACAGAAGTACTGTTTTAGAAATAGTGAAAATAATTGATGACTCACTTATTTACTTAGGAATTGTGATTCCTTTGGACTTATTTGCGTTTATTCATTTATTAAAACACTTTTTGAAGGCACAGAAATCCATATTCTATATTTTTGAGGACGTAATTACTAAAAACAATTGAAATGTAAGTAACGCACACCATTCGCTGCTGCCTACAAAATACTACGACTTCATGTATGTGGTTTATGCATTCCAACTATGACACTTTCTCGTGCGCCTAAAATATGGTAGTCATATTTATTATTTTTATATCTTTGGCTTACAGAAAACAGACATGACAATGACAATATTAACCCCAGAATAGTCGCGCCTTTCCATGAAACGTGAATGATGGCGTGGGGAGCATTTTGTCGCCCATGTTCAAACATAATTTTTTTGCTACGAGGGGAGGTCCAAAAGTTCGCGGAATGGAGGGGATGGAGTGGGGATAGGTGAACTTGCTTAACGTCATACTAATTAGTGACTAATAATTAGTATATATGCTAAGTTTCAGCCCTATTGCGTCATTCATTTACGAACAGTCACCTGCTAAACAAGTAAATCCGGAAGAAAACTGAAACTATGGAAAAAATTGAACACCGTGCCGTGATAAAGTTCCTTACCAAGCAAGGAAAAAACGCTCAGATCATTTTGAATGAAATGGAAACCGTTTATGGGGAACACTGCCCTAGTAAAACAATGGTTTACAAGTGGCATGGACTTTTTAAACATGGTCGGGACTCGATTGAAGACGATTCCCGCTCAGGAAGGCCAGTTGAGGCCACCACATCAGACATCGTCGAAAAAGTGGAAAAATTTGTATTGGAGGACACCCGATTGAAAAAACAGCAGTCATCTGCATTAGTTGGAGTATCAGATACCACCATTTTGCGCATCCTCCACGACCACTTGGGTATGACAAAAGTCAGTGCAAGATGGGTACCGAGAATGCTCACGCCGCTGCAAAAACAACAGCGCGTCGATGCGTCAAAGCTGTTTTTGGAGTTGTGTGGAGACGAACCTGCACTGATTTTGAAACGGATTGTTACTGGAGATGAAACCTGGGTTCATGACTTTGAGCCTGAGTCAAAACAAGAGTCCATGCAATGGCATAAAAAGGGGACACCGCCGCCAAAGAAGTTCAAAGTGTCGGAGTCGGCCGGAAAGTTGATGGCTACTGTTTTTTGGGATTGTGAGGGAATATTACTCATTGATTACAAAGAAAAGGGAAGAACTATAACTGGGGAATACTACGCAACGGTATTAGAAAAATTAAAGGAGGCTGTCAAGGAAAAACGTCGAGGAAAATTGACTAAAGGTGTATTGCTCTTGCAAGACAACGCGCCGGTTCACAAGAGCAAAGTTGCGATGGCCGCTCTGCACAAACATGGCTTTGAATCACTTGTCCACCCACCCTATAGTCCAGATCTAGCCCCAAGTGATTTTTATTTGTTTCCCAATTTAAAAAAAGACCTAAGGGGAAAGAAATTTTCTGACGACAATGAGGTGAAGGAGGCTATTTTGGCTCATTTTGAAGCAAAAGATAAAAAATATTTTTACGATGGCTTAGAAAAGTTAATACATAGATATAATAAATGTATCAGCTTAAGGGAGACTATATTGAAAAGGAAAAATAGATTTATAGTTTTATTTTATTCAAAACCCTTTCATTCCGCGAACTTTTGGACCTCCCCTCGTAATTATAATTAAATAACTTTACAAAAAGAAGAAACTATAACGTAAACTATCAGAAAGTAATTAGTTACTTTCTGATATAGTTTTGTACTTAGTGGGATATAATATACATAGGTAAGTTATTTTCTTTCACTTTTTTTACTTTCAGCATAATGTTTACCTTAAACTACGTTAAAAATTAAATTATATAACTTAATAACAAAATGTAACATTTTCAATATCTACGATATAATATTATGTACTTGAGCATTATAGTCCTGCCTGCCACATAAACATACAATGTTCGTTGCATAGTAACTTTGTGTCTATTGCAACCTTTTTTGGTCCTTCTGTTTTTTGGATGGACATCCTTTCCTATACATGTTTAATATATACACACAGCCGTGGGCGGCAAAATGTTCACAGCGCGAGCACTTTAGGGTCAATCTTCTGACGTCTGGTCAGCGAGAAGACAGAAACCATAGAGTACCTACGTACATAAACTGTCTTTTATGATGTTGAGTCATTGTTTGTAGTTCTCACTGTTTTGTATTTATTAAACAACTCTTACTATTATGGTCGCTAAAGCATCCAAATACTTATAGCTGATTAAATTACAAAAATAAGTTAATATGCATAAAATTTATAGTTTTCTAAATAAAAGATTATGCAAAGAAAGTGTGCCTATAATAATTATGGATATGAAAATTTTCATCTGATTCCCCATGACTGTCATTCATTGTTAATTTCAATAACTGTCAAGAACTGTAACTTAACAAGCAATTTTTTGGTAAGGTCAAATGGCTACATGTTTTGGCAAAGTTCGTATGAAGTTTAGGAATGGAGCATGTCTATATACTTTTTATCTCTATGGTCGCGGTTTTTATTCGTAGTGTGTGCGCTTTGCGCGGTTACGCGGTTCCGCGGTTTACAACCGCGTGAAAAAAACCGTAATGCGGCCTCGCACTAACTCTGGCATCCACAAAATCGAAAAGATTTTTGAAATATTAAAGAAATTACGTATGAATTATTAGTAGAAATCAGGTGCCTATATAAAAATAACAAATGACACTATACATACATCTTATCCTACTTACTACTATCCCATCCTACTAATATTATAAATGCGAAAGTTTGTAAGGATGTGTATGTGTGTGTGTTTGTTACTCTTTCACGCAAAAACTAGGTATTGAACGGATTTTCATGAAACTTTCCAGTAATATAGCTTAGACATCGGAATTACATAATAAGTTAAAATTTATAGTTTTTTTTTTTATTTAGAATTTGGTCATAATATAACTGTCAAATAAGTCGGAAAAAATCAGCCTCCTGAGCCTACTACGAGTACTAAGGCGCTGGTTCCCCGAAGCGAAGCGAGGGCGGGTTTACTAGGAAACCATATAAATATATGTACCTACATATTGTATATTATACACAAGTAAAGTATTAAGTTAGTTAAGTTATTAAGATTATCAGGTCTTATTAAGTTGTTACCTTGCATATAGGTACACCATCTAAAACCTCTCTGTCACGAGATCTAGTCCGCGGGTCCGTGGCAAATAACCACTCTTGCGGATATAACCGTACCACACATGAAATAAATGAATTATTTGTGTTATTTAGTGACATAGGCTGTATTGTCGCCGCTGGTAATGTTTTGTGTGTGCGAGTAAGGCACTTCTCACACTACGCTATTTATTAGCTACGCGACTGTAACGCAATCCAAAATTCGCTTCATCTGACACTTCTCACTGACAAGAGACACATCGTAGACGCGTGTCGCTTTCATACATTGACAAGATCCGAGTCGCTTGCAAATAGCGTTGTGTGAGAAGTGCCTAAATGAGCCGATGCTCTTCACAAATATACAAATAATATAATATTCTATGCCCGTTATGACAAATAACTGTTGTACCTACAGTACAGTAGGGATTGTGGGAAACGTCCAGGTTTGTCGTTAGATTATGGTATGGGCCATAGATTTATTATATAACTAAAGATCGGCAATTGTATCACTTGGATGAAACCAAAAATGAATCGCCCGCTGTCAATGTCACCGCCGAGCGCGACGCTTTCCTGGTGGTTTTTATATCTAGAGGAGTCACATCCAGGTACCGCACAAGTAACCATCACTAATTAAGACTACAAAGGACGTTATACCACACAGAAATGTAAAATCTAAATTAAGTATTTTGAGAAAATTGAGGAACAATTTTTGACAAGTGCCCGCTAAGCCCGCTATGTCGTCTAAAAATTGGTTTCGTCTATCTATCTCGCTCTGCCATACGTGTATCATATGTTTTGCTCTTTCGCATTTCCAATCTATCTAAACGTCAGTGTATGCTACATCTATGGTATGGGCCCAGCACGCAAATGGTTTCTATATTATAGCACTTTGGTACTCTGTACGCATCATATCTGTATACTGCGTCCAACCACCGTAAACGCTAGACCGGTTCAAGTGAAAATAAATAATAATAATAATAATATAGCTTTATTTTTTCTCTCACAAGGTTACAATATATAGTTACAGTAAGATACATACCTATACCTAGTGGTCGTTTAAGGTTAACACTGTTTAGTGAGAGTCTGGAGTCTGTACTAGGGAGCCCTGTATGACAGTTCTCAGGCCCTCGCCCCGGAATGGTGGTATTGTATTACTCGTAGGACAAAACGATATTAAAATGTATTTTCTATTAGGTATGTTTTCACGGATGCTTACACTAGGTAATCATAGGTTACCATAGGTATCTAGGTAAGCCTTTCACGTATCTTACAGACTAACAAAACGTGCTGAAACAGTTTAAAACTCTTTAAGTGTTAATCTCGATTTAGCTTTTTCGACCTTTTCTGGGCTCTTAACAATAAAAACAAAATTTCAGGACTATTTAACGGTCGGGTTTGAAGGCGTAACAACTCACCTTTGCATCATTTTACAAATAGTTTGCATTGTTATGCAGTCTCTTGAGTCCATGTTCCAAATATGTATGTATGTATTTAAGCAAAGTGTGTAGTGTGTACTAGGTTCAATCCTGCTGATATAACCACCTTTCAATCTAAGAGCTCCTCTACTCGTAATACGATGCCCTTTCGCCAAACATGAAATGAATATAAAATTATAAAATCAACCTATCTAGCAGTGGTATCGGTCATACTATTCATAACGGCCAATTTGTTACTACCTGTAGAGCTACAACGCAATCTCTACCATATCATCGTACACTTAAGTTGATTTCCCAACGACATAGTTGAGCGCTTATGGTAGCCAGGAATTTGAACTATTCCCGTGTAAGGTTAATCGAATTTGAACTTTAAAACGTGGAAGCAGGCTCGGAATTTACAATACGATTATAATTGGAAGATAATGGAGGTTCGCCCATCATCTTCTACTATGGAATTTGAAAGATATTCGATTCAGAATCGAATCACGTTCGAGTAATTGGCTGAAAAATTATATCGAAGACGCTTATTGAATCTGATGATAGCTCTGGGCTGCGGCCCGTGCTGTAATGGTGTATTACAGACGTACAGATAGTTCTGCACATTTATTATTAAAACGTAGCTAAGTATTGAGTGGAGTTATGGAGTACTCCAACTGTCATATTTATAGCCATGTGTTAAGTGGACACTGTAATTTATTTGTATCCTGCATAAAAGTAAATTATTTATCAGGGCTGAATTTTGATTCTAAGATACAAACAAATGTAGTGTTCTTGAAATATACTTACTTACTCAATTTTTTCAGGTATTTTCATTTTGGTACCGTTCTAGCATACATTGTTAAATTTAATAATCTTCGCATTACCCGAAACTAATGGCAATCCTGTTGTCACACACAAGACAATAATAGACGCTAAGGACACACATATTATTACTGCCGGACTGCCGCTCTACACTCACAGTTCAATTTACCCTGAAAGCAAAATTTACAATTTTGTCAATCAAAAGGTTCATTGTACCTGAATCACAGGAGCGGAACACTGGCATTTGTATGAATTAATAAATACTCATTCCATAAGGGAAACGGAGTATAGATGAAGCGCAGAAAATTTCGGCATTGCTAGGACCTCGAACCTGCCACCCTTCGGCGATTGAACCATTGCGTAGTACAGGCCGTTACATTGACATAATGAGGCAGCGACAACCCGTGGTAGGGCCCTCTGGTTCTCGGGCGGAGCGGAATCCACTCAGCAGTCATTACGGTGATTGCGCCGCAAATGATACGAGCGGCTCAATAATTGTACCACTCGCGTCGGGCCCGCGACACTGTACCGCGCGGTAAAAACAGGACAATCTTTGTACCATCTGAATGAACGCTCCACGACCACAACACAACACTACTTGCAACTGGTAGTTTTGTAATATCACTTTTTATCTTTTACGCCTGTCTTTGGATGTTTCACTACTGATTTAGCTTGAAGATATTTTGTTATAGGTATACTTACTACACATTACATATTGGAGGAAAGTTATGGCCAAAATTTTCTACCAGTTAACTTTACGTTTAGCAAATAAGGTAAAAGGCAATCTAAAAGACAACGTAGTAAAATACGCAGTGTGAGAGGCTCCACTAATACCATCATAAGCACATCATAAGTGTAAATCGATATAGCTAAAGTCAATGAAATAACCAAAGAATACTTACATTAAAATAAACTATGATTAATATACATAATATGTATTTACATTAACAGGCTTTTAACAATATGAAATACAATCAAATTGACACCGCAGGGCAGGAAACATTAGTAGTAGTTTTCATTAAAGCGTAGTTAACTTGTAACTTGTAACCAGATGTGCGGAGCGATCGACGGATGTGCTGGATGCATCGGTGTGATCGGTAAGTGGGGCAACTCTCTGCTGATTGCATCTGTGAAGATTGCGACTGCACGAACCATCTGGCTAGTGCTCGCCGATTAATCAATCATTTTATTATGGCCACCGGCTCTCAACCTGAAGAGATTTTGCTTAAAGTTATCTGATAAACTTGAGCTACGTACTGAACAAAAGTTCACAGTTGTACAAAATAAACGTGCAAATTTACCTGGTAGCCAAACGCTAAATGACTAATTTGAGAACACTATTTTTAACACTTGACACTTTTTTTCTAAGTCACAGAACCTTTGGATGTATGACTGCATGTATGATAATTATCTCGTAGTTAAGGGAATTTAGACCATACTCATTGTCGAGTGATGGAGGGGCTAGAAACCAAATCAAATGAATAAAGGTCATCTAAATCCTCTGTCTTGACTTAACAAGTGCTATTAATATAATAGTCGAAGTCGACGGTTTTGGTACTGTCCAAAACTCGAAAGATTAGGTATTTTATAATTTTTTTTAATTTAAAATATTTATAAAAAAATAATTACCACGCCAAAATAAGCTGCATTGCACGCTCCTAACTCTAGTCGCGGCCATACCGACGCGCTCTTCGTTAAGAACATAATTCTGATTTCTGTTTACTTATATCAACTTTGAGCATCCCTGTTCTCAACCAATTAGAGCCACGGGAAATATTTTCCCCTGATGAAACGAGTAGATTTTCCGTTAGAACAAGTCCTTCATAACTTGTCCCGATCCCGACATGGTTACAACTCATTAGACAGTGCAAGGGCGGTAAGCTCTCACCTTCCTTATGGACGCTGGGAGAGATTTTATCAAAACTACGCCATGTTTAATGGACAGGTCAATTGGTCGCGTGCTCAATTGATCTTTACCATCACTTGTAAGTAGTTGTCTGGGCTGGGCAAGTAAAAATCTGCAAGAGCACACCTTTGCACGGTGGAAAATGTAACGGAAAATGAAAACGAATTAACTAATGATGTACCTAACCACATAATGAAATAGTGCTACCTATACAGCCTATGCTACACGAAACGCATATGCATATGCAATTCGTTTAAAAGCCAACCCACACGAATGCCAGCTTTCCGCCCCTTTGATTAAGGTTCATTCAAGATTGACTACGAGAATTTAAAAGGCCTTAAGTAAATTTTGCTTATAAATTTAAAGCTAAATGGTGCTAAATTGAACTGTGACCACACGCCATAAATTTATTTTTAACGGAAAGTGGCAATTCTACATATATTCTCGGTGGCTCAAGGATAAGTACTTATTTAAACTCCCTACCTTTACCAATCCGTCTTGCTGGCACCTTAAACTCCTTTAAAAAATTAGTTAAAGATCATTATCTACAACTCTGTCACTAGAATTGTTCCAATTTCCTTCAACCCTCCTTGCTCTTCGCTATCGTTCAGTTACCTCATGCTGCCATTTATTATATAATATTATACTTATACATACACGATTATATATTCTTTTACTGTTAATTTAATGTCTTCTTTATTAGCTTTAAATCTATTTAGTTTGGTACACCCTGCCCCCTTTCACTATACTTACTGTCTTTTACTTCTTACCCTAAGGTTGTCTGGAAGAAATCGCTTTTTAGCGATAAGGCCGCCTTTTGTATCACATTTTGTACAAATGTCTTGTTTTTATGTGTCATTTTGCTTTGGTGTACAATAAAGAGTATTATTATTATTATTAAACTTCCAGACAAGTGACATTAAAGATACGTGTAGGTTCCAATTATATTCGCGGGTCTCCGTGTAAGAGATTTGTAATGACGTACACCAACATGTTAGGAATTATTATTAGTAATATGTGGTAGGGCCTAGAGCTCACCCGGGGAAGTACCACCGCCCGCCACGGTACTTAGTACAATTCCTACCGTGTAATAATTGTTTTAAGAACAATTGTGTTCCGGATAGGAAGGTGTGGAGCCGGTTACACTTTTTTATCTCAGTCCTCAGGGGTAGCAACGCATCTGTGACCGAATTAGAACGAGACTCATTGAGTCTAGTTCCGGGTCGGTCACAGTTGTCATGGGCGGCAGCGGAAGGTGGTGCTGCATGCTCGTTTGCTATCTTAATTCCATAAAAAAAGGAGGATTCCTAATGGTCGCAACTAATCTAAAATTTCTGTAGATGCATAAAGTTAGCAATAATATATTACAATACCTGAACAGTACTGAACGAATGGCCGTTTGCTAATTCCTTGCGTCGGTAGTAAAGAACGTGTGAAAGCAAATAACTCGATAAGCATCTGAGCAACTCAATAAATCGAGGCGGGTATGCTTGCTGCAAAACGCCTTTTACGCCACTAAAAGTATGTGCGGCTCTTCTAATAGCTCACGACAGCCCACGCAGGGTCGCGTCTGACTCACTGGGAGTGAGCGATCATTTTGTTTTATTGTTAAGTTTAAATTCTATTATAGCCAGTATTGTACCTACAATTAAACTGATATTAGGTAATATCATTGGTACTGATGGCTATCGTCAGAGAGCATTCGTTAAGTTAGGTACGTTGAACACCTTCGGGCGTCATAAAAATTCCACTAGTTTCTCCATCAATCCGCACTAGATTTCGTCATTTATGAGGAAAGACATGTATTGTGTTCTGCTGTGAGTCATGAGTCATTGATGGTTTGAAGACAATATAATATTTAGGTTTGATGCTAAAATCCTGAGGGGTAACATAATAACGATTCAAATTGCTCAAGAATGGGCATTATTTATTTGGACAGTTCTATGAGCCTTTTTCAAAATTACATTCGTAAGAATTTCAGCAAATTCTTAGCTTGGGTTGGGAGTATGTCTTGCCGAATTATTCGTTGAAAGTTTTCTTGATAGGTATATTATTTGAAGAAAGTTTGGGTATACTTAAAGAGTTTAATAGTCCCTTACTTAGTCTCTTTTACATAAATGCCATAAACAAAATGTCCAAATGTGCCGTGAGTATGGTATCCCCTACAAAATATTTCATTATTTCTTATACTGTCTTTGTGTTCGATCGGACTGAAGGTAGACTGGGAGAGAATGTCTTTAGCATTAATGACGCCTTCGTTTCAGTACAATCTTGTTACTTGTATGATGCAAAAGTTATGAATGTTATCATGCAAAAGTATTAGTAAACTATATCACCCATTTAAAATTCTGCTAGCATCTGCTTTACTAATAGTAATATCCTCTCTGTTAGCGCGCGGTACAACAAGTGCCTCACTTAACGACCAGGAGCGTCTATAAAGTTTCTATTAACGCAACGATTTGTTTTAACGACTTCGTACCTTAAAGGACACTAACACTAACAAAACGAACATTGTGCAAATTTAGTTTTCCATTGCCGTTTTTTAGTAACGAATGGACACGGGTGTCTATGAGCATAAAAATTTAATTATGGAAGTATTTGTGCAAAGTTATTTATAGTTTACAATGAAGGGTGAAGGATGATAATTGTCATTACTAGTGAGTTGTAATAAGCTCTTGTGTAAAGATTTATGACGTGTTCAAAGAGTACTTCAATGGTTTTGTTATGAGTAAAATGGAAAATGCAAGCCTTTGTGTGAGGGAAATTAAGGTCAGGAAAAGTCTTCGGAAAATCTTGGACGTAGAGATAATTTTGGAGTTAATTAGCTTGTGGTTTCCTTGATTAGGGATCAGTTATGTCCGTGAGCCATTTAAGACTTTTTATTTTCAATGGGAAACGAAGAAAATGAAAAAGAGTGTAAAGTGTTATTTTTAACATGTATTATTAAGCTTTCCTTTCAAGTGTTCCTATAGGAAACTTGCAAAATATACTTAGATTTAATTAAAATTTCTAGGAACTAAGATGACGGTTTCCCTCGTCAATTGAACGTTTGGAAAGAAAACTCTCAGTGGTGTCGTCAGAGATTTTTATGGAATAAGGGAAGCAAACGAGCAATGCAGCAACACTTTTCCGCTGCCACCCATGTGAGCCGTGACGACCTAAAACTGACCTAGAACAAGACTCTAAGGGTGGTTAGTCCAGTTTATAGATTGTAAGGGATGCTACTGTTTACATGGGGTTATACTTTGTAAGTTATTGAATTGACTAGGTGACGTGAGACTGTCATCGTGACTGACACTCTGACAGTCCAACAGTTGTCATTTTGATAGGAGTGGGCGAGTAATTCATTTGCTATAGTAAACCCAACTTAAGACTGAAACGAAAGAGGCGCTGTCGGACGCATTTGACATTCATTTAACCAACCATTGCACAGAGATAAGTTGGGCGGACTGTAATCATTCGTCCATTCAAAGATTCTTTTCGAACCTACCTTTCATTCGTTCGTTCAATCATTGGTCCGTTGGACAAGAGAGCAGAGCGGCATTTTTGCTGAAAGAGCCTAAGTAGCCTGGTCGACTAAAATACAGGACAGTGCCATACTACTGGAGTGAGTACAGGTCAATATATTCTTATACTTATTTCTTCTGTAAAGTGTATTGGAACTAATTATACTAATGTTAATATTAGAGATATGAGATGGGCAGAAAGTTTGAGGGTAAATTATGATTTAATCTTGTCGTATAAAACATATTCAAATAAAAGTGAATGTTAAACAAATAGTTTATTATTATTTATTGTATTATTTATTATGTTAGTTGGTTTGTCGTTAATAAGTAAGTGTGAGGAAGGGCACTGTTAGTCCCATGAGTTGATGTTATTAATAGTCCAGATATAATTGTTAGTATGAGTCTCCATCTAATTCGGTCACAGATGCGTTGCTACCCTGAGGACTGAGATAGTCGCCTCTAAAAACGTGTATCCGATCCACACCCACACCTAAGGTCCTGGGAAAACACATACTCACCAAATGATGCTATTGCCATGTATAATCTTTCCTACCAAAATCGGCCCAGGATGTAGGTTGCTACTCACGCCCTGACACCACCTTCTTAAATCTTCACCGTCAGTCCAGGGCCCGCACTCGACACATCGATTAACTCCGATAGACTTTCTATCCGTCAAACGGCACCGCAAATGAAAACTGGCAAGTAATTTATGACGCCTCACGACTATATGCGGCGTGATATGGACGGAACCCGTTTCAATTAAGATCGTAAATAAAACGGCGAGTTTGAATGGCTACTGTCAAGGGATGGTTTGTCCGTCTCGCTCGCACGCGGCGGAAACGCCGTGTTTCATCTCGCGGGAAACTCGGCGATGCGGTTGGGCAGCAGCGCGTCAACCAGTTGCGCACGCGCATTCACGAGCATCGGTTGTGTTGGTAGCCGATGCAAATTTTGCGCGTAACCTCCCTGGATGTAGTGATTAGTGACGTGCGTGACAGGTGACAACAAAAGGGCGTGGAGTGGGCCGGATTCACGGGCCATAGTGTTGTGCCGTGATTGTGAGTGGAAAGTGAATTCGTACAAAGGATTACAGTGCTTTATTCGGAAATCACGTGGGAACGTTGTATGGGTAAATTAATAAAAGAAAGTGGAGATATATAGCGCGGTATGAGCCGTATGAGCTCGCTCCCTCGTCCCCTGAACCACCTGCTAAAGAAAGGTGTGCGACCAACGGTCTTATGGCTGTAATAGGACGTGCCATTTGAAAGAATGGTGTGACGTGCATCTAATTGTAATTTATTATCTTTCGCGATCTCTAATTACTAGTTGTTTGAAGGCGTGTAACCCGGGGCGCCGGCCAGCGTCAGATAATTACATGTTACCCGACAATTCTAAAATGAGTAGGCCATGAAAATTTTCCATCTACATATCATTATAAGCTCTGTTTTCTCTGGGTGTTATTATTTATTTATTGCTTCAAATTTTAGGGTAGATAGGTACTGCAATGGTTCTAAGTCTGATTGAAGAGCTGCTTATTGGAAAATCTAACTATTAGTATTATCTAGTCTATATTATTATGTACATGACTTCCGATTATGACCGTACATCTTATTATTGTTGATGTACGCTTCGTCGCTGTCAATTGCGCAATTTGGCTGGTCTCAGTAAATGGAATTATTTAGATACCTACTCTGATGGAATTATAAGATCATATCAATTCTACCTGCATTCATGACAAAATGTTACTAAGTGCCGCAGTTTGTTGAATTGCAAATACCTAACTTACATAGAATATGGCCAGGACACCATAACTGATTACAAGAATGTAGAGTTTTCTCGCTTCTTATTTCGTAACTACGCACGCATGATAAATAATTCTACGATACAAATATACTATGATGTATAACGTACCTACATCACATTTACTGAATTTATTTTTAAATCATAATTAGGTCTTATATTTCC
Source organism: Hesperia comma (assembly GCA_905404135.1). Classification (NCBI taxonomy): domain Eukaryota; kingdom Metazoa; phylum Arthropoda; class Insecta; order Lepidoptera; family Hesperiidae; genus Hesperia; species Hesperia comma. The sequence goes on from FR990031.1 coordinate 404,021, forward strand.
CGAATGTGGGTCCTCATTAACTAAAAAATATAATTTGGTAATAAGTGATAATCAGATTACTTAAAACTCCTATTTAAGCAACCTTGTACATTCACCCACTAGATTCGATCGCAAGGGCTATTGTCAAAATATATCGTTACCTATTCATTCTCAAATCTCTTCGATCCGAAATATACAAAATATACTCAATCGTTTGATTGAGCTCGAGATTATATGACAATTAAATGACTTCAAGGTAATGGACTCTATAAAGCTTCGATGGTGTTGACTAACTCATTCATTCTGAATGGTCGCAATAAAATATGCGAATGACTGCTGTAAAACTAATGAGGTTTATAGGTACCATGTCCATGCAATACAGAGTCACTATATACATTGGAATATTAGAAGCGCTCATAGCCCCCCGTCCGCTTGCATTGATTTAAGATTTTAAATGATCGACAAAGCTAAGCAACTACGGGGTTGGAAAGGTGACCGCTAGTGGCAAACTTTCTTGAGCGCTTCTGTGCTTCGGAGGACAAGTCAAGCCGTCAGTTCCGGTTGTTATCGATCAATAGCAGTCGTTAAGCTGGTTCTTGGGGTTCTTCAAGAAAGGTGTAAAAAGAGCTTTCCTTCAGGGCCGGCGTTGCACTGTGAATCCCCTGGTGTTGCTTGTGTCCATAGGCGACGATGACCACTTACCATCAGATGGCTTGTCCGCTTTTTCGTCAGCCCTTCAGGCTATAAAGCAAAATGTCGGAAGGCCTTCTGGCGGCTTGAATACTTCCGATATGGGTTGGCCACTAACACCTCCAGCAACCCGCACTGGAACAGCGTGGTGGAGTTTGCTCTAGGCCTCGTCAATAATGAGGAGAGACCCGTGCTTAGTAGCAGGTCATTAATGGGTTGTAGCCATGTTTAAAGAAGTTGGTCTTCTAACAAAGGTACCATCATGGCCTGTTCGTGTGCACACTGCTGTCCCGTCATATAGTTACGTACAGTACGTTCATTTATACTGGGCTGATGTGAACTTCGTTTTCCGAGATGTTTGCGCAGGTAAAGTAACTGACCAATCAAAACACGGCGGCCATGACAGTGTTTTGTGATGCACTACTTCGTATTTACGTCCATGGTATTGGCTAACTATCCTACCGCCCGCACTCCCCGCCTCCTACCACCATTTTGGCCTTAAAATCGACATCTGCGTAGCCACTCGTAGTTAGGTTCACATCAGCCGAGTCAAAATGAACTTACTGTAACTCAGCAAGCACACACATTCCTTAGTGGCCTGATGACGGTACTGAATGTTTTAATGCGTTTCATGGTGCGAACGTTACTGAGTACACTTACTTCTACTGAACAAGTAGCTAGTACTAAACCTAGTATTAATATTATGACACCAACAGTAACTAAACCAAACAAATAACTAAGTAATATATGCGCTCACACCATCAATCTCTCGCCGTTGTATTCTCTGTGACCCGAGTGTCATATAGATAGGTACAACAGCTAAGACATCACAAACATTTGTCTGCATGTCTGTCTGTCTGTCGGCGGAAAATCGAACCCAGGCCTCGCCGCTTCGCAGCCAAGACGCAGCAGTTGGGGTAGAAGATCATCAAATATAACATCGTGAAGTTTTTTTACAACCATCTCAATATGTATCTCATTGTGTAATAGGAATTAGACGCAGTCGGTAGGTTGCATAGTACATTTGTTTTTCATGAAAAGTTTAAAGTACCTAAAAACAATCAAAAACACACAACAAGATAAAATATATGTATATCAGATAATGAGTAAGGCAAGTATTACTCCGCGTTAGAACATTTTATATCCGTAAAGTAAAGTAGAGCTACATATACCTACTTTGCAAAGTTGGCTACACTTAAAATTTTAAGATGATTCATACGATTCATATTAGTATCAGATTCAAATCACACGCGGAAATTCCTTGAACTGTTTTAAATGATACGTTGTCTGGTTGTGAGTTTGTGAGTAAATACATACCTACGTATACGGAGGTAGTGGTTAAATTAAGTGCCTATATGTTAAGTGGGTGAGGATTGAGGTCCGAGGTATGATTAGCACAAAATTATTCAATGAGAATTATAAGTGCAATACCGGTTGGTTATCTTCCCGTGGCTGTTTGTCTCGTTCCCGCATCGCTGTCCAACGTCGCATCTAAGCGGCGCCTCACCCCGCGCGCACCTTGCATTGTGCCCCGCGCCCCTGCTTACCGGAGATCGACGTGTGCATGCGCTAGGTGCGTGATTTGTTGAATAGGCATAATGGCTCATCAACAACCATCTACTCCAATCAAAATCCCTTCAAGCCCTACTAATTCTAATATGTCTGAAGAATGTGAATCTTATGTTCAACCACGCAAAAAGAGACAACTAAAACGCGATGATTATGATTCATTGTTTTCAATCTTTGACCAAAAATTGGAACGGCAAATGGAGATTTTGAATAACAAAATTACTAACTGTGTCACGACTGCTGTAAGTGCCGCAATTGCAGAACAACTATCTCATATCACCGTAAACTTATGTGAGATTAATCTTACTTTGCAAAAGCTCACCGAGGATAACTCAAAAATTAACGAGTCGCTGTCTGTGACCGGTGAGCGTTTATCTGTAATTGAGAACTCTCTGACTGCTACCACACAAAGGCAAGACTTATTAGAGAGCAGATTGAAGGCATGCGAAACTGGAGTCTCCCAACCTGAGGAGTTGCTAACGCAAGTTCAAAATCTGGAAACCAAATTGGACGTAATGGAACAACAAGCTAGACTGAACAACCTAGAGATATCTGGAATACCAGAGAAGCCTCGAGAAGACCTGCTGTTGCATTTCCGTAGTATCACCAAACATCTTGGAATTGTATTAGTGGAATCAGATGTAATTCAGATTACTAGGATTCGTCCGTTCAAGGTTATAACGGGCCGCCCCAGGGCCATCGTAGTAAAGCTTAAATCTCACTTGCTACGTGATTCCATCCTTGCTGCTGTTCGTGCCAAGAAAGGACTTAGACTGTGTGATATCGGGTTTTCTGACGAAGTATCTAAAATATACATAAATGAACATCTCACACCGACTAATAAATTGATTCTTAAAAATACTAGGATGCAAGTCAAGGCGGCTCAGTATAAATTTTTGTGGGTCCGTGACGGTAAAATCTTCGTCAGAAAAAATGACACCAGTCCATCTATTTGCATAAAAAATATCTCGGACATCTCTAAAATAATGTGACTATTTATATGGTACTTTGTATGTGATCAATATAATATATACTTGTATATTTTTTTATTTACCCATTATCTATTCATGTTGTTATTATATTATGTAGTATTTATTGCCTATGTTATATATTTAATTATTTGTTTAGTATGTCTTTATAAAGTATGTCTTTTATGTGTAACTATATATTTGTTAAATTTTTTAAAACATGTCAATGACCTATTTCTCAAACCCTTTTCATTTATTATAACATACCGCAAGACTATTTGTGACTTTATTTCGCATGTTACCCCCAAACGTTTAGCTAACATCGCAGTTAACTTATGTATCAGTTATTTTCATTATGAAATTTACTTGGCTCGTAATAAATTTACTACAACCACTGATAGTAATTATTATGTATTTGGACGTGCACTTCCTTTTAATCTTTTAATTCTTTTTTTATTATCTCCGCCGTGCTTACTACACGGAAAGTTAGCAAAAAGACTTTATAGATTTATATTTATTCCTTAACGATGTCTAACGATAAGAAACTTAAGTTATTTTATCAAAATGTACGCGGTCTTCGCACCAAATGCCTTGAGCTATTTAATAATATTTTATCATGTGAATATGACGTAATACTCCTTACGGAAACTTGGTTGCAAAATGATATTTTTGATAATGAGTTGTGCGATGATAGATTTGATTTATTTCGATGTGATCGAGACTTAGCGGCAACGAACAAGAATACTGGGGGTGGGGTTATGTTATGCACGCGCCGTGAGCTGGGAGCGGTCAAGCGATTGGATTGGGTATGTAAATATGTGGAGTCCCTATGCGTCACGTTACCTGCGCGTGCACTGGGCACGCGCTGTGATCTTCATATTATACTTGTTTATATACCGCCGGATGATGTTAGATTATCTCAGTACATCAACGAGTTTAGAAGGTGTTTCGAGCGTTTGTATCAAACGGCACCTGCCGACTTATTTATGATTATTGGTGACTTTAATCTTCCGTGTATAACGTGGAGTACTGATGGCTGGGCAGTGACGTCGATTGGTAGGACAGATGTTCAAATAGCTGCTAATTCTTTAGTGGAGGACCTAAGCTTCTTAGGCATGAACCAATTTAATCATATTAAAAACAGGTGTAATAATATTCTCGACTTATGCTTCTCAAATACATACATAGAAGTTAATGAATCGGATCCCCTAACTAAGTTAGATCAGTTTCATCCTCCGTTCTCAATTGACGTTTTGGATTTCTTCGTTGAGCCTTTAAAGGAACACTCCCAACTTAGGTATAACTTTTATAAATGTAATTATCGTACCATAAACGAATTTTTTAATGCTGTGGATTGGAATGTACTTCTTTTAGGCGCTGCGACGGTTGATCAGGCATTAGATATTTTTTACAACAAACTGAAAGAATGTATCGCGTTGCACGTTCCTCTTGTTTCTACAAGTAATACGGGTTATCCAATATGGTATAGTCCTGCTTTGGTTAATATCACACGTGAGAAGTCTAAAGCCCATAACAAGTGGAAAAAATATAAAAACCCCCGTGACTACGAGGAATTTAAGCTGCTACGTGATAGACAGCACCGTGTTCGCGATGAATGCTTTAATAAGTACAATTCCTATGTAGAAAATAATATCAGAAAGTCACCTAAGAATTTCTGGAGATATGTGAAATCTAAAAGGGGCACCTCTAATTACTCTCAAAACTTTACATTAAATAATAAAGTTTACAGTAATGGGCAGGACATCTGTTCGGCTTTTAATAATTATTTCCACAGTGTGTTCGCCACCTCCCCTTTGCCATCCAGTAATCCTCCAAATTACTCAGATATGAGTATCGATTATATATCTACAGTAAATATCTCTCGCGATGTCGTCCTCACGTGTCTTAAAAAATTAGACTGTTCTAAGGGTGCTGGTTTTGATGGAATACCTCCTGTGTTCTTAAAGTCCTGTGCTGACAGTCTGAGCTACCCGATCTCGTTACTATTTAAACTTTCATTACAACAATGCCTTTTCCCAACCTTGTGGAAAAGAGCACATATAATACCAATTCATAAAAAAGGGTCTAAAACTAAAATTGACAACTATCGTCCGATTTCAATCCTTAGTACTGTAGCAAAAGTCTTCGAAAAAATTATATTTAATTATATTTATCCTATCATATTAAAAGGTATCCCTAATACACAACACGGTTTTCTAAAAAGACGCTCGACTACCTCTAATCTTGCGTGTTTTACGGAGTACGTCCTCAACGAGATGGAGAACGGCGGTCAAGTTGACGTGATTTACACGGATTTCGAAAAAGCTTTTGACCGTGTAAATCATGTTATCTTGCTACAAAAGCTGCAGGTGCTGGGAATACATGGGGATCTTCTTAGGTGGGTTGAATCATATCTTGCGAATCGTTCGCAAGCAGTTGTTCTTGGGGGTTACAGGTCCGACTTCGTTTCTGTCCCTTCTGGTGTTCCGCAGGGCTCTCATTTGGGCCCTCTATTCTTTATTGCATATATATTTGACATTTATAAATATATAAAAAACTCAAATCACCTACTTTATGCTGATGATAAAAAAATGTTTCTTAAAGTTCGTAGTATGGATGACTGTGATGCTATTCAATATGATCTTAATCATTTATATAATTATTATAAGGCTAATAACATTAATGTGAGTATACAAAAATGTCAATGTATATCTTTCACACGGAAACGGAATCCTTTAGTTTTTCCCTATAATTTCAATGGAATTCCGATTAAAAGGGTTGGAGTTGTTCGCGATCTTGGTATCTTACTAGATGCTGGCATGACCATGACGGACCACATTAACAGCATATGTAGTAAATCTTTCCGTAATCTTGGTTTCGTTATGCGCACATGTTTACCTTTTAAGACACTACTCTGTCTTAAAATAGTATACTTTGCATACGTCAGGTCTACATTAGAATATGCATGTCAAGTTTGGTCACCCTATTTTAAAATTTACATTAACAGCATTGAAAGAATTCAAAGAAAATTTATTTCACATCTTAACTTTAAATTTAATCGACCGTGCAACACTTCTTACCTACAGGATTGTAGATATTACAACCTTTTAACACTAGAGGAAAGACGAAATCTATTAGACATGGGATTCTTATACGATGTCTTACATGGAGGCATTGATTGTCCTAATTTACTAAATTCTGTGACATTTAATACCCCTAAAAGGCGAACTCGGCATACCAATTTTTCTATGTTCAGTATTCCCCTGCATTCCACGCTCTATGGTAAAAACAGCATAATGACACGTTTAGTAACCACCTATAATGCGCAATATAATTTAATTGATCCTTTTATTGGCAGTAAGAGTAATTTTAAACATAGAGTACAGTCATCCATCCTGAATAAGTAGATCTCAAGTTTACCAACCTAATTTTTAACTACCTACGTAACGCCCACCTCACTTTATTCAATCAATAACTTTTCAATCCGCATCGTAGTTCTTTGAACTTCCAATCACTAATAGGTCACATAGTAGTAATTATAAAATCAATAGTAATATAATATCTACAAATTCTACTATAAATATGACATACTAAGGTATATATATCATCATAATATTATATTCCATATCATAAACATAACCATTCCATAAACATTGTTATATATAATATTATACATATATATATTATATATAATATTATACATATATATATTATATATATAATATATATCAATATTCTACAATAACTTTTACGTACTTATATATTCTATTTTAAATTATTTGCTTTCTACTATATATTCATATAAATAATTTATGTTGAATCATTGATGATGTGCGTACATGCATAATTCTCTTAAATGCACTTTATTTTTCTTAACTTGTAACTTGCTCACGTATCGAATATATTAAGTGGATAACTGTAATTGGCATTTTTAGTATATAAGACCAGAAAATGTATTAGATTAGAAATAAGGCTGTTGTTATCCCAATAAATAAATAAATAAATAAATAAATAAATAAATTCAACATAATAATTAATACATTCATATTACCTATATTAAATCTGATCTCATACGATACTTGGAGAAAAACTTATTGTTTAGTCTTTAATTAGCGCGATAGAATCCATAAAAAATATTTTTAGAATTTTTATTTGGTTGCAAGATTGTTTGTGATTTTCTGGCACAGTAATCTCAGAAATGGAAGCGACTTAGGTACAGTTCTCACTGACTTTTTATACATTGATAGTTCGTTTTATTTAAATCGTCGGATCATTAATAAAAAAGTTAAGTGAGTTCAAATGCAAGTGAGTTATGTGAGTGCAGGTCTCTTATAGCGACGCGAGAGCGGGTTTACTGATCGGAAAATATGTAAGAAATTAAAATTAAACATTGACTGAGAATGAAAGAAAACAAATATTTCTATAATCTTGTAGTTTGCCTCTATTTAATGTCGCATTAAAGTAAAATCAAAAGAACTGAAAAATTCCTTTGGTGATAGCCAATAGGTACCTACTTATTTCTCTTCTTTCCTCTTCGTTTTTATTTTCCTCTTCGTCCATGGACGACGGCGACCACTTATAATCTTGATGGTTGTCTGCTCGTTACTCAACTATGTTACACTAAAAACTAGTCAGATGACTACAAGCATCATAGCAAAATAATTGTTACTTTTGTCAAAAATATGTCGTCTATTTTTGGGAGTTCACCGAACCTTTCTGTGTGTGTGCAGTGTGTGCACCATTTGAGCGGTCACACAATTAAACCAAAAGTTAGGAATTCGTAAACAGTAAAATATCAATAATCCATAAATTAGAGTCATCGTAAGATGCTTCGCGCATTATTTATGTGACGGGCCGTGGCGTGTCGTGTCGTGGCCCATCGCGGTAATAAACGACGGTACATGTTGATAACTTTATTATTTATAAAACTTTATAAACATATCGGCATAATTCTCTTTTCAATATCTTTTACTTTTCTTTTTCTTTGTCTTTTTCTTTTTTTTCTTTTTCTTTTTCTTTTTCTTTTTCTTTTTCTTTTTCTTTTACTTTTCTTTTTCTTTTTAAGGTCTCTTTCTTCTTGCTCTAGTCATTATTCCTTTTTTCACTTAATTCGATTGCATCGTAATTAATGTGCTTAGTTTTTATAATTTCTGGTTAATTCCAGATTTTACTATTTCTCATAAGATTTTAATAAAAAAATTCAATTTAAATAACTAAATTGTCTTGTTTAGTTTACATCCTTATTTAACTAATATAACGATAAAGTACCAATAGATACCTACTGACCTACTTAATATCTTTGATAGTATAATGTTCATAATGTTCATAATTCTTTATTCGCTTTAAATGTGGTACAAAGGATTGTTATTAAATTTAATATAGTTCACACATTTAGCTTTTACAAGCATGCAAATTAATATTAGATACATTAAATTGGATTATACATACTTATTTTAATTTTTAAATTTCCATTTATCACTAATTGTATTATGGATTTAGTATTTTACAAACGAATAGCATAAACGATGTAAGTATATAAATTACAAATAATTGATTGCATCACTTTCGTTTTAGCACCAACTGATTGCCTTTAGTAATTTATTTAATGCGTAAATTTTATTACCCCTGGATTGCAGTGGTAACCATTTAGCACGGGACGGTCGCTCGTCGCCGCCATATTTATGGTACCCACTTCAAATCATTCAAAAGATTAACGCCCTGCACTTTATATTGGCTGATATACTTTAATGACCCTTTTAATAAAGCGATGCATTTGACTTGAGCTGAATACATCCTTTGTTGGTTGTTCGAGCGAGCGCGACAAGCGAAAAGCGATTGCTTGCCGCTGACAACAGAGATTTAAATAATAGCTGACAATATGGAAGTCGGACTTCTTTTTTAGCGTTTATGAAAGCAAAGAATTTGAAGAACGACCTTTTTACTATCGCCTATGAGAATTGTGAATGTCACAGACAAACAATATGGAAACCAGACACAGACACTACTATATTTAGAACAGTTAGCAGTGGGTTTTATTTATTTATTTATTTATTCTTTATTGTAACATTACAAAATTAATGGAACAAAAGGCGGACTTAATGCTAAAAGCATTCTCTACCAGTCAACCTTAGGGCAGTGGTAGAACGAAGAGGCGGTGGCAACAGAGAGAGAAAGAAATAGGAGAAGCGATATAAGTACATAAATAACTAATGTGAATTTACTACGTACATAAAATTAACGTTTTATTAGTAACATTCGTATTCAGTTCGTTAGTAGGTGACGGATGGACTGTTAGTTAGAGTTAGTCATATCAGTTAGTAAAACTCTTAAGTAAAACATTGAAACATTTTATATTATTCATTATAACTTTGTTATTCATTGAGAATGAAATTGTATGGAAGCACGATTATGCAATGTACTACGGCGTTAAGAATTAAGTTTATTTTTGACAATTCCCTCTTTTCTTTGAGATGCTTATAGAGACGTAACAACCCACATACATTCTGCTACGTTATGAATGCTATTGCTTCAGCTGAAGTACCGAAAGTTTCCCTAGCGTAACAATTCTATTTCAAAATCATAGTCAGATTCTGTTACTCGCCTATCTCGTCGTAATGAAACACTACCCGAACATTTGATAGATCGAAGTATCGCCGTTACACATAAAAGGTAATCAGAGACGACCGACAACCAACGATACATTATTTCTCGATATGTTAATAGTTCATTAAATAATAACATCCTTCCATCCTTCAGAACTGGTCGACTAACCTTATATGATCAACTTACTTGAATCTCTTTAATGTTGAATGTAGCAAAGAAGCAATTCAGTTTTACAAAGATGCTTTTTATGACAACAATTTCGTTGTTATGGACTGTAAAGTTTGTTGTTATCGATGTAACTGACATGCAGCAGTGTTGAGAAAAGTGGAGTTGGTATGCATATAGTTTAATTATAAAATGGCCTTCATTAAATCGCCAGTGGGTATTAATTTAAGCGAATGAATTCATTATCATAACCATTTTTGCATACCGTATATTAATTTAATATTGTTTTTGTAATATGCTTCACCATATACCTATAGAAACAATTCAACATCATGTTTGATGATGCCAGTTGTAGTAGATAAGACGAAGTTTTATTGCCTTTAAACAGGTTCCTTCTTAGTTTCGTTAATTAACGATTTTTCATACAACAATCATTACTACTTTAATGTTTGCTCTAAGAATGTTGTGAAATTGTAATTTTCTTAGTTTTTATTAGAAACATGAACTGTGAATCACGTTTTATCAATACAAAGTAAACTTTGCCAAAATGACATACCTACGAGCATTGAGATATTATGTACTAAAGCCTACGAGTAGGTACATAATATAATAATACGCTTGAATTTCGAGCGCAGAAACGAGTCAGACTTTTAAATCGATGAAAACTCTAACTTAAATTATACTGAAATTAAGTAGCTGAAGTAAATTAAGTATGATTAAAGTTTTGTTAAATCTGCAACCTAAAGTGTGTATGAATGAAAGCTGTTATTCCCATCAGGACGCACAATACAAGAGGAAGCTTCACAGAGGTTAATGGAGCGTAGATACGAAATTTGATCCGTGAAGGACGCAGCAGGATATGCTAATTTAAATGGTGGTCAGAGTATGTCTACAGTGCGCATTCATCTGTCAGTTACTAGTGTGCTATGATTGGTCAAATGAATGTCAAATGCGTCCGACAGCGCCTCTTTCGTTTCAGTCTTAAGTTGGGTTTACTATAAATGAGTAGGTTAACGTCAAACAAATGTCAACGTCGATGAGACACGGGTAGGAGTCAAAAAACGACAAAACCAATTTATGACAGACCGTCATAACTATTACAGTGAACGTATTACCGTGAATCTTTTACCCCAGTCGATATCATGATCATGGGCTACTCGTGTTTCAAATTTTGTCGCAATCTGATGATTGTTATAATATAATGTACTTCATATTATATTCTTCACTTGAAAAATTATGGGTTATCTATAAACTTTCCACCCTCTCTTTCTAACCCCTTAAGAAAAAGTAAATTCCGTCTGAATTTCGCCCGAATCTGTCTCAAGGATTCAACGTTAAACCATACCAGATGGACAGACATGGGTTAGTTACAGTTTTATACGTACGGACGAGTAAGCAAAGTGACAGTTTCCTGACATATTTCACTGATGGTGTTTGGACACGTGTGACGGCGAGTGACGACGGTCGGTATGGGACAGGTATCGCGTTAAACACCCATGCTCGCTCCACTAATTAACCCACTTCGCGTATTAGTTTGCGGTCGCTGCTACACCCGAACGGGGTTAGCGGCAAGCTAATATATCCAGTGGATGGTCTTGTTTCATGAAATTATGAATTCGGTTATAAGCTCGATTTCTCTTATAAGAAAAACTTATAGGTACATCAAAACTATTTCGATGCTATTTTGTATGTTACATATAATGCACTCACTACTTGATTTTAAATTATTTTTAACAAGTCTCTAATCTATTACCTAGACGTAGAATAGTTTTCTTTGCAACAACTAATGTTTTTTTTAATTTAAAATGTATTCGATTAGATTAATTAAATCGTATCGGAATAGAAAATATTTTAAAGTCTTTTTATTTCAAGTCAAACACTTAATTTTAGTTATAATCCGTATGAAAACTTGTTATGGTTAAAACAGGGATTCAAGTTGTGCAACGTTTTGAACACGACGATTACACTTAGATTTGAAAAGGTTATTTGTCAGAATTGGTGGATCACCGACATGGGTCTCTCCTGTTTATTGAGGAATCTTAGAGCACATTCCACTTCGCTGCTCCAATACTGATAGGTGTAGATTTCTGATAGTTTCTTCACCACCGTTTCTTGCACCATCATTATCGTTGTCCACGTACCCGTATTTTCTCACACTGCTCGCTTATCGCATGTTCTCGAGCGGTACGACCGCGGCATCCCCTGATTTCCTAAGCGGGCGGGCGCGCGCCGGGTCGACAGTCGACAGCGGTCGCGCGCCGTCGCGATGAGATAGCGATTAATTAGCTTCAAAGCGCCGCCGATTGTTGCGGTGAAAATGAGGAAAGCCGCCGCCATTTTCGGACGGCTTTTTACCACTCATTTGACATGTTTTATGGTTATGATACCATACTGTGTACGATGGCGTCATTGAGACCCTCGTGAGAATTGTCTATGGAATGGCTTTAGGTTTAAGTTGATAGAAATGTCCGTTCTTAGTCCTGTTCATTGAAGTCGCATTTTTTTTGTCTGGTTTCGATTGAATATCGCTATATTTAAACGGATACGTAACATGTAATGGTACTCAGATGTTTTGGTAAACAATAATGTTCTTTTGACATGTCTCTATGCTGTAAGGGTTTGCATCAAAAGCGCTTGCTAAGGGTTACTAAACACAAATTGTCTTGTATTGTCCTGTTTCTTGACAACATTATGGCTTTTTTCGTTTAATTAGTGTTAGGTTTTGTATACGTACTGTAATGGTCAAAGCCAGTACGTAAAACATAATATAGATAGCTAAGGGTACATCGGTAGTTCTTGCTGTGACAAAAAGCCAGTATAAGGGCATTGGTTCCCAATAAGGCACGCCGTAGGCTTGATTTACCGACTACATAAATCATATTCCGTCCGCTGTTTGAGAGAAATCCCGATGGTCTTTAATAAAACATCGGCTACGGATTTATAGCCCCCTAGTACGAAATTTAATAAAAACGCGACACGCAGGAAAACCTGCATGGAAAATCAATTCTACCTCAGTGCATTGAATAACTTTCGTATTTTTTTTTATTACAAGCAGACGAGCCACCTGATGGTAAGTGGTCATCGTCGCCTATAGACACGAGCAACACCAGGGGAGTCACCAGTGCAACGCCGGCCCTGAAGGAGAACTCTTTTTACACCTTTCTTGAAGAACCCCATGTCATAGCGCTCCGGGAATACCTCAGAAGGAAGCTCAGAAGGAAATATCCTATTAAACTTGCTCATATCGGATTGTGCAGATTTAAAGTAGGGTTATCCCTGTCATCAATGGATAATATTACCCATTGCGTACCGACTACCAAGATATTCTTATACAACTTAGTTGCATGTAGATCTGCGTATGTCTCCTCACTATGTTTTCCTTTACTTAGGCTATTCAATCAAATGAATTAAATAAAGATTCACATTCATAGCCATACAAGAATTCCCTGTTTGGTAGGTGCCATGGACAACACACAGACAAAGACACAGCCAGACCTAGAACAGAAATTTAAATTTGTCATTAATTTATATTCTATTTAATTTCCAACTCGCTGGGAATCGAACCTATGACGTTCTGAACGAGAGTCCGGAAATGTAACCAATGCACCATACAGATCCTAATGGTCACCCATGACTATAACACATTTTTGAAAATTAGAAATGCGTCCAGGATTGAACTCAGGCCCCTTATTCGGGAGTTCAATATTTAAATCGAACAGTTATCATCGCTTGCCTCTGGCAAATATCAAGTCATAAATAAATATCTATTATGTAAAACTCTTTCGAGGCAATCGCGAGAAGTGTTAAACATTTATGCGATCCGCTTACAGGCTCTGTGTAACCCTTACTGTCCTCGACATAGAGTTGACTTTCAACTAACGATTGATAAAAGATTAGATTACATTTGCAAAGTTCTGATGTTATCACTCCGATGAGATTCTAGGACTTGTACAGAATTATATGAATATGAAATTGAATGGTTTGTGAGTGCTCGTAGTATGGATATTGGGTACTGATTATAAGATAAACGTAAAAGACAGGATAAAGATGATCTTGGACACAACTTTTGTGTGTTGAATTTGAGGACATGGGAATGCCCCTTTTAAATGTGCGCTGCCTTGCATACAGCTATTTCATGTTATTTGAGACGATTTCTTGTTACTATAAGGCTTAAAGGCAAAAGCTCATAAAGTCAAGACATGAGAATCTCTGCGCGACAATCGAGTACATGTTCTAAACGTTATTTTTAACGAAGGCATAGGGTTCATAAACTTTAGGCTCTATAAGAAATCACATATTTAGGAGATGGTTTCCAAAATTAAATTGCAAATAAAAGTATTATTTATAGATACCTACTTGGCTACCATAAATAATTGTTCAAATTAAATCAGTAGTTCCTGAGATTAGCCCGTTGAAACAAACTTATCAGCTTTATAGGTAGGTCGTAAGATATGTTTTTCTGCGGTTTTGACAATATCAATATCATCAGCGATCGGATACACAGATTTTTGCGTGAGAAATTCATTAGGAAACAATCTCAGTTATGGGGGCTTTACATTATACAATTTGCAGAGCGCTAACTCAGTGCACTAACTAGTGTTTTCATACATTACGCTGCACTAGTTACTGTCTAACTGCCTTTACACTATGCGATTTTAGCACGCTAGCTCAGTTAGCGCTCTGCAAATTGTATAATGTAAAGCCCCCATTAGTTTAAATAATATCCGGTAAAGACCGAGCTTTGCTCGGTATTATTGTAAAATAGTCAAACCTTAGTATACGTTTCCGTTACAAGAATAACACCATTGTCATTCTAATTCTTTATTTGCTGCAATTTTCATAGTACAAATTTTGTATTTTATCATATCGAAAGCGATATTTTCTAAGAATGAAACCTAGCTAGATCGATTTTTCGCCCCCAAAACCTTTCATGAAAATCCTTGGAGCCATTTCCGAGATTCAGATAATTAACTAAGAATTGCTCGTTTAAAGATATTAGATTAGATAAGATTAGATTTAATCAAACATTTCTCCTGTACTATAAACAATATGTCCAGGTATATTACTTTTAGAAAATGATAGTTTTATCGGAGAATATGAAAATCCTTTCTTTTAATCACTAAATATTATTCCTGTTATTACGCAGCTATTATGCATAGATTATACGGCTTTGGGCGGGTTATCGTTAACCACGGTTAATGATACGGTAACATGCGTGTAATTAGTACCATTTTACGGTTTTACCCCACGGTGGCCGCGACGGTCAGAGATGGGCAGATATAAAAACGGGTTTAATAATCCTCTTCGTGGTCATATTAATTAGATCATAGGTCCTTTGTGGAGTCAGTTGGAGCGACCACCGACTGCTTGTATCGACACTATTCCACATCACTTCAATTTTAGGATTGAGTGTTTTCAAATGAGACGACATCGTAACGACAAAACTTTGCATGATACTTATCAAAGGTTTTGACTATCCCGTATTGTATTTTAGTCCAAGAGCGCAAGGCTGTCAGATCTTACTTATTTTTTAAGAAATAAAATGCATGGAATCACGTTATGTTAGTATAGACTAAGAACTTAAGCATACTTGCTAACTTTTTTATAATATTCTCGCCATGACTGCAACGCATCGCATTGACGCCTTTCCATGAAACTGGGTCGGTATATCGGTAAAACAATTCAGAATCGCGATTAACCGTCTGCATTTTAAATGTTTAAAATCCGAGATGCCAATAGTTTAAAATTACAATTTTCCGTTAATTCATCTGAACGATAGTGAAAACTGCATCAAATTCCGTTGTGGAATTTAAAAAATCTCAGAGACACTATAAACCGACTTTGCTACATAAAATGTAAATTTATTACTACAAATATTTTATTTTCAAAAAGATGTAACGATATTAATACGATACACATCCCTTCAGAAATTATCCCTTCAATTTCATTCTGCTACAACACTAAGCTAGTTATGATGTTCCCGCCACAACATATCGAAGGTTTTATAATTTCCCTTGTTTTTATGTTGTCCGGTTGCCTCCACGGGGCAGAGTCTGACCTCAGGGCATTATTAACTACATTGTTTGATGACGGTTGCACCCGACATGTTACTATCGACCTTATCAAAGTGCCGTAAAGTTTATAGTTCATTGGAGTCCATCCACATGGTAGGACCCGTTATTTTTATTTATGAGCTCCTCTGTGGAAGCCCACTTGCCTATTTCTATTTGAAATTGCTCAGTTAGAAGACCTTTGAAATTTACATTGCATTGGCTATAACAATGAGTTTTACCATTTGTAAGTAGCAAGTAATTCAATAAATGGTCATACAAATCATAATAATAATTCTTATTGATATGTCTATATGCGAAAGATATTTGAGTAATATCCTCCTTACTTTCGGTAGCAGGTATTTATTAACATAAATAGCAATAATTTTTAGAATGTTCGTTTGGTGGTTTGTCTAGTTATCTCTTAGTTTATTCCTATTACTTACTCTCCGAAACGGTTAAACCTAACGTATGTATTTGAATGCTGTTTTTCATGTTGTGTCGTGGAAAAAGTTGGAGTAACATTTAATGCTGGCGTTTTTCTATCGTTTACAAATATAAAAAATAATTAATTTTGAGAATTCCGTCGAAATATTTTTAAGTGGGTTAAGACTAAAGCATAGGTTTAACTTGTTAATATAAAGATTTAAGGGCAATATAAAATAAGGTTCTCACCGGTTGACGTGTTTGTCATAATTACGTGGAAAAACGTGTAATTCACACACACCTACAGCTTCTACATATTTATAGAGTAGCGTGAATAAAAACTTGTACCGAGATTTATATCGCTCCAATTATGAACACTAAAAACTTGCTCAAAAACATGTCGACAACCAAATAAGGGCCTTCCGCTGCATTACCTTTACCCGCTACCCAATGATGTTTTAAATATCTAGATTGAGCGTCGCCCTACAATGAAAACAAAAAAAAACAAGGCAACATTATCAAGCATGTGTGCGTGCAGGCGATGTTTTTCACGTTCATTTGTTGTCTATGTGTGCGTAATCTGTGCGTAATGATATAAAAATTGTGGCTAACAGTTGGCCACAATTTTTTGACACGTTTTCGCGGATTCGATGTTCCATCTAGATATTTAAAACATCATTGCCGCTACATTTACATAATTGTTACTCTAATTCTACTTTTTACGGCTCTGAGAAACTTGAACTCTTCTGTGTAATATAAAATGACGTTGGATCTAATTAGTTACAACCCCAATTAACGTAGTAACTTTGTAACATTGTAGTCACTACACTTGTATACGTACGCACAGTATAATATTATACACTAACACTAATCCCTATGCTCTATATATGTTTAGAGACCCTTGCTGAGTAAATGACCATTAATGAGTGGAATTGATTTGACTACGTAGGTAAGTAAATAATATGCAATCATGTAAAATGTAACCAAACATAGTAATACAATGTACATATAGTTCAATAGTCTGGTATCTGGTAGGTATTCTGTTAATATTCTGTGGGTTTGCATTGGCCCTGTCAAAACATTTCATACATTTTTTCTCTAAAATCACCTATGTACCCATAGAAATAAACCTACATTTTAATTAAAAGTATAGATGGCAAATTCTCAGATCAATGGATGCAAATGGAGCTTATAATACACAGAAACTATAGAACCGTGAGAGCAACCGTGCGAGTCACAGTAGCTTCGAAATGAAGAATCTAGATCGTCGAGCCCGCTTCTGTATTACGAGTATCTAGGTTTAGTTGTGATGACTAAGATGTTTTGAAATGCGTGTGAATGTTTGAGTCTATATTCAAAAGCTCGTTTTGAGCTCGGTAGATTGGGTTCTGAATTACATTCGATACTATTATGAATTGTGTAATATACGACCGTTTGAGAGACATTTTACATTAAACATATTATTATGATAAATTCCAGAAATGACGAGCATTAGGGCCGCAGCAATGTAAATGACCCATGTAAATGATTTCAAATTTTAGACCAGGCATTTTATAATACAGTACAGTAATAGACTACAGATTAGTGCAAGAATAAAGACACACACACACACACACACACACACACACACACACACACACACACACACACACACACACACACACAATAGACAACAACACAGAAAAAATTCAATAAATATTCGTTTTGGATTCAACTGTGTTCTTAAAGACCCCATAGTTTTTCTTAGATACATAAATGTATCTTTGAAGTACCTACTGTATGTGATCTATCACAGATTTATCACATGTATGGATAGAAATCCTACTAATATCCTATCCTACTATCCTATCCTACTAATATTATAAAGGCGAAAGTTTGTAAGGATGTATGTGTGTGTGTGTGTGTGTGTGTTTGTTGCTCTTTCACGCAAAAACTACTGAACGGATTTTCATGAAACTTTGCAGTAATATAGCTTAGACATCGGAATAACATAATTTGTTAAAATTTATAGAGATATTTGAAGGGACTGGTTTCCCGAAGCGAAGCGAGGGCGGATTTACTAGTATATAGATATTTAAACGATGTTTTTCCAATTCGTTATAGTTCGCTGGTGGCTCGTTCTCAATCATAACTCCGCACCACCTGTGCGAGTCTCAACGTTTTTACTTTAATTGATTTTTAATAGGTCCCGCGAACGTGATGTGGTATTTAACTTAGGATATGTTATTTACTTTCCTTTACTACTATGATTTAACTTTCTGTCTGATTAATAACCATATCATATTAATTTAATTTTAAGTGTATTTATTTATCGGACTTGTTAAAATTTATACGAAATAAGTATTTTTTTGAAATAACTTACAAACGAGCTAAACTTTTGAAGAAAAGTGGTCACCGACTTCCTTAAAAAGCCTAGCGACCATCTATATGACTGATCTGACGCCGTAACAGTGTCCGTGTATCTGTCAGTATTTAAGATTAGCAAGGTTTTACCATATGCGGTGAAGTGTGAAGTGCAACGGTTAGGTACATTTCACCACCCACCATGCACTACTCAAACTAATACTTTATCTCCTACAACTAGTGCTAGTTTCAAGATGCATCCAAACGCGCAAGTATTTAAAATCAAAATCATGAATAATTCCACAGCTGACGAGTTTGTTAAAAATCCATATAAATTCTCGGAAACCTCTATTAGCCTTAGAGGTAAGTTTACACGCAGCTAGTGACTCGCGCAAGTCCACTGTTTAGTATGCGGCGCGAGTGCGCCAGTCGACGTGGGTATTTATTCGCGACGAGAAATTGTTGAATAATGCATCTGTTGGCGCGGGATAAAAATTAGATGCCAGGAATTGTCGGTAAATGCGGCTAATTTTGTTAGCGCTTGTCTAGCGCGACTGAAAAGGTAATATCTTTTTGCTCGCGGCCGCTTGAAATTACAGCACTGCAATGTAATAGTTGCCATTTCAAAATATTTCCGTGCTGTTTATTATACAATGTTCTTAAACTCGTACATTAATAGTACAACGGCCTGTGTCAAATAAACAGTGAGTTAGGCAACGTATAAATGACTAAACTGCTTCTGTGCTTCGCCAGCCGCTTTAAAACATTAGCCCTGGTTATTGCTGTTAACAGTTTTTCATCCAAGTCGAACACCTTTGAGTGGAAATAAGCATAGTGCTCATTAATCCTATATCACGGCGGTGTTTTGAAAACAAACGTATCGTACAGTAGCAGGGCCATGTTGAAAACATTTACCAGTAACTATGTAAGTTTTGATCGGCAGTTCATATTAGACCACTCTTTCTTTAAGTCCTTGTCCTCAATTCATTTAGTTTGGTGGAAAATTCAAGCGTTCCTGGTAGTAGATTTTTCTGTTGAAGATGACGATAAAAAACATTACTTAGTGTTAATCAAAATCACGAGCTAAAAACTTAACGTACGTTTCTAAGCACGGAATCTCACTGAAAAACTTGCAACTGTAATTACTTATCTAATTGCTTTAAGTGTACTTAACTCAATCGATGGCTTATAAATAGTAGCGAAACACCATTGGAATGAGCGCTTCGTTTTTTTTAATAAAATCGTACTGCAACTAGAGATTGTGGTCGTGCTCTGATTTGAAATTTCGATCGAATTATACGATCGCAGCGAATGCGCGTTGCCTAACCTTTAGCTCATTATTCCGTTGCCTATTGTCTGTCAATCTGTGGCCTTTGCTCGAAATGTATCCAATAATTGTAGCGCCTATTCAATTGAACTCACACCCGTTGGGAGCGCGCAGGGAGGACGCGGCTGCCGTCGTCCGGCGCGCGGCGCGAGGCATTTCATGTTACAGTTTCACTTAATTAGTCTATTTTTATACCTTTAGTTCGTGTAAACAAGCCGGCTAGTTAGAAACAAGGTCATATTTTTTCAATAGCAAATTTTAATGTGGGGTTTTTTTTCACTTAATTAGTCTATTTTTATACCTTTAGTTCGTGTAAACAAGCCGGCTAGTTAGAAACAAGGTCATATTTTTTCAATAGCAAATTTTAATGTGGGGTTTTTTTTCACTTAATTAGTCTATTTTTATACCTTTAGTTCGTGTAAACAAGCCGGCTAGTTAGAAACAAGGTCATATTTTTTCAATAGCAAATTTTAATGTGGGGTTTTTTTTCACTTAATTAGTCTATTTTTATACCTTTAGTTCGTGTAAACAAGCCGGCTAGTTAGAAACAAGGTCATATTTTTTCAATAGCAAATTTTAATGTGGGGTTTTTTTTCACTTAATTAGTCTATTTTTATACCTTTAGTTCGTGTAAACAAGCCGGCTAGTTAGAAACAAGGTCATATTTTTTCAATTGCAAATTTTAATGTGGGGTTTTTTTCCGGATACTTTTCAATGAATATACTATTATTATCTTCTTGATTGTAATACGTTTGAACATTGGCCTCTCGAGCAAGGGGTTTGAGTTCGAATCCAACACCCTTAAAAAAGGAACATGACAATAAGGAAAATATTATGAGGGAACCCGACCAACAGTTCTCCGTAATATTCCCAAAGTTTGTTACATCTCCCAACCCTAATTTGGTCTGTGTAGCGGATAGCGTACACTCCTCACACTGTGTGAGGAGCCCCGAGTCGTAACTCTTAACAATAGCACGATGATTGTTTCTTGGCCAGCAGATGTATTTGGCTTGATTATTCTCGTAGGTATCTTAATCCACTACTGGTCTCTCTTTCTCAATAAGGCCTACACCGTTCGACATGAAGGCTATGTTTGTAACTGGTTACTTAAAAAACCGAAAAATGATGACACAAATTATTGAAGTGATATTAACGTAATTATTGTCACTTTTCATCATCATCACTTTCCTGATACCTGTGTCTATAATTAAAAGTTTTATACAACGCAACCAACAATCACAACAAAATTGACAGCAATTTCAATTCGCCATGCGGCGGACACGACACGACCAAATTGAAGTAATTAGCGAATTCTTGGAAACCAAAATATTCGAAAGCAGTCGCGGGGTATAATCAAAAGTTATATTAACGTTGATTTCGATGTCGTTGTCTCTTTCCTTCTTATTACAGGAGCGTCGTGTAAGAGAGATGACGTGACTTCAAAATTTCCAAGGATCTCAGATACACAAACTGATATACAATGTCGTACTAAATTATAAAATTGTCATGCAAATTCCAACCTTATTTCGAGCGACCGAAGCACGAAGGTGCTGTTTACGATTATGCATGCGTAAGAGCAGTGAAGCAGTAAAACGATTTATATTTTAACGGTGTATGTTAACTTGTATAACATTTGTAAAACCATAAATTGAATTTAGCGTAGCAAAGTCAACGTTGGTTTTAATTTATTGAGTGCCACAAATATCATAAGCTTGTTGCTGATTCTCACCGAGAACGTCGCGTTACAAGAGTAATATTAAATAGGAGATTGGGAGGCTGCAAACGAATCTTTTAAGTAGAAAAAGATAGATCGCGTTAAATAGTTATGGCCAATAAGATGACCAATAGCAGGATTCGGTAGAAGAATAAAGGTGTACGCTTTAACATTAATATGTTCAATAAATATCAGCCTCAGCCAAGAATCCGACCCAATCGCTAAAAACTAGGGTACAGCACATGGCATACAACATGTCCGTGGAATATGAAACAATTAAACTTTATATTATAATCAGAATAATATATTTTGCGGTATCTTTAACAATCCTAAGGTATGTGCTTTATAAAGTATGGTCTTTGTTCTTATGACATTTAAATTATCATCATATTTTAAATGTCATAAAAAACATGAATGTGGAAAAAATAAGTTTTTTTAAGTCATATTAAACTCACGCCCTACAAGTAGGTAACACCTGCCACGTCACCCGCCATCATCAAGAAAGTAAATTTCTCCTCAAAACGAGCAGACACAACATTCCACACCGATTACTGACTTTGACAAATTGTTCAATCTCTTCTACAGCACCACTAATACCACCACGGCATTGTTTAGGGCTATTATTAGAAAGCCCGCGGGCTAGATTACCTAGGTAGCCTAGCGCTCGTAATACTGCCAATAAATCATCAGCTTCTAGTGCTGCGACCGCGATAACATCGATAATTGTAGGCAGGGCCGCGATTCAATATCGATAAAATTTACTGCTGCGCATAGCAAGGCATTATTTGTCTTTTGTCTGCTTAGAGACAAAGGAATAGATAAATAAGTAAGTGGGAAGAAACGCGAGTGAACGGGGCCTTTTGAAATACATTTATGTTGAAGATATGCGATTTATGGGCCTCTGATTGCCTTAATGGCTTCGCTTTATCAATCTCTTCTTGGACAAAGTAAATATCTTCAATAGCGATGGAGCGATAGCTGAGATAGTCCATGTCCACATACCCTCTTTATCAATCTTGTCCTATCCTGCTATCAAATGGGAAATCTTCAATACATTTTTTTTGGGATAGCAGTCTTCGTTTATCATATCTAAGTTCTAGGAAATCATGTGCAAGCGCTTACTCATTTCCTTCTGATCCCGTTATTTATTTAGACAACATTAGATTTGGAACGACTTTAGAAGTTATGAAGCACTAGACACACATACGAAGACGTTCGCACACATATAAGACAAACACATCACACTCGACATTATATTTCCCCATATCTAATGGTATTCTTAAATCTCTTTCTTAAATTTAAAAACGCAAAATTTGAAATCGAATTTAACCGCGAGTAATAAATACCATTTTCCAACCACCGCCTCATTCCTCAAGAGTTAGTTACAAGGCGCATGCTCGTTGAGTTATTGCTGCGGAAGTACTTTACGCCTAAATTGCAAGGTTGGCCAACGATATCTTTCTTTAGGATCTAAGTTTTCTAGAACACAATTAACCGGTACATCACGTAGCGGCCGGAAAATAAAGAAGCCTAACTAACGAGCACAGTGAAGCGCGAGCGACCCATTACAGTAATAACAGTGTAATTGACAACAGAGCTTGATACCATCATAGAAAACATCCACGCGATTATAAACTTTAAAACAATAGACTTTACGTCGTACACAGCGTGGTAGATTTTGCGGCGGATGAGAAACATTGTGAAGAGGTATACAAAGGACTATTGATGGGAATGCCTCAAAGTGCGTAGTGCTTTCTGCTGAAGTAGATTTCGAGTCTTTGTAAATTTGCTATTGTAGCCTTTTGAATGCGATTTCGAATAGAAACTGTACAATTTAAGTTTGAAAATGTCAATATGCACGATTCCACAGATATGAATGTTAGGATCTTAATATTACTTTTTAATAATAGTCGCATTCTTTGGTGCAAATTTTGTCGCAGGTTTATTGAAACAATCTAATTATTTATATCAAGAATCTAAAAATATACACAAATCATCTAGATATAGTTATGTTATAATAATTTTGTTTCCTTAAAAAATAAGTTCCATTTGATTCGTAAGTTAGTTTTTCTTTTTGTGTCAAATCATCAAATAAAATAAATTACTTACATAGTTAAAGCCCCAAATTCCCATATTACCATAATGGACTGTATCGCCGCTTTATTCTTGGCTTGTTGCCTCGATAATTACACTGATTAACATACAATAGTGTGTAGTCGACACGGTCATATCTGACCGCCGTCCTGCAGGTAAAAAAATGGAGTCTGGCTAATTTGTCGCAATTATACCGCGCCATATATCACCACGCTTTTATTGATTTGTACCACCGCCAACTTAAACATTTGCGACGATCGATCATGTCCGTTTAGCTAATAATTAGTAAAGACGTTGCTATTGTCTTAGCTAAACAAGACATCGATACTTAGAAAGTTAACTTTTTTTTCAACAACTTATCGTCTCTTAAAACTATTGTTATCAAGCTATGGCTGTGGTACAACTCGAAATAGACGAAAGATTTTAGTGAGAAGACAGAAAAACAGAAACAATAATGTCAACGACGGCAACTAGACACGTGAAGTCGTCGAACTCGGCGAACATACTGATGTGCAAACAATGGTGGAAAGTATGCTGGATGTACGGCGACCAGGAGAAATACTACAGACAGTTGTACGGGAAAAAGAAACCAAATAACATGAACACGAGCTTCTTAAATTTCGACAACGACACCAAACGACCCGGCGCGCAGATAACCGAGCTCACAGACGACTTCTTCGAAGACACGAGTAACTTTAACCAAATAGAACCGGCTCCGGACGAAACAGCAAACGAAGGCAAAGAATGGTTCGGGGTCGAAGCGGAACCCATTTACGGTTTCGACGCGACGTGGCAGAAAGACCAAAGAAGACAACCAATCCAGAGTTACGACGATTTGAACCAACTGTTCGGTACAAATCTCAGTAGTGATAATATTAAGAGCATGCTTAGCAACGGTCTACCTCTAGAAGCTAACAGTCAGTTGATAGATTCTAATGAACGGATACATAAGAACGGGAACGTGTATGGGAAGACTTCGAAGACGGTGAGTAAGACGAAGAGAGGGGCGGTAGTGACAGAGGAGAGTGAGATCTCGACGGATGGGAAGAGTTCTGCTAAGTTAAGGTTCCAAAGATCGACGGTGAAGAGTGGGCCGAATAGAGTGAAGGAAGTGCTGCAGCCGCTGAAGGAGGATAAAGTGCTGGACGAGTACTCGCGGAAGAAATGCATCGGCGACACGCTGACCACGACCACCACCACGTTGGTCACGGTCTCGCAGACCATGGTCACCTGCTGTAACGAGTGAGTATTCAAATTTTTTTTTATCTACGTAGAAATAACTCAATCATAATAGACTCCTTTTGTTGAATTCTTTGCTGACGAGTGACTAAATTTTCGTGGTAATATTCCAATTTAAATAAGTTTTTAAACCTAAAAGCCGTCATTTATTATTATTAATTCTAAAAATAACTTTAATGTTCATAGTAATCGTTATTTTCATTTAAATTCGTATAGAAAAGAGAAATAAATTGAATGTAGAGTTATTCTTTTCTACGTATAGAGATTGTAGAGACGCGCTTGAATTGAAGTGGTAGAGTGGCTCCAACGGTTCCCAGCTGCTATTCCCAATAATGACGTTACGAGGAATTTCTCAATGCTTGCGGTTTTGACGCTTTGACTGGGAGCGGTAAAATGCTCCATAGAGTTTTATGTACTACATGTAGAGTTACTGGCGATAACTGGCTGCTTCTGCCTATATAGTCATAATTTTAGATGACAGTAGGATCTTGCGAAGCGAAGAGTAGGTACTAGAATTTTTTTTATGTTAATTATAAAGTTACCACGAAAATAATTATTATAATTATTTTATTACTTTGAAAGTAGTAGAGTCTACGATTCTTGTAGAAATCGTATAAAAAACTATACCTAAATATTTATTTAATTAAGAAAAAGACAGTATAGTATAAAATATTCCTTTTTATCCCGTTCCTCGCTGGAAGTAGTACCATTCCCTATAAATAACAGAAGCAGTCAGAGCGTTTACATGTGGTCGCCATCAGCCGCTGGTCGATACCATCGATCGTCTGCGGTCGATATTACTATAGAAATACGTGGAAATATTGCTGTTTCGGTTTATTATCTGAAACGAAATAAAAAAAGTTATGTTTATGGTGCAAAATGAAGTAAATTTCGAATATATAACGTATTATGGTTTGAATAGATTCAATAAGACGGAAAGCCGCCGCTCTACCATGCTTTATAATTTTATTTTTTTAGTCTCTACCTGACCGCTTATTAGGACGGTGAGGTTATGTTTTAATTAAGCCCTGTTTTGGGAAAGGAAATATAATAGGATTATTATCGTGTTTAGGGATTTTTGGTTTGAACCATAAATATTTGATTTTTAATAGAGTTCATCAAACAAACAATTAACTTTATGGAGAATAAAGTGAAACTATTTAACTGAAAATAAAATGGACTAAGTTTATAAAAATATTTCGCGATAGAATGTGATTGTATGTATGCTGATGATAATCTAATAAGAACTTAAGTCTATGAATATTTAAAATTTTCACGTTCCTTAGTTCTATAAAATATTTAAAACCCAAAAAACAGCCAATATTGAAGTAATTCCAAATAAAAAACGATTTAAAAAAGTATCATTTTCACTAAGTAACGGTACTGGAAATAACAACCTATTTTTTCGTGTTTTTTTAACACAATTTTGAACTTTTTCCTTAAAAATTACAATTTTTCTATTCCGCCATACAAAAGACTTCAACGCAAAACCAACGATTTGCAAGAAAAAGTGTCTCGCAAAGATTTGATACAAAAACTGGCTATTGTGTCCAATAATTGATTTCTAAATTGTCTGTCAGTTCGTATAACGTGTCGATGGTATTGTCACCAGCACGATGCCGATGGTAGAGCTCGGTAGAGTATGTGAACATACAACGGTTTATAGAAAAAGTGTGGGAAATGTGATGAGGCTTTCGCTTTCTCCTCCGCAGATTACTTAATGTTTACAGTAATAGTGTTGGTAGCCGCCATCATTACAGATGAAGTTATCTTGTACACCCGCCCGGCTAGCTTTCCTATTATAAATGTATTTAATTACTTTATAAGTGGCGCTTGTTTTCTAAGTAGAGGTTTTTCACCTATTATAAGTCAATTAGAACATTAGTGCCGATGTGGTTCAGCGTGGTGAATGTGTCTTGTGTTGAAGACAACTCGTCGGAAGGACGTGGCTTCAACCCAATGACATGGCAAGGGTGTCGACTCATCACTGAGGAGACTTGGAGTACCACCACGGTGCTCCAGCGAAAACAGGTGAAGGGTTAGTGGCCAAGACAAAGTCGGAGTTTTTTGTTCTACCCAATGGCTACCAATTTATTATATGGCTATACGCCAACTATCTAACGACATCAACGAAGATCAATGACCTTCCGTGCCCTTCGAAGCACGGATATGCTCAATTTTTTTTTTGTTTACGACCGCCTGCTATTACTTAACTTTGTCGATCACTTAGGGTATCCGCAAGCCGCTGGACTGTGAAGAGTTCGTTGATTCATTCTAATTGATATAAATATAAAAGAGACCTCGCTTATAATATGATCTCAAACAACAACATGATAACAAAGTAATAAAACATTTACAATCAAAATATGATTCCTCTAAAGACTTAATAAAAAGAGGTAGTGACTGACACAACAATTTACCGGCTTCATTCACAACTTTGACATCAATATCAAGAGCTCGCTCGAACAAAGTCGTACGCAAATACAAACAACATACATATTTAATAATAAAAGATATAAACCCGCGTACGGAACAATGTTCGGACAATAAGGAAGGAACGGCGCTCATCCATCAAGCGAACAACAAAACTTTTAAGGCCGTCTGCACATTATCAGGTTTTGTGGCTAAAGAAATATGATTGCGTGTGTATTATGTTGTCAGATCTCATGTTGATATCTGAAAGATATTGAAATAAATCATAAAGCAAAGTATTACTAAACGAAAACACCAACTATTGAAAAATGTTGAATTGACTGAAAAAATAAAAACGGCACGTAATTTTCAGTGCTCATGACATCTTAACATCATCGATATGCTTGCTGGCCAAGGCATAGTAGAGAAAATACTACACGCTACACATTCATATCTTCATACTAATATTCCATGTGGGACATGAACAACACATGCAAAAATGTAAGCGCAAACCGAGAACTTGTAATGCAAATGATCACCACGCTGGGAATGTAACCCAGGACCCTGTTCTCACTGCGCCATACGGATCAGAAAGATATGTCAAGCCGTGACGTGTGCGCCGTCCCTTCGGACGCCTGTAAACGGTAGCGGCGAGATAGCATCGGCGTGTTCGCTCGCGGCCATCTTGTTCCATACTTTTATTTCGTTTTCAAACTCGGACACGCGGCGCTGTGTCGGAGTGTCCGCTGTGTCCCACAGACTTATAAAACAACCAGACCCAACATAATTTTGACCACTACAAAGACATATGTAAGCAATAGTTTCATCCCTTTCTCTCCCATGACACGTATAAAGTCTATCTCGTTTTATTTTTGTTGTTGCTACACTCACGCACACATAGACAAACTGGGGCTGAAGCACTCCCGCCATTTTGTTAAGCTACAAGAAGCTCACTTTTTGTATGAGAAACATAGACAACATTAGACCATGAACATTAGACCATGAACGTTTTGTATGGAGAATGTCAATGTGTGCAGCATGTCTATGTAGTTGTAACTGGCACGCTTTTTTCTCCCATATGTTAAGTCTGCTTATTTTTTTAATAAGTCTGTGGTGTGTTCGTTGTGTCGGTGTCGGCGTGTCCGGTGCGGATTAAACTGAACGTTCTCGTTGATACAGTCGTGATATAATTGAGTTTTACTGTTTCCCCGCACAATGGCCATCGGTCACTCGGATTGAATCGTCTCGCACCCACGTGCGGGCGATTATTGTTTTTGTGTTTATTATGTCGCATTGTCTGATGTTACGTATTGATAAAATTGTTTGGTAATTAGGGTGCAGTTTTTGTTGATATGGATAGTACCAACACAAGTAACTTGCCGAATATTAAGAGTGCGTAGTTTCTTCCGCGGCTTATTACTTTCTTTGAAATAACAATAACACTTACCCCAAATTGAATCGTTTCAAAAATGTATATTATTGTAAAGGAAAAGAAACAATGAATGGTAAACATTTGCTTCCATCAGATGAAATGGCCATAAAGCTTCCATCAATATTATGGCACATCCGAGTGTCTGCACGTTATGTACATACGCTGAGCATTTCATGCGTAATTAAAATACTAAATTAACTTTTCTAATTCAACCAAGAATGTAAAAGTATTTAATGCTTATTACTGGTTGTAAAACCGAAGGAGTAATAGTTTACGAGGTGGCTGCAGATAGCAGCGGGGTCCGCCGGCGGCCGCCATTTTGATATTTTTAATTGCAAGATTATGAAAATAGGCACTAATCGTTACTGCTTCGGTAACTGGTTTGTAGTTACAGCGAGCCTTTACACTCAGGGGTGCGACCTTACGATTTGTCTTCTACGTTTATCTACCATTGCATCCGTTGTTAATAATTATAAAGCACGAATGATCATCAAAAAAATTAAAAGGTTGTCTACAGGATTTTTTAATACCTAGGCGTGTGGCATCTCGGTTTGTCTTCTGTCTAATCTAATCGATCTTTCCAAGTATAAATGAGAAAAATTATAATATGAATTAGTTTCAGCATTTTTTATTTTTTTCGTGGTATGATAACGCTGCAGTGATAAAATAAACCTACACGTTTTAGTCTTAAAAGTGGGTATTCACTTTTTTGGATAATCTGTAATTTATTAAATTTTTATAATCATTTGCAGTCTGATTATAATGTGAAAATAATTATTTTACTTTATCGTATCATATAAAAAGCGCGTGTGTTACTATAGCCCTAAGTTATATTGTTTAATATTTCAACAGTGCTTATACTTGCAATTTTAATTGAATGTCCTTTCCAGTACAAAATATGCTGGTTGTTTAAGATTAGATCT
This sequence comes from Hesperia comma, assembly GCA_905404135.1. Lineage (NCBI taxonomy): Eukaryota > Metazoa > Arthropoda > Insecta > Lepidoptera > Hesperiidae > Hesperia > Hesperia comma. The sequence goes on from FR990031.1 coordinate 433,955, forward strand.
CTGTTTTATGTTGTTGTCAAATGTTAACAGCGGGGATAGTGTTGTGTTGTGCATAGCGAGTATAGTGTCGGACAAATGTCCCGCAGCAGACACTACACGGGTTTAGTGTCGGACACTGTCCAACGCCGAAACTTATTTAATTAGTACAAATAACATTAGTTTTAATAGGTATACTTACAAATCAAACATGTTAATTTAATGGCCTAATCATGGTGCGTTTTATATAAAATATCGCCATCTATTTGATCAAATCGGCGACTTGTTTTTATGACATTTATACATACATATATATGTTTAAGAGGTTTATATAAAATTTAATAATTTTATGTTTTTATGTTATAATCATACCTATATACTTTTCATAGTTTCTTTCAATCGTCGATGGTAATAACGAGGGACCGTGGCCACTTACTATCTGAGTATGCTCTGTCTGACTTCGTCTCGTTCACAAATCGCTCAAAAACTAATTGTATCTTCTAGTAAAAGTAAAAGTGTCCACATCTGTACAGCGCCTTACACTAATAATAACTAGGTTGTACCGCGCAAACTATTTCATAAATCAACGCGCTAACTGAGACATTGATTGTATTATGTAAATGAAATAGATGTTATAATGGAGTAGACATGGATATGCTGTGATACTTTATAATCTCCAGTTGATTAGATTTCGCAATATGGGGACCCTTAGGGTAACATTATACAAAGCGGGTTTATTAAATGTACCAATCAAACTTTTAACAATTATACTTTGTACTACCGTTGTAACTAGTCGATTGAATGTGATAGCTTCAGCGGTCACTTAATTCTTTAATCTTGTTTTTTTTAATTGTCTTTTTATGTATCTTGTACTAATTATTTTACTTAGAACTAACAACCTCTGTAGGGTTCCATACCTTACTACACAAATAAGTAAGTTAGTGTCAAATGAGTTTAGTAAGTATAATAGAATCCTTTTAAAAGTGATCTCCCCTCACTCTTTACTTCTCTTTCTTTTCCCCTTTCTTTCTATCTCCGTTATTAATCTGTACACGTATTATAATGTCGCGCCGAAAAAAATGTAGTAGCTTGCAAAATTATAGAGCTTCGCCACATCCTTCCCGCCTCTGTAGCGGTCACGGCGAGGTGAGAACGGAACTCACACAGGTTTAGTTAAGCCATATCAACGCTGCGTTATACCACTAACTTGTATCTATAACAATATTTCGAATATTTCGGAGAATAATACACCTGAAATCTAATTACAACAATATGTCTCGCGCCAATATACACTTACATATATTACATATATTATTATACTTACACTTATATAACTATAAGGTAATGGTGTCAAATTTGTAAAATAACTTTTATAATATTAGTTAGGTATTAAAAACTGTGACCAAATTTGCATGCCTTTTAGGTAGAATAAGAGGTAATTCATACTTTAAACACCTTGTAAAACCTTATTTCAGTGCAAATAAAGAAATTCTAATTCTAATTCTAATTCATATGTAACTGTTTAAATGAACCTGAATCCTCTCGGCTGATGCATAGGATTTCCACTTGTAACCATTATTGAAGTTATTGACCTTTCAACGATCGTAAGCGATCCACATTACCCGTGAATCAATCTAACATTCTAACCTAATCCATTATTTGAGCTATCAATCAAAAGTGCGGAACTAAAGCCTTTAATTTTTTATTTCAACTGCCTACAGAAAGCTCACAAGTAGCACTTTTTATCTTAATAAACATTGCTTAATTATAAAAGCTAAAACGCAAAAGCTAAAAAGCAAAACGCACACGCACTCACCCTCACATTAAAAGTTCCCTCTATCGGAAACATGTTAACACCACATACATGCCACCGGGAGCAAACTTTATTAGCGACGGGAATCGAACCAGAGACCGCGCAGCGGGCGGGCTAATTATGAAGTATAAATAACCAGGTACCAGGAGCGCAGAGGTCAAGACCAGTTGCGGGTCACTAGACGCCAGGGGAACTCGTTTGTGAATATTGAATAATTAACTAACATGACTCAATGTCCCATGGCATGCCAATAAAGCTATGTTCGGTTTAAAATATGGTGACAGCTCCGCTGGTGGATTCTGAGGAATAAAATCTGGAACAAGCTCGTTTGCTCGCTCTAATGAGTGGAATGACCGCCTGATAAGCGGAATATGACCTTTGTCGACAATACAGCATAACCAACGGATTCATAACGGATTCATAAGTTATTTGAGAGAAAAAAATTACTAGTAGGACTTACTCTCACTACCAATAACTAGCTGTCCAAGTCCTAACATTTATTAACAAACTATTAGACTAATTAATGTTCTTATACTAACTCCGAACTGGCATTATTTGGGTGGTGCTACCTGCTCTGTTGCTACCTTAATTTCATAAAAAATGTAGAATAAGCGTTATAGTATAAATGGATTTTAAGGATTGTTAGGGCAATATTTGCACACGATAAAATACATACCAGTTATAGCGTGGGATGCCATTCTGTCTGTTAGCGGACGAAATTGCGTAAGATAACGAGGCCAGGAGACCAGGCAAGAGTCAAGGTTTGAGTTTTGAGTATCTCGAAAGTGAAACATCCCAAATTGTCTTAAAGATAAATGAAAAAAGCATAAGGCCGTCGAAGGTCGTCGTTTGATAGGTGGTAGGGCCTAGAGCTCACCCGGGGAAGTACCACTGTACCACCGCCCGCCACGGTACTTAGTACCATTCCTACCATGTACTAATAATTGTTCTAAGAACAATTGTGTTCCGGACAGGAAGGTGTGGAGCCGGTCACACTTTTTTAGAGGCGACCATCTCAGTCCTCAGGGGTAGCCACGCATCTGTGACCGAATTAGAACGAGACTCATTGAGTCTAGTTCTGGGTCGGTCACAGTTGTCGTGGGCGGCAGCGGAAGGTGGTGCTGCATGCTCGTTTGCTATCTTAATTCAATTAAAAAAAAGAACTCGGTAAAGCCATTTTTGAAACAACGTTTATTAATGAATCTATGTATTTTAGCCTTCCTTAACTCAGTCGCTAAAAGACAAGTAGGTAATGCTCCTGTAAGAAACCCAATAGGTCTAAAAGGTAGGCCAAAAGGTAGAAAGCCAATCTTTCCTCCTTTATTTTTGTTTGGCCGACAAAGTATTGGTGATGTTTTTAGTACTGAATTCCACCTTCCTCTACATAACTATTTACTTAAAAAGTACAATGCCAGTATTTTCAGCATTAACTTTGTGTATAGTTTTAATTAAGTTTTTGTTATAATTACTAATTATGTTTTTAATTTTATGACTGTTGAGATCGTCTGCGCAGGCGCAGGAACATAAAAAATTAAAACGGCCATAAAGGTGGTGTCTTGTTGTATTATACACTGTATGGATCTTACATGAATATTTTTATATCGCACTTTCATGGTCAATAAAATTTTACAATAATAATAACTGCGTGTTACTTAGTAGTTATAGAAAATAATAAATATATTACAGTTACATATGTATATTATTTAGATTAACACAATATGTATGTAAAATAGTACACAGACTTTATGTTGATTCATTTTATTGCGTCATAAGAGACGATAGAAGCCAGTTCTCTTACTGATGGTAAAGTTTCGGGTAAGGAAAGAAAGAAAGCGCTGGCTCTCACATGTGCTTACGCCCTATCGATCGACTTAGACAAGAAGGTGTTTATAGTACACAGTGTTCACTGAAAGGTAATACAGAAATAATATGAGTATTAAAAAAAACTGCGCGACTGTCATAGAACACTCGGTTGAAACTAACTTACTCGTATATTATTGCACTTATATCAGACTCTTAAATATCGGTTATCGGTCATCACCTGAAAACTTATTTACCTGAATTGATAGGTGGCACCATATCGGCAGCAATTAATACAAACTCAGTCCATACATACATACATTCCCGTAATTTATGTCACACAAAAATCTTACACTTTTCATTTTCTGGCTTCCATCCGTACCGTGCGATAGGGAACTTCTTTCCAATTATAATAGGAATAATACACGAAACGAAACCATTATTCAAATTAACTCTAGTTGTGGGATGTAAAAGGATATGACGATAAGACTATGTTTGTAAACAGTTTAAGTATGGAACCCGTTTAAAGTACCCACGACACAGATGGCCAATTACAGACTTGCAAACGACGTTCCATTTTTAAAAATGAGATAGGCGTGGAAAATAGCATTCCTTAAACAGCCCATCAACAAAATGGACGCTATTTAGAAGTCGAAGGAGATCGTTAATCTATTTAATTTAAATAAAGTAGTCGCCATTATCTACAATTATAAATTATTGCTGATAAATTTTGCATAGTTTACTTGATTTTTATCTGGGTACAATCGATGTCGATATATAGGTATTTCATAGAAAAATTCTAGCGTCAAATAAAATCCAAACTTCTAAGGCAACATCTAATACCATTCCACAGTGTACCTATATTCAAACAAGTCGGTTATCGTCAAAGGAAGGTACCAACACTGCCAACCTGGTTTGTTTGTGTGCACGCCACTATCCTGATACGAACATGAAGATTTTCGTTGGAGGCCTGAGGACGATCCTATTCGTTTGTTGTACGACTCGTACGTACATCGTTACATCGTTACATACAATTTAAAAAAAACGATGCATACCGGGTTCGAACCTAGGAACTCCTGTTCAGCAGTCTAACTTAAAATCCAAAAATCATTTGCCTTTCACTCTCACATCTAGAACCTACTAAGCCTACCTTTTCAATCGCCTTCCCTCACCATATTTCCTCACATCCTGTCGCTGTACAAGCCGTAGCTGGGTAATGATTTATCTCAATTTAATTCTCTAGTCAATAATCTATCCAGTGTTCCAAGTTTTTTGGTTGGTGTATAAATTGTTAAATAAACTGATATTTGTTGCGCCAGTCATGCGGCTAATATCGGACGTTTTTGTCGAAGCTCGCGCGAGTCGCGTGCGGCTTTGTCTATCAAGTAATCGCAAGTTAAGCAACGGCGTACGACAAACATTTCAAGAAAACTCCCTTTAAAGACTCAATTTACTTTTACTTTGAAAATATTTTCGTATGTACTATTTTAGCATTTTAAATTCAGAGAATTTATGAGTAGGTATCTAATTGTTCATTGAAAGTTTAAACCAATTTGCACGATATTTAGGCGAATACTCTAACACGTCCGAAGTCGCAGGCAAAGCTAGTCTAATCTACCATATAACAAGAACAGATTTTCATTGATACATTGTATGCAGTCGATTACATTACAAGTGTACGGAAATAAAACGCCACTTGATTCACATAACCTCGTTCATTTTTACACTAAAAATAAGTCAAACGAGTGTATAATATTGAAGTCGTTTTATAAATCTCCATTCATTTGTATTTTAATTCCATTATCTGTATTAATCTGTTACGCAGCCCATACAATATGTAGATAAAACTAAAGGGTACGGTAATCGAAAAATTTACACCGCGGCTCCTCTGTAAGGAGCCAACGGCTGCAGCACAACCCAAATCGATCATTCCAATCTCCGCATCTTCCACCGCCATTATCGACCCTATCCCCGAGCAATAAGAACTATTATTTATAAGAAAATTAATTTTACCAACCCTTTTCGTGTTCAATAGTAATAAATCGGGCCCTCTTGACTTATAACGAATACCGCATCTAGTGATGTATGGAGAGATTTATCGATATTATTCAGCGGTTGAAATACGTACCACTTTGTCTTCCGACTATCGAGGCTGGCTGTCAGAGGGCAATATATCAAATTATTGTAAGATCGGTAAGTTATATCGTAAGAACTTGCACGCGAAATGTTGAAACTAAATATAGAATTTCCTCGGCAATAGCCTTATTATTGACACAACGTAGGAGGCTGACTTATATGGCCTCTAGTGAAGAATGTTAGTGAAGTAGCTTCACGTTATAAATTGTGTCAACTTGAAGATTTGTGTATAAATTTTTATCATTTTAAACGAGCTGTCTTTAGTGAAACGGATATTAACAGTATGCGAAAAAAGATTTACTGTGAAATGCATCACGAACTGTGATGTATTGTCTATCTAACTATCTTTTATTGACATAAAGCCATGCGACATAGACATTATATTAGAGTATGTATACCTACTATTTTCTTACTATGAGTTTTTCAACACCAACATTGTGTTGCATGACATTGACTGATTTCGTATAGTAACTGCTCGTGTCTCCGAAGAAAGTGAAATCTGCTGCATAGATCACTTTTTATCGATATCACATTCACACCACTACACAACACCGTGCGACGCGACTGCGAACTGAGCCGCAGAAGTTAACAATTAATTATTAATTGAACGTACATTACATATTATTAAACTGCACTCAAAATGTAATTCTATACCGCAGTAATACGTTCTGAATTACCCTGTATAATTACAAAGTATTCTGTGTTGTAATTATCGAAGTAAGATTAAGCAATACTTCATTAACGGTAGAAGGTATTATATTAAAGGGATGAGCTGATGATTAACTATCCATTAAGAATATTTAAGCGATATTGCAAGTTAAGCGATGTTAAGAGCGGTCGTGTACGGGACGTCAGGCAGTAATTAATACGTAGCTTGAAAGCCCACGGCCCCTGTTTGTTTGTGAAAGACTTGAAATGAATTTTGTAAGTGAAGTTTTCATCTAAAGTGAATGGACTACAACGAGTTTTTTGGAACTCAAATTCAATAATTAGTTAAATTATTTCCCATCAGCTTTCTGCCCACGACTTTGCCCGTGTAGAATCCGTCTAGGTAGCTTTATCACGAATTTTGACGGCGTTCTTTGGACCTCTAAGTCTCCAAAAATCCTTTTTTAGTACTCCTCTACACTCCCCAAGAAACATACTTGTTAAATTTCATCTTCTTGGTTGTCACTCAGCAACGAACGAGCTAAAATCATTGATTCGGGTTCTTTTACGTGTACGATTTTTCTCATACACTTATACATGTACACACAGCGATCAGTTACACATTTACATAATCTATGTAGTTATAGATAAAGTTGTAAAGGAAAACCATACTTATTAACGTTGGACATGTAACCGGTAACCCTGCTTTACAACACAAATTATGTTTTATACACCAAACTCTTTGCTGACTCTACTGCCCTAGTCCCCTAAAATCTTCTACCGATACTTGTCGTCGTGAGTCTTCACTCCGTCCCCCTGAGGGCACGGGCGGAATCTTCGAGACGATGTGTCTCCTGTAGAAGGTTTCTCTCGCAACCCGTAAAGACGGATTGGTCCTTGTTGTGGCGAATTTCTTCGCTCCGGAGGCTGGCCGGCAGCTGCAAGGCAGAGGGCTGGGATAGGCGGCTTGGGTTGTCGTCCCCATGGTGTTAAGTTGCTGCCGCCGCCGTTTTCACGCTGCCTGAGCGGTCTCGCCCTACCAGGTGGAACCGCCGCTTGCCGCGACGGAAGCCCAGCAGGAGCTGACCAGCGATCAGGTGCGACTCACGGGCAGCAGCAGCAACGGGTTTCTGATTGCTGTAGACTTAGTCGTCGTACAGGGTCTTGAGGAGCGCTGCTCCTCTTCTTAAGAGCGTAGACGGTGACTCCCTCCCCTCCCGGATGTTCGCCGCTAGCTCCGCGCATTGCCTGCGCTTTGCCTCCGAAGGAATCTGCCAGTCCCTCACGGGTTGTTCCTCTACAGGAGTATCTTGTCTGGGCTTGGTCTTCTTTGATTTACGCGCGGTTCCTGCGCGGGGTCTCGGGTCGTTAGCAGGTGCCATCAGCGACGTCGCCGACGACTCCTGTACAGTGGCTGCTTCTTCGTACGTTGATTGCTCTACGCGCGGCGGCTCCGTCTTCCTCTGCGAGTAGCGGAGGGGTCTCGCACCGTCTGACAGTGCCACCGTGCCTGCTCGGCGGTTCCGTGCTTCGCGACGGCGCACGGGGCATCCATTGAAGTTGGCCGGATGTGGCCCTCCACAGTTGGCACACGTCGCGGGCTCCTCTCGAGGCCTCGGGCACGTGTGGGCTTCATGTTCTTCACCACACCTCACACAGGCCTGCCGGCGATGGCAGTTGCGTGAGGAGTGGCGGAAGCTCTGGCAGCGATGGCACTGAGCTGGCTTTCTGTGGCCCCTCCAGGCCTCTATTCTAATACCGGGCATGCACAACAACTCAGTCACTGCGTATATGCCCGGTATAAGGTTTTCAGTTCGGGCCAGGACCGCGTAGAAAACGCTCCCCGGTCTCCCTCTTCGGCCAAACACTTGGCGCACGCCCTTCGGGTCGTAGCCCAAGCGCTGGAGCTCTTCCATGACCTCGTCCGGGGAAGTGTTCGTCGGCAGCCCCTTGACTGCCACTTTGAGGCACCTCTCCGTCGGTGTACCGTAGGTATGCCACTCTACGGAGCTGTCTGTTTCTACTAGGCTGGTCAGGTACGCCCGAACCAGCTCGTATTCCTCCATGTCTATGGGCCGGAAACGTATCCCACGCCCATAGGGATGCGATTTGGGCGCACGGCCCAGTTCTTCTTTTAATTTCCGTAGGTGGCATGACCAGTTCGGTAACTGTTCTACGACCAACGGAGGGATCTTCTGCTTCTTTGCCTTCTTCGGGGCTGCGACTTCTTCGTCTGAGGCGGCTGGACGGTCGGACGCGGCGGGCGGCACGGCTTGGGCGGTGCTCGGCGCGGCGGGCGACGCGGGGCGCGACGTTGCGGTCGGGGCGGCGGTCGATGGCGTTGAACGCGGTTTCACAGCGGCTGGAAGCCGTAGGCGCGGTGTCTCGCGGGCGGTCGGCTGCGGGCGGGCGCGCAGAGGCGCGGCGGCGGCCGGTTGCGCGCGGCAGTTGGCGGCGCACTCGGGGGCGCGACGATAGATGGCGCTGTGCGCGGTGACGCGACGGCGCTAGCGAATGAGCGTGCTGGCGCGGGCGGAGGCGTTGGCGGCTCGGCGAGGGCAACCGGGGCCACTCTCGGAGCCGGCGCAGGCCTTCCACGCAGACGCGGGTCTCTATTCAAGTGAGCGGGCGGGGGTTCGGGCTCCGTGCGCGGGCGCTTGGCTGCTCGTTCCTCCCCTCCTTCTTCTTGTTTTCTCCCCTTGTGGGGTGGCGGCGGCTGGATGGCGCTCTCGAGCGCCCTCCTCTCCTCATCAGGCAGCTCTGGAACAGCCTTCCCCCTCAGCAATCGCTGCCTGTGTTTGAGATGGCGGGCCAGGGCGGCCTGCGCATCATCGGACAGGAGCCCGTGCTCGGACAGCCTGGCTGCGATCACGCGGTCGCGCGCCAAGGCGGTCGCGGGCGATCGGTCGCGGGGCGGATCCGGCACAGGGCTTGAGGATCGCGAAGGGGTCCGGCTGCTCGGTCCCGGTGTCGTGTGGTCATCTCGGGAGGCGGCTTGCGGGGGCTCAGCGCTGTGTATCTCAGCGACTGAGTGACGGCGTTCTCTTGTTGGGATGCGCGATGGTCCTGCGGCTCCTCGTGACGGGATCGGGGCGGGGCGCTTCGCATCAGCGAGCGCCCGGGGTCCCCTCCCGCCGTCCGTAGAAGGGCTGGGTGACGCTTCATCCGGTTGTTCGGCGGTCGCCGGCGCCTTCTTCAGGTACGCGGCGACGCCGGGCGGCGGAGCTGGACTTGGCTTCTTCTTGGGAAGCATCTGCCCACGGTCTGAGCGCCGTTAGCCGTGAAAACGGCTCGGCGCGGCGCTTCCGATGCTGCAGGTGCTCCCCTCAATCCGCCAGAGCGGACGGAATGTTCTCCGGCGGCGAATTAAAAATTCTCGGCGGAGAAACGGGTAGTAGCAGATGTCGCGCAATGCGTGGGTAGACCCGTATGGCTCGTGCAGATGCGGCGAATCCACCGATACTTGTATGTCCAGCAAAGGGTTCATAAGGCTAGCATGAATAAACGACAGTGATTAAAGCAAACGTAGAAACATGTCTGTCATCTCTGTTGACCTGGTAGGAACAGCGCCATGATAAATAGAAAACCTTGTCAAGCGTCACTCGGCGGTTCTTGACGATGTGGACGGTGTTTATTCACTTTCCTAATTCAGGTTGTCTCTTTCTATCCATGACTTTGTTGATAGGTGTGACAAGGACGGACAGCTGTTGAATTTCACGGTAGCCGGCTATGTTTGCGGAGCTCTCGTCGTGTCGAAGTATCGTATGCTTTTCCAATTTGCTGGCCGCAGGTGTTTACGTAGCTGCCCTTAAGGACAGGGTTCGATGATATCGATGGCGAGTGGCTCGTTTGGTTAGTTGTACATGTACTTACTTATACATATATAGGTATAACTTCTATAGGTAGGTACTTCTCACATTACTTAATTTTTACTTAGTATGAAATGTGTTGAAATATGCATGAACGTGTTTTTCATGTGTCAAAATGGAAACGTGAATTAAAAGAAAAAAATATGAGTACCTGTATTGTATAATAACCTGTGTAGGTACAGTCCGCGATGAGTTAAGATTAAAACAGTAGAATGTTGTGTAATGTCTTCTGAGGTGCAACTCGTCGAATTAATTTTCACCTGTTTACATTTTGACGATACACAGATCTATGAAATTACACTTTTTTAGATGTAACCGTCACAGTCCTCAAGACTCTTACTAATTTCTTTATTATTATACTAACTAGCTCATTACTAATAACAACTAAGGGTACTCACCATCCTACTTTCTATTTGACTCTTGTTCTGTGACGGTCCCAGTTGTAATGGGCGGCAGAGGAAGGGTAATGCTTCATGCTTATTTGCTACGGTAATTTTCAAGGACAAAAATAAACCACGTGAAATAATCCAATGGTTTTGAATAGTACCTTGGCTATTCATACAGGCTAAGTCTTCAAATAACCCCGACTGATTCACCGCTTCAAAAGAGCACGCAATAACAAAGCATATCTCCAGCAATGTTGTCTTTACGCTTATCAGCGCCTCAACACAGGCAGAAACAGGCAATTAAAAGCTCAACATAATATTAATTGGCCCTAAACTAAAACTAATAGAGCACCGAACAAGGATCTCTAATTATAAGCTGCGCTTTAAATAGTTGCGGGTAATTGGTTCCGTGTAGCCGACGGTGCGAAGCCATTTTGTGGCGTTAATGAGGGCATGAAGCTTGACAATGTGCGTGTGCTTCTCCATTGAACAAGGAAGAGGGGAAGTGGCTTGAGATAAGGTTAGTACTGGAGTGTACACCGGTAAATAGTTAGCTAAAGCAGTGATAGCCCAAAGGTTTGAACGTTGGATTCCCAAGCAAGAGGTTTGAGGTCTAAAGGAGAATGGGCACTTTTGTATGGGGTGCGTACCAACCCTTGTAACAAGTTGCGACTTGTATAAACATGTTGTCCTGGGACTGTTATATGGTATGCATACAAAAATATTTAATAACTGAATGCAGGTAAAGAATTATTTGCACTCCAATGTTTTAAAAGTTTTGTAATAATTAAGCCCTATTTTAGGGTTTCAATGAAATAAAAATATGTGTTACACACATGAAGCAAAAAAATATAGATAGGAGACGGCCTAAGCAACTGTGCACTGTGACTCAACTAGGTCCTGACGTCATCATCACAGTAGACGTGGCCTAAAGTCAGTTTACGGTCGGCGCCCGTCCTGTGCACAACGTTATGGACGTTTACATTTTCAAAGAAAAGGATGAAGTGCTGTCTACTCGACATTAGATGGCGACACTTTTCTTATATTTTGAGTCCGTCCCTGTTATATCCTACATTTATTGACATCTAGTGTGAGATAGTGAAACTACATAGTAAAATCGATATACAACGAAGCGAGTAGTTTTGCTATTGACCGTTACGCCCGGGATACACGAGGCTAGTTTTTCAAGCTAGGATAGCAAGCTAGTGTCAGTAAGCTAGCAAGCTAGTACTTCTGGCTTCGTGTAGACAAAACTAGCTTCATTTATAAGTTATATTTTTTTTTATGAAGCTAGAAGCCAGAAGTACTAGCTTGCTAGCTTACTGACACTAGCTTGCTATCCTAGCTTGAAAAACTAGCCTCGTGTATCTCGGGCATTAGATGGAAAATAAACAAGTGGGCGGATGGTGGGCGGGATCTAACACCCCCTCGCCCCGCAAAGTGTCACGCGTTCTTTCTTAGGGAAATCTACATACAATACAACGTCTCCTCTCTATATTTGCTTCATGGTTACACATGATTTATTAAGTTTTTTTGTTAGTGTTATTACTCGTATATAAGTCGTTTACATATCTGTAACCATACCTAAGGTAAATAAAATTAAGTAAAAGAAAAATTCTCCAGCCAATAGTATACAAATTCATTAACTAGAATTGATTTTAATAAATCTCTGATTTACTACGATACAAACTTTTTTTATTAAAATCCTACCCTTCCTGAACATTTTGGCATTGGCAAGTTGACTTTTGTACCGACGATATACACAGCGCAGTCACACAACGAACGAACGATCGTGCACGACTGAGTAGCCAGCCACAACTCACTTGACGATATCGAGAAACAACGTGACAGGGTTAATTAGCCAATCATAAAGCACATTATACTCGTATTAGACAATAGCTGCGGGTAGAAGTTTATTTACCTCTACCCGCAGCTATACAATTTAGCTGCGCGGGACCATCGACTGGTGAGTGCGGGGCGAAGGGGAGTGAGGTAGCGGCGCGGTGCGGTGCATAAATGCGCGATTACGAAGCGCGCTAACGTGCTGAATTGCATGATAGCGCGCATCATAGAATAGGCTATATCTTTTTTCCTGCACTAGATCCAGACTTGCTGCCATACAAAAAGTTTTAGTACTTTTTAAGACCTTTTTAATGACATACATCATAAAGTGTTACAATACTTGGTACGAAACCGCCCATTCTCCTTTCCCCAAACTTGTTTGGTCAAATTGATGCGTGTATTGCAATTTGAATATCATTTGCTTCGGTTATGAAACGTTGTGAGGCAACTTGCGCAGCTCAAAGTTATCTTTTGTTTTCAATGGTGTCTGAAGTGTCCATCTGCAATTGGGCAGCGTGGTGGAGCAGGTACGGTTGGGCAGTATGGCCTAGTGTATGATCTAGTGTATGGCCTGTGTGAGAGGAGACTCGTGCCACACAGTGTGATAGTTATTGGTTGCGATGATGAAACACAATCCAATCATATTTCCAATTCGAAGGGAATTCCAATTGTAGAGCCTGGCTTCAATTCCCAGCGATGCGAAAAAAACTAACAAGACCGATCACAATTCAAGAATCACAATAAAATGCGAACCCGTAGAATCTTTTTAAAATTCAAATGGCTTAGTCAAATAATAGCAAGTAACACTAAAGTGCACTCAGTTAAAGAATGCGCCTCTAATTATGGGCAGCGAGTGCCAAATGCGTGCGAGAGGTGTTTCCCTGCCGTACCTAATGCCCACACATTGTTTTGAGGAATTCACTAATTAGTTACCAGCTTCTATTGAATAGTAACGGAATGTTGTAAAATTATACCGCATATTTTGTTGGGGGCCAGTCGCTGGGAGCCAGTTTGTTGGGCTGCTTACCTTTGACTCGTATATGAGGGTTCCGTATCTAAGCCGTTTATTCCCACTTGTCCTGTTGAGTAGTCCTGTTGACAGGACTAGTGGGAAAAAAAATCCCACTAGTCCTGTTAATAGGACTACTGGGAAAAAAATTCCCACTAGTTCTGTTATCAGTAGGTACTAGTGAGAAAAAATTGGCCAAGTGCGAGTCGGACTCGCCCATAAAGGGTTCCGTAGCAGCAAGTAATGCGTGTTAGCGGAAGTCTTTTTATACGTCTCCTGTACCTATCTGTAAAATTTCTATAGGTCTGTCTTATGGATTTGGCGACCTGGCAACGCTGGAACATGAAATTGTCTCAGTATGCGTGTTATTGGAGCAATAATTAATTGAAGAGTTAGGTCTCAAAAGGAGTTCTGTACGAGTAATGTAGCCTTTATGAAATGGAGGTTTGCTACATTATATCTTGGTATTGACTAAGCAATTGACATTAATATCCGTCGACGCTACGAAAGTCTCTGTGTGCGTTCAACTCGCACTTGACCACTTCATTATTATGATCAATGCCTCGAGAAATTTCTGTAGCATCAGTGTGAAGACAACCAGCCCCGTATTCATTTCAATAGTGAAGTCAGAACAGTACATCGATGTGTTCGTGATACGGTGGCAGTATAATTCAATGGGCCGGCATCAGAGCTGGTAGCTACAACCAAAACGCCACGTCAATTAGCAAAGCCCGCTTCAGATAAATCCTGCTGATTTAATAGCCCGCTTCGGTCTTCGTGTAATTATTTTACTTTCACTGGAACGATCTATTGACTTCTAGTAGGCGTAAATTTTTATGTGAACGTTATATTTGTCGAAGATAATTGATGTTGGTAATTGGTTTGATTACATGGTGTAGTCGTGTCAGAGTATGGCGCAACAGTTTAATATTGAAGTTAAGATATTCTCGAGTTTGTAGGTACAGTGACTAACACGAATCTAGATTTGAATTTCAGTCTAGTTAGTAGTAGCAGGGGTTGTTATTAATAATTCTTATTTGCAAAAGTAGTAGACATTGTTAAATTTATCTATTTTTCCTTAAAGGTAAAGAATGGGTTTATTAATAGCCTGGCCAACAACTGCTGGTAGCTATTGCTATTTTCAAATTCAAGCTCGGAATCTTTTCTTGAGGTTTGACTGCAATATAAGAGATCTAATTACGACGCAGCTCCAGTGACCTTCTCGGGTGACCACGCCCACAGATAACAGCTTGACGACCACCTGTCAATGACCATCATGGTCGTCTCGCTGGCTACCTATTTAAATACAAAAATCCTAGTTCCACACAAATTCAGTGACATTGTTCGACCGGTGCCATTCTGAAGCCTGTTTATTTAAATACTAGAAAAACTCGAGGTCTATTATCTCCATCTAAATGTTGGAGCCGACTGCGCCAGACGCGGCCGCGGCGCTGATTGCAGATAAACGTAAAAACTACGTTGTAATTTGCCTCGTTCTTGCGTTTGAGGTTCGGTTATTTAACGTGAGATCTGGAAGATTGTTGTGCGTTGTCTCTGTCATAAAAAGTTTTAAAAGAAAGCCTCTTGTAATTCTTGTAAAGTGAATACGTGGTCGACACTTACCGCATTACTGAATTCATAGTCAATGAATACATACTGAAAATAATATTTTAAAAAATCACTTAGGTACTCTCCCCGCACTAGGATTTCACAATTTATATCACATCACTAACACCCATGACCAGAGAACATATTAATACTATATTTTATTTATCTGTCACATTAATGTCTCCCTGGCAAGGAGTCCAACTAGGTACCTCTCGTTCGCCAGCGGAGTCATTACAAAATAGGTGATGGGGTCATTAATTGCATAAACTACGTCAAATGTCAACACTCGTGTTCCATCTACAAACATAGAACGATGAATTGTATGTCGCAAATAATCGTTGGAGTAACGAAATCACTGTATGACTGTTACGTTTTCTTGTAAAATATCATTTATTGCCAAAGAGTTACCTCTGATATTACAGAAAAACCAAAACCTGGTATAGTTTGGTCTCTTTACATCTCCAAAACATGTCATAAAAATAACATAGCAAATACTTCAACAATTGCATAAAATATTTACATAGAATAAAAAAATTTGCTAAAAATAAAAAAAAAGCATTGCCACCATCAATATCATATACCAAAGACCGTCAGCCAAGAAAAAGAAAGTTATAAAAAAAGGAATAAAATAATATACTATGTCAATAAAGTTTTTTAAAACAACCATGCACGTAACAATAAACTCGGAAGATAAAGCGATGATCCGATGGTGAGGTTATTGCCTCTGGACATTACCAGTGTTACCAGTGAGCCAGTGACCAGCGACTCGACTGACTGACCTTGTAAATTGGAGGCAGGAGCCGTGACTGACACGGCCCGTGGTCGCGTACCTCGTACCGCGATATAGCTCGTCAGTTGTTTCTGCTGACCATACTGGAAGTGTGAAAGGGCTTGTCTAGTTGATTGACTAATGCAGTCGATGGGTTATTAATCAGTCGGGACTTGACTGTGGTTTTATAAGAAGAATTTATTAGAACAATGAGTGCGGAATCTTGCTCTGTATTTCTAAAAACATGGTCTGCAGAAAAAGGAGAAGATTCATTCTTTTTCGTACTGTTTTTAAATGGTTGCTGTTTAAATAATACCAGGGCTGTAGACGTTGAAGCCTGTATATGAACCGCTACAACCAGAAGTGTCATAACTTCCTCAATTATTCATTTCTGGAGTCGGATCACCTCTCACAATGTAAATGTGCAGGCTAAACAGTTTGCTAAAAGTCCAACGTTCTTACCATTAGATAAATAATCATTGTTTCCATGTATCTAATATTATAGGGTTGTAACAGCGTACTAGTGATGGTTTAGCCGGAACGCTTGCGTGTTATCAAAGTTAAAATATCTGTGTGAAGTCCAACCTTGTTGCTGAACTTAGGCATCCTGCAAACGAAGACAAAGTTGAACTTTAACAAAAAAGATATTTGCCAGAACGTGTGATATGTCAAAAATAAATACGGAGAAATAAAATGTAGAAATAATATGTGATTCATCACGAATTTGTTTACATCAATGTTCATTATTACTTAGAGTTTTAGTTTTATAACAGATGACTTCAAAATTTTGTTGCCTATAACAAATTTATCATTTTGATTTATGACAAGTACGGTGAAAGCAACTAAACGTCACAGTAGTTGGGGTTGCGATTAAGTAATCAAAGTTTGATAGCACTTGAAATTTTAAATACAAACGGGTAGGTACACATGATCTTTATCAACTATTCACAGGATGCCTCTATTGCAGTAATTTATCGAAATATCGGTAAAAACAAATCAAAGTCGTGAGAATCCGTTTGTATTTTAAATACCTATTGTTATGAGTTGTCTACAACTTTATCGACACTGAATATAATTATGTTGAACGCGTGTACACCGCCTTATTCAAACAAGGCAATTCCGTTGCTTATTAAAATAATCTCCATCTCGTAATAATAACATAATGGCATCAGCTGTAGATGACATCGAGTACTGCAAGTACTGGTTTATCTGTGCGCGCGCGCAGTGCCACAGATAGCTAAGTACTCGTTTAACTTTTGTAGGTCTTGCTTATAACTAGGTTTACAAGACAAGTATTAATTTTTTTGCATACTAGGGACTGGCATGTGATAATAAAAAAATTGGGTGTATGGATTTGAATCGTAGGTACTCCATTATGATCATATCGAAAACGCCCAGTTTAACCAAATAATTTATGTCTCCATTCACATTAAGGGAGCGTTGTTCTGAACTCAACTGTATTTTTTTGTGTTACGTCATAACTTTTTACTGGATGAACCAATTTTGATGATTATGTTAATTTTTTATTTAAATTTGAGCGGATTGATCTGACTAATCTGACGAGTAGGTATCTAGGTACTCTTTGTTTTATCAATTATCATTACAATATTATTATGTTGAAGATGTTTTTTTTTCTAATAAAGTTTACAGTAAAAACTTTAAAGGTTACGTTTACATGACGACGCGACGCAGCGAGGATACTTGTAATGCACACACTAGCTAGATAATCATATCATTTACGGTACCTACGTTGAAAATATCCAATTTATTTATTAAACAACTTTAAACTTGTACTTTTACATAAACAACAAAATATATTAATGAATATTTCTTTGCTTTCAGGTAAGTCTTCTTGAAATACAAAACCAGTAACGTAATAAACCGGTAACGTAAGTAGGTACCTCAGGCTTTTAACTTCACAGCACGAATGAGAATTCTTGAAATTTAGGATTGATCAATTTCGCCGAATTGAGTTTCGACCACTTTTATGCCGCTAAAAAAATAATTGACGACACGATGACGATCGATAACAAGAATATTGTCATCACAGATATTACCAACGCATTGCCAACTAAAAAGAAACATCAGATATAATATATGCTTTGCTAATCATATTTCGTTCTTGTCATAGATTATTTTCATATTTGATTGAAGTATCAATTATAAGTGCAAAAAAATTAATTCAGTTGTGAAGAAATTGCATTACTTCTTAATTAGATATCAAATAAATCTCGTACATAAAAACAATTAACATGTTCTTACTACTTGTTAAGTAATCTTATTGCGTTAACAATTAACTTTGAACCTTTAGTATAGAGTCATAAGGTTACGTCACGGTTGTAGCATGTTGTGAAGAGTGAAATGAATCGGCAACAATATGATAATGTGAAAACACAAAAAGCAAGGCGTGTGTGTGTTGTCGTTTGATTGATGACCGCCGGAGCGTGGCGTGTTCTCATTGTCACACGATTATAATGATTGACGTGGGCGCATCAACTGACTGACTGGTGATTTGAGTTGAGGAACACAACATTGAATTCGGATTATTTACCTATATAGAGTTACACATAATTTCTGAAATATTCCAACAGATTACTACAAATCGAGCTTGTGCTACTGGATTTTACAAATTATTTTGATTTAATAATCGCAAGGAGACGTTTATAATGCATTTATTACCCATATAAATAAATAAGCTAAACCTTACGAAGTATTCGATAATGAAAACAGATGAAATGACTGAAAGTTTTTAATTACCTACTCTATTTCATTAAGATAAACTTTAATAAATTTAAAAAAAATGTAATAGGCCAATGAAAATTCAAGTTACTTTAATCTAAATTCTAACACTACCTAATAAGTCAACCAAATTCTGTAATAAAATAATAGCTTTTAATATCATTATTTAATTGAAATACGTATGTATATTGGAAACAATCTCCAACAAACGTAGACTAAATTCTACATTCGTTACATATTACTAATGAATTATATGCAAGAGCGAAACTATTTATATTTTAATGAGATTTTTAATGTAATATGTAACGAAAACGGACTAAAAACTATTATACTATCTAGCAGACATCACTGATTACCATATGATTGATCGATTTGTGTAATTAAAGGAAAGTACTATTCGAATTTTCTATGCAATTAATTCTTTGAACCACTTAATTTATGTAATGAATGTATAGAACTTTTGGTAGTTTGATTTCATTAAACCGTTCCGTTACTTTTATAGAATAAAAAAACGAAGGCAGGTTACATTAGATTAATATTTGCAACGGCGCGCGGCCCGCCCACATGTGCGCAGGCCTTAGCCTTGATGATAGTGTTTATTTGTGTATTAGTCCCTCGATGTAGTGGAGCGCAATGTGCCCTGCAGTTGGGAGCCGAGGGCCCCGCGGCGGCCGGACCCTAGGTCTTAATCGACGCTCGCGCCTAGGGCTGCCAGTTGTAAATTAATTAAAATATTTTTTTTTCTTATTCGTTGAAACTGCAATATGAAAATTTTCGCTGTTACGCAGCTCCTCAATATTCACCACGCAAAGTAATTTTCTGGTAATACTGGTTATTGTTAATTAATAATGAGTATGGTAATGTGAAATAAAAATTAAATCAAAGGAATACTGAGTGCAAAGAAAATATGAAACATTTTCTTAACTTAACATTATTAACATTTTCTGAAAACCATGATAGTAGGAAGATTTCCGAAAACATAACAAAAGCTTACATTAATTGTAGAAAAGTAGCAATCTTAACTTAAAAATGCGTGACATGTACCTACTCACACATTTTTGGCGTAGTTTGGCTTTGTAATCAGCAACGAAATCGGAGAAAACTCATACGTCAACCTGAGTTGGTCGCGTGTAAACCCGTTTATTTCCTGATTTCCACTACCGTGGAGTACCTAGGTATTGGATATTGGACAACGGACGTTAACGTTCAGTCACTTGTCGATGAAGTAGGTAAGAAAATAAACATCAATGCTTATTAAAGCAAAGAAATTAACACCAAAGGCATAATTTATTTATATAACAGGTGCTTAATAAAGTAAATACTGTGTGTTGTATTTAAGTCCAGTTTGTAACTACTTTTTAAAGCATTTTAGATTTTACTCCTTAATTCAAATTCAAATCTTTATTTCTTCGAAGTAGGTTTTTACAAACTCATTTCGAAAGTCAAGTTACGCCATCGCTTCAACAAATCCCTACGATGAGTGGTCTTGGGAGAAGAAGCGGCAAGAAACTCCCAAGGAGTCTCTTTTTTCTCTTTCACCACTCACAGTACAGGTAGCACTTACTACTAATTATGGCTAAACACAAAAAAAAACTAATTCTAATCTAAGTGGAACTGGTCGCGGCATAATTGATTATTTTAATCTACATGATCATGTTATAATCTACTAAACTTACAGTTACTTAACTACTTCAAAGATTTTAACTCCTTTCTTATTGTCTCTGTAAGGCGAAGTGACTTGTCCATGTCGTTATCGGTAGCACTTTCACTACATCACGATATTCACGATAATGCACATTACCGTTAAACACTACTTTGTGTTAAACGCTTTTTGTTAAGCAATGATGTTTTAAATATCTAGATTGAGCGTCGCCCTACAATGAAAACAAAAAAACAAGGCAACATTATCAAGCATGTGTGCGTGTAGGCGAGGTTTTACGCGTTCATTTATTGTCTATGTGTGCGTAATCTGTGCGTAATGATATAAAAGTTGTGGCCAACAGTTGGCCACAACTTTTTGACACGTTTTCGCGGATTCGATGTTCCATCTAGATATTTAATACATCTTTGTTGTTAAGCTATTTGAAAGTATTGAAAGTTTTCAAGAACCTTGTTGTTTACTTTCATGTAGGCTAAACCTACTCCAGTTTGCTTACCAAAAAATCACGAATAAAAATGTTAAATTTTAATCGTTATAAAATTTTTATCGTTAATGAAAACATATTGACATTTAATTTTAATCGATGCTGGAAACGTATTGAAAACGATTATAACCATGTTAAAGACCGAATCGCCGAGTAAAAAAGCGCGATTGGCAGATATTCTTGGGAAAAGTTTTTGTCGACGAAATTCAGGCTTTATAGCGGGATATAATGATGTCTTTTTCTGAAAGATCGAAGAACGTTGGCACTGTCCACTTGACGGTAGGTGGTCATTGTCGCTCATGGACATTAGGAACACCAAAGGCAATCATCCTTGCGTTGTCAGTCAAGAAAGAAAGAAGAGAGAAATAAAACTAATGCGTGCGAAACGTTTTCGCACACTTGGGGTTTCGTAACATTGAGCGATGTAAACTCCCAATTCTTTTGTCAATTACTTAGTTCAACAAGATAGAATGTGATAGAATGTTCTTAAGGCTATATGGGGACCCGTGAGAAATCCAACTTTTTTAACTTTAATCTCAGACCAATAAACTATAGACGGCGTGCCGTGAACAAAAGCGTGAGCCGGCTTAAGTGTGCCTAAAACACACATCGGAACCAATAGAATGCCCTATGTTGACAGTTTGAACTAGAACAAATTTAAACTTTATTTTTTGGAACACTAAGCTTCATTCATTTTTTATTATTTAGAACACAAAAGTCGTTTTGGTGTGAGTGCCGCCGTGTGTATTACAAGGCGAGGCAGACTTTTTGCCGGCTTCACGCTTTTGTTCACGGCACGCCGTCTATAGTTTATTGGTCTGAGACTTTAATTATATTTGTTGTGACACCTGCCACACATTCTGTGATAACAATTTTCGTTCAAACGACAGAGTTCAGTGACAGGCAGAGAGACAATGGAGGCATAATATGTGCATGGTTAATTTGGCACCTATTGGATACGGAACCCTAAAATAACTTTATCACTACATTACCTCATGTTGTGTCCATGTAAACCCGCAGTAACCCGCAAGCAGTCGATAACCCTGCAGATACGGGAGCAGATCGAACACCCGCTCGATTCTTTCTACTTATTTTTTATTGTTTTTTATTCGCAGCGTTTTGTTCCTACCGACCGCGGCTTATCGCTACAGATTATGCTTGCCTCTAGATTGGCGTTTTTCTTTATTTTTCTACTTTAAATGGCGCTGTCGATCTGATACGCCGGGGGCATTTTTAATAACGCCGCAGCGATCGGGTTGACCCGATGGCGATCGGTTAAATGGTTTGTAGGGCACTAAATTAAATTGTTTTATTTTTTTATTTGTACGAGTTTGTTAACTGTTTGTTCTCCTAACTGTTGTAACACTTTGCGATACGTTGGTAGTTTAAATGCGTAAATAAGTGCTTTAGTATTTTATTATACCTTTTTCTTTTTAATTTCTTTTTTCCATTCGAAACGTTATTTAGCTGGAGGTAGGGAACAGGGTCAAATATAAACATGTTAGTTTTTCGGTACAAAGCGTTACTACCGTTAACCTCATTACCGATGATTTCTTTTTGTTGTTTTGTTTTTGGTTGTATGTTTATGTCGATAAAAGTAGATCGTCACACCATTAAGAAACTTGGTTTTTATTTGAAAGATATTAAAATTGAAAAAATATTCCAGACCTAAATTCATTCTTGGTAGTCTTGTAAGTAGATAACTAACTTTTCTCATAATAATTGACTTCAAAATCGATAAGTGGAATAAACTCAATAACTACCCGTCAAATACCTCTCTTTATGTGCGACCAAACGTGAATTGTGAAGTAAAACACGTAAGAAAAAAATAGAGTCAACTTAGAACCTCCTCATTGTTATGAAGGCGGTTAAAAATAGTGAAGTTTTTAAATGTTGTATCCTTAACATTTTAGCACATTATACTAAAGTACGTTAAGCAAGTATAGGGATCGCCCTCTTTACCAGTATGTAAATTACCTGACTAGCACGAAGTTATGTGGTCCTGGTGCCAGTAGGTATGTGTAGCCACATTACCGCGACCATAATTAATTATCACCTTCGAGGTCTTCCATTAAAAAACTAATTAATATATTTATTAAATATCAGACGTAAATAGTACTTACATTCCTTTTTTATCGATAAGAACGTAGGTTTTATGCAGTCCTGCTGCGCCCTGCATCCCATGGATGGCTGCAGCATAGCTTGAACTGGTTAAAATAACTCAAAACACTAGTTAACGATAAATCACAAGTGTATACTATTGATTTTTAGGGTTCCGTACCCAAAGGGTAAAACGGGACCCTATTACTGAGACTTTGCTGTCCGTCCGTCCGTCCGTCCGTCCGTCTGTCACCAGGCTGTATCTCATGAACCGTAATAGTTACACAGTTGAAATTTTCACAGATGATGT
This sequence comes from Hesperia comma, assembly GCA_905404135.1. Taxonomy (NCBI): domain Eukaryota; kingdom Metazoa; phylum Arthropoda; class Insecta; order Lepidoptera; family Hesperiidae; genus Hesperia; species Hesperia comma. The sequence continues at coordinate 457,104 of FR990031.1, forward strand.
ATTTCTGTTGCCGCTACAAAAACAAATACTAAAAACAGAATAAAATAAATATTTAAGTAGGCGCCCATAGTATACTTACGACGCTACAGCGATAGTTTACCTTTCGGTCCAAAAGATGGCGTTGTGGGCAATATGTGGCTACAATAGAACAATTAAATATTTAAGTGAAGCTTTCATACATCAGACCAGATTTTTTGGCGTTTTCATAGATAATGGTAGGTACGGAACCCTTCGTGCGCGAGGCCGACTCGCACTTGGCCGATTTTTTCTATTTTAATAGCTGACAATAATCAGCCATATCGCAACTGGTAATCATCGCTACGCAGCGCAACACAGGTAACAACTATGCGCTTTTTGCGGCAAAGCAGGAATTCATTTTTCCCTGTCCAGGAACGAAAGACGGACTAGCTCTCATTCCCCCCGAAGGAGCACGGCAAGCGGTTTCAATTATGAGACTTAAATTATGTTCAAGACCCTACCACCAGCCTACCTGTAGTTTTAAACTGGGTGGAGCATTACGCGCGTCAAAGAGGATATCTGTGCTTCAATTAAAACATGTTGCTTTTTAATTTGCATCGGTCGGATCCACCAAAACCTACTTCTAATTTCAACCGTGAGAAAGTTCATCATATTATTTTGATCGCAGTGTTGCAAATGAAGAATAATGTAAATTACTATTGCCATTGGTGTTGTTATCGGTCACTTAAGTTTTCAAAACTGTGACGGTTTTTAGCATAGATTTAGCATACACCGACGTTTAATAATAAATCTATAATTTTTATTAGCACATTAAAACGCGAACCTTGAACCTTCGCTATTCTACAATGCATTCGCTCAAATATTCGTACCTATGTACAAATGAACAAACCTTTCGCGCGCATGGAAGCACAGTGATGACAACCCATCAACTATTGGATGACAGGTGTAATGCTCAACCGCATCAACCCGTGCTTAATTAACCGACTGCACAAACGTTTATTTATTTTCTAGGGACCGATATGACGAGTATCCACCTATAATCGCCCAATTACCAACATTATGTCTATATAATGTTCGTCATAACATATTATTTGGAATATTATTTTATTCGCGATTTCGCGCGGCGTACGCCGCTGCACGGTAAAATGGCTATGAGTTCCGAACAGCTCATAGCCAATGAAGTTTTGGCGTTCCTTCAACACGCCATTGACACCATGGACGAGATCAGCATCATCCAGATCTCCAAGTCCAACTTCACATGTGAAGAGATTGTGGAAGCTAAGAAGCTTCTGTTTCAGTCGCTAGGCAAGAGCGACCGGATGCCATCCCGAAGGAATGACGAGAAGGGAGAAAAAAGTGTACAGGACATTATTAATCTCCTGAAGACCGATCCCGACGACGTGCCGTCTTTCGTGGCTAAGAACCTGAACAGGTTACCGCCAGTCACGTTCGACCACGTCGATGTCACCAGGCTTCTCAAGGACATCACAAATCTGAAGACAAGCCTGGCGCAAGTGGAATTGAAACAGGAAGCCTCCCAAAATACCATCAGTGAGCTGCGGACTGAAGTGGCGACATTACGTAACGCTTTGGCAGAATGTAGGTCACTGGAGGCCATTAACATTAACACACGTCGTGGGGCATGCATTGCTTCGTCATCGAGTTTCGAATCTGCGAAACTCGACTCGCCGGCCGCTGCTACTGCTCCGATTGCATGTGTCAGCAGTGACGTGTGTGCTACCCGTCCCGCACCTCCCCCCGCGAAGGTGTCGCCTTGTGTCGTCACGTCTACGCCTCAGCGTGACTATGCCGAAGCTGTTTCCCGCCAGCAACCCATAAGCCGGGATAAGAAGAGGATAGAGAGGGATAGTGGAGCCAACCACAACGTACCCCCTCGCAGTGCAGTGCACATTGGCCGGATAGACAAAGATGGCTTTATTAAGGTGGAGAAAAAGAAGAAGAAAAAGCCTCTTTGTCGTAACCAATGTGGCTCGGCACCGACAGCAGACAATCATCTTCTGCGTCCTGCCGTTCCAGCGTCCTTCGTGTATGTCTCCCGTCTCCACTACAACACAAAAGTATCTGATGTAGTGGAGTATCTGCAGAAGAAGACGAAGTACCGGTTGCTGGTTGAAAAGTTGGACTCGCGCAACGCAGTTAACTTCAGCTCGTTTGTTGTGCGTGTTCCAACTGAGCACCTGCAGATGTTCCTGAAGGAGGAGCTGTGGCCGAAGGGGGTCGTCTTCAGGAAGTTCCGTGGACGTCGACGACCACCGGGAGTCACCGAAAGCGCGTCTCACTTCACGTCTAAGTGAATTAGTTTTTAAGTTTTAGTTTTAAGTTTTATATTTGATGTATGTATGTTAGTCTTTAAGGTATATATTTTATGGGTCTTTGTTACCTGATTGAAATAAATAAATAAATAAATAAAAAAATAACATTTCCAGATGACTGACAGACGGATCCTGCAACTCGATAGTAATTTCAGATAAACATATCACTTCTGCTGACTGTATGACAGTCGTTACGGGCGGGCGATGTTCATTTTAGTGTTAAGCTTTTAATGGAGCTGGTTTGATGTTTCTTAGTGGATGAGTCCGTGATACTAATTTACCGAAGTTTATGAGTTAAGTTATAGCTAGTTTACTTTCTAACTAGAATGCTTGGTTTTAATAAATATTATTATTTACTTGTTAACCCGCCCTTGCTCCGCTTCGGTAAACCAGTCCCCTAGTAGCCACATTCAGAAATTGTTAGACGTGATTTGATTGAAATTAAACAAACACTACCTAAATATAAAGCGAAGCAAAATGTATTAGTGAAAACCGCACGCAAAACCGTTAAGCCCTTGTTAATTGTTTTCTCGTATGTCTTCCATGTACAGACAGCGATCAGTTACAGATATATTATTTTTATAGACTGGTAATGCATTCCTTATCATAGTAGGAACAGTGCTTGGTCACTTAGAGTTAATTAATGTTTATGTATTATTTAAGCTGTATTTGAAGCCCAAAACCATTATTTGATTTAGTGGATAGTCACACGAAACTACTTTCACAGGATGCTAAGATTCCTCAGAAGGCAATATATTTTCATAATATCACCAACATGACAATAAGGATGTCTCTGCAGATAAAATGTAGACTTGTTTCCAAAAAAGTAGTACAACCAGTATTTGAACAGGAGCATTTTAAAGGTTAACAACATTTGATGTAAAATTTGTGATAAATACAGTTACTTTAAAAATGTCGTAGCAAGGTTTGCTTGCGTGCCACGATTTTCTTAATATCGATAAGCCCCTGCATTGGCCTTGAAATAAAATGTAATGTTTATTTAAAACGGTATGCGTGCATAACGCAAAATTAACAAAGACATCTTGAAGAAACGTGCACATTACAACACCGTCGCACGTTCGTCGACACTGTGCATAAACCTACACCGTATCAAAAACTTACTTGTTACTTTATACTTAGTATCAGCATAGTAAGTAAGAAATAAATTTTATTTATTTATCTAACAATTTTTTCACAGTTAATAGCAAAATGTGATTATTTAAGAATCGTAATACGATTTACAATTCGATGAAACTCTTCATTATAGTACTCTAACTTTATATGTATTTAGTTACGTCGTTATGGAAATTAAAGTAAAAATATTTTGTTGATAAGCTTTAAATTTTTCAAATAATCAAGCTCCCATACTAGAATTCCCCGAGTCGCGGTGCAGGTTTTATATCAAAATTAATAATATATTTATCACTGTTCAGTACAACCAAAGTCATCACTCTTAATGACCTTCACCTTGCTGCTGTGTCGTCCAAGGAAAAACTAAAATCAAAGAAAAAAAATGAAACCTGTCTCTCAGACCCGTCCCCCGAAACACGACAAATTTTTTGTCGTTATATACGAAAGTAAAAAATTTTTTTGCAATAACTCTGTCCCAGTCGCGGCGCACCTAAATGTGCACGCACTTTAACCAGTCATCGCGTTGTTCTTAACGTCAGGTTGAGCGATAAATCCAGTAGATGTCGCCAAACCTAATCTTCAAGGAGCAACGGCTTAACGTGGCTTAAGTACAGACCATTACAGCTGAGGTATTAATACACTGGGACGCGATGACAGCTGCGAGCCGATTACATGCCACTAAGGAGATAAAATGATAAATTTATGATTGCAATTTTATACTTCATTTCGATTCGATAATATCTTCACGGTCTTTTGCACCGACTACTAGAAAACATTACTTTAATTCTGTTTTTGCTTGAATAAGTTGTTGAGGAATAATCGGAATAAATATGATAAATTATCATGTTATTTATCCCCAGTCTTGTCTATTCTGTCCCTTCATAATACCCACGCGCGAAATTTTTTTGGTGCGATTATCTCAATACTGAATCAGGTAGGTACATTAGTGGAAATCGCATACAATCAGTCAAGTTGTTCCTGAGTCTAGCGTATGTTATTGTTTTAGGTTGTATAGCGATAATGAAGGCCCCAAATAATATAATTTTTCACATAATTATCTCTATACAAGAACAGCGATCTATTAGTATGTTCCCCTATTTTATCATCATCTTTCTGTTAATTTTTCAAATTAATCTGGGAATGGCACCATATCTTTTTCCTTTCCAATCCTCCCTATTAGCTCATGTCATGTCACTTCTACACTGACTCTGCGGATAAAGTAACCCTCAAACCATCATGGACCCACTCCAGGGCAGAATCCACCTGACATAAAAACGATTGAAGTTTACGCCACTTTGCATATTCAGTGCAGATTGGACGAGGTGGGTTACAAGAACTATTAATTATCATGGACTGCATTTACTACATACAATAAAAAGTCACATAACTCGTTTTTGCAAGACTAAAAATAAGCGACAACAATTAATTTACATTCCGATAGCGTCCCACGCTTCGGTTTAACTAAATACTTTAGTGTTAAATGGTCTCAGCGTATTTTACGGTCTAGGTCTACGATGTCAAGAGCAGCTTCCAAGTGATGCCAGCGCCGATAGTCGCCCACGCTGGCCCACGGTGGCTTGCGACGTTATCGACTGGTATCTTAAACTTTGGAGCAAATCGCGAATGGTAGTTTCTTGTCGCGCCATTTTTAAACGGCTTCCAAAATGAACTATGAGACACGTATGCATGTACTCGTAGTATAAAGTATTGGAAGCGTACAGCATTCATTATGTAAAATAAATAGGGCTTACTAACGAATAAACAAATGAAGTTATTTTTAAATTCTCAGATTTCGCCCAATCGGATTGTGACCATTCCTTTTCATTAGTTTACAATTAGGTACGTTACTTTGGCATCACCGTCACCTTGGCAAAAATAATCTCATTAATTAAATTTTTATGCTGCCAAATCACTTATCCCATGCACCCATTGACGTCACTAACCCCAATTCATTGTCGACCAAGACCGAAGCGAAGCACAAATATACCCTTTTACAAAACAAAACAATTCGAAGCTCCACTTTAAACCATAACAGGCTCGGCTAGTCAACCTAAATAGCCCGGACTCGATAACCCGTCCGCTGCTCCATTCGGGACTATTACTTATTAACTACTATTACACGTTCGCAGATAAACTGAATTTATTACGAAAACGCCAGATTAACCCTTTACCGCTACGACTAATCTGACTGCGATAAATTAAAATTGAATTTCTGTGTACAAAATTGAGAATGGAAATAGCAAATAGGACAAAATGGTGTCGCTTGCAAAGCGGTATATAAATATAAGCAGAACCAGTTAACTTGCCCGCGAAACTTATTCGTTAAGTTACTGTAGGTTAAGTTACAGTTTACTGTAACATGTTTTTTGTACCTAAATTCAGCAAATAAATGATTATGATTATGAAGTTTGCAAAGATTTATTACCCATTGATGTTAATATCTCAGGTTCTATGTAAGTCGTAATTAGGATGCTACACCTGTGAAAACCACTTCGAATTAATTGCATTATTTTTCGTGTAATACGCCATAAAATACAGAAGAACAACAAGAAAGACCCCTCGCACGTAAATTTATTAAGCGATTCTTCATTTTAGTCATTTTGTTAAACATGTTCTATGTACAGACATAGTTTTCTTAAAGGTAACGAATAGCATCGGTTGTTACTAATACATTTTACCTAACCAGTACTCAAAAGCCCCGTCGGATTTAAGTTAAAACGCTAACACTTTCATACGCTTTGCGTCAATCATGACATGTGGCCACGGAATACTTTAAATATTCCGTGTACCTACGACTAGATGTCTAGAAAGTACATTAAAACATCTGTTCTAGACTATATTTGGTATTACCTACGTACTAAACTTGTTCCTTGTATGATACATTGTTCTCGCGTACAATGTTATCAATTACCATTTATTTTAAAAAGCCGTAAATAAAGCCATAACTATTACGTTTTCAAATTAAGAGTGAACCGCAAAATTTTAATTTGGATATAAAATCTCAAACGACAAGGATTTTTAAAAATATATTACATGCAAAAACCAATCTTATTACAGAGAAAAAAGATTTAAACCTCATGTCAGATAAAAATAAATTAGGTACATCTCAAATTAGCAGTAGTATTATTGTCTCTTTCCCTCAAGGACAATAGTTTGACATTCTGTATGCTGGTCTCTTTCTGGCGTAGTGATGACAAAGCACCGAAAATGTATGTCCGAAGACGCATATCAGGTTTTTGCCCGCATGCAATCAACATGCGAATTGCTTTTATTTTGAGGTGAATGTGGGGACGTGCAGGAAATACAATGTCTCCTTATGTTATAAAATAAAATTAACATAACTTTTGTGAGTGTAGCAAATATAAATAAGATAATTAGAATCAAATGCTTAAAACGTGGTCACATTCCGTGTTTGTGTGTTTTTTTATTATTTGTCTTGTAATATTCCTATAAATGTGGTCTGACGACCTGAAGAAGGCCGCGGACATAAGCTGGCTTCAGAAGGCGCAGGACCGGTCAGAGTGGCGCAAATTCGGGCGGACCTATGACCAGCAGTGGACGCAGAAAGGCTGATGGATGGGATGAAAGGATTCCTGCAATTTATTAATTTGAAGAGGTTATCCTTTTCTAACGATGTATGACAGCTGAAGTTAAAAGACACATTAAGACAATAACAGCTGCAATTGGACTACAAATTTAAACAAAAACTGTTTGAAAACTATTGACGATTAATTTTCGTCAGATGGTCACTACAACAGATCGCCAGGCAGCTAAGAAGCCTACCATTATTCATCAGTAGCTGGTAAGATGTTACTGACCCCAGCGTCCTCCAATAGGAGCCTTATAAAAGCGCAGCACAAGATATCATAATACTAAATTCCATCGAACTAAACACCGTGTAATGTCCATCTAATCATAATATTTCTTTAGGTTTACACGCGAACCTCAGTTCGCGTGCAATCAAGGAATCGATTCCAATCAATTATCGATATAAAGATACAAAACGGTGCGATAACGTTCCGAAGGAGCGCCGAGCGGTCGACGGGCCACAAATAATGTCCCCTCTCGATTTGCATTCGTTCTCGTTTTGTTTCGGATACCGGCCGCGGTCCGCGCGTCTCTGCGGGCCTCTGATTATCGCTGTAAGGATATCTACAGATCACACGACGTTGTTTTGAAGCTTCTTACCAAAATCTTAATGATCCGATGTTATCCAACACGCATAATCATGTGAGGTGCTCGTTAGGAAAATTTGCTTAAGTTAACAGATAAGGCTCATAATGATATTTAATTAATCCCGCTAGATCTTGAAGTTTCAATCATTGGAAGAATCGCAAGTCCACTGGTCAATTTTATGATTAGTTTCGTACATACACACGATAATAATGCAAACCTGCCATCGGTACTAAACTTACATTACGTCAATTTTAATACTTTAATTTGTAAATAGCTACACTCTATTGAGGCACCAATTCTAAATAGAGCAACTTCTTCTAAAATAGGCGTGAATCAGCATACGCTTCTAGATATTTCTGCATCCATAATTAAAGAGAGACCCTGGAATGATAACTAAATATAACAGCGAAAATACAGTCGCTTCGTGTGTAGCAGCCCTACGCGAAATCCGATGTAATAGCCTTTGGCGATATTTGCGTAGTAATTGCACCTGTTTTAAAACCACTAGAACATTATCAGCCGTATTCTTGTAGCGAGTGGCGGTGAGGTCGCCGGGCTCATGCTAATGCACTTATGTACATAACGATTATCGTTTTGTATGAATAATGAAATAGATTATTTTTATTTAAATTTACACTTCGTTTTCGTTTGACCTCAAGTCGTGACCTGTTGCATTATTAATATACACTAACAGACGTAATAATGAATGGCAAGAAGTTTTTTACGATTGTTTAGATTGTTAAAACATCACATTCCCGCTACCATCTTATATTAACTCGGAAGTAATTTTGGTGTTATCGGCAGTAGCATAGCATGCCTTAGGTTTTAAGAAAATGTTGAGATTTGCTAAATTATTTTTCCTAGAAAGTACGGCTAAAGAGTTGCAGTGAGATTCTGGTTAAATTTTTACGAATCTTTGCTTATCTACACAATTTCGAGGCCTCTGAGGCCTAAGGGGCCCGGGGCCCTTCATCATTGACACGGGTGATACAATGGTAGCATCGCACGGTTAACGGTGAAAATGAGGGAAATTTAAACTACCGGCGGCATAATAAAACATACGCGCTCATTAGTAACTTACATGGTGGTAGCAAAAACGCGGAAAAGTGTACTTAAGCACTTATAGCCCGAAGCGCGCTAATAACGTTATGCAGCTGTGCCGGTACTAGGAAAGCATTCTTTGCACTAAAAGTGAACTTACAGATTCCCACGATATTTAATTTTTCTTTGGGTTTTCACAAAAAGTTATGAAAAATATTATACGGTTGAATTCTGCGACTACCAGGATAGCAAAGTTGATAGGGAAACTTATTTAAGTTCTTAATACTTATAAATTAAAATCTCGCTATCTTCTGCTTTCTTTAAAGAGTTACAATGGCTAAAACTATTATTTCATGTAATTTAGATAATTAGAAGACATTAAATAAACTATCTATGAAAAACGCTTGCACACTACACCTTTCCTAGTATATGTAGATAGGTATACTATACGTCCGTCCATATTTATCGGTAACAAATATGAGCGTCGGCCAGGAATCGAACCCGGAACCACTCACTTACGGGTCACTACTAAGAAGACTCCGAGGTCGTAAGGGTAAGCTAGCAAAACCAGCTATCGAAAGTAACACGACGAAGTACCAGGCGGACAGAGCTAGTGAGGAAACTAAACGTGTTCCGCTGTTTACTCGCGCACAATGCACGTAACTATAGCTAGACGTTTTCACGGTTCACGCTTCATGCTTGCCCGGTGGGGTCGGGTGACCGAGATACAACACTTCTTTAACTGGTCCACTTTGTTTAAGTAGGTCTACTTTATCACCTATAGTCGGCACAATCATAAGATTCCGATATGACGGCTGTCATCACAGTGACAATAGTGAAGTACAACAAAAATCGATGCATTAAATAAACCGATTTATAAAATTAACCGATTATAAGTAATAAGACTTTCTAATCGTTTCGTTAATTAAGTTCGGAACGATAATTGAGGCGTCTAGTTTCAAAACCCGCTAAAATGGAATTCTATAAAAATTAAGCTAATGGTTGCAAAATAATTATTATGTACTTGTTATCTAAATAAACAAAACAGTTCACAGTAAAACTTGTTTAAACCTTTCAAAAAACGTATTTCAAAATAGATATTCGTTGCAAACTCCGCTAAAATAGCATTGATGCGTTTCAATATCCGCTAAAAACGAACGAACCAATCACGGCACGGCATTCGAGTCACGTGACAGCTCAAACAGTATGGCGGGTTTTGGTAAACGGTCGAAGGGTAGTCATGGTTTTTTATCATTTAAAGTAATTAAAAATAGGTGATTTATTGTATTATATTCAAAAGTGTGATCCTAAAGATACCCGAAAAAAGTTATGCAATATAACAAAGTCGAGACGCATGATGAAGGAATCAAAATGCTACGTACAAATCGGTCAAAAACCTACTTCTGCATGGCGTTTGAAAGTGTTATGCAAAATGTTGCAGTGATTGTTTTTTTTTCGTACTGCATAATATGGCTACTTGGATTTTAATGGTTTTGAGGTTTTTCAAATCCCGATTTTAATTCAATATTTCACAATATTAGGTATAAATTGAGTATTTTGAAGATTTTTTGTTTATACTGTGAAAATGTACTGAAAATAATTTTATAACATTGCCAAACCTCTGAATCCAGGGACTATGAATTAATCTTCATAAAAAGTGTTGGACTGTATTTCAAAATGCACAAATAGAAATATAATAGAAAAGTAAAAAAAAATACCGATCTTTTTTTTATTTTTTTTATCTTTGTTGGTAAGTTTGTGACCCCATTACTTGGTTTTGGGAAAACCGATTTTGATGATTCTTTATTTCCTTGAAAGCTGGTACTTGTATAGTCCCATATAAATTTGAGCAACATCTGACGAGTAGTTTCGAATTAACTTAAATAATGTGTAAGGATGTTTTGTAGTGTGTATTATTGGTTTTTAATTTTTTACTTTTTACTTACTGAGTGTTTAGATTTTTATGATTCCCTTTTTATTTGAAAGCTGGTACTTGCATTGTGGTCTCATATAAGTTTAGGCGGCATTTGACTAGTAGTTTTTGAATTATCCTTAATAATTTTTATGTATGTATGTTACCTCATATCTTACTACTTAGAGTTCCGATTTTGATCATTCTTTTTTTAATCGAAAGCTGCTGCTTTAGGCTAAGTCCCGTAAAAATAACTCATAAACTACTCGTCTGACGGACTGTGACGGTACCGGATTTTTACGGGACCTAACTTAAAGCCCCAGCATTCGAGGAAATAAAGAATCATCAAAATCGGTTTATCCAACACGAAGTTATGGGGTCACAAACTTACCAACAAACATAAAAAAAATCGTTAAATTAATTTTTTTTTAACTTTTCTATTTGTGCATTTTGAAATACAGTCCGACAGTTTTGCGAAGATTTATTTATTCATAGTCCCTGGATTCCGAGGTTTAAAGCTTACGGCACTCCACTATGATAAGAAAATAATATTATTATACCAAAATTGTTGATAGATAAATATCCCACATATTAAAATTTCAATGAAACTAAAATTTATCAACGTTACCACATGTGGAATAAAACCATCCACATGACAAATTTTATCCGTATCAAAACCCGCCAAAATAAATAAGGTTCATTTCAAATCCCTCCTTAGCCAAAAGTTCACAACAAAACCCTCTAAAACAAAAACATTTTTAGTTACTGATTCATCATTAAAGCTGTTTTGAATAATATTTAGTTGTTTATGTATTTGTAACCGTCTAATAAGGCTTTTAAAATGATTGGTTTCCTATAAGTTACAACTATTTGAAGTATACATTTATTTTTTGTTTCCTGAACATTTTCTTAAAAGTGTTTTAGCGGGTTTAGAAACTAGACGACAGAATTTATAAACCGATCTCTGATTGTTTTCTTAAAATCAGTTAAAAACAGATGTAGCGTTGAGATTAACACCGAAAGGGATAATAAGGCAATTTGACGAGTAAGTTAAGGTGAGGAAATCATATTAGTTATTAAAATGGAAATTTCATTAATCTAGTGAAAACGAAGAAATTATTAAACGGTTAATAATTATCCAATTTGAGTGGAAAAGGCTTAAAAACGTATGTATCGGGAATTTATAATAGCTACGAAAAATCGCAATGCTTTAGATATATTAAGGAATCTATAACTATTTGTATTTTGGGTGTGACATGGTAGCACATACTTTCGATTATAGTAATGTATCGATTATGGTCGATTCATAAATTGTTTCAAGAGGTCACATAACTATAAATCCAGCCTCCTTATAAAACATTGTAGTGACGTCTTAAATATTTGTTCAATTTTACACAATTTATGATGTAAACTGATTAAAATAAAATTAAATTATTCATACAATTTATAAATAACACAAATAAAAAACAAGCAGGGATGGTTTACATATTTCGCCAGAATTTCTAGTATTTACCTATGTAAGTACGTATAAGTAAGTAAGTACCTATCTAAATACTCGTAGTAAGTAAACAATATTACTCCAATTCGTTTAACCCGCTAGTTACTTGCGTTTAATATTACGGACTAATGCCTAATTAAAATATTTAAGAAACAATTTTATAACATCATGCTATGAGCAATAGAAGCGATGTACCAATAAAATATGTTGCAAAAATGGGAAGAAGTGTTTATTATCTGTAAACATAAAAACAATATTCCAAAGCGAAGAGGAGGTGGATTCACATGTACTACATTATGTACCTACTTATAAAGCTGCATTGATAATAAATACACACATCAAAAGTGTCTAGGGATCAACATATATTTTTGCAATAACTTTTCTCCTGAATGATATTAATTAAAATTTTCTTTAAGGATTCATCAAATAAAGTGTTTTCGTTTGTCACAGTAACGATAAACCAAGTCACCTTTGCATTAATAAAGAAATTTGCCATTTTCCTAATAAAGGGATTTTTGACATTTGAACCACTAACATTAAAGTTCGAAAAAAAGACTGAAATAACAGTTTTCTTTAAAATTTTATTGGGTAACTTAAACAATTAATAATCCGTGTTTCTACCGCGAACACTAACAACACAAGAACATCGGTTTGGCATACTCAAAATGAGTTCATCCAAATCACGCTGTGGAATGGCCGCCCATGTTCGTTGCAACAACAAAAAAAGGTCTTCTTGCCACTGGATACCCTCCATATTCGGCAGAGCTCTTCTCTGTAGCATATCCCATGCATGCTCAATCGGGTTCAAGTCTGGCGACTGAGCAGGCCAGGGCAGGACATTGATGTTAGCTGCGGCGAGAGTCTGTCTTACAACTCTTGCGGTGTGAGGTCGTGCATTATCATGCATTAACTGAAATAAGGGACCGATTTGCACTTGTAGAGGAACGATGACGTCTGATACAATCGTCTCAGCATAAATTTGAGCGTTGAGGTTGCCTCTGATCCAAATCAACTCAGTTCTTCCGCCGATCCAAATACCCGCCCATACCATGATGGTTCCACCACTATAAGGATGGACTTCCTGGCAGGATTTTAATCGCTGTTGGCGTCCAGGGGTTCTCCAGGGGGTCATCCATATAAATTTATAAAATCATAAATTTATTACAAAGCCACATCTCAATCTCAAGAAATCCGCATAAAAATGCTTGATCCCTAGACACTTTTGATGTGTGTATAAACTGTATAAGTACTGTATATGCACAGTAAATAGTGCATTGCATAATTTAACCAAAGTGACCTATCATTCACTACGAAATATCTTCACTTCATATTCATAGTATCATTATTACCAGCGGTTCAAATCGAAAAATATATTTCCGTAATAAGTAAGTTGAAGACGTCCATACAAGGTTAGTTTGTGTTCATACATGACAGACGTCATATCGGAATCTTATGATTGTGCCGACTATAATGTCCTTGAAGAGGATATATTTTATCATTATGGTTTGTTATGAAGCACGAACCTACAGTGTCCTGTAGAATTAACTCATCAACAATGCCACGTAGGTATATGTTTTCAATATCTTTCCTCTACCTTGTAAAATGATGTGAAATCTCAGACCAATAAGTGTATTGGTCTGATTCTTCAATGAAGAGCGTTTATATTGTACTCTATTGTATTGTATGAATTGTATCCCATCAAAATAAAAAATGTAAAAACTCATAGGCTAAGCTAAGCTACAACCCACTAATGGCCCACTACTGAGCACGGGTCTCTCCTCATTACTGAAGAGGCCTAGAGCATACTCTACCACGCTGCTCCAATGCGGATTGGTGGAGGGGTTAGTGGCCAATCCAGTGTCGAAAGTTTTCAAGCCGCCCGAAAGCCTCCGACATGGCTTAACGACTGCTATCAATCGATAACAACCGGAACCGACGGCTTTACGTGCCCTCCGAAGCACGGAAGCGCTCAAGATATTTTGCCACTAGCGGTCACCCATCCGACTACCGACCGCGCCCGCTGTTGCTTAACTTTGTCGATCGCTTAGGATCGACGCAAGCCGCCGGGCTATGAGCGCGCTAAATCCATACACCGCATAAAAAAACTTGCAAGTACCTCAGTGTGTGTGTAAGTAGATAGATACGTATACCTACCTAATCAGGGTGGAAGCACCAATTTTTGGATAAAAAGTATGTACTTTGTCAATACTTATACTTTCTTCTTGAATATCATCGATGTCTACTCCTTACGAACCAGAGACCCTTCTTCCAGGTGTCAAAACAATTCTAGGCTGAGCCCATTCACTTAGCGGGGTCGCCAGCTTCACTATCGATACCCCAATATCTGGTTACATTATTGCCGTATCTGTACCGTGTCCGTAATACAATATCAAACAACTTTCATAGTATCAGTCGTTGCTGCCCGGCGGTGTCACCCATATTGGTCTAGTACTACGGTATGTGTCATACTTTATAAGGGTTTGTTAATCATCATTGTTATCTATAACTCTAGGATTTCTGCGCTTCTTTTAGATCTTCTCTCACTACTTCAGTTCCTCTTTTAGTTCTCTTAACAGTTCCAATACAAAAGAATACTAAGTTTGTTTTCCTCATGATGTTTCTCTTGAATGAAACAAGAGAAACTTCATTTTGAATACGCACACAGAATATGTACACAATAAGTCTGACGCGTGCAAACTTCAAACGCTAAAAAACTCTCATAGCCTTCTGCGTGATTTTATTACCTGTCTCAGGGCCCATTTCGCAGCACTTGCCACCAATGAACATTGTAGTTGTTAAAAATCCCGTATTATTTTATTCGAAGGCTGGTGATGAACGACGTCGTAAAATGACGACACGTCCATTTCCTTGTAGTGGTTTGTGGTCGCCGCCGGCAACCGCCGCCGTATAACGGCTCCACCACACACAATAAAAATAACTCGCTTTTCACAATGGACTTTAATGCAGGTATGTTGTGTTATCGATATACAGGTTTAAATGTATTTTTTGAAATTTTTGTCTACACGACTTCAAAGGCGGCGCGGCGTGATAATGGTAGTAGCATGGTAATAGGGGTTTGAACCCGACTAGTTTCCTTAAATCAGCCGCCGCGCCGAAGTCTAAAGATCGGGTATCTTCGTACACTTACCTTCAGGTAACTCATCTATTGACTGTTTTATTATCTGTTATTGTATTACCAATTAAAATAATATGTGCTGGTTTACAATTTTAATTAAGATCAATAATCATCAAACACAGATTTTATTATTATTTTTTTCTTCTTACGGATGACAATGCACGGAAGAAATTACCGTTAAATTGATAATTAAATTCATTAATTAGGTAACACGATAGACATTATGTAAATCACAGGAGATATGCGGCAAGATTGCAAAAACAGAGATGCCGCACGATTTGAACAATGTCTATTACGGAGACGACGTTCATATACGAAGTTTCAAACAGAATTTAGTTTAATTGTTTTTTATTTGGTTTTGTTTTGTTAGTTATATATTGTTTTTTAGGTAGGTATGTTGTTTTTATTATGTTTAGTTTAGTTTTACTTTTTATTTTTCTTTTTTGTTTTATTTTGTATTTGTGTGGGTGTATTTACTTGAATAAATCCTCTTTCTTTCTTTCTTCTTCTTCTTTCTTCAAGTTCACATAAGTACCATATTGTTATTAGTTAGCAGATAGGTACTGATGTTAATAGCGATGCTGATGTTATAGAAACTTTTCAACAAAATGTTTAATACGTTAAACAATAAAAAATAATAATACAGGGAGTACCTTTTATAACCCAAAACGATGATCTTTAGAATTTTTACCTGTTTGCCTGTGATGTTGCTCACGCTTATCTCAGCTTGGCTCTGTTGAATTAAGTGCGGTTTCCACTAATACATTTTGATAAGTATTACTTAAATAATAATTGTTACAAGTTCTACTTCCGGCACTCCGATATAACCCAACATTAATTATTAATTACAATAACTATATCATTGTGTGTATAATAATTCTGTGTATAATAATTTATACCTACGATTTATTAATAAATTCATTTATTGTTTGAGATTATATAAGTGTTATTGACTTCCGATTTAATTGTAAAGTGGGGTTGAGAGTAGGATATAAATATGGCGGACTAAGGTAGTGCAGGTCATTAATTTTGTAACGGTTCTAAGGGGAAGTTCTGCCCGAATGTATACTTGTAAAGATAATTGGTAGTTAAATGTAATAATGTACAAAGTGTAGAGAATAATGTGTATATGCTGTAATAAACTACGTGAAAAGATGTTGCTGAAGTTTATTTTTGTGAAATAACTCATCGATAGGGAAGTTCATCGTCCTTGCTGCAGCCAGTGTGATAGCCATCATCACACCTCAGAAGTGGGTATATTTTCCTTTACAGCCCATATTATCTTGGTCAAAGGAACGGAGATTTTTTTTTGACACGCCATCCATATCTACCAAAGTACTCGCTGGCATGCGGCGGGGACTTCTTGTGATCCAAGGAACAAAGAAACGAACAGGTACGTCATATTCATTTTGTCTTAATCGAAGGAAGTGGTGTCTTTCTTAGGTTATAAAACCTTATGACAGTTCTTAAATATTGAATGTTTTGGTTAGTGGTTGCTGAACCGTTTCAGATTATTATTTCACAAAACTTTAAGATAACATTACCTAACGATAGGTACATATATCTACACGACAACACAAAGCACTTATACAATCGTTCGCAAACATAATACTTAAAACATTATAATGAATACAGTATACATATTACCCGTAAAGATAATTTAAACATGATTCTCAACAATGTACTGACTTAATTGTCTTTTGAAATCTTTCCACTTTGTTATTTTTTTTACAACTGAGGGTATTTTGTTGTAAAGTTGTGCTCCTTCAAAAGTAATTGTTTTTTTGCCGTAGTTTGTTCTTATTCGGGGTAGAACTAAATAACTCAATATCACACAGAGATTAGTGCAACAGGCGGCCTTATCACTAAATAGCGATCTCTTCTAGACAACCTATTAAGCTGAATACATAAATAACTTTGGAAACATGGTAGGGTGTACAATTGAGCTATAGAAATTTGTTTGTCAGCATTAGAACAGAATAGTATTTTCAAAAGTAAATGCAAAAAGGAAATAAATAGCAAAATAACAATAAGACTGTGTGGTTAGAATAAAAGCAATCGATCTAATAATATGAAGCCGTTATCTTGCATAATAAATAAATCTGTGTGACTACTATATAAAAAAAAGTGACTACATGGCAGATCTGTGTGACCACTATGAAAATTCTGTGCGTCTACTTGGCAGATTTTTACGGCTACTATAAAAATACTGTGTGTTTACATGGTGAATCTGTGTGGCTAGTATGAAAATGCTGTAGAACTGCATGGAGATCTATGTGGCTACTAAAGAAATGCTGTGTGTCCCCATAGTTAGGTTGTAGGACTATTGGCAGATCTGTGTGACTTCTATGAGAATTCTGTGCGTCTACTTGGCAAATTTGTATGGCTACTATGAAAATACTGTGTGCTTACATAGTGGATCTGTGTGGCTACTATGAAAATGCTGTAGAACTGCATGATAGATCAATGAGGTTACTAAAGAAATGCTGTGTGTCCCCACAACCAGGTTGTAGGGCTATTATGAAATAGTAGTAAAACCTTTATCATGTTCCCAAAGGTACTCTGGAAGAAATCGCAATTTTGCTATAGCATTTTCTGCACAAGTAATATAAATTGAAATATTTTTATTCCAATTTGTTGTTATGGTGTGCAATAAATTGTAATAAATAAACCAATAAAAATAAAATGCGAAATAGATTAACCTAAGTAGGTATAAAGGAATTAAAAGAAACAAGCGCTCAATAGTAAGTTGCAATAAGTTTTTATTGAACATGCGATAATGTTTTTGTTTGTTATAATGATTTTGCGAATTAGATTGGACCTCTTTCAACATACATTCTGGTGTGACAACATACCTACATAATACATTTTTGACATAAGCATGATCTGGTAACACTCTCAGGATTGACTGCAGCCAAATCCTCATTTACCGACTTGCTTTACAATAACATATACGCTGAGTATTGTAAATAAGTTATAGGTCAATATCATCACTGTTGTAGAGTGATATGTTTAACGTATCTATTTATTATACGTATGTATCTTATATTTAATATTTGGTATCTATTGACGAAAGCCAGAGCATAGCTATATAGCATAGCTATAGCTATGGCTAATTGACTCTTTCTCATGAAAGAGGGAATTTGACAAAATAGTCCATATTATTTATTGTTACATGGGTCATGAATACTTAGTGAGTAATTCAAATCAAATAATTACGTAACAGCGTGCTATGTGTGCCGAAATAAAATTAATAGACTGTATATTTCATGGTCTTAATTAATTACAGTCACCATATTTATTGAAGGAATTTTTGGGTTCAATCCAATTATGCTCTTGATTTATTAATTTATGTATCGTTATTCACAATAATATACAATACGCAAACTCGAGCCACCTAATACATTTATTTTGTGATATACCTACCTACTTACATTACATTTTCAATTAATTGGTATATTACTTACAACGCATGTTAAATTATTCAACACAATTATTTTCATCACGTATTCTCTTAAATTATACCAATTAATAATTTTGTCAAGTAAATACGTCAATTCGTTTCGTCATAATCATTCTATAATGTTTATTAAGAAATTTATATGAAATACACTTAATGCATTAGGACGTAGCACCTGTAATGTTAATGATAATAATTTGTAATAAATAAAAAGTAAGTAATTATATACGCAATTGAAGGTGTTACTTTATGTGTTAATGCTGTAAACATTATTTCAATAAAATAATTGCTTATGTTCCTATATTCATTCAAACATTATATTTACAACACAATGAAACGAAAATTTAAAACAAACAAGATTTATTTTAGCTTTATTTTCAATAGATATTAAGTACTGGTTATTTACTCCACTTATATTCACCTTCTTATGTTATTCATTTGTTAAGGTTCTTCAACAATACATATATTATTAGAATTTAATTTATAGGATGTCCCTTACCTACAGCAGTACACATCACTCATTAGTCATAAATAAAATGATTACATGTATATGGAATAAATAGATGCTGCTATTTATGCTTATTAAACATACGTAAGACAAAAAAAACAAATAAATATAATATAATCAGTTCTTGACGATTTCATTATTACTATAAGACACAAAGGATAAAAAATACTTCCTCATGGTCATTTATTAATCAATTATTACTTATCATAAGAGAAAAAAAAACCAACTCCAATTTTATAATTTTATTTGATAAGGCCTTTACGCCTTGTTATACCATTAAACTCCATAATTATATTTGCCATAGGATTATAGTATAAATATCTTTCACCAATCATCACATGACCAACCACACGTTCACATTTATTACACACACGTTAATATTTACTATTATTACTAGTTCACATATATAGTACAGCCATCGTATATAACGTCACAGATATGTGTTCTTGTATATGTTTGTGCCCTTTGACGTCCTAGTATTTATGAGAAAACGGAGTCGGTTCGCATAAGAGTTTGAATTTGCCTCTAAAATGGTCGCTCCCAGTTTTTAACCTACGTGTTATTGCATAAAGCAACTCACAATATTACATAACAAAATTTATTTTGTAATCTGTAGTGTAAAGCGAATTATTTTTTTGTTATTTATTTTGTTAATCTACCCTCAAAAGTTCGTGGAATTATTTAACGAGAAACAACCGCTCTCTTGATAAGTCCATGTCAGAAGAGTATATTTAGACATTTTTATTTTTTGGTGTTCATTTAAAATTGGTAATTATGCCTGATTGCTGTATGGTGTGTGTGTGATTGCTACTCTGATTCGTGATGGACAAGCATAAGGAAAAATTTATTGATGAAATACAACCCTTTAGGTAGTTTATATCAAAATAATATGAACTAAATAATTATTATTATTCTTTGTGCGATTCAGATTATAAACTAAAAATTACACAAAGGGGATTCAGTTGCTAAGTGCGCGCTCTCTATTCTGGTGCTTAATTCTTATACAATTGCGAACTAGATTAACTGGGTTTAACTAATACTTACAGTATTTGTAATATGTACTGTTTAAAGTCATACGTGGAAATAATAAGTTTTAGAAAAACAAGATAAATTGTAAACAATGTTAGATGCTGTGTAAATGAAATTAAGAGCTGTGTGAATGGACTGTGTAAATGAAATTAAAAGCTGTGTGAATAGAATTAAAAGCTGTTTGAATGGAATTAAAGGCTGTGTGAATGGAATTTAAACCTGTGTGAATGGAATTAAAAGCCATGTGAATTATATTAAAATCTGTGCGAATTAAATTGAAAGCTGTGTGAATCAATTAAAGCTGTCAAAATAAATCAAATTTTTGTAAGTTACAATAGCAATGGGATGAAATAAATAAATATATTGACTTTCTATCCTGTACGTAATAAAACTTTAACTGATCGGTGTTTGTACATGGCAACAAATTTAAAAATTCATAATATGAGGTCTTTATTTAATCAAGAGAACCCAAAACAATGTTTTACCATTTTGTCTATTTGTCTGTAGGTTTGTGCACATTAATCCTCTAGAATTGCTTTTCCGATTTGAATGCACTTTTCAGATTTCTATTTTGATGGGCTTCACTTAAAAAAATTCAAGTTCTGTGTTGGAAGAAAATATGCAATTGAGAATACAAACGTTACCAAAGAAAAATAAATATTATTTTATTTAACTTTTATTGACAAAAAAAAGCCCGATTATTATTTAAAGATGTTCATTCTATCTCCATTAAATTTGCAGTAATTATAAGAACCAGTTACTCGTCCGGTGTTTCAATTTCAGGAGCCGCCGTAGACCGGGGACAAATCGGGACGCGAGCATGATGACCTAATGATGACCGCCGTGAGACACGACAGATGCAGGATGGCCGAGTGTTACAAGTTCTACTTCCGGCACTCCGATATAACCCAACATTAATTATTAATTACAATAACTATATCATTGTGTGTATAATAATTCTGTGTATAATAATTTATACCTACGATTTATTAATAAATTCATTTATTGTTTGAGATTATATAAGTGTTATTGACTTCCGATTTAATTGTAAAGTGGGGTTGAGAGTAGGATATAAATATGGCGGACTAAGGTAGTGCAGGTCATTAATTTTGTAACGGTTCTAAGGGGAAGTTCTGCCCGAATGTATACTTGTAAAGATAATTGGTAGTTAAATGTAATAATGTACAAAGTGTAGAGAATAATGTGTATATGCTGTAATAAACTACGTGAAAAGATGTTGCTGAAGTTTATTTTTGTGAAATAACTCATCGATAGGGAAGTTCATCGTCCTTGCTGCAGCCAGTGTGATAGCCATCATCACATAATGTTTAAATTTCAATAGGTTTATAATTAAATACAAAAGTTATGTCAGTTGAAAGAATGACGTCTAAAAATTTTTGAACGTGACTACTAAAAGGACTGGCTTAACGAATCGAAGCGAGGCACGAGGGCGGGTTTACAAGTTTATAAATAAATATACAGAAAATGACATAACAACCAGATATCAATAACACCCCGCTGCGATGAATCTATAAGTCGGGGAGTGTCACTTTTTATTGGTTCGTGATCGGTTGAACTTCCCTTGTGCTATGGATTAAATATGGAAAGCCGCCATCGGATAAGCTTGATAACGATGCCCTTAGTTATATTATATGGGAAGAATAAATAAACCTAGCTCGCTTTTTATTGCGAATATTTTTATAACTTAAAATGACGTCATATTTAACACTAACATTAACCGCTTGATTTCGGTCTGTTAAAGTTATTGTTACTGTCAACGTATTTCAATGAAAAATCGTATTGACGCTCAGTGACACAACTGAAATTAAAGATATCTAAATAGTGGAAATTGCCATCGAAAAACGAATTCCCTTTAAAAATGTAACTTTACACTGGCAACTCTGTTAACTTTAACATTAACCGGAAGCAACACAAAAATATTGCATTCCTTGGTTATCGTAAAATTTACTGTCATTGTTAGGTCCTTTTGCATGAAAAATTAAAAAGATGTAGATTTTTTTTCGTTTCGAACATTGATACATAAGATCCAATGTAAAAGCTTATAAGGTGACACCCATTAGTTACATACAATAAATTAATTAAGTACAGCCACTTACTTTTATGTTATAATCATGTGCACCTCTCTGCTCAGAGATACCCAGAGACTACACAGCGACATGTGTTCAACGTAGCACTTAAATTAATGTGAAGTCATAAAAGCAGCATTTAATGTTATTATTAATTGTAAGTTAAAGCTTGATAATAATCCCAGTTAATGGTAAGTGGGATTTACCTAATGTTACATTAGTATAGTTGTATGACATTGCATGATTTATAGCTTTAAGACGAGCCACCTGATGGCTAGCGGTCATCGTCGTCTACCGAGTACGGACTCAGCAACACCAGGGGAGTTACCAGTGCAACGCCGGCCCTGAATAAAAACACTTTTTATGCCTTTCTTGAATAACCCCATGTTGCGTCTCACGATTCCGGGGCTATGTGTTTGGTGTTATTTTAATATTAATCGTTAATTACTATGTGTATTAATTGAGACTATAAAAAATAAAGAGGTTGTAAAAGTAGATTACTCTAATATGTCAGGAGGTTAAAGTCTAGCACACTGTCCGTGCTGCGGCCGGTAGAAGCGAACAGACTCTGTCTGAACCATATCGCTGCGAACACTTTGTACTTAATGCCCAAGAAGCACGAGAGCGTTAAAACAAAATGTAGGTATATGTTCGTCCTTATAAAAAAAAAAATCAAAAATCATTTATTATTCCAGAAAGTTTACATTTACATAATATAGTTGTGGGATCTTTCCCTTTAAGTATGGAATACTTGTGTTAGGAAAGTCCCCTCTTCCCTGTGTGTAAAAATCTTGTCTGGGATATAATGACATGTAAATATTAATGTAATGTATGTGTAATGTCTGTAATATAAATATATAGATATATAAATATATATGTATACGGAACAAATTTTACTTATCAGATTACTATCTTCTTTATTTACTTATCAGATTGCACAAATATCATTTTAAAAATAAAGATGTTATAAATATCAATTATTTCAATATACCTTCAGTTTCTTCATATGATAATGTTTTAAGCCATGTAGTAACCTTTATTTTACATTCTCGGTAGGACATCATATATATTTTTAGCCTTCTATTTACTTTGTTGTATATGGTGATAGATTGAGCTAGAAATTGTTTAGAGGCCAACGCTGTTGTTGTTTTAACGTAGGGTATGATTGCGTATTGTTTGCGTTTTTTAATCTTGTCAGGATCAATCTTTACATTTTTATAAAGCCACGAAGTAATTTGAATTTCCGAATATAAAAATGAAATGAAAAATTGATTCAAATTTCAACAAGAATTTGGTTTTGATTGGATTGGAAATTTAATTGGAACCCTGGTACCGAAATACTAGTAGCTATCATCTTCGCAGCCATGAAGCATCGCAAGTAGCGCATAGATGGCAAGTGATCAGGTGTCACTTTCAATAATTGACTCCTACAAGCTTGGCTAATAGTAGTGTACATAATAGTAGACCACTTCCCAAATCTCAATCCTGCGTATTGGACACCGTTTGACACGATTGATCCCCGCTGTTTTGCTCTAACAAGGCAATATCTTTATATTTAAATATATGTGTATTACTCTCGGATAGTATCTAACACCTTTCCAGAGGCATTAACATGAAACAAGTCACATAAAACACTGCTTGAACTTGCTTTTAACCCGCGTCCAGTCTCGTCCAGTACGATTCCCGTAAACCGTCAAACACGTTTCAATTACCACATAAATCTTCCCCGACCGTTGACAGATATATTAGCGACCGGAATGTGGGTAAGCCACTTTAGAACTTATTCCCATGAAAAATTATTAACAAAAGCTCCTTAAGATACTTAATAAATGAACGGCGATTATTTTAAAGGCTTCCATTTTTAAAGCAAGTAATTTACAAGCTTCTACTACTGAAATTAAGTGCGTGGACCGTGTTTACGATCAATTTTATTTAAATGGTGTCAATGATATTATTTGTATGGTAATGTAATTTTTTATATCAAGTTTTATGTTGTCTTAATAGGGTGCTCTATATTAACGTAATAGGTGAGTCGTTGAACCCTCCACGTGGATACCTTTAATCATAAAACATAATGGCGGTAGCAATATGTTGGTCGTTAGCCATGTTGAGTGGGCGTAGAATTTATACGGCACAGCTTGTTAGTTGCGTTCGTGATGAAACTCATCCTGACCAAATTCCATTCAATCCTCAATCAGATATTCCTAGTCTACCTTCTTACCTACTACGAGTTTTGTGCAGTTTGCTAACTTTCAAGCTTTACTATTCTCATGAAAAAGGAGAGCAGAACCAGCAGAACTCAGTTATGCATACAACGTTGCATTGGCAGGTGCGTACAGTTATGGAAATATGGACGAAAATGCGACGAAACAGTTATTTTGATGTTAATAACCGACAAAAGAGGATCTACCTAAATACCTGATGAGAAGTGGTCATCACCAATACGTTTGCCACCCAAGAAGGAAGGAAGAGGAAAGAATACTGGACTTCATGCTCCCATCTGGAACACAAGTCGTTCAGCTTCTAGATTTTCGAACTTTACTTTTTCTTTTTTCAGAACTGGATTCCTCCCTGCCTGTGTACAGATATACTCTCATACTAAGATTCACTGTCAATACTTCTGTTACTGCGATCAGAACTGAACCTTCGTTACTTTAATCAGTTTCACATTCTATAGCATCCGTAGCAGAGTTGTTAGTAAGATAAAACATGACCCAATTTCGACGAAGAATACTTTACAGTATTTATGTTGTGGCGAACTATAAATAACGTTAAATTTATTGATGCTACCCGTCGCTATAGGCTGAGAGGCTGATATACGATAATATCGAATATTTATTACATTTTTGGGACTCCGGTACTTTAAGGAATCGATTGAGTACCTAAACAAGATAAAATCATTATAATCTTTATAAGTTTTTAAATAATACTTGACTAGAAATAAATTTAATCTGGGAAAGTGAATTAAATGAAATGTTTTTAAAACAAAAAAAAGTTTACTTTTCAATTTAACATGTTTGATCGCATCAGAAAAGAAGCCGGACAATTAAAATAATGGACGTAATGATGTCTTGCGGATTTCGTTTTACTTTTGCTACAAATAAAATATACTTACTTACCTATTAGTTATGCAAACAGCTTCTGAATTTGAAATCCTTGTGAATGGAGGTAGAATTAAAAAAACACCAACATTAATACTATTCTAAGTTTGTGTGTAATCAATCGAATATCTCGGACAAAGATATTACTATGTTAACGGGTCTTCAAGGCCCGGTGCGGCCCGGAGCGACCTGGCAAGGCCCGTTACGCCATAAAAATGCTTGTAAATATTGTGCTAATAATTTACAGCTGTATCATGTAAATTTTAACGAACCTTAAAAGAAATGGGCCCCCATTCTTTGCCCTTTTCTGAACATAAAGTACCTTTTCTACATATACCTGTAGGTACGCAGGCATATCATAAAACTCTATCTGACATAGTTTTTTATGGAATTAAGGTAGGTAGCAAATGAGCATGGCATGGTAGGTACACCTAGTCCTGTTAGTTGATGTAATATAGTTAGAAATTCTTTGTAAGAGTTTTGTCTTGTTATAATTCGGTCTCCGGTGCATTACTACGTTTGAGGACTGAGATGGTCGACTCTAAAAAGTGTTATCTGCTTCACACCGCCACTTTCTTACCATCAGGATCCTCATTCGCTCCTTTATAAACCACTATAAAAAAAACTAACCCTCGACTGCACAATCACATTCTTCTAGAAGAAAGTATAAAGTGAATATATTACAGTAAGTTATTCTAGTAATAAATGACATACATAAAAGTCCCATAAACTAGACCGCGGCCGGCAGGCGGCGCTGGAATCTTCGTTAGCCGTAAACACCATAAATCAATTGACGAATTAACATCCAAACGAAACCACGGGGGCTATTCTGGATCATTAAACATAGACAGAATACCACAGTATCTACTGATACCATGGATACTATATTATGTTACCGTGTTTTACGAAAACTTGATTCAGTTCGGTGGAAATAACCAAAGAAACTCCTTTGATTCCTTTTAATAAGTATAATTATTTAAAGGAATATGTCTACTAATTCAAATAGTTCAATAATAAATTAGAAACTCGCTACTCGGACTTTAGCACAACAATGATTTTAATGACTTTAGCACAACGATAAATTGGGTACTTATAAGTAAAATTAAAAAATGAACAAAAATTGTCTTAACGAATCTTTTCTTAAGCCTCTAAATGTGTTTATGACTAAAAATTCGACATAAATTGAACGTAGTTTAAGAAAGTTCATGCCGAGAATAGACCCCCTGTCGATAGTAATGAAATTCCATCCACAAATCCATATAACTCGTTGTGAAGGAAAGCATAAATAATTGACTCCACGCCACTTCTCCGCTTATTAGGATTTCAATATTTCCTTGCTTATAAATTCTTGATACAAGTTAAAATTAACCTTACAAGGGAACGAAGAAAAATATTATTTCGAAGTGATATCGAATGAAGTAATGACTATAGAAGTACATAAGTAATATCGCTTGCAGTGTTAAAGAATTAGTTCGCAATCTCATTCACCGCTTCTTGGTAGACAACGCGTCGGTGACACTTTAGACGTTCTGATGTGACTGAGTGTTCACAGCGCAATGCTCACATTATCTTGTAGCTTTTTTACTAGATTTTTTTTAATTGTCGCTCTATTTGAAGTAGAATAAGACCCCTACAAAGCACGAGTTACTAACCAGGGCCCTTAGGCTGCTTTTCCACCAGAGATGTGCTATGCAACTATGCTGCGAGGATGTAATAGCTAAGCTGTGAAACATTGTGACCGTTGCCACCGATACAGTCAGCGTCATATAGTACGTAGCAGTCATGATTACCAAATACTTGGAAACATTCATTATGACCATTAAGAACGGCTCAACCAAAGCGATCAAATTGTTCAGACCATCTACTGTGTACAAATATACCGGAGCACGCACAACACCGAATACTTGATAACACCCAAGTCGTCATTAATACCGTGACAACCACAACGCCACTGGTTGCCTAACAGCCAAAGTGTTCAAAAGTATGAAGCAACCAAAGTATTCAAAAATATGTAGCACCCAAGGAGCCAAAATTATAGCAACACATAATAAAAATGGACTTTAAATGACATGCGATAAAGTTCATTGTGCATAATTTCTTCCGATAAGTAAATTGATTAATTCAATGTCAAGTGCAAGTCATGTATGTCAAATGAAATGGTGCTTCAATGCTTGCTTTGATATAATTTTAATACAAAAGCCATCACATCCATAGAGATATTACAATAGAGTGGGTGAGCCATACGGCTACCCATACATTGCAATCGCCCCCGGTTAGAAAGAGAAACAACGATAACGGTAATTACCTATCTCTCTCCAGTCCCGATGATCCAGAAAGAGAAAGGTGATTACTAAAGATTTCGTCTCTTTTTATCCAAAGGACGCTCTGAAGCCTGGCTTCTGCCCTCTATTGTAATATCTCTATGATCACATCGGATACAGTATGCATCAATAGATATTACAGTCCGCCCAACTTAACTCTGAAATGGCAAAAATTGGAACTAACGAAAAGTCATTCATAAGTACGTTGTGTTCATTCATCTGTCAGTTACTAGTGTGCAATGATTGGTCAAATGAATGTCAAATGCGTCCGACAGCGCCTCTTTCGTTTCAGTCTTAAGTTGGGTTTACTATATTTCAAACTTGCCTTAGTATTAAACTTGACATTGATTTGAATTATAGATATTGACATACAATGATAGATAATAGAACGACATGCCAATAACATTAGGTTTAGTTTATTGTAGTTTATTTTTCTAATGTTCCATATTTTTGAACGCTTTGAATGCTTGGATACCATTGACGAGATGACTGTAACTATGTTTATGGTGTTATGACTGACCCGATGTATATGACATTTTAAACGTCTGGGCCATTTGAGCGACTATATTGTTGTCAACAATAAGGAAACTTTGCTTGTACAGATATTATCGACTTTTTGGTTGCGTCTATTTATTTGAATACCCTGATTGTCTCTAACTATTTGACGCTGACTGTACCAAGCTATGTAGCGGTGCGAGTAAGACGTGCTATGAAGATGCGCCGCCGCAAAGTAGCTGCGGGAGGAAGATGCGCAGCTCGAGCTATGCGATGTATCGATAGTAGGGAAGCGGCGCAGCGCTTTGCACATACATAGATAGCTACACCACTCGCGACCATCCATAGCACGCATCCATAGCACACATCCACTGCACGCATCCTTCCATATAAAAAACATATAATCTTAGTTAAATTCGTTTCCACCAGTGCTAAGCTATGTGCATCAATGAATATGATTGGTGGATATCAAACGCATCCACAGAAACGTAGCATAGCACATCTTTGGTGGATTCTGCTAATTTATAAATCCTTCAATTGCAGCTCAATTATTATTGAATAGTTCGACACATTTTTGACACATATTATCCCATACAAAATATGTCAAACAATTCAATTGAGATCCAATTTATCCATTTATAAATTAGCAGAATCGGGGTAGAGGACTGCCGTTCAAAGGGTCTAGAATTCAATTCGTTACGAGGCGATATTATATGGATTGTGAATTTAATATGTTACAACATTGAATTACCCAGTGACTGAATCACGCTGTCAAAATTTTCTACAAGACTTGCATAAATACAAATTTCAAACATGAAAAATCACGTATGGCTGACCACCTAGCCTGTAGGAAGATGTCTCGTTGGTACACGTCAATAATCTAACATTGTATCAATCCAATTTCAGTAATTATTATGTTGTAAACTGAGATTACTTGATGTGTTTACTGTAGTAATTATTTCTTTGTGGTTACAGTTATGTTAGGGCCTAGATTGCTCCGCCGGAGATCAGGCTGATTTAGCCTTGTAATATTAATTGCTTTACATAATACTTAATATCCTTCAAATAAATATCAAATTATGCTACACTGTACATAATAATGATTATATGGCCATTGGCCATTACATCTCACCAAGACATCTTAACTTCTCGATATGAAACCTTGTGGCTTTGATGTTAAATGTCATGCGAGACACTGTCGTCAGACCGTAGTTAAAGTTTTAACTTTGTTGCACAAGAACACCGTGCTAAACTTGTGGTTAAGTCGAATCCAAAGTTAATGAATAAATATAACATGTCCAATGTCTATAAGTGCTAACAGTTTTAAATAAGAGCTACGATTTTATGCTTATCTCAGACACAACATTTTTAAAGTACTTAAACGATTATTCAGATGGAAAATTCACAAACTTATCTGTCAATATGTAAGAGTTTCTCCCCGCCAACATAATCTCGCCATGACGATGATCGTGAGTACCTAATTTAAAATATTATGTAAAATTCCTCATCACTGAACTTCTGTATTCCTTCTTTCTTGACCGACAACAAACTTTTTAGTCCCTAGGTAATGCCCCGTCAGCTCAAATACTCCTAACTCTGCCATTAACATAGAAAATAACTTCGGTTCAACGACGCGACATCAGCGGTTTATTTGAAACTAGCGGACCGCCCGCGGTTTCACCCGCGTGGATCCCGTTCTCGTGGGAATATATGCATGTATTATACATAAAAACCTTCCTCTTGAATCATCACTCTACCTATTACAAAAAACCGCATCAAAATCCGTTGCGTAATTTTAAAGATTTAAGCATACAGACAAACAGACAAACAAACAGACGGACAAAAATAGCGACTTTGTTTTATACTATGTAGTGATAGTGACTCCCCGTGAATGTTCCATCGCAATAAACCCCATTAAACAGTTTGTAGCGATTTACTAAAAGAATACAAATTGCGACCGCAAAAAATCAAAACATCCTTGTATTGTACGGTTTTAGACATTTACAGCATAGTAAATAGCCCGGTATTATTATCACACGCATCACTGTCATATATATAAAAATGTGTTAGTGCGCTGTCTGTATGCGCGTCACACGCGACCCTACGGTGAGACGTGGGAATGTCCCGCTGGTAGCATTGTAATATCAAACTGCTCAAGTCAGCGTTAACGTAACAGCTTTTGTTTTAATATATCACGCCCGGACGATACACGGCGAGTAGAGGCGAAAATATAAAAATATAGGTACGAGCATAGATGTAAGTACAGTGCGCCCAACTTATCTCTGAAATGGCAAAAATTGGAACTAACGAAAAGTCATTCATAAGTACGTTGTGGTCATTCATCTGTCAGTTACTAGTGTGCAATGATTGGTCAAATGAATGTCAAATGCGTCCGACAGCGCCTCTTTGGTTTCAATCTTAAGTTGGGTTTACTATAGCATAGCATACACTGACGTTTAGATAGATTGGAAATGCCAAAGAGCAAAACATATGATACACGTATGGCAGAGCGAGATAGATAGACGAAACCAATTTTTAGACGGCATAGCGGGCTTAGCGGGCACTTGTCAAAAATTGTTCCTCAATTTTCTCAAAATACTTAATTTAGTTTTTACATTTCTGTGTGGAATAACGTCCTTTGTAGTCTTAATTAGTGATGGTTACTTGTGCGGTACCTGGATGTGAGTCCTGTAGATATAAAAACCACCAGGAAAGCCGCAAAGCGTCGCGCTCGGCGGTGACATTGACAGCGGACGATTCATTTTTGGTTTCGTCCAAGTGATACAATTGCCGATCTTTAGTTATATAATAAATTTATGGGTACGGGCGAATATACGCGATTGTTCGTCCATATTTGGTCTTTCTCTTTATGAAATTAAAGTAGCAAAGGAACATGTAGCGCCACTCTTCTGTTTCCGCCCATGACAACTGTGGACTGTGGCCGACACAGAACAAGTCTCAAATAGGGACTAGAAAAGTTAATCTAATTAGTAGATAGTATCTGAATATAAGTTACCTAGTTTTTCAGTAAGTATCTGGATTGCGACAGAGACAATTAGTGATAGTTAGTTCAGTTAGTAATTGTTACGACTCTTGTTATGTTATGATTATTACCTACGCGGTATAAATATTAGGTACTAAGTAGGTACGATGATACTTCAGACAACTTTTAGGCTCTACCACTTAATAAAAGGGTATAAGAAACCGACAACAAAACCACACCAAAGTGTAACAAGCGTCCATTTTTTAAAGTCGGTTAAAACAATGTAGATATCTAGGTCATTATATGCAAATGAGTCACAGTTGTAGACAGGCCATTTATTTTTACGCGATTCATTATCGTCCTTAAACTTCCATACAACATAATATATTATCAACCTCGGACGTTACAATCGGAAACCGAAGTATGGTTGATATTAGTAGTCCGTTCAGCTCGTTGGTAATAATTAGTTAGGAAAAGACTCGTGCAAATCTTTCGAATTCAGTCTTTCACGATCTTTTTTCCCATGCATTCAAACTGAAGATTCAAGAAAATCTAGCGAAGACACAATTGTCTGCTACAGAATGTTAAGACGGTTTCCAATATTCTGTCTGTGCATAATATCTGCTTAACATTTTATGTAGATTGAATAATTGCTTTTTACAAAAAAAAAATAACCGACTTCAATCTTGATAAGTAGAGATAACTCAAAAACTACTCGCCAGATGGCGCTCAATTCAACATGTAAGTGTAAAGTTCTCGTCACTACAAATTAATGAAGCCCAAACACTAGATAACTGCAGTAAATCGTTGAGGAGTTCCCTCGACTGTCTTTCAGCTTCATCAGATCGACTCCAGATCTTCATGAAATGGTAACGCTTTAATGTACTTATGATAACATGAACAAACACACTAGTTGTCCATACAATTATCGAAAGTTCCCCTCGATTTCTCTGAGATGCCATCATCAAATCCTGGTTTCCTTATCAGGGGACCCCACTGCGCATATCTACTTTACAACAAAAAAAGAATTATCAAAATCGGCCCATAAACGACGAAATAATCGCTGAACGTACATAAAAAAAAAGCATATATACGGTCGAATTGAGAACCTCCTTCTTTTTTGAAGTCGGTTAAAAATAATAATTAACCTTTTATGTTCTGACGTTTTCACTGAGAGGAAAAATGGAAAAACGTTGTTAAGTACAATGTATGCTAAATTCATGAAAAATACCATAATTATTCCTTACTTTTACATTACACAAAAATCAATGTTAAATTCTCTGCACATCAATTAGCTGTCGCTTACGCCATCTGGCGGCAGACGCCGAGTAATCCGACGTAATTGGCGATCCATATCGCTAGAAAAAGCTGCGGCATCCACGAATCCGAGTCCGACCCAAACCGATTGTAATCATCCGATCTCACGGTGGCATTACTACTCGCTTCCTTTGAGTCCGCATCGGCAATTTCTAGGGTTGTCAGTGATTACTTTATGACAATAATTGTTAGGATGATAATAATTTTTGAATGCCGTACAACCAAAATTGTACTACATACGTAGTACGTTAAATATACAAATTTTGATACGCATTTATTTTACTAATCATAATGCCGTACTGAAAACTAAAAACAGTGTTTTCTCACATTTTTAAATATATAATACGTTTAAGTGCCATGATGTTATACTCCAACTCTAATGCTTTAGTTTTATCCGAAATGCGTCATCTTAAATTTTCCTCAACGTTAAAAAAATATCTTCATGGCGTCTCTAGTCTTTATCAGCTTATACCATCTCAGCGATCAAGTTAAAGCGCTATTAATTAGGAAATGTGCTTCTTACATTTTTTTAAATTCATTAAAAATGTTGACAATTCAATAACACACAGCCCTGCTACTCGACTCTTCCATGACCGCAGCCGCCACCAAGGCTAACTAAAATGATTGACAACCCTAATGCAATTCGTGAAATATCGATCTGAAAGCGATAGCATCGAGTTATGTCGTCGGACGGACCGCGTTTGATGTGACATGAGGACTACTACGTCACTTAATTTGTGTTCTTATTGGTGTGCTGGTTGGTGTGTGTGTGTATTGGCATGTTGGCATGTTGGTGAGTTGGCGCAGATAATTGGCTTGTTAAAGAGCTTGCGACAGGTGAGTGTAGAAAGAAATAACGTGTTTTATCTAATGAGCTTTAATTTATGAACAAAATGGCTGTAATTGGTTAGCGTTGCTATGGCCTGTACCCCGGATATCGTGGACCCTAGCTCAGTCGCGGAACAGGTTGTGAGTTACGAAGAAGATAATTATAGGATGTTACTGAGATATTGTACTTATGACAGTTTAGATTTAGAAGAATAGTAGCTTACAAGTAAGATAAATAGTATAAAATCTTGGTAGGATTACGAGGAGTAACTGTCATTGTAATTATGCTTGGCAGTACTGATGTAAGCACCAAAGATTAACACCAAAAGAAAAGCTTTGGTTAGAGTACCTACACCGGCGCGGGCGTTAGGAAAGATAACTTACATTTAACTTACATCCATCAAATTTCACAAAACCAAACAAAAACTATTAAAAGTCTATAATTGACATCCAGATAAAGAATTCCACGCATAGACTTATATACCTAGACGGGCCTTGCACGTTCGAATGTGCGTCAAGTTGGAACAATCCAATTTTGAATCGAATCGGTTTGTGCGTGAAGTTGGCGCGATGGAATTTTGTTACTATATTTGAAAACGAACAGATTACATAGTGATATCTCGCTTCCGCGTTTCGAAGTTTTAGTCGTGCTGTCTTTGTTACTCTTACATATGTCACGCGCCATTTTACTAAAGTTATTATTTTAGAAATAGTGAAGTTAATTTGTTTACATAATGAAATGTGATTCCTTTGGACTTTATTTGTGTTTCTTGAATTGTTAGAATATTTTTGAAGGCACAGGAAGCCATATTTTCTACATTTGCGGACGTAATTACTGAAATCAATTTTGCGTAAGGAAGATGTGTACCTCGCTGCTGTCTACAACAGACTGACTTGATCAATCACTCAATCACACAACCCAATGTTGACCACTCGCCGTGCGCCTTATGTATGTTACGGGCCCATCTAGACTTTCTACATCCATGATTCCACGTCAATCATTCATCACACGCCGTTTTATATTTCATTTGATATCCATAAACGCTTCCCCTAGCCCAGATAGAACCGGTTCGCACTGGTCTTAACTGGACCGGTCCAGAAATGTTACATTCACTCTCGACTAATGAGATTGATTGGTGACAAATGCTTTCTGGTTGCAACTATGTTGCTTTTCCTAACGCTGGTGCGTGGAAATTTTTTGTAAGCATGGAAGTGGCAATCAGCTAGTCTTCTTGCCAGGCGTGTGGTCTGCACACCTCGCACGTCTATAACCAGTTGCAAATTAACTTCTCATCAACTTCTGTTACTTCTGATAAGTGATATGAAAATGCAATGAGATGCGTTTTTTAAATTATAGATCTTTTATGCTAAGCTAGGTATGTTAAGTATTTCGCTACGAGATAGGATTCACAATGGTGTAATCTATAAAAGGAACGAAAGCTTCCGACATAGCTCTCAGAGTTAACCGGCTGAAATACCAATGGGCAGGCCATATTATCGTTAAAAGAACCGACAACCGACCAAAAAATACCTCCCCCTCCCGGTGTCTACGTCCCCAAACCCTCGGTAATGGAGCATTGGACGCCTCCCGATAAGGTGGACTAATAACCTGAAGAAGACAGCCGGAAACCGTCGGATTCAGATGGCTCAGGACCAGTCGATTGGCGCCAATTAGGGGAGGCCTATGTTCAGCAGTGGATTTCGAAAGGCTGATAGATAGATAGATGCATCTTTAAATACAATTTGTACTGTTGTTTGTGTCGTTTGTTTGACTAGGATAGCATGGCGTCGTAATCCGCCAGCTTTTACCCATAACATGTTCTAAGTTTAAAGACAGTATTGAAGTACCCGGTACCTAGCTTCCACTACCAGCCCGCAAATCGGTAATTACAAAGCCATTCCCCCTAAACCGGCACCACTTCTGTGCAGCTTAATGTTCAGGGAAATTATTAAACCGCTCCATATTTCTTGAGAAATAGTTTGTAAGCTACGAGCTGATACCGCGATGTTCTCGGCTTTCATAACTAGAGGAAACGCAAACGTTCGCAGTTTGTCAGTTAACGTAGTTAACCACTTTCTTTTAAGATTTATAATTTCCACTCAGTAAATTAATTTCTATTACTTATCTATATGACAAATCTAGTTGGTAGTGGCCTTGCCGGTGAAATTATTGATTTGATTCCTGACCGGAGTAAGTAATTATGTGACAGATAATATTGTTTGTCTTCGGTGTTCAAACTAATAAACGAACACTCCCTAGTAATTTCATCAGCAAGTTACATACTTTTTGTGAAATTCGAAAAGTGTTTCTGTGAAATTCGTGTACTTCAGGCATGACATACTTGCGTTGAATACCTACCTGTTTAGGAATTAAGACATGTTGAAATGTTGACATGAAAATAAAGTAATGTCTATAATCAGAATTTGAAAGCGTAACTGAATTCTTAACCTTTAAGGAAATAGGCAGTGGGTCCATTCCAAGGCACACATCAACAACGGACACACCTCGTAAATCCTACACAATACCTCGATAATATAATAAATATCACATACGCATCTTAAATCCGAGTGTGTGTTGAAAGTAATTGGCAGGAAGCTGGACACCGCCACCCGACCACCGACCTCCGACTACCGACCAACTTTCCTCATTTTAATTTTCGCATACCACCTCGCGGCTTGACTGCAGGCGTTTCGTTGTTCCAATAACGATAATGGTATAACTGTTTATGTTCGTATGTTTAGAATAGAATATGTTGGACGCAAGGGATATACATACCTACTTTAATGTTAAAATTGTTAGGTAAAGTTTAGTTCAGTGCAGTCTAGTTGAGTGTATTTCCCACTGTCCTACTGATAGAATGAACCCGAACAGTGTGCTTGTACACAGTGTTCCGACAAATGATAGTCACGTTCACAATTTGTCACCGGTGGAAGATGAACGGCGCCTTGCCATGTGCCACCCGGCGCAACCCGTGCGACTGTTTAACATTATTTCAAACATCTATTATTTCTTTTTACATCGTATTTTGTTTGTAGCCTACATCGTATGGATACCTAGTATTTGTGTTTGAAAAATTTAGGCACATTGGAAAATGTACGGCTTGTCCGTTTTATAGACTTACGCTTACCTATTGCATGCCGCAATATGTAAGAATTTCTTATGACATGGGAATCTGTGTATGATGGTCGCAAATGGGCATAGCCTTACAAGTTGTTAGTAGTACATAGTATTGTACAATAGCCAGGCATAGTTCAACTAGCCCTTAGTTGAACTATGCCCTATTATTAATTATATTAAATTATCAATATAAAATTATTAATAGGGCATAATTCAACTAGCTAATACTAATGTATTAACTCAGCCGTAACTCTGCATGAGATCCGATAACTTCGATCGTTATAAGCTGTTTTGGCATATGAAATGTTGAGATGAGATTCGAAAGTTTAAAATATCAATATTTTCTTTTTCAACTCATGTTCAACTTAAATGTCTATGAATATATTATTTTGTATACCAAAAAGAAAACGAGTGTTACCAAATTTGTCATGT
Source organism: Hesperia comma (assembly GCA_905404135.1). NCBI lineage: Eukaryota > Metazoa > Arthropoda > Insecta > Lepidoptera > Hesperiidae > Hesperia > Hesperia comma. The sequence continues at coordinate 493,989 of FR990031.1, forward strand.
CATCCAAAAACATTAATAACGCAAGTAGGTAAGTACCACCTGATGGTGGCGCGGTGGTCGGATGGTAATAAATTGAAACAGTAGTAACCGATGGGCGGCTGTACAGACAGACAGACGGACAGCTCGCGAGTACGACTCGTATCGTTAAATAATGTTACGGAGCTAATCACCGGCGGATCGTGTATCAGTATTGAGATGTAACGCCCAATCCGGCCGGCCATTGATTCATGGTTATGCCGTGGAGAAATTAATACAATGCAATTAAGTAACACGAACGAAAAGATGAATGGTATGATGTCAACGGAATAATTTTTCATATTTTGTACTACAGAACAAGTCTATAAAATTCAATTATGACACGACGATAACATACAAAAATGATACTTAATTTGGCAATTCACAAATAAAAATATATCCATGTCATAAGGCCCCGTAGTATCTATAACATAATGTGTAGGTACAATTTACGTACAGTTAAGTTCAAAATCATAAACCTTTTAAATGCCATCACATCCACGAAATCTAAAACCACCCGTTTTAATTGCATTGCGTTTTTCAATAAATTATATCCAGAACTAACGTAATATCCTGTTTGTTCCAGACCGGTGTGCAGAAACTGCGTGGTATCACCTACGGGATCATCGCCGCCGCCGCTGCACGACCAGTCTTCCCCGCCACCCCCCGCGCCCTCCTCCCCTCCCCCGCACCTGCCCTCACCACACCTGCCCTCACCACAACCCAGCCATAGCGGGTCCTCCATCCCTAGTTCCTCCAACTCCCCGCATCCGTACTCCTACCCGAACTACCGAAGGAGTCACTACCAGGAGTTCGGGAGCCAGAGTTCGTCGCAGTTAAACCAACCAGGCCAAAGTTACCAGTCGCCGCAGTCTCCCCAGTCGGCAATGTCTCTCTCCCCGCACCCGGTGCCGCAGAGCAAGTTCCGAGGGTTGCTGGAGCATGCTGAACGGCTGATGAAGCCAGGGGATCCTCACAGGCACTCGCAGAGCGATGATGATTCCGGATGTGCGCTGGAGGAATACACGTGGGTGCCGCCCGGCCTCAGGCCAGAACAGGTCAGTTCTGTTTTTAAACCACTTCCAAAATATCTTTTGACAAAAGAGTGATTTGTATATAAACAAGGACATATAACTCAAAAAATACTTGTCAGGTGTGGCTCTGTAGGTAAATGAGACCAAGCGACAAGCATTAGCTTTCAAATGTAAGAAAATCATCAAAATTGGTACATGGATTAAATAGTTATTCACATAAAAAACAGTCGATAACCATCGCATTTTATAATGACTTAAGAGTAGTGCATTCTCGCAATTATTTAATTGACTTCGACTACATTGCTAATGTCTTCATGTTTAAGTCGGTTTTTACCGTGGTTTTTACATTGTTATAGTTATGTTCAGTACTTTTACTGTAGGACCTACAGTGTAGTACAACAGCTACACTGTAGGTCCTGTATGTGTAGGGTATAAAGCTGTTGAGGCAGAAAAAAAATCAGCTGTCACGTGCCTGTTACAAACAGCCCACGCATCTTATTTAGGTACGCTAGCAAATATTAGAAACGTGAATAGGTTTGAAAAACATTTTACATAAGAGAGCATACAGTATATTCTCCCAAGCTATTCCAGGGAGGATATTGTGCGAATACCTTGTCCACCTGGCTACTCCTACACAACAAGTGACGTGTAATTATGACATACAAGATCTACTGATTAACATGTCTTCTGCGTAGACACTCTGCTATTACGTTATACACATGGCATTGCTCTATTCGACCTGTCATCTATAAAAGGACACCAGGATAGGTTCAATAACTCAAAGCACAGGATAATGGTCTTTTAATACATCTTTTAACTTTTAAACCGGTACCCAATAACTTTTTATTCATAAAAATGATACTCGAGCTACCATCTACGCATAGAGAATTTTGTTTTACTCTCTTTGTGACAGAAATACTCTTCACTTCATTTTCCCTGAAACTGTTAAACGTTTAAGGTGATCGATTACTTCCAACGTGAAAGATATTGCTTTCATGTGCAAAGAGATTTAAACCTTGTTTAGACGGAATAAGATCGAAGATCATGTGTGTTATAACGGAACAGTAACCAAGGTTAGTTATCCCACGTGCATTGAAATCTTGTACGCTAATTCAAACTGCATTCTGTTCGGCTTAAGGATGGAATTAGAATGTATCGGTTCAAAAGCTATACCAACTTCGGATGCACAGTTCTCAATATTTGTAGAATGCTGAGATGTTTTGAATACATCGAGCATTTCCTCTTTGTTTTCGTACAATGGTATTGTTTGGAAGTTTGCTTTCAAATACATATTTCCGATGAGAACGCCGCCCGTACGGAGGGCGACGTGTTCTCGGGGAGCACAATTCCACGCCGCGCCATGTCCGCCATTCAAATCTTGGCTTGAAACTTTAGCTTCCATTCAAAGTTTGAACCAGATGATTACGACTACTTATTACTTGGAAATACGTTTGTATTTTATTTAATATTAACATTCCACTAATGAGTCAGTCCATGGCAAATGAACACCAATCACCATAGACCATAGTCATAATTAACATCGAAATATCACCGACGCGTTGCCGACCAAGAAGAAAAAATGTGCTGGTTCTAAAACAATTGCCGGAACACGAAAATCGTATGGTGCATTACCCTTACAGACACTGAATTAATAAAAAAAAAATATCTTTATGCCAAACCCATCTGGTCAGAATGCCGACTTTAATCTCACGACACCTAGATTTTTCTGGATTGAGGTCAGTAGAATAGGCTATCCTGATAGGACCAAATGTATGCCATAAATCAAGGAAAACTGGAGCACCATACACCGCTATAATTCACTACACTGCCCTAAATATTCCCGGCACCTAAACAACAACCCCTGGCAATTTTCGACGCCATAAAAAAAGAAATGAATATTCAGGACTCAAGTAACTACCACCAAATAAATATGAAGCGAGCCCCGGCGGCAAGGGGTATTATACCGTCTTGAATACCGAATTAACTGTGCCCCGGTATTTATAATTATGGGAGCGGGTAATAAGAGACGGGCAGCGAAGCAAAAAATTAAAATGTTTCCCCGGGGCTCGGCCGGGAGACGCTGAACTCTCGTCTCCTACACTCCACTGACAGCTAAATAAGTTAAGAAGGAAGCCGAAAATACGTGGCTATTTCGTTTTCCCGGTTACAAAATTCTTAATGACATTTTGTGGTGTCCTTTTTTATTGAGTAAAAGAGCGGTTATTACATCGGACCGAGAATCAGAACCACTCAAATGCATTATTATGTCAATAAAATACTTTTTATTTTAATCTGGATCATAAGACTAAAGAACATTTTAATCAATTCAATTGATCGAATTGATTGGATAAGACCAAATTGCAAACGAAAAAGTTCATCAAATAAATTTCGCCACGCTCAGTGAATACTTATTATCCGTAATCCACATAAACGGACGCCCGGACGTAGAGAATTAAATACAAATGCCACAAAACTAATCAGAACCCCAAGGGAAGACCTCTGCAACTTTCCCTAATGTTGTCAAGAAGTCCGTTTCACTAACGCCTCGTCTCTACCAAAGACATAATTTAATCTCAAGTCGAGGGATGTCCACACATAATACCAATATTGTTCCATATCCTCACAGGAGTGATGTGACCCAATTTGTAGACATGACATGAGGTTGGCGTAAAAATAATGCTGGCTATTTTGTGCATATATCCTATCCTATATCCATAGCTAAAACAGTTTGTAGATTCACCATTTGTCTTTTTGAATTTTAAAATCCACCATACAAAAGAAGTGCGTGAATCTTATTAAGGAAATTAGACCGCAGACCTCATTATACTTGTTGCCAAATAAAACATTCAAATAGAGGTACGTTTCATTCACGGCCTTAGAATGTCACCAACATAATATTTCAAGCCTTTTTCTTCGCAAGTGTCGCCCACGCCTATAGTCTGGCCTTTGTTTGTTTTGTAGCACAGTTTATTGTACCAACCAAACTACTTAATTGTACCAACATCAAAACTAGGACAACACTCGCAATATAAATAAATAAATTGTACATGTTCTTAGATTTAGATTTACTCTTTCTTGGCTGACAACGCGTCGGTCGTTTTTCATTGATATTCCTTATGGCTATGGACTATATTTACTACTTACCTTTTAAGTTAGTATCTCACCTTAAGTTCGTTAGTTCGTTCGTCCACTATTTACATAAAAAGCAACGACTAAAACTATACATATAAGTAGGTACATGTGCTTAAAACTCGTTAGTAGTTAACTATGTATTTCGTCAAGAGAATAAATAAAGCGCCCAATTGACTTAATTAAAAGTAAAAAAAACACGTTATTAAAGGTATACAACTACGAAACAATATCAGATACAATAAAAGCATTTATGTAGATAATAAGGATTTGGCGCCGTCCATATTATGACATATATGTCGCGTTAAGGAAGCCTGCGTTGCGTTGTATTCCCCTGGCCCTAAATCCTGAGACGTTGAGATGCTGTGCACGTATCATTTTCATTAGTCGACGACTTTATTGAACACCGGGACCAACGCCATTTGTTTTGTGCCACTGTCTAATTGTTACTTTGTCATTATTTGGAGAGAGGGAAGCTATATTATTAGGCAAAAGGAACTTTCACGTTTCAAAAGGAACGTTTTGTGGGGAAACTCAGTTAACTTAAAAAAAGCATTTATTGCACAAAAACGTTGCATCCGCGCTATGTGTGATGCTGCTCCAGACACAAGTTGCAGGCCTCTTTTTAAGAAATTGAATATTTTGACTCTAGTATGTATGTATATTTATGAGGTGGTGGTGTTTACGCACAAAAATAATTACCTATTTGAGAAAAAAGGTGATCACTATAACTTTTTGAGCAGACATTCTAATAAATTATGGCTTCCACCGGCAAGAACGGAAATACGCTCCAGAAATGCATATCACATGTGCATAAAAATCTATAATAAATTACCAGACCATTTGAAACAACTGACGCTAACTAAATTTAAAAAACAAACACATAAATGGCTGCTCAAAAAATGTTACTACACTCTTAGTGAATTTATGAATGAAAAAAATATCAATAAATTTTAATTGTAGGATGTTTTAAAGGAATAATAATGTATTAATATAGTAATCAAATAATAATCGAATAAATTAGAATAGCATTGACTTCCTTCGTGATTTGTACGCTGACTGAATCCAATATAACAATATCCTATTTCAATATAAGTAAGTATTTTAAATTGTGACATAAATACTTAATTGTAATTATTAATATTTTACTTTGTGACATGCCTAATTTAATTTAAATTAATTTAATACTAATCCTATTGTGTACCTAATATAATTCAATTTTGTTCAATTGTTAATTTATTAAGATAGCAATTAATATTGTAAACAATTTGCATGCCTCTATAGACGGCAAATGTGAGCGACACTATTTTAATTAAGACCACTTTGTAACCGCATTTATGCAAATAAATTATCATTATCATTATCATTATCATTCATTTAACTTTCTTCAAGTCAAGAGTTTTCTAAGTTAGCAAGCTTTACCATCATAAGGCTACTTTGCCATTAAAACAAAAACTGCAGATAAGACAATAGTTTCGATGGCGTTCAAAGACATATTTCCACAGATTATATTAAACCCTATATTAAACGACTGCAGCATTCCGCGAGCAAATTTGTATGTAATGTAAGATGGTAAATACATCATTACAATTAGAACAAACTATTTTATAGACACTGAATTATACGTGTCTATCAGTGTCGTGACTACCTACCCGTTACAGTTAAAATGTTTAGCTTTCGCTGTAATAAAACCTTCAAATACCTGTTTTCTCTTTTGACTTACAACAGTGTTGTTTTGTTTGTGGTGATCACTAACAATCAGATGACCCGACTACTCGTTTGCCTGTTTAATCTGCAAATATAAAACCCTGTCTAAATATCAAATGCATATTAAGAGTACAATCTATGGTACAATCCGCGATGAGTTAAGATCAAAATCATTTAAGTACCCTGTATGGTAATTAGCTAGGCATAAATTTATAGAAAGTATACGTATTTTATCTCCAGCAGTCGAAAGACATCATTTTTATCTTTATGCACAAGCGTAGTTCAAGTCCAAGAAGTTGTTCTAGCTAACATTAAATAAGTATACGTACCTACTCGTAATTATCAACTATGTTATCGGTGCCTCAAACTTGCACGACAAATTAACGATGCATTCGAGTCAATCCTTATCTATGAATATTTATCGTAATATAATTCAAAGTATTTCAAAGCCTATCCACTGTCCAGGCTCACGGGATGACAGACAGCCGGACCGACAGATTAGATAGTGTCACGTGTTGATTCGCATAACGATTTATTAACGCTCACATACATATATTATACGGTATTTTTATGGTAATGACGATCAGCCATACAATTTAAGTGGATTGTATGATCAACGCACATTTACAGATTAAAATATGAAAGTCGGAACTAAAAAAGTTTTGGACCTAGGCACCTTATAGAGTAGCAAATTTTAAATAAGGATGATATAAACTCCAGTCCTCTATAACAAATTAATAAAACATGTTTAATATTGGGCCAATAAAAATTTATGGCAAATTATAAAGCTACCTACTACTTTTTAACTGAAGTGCGGGTTGTAAATTAAGAAGCCCACGCTCGCTCGTTCCCTCGCACTAGTATTTCCTGTTGTCGGTGGTATGGACACACATAATTATAAAACACCGTAGATATAGATTTTTAACTCAACAGCAACACTAACTAAATTCGATGAAATGACGTCTCGTATAAAAACATTTTAATAGATTTAAAACCGATCTTACCACTCCGTGAGCACTTGAAGCGGAAGGACAGTTGTGAGTGATGACGAACGCTGATTTAATACAACGTAGACAGATCTGCTGGACATATGCCACACAACACGTTGTGCAACTTTGCAGCGATTGCAGAGCGGAGACAATGTTCTGATGCAACGTTTATGTTACAATGTGCCTTTGTATCAGCCGTTCAATATTTTTATAGTAAAACCCTTTTACTTTTCGCTTGTGGAAGTGACATTTCTCCAAACTCAAAATTCAAAAATTTAAAATTCAAATATTTATTTCTTCGAAATAGGTTTTTACAAACAATTTCCGAACGTCAAACTACGCCATCGCTTCAACAAATCAAACAAAGTGGTCTTGGAAGAAGAAGCGGCAAGAAATTTTATAAAGAACCAATCCATTTCATAACACATGCATTACACATCAACGACTGCTGTCAGATGGTACTAAAGATGTTCAAAGTTCCCCTGTCTGCCAGTACAATAAGTTCAAAGGTCTGGTGTCAACTTCCAGGTGCACCTGTACTTCTCGGCGATCCCAGAAGACAAGGTGCCGTACGTGAACAGCATCGGGGAGCGCTACCGACTCAAACAGCTGCTGCAGCAGCTGCCTCCACAGGATAATGAGGTGAGGCCTGCCAGCTTTGCTTCTCTTTTAGCGTATTAAGACAAAAAGAGAGTAACGGTAATGTGTGATAGGACGGACAGGTCTGCTTCTCTCTTACCGTAGGTACTTTGACAAGCGGGTAAAAGATGACTTGTGTAATGGCGCAAGCAATGGTTACCATGCTGGGTTGCTGAGCAACGGATCCTGGGTTCGATTCCGAGCAAGGTCGAAATTTGAAAGATGTGTATAAACACATTATAATTGTTGTGAGATGAGGTTTTTTTGACTGAGATCGTCGCTTCTAAAAATATTTAACCCTTTTTAAATTAAAATATAATTATTGTTAATCGAATTGTTACGAGTATATCGAACAGACAGCTGTTGTTGTTACAGCAAATATTACAGCGTAGAAACAGCACTGGGTACCATGGCGGATGAGTCTTTCCATGGGGTCAGCAGAAGCCTGATCTTGATTCCAAACCCCCACATTACAATCAAACCAGATAACAATATTAATCTACTTCCACCTCTACAGCAAATATTCCAGCACATCTCTAACCTCTGACCCGCACGTTTCCAGGTGCGGTACTGCCACGCGCTGTCGGACGAGGAGCGCAAGGAGCTGCGCCTGTTCAGCGCGCAGCGGAAGCGGGAGGCGCTGGGTCGAGGCCAGGCGCGCCAGCTGCATGCGCCGGCGCCGTGCGAGCGGGTGAGTGCACCTTTACTTGTAGCTATGTAGTCTTAGCATGTGGATTTATTATGTAGGAACATAACCGTGTACCTATGGAATGATAGTTTGATGCATAGAGATATTACACTAGAATGGATGAGCCATACGGCTGCCCATACATTGCAATCGCCCCCGGTTAGAAAGAGAAACAACGATAACGGTAACTACCTATCTCTCTCCGATCCCGATGAGCCAGAAAGAGAAAGGTGATTACTAAACATTTCGTCTCTTTTTATCCTAAGTACGCTCTGAAGCCTGGCTTCTGCTCTCTAGTGTAATATGTCTATGGTTTGATGCCGGACGTTGCCGTTATGATCTATGATTTTCTTATTTAACTAAGGTAAGCGGGTGAATACACGCCTTTACTTGTACTTGTGTAGTCTCATCACGTGGATTTTTTACTATTGAAACGTGTATGGTGTGTCAGTTTGATGCGCCGTTGTGATCTATGCTTATTGAAATAAGATAGCAAAGGAGCCTAGAGCACCACTCTTTGCTGCCGCCCATAATAACTGTGACTGGTCTGGTGCTGCCCTGGACCTCAGAAGAAGTACACGTACATACCTAAGGTTGTTGAACCCTTTAAATGTCTGCCTCAAAAATCCGACTTTCCCCCTTCAATCAGGAGCTAGGATTCCAGCGAAGTGAACGTAATATTGAATCATGACATGAATTCATGTCGTCTGAAGCTAAAGGTTTACCCGATGTGCAACTAGGTCCAATAAATAAGAATAGTTACTAATTACCTACGCTTATTAAATCTGTAAAGTAAAAAAGGAGTGTTAAAAACAGAAACTGAGTCTTATTTAGGAATAAAAAACTTAATAAGATATCATCGTAGAGATGTTTAGATAAAAAATTACATCATATAGGTACACTTGTCTAGCTATTTTAATAAGTACACCTTTACCCCAACTAAACAACGGTAGAAACCAGTTGGATGAAACACAAATTACCGCAGTAATTTACCAGCAGGTGGGGTATAAGTGTCCGGTACACAAGTAGTAAACAGTGATCAAATTAACCAACGATACGGTCGTCAGCTGAGCGACCGATCACACGATAAACACTCAACAACTTAATTATGCTAATTAAATGAGGAACAATTAATCCACGGGACAGTCCATTGCGCTAGTCAGTACACAGATAGAACGGAAATAATGTTGAATGTAAGGTAAGGGCAATGAGGGTAACCGCGTGTGAATTCGCCGCTAGAGGCGCTAGTGGAAAGTGAGGTCTGTCTGTCACTTCTCACTTGTCTGAATGTCACTTGTCACTGTTTATGTATGGGCGGGCTTTGACAGCAGGACCTCACCTCGCCGGTGGCGCCAACTGGTGAGCACAAAAACGGCGACCCTCATTCTGACTGGGATCTATTTTAATGTAGTGAAACGACAGGTGCATGACGAACAACTGTTTATTTCTTATTTGACGGTACATGGTAATACATAAATTTTATACTACCTTCTAATAATAATTAAATATACTACATCTTTCCCCTTAAAGGAATCAGATATATGTATAGATATACACCAAAATATCAACTTAACAGAACGAGTTTTAACGAGTTTCACCATTGAACAAGATATTAAGATATACTTAATATTATGCTTACGTACTAACAAAAATTAAGATTTCTTAAAATATAAAGCAAGCCTTTCACGAGCTTTATGAGCCGCTAACCTAGGTAGTGCCTTATCTGACCCCTTGGGTGACATGCTTTGCGAGCGAGATGGTTCACCGACCTCGCTGGGTACACCCTCGTCTGTTCCCAACTCCTGCGCATCATCATACAGGTCCTCATCATCATCACTCTCTTTTCCCTTGGGGAAAACAGAATGTGATTCAGTAGCGCCAGTACAAGTTTCTGCCCTCAATATGTGCCTTCGGTTGCGTCTATATTTCCTACCCAAATCATCCGTTAGGAAATAAGAGCGCGGCTGCGGCGCAGGTGCTAGTACGCGCATGCGTCTCCTATCCTTGCCATTGGAGTCGGCGACTATAACTTGCTCACCCGGCTTTAACTCAGAAAGATTTGTTGAGCGCAAATCATAGTATTGTTTGTTATGATCACGGTTACGTATGATGTTCGCAAAGTCCTTGTTATTATTTCGATCCGGTTGGAGTTTGTTAATATTTACCGGTAAACGAGTATTAATACGTCGACCCATTAACAGTTGAGCCGGTGAACTAACTCCGTTTCGAGGAGTGGATCGTAAATTTAACAAACCTAAATAAAAATCGGAACCTGCTTTAATCGATTTCTTAATAATATTTTTGACCGTCTGCACCGCACGCTCACTCAGACCGTTCGCTTGAGCGTAGTTCGGCGATGTTGTAGTATGTATGATACCCCAGTCTAAACAAAATTGTTTAAATTCTTTAGATGAATACGCCGGACCGTTGTCAGTAATGAGCTCCGATGGTATACCATGCCTCGCAAACTGATCTTTCATCGCTACTATTACAGCCTTCGAACCTATACCAGATAAAACGTTAACTTCTATAAAATTTGAAAAGTAGTCAACTAGAAGAAGAAAATATTTATTTTGAAAAACAAATATATCCGAACCGACTTTCCTCCAGGGTAAGTCGGGGATCGCGTGAGGAATCATAGGTTCCCTGAGCGGCATCGCGGCGTGCTCGGCGCACGCGGCGCACGCCCGCACGGCGCGCTCCACGTCCCGCGCCATGCCGCGCCAGAACATCACGTCCCGCGCGCGCCGCTTGCAGCGGTCTATGCCCAGGTGGCCCTCATGCACACGACTTAACATTTCTCCTCTCAGTTTGTTTGGAATGAAAACTAAATTATCTTTGAAGAGTACTCCGTTTATGTATTCAAACGATTGTCTGTACGACCAGTGTGGTCGTACTAATTTATCGGTATCGCGCTGATATCGAGGCCATCCGTTAAGCACATATTCAATAATCAATTTGCATTCCCTATCCGATCGCGTCTCATGTCTGACCTCCTGAATTTTCTTATCGCTAAATTGTACATTATTTATAAGAAAACAACTTTGAGCCTCAACTTCCGAAGATAGCTTGTCGTGCATTAATTCCGGCAGAGCCGCACGAGATAAAGCATCGGCAACATACATATATTTACCTGGTTTGTACACGACAGAAAAACTATAGCACTGGATGCGTAACATCATGCGTTGTAATCGCGCCGGGACTGCGTCTAACGGTTTTCTAAAAAGGGATTCCAGGGGCTTGTGATCAGTTTCTACCGTTACATCCGACCTCCCGTAAACGTATTGGTGAAACCTTTCTAGAGCGAATACGATCGCGAGCATCTCCTTTTCGATTTGTGCATATCGAGATTGGGTCTCCGTTAGAGTAAGAGAAGCGAACTCCACCGGGCGGCCGGCCTGCAGCAGCGCGGCGCCCAGCGCGCGCGCGCTCGCGTCCACCGTGAGCAGCACGGGCTCCGCGGCCGAGTACAGCGCCAGCACGGGCGCGCCGCACAAGGCCGCCTTCAGCTGCGACACCACGCCGTCGTGAACACTATCCCAGCTCCATTCGGTACCCTTCTTTAATAAGCACCGCAAAGGAGTAACAATGCTTGCATAATTAGGTATAAATTTTGACAAATAATTCGTCATACCTAAGAATCGTTCCAAGGATGCTCGATCATTCGGATTGGGCATGTCCGATATTGCTCTTAATTTATTTGTTTCGATTTGCATACCTTTCCTACTGAAACTGTGTCCCAGGTACGTCACCTGTTCGACACAAAACTCGCATTTATCCTTATTAAACCTGATACCGGCCTGGCGGGCTCGATCCAGCACCCGCCTAAGTCTTAAATCGTGTTCCTCTTTTGTCCGACCGTGTACAATTATATCGTCAATAAAAGAGTGCACGCCCTCTAGGTCCTCGAGAATTTGACTAATCTTTGCATGAAACACTTCACTGGCGCAACTTATACCATACGGAAGACGTAAAAACTGGTATCGACCGAACGGGGTACCGAAAGTGCATAGATCGGCACTCTCATCGTCGAGTTGAATCATCCAGAAGCCCGACCGTGCATCTAACTTACTAAAGTACCGCGCGCCGTGCAGTTTAGTGGCGATGTCGGTGAGCGTGGGCAAGGGGTAGTGCGCGCGGCGCACGGCGCGGTTGAGCGGCCGCGGGTCGAGACATACGCGCACGCCGCCGTCCTTCTTAACCGGTAACACGATCGCATTCACCCAAGCGGTCGGATGAGACACTTTTCTAATTACACCTATTCGTTCCATATGATCTAATTCATTTTTCAATCTATCGCTTATACCTATAGGAATTTTTCTGACAGGACATACTGACGGACATACTGTTTTATCTATGATAATTTTGTATTTTCCTGGTAATTTGCCTACACCCTGAAATAAATCACTGTAACTATCTATATCTATTGAAAATAACCGCTTAATCAAGCCTAAATTTTCACATGTAAATTTCCCTAGTACACTTTGACAATTATCCTTTGTTATAATAAATTGAATTAGATGTTTTTTGTTTTTATAAAACCACAGCATTTCAATCGATCCTAGAATACACAAATAGTTACCGCAGAAAGACTGAGCTCGTATGTTACTCGGCTTCAAGTCAGACAAAGAATATCCTAAATACTTTAATGTATTAAAAGACAGTACATTCAGATCAGAACCAGAATCTAATTTAAATTTTTCTGTTTTATGATTTTTACATAATATCAAAGTTTCATACCATTTATTAATATTGTCCAGGGTACCTGTTTCTAAAGTAGATACATAAAACAACTCTTCTGTATCGTCATCTTCACGCAGCTCATACACTTGCTTACCAGCCCGCAAAGGACACATCTTTTTGAAATGCCCCTTGTTACCGCACAGAAAACACTTTATAAACTTAGCCGGACACTGATAACTATTAGAATGATTATTTCCACACGCGTCACAACCCTTAATTTCGCGATCACAATATCGTGGTTCAAATCTACGCGTCGGTCCCGACGACGGTGTGTCCGGACCGCCTCCGCCGCGCGGCGCTGCGGCCGCGGCGGGTCGCCCGCGCGTCAGCCGCGCACCCGCCTGGCCCCCGCCGCCGCCGTGCGCCCGTCGAGCGCCTCTCGTACCATACACTGCATCCACGGCGACACCAGAACCAGATATTCCGTCAGAACTTTTAGCCACCTCAATTTGCTTATTCTCCTCATGAGATATCTCGTTGGCTTGGCAAATTTTGATTGTTTTTTCCAACGTCAAATCATCCGTACGTAACAACCTGTCTCGTACGGCACCATCCATTACTCCACATACTATGCGATCCTGTATTAGCCCTTCCTCGAGATGCTCAAACTCACAATGTTGACACAGCAGTCGTAAAGCTGTCACGTAGGTATCGATGTTTTCACCAATTTCCTGATTGCGAGTGAAAAATCGAAATCGTGCCATCGTTGTGTTTTGCTTCGATCCAAAATGTGTGTTAAATTTTTTCACCAACACGTCGATGTCGTCTTGATTTTCATCTTTGAGGAATTTAAAAGTGGAATATATGTCATAGCCGTCTGGACCTATTAGATTGATGAGAAGGCTAGCCTGCACTTCCTTCGTTTCCTTCCATACACCCGAAGCCTTCAAAAACACGCAGAATTGCTTGTACCACTTTCGCCACGCGTCGGCCCGGCACGCCGGCCCACCCTCCAGAACTAACTCCGATGGAGGCCGCGCGTGCTCCATATTAGACTCGGATAAACACAACGGTGTAAAACAATTCAATTATTATAATCGCACTAGACGCACTAATAGTCACGTCACTGTTTTATTGTAATTTATATAAAGCCACCGCTGTCACCATGTAGTGAAACGACAGGTGCATGACGAACAACTGTTTATTTCTTATTTGACGGTACATGGTAATACATAAATTTTATACTACCTTCTAATAATAATTAAATATACTACAATAAACTCCATTGCGGTGGTATCATTTGAAGAGGTTTAATATTAAAATCATTTTATACCTATAATAGCTGAATAGTAATTTCAAGAGTTAGCGTTTGAACAGCGTTTTCAATTTAAATTTAATCGAGCTCGCCTGCTAGAAATAATTGTGTTTTACGAATTGACATTAGTAACATCATCTCTCATCGCAGGGCTCATTGCACTGCAATACCCACATAATTATAAAACCTGCTTGTACACTAGGTACACGGTCCAAACTCATTCATACTAACATAATAAATGCGAAAGATACTTTGTATGTCTATTCTATATGTCTGTTAGCTTTTCACAGTCAAACTGCTGAATCAGATTCAATAAGGTTAAATTTTGTGAAGAGATCGGTCTGGCGATTAGCTCCTGTGGGATCATTTTAAAGATATTTTGTCGTTTTTTCGAAACCTACTGTTTCTTCATCACAAGATTTATTTTGTCTGTAAATATTTACAACTATAAGGATATCTTAACACCGTACTCGAGCCCGTTGAACCCTAAAGAGCAGAATGAGCCTCATCGTGGCCATGTCAAGAGGCTAAGCCGGCCATTCGTTACTGGGGCCGTATTAACACTCTTTTATCTTAGCCCGCTGCAGGCAGGATGAGGACATAGTAGGAGACAGAGCGTTTCATACAATACTCCGCTTAGAATACCCTTGACTTAAATGTTCATAACTACTTGTAAAAGTAACCCTTATGCTAGGTTATCGGGTGTTAATAATAATAATAATAACGCTTCACAATCAAAGCCCCACGCTAGGATTCCCTGTGTCGTGGATGCCTTGGACAACACACAAGAAAAGGACACACACCCAGACCGAGGACGGAAATTTAAACTCATCATTCAAATTGCCGCCTCGCTGGGAATCGAACCCAGGACCTTCCGAACAGCGTGCCGGCGTGTTAATCATTGCGCCATCCGGGTCGTCAATCGTGTTCAAAATGGCTTGGTTCAATTTATGATTAGTACGTTAGAAGTTATACATACTTGTGGTTACATTGTGTTTGATTAAAAAACTATATTAACTCGAGAAAACTCCTCGCAAATAAAATAAAAATAGAAATATGTACAATGTAGGATTTCCTTAATTTATACGCAAAATTAAGTAATATCCCCTATGCAACCGTAACAAGAAACGGGGACATGATGTAGAAGTGGTAAAGTAAGTGCTCTTAATTATAAACTAAGTTTCCGCTACCCGCTACCCGCTCCCCGCCGCACCATGCCCGCGCGCTGCCGCCCGCCCTGCCAACATTTTAATTCCGCGACGTATAAATCATGCGAACCCTCCTGTCTCGACCAATTGATACCACGGATTTTTGTTTCTCAAATTAAATTGGGAGTAAATAAAACAAACAGGCCGACGGAAAACATTTTTGAAAATTGTGTTATATGTACCTGAATTAAAAAAGTATGCTACGCTATGATATGGGTTTTTAAACAAAAATGTTAAAAGAGTTTTGCATAAGAATTGGCGTTGCATTGACTACTCCCTTAGTTTTGCTCGTGTCCCATACGACGATGCCCACTTAATCTGGCTCTGTTTTAACCCATTAATGGGTCACTACTGAGCACGGGTCTCTTCTCATTATAAGGGACCTAGAGACCACCACCACGCTGCTCCAGTGCGGATTGATGGAGTAATTTACCATTAATGATACGTAAATATCTTCGACTATGTTGATGATATTCTCATGTTGATGTCACGTTTTTTCTTTGCCATAATTATTGTTATTATTATCGTTAGAGTACGTTTGTTTTAATTAGGCTTCATAAAGTGCAACGAGTTTCCCGCGGGAGGGTTTCCAATTATCTAAGACATCGTTTAATTTGATAGCTCTTCCAAATGAAGAAACGTGAAGTTAGACAGTAACAATTACGGTCCAATTTTACCCCCCGTCGCACTTATCCGCCCCCGCCGCACTTACCCCGCCCGCTCAACTGAGATAATGATTCCTTTTTTAATTGCTCAAGTTTTTATTGGACTTGCAGTTTGCTGAGTAGGGAAAAATTAACTAATTCTATCACAGGGAAAAAGTTTCAAGAGCTTATTTTCGTATTTTATGGACTTTTTGTTATTTTTTTACGGCTACTGCTTAAGTCGGATATTAATGCCATCGGGGTGTTAATGTACAGCAATCTTAAGTAAAATAAATAATTATGGTATCTCCCACTCTGTGTTCAAAATTTGATCGTATTTCAGTTACTTGAAAGCGTATCAACTATGAACGTGAACGATTCAAAAATTTCAAATGTATGTGTAACACAATACTTAATCATTTTCGAATCATTGTCACCATCATAATCATTTTCGAAGTTTCGACCTACGAGTACACAAGTGAGTTCGCGTATTTGCGCGAACGTGTGTAAGCGGCATAATAAATGAATGTAGAGACGAACTGGCATTAAATAACAGTAAGTATATAATGTATAAAGTTATCGCTTATTGAATTTAAACATCGAATTCATAATTAAAACCCGTCTTAACTTTATTCCGCCAAATTATCCCACGACAAGCAAGCATCTCCAAGTCCAACTATAGTCAAGTGTAGTTACTGTAAAGTAAGTTGTACGCCGTTGCAGAGAGCCGTCGTCGTAACTTCAGAGGACGTTCCTTCTGGAACTAGTCATGTATCGCAAGTTTTATCGAGTATCGATAGGCGGTTGTCGTAACGTTATCTTATTTTTTTATTATCTTTTTATTGTTTCTTTCTACGAAGCACCTGTATTAACGTAGAATATTTTCTACGTTGAAATTTTGTTCGATCTTTCTACAGAATAATAAAAAATTAAAGTAACTTACTCTTGAACTTACGATTAATTACCTCTTATAATATTATTTAGACGTTTTTAAGTATCAGTAAGTAATCGCTATGAATTGAACAAGCTTTTGATGACGATGATTGTCGCTGTTGACGTCGGTGATATCTTTTGTAGGTACCATGTATTATTTTGTTGGACGAAATTACCGTTGAAGATACTCTGTCGGTAAATAAATAAAACTTTAAAAGTCGATAAAGACGAAAAGTCGATAGAACAGAAATCGCCACACCTTCCCTAACAATTTGCAAATCAAAGTGAACTCTGGCACGGCTAGCAAATAGAATCAGAGCGGCTCTTTCGTTCAATTTGTCGGCGACTCCGCCCCGCGCCCCGCGCCCCTCCCCGAGAGACTTCAGTTAAATTTGTTACAAGATCAACATAGTTCAAGACAGTGAATGTACTTACCAAGTGCCTTTCAAATCATTACATCCTTACTAATATGTATTATTAATGAGGGCAATGTAGTTGTTATTACCTAAGCTTTTTCATGGACACCTGGAGGGTAATGTATTTGTTGCTACGTGAGCGTTTATATGGACACCTGGCATTCGTCTACAATTCAGTTTTCACGTGATTTCTTGCCACGTACGACGTACGTGTCTAATCTCATCTACTATTCGGTTTCACGTCATTCCTTGCCACGTACGTGTGTAAATGGTACAAATTTCCTCCACCGGTGTTCCCACAGTGCTATGACATGGGGTCTTGCAAGAAGCAGGTCCATCGCTTTTTCTTGCCCTGCAACGTATTGGTGATGGCCCTAATCTTGTCAATGTCCTTGGGTGCCGGTGATTACTTACATTTGCCTGCTTAAGCTAAAAAACAAAGTAAACGAGCTTGAAGCACAACCCTTCCGCTGCCGCTAATGACAACTGTGACCGACTCGGAACAATACTCAAATCGAGACCAAGAAAAGTTCAACAAAACCTTATTCCTCCAACGACCCTAATATTAGTACTTGATGATGTATGTCGTTATTTAAGTGGAGGTGTTAAAATTTGTCGTAACTTTAAATAACCGTATTTGTCGAGCTTCAATACGGACGGTGGAGCGGTGTGGTGAGAACCCTTCGCCACGCGTCGCCGGCCGCGGAGCGCTACCTTACCGACTCTGTTTCCATTGTAGCATTACCACATTTACCACAATCTTTATTCGTCTAGTACCTACTGCAACATACTACTATGTATATCGTCATGGGTTAACTGGTGGAGAATACCATCAGGCATTAAGTTTGCCCATTGTAATCTAGTTTTTTAGGGTTGCCATAAAGAGTGAATACATAAATAAGTACTCAACCATCGCGTTATGTCGGTAATGCTACATGCTTGTTTGATTGATGGATTTTTATTGCATTTTTTTAATGAAAAAAAATCAATCCCATTTAGATTCACCTATTCAGATTTATTGCAGCAATGGCGTAGTTTAACTATCAAAAAATGACTGTAAAAATTAATAAAATGTCATGAAATAAATACAAATCACGAAAAAAATATAAATCAGTTACAAATATAGACGCATACCTAATATACTGATCGTAAATAGAGTTAGTACGACCTCATGTAATTACTTACAGCTACCCAATATTACTCAAAGTTTAAGTTACCCGTTACAATGGAAACAGGGCGGAATAAAATGGCGGAGTCTCAAAAGAACCACAAAACCAAGGTTTCTAGTACATTAATCGCTAATTGGCGGGAGAGGGCTGCGGGGTGAGCGGGCATGGGGAAGGGGGGATGCAGATCATTTCACGGTGTCGCGAGCCGAAGATTTGTCCCGAATGGATTTATTAATGACCACGTTAAGGTTATGGTTTGCCCATGTATAAAATATAACGTAAAATTAAATCGTCATCTTCTATTTTAGGGTGAGTGTGAAAGTGTTGAAGATACTTTCCATCCTTATCTAAACTCTCAAACCGTCGGCGTCGGTGCACGACATCTCTAAATTAGAAATGCTATAATTAAGAAATTAAGAGTCAATTCAAGATGGTGTGGTACGTTGTAATTTCCTTTGAATAAACACTGGACCTACACGATGGTACCTTTTACTAGATTTCACTAGAGTGTGAAAAAATACTATGTCAACGGAGTTGCAGTAACAAAAATTAGAGAACCCCTTTTTACATCACTAAAGTTTTCTAATACCCTTAACTTATATCCGCGTGTAGCACCTGTTTTACGCCGGATAAGATTATTTCCCGTGAAAACAATCAAATAGGGTTGCAATGGCAGTACACCTCCCGCTCAAGTAGAGATTGTTTTGTGCTTTTGCCAATTGTTATTCCGACATTTACCATGTGCAGTATTTTTGTTTCGCGTTCAAGTTACATGGGGAATACTTGTGCCCGTTAGTGAGCTATCAATGGGCGGACCATACGAATTACTTCTGGCATCCTTATTTCGAGAATCGTATCGAATTATTAGAACGAAGCGCATGATACCGAGAATTAAGGCAATCGAAAAAACGTGTCAGCAGTTACGTGAACAATAAAACGAAGTTAAACAATCAATACATATGATACAGATTATATTTATTTTTTAAGTACCTACTAAGGAGGTATCTACACATAAGTTGTAAAATTGATACATACAGTGAAAAAATAACGTACATAACTGTCACGAAATATCTACATGAATTATTTTGAATTTGAATATTGGGTATTTGAAACTGGCTGCAAAACGGGCACTAGGTGAGCAGTGAAGGCAAAATGCAATAAATTCAAGTAATGCATGAATAGCTCAAGTTGAAAGGAAATTAATGCGTATTTCTCGCAACCATACATAAGTTAACCCCAAACGGCAATACAAGTAACGTTAGCGCCTTGCCATTAACAGCCGCAGTGTGTGGTCCAAACGACCCATTACACTGCGCGAGCACGCGCCGCGTGCTGCGGCCGAAGGGTTAATGTTATGGAACCACTTACTGCCACATTCCTGGGCCCTGATAAATATTCTTCGATAACTTGCCAGGGTTTCTTTATTCGATGTATACTTACCATGGCTCCGAATTGTTAGTAACTAAATGTGAACATTTATGGAATCATAGGTACGCCACTCTAGGATTCCCTGTTTCGTTGGACAACAAGAAAGACATCACTGGTGCCCACGACCCCAGCCAGGTGAAACAATTACTGACAGTCACAAAAATTATGTTACTGCAGTTATACCCTATTTCACATACATAGCTTCGTAACATTATTGTATTTCAAATGAAGCATTTTATCACCATCTAACGTCGTACGCCACACACCTGCGACATTCGTAAAGTCGAGAAACACTCGTAAATACAATCTTTCCCTCCTTTTGCACGAGATATATTGCCCAACTTCTACCGCCATCTGTTGTCATACTTTTGATTTATGGCACGGAATAATAAACGCGCGTCTCCGACAGATGCCGCGCGAGTTGTTTATTAGTAGCAATTTGCCAGTGGGTACTTTTACAAACTTAATGGGGTTATTTTTAGTTTTCAAGTTGTCGTTGTAATTTGATTTTTTTACTTATAGCAAAATCAACTACGTTTAATTTCACTGAAACACATAAAGGTGAACCAAGGCCATCAAACTTCTTAAAAGTCGAGAGGTGGTCTTGAATTAAACTCCCAGCTCCCAGCTGATTCTATGATATTTACAGTAGCCGCCGCTTCTCTGCTTCTCCCTTTTTTGACCAGGTTGTACCAGAAGTTGGGGAAGTTGACTTGGACTCAAGATTAACCAGGTCTCTCCCAAAAATAATAATCAATAATAATTACTAGAGATGCACCGAATATTCGGTTACTATCCGGTATCCGGCTTATCCGGCCCATTTTTTACTATCCGGCCGGATGGTAATGTACTATCCGGCCGGATACCGGATAGGTAGTAAACTTGTTAGATTTGGAATCTACATAAAAAAACAGTTGTAAAGTTGTAGTTTTTTATTATTTTATACAACTTTTATAAATCAATTATTTTAAGTAATTTGGTGATAACATTGATATTTAAAAAAGTTACTTATTTGTAACTAGTAAGCTAACAGTTGTAATCCAAGCTTCTTATTATTTTAAACAACTTTTATAATAAATCAATTATTTTAAGTAATTTGGTGATAATATTGATATTTTAAAAAGTTACTTATTTGTAACTAGTAAGTAATATTAAATAATTTAGTATTGGAAATCCACTAAAGGTAAATTGTGATGTATAAAAACAAGATTTTCTGCATTTTTAGGAAGCAAACGATTCCTCTTGTTTTCATATTATAAGCCCGCTCATACGTTAATTGTTACCATCATCGTCATCATTTCACCCCATCATGGCCCACTATTGAGCACGGGTCACTTCTCAGAAGAAGCCAGGTGCGGATTGATGGACTTCACACACCTTTGAGTTGCGAACTCCGGCATGCAGGTTCCTAACGATGTTTTCCTTCGCCGTTTGTAGCAAATGACATTTAAATGCTTACAATGCACATAACTCTGAAAAGTCACAGGTGCTTGCCCTGGGATTCAAACCGGACCCTCCGAATAGGAGGCTGATTTCTTAACCACTAGGCTATCACCGCTACATTGTTATCATAAATATGATCTTATCTAGAGCGGGAGTAGTAAACACAAAAGTGTTTATTTGTGTAAGTTAAGTAAAAAAGTGTAACATAGTATTTATTAAATTACATAAAAATTACACCGATGATAACAGATTGGAAAAAAAGGAGGACTCAATTCGTCTGTATTTTTTTTTGTGTGTTACGTGCCTCCTAACTTTGAACTGGGTGAACCGAAAGTCATAATTCTTTCCTCATTCGAAAGATAACGTCTGGACCCACATGAGCCTTAGCGACATCTTGCGGGTAGTTTTTGTGTTATCCCTGAAAATGTATTATTTAATTTTCTTTACTACATAATTATACTGAGGGTTCCGATTTTTATTTGAAAGCTCTTGTTTTTCGTCTGGTCCTAAATAAATTTTTGAGTTATACTTCTTTGAACTTCAAAGTCAACAAACTTTGAAGTCGTTTTATTTTGTAAAAAGTTTATTTTGACCCCTGCTGTCACTGCAAAACGTAATACATACTCACTCAGACTGCCATCTGTTGGAGAGTAGCAGTACTATAATCGTATAACTGTGACAGTTTTACTGCATGATCACCAGATGCGGCCTCCGTAGTACACTACAGTTTGAATTAACTAGATGGCGCTGTTTCGAGATGACTTTACACAAGAAGGTCTTAGGTGGCGCTGCTCCCACGTTATGAATGTTACAATCTTTAGAAGGAAAATAATAGATGTCGCTACACGGTGCGTTTTATGGCAGGCAACCAAAAAAAGTTCACATTCATTATTATTTTACATGCGTAATAAAAGCATGTTTAAAACCTTTCCGCGAAGGTGTGAAAATGATTTTTGTTCTTCGTAATGCTTTTTTATCTTCAAGCGTCTAGTTTGGGCGTGGGAACTGGTGGCCAGGTAGTGCGTAGAGCGTAGTTTTATTCACAGATTAAATTACTTGTCGTAAAAGCGAGTTACTTGGAGTTATTGTTGTTTATTGAGTTCCCATCACGTTTTGCTCCTAGGGCTGGCTACGTGGCAACTTTTAGATTACGTGCGAGATACAGGTTTTGTTTTTACGATAGGCACACAGGGACCTAGTCGGTACTTACACACATGTAGCAAAGGACAAAGCAATAGTGTGGCAATAGCGCGTAATTAATGTTTCAGGTTTTAAACAAAAACTTAAACCTTACCTAATTTACTTAATTATGTAACTTTATGAAAACTTTATGAATTACCAAGTATCGTAGGGTTTATTTTTATACAAGCAGGAAGAAGACACTAGAGGTACAATAACACAAAAATGCTGTCTCGCTTGCCTATTCTACCGTCACACAAGTGATTAAACCACTTGTATCAAGACCTATTGTTTTGGTCCATTATTAATTATGTCAATTTTAAGTAGATTCATAAGTAGGTATACATATTCCATGCCGTAGCAATATCTACTTCTGTAGCAGAATTAAGGTATTTAATTAATTCTAATAAAAGACTATTTTCCTCTATTTATACATTTTACTTACATTTGTTAGTTCAATAACTTGCTGAAGTAATTGATTGGTAAAATAATGACAATAGCCATCAGTTATACAAACATCATAATATTAACATTATTCTCAGGATTAAAAGCACGGAAGACAAGTTTAAATCTGGTGTGAGGGCCTCACGAACGATATTGAAATTTAAATTCATCTACAAGACACCTACCTACCTACTTATTATCAACAAACGCCAACTATCTCTTTGGACAGCTTGCTCTACCTGCCACAATGACAATCATTTGGCTAAAATATGAAAATCTCTTTCACACTTAATTCCCTACATACGCAAACTTTGTTAAACGCAATCATACCACTTCTTAAGGACATGTATAGCATCCAAAACCTTTTCCTTCATACATACATAGGTATTAGGTACATACTTAGTTGCGAGTACTATCCATACTTCCATACTAATATTATAAATGCGAAAGTCTGTCTGTCTGTCTGTCTGTCTGTCTGTCTGTCTGTCTGTGACGTTTTCACGGCTAAACCACCGGTCCGATTTGGATGAAATTTGGAATGGAAATAGTTGAAGACCCAGAGTCACACATAGGCTACTTTTTTTTCAAAAATCAACCCCTAAAGACTTGAAATAGGGGATGAAAGTTTGCATGAAAAATCTAAACCGCCTGACCGATTTCGATGAATTTTCCCAGGAAGATAGTTGATAACGTACCCCTTTTCCCACTTTCCCGGTTCGCGATATAAACGAATTCCACGCGGGCGAAGCCGCGGGCAAAAGCTAGTTTTACTATAAAGTTAGAAGGGCATTTTATGACTGCGTCTATTACTCATACAAGCACAGACCAAAAACGTATGAATGAAACGCATACCGATCCGATTAGCATTTGCACTATCGCCGTCCCTGTCGCGCGCTAGACTGGCACCACACCACGCTAGCCAATAAAGAGCGCATTAGCATGCAAGCGTCATTTCAATCATGAATGGATGGTTGAATGGCGAAGTTGTAGGATTCCTCCCTTGTGTCCGCTCGTGTTTCCCGGAATCCGCCGCTAAATATAACCCGGCCGCTAATAACTATGCACTAGTCGGTCACCGCGGCTCTGCGCGCTTTGTGCATTGTTCATTACTTACAACCATGGTTACAAAGAAGCGGTAATCTTTTTTCTAAAAAAGAAGTTGCCAGATCCACTTTTCTTATAAGAAAAGCCAATGTCAATATCACATCAAAGTTTTTTCGCGGCATACCTAATTAATGTTCCCTAATTTCATTGATTGTAAACGTTAGTTTCCGAAATCCTAACAACTATTGCATCCTACATTGCATTGGTAAAAACATTTACTGCCATCGAGTCATATTATTCGATACATTGAGCAACCAACGTAGCTTTTACCTCCTCCGTGCAGGAAGACAAAAAGTTAAGTAGAGTAATTGTACCAATCTTTTTTATCCCCGGCAACCTTGCAAGTTGCCAAATTTTCAAAACAATCAAGATCACCTGACCAAAAAAGCTTACTTTCCTCAATAAAAATAGCTACCAATCAGACCACCTCGAACCAGGAACGAGGCTTCAGTCGAAGCCTTCCTACCCCAGACTATCGCGCTTCCAGCTTTTTATCGGGCAGGTGTGTTTGATCCGTGATACAAAAAATCCTCCCCCAAATTTGAATATTATGCTTTTTACAAGTTGTTTTTAGAAAGCTCTGTTTTTATGCGACAGACGCGTAACGTCCCTCGCGGTGTGCCCTCGTGCTACTATGATTATCACGATGACGCACCTTCAAGGCGAATGGAATTAAATATGCAGCACATTTGCTATCACTGCTGCAGTGGTTCCCAAAGTTGACTGTCCCATGAACTTTATGTAAACTCTGGACTTATCATACCTAAGGTAACTGTCTATTTGAGACATCTGTAGGAGCAATAAGTACGTCAAGCAATAGATGATGGCCAATAGTGTGGTCTACATATAATTTTTGTCATTTCTTCCCAAGAAACCTTTTCTTCATACTCAACTTTTGCCAGGACATGAGGTAATCTAGTTGTTTATCCATCATCGTGAGTTGTTGTTTTACCCACTAACATAACATATTTGTGCCATACAAAAGTGTCTGTGACGTATTGAATAGATCGCAAAACACTTCGATACCTAAGTTATTGTTTCGGCTTCCATATCCCTCACCAATAAACAATTTTGAAACGTACTTAATGTACCTAAGTACTACGAAGACGCTCCGTTACGATATTATTTTTGGTGCTTAAAATATAATCTTACATCCTCCGCTACTTCAAGTCCAAACTACTAACACTTGTAAGTTGGTTCAAGTATCAAAATTAAGTAGCTAATCGGTCCAAACTAAGCGATTCGAGGGCGGCGAGTTGAAAGCCTGATGATTGCTCGTAAATGCTAAATATTATGGTTTTAGTTGATGTACCATCTACAAAGGGCCCGCTGCAAATTAGAGCATGGTCGGGCCGCTTTGCCTCGTAACTGCTCACTTGACACGGCGGGCCTGGGCAGCCAGTTTCATATTTTGGTTTTCATACGGTTACCATGCCGGTAGGTATACCATGTTCAAAGGACCCCTTTCGGTTCGATTCCAATCGACGGAAATTTTATGCGAATGATGTGTTTCAATTTCGATTCTTGAACTAGTAGGTAGGTATAGGTGTGCAGCTGTGAATGTGTAGCGTTATATTTTTCTAACTTGTACCTATTACCTACATGACTTTCTTCTTCTGTCTTCTTTTTTCGCCCGCAGATAACTTCGTGATGTCTGGGTGATACTTATGTAATTCTGTCAATTTCTGAGCAATTAGGTTTATATAAAGAATTGCAAATATAAATAAATAGTGGTTTGTTTACATCAAATTCGAATCCACTTTGAACGGAGTAACGTTATTCTAATCATGTTACGGCTCATTCACACGAGGACGAATCGTCTTTTTTCACGATTCGTTATTTTTTTTGACGGCGGCAATGCTTTTTAAATACTCATGTTCACACGCTTGACGAATCGTGAAAAAAGACGAATACGGATACGTCTTTTACAAATCACGAATCGTGAATGTTTTATGATTATGACGGATACGTCTTTTAGAAATCACGAATCGTGAATGTTTCTGAACCAATCTGAACTGAGCTAAATCACGAAATAAATGTGAACTTCAATGCGGATATTTTGACGAATCGTGAAAAAACACGATACCGTATTCAATGTGAACGTCCATCCGTCAAGACGTATCGTGTTTTTTGACGAATCGTCAAAGACGTATGCCGTGGGAATGAGCCCTTAGGCGTGTACCTAAAGCGTAGGTAGGTACGTATTTTAAGCCTACTACTGGGCATTACAGCATATATTTAGCATACACTGTCAATTAGAGTACCCAAGGGTACCTTGTAAGAGAAAATTCATCTACTATTTTAAACTCTGAATTATGATTAATAAATAAAGGACTCGTTGTAGGTACTAGAGTCCGTATGTCGTTTATTAAATTAGATTTTTTTAATTTCCATAAACTGTGGCACGTGTGGAGGCGATAAAATGAATATTATAATGTAGATTAAAATCTATGATATAGTGAGCGGTAAGCGGTCGCAATCTGCAGCCCAGTGACGAACAAATTTCAGATGGCTTCCACGCGCCTGGCGCTAGGGCTGTCACCTCGTTGATATTCTGTATTAATTTATTATAAGTAAATGGGTACTTACTGGAATGGCGATTTATTTTATCATTAACTACAGAGTTTAACAGAATTGTATGACCTCTGTATTGTTCTAAACATAAACTTTATGTAAATACATGAGGCGCACATGCAACAAATGACCAATTACCGTACCGGTGTAGGTTAGATTAAACAAAATAGAAATTTGAAAAAGAGCTTAATAAGTTGCAGATTCAGAATTACACACTGGATACAAATTAGGTTGCCCATATAAATATGGTGCAGAACGTTACGGTATTCTCATATAATGTATTAGTATACACCCTAAGGAAAGCACTTTCATTATCCCCATAAGACAATGTGACAACCCTAACGAATGCGCAAGCCTCCAAACATCTATTTAACCTCAAAACGAGCAGTTTTTGTGTGAAGTTTTTATTTAACTTACCGGCTTCTACTAATATTATGCTTATGTTACCATTTTTTCTCTTCTTATCTCTGCTATGGGTGTTTGATGAGTGAAAAAAATATTTTTTATCTGTGGCAGCCGCTTATGAAAAAAATGTTTTTTTTAACTTAGCATATGGCGTCGCGCGTGCTGCTTGCACATTGCGTTGAATTTTTTTCGCATCCGATTTAAAATTCGAACATGGCAGCGCATATGCGCGGGCGCTGATATTTTTTCTCTTTTTCAATAAAAGACGCCGGCTTCTGCGGGCATACTGCCATTGTTTATAATAATATAAAAAGTGATCTCCAAATAAAACGGAGGTACCTCTACCTATTGTTGTGGGGTCGTGCGTCTCTAATACTTATATGTTATTATAAAGTTGTTATTTAATTTGAATGTTATGTTGGTATCCTGCGTTCAGTTGTAAATATTTTCGGACGAGGAAGAATTATAAGAGCATTTTCAGTAAGACTGTAGTAGTACATATTTAGAAATAAATTTTTCAACTAATGAGTCAGAAAGCACTTGTTATTTTCATACAATTATCTGAAACGGAAAATTTTGTGTCAAAGCAATAAACAAACAAAAACAAAGCATGTCACTTCATTATACGTCCAAAGGCATTAGTAATTTAGCTTTTTATCAACAATCAATTCAATTTTCACAACCACACAATTGTTACATATTTAATTCTTTCATATCAAAAGGATCTTTAGAAGCGTTTGTTTTCCCTTATTATAAAATTATTTAATATCCATAACCAAACCGTACCCACAAAATTATTTCACTCATTATAAACGAAGGGTTAAATATTTCACAGCAGCGGCGGTGTTGAAAACATATTTAACACTTGAAGGGTGATTAATTAATTGTTTCGAAGGGATCATAATTATTTCCCACCTGAGACAACCCTTCGGGGTTGAAAGGGGTAGATTAAAACGCCAAGTGTAATGATTGATCGTTTGTGTGCTTTAAAGGGTTTTTATGATATGAACCGTGACGAAAGCACTCTTTTAAATTTTTCGCGGCGCTGACATGATATTTGAACTATTTGTTGAATGGTTTTTTCGAAAGTTAAAATTCTGACTTTCTCGTTTATCATTACATTCATTCTTTCTTTCAATCTTCTATGACTGTATAACTTTATACCTATGGGTTGGTTACATATTGTACGAATGGATTTTACTGCAATTTGAAGCTTTCCACACTCGGCGGCTTCTTGATTCGGTAATAGTTATCAACCTTATAGACTTGCGAATCTTGCGATTTACAATAACAAGACAATAAAGTATGGCGGAGTGTGCTTAACTTAACCATTTTGTTTTTTGCTCAAACCGGGACATCGTCTGTTTATCTACCTATTCAATCATGACAATATGCGCTCCAATCTTTAATTCTAGCCATTCTAATAAGACTGGCGTTTTACGAGATGCGATCAATTTAACGACCCGCAGATGACTACCGGGCGATAAATTACAGTCGGTTAATGCGGCCTGGCCAAATTCGCAGCGGCCACTGGAGCAGTTGCCTAAATGCGTACGAGTCGCCCACGAAGGCCGTTGCCCCGTCTGATCCTCACAGTAGACAACATGCCTAGAAGTACCTCTACATACAGGGTGTCCCAAAATTCTCCGATAGGCGGGAACTGGAGGATGGACTTGCTTATTATGACTACTTCTGGAAAAATTAGAAAAAAAATCCAGCTCTTTTTTGTTTTTTTTTGTGGCTACATTTCTTATAGTATGATACCGTTTTCATTCCATTCAATGCGTCAACTTTGGGACACGTTCTAAACTACCTTCGACAATCTGCGCCGGAGCAATGTATGTTCTAGGCTTTCTCAAATATGGGGAGACACCATGCTCATTAGTGGGTCATTCGGGAAACAAAATCATTCTAGATGATAGATCATCGGTCAAACTCTTCTGACCTAGGGCCCACAAGGGTTCTTTACACCTATGCACGCACCATAAGGGTTGCAGCTATCTGAATGAACTTTCAATTTCCACTTTAAAAAATTCTGTTCCTGATGTCTATAAGCAAAAACACTATTACTTATGACTGATGACAAGTTACGGCCTTTGCTCCTTTGTCATTTATTTTGATAAAATATATTCTTCAGTACCTAAATAAATAATAAGGATTGGATGGAACTAACTTTTCCAATTGTATCGTTGAACCCTATGATAAAATATTCAGTAAAAAACATCCTACATAATACATTTTCTCGTAGGGAAATCAGATGTTATGGAAATAATATTGTTCCAGCATGACATGTGGATATTGTGAGCTTCAAGATCGTTACAATTTATTGCTGGCTGTATAATAAGGCATGATGGTCTCAGACCAATAAACTATAGACGGCGTGCCGTGAACAAAAGCGTGAAGCCGGCAAAAAGTACGCCTCGCCTTGTAATACACACGGCGCGGCGGTACTCACACCAAAACGACTTTTGTGTTCTAAATAATAAAAAATGAATGAAGCTTTGTGTTCCAAAAAATAAAGTTTAAATTTGTTCTAGTTACAACTGTCAACATAGGGCATTCTATTGGTTCCGATGTGTTTTAGGCACACTTTTGCCGGCTTCACGCTTTTGTTCACGGCACGCCGTCTATAGTTTATTGGTCTGAGGCTGGCTGTATAATAAGGCATGATGGTGTACTGGGGACCTTGAAGGGCGGAGACGCGATAAATAATGGTGGCTGGGTTCAGTGACCTGCCCACCAGCCAGTGCTATTGCGTAATACAATAAAGTATATTTTGGCAAACAGAGTTCCGCTCGGTCGTTATGCTTCCCATCTTCCATGGATCGCGAGTTGTCCAGTGCAGGGTTGCCTATTATACTCTCGATATCGATGGCAGAACCAATGCGTCTACCCATTGGCGTCTTGTACTGCAAGGAATCCTTCTTTTTATTGAGGATATTTAAAGCACTCTCAACCACAATCAAGTGACAGGCCCAGTCAGTGGAAAGATCAGTTGCCATACAATTTTGAGATTAAAATCACGCAATCTATGTATGTATGTCACCCTACATCATCCAACTTTGGCGGATCTTTAGGAATAGGTACCTATAATGAATTCGTCAGATTACAGAAGATAATGTTTTTTGGACTTTGAAAATTAAAAATCTGGATTTCCAGAATAAGATACTGTTTTGAGGCAGACCCCTTGAATTTGATACGGATGATCACTTCAACACGAGAATCCAAACATGCATGTTTTGTTGCTTCAACATGGAATAACTTAATTGCCTTTTATCAAATGTCTATCGACAAAATCAGTTTTTACTGAACATCCCTAGCTAGGGGTTGTGTTGGGGTGTAGCGATGGTGGTTGGACGGGGCCCAAACGACCCTCAGACGGAACTGACATTAGCAAACTTGGCAGCCTCTATAGGCTTTATGCCGTCTAGGCAACTTCTTAAATGTTTTGGCGTTTGAGCTGACAGTAACACTTCTTTATGGTTATAAAATGAAATTAAACATGATATTTATTGCTCTGAACCGAATAATTGTATTCTACTCTTATTTCATGCTGATTATAGAAGTATATTCTTATCGCATTCCCTTAAACAGATTTAAGCTTTACTTATTTTGGGTAATCGATAGCGTATGAAACGTTTCAAATAAACGAGTGCCAGATATATTGGGGATCGAAAAAAATTCCATCCGACAATGGACGGCGCTGGGCGACAATGAGCGAGATTCCCAGAAGGGAAGGTTTAGTGGAGCGAATGAGGCGATATTAAAACGCGCTTAACGCTAAATATATCGCAGACGGCTAAATGCGGCGGCGCAGGGTCAGTCTGGGACGAACTCTTCTGTTTCATTGCGATCATTTTCTTATGCCCGTGTGTCGTCAGAACTGTCAGTAGCTATAGGAAAATATTACAGATGTTGCGTGTGGATGTGGAAGGGAGAGAGGTGCTACTTTCATGTAGTGAAACACCATCACAGATACGAATTTACCTGATCATAGAGGCATATTGTTGCAATGTAGGTTTATATACTTTTTATCTATAACATATATATACTTTTTATCTATAATAATGAACAAAGGATCGCTTGATACATTATTAGGTATAGGAAAATATGTGCAGTAGGAATTTCTTGTAGAT
Organism: Hesperia comma; assembly: GCA_905404135.1. Taxonomy (NCBI): domain Eukaryota; kingdom Metazoa; phylum Arthropoda; class Insecta; order Lepidoptera; family Hesperiidae; genus Hesperia; species Hesperia comma. The sequence goes on from FR990031.1 coordinate 525,271, forward strand.
TTTTCTAGTACCTACTTACTACGTATTGTTTTTTTATGTACCTAAATGGCCAATCGAGCTCACAAGTGATCGCATGATAATAGTCATCATCATCATTATCATAACGTACCTATATTATTTAACAAGCCCACAAAACTATGTTGAGTACGAAACAGTTAGCGAAAATAAAACGTTTAGATTGCTTTAAAGGCTTTGTTAGAGTAGGCTCGATCTCGCTCACCTGTTCACACATCGCTGTTATTATTGTTGGCGAATACTTACAAATGAAACATGCGACGCGTTGCTACGTACGAACGTCGTCGTTAATAATTCTTAATTTTGTTATAGGTATATTCAATTTCAAAGCTACAAAAGGCTATATAATTTCTGTTATATGTTTTGAGGTTAAACTTATTGCAATGATCAACTGAACATTTAAAAGCATCTGTCTGAAACGGTGAAAGAATTATGCAATCAAAAAAAATACATGCAATAGCATAACAGTGGTTAACTCTCTGAATAAATAAATGATTGTGAATTTTTACTTTTTCTCACAGATCGTAAAGATTACCTCAACAAACACTGACCTCACACCGTCTTCATGCAAGGACATCTCTCCTGCAGACATGCCGTTGGTTCCGTAGTGGAATGACCCGAGTCCGATGTATTTCGGTCCTCATCCATACTAATATATCGGGCTGTCCTTCTGTCTGTCTGGCGCTTGCTTGTCACCGCCGCGGCCTATAAATCCGTCTCCACGGTCGCCTCACAAAACCTCACTCGGGACATTCTATACATCACATTCGACAATGTCATGATGGTGAGAAAGTAATGCATTGCAAGATGTTTTTGTTTGAACTCTTTTGTATAGCATGGTCTTCATGGTATAATGTATGCTCAAGCTGGCGTAGGCAAGTGTAGTAGGATAGCGAGGTCACCATGAGAGGAAAGGTGACCTCGACTTCCAAGACAATGACACACAACTAAAAGTATCACTATTTTTTGTGATGTTGACTTCAACGTAATAATTGCCTACACGTTGGGTATCTTCTCATACCATACTGACATAGAGACATGATCTTCTCGTAACATGGGACACCTTTGAGTGCGAGGAGTAAGAGAAACGATTATGATATGAATAGTTGCTCTCTCTCTCGCACATAATCTACTGCATAATATTGTAGAATATAAATGACAAAAACCACGGATTCTCTTGTGGTGTACGATCATGATGTCATGAATGACATGACACTAATATGTTTTACGAACATCATTTTTGCAACAACATAATAATATACGAGTAGAGCAAATAATAATATACGAGTAGAGCAAATTACCACCCAATATTTGCAATCTGTCTGTCATGCCCGGATAGCTCAGTCGGTAGAGCATTGGACTTTTAATCCAAGGGTCCAGGGTTCAAGTCCCTGTTCGGGCGGGCTTTTTTTATTGCCTTTCTATTAGTATTTTTAGATCATCGAATTTTATAATAAAGTTTAAAATAATAAAGGAAATTTAATAAATTTAATGTTTATTTATAACACGCATTTTTTATACAACTTAATATGCACAGAATTAATATCTCAAACATTCTTCCAAAATCTTAAAAATTGTAGAGAAAAAAGTCTTATAATTAAATACTCATAGTACTACAATTTCTTATTTCGTATACTAAATACTTATATGTAGTTATACAATTTCGTTAAAACCAAAAACCGCCTTCAACATACTCAAATAATATAATGAGAAATTCAACCACGTACCTCAGATTATAGAACCAAATTGAAGTCAATTAAATACCAATTATTAGGGATAACATAAAAAACTATTCACCACATTTCGTTTAAATTTAAATACCTACTACATGGCTAGCAATTCCAATATAAAAAGAATTTATAGGTATCACATTATTATTGTTCACCCAGTATAAAAAGTCACAGTAAAGTCCAATTGAGGATCTCCTTTTTTAAGTCAGTTATAAATGTAATCTCTATAAATCTGTCCTTTACAAACTGATATTTTGGATATTTTACACCATAATAAAAAATGTCAATAGATCGAAAAACAATTTTATTCAATACATCCAGACGGCAGTATATTGAATTTATGCTAAATCTGTGATACGTACTAATACGTACTGACGTCAGACCGTCTTTTAGTATTAAGTATTAGGAATGGTATTCTGTAATAGACAGGCACTCTCTCAGAGCTGTATTAATTTCCTCCAGGATAGCATCTCACTATTAAACCGAAATATGTATGAGTTATGTGCAGATTGCTTGGCCTTAGTAAATTAGTCGCGTAATATTAATATTTATATTAATAATATTATTAATATTTCGCTGTATTTTCTGGCTGAGAATCCGTTGCTTACACTGATCAAAATAAACTGATCAAAAGCCGCTTACAGTCATCGGAATGAACTGAGTACCTATCAAATTGTTTCATCAGAAGTGGGATCGCCGCTCCTTCCCACGTCCGCGGGAAGACAGATGGAAATCTCCGATCAGTTTGTCGTATTGTCATTTCCGAATGTACTTTATAATTTATTTCGCAATTTACGATAATCATCATTCGTACGATTAAGAAGAAAAAAATAATTAATTTCTAATGTACGCAAAATAGGGCATATTACGTGAGCTTTAAGGGAAGGTAGTAAGGTCGAATATGCAACGGCATGTACGGTAACTGGTGACAATGGTTACCGTTATCTGTGACATCTCTCTTGTAATGGTTTTGTAATGTTAATGAGTTTTTAGTTTTGATGTGTTTATTAACTGTTCATATTTAATGAAAATAAGGGTGCTTATACAACTGCTCGATCGATGTCGATTGTAATCGCCGTAAGTCCGAAATCGCCAGGTCTAAATAGTAGCTATTAGCTGATGAAACTTGGAGAGAAGATCCCGTAATACAGGTGGTACCTAAATTAATTATACAATGACAGTGCAACTTTCGTCTTTTCCCATATGATGGGCCAAGACTTACACATCTACACTTTGCTCGACTTCAAGAAGTCGAAGACCTTTTAGACAAAGATGTCTCCGATATACAGATGCCCAATGATCAGCAATTTGTTGGTGATTTTGGTACTTACTGATTTAAATTACATTTGAGTCCCGAAGTCCGCTGCAAACGTCTTTCGAGAAGTCTCCTAAATAGAACGCCATTGGATAGGCAGTGCCTCCGGTTGTAATCATAATGATTACATTTTTGGGCAATAGTTACAGATGAAATTATAATGATTAATTCATTACATTTCGCCTATCTCTGCAACTAACAATTGTTCCTCCATCGCTACTTTTATAAAAATTTGAACCAACACAGATCTTGGAAAAATTAAAAGTCAATAATAAATTTATTATTGTACGTATCAGGCGTTACTTTGCGGAACTCCATACTTATGGATTAAGGATTCGTCGCAGGATTTGAACCCGGATGACCTGACGGCTTGACTTTAAATTATGGGCATTGTCTTTGCAGATCAGTGATTCAAAGATGATTGGTGACTTTAGTATTCGAATCCCATAGCCCGGATCTTGGCCACCGCGCCACCGTGCCGCCACCGCGATGGGACGCGGTGGCGCGCGTCGCTTTTAACGCGTTGCAAATATACACTGGCCCCCAACAGACCGACGCACAGACACGACAAACGGATAGATATGAACGGCATATTTTTAACAGTCGGACAGTAAATTAGATTTTATTTAATTTGTTTCAAATCAAAGTTGACGGTGGTCAGCAAAGTGACAATCACGTTAATTTTATTTTGTAGTGCTTTGATTCATAATTGAGTCAGTGTTAATTAATATTTTGTTGACAAAGTTAATTTCTTTTTTATTAAAAAGGGCTACTACTTGACACATGAAACATATTCATACTTAGTTATTTTTAAACCTGATAGATATTTCCATATTTTTCAAATTTAATAATAACAATCTTAAGTAAGTTATTTAAACCCAATGGGTAGTTTCGAAGTATTGTGATACCAGAATATGTTGGCAAAATAAATTCGAGATAACGAGAAACATATTTAAACAATCACGTACCTATAATTTATATATACATTTAGTACCTACCTATAAAAACCCAGATTGCTTAGGAGAGTCCAAATATAGGTTTTCCTCACTTTACGTTAAAATCCTATTCAGGGATTTCTGTCCGTTCGTCACTCGCAACATCAAAGCGGGTCACCGGCGGGATGCGCAGACGACGTCTCGACGCCTACCCCCCCCCCCCCCCCCCTTCCCCCCTTCCGCGCCGCCCCCCGCCGCCCGCCTGCGCCGGCGCATGGCGCCCGCATACGCATGGCCGGATTAATTCAATCAAATCGCTCCTCAATCGAATTATGCGTGTAATTGATATGAGGATATTAGCACGTTCTCTTCCCTTCCTGAATGGCCGAACAGTTTTTGTATGTTTGTTTTGTTTGCACTCTTAAAGTGTATCTTTACGAGGGCAATGACGACTCTGTAGCCCAGTTGGGGACGACAGTGCGTGTGAGGAGTACCGGGTTCGATTCCGCAAAATTTTCAGTCATAGGCCGTTAGCTATTACTATGATGAACAAAGTTCGAAAAAGGCGGTCATTATTTATGACAAATTGGTTGGACATTGGGCAGTATTAAACACTAGTGGCAAAATTTTATTAACGATGTAATTGTTAATTGCTAAATAAGTATCTATGTATTTTCAAATAATTCGAAGTGTATTTAGAAATTGAATCCGAAATTGGCTTTATACTTCTACTCTCTTCCCTTAGTAGTTAAAGTTACTGTCATTGCGGCAGTAACTTGAAATAACTTGAACCCTTTCTCAGAAGCTATTTTGGAACAGACACAAAAGAAGGTGGCGATAGTAATCAAATCGGCACATACCCAAAAAGTTTATGGACTACAATGTTATGAAATTAACGAACTCGTACCTCGAGACCAAGTGGATCCAGGTTCGAAGCTGGTAGCCAATAATGTGACAGAAAAATGTTTATTCTCAGATCCTGGGTGTCAATAATTTTTGTGTTGTGCTTGCCACCCGTTCCACCCGTAACTCAGAAAGGTTAGAAGTGCGTTCCTCGGGATTCTAAGCCGTAACCTGTGAATAGGAAATCGAATACCTAACACCGCTACCGCGAACATAATTACAGCATATAAACTAAGTGAATATTACCGTGACAATGTCAGGGAGTTTGCACGAGCCATTAACTAGGAAACAGATAGTGTAACACTTGCTACAGTTATAATAAACGCCTTCTAACTAATAGCTCATACAATGTTGCGAGTGCGACCGTCGCGGTGGCGCAGTAAAACGACGAGTGTGGAGGGAGATACAAATGTCTCCGTCAGACGCTACTGTGGTTTATTAACACTTCTGTGAGTGCTTGGACCGGCTCCAATACGAAGCATGACGTGGGATGACGTCACACGTCAAAATCAATATTCTAGATTTGTGGCGTGCACGAGAAAGCAAATACAACGCTCAAAACTACTTTTTCTAAAAGTATGAACCAAAATTCATTAAAATGTTACTCATTTGTGCAATTTAAAAATAAAATATAAAGAAAATATGTACAAAAGGACAACATAAGATTATCCCTATAATTTCACTAGACTTCAATCAGCCTGTCGTGACCGTCGCTAGTGTCAGTCAGGATATCGACAAGTCACGTCGTCAATCGTAAATTACACCGACATCATATTATCGTCCGTATCTCGTTTTACTTAAAATACGTTATTTCACGTGATCGGATATCGGCGGTGCCCCCACGCCGCTAGCGCCCGCGGCATACAAATGACACGTGGATGTCAGTACAGTTACACGTCCTACACGCGGACATGCGTTGCTTCCGAAACTCGTGTCGGCTAAACTGACCGTTTAGGTATATGGTCCGGTGTCGCATCGGCAACTTCTAGAGAAAAGGTTGCGTCGATGTTTGTTGCTGTTTTGTTAAGGCTTGAAGAATAATTAAAATGTCCTGGTGCCTTCCAAGGAAACAGTTAAAAAGCTTATTAGATTTCAAATTAGTGCATTTTATGGTCTATTTAAGGTCATGTTGACATTTACCATCAATGTAGAGTTTGAGTAAATATAAATATGTAATTACATAATTAATAAATAATGAACATAGTAACGGAAAATATTTAACCAGGAAAAAAAGAGGTGCAGGAAGAAGTGAAATGAACTGAAATGACAGGAGGAGACATAAAGCGGTTCAACGTACAAACGCATGATAAAGTTTTCAACTATGACTTTCAAAACATCCCCACCTGCCCCAACATGTTCCGTTCGGAAACCATACAGCTCCGAACTAACGATCCTCACAATAATAGATGCCGGTAACAGGACCCGGCCCGCTATCACAAAAACCCATCACAAACACGACATCTCGAAATCAACTAGCCGCGCCATCTGGTGCGCCTTCGCGAAATATACACATGTCTTTTTTCCAGATGATTTGCTTATTAGACCACTGTGCGCGCTCCGCAGTTCAATTTGACCTCTATTCGTTCCACAACACACTTCAATATCAATTGCGGGTACCTTAAATATTCGGTGATTAATTTTTTCTTATTTTGTACTATAGTCAGTCGTGGTAGGGTTTATAATCGTGTGCGGGATATCGGTGTAATTTTTTTCGGAAGTAGCATAATTCATATGGCAAGGAGCGTGTCAGGTTTCGCAGCAGATGCGTCGGCGCACGCGCACGCGCCCGTTCAGCTCAGTTATTCGTGCAGTTGTTCTCGTTATTTTAGGGTTGGCTTGGCTCGCGAGGCTGCCGCGGCGGGTTGAGGCTCTATACCTTACTGTACAGGATATAATAACACCATTTTCACGCGTCAGCTTTTGATTTCTACCCTAGCTACGTCTCAATAGGCTTTAGGATAATGTACTCGTTATGAAGTTAGTATAAAGCTAATTTAAATAATGATCTTGACAATAGATTTGTTTAATGTTTGTTTACATGATAGTTTTGCTTTCCCAAGGAAGGAGTAGATAACTTCAAAAGAGTTGTCTCAGTGATCGATGTCCACTTGACACCATTAAAATTCTCTACCACTAACTTTTTACCTCGATACACACGCAACAATGCTCTAATAGTGTTTTGTTGTCCAAAAACAAGGTAGATACGTGTATCATATCATGCCATGTTGAATGCCATGGTAAATGATATAATTATCTTGAAAGATGGTATAATAGCGGCAAGTTGTTGCAGGTATCACTTTTAAAATAACCCAGAATTAAATTTGTTACGCGAAACACTAACCGCTTACATCTAATTAATCTATCAACGAGGGAAACTGACAAACATAATATAATACAACAGTTCGCTACTCCATGCAAACCAATCACTTCTTAAAATAGAAGACACAAATGCCTGCCATAACATTAGTAAGGAGCTGTTCTGCCTGGAGACAGCATCCACCGTGGTCCACGTTCCATGGCCACCTGGCGGCCACAGCTGCGCGCGCAGCTGCGGGTACCACGCGACAAGTACAGAATTTGCATGAATGCTGATTGATGGATGCTGATCAAAAGGTCAGACGGGAAAAAAATCGCGGCAGCTTGTCATGGTTAAACATTATACAACCAAATGATTTTAGGTTCTGGCGATAATTAACGTTTTTTACACAGTTAAACTCTGAAATGAGCACACTTTCATACACGTGCGCAGGCTCTGCCTAGGCTACTATACCTAGACAAGATTTGAATCTGGAATCCCTCATTCGGATGGTCATGACCATTATGGCAACATGGTTACCATAGAAGATAATCATGGATCGCATCAGTGTAGAATTTAAATTTCATCTGCAAACCATAAGGCATGTTAATTGAGACTTGTGACAGTTGTGAATTTTCTTACATTTCTCTCTAAGATAGTTCCATGACTAAGTCCTACTATCCTACTAGTCCTACTAATATTATAAATGCGAAAGTTTGTAAGGATGTATGTGAGTGAGTGTGTGTGTGTGTTTGTTGTTCTTTCACGCAAAAACTACTGAACGGATTTTCATGAAACTTCGCAGTAATATAGCTTAGACATCGGAATAACATAATTTGTTAAAATTTATAGAGATTTTTGAAGGGACTGGTTTACCGAAGCGAAGCGAGGGCGGATTTACTAGTATTTCATAAATGGGCTGTTGTAATTGCTCAAAGCAGACTGCATCACTCATTACCATTTCAACAAGAAACCTTAAAAAACGCACGCGATCCAAAAGCCTTACCTCGGCAGACGTTGATAGACGTGCACCTTCGTGAAGGAATGCCATTTGCATACTACCCTCGTTAAGTAGCCGTGACGTCACGAGCGCACGCAACTAACGCACTTATGGTAATTCGCGATCTCTTCCCCGTCGCGGGCTCGCGTGATCGAAGACTCCACCCCCCCCCCCCCCCCCTTACCCCCGCTGTCTGTTGCATAAGTGCTGTTTTGCATTGCCCACGAAAATAACACTAATATTCCCATTATTTCATCTAGAAAAAAGGACTTATGTTGGACCATTTGAGGAGATTGTACATTGTACATATCACCAGTAACGTCGCAAATCCCAAGTGTCCTCGTGCTACGTCCAGCGTTACTTCCAAATGTGAGAGGTACAAGTTGTAGTGCATCACGTTAACCAAGTTTGGACTGGTTCACTTCACAGACCTTTGAGAACACATGAAGGTATGCAGTTTACTCACGATGCTTTTCTTCGTCAAAGAAAATTGAAATTTATGTCCAATACCCGCTTATTTTTTGAAAACTAGAGAGACGCTCGGATCCAACCAGTTCTAATTTATCTTTCTTTTTGATTGGAGACAAGCATTAACTTATAATATTATGTAATAAAAAAAAATTTTGAACATAAGCCTTAACGTTGGGGAATACATAGGTGTTCAGTTCAGACCACTGGTCACTGCTTTTATGTTTCTATACATTATTGTGTATAATATCGCTTTAAGCAATATATTGTATTTGAATTATTTCGTCCCGTAATCTTATTTCTGTATTTGGGTATAGGTAGCCCTCATAAAAACTTAAAATGCGCGCTCAACTGCATAATGCAACTAATGATATGATTGGGTTGAACCACGAACTGTGGTAGTATCGAGATTTAGCAAATTATACCACATCGCTATGGGATGTTATAGCTCACTAATTGGTTGTAATTTAAGTTTTTGTGAAACAGTAAACCTACATGCTATTAAGTAAGTTCTAGGAAATATATATAAATGTCCAAAAAAGTAATTCACATAACTTATTAACATGCTTAGGTATTTCAGTAGCTCATCTGGTAAACGATGGTGTGTAGCATATTTTATATTCTTACCGAATTAGGTATATCAATAACCCGCAAGACCCCACCTAAGTTACTTCAGATCGTAACTTTAACTTTTTCAATGTCCCCAATAGTTTAGATGATCTCTTCGTCAATCTCGACAGCAATGTTGTTTCATTTGGGAATCTAATCTAAGAATCAGTCCAATCGTATAGGAAAAGTTCAACCTACCTACACATATACAGATGATATAGTAATTTTATAAAATATAAAGTTAATTTATAAGCAGTTTTTGACTACCTAAATAGCATAATTTCATCTCATCAACCAAAGATCTAAAACTGTTTAATTTAAATCTAAACATTTTTTGCTAACAATTACTTGTCTATCACCCGTGAGCCGTGAGCTTAATCTTCCCCGATATAGTTCAGTATAGCCCCGAGTCATCAATTTATCCATCAAAACATTGCGTGGGACTTACTTTTTAGCCTTTTTAACAATGATCAAGTGTTATTTCTCGTTTATTTTCAACGCGCAAAAAGATATTTTGCGTGTTCGCATACGCGCAGGTGATCGTATTGTTTCCGAAACATACAATTACCGAAGCGTGTATCCGAACGCACGCGCTGTTCTATTTTCGAAATGTTTTCGTTTTTTCTCCTTTTGACGCCGTTTGCAGACTGTATGATTATGATGCACATTTGGATAATGCCATTGAAAACTACATGGTGCTATTAAAACTAGAGGACCATTCGTAAATGGTAGGCAAGTTAAGTTTAGTTCATTAAAATTAATATTGTAGAACTCCTCATACTTGAACTTACAAGCATCAATTTAGATTACAGATTAAGCCTTCCTTTATTAATAAAATACGCATTACTTAACCAGCTTCTGTTTTATCTGTATAATGTTTAAAAAACTCATCGGTCCCTTTTATCGTATTTTCGTGCAAACTGGCGTTATCACAAATTGTAATCCACTGTAAAATGGCAAGCATTAACAAGTTTTACCAAGCATTTACCTAACCACAATGGCGCTACTTACCTTAAATTAACCGCTCCCCAACCGCACTTAGGGGTCGCAATTTGAATAAAAAAAATTAAGAAGTCAATGCCCCCAACGCCATCTGGCATGCGCGCGCGCCACTCCGACAGCCGAAGAAAAAAGCCTTTTTTGTACCCCGTAGCAACACCGTACAAACTTCCAACTTACAGTCAAATATCGAACGCTTCTAATTTAAACTCTATAACCACTAAATAAAGCTTTACAAATATTTACCATTTTCCTTATTGGCTTCTCCAAGTTCCAAGGGGTTGTTTTGAGTAGCTTAACTTTGCCGTAACGTTAAAAACGAATTGTTTTAATGTTCTATTAGTAAGGTTCAAAATTGATTGACAAAAAAATATTAAATTTAAAAATAAAGTGGCATTGAACTTATGAGAGATTAAATTTAGATTAATGAAGATAATAACGCGCGCTGGAATAGCACGTGCTGTTTGCTAGCCGGGTTCATTTGCTGGATATATTAAAGATTTCATTACAAAATGTTAGGGGTCGATACCAACTTTATCTATTAAGCTAATGTTAATGATAACTAGCTAATGTTAAAGGTTTGAGTTACATTAAAGGACGCTCCTCAAAACAATAGATCTTCTGTGCTCTATACATGTGTATTTTTTTGCATTTAATCGTTAGTCAACGCCACAAATAAAATTAAAACATTAATATTGTGTGAATTGTTTCAACTTTTCCATTTATTTATTATGTAAATCAATGGGATTTAACTTGAAATTAAGTACTTAGTCGAATGTTGAATGCTATTAACAATTTGAAGATTTCTTGAAAAATATTTTAACAAACGAAAAGGAGCGTAAGTACCTACCTATTATAGTCGATAACTATAAGCAAGGACAAACTATAAACTACATATATACATAACATAACTAAGATACATAACAAAGCAAGCAGCTTCCATTAGAGTAAGTATATCGCCGCAAAGACGAGCGTCGTGCGCCGTGCGTTTGCGCACCTTGTCGCGTATCGTTTGTTTAATCATACCCATAGGGAGCTTTCGACTAAATATAATTCAATAGACACCCTCTTCCTGCCAAATATGTGCTCACTACTTACACGCTGCGGATTTCTATATACTTATTCATATTAGAAAAGGCATAAGGAACAGTTTTGTTTAACTTAAGACCGAGTCTCCACGTTTACTAAGCAGGTGTGCCACAAGGGTCGGCTTTGAGACCGCATTTATTTCTGATTCACAATCTCGAGACACGTGGCCTGGGGTGGTACTTGCAGAAAAACTACGCAGCTTTCGACTTCCGTATAGCACAAATATAAACAGAATTAGATCGCCATAATATTTTTCCGGTTTGTGAGTTTGTATTGCCATTTACGAGAGTTCTTAAGTGGTTTTGTGCCAATTATATGACGTCGAGGGTGAGGATCGAATAGGTTTTGATCCAATTGCTTTTGATTCATCCCTATTGTCACAGTAGTGAAGGAAAGTTATTGGGGTCATGGCATGGTTCTGCCTAGCTTGACCGAAACGAAAACACAGGATGTTTTGCAATTGATCGTTTGTGTACTGTGTTTAAAATTATACATCTTTGTTTTTTTCTTAGCTTCGACCTTTCTTTACAACTACTTCACGAAGATGTTATTGCCAAAAATTTATGATTGAAGAGTTGGTACGAGGAAAATATATCAATAATTTTTAGGCACTTTATCATACAACTTTCGTCATTACTTTTCCGTCAAATTGTCGATAAACGTTTATCGTTGTTACGATGCAATATTTTATGTCACGCAACTCAAAACTGTAGTCATAATTTACTTTCCATAAGGAAAATTAAAACAAAAAGATTCTTCTAATTCTAATAAGAGTTTTAAAAAAAGGTACCTACATTTTATTCGATCCTATCCTAAGATTCGTTGGATTCGATCCTAAGATTCGTTGATTGTACTATAAAAAAATTAAGTTAGATCCTATGCAGTGCGGATGTTATCCCGGCAGATACCTATTGTCCAAAAGCAGTCGTCAAGCCGTGCCGAAGGGCTTTGGGAGCATCGATCAATAAATAATAAATAACTGGTGACCGAAGTTTGCGAGCCTTACAAACTTTCGTCACTTGCGCCCACTAATAAAAGCAATGGCGTGCAAAAACGTGCCATTATAATTTATATTCGTGTCTAATTGCAGTGTTCTGCGTTTAATATAATGTTAAAATACACAAACCGTGCCTCCATGACGTGTATTCCCAAAACTGGAGTTAATGGTTTAAGTAACTCTGATTTCGGTGATAACAATCTTAAGCTTTTACCGTCGTCAAACAATTACATCGCGTGTTCAGAGCTGGTGTAACCCAGGGGTATAATATTGTCACAGCATACTGCACTGCACTTATCGGGGTCGTGGGGAGGACAATTTAAAAGCTTTAAAATCACACGCAACCATAATTTTTACGAGTACCATGGAGGTCAAAAACTGTATGGTTATTTAGTGAAATTTCTAAATAGTGGGCTTTTACATTATCTTTAAGCAATTTTGTTGCATTCATGGAATAGGGGAAAACAATTTAGTTAAATGCTCTAAAATCATACGTAAAGTGTCCGTTAATTAAAACACTGAAGTATAAAAGTTGACTTTATTTTCAGATCATGTTCTAAGTTTCGTCTTTCTAAGGTCCCTTAGCCAGAAAAGTGTGGCGACCTTTAATGGTTAGGTATGCCTAGCAACTGTTCAGACACGTCCAGGGTCACCAGGTACCACACAATCTTTCGATTCTCACGTTGGCCATTAACTCCTCCAAAAATCCGCACTGGAACCTGGAACAGCATGATGGAGAATGTTTTAATCCTACTAAGTCACGAGCAGAGACTAGTGCTATACCTTAACTTTTAACACATGAAATACTTTGAAAAATATGACTTAGATTTCAATCTACACCAATCATATATAGCATCTAATAATTCACACATAACCAGCGCGGTTAACACTTATTTTAAAATCATAAACAAATCATTTATTCAGTTTCAGTTCGTTTCAGAAACTGACAGCTCAGTTAACGAAAGTCAAAATTTACAAAAAACATTAAGGGTTTAAATAATATTATACGTATTTAAATATTAGTGTACACGATAATAATCCTTGACAAGTACTCCATCAGCAGAAGTATGACCCTGGGCAGAGTAAGCCGACGCGACAGCAGATTAGCCGATAGCCTTATCGAAGGCCGACGTTAAACTAATGCAGTAATTGAATTTTGACTGATTACTAAATTATACATAGTTGTTTATTAACCTAGGCACGAAACTACTATTTATCCCTAACTGATTGCAGGGCTCGGCACGGCTCGAAAGTTTTTCTTTTAATCTTTTTTCTGTGTCTACTGTTTTATATACCTACCTAAGCTTTTATAGTGTCTGAGCGATCAATGTTGTATTCGTTTAACTTTTCTTATGTGTTCAAATTGAAAATCTGATTCCAATTACCCCGGAACATTACATTTATAAAATAAAACTTTAACCCACAAATACTCATGGAACTATCTATCACTAACAATCCATTGCTCTGTCATAATACGTAGTACCGTACTGACCAAGTAACTTTCTTAATACCGCCATCTGCTAACTGGATTAACCATCCTAGACCGGATAAGAGTTTTGTTCTGTTTTCGTCATTATTATCATGGGTGGAAACGGAGAAATAGTGCTGTATGCTACTTTGCTTTCTTTTAATCTATAATTTTTGAGCATTGTTTTGTGATGGTGACAGTTGTCACAGGCGGCAGCAAAGAATACTACTGCATTATCGTTTGCTGTCTTACTTCCATAAAAGACATGATGAGATCTTGTTCTCTATGGACCACAGTTGTCACGTGCAGCAGCAGAAAGGTGCTGCTACATGCTCGTTTGCAATCATAAGTGCTTAAAAAAAGATCCCAACTGTTAGGTACATGTAGACGACAACACTACATTTACGAGCAGTTTTTGCCTGCACGTGTGTCGTATCAATACCGTTGCACCACCTTTCGCCCTTAAATCGATCTGCAGATGCGCCATATGGGGAACGCCTTTGTATTTCGCTAATATGTGTTTCTTTTTTGCAGGTAAGTGTACACGCGACCTGACCGCCCTAACTGTTTTGATCGAGACCGTAAGTATAAACCTCACCTGTTGATTTTGCCTGAAAAAACTCACATTTATTTATTTATTTTTAAGTAGGTATACATTGTTTATTGCAAACTTAACATTAAGGAGCAGCAAGGAGGAAGTTAATGACTGATGGTATATCAATTTGTTTGAATTGACTAGAGTGGCGATAACTTCTTCCCTTTTAACCGTCTTCATTTTAATAATTAAAATAATATTATGAATCTAGGGTCCGAATTCCGGCTATTGCAGATATTTGTAAAGTAAAAACAAAACCTGTGTTGATTGGTCATAATGTTATACTCGTAGTTTTGCATGCCAATGGCATTGGTGTGAGAAGTCAGATAGAGAATCCTTAGGCGGGGCTGTATTCACAACTTGGTGCTCACAACTTGGTTGCTATAAACTTATTAAAGTTTATTATCAAAAAGCACTTTAAAACACCAAACCTCCGTCGTTAAATGTGTGAAAGTTATAAAAATCACTTAACCTGACAATAGTGGAGTTAACGTAAAATTCCCATAATGAAGTGGTGTATAGCAAGGTGGTGCGCGCTGACCCGCGCAGGCGCAGCACTTACGAAAGCCGGCAATGCAATCTCGGCAACCACGCGCCGTGACCGACAGGTGGCGCTCCGATCGACTGTGAAATGGAGAAAGACTAACAGACAATACAACTGTTACTCGATGTCTATATTTTTAGAGTTCCGTATCTCGAAAGAATCATGGAGAAGTAATAATGGTTTCAAAGGTTGTGGAGCCAATCCGCACTTGAATAATGTGGACAAGATTTTGTAAAAGACTCGTGCCCAGCTGTGGGATAGTTGTAGGTTAGATATTTCTCAAAGCTGATTCATACTGACATAAGAATATGTTCTGAATAGGTCTTATGAATTTATGATACCTGAATGTACCCAAATTCCACAATAAACTGATTCTGATTCTGATTCCTTATAGATAGAATAACTTTGGGGTCCGCTGTCTGTCCCTTATAGGATCACTTTAGTGTCTGCTCATCTGTCTGTTCGTCAAAATGTTTTTCTCAAAAACGCGTGGAGGTATGAAGCTGATATTAATTACTCATGTCTGAGCTTTTTAAGCTCCGCTTATGTCGCATATTTGCCGGTCAATTTATTACATAAATTTTCGTGGAAGTTCAGATTACAACATTCACAGTAATTTTTTACAGGTGGTAGGGCCTAGAGCTCACCCGGGGAAGTACCACCGCCCGCCACGGTACTTAGTACCATTCCTACCGTGTAATAATTGTTTCAAGAACAATTGTGTTCCGGATAGGAAGGTTACACTTTTTTAGAGGCGACCATCTCAGTCCTCAGGGGTAGCAACGCATCTGTGACCGAATTAGAACGAGACTCATTGAGTTCAGTTCTGGGTCGGTCACAGTTGTCATGGGCGGCAGCGGAAGGTGGTGCTGCATGCTCGTTTGCTATCTTAATTCCATAAAAAAAATCACACCTTTAAGAACATCACGGACAACTCTCAAGTGTGCAGGTTTCCTTGCTTGTTTCAGCAAAGTCGATGACAATGAATAGGTACACATAGGTATTAAAATTTTGGTAATTAGTGATACGTTCGTCCTAACCCAGGCCGTCTCGTCGTGAGTCCAACGCGCAAAACACATTGCTAACACTATTATTATGAGGTACGAATATTAATACTTAATATACGCTTCGATACAGCGTTGTACACGCAATCTCCGTTCTCCCAATCTATTATGGCTGAACAAGATTTAATCAGAAAAATAACCTGTACTTAGGTACCTATACAAAAGGTAATTTAGAGTAATTCTTACAAGATGTCGTTGATACGGTATAGAAATGAAATTTCTTAACAATTTGTGTTACAGAAAACACGACCAATACGTAATTTATCAATCGCAAACATAATTTTCTAGGAAACGGTTCAAAGGCTGATTATCAAGGGTGATGCGCATAGCGTAGCCTAGGGTAAACGATACTTATGTATCAACATGCCGTTAAAATGTCTAATGAAATCATTGACGTGCCATCAAAATTCGAATTTGTGATTAGGTATTTGGATAATTTCATTTCAGTTTTAAGTTATGTGGCCGGACACTCCGTAGCATAGGATCACTCGCTTCCGCTTGTCATAAATAATACCTACTTTGAGTTTTTTTCTTAGTGTATAATTTGTGATCGATGACGTGCCCAAGATATTATGTCGCGAGCATTTATACCATCGGCTCAAAATCCCTGGGCCAGCCCATTAAAAACCATTCATATTCAGTCCAGACTCCCATGTAAAAAAACTCTACCATGTGTCAAACCTTTAATGGATCCTCAAGAGATGTGGACTTGTGACCTTGTTCCCACATCCTACAGCCAGAGATTCATATAAAATGTATAGCATCATCCGTCTGTTTTAACGGAAACCAATGCAAATGTGTTGTCGTCACGGCGTCACGTCGCGACACGGCGGCAGCGACACGATATACTTCAGGAACTGTGAAATAGACAATTAGAACATTGTTCGGTTCCACTGGATATTCCTTTTAATTACATCCCTCACAAATGCCAGCTTTACGCCCCTCAGATTAAGGTTCATTGCGGATTGTCGGTAAAAATGTAAAATGCCTCAAGGAAATTTTCTTAATATACTAATGAAAGTCTTTCTTTTTTTAGGGTTCCGTACCCAAAGGGTAAAACGGGACTCTATTGCTGAGACTTTGCTGTCCGTCCGTCCGTCCGTCCGTCCGTCCGTCCGTCACCAGGCTGTATCTCATGAACCGTAATAGTTACACAGTTGAAATTTTCACAGATGATGTATGTATTTCTGTTGCCGCTACAACAACAAATACTAAAACACTGAATAAAATAAATATTTAAGTCGAAATATGGCTTCGACGCTTCAGCGATACCTTTCGCTCCAAGAGATGGCGTTGCCTGTGGTTAATATGTATTCCGATGCATTTAGTTACCTGCCGGTCCAAGAGATGGCGTTGCTTGTGGCTAATATGTGGCTACTGATGTAAATGTAAATATTTAAGTGAGGCTTTCATACAAAAGGCCAGATTTTTTTGGCGTTTTATACATAATGGTACGGAACCCTTTGTGCGCGAGTCCAACTCGCACTTGGCCGGTTTTTTGAGTCTACCGAAATTTCCAAAGGTGCTATATATCTTTTTAAGTCCAAAGTCCAAACTAACTTCAAGGTTTGATGAGCATTCTTTACCTCGATTGCTTATTTATTCTTTGCTAAACAACGAACGGAGATAATTATACTAGAGTGAGGTATATCCTGATCGTATATGAGATTTTAACTACAATTTGTTTTTTATAGCTTGACTGTAATCCCATCTATGAACCGTACCACAGTTTCAAGGATGGTAAGGATTCCGCCGTAAAATATTTTAGGGTACAGTTGATAAGCAATGCAGTGGATTGCGAACACATAGTACCTAGGTACTTACTGCAATTAGAAGTGAATAAAATCCTTGAAAGACCAGATCCAAATTCAAGAGACCTGGTGACGGATTTTTCTACTAATGGACTATTCCTACACGTCGAAGAAAGAATTTAAAGTCAGTCCTCGTCTTCATTTACTTGCCAATGATCAAATTTAATTGCCACATTGTTATCACTGGTATCTATATCTTCCTTCACCTGGATGGAGCCGGAACAATAGATCACTGTAACCTATCGCGTATTTACTATTCAATCGGCCCATTGTCTCCCTATCGATTTTTTAAAAATAATAATCGAAAATTCGATTGTTCCTAGCGTTCTTTGATGCTTTGATTTTCGGGAAATGAAGTTAGGAGCTTTATCCTTGTGGTTCAAGTCAACCTTCCATGGTTGTGTAACCAGCTGGACGCCTTGGACGAAGTGCTGGTCCCAGGTCCCTACTGTTTGAGGTAGCTGGGCTTCGGACCGCGTAATTATTCTCGACAATCCTGAAGCACAACACAAATCAAATCAACAAATGATGTGCGTAATAGTAAGTCTGTTTGATTGCCTCTTCACACGTATCCTGGACCGATTGAGGGTCGGGCCACATTGATCGACGGCGATCGACGGTTTGTCCATACAAAAAGAGCGTAAAGTATGGAAAGCCGTACGCGTCCTTTCGCATCGACGAGCCGAACGGCTTTCCATACTTTACGCTCTTTTTGTATGGACAAACCGTCGATCGCCGTCGATCAATGTGGCCCGACCCTAAGATGAAATAAACGAGTATGGAGATTAAGAAAGTGCAAAGGATAGGTAGGATAGGAAATCACCCCTTAAAGGGGTTAAAATGATGGAGAACTTTGTATGGGAAATTGATAACTCAATCTTCATGACATCACTATGATTCTAATCAGATTGCGATAGAATTTTCCACACGGGTTTCGCCACACTGAACTGAAATGGGACATATGATAGTTACATATTTTCCTGATACGACGACGAGTTTACTAGTCAACGATAAGTACGTAATATATTTCTGTTTATGACTGTCCACATCAAGAATCTTCACCAAAATCTTATAAGACGAAGCCATAACCAAGTCCAATATGAGATATTTATCATTCGAATGTAATATCGGAGTCCACCGCCTTGCTCATCTCTTCTCGACCCTGCATGATATTACCATTCATTATGACGTTGTGACTATTAACAGTAAGTACATACATCTCTAGGCATATGTTGTATATTGTTTTGTATTGGATTTACTTTGAAAAACTCTGAAGAGGACAGGACAGCTTTGGAGGGCTCAAGACCGGTCAAAGTTGCGCCAGTTAGGGCGCATTCAAGTAGAACGCTGGTTACCGGCGCCGATCTGCCAGCGCTTATCGGCGCTTATCCGCGCAGGTAGTCGGCGCCGGTAGTCTCTATACTTTGTGCCGAACCAGAGCCGATAAGCGCCGACAAGTTCCGACCTGTAGCACGCACGACCGAGGTTATGTCAACGGACCAGTACCGATAAGCACTGGCAGATCGGCGCCGGTAACCAGCGTTCTACTTGAATACGCCTTTAGGAGAGACTTACGTCCAACAGGGCAGATTTTAGGGCTGATGGGTTGATGGATGTGTTAAGGTACCATTTAAAAATTCAAATATAGAAAACATGTATGCAATTACAAAATATGGTATCGATATTCGTATCACAAAAAATAGATTTACAAATTAAATCATACACAATACAATACATTATCAAAAATGCACAGTGGGCTCACTTGATTTTTTGAGGGCCAAAAAATCCGATGAAAAAATGTTTTATACGCAAACTATAAACATCGTCTTTGTATGCGTGCGGTGTTGATAATTTTATCAGAGTCCCGACTGCTGCTCGGGAGCCGTGATAAACGAGGGTATCCCGAGTGTATCAACAAATAAATTGATAAGATTGCCAACGCGTGCCGCAAGGTGCATGTCTGTATTAATGTCGCGATTACATTGATAAATATTGGTTTTCCGAGCCTCTATAGGTTATTCTTGTTTTCGTATTTGGAGACACTTTTGAGATTAGTTAAAATACGGCAGGTGCACAAATGACAGTGCGGGCCCGTTTTTATACGGGGATATGAAATAAGCTGAGTCAGATACCGCCCGGCTAATGTAATTCCGTCACAGTTTGAAATTAGACATCGGCTGGTTATTAATTATATACATTTTAAGTATTTTAACAGGGTCACATATTGAACTGCCAACAACAAGCACAACATTATCAATTATTGTATAGGAGGGTGTTATTGTGGTTTAGTGTATGAATGTAAGTTATAATCAATATATGATGAAAACCGGGGGAAAATAAAGAAAAGGGTACCTAGTAGTTACTGTTGCAAATGAAAAAAACCTCTTTTAAACTGCACTGTAAATTATGTATACTATCAAAACTAAATAAACATAGAAACAAAACAGCAATTGAGTAGTACAAGGATAATTTTAAATAATGTTACGGTTCATTAATAAGGTGCTGTTGATATCCCAAATAGCGAGTGTCCCGGTAAACCTCGCGGCCGGCATTTCACGTCTGAGCACCGTGACGACGAGCGTCGGCGTCGGCGGCGGCTGTCGGAAGCTTTGCCCGGTTCTGTACCAAACACCTTCACTCATCAATGTCATACTATTTGCATCCAAAATAAAATCACCAAAACATAAATGACATTAGGATTCCTTATAAGAGAACAAATATTTATCATATACAAATATACAATAATATTATAATAATACAATAATATACAAATATTTATCTACCACACAAATATCAGTCAAGTCGAAAATCCAACCTAGGACCTCTTGCTTCGTTGGCAGGTCCACTATTAATTCTACGAAAATGTCTGTCGGACAAAAAAAGGTGAATGTACTTCAAGTTATCAAAGTATCGAATTTATCGTTAGGTACTAAATCAGTTTTTAATTTTCAACAATTATTTCATTGTTTCTAACAGTCTCAAACTTCGAGTCTTGAGCGAGAAAAAATACGAAAACGAATCATACTCGTAGGTATGACCCCGATAGTTCCAAGTTGTATAATAAAGCTCACGAAGATTACTACTGCTATCTGTTTAGTTATATGTACTGTGGGGCGTGTAATAGAATGGGCAGCGTTATTGTTCTAGTTAATGCAAAACTTGAAAAGAGACCTAACATAGTACCTTGAAATGCTTCAAGTATTATAATTTCATGAAGCGTAATTAAATCGTTAGTTACAAATGTTAATAACGACCCTTAAGACGCAATGGTTACCATACCGTGCCAAGATAGAGGGAATTCTAGCATTGGGCTATGAGCGTGTCGCGACATTTACAAAAGAAATTTTACATCACTTTTCAACTTTGTCTTTTCAATTTTTCAAACGAAACTTTTCAAATATTATTTACTACGAATACAATTTAATCGATAAGACGGTAGCATTAGTTTTCCTTAATAGCCAGTCTAGACAAATATTTTCAAATGCTCTATTTAATAGACCGAAGTGTGAGAATTTTATCCGATGCTGTGTTTTTATGTAATTGTCGGCGCCAAGCGGACAATTCGCATTATAATGACGGCGGAACTAAGTCTAGTTAAGAGGCATTTTATTATAAAATTAATCTCAGGAGTCATACGTAACAATATTACACAGATACAATTGAATTACCTGACGTTAGTTGTGTTTGGTGACTTCGTTAATTTATGTTTATCTAACTGTAAAGTATTCGTCAATAATCATAATTGAAAGATGATTAAAAGCTTCATCATTTCTCTTCTCAATGCATTGTAATGTAGCCTACATGTATAGTACACTCAATTCGATCACGAAGTTCATATTATCGTCGAAGTCAATAGAAAAGCTGTGTGCAATAAAAGAGAAACTCAAAAAGCTCGGAGGCTCAAAGTTTTGCATTACTTTATGTTTCGACTTCCCACGTCCGCTTATAACAATACTTACAATTTCACCTAAACAAATAGAACGGACATGATCTTAAAATTCTTGTGTGGCAAATATTTAACGGTATACAAATTAAGCACCGTTCATATCTTCCGACACGTACCGGTACGAACTGAATCTAAAATGAATAGTTCTCAGAAAGGTTTCCAATTTGACAAAAACTGAGGATATTTTGTGTTCAAACGTTTCGGGATTAAATACATTTTTTCGTGCAACAGCTAAAGGAGTAGGATTTTGAACTTAATTCTGATAAACGATTATTTACGAATTATTTTCCTTTTTTAAATACGATTTAAGATAATCTTGACTTGAGTGTATCGTTATTTAAAATAGTTGTAACATCTATAGACAAAAATAAAACACATTGTTACAGAAATAACATTATAAAATTGCAAAATTGATTTCAACAGAAAATCGGTAATGATTTAATGATTGTAACAATATTGATATAATTATGTCTATCCTTTTAGATAATAAATAGATTGTTTGCAAATATTTTACAAATTGTAACGCGCCAGCCGACCCGAGACTCCCCGGTGGGTCAAAAATGCGGAACCTGGAAAAAATTCTTTTGTACGTACCTTTATATTCAATTTACACCTCTGTGTTGTCCTACTGGACGGGACCAAATGACCACGCAAAAAACTTCCATAGATTTTAATCGGAATTCGGAACCTATCGTCCACTACCTCGGTTTTACATTCCATAACATCGAACAGGCTAATGTTTTTTTACTTAATGAAATTACGTCAGAGTTAATCCAGGGTTGACCATTTTATCTCTCGGTGCTGTTTGATAAGGTTTGTTTATTGTGTTTGGTTGACATTAGCAGACTAAACTAAACATTTTTACTAGCACTAAATCAATGTGATGGACAGCATGACTATTATATACTTTATGTTGGTAAAGCCAGTGTTCTATTTGGATGGAAAGTAATTATAAATTGCATACTACTGTCTATGTCTTTTTATACATAGGTGCGAAAACATAATCGTGTTTCTTATTTTTACAATCAAAAATTCTGTCCACTACCTTCTAATATAATTGTTTGTTTCAAATTCTCCTGTGAACGTTTAGTTAATTGTTAATCCAGATGTCGTTTACCAAATCTTGTTCCATCCTAATAATCGCGTTGATAGATATTTTCTCAAGCGCAAGAAATTAAATCACTCAATACAAATACGACATTTTTTCAACATCGTTACGTTCGGTTCTATTGGGGGACCAGGGTACATCATTCGCAACTATAACTCCATTCGGGGTAGCCGTAAACCAAACATAATTACACATAATGTTACGTACCACTATAGAAATGTATCGTCAAGAATTTTACGCCCATTTCTCCATAATAGCCGTGCATGGGCTGACAAACAAGGGTGATGGATGCGTCGGCGGTTACAAAAGGACCATTGACAATGTTCCTACCTCTATACCCAATTATACTTTTCACGTGCCTAGTGGGATTTGGTCCACCCGCGTCGACAGCGACCAACCAGTGGGCAAAAAATTTCGGACATGAGACCGTAATTTAGAATGCTGTTACTAACAAAATAGATTATTTTGTTGGCAATGACCTTTTTATTTTGAAAACATAACTACATTTATATTAGAATAAACAACTAAACTTGATTAGAATTGATTGATTAAATCATTGTAATACGCAATTATGTCTTCTAGCTCAACCCAAAATCTCTTGTGTCTGAAGTAAAACAGTAGACAGTACAATAGTGAACCTTCACACTTCACAGTAAGGTTGCAGACTTGTCAATGAAACTTCTACTTCAAGAGCACCAAACTAGAAGGGACATCGTGCAGTTTCCCCAATCGCTTGGCGCACGACTCTTGATGAAGCTCGCAGCAGTAAGCCCTCGTGAATCGCTGGCCGCAGTATTGGCACTTAAACAGACTTGGACGTCTTCGAGGTAGATCAAGCACGTGGCGACAAACACAGCAGTCCCTGGACAAATAAAATTGTATTAGACCTAATCGCTTTTTAACAATGAAATATTCCTGAAAACAAGTGTCCTCTGAACCCTAGTTAAATGCAATAAATCAAGGAAATACGCCTTTACGGTAGAAATATTATCTTATAGAACTTTTTCTCTGCAACTTTTCATACTCATGCATTCTCATTCACTTTAATTATTCACCAACTTATAGATTTAATTAATCATTATTGTTTATACTACCTTGTTATTCCCAACTCATGCTTCTGTATATGATCGGTCAGTGCCGAAGGTTTCATAAAAGCAGCTCCACAGATGTTACACACATATTCAGATTCAACAACCCCGTGGGAGGGACCTTGCAGCCTCGACAAATAAGAGTAATAGTCAATAGTCGGTACATACGACATAAGTCTTCGTATTGTTACCTCTGTAGATTCCTTCAACATAGCGAGCAGACTCAAAGGATCTGTATTAACAGCTATTGCTGTTTTACTGTAACCGGATTTGGGTATTTCTTCTATTATAATATTACGATGTTTTAAATATGCTGCTTCAGATAACGAACGTGTCACCTCAGTAGATATTTCTCTTGTAGGAATCGTTACCGATATTTGAACGGAGCATGGGTACGTTTCCTCAACGGATGACCTTTTCAACGTAACAAATTGTTTCTGTCCAATGCCCTTCGAAAGAATGTCATTAATTTTAGTCAAATTCTCATCTATAGTTTGAATTCTATTCATGGTTTCTATTGAAGAATTTCTCGTAGTTCCACAACTATCATCAACGAGTCCGCACACAATTTTCTCTTTTCTTGCGATGTTACACATATCACTTCTTGTGTAGTTTACATTTCTTTTTCCCAGTTTTGTATACTGATGAAAATTTTTGTGTTGAACACATTTGGTTTGCATTTCTGTTATAAAATTGTTAATAGAATGTATTAAATGATCTAGTTTCTCTTCAATACAATCTAGTGAGCAGTTTCTCAAATTAGTATCTGGGCAGTAACACGTCTCTACTGCTGCTTCCTTAATTGGTACATCCTTGGAACATTCTTTTTCATCCACAACATGGTTTGTATTACACCCTTTTGATATCCTACCGTTTACACTTTTCGAAGAGATTTTTTGAAATTCTGTCTGTGTAGATGCACATTGCAAGGCAGTGTTTGTACTCCTGCTATTACAAGCAACACAAGTCATTTTCGGGCCACATACTAATTCTTTATTACTTATTCTTTTAAGACCTTCACTTTCAAGCTTTTTTTCTTCATTAATAGTTTTGAATAATGGTTTATACCCCCGATTCGTTAATCGTTTCATTCTTTCCCTCTCTAGCATGATTAACCTTCCATGAGAAGAAGTAGGAAAGCACAATCGATTTGTTTTAAATGGAATATAACTTGTTGATGTTTCAACACGTGATGGTTCAGGTGAAATGTTAAAATCATTGTAATTAATTGGTCTAGTATTATGTGGATTGTATAAATCTTGAAGTAAACTCTGACAATGGTTAGAATGTTTGACCGGATACTGTGTATTATAAATATCTTCAATATTATCAAGCGTTCCAAAGTCAGAAATGTATTGTAATGAAGTCGCAAGTTTCACTTTACTGTCTGCGTTGTGTTTTCTCCTTAAATCATTTATATAATTTTTCCAATTTTCCATCTCTTTCTCCTTTTGCCGAGCGCTCGCCAATTCCGTGACAAGTCTCCGTAATTTGGCATTTTTCACCATGGTTTTGTATAAAAGCTCTTGATTATAAAAATTAGTGACTGGTCGACAATATGTAGTTTTATCAGAACAAGTCTTTTCGTGTTCACTTTCAGATAGCTTCTCACTGGCTTGATCATAACTCTTCGTAAAGGTTACTTTTGTGTTAACTCCATAATTTTGTTTACTCACATGTTTATCAGTAGCACATTTATCAGAAGCACTCGAAGGATATTTTATTTCTGTATGTAAGTACCGCGAACATATGCTTTCAAAGGAACTTCTCATTGACGGATTTCTTTGCTCATCCAGCGTACACGTATGTTCATTTGGAGGGGTTATAAATTGATTTGTTTTAACTCTATCACAATATAACTGATCTTTATTTTGATTGTAATGAGAATCAGGCTTCTGTGTATAACTTCTATGATTAAAACTAATAAAGTTTGGAGATATGTGACTCTCGCCGTCGCGGATGCACAAAGCCTTTGGGTAACGTCTCAAACATTCTATTTCCGTTGTATACTCACTTTGTAAATCCATAATTCCAACACAAAAATTTATATCACAAGCCGATGTTTATTTGACACTCGTAACTTCACATCTTCACAATTTTTATTATCTATCACATTATCTATCAACTTGAAATATGACAAGATGTTTCTTCGTTTCTTGTAAGAATTAATTCATAATGTTCAAATATTTTATCTACGCTAGTGCATTATGCTTGCCTGTTATATTAGTGCAAGCAAGACCACAGCAAGACTAATAATAAATAAAAAAATGGGTCTAAATTAAAATATAAAATCCTCTTCATAAAGTTTTCCTCTCCAACACGTGTCATACTACATTTTAGGTTTGATAGACATGTATATTATACACATCACGTATCACAATACATCTGCAAACATTGTTCCATTATATGAGAATGGAACGGACTGTGAGGAGGGCTATAAATTTGGGTTTTTAGAGGTAAACAAAATGTAAATAAAGACATTCAGGTCCTAATGCGTCGGCAACGGAACAATGCTGGAGTGAAGGACCTCCTCGGGCCTGAGGTGTGTGGCCTCCGAGAGACTCGCTATAATCTGATAAAATACGACGAAATAAAGTTGCAGTTAACTAACGAAATATATCTTTTAGATTTTTATCTAAATGATTAACGGTTATCAGTATTTAAATATAAGTAGGAGTAATTTACAAGGTTTGAACCTGTTCTCATAGACCTAAACCATTAGTACATTTTAATTTAAGAATTTTAAAATTTTTAATACTAACAAACGATAAAGTTTAATCAGGAGCTTATTAAATAACATTTTTCATAAAGCTTGCATATATTTTTAACTACATCATGAAAGAACAATAAAGTGCACGAGTACAGGTAATTATTTCATAGTCCAAAATCATCGATACGTACAACCTTTTATAGAAACCCCTAGCTTAATAGCAATAATTTACCTATTTTAAAACAATTTAACCTCGAAAACATTGCCGATGGCTATCTGCAATGGAATTATAAAAAATAAACGCCACGCATAAAATTACAAACTCATCGGCATTATACAACCAATTTAGATAATACATCGTCACAACATGCTCTTTTTGTCCCCTTTTTTATTTAATTTCCAATGTTATGTTTGCATTTATATTAGTTTCTTCAGTAAGAGACACGCCCGTGCCTCGTTCGCAGGTTGTCATAAGATTATGTTAATCGTCCCATAGAATATTCATCGAAAAAAATCCACCCTAACACCCTTACGTTCTGTCGCTTGATGTCGTATCTGTTTGTCTGGTAGTTTATGTATACCACTATAAATGATATTGAATGTAGCCATTCATTCGTCATGTTATTACTTTCGTGACAAACTTTTGTTGTATAATGTTTGCAGTTTCCTAATGTCTATCTACATTCGTTCGTTAGGTTGTTAGAAGCCCACACGACGACCCTCAAAGTAATATTAACGTCAAGATTGTCTGAGACTTCAATAAAACAAGGCAAGTCCTTAATTAGGTCGGACACTAACAAAACTGTGTAAATATTTGTGATTTCGCCTCAGTAGGTCATGATGAGTCGTAGCCCGCAGATACCGATTCTTGAAGTCAATAAATCGACTACCTAATTAGATAATAATAATTTTCCGAGTTTCGTGCTTTGCTTTTCTCGGCTTAATTAACTTTCTAAATGCTGTTGTAAAACCATTATCCACTGACTGACTTATAATCCCAAAAAGATTTTACTGTGTGATTTTTCCAGATAGAAGACAATAATAATATTTTTTCAGTGTCTTAACGTCTTAATCTATTCACGACGAGTTTGAATACGCCACTCTGTTCTTATAAGTTAAACGACCTGTCATTAAACTCATTAAAATTCCATAAATTTCGTTGCCAACCATAACTTTTTAATTAAATACTAGACATGCGAGAGCGATGCACGACATAGATATTAAAATTAAGCATTAATTTCAATCATACCGCTGTATTAAATAAATAAGAGGGCGTTAAAGTTACGATGAAACGGCTCTAATTTTCCTACTGATTTCCCCTCGACGACGTTTAAATAGTAATTCGATTACCATACTCGAAGCACGAGAACTCTTATAAACAACTTGAAATGGAACACAAAAGATTGCCCTTCTAAGGGTCACCTTATAAAGTAGTCGCCCAAAAATATACCCTGTGAAACCCCTTGCCTTTATTATTCCTTACATTATTTCTAAATGGCTGAACACTAGGTTTTTCCAGTACAATAACTAATCTTTATTTCATAATGGATTGATGGGCTTACTTTTCAATAATTTAACGTCCCTATCGTCGTAAGTCCTACATCTAGTAGAGCTAATATGTTTACTACATGTTACCTTTTAATTCAATGTAGGTATATAATATAAGAGATTATACAAATTGAAAAGACGATGATAATATAATGAAAGCTAGTACATACAAAATATTAACAAATATCGGTGGTGTTATGGCTTTTGCTTCGATGGGAGAATCCAAAGCCACATCTCGTGCGCCGAGACGAGGCCCTTCAAACGAGTCCCTCGACATTATAAATTAAAAGGTAATTCGGGTGAATGAGATGAGGATAAAAAATGTCTTTGTAAAGGCGCGACGTATGAACGGGACGAAACTATTGCATTGTATTAACATAATGGTTTGTCTACATGCTTACACGATTGTGCTTCGGGTCGTGGTATTTTTTTCTGTTTGATCTTATTATTCATAGGTAAGCATTATTGTATCGTGGCCAGTCCTCGGGTACCGTGTATATTAGGGTTCTTTTGCTCCCATCACTCCAATCATTATTGGAGCACGAGCACTTACAATGTTGATATTATTTTCTAATCGACAACTCCCATAATGTCATTTGATTTCGCTAGATGTGGTCAGTGAACATACATGTTTATAGCATGCTTCGCCATAAAGCCTTCTTCATTCATTAATTTTGAGTTGAATGGTTTTCTTTCTGTAACTTGACTGATATCTTTGGTTTAAAAATTTACATCTTTAAGCCCAATAAAATTATTCTCTAAAATAAGAGTTTGTAGCCTATATTGCATTACTTTTCATTGTAAGTTAGTAATAAATGCTTAAAAAAATGCTTTTCAGACGACTAAAAAGCGAAGTACATATTTTACTAGTTAAACCCACCATACAAAGATGAACCTCCTACCTATAAAACGTATTATTTGGTTTGCTGTTATAAACTTGGACATGTTTTTCTTTTCAATAAAATTCCCATGAACGGAACCCATCAAAGGCTATGAGTACTATTTACAGTGTTTTTTCACACCAGCGTCTTATGTGAGGAATGCGAAGTTTGGGAGATTACGTCGGCGACGGACCGTCACAGTTGCCATGGTTACCCATTGTTGGGCACCATCAATGAATGCTTCGAGCATTTGAAGCCTCAGTTTTTTTCCAACGCAAAGCTTGTTATAAACACCGAATGCATTTTATCGTTTGCGCTTGTTCTTGTTCAATTTCGCAAAAACATAGATTCGTTTTGAAGTTGGTTTGTTATAACGGAATGCCACTTTGATCACTTTAATAAACACTTGACGTATCAAATTGTTATGCTCAGATTATAGAACCAAAAGGTCTATAATCTGAGTTGTTATGTTGTATCTTAAATGTTAATTTCATTTACATCATACCATAGATACTATTCATACTAATCTTCTTTAAGCAAGAGGGTATATTTGTTTGTTTAATTGTAGTTCTTCCAAATCAAAATAGAGCAATGAATCGGTTTGATTTTTGGAATGGATATACATGAAGGACTGCAGGGTTCATAGGCTACAGGCAATGCAGAACAAAGGTCATATTTCCACTGAAAAACACTTAAAACGAATAACATGTAATTCTGAATAGCTCTGCAAAATTAAGTGTTAAGAATGAGTGTATTGGCAATGTAGATAATTCTTTTGAAACGTAAACTTTGCTGGACAGTCCGTCCACAGCAGTAATCGGACCAACCAAATTTCGAAGCAAGAATTAAATTGAACAAATGCACATAGAGATAAGACAACAAAAGGAAAAACCTATCGAGCCAGACAAACAAAGCTATCAGCTATCGATAACACTTAACGGAATTTTCCCAAGTCTCCCACGGTAGTGACGGCATTCCTTCAAACAATGACAGAGTGCTTATCATCGCTAAATTTTCTCTATCCACGCCCATAACTAACGTTTCTAGACGTGTTTCATTTACATTATCTTCCAGTGGATCAGTCAGTACGACACAATTAGCTGGAATCCCAGAAAACTCTGTAAATAAACAAACATTATCCGAATTTAAATTGGATTAAATTTTTGAATAGTTTGATTACTAATGACCTAAAATAGCTTACTCCTTATTTGTATCAACGTGATTAGTGAAGTATTTTAAAGTTAAACATGACCAAACGAGACAGTGCGTTGCTTTCGATATCTCGGGCTGAGGTCCATAACCAAGTCTGTGCCTGTATGCCTGTTTGCCCCTTCCATATCATCCAGGAATATCAATCGTGAGGCGCTACCTTAACACTCTGAGAGATAATACCGATAAGGGCCAAGATAAAACTAAGTAACCGACTCCTGAATCAATTTATCTCCGAACCCCGAGAGGGTCTCAGCTAGGGTTGCCATTCGGTGTTAGTTTTCCAAAATTATAAATGTGCATGTAAACTGCAATTAACTGCTTTTTAAAAATCTGTACAGTTTTCAAAAACAAACACTTTATATATTTTGGCCTGTAGGCCCAAACGCTGCATAATCCCCGTCAAATTATTCCTTGTAAGAACTGTATTAAATCTCAGAAATAAGAACCAATGAGTTGGTAATATAGATGGCAGCCCTCATAGAGCGGAATGCGGAGAACGCTGGTCGGTGAATAAATCCTTCCAAATAAAACGCGGCAGAACACGAAGTGCGTTTTAGATGGTCTTAGGGCCCGAATAAAAATGGACGATGTTTCGATATGTTTTATTTAATGGTTTTTGTGCGACCACGCCTACAAGGATTAGGTCTCGATTCTAATTTCTTAAGACGAAGCCGCTTTGGATTTGGTATCAGTTTTTAAATTAATATTATGTTTTGGTAGTGTTTGTTAGTGACAAAGATCTTTTATAAAACATTGAGCAAAGTTAGATAAATGCCAGTTATTTATTAATAATTTAACTTTAATTAATACGGTGGCAACCGTTACATTAATTAAAGAACTATACAGTTATACTTCACTCTCACATAATTTAACCATACTAACAATATTTAATTTTACTTCCACTTATTCACAATTCAAATAGTCTATACTTATAGGATATGTTTTACCATGCATCTTCAGGCAAATTCAGTCAGTCGGTTCTCTGTTTTAATAGGAAGCTGTTGTCAAGTTATTTGCCTTAATCACAGCTACTACGATGCAGGTTGGCTATAACACCTCTTGCACTTCACATGACAGTAAATCTAGAATATGCCCTGGGCTTCATCAGCTACCAAAAGAATCTTGTCTGCCTCGTGTCTTGCAGTTAACCTAAAACAGATAATATACCCAAGTAAAAACGCTTAGCCTTAAGCCGAAACTCCGCAAAAAATTCAAGGAATGTTAATGGAGACGCCGACAGCCTCCGCGGAGGAATTAGGTTCATTATTTTATATTAAAAATGAGAAGCATCGTTTTATTTTGGAACATTATGGCCCATTTTGGCAGGTATTCTAACTCTGCATACCACTAGCAGCTTTAAATTAACAAAGTTATTTGAACTTGCACCAGTTTTGTCGGATTTAAAGGTAAAGTAACCTTAACTTTCAAAAAAATTTGGAAGGATCCCATTCCCATGGTCAATAATTCTGTACACGCTAAATTATGTCTAAATTATTTTCATTCCCAAGTCTGCTGGAAGAGTTTCCTTTTTGGAATAGCAGTTCTTATGTAGCGTTTATTCAATCAATTTTTATGTCATGATAGTAATGGGCACTTCGAGAGGGAAATTGCAACAATCTTTTTTTTTTATTGAATTAAGGTAGCAAACGAGCATGCAACACCACTCTTCCGCTGCCGCCCATGGCAATTGTGACCGACTTAGAACAAAACCCAGTTTAGGGACTAGGGTGGTTAGTCCAATTAGTGGATGGTGTTAGAATGTTAGTTGGTTAGTTTGTTAATAAGTATGAGGACAGGGACTGTTAGTGATAGTTAGTCCTGTTAGTTAATATTAGTATTGTCCAGTTAGTAATGATTAGTGTGAGTCTTGTTCCAATTCGGTCACAGATGCGTTGCTACCCCTGAGGTCTGAGATGGACTGCTGTGTTACGGGAGGTATTTATCAATGTGTTTAGGTCGCTTTCAGTTGATACACATCACTAGCTGGGCTTTTGTAGGTTTTCTACTGCTAATATGTTACTTATTCTTCTTAAAGGAACTCACCTAATTAAATTCCTTCTATGAATGAAACTAATCATCCTTCATCATCTATCTATTTCCAATCGTCGAAACCAACACGCCCAACATTCTCTCCGGAGGTCTCGAGCTCGACCGATCTCTCTTCTTTATCTTTCCTCATTAAAATCTTTAATCAACTTTTCTAAAACAAAGCAACACCAACAGCAGATCAATCAATTAGTAAACGTCGTAAACCCAATTGGATTAGATCGTAGCGCCACAAAAAATAGGTGTGGAGAGGAGGCGACGACGGCCGGCGGCCATGGAGCCTCCACTTTTAATTATCGTTTACCAGCGCATTGTTTGAGTAAAAAATGTAGATAAAAAAATATTTAAGGCCCCGTATAAAGTTGTCTCAGTTCGATAGGAACCGATCGGTTCGGCCGTAGAATGTAACTGCTCTCGCGGCTGCTGTCACGGAATACGAAACAACCGGACAGGGAATCGAAAAGATGTCCATTAAAAACCCTCAAATTGATTTCAAATCCATATAAAGAAACGCGAAGTATATTCAGTTATAGGCAAATCAAAGAGGCAAATATAAAAAAGACAGAAATGATTAAAAAAATATTAGTTAAACGTAAACTTAGTAGGTACCATTACTCTACCTATACATTTCAATAGTAAACTCTATTCCAATAAGTATTACTGAAATGTTTGACTGTTTTTATTGTAGCAATTGATTTAAATAATGACACTTTAAAAAGTGTAAAGTATTGTAATAGATTACCAAATTTTATGGGTACTCGCCGAAATTGTTTTATAAGTTGCAAAACAGATTAATGGAATTTCCGACGCGATCGCCGAACTGTTCTTCAATAAATAAACGTCGTGTCCTCAAATAATTGAGCGTAGTATTTTACGTTCTGTCTCACAGGGTCCAGTCGGCGGGCGGCACTTTACATGCGACGATTTCTGGGACGATACCTTAATATTAAGTACTCACATAATATATGTATTTTGAGATGTTTGATATGCTTACCTACTTTGTTTTTTAAAGCTATTTTAGGTAACTTAATGTAGATATTTTTGACTAGCTCGGTGTTAGCTTAAAATATCAAACTCAGTACGAAATTAATTAATCAAAGAGGTGATCACTGCTCGGACATTGTAATACATTTTAGCTTTACTAAAACACTAATGCGAAGCAAATCACATCACATTTTTTTAAAGTCGTCATCCGTCCGTAATTCCGTATCTATCAGGTTTTCATTGATATTATCAAAGACATAAAAGACAGTTTTTCTTTTAGATTTGTTTAAAGTCAAATACCAAATCGTAGTCGTCCCGTCATTCCCAAAGGGTCCATTTCGGACCACAATTTTTTAGCGTCCCCGCCGTGATTTCATGGCGTTAGGTTCCCACACGCGGCGACCGCCGACTTCGTGATTTTTTCAACCCGAGTCCGAGTGATGTCTATTTCAAAGCTGTTGATATATCTACGTCTCTTTATCTGTGCCCCAAATGCCTACAAATAATAGAAAAACAGCGACCTGTTTCGGTTGAGGCTTCGGCGAGTTGGTTACGTTACGTGCTTTGTTAGGAAGTGATCTGGCTATTGTTTTTAAATTGTAGACTAAGAAGGTGAGGACGAATTCTGAATTCATTGTCACTTTATATGTATGTCGCCGTGGCTCAATCAATACAGTTTGCGCAAAGCTTAACATATTGCTCCTGTTTTCGGAAAGCGAACGCAAGCCAAAATCAAGGATAATAAATATGTAATTTCACGTTTATATATTTCAATTAAAACACTAACAATTAAACAAAAAAATATATTATCTATTAACGATCATTGTTACGCCTTTAAAGCAAAATCGGATGTTGATCCTCAGTATAAAGTTAAAGTATATATTTATATATCAATCTAAAATAGCAATTAATACATGTAATGTAATTCAGATCAAGTACGCTACACGCTTGTTTGCTATTAGTAAAAAAGCATGTAGACAAAAATTTGCCAAAGTCAAATTCAAAGCGGTCTAGACTCTAGACCACTCGAGACCAGACTGGCCTCGGCCGGCTGATACGACCCAGACATTGGAGTCAATAATAACTGTATCCATTACCTGATTGCTAATGTGCTTAATTAATTATATTAATCTGCTAGGACTGGGCGCTTGTCTGCTGGATGGAACAGGCTAAACTGAATGAGAAGAGTTCGATGACGAGGTCTATAATAACAGGTCATACGAGTAGCCCGATTTTAAAACAACTGATCTCACTAATCGAAATCTGCGATTCTTTACACCAAATAAATTAATTATTAAAGCTACCTTAATTTTTATGCTGGATATAGAGAAATAATATTATGGAATGACGAACAAATTTTAAAGCTGTTTTGCACTCCTTCCATGACATTTACCTTCCATATTCAAGTAGATGCAAACACAATATCAAGAGCCTGATGATATTTTTTAAAATACGATTAACTGGATAAACTAAATACATGAATGGCGTAAACAAATGTTTCGGATTCTTCTATCGAACAAATTATAACGAATAACACCATGAAAAATATCGAGAGAAATACGAGTATCAATCTAGCCTCACTTTATGCATCAGATTCCTACTACTGAACTGAACAAATACATCAGTCCTCAAAAGCAGCATATGACCTTTATCTAGTAACTGCAACAAGTTCTGCCTAAGGTTTACACCAATGTACTTACATCGTACACCATACTTACCATAGAGTGAACCGTCTTCAACTTCCACCAATATAAAACCCGAAATGATCTTCAACTTAGAGCGACGAGACAAAAACAAACTTCAATCTTGTATGCCCTCCTACGAGATCAAACAACCCAATTAGTTCCGATAGATCGGGATTCCCTAATCAACCACCACGCAGGTGGTCCGGCCGCCCCGCCCAGCGACAATATTTGCGCAGGGCCTCTCATCATCACACCTTGTAATTATCGCGCCGAATTGTTTGTCCAGAGCCGCCCGGCAATCACAGTGTTTTTGCCAGCCCCTGTCGGATTACGAAAAACTCTGGTCGTGAGTAATGGCCGCTATTTTATTGGCACAAATGGTCTTTGTGTTGAACTAACTTATTTTATGAACTCCTCGTTAGGCTAAGGTATGAGAGTTGATTTGGTTCAAGCTTTGGTCAAACTGTCTTTGATGGTGGTGCTATTTATAAATAAGTATGTAGAAGCTATAAGGTGGTTGAGATTCTAAATTTGAAAACCTCGCGCGATATTAAGTTGGCGCGCTTTACATTCTGTACGAACATAGTTGAGGTTAATATTTTAATGTTATTTTACTGATTCGTTGTTAGTTATTAAAATACAGTTATAACTTAACGATAATTCCTTTTTGATAATTAGATGATTTTTAATAATGAAAGTTATTAGACTGAGATCTGTTTTGAAAATTGTATCAAGTAAACACGTGGCGTATTTCCTTTCGCGCCAATTGAACAGAGCTGTTCGGAGAAAAGGGCGCGAAGCCTATCCTTTAAAAGAGCATGCACTGGCTTGTGCAGGCAGTCTATCTTCGGATTAGACTCGAATAAGAGCTCTGCTCCCAACAGAACTGTTGGTTTACCTGGTACAGTCTAGCACTGTATATTGCATAGTGCGGAATTGCTAACGCGATACCCTATGCTCTAGCTTAGTAATAAGCTATTCGGGTGGTAGTGATATCACTATACGAACATAGAGAACTTAGGTTCTGTTCGTCTGCAGTGTAATGCTGTATTCGGGTAGTAGTGATACCACTATACGAACATAGAGAACTTAGGTTCTGTTCGTCTGCAGTGTAATGCTGTAATCGGGTGGTTGTGATACCACTATACGAACGTGTAGAACTACGGTTCTGTTCGTCTGCAGTGTAATGCTGTAACCGGGTGGTTGTGATACCACTATACGAACGTGTAGAACTACGGTTCTGTTCGTCTGCAGTGTAATGCTGTAATCGGGTGGTTGTGATACCACTATACGAACGTGTAGAACTACGGTTCTGTTCGTCAACAGTTTAATACTGTTCCGGGTGGTTGTGTTACCACTATACGAACGTAGAGAACTACGGTTCTGTTCGTCGCCATTTTAATATTGTTTTATTATTCTGGGAATTATAATTGATTGTAACTAGGGTGATTAGTGTGTAGATTAATCTTTTGTGATATCTTTGTAATATCTCTGTTAATGTCTCTTAAAAATAATCTCTTAATAATACCTAATCTCTGTAATATCTCTTAAGTGTGTAAAATAAACTTTCATTGTTATATCGTGACTACTTAATCCCTGCAACATGGGATCTCCAAACCCTGACATACCGCTCTTTAGCTTAGCCTTAGCTTGCCTCCTGATCCGACATCAGAAGTGGGATCAGGACAAGCGCAGGTGTCGCAGGGTGAGGAATTCATGGCGTGCAATATTAGAATTTTAAAACCGTAACATGGATCAATTAATCGAGGTTATTAGTACGCCTAATACTAATATCCCTGCACCTGTAATAATACGCTTGCCCGAATTTAATCCCTTTTTATTTTATAATCTGCCTAATTCTAATGTGATATGCACCAAACAAATTTTAAGTTTACCATTGTCGGTTACCACTTAGAGATACTTTTTCATGTAATACTGGATGAGTTTTTAGTTGCAATATTATGAATAGCCGTGAGATTTTAAAACTAGGATCTAGTGTTCTTCTTCTTAGTCGTTTCGTTCTTGGCAGAACGGTCGTGGTCGTCATTGGAGGGTTGTGGCACGCTTAACCAAACGTCTCCACTCCTCTAGTGGATCTAGTGTTAGTATAACCGAAAATAGTTTCAGTATTTAGAAAATTAAAGTAACTGAGACAGTGGAGTTTAACGAAAGGTGAACTTGTACTTCTTGTAGAGCCATATAAGACTGTCCATCACCGAACGTACAGACTTACCCCTGATGAAAGACAATTAGTGTATTCTAAAATTAATGAACTGCTTGATGCCCAAATAATTAGACCTAGTTATTGCCCATTTGCTAGTCCTATTTTGTTAGTCAAGAAACGTTATGGTTCTGATAGGGTATGTTTGGATTACCGTGAACTTAATAGCAATACTGTACCAGATAGATTTCCACTGCCTCTTAAATCAGAAAAAAAATGTTAGATTATCAGATGGCATACTCGTTGTATTGTACATGCATTATTGACGCATGTGAATAATACAGCATTTAGTTTGTAAAAAGACATTGGAAAGGTTTATGAACACTATTCGTTTGATGGAATGTCTGCGGGACAATACATAAACTGAATTAAAGTTTTTAAAAGTTTGTTATAATAGCACGATAGGATTGCAACTAAAATACTTCATTATTTTATTACTAGAGTTACCTTATTTACGTGTTTTTAAGTTAAAGGTTTCATTGTTGGAACATAAAATGATTATTGTGTTACAAAGTAGTGACTATCCATTCAATTTAATCATGAGATTATCTGTTTACTATTATTTTGTTATTTGGTATTTTTTTTGAATTGTTTAAGTCTGATTTATTAAATGAGAATTTTGATAAAATGAAACTAAATATGTCAATAATGAGTTTAGAAGTTTAATATTCAGATCTAAGTATTAAAATTAGAAAATTATTATTAATTGTTTTTATGATTTTGAAATAAATAAGTTACTAGGTATGTAACATTTAAGGTACCTATCTATGTATGGTATTGTCAGATCGGTTTTGCTCTCATACTTTGCAGATGTAAGTTAAATTATTTGGACTAATTGATAATGGTTCATTGAATTAGATTTAATAGAAACTTCATGTAAAAAGTTTTCAGTAAAAATTGACTCTCTATTAAATAATATTCACTTTTGGACTTGTTGATAAATAGCCAAATGACTGGTTTATTTTTATGCACTGAATATTAATGTCAGGAAATAGTATAGACAGCATTATAGTGACGTAGTGGTCAACTAATAAGACTTCTTTATTTTATTGAGAGATTAAATTCCAGTCAACTTGTTTTGTGTTGTGATAATTTGTTTAAGAAAAGTAACATTTATGAGAAATGTAAAGTTTGTTTTGGATTAATCTTTGGTGAC
Source organism: Hesperia comma (assembly GCA_905404135.1). Taxonomy (NCBI): domain Eukaryota; kingdom Metazoa; phylum Arthropoda; class Insecta; order Lepidoptera; family Hesperiidae; genus Hesperia; species Hesperia comma. The sequence goes on from FR990031.1 coordinate 563,694, forward strand.
ATGTTCATTTATTTTAAGTACAAGCTATTATGTTTTGAGCTGACGAAAAAGTAAATATTATGAAATTAAATCCGTAGAAATTCCACCAGTTAATTTGTTATGGGAGATATTGTTTAACCAGTACGTTTGTTTGACATAATCATTTTTATAACCTGTTATGGTTTAATTGTGGTTTTTGATAGCCATGTCATTGTGATTATAGTGCCTGAAGGTCAAGTTGTTGAATTTGATGTGACAATCAATGATGTTTGATGATTTAGTGGATAGGGGAACGCCCGATCGAGGTGTGTCCCATGATGTTGTGCTCGGTATGTTCTTTAAGTACCAAGCAAGGTGATGATTGTTCTGTTACTGACATAGCTACAATTTACAGGATGTCTAACTTGACTCTTGTTCGGGTTGTCTATCAGGACTTGACGCCAATGATGGTTGTCTAAGTATCTTGTCTTGACGCCTAAGGATGTCTATTTTGACTCCAATTTTTGGATGTTGATCTTGACTCCCATGCGGGATGTCTATTCAACTCTAATTTATGTCTGTAACAGTTTCAATTATTATAACTATTGTTTTTTTAAATTATTTATGATGGAATCACGATTTTTCTTTAAAAGTAATCTGATGATGAGATAATGACCTTCAGCCACTTCGGTTCATGGGTGAACTGTGACAATTTGTGTGAAAATACTGGTTTGATAATAGCTCAATGTTTTAATGTTCTAGTCACATCAGTTGGACATGTTGATAATTGTTATGGTTTAAAACTAAAATGTATCAGCTCAGACAAGATATTTAAGAGCGCCATTATTGTTTCTGAAAATAGACATTGTAAAAGTCAGATAAAGACGAAATTTGAGACTTTTGAGAATGACTTTGTAGTAGGTCAGAAAGGCCGAACGATATTTAACCATTGTTTTGTTACAAAGCCACACGAGGACGTGTATGATGTCAGTTCTGGCCGTGTAGAAGCTATAAGGTGGTTGAGATTCTAAATTTGAAAACCTCGCGCGATATTAAGTTGGCGCGCTTTACATTCTGTACGAACATAGTTGAGGTTAATATTTTAATGTTATTTTACTGATTCGTTGTTAGTTATTAAAATACAGTTATAACTTAACGATAATTCCTTTTTGATAATTAGATGATTTTTAATAATGAAAGTTATTAGACTGAGATCTGTTTTGAAAATTGTATCAAGTAAACACGTGGCGTATTTCCTTTCGCGCCAATTGAACAGAGCTGTTCGGAGAAAAGGGCGCGAAGCCTATCCTTTAAAAGAGCATGCACTGGCTTGTGCAGGCAGTCTATCTTCGGATTAGACTCGAATAAGAGCTCTGCTCCCAACAGAACTGTTGGTTTACCTGGTACAGTCTAGCACTGTATATTGCATAGTGCGGAATTGCTAACGCGATACCCTATGCTCTAGCTTAGTAATAAGCTATTCGGGTGGTAGTGATATCACTATACGAACATAGAGAACTTAGGTTCTGTTCGTCTGCAGTGTAATGCTGTATTCGGGTGGTAGTGATACCACTATACGAACATAGAGAACTTAGGTTCTGTTCGTCTGCAGTGTAATGCTGTAATCGGGTGGTTGTGATACCACTATACGAACGTGTAGAACTACGGTTCTGTTCGTCTGCAGTGTAATGCTGTAACCGGGTGGTTGTGATACCACTATACGAACGTGTAGAACTACGGTTCTGTTCGTCTGCAGTGTAATGCTGTAATCGGGTGGTTGTGATACCACTATACGAACGTGTAGAACTACGGTTCTGTTCGTCAACAGTTTAATACTGTTCCGGGTGGTTGTGTTACCACTATACGAACGTAGAGAACTACGGTTCTGTTCGTCGCCATTTTAATATTGTTTTATTATTCTGGGAATTATAATTGATTGTAACTAGGGTGATTAGTGTGTAGATTAATCTTTTGTGATATCTTTGTAATATCTCTGTTAATGTCTCTTAAAAATAATCTCTTAATAATACCTAATCTCTGTAATATCTCTTAAGTGTGTAAAATAAACTTTCATTGTTATATCGTGACTACTTAATCCCTGCAACATGGGATCTCCAAACCCTGACATACCGCTCTTTAGCTTAGCCTTAGCTTGCCTCCTGATCCGACAAGTATAAGTTTTTCGTAGCTAAGCATGGGCGGCTTTAATACGAAAGCCAAATACATTGTAACTCGATAGTTATACAGTGATGATAGAGCAGCAGCCCGTTGCTTTGCTACCGCCCCGTTGTTGTTTTCCAATTGGGGCTTGAACCAGTATTTTCTTTCTTTACTGTTCCTTCTTACTTCCACGATAACTTTGTTGACGTAAACTTTATGCCTTTGTTCATGGGCGGTGATAACCAATCACCATCAGGGTATGACCATAAGAAAAATTGAGTTTACAAGAAAATCGGTCTGGACTCGCTGCCAAACTCCATTAATTTAAAAACTGATATATTCGAGGTCTGTGATTCTGCCATCTATTCCATCCATCGCGGCCGGCCGATGATTAGCGTGATCCGAGTCGGTTTCTTTCAAGTCCTAATTGTTTCCAAATGGTCGTGGGGCGGCGACGGACTGGGCTGTTGATCTGAGGGCAGCGCTTCTCGTCAGATTACCGTCGACATGTCAGCTCTATTTAGCTCTAATGAGTTTTTTGTTGCAGCGCATGTTTTGTACTGACGCGTGTGGTCCATCTGACAAATTTGGTATAAAATAAAGGACGTATCTACATATCTTCTGCTATAGTTACCAAGTTGGTTGAGAATGTGCTGAGCGTCTACATAGATTAGAGCCTTCCTTCTTACCTTAACTGAAATTACCTTAACTGACTTAGATACTCGTGATTTTGAATTAACATACCGATATTTCGAAGTAAGATCGAGAATCGCTGAGTCTGTCCATGTAACTGGGTTGAAATAACATCATCTCTTAATTGAAGATCCCCTCTTTATTGAAGAAGCCTTGAGTGCCACACTTCTTTCGTACCTACGGCTTGGTTGATACCGATGAGAGGGCTACTTGAAAACTTCCTCCGGGTAATTTACGATATTTACTGCAGCGAGCACCAAACATATAGTCAACCGTACCCGCGAAGTTTAATTCGTCTGAGGACTTCCTTAAGTTAGCCGTATACTATAAATATCTGATAGGTTGCTGAGCGTGTATGGGGCACAACTATTAGATGTATGTTCACAACATAGCTCAAATTTACCCGAACAGTTTTACTGTACCGGCAAACCTGTCAAAATCCTATGTATGACTAAGTCCACACAAGCAATCGAGCGATGAGCGACTCGCTTTTGAATATTAATCTTAATCATCATTCAAATCTCATATCGATTTGTATCTCACATGTGTCGTATCTATAAAATATTAACGAGCCACACGCAGCACTCAGCGGAACCTTATCGACTGAAGCTCCCTCTACTCAATCTGCTGGACGAAATAGACCAACCTACGGTAACATCCCGTGACGTCACGTCCTGCGCTGTTTCCGCTCAGCTGATGTCGGTCTGTCTGTCACGTACTTCACAATGGCAGTGAAAGTCAAATTACGCGTTAGTCATACTGCGACTGAAATAGATGAACCTTTGGCAAAGTTGTATTAATAGCGGGGACCAGATCTCGTTGATGCTAGGTTCTCTGGTCAAGTTTAAATGATGTTGACTTCATTTCGTGACGGGTCCAGGGTACAAAGGCGAAAGCGTGATTGTCTTTATCTAAATCTCTTAAATATCTCAGCCAAAAACCAAAAAAAAATGCCGATGAAGTAACTTCTGTGTGGCCCAAAGCTTACCGACAGTACCTATTATCGACTGAATCCTCCACTAATCCACCCTGCAAGTACGTGAGGTGGCACAGGACAGCGCCGACGAAACCCGTTCCCATTCTCGTCAAGCCCCGGCCACAATGGCCCGGCAGTTGTCAACTTTATGCAACTTTTATTTTTCTGGCACTGTTCTCGACGGGCGTCAACAAAGCCAGAATATAAGAATAAGGAGACGATATATAATGGAGACTACGGAGAAAAAACCGACGGAGGCTGATTAAAATCTATAGGTGCGTTAACAATAACGCATGAATACTGAGCTGTGTGGTCTGCGGCAGAGGATGTCGCGGCTATTGTGGTATAGATGCTCAAACCATTGGTGCAACGTTCAATTACTGTTATAGCATTCGCCTTGACCGGCACCTTGGCATTTGTGACATGTCAAGTACTATCCTTGGCCCAGCTTTGAAGGCTGTTGGAGTTCTGGACTTTACAAATTGAAGCATTCTATCACAATCTTCTAGGGCAATTAACATGGGTCCCATACGCCACATCGAATGCCACTACATCGAAGTTCATGATATCGAACACGTTACATCGATAATTCGTTAGATCGAATTTTCATTATATCGAAAGTTTATTACATCGATGCTTCACCACATCGAACGCTTACATCGGGTAAGCAGACAATGGTTACAGTTCCTAGTGGAATCTTCTTCCCCAAAACTCCTAGTTGACTTGTGTACTCTGAATCGCTCTGGATATTTTATTTTCTGTAATGTTAAAATAGAGCTAAGTGTATAACTTGCGCCGGCGCCGGGGTGGGACATGAGTCAGAATGCGTCTGCGCGCGCAGACGGCCGGCGGCGCGGTATGCTATGCGGTGCCGTGCCGTGCCGTGCCGTGCCGTGCCGTGTGACGACTGATCTGTCGGAACTGCAGAGCCTTCGTGGCCGGAATCGGTAATCGTAATCGGATGAACTTCCCATTCGATTAATCCACACTTAACACTGCGTACATCTTGGTACTTCGCCACGCTTAACACGTTCCCTGCGGCACAGATTTTTCTGTACTTTCCATTACTGCGTTACGAGGCGTTTTAAACCTCGTCCTAAACCAGACATTGTGGCGGCACGAGGCATATTAAACCCCACCGCCCGTAGGAGACAAAAATCCTTTTTTTGGCGCCAAATAAAACAAATTGTACGGTTTTTGTCGCGATTATTATTAACAATGAATTGATGAACCTAAATCTGCCGTCGCCCGTGGATACATAAGTTAGTTTAGATTCTATAGGTAAAATAAAACGTGGGATCTGATGTACCTCGTACCGCACTGAAAAATGGCAGTTTTTCATATTATTTAGTGATGGGAAAATAAATGTCGATTTTATATATTGGTATTTTATTTTTAAAATTTATGGGTGTTTCTCATTGAAACAGTTTAAACAATAATATTATTTGCAACCAGTGCATTCTGTGACAATTTTCTTTACTTTTTTGTCTGCCTCACGACTTATTAGGTGCGGAGTTTTTCGTAACATCCTACACATCTCCTCTTCTTTGATCCCTTTTCGAGATGATGTACCTACTTTGTTTGCAGTGGGTTCTGAAAAGTAGGGTCGAGCTTAGTAGATTAATTTAAGAGTAAGGAAATGGTGGGTAGACTTGAGTAAAGTTGGTTAGATTAGAATAGAGAAGAGTTGGGTAAAGTTGGTTAGAGTACTGAAGAGTCGAATACAATTGGGCAAAAGCATTAAATTTTGATGAGCAAAACACCGTTTGCCGGGTCCGCTAGTTAACTCAATAAACAAACATACCATAATTTATCATGATTAACAACCTATTTGAAGAAAGTTACTCAACAAGTCACATTCACGTTTCTATTAACGATATAACAAGTAGTTAGGATGTTTGAAGATTACCTGTATCCACATCCAAGTCGTTCTCTGTAAAAGCTTCGAATGCGTTGCACAACACTAACCGCATGAAGCTAGCGTAGGATGCGGTACGAGGTGCGCGGAGGTACGAGGCGTTTGCAACCTCGTTCCGCACAGCGTTAGAATTTTATTAGTTCAGTGCGGCACGAGGTCTAAGAAACCCGGTATTAAGGTGGATATACCATAGAACTAGGAATTAATAGCACATCTCAGATATATAGTTATCTTTTTCCTACACTGAACCAGATGGAAGTTATGCCTCCCGCACGAACGAGAAGTTTAAGTTTTTTCTTACCGCTATAACGTCGAGACACGGACGAGGTGTTTTAAGCCTCGTTTCGCACTCATCGTGTTAATCTATTAATAGAACCATTTGATGATATAACGACGTTGTATTGTAAAGATTTCAGTTAGGTATCTATGTAGGTATATTGAAAATGAGTAACATTTATTTGCTGTTTACATAAAACATATCTGTTTAGGTATGCAATGGTCCATTCAATAACTCATTTTTAAAAATATTGCTCTTTCTCATTGTTAGAAAGAAAAAAGCTCTTTGGGAGTTTCTTACCGCTCCACTTTAAAGCGCACGTACGGAGTGGCTTTCCACAATTACTTGTAACAACTTCGTAATTTTTATGTAGCAACTAATACTAATAGCAACTTATAATTTAATTGTCTTTTGACAGTGAATAGACACCTATTGAAACTTTATGGAACATGCAGTCTGCTAGACGAGATGTGGCAATCGTACGCGAGTAGCCGTAGTCGTAGCCGTTTGCCCCAGTGGCCCGGGCTGACAAACGACGTTGACGACCCGAATGGCGCAATGGTTAACACGCCGATCGCTGTTCCGAGGGTCCTGGGTTCGATTCCCAGCGAGGCGGAAATTTGAATGATGAGTTTAAATTTCCGTTCTCGGTCTGGGTGTGTGTCCTTGTCTTGTGTGTTGTCCAAGGTACCCACGACACAGGGAATCCTAGTGTGGGGCTTTGAGTGTGAAGCGTTATTTATTTATTTATTATAAACACGGGTGCTGGGGAGATTCCGAGGCACAAAACCCTTCTCGGAAGGCCGCTACGTGTCTCGCCGCGGAAGTGTTGCTACCTCGCGACTCGCCAACCTCCACGTTCGGCTCTTATTGTATTCGTTACCGAAACCGAGCTACATGACAAAAAAATGGGTGAATCCACTTGCAATTTTTTGGTTCATTCGGAAAATAAGGACGCAACCCACACTAGCTGATGACCGCGGCGTGGCTCGCGTGGAAGAACTTTTGACCGAATTTTAAACAAAGTATCGACCCCTATTTTATCTATGATGAAATAGTAGATAGGTAATTGATAAAAAATAGTCACCACATTCCTTGTCGACAGTTATGATGGTTTTATCATGGATGACTTAATACTTAGACATTTGCTCTACTTACTTCAATTACAATAAAAATATTATTTTCTAACTTATCAAACACCTAGTTCAATATGTTCTCGCGCCAGCGACCGGAATGTGTGAATCAGCGCGCAACTTCTAAAACAAACGCACAGATCACTTGAAAGGGATTCTTCTTCCATGACGTACCTATGCTGCGGGGCTGATCGTCGAACGAAGATCAATCAGTCAATAGTTTGGACTAATGTAGCTAGAAAAACTGGGTTCATATTACTCCGTCTACTTCGCTCCTTAGAGCTGGCCAAAATCCTTCTTCTTTATAATGTTGTTAAATGTCATTCAGTTTCAGACATCACCCACTCAAACGATGCACAAGATTTTGACATGACTCAGATAAATCCGAATTATTTCTCTTTTGCGGAAATTATTGTGCAGTATGGTTGTTTACTATCGTAAAACAGCACAGCTATTCATTTTCTTCATATAATCTTACTTCTCTCTCGCCAGAGAATATGTATCTCAGATAGAAAGAGCCCTATCTTCGATCGTCAACTGCATCTGTTCTCATTCACCTACCGACCATTCATTAATTAACCCCAATCGCCACTTAGGTATCACCACTCGCGTTTTCGACCGCGAAGGAATGAAGGAAGTAGTATCGCGAAGTTCCCATGTCAGCAACCAATCAGCTGTCAAACGAGATTTGATAACGTCCGCGGTGGAATATTTGCATAACCGCACACTGCGAAGGCGCTGATGTTAAGCTGATTACGCCCTGTCCGACTCTTCTATGCCACTACGACGACTGTCATGAGAAAGAAACGCATTATTAGTGGATTTTAAAGTTCAGACCTTTTATTCCTAATTCCTAATTATGTTCATAATATTGCCGATATATTTCGCGATATCCACTTAAATCCATTGAAATAATCCATGATCTGTGATTTTTTGCTCATGACATTAATTCTGAATCGAAAATAAACTAGGGCACAAAAAGTTATCATCAAGAATGCTAAGAAACAAGAGATGCGAAATTACTATTATTTTATGAGTTTAGCTTTAGTTAGTTTTAAATGAAAACAAAACATATTGTACCTAACCCTATCTTACAAACTTACGGCAGGTACTTACCGAAGGCCGTTTGATAAAAAATATTACATTTAATTTAGAAACATTATTTATACATAAATAAATCGTCTACCACGCCTTACAAGACCGCACCTTTAGCGTTGGCAAATCGCACACCTATATTCGCGTGTGGACGGCCGCACGGACAGTGGGCAGGCAGCGTTACCGATGTCGTTACCCTCGTGTCCATCGCAGGAACAATCGCCGACCTTCTGGGTCCTTGTCTGTGCCCGCATTAATCACCGCCATACTGGGCTAGCTGGGCTTGTTCGCGACACTTCATTGTATGGACTTCTTGTTGATTTTAAACTTAACTCATCGACTGTACACATTTTACCATGGAACGGGTACACATGATATGGAATTTGTACGCCGATATTTTGACCCCGTTTCACGGACCGTGGTCACGGCCAGTCGGTCAGCCGTCATCGAGTATATGATAAAACATGTGCCGTGCCATGGTAAAACATGGACTTCTTGTTGTTGCAGCTCATGATGATGAGCTAATTGGAATCATTTGTTGCTTTTTATTACGAAATATGACTTGGTTGGTAATTAAGAAACAAGCGACAAATCATTCTGGTCTCTTATGTTGGTAGAAGTTTCCTGCGAATCTAGGGTTCCAGGTTCAATTCCCGGCTGGGGCTTACATTTACATGAAAGGGATATAAATTCAGAGCCTTTTTTTAAATCCCTCCTATAATATACATGACAACAACAAACAAGAAAAACAGTCCACTTGAGAACCTCTTCCACTTTTGTTCCTCGATGAAAAACTAGTACCAGTTACAAAGTCCCTTCCTAACATCTATCTTCCCCCGCAGTGCGAGGAGCCGATGTCAGCGGGCGACATGGCGGTGTCGGCGGCGCGCGCGGGCCCCGCGGCGCGCTGGCACCCCGCCTGCTTCGTCTGCTGCGGCTGCCAGGAGCTGCTGGTCGACCTGGTCTACTTCTGGAAGGACGGCCGGCTCTACTGCGGCCGGCACCACGCCGAGAGCCTCAAGCCCAGGTGTTCCGCGTGCGATGAGGTAAATATTCATATCCTACTAACTAAACTATAATATTATAAATGCGAAAGTTTGTAAGGATGTATGTGAGTGTGTGTGTGGGTTTGTTGCTCTTTCACGCAAAAACTACTGAACGGATTTTCATGAAACTGCAGTAATATAGCTTAGACATCGGAATAACATAATTCGTTAAAATTTATAGAGATTTTTGAAGGGACTGGTTTCCCGAAGCGAAGCGAGGGCGGATTTACTAGTACATACCTAATATTGTTGAAGGTTGGTAAAGGGAGATGTCCCACCAGGCAGGGAACCGTGCCTGGGAAGAGGTTTAACTCTAACTGTGTAAGGTTAGAAGTTTAATTAGCTGTTAAAGGTGTAGATAATCCTCCTGAAAGTAAGTGGTTTAAGTAATCTCTCAAGTCGTCTCCAACCAACAGTGGACAGTAAGCTAATAAAGGATGGATGGAAGCCTAAGCATTATCTACGAGAACCCAATCAAAATTTTCACAAACAAACATACAAAAGCTGGAACGTAATAGGAATTTAAACTCATCGTTAAAAAATTCTCCTCGGTGGAAATCAACCCTGAAAGCCTGAAACCCTGAAGCCTGAAATCGCCTGGCATGACAATAACTGCGTCATACGGATGATTCGTACTTGTATTATAAATTATATTAATTTTTATCATTGACAACCCTAATGTCAAGACAGTGTACGTCTGATCTGAGGTGTACGTGTTCTACTATTCTAGACGGTGTTTAACAATTTCGCCATGAAATACGACGTACCACTTTAAGCACTACACCCAACACTACTACAACCAGTTCAAGATAAAAGATAGTAATTTTGAGGAAGCATCCAATTTACCGCCCTCGCTAACTTCAAATTCGACAGCCGAGAGCATTTAGGTCAATTTCCTCCCCTTGTGCACGTAATGGCCGCCCTCGGCCCTCCACTGAAGGGTTCCGCGATGCTATCTGCCGGATATTGGCGATGTTGTCCTGGTTCCGTACACAACTGGGGTCGGTCTGGGGTGATAGTCGTATTCGACGCTAATGACTAATGACTTTGGCCAAAGATAAAGTATCTCTTAATTATAAAATAAATAAACGCTTACTATAGAATTCGCGTGGTATGAAAACAAATAAAACATTACATAAACCATGAACGAAGACTAATTATGCCGGAAAATTAATAGAAAACCTTACTATGTGCTCATAGCCTGGCGTGTTGCGTCGATTAAAATGATCGACTTAGTAATGACAGCGAACTCGGTCGGAAGGTGGGTAAGTGACCGCTTGTGATAAAATATGATGAGTGTTGCCTTGGAGTGGCCTAAAAACTTCCAATACTAAAGTTGGCCACCTACCTACCCTTTTCGCACTAAAGCAGCATGGAGTATACTCTGAGCCTCTACAATGATGAGGGGAGACCCATGCTCAATAGTGAGCCTTTAAACAGACAACGCAGAACCAGAACATGTGGATCTAGAAGGAAAACTTTGTTTTAAGTTCTTTGTGTTCTCTGAAGCTCAGAAACGCTCAAGCAACGAACAAGCGAATACGCTCGCGGTTGCTTAACTCTGCCGATCTCTAGGATCATAGCAAGTCGGCAAGATATAACCGTAAATAATAAGCCTACATTGCATACAGAGAGGATTATCAGTAAATAGCATATTCCAGTATTGTCAATTACAATTCCCCTTTTCCGCCGTCGATTGTTAAGCCGATAAAATATGCCTGCAGGTTATGTTAACCGCCCGCCGTACGTCGTGCAAAACTGTAACCGAATTATTACGATTTGAATAACTACCGCCAGGGTCGTTGACCCGCCAGTTGCGTCGATAAATCATGTTCATGCCCCTTATCAAATTGCCCTGAAAAATGGAACGTTAGTGGGGGCCCAGTTACTGTATGATGTTGGTAGCTATATTTCAGAATTAATCGTAGCTACCAAACTTCATATTTTTCTTTTTTTAGGGCGCTGACAACCAGGCAGACTAGGCTTGTATTCATAGCCAATGGACTCTCAAGTTTTAGAGGAAAGACTTTTACGGACGCGTTTTATGATTTTTGCTTGGGGAGAATCTTATGCATTGCCTTGAATTATTGTCGCGAGCAAAAACCTAAAACATACCTATCAATCAAAGAACAAATCAATAAATGAATCGAAATTTGGACATATTATTATGTATAGAAGACTGGTACTTCATGGTTAAAATGCCCAACGCCCCGCCGCGTGCTAGAGGCAGCTAAGTAGCCGGGGTACGAAAACACCACCGACCTATCGAAACGCCCCTCGGACCAGCATTAGGGTTAAACCTCAATTGCCGGGTGTCCAGCTCTGTTTGATATTGCAGTACAGTCCCATGTGTGGGTATTTGCATTTTCAAATATTATTTGTGGGTATAAGTTAAATATGTACATTAATCCGAGGATATCAAAAAGCTCTTTTTACACGCGGAAGAAAGGTGCAAAGGTTAACAGAATGGAAAGGAGAGGAAAGGAGTGTCTGATCACAGACAAAATTTTTGTCTTAGGTACCTTACGTAGGTAAATTCGTATGGTGCTTTATGTCAATGTGTACCCTGAAAAGAACATTGATTTTGTCACCCTGGCGCCGAATTAATTTAAGTCGCAAGTGGCTTAATCGTGGTTATTAGTACTTATTCATTAGCATGCATAATTTCACCTCCGAATGCCTCATTACGCCGACTGCGTGGGCCGTAATAACATGTTTCCCCATACTTTAATTTTACGCGAGTTTTGCGTTTCCCAAATTAAGGATTTGAATATATAAATGATTAGGGGAATTTTAGGTTTAACCTGGTAATATTTTTACAATCACGCAGTGCTTAAATGTAGGAATAACTGTGTGTTGCCTACCTAATAATTGATGGTTTCTGTATTCAAATGAAATAAGTATAGGTATGTATTGCGTATAAACAGAATAGCACAGCTGTACACACGCTTTGCAAAGTGTATTTAACTACACTTAATGGTTTGGTTAATCCAAATACCATCAGATCTTTTCTGCCTAGGTTCAACAAATAGATTAAAGAGTATCATGGTGGAAAAGAAAATGTATGGCAAAATAAAATGGGCATAGCGATAATTCCTATTGCTTGTAATGAAAAAAAATCTGGCAATTGCAACTTATGATATTGTAGTCGGGCAGATCACCTAACAGTATACTTTGGGCGCATCCCCCTAATGGATCAAAAAGCTCAAAACGCACCCTCAAGAACTCGAGTAGATAACAAGGAAGAATAAATCGGTGTTCAGAGTTGGTAACATAAAAATCTAATTATAAATAAAGACTCGAAATTCCGGTTCATTCCCATATTTCCCAGTCAGCTGGCAACCCTATCAATCGGCACGAGGTTGTTTCCCAGCACAGGTGGTGTGAACCCTGCCGTTGCACAAATTCCGCGCACGTACGCCGGTGCAGCAGTGCGGGATCGCCGTTGCATTGTTCGCCGCAGTTGGCTAATGTCGCGATCGTATCGCTGCGGCATGCGGCTGTGCGGCCAATGCGGCTGCTGCGGCCGGTGCGGCTATGCGGCCCGCTCGGGTGATTAGCACACGTTAAGTTAAATCCTCGTTGAAGCGCTTGTAACCCGGCTTGCGTCAATCGTAACCGTATGTGATCGGTAGAGTTAAGCCTCAAGGGCGTGATCGATAGTTGGACGGTTAACATTTTATCCGATAGCGGCTTGAATGCTTCCGTGCTTCGGAGGGCACGTAGAGTCGTCAGTCTCGGTTGTAATATCCTAGCAATTTGAAGGCTTGAAGTTGAAGCAATGAAGATGTTATTTTCCGGTTGTAGAAGGAATAGATAATTGGACTTTTTAATAAAAGTTTTTATTGGGGAACTAATCCCACTACGTCTAAACAAAAATCTGTTTAATACGTCTACTATCTAGATCTAGATTGTAGAGCTATAGTTCATAGACAATCACTTAATGACGGGTGCATTAATCCTGGCATTAAGTGTTTACACACGGGCCGCCCGCGGCCGCCGCACGTGTAATTAGGGCTTCACTTAACGATATCGCAACGTTTCTAGATTGACAGTTACCTTCATAGTACTTTGCGGCCACATTAAATACAGTTTACTCAATCTGCAGTGAGTTAAATGAATAATTCGCTCCAGTCTCATATCCTTCCATTAACACAAAAGTGCCTAGTGAAATCCACCAATCTGCAGTTGGCTATTGTAGTGGAATATGATCTTAACCTTCTCATTGTGAAAAGACCCTTGCCCAGCAGTAGGACTACTCGCAGTTGTCCGCGTCTTGCATAAACTACGATGGAGAGATACCCAAAAGGTTTTCGTGCTGCTTCTTTCTTTCTCAAAATACTCGTAAATAACCATATACGTTGTACGTCGCGGAACAAAGTCGCGACCTTCCGGCCTGCAGTCAAGGTGTTCCACACAGCATGTCATAGTATTAAGCCGTGGGATATTTATAGCACCGGCAGCAACCTTTGACCTTCGCCATATAATCTGCATTGCAACAAAATGCAGTAGACCCGTAATACGTGACGTTAACGCGATGAAGTCGCGTGACAACGCGGTAACGACGCGTGACGCTGACGCGACGAGGTGACAACGCATGACGACGTTACAATGTGACAACAAGATAAAGTAACGAAGCATGACCACGTTACAATATGGCGACACTTGACGAATTGACAATCAAATGCGTAACCACGTGACGATATGACGATTCAACAACACGACATTATAACGCTTCACAATCATAGTCCCACACTAGGATTCCCTGTGTCGTGGGTGCCATGGACAACATACAAGACAAGGACACACACCCAGACTGAGAACGGAAATTCAAAGTCATCATTCTTTCGCCTCGATGGGAATTGAACCCAGGACCCTCGGACCGGCGTGTTAACCATTGCGCCATCCGGGTCGTCAAATTATTACAAAAACTATTACAAATTATTACATTATGGTTGCAAATTCTGATATGCGACGATTATCTGTATCTGTAAATAATCAGGAAAACGGTTAATCATAATTCATTTCATACATTGTCCTACAAAAGTTGGACACTCAGATCCACAGATGGCAGCATGTTTATTGAACAGGCCCGCAATGAATCACCGGAATCTCGGCGGTAATGTCAATACCACGTGCGGATGTCGTATGGAATAACCGATCTCGACAAAAGATCACAAGCTTTCGTCCCTTAAAGAGTTTTTCTCTGAAATAAGTCTTTTTACAAGGCAACGTAGATGGTGTAAGACCTCGTTAGCGTTATAATAGTAAACTAGCATGCAACAGCACCCTTCTGTCGTCATGACAACTGTAACTGACTCTTATCGTGACGATGATGATTAGTCCAGTCAGCAACGTGCGTTCGACCGACCAAGATGTGGCGACACCGCACACACGTCACACAGTGACGTCACCGAAGCCTGAATCGCGCTATCGAAGAATTGTCGATCGCCGGCATATATACCACGCCTCGAGTACATTCACTCGGGGCCCGGCCGCCCCCCAGGCATGTCGTCTCGCCTGGCGGGAGATCTCCCTTTGCCAAAAAGACAAATCTGTGGTGGGTTGTCCTGTAATTATGAACCAGAATGACAGCCTACCTGAAGCCTGAAGTGTCATCAGCAATGATAGTAAATACGTGGTGACGACTTTTCTGGCAAGAACAAATCTACTGGGAAGAGAAGAACGGTCTACTCGTTCATTTCCTCATGTAGAGTCAATAGAGTCGCTTAACGTTATTATGAATATAAGACCATTGTCCAATAACTGGGTCAAAATGTAAACATTACAACAGTATCTGAATTGCAGAATTCGTGAAATCTACAAACATTGTACAAACAATATTACTTCATTTTATACAATATAGATCACGAATAATCGTTACTGTTGTCATTTTCTAACTATACATTTAACTGTTATTCTACCGTTTAACAAGTCAACAATTAATATAACGACGGGGAACTTTCCGGGCTTGCCGAAATACCGTGTAGTCGTGATTGACAGTGACGGTTGACGGACAAAAGATTTGGGTATTGTTCTTAATCTAGACTAGATCATATTTCAGGTAGACAATGATGGTCAGCGTTGCTCAAATCCTACGTTATGAGGACGATAAACTAAGCGATTAGGTAAGTGTATGATGACTTATAAAATGTGGAAATCTTCTTTTGTCAATCGTTAAAACAAAAGCTGTAACTTGGTAGAATCGATACGTGGGCATAATAAAAAAAATTAAATTCAAACGCGTAGCGATGGTAAATTCATACGCATTTACCAGTGATCCCCAAGACATACTATTCCAATAATACCCAATATAAAAAAGGGGTTTAATAACTTTGAGCGTTTAGTATTTAAATGGAAAATTAAATTTCCTTCCGTCAAAAAATAAAAAAAATTCCGTCAAAAAGTAAAAAATATCTAGACGTATGTATAACAGTTACAACAAATAGAGGCATCGCAATCCAACAGCAACACAGCCGCGTGCAAGCTGTGCGCTTTCGTGAGCTCGTTACATAAAGAAACGGTTCTCATCCGAGATTGTTCTCGCGTCTCCCAATCCGATACCATCTGACACCAAGATTGAGCACCGCTGGCGATGCGCCGCGTCGCTGATACCGGCGTTCCCAGGCCGCCTACCGACCTGCAGCTTACACAACTACGGCACATAACTTATGAGGTCCATCACTGTAAATACTAGGACCAGTCAGGAACGTAGCTTGGTGACTGATCCCTATGCCTGTGGCGGTCGAATGATCGTGGTCTCGGTTCCAGGGTAGACAGAGCTAAAACTTTTGACGATATCGCATATACTTTACTACAGAAAGTCGTCCTATACTTATCTAATCTTTATATTTTGTGGAAATCTTGTGCAGAACCTTCCATGCAATACCTAAAGAACAGTACAGTTACAGTTAGGAAACTTTATGTAAACTTTATAAGCAATTAGTTAACGTTATCAGGAATATTCTAAAATGAACCCGCATTGTCGACGAGATATGCCCATACGCCAACTTTGTCTAAAAGTGCTGTTGCCTTTAATCCACCTTTGGTCAAATAGCATTCGTTGAGTTTGTCTAAAGCATTAGAAAATCTCAAAGTCCAGTTGATAACTAACCTCTCCACAAATGACTATTAGAACAGTATACCTCGGGCCATCACTTCAAAGAACATCCCAGTGTAGGACGACTAATGAGTTGAAGCCAGCAAGTAACAAGCTACGAAGCGTGCACCGTCGGTCGGACCGAATGTTGTCTAATAGACGCCGTTCACATCTTCGCGAGACCGCCGCAGTGAGCCGCTTGCGAATACCGTTTTAAAATATTAATAACGAAGTCCACTAATGAACGGACAAAATGTAACACCTCGTGGGAAATCGCGCCCATTGTTGGCAGGCGGCGGTAGGGTTGTCACTGCAATGAATAGTAGATCGCGTTGGCTGCACGAAAATACCTTGTACTGGAGTATTTTTCGTTTGTTTATTATGGTACAAAAAGTATGTAAAAAATTTAAAAAGTTACCCGTAGTTTTTAGTGAATGAACTACATCTTGTTCTACAAAAAAATATCGATCAATGTTATAAAAGATTGAGAAGTTGTTGTGTACGACTTCGTCATCTCAAAAAACAAGCATTATAATGAAGCAAAAATACTTACTTTATCCTATCTTAGCGACACGCATGTATGGTTATTGCTTTGCGCTCTACCACCAAATACCTCAACTCCTTACAATCGACCGCTAAATGTACCTATTCCTTATAATTTTCTGTTGTAGTCAGAAAAATATATTTTGCTCCTTTAAATCTTACTTTTTACGCATTGTTAATACTTTTATTATAACTTATAACGATAGTGGTTAATTTGTCATTTTGTCGGCTATTTAAAATGAAATTAAAACAGTTATGTGTACGGCTGACAGCCCTAGCATGCATTTCCCTGGCCGACGGCCGACGGCCGCGCGCCGTGATAACAACCGACTGCAATTACACTTGTTTATCCGGATAATTAATTAGGGCTCGGAGGCTAGCAACTGGCTGGTAGCAGTGGCCAGTGGCACATGGCGGTGGCTAGTGGCTCGAACATGGCTTAATTATCAGTTAGCTCGTCGCTCACGTGACCTACCGCCATCATGATCTTCCGATTAGATTGATTCCTACTGAAACTGTGTGAACACAAATGTTCACATCAATTTTAAGTTGAACATCGCCTGCCGATCGTCGGACTTGATGTTCATTAGCATGGGTTTACTTTCGAGGTCATACACTTTGAATAATATTTTTATTTCCTTGAAATGGTTAGTCTTTACAAAGGTTATTGAGGTAGGTATAATTTGTTTTTAGGTCGTGTTTTCTGACATTTAGGTTATGTTTGTTCAGGCCCGTAATTCGGGCTCCATCGACCAAATAAACGTGAGCAAATAAAATACCAATAAAATGTTCTCACTCCGAGCTGTTACAGTCAAACGTCATCACTATTCATGAGAAATTAGCAATCAGCTTATCTTATATACTGACTTGTTATTTACGATCTTTTGTACCAATCTGTTATTACGATGACGTGCGAAGATATAAAATTATTCAGCTAACCGCGAGGCTGAGCGAGCGCTATACAATACTACCTTTGAAAAGATTACGCGTTTTTGTGAGAAAACAGTCCCCGTTGTATCAAAATTACTGACAATTAATAAACTATGTTTCAGTACAATTAAGATTTCAATTATTCTACTTCGGTAACTCAAATAGTCGTATCTTGTTAACC
This sequence comes from Hesperia comma, assembly GCA_905404135.1. Classification (NCBI taxonomy): domain Eukaryota; kingdom Metazoa; phylum Arthropoda; class Insecta; order Lepidoptera; family Hesperiidae; genus Hesperia; species Hesperia comma. The sequence continues at coordinate 581,703 of FR990031.1, forward strand.
TACTTGGAAATTATTTAGATTTAGGTATACACAAACATACGTTTAAAATCAGTATGCAACTATTCTGAGTGCCATACACTTCTATACCTAATAAAATTTGATACCACATCGATTACAGATCACAAAAGCAACTTATCATCTACTAGTAAATCCGCCCTCGCTTCGCTTCGGGGAACCAGTCCCTTCAAAAATCTCTATAAATTTTAACAAATTATGTTATTCCGATGTCTAAGCTATATTACTGCAAAGTTTCATGAAAATCCGTTCAGTAGTTTTTGCGTGAATGAGCAACAAACACACACACATACATCCTTACAAACTTTCGCATTTATAATATTAGTAGGATAAGAATGCTTTTCAGCCGTTTATATTGTAATTGCGTCGTTTGTAGGTATCTCCAGTTAGCTAAAGCAGCAGAACATCAAATCGAACCCAACACTAACAGGTGGTATCTCCCACAGATCATCCTGGCGGACGAGTGCACGGAGGCGGAGGGCCGCGCGTGGCACATGAAACACTTCGCGTGCGCCGAGTGCTCGCGCCAGTTGGGCGGCCAGCGCTACATCATGCGGGACGCGCGCCCCTACTGCCTGCCCTGCTTCGACAACTGCTTCGCCGAGTACTGTGACGCGTGCGGCGAGCCCGTCGGCGTCGACCAGGGCCAGATGTCCCACGAGGGCCAGCACTGGCACGCCACCGAGCGCTGCTTCGCCTGCCACACGTGCCGCGCCAGCCTGCTCGGCCGCCCCTTCCTGCCGCGCAAGGGCGCCATCTTCTGCTCGATCGCCTGCTCCAAGGGCGAGCCGCCGACGCCCTCCGACTCCTCCGGGCCGGGGCCCCGCCCGCCGCGCGCGCCCCGACCCCGGAGGCCGCCCTCCCCGACGTCGCCCCCTAGGTCGCCTCCCAGGTCGCCCCCGAGAGGACCCTCGCCCCACGCGGACGCCGACTCGGAGCCGAGCGGGTCCTTCGCGCCGGAGTCGCCCCCGCCGCACCCGCCGCCCCCGCCGCCACACGCCTGCCTCAGCCTGGACCGGGCGCTCGCCGACCTGAGGTTGGAGCCGCCCGAGCCGCAGCTGCCGCCGAGCCCGGTGTCGGAGGAGACGCGGGACTCGACGGCGCCCTGGAAGCCGCCGCCCCCGGTGGAGGCGCAGGCGGTGGTGACGCCGGGCCACTCGACGTCGATGCCGGAGCTGACGCTGGTGGCGGGCGCGGGCGCGGGGCGGAAGGCGCGCGGCGGCCGCACGGTGCGCTTCTGCGGCGACGACAACGAGGCGTTCGAGCCGGACGAGCCGGCGCGGCGCGGGCGGCCGCGGGACGACGACGCGGCCAGCTACTGCAGCACGTGCTCGTCGTCGTCGTCGTCCGCGGAGTCGTACACGCTGCCCGCGCGCCGCGCCTACGGCGGCGTGCGCATCTCGTACGTCCCCAACGACGCCGTCGCGTGCGCCAAGCGGGAGAGGCAGAGAAAGAACGCCCAAAACGATAAGAACTGCATAATATCGTGATCCTGGGTCGCGGTCGCGGCCTCCGATCCCTCCTAGTGACCCCAACCTCCGAGCGAAAGACTGACTTTTTGATAGGTTTTGTAGCCCCCTAACGCCATAGCATTAAACTTAGGTAGATTAAAGTGTCTTCCTTATGATACTCCGTAAATACTCTCTAGCCGTAGCTCTGCCCTCGCGACGCCGCGCCAGCCGCCTGCCAAAGGAGCATAAGTCGTAAATAATAAAACAGATGGCACCGAGACCCGTGTCTCGATGTTGTGACGTTCGGGCAGACAAATTCATTATTATATTTATCGCATAAAAGACCCATTGAATAGAATTTGAGACAAATTTATGTCGCCATGTGTGATATGGGGTTAATCTCCTCTAAACGCGGAGTCTCACTCTTCTCATGACACCCTTGCTTTTGTGGGTTTGCGTCGTTGTTATATTGAATCGTTACGACATTATACTCGTAGGTTAACTTCGACGGGTTGTCCTCGTTTGCCAGCTTTAAATTATTTAAAAATGATAATGCCTAATATATTTCGTGTAATTAAGAAGGACATATCGCTTTTCGCTCATATCTCGATTTAGAAATGTTTATTTTAGTACGTATCTCAGTTTGCCACTTAGACGTAAGCTTGCATGTAAAGTAAATTAAAGAGATTTAGTACAAAATAGAAATTGTATTATTTTGTAACGTTTTTGTACATCAAGAATGTGTGTTCAAAGTTTGTATATACTTAGGATATTGTGTATGTAAGTAATGCCTTATGTATTGTTTTAGACGAATGTATAATGTAAATGAGTGTAAACTTTATGTAACATATTCAAGAAAGGTACATTGATATGTTTTGTACTGAAGCGACTATGTAGTAGAAATAATCAAAGACAATACGTACCTATAACTTTTAAGTACCTAGAATTCATCCACACTATGAAGTTATTCATAGTAATGTGTTTACAAATCTATGCACTTTTTATAAAGCACTTCGTTTGTTAACCATTGCGTCTTTTATGCCCATTATACAAGTCTGGCATGATTAAATATATTATCATCATAATTATACATCAAAATGGCACATCAAAAGCCATTCGTAACATAACATGTAACCCTTTGGATTTATTTGAACAAAATATGTATGTTTATAAAGTCATTGTCATTAAATTTCCCAGCAATTAAAATACTTACATAATATATTTATAATAATCCGTAAACATTAAAACCAAAAACGCAGTGCCTTCTTCATTCCTAATTCTACAATTGCAACTAATAACAAATTATTACAATTTCAGGGTTTAAAAAAAACTACAAAGTACGCCCAACGCACACATAAAAATATACTTAACCTTTTATATGCTCCCTCAAAACATTGTAATATTATGTATTTAAAAAATCCCAAATATTTTTACACATATTTTGATATTCACATCACTTAAATTATTCTAGGAAATAACATGAAAGACATAACTAGAAAACCTTTGAAAGGCCATTTGGTGAAAAAGACATTATGCGTTTACTTTAGACTTGACGGATCAACACCTATAAAGGGATAACAAAACATAACTTAGAACATAGAGCTCTTTGAATTCTGCATGGTCAGTCTTGGTAAAAAAAAACTTGTACCTATAATTTTAAAAAGCAGGAATTTCCCATCGTAGGAATTTGATTATTATTCACAAAATAACTTCATAAATAAATCTATAGAGAAAAAACCTATAAAACACAACAGGGAGAGTACAAACTGTAACAATATTTGTACGTAACGGTTTTAAGTTATTTGTAATTTGGAGAAAATAAAATGTTTTTTTTTTAATGTGACTTTTTATTTCGTCTATTCACTACAATAATTTGCCGCAACCGTATGTGTGTAAGTTTTAAAATGTAACGGCAGTTTTACGTGACTTCCGAAGCACGGAAGCGCTCAATAAAATCTTTGCCACTAGCGGTCACCCATCCAACTACCGACCGCGCCCGCAGTTGCTTAACTTTGTCGATCACTTGAGATCGCCTCAAGCCGCCGGGTGATTCTCGGTGGTCATACTGGGTTGTCCTACTGGTATGGGCCGGGCTACGAGCTCTTCCGTACTTAATTCTGACGATCGCCAACTGACATGGATAACCCCTTTAACTTAACTGATCGAGAAACGTCACAGACCCCGAAAATTGATCTGAAAAATATCAGCTTTGATGTGATGTTTTAATGTAGGTAGGAGTTTGTCCAAGACATAGTTGGCATATTATCCCGGCTGTTATCAGAGAAAGTGTCCGTCCGTACGTATTGACACGGCGCTGTGGGAACAGCCATGTTTGTCCATTGTACGGACCAAGCTAACTGATGTCCGCGGGTTTGTCGACGATGTAGCATGTAGCGAGTGAGATGGTCACTAGCTCTGGATATACTTAGACACTGTAGACGCAATTCAATTTGCTGTGCAAATACGCATGACACTTCTCTTATCTGTGTACTCGACGATTATACAATCTAATATCTTTTCAACCGAATACCACAAGTTCGCCTAAGTTCACAAACACCGATGGCCCGAAAACAAACTATTATCCGTGATATAAATGACTGCCCCGGTCGGGAATCAAACCTAGGACCCCTTGTTTTGCAGACTAGTTTGTCTGTCATTCCCAAGTAGCCCGGGTTCCTTTATAACCTGGTTCTAGCTCGGGTACCTCATACATTAGGAGACCTAGAACTCCTTCACGCTGCTCCAGTGCGGATTGGTGGCAAGATGGTGGCCTCTGCTCTGTCCCGAAAGCAAAAGCACTCAAGTTTAACCACGAGTGGTCACCCATCAAACTACCGACCGCGCCTGCTTTACTCGTCGCCGCACCGAGCTATACCTAATCGCTTCATTAGTTCGTGCTCTCGGAGATTGTAATCCCGCTTATAAGTGGGTATTTGTATTTTTATTAAGTACAACAAAAATAGAGTGAGTATTTGTATTAATTAATTACAACAAACAAAAGCTTTCAAATAACGAACGCCATGACTTGTAGTAGCTGGACCTATTACAGTAAATAAAACAGCAATATAAATCAGTAGAAGCAGCAATTAGTCGATATCAGCAGGTGCGGCGAACCGCGGGCCGCTCCGGAATGCGGCCCTGAACCGCGCTGACCTTGCAAACCCTAAATTCAATTACAAACCGACCCCAGCCGTCGGGGTTGCGCCATAGAGTACTGTTGCTTTGGTGCGTAGAAGTGGCAGCCTTAAATCTTTAATTTTTCTTGCTATAGGTCTCAGAACTTGACAATTTTATACTTGTCGTTGATAAAATTAAAAGGCAACAAATTTTATTGAAAAGTAAATATAATACAACATTTTATCACAGCTAACGACGACACCTGTATACTCAAAGTTATTGGAAAATTGGAAATATAGGTACATTTTTAAACTCTGAGTCGTAAGTATGCTAATAGTTTAAGAACAATTAATTACACTTAGGGTCATTATAAACCAAACAAAGATTAGACACTTAATAATTTAAATTTTCTTTATAAGTAAATAAAAGAAATACTTTTGCTTATTAGACTTTTTTTTTCGTCGTTTTACTAGCACTTTTTATGTAACTCGTTTGACAATTCTATCGGTTGTGAGTACTGTGGGTGACCGGTATGTCACGTGTTATTAAGTTATTAATGTAGGCAACATTGGCAGGCTGATTAATGAGGGCGGCAGCAAAGGGTTGGAGACTAAACAACGCAGAGGGATGAAATGCATCGTCGTGGGGTCCCTTGTGACAGATTTCAATTCTACCTAACCTAACCTTGACATTCCGTTTCGCAAACAATTTTACACAAATGTCGTTGAGTAATTAAGGAAATAATTCAATTACTACAATACCTACCTACTGTGAACGATTGTGAAGCATCTTGCTTCATATGAAATGTGTTTGAGTGATGAAACTTACTGCAGGTCACTTTCACAAAAATGCAGCTCTATATATTAGTTTAAGGCTAAATTACAAATATCAGAAGAGTTTTGGCCACATTTAGTTTCTTCCGGTAGGTATAAAAAGAAGTCAAGGTGTAAGTAAGATAACGCACAGTATCTGGCCAAAAGATACACGCTGATAAAACACGAACTCTTAAAAGCTATTTGACCAATGAAGATGAAAAAAAGCATCGAGGCGGTTTATAAGTAAGTACTAAGTTACATAGAAAAAAAAACATTTTAATGGCTGAAAATTTGTTTCAAATTTTTACATAATTTCAAAACCTACGACTGCTCTGTACCTAACTAGTCTGTAGCCCAATTAGCGAGGCAAGCGGCTGCTACGCCGGGTAATTACTCCAAAACAGTTCCGTATAACAACACTCCACCACGGAATGGTTTGGATTAGGTGATTGACTTTACGTACTTCCACCCTTACCACTAAGTTCAGTAGCTTACACACGATAGTGCTAATGATTTAACAAATTCTTGAGACTCTTTTTTTTAAGTAAAAACGACACAGGGCAGAGCCAGAGAAGCGGCGGAGGGCGTGGGAGGGCACAGGAGGGCACGGAGGCCCGAGGCCCCGGAGCGTGAAGCGGGCACAGGTGGCGTCACGGTGCGCGCGCGCGCCTGATCGATAGCTTATTGATTTGATGCCTCAATCCCGCCGCTGACGCGTGCGACTATTATATTGTTAGTACTAAAGGCCTTCACTCGCTTCATGTTTGCTACATGTTTCTTCGTAGCTACCCTCCTATTGGTCGAAGTGTAATTCTTTTTAGCTTAAGCCTTCCTTCATAAATGGGCTAAGTATTCAGCGCAATTAATATTTTTTCAATTTTCAAGAATAGGTTCTGAGATTAGTCCGTTAAACAATCAAGTTCCTTCTTGAACTGCGAGGAGCTCGTAGGTCCACTAGGATTGCCGATTGCGCATTAACCTATTCTTTAAGAAACTTTAACACCAGAAATCATAGACTTAACCAAAGCATTATGCACATGCTTAATTTTAACTTGGTCCAATATAGAGACAATTAGATATTCACTGTTTTTTTCTTAAATCTTATGACTTAAAGCGTAAGTTTACTAATTAATGCGTCCTCTGTTATGTTTAAGAAAACTCGGTTGCTATTTGAATATCTATGAAAATAGTTTTCAGTTGTTATTGTCAATTAAGCTGCCCATCCCATCATCCAGAGAGTAGCATTTCTCATCCTTATCACTTGCTGCTTTCCTGGTGTATCGTTTCGAAGATGTGAGTGACTATGATGTTTACACTCCTTCATTTAAGCATTAATAAGGTCGCTGAGAAGTTCTCATACACTTTTTAAGTAATAAAACCTTTTAACAGTCATCTGTGATTTTTTATTATTCTCAATGTATCGTACTACAGGGTTCGGTGTGCCCTGCGACACGAGCCTCACAAACGGGTACATCTTCGGTTGATATCAAATGCAATAATTGCTTTTTACAAAAAAAATAACCGACTTCAATCTTGATAAGTAGAGATAACTCAAAAACTACTCGCCAGATGGCGCTCAATTCAACATGTAAGTGTAAAGTTCCCGTCACTACAAATTAATCAAGCCCAAACACTAGATAACTGCAGTAAATCGTTGAGGAGTTCCCTCGACTGTCTTTCGGCTTCATCAGATCGACTCCAGATCTTCATGAAATGGTAGCGCTTTAATGTACTTATGATAACATGAACAAACACATTAGTCGTCCATACAATTTTCGAAAGTTACCTTCGATTTCTCTGACAATTTTACTGTTTCGAACACACAATAATAATATAATTTTCTATTTTTAACCGACTTCAAAAAAGAAGGAGGTTCTCAATTCGACCGTATATATATGCTTTTTTTATGTAAGTTCAGCGATTATTTCGTCGTTTATGGGCCGATTTTGATAATTCTTTTTTTGTTGTAAAGTAGATATGCGCAGTGGGGTCCCCTGATAAGGAAACCAGGATCTGATGATGGCATCTCAGAGAAATCGAGGGGAACTTTCGAAAATTGTATGGACAACTAGTGTGTTTGTTCATGTTATCATAAGTACATTAAAGCGCTACCATTTCATGAAGATCTGGAGTCGATCTGATGAAGCCGAAAGACAGTCGAGGGAACTCCTCAACGATTTACTGCAGTTATCTAATGTTTGGGCTTCATTAATTTGTAGTGACGAGAACTTTACACTTACATGTTGAATTGAGCGCCATCTGGCGAGTAGTTTTTGAGTTATCTCTACTTATCAAGATTGAAGTCGGTTATTTTTTTTGTAAAAAGCAATTATAATTTATAGACGTTCTTTTTCACTTAAACTTATTACTTTCAATGGTCAAACGCTCTCCAGCAATGCAACAAGCCGAACCAAATTTACAAAGGAACGAAAAATTACACGAGTTCTTATGAACCCAAAACGTAGAGGCCAATGAATGTAGAGTCATGGACTAGTCAATCTAGTCATACATGGACTCTACATATATAATATAATATTATGGCGTAGTATCAAAATGCCGATTTTGATTCTACACTCGTTAAGCCCTGCAGTTACTCTCCTTTTTTTGAGAAACTCTATTCAGACATTTTATAATTTTTAATTTGTAAATAAAAACACGTGTTTCAGGGATCAACATTCGGAGAGAGGAAGGTTTTATTTAGCAGAATCGGGGCTCTTAACACTGACATCACAGGGAATACAAGTGTGGGGCTATGAGCTTTCGACGTATTACAAACAAGGGTAAATCAGGAAGGATCTTAGTGGAGTAACGGGACACATCCGAGTGACGGCGGGTGACCACAGGATCGGATCGGGTTTCAGGACCGGGGGGGAGCGTATCGATTGAACACGCTGCCCACTTATAAGCTTCGGTTGTTTTTAAGCAAACATTGCTTCTACATTCTCAATTTTGATACTTATCGGATATTAGGGGTGTCTGTTTTAGGATGTTTACGGAATGACTGTTGGTTTTGTATTTTTCAAGTGTATTGCTTAGGGCTGACCGCGTCTCATGTTCTCGAGTGGTGATTCAAGTTGGATACTTTATAGTGAGAAACTCAGCAATCATATCCGAATTATATCCGAATTTCATAAATAGAAACAGACTTTCATCCAAAGGTTCTCTTGGGGAAAAAATCGTGCAGTTTGACGATACGCAATCAAAAACATACCAACGTATATAATTATACATACCTGTTACCTACTATTAAAATGGAAGATTAGAAACTATCGTGTAAATCGTGTTCTCTCTGTGTGTTCTGTACTAGTATCGATGTACATATGTATTATCAATGACGTTTCCTTTTTTATAGCCTGAAGAGCTGACGTAAAAGAAGACGAGCTCACTGGTGGTAAGTGGTCATCGTCGCCTATGGACACGAGCAACACCAGGGGATGAGGTGAGTCACCAGTGTAACGCCCGCCCTGAAGAGAACTACACTTTTCTGAAGAACCCCATGTCATGACGCTCCAGGAACACCTCAGACATTTTCTAGTATCATTCAAATGAGTTGGTAGGTAGCGAATGAAATTCCAAACCGTTACAGGTAGTACCACTACCGGTTGTACTACCGTTACTACCACAGAATACCACTGAAAAACATGGCGTGGTATCTTCAATACCGGTAACAAACGATGATGATTATGTAAGTAGGGGATCTGTGCGTGCCATAACTGTATGCTCCGAGACACAGTTACACGTGTAAGTGGCATGCAGATACTGAGCTGGACTACACTGACTGATACTGACTGGGATAACATTTACTTAATATTTTTAAACTTAAAAAAGAAATCTCCCGACACGCATCCACAAGTCCGTCATATGTGACCCGTGGCTGAGGACTTCTGGATACAAACAACATTCATAGGTGACGACGTCCTAGAACACAAGGTCCTAAAAGCAGAATGAACTAACAACTCTGTCCGACTGCAAATCATACACTTGCACGGACACCTGGCAAAGCCTTATTATTAGCAGTCATAGAGTTAGTAGATTATTAGTGTAACTTTAGGGGTAAATTATAGGTACAGTGTGTAGGTACTTGGGCTGTAGAAAGATTCTTCCATCTTGGAACCGAGGCTGACCTTCCTCGCCTGGAGACAATATGGTGTTAACTGTTGTGTTTCAAGTTCACGCTTCCAGGCTTTAAGTCTTAAATTCGACGGTCTTTACCATGCACGGTAAGTTGAAGAATTAATAACTTCTGTGTACATTCTGCAGTTCGTATACACGAACCCTAACGTGGACATATTATTTAACTATACACTAACACATAGGTATAAACCAGCACTGTGTGCATCGATACCGTCGATGGTGACCGCTCGCGCAGTGGTGCCGTGGAGTGGTATGCGCCTGCGCCGTTCATAGTCCACTCGCAGCCTGCCACTACGGGGACAATGCCTCCGTACTTTATAGGACACTTGCTTAATATAAGATTCTCTACCCTGTTCAAGGTTAGGCCCGCCCTGCAGTTATCAAGCGGATTTAGACCTTTTAGTCCGCAACGCGATGATATTAATGTTACAAACATCTAAAGACGACAGTTGCCACTTGCCATCAGATGATTAATATCCGTCTGATCTATACTTGTTAACGACTTGTTAATAGTAGAATCAAATAATCTGTTTGTATATAATTGCATCAAATTAAGCAGCAGATAATTGTGATATCATTATATACCTATTGTTATGATTATTGAGCGGATATTCGGACGCTTTTAATAGAATTTAAAATTCATCTTTATTCCCACAGCAACATGTTAGGGATATAATCTACTTTTGTATAAACTTTTTGAATAAACTTTAATTATTATATCTTATAGGTATCTGATTGCGTAAAATGTTAAATTAATTAAATATTAGATAAACAAGAACCTGACTATCCGATCTGTCGTTGATTGATTATTTATTATAACGTTAATATTAAAATTATAAATTTCCAGCCGTCTACGCGTCTGCATCTAAATCATAAACGAAAAAGGCTACGTGACCACATTGTGTCCGTTGTACCCTTTACAACCATAAAACGTTAAATATATTTACCAACTTTGATGTTTTATTACCAAATACAGTTAATGAATTAGTTTACGTTATAAATTACAAACAATAAAAACCTTCGCGTGTTGCCTTCTAAACGATTGCGTGTTTAATTTTAAATCAAATACGCTCTAATAATATAATAACAATAATAGCCAAATCGGAATCAAAACACTTTATAACGTTCATGTTTCACCGTGGCAAATACTTTAAATTACTTTTGTATCGTATGCGACTGAACGTGTGGTCAACGTATGCAAAAATTCTTGTGCAAATTCCGAACAGCGCGAGACGCCGGACCTAATTGGACAAAGTTCCAAGTGAGTGAAACTCGCACGGCTGTGGAACCCTGACACAACGAACGCGGCGACAAGGACGTTCGAAAATGACTCAACTCGCATCTTGTCAACCTGACAGCGCGGGAAACTGGTATCGATGGAAAGTGTCATATACTTTTTTAATTATACAATAATACAATGTTTACGTTTTTACTCTATTCCGTTCTATTCAGAATATGAACGTTACCAGCAAATAGCTTACAATATTGAGTAGAAAGAGTAGTTTTGAGATGGTAAGGTGCTAAACAGATTAACCTATAGCCGGGTGTTGATTGGCTTCCAGTATCAAGGCAGTTGGGAATAATTTTTTTTTTTTTTATGGAATTAAGATAGCAAACGAGCATGCAGCCTTCCGCTGCCGCCCATAACAACCGTGACCGACCTAGAACTAGACTCAAAGGGACTAGGATGGTTAGTCCAGTTAGTAGATGGTGTTAGAATATTAATTGGTTAGTTTGTTAATAAGTGTGAGGACAGGGTATGTTAGTGATAATTAGTCCTGTTAGTTAATGTTAGTAATAGTCCAGTTAGTTATTGTTAGTATGAGTCTCGTTCTAATTCGGTCACAGATGCGTTGCTTCCCCTGAGGACTGAGATGGTCGCCTCTAAAAAAGTGTAACCGGCTCCACACCTTCCTATCCGGAACACAATTGTTCTTAAAACAATTATTACACGGTAGGAATGGTACTAGATACCGTGGCGGGCGGTGGTATTTCCCCGGGTGAGCTCTAGACCCATACCAATTGTAAAGGTAATTTAATGAATATTAACTTCACTGTTTTGTTTACGTATAAATTTAATATCGTAGTAAAATTAATAATTGTTAATATTATAACCTCGGGTAAGGAAGGTCTCGCTCCGTTTATTCGTCATAAAATTAAGGAAGTCTTATTTTAAAAACATAAAGATCTTAATAAAATATTTATGTTTATTGTATACGCTTTTCGTTGTGAGGTTAATGTACCTAGGTTTAATATTAATTTAGAGTATAATATTTGGTATGATTAGATTAAACATGAAGGAAAAGATGCAGAAATATGAAGTTTTGATTGAATATCTGTTTCATTTCTTAATAATAAAACAGGTTAGTTTCAATTTGTCGTTTAAACAATCAATACCTAAAAATCGAATTTCGACGGTAGAGCGGAACTCATTAGAATAAATAAGCACGTTAAGTACCTTAGAATAGTTATAGTAAGTATAGAATGACAGTAGTCATACAAGCGGTCGGTCTAGAATGAAGCACTAACCGATTTTTTTTTAATTAAAAGATATCTACTATGAAATATTGAAAGCTAACCTGTGAAAAGTGATGTTTCACATTTCTTTTGCTTTGCGGAAGTTTTGTAACAAAATTTAACAGCACAAATCGTCATTATTATTATTTTTCGGCGTGCATTGACATTGAATACTACGGAGCGGAACGAAGTTTGGAGCCAAGTTGGCTCCAATGAAGGTGTTGCAAAATGGCCGCGCTGACTTGGTTTCTATACTGTTACGTGTCAGGAGTAATGGGTTCGAAAAAATGCCAAAATGTACCACAAAGACTTTATTGAACTCGTAGAAACACAATTACACACTGTACACAGTACACACCACAACACTATGCACGTAGGTACTCGTAAACACACTCGACGAACACTGTATCACTCGTAGAAATCACTTAACTTCTCACTGGTATCGCTCGTAGGTATCGCTGGTATCTTCCTGGTTCCGCTTCCGAAACTAGAATGTCCGCACTTGATCGATCGCCCCTTTTTATACCACTCACGCACCATTCACGCCAATCCAGAACTTTCTCGCTAATTCCGGACGGACCCGATTCGTATAAAATTCGAGAACGTTCCTTGCAACCGAGTTTCGCCCGTATGACTATTGCCGTAATGGTCGAAGCGTCGTGCGTACGGGCAAGCGCGCTATTGTTCTATTGTTGACTCGACATGTTTATGGCCCCTATTGTTTATTGTTTTGCGAGGTGATACGCCAGGGCTGTCACATTGCCCTCCTCTTAGTCATGCTCGTCCCGAGCATTATTCGATCCATGAAATGGTGCCAATCTGTCCACGTGCACGATCTTCGGCTTTCTTCTGTCCCCCTGTCTGATCCGGTAGGTCACGTCGTTAATCCTCGTGACGACTGTGCCAACGGGCTTTCCCATCGTGCTTGTGGCTCCGGAGACTTCCCTTTCCTGCGCGGTGGATTGCGCAACCATACAGAATCCCCCTCCTTGAAACCTTGTTGCCTAGCCTCGCGATCGTACTGGGTTTTCATCTTATCGCTGTCCTTCAAACATTGTTCTTTTCCCCAAGACTTGTCGAGATCCTGCATCCTTATCACTCTGACCTCTTCTTTACCCTCATGCTTGAAGCAACGTCGACCTTCTTCGGAGCACGGGCGTTGTGACACGGCGTCGGCATTCTTCGGTTTGGGCGCCTTCGGGGTCTTCGTAGGAGGCTTAGCGACGGGAGCGGCGGCGGCGGCTATTAGCTCCTGGGTGTCGACTTGAGTTGCCGTCGAGATCTTCGTAGGAGGCTTCGCGATCTTCTTAGCGGCGGCAGCGGCGGCGGCGGCTTCTAGCTCCTGGGTGTCAACTTGAGTAGCCCTCGACACCGATTCCGATAGTTTTCGAGTCCGGCAGCTCAGCCTTATATGACCTCGTTCACCGCATCCGTAGCAGATAGGCCCAGAACGAGGTTGAATCGCCGCTACGACTTCGCGCACCTTACAACCTTTATAGTCGCTTCGTACCGCCTCTACTTCCAGAGCATGCGCTAAAGCTGCTTCCAGTGTTGCGTGATGTCCCAAGCGCACCGTTGCTCTCACCTCGGGATCCCGTATTCCGCTGACAAACGCCTCTAAAACTATGTCTTCGACGGGTGAGGAACTCGACACGTAGGCTCGGCGTACGAGGCGCTCGATCTCCGTAGCCCATTGCTGCAGTCCTTCACTCGACTTCTGTGACCGGTCTTTCAGCTGCGCGCGATATGCATACTCAAGGTGCTTTTCCCCGTATCGAGTTTCCAAGGCCTTAAACAGTGACTTAAAGGTGCGTCGATCGGCGGGCAGGTTCTCAAGCACCACCAGTGCCTCTCCTCGAAGAGCTAGGGCGAGTGCTGCCAACGAATGCTCGTCCTCCCAGCCATTAGCACTCGCAACTACTTCAAACTGGTGCCTAAAAGCTGTCCACGAGGTCGTGCCGTCGAAATTTGGGACCTTAAATTTCGGGGCCCTGGTTGCTGCCGTGCCCAAAACCTTTATTTTTTGCAGCTCCTTTTCCAAATCCACGAGCCTAGTTTCGAGGGCATTAACTGACGTACTAAGCCTGTTAATCGACGCGTAATGGCTTTTGAGGGCTTGGTCGTGCTCGGATGTACGCATCTTTACGAATTCCAGATCCTCCTTCACGACGTTCAAATCTCCCTGGAAACCATCCAGCTTTGCGTCGATTGCCTCCATGGTTTTGCGCTGGCTCTTTATGTCTTCGCGCAGGCTGTCCATTGCTTCGCGTTGGCTCCCCAATAGTTTATTTTCCAGGCGCTCCATTGCTTCGCACTGGCTCCGCTGTATGGCGGCTAGTAAGGAGGCCATATCAAATGCACTCGGTGTAGGTGCTGATGCAGCTGATCTAGCCGAAGGTTCAGCGGTGGCCTCCGTTTCTGTGCGGTCACGACCCGGCGACTCCATCCGCGCGGCATTCAATGCCGTCTGCCGTCGCGTACGAATCCCTTCTTCACTCTGCGGTACTACAGGCATCCCACTTCTGACACCAATTGTTACGTGTCAGGAGTAATGGGTTCGAAAAAATGCCAAAATGTACCACAAAGACTTTATTGAACTCGTAGAAACACAATTACACACTGTACACAGTACACACCACAACACTATGCACGTAGGTACTCGTAAACACACTCGACGAACACTGTATCACTCGTAGAAATCACTTAACTTCTCACTGGTATCGCTCGTAGGTATCGCTGGTATCTTCCTGGTTCCGCTTCCGAAACTAGAATGTCCGCACTTGATCGATCGCCCCTTTTTATACCACTCACGCACCATTCACGCCAATCCAGAACTTTCTCGCTAATTCCGGACGGACCCGATTCGTATAAAATTCGAGAACGTTCCTTGCAACCGAGTTTCGCCCGTATGACTATTGCCGTAATGGTCGAAGCGTCGTGCGTACGGGCAAGCGCGCTATTGTTCTATTGTTGACTCGACATGTTTATGGCCCCTATTGTTTATTGTTTTGCGAGGTGATACGCCAGGGCTGTCACAATACTATAATTATTCTAAGGCCTACAAAAAGCCATGTAATCCGGCGGGATTCCCATATTGCACCATGCACGAATTAACGCCAATATACGTAACGTGTTGTTCTAGTGTGTTTCGCATCACGGTCGTGACGAAACCGGCCAGTGTGACGTAAACGGAAAAATCGGTGCGAATGCGTTCCGCGAAGGTAACCGAGAAGGTATATGTCCACAGTCCGTACGTGTGTACACAGCCTGATAACCAGGTGTACTACCAATATGAAGTTTAGCTTTGGTTAGACTTGCTAAAAGACAGTGGTACCTAAATGGTTTCAACGTTGGACTGCCATACAAAGGGGCCATGGTTTGATAACAAATTAATTATTATTGCTTCAGTGAAAAAAACTGTCGGAAGGTTCTCTTCGAGGAAAGAAGAGAGAGGAGGAGTTCTCCACAATTTTCTCAAAGGACTTGTCAGTTGTTGAAAGTCGCACTTACCAGCGTGATAGAAATTGTGAGAGAAAACTTACGCAGTATAAGGAAAATTATGTATGTATTGCGAAAATGACGATATCGAGCAAATCTGTCTATCAGCGTGGTAGAATACGGTCCAGACAATAAATAATTTAATCCAATAAAAATATGACCAGGAAACTTTTGTTTAGTTCGTAATTCGTATATGTAATTTCTTATTAAGTATCTTTACAATAGTGATTCAGCCAGTTAACCTACTTATTGTGTTCGCATTCACGATTAAATATATTAGCAATAAAATTAATCCACTTATTTCGAAATTGTATTGGGAATGGAATATATTAAATATGAATTACCCACTTTAATAAAAAAAATCAAGCCGAATTCGAATGAGTCATTCGATTCGCGTTCGGAAATGGCCGAAATGCGTCGAATTCGTTCGTACGCGTATCCGTTCGTAAACTTTTTCTTTGCATCGGAACGCACCAAGGACGACCTTTAGGTCATTGATCAATGATAATCCACATAACTGTGCTGATTCATCCGCTAAACGCGTACGAGATGAAAATGCGACGCGAACTTACCTAACAGGATTTTCATATGAGCGAACCTTTTAATCATCGCTAGTCGCTACATGGTAACATTAGCTAAGATACGACTCTATGTACGTGTTGCGGAAAGTCTGCATTAATCTCTTCCTGATAAGTTATTATTAGTCATGTAGTAGACCTGTATGAGCAAATATAGGTGCTTAGGTACTACCTATAAGTTAATATCAATGTTTAAAAAATCGAAAAGATAATCATTTAGGTACCTACTCACTGAGTAATTGAGTGAATGGTCCTTTCCCTGATTAAAAATAAAATCTTGAAATATATATAACTTATGAAGATGCAATTTGTAAATAGTCTATGAGTAGGCGGTAGCTAAGAAATCAAGACTTATATCTGGCTCTAATGAGGTTAAAAGCTTATTTGAAAATCAGTTTGAAATTATTTCCGCGCGGGCTAAATGCGTGGACAGCAGCTAATAATATCTATTATTTGTAATAATCTAACAGATATTTTTACTTGACCAAATAAAGACTTCATTATTGTATATTCGCTAATGTCTAAATGATGCGCTTGACAAGATACAGCATATTTAGCAGTGCTTATGCCACAAAGGTACGAAGGTACGTTTTTTAGTAGATATATTGTCCCGCCGGGTTTTTTTTTTATATAAATAAAAGAAATAGAGAATGAAATGAAAAGATAACCCTTGCTACAGGAACGTTTATTATTTATGTAAAAAGGTACATATTATGGGTCGTGGGTCGTAAACCCAGGTCTGGCTTGCAACGTAGGTGCGGTACTCCCCTGGCTTCCGTCTTGCTGGGCAGGTTAGGCTTCGTCGTCCAGTTCTCCTTGAGTCCTTTTTTTTTTGGTAGGTAGGTACCACAGCGAGCCCCTTGGCAATTAGGGCTAATATGTAGCCCGGGCGTAGGAGCTTTGGTATTTTATTATCCACACGTAGGACCCTGGAATTTATTAATTCCTAAAGTTATTAAATGATCCAAAATATTCTTTTTTTGAAGCCTCCGCCGATAGTATACACCATGGAGAGAACCCTACAAAGCAGTTGGTGTTAAGTGTATACTACCAGGAACGGAGTTACAAACAAAATTAAGAAAAAAAAGAAAGAAATTTAGTTGATGCAAAAGCAGGTAGAAGATGTGCTTCGGTTATTGACAATATTGGCCACTAGTAAAATACTTTAATATTTTGTATGCATTAGAAAATAATATTTTGATAAGAAAAATTATGTTTATAAAAAGCTAATAAGAAGAAAGGCCAGCGTGGCCATGTATGTATGTTCCACGTTGTGGTCGTACACGAAACAAGCACACAATATGGCTGCTAACTTATTACATGAAAGCATATGAGCAGAAACCCTGGCAAATAAGTTAAATTAATTTATATTACTTTTCAAACACAATCAATAATTAAATTATTACTTTCCCTACTTATTAAAATAATAAACCTTGTTCAAACTTACCCTATTTGGGGTCCGAGTATATAATTTACTTATTTAATACCACTGACACGTATCTACTGCGTACGTGTATCAACCTCGTACATAGGCCGAAAATGTCGACTGTACTATTATTTAAATATGCAAATTTTAGTAATTCGTAAGCTGAACGAGCTTTATCTATTACCAATATACAATTAGTGGTATATTATCGCAAATAAAAAAAATCATGGAGACGAGTGCTCTCAGTTAGACGGTGGCCAGCCTTCTGTCCCTCGGATCGACTCGGACGAAGTCGCCGGCGCAGGCCGGTGATCCGCTCGTAAACAAAATGTCGCGTAGAAAAGTGTTTTGGGACAGCGCATACGGTTTAATATTTTATTTTGCTAATGTCATTTGTATTTTATTACTTTAATTATTCCGTTGTTTGTTTATCTTAGTTAGGTTTATTTTAAGTAGGTTAAGTTATTAAGCTATTGTATAGCTTTTATCGCGGGCCTTGGGCGCGGGGACCGAATGCAGAAATTTCGTAACGAAAATTTATTACACCCTGCACACAGACATAGTTACTATGTCTATGCACCCACACATCGATAAATACCAGAACTTTTAACTGAGTTAACTAACTTTTACTTTATAACGGCTAAACCGATTTGGCTAATTTTAGTCTTGAAATATTCGTGGAAGTTCAGGGAAGGTTGCAGCGATGAGAAAATATGAAAAATTGCGAGGTAAATACTAAAAAAATGAAAATTTTAATTTCCCATACAAATCTTACCTGTCAAATACCTGTCTGATTTTCGCCCCGTCGGTTCGGTGTTTTAAGAATAATTACATGTAGATCTGGATTAAATAAGGCGTTGGAATCGACAACATGTATTCATAATAGTCGAATTATCGCGTATTTAGATTTAAAACATACAAAATAATAACATAACATAAAATAATGACATTATATTAATGACTTGAGGGTGATAGAGACAGTGCCATACAGGCAAGGCAAACTGTAAGGCACTGTCTCTGTCACCCACACGTCATTCACGCGCCAAAAGATCGTTGTAGGACTTAAATGTCAAATGTCAATTTTATTTTAAAAAGAATTATTTTGTCAACTGAAATAGTTCTTATGCTTTTGTTCAGAATATTTAAATCTTCTTTGCACAAATTAATGCATTATCCGTTTCTAACCGCGGCTCCACATTAGTGCCGTGAATTCACGCGCGAATTCTCGCCGTGAATTCACGGACCGACTCCATGCCCTCCACATTCACGGGATGCTCACAATCGTTCGAAACCCGCCGTGAAATGGACGTAGAAGCTGCTGCTGCGATAACTTTATTTGCTGTGTCCCTATACCACTATATAGATGTCCAAAACAAGAAAGTTATTAGAAGAAAACGTTCGAAAAGAAGATGGTGGATGACTGAAATACATCGTAACCGATCAAGGTATGTGTGTTGGTGTATTGAATTTTGTATTGACTTAGTAGCTAGGTATATGATTAGAACTGATTTTATTAAATATATAAAATTCATTTCAGACTTACCATGGAGAAGCAGCTATCAGAATTACATTCTGAGCCCAGTGGAGAATTTAAGAAATTTACTCGTATGTCAACAGTAGACTTTGAGTATTTGCTTCAGAAAGTTTCTCCAATTATTTCCAAAAAAGATACCCAGTTTAGACCAGCAATACCAGCAAGAATTCGTTTAGCCGTGACACTGCGATTAATAATCCGCCTCCAGGCATCATGATGCTTGTTTTTATCTTTATGATGAGGGTGTTTTGCATCCCACAGTATAGAAAAAGAATGGTAATGCTCTAAAAAGAGCATTTCAGTTTCATTATTCCAAATGTGTTCGCGCGACTCCATAGCGCGCGCAGACACTGCATACGTCCGTACGCCTTTATAGTCCGGAGTAAACTGCGCCGGGACCGTGAATGTGTATGTGTATGCGTGAACGCCGCGTGAAGGAGGCGCGAACCCTTTGTCACGGGACAAAATACCGACTCTGATCGGGGAACAGGCGCGAACGCGCGTGAACCCCGTGAAAACTGTCCACATTCACGTTCGCGTCTGTTCACGGAGCTTCACGGCACTAATGTGGAGCCGGCATAATAAACTTTGATGTAACTTTTGATAACTAGGCAACTAAATGAAAACTGGTACACCACTTTCTTATCCCACTGTAAAACAGTGAATATCTGTACTCGTATAATTTGTGTACAAAGTGTTTTAAATATGAATAAACAAAGTGCATTTATTAATGAAGAAAGTCACGAAAAAATTGTGAAAGAAAATGAGTTATTACTCTATAATCTCTATATACATTCATTTTATTATTATTATCACAAATGCAGTATTATTTTTTGTTTTGTTAATTTATATATAATGCTATGCAATAGCTTTACCGCGGCAGTCTCCGAGTGCCACACGTCTTTTTTTTTTATTAGTTTTATAAGTTAACACTGTTTATATGAAAAAAAATATTTTGTAATTTGTGTGAATAATAAATGTTATGTACGTGCAACGTTACAATATATTATGGTATGTTGTATTTACTTATAGATAATAACTTAGTGAGCAGGTATAACATATAGCATAATACATTTATATGATTCGTTTATTTAAATACGTAATTTATTATTAGGTTTACTGAAAGCTTTTCAAAGCCGCTAGTCAAAAGTAGGCACATTAAACTCATCAATTTATTTATTATTATTAACTCACTCAACCTCATTCTTTAGATTCTTGCCGGCAGAAATAAATATTGAAATTGCAGAAAAGAATTGAATATGTGGTAAACGGAGCATTACAATTTACTCCAACAATAGGAGAGCTGGAGACTGGCCACAGACGCGTGGTTTGGTCATAGGATCACCCTTACCTGGGGTGTCTTTGGGCTCATCCAGTAAATGGCAGGTATGAAGCTATATTTTGTTAATGAAAGATTGGAGAAAAACTATTAGCAGTGTGTTGTTTAAATTAATATTACATTTTTTGATGTTTCCCTGTTTCCCTGTCCATGCATGCAAAAGGAAAGTTGGTGGAAATTTAACCCAAGCAACGGAATCGTAGATCAATCGAATATAGTTATAGGAAACTATTTCGTGTAAAATACATGGGCAATTGTAGCCGAATAATTAAAATAAAATTACCATACGAAACCTAACGAACAAATGTTCTAGCATTGCTAACACTAAGAATAGACTTGCTAAAAATGCATCTGTATTTATAATTACCGGCGGACAGATGCAGGCTAGGGTTGTCATTACCGGGCGTGTGGCAGGGTTACCAGTACCAGCTGTACCGGTAATGAGCACTTTTGGTCTAGGTCTTACGTGTAATGTGGGCTAGTAACCGGCCAGGTCGCTTTCCAGACAGATGTGGCACGTGGCTAATTTGTACTTACTTAGTTCCCATTGAGTCATTAAATTTCCATGTTATGGTTATGGTATTCAACACACGAAAGGTCAAGGTCAAGACTTACCGTTTTTCAAAATAGAGTCGATGTTTTTTTCTTTGTAATTTACATGTTCTGTCGCTGCTACTTAAAATGTCTCGTACCTAAATGATAGCTTGAGGGATGTTACTTTTTTCATTTGTTTTCAGTAGACAAAGGGTTTCAATCGAAAAGAAATTTCGTGGCTACCAACGCATTCTATTTTAAATGTTACGAAATTTTATCCATGGCCAACGAAATCTACTTCCATTTTGCTTTTGGCCATGAGCACAACCAGACACACCGATGGATCTCGAACTTCGGATGAAGTACCTACCTACGATTGTAGCCCTAAAAATCTGCTTCGATAATCAGATTTTCGCAGCTGGATGCGACGCTTGGTACACCTATGGTTATGTAGTTAAAAAATACAGCAAAGATAGCGCACTGTAACAACAGCAAACTTTAAAAGTTACAGATTTTAGTATCTAAACCCACCAAGCAAACTTCGTAGGTCCAACGTGGTGCGACGCACGTGGCCGGTGGCGCCGGCCCGTGGCGATTGCATGATTGCTGGCACCAGCATGATTGTATGATTGTATGATTGCCGACGCGTCACCGACGACTTCCTCCTCAGCCGTCCTGCGCGTTAAGGAAGATGATTGATCGAGCTAACTACGCTGTTTGTGTGGAAATCTTTTGCCTCGTTGAGAAATACCGCTGATGTGAAAAGTACGTCGGTAACATCATACGGATACCACTGCCTGCTCACAATTTTTATTGTTCACTACAAATAGATATATGTAGACACAAAGTACACGTACTATGACTCTCGCGATATTAACTACATAGTCGAAGAGAAATAAGCACATCATTAAAAACCTGTATAAAACTTTACTTTTTCTCCATTCAATCATGAAAACGACGCCGAAAATCCTAACCATCGTCACCCATGAGCATTTGTATTTTGTATCACCAAAGGTACCTATCACCGACGCATTACCGGCTATGAAAGAAAAAAGAAAAGAAAAAGAACCTGTAAACTACACATCTTTTTAGCTCGTTCCGAAACTAAAACGTCATTCGGTTTCATTACCAAGAAAAGGTACTAAAGAGATCCTGGTGCCCCTTCTAAGCCCCACTCATAGTTTAAACCGTAATGTCTAATTTCCTCAAATAACACTAGACTAGCAGAGATGATTACATTAACGTTTTCGGCGCCGCTGATGCGTGGTGCTCTAAAATAAAGAATGATTCGGCCTGCCCACGTGCCGGCTCATCAGCTCATTTCAGCGACCTGCTGTGAGCTGCGATGCGTCGCTGCGCCGGCGCCGTTGATTCAACGTGCTCACACCTTTTACGACTACGTAACAATCAATGATTAATCAACAGATTCGTTGTTTCATTGCTTAATTATCTAATCGGAATTGGGGAGTCGTTAATTCTATTTTTATTTTATTAAAAACTACATAAGTAAGTAAATATATTGACGAACTTCAAAAACGTAACTCTACATTTTTAGGTCGGTGCCGTTTGTCGGTAAGCTACGTGGATTTGCAGCCCTTGAACAAAAATTTTCATTCCTTATTTGTTTTTAAAATTAGTTACCTAAAAAGATGTTTCTGTACTACCTACTAAGTAGTTTACTGGACATACCGCTCCCTTGATTAGCAGCACTCCAAGCTGGTCACAATCCATCAATGAATCTTTGCAACGGATTTATATGGACCACGCGGACATTATCACTAGTACTTACCACATTCTCATTACAAAATGCATTTATTAATCATTGATTTGCTAGTGCAGGTCAGTTCACTAGTGCAGTAAGAGAGCCAGTGCAAGTATTGACGTCAGAGGAAATCCAGTGACGTAATGAGGTTGATGCCCACAGTAAACAAAGCTTTATCAGTTATTCATGACTGCCAGAACTTCTCTTTAGACGACAACAACAAATAAACATAACAAGTAAACTCACATAACTAACAGCCGTAGAGATACACTCACTAATTTACAACTGAGTAAGTGACATTTCCCTGTTGTTATATGGGGTATTAAAACCTTGATCTATAACTTCAACCCATTAATATTCCACTATAGAGCACGGACCTCTCCTCGTCACTGAGGAGCCCTAAAGGAGGAGAGGAGGCCTAAAGCTCACTCCACTCCTTTAAGAAAGTGTTTCATAGATATAATAAATATTTATGTTTATGAAGAACTGTAATGATCATATTTATATTATTTTTTCCAAAATCCTGAATGACGGCTGGTTTCCTCGAAAACCTATAAATATCTGTTATCAGCAGGATATTATACCTAAAACCAAACATGTGTTAAAATTCCGTATCCATTACTTTAAGGAAACAATTGACACACCTTTTTTAGCAAACGGCTATTAAACTGAAACCAAAACAGATGTAGCGGTGAAGTTTGCGAACTTTGTAGATTAGTTTAACTAATCCATTGTTTTGTAAGCTACGTTATCTGCCTTACCTGTAAACATTATTGAAAAATACCTTATCTGTAACCGGTGTTGTAATGCAATTAGTTATCTGTTCCTAATGCAACTCAGATGTCACAAGTCTTCAGGTATGGATGCACCTTCTATTTGGATTATCTCCCTTAGGCCAGCGCCCAGCCATTATGATCTGCCATCGTAAATAAGAACACAATGACCGAAGGTCCAAATGATCGGTGCTGTCGGCTGAACCATTTTAACTCAAAACCAAAACACATGTTTTACAAGAGTCAATAGATTTAATTGCTGCAAGTTTTGTTTAAAGCATTCTTGTTTTAGTCAACCTACAAAATTATGACCACATAGCCTAGTTAGGAGTGACCCTGCCTTAAAGACTAAGGGTCCCGGGTTTGATTTCCGAGTCATGTAGAGAGATAATATGTGTTTACCACGTAAAAATATAGAACATAGTTATCAGCCAAATAACAATCACAATACTATTTTTAAAATTTTATTTTATTACAGCCGCAAAAAAAACGATTATCATTAATCAATTCCAATTAAATACAGACGGTCTACTTTCAGATCGCGAAAAACATTTGAATAATCGGTGTATTCCTCGTCGTTCCACCAGTAGTACCACCAGTGGAACTACGAGGAATTTGACATTCCTCCTCGTACCACCAGTGGTACGACGAAGAATTGTTCTATATCGAATTTGACGAATCAGATGTTTGCCAAAAAGTTTTCCGCAGATAATGCAGATTTCGTTAATGTACTTTACTAATAAGTTCAACATTGACAAGTAATAAATTGGGAACATTACCAATAGTTATTCTAAGTCAAAAAAATACTTACGCTTTATGAAAGAATTGATTGAGTTGAACCTATTGGTTAGGTTAGCATCAACTTTTGAATATGAAAAAATCATCAAAATCGGTACAAGAAGAAAAAAGTTATGACGAAACGAACATAAAAATACATTCTGTCAAAAAGTCGGCGTAGATATCCCAAATTCAATTAAACGAAGGTTTCACAATTAAACTGTCGCTCGACAGAGTTTGATTTGATTTTTGACCCAGGCAAACACACCTACAAAGATAGATGTAAAAGAGGGCTATTAAAATTGTTAGTACTGTAGAACCTCTGCAATTTTGTCCTTTTGTGGGATTAATGTTGGCCACGTGCTGAGCCCACGCCAGGTGCCGTGGGAACTTTCCACTTACCTTCCATTACAGACAACCAAAGCTCCAATCTCCCCTTACCGCATTAGTAGCGCATTGTTAGTAGCATAGTAGCGATAGTTTCGAATGCTATATCACAAACATGTTATACTTACTCTTTGAAAATCTTCAAAATTGCAATGATTTCATAGTTGCTAAATCTAGCGTCTGTGTGGAAATGCGAATATTCATATTCCCATATTTATTAATGATCTAAATTCTAAAGCGATCCTGCCGACTACCGTTACCCGAGTGGTCCCGAGTTCGATGCCTGGTCCAAGCACATTTATATACCGGAAAATTATCATCTTATGACTTGGTTGTCTACGTACGTTTCACTCTCTCTTACATGTCAATCGTGCCACAGGGAAATGTAACGACTCTATCGCATCCTTCCTTAACATGTATTATTATTAATTAAATAATAAATAAATAGACACTACAACTCCTCACAGACGGATAGGTACTTTTTGTTTACAACTTATTGACGTAGAGTTACTAGCCGTCGTTCTGATTCATTCATAAGCTGTATGAATAATACTACAGATGGCAGTCAGAGTACGATCCTACGCAGTGGCCACTGATCGGACGTCCATTCACCAAACCACTAAACATTTCACAGAATTCCCCGCACTACGTACTCAGATAATACTATGGGAATATTTTCTCACAAACTATTTTACAGGTACAAATTATTGTTCTAAGTATGAATGAGTCCTTTGAAAATATCCGAACGCTTTTTTTTCTTCGACAATAGATTTGTGAGGATTTGACACCTGCGGCTTGGCGCGCTGCCAATTGAGCTTCAGTGAATCCTATTGTTCTATTTATTTTTGGCGTGTGAACCAACTTTTAAATAGTTTTTAGAGTATTATTTCGTCACGTACTAGCATTTACAATTTAAATAAAGGCTGATGGATCGGAATAATGCCCTCCGGTTTTATTCAATCATTGTTCACTTGTGAGTGTGACCATTTTACTCAGCATATTATTTTTCTCGATTTTATTTCTCTTTACCAACGATTTGATAAATTGTTATCTTTGAATTTTTTTAACTGTATTTCTTTATTTTTAAACACATTTTTATCAGCTTGACCTACATTTTGTAAGGAAATCTTTCCACGTTATTTTCACCCACTTCTAGCTGTCCGATGTAGCTATAGAAGTGTATTTATAGTTACAGAAAGAGTTAAAAGCAAGGTAGCTTGCGTTGTCAAAGTTAAACATTCCAACATTCCAATCATGTCCAAGTTAAACCTACTTATTATAAAAGAGGTAAGTATATCGGGTTATTAACTTTGAATATAGGTAAAAACTATAGATGCAACATCGAATCCGCGCAAACGTGTCAAAAAATTGTGGGTAACTGTTAGCCACAATTTTTATATCATTACGCACACATAGACAATAGACGAAGGTGTAAAACATCGCCTGCGCGTACAGAGTTGCTTGATAATGTTGCCTTGTTTTTTTTGTTTCATTGTAGGGCGACGCTCAATCTACACATTTAAAACATCAAAGGTTATTATTAATTACGTACCAAGTTACCAACTCTACCGAAACAATTAGACCGATGGATGGAATACCTACATTTTACAGTGGTCTTATTGCGCTAGGAAGGTAGGTAATAGGTAGTATAGGTACTGCTATCAAAATAATAATAAGAAATGTTATATAGTCTTTAATTATGTATACACTGGTCGCGTTTTATATGGAATTCGTTTTAATTGCATTACATACGAATACCAGCTTTTCGTCTATGATTACGGTACATTTTAGATTCACTTAGAATTTTTCTAACAAGCTAAAAAGATCTGTACACACATGTAATACATTTGTGTATGGCGGGAAGGGAGGAAATTCCTAATCTCGAAGACAGGTATAGGTAGATGCTCCACAATCGGAAAAGATGGCGGCTCCATGATTGGGCATCGGCGTTGCGAGTGTTGCGACACTGCCGGCTACCTCCCCACGGTAACTGGGTCGCAGCCGCCATCGTCGATACTTACGTTCGCGCTCAGTTTGTTTATTTGCATAAGGAGTTTTGTAAATACCACCATCTATACGCTGGCCGCTCAACTCAGTTGAAATGCCGGGTGTTGCAGGATCTAAAGCTCAATAGGTTTTGATAGAGATTGGATTTTTAATGTGAACGAATTGTAATAGAAAATTCACAGGTAGGTAATAAATATAGATAACATTAATATTATGTAGGTATGCGTATATGCTGTACTGCTCTCACCAGTTTTCATGAAACTTTAGAATCACAATGATGTCGACTCTGTGCTCGGTCTAACTAATCGGTAAAACATATAACAGGACATCTTAGTGTCATCAAGGTACCTACATCGGAAATTAATTCGCTTTGAACTAATTTAACAGCTCCAGTGTCCAGCTCGAAAATAATCATGCCATACATCTAGCATGCTATAATATATTTGATCGTAATATTTGAGCGTAAATAATGACAAGTTTGTTACAATTACAATTAAGTAAACTAAATGTTACATCAATCGCATCGAGTTGCAAGTGGCAAGCACTTGCCAAACTGGCGGTTAGCTTTTGCATAACACCATTAGCGGGCAATTCGATTTGCTCCAGAAACCGAATGTAGCGACCTCTTAATCTTAAATCAACATGATTGTTATCACAAGATTGTCGTGCTAAACGGTCAGTTAGCATGCAACGGAATACCCGACCTTTGATGAAATTTGGCACCGGCACAGCTGCAGTTATCGCACTGCACCAGTTAAAGAACATTGTTAACATTTACGGTGATATCTCCAATGACCATGTTTACCTTATGGCCTTAGCCTTGGAGATATAGCGAAACTCGGGTAGCGTTTCTTCAGACACCTTTATATCAAATACTTTACCACAGAATAAGTTTGGTTGCCAACGTTCTAGTGGTAAAGTTGTCTAAAATGGTAGACCCTCTACATTAATAAATGCTTATTCTCTGTTTTCTTGACTTCCTCAGGTGGAAATGCAGCTATTGCATTTCTATTACCAATGAATTCATTATTTTTCTTTACCGACAAAGCATTTAGGTGTCTGCCATCCGCCTAGCTACTTTATTGTCATGAAAATTGAATTTTTACCACTTTTATTCCGTGACTGATGTGAGATGACCATAACTTTTCCTTAGTTTTGTTTTACATGGCGACCGTGACAAAGGGAATCCTATTGTGGGTTTGTGTATAATACGTGTGTGAATCATAAGTTTCACCGTCTTTTATATAAAAAACAAGCCGACAAGTAGGTATCCCAGCAAAAAATTAACATGTCTAGCCTAAACAATGAGAAATAATAAATGTCTTAATGCATAATATAAATAGTCTCCAACCTAGATTGGCGCAGATGCGTACTCGATAGTTGGTGACCCTAACGAGAAACTAGGAAAACTTGATGCGCCCACGCACTTCCTGCAATATGGAGGAAGTGAGGTCATCGATGCGATTTTGAATATTACAATGTTTATGCGAATTGAAGTTCGATGTGCAAAACTATATCAAGTGCTAGACGCAAATATTGTATCACTTTTTATTATGTTATGATTATGGTAATATCTTAGAGATATCTCGAAAAGGTGTACCTACTCTTTATTAAAATAATGAAGAGTACCTACAGCTTTCTCGAGATATCATGCAAATAGGTAAGCACATGACAAGCCATGGTGGTAATGGTCATTGTCGCCCATGGGTATCAGCACCACCAAAAACATCCCAAATACTTCGTGGAGCAAGAAAGAAGAAAGAGAACAACAGCTACTATCAAACCTACAGCACCTTTATCTTCAAACTGAATAAGTACGAAGTAAGCGACTTCTTAAAAGAGCTGGTTTCCGTTACCTCGTCAGCTGCTCAGCAGGGTTCATTACAAACAAAACCATTTTTCAGTATTTGCCCACTTTCACTTGAGGCAGATCAGGCAAGTATTGGTATTACATTGTAATTAAGGCCTAAAGAAAGAATTTGGGGAAAAAGGAATGGTATCTGGGATAATAAATGTCGTTTGACGCATGATAGTTGTTAAAAAAAAACAATAAACCTTAATCCGGAAGTGTGCTAATAAATAATCTTTTTAAAATGTTAATGGTTCACCTGCATCAATAACAGATTACAATAATAACAAACGAGCAAAGCTGCATCTTTGTATCCGGAGTGAAAGTGCAATAAAAACAAAAGTTGTTTTTTTTTTATTTGAAACAACGAAATTCAAGTCGAATGCCCCAAAAATATGAGCGCGATCGTACGCCTTAATGTGTGTACATTCTAAATTACACATGATTTTGTAATAAGACGGTATGATTATTCAATTTGTGGCCGATGTAGGTATAGCTGGCCGGCGGACGTAGCCGTTGTCGCGCACGCCGCGCGTCACTTTTGCGCGGGAAGCGCCGCCATTACCGCAATTGCCCTAAGCAGGATGCTGATGATTTACCTACACCACGTCTGCAATGAATCACACGTCCTTAAGTTTTTGGCACAAGAAAATTAGGTAAATGATGCACAGGTTAGTTGTGGTGTTGTAATATCGTCGCCTTAAGTATACGACGAAGGTAAGACAGGTTTAGTTCTACTTTTTACCATTATTATCAGGAAAAGGTGTAGGTATATTTTAGGAATCCGGATATCAGGAAAGGATCAGATCTTGTAAGCATCTATAGCAAGCAGCACTAGGCGCCACACTTCCGTTGCCAGCCAACTGTGAACTGTGACCGATCTAGAAAGACTCAAATGGGGTCTAGGATAGCCTGGTTAGCAGACGTTGTTTGAACATTAGTTGGTTAGTTCCTTAGTAAGTATGAGAACTCTTTGTTATTGTCAGTAATATTCCAATTAATAAATACTTAATTGTTACCTAGTAGGTATAAGCATTACGCACCTATGATATTGAGGGCACACCACATTGAACAGAGGTTATTGCTTCTTATCCCTAGTAGCACATCGCGAGTAAGATGCTTTAAGTGGTATAGGAACCTCTGGAATTGTTGGCTTTAGCGCTATCACCAATCTGTATTAAGCAGTGCTCCAACCCACCTTTACGAGAGCTGGGAATACGATCCACGACGGCATGGTATATTGGTAGGTACCTGACCAATGACCATTTGCAAGAATCAACCATGTTCACTAAAGTTTCCAAATAATACTGCCGGCTCTCGGATACGAAAGGCTCTCCGCCTATCATATCCCTGAGACTATTAAAATAAAGCATACGGCTGTAGCAATTACGTCAAGAATAATGATTGTATTTGTGACGACTACGGATACAACGGTACGCTTTAATGGTCTAAAAAATTAATTTATAAGTATAATATTTTATAGCCAAGAAACGTAGTGAGATACTCATAATAATAAGACATTAAATTAAAAGCGCGGGAGTCTGAGAAAATTTATGAATTCCAGTTTTCAATTATGAAATAAAAATATTTAAATTTAAATAATGGACGTCATAAAATGGTATAAAGTAGGTAGGTAAGTTAATAACAACGCAAGGAAAAGAGAATATGTGACGTGTGGCGTGTGCGACCGTTACTGTGACACAACACACACACAACCAAATAATATTTGTCATCAATAGTTTGTCACCGAACAAAGTATTTACATCCGCGTACCACCGTGTTAGATTAATCATCGAGCAGGTAATTTCTTCACGACGTAAAACCCAACAGTGTCGCAGCGTATCTGCCTTCGTTCGCTCTTCTTACTTGACTAACAACGAATTGTGACTAGTATCCAAGGTGATTTACAATTAGATGCTTCCCCTGCTCTACTGTCGACACTTCACGTAAAAACCTCTGCCAGTCATCTGTGTTACTTAAGTGGTTGCTACTCTATGCCCCAAATTCTAACAACCATGTCCATGTCCTGTACGCAATAAGTTTCAAGAGTAAAACTGGAAATAATTATGCAAAGTGGAAACTATGCCATTTCCATAAATGAAACAAAGATACGCGTGGTAATTAATATATTTCTACCTTATTATAATTAAATTAGATACGCTCGGAATGGAAAAAAACACCTTTCGGCCTAGTTGTCAGTTGGCAAACTTTTTGACGTAATTGCGGAAAACACTTTAGGTGATTAAAGAAATAAAGCTATCCTTCATTATAATGGGATACCACATGCTGCGAACTCCGTCCATCTTGAGTCCAAGTCAACCTGCCCTCCTCGTGACACAATGTGACGAAGCCTTGTGATGTGGTCCCTTCTGTAAGAGTACGCTGAACTCATTATATTCACCCTTCGGTAATCATGCATGGTAATAGGATAATTTACCTGCCTGGCTGGCTAATCGAGGACCAAAAATGAGCTCTAATCAGATAATTCGATTGGAGAACCTTCCTGACATTCGTGATCTTTGGTGTTCTCATGTCCATGGGTGACGGTGACTACCTACTTATCTTCAATTGGTAAGGTAAGTTGATAGGGAGAATACTGATGAAGGTGGTTGTATCCATGCATCTAACAAGCCAAATACGTTACGCTCCTGTAGTGAAATTTTTCCAAAGAAGCCGTCATTTATCCAAATGTCTTGGTGCATAGAAATAAAAGCGAACAATACGTTAGAGCGTCACAGCCAGTGTTACCGAGTGAGCTGTGACGTCACCGCGCCTTGTACGGCCCGCTCCCACGCCGGGGCCGGCGGGCCGCCGCTCCTAGAGATGTGCTAGAGACCCTACTCGATACACGACGCTCGATTATCGCTTATTTTGAATTTAGAATTTTCTGTCCGCTCCTAGAGATGTGCTAGAGACCACGACTCGATACACGACGCTGCATCGCTCACCTGATTATCGCTTATTTTGAATTTAGAATTCTTCTTGGCTGGCAACGCCTTGGTGCCCAATTGGTGCCAATGTCCATGGGCGACGGAGATCACTTACCATCAGGTGACCCGCCTGCTCGTTTGCCTGCTCAGGCTACAAAAAAAGAATAAGTAGGTCACACAATACGTCCAATAGCAGGTAGGTACCTACTTACATCCGTAGTCTTGGTTCGTCTTGGTCACATATCTTATAGAATGCATCTTAAATGGATCCTTCTCTACTACTTATTATGTGAAAGAGACGCTAATTTATCACCAACTTACTATTGGCATTTCTACCCAATTTTAGACAAATCTTTCGGTCGTACCTAATACCGGCTCAGTAGTGGGCCATTAGTGGGTTGTAGCTTAGATAAAGGTCCCCAATAGCACCTTTTTGTAAAAGCATCAAACAATACCAAGTTTTGCCCTGGTTGTCTGTAACCCATGTCACTTACTTATAACTTATTATTGTAAGCTGTTGAAGGTTAGCGACCGTCCCCATGAACCAGGGAATCCTCTGCTCCTGTTCTTTATTAGATAGAGTGGAGAATGATCATATCTCCATCTGTTTACTTACTTACATTTGACAAGCCAAAGTTTACAACTTAGACTACTTAGTAACTGGTGAAATAATTAGTATCAAAAACAGACATAATTTCACAAGACTACAATTAAAAATAAAAGAAATATTTTAAGTTTAACTCCTAACGTCACATCAATGTGTAAAATCGATTCCTAATAGAAAAATAGTGTCGAGACATCGAGCGAGGGCTGCGGGCATCCCTCGGAGCCCCCGCGCGGCGGCGGCCGGCGCTCCCCGTGAGCCCGTGAGACTCATCTCTCACTAAATCCACTGTTTGTTCAGTTTCTAAACGGAATCGCTCCACTCGCTCATACACTATTACTTTCCAGTCTACGGCTAACATTGGCTGTTTGTTAGTTTGTTACGTCTCTACACCAACCTTTCATCTCTACCGGTTTACATGAAAAATGATAATAAAACAAGTAGATGTTTATTAGATGATAGAATCCATTATTATATTTAGAAAGATATCCGTATGTGTTTTATTGAGTTGTTGTTATATTTTATTAATTCATAATCTAATAAAACTTAAAAAGGTAAAAGTAATTATTACAGAATTGATAGGTTCTCAATAAAGAGTTTTGACTGCAATTGTGTTAGGTAGATACATAATTATATCATCATTACATCGATTAACAATGCAGGGGTACCGATATCTCTCTGAACAAATCACTTACCTACATTAGAAGGCCTTAGTTTTCATCATTCAGTTTTCTTTGACCTGAAGCCTAAAGCAAGTTTTAAACATTGTTGGCAGCCCTAAATCTGTTCGCATGCAAATGCATCCAGTATTTACATTTCGCCCGAACTGTATTAGTAGCCACTTCGTTCCCAGTGCTACAGTCCTACAGTTTATCAGCATGGATCCAGTGGCCAGTACGTGCGTGGCCGGCTACAGTTAGCCGGAACATCAGGTCGCGCTTCCCAACCAAGTTAGCCACTGTAGCCAACTACAATCATTACTATACTTCTGAAAAATATAATTAATAACGGTCTTAAATATCGACTTTTAAATACTTTTACACAAACAAAATTATTTCAAACTAAGCACTATATTCATTCTAGAAGCAAACAGAAAATTTTCCCATGCAAATAGCAAAATGATTTACAAAAAATCTTTTAAAAACAAGACATAATTAAGTACCTACGTAAATATGTTCTTTTCTATATTGAAACTTACATATTCTAGATTACCTACACAGGAATGTGTATAAAACATGTTTTTAGTCCTAATACCTATTAGTTCTACAATATTATTTCTAGAAAATTCTTATATTTATATCTCATGTTCCTACGCACACGAAATGTACCTTTTTTTTTTTTTGACGAGGGGGAAACCTTCAAAAGGTACCCGGTGCCGTGGGAGCGACACAGAGTGATGTGGGATTTTTACCCACTAAAACCCCCCCGGTGGCCTTCCTCAGCGCTTGTGGAGAACTCCGGGATCTCCAAAAGGAACACAACCGGAGTCCTCCAAGCGCGGCGCCCTTATATTCGGGCTCTTCCCGCGAGGGACTAAGGCCCCATCGCTTGCCAGCGCCTTACAACGGTATGCGGCCACACATACCGTCGTCCTTCCCGGGGTTGCTGATGGACGGTTCGAGCTCCCACTCTAGCCGCCCGCAACCCCGAAAGTCCCCTTTTAGTCGCCTCTTACGACAGGCAGGGGATACCGAAGCTCGTATTCTGGTCCCGAGCTACAGGGACACCGGTGGCGCTATGTGCGCCCACCGCGGCGCCGTGCACGGCGCGTCCGTCTCCGGGCCGGGTCTGCGCGTTCTCTGGCCCGTTCGGCTTCCTCCTTTTCGGTCATAACACGGTCGCAGAACGCGACCATGCTGTCCCAGGCTTCGCCAGAACGGACCATCGCTGCGACGACGGCGTCCGGGGAGAGGTCCGGCCCAACTTTTTGCACCAGGATCCGCCGCTCGGTCTGCCACGCTGGACAGTGCTCGAGCGTGTGCTGCGCGGAATCCTGGGCATCTCCACAATGGTGACACTGCGGTGTCGCCTCCCTTCGAATTCGGTTCAGGTACTCACCGAAGCAGCCATGTCCGGTGAGCACCTGGGTCAGCCTGTAGGTGACGCGTCCCTTCCTCTTCAGCCATGCACCGAAGCTGGGCAGTATTGCACTTACAACGCGTTGGCGTATGCCCCGCGGCTCCTGCAGTCGCTCGCGCCAGCGACGCAGGGCACGCAGTCTGGCGTCTCTTCGAGTCATTTTGACCGTCTCATAGGTATAAGGCTCAGTCCCCTGGCGGAGAATGCGGATCTTAAAGAAGATCTCAGCATTCATATCCGCCAGGATGTCCAGGGGCGGAAACCGCGCCAGGACTGTGGCCGCCTCCTACGAAATCGTTCGGTATCCTCGTGCCACTCTGATCGCGATCGTACGCTGCGCAGCGTTCAATTTCGCCGCGCGGCGTCGACTGCCCGACAATCTGTGCGCCCATACGGGTGAACCGTAGAGCGCAACAGAGTGCACGATACCCGCGTAGAGGCAGCGGACTTCCTCCCTCGGTCCCCCGAGATTTGGCAGCAGTCTGTGCAAAGCACCCGCTACCTTATGAATCCTGGGGACGAGACGGTTAAAATGCTCGTCGAAGTTCCAACGGCTGTCAAGCACCAGCCCGAGGTACTTCAAGTGCTTGCCCACTCCCACAACAGCGTCACCTACACGCACCGACAGGCAGGGAGGTTCCACACTACGTCGGAGACCGTGGAACCAAAGTGCCTCGGTTTTATTCGGCGCCACACACGAAATGTACCTACCTACATAAATAATCCATGCATAAAGAAAAAGGCATTTAGTGAAACACGCACGCAAGATATTTTAAAGCTAAGCGAAACCATATTTACGCAAAATCCATTGAAGAAAGGTTTATATCGGCCATTATAGATGAAAACAATAAATGACCTATCGATCAATGGACAACAATCGGCGACGGTCGCGGTAAACAAGGCCGGCTTCAATAGATGTTTACTGATCGACCTGGTAAACAACGTCTATGCATCGATCGCCTCTCACAGAAAACATAGATTAATGTTAATATTATAATTCCCTAGTGTGTCGTATGTTTTAATAGGTCACGCTGTATGTCGACTGAAGTGGCAATGGAGCTAGCCACATAGTTCCAAGGACCGTTTGGGGAATCTCTCTCAACCCATCATGGCCCGCTATTGAACGGGTCTCTTCTCAGAACGAGAAGGTTAAGTCCATAGTCCACCACGCTGGCTGCGGATTGGCGGACTTTACACACCTTTGAGTTTTTGCGAACTCTCCGGTAGGTATACAGGTTTCCTCACGATGTTTTCCTTCAACGTTTGTAGCAAATGACATTTAAATGCTTAAAACGCACATACCTCCGAAAAGTCAGAGGTGCATGCCCTGGGATTCGAACCCGGACCCTCCGAATAGGAGGCGGAATTCTTAACCACTAGGCTATCAGAAGCGCTCATAGCCCGGCGGCTTGCGTAGAAGCGCTCATAGCCCGGCGGCTTGCGTCGATCCTAAGCGATCGACAAAGTTAAGCAACAGCGGGCGCGGTCGGTACTCGGATGGGTGACCGCTAGTGGCAAAAATTTCTTGAGCGCTTCCGTGCTTCGGAGGGCACGTAAAGCCGTCGGTCCCGGTTGTTATCGATTGATAGCAGTCGTTAAGCCATGTCGGAGGCCTTCGGGCGGCTTGAAAACTTTCGACACTGGGTTGGCCACTAACCCCTCCACCAATCCGCATTGGAGCAGCGTGGTGGAGTATGCTCTAGGCCTCTTCAGTAATGAGGAGAGACCCGTGCTCAGTAGTGGGCCATTAGTGGGTTGTAGCTTAGCTTTTTTTTTAGGCTATCACCGCTACCCAGTAGGCTATCACCGCTACATTTATCTTGGGAAAAGGAACATAGAGCGACCACCGACCAGGTGGACGGACAACGTGAAAAAGACAGCAGGAGGCGATACAACTCTACATTATGCGGGACATAAGCCGTAGTTAACCTCTTTTGACAGAATTTTTAGACACCGTAGATTTGCCTTACATTCATTACTTCGCCATATCACGGGCAATATTATGATAATTGTTGTTTCATAATTTGAAATACGCACATAACTTCGAAAATTCAAACCCAGATATTATACGGAATACCAACGTTCAAACGATTAGATATATTACCTACGTATAAATTACCTCATTACTTGTAGTCATGAAAATGTTTAGGTTCACAGTGTCCACGTGAAGTAACCCATTGGTAAAATAAATTTAGATTTTAACAGTACGATTTGCATCCTTAATTCACCATTGTCACCCGCATTTAACTTAATTAGATGAAAATTTATGAGCATGAAAATATTCGATAGCACCTAAATAAATACTAAGGTTACTTTAAGGTCTTTTTGATCGTTACGTAAGTAAATGAGATTAATAATAAGACGATCATTGTTTAACGATATTTGTCATTATTAAAGGTTACTATTATTGAAAAACAAAGATGAAAGATGGCACTCCGTCTCCCATTCAGAAAACCACACTTCGTTTGGCGGCAAATTCAAGCAAGGGGCTAGCAAAGTGGAAGCAAAAAGGCCCACAGGAATTAGTGGAGACCAGGCTACATCGCCCAGTACGGAAGAGCCGTTGTTCAAAACGATGCACCGTAAGTAGGCAGGTTGATTTTAACTTCAGATGGACACAGCTCTTTATACTCCAAGATATAAACCAGCATTGTACATGTTGACTAGAGAGAGACAAAGCAATAAAATAAATGTCTCATATTTATCGCGGTCATAAATATCCATACAAAACTTTATCAATAGGCTACTAAGCTCTATAATACCGGATTAGCATATCGTTTTATTTGGCGATGCACGTGTTTGTCCGAGAGCCGCCAGCCGAAAGCCATCAACAAAGTAGACGCACTACATATAGGTACTATAGGATATGTAACAGCGGTGGCCACTTGGCCAGTGCTCATTATTCACGTACAACACACGTGCCCTCTAACCCGCAGCCGCCTAATTGGACAGGCGCAGGCCTATCGCGGGATCTGGTCACGCGATCGCAGCTTAGATCTTATCGATCTTTGCCATGCTTCGAGAAATTTCGCCATTCTTTCCAAGAAGTCGAAGCTGAAGAGTTAGGAGTATGGAAAATTGATATGGCTTTCACCGTGTGGCACAACAATTTTGTTTTAATGTTCCCATAGAAAAATACCTATATTTTGGTATGGGAACGTATATGAATCCATGGCATCCTTTTGAATAAAGTGCAAATAGTGGATTGAATGTGTCGTAAAAAACAGGCTTAGGTACACGTAATTTGAAATTCACTTTGGTAAAAAGAACTCGGATCCCATTAATGTAGATTGTAGATAGTAGGTACCTGTGCTAGGTACCTATGTATGACATAAATAATAATATGTCTATTCTATTTGTGATACAAAGAATAGGTGTTATACCTCAGCATAGGACGTTGATTTTAAGTAACTAAGGTAGTAAGGTGTCTAAAAATGGGTTTTAATTGTAAAGGCATGTCAAGCGGGGCAAATATCGCCAAGTCATAAAGTCTATAATGTATTAAGTTTCATTTATGATTGAGTATTTAGGTTGCCTGTCATAAAAGATTCATGCCTGATTGAAATCTACTACCTACCTTAACATGCCTCGAAAACATCTGACATAGCCTTCACAGCAGTAATAAAATTATTGTGTTTCCGTTGTTCCCGGGGTATGGTAGTATAGTAGATATTAGGCAGTGGCGATTTCTCTAAGTTGGCGCGTATGGCGCCGCCATACCATAATTTTTAAGCATTAAATAAAATGTAAAAAATCATATATTTACAACCTAATTATTTAGACCTAAGTACAATAATTACATTTTACGAGCGCTGCGGTCTTCTATCACGAACGCGACTCGCGGCGATTGTCTTCGCGTTCGGTCGGCGCCGAGCGCGGCCAAGGCATGCGCTTCTGCTAGCGCATGCATAGTCCATACAAAGTCGCTTAGTATCACCATAGTAAAATTATACTGTGGTATCACTGAGTTTGAAACGCGGGTCTGGCGCTGGGAATGGCGCATTACCTAACGAGTTTTCGCATGTTTTTCGTGATAGTGTAGATTTGTGATTACGGTTTCTATCTTTATATTGATTTAATTTACTTTTTATTTAGTAGGTAATTAGTTTATAATGTAATGACATGAAATTATGAGTGATTCAATAAAATTTGTGATACAAGAACTTTTAGAAAGACCTTTCACGACGAGATCGTTTGCCGTTTGATAGTGGAAAATGGACTTTCACTATGGGACCAACCCTAAAATCGCGAAAAAAACATCAGCTATTTCATACAAAAATAAAAATGTCAAATTGTATGAAATTTCTTTTTAACCAAATTCAAAAAAGAAGGAGGTTCTCAATTCGACCGTATATATTATGCTTTTTTTATGTACGTTCAGCGATTATTTCGTCGTTTATAGACCGATTTTGATAATTCTTTTTTTATTCTAAAGTAGATATCCGCAGTGGGGTCCGGTGATAAGGACACCAGGATCTGATGATGGCATCTCAGGGAAATCGAGGGGAACTTTTGAAAATTGTATGGACAACTAGTGTGTTTGTTCATGTTACCATAAGTACATTAAAGCGCTACTATTTCATGAAGATCTGGAGTCGATCTGATGAAGCCGAAAGACAGTCGAGGGAACTCCTCAACGATTTACTGCAGTTATCTAGTGTTTGGGCTTGATTAATTTGTAGCGACGAGAACTTTACACTTACATGTTGAATTGAGCGCCATCTGGCGAGTAGTTTTTGAGTTATCTCTACTTATCAAGATTGAAGTCGGTTATTTTTTTTGTAAAAAGCAATTATTTGCGATTTCAAAGTAGGTTCCTTAATGAAAGACTGCAAGTTTGTTAGATTGTCTGTCTGAAGAAATGGTTTTCCGGTTATGCGCACTTAACACTACACCCTATATAACAAAAGCTGGAGCCACCCCAATTATAAACACCAGGAATCGCCACTGATATTAGGTACCTACTGTGTTCATGTTACTGTACTGTAACTATGATTTACTTGTACAAACAGTTTACAGCGTCAAACCTGGTCCTTCCGACAGTGGAAGAATGGTCTTCCCACGACCTCCGCATGCCACTTATCTCTGATGTGCTCGCTGATTTCTCGTGAAATTATTTTCGTTTTGAAATTGTCTCGCCATTAAGTGCTTTTGTTAGACGATTGCTTGCGAACAAAATGATCAATGGTGTTTTCAGGCTTTGAATACAAACCCTTGGAGGAGAATCGATCGATCGTTTCTGGGACCATGTTTCTAAGGGCCAGTGGATTTTCATAGCGTTCTTTTGCGTTTTTACCAGGAGAGAAGAGGATTAAACGACCAATGCAGTAGCATTTGAAACCTAAATAACACTTAGGCATGTTGATATAGGTACCCACTCAAGTATTTTCTTTATTTCTTTCCCTTTTTACTAGCCGGCCATGAATCGATGGTGGCTAGTAGCTTAGATAGTGGCTTATGAACGGGTAATGGGTAGCGATGACCACAAACAAAACAGATATGTATCCTAAACGTGTTTGACTATTTAGTACTCTGCATACAACAAAGTATACCTACCTCTTTGATGTTTTAAATATCTAGATTGAGCGTGGCCCTACAATGAAAACAAAAAAAAAACAAGGCAACATTATCAAGCATGTGTGCGTGCAGGCGACGTTTTTCACGTTCGCCTATTGTCTATGTGTGCGTAATGATATAAAAATTGTGGCTAACAGTTAGCCACAATTTTTTGACACGTTTGCGCGGATTCGATGTTCCATCTAGACATTTAAAACATCAATGACCTACCTATAAGTTAATACGATTACCAGTATATGCCTAGACATATTCGCTAAAATATCTTTATTTTCACTATGTCGTAAACCCTCTTGTATCATTACATCATGGCCTTTGATGGAACCCAGAAATAAAAGTGTTCCTACGTCATAGATATTAATAATGATAAACGTTTTTACAATCATAAATTCGTTTTATGTTCGAGATTGAGTACAAAATATAGAGCTGAATTACTCAACTGGATTAACAAACCATATTAAATAAAGAGCATGAAAACCACAATTTTCTACGTCGCACATTCTAAATTTTAGAGCCCATTTTCAATTTTAAAAGCTAAATCCATAAAACCGCGAAAAGTTTTAAGCCATCACTTTTTAATCTTGATACCGACCGAAAGCTGTTAGCTCCATTAGGCCGTAACTTTTTAAGAGGCACAGGCAATTAAGCATTCAGCCAGTCGTGGTCGATAGCGTTGATAGGTGCTTCATCAAACAATGACGCGTCGAGAGGCAGGTGCCACGTGCGTTCCGAATTTTTTCAGCCAGCCTCCACCAAATGGTTCCAAACTTGAAAATTAAGCTGATGTAGATTGTCGCGAATAATAATATAATGCACGGACCACACCTGTTTGCTTCTTGCAGATCCAAGTTTGAGGTGATAATGATAATCATGGCTTTTTATCTAGATAAGTTTTAATTGTTTTTTTTTCATTATTCTTATCTGATTTTGATCGTTTAAATCATTTATGACATCGATCCTAATGTGTTGGTGTTTCATTTTCTCGATCACATTTTTATGTGTATGAAAAAAATACAATAGAATAATAAAAACATCGTCTATCTTTTCAAAAAAAAGATTATAAAATAACTCTTATCGAACATTCTAACATTTCAATAAGTTTCCGCGTGGTCTATTCATACTTTACAACTGTTTAACATACTAATTATATTATTGTCATTAATTAACCTTGACAAAATACACCGATTTTGTACGCCTACCCGCACACCTACCTACCTTGCAACATAACTTATTAGGTTTTTATAATGACAATCAACATTAATATTCAGATTAGCGTCAATAATATTGTGTGTGCGGCTAGCCATAGTCCTTAAGTGCATGCTTTGATCGTATGTGGACGTTTTTGCTGCGCGTGCGGCGCGCACGTGCTGCCATCTGTCGCAGGAAGCGGCACTCGAGCGCGGCGCGGGCTTCGCCCCAGATAAACTCGCTGACAGCACAGGTGCGGGTACAGAGCCCTGGCTTTAATGACCAGGATAGGTATCTATTGTACCTAGATTTATGTAAGTAAATTCCATTGATAATAGAAGTAAGTACACACAAATACGTATTGTTTTTTTTAATGTAGGTATGCATTTTATAAGGCACACATACGCCACTTCAAATACCTCGGGATTTATCTTGAAGAGGCTATTAGTATTTCAACAACATTAACCTACAATTTAACACTATTTACTTATTCCTTAAGTAGGTAAGTACGCATTATGAAATTGTCTAATAATTAATTGACTAATAATAATTAGGAAATACCGCCTGTGATCTTCTCTACATAATTATTGAGCATTTTATTTTACAAGTCATTACATAATATACCTAATATTGTTTAAGAGTAGGTACTTAGATATTCATGTTCATTCATGTATCAAGTGTTTTTGATACCTGAATTAAAATTAAAGGCGAATCAAAGATATCTAAACGGGCTGTTAAATGTGTCATTGTTTAATTATCTGATAATTAAAATCATAAAAGGCTGTCGTTTGTCCAAAATGGCCCCCGTACGGCTACACGATGTAAATGGTAATACTTTCGATCTGAGATCACCTTTAGCGGCGCGGCGCGGCGTCGTATTCTCTCCGACGATCGACGATTATAAATTAAAGCATATTTTACGATTTAGTTAAGTCACTTCAAACGATTCTTTATCAAATAATATTTTTCAATATAATTGGTAGCAGGTACCTATATGAAACTAGTTTTTGCCTGTGACTTCGCCCGCGTGCCGTTGTAATTATCCGACAGGAACGTACCTATCACCAGGAATAAAGTACCTATCCTATCCTATGTCCAGATACTGGTCTTCCTATGTGCCAAATTTTATCGCAACCTAATATGAACAATAAGATGAGTTTTATATTTCGTTCCATTCCCCTTCTGACCACGCCACGCCCACGTAGGAAATGATTTTCGGGATCCTTTCCCGAGCAGACAGACAGAGTTACTTTCACATTAATATAGTACCCACTTAGT
The DNA here is from genome assembly GCA_905404135.1 of Hesperia comma. Lineage (NCBI taxonomy): Eukaryota > Metazoa > Arthropoda > Insecta > Lepidoptera > Hesperiidae > Hesperia > Hesperia comma. The sequence goes on from FR990031.1 coordinate 623,869, forward strand.
AGAGTGTGCAAGTAGCGCGGTGAAGTATGCTGCAACATATAATTTTATCAAATATGGACCTTCAAATAAATGACATGAAAAACTAATTCTGCTGGGCATACGGCATACCGGCAATAAACTCCGCAGGTAATCCGTTGCAGCTGTTTGAAGCGCCCCGAGTTCGATTGCAGAAGCGTTGAGATTTGAATATGGTCGTGGTCTGGATATCTGTTCTTGTCTCTATACGTTTTCCATGGCGCCCACGATACAGTGAAGTCAGTGAATCCTATTTCGGGCCTATGAGTGTGTGTCGTAAATTCTTGTTCCATCTGTGATATGGAAGATACTTATTGTCCATGAAAGATTTCTGTCTTTATTTCGAGCCTAATTGTAAGCTACTTCAGGTGAAAGCGTCCCCTGCCCCTACATACTAACTTCTGCACCAGATATACCTTCTAAAATGCGTCCAATACGAAATAAATAAGAATATTCTTCAAACAAAATCCATGTCTCGAGACACTACGGTACATTTCATTTCATGCCATATGCGCACTTTATATGGAAGTTGCATCAAGTGAGTCGTACGGAGGTAGGCAGTAGGTAAGGTACAAGTAGGAAGATTTCGCGGAGCCGCATAATGACAAAGTGGGCCGGCACGTAGGCATGTTAATTGGACGCAATGACCACTGACCGATGCCATAAAGGAGCCGTGTGGGTAGAGCGACGTTCCGTCTATAACCACGACCAGCCGCGAGAGCTCCACCTTTCTATTAAAATCCTCTGCGACGCCGTGGCGAGGAAGGCCGGCGACGGGCGGGGAAGGTCTCCCGGCGCTGGTGTCGGCAGCCGACGCCCGTGGATGTCACCGATCGTCTCGGCTCGCCTCACTTGATGTGTTCATTCACAGTTTTGCTGGCGGGCGTAATAAAATCATTTCGTGACTTACATTACCGCTAGCGGAAGTACTTAGTCGTGCAAGGGGATATAGCGTACATACGAGTACGGCTCCCGGCTGCCGACACACGATACATCACTTGTCCACTGTATGAATGACAACGGTTTATGTGAATCAAAACTTATAAAAATTTGTTTCCGTGTTCTTTGTTAGGGATACTTAACATTATGAAATTGTTTATTCAAGATAATTTTATAATGGAATTAAAAAGTTGTGCAATTTTCCGCATGGATGAGTCATATTGTAAATAATTAACCACAGCTTATAAAATCCTTATGACATTGATAAAATCATAGGAGATCAACCTGTTGATGAAACGTTGAAGTATCTACCGATTTAGAAAGTTACAAATGAATACTACCATTTCAACCATCTGGTATCACTTTTTGAGCTATTTTTAAAGTTTGACTCATTAAGTTGAGCTTTGAGCTTCGGAGACGTTTATTAGAGATTCTAATAACTTTTTCTTGGCTGCCAACGCATCCGCGATGCCTTCGATTTGAGACATCCGTTATACCGACGGTGACCATTCACCGTCATTTGGCCCATGAGCCCTCTTATCAGCTAATCAAATAAAAATCCTTCAAAACAAACAAGATAAAAGTCTAACGTAAATCAGCACAAGTAATATCTTTAGATAAAATTGAGATTAAAATGGTAATGAGTTCTCTCTATACATAACTTATCATCGTAAAAGATCCAAGTAGAAATGGATTTCTTCGAATTCTATCAAAGTCGACAGGGATCCGTGAATTTTATGAAAACAATTTTAGTACCATTTTATAAAACTAGACAAGGTTATGTAGACTCTTTTTATCATTTTGGAAGAACTGCATCTTCTACAATGCCCATAAATCATGATTTTTAGAATTTTTGTCTGTTAGGTTGTCCGCGCTAATCAGAAACGGCTTAACCGATTTGAGTGCGGATTTACCGATTATTTTGTGGTAAGCTTTACTTAAATAATAATACTGTTTGTTTTATTTCTATCAGTTCATAAATAAATAAAGTAACAAGCAAGGCTAACAATATCCTAATATGGCTACTAAGACTGTTTTTCCAAAGCAAAGCAAAGACGAGTTTACCGACCTTAGTCTCAAAAATGTGCATGATGTGCAGAATTTTGGATGAGCCATTGTGCTTGTCATGGAAGGAGGAACTGCATTTTATCCACAATATGGTATATTCCCAAAATCTCTCAACCGTAGTGTAGAAACTTATGTCAAAAGCGTTCTCATGACAAAGAGTAACAACAAACTTGACGATATTTTAAAGATAAAACTGCTTCGGCATGTGCTTCATATTCTATCGGCAAGTACCTAGTGTGTCTATATGTATAATCTGTAACTCTGAGTAAGAAACATGCTCCTTGGGAGTTTCTTGCAGCTTCTTCCAAAACCACGCCCGGTGGGAGTTTGATGTAAAGATGTATTGGACTTTGGAAAAGATTTTGTAAACTCAACTGTGTATAATAACAGGTACCTATCCGCTATAAGAATGTGCCTGACATAAGTCATAAGAATTTTGGTTTGCTTTTATTACGTACTAGCGGCCCGCCCGCGGTTTCACCCGCGTGGATCCCGTTCTCGTGGGAATATATGCATGTATTATACATAAAAACCTTCCTCTTGAATCACTCTACCTATTACAAAAAACCGCATCAAAATCCGTTGCGTAATTTTAAAGATTTAAGCATACAGACAAACAGACAGACAAAAATAGCGACTTTGTTTTATACTATGTAGTGATGTATCCAATTTTTCTTCTGTTTTACGACCTAATAGACGTGACGGCTTATAGGGAAATAGGAAATTTTCCTAAACATTAAAGTTGACGCATTGCACCTCCATAATCTGGGGATTCCAAGGACGTCATAAAATTTGTGGTAATCTGTACTTATAATGGCTACGAGCTGCGCGGATATGACAAAAACATCAATTTTTAGGGTTCCGTACCCAAAGGGTAAATTGGGACCCTATTAGCCTATTACTGAGACTTCGCTGTCTGTCCGTCCGTCTGTCACCAGGCTGTATCTCATGAACCGTAATAGTTACACAGTTGAAATTTTCACAGATGATGTATTTCTGTTGCCGCTACAACAACAAATACTAAAACACTGAATAAAATAAATATTTAAGTCGAAATATGGCTATATATAGTTACCTTTCGGTCCAAGAGATGGCGTTGCTTGTGACTACAAAAAACTTAATTAAATATTTAAGTGAGGCTTTCATACAACAGACCAGATTTTTTTGGCGTTTTTATACATAATGGTACGGAATCCTTCGTGCGCGAGTCCAACTCGCACTTGGCCGATTTTTCAATTAACATCAAACATTTGTTCAGTAGGCACGGTCCTTGAGTTTAATACAAAACAAGAATTTATTTAATGCATATTGTAAAGTGGATCCGAGTATGAACGTTCATAACTCATCAGTTGGGTTTGAGGATGAGGTCAGAACCTCAGAACACGAGTCCTTTTTCGGGAATTATTACACTTGAGACAGATATCAGATAAGATTGCATTTCGAGCTTATAGATGTAATTTGACAGATTTAAGATAACGCAAAATATTTCCATACCTACTAATAAATAAATTGCTTCAAGACAGTGTTCATGATTCATAACGGTGTTCCTATCACGATAGTAATGTAATGATGAATCTGTTGCGAAATAGCTTTATCATTTCATTGGTAATGCAATCAGACTGCTAATTGATATATTTCATTATTACAAGCGATACAAATCATACAAAGCAACTAAACGTTATCGAATTTGGGATTAACAATGCGTAATATTTCGCAACCGTTGTTGTCTATGACGAATGTTGGGTCTTTTGTACATCTTTATAAATAGCTAGGTATCGTTGTGAATGGCCGATAGATAATGTAGGCCGGTGAATGAGTAAAGCATTGACACATTTGTAAAAGTCCGTACCGTTGCGTTTCTTAAGGGTTTAACGACGCCGTAAACACATTTCCCCAAATCCCTATTCACGCCGCGTCGACATCCGCCTAATTCCTACAAAATGAGCGAGGTGCTTTAAGTATCGAACTCCAAAAACGGCTTTTAATCTACTCGCAGCGGCGTCTATTTCTGTCGTTGTCCATCCAGTGGGAGCTCGTGATACGCTATTCCGGGCAGGGCAGGTTTCGGGGAATGTCAACAAACGAACGGGCACTCATTCAATGAACTCTGTGTATGCGACGCCGGTGGCGCGCGGACCGGTCCCGGGTACCTACCTATTCATAAAAATATGCTCCCGGAGCCTCAATGGGCTGCCGCTGCCGTCGAGTTGCGCCGGCGCAGCTTTTTCTAGGTCTCTAAACGAGCCGAGCCGCTGCGAGCCCGCCGCTCGGCCGCGCCGCAATAAAAACACGATTGTTCCTGATTCGATTTCGTTTAATTACGAGAAAACTTCACCTCTACTTTCGTTCGCGTGCTAACGTCGGTTGTACATAAATATTATTAATTTTAATGGACTATTAATCAATTTCTCGGCGATCGAACGTTATCTTTGAACTAATTTAAATAACAGGTGTAAACGTATTGCACAAGTTAACGAAAACAGTTTATAACGTAGGCAGGCGGCGGCGAGTGCGGCTTACTCAACCGCTCATTAAAATATTTGCACAACTTAGATTATTTGATAGCAACTGTGTATCGACGTATTAGGTTCAATTAACAAAAAGTTAGGAATCTTTCGGTCTTTATCTAAAAGCAGGTCAAGATTAAAATGATTAACGAATATAATGTATAATAGTACACTGCCTGTTCTACGGAATAACTGCTAACTCGAACTTGTTTTCTTCTGTTAACATTGATTGAGAAAGGCTTGTTAGATCATCTCCGTGTATTATTTTGTCATAAAGATGCATAGAATTGTTAATATTGATGCAATAAGTGAAAATGTTGTGTAAATTGTTCTGCTTAGGTAATTCTAATGTGATAGCAAATCAAAAACATTTGTTAAGGATTTAGTTTCGTATAATTTTCTTTTAACAAATTATCAATAGAAAACTGTATAATTAACAATGTAGCGTCTTAACAGATATTTCAAAATTATTCGCGATGTAGGTAATATTTTACATATACTTTGGAATGTTCATATAAACAATCTCATATGAATCGTTGCAGGGTCGCTGGCTGCGCCCCGCGGCTCGGAAGCTGACAAGGCGGAATATCACAAATACGTCAATCATTAAATCGCCACAGGAATGGTAGAACGGTCTAGAATAAAACGATGCCGGCTTCACAGCTTCCGACCGGTTCCGTCTCACAGCCCAGGAACTAATTTGCTATTTTTTTAACCGCTCGTCCAGTGCAACCTCACAGAAATGTACAGGAAATAATAACTCAAACAATAATAATTATCATACGATAGATTTCATTCTACACGATCAACATTATCGACAGATACAGATCAAAAGATTTGGAATCTAGAATCTAGATACACGAAGGTAGGTCGCACCGGAGGGACGGGGCTTCACCATCCAGTTTTACGATTTTTACATGGAGATTCATAATGAGATTACGAGGGAATACCATGATAAGGCGAGGTCGCGAGGCCGTGCTTAGCAAGGTTTAATGGATGCAACCGTTAATAGTTGTTAGGCGAGTTCGATGCGGTTCATCGTATAGTTTTAACTAAATAAAGCAGTCAATAAATAAACGATCATAAATATCTCATAAATACCTACACGGGCTATATTTACAGAAGCCTTCGCTCTGGGCTCTTCGGCCTTTCGATGAATATAATACAGCTGTATCCCGGCGGGATATCAGGTATAAATTAAAAATAAAGTAAAGCTGCCGGCTTAACACTCGTATTACAAAATAATACTGACACCAGTAAAACACGCTATCCGCGGGGTGGAATGTGCGGGCGGCGCGCGCTGGCCACGGCTGCCTCTCCGGACCGAGAGGCAGGTGGCCAGCCGCGCCGGCCCTCTGAGTCCCGACTGCCGCCCTCCCTGCAGCGAGCCTCCCCAGGCTGGCCACTGCAGCTCGGGCTCACAATCCACAGTCACATACATTAGGGCCCATTTCCTATATATTTGCTACATTACAAAACAATAACATGCAGGGAGCCAAAGGCACCAACGGAAACATATTGCGGCTCGTCCGGGACAGAGTGCCCTGGCTCTAAGGACATCACAATTCCAATGAGAACTCCAATAAGAGTGTTCTGATCTTATACAACACCACTAGGGATACCGGACACTCTGCCCCGGCCGGGCCGGCGCCTGTATCCAGGGATACAGGCCCAACAATATAACATAACGGCTCTACTTGAAGCGAGTAGCATTAGGTACATGGCGGTCACCCATCCGACGAGTCCAATACACTGAACACCAACAAAATAATACAGAATACGATCCACGAGAGAACTTCGAGGGACTGGAAATTTCACAGCGCCGCTGCGCCTACCATCCGGTATATACAAAAGAAATTCCTTCCGAATAAATTATAAGCTTTGTAAAATAATTATCACATAAATTTTTCTTACACCTCCCGTAGCATCCACATAACTTACAACATAATCTAACTATATGTACACAGAAACAGTATGAACAGCGATCGGTCCACGGTCCACGCACTGGCACTGGCACTGGTCGCGGAGGGCGTGGGGCGGAGGCCGGGGGCTAGCGCGGCGGCGGCGGGCACAGGCGCACGGGCGCGCGCGGCGCCGCCACGGCCACCAGCTGCACCAGCCCGCGCTCGGCCTGCGGCGGCGCCTTGCCGCGCCGGTGCAGCCGCACCCAGGCCCCGAAGCAGACTAGAATCGCGAGGAACACCGCCACCGTCGCGCCGCCCGCGATCGACGCCGTCTCCATCATCAGCTGCCGGCTCGTCAGCACGTACGAGTCGTCCAGGTCCTTGAACTCGCAGCGCTGCCCCACGAACCCGCTGCGGCACTCGCAGTTGTAGATGGGGCTGTCCGAGATCACCACGGTGAAGCACGCGCCGCCGTTCAGGCAGTAGTACTCCGAGTAGTCGCGCTCGCACTCGAACGTGGGGAAGGTGACGTTGAGCCGCGGCTGCGGCTGCGGCTGCGGCGGCGGGCGCTGCGGGCGCGCGGGCCGCGCCGGCCGCTTCGAGATGGAGCTCGAGCACGCGCCCGCCAGCGCCCAGGCCGTCGACACCACCGCCCACCACACTACCAACGACTGCATTGTCGCGCTCGCCGCTCGCGGTACGTACACGATTTTGACATTGGACGGTGACTTATACGAAATCCGAGAGGCGATGACATGACCGCTTTCGAATTTCGAACTCGAACCCTTCGCTCGCATCCGCGTCGGCGGGCCGCCCAGACATGTTTCCTGTGTCAACTTTTTTTACGTCGACGATCACTCGCTCATGACGGAGGCGCGGTTTCTACGAGCGCCCGAGATATCGCATCGATCCCTCCGCGGGCATGTCGAAAGTGAAACACTAGAGTGGACAGTACACTTTGATCGTGGCTTGCGATTATTCACGGAGCACATACACACAATGTCCCGTTCGAAACGATACACACAAAATGGTGCTGAGCGAAACGGACTCGCACTGCGCTCGCCGAGTTCTCTAAACGCGACTGACGGAAAGCGTCTACTGCATCCGCCATCTGCCGACGGGAATGAATACGGTGAACTCGCCGCTACGCACTTGTGTGCGCTATACACAGCCACAATACCTGCGTTCGTACGTCAAAATTTTACAGGTGTGCGTTCAGAAGTCGTTTGTGTGGGTAAACCTTTTTTCTTTTGTATGGGCTATGGGACAAAGATATTAAAAAAATCTCTTTGGCATGGGATTATACAGGCATTAAATAAATACTACCTCCCTTCTCTTAGCTTAGCGACTTTCAACTTAAATGCAGGGTAGCAACTTATTTTAATAAAGTGTAGGTATTGTAAAGTCAACAAAAAGTTAAGATAACTTCATAAACAAAATATTTTAATAATTCAGTTTCTTTGGACCATTGCGTTGAATTTCTAAACAATAATTTTGGACGAATTAAAACAAATTATATGGTTATTTCCGAATAAAAAAAAATCTAGATAGTTGTTTCAGAACGAAGTTCTTATAGCATATAATTTCATTTGTAAAAATGTGATTTAAATAATAGATTTAAGATTTACTAAATATGTTTTCACAAAACTAATTAGAATCTTTAGAAAATTCTGTAGGTAAGTTAATGTTCAGTTTCTGAACTTTGACCAGACCACTTTTTTTGTTGTAAATATGTCAAATATTCAGCTGTTCAGAAATTTATTTATAAATGACATGGATATTTTTGTACTTGTAGAAATATTATAAATAATCATACAATAATTAACTTATTTTAATTACTGAACCAAAACAAATATTTAGATATAAAATCTTCCAAATAAAAATTCTCAATCTCGAACTCGACTTAAGTTGACAGTTGCCTCGGAATAGATTCATGAAAAAAAAATTGACATGACAATCGGCTTGACACTTTTGACAGTTTTGACATAACATTATTATTTTACTGTTTTGTTGATTTGAGTTCATCAGGTTTTCGTTTGTTATAATTTTGTGCTCGGGTTATGAATATAATTATTGCCTGACCTTTATCGAGTTTTACAATAAAGCAAATAATGAATCTACTTTCTCTGTATTTTTAACTCAATATAGGTGTGAAAATATGTCGGAATCAAAGTCAAAGTCGTTAAATCTGAACCCTTCTCCGACTTTACAGTGTAAAGATCTGCATGAGTACCTGAAAAGCCGATCTCCTCAATTTCTAGAGACATTATACAATTATCCCACGATATGTTTAGCAGTTTATCGGTAAGATTTACAATTTGTAACACCGCATACAAAATTCATTTGTCTTAGAGGTTATGTAGGTAACTTCTTTAGTTTTTTAAAATTTTGTACTCCATCATCACAACCCTCCAATGTCCTATAGCTCAGCATGTACCTCTTCTCACAATGAGATATGTTGATAAGGTTATAGTTTACTCGGCTGGAAGCGGCGATTAGCAGACTTCACCATGGAGCAACATGAAAAACTAACCAATGTAAAGTTTCCTCTTGGTGTCTTTTAGCAATGCAAGTGATAATTATTTTCTATTTATATAATAATTTGGGGAGACAGAGCAAGATTTACTTATGAATATTTGTAAGAAACTAACATTTGGTGAAAAATTTGACCAAGTGCCATAAATACTATCTCCAGTTCTCTTTACAACACTCATGTTTCTTACTATTTTAATTAATTATTCTGGTTACAGTGAGCTTCCGGAACTGGCTCGACACTTTGTGATTCGCCTGTTGTTTGTGGAGCAGCCAGTCCCACAGGCAGTGGTAGCCTCCTGGGTCAGCCAAACACATGCTAAGTATGACATCAATTTAATATCACTTCAATTTAAGTCTTTTTCTGTCAGTCACTGTTATCATGGGTGGCAGACAAAGGGTGATATTGCAAGCTTGTTTATTATCTTAATTCCATAAAAAAAACTGATATGATAAATAAATAAATAAAATATAATTTCAGACAACATTTTAATATTGTGTATTCTAGTTACCTAAATGTCCTGGTGATTATTTCTTAAACCAGAGAGCAGAGCAAGGCCTGTGAAGCCCTGTCCGAGTTGTTGGTGTGGCAGGAGGCTCCCATTCCCGGGGGACTGCCAGGATGGATGCTAGCACAGTCTTTCAAGAAGAATTTAAAAGTTGCACTTCTTGGAGGGTAAATAAAGATTTAATATTTTGATGTTTTCCATATACAATAACACCTCTATTCATTGTTCCATGTAAATTTTTATTAAGCTATTTTCTCTTATCCTTACACCATTTAACATAAAATATTTAAAAAAAGGATTACATATATTTTGTGGACATTTCAATTGAGTTTTGATAATTACATCACAATAAATGTGAGAAAAGTTATATAAGCATAGAAATCTAAGAGCGTTCAAACACAAGCCAAACTCTTCTACTTTATATTATGAAGTTTAGATATTGCTTCATGGGTGACCGCTAGTGGCAATATTTCTTGAGCGCTTCCGTAGCTGCACGTATGTAATGAGTACGTACGAGGGCACGTAAAGCCGATGGTCCCGGTTGTTATCGATAGATAGCAGTCGTTAAGCCGTGTCGGAGGCCTTCGGGCGGCTTGAAAACCTTCGACACTGGGTTGGTCACTAACCCCTTCACCAATCCGCATTGGAGCAGCGTGGTGGAGTATGCTCTAGGCCTCCTCAATAATGAGAAGAGACCTGTGCTGAGTAGTGGACCATTAATGGGTTGTAGCCATTGCTTCATATTCAACTAACACCCAACCCACCGTAACACATTCCAACGATCGTCTATGAAGCATGATTGCTTTGTATGGAACCAATACTCAACCCCACCTTACACATTCCAGCGGTCGTCCGTGGAGCATGTCGTCCTCGCTGGAGCCGGACGGCAAGGCGCGCGACGTGGCGTTCCTGGACGCGTACGCGCTGGAGCGCTGGCAGTGCGTGCTGCACTACATGGTGGGCAGCGCGCAGACCGAGGGCATCAGCGCCGACGCCGTGCGGATCCTGCTGCACGCCGGCCTCATGACCAGGTACTGGTGGTGGTGGTGTGGACTACCATCTACTGCTACACTATGTAGTGGCACCGGGTTTTGGAACTTATCTATATTTTTTTTTCTTAGCTAGCCAATGTAGTGTTATTGTGTTGATCAGCACTGAATGCTGATGGTACAATATGATTACAGGGACGCGGACGACGGGTCGGCAGTGATCACGCGCGCCGGCTTTCAGTTCCTGCTGCTCAGCACGGCTAAACAGGTACGATAATATAATATGTATAATTTTATAACTCTATATTTTGTTAGCTTCACATCAGCCCTTAAGGTGCGGTTCCACTGAGGCGGAGCGGAGCGGAGCAGTGCGCGATTCACCAATCACATGGCTTGAAATCCCAGCTCATTGCGCCTCGTGCGGATTTCAAGCCATGTGATTGGTGAATCGCGCACTGCTCCGCTTCGCTCCGCCTCAGTGGAACCGCACCCTTATTCACGTGCCAGAACTGGTGTCCACTATATGGTAATAGCAAATTAGACTAATCATCTATAGACTCACTCAACACTACCCTAAAAGTGTTTCTCTTGTGGTATATAATAGTACCCATGTGTATGTATGTGTGTGTATGCGTGCAGGTGTGGCTGTTCCTGCAGCACTACCTGCAGACGGCGGAGAAGCGCAGCCTGAGCGCGGCCGAGTGCCTCGCCTTCCTCTACCAGCTCAGCTTCAGCACGCTCGGGAAGGTACCGCCTCCTTACTGATGTTACTTGGTGCCTGTACCAATTACACACAACGCGGTTATCGAAGTAGAATCAGCGGGATTGGCGGTAGAATAAAAAATTACGTGCATAAGTGTATCAGAAACACCTATATAAGTTAGTAATTTTGAATATGGATTTATTATAAAAATTGTACACTACATAATATTTAAATCACAAAGACCATTTTGCATTCTCAAATACAACAACTGTGTATAACTCTGTATAACATACATATATGATAAGTAAGAACAATCAAATGTACAGGTAGAGATTTTAAATATGTAGCGTCAATCAGATTTTTTATTTTATTATATGGGTGTGTTTATTAAGTTATTGTTCAAAGCATTAAGCACCATCTAATTTTTAACACTATAATATAATAAATTAATTAATGTATGTTCTGTGGGCAGGACTACAGCACGGAGGGCATGAGCAACAACATGCTGGTGTTCCTGCAGCACTTGCGCGAGTTTGGCCTCGTATATCAGCGGAAGGTGAGCCCACTTCCTACCCTACTCTCGTACGGGACCGTAGGGCCCCTCACTGTCAGCACAGGCCAGGAATACTTGGTTAAATGTTAATAACCAAGCGTATACTTTATCGTTATGTAACTTTTATAGACAGATTTTAATATCACAAGTTTTTCAGTCGACAATAAAATTATATCAGTCAAATAAAATAATTCATCTGTCAAATAAAATGAAACAACAATTATTGTTTTCTGTGCATAGTTTTACAAATACAACTTTTATGAATTGAAGGATGAAATTCATTATCGTATTTTCACATAACCACTACCAACCACACCTTTGAGGCAATATTTTGTGTAACACCGTGTATCTTGTCTCTATAATGACGATAAGATGTTAACAATACGTTCCACTACTACAGCTACAGCGACCTAGGTATCGCACTGAAAATCAGTGACCGTTGGTTCGCTTTCGCGTCACCACGGTATAGGCTGAGTGCGGCCTTTTTCATCGGTTCTCGCTGCGGTAGCTTTACGTCATTATTGTTGTCACGAAGTTTTTGTATTCTATTGTGCAAACATAATCTCGTTCTAATGTGTGTGTAGTTACTGCAGCGATTGTCTATGAAATAAATTTCTTTCTTTCTTTCTTTTCCAGCGCAAAGCAGGCCGGTTCTACCCGACGCGGCTGGCGCTGAACATCGCGAGCGCGCGCGGCGCCGCGCTGGGCGAGGGCGGGGGCGGGGGCGCGGCGGTGGGCGGCGGCTACATCCTGGTGGAGACCAACTACCGCGTGTACGCGTACACGCAGAGCAGCCTGCAGGTGGCGCTGCTCGGCCTCTTCACCGAGCTCGTGTACCGGTCAGTATCGTCTATACGGCCCCAAAGATACCTACATCCTGGTGGAGACCAACTACCGCGTGTACGCGTACACGCAGAGCAGCCTGCAGGTGGCGCTGCTCGGCCTCTTCACCGAGCTCGTGTACCGGTCAGTATCGTCTATACGGCCCCAAAGATACCTACATCCTGGTGGAGACCAACTACCGCGTGTACGCGTACACGCAGAGCAGCCTGCAGGTGGCGCTGCTCGGCCTCTTCACCGAGCTCGTCTACAGGTTATAGCTACAACCCACTAATAGCCATAACCAGGCACACTGTCTCGTGCATTTACTACACCGACGTTAGCGAGGATGCCATCAGCGAGTTCATTAACGAGGCAAAAACGGCCAGCACTGCGACGATCAACGACTACAACCTGGCTACAGCCATCAGCCATAGGGACTACCATATAATTCAACAAGAAATAGAACAACGCCTGGGACGATCAACGCAGACGCAAGGCCCCAACCTAAACTGAAAACTACACGTCTATACTAATTAACCAGCGAATTAGTTTAATCCTGGAGCATATATGTTAAAAAGTAAAAAAATAAATAAAAAATAGTGCAAACTAACTAAATGCATAAAAACGCACGGACACTAGGTCTGTGTTGTGCAACTAATATTGAGAAAAAAAAACCACTAATAGCCCACTACTGAGCACGGGTCTCTCCTCATTACTGAGGAGGCCTAGAGCATACTCCACCACGCTGCTCCAATGCGGGTTGGTGGAGTGGTTAGTGGCCAACCCAGTGTCGAAAGTTTTCAAAGCCGCCCGAAGGCCTCCTACATGGCTTAACGGCTGCTATCATTCGATAACAACCGGGACCGACGGCTTTACGTGCCCTCCGAAGCACGGCAGCGCTCAAGATATTTTGCCACTAGCGGTCACCCGTCCGAGTACCGACCGCGCCCGCTGTTGCTTAACTTTGTCGATCGCTTAGGATCGACGCAAGCCGCCGGGCTATGAGCGCTTACTAAAACCTCCGGGGAACTAACTGAAGCATGTGACTGTAACTGAAGCGCCCCGGGATCTCTTGTGAACACAGCAATGCAAAGTGACAGTGACCTTCACCAGGATAAACATCCCAAAAATATAGCTTATTGAAATGATTGTGGAGGTCATAAGTATGCCTGCTAACCTCGCATTGTTAGTCCTTGCATCTATATTATGCAAATGTAATATTATCAGTTTCATTCAACGGTTTACCCACATGGACCGCATCTCATAACCTCACTAAACATACGCTTCTCGCATGTATTGTAACCGTCTTGTTGAACCGAGTCCGTATCGTGACGTGTGGGTGTGTGGGCAGGTTCCCGAACCTGGTGGTGGGCGTGCTGACGCGCGAGTCGGTGCGGCAGGCGCTGCGCGGCGGCATCTCGGCCGCGCAGATCATACACTACCTCGAGCTGCACTCGCACCCGCAGGTACCTGTACCCTTGTACGGTGTGTGTGTGTGTGTGTGTGTGTGTGTGTGTGTGTGTGTGTGTGGGCGTGCTGACGCGCGAGTCGGTGCGGCAGGCGCTGCGCGGCGGCATCTCGGCCGCGCATATCATACACTACCTCGAGCTGCACTCGCACCCGCAGGTACCTGTACCCTTGTGTGTGTGTGTGTGTGTGTGTGTGTGTGTGTGTGTGTGTGTGTGTGTGTGGGCGTGCTGACGCGCGAGTCGGTGCGGCAGGCGCTGCGCGGCGGCATCTCGGCCGCGCAGATCATACACTACCTCGAGCTGCACTCGCACCCGCAGGTACCTGTACCCTTGTACGGTGTGTGTGTGTGTGTGTGTGTGTGTGTGTGTGTGTGTGTGTGGGCGTGCTGACGCGCGAGTCGGTGCGGCAGGCGCTGCGCGGCGGCATCTCGGCCGCGCAGATCATACACTACCTCGAGCTGCACTCGCACCCGCAGGTACCTGTACCCTTGTACGGTGTGTGTGTGTGTGTGTGTGTGTGTGTGTGTGTGTGTGTGTGTGTGGGCGTGCTGACGCGCGAGTCGGTGCGGCAGGCGCTGCGCGGCGGCATCTCGGCCGCGCAGATCATACACTACCTCGAGCTGCACTCGCACCCGCAGGTACCTGTACCCTTGTACGTGTGTGTGTGGGCGTGTGTGTGTGTGTGTGTGTGTGTGTGTGTGTGCGTGCGTGCGTGCGTGCGTGCGTGCGTGCGTGCGTGCGTGTTGCGTGCGTGCGTGCGTGCGTGCGTGCGTGCGTGCGTGTGTGTGTGTGTGTGTGTGTGGTAGCGTAGCCCTTCCTTCTCTCTCTACGTCTTCCTACCTCTTGATGTTACGTTTTTACTTGAAAGTTGGTGCTTTTCGAGTGGTCCCATATTTTGAGCGACATTTGATAAGTAGTTTTTAACTATCCACAATAATGTGTAAGAATGTCCAAAGTGTGTGTATATAAGGTCGTTACCTTGATAATTTTTGCAGAACGTTTCGATTTTTATTATACTTTTTTATTTTGTTGTGTACTCGTTTTTAAAAAAAAATGAAATCACCTGGAGTTAAATTCGGGCGAACGAAAAATATGTTTTTAAAAACAATTATATTTATTTGAACGAAATTATTACAATGAAAATATGTGTTTACTGATTAATTACTTGTACAAGACTGCCGCTACAATTGACACCAAAAACTATTGTCATGCGATGTGAAATGCCGCGTCAGCGCGGTCAGCACTGCAGTGTCATGAAGGAGCCGCGGTTATGCCGTGGTAACTCCTCCCTCCCTAAGATGGAAGCGGCTCTTGCAGCTTCCAGTAGCGTCCTCGCTACTAATGGTCTTCTTGACTTTTCTTCCAGAAATCCATTTGTAGATTTTCCACGCCAGAAAAGCAGTAATAATCGCGTAGAATATAATAGAAGTCCAGCTTGGAGTAGCCATCATCGTAGTCCAGCTGATGTCGTTCTCATATCTTAAACTTTGGGCTTCAGTAATAAGTTGGTGTAGGTTATCCAGGGATGAATCTTCCAATTTTATCTCGTATCTTATATTTTCTTCCGGTATTGATTGTTCTTTCGGTACGGGTATCACATCATGTAAGTATATAGTGTTAATATGAGTTTGTAGAGTTGTGTTGTTGAGACGAACTTGACAGTCATTCGTTAGTTTGATTACATTGACTCCTTGTATCTTCCTGTATTCTGTTCTGGATCCACACTGGGTTCTCAATACTAGCTCTTCGTTGTTGACTACTATCCAGCTATTTTCTCCAATCTTCTGTATCTTAGCTGTCTTCAGATTAACTTTTGCATAGGTGCAGTTTGCTTCTTTATGTTGAATGAGAGATGGAATACAGTCTTCAGTTGATTCTGTCGATCTCATATCCAGTGACTTGCAGAGGTGAGTATCTTCGTCGAGGAGACGGCAGTCATCTCGCATATAGGTGTACTCCTTACTCCCAAGTATAAGGTATTTGGATATAGGAATAATAGCTAGGTTATTTTTATTAGGGATAGAAAATAGGTGGATAAAATCATACACATTATTATCAATAGATGGGATTTCTAGGATAAAGGTAAGTGATTGTTGTGTACTATATGCTTTAATATTTATTGACCTTTCTATTACGTGAATATTACTAGCACTTATTTCTATTACAGGTGAAAAAGAAGAAAATTTACTTTTTAAATTTAATATTTCTAAAACTAAATTATTCGGAGCGATTATACTAGGGTGTACTACTCCTAATTGCGAAAATGATATCGCGTCTTCCAATACCATTAGCTTATCTAAAATAATTTGCAAACTAAAATCTATTTGAACATACATATCTAGGAAATTAATATGGTTTATTAGTTGATTAGTAATAGTACTTATATTTTGAAAAGCCTTAAGTAAATTCATCTGATTATCATTAATTTTCTTAATTTGGTTATTAAATTCATTAACTGTAGTTTCAGCCAATACTAAAGATTTTTTCTGTAAGTTTTGAGTTTTAATAACTTGATTTTTAAGGTTAGCGATCTCATTTTCGTACTTAATAGCATCATCACTATCTAAGTTACCAGTGATTGCTTTGACAATAGATCCTAAACCATTAATCAAACCACGTTTTGCTCTCACGTGAGGCGTGATATAACCTATCTTTTTATCAATTAAACCTAATGTATGAGCTATTTGATCCTGATAAGTTTTATGTACTTCGTTCGTAGGCAAATGGATTTCTGCTAGTTTAATGCTAGAAAATAATGCAGTTAATTTACTAGTAGTTACATGTAAATCTGTAATGTTATAAACACAAGCAAGACTAAAGGAATCTATTTGTTTAAGGGCTTTTCCTTCTCTCAGCAAAAGTATACCGTTGGTGTTGTCTACGGGGTCTATAGTTACGTTTGCTGCTGCGTAGAGCACGAAGGCTCCGGCGACGATTGTCCTGCAACAAGATGAGGTCTCCGTAGAAGTTTAAAATGCACCCTTATCGATTTAGAGTTAGGGTGGTTACCTATAATCTCTGCTACGTTGTTAGGGTGTAGGTGAATGATTTTATACGGGCCTTTGAAGACCGGCTTCGTCTTGTCGTTACGCGCTGTTTTGGCTACCTGCTTATAAACTGTTTCACCTACCTTGAAAGCTAGGTTTTCTGCGGTCTCGTTGCGCCTTGCAATTACCTGCTCCTTATTCTTCGACATGTGGGCTGTTACACATTCCTGGATTGCTTCAGCGTTCATGCGGTGCTTAATAACATAATTCTGATAATATTCTTTATTATAATACAATTCTAACGGATTTCGAGAAGCTGTGTGTCCAAAAAGTAATTCATGGGGTGTATATTCTGTAGCGGAATGAACGGTATTATTATAAGCTAATATTGCATATCTCATAATACTCTGAATCGGATCTTCTTTATTGGACATCCTCTGTATACGGATAATTTCAGCTATGGTAGAATGAAAACGTTCTATTGGAGAATTCGAATTTGGATTATAAGGGGTAGTAAAATGTATATGAATTCCATGTAATGCACAAATTTCCTTTATAACATCATTTTCAAATTTAGTGTCAGAGTCCGTAGTGATTTTGAGGGGTACTCCAACTACTGAAAAATATTGTATTAATGCATCAACTATATTAATACTGTTAGCTACACTTAAAGGCAATGCTTGCGCATGCTTAGAAAAATTATCAATTATAGTCAGAAATGTGGCACCTCCTGTAGAATAAAGGTCCATAAATAGATGTTCCATAGGTTTCGTCGGGGTTTCTGTAAGTGCTAACGGGGGTTTCAAAGGATTACGTTCATATTTAGCTTTAAGGCAAGTATCACATTGATTTACGTATTTTTGAATAGTTAATAACATACTAGGCCAATGGTAGTTTTTATGCAGTTGTTTATAAGTTTCTTGTATTCCACGATGTACAGTCTTCCCTTCATGATATTTCTTAATTAAATCTTCTTGCTCAGTTTTATTCTCTACTAGAGTCACACGTGAAGCGCATTTGAATAACTTAGGACCTCTATCAATAAAAACTGTAGAATATACTTTAGAAAATATAGGATATAGTTCTTCATTATAAAAATAGCAATGAAATACTCTATCTGCAATTGTGTGTTCTTTTAAAAAGTTAATAACTTCTTCCTCGGTGTTATTTACTGGAATAAATACATCTTTAATAGTATAGCGAGTACTAGTAGATCGGTTATCTACTCTATAAACAGAACCGGGTGTTGATCTAATGTGGAATTGTTTTAATTGTCTGTCTATTGCGTCTGCTAATATAGGTATAAGTGTAATGTTATCTTCTACTTCTGCTGGGTTTTCCTCTGTTGGGGGTTGATCAACTATCATACTACTCATGCTATCGGATTCACGATGTACACGGGATAAAGGTGCTCTCACGGTAACATAATCATAATTATTATTACTATTACTGTCATTGTCTACATTGTCATTAACTAAATCTTCATTTTCATTTCCAGATTCATTCCTAACATTTTCAAAAATTCTGTCAATAAGATTTTCATCCTCATTATCGTCAAGATTTACCGCTATTGAATCAATACTATTATGAAATAATTTTGCTCGGGATAATGCATCTGCGTTAGTGTTCTGTAAACCCTTTTTATAAACAACATTAAAATCGTATTCTGCCAATTTGAGACGCCAACGAGTTAATTTTGAATTCGGATCTTTTATAGACATTAACCAAGTAAGGGGCCTATGGTCGGTATAAATAGTAAACTTACGACCATATAAGTAAGGCCTAAAGTACTTAACGGCCCAAACAATTGCCAAAAGTTCTTTCTCGATCGTCGAGTACCGTGTTTCAGTATCTGAAAGAGTACGAGATGCATATGCTACGGGTTTATCGTATCCTACTTTACCCTGTGATAATACAGCGCCTAGAGCAAAATCAGAAGCATCCGTAGTCAAGATAAATGGCTCATTAAAATCAGGATATTTTAGAATTGGATCAGTGGTCAAAATTTCTTTACATTTATTAAAGGCTTTTAAAAATTCAGGTGTATGTATAACTTTATGGTTTTTCTTTAAACAAACTGTCATAGGTTTTGTTAATGCGGCAAAGTTTTTGATAAATTTACGGTAATATCCAACTAGTCCTAAAAACGCTTTAATATCTTTTTGAGTTTGGGGTAACGGAAAATTAAGAACTGCTTTAATTTTGTCCTTATTAGGCTTAACACCTGTATCTGTTAATTCATGTCCCAAAAAGTTTACCTGTTTTTGCAAAAATTCGGACTTATCTAATTGAATTTTCAGATTATGTACTTTAAAACGTTCAAAAACTTCTTTAATTTTGCCTATGTGTTCCTGAAGGGATGTTGACGCTATTATGACATCATCTAGATACGTAAAGACATTAGATATACCTCGCAATATGTGGTCCATTAGTCTTTGAAAAGTACTAGGGGCGTTTTTGAGACCAAAAGGCATTCTCAAGAACTCATAATGTCCGCGTTCGGTTGTAAAAGCTGTCTTTTCTACGTCCTTGGGATGCATCTCTACTTGGTGGTAACCACTTGCCAAATCCAAGGTTGTAAAATATTGTGCACGTCCTAAACGATCAAGAATGTCATTGATATTAGGCAGGGGATATTTATCCTCGATAATTTTATCGTTTAAACGCCTGTAATCTATAACCAGCCTCCACTTTACATTGCCTGATGCGTCCGGTTTCTTGGGGACAATATGAACAGGACATGACCAAGGGGATACGCTTTCTCTAGCTCGTTGTTGCGGGGGTTGTCTATAACTTTTAACATAAATTGGGTTATCGTCGGTTAGTCTGAGTTCGTGTTTAACAGCATGGGTAAAGGTAAGAGGAATATCTTCTGCATAAAATAATTCTCTATATTGATAGCATAACTTAGTAATTTCGCGCTTCTCCTCCTCGTTCATATGTTCAGTTTTTATTTTATTTAGGTTTTCGGTAAGTATTTTATCTACATTAGTTTTAACTTTCATGTTATTTAGTTTATAATTTTTATTATATTTAGAGTAATTTTCATCACAAGAATAGGGTTGTAAGCTAATAGGGGTGTCATTATGTATAATCCCTTTTTGCTCATTTTCATTTATAATTGATGTTTTAAATAAACCGTTTTTTACAGAGACTATAGCTGCTGGTGATTTTAAACCTTTTGACCAAGTGAAATCATCATGTATGTATTGTCCGTCTGTATAATTAGTTTTAACTGTTATTATTTTGCTACATCTTGGTTCGACTCTAATTTTTTTTGCAGGATAATCAAAATGAATTTGGATGTCGGCTGATGATGTGTGAAGCACTTTATTTTTCAGATCAATATTACTAGATAAGGCTTTAAGGAGATCTAAACCTATTAAACCTTTATATTTAGGATCAAAATCAAATAGTAAAAATTTATGAAATATATCAGAGTTAAAAGCTGGTGGTAAAGGTAAATAAGCAACATGTTCGTGTTTTGTAGTACCATGAGCTGTTCGTACCTCAAATGGTTCATATTCAACACAATATTCAAAAATAGTTTCAAAAATAACGTCAGGGGAAATCATAGATCTAGAGGCTCCAGTATCTATTAAAAATTTACCATTATACTCCGGTAATTCGATATAAG
This sequence comes from Hesperia comma, assembly GCA_905404135.1. NCBI lineage: Eukaryota > Metazoa > Arthropoda > Insecta > Lepidoptera > Hesperiidae > Hesperia > Hesperia comma. Next base: position 644,503 of record FR990031.1, read on the forward strand.
GCAGATGGTCTTTATCGTGATTATTTAACTTTATTACCTGGGTTCGTCTGCGCGCTCGTCCTGGGGAAAATTTTGTTGGTTACTTACCTCTGGTTCAGTATCGTTGATGACAAGTAAGTCGTAGGGGTTTTGCTCCTCGTAGTACTCGTACTCCTCGTAACCTGGTTGGTTATACTCCACAGCATACTGGTCGTCAGGGCTATAGAAAAGCTCCTCGGAAACAAAATGTGGTTTTGCCTTACCAACTGATCTCATGGTGACGTCGGAGATACTGTGCGGCTTATTACCAGCTCTATGGGGTACGTTCGGCCTGTTATTAAAATTACCTGGTTGATTTTTCCATGGTAGAAGAGAATTAATCAACTGCTGTCGCTGTTCAGGTGACATCTGATTTGGTTTCGGTACATAATTAGGTGTTAAGAGGCGTTGCCAGGGTTGTCGATTATTATTATTATTATTAGGACGTTGATTATTTGCAAACTGATTATTATTATAATACATCTGAGGGTTAGTTAATTGAAATCTTTGAGGTATATTACTTATCGGTCGAAATTGGTTATACGGTTCCCTGAGTTTTGCTTGCGACGTTGACGGCATATTATTAAAGTTATAATTATAATTTGTACTGCGATTAAATAATAAGCGAGCTTCCTCTTGTCTAGCAGTAACTATAGCAGATTCCAATGACGTCGGTTTCGCTATTCTAACTCCTATAGAAACATTAAAATCTAACTGATTAACGTATTGTTCAATTACCATGTTCTCATAATAACTTTTATCCGAGTGTTTACCTATCGAATATAATATGTCTAAAATCTCACGAAGACGTCTACCAAACGATTCCGCATCCTCCGATTTTAGGCGACGCATACGGGTCAATTCTTGCATGACTTGAATTTCGTTCCTAGGTTCCCCTAAGCGTCGTAGTAACGCGCTCTTAATAGCCTCCCACGAGTTGAGGTTATCCTCGTACGCAATGGCGTCTATCGCGTGTCCAGTTAACCTATTCTTAATAAGACACAATAACGCGGGGTGTTTCCTAGACAAATCGTCCACTAGTCCTAGCAAGGTATCTACCTCTCGAATGTAGTAATTTAACGTCTTCGGGTTGCCATCATATTTAGGCATCAAATCAGACACTAATTTAAAAGCACCATCACAATCTTTAAGAGACATTTTAGTTAAGTATTTAAAGTTTTACCCGATATAAAAATAGTTACGTTAATATTTATCGAAAAGAAAGAAAGAAAAAATATTACTAATATTCACACAAAACACAATTTTAACATAAAATACACAAGCAAAGTAGTGTTGTAGTGTATGTATGTAAATGTGTCTATATGTATGTATATGTAAATCTATAAAAAAAAATACGACAGGAAATAGAGCAAGGAACTTGGAAGTTAAAGAGCACTCACCAAAGCGTCCACTGCATCTCCTGCCGGGGTCTTGCACAGCAACAGGCTTCCCAATGCTCCGGGACTCCCGCGAATATCGCCCTTAGGTTCTTGATATTAAGATCGCGATTTTACGACGATTGGAACCGTCTTCTTCAGGAAAAAGAGTTTGATCTTCCCTAAAGTACCGCGATCCTACCGACTGCGCCAGTTAAATTCGGGCGAACGAAAAATATGTTTTTAAAAACAATTATATTTATTTGAACGAAATTATTACAATGAAAATATGTGTTTACTGATTAATTACTTGTACAAGACTGCCGCTACAATTGACACCAAAAACTATTGTCATGCGATGTGAAATGCCGCGTCAGCGCGGTCAGCACTGCAGTGTCATGAAGGAGCCGCGGTTATGCCGTGGTAACTCTGGCTAGGACACAAATAATACAGTGGCAATGGTGCAGATGCTGAAGTCGGAGACGCAGGGCATCCGGTCGTCGGGCGCGCTGCCGCCCACCGTGGTGGACCAGGTGCGGCTGTGGGAGAGCGAGCGCAACCGCTTCTCCTACACCGAGGGCGTCGTCTACAACCAGTTCCTCTCGCAGGTCGGCTGTTTTAGGGTGCGGTTTCACTGAGGCGGGGCGGAACGGAGCTGTGCGCGATTCACCAATCACATGGCTTGAAAACCACGCGAGGCACAATGAGACGTGGATTTCAAGCCATGCGATTGATGAACTCCTCTCCGCTCCGCCTCAGTGGAACCGCACCCTTATACTTGGTTTTTGCATGTATATGTGAGGAATGTCACGATTGACGGACCATTATCTGGCTGTATTTCACGAAGGAGTTGAGGAGAACAAAACCATGGAATAGCCCTTTAAATCATATAAATTGTAACAAGTAAATAGGCTGTAATATAAAATATATTTTTAGTCGAGGCCGATCTTACTGTTGAATATTCATGAAAAAAATATTTTTTGATTCATTATGTTAGGTATTAAATCTATAGTATATGGCAGCGTAAAGATGTTTTACTCACTAATTAAAACACAATATTTCCAAAACTATGAAGATGTAATTTGGCAAGAAGGTAGTGAGATAACAGCTAAAACGAATTTTGTATGTAATCTCTAAGGTGGTTTAAGTACGGGACGAAAGTCCTTGCCTACAGCTAATTAGAAGTACGAAAAAAATGTTTCAGGCGGACTTCGTGGTGCTGCGCGACTACGCTCGGCAGCAGGGCGCGCTGACGTGGCAGAGCGAGCGCACGCGCACCATGGTGGTGACGCGCGCCGGCCACGACGACATCAAGCGCTTCTGGAAGCGCCACTCCTCCGCCAACAAGAAGCAGGGCGTCGTCTAGTGCCAGTGCGGGCACGCTGCGGCCAGTGCGGGTATGCTGCGGCCAATGCGGATACGCTGCGGGCCAATGCGGGTACGCTGCGGCCAGTGCGGGTATGCTGCGGCCAGTGCGGATACGCTGCGGGACAGTGTGGGTACGCTGCGGGCTCACCGTAGGCCAATGCGTGCTAACTGCGGCCCGGGGTTTGCTAACATTTTAATTTTTCATACATTCTCGGCATTGTCAGTGCAGTGTCAGTGCTGACAATGCCGAGAATGTATAAAAGATTTGCCGGAACTGTGACGGAACGGTGACTTCACTAATATGTGTGAATCAGCCCTAAATGAGGGCGGAGCGTGCTTGATGGAAGCCATGAATTGGCTTCCTGGGTGTATGGTCGGTGTTCAGTGCGCGTTAGTCTTATAAAGGTGTTAAATGATAAAAATTAATTAGAACACTGACAAATTAGATATATTTGTCGGGTTTAGTGATTTACTTTAATTATTGAGATGCTCAAATGTATGTGGTGATGTTTATGAAACCTCGCTAATGTGTGCAGTACCCTTAACGCCTGTATGTATAAGATATTTGCGTTAATTGTGCCACATTTGTAAAGTGCAAACTAGACTGACATAAAATGTAATGGCAATAATTAAGTGATTATATTATACTGTATATAAATGTCATGTAAATAAATCGTTTTTTACTGAGTTTAGCTTATTAATTCGATGGTCAATGTAAGACAATGCGGTCAAACACGTAATAGGAATTTCTCTGCCAAACAAGGGCTTCGATTCCAAATTCCAGCAATATTTTGTTCTATAACTGCTTGGTATTCTCGAATTTATGATACTACATTACCAACCATACAGCGTGTCCAAGCATATATGTATGTATAAACTTTACAAATCAAACAACCAGGGTATTTAAAAAACATATATTGCATTACAAAACTAGAGTATCCGTAAGTAAGCTAGTGGGGTGGAGCGGGGTCGGTGCGGTCGGGCAGGAGCGGCGCGCGCGCGGGCGCCAGCGCGGCGTGCAGCCCGGTGAGTGCGGCCCGCACTGTACGCGCCAGCGTCTCGTCTTCCGGACACGACACCTCCTGCACAACACAGTAACGTTATTGACAAGAGAAGCACAGAGTGGAAGGCAGGCTGTGTAGATTGTAAGTCATCGACAAAGTTAGGCAACTGCGAGCGCGATTGGTAGGACTTCAAAAAACTTCCTACACTTGGATTGGCAACTAACCCCTCTACCGCACTGGAGCAGCGTGGTGGAGTATACTATAGGAGGCCTATAGGCTTACGTCCAGACCGTACGTACCATGGAGGTGAGGTCGATGTCAGCCTTCTTCCCGTCCACAGCTACATGCAGCTTGTCCCCCTTGAAGATCTTGGGCACGGCGTCCTCGCCGAACATCTCCTGCAGCATCTCGATCACGCACTCCTGCCAACACACACATGTTACAACAGAAGCTAGGAGGAAATCCTAGCCTTAAGCTTGTTTTTATGGTCGTCGGCGCCTGGGTTAGATTTCTCCGAAAGGGCTTCTACAAGTTAGTGAGTTCAATCTCTGGAAATTCGTCGTCCCATCATTGTGTTTTTGTGTTATATGTGAAAATTCTAATTAATTTAATTAGTGGGTTCTCACTGAAATAACCATTGACGATTGAGTGACTTGAATGGGCGACTATTAGCTGTATGAGCGACCGATTGCAAAACCGTTTTGCATAACTTCCTCTTCACCCCACTAAGCATTAGAAATACCGGCCGTAGGTGACTGACGACCACGACAATATATCCCGTCATATAAGAGCATTCAATAGCGCACCATTAAAAGCCTGATGTTCCCTTAGGCTGCATTCACACGAGATACGTCTTTGACGATTCGTCAAAAAACACGTTACGTCATGACGAATGGACGGTCATATTGAATACGGAGTCGTTTTTTTTTCCACGAGTCGTTAAAATTGTTTTGGTATTATCGTCAATGTAAAAACAAGAAAATATTCACGATTCGTGATTTCTAAAAGACGTGTTTGTATCCATCCATTTTCACGATTTGTGAAGCGGGTAAACATAGCTATTTAAAAAGCATTGCTCCCGTCAAAAAAAAAACAACTAATCGTGAAAGAAACGATTCATACAAAAAACGATTCGTCTTCGTGTGTACAAGCTCTCACCTTGAAGTGCATGCGGTCGAGCTTGGGCGCGAGCGGCAGCGTCTTGGGCGCGGGCAGCGACGACACCGCCAGGATGGCCGCCACCACCGCGTCCGCGTACATGTCCGTCACCGGCTGCGCCTGCCACTGCAATACACAGCGGTATTCACTAACAGTACTATCAAGTCTCACAGTGCTCACAAACGCATAGGGTTGTAGCGGCGCGATACCTACAGTAATATGAGCGCGCGCCGCACATGATGCTGACCACGCAACCACAAGTAACGAGTGCAGTAAACAATAGACTACGTCATACGTGTCACACTGAACTGGCCAATCAGATGACGTATTTTCAACCGCGATATCGAAGATTCTAAAGTAGCTAACATATACAAATGGTCCGAAGTTAACATCGGACTGCGGTCCCCAAGCAGTGACATCGCCTGGCGGGAGATCTCCCCTTTTCCTACACAGGGTCATTTTGTTTGACAATTGGACCAATGACTGAGCTGTATTCAACGTTATGTTACGTTTAACGTTAACGTTTAACGTTACACCTCATAAGCTAAGTACCTAATGCATAAGTTTTGTTTATGAATATGGCCGATAGTGTTTTTTGTTGGAGTAACGTACGTGCAAGGTATTTTGGCCGGCCTGAAGGGCGTCCGAGAATGGCGCCTGTATAGTCACAGACAAATAATAACACGGCGGCCACGACAGTGATTCGATGGAAATGCCCTACTTCATATTCGCTAAACAGTGTCTAGAATCTGTACCTATTATACGCATCTAAATTCTACCGTCCGTACTCCTAGCTTTCTGATACGATTTATAGTCGGCACAATCATAAGATTCCGATATGACGTCTGTCATGTATGAACACAAACTAACCTTGTATGGACGTCTTCAATTTACTTTTACGGATTTTTTTTTTTTAATTTAAACCGCTGGTAATGATACTATGAAGTGAAGATATTTCGTAGTGAATGATAGGTTACTTTGGTTAAATTATGCAATGCACTATTTACTGTGCATATACAGTACACAGTTTATATTTATTATCAATGCAGCTTTATAAGTAGGTACATAATGTACTTGTGAATCCACCTCCTCTTCGCTTTGGAAAATTGTTTTTATGTTTACAGATAATAAACACTTCTTCCCATTTTTGCAACATATTTTATTGGTACATCGCTTCTATTGCTCGTAGCATGATGTTATAAAATTGCCCACAGTTTGTTAAATATTTTAATTAGGCATTAGTCCGTAATATTAAACGCAAGTAACTAGCGGGTTAAACGAATTTAAGTTAAACGAATAGTAATATTGTTTACTTACTACGAGTGTTTAGATAGGTACTTACTTACTTATACGTACTTACATAGGTAAATACTAGAAATTCTGGCGAAATATGTAAACCATCCCTGCTTGTTTTTTATTTGTGTTATTTATAAATTGTTTAAATAATTTTATTTTATTTTAATCAGTTTACATCATAAATTGTGTAAAATTGAAAAAATATTTAAGACGTCACTACAATGTTTTATAAGGAGGCTGGATTTATAGTTATGTGCCCTCTTGAAACAATATATGAATCGACCATAATCGATACATTACTATAATCGAAAGTATGTGCTACCATGTCACACCCAAAATACAAATAGTTATAGATTCCTTAATATGTCTAAGGCATTGCGATTTTTCGTAGCTATTATAAATTCCCGATACATACGTTTTTAAGCCTTTTCCACTCAAATCGGATAATAATTAGCCGTTTAATAGTTTCTTCGTTTTCACTAGATTAATAAAATTTCCATTTTAATAACTAATATAATTTCCTCACCTTAACTTACTAGTCAAATATTGTCTTATTATCCCTTTCGGTGTTAATCTCAACGCTACATCTGTTTTTACCTGATTTTAAGAAAACAATCAGAGGTCGGTTTATAAATTATCGTTCCGAACTTAATTAACGAAACGATTAGAAAGTCTTATTACTTATAATCGGTTAAATTTATAAATCGGTTTATTTAATGCATCGATTTTTGTTGTACTTCACTATTGTCACTGTGATGACAGCCTTCATATCGGAATCTTATGATTGTGCCGACTATAGTTCTTCAAATCTACATGTGCGGAACTACTCGTGGCTGTATTCAATTCCGCCAAGACAGATTGCGCAATTATTTGAGCATACAGTAACGTCGCTTATTTTGTAAATCATCAATATATTCTGTCTCTTAGACAGACAACGTCGCATTCTGATGATAAGTGATCTCAGTCACTTCAAGGCCTCATCGAAGCCTTGCCGACCAAGAAAGAAACGGACAAAACATGCTACCAGCAATGCTATCAAGCCCCACACCGCTCCACAAGCCGTAGGGCGGACCTCCTACCTCGAGCGTGACGATGGGCGGGTCGAGCGCGAGCTGGATGCAGCCGTAGAGGCGCCAGCGCGTCTCGCTCTGGAAGTCCACGGCGCCCGCCAGCCGCACCACGGCGTGCCGCAGCAGCGCCAGCGACCCGCCGTAGTGGATCGACTGCCGCTGCGTCACCTCCGACTGCGTCAGCTCCGTGTACTCTGCAAGGACCGCACGCGTAGTGTTATTGCAATTCAAAATCACACTTCATGTAATTTATTGATAACTAGAGAACCGCTTCGGGATCCGTAGGTAACAGCCGCGTAGGTCCCGCTCCCGTAGGAATCTCAGCTAAAAAGTAGCCTATAACATTTGCCTATGACGTAAGTAAATTATATGTAGTATTTGATAGCGTGATATTTAATAGCGTGATTCAGAACTTACAAATGAATTTAGCTAACGCCATCTATTAACAACTCCGGAACTAAATATCTAGCAACTAACAAAACATCGATCTTCCCATGGGAATGAGATGTTTTTCCGCGGTAAAAAGTAGCCTACGTCACTCTCCACCCTCCTAACTATCCCCACACACATAAACCTTACCATATAATAGCCATAATTCACAAACACACCTACAATGCTCTAAATAAAAGGATTTTCAATGACATCGGCGATTGGAAAACATCGCGAGGAAACATGAATAGTGGAGAGTTAGCGAAATTCAAGTGTGTGAAGTCCGCCAATCGGCTCTTGGCCAGCGTGGACTTATTATTGTCAGTCTGAGAAGATGCCCCCCCTTCCCCCTGCTCTGCAGTGGGACGGGTGTCGGTTGCGATGATGACGATGAAAAATCAGTATTAATTAGTCCAAAACTTATACTCGTATTATGATGATGATCTTGGTGTTAGACAACGAGTCTCACTGTTAAGGTCGGAGGGCGCCAGGATGTGGTAGTTGAAGTTGCGCTTCACCAGGATGCCCTGGATGTTCTTGCCCGGCACCGGCGCCTCCACCGCCAGCGAACCCATCACCTGCCAACCACCACGTTACATCAAATATAATTCTTACAAACAAATACACCAGTATTTACTGGTGAGTGACAACAAGCACCCATCTACCGCACGTTTGTTCAGGTGGCATAAAATCCTATAACGCTTGGGTAGACCAATTAACAATGCATGGAGGATCATACTGTGTGAAGATCTCTGGTCCTGTCCAAACTGTGGTACTGGGTAGATGATTTTGATGCTTAAGGTTGCGTGGTCAGCATCATGTGCGGCGCGCGCTCATATAACTGTAGGTATCGCGCCGCTACATGTATGTATATAGGAACAGGATAAGTAACACAGAAGGCACCAGATCGTCTGTAAAATGTGGTAGTTGGAGGTCCTAGGGTAGCTGTCCTCTCGTTCGTACCTAGCCTCCATGACTACGTACCTTGGCGGTCTTGTCCCCGCGGAAGGTGAGCGAGAGCTGCTGCGTGTTGCGCGGCGTGTGCACGGCCAGCCGGCCGCGGTGCTCGCGCTGCAGCGCCGCCTTCAGCCGCGACATCTCGTTCTGCTCGCCGTGCACCAGCACCTGCCGCACACCACCCACACCGTTACACTGACGTCACTGACTGTCTACGCTCCGCCGGCACATAACAATACTGAGCACAAGAACATGTTCCTTGTACCCTGGTATAGGTAGAGGAAGGATAAGTGTTAGCGCTGCGCTGGTTCGATAGGATAGGCTATAAGAATTTGGATAAATAGGGAATTAGGTAAATAACTCGCCCTTGCTGCGTTGATGGAGGCGCTTGTGCCGGCACTTTAGATCACTTTCACAGGGAGTCCCTTTACTTCGGGATTAGTGCACTAATTATATCGGTTTTTTGACGAACGTAATTAAACCGTGACGTTTGCTTTGATGCTTTCCGGAGTACTGCCATTTCATTGCGCCAATAGCGTAGGCGCAGCAGGCGAGGGGGTGAGGAAGGTGAGGGGAGGAAGGCAGCGTTAATACCGAATGTTATTAATTTATTTACATGGCTGTTTCACTATTTTTGGCCTAAACAATAAGTGAGGGTTTTTGTAAATGTCTCCCACCCTTAAAGGGATAAAAGGGGGAGGAGGGAGGATAACTGAAGCGTAAATTCTATGCGGGCAATAAGCCGTGTGGAGAAAGCTAGTACTTATAACATATTCAACGAAAGATTTGGCAAAGGACGACTTTCTGACAAGTGTGACGTCATGCCTAAGGAGCACCCGAACTCCGGCTCTTCGATAGCAAGATTTAGGCTTCACGACGTCACTATGTGACACATGACGATGTCACATGCGATGTCATCATGCCCTCATATAAATTTTAAATTGTCATCGACTTCCGTGGATATAAACAAATCAATAACATTGCAAAGCCACCAAGCAATAAGTTAAAGTCGGATGGACATACGATGTGCGGCGGCTTGAGTATGTTGATGAACTCGGAGGTCTGCTGGTAGTCGGTGTGCGCGGAGAACGAGATGTAGTCCACGGACATCTTGAGCGGCAGCTTCTGCCCCGACATGGACGTGATCTCCTCCGGCTCCGACAGGATCGTCTTCGCCAGCGTGCCCTCCACGCAGTACCCTGGGGAAACGGTTGACGATGGTGTCTTTTTTTTAAATTAAGTTAATGTTTGGTTAGAATCCCATCTAGTGATAAGTGGCGATGGAGTTTATGTTGGACGCAGTTACTGACAAGTTTATTCACTCGTCCTTCGAAGAGTTCCACACACGTACTTATGAGCTCCTACAGACGGTAACACCGACGTATATTACTAGATCAATATATAAACTCTTCTGTTACTGAGTGACTGACGTTTGGCAGACAATGCGCATCCTATATAACTACTAAACTCAAGAGGCTAAAATTCGGCATGTAGGAATGTTTCTTTGGGAATGTAGGATATCACTGAGAGAAGGCTTTTGAAAATCCCCGCCAAGGATTTGCCGCTACAGAAGCCCTATTACAGAGCCCCGACTGCATCATGGCCGGCGACGCCATGATCAGCTGGTGGAAACACAAGTTACTAAATGTTACCGGCGATGATGACCCCGTTCTTGGGGTCGGTGCACCAGGACTCGAACAGCTCGCGCGACAGCCCCGACTGCATCATGCCCGGCGACGCCATGATCAGCTGGTGGAAACACAAGTTACTAAATGTTACCGGCGATGATGACCCCGTTCTTGGGGTCGGTGCACCAGGACTCGAACAGCTCGCGCGACAGCCCCGACTGCATCATGCCCGGCGACGCCATGATCAGCTGGTGGAAACACAAGTTACTAAATGTTACCGGCGATGATGACCCCGTTCTTGGGGTCGGTGCACCAGGACTCGAACAGCTCGCGCGACAGCCCCGACTGCATCATGCCCGGCGACGCCATGATCAGCTGGTGGAAACACAAGTTACTAAATGTTACCGGCGATGATGACCCCGTTCTTGGGGTCGGTGCACCAGGACTCGAACAGCTCGCGCGACAGCCCCGACTGCATCATGCCCGGCGACGCCATGATCAGCTGGTGGAAACACAAGTTACTAAATGTTACCGGCGATGATGACCCCGTTCTTGGGGTCGGTGCACCAGGACTCGAACAGCTCGCGCGACAGCCCCGACTGCATCATGCCCGGCGACGCCATGATCAGCTGGTGGAAACACAAGTTACTAAATGTTACCGGCGATGATGACCCCGTTCTTGGGGTCGGTGCACCAGGACTCGAACAGCTCGCGCGACAGCCCCGACTGCATCATGCCCGGCGACGCCATGATCAGCTGGTGGAAACACAAGTTACTAAATGTTACCGGCGATGATGACCCCGTTCTTGGGGTCGGTGCACCAGGACTCGAACAGCTCGCGCGACAGCCCCGACTGCATCATGCCCGGCGACGCCATGATCACGCACGGCCCGATGTCCTCGAAGTGGTCGATGCCCTGAAACGGACGTCCAACATACGGGGTAGGAGAGTGAAGCAATTACAATTAGTCAAAATTAATACAATATAGGTACAAAAAATTAATTATCTTATTCAGTTTTATTTTTTTTTGTTTAACTTAGAGCTTTATTGTACCTAAGTTTACATGTAAGTTATGTTTCATTTCGCCTAACAATAACGTGACCAATAACAAAAATGTACAGCCAATTGCCAACTATTAAAGGTTGTCAACAATGATAGATTTGTTATAACTGCTTGCTTAGTTTCGTAATGATAGTAACATTACGTTATAAATACATTTAATGGTAATTGCAATAATTTTATCATAAGCATGGTTTAAAAAATAATTCCCATCATAACGAACTACGAAAGTATTCGTCAACGACCCTGACATTGAAATGATAAAGCGACATAGAAGCTGCTGTCAATACCCGATTACCAACGGACAAAGCAAAATAACTATTATACGAAAGGCAGTACAGTCTAATTTAAATTGTTCTCATATTCGCTATTAGGTTAATAAAAATCAAGGTCAATCTACAATTCAGCAACGTTCCTGATTTCCTATACAAGAAAACTTGCAAGACGTCCTAATTTCCAAACAAATATTTATTTAAAAAATTATAAAATTAAAATAAATAAATAAAATATCGTTGAAAAAAAAACATTCCACAATAAAAAATAGGCAAATATTCTTGTAAGAGAGCGCGTAAAACGAAACACATCAACTTATTGTTTACTGTTGTTCTTACTTTCTGGATCTTGGAAAAAATATCGTAAGTTTAATGTTTAAAAACGATTATTCTGTCATTGTATTTCATGTATTTTAATACAGTAAGTATAGATAAATTTTGTATTTTGTATTGTGTTAAGACAGAGTTCAATAGACTCAATAACAAATGTATCGGTACCGGTGCAGCTGTGCGATAAAAATTATCTTTAACTTGATATCGTGTGTTAATCAATTAATTATTAATTATAAATATCATATGTAGCCCAAAGCGGTGTGTGCTTGCACGTGGGTGTGTGCGCGACCACGATTTCTGTAGGTTGTGTTAAAGTTCGCACCGTGTATTAAGGTTATGTATCATTTTACTAACAGACTTCGTAATCAACCAATTTTTTTCCATAACATTATAATATTTATTTCGCCATTTTAAAAAAGTAGGTACATACTTGAAAATAATTCTCACTTAGTTTTACAAAATGAAATTATATTATGTATTGATTTAAAATAAATGTAGCTACTTCATATTCACATTAAATCAATTTAAATGAGCTTTATTTGAGTGGCAAAAAAATTAATTTTATTTTGATTTTTTTATTTTGAATCATGAATACACCATACATCTTTCGTTTTTTGTAGCCCTATGTATCCTTTGTACACTTTAATACTCTTGAGTTTGAATATTTTTAAGTTTGAAATGGCAGACGCGTTATAAATATTAGTTAGAGATCATAATGAACACTCAACCCTGTTTTGAAACCGGGGCAGATTACTCAGATTGTGGGTGTTAGTATTTTAATTTTACCTTCTATGCCACCCAAAACACACAGAATTCTGCATCGGGAATAACATTGTATAAACCTTCTATTATTATTGCGAAGATGAAACGACAATAGTATCTCCAACAGGCCAACATGGTGCCAGAATCCATCAAGAAGCGTCTGATCGCCTGGCTGGAGGAGCACCGAGAGCTGGTGGTGTGCGCCTTTTGTCTGCCCGCCTCGTTCCTGTTCACGCTGCTCCTCAGAGCCAGGGCTTGGCTGAGGAAGTTGTCTAGTGGGCCCGACCGGCACCGCAGCGCCGTCCGGGACATACAGGCCAGGGTGAGGATGGTTTGACTTATATTCTAGACCAGGAAACATACATTCTAAAAGAACTTGACATCAAACACCGATTATCATCTATCGCACAAAGACGCATTTTAAAGTTCTTCGGCCACGTTTCGAGAAGAAATGAAACTTCTATATAGCGTCTTGTTGTGCAAGGCAAGGTAGAAGGTGTAAGACCTCGCGGGCGATCCAATGCGTTGGACCGATCAAATTAAATCTGCGGTGGGTGGCGCTGTACATGAGTGCACCAGATTGACAGCCAACAGGGAGAGATGGCGCGACATCGTGAGGCGAGTGACATCAGCCCCGAAAATGACTACGTGATGACCACGACCGTTCTAACAAGAACGAATCGACTGAGAAGAAGAGGAAACTTACCTCAGGATGGTTTGACGTATATTGTGGACGAGGAAAGAGCTGCCGTCCACCTCATTGTAAATCGACGTAATGCCAACTTGTGCGATGCTCGATGTGCGATGTGCGATGTCGACTGTACTAATTTTAAAAAAAATATTCTAATTATAGTAATTTAAGCTTAACGAGCCTAATTTAATAATGAATTAGTGGTATATTGTAGCAAATAAAAAATGTAATGGAGACGAGTGCTCTCAGTTAGACGGTGGCCAGCCTTCTGTCCCTCGGATCGACTCGGACGAAGTCGCCGGCGCAGGCCGGTGATCCGCTAGTAAACAAAATGTCGCGTAGAAAAGTGTTTTGGGACAGCGCATACGTTTTAATATTTTATTTTGCTAATGTTATTATATCTTATTATTTTAATTATTCTATTGTTTGTTTATGTTAGTTAGGTTTATATTAAGTAGGTAAAGTCATTTTTTATTAGTTTATAAGTTTAAATTAGTTTCATTTTAAAAATATATTTTGTAATTTGAATAAATAATAATTTTATGTACGTGCAACGTTACATCAGTGAACTTTAATTGCTTGAAAGCTTCCTGAATCCACAGGAGAAAGGACCATGAAAACTACTGTATTTTTGATACTCCTTCACGCAGCTCTTATTATATTTTCATTGCCATGTCTAAAGACAGATTAAGTTGTTACTAAATCGTGTTGAACATAAGCATACTCAGCTTCTGATCCTAGTGTTAAAACGGATTTACGTGGCAGACTTTTTGAAGTGTGTTTCCTGCTTGCACCATAGTCACATTTGAATCGCTAAACTCACTCTAATACATTATCTCCCTCCAGGTCCAAAACTGGAACACCATCCCTTTACACAAACGAGGTAACCGCCTACTCTGCACCTCCCGCCCCAACTGGCTGTCGCTGTCCACCACGTTTTTCCAGAAGCATCTCCACCACCAGATACCCATACCACTCTATGATATCCTGGCGCTGGACGAGCGCGCCATGACCGTCACCGTGGAGCCCATGGTCACGGTTGGAGATATCACCGAGTTTCTCATCCCTAAGGGCTACTCCCTGGCTGTGACTATCGAACTTGTGGATGCTACTTTAGGAGGTAATCATACCTATTGCCGCATTGGGCACTCGAAACTCATAATTTTCTTCGTATTTTGAGTGTCATACTGGTGTTTACGGGAATATGCAAGTAGCGTGGAGTTTGTTTCAATTCCATTTTGTTTAGTACGTTATAATGATATCGTAACAACGCCCCACAATTTTTGTACAGAATATTCAGTCCTTTCACCCGCACGCTTCGTTACCAACCCAAATTACGTGACACAAAGTGAGCAGATCAAAGCCATCTTCAAATTCTAAGCCAATCAAAATACACGCAAAAAAAAATTGGCAATATGACTTTTAAATGATTCAAAACCATCACCATGTAGATATTTTCATAAAACACTTAGCACGTAATTGCTTTTCCTTAATTCAAAACCATTTGATCATGTACATATTTTCAAACCACTTAGCACGTAATTGCTTTTCCTTATCCTTATCCCCTACTAAAAATGCAATTTTTGCAGGCCTCGCTCTCGGCACGGGCATGTCGACACACTCGCACAAGACGGGGCTGTACCAGGAGACCATCGCCAGCTACGACGTGGTGCTGGGCGACGGCTCGCTGGTCACCGCCACCGCCGACAACGAACACTCCGACCTCTACAAAGCCCTGCCCTGGAGCCACGGCAGTCTCGGCTTCCTAGTCTCTCTGACCCTGAGGATCGTCAAGATCAAACCTTACATCAAAATCAAGTACATCCCGGTTAAGGGTCAGAAGAACTACTGCAACATGATCAGAGAACTGTCCGGCGCCAACGCTGCCACCCCGGCAGTCTTCCCGGACTACATCGAAGGTACCATCTTCAGCGAGGACGAAGCCGTAATCATGACTGGTGACTACTCCGACTATGACCGCAAAATCACCGTGAACAGTTGCTCAAAGTGGTACAAGCCTTGGTTCTACAAGCACGTGGAATCCTTCCTTCGAAAAGGCGAGACCGTCGAACTGATTCCTCTCAGGGATTACCTGCTACGGCATAACAGACCCATTTTCTGGGTGGTCGAAGACATGATATCCTTTGGCAACGAACCCTGGTTCAGATATCTGTTCGGCTGGCTACTGCCTCCAAAGCCTGCCTTCCTGAAATTCACGACGACCCCCGGCGTGCGGGCCTACACGTTTACTAAGCAGGTCTTCCAGGACATAGTTTTGCCGATACATGAGTTGGAGAAGCAGATTGAGATCGCAAGCACTCTTTTCGAGAAGTTTCCCTTGCTGGTCTATCCATGCAAAGTTATCGACCACGGGCCATCTTCGGGGCAGTTAAAACGCCCCCCAACAAGGTACCTCGTCCCAGGAACAAATTACGCCATGTACAACGATTTGGGGGTTTACGGCGTCCCCGGGAAGGTTAAGGAGAAGAAGCCGTACAACCCGGTGGAGGTGATGAGGAAGATGGAGAAGTTCACGAGAGACGTCGGCGGGTTCTCGTTCCTGTACGCGGACATATTCATGACCAGGAAAGAGTTTGAGGAGATGTTCGACTTAACCCTGTATGAAGTGGTGAGGAAGAAGTACCATGCTGAGGGAGCCTTCCCGCATCTGTACGACAAGGTTAAGCCAGAAATTGACGTTTTCGAGATAGGGCAACAGAATGCTATAAAGGGCAATTAATTTATATATTAAATTAAGTTTTATTCACTAATATAATTTATTTATTTAACACTGATCGCAATGCATAGGTATATTTTTACATAATAGAACAATTTCGTTTATATAATCGTGAACCGATGATAATAGATAAATATTGTGTAAAACACCAACCAGAAATTCTTTCACCGTATCCTCACTAACCTGCGGCTATCAAAGATGTTATAATAGGTTGCAGGAGCCAGCCCCAGGCTTGAGGTGGAGCTTCAGTATGGATAAGTACTACTAATAGTAGTTGATTTATTTACTAGCGCAACTATCGGTACTAGACTAGCACAAGTAGGCATCTTACAAGAGTTAAGGCTCCCGCTGGAGACAAAATGTTTTTTCATTTCTTTCTTCTCTCTTCACATTTGAGCAATAACAATTTGGGAAGTCGTTTCTATAACTACTGTTCATGGGTAACGGTGTCCATTAACACTATGGATTGTTACAAAAATTGAAGTCCGAAATAAAGATTATTATTATTAAACATAAGGTGACTTATTCACTTGTTTACAAAAAAAATATTGGAAAACCCACTTTTAAGAATGCACTGATTTTATCACCTTGATTGTACAATAAGGTCATTATAACTCGGCCGCTCTGAATATAGCAACGAGTGCCTACGCAGATGTCGATTCCAAAAAAAGATATAGAGGATGGTGAGGGATCAGAGGGATAATAGGAAAAATAGCCAGAATACAATAGGAATTTAGTGTTGTATTTCGTTCTATTTACAATGACAATGTATGTTCTTACAAAAATGACAGAATTTACACTTATAAAAATAAAAATATAAAATCAAAGGAGTTTGGTTTGTCACATTCTCCCCCAAACTCCAAAATGGTGATAGGAGGCGGGGAGTGCGGGCGGTAGGATAGTTAGCCAATACGAAGTAGCGCATCACAAAACACTTATGGCCGCTGTGTTTTGATTGGTCAGTTACTGTACCTGCGCAAACATCTCGGAAAACGAAGTTCATAGCGGCCGAGTTATAATGAACTTACTGCACCGCCCTATAACCAACTAGTAAATCCGCCCTCGCTTCGCTTCGGGAAACCAGTCCCTTCAAAAATCTCTATAAATTTTAACAAATTATGTTATTCCGATGTCTAAGCTATATTACTGCAAAGTTTCATGAAAATCCGTTCAGTAGCCGTTTTTGCGTGAAAGAGCAACAAACACACACACACACTCACTCACTCACTCACTCACTCACTCACATATATCCTTACAAAATTAAACTTTCGCATTTATAATATTAGTAAGAAGTAAGATAAGATAAGTTGGTTAGTTAGCCAACCCGTACATACCTTCAGGTTGGAGATGTGTCGGAAGACGAAGGGGTTGTTGACGGCGATCTGGCGGCGGATGCGGTCGTTCATGGCGTTCACGTACGTCTGGTACACCGCCATGCACTTCTTGGCCAGCGACGACGCGTAGTAGATCGGGATGTCCTGCAGCTCCGGGTGCAGCGACCAGAACTCGTCTGCACACACACACACACTCATACAATATTAATGAATGTTCGACCTTGCAATGGAGACATAGGGAACTCTCCGTAGTTGTTTGTGATGTGTTGAATGTGTTTGTTCTTGACAATAGGAAACGAGAGGGTCGATAAAATCAGTCTCGAACCCCTGGTGGTCTTATCAAAGGCGGAGTAGAATCACCATTGTCCGTTACAGTCAGGCTCTGTGTGCTGCATTCAGTTGGATCACTCCTTAACAGCGCAAAGTGTCATTCGTGTTTGTATGTGTACATTTGTGTACGCGTACGTGCGTGCGTATGTATGTACGTATGTTATGTGCGTGTGTGAATGTACGTACGTATATGCGTATATGCGTGGATGATAGTTTCTGCTTTCTGCGTGTGTGTCTGTTTGTATTCTCTCGCGCTGTGTGTGTGTGTGTGTATGTCTGTGTGTGTGTGTGTCTGTGTGTATAGCGTACCCAGTATGAGCAGCAGCTCCTGCGCGCGGCCGAGCGCGAACACGGGGATGAGGCAGCGGCCGCCGCGCGCCACGATGTCCGTCACCAGCCCCGTGAAGCGGCTCTCGCGCTCCTCGCGCTTCTCGTGGATGTGCGTGCCGTACGTCGACTCCTGAAGCACACATTGCGGAATTATACTCACCTATTCTATTATAAGCCTCACCTGTTCTATTATAAGCCAAATTAATTACCTATCCTTAACAATTTTTACTTTGGTCCTTCGAGCCACATGCGGACCAAAGGTTAATAGAATGGTAGTTCAATATCTTGAACCCAAATACGATTCGGATAGAATCGTTGTATTGTAATCATATTTAATATCTAATTAATTGACGGATTAACATTGTGTTACTAATATTCATTTTATACGTACTGTAATTAGTACATCTGGATGCACAGTAGGTATTTCGGCTGCCATCAAATGTCTGTCTTCTTGTCGTGAGAAGTCACCCGTATATAGAATCTGAAAGCAAATTATATTGTTCTTAGAATAGACATATAAGCATTGTTCAAATCCTGAATCACGCTATCGAAGATTTCTACACCGCTCGCATATATACGAAACCTCTGTCATCAACAATCGAGACCTCGGCCACCCATGCATGTCGTTTCACTTGAGGGGTGATCTGCCTTTGCCAAACTTTTCTTCCACTAGAGTAACTGTACACTGACCTTAACCACCTCTTCCACTAGTGTAACTGTACACTGACCTTGACGCCGGCGATCTCGATCATGAACATGGCGGCGCCGAGCACGTGGCCCGCGTTGTAGGCCCAGAAGCGCACGCCGCGCTCCTCTTGTTCCTCTAGTGTAACCGTACACTGTACACTGCACACTGACCTTGACGCCGGCGATCTCGATCATGAACATGGCGGCGCCGAGCACGTGGCCCGCGTTGTACGCCCAGAAGCGCACGCCGCGCTCCTCTTGTTCCTCTAGTGTAACCGTACACTGCACACTGTACACTGACCTTGACGCCGGCGATCTCGATCATGAACATGGCGGCGCCGAGCACGTGGCCCGCGTTGTACGCCCAGAAGCGCACGCCGCGCTCCTCTTGTTCCTCTAGTGTAACCGTACACTGCACACTGTACACTGACCTTGACGCCGGCGATCTCGATCATGAACATGGCGGCGCCGAGCACGTGGCCCGCGTTGTACGCCCAGAAGCGCACGCCGCGCTCCTCTTGTTCCTCTAGTGTAACCGTACACTGCACACTGTACACTGACCTTGACGCCGGCGATCTCGATCATGAACATGGCGGCGCCGAGCACGTGGCCCGCGTTGTACGCCCAGAAGCGCACGCCGCGCTCCTCTTGTTCCTCTAGTGTAACCGTACACTGTACACTGTACACTGACCTTGACGCCGGCGATCTCGATCATGAACATGGCGGCGCCGAGCACGTGGCCCGCGTTGTACGCCCAGAAGCGCACGCCGCGCTCCTCTTGTTCCTCTAGTGTAACCGTACACTGTACACTGCACACTGACCTTGACGCCGGCGATCTCGATCATGAACATGGCGGCGCCGAGCACGTGGCCCGCGTTGTACGCCCAGAAGCGCACGCCGCGCTCCTCTTGTTCCTCTAGTGTAACCGTACACTGCACACTGTACACTGACCTTGACGCCGGCGATCTCGATCATGAACATGGCGGCGCCGAGCACGTGGCCCGCGTTGTACGCCCAGAAGCGCACGCCGCGCTCCTCTTGTTCCTCTAGTGTAACCGTACACTGTACACTGTACACTGACCTTGACGCCGGCGATCTCGATCATGAACATGGCGGCGCCGAGCACGTGGCCCGCGTTGTACGCCCAGAAGCGCACGCCGCGCTCCTCTTGTTCCTCTAGTGTAACCGTACACTGTACACTGTACACTGACCTTGACGCCGGCGATCTCGATCATGAACATGGCGGCGCCGAGCACGTGGCCCGCGTTGTACGCCCAGAAGCGCACGCCGCGCTCCTCTTGTTCCTCTAGTGTAACCGTACACTGTACACTGTACACTGACCTTGACGCCGGCGATCTCGATCATGAACATGGCGGCGCCGAGCACGTGGCCCGCGTTGTACGCCCAGAAGCGCACGCCGCGCACGTCTTTCTCCTCGTGGAAGTTGATCGTCTCGATGCGGTCCATCGAGTTCTCCAGGTCCGACTCCGTGTACAGCATCTGCTCCGTTGATATGTTGCTGGGGAACATTATAAAACTTTGTAGGAAATACAACCCTGCACTTGTAAATTGTTAATATTGTATAGAGTCAACCCTAGGTTTAATTTAGTGTCCCATGGAAACGATATATCATCTCTGTCATTACTATCTGAATTTTCTCATTGTACAAATCTTTATTAAATTAGTTACTACAGTTTCCTTGTGTATATTCGCAACGCCTTCCCTTTTTCTATAACGTATTGCAGCTGTAACATAGGGTTGTGCCTTCAAACATTTATATTTGTAGATGTAGTACTTAATGCTAAATATTTATTTATGGCATGGACATATTATATCTCATTACAAAATATATATAGCTAATGAAAACCTTCACAATGTTGGCATAATGACTCTCAGATATAACTACTTGATCTAAAACTCAAGTCCTCTCCAAGCAGAATAATGGTACCGACGACAGTCTAGCAATTTATAAACGGCCATATTCTGTTTCATTCTATTCTGTTTGGATTAGATGATCCATTGCCCTTAGATAGATAGATAGATAAACTCTTTATTTGTACACCAGAAATAATCACATACAGCGAAATTAAAATACAAATGTATATACAAAAAAGGCGGCCTTATTGCTAAGCAGCGATCTCTTCCAGGCAACCTTACGTACAGAAGAAAATTACAAAAAGAAAAATGGGCTAGGTGGTTACCTGACTTTAATGTAATCTGACACGAGCCACCTGTAAATGGCTTTGGTGGCGTGCGTCATGAACACGCGACCCTTGAACGACGTCTTGGTCAGGAACCAGGGTAGAGCACCACTGTGATCCAGGTGGAAGCTGGAACAAACCAGAATATTTATGATACGAGTCTCATATAACAGATACCTCATTAAAGATTAAATACCACAAGCAAGACCACTATGGTCTTCTTTTTCCTTCTAACAATTTTTTTTAAACTAGTTGTGTTAAAAATAGAAAAATGGAAAATTAGAATATATTCTATTATAGCCCTTATGACTACCCCATCCGAAAAAAAAAACACTCGTAAATAACAAAGCTGGGTAGACTTACTGAGAAACCAAGAGCAAATCCACTTCATCTGCTTCAATCAAATCCACAAAAGGCAAAGCATCCATTCCCGACAACCCTGGATGAATACCGCAATCCAACTGAAAGAAACATTTTGTTTTATTTAAAAGATGTGTTCATGAGTTTCTTACTCCGAATCTCCTTCCCCATAATTTTAAAATGATAAAGCACCTTTTCAAAACAGTAGTTTATAAAAGCAAAAAAAATTATGTACATAAAATTTAATTATGTATTGCAAAATACCCAGAAGGTGGTTGAATGTGAAACTTACCATTATTATCTTTCCTTTGAACTCTAACATGATGCATGATCTGCCTACTTCCTGGCCTGCACCTCTGAAATTACATTTCAAGATATAAAAAAAGTTGGAAACGGAGACTATAGTGAAACCAACACAAACAGTGCATGTTGTCGTCACTTATAATTGTACAGATGCCCAGAATGAAATTTATAATATTATAACACCATAAAATGTAACAATGTTCTGTATGTTAGTGACCTATAATAAGTAAAAAATAAATAAAAAAAGCCACTTCATTTAATTTCTTAGCCAACAGATGTCTGCCAGACAGACGGACAGAATTAAAAATTTAGCATAAGGCCTTCAAACAGGGCCACATCATGATGGAAGTTTTTGATCAGAACTTTTTCACATTATTTATTACAATGATAACCATTAAAGTAGCCCTTACATTGACAATACGAAAATCAAAATATTGAACTAACAATCACATGATAAGATGACTGCCAGTGACCAACAGTGTTCTATGGTTGATTCATTTGATTCCCAGCAAGACAAGATCGGAATTTGATTGATGAGTTTATATTTCTAGGTCGCGGTGTGTCTGTGTTTTTGTGTTGTCCCTCGCATCCACGACTCAGGGAATGAGTGCAACATGGGTTTTATGTCCCAACTGTTAAACAAGTTTTTATTTTGAGTTTTTAAATCACTAAAAGCTACATATTTATGAACGTCTAATAATTTTTGGTTTGTTATTTAAGGAGCAGGAACAGAGTTCTAAATAATAAAGTGAATACCACATGAACATAGTTTATGTGAAATAAACAAGTTTTCTGGTATTCAGTAAAATAAAAAATTATATGAAGTGTCCTAACGCTCCTTTGTCCTTTGTTCAATAAATAGCTTTAGAAATAACTTATGACCGCTTAATTATTTTAGGAAATATACAAAAACATTTAAATGAATGATAGCTGCATACTCACAAAGGTCTTATGGTGAGCTGGTCACTTTCTTCCATGGGCACCGGATCGGTGCCTTTCCTGGGATTCGTAGTCATGTTTAGTTTTTATTTATAAACTTTATCTTGAGTTATACTCATTTATGATACTATTTTATAGGTTTTTGGAAGGTTCTTATTTGTTATCAAACATCAGCCGGTTTGATTTGATTTGAAAAGCAGGTTATATTAGTGTTGCCATTGCCATTGCAATACCGCTACCAGTATAGTACAACCACAGATAAAGCTAGGTTCACATTATTGTGTCGGGGTGTGTTGTGGTGCCGTCTGTTGTGTCGCAGCGCAGAGTATTCATACTAATGTGGTGTGTTGTGTTGCAATATGACGCATTTTTAGATCATTCGTATTTCAAGGGTCGTGGATTGAACACGTGTATGTATAAAATGGAATCGTCTGACTCTAACAGCGATTTCGATGAAGATATTCAGTTTCTTCTAATCATGAATCTTCCAAAGAAAAAGAAAAGGAGATATTGGGTTCATCCTTTAAATAGAACCAGGGACACTAGAGGTGCATTTCATTGTCTTGTTCAAGAATTAAAAAGTGATGATGAAAGATTCCAACGATATTTCAGATTTACTAAAATACAGTTTGAAGAATTACAAAATTTTATTGAAAAGAATATCAAAAAGATGCACACTTTGAATTGTCGTACTAATTCAATAAGTTCATCTGACATTTTAAGTAATAAACAAAAATATTATTCATTGCTTGAAGTTGCCTCGCTCGCAATAAGGCGTAATGACAGAATTGACCACGTTCACACTAGTGTGGCGCGACAGATCCCCCACCACCTCTCTGTGGCGCAACCGAGCGTCGAGCGATTTGACTGCGACACAACGCGCCACAACACAACACAACCTACTAATGTGAATCTAGTCATAGTAAATGTACGTAAGCGATTGCCTTCTGGTGCGCCACGATACACCCCGACACAATAATGTGAACCTAGCTTAACCAAATCGATTTATTTTTTGGTGGTACAATGGACTTAATATACTAAACGGTGGCGGTGGTAGGTACAGGTATAATACAGCCGCAGAGTATAGTCCTACAACGATCTTTTGGCACATGACTGACGTGAGGGTGACAGAGACAGCGCCTCACAGTCATAGAGAAGCTGGAGTGTTGAGCATTTCCTGGTGAATGACATGCAGAATAGAGTTGCCCAACTATCGATAGTTGCGCTATCGATAGTTGACCTTGAAAACAAGTAACAATATCGACAGTACTATCGATACTATCGATATTACTGATAGTATCGATACTATTAATATCACAAACTAACTAATACTATTGACGGGATGCAATAGTATCGACACTATCGATAATATTACTTGATAATACTATCAATAGTATCGGTAGTATCGATAGTATCGACTATTTTTATATAATACTATCGATATCATCGATACTATCGATAGTATTACTCTTAAACGTATATCGATCTTCGATAGTATCGATACAATCGATAGTATTGATACTATTGAAGCTAATACTTTCGATACTATCGATACTATTTTTGTATAACAAACTATTGCCGTACATCATACTATCAATAGTATCGAAGCTATCGATACTATCGATAGACTATCGATACTATTTAAATGACGTCAGCTATCGATAGTCTATCGATATTCTATCGATAGTCGACTATCGATAGGCAACTCTAATGCAGAATATGATAGTGTCCGTTACTGACAGATTCAGAATTCAGATTCTGTGTCCGTTGGTGCTTTGCAAGCTTGTATTTTTTATGGAATTAAGGTAGCAACAAGCAGGCAGCACCACCCACCCGCTGCTGCCCGTGACAACTGTTACTGACCTGGAATAAGATTCAATTTAGGGACTAGGCTGGTTAGTCCAGTTAGCAGACGGTGGTAGAATGTTAGTTGGTTAGTTTGTTAATTAGTGTCAGGACTTGGACAGGAACTGTTGGTGAGTTAGTACTGTTAGATGTTGCTAGGATAAGTCTCATTCCAATTTGGTCCTCAGCAGTAATCCTTTCATTCTACTGCTACAAATGTTTCATCATTGCTCATGTTATCATTATATCACTATCATTTGCAGAATAATATGGATTATGAAGATTTAATGGAGCCGTGCCATGTGAAGGTAAGGATCTCATTAATTTACTATTAAACACACCCTCATTTTGCTTGGGCAAGCATGTCCTTGTTCAATGTGTTTCTTTAAACTGCCATAACTTTTTTATTTATGAGCCTATTGCACTAAACAAACCATTTTATTTATATAAAGTCTGCCGGATTAAGTAAATGAAAACTTCAGCCAAATAAAAAATATGTTAGCATGAACAATGTCAAAGACAAATAGATTTAATCCTAAAAATGATTATGTTATATTTTTGTATAGTATGTATTGTGTAATAGCATTTTTTAAATACCTTCCCGGGAGAGAAAATAATCAGTAACAGATTAACTATAGTGATATTGATTAATTAACATTCATAATATTGTATTTCCCCAGATGTGCCGAATATGTTTTGTCACAGACAGCAAAATGTACTCTATGACGTCTTCCAAGGTTTTGAACGAGGCATATGAAACATTAACTGGGATCTTAGTGAGTTTTATTATTAACTGACTTAAAAAAGTTCTCAATTCGACTGGTTTTTTAAATAAGGTAACCATGTACCATATTTGTTGAATGAAATGATTTTGATAGGTAATTCTTTTTTAAGTCCTTCATCCTTATGGCCTTTTTATATACATCCATCGGTTAAAGTTTAGTATGTGGACCGTTGAATTTAGGGGTGAGGGGAAGTTCCACCCCGAAGCCTGAGACGCGGAGCCTTAGAGTTAACTAGCTGTTGCCCGCAACAGTTTTATTATAGCAATAGCAACTGTACAAAAACTCATTTAAATTTAAATTACACGCATATTCCCTACTGTTTCAAAGCGATTCGTTCTAATTGGGTGAAACACAGAGTGTAACTGGCTCCAAGCATGTGGTACGTTGGTTTGTTGTCAGACGGGCTCAGAACAGCGGCTGCCTCGGCTCGTGTGCGCCGAGTGCGCCGACCGCCTGATGAACTGCGCTCGCTTCAGACGCCGGAGCTTGCGCGCGCGCTCGCTGCTGCTGCACGTCGCCGGGAGACACGGCCGGGTCAGTATTATGGGGAGGAGGACCACTAACTACGGAAACTAGTTTTTTCGGGGTATTTTTAGAAAGGTATAATGATAAACTTTTTCGCAACGTCGTCCTTGAAATGGAAATGTAAGAAAACTTCGACATATCATCTCTGACAATACTTGTATAATATAACGGTTTGTTTCCTTACTACTCCCATGCTACTTTGCGGAATACTTCATTCAAAGATTTTGTAATAGACTGTTATCAATTATTTCTCAAAATTTTGTTTCAGATAACTGTAGAATTAGTACATTCTATAGTGATGAATCAAAATCCATTCAGTGGTTATTCAATATCTAATCCCAACAATGATCATTGTAGTTTTGATGATAAAGAATTAGGCGAAGTTAATAAATTGGCAGATGAACTATGTGACATAAGACAAAAAGATGATACGTATGATAATCTTTACACTGAAGATAAAACAAATGATGTGGCAGTAACTGATGTAAAGTTGGAAAATGATGATAATAATCAACAGGAGTTTAATGCTTGCTCGAACTTAGATGAAGATATTGTTGGACATGATTTTGCAGCCAATGATTATGACATAATGCAAGACAATGAACGCGAGAGTACATCTGACTTAGAAGATAATATTGTTGTTGTTGAACTTATATCCGGGAATGATATGATCAGTGAGGAAGATATCAGTGGGCGTTATTTGGGTTTAAAGAAAGATAGTGATGCAGAAAGCGTTGAGAACAATGTTAATATCAATCAAGGTGTTGTAAAAGATGAAGTAACGCCTGTTAAAGTCAAGTCACCTAATGATGATATGGAGCGTCACAACTCATTTGTATTTGATGGTAAGTTTATGTTTTTTAGTATTCAACTATTCGCAAAAAGTTAAACCACGTAAAATTGAAAGTGAATCTGTTACTGATGTGTGTGTAGCTTGACCTGTATGTATGTAATGGAAACTTTCAGAATAACTTTAACTAACTTTAAGAACTATGATTGGCTTAAAACTTTGCACAGATGTCACGGGCCGATGACAATCCAATGCTACGACAAACACGACCGAATAGCGCGCTTAGAAATGGCTCCAGACAAACTTAACTCGTTCGTGGGTAAGGTTTTGATATCATTTAATGATTTGTTTACAGGTGAGGTTGTTCTCGGTGAGTGTGTTCCGTCACAAGCAGTGAAACATGAAGCCGAGAGAGCGACGGAGACATCGCAAGAGCCAAATGAATTGATCGACGACCAACAGCCACCGGAAGCGGACGGACCCACGGATGATAAGTTCCGTTGTGACATATGTCCTTATCAAACTGACGTCGATGTCCAGTTAATGGAACATTTGAAAGCGCATGTTGCGACTAGTAATGTATTTCGGTGTGATGTGTGTGATTATAAAACAAATAGGAAACAAACACTTTCCCGTCACATGCGGAAACATTTTGGCGGTGTTGTATACACATGCGATGTTTGTAAAGAAATGTTTAAGTTGAAAAGTTCACTTAAAATCCATATGCGGTTCCACTTCGAGAAAAAACCATATTCACGTGACGTATATAAAAAAGCGTTTAAATGCAACGACGGGCTACAATCACATTCAAAAATGCATTCTAATCAGAAACCACATTATTGTTATATTTGTAAAAAAGATTTCATAACCAAATTTCGATTACAGAGACATTTAAGCGTACATTCCGATGAGAAACCATATTCATGCGATGTTTGTAATAAAGCTTTCGGATACCGTGATGGATTACGGTCACATTTGTTAACTCATTATTATGAGAAAAAATATTCATGCGATGTTTGTAATAAAGCTTTCGGATACCCTAGTGGATTACGGTTTCATTTGAAAACACATTTAGAGAAAAAATATTCATGCCATGTTTGTAATAAAGCTTTCGGATACCCTAGTGGATTACGGTTTCATTTGAAAACACATTATTTAGAGAAAAAATATTCATGCCATGTTTGTAATAAAGCTTTCGGATACCCTAGTGGATTACGGATACATTTGAAATCACATTCTAATGAGAGACCATATTCATGTGACGTTTGCAATAGAGCTTTTAAAGTAAAAAAACACCTGGAAGCACACTTAACAGTACATTCTTATGAGAAAGCATATTCATGTGACATTTGCAAAAAAACGTTTAAAGCCAAACGATACCTGCAAGCACACGTATTAAGCATACATTCTGATGTGAAAACATACACATGCGATGTTTGTAAGAAAGCTTTTGGAAACCGTAGTGGATTACGGTCACATTTGAAAACACATTCAAATGAGAGACCATATTCATGTGACGTTTGCAATAAAGTGTTTAATTCCAAATATTACCTACAAATACACTTAGGTATACATTCTGGTGCGAAACCGTATACATGCGATGTTTGCAAAAAAATGTATAATAACAAAAATTACCTACAAAAACACTTAAGTATACATTCTGGTGCGAAACCATATACATGCGATGTTTGCAAAAAAGCTTTCAGGCTCCGTGGAAAGTTACATTTGCATTTGAAAACACATTCTAATGAGAAACCATATTCATGTGCTGTTTGTAGAAAAGCGTTTAAAGTCAAACGATATCTAAAAACACACTTAAGTATACATTCTGGTGCGAAACCATATACATGCAAAGTTTGTAAAAAAGCTTTTAAACGCCGTAATACATTACAGACACATTTAAAAACACATTAATCATAATCATGTGACGTTCTTAAAAATAACATTTGAACGCAAACGTCAATAACAATCATATTTAAAAATACTTGCCAATCCGAAACTCTTCAACTCGGTGCTAAAGGGAAACAAGGAAACAGCACATCTAATCGAATTAAAACTAGAATCTTACTAACAATTACGTACTGACTGACCAACAACAACTAGCAGGACATTGATGAAAACTACTATTACTGCTACCTATCTATTGACAGCGGCACTAATTCTGTTGTTTTATTATGCCCTAGTATAAATTAGTTTGCGTCAGTTGGCGTCACCGGCGAGTGAGGTCCTGCTGTCAAAGCCCACCCATACATAAACATTGACAAGTGATATTCAGACAAGTGAGAAGCGACAGTGCCACAAACTTATCTGACCCGGTGGCCAAAATTGGAACTAATGCAAATGTTATACTGTTGTCAGACAAAGTCGCACTGACAGCCAGCCCTCACTCTACACTAGCGCCTCTAGCGGCGAATTCACACGCCTTTACCCTCATTGGAGACAAACGCAATTGATTAAAAATAACAATTACTAATATAAATAAATATAAATACATATAATGCTTTTTTCGAGAACAACTGCCGACAAACTGTTGCACAGTTTGGCAGATGTTGATTTTTGTTAACATTGTGTACTTAATTATTGAATAAATAAATAAATAAAAATTATTATGTAGAATAATTTTTTTTATGGAATCAAGGTAGCAAACGAGCATGCAGCACCACCCTTCCGCTGCCGCCCATGGCAATTGTGACCGACTGAGAACAAGACCCAATTTAGGGACTAGGGTGGTTAGTCCAGTTAGTAGATGGTGTTAGAATGTTAGTTGGTTAGTTTGTTAATAAGTGTGAGGACAGGAACTGTTAGTGATAGTTAGTCCTGTTATATAGTTAATATTAGTAATTGTCCAGTTAGTAATGATTAGTATGAGTCTTGTTCCAATTTGGTCACAGATGCGTTGCTACCCCTGAGGTCTGAGATGGTCGCCTCTAAAAAAGTGAAACCGGCTCCAATTTGTATGAAATATGTGATGAATTGATTGGTTCGAAAGTTATTTAACGGGGCGTGAATAATATGTGCAAATAGCCCAAGTAGATTAAAAAGCAAACATACAGTTAAAGTTTGGTAAATAAAATTCGGAGTTCCGTAAGGAAGCGTATTGGAACAATTTATTTTTTACCCGACTGCGTCAGAAGGAGGGGTATGTTTTTCGAGTGTATGTATGTATATATGTATGTATGTATGTTTGTATGTATGTCCATTTATTTGTGTCGCCCCACAGCCGAAACGGTTGAACGGATTTAGACATATGAGGTATCGTTGACTTCGTCAGAACTGTGAAAGTGTCATAGGCTATCATGGACGTATAAAGATATGAATTTTTAAAATGGCGCCCGAAAGTGGAAGAAAAAGAGGGGATAATCTGGAGTTTTTTTGTTATCTTAGCAATATGGGTATCAAATGAAAGATCGTGAAAAGACCTTTTCAAAAATAAATATACTTATCATATAACGTTTAGGCACACGTTTTAACACAAATTGTCAAAAACCATCCCAAAAAGTAGAATTTTTCGGTGACAACACTAAAAAGTCTGAAATAAACCCCTGTCTGAAATAGTCCCCGCCTGCAGCACCATAAAGTATTTTATGTTGATATTGTGACACTTGTTTTTTCTTTTGAGTTCTTTTGTAAGCGGTCGGGTTTTTGTTTTTATAATAATATTTTTATTGACTTATATATTTCGGAGGCACTAGTCAGGATGGTGGTATAATGCTCCGATCATCAGGTTGCAAGGTGTAAAATAAAACACAGTAGGCGTTCAATACGTGTCTTCATGATTTAAATTAGGTTACAGGTTACACAGCTTAACTTAATTTGATTAAAGCTTTTAGGTTATGTTAAAACGTGATACGACTGAAATACACTTAGTGAAACGTTATGCCGTCGGGCATAGGTACGACGCAGTATAGGATTTTATTACAAAGTACACTAGTTAACTTAATGCGACCGTTCAGCTCGACGTCTGCTCGAGAAGTCAGAAAAGTAGACTAGATTGAGTGGCCTTTTATAACACATGTCCAAACAGAAAACACATAGGTGGCTTTACTGTGCTCAACTGAAAGTCAGTATAACAACTAGATTAATTTCTGCACACGGAAATAAAATAGAATAAAACTTTTATTTACTTTGATTTTAATCTAATTTAATTTCCGTCTCCGACACGGCCATTCTGACAACGTCACACGTCCTCGTGTGATGGCTTTTGATTTAGGTTACAACAAAGCTCTAATTTTATTTTATTCAGCAAAAGCTACTAATTTTAAACGAGACTACTAATTTAATTTGAACAACAAGTTTTTAGATTACTTAAAATTTATTTGATTGAACGCCAAGTATTTTGTTTTAATTCTGTTTTTTTTTTTTAATTTTTTTTAACCCTAACTAACTACACTCCCGCCGCGCCGTTTCCGGTGTCGCTATGGAGAAGAAGACGGCTAAACAAACTCCATAACATGACAACTGTTTAGAGCATGTTTAGAGCAAAATTACCAAATTTATTATTAACGCGGGTTTGTTTTTAACTTTTAACGCAATACGTCGTCGTACAATCGTCGTAAAACTGGATGACTCGATCAGCTGTGGTGCCGGAATTTACCTGTAACAATAAACACAAACGAAAGTATCTCTTATAGCTCGGCCCTTCCTGACCTAAGTGGGCAGGGAATAAAAACAACTTTATCAAAGTCATTTTGTGTAAATATCGATTGGTGATTACTCTGTAAGTGCGATTTTTTTTTAATTGCGATTGATGATTTGTTAGAAGTGTGATTATTTCATTTTTGTTTTGTTAATTTTTTTTTTTTTTTCTTTTACTTTTTTTTTACTTTTTACTTTTTACTTTGTAGTTTTTAGTTTTTTAGTTTTTTTTTTTTTTTAGTTTTACTTTTTACTTTTTAGTTCCGCTTATGTAGCGTCATCGCTTAACCAGCGGCATCACTTAACCAGCGGCATCACTTAACCAGCGGCATCGCTTAACCAGCGGCATCGCTTAACCAGCGGCATCACTTAACCAGCGGCATCGCTTAACCAGCGGCATCACTTAACCAGCGGCATCGCTTAACCAGCGGATTTTTTTTTTTTTTTTTTGATTTCGATTTTTTTTGTTGTTTCTCCAAATCAACTCTCCGTAAAAGGGAAATAAACAATGTCTACATTACACTTTTCGTAGTCTGTCTAGTGAGTACTGTCTAGTCTGGGACTGAATGTTTTTAAAGAGTAATTATTACCCATGACCCAAAAGTGATTATGAATACTCAAGTTGGCCTTTTAAGAGAAGTTGGCTAAGCTGTTATTTTCTCAAAATCCTGAATACGGTGGATGTGCTTTCACATTAAAGTAACATAACCGTTCAAATACAATTTCAAAAGCTCCATTCGATAAGTTGACCGAAAACTAAATCTCTCAAAAATAGACTTTTATGAAGTGAACTACGTCTCGAAAAGAAAAGTTTTAATTTACTACTTCTTTAAGCTATCACAAAATAAATATGAACGATACAGATCACCTGCTTCGCTGCGTCCGATCTGCGGCTGCCAGTTGCCAGAGCTTCCTCCTTCAATGTCACACGAATGAACTCCAGGAAGCCCACGAGTGCAGGCACGCAGCCGTCGATTCGGCTCCAGACAACACATGTGTAACCTGCGTGTGCTGCTGCCGCCTGTGCATCCTCGAAAACTTATCTGAAAACAGAACGATGCACATTGCATCGTCACATGTGAGATTACTTTTAAACTTTCACTTTTCACAAAGTAAATTAAAACCAATCGAAGTGTGCTGCACTTGTAATTAAAATAATTGGGGAACTGATTGTATCCAACTGCTACTTTAATTAAAAATTTCAGTGAACTTCCACAAACTGCTATTAATTAATTAATTTTTTTAGGATATAGAAAATGACGAACGACAAATTTTACAGAACCTTCGATATCTTAATTGTTATCTTTTGTCACATTTCACTAATTACAAGACACAACAAAAGGTCATTTTCACAAGGAACGAAATAAAATGGAAGTTATAAAACTGCAACACCCGATGTAACCAAATAAAACTTTGTCATACCAAAAACGCCGTTTCACTTTTACCCTGTTTCATGCTACCACAACTGGGTGATGTCACCCTTGGTCCCAGACAGGTACCAGACAAGGTCTTGGTCTCCAGTT
Organism: Hesperia comma; assembly: GCA_905404135.1. Taxonomy (NCBI): domain Eukaryota; kingdom Metazoa; phylum Arthropoda; class Insecta; order Lepidoptera; family Hesperiidae; genus Hesperia; species Hesperia comma. Next base: position 677,248 of record FR990031.1, read on the forward strand.
CCTTATAACCTAGAATCGCTTCCTAAACGCAGCTTAAATCCGATGTAAACAGTTACGTCGACTTTATTTATTTCGAAAATGTAGTGACTAAAGCGGGAAGAATCCAACTAATTCGTCTGTAATAACTCTAACGACAATGTTTTGGATCATTAGATAACGCTTACACAATATTTAAAATTAACAATGAACTACGCGGGTATTTAGAATATCGAAATTATTTTGTCACATAGTAAACAAAACTTGTGAAAATTGTATTGTGTTTCACTTTTAAAACAACGCGAACTAATGAGCAACTAATTCGATCGACGTCACCAATGAACAACCAAACCGTTCACCTTTTAAAAACTAGCTTACGCTTTTATTGTTATTATTGTTGCAGGCTTTTATTATCGTTGTAGGTACTCGATAAATGGAATAAATACTTCGTCAAGTTGAGCACAAAAACTATTTTGTGTTTATCTTTCTCCAACTAATCCTTTTCAGCGATAAGCGGCGCACCAAATTATCAAAAACCAAAATAACTATCACGAACATTACACGTTTGATAAAAGTCACTGCTCTGTGAGTCATCTCGTTATCAATTAAAAATTGTACCAACACGGAATGCATAATAAAATGCCTGACTTTAAAACGTTTGTTTTTCTTTTTCGACCAGACTACAAAATCTTATCCACCAAAGGGGGTATCTTTAAGAATTTTATGAACGTAGATTAATTTTCACTTCGGAACACAATAATTTTACTTTAAAATGACTCGAGTTACGTTACATTTCGACCAAATTAAATGAACAAAAATGCTTACCCAACCAAGTACCATTGTTATCCAATAACTTTCATCAACTATTATCATCAAAGTATCTCAAAACAAAGCATGAATCAAACCCGTGGCCTGTGGCTTTTCGCTAAGCCCAACCAACAAACTACGTTTGTTACACGCGCATTCTTCCGAATGCCGTACGGGTCGCACGGATTCCTCCGTGGTCTAACCTGGACCCCGACCTCCGCCAGAGCCACCCGCGTACCGCGTATCCACGGTCTACTTAAAGTAGTTTCGTTTCTACTTCAAGCAGATACCGACTTCTAACGGACTACGGCTACGAAATGTCTACTGGTACGGTCCGACCAGCCGAGCTAAGATTCATCGCTATCACTCTACTCAAATTCACTTTTTATATCACAACACTTCAAATGGTACTTAGCTCTTGGGCATTCTAACAAACTAATACCATAAATCTACCCACATTAAACTTCAACAAAATGATCGCATGATACCTACACTAAAATCAAAGGGTGTAACTTTCCCTTCTTAATAAAAACAGAGGTCATAATAAAAACGATTTCTTTTGTTTTTCAGCGATTAAACATCAAAATAAGATTACAATGAGGAGCGATTTGTTTTAATTACGGACGACGTTAAATGATTGTATTACCGGAAATTGATGTCTTTATTTTTACTCACGATTATCAAACAAACTACTCACACACAATACAGTTTACACAAAAATTAAAATTTAAGCAATGAAATTGTATCACCTCAGACGTAATGGAATAAAAATAATGCCATACCCATACTCGCTGTGTTACTTAGCTTTACCAAAATTCGACGCCACATTCCATCCATGCCATGTGAGATGTAATGGCACATGTCAACTCGCTTGCCATTTATGAATCCAGTTCTCATCTGAAAATTGCTATCTGAAAACCTGGAAATAACCTAGCCAGCCATGTGTGGGACGTGAAGTTACATCCCACTTCTGATTTCGGAGGCACTAGTCAGGATGGTGGTATAATGCTCCGATCATCAGGTTGCAAGGTGTAAAATAAAACACAGTAGGCGTTCAATACGTGTCTTCATGATTTAAATTAGGTTACAGGTTACACAGCTTAACTTAATTTGATTAAAGCTTTTAGGTTATGTTAAAACGTGATACGACTGAAATACACTTAGTGAAACGTTATGCCGTCGGGCATAGGTACGACGCAGTATAGGATTTTATTACAAAGTACACTAGTTAACTTAATGCGACCGTTCAGCTCGACGTCTGCTCGAGAAGTCAGAAAAGTAGACTAGATTGAGTGGCCTTTTATAACACATGTCCAAACAGAAAACACATAGGTGGCTTTACTGTGCTCAACTGAAAGTCAGTATAACAACTAGATTAATTTCTGCACACGGAAATAAAATAGAATAAAACTTTTATTTACTTTGATTTTAATCTAATTTAATTTCCGTCTCCGACATATAAATAACCATCCATAAGTAAGTATATCACAAAACATAAAGTTTAGTGTAGAAATAAAAATGTTTTGCGGAGGAAGACGATAACATTATTACGACAGATTACAATAAGAAGTTTTACATGTATAGAATATAATATATTTTTAAGTGATAAAATACATATTGTTGTAAAATATAATATCATATATGTATAACAATATGAACAATTTGTTCATACATTGTAAATAGTAATTAAAATTTTCATTTTTTATTTTAGTGTGAAGATGGTGGATTGATATATTTTACTGTTACCAAAATATATATAACGTAATTATTTGTGTTGAATAAAGGAGTTGTGTTCTGTCATTGGTGGTATTAATACGTTCCTGTACGTGGCGGCCTGCCAGGGTTGCCGCGCGCGGGTTTTAATACTTTTAATCTATACTTTTAATAACAAAGGCCGCCGCCGGCCTGGCCCCCGGAAGGTGACCCGAGCCCGCGCGGCGCGGCTTCTATGTGAACGAGAGGCAATGATATTGTGCTACTCTACATAATGTATATAGTAGCCAAAAAAGAGCTGAAGAGTTAGTTACGACCCAAAATTATGACAAATTAAAAGCAATAAGAACTTATCTGAACAATACCTAACTGTTAATTAAAAGTTAAAAAAGGTAACTGGTAAAGCACGTGAAGATTTAAGTGACGATGACGCCCTCTTAAACAAGGGACATAATTATGTGAAGTGGCAACGCTTTGGCGCGAAGATTACTCATCTATAGTCCGTTTTTTTTTCGCTACGGAGTACCTACGGACTAAATTGACACATGCAAATGTCAATTTTCGAAATAATGATACCAGCTTTTTAGTAGTAGTGTTGTTCTACGATAGCGGTTTAATGTATCGTAACTTTTTTGCTTTTATCAGATAATTTTATTTTTATTTGATAATAGATGAATCTTTTAAAAATCATGGCAACTATGGAGTATCACAGATAAAAAATATATTTATTAATTTCAATTACGTATTACACTAAGTAAATACGACAATTCTTGACTTCTTGTTGAAGAATACGCAATAACAAGGTTAAGGTACATTATATAGGTATGCCTGTCGGTCATATTATTATAAAGACATTTTTTATTATTACCGAAAAACGATACTAGATTGTAAATTACGTAAAGTTACGGTAGAGGCACATCACTATTAATAATTCGCAAAAAAGTGGCAACACAGCTAATGTCAATTTAGTCCGCAGCGAAAAAAAACCATAGAAAAAAACGGACTATAGTGACATACCTATATCATTATACATCAATGAGGGTAACCGCGTGTGAATTCGCCGCTAGAGGCCACTAGTGCAGAGTGAGGTCTGCCTGTCACTTCTCTCTTGTCTATTCAGACAAGACAGACAACTTTGTTTTGGCGCCAGACAATAAACAAACTTTGACAGCATGACCTCACTCTGCAGTGGCGCCAATTACTGGTGAGCACAAAAACGGTTACCCTCATTAGAGTTGCCTGTCGATAGTCGACTATCGATAGAATATCGATAGTTGACGTCATTTAAATAGTATCGAAAGTATTAGCTTCAATAGTATCAATACTATCGATTGTATCGATACTATTGAAGACCGATATACGTTTAAGAGTAATACTATCGATAGTATTGATAGTATCAATAGTTCATGCTATCGATTGTTTAATGAACTGCGATAATAGTTTACATACTATCGATAGTGATAGTATCGATAGTATTATAAAAATAGTCGATACTACCGATACTATTGATAGTAATATCAAGTAATACTATCGATAGTGTCGATACTATTGCATCCCGTCATAGTATTTATTAGTTTGTGATATTGATAGTATCGATAATATCAGTAATATCGATAGTACTATTGATATTATTGTTACTTGTTTTCAAGGTCAACTATCGATAGCGCGACTTTTGATAGCGCAACTATCATATCAATAGTTGAGCAACTCTAACTCTAACATCAATGCCTATTGCCTCCTAACCTCAAGACCGCAACACAAGTTGAGGTACTTTCAAAAATAGGATACGTAGACAGAGCGTTTCAGTTCTCTTCCCGAACTGGTTGCTTGGTTAGACGCAACAAGAAAACCTTATAGAACCCTCGCTATACAGTCGTTAGCGTGATTCAGAATACCGAACAATGCCATCTAGCGAGCGACACATTAACTAGAGTTAACTAGACGCGTATTACATAGAACATAAAAGCCGACCACGATAAAGGCGCATGTCAGTTAAGACGTCATTGGAACTAGGGATGGGAATACGTAGTACATTCTGCAGTAGTACCAAAAGTACCAGGGTGAATGTTTAATGGAGGTACAATTTTTTTTATGGAATTAAGATAGCAAACGAGCATGCAGCACCACCTTCCGCTGCCGCCCATAACAACTGTGACCGACCCAGAACTAGACTCAATGAGTCTCGTTCTAATTCGGTCACACATGCGTTGCTACCCCTGAGGACTGAGATGGTCGCCTCTAAAAAGTGTAACCGGCACCACACCTTCCTATCCGGAACACAATTGTTCTTAAAACAATTATTACACGGTAGGAATGGTACAAAGTACCGTGGCGGGCGGTGGTACTTCCCCGGGTGAGCTCTAGGACCTACCACCTGTACTTGGTCAGTTACTGTACCTGCGCAAACATCTCGGAAAACGAAGTTCACATCAGCCTAGTCAAAATGACCTTAATGTACAATTGTACACGACTGCGCCTCACTAGGGGATGCGCGGGGCTAGAGCGGGGTGGGGGGCCCTCGTGACTGCTATCTGTCATGCGCCTAATTATTGTGGTCAGGTAGTACTGACAAAATAATAATTATTATAGCGGCACGAAACTCTAGCGCTGACCGATCCTGCGCAGAAGTCAAAATTAAGGTATCACAGGGGGGCTAGAGGGACGAAGGGCGTGTGTGCGTATGAGCGATGCCTTGCGATTGGCTCTTTAGTCGCATTCCGCCCCGCGTCGATGCTACGTCCCGCGCACTCCCTAGTGTACAGTCGCGTTCTGAATTTCGTTGGTAGTTTTTTATTAATTTGCATTTGTTATTTTTTGTTAAGTTTTTGTTACACACCACACAACACCACCGATGGGAATTAAACATATTGGTTCTGTTCCCATCGGTGGTGTTGTAAGATGACGTCGATATTTTCTTGTATTTTTCAATATTTGCATCGCATCATGAATGCTTAAAAGCAAAACAATCTAATTTGATAGGTATATTTTGCAATAACTTTTACGGATCTAATCACTCGCGTTCTTTTAGACTTTAGTGATATCACAGATAATAATAGAATACTAGTGTGATATTTAGTGTGTTATATTTCGAATACCTACTTTGCAGGATCCATGGTCACAGGGATAAACATTAATATTAAAACTTATGTTTAAAGTGAACGTGAGTTGATCCGTAAAAGTTGGTAATGTGTAGGTAGTGTTCGCGTAAACTTTAGAAAGTATTTTGTGCGTGACAGTACCCATGCGCAGGAATCCCCTCCACATTTCGGTCAGCGCTAGACTTACGTGCCGCTACTAATACGAAATGTACGAAATATTATTATAGATTACTTAGGTACAGTGCGCCCAACTTATCTCTGAAATGGCAAAAATTGGAACTAACGAAAAGTCATTCATTAGTACGTTGTGGTCATTCATCTGTCAGTTACTAGTCTGCAATGATTGGTCAAATGAATGACAGCGCCTCTTTCGTTTCAATCTGTTGGGTTTACTACCTATATGTAGGTACTTCTGCCCGCGGATTCGACCGCGTGGAATTCATTTAAATTGAGAAACGGGATTACAGTCCGCCCAACTTATCTCTGAAATGGCAAAAATTGGAACTAACGAAAAGTCATTCATAAGTACGTTGTGTTCATTCATCTGTCAGTTACTAGTGTGCAATGATTGGTTAAATGAATGTCAAATGCGTCCGACAGCGCCTCTTTCGTTTCAGTCTTAAGTTGGGTTTACTATACCTATTTTTTTAAATTGTCAATGTGAAGTTTGAGCTATTTCTATTTGACATTTGACTTTTTGTGCCAGACCCCAGACCCAGACAGCCAGTGCCAGCGTGATCGTGATATTTAATGAAAATATTGAAATAGAGGTTATAATGTCTTATTTGTTTACAAAGTTTTCTTTTGATTAATTAAAAATGTGTTAACAAAATGTCTAAAAAGACATTATTTGATGATGATTCGGAGGAGGAAGTAGCACTCAAGACAGAAAATGAGTACGCCAAGAAGTACGATGCTTGGCGAGAGAAAGAAGAGATACACAAGTGTAAGATAAAAATGCATTGCTAATAATTTGATTTACAATACATAAAACAGTTAATTTAATTAGGAGTAAGTATATGAAGTACTCATAATCATCAACTTTATTAAAGTATTATTTGTTATAGTGGAGCAAAAGTATGGTTCCAAAGCATTGGATCCGAATGCCACACTGTCGTCGGACAGTGAGGACGACAGTGACGAACCTGAGGTGTCGGAGGAGATGGAAACCCAGTTCCTGAAGACGCTAGCCCTACTGAAGACAAAGGACCCCAGGATATATGATCCCAATTACAAATTCTTTGATGAGGCAGAGGAGAAACCTAAGGAAAAGAAACTCCGTAAGTTGAGCATTCTTTATCTAAACTGTTATCCTACATAAGACATTTGTTGGTCATAGATGTCCTGGGCATCAGCAGAAGTATGGTGCTGCCTGTTTATTTGCTATCTTAAATACATAGAAAAAGAAACCAATTTTATTAAGTACATATTAATTCATTTCAAATCTTTTTTTTATAACTGCCTACTTTGTCTTTTCAATTAACAAATACATAGTTTGTGTTATCCCAAGATTTTGATATTGCATAACCCATAATGTAACCTGATTACCTTTATTTGTAGAGAATGAAGAGAAACCTAAAACACTGACTTTTGCTGATAGTGATGATGATGATGACGATGATGATCCAAACATATTCACCATTGAAAAGAAAGCAGAGATTGACAAAGAAGAACCAAGTAAAGAAAAAGAACATGTAGAGAAGACATCTAAGGTAAGGTGTAAATTGCATACATTTTTATAGTTTTCTATAGGGTTATAAATTAATTTAACTAGAAAATTTAATTTTCTTTTAGGAAGACAAGATAAAAGACTTTTTGACAGGAAAAGCGGAGCACATTGAGGATGAAGTTGAAAAAGATTTAGAGCCACTGAAGGCTTTCTGGTCTGACCCCAAGCTGAATGAAGGAGAAGCATTTTTACGGGACTACATTTTGAACAAAAGGTAAAATATTTATGCTTTATTTTTGTTTTATATTAACCAAAATTAGACGAACAGCAACCTGTTGAGCGAGCTGGTTTCAGAAAAGGCTTTTCAACTATTTTAAACCAAAACAACAACAGTCAACCAAAGCAATTCACGAAGTGAATCAAAATCAAAGTGTAGTTACTTATTGTTGTACTTTAATTCCTTTACATTCCAATCCTATCCTACTATCCTTCCTTCCTACTATCCTTCCTATTAATATTATAAATGCAAAAATTTGTAAGGATGTATGTGAGTGTGTGTGTGGGTTTGTTACTCTTTCACGCAAAAACTACTGAACGGATTTTCATGAAACTTTGCAGTAATATACCTTAGACATCAGAATAACATAATTTGTTAAAATTTATAGAAATTTCAGCATTCGCCTCTGTGATTAACGTAAATTGTAAATTGACAGCAAAAATATAAAAAGATGTATGTAGACTTAGTTAAAAGCTAAATTGAACTGTGAGAACAGGGAATAGAATTGTTTTTAGATGGATCTACTACTACTAGACTCAATGAGTCTCGTTCTAATTCGGTCACAGATGCGTTGCTACCCCTGAGGACTGAGATGGTCGCCTCTAAAAAAGTGTAACCGACTCCACACCTTCCTATCCGCAACACAATTGTTCTTAAAACAATTATTACACAGTAGGAATGGTACTAAGTACCGTGGCGGGCGGTGGTACTTCCCCGGGTGAGCTCTAGGCCCTACCACCTAAAACACAGTAGAGATGGTGTCCCTCATGTCACTGGGCCTGTATGCTGCAGGTACCTGGAGGAGGGATTGTTTTTAGATAGATCCACAGTTTCGTACACTCGGCGACACAAGTACAGTCGCTGTTCCTCATGTCACTGGACCTGTATGCTGCAGGTACCTGGAGGAGGGATTGTTTTTAGATAGATCCACAGTTTCGTACACTCGGCAACACAAGTACAGTCGCTGTTCCTCATGTCACTGGGCCTGTATGCTGCAGGTACCTGGAGGAGGGATTGTTTTTAGATAGATCCACAGTTTCGTACACTCGGCGACACAAGTACAGTCGCTGTTCCTCATGTCACTGGGCCTGTATGCTGCAGGTACCTGGAGGAGGGATTGTTTTTAGATAGATCCACAGTTTCGTACACTCGGCGACACAAGTACAGTCGCTGTTCCTCATGTCACTGGGCCTGTATGCTGCAGGTACCTGGTGGAGGGATTGTTTTTAGATAGATCCACAGTTTCGTACACTCGGCGACACAAGTACAGTCGCTGTTCCTCATGTCACTGGGCCTGTATGCTGCAGGTACCTGGAGGAGGGATTGTTTTTAGATAGATCCACAGTTTCGTACACTCGGCGACACAAGTACAGTCGCTGTTCCTCATGCCACTGGGCCTGTATGCTGCAGGTACCTGGAGGAAGGTGAGGCGGACGAGGACAAGCTGCGCGACGACGTGGAGCTGGAGGCGGACGCGGCGCTGGTGGAGGAGCAGGGCCAGTTCGAGCGCGCATACAACTTCCGCTTCGAGGAGCCCGACGACGAATATGTTAGTAGAAATCGAAATCTAATTGTTTAAATGGGTGTCTCTGGTACACTTGCACGTAATTTGTTTTATGTTCTAGAGTCTTTTATATCGAACTGTATGGATACTAAGTGTGAACGAAATTAATACACGCTCATATCCATGATTCCCTAGAACTATGATTCCCTAGGCACAAATCACAATTCATGTTAACAGTGACAAACATCACTCACAACAATAGGAGGAAATTATCTACCTGACAGCTTATAGAGTCAACCACTATCAAGGTTCTGCTCATTGGATTGACAACATCACCCCCAGGGCAAAATGTCCCAAGGCATTCAGTTTGTCCAACTTTTCTTATTTTAAATGTAGCATTCCTTAACCTAGCTCAGTTTATTTGTATAAATCACCAACACCTTAATGGCCTATTGTGAGATATTGAATTTCCAAATGTATTTCCAGCTAAAACGCTACCCGCGCACGATGAACTCGGTCCGTCCTAAAGACGAGCGGCGCGCGCGCAAGCGGGCCGAGGTGCGCACGCGCAAGGAAGAGGAGAAGAAGAAGAAAATGGAGGAGATCGCGCGGCTCAAGGCGCTCAAGCTGAAGGAGGTGCAGGAGAAAATCGCCCGGCTCAAGCAGGTCACCGGCAACGACCAGCTCGCCTTCCGGGTATGTGCTTTGCACTGCTGCTCTGAGAGGAAGTTTAAATAAAGGATAAGCTACTTGGGTGGTCAGAGGTAAAAAAAATAAGGATAACATGTCTTAAGCACTAAATTAGTGTGCTGTTTACGATTCTGGCTTTCATCTCCCAATTACGGTCACATTAATAAGGGGAGAGAGGGGTAAGTAGAGAATACATGTGCTTGAAATTCTTAAGTCATAATTTTAATTTGTATTTCAACTTTCAATTAGGTTGAATATTAGTAAAACATTACCCTCCTGCCGCAGTCGGGGAAAAAGACAACTCAGTTAACTAATACATGACGGATTGAGTTTTTAGTTAGATCATCAAATGCCATGCATATTTATTAACCACATTATGAACAGTTGCATTACACAATGCCCCCACAGGACGAGGACATAGAGGGCGAGTTCGACCCGGAGGAGCACGACCGGCGCATGAAGGCCATCTTCGACGAGTCGTACTACGGCGAGGCGGACGATCAGAAGCCGGTCTTCCCGGACCTGGATGAGGAGCTTGAGATTGGTGAGTGGACCTTGGGGGCCTGCGTACTGTCACACTGAATGTCGTCTTAAGGACGTGGGCGCCAATTGTAGGTCGCGGCTTGTAGAAAAAAAGCTGGAAAGAAAAGCTGGCCAAAATGTGTTAATATTATAACCTTTGTTTATAAACAGTACCTTAAATAGTTTTTAAAATTTAAAAATGAAAAAAAAATCATTAAAAGAATTTTCATTTGTTTCCTGTTATTGGTCATGAATGGTTTGGACAGCCAGACCATCCATCACCAACATACATACAGATGTAGATAAAATTTGCGGTCTTCTTCTTCACTGGCTGAACTTTCATTTCAGAAAACTGGGAGAACTATGAAGAAGAAGAAATGCAGCAACAGAACGATGATGATGATGCTGCGCCTCACTGTGAGGATGACGATTTTAATGTAATGGCTTTGTATACTATCGTATTAACGCTACATTTGCTCTTTTTAATGTTATTAAATCTGCCACTAAACTGGACTGAAGTTTATATTCAATAGAGTCAAGTTTGCATTTAACTGTATATGTCTTATAAATAACTACATCTTTCTGTAAATTATTCCCATTGCTTGGTCGATAAATTTTATTAATTCGAAATTGTTAGGCACGATTATTTAAACTTACATAACATATTTGTTTAAATAAAGGAAACACTACATGTTTAGTGAAATTCTCCGCAATATATTAGAGAAAAATGCACCCAAACTTTTTGTGTTCTATTGCATAAATAAAGAACTCCAGTAATAAGTTTTTAATTAATTTTATAACATATATTAACAAACGCACTATGAACACCACAGATGGACGCAGACTACGACCCGAAGAAGGCGCGAGAGAACCTTCTAGAGGAATTAAAGCGCGGCATGGGCAAGCGGCGCCGCAACCGCAAGCGGAAGACCAAGCTTGGACAACTCTTGGCCACGGAGAAGCCCACCTTCGTACCCGGTGCTGATAAGACATACTCAGAGTTCATGGAGGAATATTACAAGATGGACTGTGAGGATGTCATCGGAGGGGATCTGCCCACCAGGTTCAAGTACCGTGAGGTCGTGCCTAATGACTTCGGGTTGTCTATTGAAGAGGTACGTACGCAGAGTGGATTATCTATAGACATGATACGTTTACGTAATCATCCCCTCGCAATAGCGAAATATAGGACTAGCGGATATGCCTTCGCTTGGCTTCGGGAGACTTGATCTTTACGTCTACCATTGCACGACTGGCCTCGCTGTCGAGGTGAACATTCACAATTTTATTGCCTGGACATACACTCTTTGTTTTACATCAAAACCTTAACCAATACTGTCACAACCAAAAGTGAAGAGGGGTACATGACTTTATATGGCCATTTAACTTAATATGGCATACAGCAGAACAGATGTTGTGTTTATAATAATTGGATTATCTATTTTAGTGATTGCACAAAATTTGGTCTATTACACATAAAAGAATATAGACTGTATGTGTATGTACTACAGTTATGTCAATTATGTTATGTTAATGAGTGGTGTTACACAAACTACCTATCCCCGGTAGATCCTGCTGGCGGACGACAAGGAGCTGACGCAGTGGGTGCCGCTGAAGAAGCTGGTGAGGCACCGGCCGCCCAACACGGAGCGCAGCGAGGTCGCCACCTACCGGCTGAAGGCCGCCGACGTGGCGCTCAAGAGGAAGATCCTGCCCAGCCTCTTCAAGGATCTGCCTCCGTAAGCTTTATTAAGTAACTTAACGTGACGACCCGAATGGCGCAATGATTAACACGCCGATCGCTGTTCCGAGGGTCCTGGGTTCGATTCCTAGCGAGGCGGCAATTTGAATGATGAGTTTAAATTTCCGTTCTCGGTCTGGGTGTGTGTTTGTCCAAGGCACCCACGACACAGAGAATCCTAGTGTGGGGCTTTGAGTGTGAAGCGTTATTATTTATTATTACTTAACTAGTGGACCCTTCAGACATCGTCCTGCAATTTGTTAAGTAGACGTCCTTCCTTCGCTTACGGAGACTTGTTGCTCTGCTATTGGTTGTAGCGTGATGTTATATAACCTAAAGCCTTCCTCAATAAATGGGCTATTCAAAACAAAATAATTTTGCAAATCGGACCAGTAGTTCCTGAGATTAGCGCGTTCAAAGGAACAAATAAACAAACAAACTCTTCCGTTTTATTAGTATAGAACTATAGAAGTATACTTTAATTGGTTTACTGCTACATGTGAAATCTATGGTGGCAGCATAAGAACATGTTATTTGTGGGTTACTACGAAAACGATATGCAAATAATTATACAAAATAAAAGATTCTATTTCAGGTGTTATTTAATAATTATGATATTGCACCCAAATAGTGTCTGCAGACAGAGCAGTTAGAGAGTAGGTATCAAATTATTTTTAATCGTTTTTTGTTTTTACAGAGAACCAGAACTTGTAGTCCCAGAAAAGGATAAGAAAAAGAAGCGAAAAAAGAAAAAGAAAGATAAAGAACAATCTGAATCCAACAACACTGTAGAAGAAACTGAAGAAGTTGCTGCTAATGGTGAACAAGAAATGGCAGTCGTTGATGAAATTACTACAAAAACTAAGAAGAAAAAACGAAAAGGTAATGCAGAAGCCGAACTAGTGGAAAATAAGGACAATGAAGAAATAGTAGCAGTTAACGAAAAGAAGAGTGAGGTATCAAATATTAGTCAAACAGACACAAGTTGTGGAGAAGAAAATGAAAAAACTTTGGAAAAACAAATCCAGAAAACTAGAAATGATGTGGAAGATGCTGTTAAAATTGGAAAAAAGAAGCGAAAACACAGCGACTCGTTTGTTGTCGAAAGCATTGGGAATGTTGAACCTAGTCAAGCAAATGACGACACAAACACGCTAAATAAGGCAGCAAAACAAAGTAAAAAGCGTACCAACAGTGAAAGTAATGTGGACAATAATATTACAAATAATGGAACACCTAAAAAAAAGAAAAAGAAAGGCAATACAGCAATACAAATAACAAATAATAACGATAAAAACTCGCAACAAAATAAAAACGCAAAGAAAAATAAGAAAAAAGAATTCAAAATGAAATTTAAAGCGAAAGATAAGCAGGAGGCGGGTAAACCAACGCACCCATTCAGCAATCTCTCTGATGAACGACTGAAAGCATATGGATTAAATCCTAAGAAGTATAAAAACTTCTTGAAGTATAAAAAATTTTAGCAGCAAATGTTGTAACATAGTTATTATAATATAAATATGTACATTGTTTATTGGGCATTTCATTTTATTGAGATACAAAACTACAACCTACTAGAGAAGCGCCCGCGCTTCGCTTCGGGACCCGTAGGTAACAGCCGCGTAGGTCCCGCTCCCGTAGGAATCTCAGCTAAAAAGTAGTCTTTAACATTTGCCTATGACTTAAGTAAAATAAATTTTGTATTTGATAGCGTGATTCAGAACTCGCAAATGAATTTTACTCACGCCATCTGATTCTATTAACAACATCCGGAACTAAGTAAATATCTAGCAACTAACGAAACATCGATCTTCCCATGGGAATGAGATGTTCTTCCGCGGTAAAAAGTAGCCTACGTCACTCTCCACCCTCCTAGCTATCCCCACACACATAAACCATACCATATAATAGCCATGTTGCGACGTGAAAGAGTCACAAACAAACAAACACACTTTCACATTTATAATATTTATTAGTAAGGATAAGGATTAACAACAAAGTAAATAAAGGTAATACAGAATACCTACCTAAGCATATACAATGCCATGAAATAAAAATAGTGTATCCCACCAAAAAAAATCTGTAAAAACAGCCAAATCTCGATAGAGCTGTTTGTTTATCTCTAAAAAGTAATGAAAACTCTAGCTAGACCAAGTTGAGCCAAGTCTAAGGTTCCTTACTTGCTATTTCTTTTTGTTATTTTTTTTGTTATTTATTTATTCAATAATTAAGTAGTAGTGGAGTGCTGTTAGCTTTTAACCTCGGAATCCAGGGACTATGAATGAATTTTCATAAAAATTGTTGGACTGTATTTCAAAATGCACAAATAGAAATGTTAAAAAAAATAGTTCACCGATCTTTTTTTTATTTTTTTTTATCTTTGTTGGTAAGTTTGTGACCCCATAACTTCGTGTTGGGTAAACCGATTTTGATGATTCTTTATTTTCTTGACAGTTGGTGCTCTTGGTACGGTCCCATATAAATTTGAGCGACATCTGAAGAGTAGTTTTGAATTAACTTGAATAATGTGTAAGGATGTTTAGCTGTGTGTGTTTATGGTTTTTTCCTAATAACTTTTTACTGAGTGTTTAGATTTTTATGATTCTTTTTTTATTTGAAAGCTGGTACTTGCATTGTAGTCTCATATAAACTAGAACGGCATTTGACCAGTAGTTTCCGAATTATCCTCAATAATTTTTTTGTATGTATGTTACCTTATATTTTACTATTTAGAGGTCCGATTTTGATCATTCTTTTTTTATCGAAAGCTGTGGCTTTGGATGAGGTCCCGTAAAAATTTCAGTTCCGTCAGACGAGTAGTTTTTGAGTTACTCTTAATAATGTGTATTTAATTTATGGTCGTTACCTCATAACTTGTCACTGGATGCTTCGATTTTGATAATTCTTTTTTTATTCGAAAGCTAGTACTTGACGTGTGGTCACATATAATTTTCAGCGACATCTGACGAGTAGTTTTTGAGTTGTCCATACTTCTCGATTTTGGATTCGGTTATTTTTTGTAAAAAGTTATTTTATTATTTGAAAGCTACTACTTGTCGGTGGTCCCATGTAAACTTGAACAACATCTGACGAGTAGTTTTTGAATTATCCTTCAATTATCATCCTTGAATTATCATTTTCAGGTAACGTTTTTCCATGTTCCATCTTTCTTGGTCGGTAACAAGTACATTGGTTATGCCTTTGGTATTACGAATGACCATGGGCGACGGTGGTTCCTTGTTACTAGTAGCACGTCTGTTAGTTCATCGGCTATTATGATATAAAAAAAACGTTAAACTGACAAAAATGTTTGTTTTGCTTATCACAAAACGAATAAAAGTAAAAATGCACTAAGTAGTGATAACAGCACAGTGTACACCATAGAGATATTACACTATAGTGGGTGAGCCATACGGCTGCCCATACATTGCAATCGCCCCCGGTTAGAAAGAGAAACAACGATAACGGTAATTACCTATCTCTCTCCAATCCCGAGGAGCCAGAAAGAGAAAGGTGATTACTAAAGATTTCGTCTCTTGTTATCCTAGGTACCTACTACGCTCTGAATCCTCGCCAGAAAGAGAAAGGTGATTACCAAAGATTTCGTCTCTTTTTATCCGAGGTACACTCTGAAGCCTGGCTTCTGCCCTCTACTGTAATATCTCTATGTCTGAGACTGGGTGGAACTGTCAGCAGTCAGCACCATAGTGATATCTCTATGGTTAGCACTCAGCAGGGGCCTTAGTACCTACGAGTTTTCAATGACATAACGCGCTCGCTACGTAACTGCGAGTTACCTAAAATTTGTATGGGATCGGAGCAGAGCCACCTAGCGGGACGTAAATGACTCAGCTTGATCCCATACAAATTTTAGCTAACTCGCAGTTACGTAGCGAGCGCGTTTTGTCACTGAAAACTCGCACTCAGCCCACAGTACCTAGTGTCAGGTCTGTCAGACAGATGTCAGGGATGTCAGTGCATTGGGCTCAGAGTTTCCTATCTCTATGCTCAGAGTACAGTCCTACAACGATCTTTTGGCTCGTGGCCAAAATCGGAACTACTGCCGCCATCTTGCTAAGTGTCACTTTTGGCATCTCATTTAGGGTTGCCATCTCAAAAGTCTGTAAATCCAGACAAGGAGCACACAACACGGACGTTTGAACAAAATATGTTTGACGCCCTCCTTCCCAAAATCAAAACAAGATAAATAAAAAAGTCATGTTAAAAGTAATTAAAGTCAAGTAAATTTTGGTCCTATATTTACCTGCTCACAAAATGTCGCATAACTCAAGATTCTTCCAATATTTATTGTAAACGTGAAACGAAGACTGAACTTAAAATTTTATTTCTCCCTTTTTTATGGAATTAAGATAGCAAACGAGCATGCAGCACCACCTTCCGCTTCCGCCCATGACAACTGTGACCAACCCAGAACTAGACTCAATGAGTCTCGTTCTAATTCGGTCACAGATGCGTTGCTACCCCTGAGGACTGAGATGGTCGCCTCTAAAAAAGTGTAACCGGCTCCAAATCTCATTTTAATTCAATCAATTTTAAGATATGTAGTCTACACTACGGCATCGAGCTGAGTGGGCTCCTTTTTCTAGGCCACTAGACACATGCGAGCGTGATGTAGCTATGCAATAATAGTGTACTTTGTACTTTGTTGTAATCACACTGTCGTTTTTATAGTGTCTCTGGTGTTTCTATTTTTATTTAACTTCTATGTCTACATTTGTAATCTTTGTTTAACTGTAATGTTTGTGGCCTTGAAATAAATCTTTTCTATTCTATTCTATTCTATATGAGACAAAATGTTCGAAATACAGGCAAAGCTAGGGCAGTTCACGGTACCTGTGAAACATGGCTTATACCAAATTACCTAAATTTGTTTACCCATTACTTTTATTTGTTACAGCAATTTTAATTAATCAAATCTCTTTGCGCGTCAATGTTTACCCTAAATTAAGGAAATGTTTTAAACTGGTATCCCCTATTTTACGGAGTCGCCCCCCTGACAATGTCATCCGTGAGCCAAAACTGCCAAAAGAGCCTTGTAGGGCTGTAGGTAGGTACTGTAATGATAACTATAGTAAACCCAACTTAAGATTGAAACGAAAGAGGCGCTGTCGGACGCATTTGACATTCATTTGACCAATCCTTGCACACTAGTAACTGACAGATGAATGACCACAACGTACTTATGAATGACTTTTTGTTAGTTCCAATTTTTGCCATTTCAGAGATAAGTTGGGCGCACTGTATCTCTGAGGCAGTGGCGTGGGTGTCAGTTTATGCGTCAGTTTGAACGAGTTTTGAACATAGAGATACCTATTATCATGATATTATGGTATAGTAGTGTGTAATACTATAATTGTAATATCTCTATGGTTTTGAAACTTTTGAACAGTTTTGCTGGCAATGCGAATTGCGAAATGTAAATACCTACCCTAGTAAAATTAAAAGTTGTTTGTTACTGACTGCTCTTGGTGTTACGATTATTGAGCAAACAGTGGTGAAAAGAATTGTCATTTGGTGTTGACGACGTATGGAATCAGCAAGATACCAACTCGTCGCTGACTGACTGACCCAGAGAGTTTGAGTTCGCCGCTCGGTTTGCCCCATAGATGTAGCATACACGTTTGCCCTATTCAAGGTTAGGAGTTAGCACTTAAAGCCGCGTCCAAATATGCGGCAGCCGCACTCGCCAAGTACCGATTCGAGGCATCATATTCGCCAAGTAGTGAGCTTGTTTACACACATGTGGGCTCTGTTTGAATAGCTAATGTATAGTATTACTTTGAAGCGGAGAAAAGTTTGTCAAGAAGCCGAGCGAGGCGAGCGAATCGTTGGTCGATAATTGACGAGCAACCATCGCCACTAGCGAATAATCGGCTCGGCACTCGGCGGATTCCGCGTATCTGGACGCGGCTTAATACAGTGGGTTTTCTTTGTCAGAGGGCCCATTACTATTGCCAAGATGTACTTTGTATTATGAAATTTTGCTGGTGTCAGTGTGTGGTAGTTTAATGTTAGTTTCACGATCGGTTACGGTCTCATAAAGTTCGGGGTAGGTTGAGTATAATTTAAAATTTCTTTTTGTGTTGAATAGTCCATTTATTGAGGCAGGCTATAGGTTATATCACGCTACGACTGGGAGCCCATAGGAGTGGAGCAACAAGTTTCCCGAAACGAAGCGAGGGTGTCCACCTAATAATATATGTTGCAGGACGATGTGACGAGTGAATGAATCCCTTGTTCGTTGGACTAACTTGCATCACAATCTGTTCAGTACTTTTCGATTCAATTGCAAACTGATAAACTGTTTTAGATATTATTTTATTATATGTTGAGATTTGTTGTGTATTTTCAGGCAATTCTACATTTAGTTGGAGACATTGTGAAAGTAAAAGCGCAACCATGCTTACTGATCATAATTACACACCCAAGAATAAAAATGAAGTCACATCCAAAGATGACACTGTCTTTGATATTGATGTCAAGGTTGAACATGACTATGATCCTTCGACTATTGACCGAGGAGTTATTAAAACTGATGATACAATTGATGTGACGGTGAATAGACAAACCAAAAGTGGCCTTATTGCTAATGATGAAATTAAACTCGAGGATAATGTAGTCAACCAGGACATAACTGACCAGGACAATAGTACCAAACATACAACCAGTAGAGACATGGTGTGTAGATCAACCACAACTGAAGATACCATTCATGACATTAAGGCTGAAAATGATCATGATGTGGAGTGTAGATCTACCACAGCCAAAGCCCTCTTTGCTGATGACATGAAACTTGAAGTTATTGAGGAAATGATTACTCCTGAAGAGTGTACTAACATTGAGATGATGTGCAGATCAAAGTTGCTCTCAGATGTAGATGAAAACTGGGGTGTGATGAGTCAGGATGGTGCAAGTGAAAGTGCAACCAATACTGATGTGAAGCGTGGAGAATTGTTGTTAGGTAAGTAGTAATTTATTGTATTTATCAGTAACTTTATTTATTTATTTATTTACTCCATTGCACATTACACATTAATATTATATAAATGACATACATAATAAAAAGTGATACCCTGGTAGGGCGTCGCAGTGCTAGAGGGCGCAGTCAATACAAAAATTGTGATTACATTACAATAAATTTTAACAAAAGTACATTACAATAAATTTTAAACAATAGATAACAAATAAAACTCTCTAGAAGTCAGGAGATGGAGAGATCAAATAATAATTATATGCAAAATTCTCAGAGGCACGGTGGATGCTCCTGAACTGCATGAGAATTTACTGAGGATTAATGCTCCAAATAATTATTTAAATATTCGTCGCGCTAGAAAACCTAGCGACATTTTTTCGGATGAATGGAAGACTATTTTGACGGAATGACTGCAATACTGTGAAGCGAATGTGTGATGTATGTTTGAATGATTATTATTAGGCCTTTTTAATTTATTTTTACTTTTGACATTTACTTTTGACTTTTTAAATTTATTTTGTTTTTTTTTTTATTTTTTTTTTACCATTGACATGTATAATTTATTCAATTTAATTTATTCTTGATTAATGTTTTTGACTATTTGCAATGTTTTATTTTAGTTAGTATAATGAATTTTATTATTGTTAATTATAATTATTTTGTACTTTGATGATATTTGATGATAATCGAGATACCTTTATCAATATTTAATATTATAATTAGTGTAATTGGTGAAGGCCGTACTAATTATAAGATTAAATAAATAATAAATAAATAAATAATAATAAATAATAATTATTTATGCATTACATTATACTACCTAAAATATTGATATTTTAAATTAATTACTAGATAATTCGTCAATGTTACATTATAATTTAATAAACATTGTAAGATTTTAATTTAAAAGATGTGCTTAGGACTTTGTTTCGTCTTTCTTCTCCGTATATATAAAGAGGACCTGTGGAAACTGCGGTAGACTCAAAAAAATTACGAGTATAAGTGTTTTGAAAAAAAACCTACATGAATAAATTTATTTGACTTTTACTTTTGCTTTGAACATATATTATCCTTAACATTAATGTCTCTCCCATCCAGGAATGGAACCCAGGACCTTTCCCAGACCGACTACAAACTATATAGACTATCGGAGCACTTAATTTATTCAATCATGAATTTCTCTGTTTTGTAAACAGGTGAAGATTACTCTTCGGCCGCCGGTCCCCCTGCAGCAGAGACAATACATAAAGTACAGTTGAGCGACACAGCAGTACAACAAGTGACCAAGGCACCGGGTGATTCAATGCGTGCTGCATACAATACAAGGTCACGCTCAGGGAAAACACCACTCTCTTGTCCTCTCTGCAACAAGACATTTAGTACAAAATCTAATCTTGTGAAACACAAGAAAATACATGGAGCAGAAACAGTATTTTCTTGTGATGTCTGTGATAAGGAATTTACTAAAAAATTCAATCTTGTTAAGCATAAAAAAATACATGGAGCAGATAAACTATTTTCTTGTGATGTCTGTGATAAGGAATTTACTAAAAAATTCAATCTTGTTAAGCATAAAAAAATACATGGAGCAGATAAACTATTTTCTTGTGATGTCTGTGATAAGGAATTTAGTGCAAAATCCAATCTTGTCAAGCATAAGAAATTACATTTAGAAAATAAAGCAATTTCATGCATGAAAAACTTCAACATAACTGACCAGGAATATATGAGTACTGAACATACAACCAGTAGTGACTCGGTGTGTAGATCAACCACAACTGAAGATGTCATTCATGACATTAAGGCTGAAAATGATCATGATGTGGAGTGTGAATCTACCACAACTGAAGATTTATTTGCTGACGACATCAAAGTTAAAGTTATCAAAGAAATTATAACACCTGAAGAGTGTACCAACATTGAGATGATGTGTAGATCAAAGTTGCTCTCAGATGCAGATGAAAACTGTGGTGTGACGAGTCAGGATGCTGCAAGTGAAAGTGCAACCAATACTGATGGGAAGCGTGGAGAATTGTCGTTAGGTAAGTCAAGAACTTTTTGAAAATTCTTCCAATTACATATTTTGTAATGTTAGTGATATTTTGTGAATTTATTGTCTAAAATTTATTGTAACTTATTATTCTTAACAATATACAAGTGTAATCTTAATATTACGAATCCTAAAAACAGTTTATTCAGAATCCATATCTGAAGTGATTGCAATACAATTTAATTGCATTTAATTGCAATACAATTACATTTTGTTCTTACAATATAAAAATACTACATTTGGATTTTACAACTTTTATGTATGTTGTTTACACGAAATATATAGTAGGTGTATCAGTCTTTTTTACACACAAAAAATACTATTGTAAGTATAGAAAGCTAATGTAGATAATATATAAATAAATAGAGAGAGAGTAGGTAGATCTAAAAAAGTGAAGTCGCTGGCAGAAATTTTTCATTTTTGACTAGCCATCACTTCCTCTCACCATCTTCCATTAAGTCAGAGACGTCAGAACACCCTATATGTTGTATATACGGAGCGGTGGCTAGCCAGGCTGGTGATTGACCACGCGCGTACCGTCGGGACTAAACTGAGCCTTGCAACAGACAGTATGTACTATGTACTGACAGACGGTTATTTGTAAACAGGTGAAGATTACTCTTCGGCCGCCGGTCCCCCTGCAGCAGAGACAATACATAAAGTACAGTTGAGCGACACAGCAGCACAACAAGTGACCAAGGCACCAGGTGATTCGACGGGTCTTCTATCCAATATGTCTGCACATTCAGGGAAAAGACAAAGCACGTGTGAAGTTTGTCACAAAAGATTTCCTAATAAAAGCAAGCTTGTAATTCACATGAGGATACATTCAGTAGAAAAACCATTTGCGTGTGAAGTTTGCCACAAGAGATTTAGTCAAAAAGGACATCTTGTAAATCACATGAGGAAACATTCCGGAGAAAAACCATTTACGTGTGAACTTTGCCACAAAAGATTTAATCTAGGCGATCTTGCACGTCATATGAGAATACATTCAGGTGAAAAACCATTTACGTGTGAACTTTGCCACAAGAGATTTAGTCAAAAAGGCAATCTTGTGACTCATCTGAGGAAACATTCAGGAGAAAAACCGTTTGCATGTGAAGTTTGTCACAATAGATTTCGTCGAAAAGACAGTCTTGTAATTCACATGAGGATACATTCAGGTGAAAAACCACTTTCGTGTGAAGTTTGCCACAAAACATTTAGTCATAAAAGCAAACTTGCACGTCATATGAGAAAACATTCCGGAGAAAAACCATTAACGTGTGAAGTTTGCCACAAGACATTTAGTCAAAAAAGCAATCTTGAACAACATATGAGAATACATTCAGGTGAAAAACCATTTACGTGTGAAGTTTGCCACAAGAGATTTAGTCAAAAAGGACATCTTGTAAATCACATGAGGAAACATTCCGGAGAAAAACCATTTACGTGTGAACTTTGCCACAAAAGATTTAATCTTAAAGGCGATCTTGCACGTCATATGAGAATACATTCAGGTGAAAAACCATTTACGTGTGAACTTTGCCACAAAAGATTTAATCTTAAAGGCGATCTTACACGTCATATGAGAATACATTCAGGTGAAAAACCATTTACGTGTGAACTTTGCCACAAGAGATTTAGTCAAAAAGGCAATCTTGTGACTCATCTGAGGAAACATTCAGGAGAAAAACCGTTTGCATGTGAAGTTTGTCACAATAGATTTCGTCGAAAAGACAGTCTTGTAATTCACATGAGGATACATTCAGGTGAAAAACCACTTTCGTGTGAAGTTTGCCACAAAACATTTAGTCATAAAAGCAAACTTGCACGTCATATGAGAAAACATTCCGGAGAAAAACCATTAACGTGTGAAGTTTGCCACAAGACATTTAGTCAAAAAAGCAATCTTGAACAACATATGAGAATACATTCAGGTGAAAAACCATTTACGTGTGAAGTTTGCCACAAGAGATTTAGTCTAAAAAGCAATCTTGCTCAACATATGAGAATACATTCAGGTGAAAAACCATTTACGTGTGAAGTTTGCCACAAGAGATTTAGTCAAAAAGGACATCTTGTAATTCACATGAGGAAACATTCAGGTGAAAAACCATTTACGTGTGAAGTTTGCCACAAGAGATTTAGTCTAAAAAGCAATCTTGCACAACATATGAGAATACATTCAGGAGAAAAACCATTTACGTGTGAACTTTGCCACAAAAGATTTAGCTTAAAGCAAAATCTTGCGAGTCACACGAGGATACATTCAAAGGAAAAGCCATTGTTGGATAAAGAAAGAAATGGGTGAAAGGTGTCCAGCATATGACGATTTTCTTCTTGTTTATACCGAAATTCACTAGCACGGCACGTGAACTTGGTGTTTTACTAGGTTTAGGCGCAGTTAATACGAATTCGCAACGAAATCGAAGGGAACACTATGAAGCTCGAGCTGACTTGTCGCTCGCGGTTGTCGCAACTTCATTTTCTCGTCTACCCCCAGGTATGGGAACATTAGGACGGATATGTAGGTGCGGATAGGATGCGGTCAGAAATAAACTTATCAAAGTGTATTTGTAAAAAATATGTTTTGCATCTTCCAGAGGAAGCAGTGATCCAATTCGATGGTGAATCTGAACATGTATCTATAGAATAAAAAGCAAAGTCAGTATTATATATTTACTAGCTTTTGCCAGCGGCTTCGCCCGCGTGAATTTCGTTTAAACTTCACCCCTTTATTTCACCCACTTAAGTGTCATAAACGTAAGAGTAGATAAAATATAGGTATACTTAATCAGAAAGCTTCGAACTGCTAAGCTATCGGGAGTTACACGTGTTATTGTGAGTCAACCATAAAAGATAGACATATGCTGTCGTGGGATATTTTTTATATAATTTTAAGGAGAACATTTCCGTCATACATGATTTCTGTGTAGCTTTAACCATTAAGGTTGCACACGCGACGGAAGCTTAAAAAATGGAGTAATTTCTCCCGTTTCCCCAACATTTCCCTTCACTGCTCTGCTCCTATTGATTGTAGCGTGATGAAAAGTATACTATAACCAGCGCGGGAGTATGAAAAATAATTGTACCAAGTTTCGTTAAAATCCGTCGAGTAGTTTTTGTTTCTATAACGGTTATACATCAGACAGACAGACAAAAATTTTACTGATTGGATTTTTGGCATCAGTATCGATCCCTAATCACCCCCTGATAGTTATTTTGGAAATATATTTAATGTACAGAATTGACCTCTCTACAGATTTATTATAAGTATAGAAGATAAACACATTTCACTTATAAACCAACTTTTCAGGAAATTTATTTATTTGAGTATTAAATTTATGCTTTATTTCAACTGCCTGATGTCATTCTTTACAAATATTTAAGTAGTACTATTTTAATTCTTAACTTCCTTCAGGAATAAGTAGGTTTTGTGTTACTTCTACTGAGTTGTGTGTATAAAAGAAAAATATATAAATACCTTGAAAGTTGGATTAAATACTGGTTGTTCAATAATTTCTGACGCAAATGTAGTAATTCGGAAACAATCATTGTATTTTTGGATGTTGGCTAGAAAATGTCGTGATTCGGGTGTTTCGCCACAAAGCAATGAATGAGAATGGTTCAGTTGGCCGTGTCAATAATGATAATTTCACTTCGCCTCTAAGGCAGCACAATCTGCACAATCCAGGCGTTTTCCCGTCAACTTCTTTCATAGATGCGTGTATTTAGTATTTCACAAATTACGAGGCGTATCCTCTTTACTCACCTTACCGGGGTCGATGGCACTTGATTTGTGTCATTTGGCCCGGTAAACATATCACCGGGCCAGATGAAACAATTTTTTCCCATGTGGCCCGGCGCCGGGCCAAGTCACCGGGCCAGATGGGATACAACCAAAACGCACCACAGCGCTCGCAAACACCGTCTATTGGCCCAATGCGATGGTAATTTCGTTCTTGGGCGCCGAAAATTGTCTTGTTGCTTATTGTTGATGTATGAGGTTCGCTCGACGGGTTCGCATTGCCGATCGAGCCCTTACACGGGCTATAATCTCTATATCTCGATTTTTTTGCGATAAATTGTATATTTTAATACCTACGATTCTCTACTTCCTGACTAAGAGGATTCCAAAAAATCAAACATCAAAAAGATTGGTCCAGCCGTTCTCGAGTTATAAATGGTGTAACTAACACGACTTTCTTTTATATATATAGATAGATGTTTGTTATAAAAGTTGTTATAAAAACGTTTAATAAAAACTATTTCTAAAACACGTCAAGATACATTCAGGTTTGTTGCTGCTCCTCCTTTTAAAAACAACTCACGTCAGAATTTGTGAACCGCTGACGTAATGTGACTTTCCATGAGTTTGTGAAGTTAACACTAATAAATACATATAACTTTAAAGGTTGTGTTGTCATTTTGTTATCCTCTGTGTCTCGTTATTATAATTATTGTTTTCATCCCACCTATTCGAAAAAGAAAAGTTGGTGTTTTCTGTAAGAAACTTTTAACGGGCGGGAATGAGTTTTTCGTACTATTTATTTAAATAAGTGCGCCGCAATTATCTTTTTCGCGCACTTTTTGAATTAAGTGCGCCGCAATTATCTTTTCCGCACACTTTTTGAATTAAATTCGGTTTGTTAGAAATTCATGTTTTGTTTTGAAAAATGAGTTTTTAAGTAACTCTGTAAGTGTAATTCCTGAATTTGATGCGCCTTTTATTTTCTCATAGGGGGGATGATTTGATGATATTTTTGGCTCGGGCGACGTACTTTGAATCCCTCGCTAAGTTCAGGATTCAAAAAAGCGCCCTCGCCGTAAAAATATTACTTCGCTCCCTTGTTATACAATCTACTATTACTAGCCTCCGCGCGTGTGTTTTTCGTTTAAACTTAAAACCTATAACTCCGATTTATAGGCGGCGTGAAAACTTCCAATGCTGGGTTGGCTACTAACAAGCGTTTTTTAATAGCGGGAAGTGCTGACGTACAAGCAGACGAGCCATCAGATAAATTCAGATAGTAAGTGGTCATCGTCGCCTATAGACACGAGCAACACCAGGGGAGTCACCAGTGCAACGCCGGCCCTGAAGGAGAGCTCTTTTTACACCTTTCTTGAAGAACCCCATGTCATAGCGCTCCGGGAATACCTCAGAAGGAAGCTCATTCCACGTCCTGCACGCTCGCGGCAAAAACGATCGTGAAAAATGGACAAGGATAAGGCACAAGTTCGGGCCCTGGGATTCGAACCCGGACTCCGGACCCTCCGAGTTCAGCTCATCAGCTGGTAATCAAAGTTAACAACATTTTTAGATCCCGTCGTCAATGTTAAATGTGCCTTAATCGCATAGGCGATAAGCTGGCATTTGTGTGCCGTGCAATTTGAATGATTTCTAGATCGAATTCGACCGAAGTAAATCTATTGGCGCGTAGATGATGTGTGGGTGACAGAGACAGCGCCTTACAGGTAGATATAGTAAACCCAACTTAAGACTGAAACGAAAGAGGCGCTGTCGGACGCATTTGACATTCATTTGACCAATCATTGCACACTAGTAACTGACAGATGAATGAACACAACGTACTTATGAATGACTTTTCGTTAGTTCCAATTTTTGCCATTTCAGAGTTAAGTTGGGCGGACTGTAAGGCAAACTGTAAGACGCTGTGTCTGTCACCACCATAGAGATAGGAATATACCTAGTCACCACAGTATATTCCTATCACTATGATCACCACCATAGAGATATTACACGTCACCTACGCGCCAAAAGATGCTTGTACGACTATGCTATGCCCGCTTCAGACTGACCGATATTAGCGAGGAATAATTACTAAGGGTTAGCGCACATCTTCCTCTGCTCACGCCAGGTTCAACGAGAAGCCATTATTACGTGACATAACTAGGTCGTTAAAAGCAGAGCCACCCAGCGGACGTAAATCTCTCTGCTTCTATCCCATACTTAGACAACTTGCATTTAGGCAGTGAGCCCGTCAAGTCACGTAAAACTAGTATAAAGCCCACAGCAAACCGTTAGCGTGGTGAAGACAAGCTGTAAGTTCGGTGACGGCCAGCCGTAACCAATCCGAGGTGCTTTTTTATATGGACTTGAAGCAGCAAACGAGCATGCAGCACCATCCTTCCGCTGCCGCCCATGACTACTGTGCTGTGCTGTGACCGACCTAGATCAAGACTCGAGTTACAGACTGGGATGGTTAGTCCAGTTAGTAGATGGTGTAAATATAACATTTTATTTTATAATCCTGTCCACTTCGTCCGTCACTCTACTGCGCTCTGTAAGCGTATACTCAGACCCGTAATTCAGAGGAGCATGGAGAAAAGAGGTAAGTTACGTACAAAGAACATCCTACATTGACTTGTGATAAGCAACGAGTCATTGAATTATAAACAAGGGGTGCCTCTTGTTTGGTATAACAAGTTTTCGTTGAAAATCGCTTCGACTAATTTTAGTTGGAATAAAGTCATTTCCCATAATTATTCATTTGATCGAATATTTGATTGCCACAATTTTATTTCTTATCATCATTTGTTTCGAATAATATCTTTTTATCGAATGTTCAAATGCGCTAATTTTAATTAAAGTAATTAGATTAGCGAGGAGCGAAGCGACGAGCGTGTTAGGTTAACAGGAACATTGTATAAAATAATATTCGATCAAATGAACATTATGTCAATCAATATTACACAAAATGAATATTCGATCAAATGAAAATTATGTCAAACGATATTATACAAACTGTTGTTCGATTTATTAAAATTATATCAAAAGTTGTTATACGAAACAAGGGTAACCCATAAACAAGTAAGGATTTATTGTACCTTTCTGTAGCAACAAGATGTCAAAAAATTATAATGTGCAATTTAACACCGAATAAAAACAACCACTAAGTTAACAAATAAAATAACTCAGTGCACTAACTAGTGCAATTTTGCATTACACTGCCGTATTTACTGTCTATCTGCCTTTACACAATGCGAATTTAGCACGCTAGCTCAGTTAGCGCTCTGCAAATTGGATATACACTATCCAATTTGCGGGCTTTACATTATACAATTTGCAGAGCGCTAACTGAGCTAGCGTGCTAAAATCGCATAGTATTAAGGCAGTTAGACAGTAACTAGTGCAGCATAATGTATGAAAACACTAGTTAGTGCACTGAGTTAGCGCTCTGCAAATTGTATAATGTAAAGCTGTGGACCTGTGGTAAAACCATAGAGATACCTATTACAATAGAGTGGGTGAGCCATACGGCTGCCCATAGATTGCAATCGCCCCCGGTTAGAAAGAGCAACAACGATAATTAATACGATAAGTAATTACCTATCTCTCTCCGATCCCGATCAGCTAGAAAGAGAAAGGTGATTACTAAAGATTTCGTCTCTTTTTATCCTAGGCACGCTCTGAAGCCTCGCCAGAAAGAGAAAGGTGATTACTAAAGATTTCGTCTCTTTTTATGCGAGGTACGCTCTGAAGCCTGGCTTCTGCCCTCTATTGTAATATCTCTATGGGTAAAGCCCCCATTAAGCCCGCATCACCCGCGTGGTCTGGTTATTCATAAAGTACTCTGTGGGTTATTCTGTGGTTGAACTGTCAGCTGCTCTATGGCCTATGGTCAGCACCATAGAGTGTAATATCTCTATGGTTGACATTGACACTTTCTTTCTCTAGTCCAAAGAGTAATATAATACATCGGAAACTGCTCAAGTCTTTTTCGGCGAGCAGTGTTCGTAGCAGGTGTGTATTTAAATTAAATTTCTTATATTTTTGTGTGTTTTGTTGTAATATATGAAAATAATTGTTTCAAATTATTGAATTATACATCATCAGTGCGTGGACAACTATATTTTTGTGAAATATTTTTAAATTACCGAGATTAAAATGGGTACGTAATTTCTGTATGCCAATCTTTCATGTTTCATTGAGATTTGTGAAGTTATAGTAAAAACGTTTATACTGTAAAGAGCTTGAAATATACCATTAATCGAACGAAATATTACACGGTTTATATTTAACCTGAAAGTGGACTGGCCTTGCTACTCTAACCTCAAACTCCGGCATGTGTTTTGTGGTCTTTAGAATCCATAGGTATTTTTAAGGGCGGCCACATACAGTCTGAATTCCGAAACGGAATCCCGAATAGGGTTGCAACCTTGCAACGATATATCGGAAAACCGATAATATTATAAGAAAATCGATAATATTATATTGTAAGAAAAGGCTAATGTTCAAAGCCCATACAGCCTTATCTAAGGTCGTGAATTATCGATTTTTTTCTTCGGATATGATATCGATATTATCATATCGTTATAACGCAAATATCGATGTGTCCTCTTCGATATTATCGGTTTTCCGATATATCGTTGCAACCCTATTCGGGATTCCGTTTCGGAATTCCGCATGTAATTGGCCGCCCTAATAGTTATTTCACTTAGGTATTGTTGAAGTTTTTGTTGCCCACTGCCTAAACATTTAATCGCCACGTGCGGATTATCACGATATATTTTTTTTATAACGCTACACTCTGCCATAGGATTACTTTGAGATTTACACCACAAGTTTCTTATGTATAAGAATGACTTAGTTCGTATTTACAAGTGATTACAAGATCTAAAAAGCAAACTGTACATATTGTTCTTGTTTTCCTTATTTCTACATAGTATAATTCTATCTATAGGTACGTACATACTCAAAACAAAATACCGACAAGTAGACCGTATAATTTACTTTATAATTTAATGTAGTTAAGAGCCTTTAAGTAGATCATGGTTGCCTCCAATAGGCGTCCGTGAGTGGACACGAAGGCGACAGCATGCCCCCGGACCCGATTCCCAAGCCCACACCAACCGGTAGCTATGATGCTAAAGTAGCTATGGGTGTTTGCGCTTGCAACGGTTCGTGGCAACAAACCACCCCAAATAAACATCTCATTTTTCTTTAATAATTTGTACAAAAGTACAAAATTTTATTGGAATATGTATTTATTTTATTTATTATAGACCTCGTTATAAAAGAACTGTTCAAGTAGTAGTGTAAATTTTTACTCTAGATTTTTACTCAAGACAACATAGCCCATAATTATGATGTTAAAGTGACCCTAACTTTCATGAAGTCACAGCAAACAACTGCTAATTCCTATCTCATCACCAGCTCGCCATCATGGTGAACAACCGTGTACCGTCGGTGTTCTCGAAGACGTACGTGACGCCGCGCCGGCCGTTCGAGAAGGCCCGTCTGGACCAGGAGCTGAAGATCATCGGCGAGTACGGGCTGCGCAACAAGCGCGAGGTGTGGCGCGTCAAGTACACGCTCGCCCGCATCCGGAAGGCTGCCCGTGAGCTGCTCACCTTGGAAGAGAAGGACCCTAAGAGGTTGTTTGAAGGTAACGTTTTGTAACTTGAGTTTCTAGGTATGATTGTTCATTCGATTCTCTTGTTGAGAAACAATGTCACTTGTCAGTATGATCAGTAGTTAAAATGCATTTACAAAGCAGGAGCTCCTTAAAGACTTTTAGATTTAAGAGTATTAAAACCAATTTAAAAGTAATAAAAAGTAGTAAAATGCAAAGTGTTAATTTTACATTTCGAGAGTAGAAAATGTTGACTGTTGTGCTTGCTGGTGTGTTGTGATGATAAAATCTGGCAACCTCTTGTCAGACACATTATGTTGACTTCAATCCAAATCTGATTTCAATTAACTATCGTAAATAGTAGTTCTGTCAAATTCTATTGTCACTGAAGATATTTTAAATAAATTTTTCAGGCAATGCACTTCTCCGTCGTCTGGTGAGGATTGGAGTACTGGATGAGAAGCAGATGAAGCTCGATTACGTGCTCGGTCTGAAGATCGAGGACTTCTTGGAGCGCCGTCTGCAGACCCAGGTGTTCAAGGCTGGTCTGGCCAAGTCCATCCATCATGCTCGTATCCTTATCAGGCAGAGACACATCCGGTAAGAAAAATTTTGATGATGCAAATAGAAACAACTTTATTAAAGAGTCTTTCATCTATTATATTGTGATATTTTGATCATAATATGACATGCAGGTGAATCGTGAGATGCGCCCACTGCCGCGGTGTGCAGTTGTGACTAAACTTGTTCTTAAAGACCACTTGAATTTCAACTATGTTGATTTCAATGTCTTGAAATTGTGATACTCTTTGAGTATGGACCAGGTAATGTATTAATTAAGACTTTTTATGCTACTTCTATGCCAAGTGGAATATACAGTTCAGGTAGATGTTTGGTAAAAACTAAAATTTCTATAGGCCAATAATATGAACATGACTTTGCAAAAGTATCACAAATATAAATGCACTAGTGGGAACGAGTGTTCCCTAATTATTAAGTTTTCAAAGATAGTTATATATTTTGAAATATTTTGCATTGTTGCTCTGCTCCTATAGGATGTATAAATGGACTATCCATCACAAAAAATATTTTTTCTATTCAGGCCAGTAGTTTTGAAAAACGCAGCACTCAATATTTGTGTAAACGTTTCCAGCGTGCGCAAGCAAGTGGTGAACATCCCGTCGTTCATCGTGCGGCTGGACTCTGGCAAGCATATCGACTTCTCGCTCAAGTCGCCGTTCGGCGGCGGCCGCCCGGGCCGCGTCAAGAGGAAGAACCTGCGCAAGGGCCAGGCCGGCGGCGCCACCAACGACGAGGAGGAAGATTAGACTTTACGCAATAAACTGTAAACTATATTTTGGCTTTTTATTTTCTAGTCCCCTAGGTTCTGGAGAGTGTGACTCAGACGGGAGCTTTTCAGCTCGTACTTTTCAGTGCTTTTAGAAGGCCTAATTTTTGAAAACAACAAGACTGAGTTGTTGCTCATGGAGTAAGTACAACTAAAAATATACATTTCTCGATCAAGACATTTTGAGGTTTTCTCGATCAAGACATTTTGACGTTCTGCTTCTGTGAATAGGTCCAAATACGAGTAACCACCCTAACTTACATCCCCGCTTTTGTACGTTGCACAAATTGTGACTGCTCCGAATATTAGGACCTACGAAATTGCATTCTAATAATTTGTGAACGTCCATTCTACACTTTGAAGAACAAGACTCGACCAGCGAGCATGAAATACATGGACGCAACCATTCTTCTGGTGACGCGAGGTTGCACAAAACAGGTGCAACAGTGCATCAATCCTCTTATTAGGTACGAGAGAAACAATATAAAAATTCATTATATCACGTTATTAAAAATACAAATAGAAAGTTTAACTTACGAACATTTATTTAAATGTAATAAGACTACAATAGAATAAAGATTGTAGCACATATGCCTTATCCTATACACATATAGGTATATTATATATACATAATTAATAAATGATACAAATAATCTCGTAGTATACATTATAGGAGTTATTAGTAATAATAATACTGCCTAGCGATAAAACTGGATCGACATAAAATTACAGCAGATAATTCAAATATTCACGCAACAAAGTGAATTAAAATATTTTCCTACTTACGTATAAATAACAGGTTTCCACAGTTCCTACAAAAATGTCTGGAGAGTGACAGATTAATATTATAAATATTCCACTTTCGATAGGAAAAGAGTAATTTAAATGGAGCATATTGATATGTGAAACGTAAACTATCACTTATTAGTGAATAATGTGATGGGAGAGGTTCTACTGGTACTGGTTGAAATGTTCTATTTACATAAAATAATGATAACATATAATAAAGAGTCTTAACAATTAGTAGGTACCTCCTTTAAATATTTTACAAATTTGGTATCACCAATAAAGTCATAATAAACATAACAAGTTAAACAAGTAATAACCTACTTAACAATAAAGTCAACAATTCATGTAAGTAATAGCTCCAAGCGCAAAACAATTTGTAAACAATATAATTATATAAATTAGAAATGCAGTTCAATACATATGTACGTCAATTTATATAAAAAGTATTATGAAAATATAAAATTATTGTATTTTTTACCAAAGCGACCAGCCACTTGTCATCTATGTATTTCAATAAAAATACGCTTACCTATAGCTTCTTAAAATCAAACTGGAATGGCTCAAGTAAATTAACATTATTCAAAACATTGAACATTATGTACTTGATCGATTAATTACATTTTTAGCACTGAGATTTATAGTTGCTTCAAACACAATAATTATTATATTCACAGGTAGAGAATATATTGGTGCTTAGTGGCGGAATAACGAGTCGATAGTTGATATACTACCTACCCTATAGATAAAACCTCCATGATTTCGCACTGGAGCTACTGGGACTATACTCAGGTTTTTTCAGGAGTGAAGAACCCTTGGGCCATTTATAAGTCGAATCCAACTAATAACAACAACAATAAATAAATAATAACAACTGGGTTCGACGTTCCGACACCATTACGTACCTATCATACCAGCCACGAAAGTACTCGCGATTTTTTTCTATCTACCCTGTCCCGCTCACCGAAGAGCGGTCTACACCTCATTATCATCAATGCTGGTCTGCCGCAGCCGGTCAGCGACCTGCCCAAGGCCAGGGTCCCGCAGCTGGCCGAGGCACAGGCCGAGGATGGCGTCCAGCGCGCGGGCCACCTGCTCCGAGCTATACACATTGGTGTCGGGCACGTGCACGAACAACGTCCGCGTGTTGTCCACGCTCAGCGACGTGTAGTAGATGTACTCGCATAGGTATCTAGAGAATAAAAAAATAATACTACGTATTCATAGATGCTCACTAGCATGCAATGTGGTGTTGACAACAGTAAAAAGGACATCTGAAACATTTTGTTAGGTAGGTAAGTATAAGAATTATTGCAGTGTAGGCCTTTTTTAGCCTTCTTCGGTCGCTGCAACGTGCATACAAATAATAATACAAATGCGAAAGTCTGTGACGCTTTCACGGACCGACACCGACAGGATTTGAATGAAATTTGGAATGAAAATATGTAGTTAAAGACCCCTGGGTCTTATGTGTGGCCCTGGCCACACATAAGCTACTTTAGTTTTCAAAAATCAACCCGTAAAGTGTTGAAATAAGGGATGAAAGTTTGTATGAGAAATCTAAACTTTTCCCAGGAATATTGTTGATGGCGTTCCCGTATTTATAGGGATTTTTTGAAATAAAAATATTTTTTAAGATACAAGTACGGCTTTAACCTTATTTAAAATAGGTAAGTACGTACTCGTATAAGGACTGGCTACCCACACCTTACCATACCACGTAATTCACACAAAGAGGTACGAATAGAATAGGTATCTTTTAACTAACGTTAAATCCACATTACATGTCATTGTGTTGAAATAAAACCTACGGCGAAATAGATAAAATACTATATTGATTTATATGCGCTTCTTTGTTCACAATGCAATTAACTAACATACCACTGATAACACTGTGATATTATTGTGATCACCGTTGATTGTACAACATAATATGTGAGATATTCAGTTTTGATTTAAGGGAAATAAGTAACCGATATAACCTTATAAAATAGGGTATAGATGGGGTGGAAATTTTATGGATTTTAATCACATTCATCGCGCCGGTCCGGCGGCGGCCCTGAGCGAATTATCATACACTACACTCTTTAATTTGCAACTCCAATCGTCTTTGACCTTTCCATCCTTTTTATTTTATTTTTAACTCCCCCACGGAAAAAGAGAGGTGTAATAAGTGACCTATCTGTCTGCATTTCTGTCTCTGGCACCATAGCTCCTCAATGAAAAATTAAAAAAAAATCAAAAAATGGTGATTGAACCTGGTTCAAAAAAAAAGGAGGAGGTTCTCAATTCGTCTGTACTTACGTTTCTTTTTTTGTCTTATGTCATAACTCCGTACTGGGTGAACCAATTTCGATAATTCTTTCTATGTTCGAAAGCTAATAACTGCCATATGGTCCCATTTTAATTTGAGTCTCCTTTTTTTTTGAAGTCTTAATTTTTTTATCATGAGATGTTTTTGGAATTTTCAGTTGTAAGACACTATCTCACATTTTATAACCATTTGCTAACTGACTTATCATACTGCTCTTAATTGGAATTCTGTGTTGGTCATAGTTTTCAAGAGTAGTGCTGTAGACTCATTTAATTTGCTATTTTAATTCCATAGGTAAAAAAGAGTATTTACTCCAAATTCTTTCTAGCAAATTCATAGTTGTTGCCAAACTCTTTGAGTGTATAGTGATAGATGTGTCCTGTAAATCAATAATTAGAAATTAGAAACTAACCTGCCAGCATCCTTAGACGTAACAGCTGTTGTTTCACCCTTCATGTCATTAAACTCCCTGCATATCCTCTCTACATCCAGTTTAGAATGCAGCCGGATCGCACCTTCCGCTGGACAGACGTGGTTGGCGGGGCACTTGTCGAAGTAATCTAGCCGCTGGTAGCCTTTCCGATGTGCTTGCATCTCTAATGTCAGCTCCTTAGCAACGCCAGATACCCCTACATGGAGCATTAACTAGAAAGAAATGGCAATTCTACAATCGATAGTTCTTACTCAGAATAGGCTATTACTTGCAGGGAAATTGTAGAGATGCCGAAAATTCTTTTTTAAGCTAAAGACTGCATTTTTTTTATACATGGTATGATTGTCAGAAGCACCCTTCTTAGTGCAGACTGATCCACCGGACCCTTACGGTCCATTCCTTACATTGCTTTATAACTTTTCTTTTTACATTAAATATTTCACACTACATTCTATCAGACTTTATGCTTACCTTATGTACATTATGCATTATAAATTTGTATCAATGTTGGGATGCCTTAAATACAGATTGGTGTTTTTTGTAGTTTAAGTTTAAGCATTTAAATTATGTCCTGTATTTTATATGGGTAATACAACTTACTTCCGGAGTGTGTGTCTCCCAAAGCGCGGGGACGAATTCGTCGACGTTTTCGTACGTCACGGGAATTTCCAGTTGGACGAGTTCAATGTTATGCTTCTTCTCCAACAGCTCCTTGTCCATCAGCTTCACAGCCTCCCAGCTCGCGTTCACCGGGTGTTTAATGAAAGGCCCAAAGCCAGTAACAAGTACTATCGGCTTAAAAAGTGAATCAAAATCGTGGCTCATGGTTGCAAGCTACTATAACATTAACGACAATTTTATGAAACAAAGTTTTTGCACTTTTACACAGTACAACTAGTCCACAACTCGTCTTTCTTGTTTATTGTTGAATAAACTTTCTGCCTGCACCACAAGTGTTCTGCTGTTTTACTGTTTAGATATTATATCTGGCATTTGAATTGAACTTGAGTGATGTGACATGTGACATTTGTCAGCTGATTTCTATTTACGTGTTGGGAGTACTGTTGTGATTGGTACTTCTGTATACTGTGGTATTGCCAGCATGGGTATTTTGGTAGGTATTTTACATACATATCACAGAGTACTTTTGTATATACATACATATTAATCCATTCATTACGCCCGGACGGCTCACTGAATTTGGCCCCCCTTTTTTTGATTTTCGGATTTTTGATATTTTTAATTATTTGTTCGTCGTTTGTTCGTTAATGTTCGAATGTAAAAATTGTTTGTTCGTCTTTTATTTATTTATAATTAATTAAACAAATGATCACTCTTAAGTTGGCCCCCCCTTACTAGATATCTTTATTTTTATTACTTAGATTAATTAATTTTGATTAATTATCTTTTGTTCGATGACTATTGGTGATTGTTCGATCATAAAAACAATTAAATTCCCAATTATTAATTCAAAAAAAAAAATTCAAATATTTATTTCTTCGAAGTAGGTTTTTACAAACGCATTTCGAAAGTCAAGTTACGCCATCGCTTCAACAAATCCCTACGGTGGGTGGACTTGGAAGAAGAAGCGGCAAGAAACTTCCAAGGAGTCTTTTTTTTTCTCTTTCTCCACTCACAGTACAGGTTGCACTTAGTACTAATTACGGCTAACTTTTAAAACAATACGTACCTACTTACAACTAATTACAGTTTTACACATACGAACATGAGTGGAACCGGTCGCGGATGTCTATATCCAAGCATCCTTGTCATTTATGTATTCATTGATTGTATAATATACTTTCTTAGTAAGCTGTGTTTTGACATGTTTTTTAAATATTTCAAAGGGCAAATCAATTATCGACTTAGGTACTTTATTATAGAAGCGTACACCGAGCCCCACAAAAGATCGCTGTACCCTGCTAAGGCGATATGAGGAGATGACTAGATGGTGCATATTTCTAGTAGGTATGCCGATTAGAAACATCACATTTTCGTTTATATAAGCCTAAATTTTTCCGAATAAACATCAAATTGGTATAGATATATTGTGAGGCTACTGTCAGTACTCCGATTTCTTTGAATTTATCGCGCACAGATTCGCGTGATTTTAGTTTGTATATTGCCCTAATAGCTCTTTTCTGTAATCTAAAAATTATATCGATATCTGCTGATTTACCCCAAAGCAAAATACCATAGGACATAATATTGTGAAAGTAAGCAAAATATACAAGCCTTGTTGTTTCAATGTCCGTAAATTGTCTAATTTTCCTTATAGCATAAATAGCCTTACTAAGTTTACCTGCGAGCGTCGCTATATGGGTTCCCCACTGAAGCTTACAGTCCAGAGTTATTCCTAAAAAAACTGTAGATACCTCCATCTTTAATTTTTCATTGTTCACTTTAATAATCTTACTATCACTTTTTACGTTTGGCAAAACAAATTCTACACATTTAGTTTTATTTGCATTGAGTACTAAATTATTGACAGCAAACCAGTATGAGATTTGAGCGAGGGTACTGTAGTGTAAAACTGTAATTAGTTGTAAGTAGGTACGTATTGTTTTAAAAGTTAGCCGTAATTAGTACTAAGTGCAACCTGTACTGTGATTGGAGAAAGAGAAAAAAAAAGACTCCTTGGAAGTTTCTTGCCGCTTCTTCTTCCAAGTCCACCCACCGTAGGGATTTGTTGAAGCGATGGCGTAACTTGACTTTCGAAATGCGTTTGTAAAAACCTACTTCGAAGAAATAAATATTTGAATTTTTTTTTTGAATTAATAATTGGGAATTTAATTGTTTTTATGATCGAACAATCACCAATAGTCATCGAACAAACGATAATTAATCAAAATTAATTAATCTAAGTGATAAAAATAAAGATATCTAGTAAGGGGGGCCAACTTAAGAGTGATCATTTGTTTAATTAATTATAAATAAATAAAAGACGAACAAACAATTTTTACATTCGAACATTAACGAACAAACGACGAACAAATAATTAAAAATATCAAAAATCCGAAAATCAAAAAAAGTGGGGCCAAATTCAGTGAGCCCGCCCGGACCGGACACGATCATTACCCAACACCGAAACATATTAATCTATGACCGAAACCACCGCACCGGCGGCATCTACTTGATTCAGAACTAAGGAGAGTCATCTTATATGGGAGAAAAGTTGAAAAAGTGTCCAGTTGTATGCGCTAAATAACAGTTCCAAAATCCTCCACTGGTGGCGCTGGTGGATTCACAGGGTATGGTATGAATGTAGCAATCGTAGATGAATTGATTGAATTGAAGTATGCCGAGTTAAAAAAATTAATGTCATTATCGACTAAAGTAGCATGGAGGATATCCTCCATGTAAAGTAGTTAATAATACCATACCCTGTGAATCCACCAGCGCCACCAGTGGAGGATTTTGGAACTGTTATTTAGCGCATACAACTGGACACTTTTCATATACACAGATGACCCTCCTTAGTTCTATCCTCCATGCTTGATTCTGAAATTTCTGAACAGATTAACAAACCTGCACCTTACGTCTCGCAATGCTCACACACACGATGCAATAAACCGCTAGCACATACGTGCACATACACTGCACAAATTATACTACTTTGTGTCTACTGGTTCACCGTGCTCGATATAATATGATATAAGCTACCAATACCAAACCGCGTAGTACATTACGTTACATTCCAAGTTATGCGGAGGCGGAGGAGGAAGAAGGTGATTTCACTAGGCTTTCAAAACATTCCTTTTTCTGTAGAAAAGTTGATATTCGACAAAAAAATGTTATCTTTATAAAGTTCGACATAAAGTACACTATGAATTATATAATCTGAGATAGATTTGTCGCTACCTTTTCTGTGGATTTAGCTAAATGTCACCCTCAGCAGTCAGCATGCATGTCACATTCATAATATTTGAGTTTGACGTTGAAATAAAATGTTAAGAAGTACTATCTTGTCTAGTTATA
This sequence comes from Hesperia comma, assembly GCA_905404135.1. NCBI lineage: Eukaryota > Metazoa > Arthropoda > Insecta > Lepidoptera > Hesperiidae > Hesperia > Hesperia comma. The sequence goes on from FR990031.1 coordinate 716,510, forward strand.
CAGCGCGTTTTATTCATTAATAATGTATTCATCCTGATTAATAAGACAACCGTTTATTAGTCGTACCTGAAGTAAATTACATTCTAATAACTATAATAATACCAGAAGTCGTGTTGCGCTTTACCAAACTGCTGTTTATCTTGTTTAGAGGTTATGTTAGTAAAGGCACAGTTGTTAAAGAACCATAGAACATGACCGAAGGGGAATCAGGAAACGAGTGTCGAGTCGTGGCCATACCATGGCCGTTCGTCAAGCGAAAAGTGGAATGTGCAGGGGCGGCATTTCTACGATATTACAACATAAAGCACCACGGCGAAGACACATTGCTACTGACGTCAAAGTCGAAGGTGAAAGCCGAAGAGGTCGTGTTCGAAGATGACGTCGAGTACCTCCGAAGCCTGGACCCGAAGGAGTGGAAGCAGCAGGACCATTACGCCGTTCTAGGTATGAAAGATCTGAGATTCCAAGCCACCGACGAAGACATCAAGCGCGCATATCGTCAGAAAGTCTTAAAGCACCATCCTGATAAGCGTAAGGCGCAAGGCGAAGACATCCGCAGCGACGACGACTACTTCACATGTATAACGAAAGCATATGAGATACTGGGCACCCCGAAGAACCGCAGATCTTTCGATTCAGTCGATCCCCTGTTCGATGACTCTATACCCACCGCAAATGACATCAAAAGAGAAGGATTCTACAAGGCTTTCGGTAAATACTTTGAATTGAATGCTCGGTGGTCGGAGAAGAAGAATGTACCTTTATTAGGCGATGAAAACAGTCCAAGGGAACTCGTAGAAAGGTTTTACGCTTTTTGGTATGAATTTGACTCTTGGAGAGAGTTTTCTTACATGGATGAAGAAGAGAAGGAGAAGGGGGCAGATAGAGAAGAGAGAAGATGGATAGAGAAACAAAACAAAGTGGCTCGTGCAAAGCTAAAGAAGGAGGAGATGGCCAGAATACGCACTTTGGTAGATTTGGCGTATGCAAGTGACCCAAGGATACAGAGGTTCAAACAGGAAGATAAGGATAAAAAATTAGCAGCCAAGCGTGCCAGACAGGTAAAAAAACTATGTATTAAAATCTTTGAACCTATGTAGCACTCTGGCTAAATAGTTGCTATACAACTAAAGTTATCTCTCCCCGTTTGACTCATAAGCCTTCCAAATTTTACTATTAGTTCATCCATCCAATGAAAAATCTTTAATGATTCATGGAGCACCTAGCTTAATGATGGCAAAAGGTCTTGTTGAAAGTTGCTGGCCACTATGACTCACTTTTGTTCCAACTGTACTCATGTTACCATTTTTTAATCTTATCATGAAATATTCTTTTGGCGGGAAAACTCAGAAATAATGTGGGTCCCCTACTTCTTTTTTCGCTAGCAACATTTTAGTGTTGCTGATGATTTCTATGGATTATGGTGATCATTTAACCACTGACTTGTCTGGTTGTTTCTTATCTTTATTTTGAAAATGCAGCTTTAAATTATTAAAGAAGTCGTTATGTATGATGATGAACCAGACATTAAACATAATAAAGTGAAAGTTTATGTGGAAAAATTCAAAACAGGATGGTAAATTTATTAATTGGTATTGCAGTAAGTTAATATTAGTTCCTAATTTCTTGAATAAAATTGAAAAACTAATGACTGACAACTTGAGTGTCGCAATGGTTACCATACGGGACTGCTGTTCAAAGGGTCCCTGGTTTTGATTCCCAGTGAGGTAAAATTTGAATGATGACTTTTAATGTCTGAATTCAGTCTGGTTGTGTCCTTGTCTCAGTTACTTACTTACCTGTCTTACATTATTGAAACATAATATTTATTGTTACAATTTAAAAAATTACTCAAGTGATAGCAATTATCTTAATATATAAAACTCTTGCGTTACTGGTGACTGACTGACTGACAGACAACGCACAGCCGAAACTACCGAACAGAGGAAGCTGAAATTTGGCTTGTGTGTTCCTTGGGGAGTGTAGGGGAGCACTAAGAGAGGATTTTTGGAAATTCCACCTCGAAAGGGGTGAAATAGGAGGGTGAAGTTTAAACAAGGCCGAAGCCTGCGGGCGGAAGCTAGTTCACTAGAACAAAGAAATCTTTTTAAAAGTCAGACAGATTTTTTTACTTTCATATTCTGTAACACCAAACATCACATTTCAGGATGCAGTACAAGCCAAGAAAGCTGAGGAGGAAAGACTGATGAAAGAAGCACAGCTCGCGAAACAGAAAGCGGATGAAGCTGAGAGGGCGCGCCTGGAGGCAGCCAGGGCAGAGAGGGAACAGCAGAAGAAGAACCTCCGTAAGGAAAAGAAATCACTTCGCGATCTCTGCAAGGCTAATAACTACTACGCCAATAATGAAGACGAAACCGTCGCGCACATGGCCGCAGTCGAGAAACTATGCGAGATGATGAAGGTAACTCAACTACAAGACTTCATGAAGGGTTTGGAAGCGAATGGCAGGGAAGCATTTTTGAATACCGTAAAAGAAACTGAAGAAAAAGTAGAGGCCGAACGCCGGGCGTTGTTTGAAACTAAAAAAGCTGAAGAACAAAAGGCGAAAAAGAACGCTGCGCTGAAAACACCAATAGAATGGACCCCAGAACTCACTCAACTTCTTATCAAAGCCGTGAACCTGTTTCCTGCGGGAACCAATCAGAGGTGGGATGTGGTCGCGAATTTCCTCAACCAACACGGCACATTCTCGGACGACAAACGTTTCAATGCAAAAGAGGTACTTCAGAAAGCTAAAGACTTGCAAAGCTCAGACTTCTCTAAGAGTAGTCTCAAGAAAGCAGCTAACGAAGAAGCGTTCGATCAATTTGAGAAGGAGAAGAAAAAGATGGTAAATAATGTTGACGACAGCAGTATATCGAAAAATGATGCTCCGAAGATGGTTAACGGAACGGCTAAGCCGAAAATGAATGGTGAGATTAACAAAGAAAAGGAGTCTAAGGAAGAGAAGCCATGGACTAAGACGGAGCAAGAGTTGCTGGAGCAGGCTATAAAGACATTCCCAGTTAGCACCCCTGAACGTTGGGAAAAAATTGCGGATTGCATACCGAACCGCTCGAAAAAAGACTGCATGAAGCGATACAAAGAGTTGGTCGAGTTAGTGAAAGCCAAGAAACAGGCCGCCAACCTCTCTAAATAACATTAGATGACAATTAGACACTATCAAATTGGAATTTAAGATAAAGTTATATGAAATTGGCCGTGCATGGTTTAAAATAATTGTAAAAATATATCCGACACACAATTAGGAAGAACATCATTGTAAAATAAATACTTATTAAAATTGGTCGGGGGCAGGACATAAAATAAAGCTTGGTGTAGATATTGTTTGTTTAAACTGTTTTTCTTTACCTATTTTTGTACTTATTTGATAATATCAGGTGTTAAAACTTTCAAATCGTGAATAGGTATTATAGAAATTAAAATAATTATTTTAAGTTTCCCAAATTAATAACTGCTATTGCAAAAGAAACTAAACTTGATATATAACAAGAATTTATATTAAAATGATACTTAAATGTGCTTTTTCTGCTCGCTGGAGTACTTTATGTTGAAAGTGGTTTATAGTACAAACAGAGAAGGTAGTTGAAATATTTATAGAATTTGGCCCGGTACCAACTTAAGAAAGTGTTAAGTAATAGATTCGTTATTTCGTACTCGTTACGAGACTTCGGTTTTTCAACTGATATTGTTGTAATGATAGTAGCTACTGTTGCAAATAGATTAAAGATGGACCCGAAATATGTGAACGGTTTTGGATTCTACAATCCACACCAGACTTAAAAGTGTGTCGACCCAATATAATATGTTTTTATCCCTAATCAAATAAAACAATTTATCTTTAAACGCTATGTAATCACTTTTTAAAATTATTGTCACCAGAAACTCACGCGTAGCTTTCATAACTCGTCTGTGATTGAACCAGCATCACCGATCATGCCCCTAGGACCCGCCCTCCATAGGACACGACTACCAAATTTAGTGTCATATTTTTGTATTTATTTTTTCTTTATGGAGATAATGAACATAGTCAATTCGAAATTTTACTGAGTTTTATTTCATTGTTCCCGCTTCTTAAAACTGAAAGTACTGATTGCCACGTTAGTTTTGAATAACTTCCAAGACATTACTGTAGTTCATCGGCTGCTGAGGGTTTTGACGAACCTGAATGTGGAAGTTCTGCCATCTAGAGATAATTAAATTCATCGATAAGACCTTACGACTACGAATACTTACGATAGGTGTTCTGAACGGACGAAGGACGAAGTAATCGCAATTCCACATGGCACTACCTAATTTGGCCGCAAGCCACAACGCAAACCCGTAGTTATATCTCGAGGCATCATTAATAATACAACAAATAACGACTTGCACAACAGGAAAACAGACATCTTATAACAACCAAGTAGCCTGGCTCATCCAGTATGTAACTACTTAAGTACTTTTTGTTCAGACGGGCCTCTGCCGCTCTCCCGATAGGTTCGCGTTTCCCCTGGCAGGAGATCTTCAGACCAGAACCCCTTCTGAGCGCCGAAAGCGGGTGAAGGATCTTCTCACACGAACCCCTAAAGCGGTTGAAGGATCTTCTCACGCCTTAGGTCACCGCTCTCACCGATGAACAATTACAGTCGTCGTATCTTCTCAGCTCTCAGCCCAGCTCACCAACAGCAGCAGCGTACATAGGTACGTACCTACCTACCTGTTTTCGTTTCTGTGCCAGCTGCCCTACACGGAAGGCTAAGTGCACTTCACTCGTCCTCCGCATTGGTCGGCACCCCCCCCCCCCCCCCCCCCCGTTTCGACTCACCATACATAGACGGTTACAGGGCACTTCAGCTAATTATGGCGATATACCTACATGGCATATAGGTATAAGTATGGCTTAGGTACTTATATCAGATCAGAGAGCAGGGGGTGATGTCACACAGTGAAGTTACGAACCAAATGGTTCTAGAGCTCGTATCAATTTTGGGTAGGTATCAGATACCAGATTCGGAGGCAAGCTGAAAACTTGTCACATAGCTCTCCTATCATACCCCATCACAGTAGTGGTGCAGACCTGGCTGATCAGTAGCGGGGCTTTAGGCGGCCACGAATTAATTCTGTTCATCATGAGGGCGATGGTGACCACTTAGCAACCGTCTACATAACAGCAGCTCGTCTGCGGATAATAGTAATTGCCGAAGTAATAAACTTTATTACAGCTTGTTGTAAAGTGCTATTCGGGGAAGATATTTCCCTTTGAAAATAATATATTTTCAGAGTTCGTTGATTCCTCAGACAGTACTTATTCTGCCGAAAATGCTTTCTTGACCGACTCCGGACCTAAGTATGGGGGTGGTTGCATAGTCAAGCTTACCGCCAGCGCGGTTGACCCGCGCCGATGAACCCCCACTAAAGTCGTACAAGAATCTTTTGGCGCGTGGATGACGTGTGGGTGACAGAGACAGTGTCTTACAGTTTGCCTTACCTGTAAGGCGCTGTCTCTGTCACCCTCACGTCAGCCACGCGCCAAAAGATCTTTGTACGACATTACAAATTAATGTACGCGCGGTTCATCGGCGCAGGTCTTTAAAACGGTACACTTGTAAGCTCGTGTCCCGTGCGCCGGTAAAAGCTTGACTATGCAACTACCCTAAAATATATTAAACAACATAATTATGTATTGAAAGGAAATAAAATATTTAGTGCAATTAGGTATATAATATTTATTGAGAATCATCAATCAATTAAATAATGATAATATTCATATAATATGACATAAAAATATGCAATAGTATTCATATTGACTTATTTTTGAACGTATTAAACAAAAACTGGACGATCCAAATAATTTTGACTGAAACTCACTAACTGATTAAACCAAAATAACACCATCGGTGTGGGAATGTAATGTACCTATTAATTACCTTACAACGATGTTATGGCCGAATATTTATGCTAAGTACATTTAATATTTAAATTTTGATACAATTTTTACACTTATGGGTACCTGTACTACCTACCTACTCGAATCAAGGATCAAAACTACTCCGTATTTTGTGATGATCACATTGTACTGGTATTTGAGTAACACAATGACGTGGACGATAAGTATTAAGTTTAAAATAACTAATTAAAATGATCTCACCGCGGAAGAAGTAGCGAGTTTCATCACTATAACAATAAATAGATATTGTTCCTGGTATGCCCGAATACGTTATAATGGCAATAAATATCTATCTTCGTTATTATGGTGCAAGCTGTTATGTACTTCAAAAGCTAATTACATAACATGTTAAGGGAATTATAGACTTTATTCCTTAGTTTAATTACTAATGTCAAGGCCACTGTTCACCGTTATTGCTGAATCAGGGACACAGTCCATAGGGACTGTGGAATGGAAGGAGGGCATGGAATAGACTAGAACCAATGATGATGCATATCTACATAACATGTCATTGTTGCTAACAGTACCTATCCAGTGCTTGCCCGCGATCGATAGACTCTAGCGACAGTCGATAGTACGAGGCCACTTCATAGTCTCCACTGCAATTGAAACGACTTCCGGTCGTTGCCCTAATTAGATGATAGTCGAACTCATTGTCCTGCACCTGCACCTTTAGTAGAAACATGGCACGATATGAAAATTACATAAATTCATATAATATGTAAACTGTGTAAACATCACAAAACAAAATTTGAATTGATAAACAACTGTTGCTTCCTAGCTACAAAGTAGGTATAACCGAAACGTTTGGAACGAATGTTTGATGATGCATAACGAAGTGGCGCGATGGTTATCGATTATCGTAATATAAATTATAAGGTTACATCCGAACACAATACAATTTTGTATTAACTAATGTAAAAGAAGGGAAATAATACGACTATTTTTACTTCAGGATTTTATAATTTTCTGCTCAATGACAATACATCAAATAGAATACCAAATCAAATTCGTCAACGTCACATCTTTCTTTTTCAAATAACATCAGTTCATGCAAAAAGTATCATCAATGGCTACAGATAAGGCTAAAGTTATGGCTCTGGCTTATATTGACACCTTCCGCTCCACCGTCTGGCTGTGACGGCTGCCTGGCTGTGGCTAGAGGGAATCATCAATATGGCGGGCGGTGGCTTTGGCTTGGCTTTGGCTCTAACTAAGGCTAAGGCTACGTGATGCGTTGGCAGGCGGCTCCTTTAGGCACAATTTAGCTGGCGGCTGCATCAGCTTACGTCACGTCCGTTACAATCGGCCATCCTGCAACAATTGCGTCCCGCAATTGGAACGCACACAAAGGGTTATTAATTTAACAAAATCAGCAACAACTTGTACTTGTACTGGCACAGCATGATGACAGCGACATGAAATGGCATACATCACCTCTTATGCTGAGATATACTCCTCCACGTAATGATCATTCTTATAAAACTGATAAGCATTCACTGATTTCTCTTTACATTTTGACAAGGCTCTTTTCTTCAGTTAGACTGATTATGGATTCTTATTGAGGGCTTTCCCAAATTTTATCTGACAGATTTGACAATTTTTCCTTTTCAATTTAATATGGCATTGCATCTTGAAAACTATTTTCCATATCGTAGTAAGTATACTTATCAGTTCGTCATTGGCTTAAAAATTTAACTCTGTTCAGCTGTTCCACGAGATCTATCTTCAACATTTCTCTACTAGCGGCAATACGCACTTGGAATTGAACATCACCTGTAACAACAAAATACAAACGCGAGTATCTCTCCACGATCGATCCTTCCAGACCTAACATGAGACATTTCCAAAAAGAAATCCGGTCTCTGCCCAACTTTATCAATGTATTTCTTTAATAGCAACCGAGTCTAATAAATTACCAAATCTCATTTATAGGTTCTCGTAATACCTTTTCTGGCTAAACATTAAAGTAAAAAACAATACAGAAGTCACCTAATGTCCAGAAGCGCTGATCCACGTCCAAAGCATTACAATTCCACGCCCAAGTCTCCCCTTCTATAATACTTTTATCGCTCTCGATTTCGACCATTGCTTTTTACTCTCTCCAGTCTTAGGACGTAGGTATTATGTTTTTTAACATTATTATCCACTTCTGAATGTAAAAGAAGGGAAATAATACGACTATTTTTACTTCAGGATTTTATAATTTTCTGCTCAATGACAATACATCAAATAGAATACCAAATCAAATTCGTCAACGTCACATCTTTCTTTTTCAAATAACATCAGTTCATGCAAAAAGTATCATCAATGGCTACAGATAAGGCTAAAGTTATGGCTCTGGCTTATATTGACACCTTCCGCTCCACCGTCTGGCTGTGACGGCTGCCTGGCTGTGGCTAGAGGGAATCATCAATATGGCGGGCGGTGGCTTTGGCTTGGCTTTGGCTCTAAGGCTAAGGCTACGTGATGCGTTGGCAGGCGGCTCCTTTAGGCACAATTTAGCTGGCGGCTGCATCAGCTTACGTCACGTCCGTTACACTAAATAGATTTAAGTATAAATAAATCGCTTTCGATTTTGATTTTCGATAAATCTAAATTTAAAAATGTGCTAGTCATTTCAAGAGTTTTAGTTTCCGTAGTTGGGCGCCAGATAGCATTATTAGCCTTAACGTCAAAGATGTATTAAATATCTAGATAGAACATCGAATCCGCGAAAACGTGTCAAAAAGTTGTGGCCAACTGTTGGCCACAACTTTTATATCATTACGCACAGATTACGCACACATAGACAATAAATGAACGCGAAAAACATCGCCTACACGCACACATGCTTGATAATGTTGCCTTGTTTTTTTTTTGTTTTCATTGTAGGGCGACGCTCAATCTAGATATTTAAAACATCATTGCTTAACGTTTATTGATCAATCTATTGTATAATTAAGTATTAAATTACACCATGCATTCATTCTAAAATGGGCGTTGAAAATCTCAGCTTTGCACTATCGCCAAAAACTATCTGCAGTCAATTCAATAAGATGCAAAATTGCATAAATATACATAACAGCTCACAGGCCGGATTCGTACTTAAATAGTAAAATAATATGACGTTTAATAATAATAGTACGCATAAGTAATACGTCTGTATGTATAATAACATAATTATCATTTATAATATTAAGTTATACATTCGAGTTTGGTTCGGTTCCGTTAAGGCACATCAAGGCCATTGATTCTTTAAAGCTAATCATTGCTTACAATACAGTAATCTAATGTGAGAGTAAAATTTACTACCCTCAAATATGGGATACATACATAAACGTATCATTTTTACTTATTTCACAGGGACATCAATATCACCTTTATTTATTTCTTTATTGTAATAAATATCCCAGTAAAAATGATATGTTTAAGACAAACTCATTAACTAACAACACCTCACTGTGCTTGTACCTAAGGTTTTATGTGACTAAAATACAATAAATTCGAGATATAAAGAAGTCTAAAGCTAAATTATTTTAAATTAAATTTGAGCTTAAAGAGACATTGTTCTGATATAATGATATAGTCTTTAAAATGAGATTGGTACATGGAGATTATTCAAAATGAAGCACCATGTTAGGCACCGATACAAGTGATCTGTACCTACCTATTCCACAACTTTGAATAAACAGTAACTAACTTTCATTACTATCTAAAACTTGTCTCTCGATTAATATAATGTAATATAAATCTATTAATCCAAATTTAAATGTAGGTAAACAATCAAAATGTAAAATTACTAAAACTTTTACGTATATAAACAAAGACGGACATATGCTATATATTCCAAGTCATATCACCTAAGAGTAAAAGGCTCAATACAAAAAATCCAAGTTCCAAGTAAGTAATTACATTGAGCTACGTAGCGCCGCCCGTGCGGTAGAGAGCTAAAATGAAAACTTAAACTTTATTTGCATGTAATTAGAAAGAACGTTCAATGTGCAACTTTCCATTTTTATATTTATTAGCACCTTGACTAAGTTTCTGATTTCAACGATGATAAATCGGTGGTTGCGACTTTGTGTACATAAACAGGAGGAAAATTTGGACGAAAGCAGTGTTTAACTTTAGCGCCTCGTGAATCATGAACAATGTTTATCTTGAATGGTACTAATAGACCACAAGATAATGAAATGCTTTATAATATTAAAATTATTTATAAGTCTTCATTAGGAATAATTCCAATTAAATTTGATTCCAGGAAATCTGCTGCATTCGCTTTATATAAAATTTCTAATATATTCTCGTGTATAATATTATGTTAATAATATTTATTAATAGGTATCTATTGTTTTACTAAATAGAAAATAGTCAATGTTCAAATTAAATTGTAACTTATAACTTACTCAGGTTTGCTGTCTGTATGTTATATAGTAGTATTTACAAAAAATAGTATAAAACTTTTTGTTTTTCTTATTTATATTTACGTGAATCATGTTGAAATATTAGCATGTATTTAAAAGATATAATTTACACATTGGAAGTTAACACATCAAATTATGTGATAGGTGACCACAGCGGACATCCGGGGGAATTATCATTTAATGGATTTGTTTAAATGGAGATAAATTATAATCACATTTTGTTAAAATTGTAACAATCCCTTCAGGTCAGAACCAAATCAGTCTTAACTGTTGTATTCAAGATTAAGTACTAGAACACAAGGACATCTACAATATTCAGTTGAAACTTGAAACTAATTGTGTCATTGTGTAGTAAATACACTCACTTTGTTAAATATACCTACTATTATATACATATACAACTAGTAAACCCACCCTTACAAAGCTTCAGGAACTCATTCTTTATTTTAAGGTACTTATTTTGGGTAATTCCCAGTAGTTCAACTATCTTACAGGTTTCTTACAGTTAGAACTGAATTTGGGGAAATGTGGGAAATTTTGAAGATAAGAAGTAGAATGAAATAGAATCCCATATTTTTTTAGAGTGTGGATAGTTGATTAATTCCCAAAGCAAAGCATGGGTGGTTACTCAGAGAGAAACATTGCTTAATGGTTTAATAATTAAGGAATCAACAATGTAAATACAAGTAAGAATATTTCTTCATTTTAACTGTGAGAATAATTAAGAAAAATATCTGTAGGAACTTAATTTTTGTCTATACGTTATACCAATAGACTATGTGATCATATGGACAGTTTCAATAATTGCTACAGACATAATTTTGTGGAATCACAACTTGGAATGTAAAGTAAATAATCTTAAATCTAAACGAAGGCACGTACAACCTCTGAATAACGTAAATGGCTCATTGGTTCCTTTTGCAGGTACTACTAAGGTTTAATAAAATAAATAGTTTCTTAATCATTAAACAAAAAAATTATAAAACTAAATTGTTCTTCAGATATAATTATTGTCGTAAAATCAAGATCTGGCATAAGTCTTTTAATTTTGAATCAAATATTTCCACACATTAATTTTGATTATAAGGACAACAATATGATACATTTTATCAAAACCTCAAACATTAACCCAATATTTTTAATTTGATCTTTATGCCTGTACTAATGTCCTACCTTATGGGTCTATTCCCACCTTATTGTGGAAAGATGGAGCCAACAATGTACTATAGCTGTCATCCTTATAACAAAACACACAATGATACATATTCATGGGTATTAAATCAGGTCATTTGCTAATGTCTATTGCAAATGAACTCACCGGGACGCACAATACAATATTCTAATTAATATTCAGTAATTAACATCAAGTGACAACAAAAGTTAAACTAAAATGAACTCTTTGAAATTGAAATAAAATAGCATTTACCTCAATGTAAAATGGGAATTCTAATTTGTGTCCAAAGTAAGTAACTAATTGATTAGATTACTAATTACCAATGGTAATTAGAAAGTTCTATTGTATCTTGCATCCCCTTCTTTTCTTCTGTATATCAGCTTGCTTGCTCTTTTTCTTAGCCAAGCCTTCAGCTGTGATATCTGATATGACTGATAAGCGCTTTGAAGGGTCTGCTCTGTCATACCTAGGAGGAGTTAGATCGGGTGGGAAAGTTGACTCATATAAATTGTTATTTTCACTCACGCTATGTGGAATGGTAGTGTTTTGACTCTCACTTTGTGAAAGGATGTTGTCTGTAGGATAGTGGGAGGCAGGTCTGATGCTTACCGGGTCAGGAAATCTCGGCTTTTTTCCTGTTGATGGCGGAGGCGGTGGGTGTCTGTGTTGCAGGGATGTATTGTTAGGGTTCGGTAAACTCGGTCTGTCGGTGTCGAAGGACCGAGTATGCACATGCAATGCATTTATATTACTACTGGACGTGCTCGCTTCCTGATTGTAATACTGCTTGGATATCTCCTTAGAGAGCAATGCACTCGCCTTCGACTGGATCTGCTCCTTCTCAAAGGGCTCCACATAGTTCAAATCTGAGTCGACAGACTTGCACAGACGTAATCCATTTTCTCTAATCATGTCTCGTGGATTGCTGTACGCGTCGCACAGGGTAGCCTGCGGCGGGGGCGGGAGCGGCTCCTGCTGCTGAGCCATTCTCTGTTGCTTCTTCAACAACGCCTTCTGTCTCGCTTTTTCCTTAGCTCGCTGCAGCTTCTTGTACTCGCGCTCCTGGAGGAGGCGCGCGAGCTCGCTGTCCTGCGCCTCCACCGCGTACCGCATGTCGGCCATGAGCGAGTCCTGGCCGTCGTCGGTGTGGCTGAGCTGGCGCGCCAGGCGGGCGTCGCGCTCCTCCTGCTCCAGCCGCCGCCGCATCTCTTCCAGCTCCGCGGGGGACAGCCCGAGCTCCTCGGGGTCTATATCTGGCGCGGGGGCGGGCGCGGGCGCAGGCGCGGGGGCGGGGGCGCGCGACGAGCCCGGCTGGATCATATCCGGCTGGTGCCGACGTTGTCTGCGCAGATTAATTTCGGCCATTTCTCGCGCTATCTCGGCGTCGATCTCTGCCTGGCGGCGGCGGGCGAGCTCCCGCAGGTGCACCTCGTGCTCGATGCCGCGCTGCTCGTTGAGCGCCAGCGGGAAGTCCTCCCGGATCTGCTGGTTGCGGTACCTGTTCTCGCAGAGGTGCGAGTTGATCTCGCGGTCCTGCAGGCGGTGCGCGAGCGCCCCGTCCGCCCGCACCAGCCACTGCTCCCGCAGGTCCGTGACGTGCCCAAGTTTGGGCATCGTCCCGTTCGCCTCGAAACCCGACATATGAACGCTTTCAGAACTAATACCCCAACGTTAAGGTTATAAATCGATGCAACTATTTATTGCACATTCGTACAAAACCTTTTCATCATAATCGCAGTGCACTGCATGAATCTGGACACTTTCACAATAAAGTAAGACTTTCTTCGCCGTGAGAGCTAAACCAACTTTTTGTTTCACTGCGAACTCTTTGTGAACAATAGATTTGATAATCTACATAATTAATTACTGAACTTGCACCTTGCTACAGTCGCACATCCCTCCTCTCGTCGCAACGCAACACAACAAATTCAATTCAAGAATTGAAGAATTCCATACAGGTTGTTGACAGAATATACGCAAGACAAGAACAAATACATTTTATGACATGACATGTCATTGGACTTGTAAAAATTGTAAAAAAATGCGAGGAAGCCGAAGCCAGTCATGACAAATGACAGATGTCAGATGAACTTTAGTGATGAGCAATTTAGCGGTGCGCGACTTTGAATGATTCCATTCGAATTATTCGATTTAGTAAATCATTCGAATCAGTCGAATGATCTATACAAATTAGTAACTAATTTGTTTTTTTTTTTGGGATTTTATGACCTGGTATTTACAACCTTTAGGTCAATAACTGCTTACGTTATACAGTAATACTTGAACGGTCCCTTTCTTCAGGGCGAACAACGCATGCATTAAGTAGCGATAAAATTACCGATACTTTTAACGTTAAAGTAAAGAAAGATAAATTAAATTTTTAACTTTACCAATGTAACGTTAAATGTGTTTACCATTAAAATTTTAACACTATGAAAATAACGTTACTTAACGATACTTATGACGATATTTACGATATAAAAGTCCGCGACAGCATATTTACAAGTACATTTTACGTGGGAGCCACTATATCAAAAATAGTGAGGTTTAAATACAACTAGCTGTGCCCGCGACTTCGCCCGCGTGGAATTTAACAAAAAGTTATTACATTTGTAATATAACATTAGCCTAAGTTACTCCTTATTACATCAGCTGTCTGCCAGTGAAAGTCCCGTCAAAATCGGTCCAGTCGTTCCAGAGATTTGCCGGAACAAACAGACAGACAGACAAAAATCGTAAATAATGTTATTTTGATATATGTACACCGTGTACACATCCTATTATGCATTTAGTAAAAAGCGGTTATTTTAATATTACAAACAGACCCTCCAATTTTGTTTATTTAAATTGGGTGCTTTTTACGATGCACATTTTACAAAAATTATCACATTCTTATCAAAATTGATTCATTTGTCGCTTTCAGTATTTAACGTAAATAAACTGTACGAATACAAATTCCACGCGGGCGAAGCCGCGGGCAAACGCTAGTATCCCAATAAGGATAAGCAGTGAACGATCCATGGCTACATAATTATTATTCATTCCAAACTGAGTGAGCGTCGAATGAAATGAAGTCAAATGCGCGACTCTCGTTGCGAGTCGAAAGCGAAACGCTGAGATTAGTTACTAATTTAGTAGTCGTCATTCGTATTATTCATTCGAACCTGACAACAGAACCGACTGAGTGAGCGTCGAATGAAATGAACTCGAACGCGCGACTCGCGTCGCAAGTCGAAACGCTGTTAGATTAGTAATTACTAATTAGTAGTTGTCATTCGAATATGAACATTAGTATATTACTAATATTCAATTCGAATGCGCACATTAGTAGTTGTAGATTATTCGAATAGTGAGATCATTCGCAGTCGCGCACCTCTAGAGCAATTCTTCAATTCAATCGTGGTACATAGTTCGATCGAGATCCTTTATATCGAATAATGAATCGATGCCAATGTGAAATCTTTCGGTGATTCTCGGTGGTCATACTGGGTTGTCCTACTGGTATGGCCAGTGAGAATTTGTGTGTTGAGATTTTCTCACTGGTCATACTACCTATTAACACCAGAAATGTAGCATTTTCTTTCATCCTATATACTAGCCGACCACGATAATTAGGCGCATGTCAGTTAAGACGTCATTGGAACTAGGGATGGGAATACGTAGTACATTCTGCAGTAGTACCAAAAGTACCATGGTGAATGTTTAATGGAGGTACAATTTTTTTTTATGGAATTAAGATAGCAAACGAGCATGCAGCACCACCTTCCGCTGCCGCCCATAACAACTGTGACCGACCCAGAACTACACTCAATGAGTCTCGTTCTAATTCGGTCACACATGCGTTGCTACCCCTGAGGACTGAGATGGTCGCCTCTAAAAAGTGTAACCGGCACTACACCTTCCTATCCGGAACACAATTGTTCTTAAAACAATTATTACACGGTAGGAATGGTACAAAGTACCGTGGCGGGCGGTGGTACTTCCCCGGGTGAGCTCTAGGCCCTACCACCTGTACTTGGTCAGTTACTGTACCTGCGCAAACATCTCGGAAAACGAAGTTCACATCAGCCGAGTCAAAATGACCTTAATTTACAATTGTACACGACTGCGCCTCACTAGGGGACGCGCGGGGATAGAGCGGGGTGGGGGGCCCGCGTGACTTCTATCTGTCATGCGCCTAATTATTGTGGTCAGGTAATATAGCTGTGGCGGTACCGTCAAGCTAAAAGTCAAATGTGAATATTTCATTTTGTGATAATCATGTTCTTAAAACATTTTTTGAAAATGGGTTTTATATAATTAAATGTGAAGGAAAATCTGTGTATCCTACTAATCCTTCCTTCCTACTAATATTATAAATGCGAAAGTTTGTAAGGATGTATGTGTGTGTGTTTGTTGCTCTTTCACGCAAAAACTATTCAGTGTTTTAGTGTTTTAGTATTTGTTGTTGTAGCGGCACCAGAAATACGAGTACATCATCTGTGAAAATTTCAACTGTGTAACTATTACGGTTCATGAGATACAGCATGGTGACAGACGGACGGACGGACGGACGGACAGCGAAGTCTCAGTAATAGGGTCCCGTTTTACCCTTTGGGTACGGAACCCTAAAAATCAACTGTTATTCATATGGAGCCATATATTTATTATATGTATAACTAAAGATCGGCAATTGTATCACTTGGACGAAACCAAAAATGAATCGCCCTCTGTCAATGTCACCGCCGAGCGCGACGCCTTCCTGGCAAAATGGCAAAAATTGGAACTAACGAAAAGTCATTCATAAGTACGTTGTGGTCATTCATCTGTCAGTTACTAGTGTGCAATGATTGGTCAAATGAATGTCAAATGCGTCCGACAGCGCCTCTTTCGTTTCAATCTTAAGTTGGGTTTACTATACCGCACAAGTAACTATCACTAATTAACACTACAAAGAACGTTATTCCACACAGAAAAGTAAAAACTAAATTAAGTATTTTGAGAAAATTGAGGAACAATTTTTGACAAGTGCCCGCTAAGCTACTATTTATCCAAGAATTCTCGCGGGGTCGGGATTCACGAAAAACTTTGTGACACATTTGAGTTCCACGCGGGCGAAGCCGCGAGCACAGCTAGTGTTATATATTACTAATTAAGTTATTTTAAATTACTTCTTTGAAGGCAGTTTTTTAAATTAATCAAGACATTTAATGATAAGATTTAAGATTTCATATTTTATTTAAGACTCTGTGGCGTGTAAAAAGGCCGCCACTCATCGGACTTGAGCTATTGGTTAACCACAGATGGACAACCGAGGGCCTTAGGGCCCAACCCAAGGACCTGCCCGTTTTAACGGGCCGCGAGAGACAGCCCTAGAGCGAGTAGTAGGCTACTTTTTAGCCTAAATTCCTACGGGAGCGTGACCTACGCGGCTGTGACCTACGGGTCCCGAAGCGAAGCGCGGGCGGTTCTCTAGTTTATTTCATATGTTTATTGTCCTTATAGACTTGTATAGCTCACTTTTAGCTTGACTGTACCACTGCAGATATATACAGGATGAAAGAAAATGCTAAATTTCTGGTGTTAATAGGTAGTATGACCAGTGAGAAAATCTCAACACACACATTCTCACTGGCCATACCAGTAGGACAACCCAGTATGACCACCGAGAATCACCCAAATCTTTTCATACTGTTTATATTTACATAACAATTACAATCTAATTTGTGATATTGTATTGCTTTAAGAAAATGATTAATCAAGGTACGTAAAATCTCGCTTTTGAACATTTTTATGACGTCACAGTAGAAGGACTACGAGAAATAGGCCGTCCTCGTGGTCCTACTGTAACGTCATAGTAGGACCACGAGGAATTACCCATCAATTTTGATATTAATTGATATTTCCGTATTAATAAAAAGATATTATTATTTGCATAGAAAGAAAAAAAAATCACGGCTAATATTTTTTATTTCAAATTTATGTTAACATTTTGCATTGCTGAGCTTGTTGAAGATGATAGATTGATTTTATGCGCCAGATTATTTTCCCTCTGGTAAATGAAGACCAGCAATAGAGCGCCTCGAGATTGACATGCGTGGACATCTTTTGAATTCCCTTGTTTCATAATTTCTGCCACAATCTGGTACCGACAAATATTATATTCTTAATAAAACATTATTTTTTATTGTCAATCGTAACCTTATGTGGCATTGTTTATTTGAGATAACTCGCCTACTCTTTTGGTAAATTCTTCTAGTCCTTTCTTATTTGCTGTAACGTAAAACATTTCTTCCGACATTCGGTATAACCAACTAGACAGCTTTGGAAATCTAGAAAAAAACAAAAAAAAATGTTTTTATTTGGAGACCCTTTATGCTTGAAAGTTTCCTATAATAAAATTATTACATAGAACATTATGTGACTACTGTTTAAAATACGCGCCGTTCGCCGCTGCTACCTGCGACGTATACATGTGCACGTCCTCAACATCGCGACTACTGTTTTATGGTAAAAATCAAATTTATGTATGTTTATTATATTAATTATAATTGATATGCTGTAAATGAGAAATATTGTCTACATTAAATCCCCCATCGTAATTAATTCATTTAATTGACTAAAGATCATTATTATGTTGATTAAATAACATATCCACAGAGAGTTGATTCCCGTTAAAGACAGTGAAACTTTTATGTAGATATCTTTAAGATGCACATTTCCATATGTATCCCTTAAAACTAGTTAGCGTTGGCAATCAGAGCACCTAAAAAATTTTACTTATTAATTGACTTTTAAGTGATTTCCGTTCCGTAAATTCCCACATACTAATCAGATTGAATTATTCCAATAATACTGAAAAGGTATCAAAGTCCGTTGTGTATTTCATTGTGTATTTCAAAATATCTAAGCGCACAGAAGGACAACTAGAGGACGGAAGTAGGCAACTGAAGTTTTGTATGAATAGACTGATTTACCTTTTCTTGTCAATAGGCACAAGGATATTCAATGTGCTCACTGTTGCTGCTAGCGATATATCAGCTAACGTAATCCAGGCTCCACCAAACCAACTACGGCCACCTAGCATGTTTTCCAAGTCCACATAGGCACTCTCGATATCACATAGCTGCTGTGGCATTACAAAGCGACAGTTTTCATACAGAACTGGATACTGAAAATAATTGAAATAGTGATTCTTTCGTTAAAAGAACACAAATAAAAATTAATTAAAAATATTTTTTAATTTAAATATTTTTTAAGAATTTATCAGTGTTATATTACGTAGCTATGTAGTGTGCTGTACAGAAAAATTCGCTAATAATTTTTAATAAATTTCATTTGAAGTAGACTAGACTAAAACGAGACTTCAACTTCACTGATATCCATTACTTATGTTTTCGCTTAAAAAAAGGTTTTTAAACTAACAGCTGCTGCACAATATCGTGGATGGAGTACGCCACCGTTGTAAAACATTAATTGGTCAACCAACGCACGTCCTCCTGGGTCTTTTGGTAAAATTCTATTAGAGTCACAGTATCTTGTTGCCAAATATGTGCTTATGGCATGACTGCAACGTAAAAATTTATATTACAGTTATATTTCACAACAATATCATTAATAACACGTTGAAGGCTAGAAAAAATGAAAATTAGCACAAAAGTATCCCACGAAATTTTAATAAAAAAAAAAGATGACAGTTGTTTCGGAGCAGCTTGATGAAGTATGTACTACCCACTTAATATTTAGCAATAGGTATAAGTATTCCGCGATAAAAAAACTACTTGAACATCTAAATTATACATTAAAATAAACTCAAAAATTGAAAGAATATACAGCCTTATAAAATTGTACCTATCGTATAAAATTAATTCTCTGTCCTTGAAAATTGGCAACGTTTGCAGCGGGTTCATCTGCAAAATGATAAATTAATAAGTTTTCAACAACTGTTTTTACGATAAATACACCTGAAACATGTATAACGACAACTTACTACAGCTATTTCTGCACTCCTGTGTTCTGCTTTGTCCATATCCAAATCTACTTCTGTAACATTAATGTTCATAGCATCCAGTGCCATCATGACAGCTCGACATGATGGACTACGGTCAGCCTTCCATATAGTGCAATGCCTGTTTGATGTATTGAAAATAACAATGTGTTCTTAATTAAGTACTTTCTATAACTACTAAGAACATAAAAAAGTATGCTATTCAACACTATTAGCTATGTTGTAAACAAAGAGTATAGTAACAGTTATAAACTACGACTATCGTACAATGTTGATGGTATCGGTCGATATAAAATCGATTATTACTCTAGGTAATAATTCGTTTGTAATTTGTACAAAATATATGGTAACCAGTACAATATAGGTAAGTATATATTAAGCAAGGAAGTATTACACATATTATATACCTATACATACATACCTACTGCATTACTAGCTAGTATAGTAGGGTATCAAATTTTCTGTGACCATAAAACAATTTAATTTGATAAACAAAACTAAAATGTGTTAGATTAGATTAGACTGCTTATGTGGTGAATTTAACAGGGTGGTATATAATTTTTTTCAAGAAACTAAAATTATTTACACTTACTTTAGTGTATTTGATGCAGCTGATTTGCTTCCTCCTATACCCATGATACTAGTTAACAAATTAATGGTGTTTCTTAAATTGTGTGTATATTTAGATTTAAATAAACTATTAAGTAGGTATTGTGAGATTTTTGGATGAGCGAGTTTATTAGTTTACATTTTGATGGTTCTATGTGAATTAAAATTTTGAACTGAAATTGTCATATTGATCATTATGCCATCTTCGTTCATTATTTATTTTTAAAAATGTTCATGTCTTCCAACTAGAAAGCAGGTTGTATAAATGGGTACAATTGTAGTGTACTTCATTATGTACTTTGAAATTTAATATTATGTACTTATATAATTTTTGTACCCAAGTTTGTACCATATTTTTCTTACAACAAATATACAATATATACAATATATACAATATATTATATATATATATATACAAAGCATCAAGGTTTATTTTCAAAAGTAAATGGGCATTTTGTTCGGACCGGTGACCCACCAGCGTTCAGTAATGAAACTAGTCAGAGTTCGTAAACGACCATGAATACTAACCCAATGAAATGAGTCGCATTGCTCAAAAGCATGGGAGAGCTGTTTTATTAGCAAAGGAAGGTTTGCTTTTAAGTGTAATGTGAAATGTAAAATATTGTTAATTAATGTTAATTGTTGTTCAATCAGAAATAAAACAGTTTTTAATTAACAGATTTTCGAACGACTTCAAAAAAAGGAAGAGGTTCTCAATTCGTCTGTGTTTCTTTTTATTCTCTTTTTTTTTATGGAATTAATCTCATGTGTGTTACCTCATAACTTCATACTGAGTGAACCGATTTCAATAATTCTTTCGACATTCGAAAGCTAATGACTGCCGTGTGGTCCCATTTTAATTAAAACATTTGAATTAAAAATCAATAATTATGAAAAATATACATTTGCGTATAACTTTTTTCCCCCATGCATTTGGATCAAAATAAAAACATTGCGTGAAATGCTAATACTAAACCTTTAAAAAAACCCTATTTCATTACTGAATGTGACCGGGTCAAAAACGCCCAGTGACCGTTAAAAGAGATATTACGTTAAACGCATATATCACATTCATTTTTTACATTATAATTGTAAAGTAATAGTCTAGGGCTCGTGTAGGTAAAGCTCTATTTGTCTTATTTTTAATCGGTCTAATCGTTACAAAATAGGAATGTAGAAACCGTGAATTGTTATTCTATTCACGATATGCCATGTATAGAATGGAGTATTACATGTAAAACAGTATTTGTGGTACCAACCTTAATGAAATCAAATTATCTGTACATGGTGTATATGATTGTGCTGTCCCCTCCTTCTCTACCTGTTTGGATGTATTTTTGAATATCGCTATGTAAAATAGTTATGTATAATGGATTACTCACAGAAGCTATTCGAGTTTTGCCGTTATCCGAAACGTTAGGCTTTAGAAGGTTCTTGGTGTTATCAACGTAAAAATATAAAGAGACAGTTTTCATCATGTTGAAGACTAGTTTTCGTGCATTTGCCCGTTTCTATAGTTCTAAAATGTAAGTAACGTGATGTTTTAGTTTATTTACTATTTTTATAATATAGCATGTTAGTTACTAAAATAAGAGTATCCAGTCGTTTCAGATTTTTGATATCTTTGAGAGCGCTAAAAACGTGCGATTTTGATTTTGAACTCTCATGAAAAGATTAAAACACATACTTTAAAAGGAACATTAAATTCAAAGCTAGTCATGGCTTAGGTCATAGGCGGGACAATTTCCCAATCGCAACTTAATTAAATGATTATTACTGCTACTGTTCTTGTTCCAGGTCATCTATTCATGAAAAAATGCCTGTTTTGTACGGAGATGAAGCTTCTCCGCCGGTACGATTTGTATTGATGACTGCTTCTGCTTTAAATATCAAAATGGATTTTCATGAAATTAATTTATTTAGTGGAATGCAGAAAACGGAATTTTATAAAAAGGTAATTATCAACTATTTACCAACAGTCAGTGGGTACAACCAGCAGGTGGTGTAAAAACATGAGATGGTTAGTTCGTTAGTTAAGAGGACAAGGGCAGGGACTGTAAGTGATAGTTAGCACTGTTAGTTGTTGTTAGTAATAGTCCAGTAAGTAACTGCAAGAATGTAAAACAACATGTTACTGCATAGAATGATGCTAGGTAAAACTTGTTCGTGTGTATCAGTTCTTGTCATTTAATAATTATTTGGAATTATGACACCAAATAGTGTGCCAGTTGAGAGGTTAGTGTATACCTACTTAACATTTTGTATTTTTTCCAGATTAATCCACTACAGAAAGTTCCCGCATTAGTTACACAAGATCAAATTATTTGTGACAGTCATGCTATTTGTTTATATCTCTGTGAAAAGCACGACAACCAATCTCTTTATCCAAAAGAGCCTATGATGAAAGCCAAAATAGATGAGATGTTGTTCTTTAATTCTGGAACATTATTCCCGATCGACAGTGCAATATTTGTAAGAAAATGACCTAGACAAAATAACTAAACGAAAACAATTAATCAATTAATAGTTGAATATAATGTTTCTTTTTTCTTACAGACAGATTATTTCTCTGGTAAATGGCCTTTAGATCAAACTAAATTAGATATTCTAAGTTTAGCTCTGGATCATTTGGAGTTACACTTGATTAAAAACAGCTGGTTGACTGGTGAGGAGGTGAGAATAATTTTTTTAGTTAACTACCAATCGATAATATTATTAATATTGATTGATGGAGCTACCATTACGAAGTTATGAGTAAATAAATAAATAATATAACATTCGTTGATATTTATTTCAGATGCGCCTATGTGATATTTGTGTTATGGCAACTGTGACGTCAATTAATCAAATAGTTCCTAAAACAATGAAGCACGAAAATGTTCATAAATGGTTAGGGAAATTTGAAACACTCCCTTTATACGATATCAATAGACGGGGGCTAGAGCGCTTGGTAAAATTCGTGAAAACTTTTGGTAACTTGTAATAAAGCGTCGTAAAAATAAAAATATAAATTTTAATTGTTTTTTTCATTCACGTTCTCCATATTTTACGTTTTTATAATAAATTTTTCGACACCAACATCGCTTAACCTTGTTAGTTTTTTCCGGGATCGTGGTATAATTAAATACATATCTTTTCAAACTCAAATCCTTTTATTCAACAACACAATATATTCCTCCATTACAAAATTTTACAATTCAATCAATGACATTATTTTTTATCTAGCACATATTCAACGCATTCTAAATCTAAATTAAAATATTTTTTTCTTCAGAGGTTTCGGAGGACAGTTCAATTGCCAATATCAATACTCTCCCTCAATTGAACTCCCTCCTAAACCCAACATGACAACAAATCTCTTAAACTTATCTTTTGGTAAAGGCTTGGTCATTACATCAGCTAATTGTTCATTTGTGGCAATATACTTGACATTCATAATTCCCTGCTCTATCTTTTCTTTGACAAAATTATATTTAACGTCTATATGTTTTAATCTTTTTTGATCGGGATTATTAACAGACTTAATTGTGCTTTGGTTATCTTCAAAAATTGTAACAGTATCACATTTAACATTTAAATCTTTAAGTAACTTAATTAACCAACAAGTCTCTACAGAACTTTCACACAACGCAATTAATTCTGCTTCCGTTGTACTTAATGCTACTACATTTTGTTTTTTAGATCTCCATGAAATAGTATTTCCAAAAAGTTTAAAAACATAACCACTAGTTGACTTCCTATCAACATCCCTAGCAAAATCAGAATCAGCATATCCTATCAAACTATTATTGTCCCTATTCCCATAATATATTAGTTGATAATCGACTGTTTTTTTGATATATCTAAAAACTCTCTTTAACGCCTGTATAAGTTTGACACTTGGTTTGCCCTGAAATCGACTTAAATACGAAACAGCTGTAGTTAAGTCTGGCCTTGTATTAATCATGGCATACATCAACGATCCTATCATTGATCTACAATACAATTCGAGGGACATGTCAATATCATTATCTTCTATTTCAAGTAGTATGTTAGGATCCATTGGAGTATCCATGCCTTTACAGTCTTCCATCCCGTATTTAACCAAAACTTTCCGTAAATATTTCGTCTGGTTAAGGCAAATCTTTCCCTCTTCTTTCCTAATTGCCATTCCCAAATAATTTAAATCATTACTTCCCATCATTGATGTATAAGTATCTAGATGGATAATCGAATCCGCGAAGACCTGTCAAAAAAGCTGCGCCAACTATTGGCGCAGAAGTACTTTCCCGCCAATTAGTGCCGATCGCGCCGCTTTCGTGTCACTACGTATTACGCGCGCAATTTAAATAAACAAATAAGAGGGATAACATGACGAAATGTGCTATTAAACTGTGCCGGAATTATAAAGGAAGGGTAAAAAGCTCAAAAAACATCACATATCATAGGCAAGTAACCAATAAACATATTTTTAATTAAATTTCAATTTTGATTTTTATTGTAACCAAATTACGTCATTTTTTTGTCAGTGTTGCTAGTTTCTATTTTTATGCTCCCGACTTAACATCATTTTTGTGGGTATATAAATTGGTTTATGGTTACGTGTATATTATTTAGTTCATGTACTTTTATAAATCGATTAAAGAAAGGTGCTGTTTACCAATACGTTTGTGTTTATTTATAATAATATAACATTAATATTCGTATGTTTATGAGCCCATTTTAATGATTATTTTTGCATTGGGTCGAATAAACCACTTTTAAAGGTACAAGAGTAATGTGAAAAGGAGACGGTCCAAAATTGTATGGAGTCTGGGCCTGGTTTTGTACCAGTGATAAAATAAAATAAAAAAGAAAAATAAACCATTTTTGACTAATCAAATCCACGAACTCATCTATATTTCAGTGCAAAAATTATTTATTAACTCCACGTGACGCAATTATTCTACATAATGGCGGGCAGCAGACCAGAGGATTCATAATTTTTGACGTATGACGTTAGCTGTCAATATGCCTTCTCTATGCTTGAACAATGGCTCGAACTCAGAGTGAAGGACGCCATCTTGCAAGTGTTGCAAGTAGTACCTACCGAATAACTCGAAATTAATTTTATTTTAGCAAGTCATTTATTGCGATTTGTGAATTTATTATATTTTTAATGAACTTTCTGTATTTTTGGTTTTTCATGGTTTAGTGTACAAGATCAGGCCCAAAATGGACCATCTCCTTTATTTATTGAAGTTTTTTTTAATGATATGCATGTAATTAACTTTCCAAGTAATTTTTTTATTAAATTAGATAGGTAACGTAAATAATTGGCTCTTCTTTAATTAAGTTACCACCTCAAATTAAGCTAAAAATTTGAGGGGGGGAGGGGGCTGACGCTCACATCTTCCCCCCACCATTTTTAAATCTAGGAAATGCATACTTTTTTTATTATAAAAAAATCAAGTTTCCAAAAATTATAAAGTGACTACCTCAAATTAAGCTGAAATTTTTTGGAGGAGAGGTTGGTGACTCCCCCAACTTTCCCCCCAAATTACTTTTTCGCTATTGTTAGTCCTGTTTGCCTGTTTGGCTGCATCTTCCGCAGCGCCGGAGATGTCACGATTCAAAATTAGGCCCAAAAATCAAATTAGATCTACTTAAGTTATTTATTTTTTATAATGTAGTTTAAAACACACACACACACACACACACACACACACACACGTCCACACACACATATACATACACTTAAGACTTCGAGCGCTTACACATTAACCAATGAGACCACATAACCTTAAAATTTTTAGAGATTTAGAAAAATAATTTTAAAAAAGTAAGTACTATAAGAGAGCAATATTTAGTTTGGGGGGACGAATGAGAGTGTAGAACCCGTCCTCCCTTCAAATTTTCACCTTAATCTGAGACGGTAACTTTACAATTTTAGAAAAGGAGATGGTCCATTTTGGGCCTGATCTTGTACACTAAACCATGAAAAACCAAAAAATACAGAAAGTTCATTAAAAATATAATAAATTCACAAATCGCAATAAATGACTTGCTAAAATAAAATTAATTTCGAGTTATTCGGTAGGTACTACTTGCAACACTTGCAAGATGGCGTCCTTCACTCTGAGTTCGAGCCATTGTTCAAGCATAGAGAAGGCATATTGACAGCTAACGTCATACGTCAAAAATTATGAATCCTCTGGTCTGCTGCCCGCCATTATGTAGAATAATTGCGTCACGTGGAGAAATATAGATGAGTTCGTGGATTTGATTAGTCAAAAATGGTTTATTTTTCTTTTTTATTTTATTTTATCACTGGTACAAAACCAGGCCCAGACTCCATACAATTTTGGACCGTCTCCTTTCCAACTACAAACTGCGTAAAAAATATTAATTTAATTAACTTAGCTGGTTTATTACAACATTAACATAAACAACTGTAATTAAATTAAGTAGGGTTTTTTATTTATTCATGAAAATAACCACTCCATAAATTAAGTTTAATGTGTGATTTATGGGAAAATTTTAGTAACTGGTATCATTGATCACGCAACATAGACACTAGACGAACGTGAAAAACATCGCCTGCACGCACACATGCTTGATATTGTTGCCGTGTTTTTTTTGTCTTCATTGTAGGGCGACGCTCAATCTACCTATTTATTGCATCATTGCTTCCCATATCTTTCATTCTGAACTTAGTTGCTAAATAAACCTTTACTTTTTCAATTTCTTTCGTTTCTGAACCAAAAATCAACAAATCATCTACATAAAGTAGTATATACACATCATCTTTTAAATATAAACAATAATCGTTTATTGATCGTTGAAAACCATATGCAGTTATGACCTCATTAAATTTTTCATACCAGTATTTCGGTGATTTCTTTAATCCATATAGTGACTTCTGTAATTTTAATACTTGACCATCTGGTATGTGTAATCCCTGGGGGGGTTTCAGATAAACGTCTTCATCTATACGTCCATAGAGAAATGCTCCCTTGACATCCATTTGGTGAATGTTATAATTCCTATGTGCTGCAACTGATAGCAAAATTCGTAATGTTTGTAACTTTAAAACCGGTGAATAAATGTTTTCTAAATTTTCTCGTTGCTGGAATCCTCGAACTACTAATCTGGCTTTGTAAATTTCTTTATTTCCAACTTCTTTCCTAGTAAATATCCATTTTGTATCTATTAACTTTTTATTAATCGGTGTTGGTACTAATTTCCATGTTTCACTTTCCTGTAATACGGATATTTCTTCTGCTATTGCTTTTTCCCATTCCTTTTTATCATTTCTATGTTGTATTTCATCAAAATTACATGGAGCATCTATTTGACCTGCAAGTAAAGCAAATAATATGTCTCCTGAATCTTCCTCATCTAATAGATAATCCATCTGCCACCTTGGCTTTTTAATATTTCTTCTAGGTCTCTCTTCCTTTCTAGACTCCTTATTTATTTGACTATCTATTATTTCTTCCTTTGCATCTTCAAAAATATCTTTATTTTCTTCTATATTTTCTACTATCGACTTATTCTCTGTAGAACTCTTTTCTTCCACTTCCATTTCTTTCTCTGATGATGCTGTCTCTTTTTCTAATTCAATTTCTATTTCGTCCATTTGAGGTACGTATCCATTAGATTCACAATTATCTCTTGACTTCTCATCAAATATAACATTTCTTGCGTGTACCGTTCTATGTGTTTCAGGATCAAATAATATATATCCAGTTGAAGAATATCCTAGCATAATCATTTTTCGCCCAGTATTGTCAAGCTTCTGTCTGCACTCTTTAGGCACATAATTATATGCAATACTACCAAAAACCCTCAAGTGTGATACATCCGGTTTTCTTCCTTCCCACATCTCACTTGCAGTTTTCTCTCTTAATGCCGATGGACTTCTGTTCGTCACATACGCCGAATAAAGAACTGCATCTCCCCAAAACTCTTTATCTAATTTAGAATCCAATAAAATTGTTCTTGTTTTCTCCATTAGCATCCTGTTCATCCTTTCCGCTACGCCATTCATTTCTGGATTATATGGAACAGTATATTGCATTATAATTCCTTTATTGTTACAAAAATTTTGAAATTCTCTATTTACGTATTCTCCGCCGTTGTCGCATCTAATTTTTAATATATTTGTATTAAAATGATTTGTGACTTGATGATAATATTGCTTAAATTTCTCAAAAACTTCACTTTTATTTGTTATTAGGTATATCATTACAAAGTGTGTGTAATCGTCGATAAAAGACACGAAGTACCGATAACCATTTCTTGTAGGGGGATTTATTGGTCCACAAACATCCGTATGAACCAATTCTAATGGTCTAGTTGCTCTATGCCCTTTTTTGTTAAACGGTAGTCTTGTCATCTTTCCAGTCAAACATTGTTCACAAAGTATATCATTGCTATCTTTTGTAATATCCCCTAATCCGTCTACCATATTATGCCGCTTCAATAAATGTAAATTTTTAAAACCTAAGTGACCGAAACGTCTATGCCATAAATTTATGTCATCAGTATTCGCGTAATCACATTCCAACATATTTACTACCAATTTAACCGTATATAGCGAACCCTCTAAATTGCCTATCATGGAGATGTTATTATATTTGTATACTCTTACCTTACCATTGTAAAATTCTATTCTAAAACCAGCCTTTTCCATTTTTGATACAGACAATAAATTCTTTCTTAAATCTGGAACATAATATACATTTTTAATATCAAAATATATCTCCCTTCTACCAACAAAACATTTAACACTAATATTACCAATACCTATTGCTTGTAACATAACATCATTTTTAGCTGCTGCAATATTCCTAGGGTTACTTAACTTAGTATAGACTTTAAATAAATTTCTATCATTTGTTATATGATCAGAACATCCTGAATCTATACACCATGTAGTAAGTCCACTTTCACCTTGAGTAATTAATACCTCGTTATCAACTTCATTACATATCTTATTCTCAAATTCATTACTTACGTGCCATTTAGGATTGGGCCTTCTGGATTGTCCTCTAAATCCTCTTCCTCTAGTCTGATTATATTCCTTGAAACCTGGCGCACGTCCTTCATAATCAAATCCTTGATGTTGCCCTGTTCCTTGGAATCTGTTGTTTGAATTTGAATTTTGTCCATTTTCATAATATCTTTGTCCTCTTCCAGCTACTTGTCCTCCTCTGCTATTTAAATATCTTCCTCTTCCACGAAAGTCTCTCCCTTGATGTAAACATTCGAACTTCTTGTGACCAGGCAAGCCGCAATTATAACATAAAAAGGCATTATTCATGACTTCGTCACATCTTCCTTTTTTCCTCTTTTCTTCTTCACCCAATAATCTTTCTTTTACAAAATCCACTTTCAAATCACCCATAGTTTCTAAAGTCGTAATTACTATCTCATAAGATTTGGGCATACTTAACAAAATATAATTTACTTTTTCATCATCTGTTAATGGAGAGCCTGCGTTTTTTAACTTAGTAAATATTTCTTCCAGTTTTGTGAAATGAGATTGTAAGTCGTATTTTTCGTTAAATTTTATTTCCATTAGCTGGCGTCTCATGAATAGCTTACTTCTTGTGTTCTTTTTCATAAAATTTTCACTTAATTTTTTAATCATATTAAACGCCGTTTCCTCTCCTTTAATGTATTCTAGATGTGAATCAGCTACTGAATTTACTATGATACATTTCGCTTTTGCTTCCTGTCTTCTGTTATCTTGTACTTTAGCGAAATTTTCTTCTTGAATAGCTTGCAAGCATTCTTGTTCATTCAGTATTATATTTAGTCTATATAACCATGAATCAAAATTTTCGCCGTTAAATTGCTTTAGTTTCATTTCTTGACTTTGTGATGCCATTTTGTTTTTCTTTTTCACTTTTTTACGAATCCCGAAATTACAACAATAAAATACTTTCAAACCTTCGTCTCTTCTTTTTATCCTTTTAATTTAATAACCACGCTCTGCTACCACTGTTAGTTTTTTCCGGGATCGTGGTATAATTAAATACATATCTTTTCAAACTCAAATCCTTTTATTCAACAACACAATATATTCCTCCATTACAAAATTTTACAATTCAATCAATGACATTATTTTTTATCTAGCACATATTCAACGCATTCTAAATCTAAATTAAAATATTTTTTTCTTCAGAGGTTTCGGAGGACAGTTCAATTGCCAATATCAATAAACCTTAGTACTTATGTTAGAAAAGAACGGTTGTAAGGATAATTTTTAACAATATAATATACCAAATTCAACGCACACAATTAGCTATAACTCAAAAACTACTTGTCAGAAGCCGTTCAAATTGAAATGGGGCCCCACGATAAAACTAGCTTCCAAATATAAGGTAAGTAATAAAGAAATTCAGTGAAATATTACATTGCCAAGACAAATCGAAGAATGAAAAAACAAAATGTTCTCTTCCACATATTTGAAAAACATTTGAAGACCTAGGGCCTAGGGCATCGTAACGTAACCTTTTTTTGTCGTAAGAATGTGGTAACAATTCATGATTTTTAATCTGTGTGGGACATAATCAAAATTATTCCATGAGGTTTATTTGTTGCCATTTAAATAAAACTGAACTTGAATAGGTACCTAGTTGCGCATCACTATGCTAAAATGAAATGTCAAACCTCTAGTCCTTGCGCTTCTATTGATTGGTCGACGAGGAGATGTGAAAAATGGCTGCCTTGCCTTCTCCCACTCAGGTAGAAATCGTAGAAATTTAATTAATTGTGTTACATTATATTTATGTGTACCAGTTTATTATAAAGTTTAGTAATCTTTCTATGCTGAAGTGTAGTTTTTATTACTGGCCGGCCCAAGGAAACCATGAAAATTAGGGTGTTGAAGTGCTATGAACCCGAAGACCAGTCTACATTGATTGAAATTACAAAATTGTAACAGTTTTAAACATGAATAACGATAAACTATTACTCGGAAATACAGTGCTGTGTTTTTTGTATGTGCTTGCGTAATATTCGAAGGCGTAGATCAAATATTGCCAGTAAATTTGTATAGTTTTTGCGCGAACATTGAACGTCATGTAGTGATGATATGTCACACCCATTCTTTGATGAAAAATATTGTCTCAGTGTAAAAGAATTGTGCGTTTTCCGATCTGAAAATGTGGCTTGAACCGTTGCAGGTGGCAGGGACCCACAGTTCTATATATGAGGCTTATTATCACCAAGTAAGTACTGATCATTTTGTAAAATTGTTTTACTTTCACAAAACTGTTATTACTCTTAAAATTATCTTTATTAATACGCAAACGTACCCTTAATAGTTGGTCCTATAATTAGTTGCAGGCAAATGTATATCTTGTAGTTAATTGTATTGATTAACCATAATATTTAGTTATAAAGACCAGTCCCTAAAACGCAGTAATTATTTTCTCTGGCAGTAGGAACACATCGGAAATGTCATTACTTGTCAGATATTGAATATCTTTAATTTTGGGTTGCGTTGCAGACGAGTAGCTCATAAATAGCATTGTGTGAGAAGTGCCTTATAGAGTATGTTTATAGCAGTAGTTCTAAATTTTTAAATTACATAGTTTGTACATAAAATGCTTTAATTCCAACATAATAGAAATAATCAGTAATGCAGTATTTTTGTGTTTATGTAATAAAATACAGTATTACTGCCATGTATACAAAAATTATAATTTATAACAAAATTATTCCAAATATAATTTTTTTATCCATATACCTCATTTTTATGTTACTGCATCATGACTATAATACATCTGTAAAGGATTGAAACATAAAATATAATTTGAAAACTGTATTTAAAATGTTTAAGCCATTTCTGTGATAAGTAGGACAAAGTGCTCAAAAAATACCCCTAATTTGTTAAATATATAAACAATATAAACAATATAAACGCTAACACACTCATACCCCCGCAGTAGGTTACTAGGTACCTGTGTCACGGGCGGCATGGACTACACATGTAACACATTACAATTACACCCATGACCCGAGTACAAATATTTATCTGCCACATAAATATCTGCCCCGGCCAGGAATCGAACCCGGGACCCCACGCGTCGCAGGCAGGGTCGCTACCAACTATGTCAACTATGTCAACATCTTATGTGTATAATATGAATTGAATAGCAGCTCTTGGAGTATGAAATATTCTGGGGTAATAATATAATGGTGACATATATTATATAATGTATAATTGATTATTATAGGTGGACCCCAATGGCTCGGGCGCAATACAGGCGCTGGACGCAGCACGTTTCCTGAAGAAGTCTCGGCTGAGCGATGTCGTGCTCAGCAAGATATGGGATCTCTCAGACCCCACCGGCAAGGGGTATTTGGACAAAGTGAGTTAACACCCAATTTGACTATTTGTTTTTCTCTTCAGTGCATATATTTCAATATTATACATTAAAATGCAGCATTACAGTAGCCAGAATGTGTAGTGCAACTTACAACCTATCAAGGAGTATTTGAACTTCTCTTAAATAATATATCTCTTAAATATATATAAATCAATTTTAAGGACCCCAACATTAAGTTTTAAAATTCATATTGTTCTGGCAAATGGTATCAGGGTGTGTTAGATGGGTTTGTAATGGATATATTAATAATGCATTAGATTGCATGTTCTAGAAATAAATAAGTCATTATCATTATTATTTGATAAATGTAAATACAGTCACATTTAAGGCAACAATAAATACATTATAATCCTTGTAACAATGATTTGCTTTAAAGTGGTGGCAGTCCACGCTCAAAAGCTTTC
Source organism: Hesperia comma (assembly GCA_905404135.1). Taxonomy (NCBI): domain Eukaryota; kingdom Metazoa; phylum Arthropoda; class Insecta; order Lepidoptera; family Hesperiidae; genus Hesperia; species Hesperia comma. The sequence goes on from FR990031.1 coordinate 749,405, forward strand.
CAAAATTGATAGTGATCTATACCAAATGTTCTACTTTTAGATAATATGCATCTTTTTATACAACATGGTACATTCATACTGGCTTTTCATTTAGTTATGTATGAATAGATAACTTATTGTCCAATAGCTAGCAGCTAGCACCAATCTTCAGTGATTAATCAAAGTAAGCAACAACAGGCTTAATTTTATAGGTGATGGCTTATGGTAATATCTTGATTACTTCTATTTTCACATTGTAAGGACGATTATATTTGCGAAAAATGCTATTAGAGCCAACCACAACTACACGGTCAAGAGTGAAACAATGTCGAAGAAGAGCACGGTTCTGAAGGCTCTTAATACTGTTGGTCCGCCTTGTTACTACTTGGAAGCAGTTGCTAAGTAGGTGGTAATCTGGTGTAGCAATTTGTTACATTTGGGTTAACTTCTAATTACTTAACAAATTCATACTGGAGCACAATGAGACTGACTTCTCAGACATGAGAAGAGACCCGTGCTTATTAGTGAGCCCTTAATAGGATGAAGTCAGATTATAGTGTTTCCATTTGTAAGCAGTAAGTGAATATAGAATTTCATGTGTGTGAAAATCTGCTTATCTCAAGGAATTTAGTGAGATAAAGTCAAAGTGTGTAATGTAAAAAATTCAGTGGATACAAGAGATACCCTTATCACTTCTTACAATGGCTGTGTAGTTCATGTGTCTTGAGTTTTATCAAGAAAATGTTCTAAGTGAAATTGAATTTACATACATAACTTTTCATTATGGCTTTTTTGGTTGAATTTGATAAATGACAAAATGAAAATAGTCTAGTATTTTTGTCTGTCATACTAATTTTAACTCTTTATTGGCCCACTATTGAGCAGTGGCCTCTTTTCATCATCGAAGAGTCCTAGAGTTATTCCTCCATGCTGCTTGAGTGCAGATTTGGTCAGCATAAGTGCCATAAAAATATAATTGTGGTTTTGCTCAACTTACGATTCAGTTTACATAGTAAGTTTTTATGAACTTGGCTTTTTATTATATTCTTGAAGTCAATCATGAATATTTTACATCAATAAACTGATGTAAAAGTGTGATCTTGTTAAAATTCCACCTTGGTTGAAAGGCGAGCAATAGTAATATTTGGTATGTACATACATATGAGAATGAAGGACTGCTCACATTAAATCAATTAATTCCAACTTGATCAATTCAACTCATAGAAAGGTATTGAAATATGTGCTTTATAAATTGCTCTTTATGGTTGAATTTTCGGTCGGGTTCGAGGTTGCCGTAGTTACAAACTTAATGATTTTATTGAACATTCAACCTTAACGAATATGACACAAAGTATATATTTCCAAAGTTTTCGTGTGAGTTGAATGGAGTTGATGCAATGTGTGCAGACGTTGATTCACTGTAACCTTTTGAATTCACGGTTTTCGTCGTCATTAGAGAATATAAAGTTGGCAAACCATGAGTATGTCAAGTAATGAATGCATAATTGAACCCGCGCGGTGCTATGTGCTAATTGACCCTGCACGGTATGCCATGGGCCAGTGCAATCTGAGCTATACCTATTTATAAGGAAACTAGTAACTTGCTCTTATGTATTTCGTACTGATTGAAATGAGATAAACCCAAAATTTAAAAGTTAAAATTACTATGTAAAATATAAATACGAGTATGTTGTTTTGGGATTAGCGCGTACAAAAGCGCTGATAAAAAATTTAACACACCGTTAAGTCATTTAAGTATTTCATTGGTTTGAAATAAAATATTCATGAAGTTCAATTATCGGCACCAAATTCAAATTAGCAAGAAACAAAATGTCACTCTTAAGATATTAAACAGACAACAGATAACTAGCTCTTGATAGATAACTATACTAGATAGCTCTTGCTTTGCCTAGACAAAATGTGGAGACGGAATTAGTTAAATTAATGTTTTTTTTGCTACTCTGAATTCAACAGTAGTCAGGCAAAACGGCATTAAAATTCTATCCAAAGCGGAATAAAAGTAACTAGACTAACCAAAAACTAGACAGACCAAAAATATCAAAGAAGTTATTGTCGGATTTGCTATGTTAATAAAATACTTTGAAAATTAATATTTTTTCATAAATATCTTCTATCTACAGCCATGATCAGCTATAGGTTTTATATGTAAGGTAAGTACTGTCGTTATATACTCGCTAGACTACATTGTACAGTCTAACATATTATATAATTATGTTAATAAAATGTCTCCCGATAGTTTGACATTGTGCCGGAGAGGGCAATGGAAGTGTACTTTTGAACTTTGCGTGCTCCATCGATCGCTGCCGACGGATTATGCAAGTAGGGTTGACTCCTTCCAGTAAGTGCCTAAAGATCACTTGACTTTGGCAACGTCATAAAATTGATTGCAAATTAATGAATACTTGATGATTTGGTCTTTAAAAAAATAGTAGCGTTGATTGGATATAAGCCATTTTACTTTAGTTTAAAATATTTTGCAGGTTAGTGTCACTCTATACTGTATTTACTAACAAGTTGTGAAACTACTTTAAACTACTAATTCAAAAATCTTTGCATTTCTTTCGTGAAATTTGACATTTAACGAATGCTATGACGCGGTGTTTATGATGGTTTCAGTGCACAATAAAAAAAATTCTGGCCACTTCACTATTTGCCCAATTTGACATATAAATTAAAGTACATACAAAACGTATTATGTATTTACATTTTAACATGCAAACTTTCATAATAGCTGACCTGCATATACATTATTTGCCCGTTGGTTTTATATCAAAAAATGTACGAGTGACAACCCTAAATGCAATAGAGTAATGGAGACTAATAAAAATCAAGAGCTCTATCTCTTTAGTAAATTAAGTAGATTATATTTATTCTTTACGGAATACCTATGTTATTTAGAACCTTCAGCTAATAACGCTTTCATTGAATTGAATTCAGCATCCTTACCCCCTCCCCTATGGATCATGAGCTGGGTATGCCTATTGACTTTCAATCTCGGGTTAGTGACACATCTGTAATTGACTTCCAGTGTGGTGGTCATTAAATCCATACTCTCCACGCGAAATCTCGCCATAAAATAGACTTTATTGGCACTCTAAGTGGTCATAAGCTATTAATTTTTAGCCTTTCGTATGGACGGATTATGATGTCGTAATACTTTATTGCTTTACTGTACTTTGAACCAGCGACCTGATTACCGTCAAAATCAATGAAATATACTTGATAGGTCCTGGTTCTTAGGATAGCTGACTTGAGACCTGGCAATACAGTAGGTATACAGTACATGTACGATATGTTTCTTCCTACTATCCTACTAATATTATAAATGCGAAAGTTTGTAAGGATGTATGTGAGTGAGTGAGTGAGTGTGTGTGTGTGTGTGTGTGTGTGTGTGTGTTTGTTGCTCTTTCACGCAAAAACTACTGAACGGATTTTCATGAAACTTTGCAGTAATATAGCTTAGACATTGGAATAACATAATTTGTTAAAATTTATAGAGATTTTTAAAGGGACTGGTTCCCCGAAGCGAAGCGAGGGCGGATTTACTAGTAGTACTTAAATAAATGTGTTTTGCCATCCAAGGTAATGTCGTCACAGGGTTGGTGTCTCTCATTCGTTACCAGAGGGATTAGTGGCCAATCCAAATGCCAAATTTTTATACCGACGGATTAAATATTGATATTGTAACCATAATAACCAAGTTATTGGCACTAGCGGTCATCATCTAATTTCTTTTCAGGCGTAATTCTAGGGTGAGCTATCTAGTTCGTTTACTGCGAACTGCACGCGGATATACTTTAAATTGATTTTAAACACAATGTAAACCCCACTTTGGTATCCTTAGGGGTAGAATACAACACCCTTTTTAGTTCACCTCTCTTGGTCATAATATATTTAGGTATTACCTGCCAAATATCTTCCTGGATGAGTAGGTAGTTAGGTACTAAGTAGAATATTAATAAATGTACCTACCTTTTACTAAATTAACTTTCCTCAGCATTTCACTAAGTTCGGAGAACGCTAGCACTGGTCGTTTGCAGAAAATGATTAAAAATCCCAAATGTTTTCAATGGAATTAAGGCGGCAAACGGGATGCCATATTTACGGGGAATGCTAAATAGGCAGTGAATTTTCTGAAGCATTTATATTATTATTATTTATCCGAGAAAGACTTTGGGTACTTATGGATAAATGTTTTCGAGTTCTCAACGCACGCCTTACGCAACATATCCACTTAGTTAATCCTCGATAGCCGATGGCACAGTTAGTTGTTGCAGTAACGACTTGAGAATCGGCCGATGCCAAGTACTATCGAGCGACCCGTGGAGGATACATTGCCAAATTTAATTCCTACGTTTCTAGTAGGCATTTATTAACCCCTTTTTAGGCCGCAAAATAGGAATGAAAATGTAATTGTTTTTAAGCGAAGAAGAAATTACTTGTTATGATCCGATTTATAAGACTTTGTGGTGGAGTTAATTCCGGCGTGGAAGCTTCCGACAAGTTTTAGCCCGGGAATTTCATTTCATTTTATAAAATGCGGTGAAATGCCGGTTAGCCTCGCGCTGTAATAAGCTTCTGTAGTTAGTCTTTTTCACTTTCATTAGTTATAATGAGATTCATTGACAACAAAAAGTCCTCGTTTTCGTTTATGTATTTTTTTAAGTTTATTGTTTTTAGGGTTCCGTACCCGAAGGGTAAAACGGGACCCTATTACTGAGACTTCGCTGTCCGTCCGTCCGTCTGTCACCAGGCTGTGTCTCATGAACCGTAATAGTTACATAGTTGAAATTTTCACAGATGATGTATTTCTGTTGCCGCCACAACAACAAATACTAAAAAACAGAATAAAATAAATATTTAAGTGGGCGACCATACATTCGACGCCTCAGCGATAGTTTAGTTACCTTTCGGTCCAAGAGTGCGTAATATGTGGCTACAATAAAACAATTAAATATTTAAGTGAGGCTTTCATACAACAGACCAGATTTTTTTGGCGTTTTTATAAATAATGGTACGGAACCCTTCGTGCGTGAGTCTGACTCGCACTTGGCCGGTTTTTTATTTATAGGTTTAGGCGTATCCTGCATATAATATTATTAAGTAGAAACCCTCACTTCGCTTCGGGAAACTTGTTGCTCCGCTCCTATTGGTCTTAGCGCGACGTTATAAAGCCTTCCTCAATAAATGGATTATTCAAACACGTAAATATTATTAAGGAATAATAGGTTAAATAAATCAGAAATAAGATGGTGCTAACCTGTCACAAAATAGCAAAACCGAGGTATCGGAGTTGAATATAATTGTTCTTATTAATTTAAAAGTAATATTGCAGCAAAGGAACCACGAGCACTCGTTTGATATCGTAATGAATGTATCTGTCCAAGTGGCTGAGTGGCGTCGCCGGGCGAGGATGTTTGGTTACAGTGGAGATAGCGGCTTATCGCTCACAGAACTGTTTCAATGTATAGTATAAATACACGTCAATTTACTTTTTTGTCAACTGTTTGCATTTTGTGAGTGTTGTACGTATAGTGCCTAGTTGTTAAGTGAGTATTCACACCTGGTGATGTTGAGTTTATGTTGTGTATCCCTGAAGATTATGGTTGACAGGACTTAATCAAGCATTATGTTTGATTTTTAAATCTCAACGTAATAACGAATATTTGAAGTTGAATATACGAGTTGTCATATTTGAAGGACTGTATCATAATTAAACAATGCTTGAATGTTCAGTGTGGTGAAAGAGTTAGTAGATAATCTGAGTGCTGATCCTTCGCAAACATACAGAAAGATGTATAGGTTATACTTATAGCTGTCAAAAGACTGTATCTCTTACCAATCAGTAACAGTAACTGTACAGCTGTTGCGAGGTTTATTTATCTTGTATGTCGTAATACTCGTATCTAACACAATTTTATCTAAGTATGTGAATTGTACGGTTGTCGCAATATTTTTTTTAAATGTAAACAGCAGAGAAAAATCAAAACATCTGATGGTTCGTTTCACCGTCTGATGTTTAGTTTTTCGTATTTACCTACTTTTAATTCTCGACCTGACTTACTAGCCCTTATTATTCGGTAGCATGCAAGAGTTACATAATGGGGATCTGATGCAGGGTAGGTACCTACCGTGTTGACTAATCTAGCTCTTATTATTCGGGAGCATGCAAGAGTTACATGGGGATCTGATGCAGGGTAGGTACCTACCGTGTTGACTAATCTAGCTCTTATTATTCGGGACCATGCAAGAGTTACATGGGGATCTGATGCAGGGTAGGTACCTACCGTGTTGACTAATCTAGCTCTTATTATTCGGTAGCATGCAAGAGTTACATGGGGATCTGATGCAGGGTAGGTACCTACCGTGTTGACTAATCTAGCTCTTATTATTCGGGCGCATGCAAGAGTTACATGGGGATCTGATGCAGGGTAGGTACCTACCGTGTTGACTAATCTAGCTCTTATTATTCGGGCGCATGCAAGAGTTACATGGGGATCTGATGCAGGGTAGGTACCTACCGTGTTGACTAATCTAGCTCTTATTATTCGGGAGCATGTAAGAGTTACATGCGGTACTGATGATGGGGTAGGTAATGATGACGCAGGGTACTGACGATAGTGGGCGGTTGTTGCAGGCGGGGCTGTTCGTGGCGCTGAAGCTGGTGGCGCTGGCGCAGGCCGGCAAGGACATCAACATGAGCAACATACACTCGGAAGCGCCGCCGCCCAAAGTGGTGAGTGTCGATGTTTGTCGTCAAACAGATACTTTTATAATCTATTCTTAAACAGCGAACTAAAAAATGCATAGAAGTGTAACTACCGATCAAAAATGACCCCACGAAACGGGAGCCGCGGTAGGCGGTGCTTATAACGCGGCACCACTTCAACGTCAGTCACATCTCTGACGATCTTGACAGCGCACATTTGAACGACTTTACGCTTTTATTTATTCAAAATGCCCTCGTGCGTTGTTAAATGGTGTAAGAATAATTCAGAGGATCATTTAAAGAATAATGGTATCACTTTTCATAGGTAAAAAAATCAATAAGTTCATTTAAACGTAAAATTATTGCTCGCGTTTATGGATGTTATTATGCCAAATGAGACTAGTAAGTTTTATAGTCATGAAATCAAACCTTTTATTTGTATTTAAAGTCAAACCTAATAAATAAATAGCTAACAAGATGCAAGGTGATTGTGTTATTTAAAAAAAGTTAAAGTAAAAGTTTGACAAACTTTCATTTTAGACGTGACTTAGAGACACAATAGTTCAAAATATTGTTAAGTTTTGTTTACGCTCATTAAAAATAAATATGTATCTTCTGTTAAATATCTGTTAAATGTGATGTTTCCGTGTTCGTATCCGTTACCAAGAAGTCATTGGGTTAAATCCATTATAAAATATCAAAGGTTCGATGGTTTTCATAATTTCATAAAACGAAATATTTATCACTGAAAGTTGAAGTTAAAAGTTAAAGTTGTCATTCGAACTTATTTCTCAAGATAAAATACATTCGAGGTGTTGTTCACTCACTGACTAGGGTCACATAATAGCGCTATTCAATTGTACTTGTTTGTTAAACTATTAACAATTTTTATTTTGTTTTCGAATAATAATTCGAAATCATTCCCGAGATACAGATTTTTATAGTTTAATAAAGAGACGTTCATTATTTATAATTTAATAATTATTTTATACTAATCTTACGAAAAATAAATATTATTTTTATGAATAGTTAATATTACTGGTTCCTTACGGCATTTAAACTATCATGATTGTAATGGTTACTATGGTTACGCTGTCTGCCAATCACGCCTAGCTTGAGGCTTTATCTTTGACTTCAAGTTCAAATTAGGAACTTCTTGTGGTTTGGGTCACGTGACTAATTTGGTGCCATATTGGAAAGACTGTTTCTAAGGAAGGGCGGCCTCTATGCTTTTTCTGCTCGCTGTTCTTAAATTGTCTGTGGTATGTTGGAACTTATGGTTTCTTTATGCAGGATGCGCTTGCTAGTTCCTGATTTTCAAATTCGCGTGCATTGTTAAGACTACGAGTAAATGACCTGTAGATATCAGAGGTGGAAAAACCAAGTTACTCCACTGTAGAACCTACCCGCTTATACTGAGAATATTTTAATTGTAAATGCAAAATAAAATTTAATGTCAAACCGGAATCACGTTATCGAAATTTTCTTCAATGCTCGCTAATATTCAAGTTCTGAATTTGAACGGCACTGCATCTCTTTTTTATTGGAAGATCTCCCATTGCTAAAATGACATGAAATAAACGACTCGTGTCTGTTCGTGTGGCAGGGCGAGCTGCCGAAGGTGCCGCCGCCGTCGGCCGCGTCGGCCGCGTCGGCCGCGTCGGCCGCGCCGCATGTGCCGCAAGCGCTGGTCGGCGACTGGAGCGTGAAGCCGGCGGAGCGCGAGAAGTACAGTCAGCTGTTCGACTCGCTGCAACCCAGCAATGGACTTATCCCCGGGAACAAGGTTAGTGGCATTGACAGCTAATTGGATTTGAAAAGGATGTGTCATAAGTGGTACGGCCATGGAGCAAATATAGAGAGGAGACGTTGTATGTACATTTTTCTATGAAAGATCGCGTGACGATTTGCGGGGCGAGGGGGATAAAGAAATGGGCGGGATAATCGACTTTACTACGTAGTTCAACTACCTCACACTAGATGGATTTTAAATACGGCCGTGTTTTTGTTGTTGTAAGTAGTTGTCGATAGATGGCGCTGTTTACAAAATGATTATAAAAAGTAGAAAAATAATATTTTGGTGGTACAAATTCTTTAGGAATTAATGTAGGACGAATTTCAGTACGTATGATTATCAAGATATAATAATTGTTAGCTCTACGCACCTATGCATTTTTATTTCGCCTGATACAAAGTATCGCCATCTAACGTCAAGTAGAAATTTATTTGGTGAGCGCCGTCAGTAGACTGACTTAAGGCCACGCCCACTGTGATGACGTCAGGACCTAGTTGAGTTACAGTGCACAGTTGTTTAGGGCGTCTCCTCTCTATATTTGCTCCATGGGTACGGCAAATTTAACAGTAATAGATGCTCAAAAAGGTTGTTAAGGTAAGGGTGCCTGAACTTGTCGTATTTATTGGACGACACATTATGTCCTTATGGTTGGGTATGTATGTTGCTTATCCCATGAATTTACAAATGCTCCCCCACCAGCATTCCTATTCCGTGGATGGCATGTGGCTTCGTAATCACGGCCACTACTAAATTGACTACTAGGTTGTCAATGTAATCATACATATTTACTATGTTTGATTTGTAGCTAATCTATAAAATTTGTCCGTGGTAATGTCGCCAGGTAAAAGGAGTACTAATGGAGTCAAAGCTGCCGTTAGAGACGCTGGGCAAGATCTGGGACCTGGCCGACCAGGACAAGGACGGCATGCTCGACAGGCACGAGTTCATTGTGGTAAGTACGGGAGGATGATATTGGTTCTGGAATTTAGGGCAAGGTCAGTCAGCCTCAAAATTTATTCTGCTTATGATGCGGGTGTTCTCGTGACAAAACTGAAGAGGATCTAACTAAGTTGGTGTTATCATCCAGACAACATGGTCGGTTACCGTTTGGTGAGGTCGTCTCTGACCATAGAATTTTAACTGTAAGAGTGATATGGCCCTGACAGCTTTTGGATCCTTAATGAATATATGAGACCAACCTGGATTAATTGAGGGTTTATTAACTATTTTTTTTAAAATTAAGAACATAATAAATTTTGAGACTAGGTCACTGAAATCTGACTGATACTGATACTTTGTTGCAATAAATGCCAATACTATATTTTCCCAACCCCCAGGCGATGCACCTAGTATACAAGGCGCTGGAGAAGCACGCGGTGCCGACGACGCTCCCGCCGGAGCTGCGCGCGCGACCGGCGCGGCCGCCGTCCCGCCCCCCGTCCCGCCCCCCGTCGCGCCCCCCCTCGCGCCCGCCGTCGCCGCAGCCGCGCGCGCCGCCGCCGCGCCCCGGCCCGCCGCCGCAGCCGCAGCCGCAGTCGAACGCGTCGCTGCTGGAGGGGCTGCTGGATCTGTCTAGTGTGAGTGTTTGTGTGTGTAGTGTGTATAGTATGTAGTTTGTGTGTATAGTATGAAGATGCAGTGGCGATGTAAGGGATGATAGCGAGTAGGGTAATGCCGTAGTCGTTAAATTATGGCCCGCGGCCGGTACCTGTGCGGCCAGCGGCCATCTTTGAAGCGATGGGGATGGACTGACGGAAAGGCGTACTAGACGGTGCATGCCGGCTCTCATACCGATAGCAAAAGCCATGATAGTACTTATAAAGGTATAAAGGGCCCCTGGTCAGGCTCTATCCCGAAGAGTGTGTCTTTGTGATGTCGTTAGCAAAGTGTGAAAAGTCTTATCAGACCTATTTTAATTAACTTGTTATGAATTTTCTTCTTTCACCTTACCTTCTTTATATGGTCCTTTTTTGAAACAGTGGCGAATGAATTAATATATATTTTTATTAGACTAAAGATAAATTATTTGAGTTAAAAAAAATCAATTCCCAAGCACATTAAATTTGATGGTGTATGTTCATGCAACAATACACCAACTTCAATTTGTGGTCTGACTTTCAAATGAAACTAATCGAGATGCCGTGTCGGTTGCAGCCGCCGTCGTCGTCGCCGGCGCCGCTGGGGGCGGGGCTAGGCGCGGGGGCGGGGCTAGGCGCGGGGGCGGGGCTGGGCCCGAGCGCGGCGGAGCGCGCGCAGTACGACGCGCAGTTCGCGGCGGCGGACGCGGACCGCGACGGCTTCGTGTCGGGCGCCGAGATCCGCGGCGTCTTCCTCGACAGCGGCCTGCCGCAGCCCACGCTCGCGCAGATATGGTACCGACGCTGCCCTCCCTTATTGATTATATAACTTCTGTCATACGATTTTAATAAAAGTAGCAATTTTTATGCATGTAGTCGACGATGGGATGAGCCATCTGATGTGTGAGTGATCACCGCGCCCATGGACGATACAAAAGGTTATACTGATGCTACGTCGCCAAGGAAAGAATAGAGAACAAAGAATGTACTCGCTCTCTTGCTTCCAGCCGGTCACGCTATTATGTCGTTTGGTGGCAAACCAAAGCAAGAGGATGCTACGTAACTAAGCATCACTAACTAAGCTTCACGTGAGCTCACGCGCTCACCCCTACATGACTCATTTTCTTTCGTCTAAAGTATGGTAAGGTTGTCTCTAAGTTTTTAAATCTGTGGTTTTAGGGCATTGTGCGACACGGACAGCACGGGCAAGCTGTCGCGCGACCAGTTCGCGGCGGCCATGTGGCTGGTGGGGCGCGCGCTGCGCGGCACGCCGCCGCCCGCCACGCTGCCGCCCGGCCTCGTGCCCGCGCGCCCGCTCGCCGCGCCGCTCGCCGCGCCGCTCGCCGCTCCCCTCGCCGCGCCGCTCGCCGCCCCGCTCGCCGCGCCGCTCATACAGGTCAGTGAAGTTATTACCGCACATAGGCTATGAGCAGTTAGTTGTAAAATATCACATTCTTGATATTTGTAGACATCGTTGGCAAAATTGCGTACAATTTCCCACTCTGTATGTTTTTTCTATTCTTCATCCATTGTCTTGTATGGTGTCGTGAGGTTATTTTGAAAAGCATTCCTCAAGTTTCTAGAAGAGTAAGATGGGTAAAGGAAGGGTTTAGACTAAAACTAAAGGATACATACACTTCAATATATTTTTTGCCACAGACACCTTAATATCAAAGCAAATCAAGTACGCGTATCATTTATCGTCATATTAGAGAGTTGAAATTTAAGACGTATGGCGTAGCTTAGACCGTAGCACCCTGGCCGCGTAGTGCAGGGCTACCGCTAGCACCAATAGACTGGCGCCCGCTACGGGCCGCCCGTAGGCCCGCCACGCGGCCCGCCGCACCTCCAGCTTGACCACCCCTGCCAGGGCGGACGACTGCCAGCAACTGGACAAAAGATTATGTCTCTGATACCTACTCGAGATATTTTTTCATGGTCTTCATCGCTACAATAAAAGCATTTTTAACATTATTTTATCTTTAAACACTTTATGATCGAAACGCAAGTGACGTCACCGTTCGCGATTGACTTGTCATAAAAAATACCAGTTCTAAGTGTAAACAAAAAATCCTTAAAATTTTACAATTTCGTTTTAAAAATTATCTTTACCTATAGACATCAGCATCGCCGTCTTCCACGAATGCAAAAACAATTTGGTCTCTGGCATTCAGGCGCACTCTATTTGCAGTCTGTGGGGCGAGAGCCCTTGCGGACAAGGTCTTCGTGCCCCTTCGCCAAGTTATGGGGATATCGCGCAGGGTAGTCCTGAAATGGCATGCAAATTATGATAATGTTCATTATCTTACTGCTCATTGCTTCCAAGTCGGATTTGGAGTATACCTAACTATCAAGACACTTGCATCTTAAAGTAGATTGCTTCTGGATACCTTGTATGGAGCTGATGCATATTTTGGACCTTGAATATGTCTGTAGTTCTAAGTTTGGTCAGTTTCTAGTCTTCAGATTGTCGATATCTAAAGTCTCGTCTAAGCTATGTCGGTTACATTCAAGTGGGATAAAAACTTCTAAAACTTGAATTGGCCCATCTTGTCAATAGTCTTTGGAGGAGCACTGTGAAGTATGCTCTGGATCTATTTATCGTGAGAAGTCCTTGATGACCATAACTTACGATATTCCCATACGTTCTACGTTTTGAAAGTCTGACCACTCATGAATCTCACCCTGGACACATGAGAGTCACTGGGTCTCCATACTCCACAAACACGATATCTCTGGCGGGCGGCGGCGGCTGCGGCGGCGCGCGCTGACAGAGAGAGAACACGCCGGCGCTGTTGCTCGCTCGCTCCAACACCGCGCCTAACGCCGACCGCACTTCCAATACTTGCTTGCATGGGACCTGTGGACAGAATATCTGTCATCAATAATTACTTGATGCTGTGGCGACATCACATAACGTCACACGGTGACGTCACCGAAGCCTGAAACGCGCTATCGAAGATTTCTACATCGCTGGCATATATACCACGCCTCAAGTACATTCACTCGGGGCCTCGGCCGCCCCCCAGGCATTTCGTCTTGCCTGGCGGGAGATCTCCCTATTGCCAAAATGCATTGAAGGCCCAATTACAAAATCTCATTCATTTTATTTACTTGTTTCGATAATCTTCTTAAAAACAGGCTAAATCCAGATTTATAGATCGGACTGGAAGACCCCTTGCATTTTCAAACGGGAAATCGTAGTTAGTAAAAATTACTAACGCTAAATAAATTATTTGCTTATGTCACACATTCATTGATGACCCTGTGGGTAGTTAAAGGTTTTTAATGAAATCCTGACTCGATCAGTTAAGACTATAGGAGCACAGCATAGTTACCTCACATGATTCGATCATGATAATGTTATTTCTGTCAGCGATGGCGGGATCGTCACGGTATGCGGCGGGTAGCAGCCACGACCTACACGCTATACCATACCGAAATTCTGTGAATGATTAATGTTTTGAATGAACACAACTTGTGTGAAATCAGCGTAAAAGCTAAAAATACTACTATGTAGATATCCTACTTCATAGGTTTCTTTTGATAGCTGCTTACCATAAACAATCTTTTAAACTGTAAAATTATATCACGGTGTTGAGTAAGTACAAAATGTAGGTCGCTAAGCATTGTTGTGTTTTAAGGCGTTAAAGTCACCGTGAAATTGATTTGAATACAATTTTCCATTGTGCAGTTAATTCGTCGCCGCGCAGTGGCGGGATTGCATTGAAGTTCTGGCTTACAGAATATTATTTCACTCGCAACAATTATTTAAGTCGGGGCTATATGCGCGCTAAATTTCATGTAAAGTGCGTTGTAACCGTAGATATTCGAAAATATTTTCAATGAGTGCCTTTTGTGTAAAAAATTGTTTCAATCCGAGAATTTAGTGGAACTGAAAGTGACCCTCAAAAAGTATTACAAGATAAGATTGAAATAAGTGCGTGCATACATGTTTTGCGTTCGTTCGTGTGTACGTGTGTGTTGCGTTTATCTTTTTGGACGCTGTAGGTGGAATTAAGAGGCGTTTTCGTCCAATTAAAAATTGAACACTATAATGCAATCCATGACAATAGTAAGTATATTTTTAATAAAAGAATACCTTGAAATATTGAACTGCTGATTTTTCCCGTAACGGTGATTTTGCTGCTGTTCTAAAATTAAATTATAAATTGTAAGTTTTTCAGTAGCCAATATTGATTTCGAATACTTATTAGTAGTAAATAAAATTGTCTTACTTTTACATTGCTAAGTTCTTTTAAATAAATAATTTGTTTAACATTGTTCAGAAGCTAGAGAAATATGTATCATGTTTCCAATATTACAATTCAATGAGTACATTATATTATGTACACTAGTGGACCTGGCAGACGTTGTCCTGCGACACATATTATTAAATAAGTCGTCATGCAACATATATTATTAAGTGGACGCCCTTGCTACGCTTTCGGAGACTTGTTGCTCCACTCCTTATGTTCGTAGCGTGATGTTATATAGTCTATGGCCTTAATCAATAAATGGACTATTCCAAGCAAAAAGAATTTTCGAATTGGACTAGTAGTTACTGAGATTAGCGCATTCAAACGAACAAACAAACAAACTCTTCCACTTTATATTATTAGTATAGAAGTTTAGATAAGTTACCAGGCGCACATAACACAGCCCGTACCGCCGCCGCGTGCCCGCGCGGTCGCACGCGCTGCACTCGCTCCACGGCGACCATGACATGAACGATACTAGGTCTGATGATGACGTGGCTCGCATAGCTGACTCGGGTCCGTGGTTAGAGGTTGGGTCCATCTGAAAATTATGGGAACTATCTGATTGTGCTATTTCAGATAATGATGTTATCTTCCATCTTTCTTCATCTTTCTTTCTATCCATCTTCTAAGGATAAACTCGTTTACTTTTGCTTGTGTATGCAAGTCTTTTGGTGTATTATTTTTCATTCCCACGCTTGCAAGAGTCTTTTTCAAGTGTATTCAAGTCTTTTGGTGTTCGACACTCATGGACAGATACGTCATAAATTGACTATTCTAACAACTTAGTCCTTAGTTAGGTAAGTTTTATTCTCCATCGGTAACAGTTTAAGTTTGCGACAGTGGAAGAGTAGTGCTTGTTATTCGTTGCCCGTTTGCTATGTTAAATAAAAGCTTATTTACTGGACGTAGTAAAAGTTAATAGAAACATTTGTATACTTACAACCTGATAGTAGTCATCGTTCAGCACGTGCAAGTCGACGGGCCCCCCCACAGAGGACGCCAGCCGGCAGCGGTATAGACCGGCGTCAGACTTTTGCACGTTGTATATCGTTAGGTTCACGTTGGATATTATCGTGCTTCTAGCGAAGAGCCGTTTGAATGATGCGTTGTGGGTCGACTGCAAGTAAAGGGCGAATTTAAAGCTTTGAGTCATAATTCACAAAATCATGTTATGTTGGGTATGGACTTCTTCTAAACTCAGAGAAAAAATCTCTTATTCTAGATGAACCTTGGCTACCGAAAGTAAATTGATTCTTCTTGCCTTCAATATCCTTTCGTGAGATCTAGTACGAAAGTAAAAGCTTTACTTGTCTCCATCAAATTTTTACTCAAATTCAATCATACGTCACGTGTTTTGTTCATCAGAATGGGGAACGGAACTTCTCACATCTTGATCCCCATCGCATCAGTAACTAACATCAGCCCATCTCGTTTACCAGTTATTAAGGGACAGAATACTGCATATTCTCGTAGTAAACAGTGACCTGAGAGTAGAACCACACAACGCGGCCGCTCTCCCCCGGAGCGACGCACAGGCCGCAGGGCAGACGGGCGACTTCGCCCTCGTACACGGCCACGTAGACACTCGGTAGATGGCCCGAAGACGTTATAGAGTTGACGGCGGCTGAGCTACAGCGGTAGTAGGTGGTCCAAGCGCGCGATATCTCCGCCAGCTTTTGTTTGTCGCCGTCTTTAATCGTGATATTTATTATGTTAGTGGATATGTCGAATGGTGTAGTTTACTCCTTACTTGACGTAAAATTTGAGGTGATGAAATGGGTTGTTATATGAGTAACACGATGTGATCAGTGATATTATACTGTTACAGTCTATGCCACTAGTCTCTTTATTATGCCTCCTTGTCGTCCGGCAACGTATTGCTGACGTCCCTGGTGTTACCAATGTCCATGGGCGACGGTGACCATTTGCCATTAGATGCCTCCTTAGACTATAAAAATATGTGGGCCATTGAAGATAGGATAACTCATAAGTACTGTTTTATTTTCTGCAGTTCAATGAGACTAGTGACACTAAACCAAAATGTGGTTTACAATCATTATGCATAAATTCTTCAAGAAGTCTCTTTTGCACAGAGGTCAAATGGAATGCTTCCTTTTTCTTTCGTTTTCATATACTTATACAGTCGTTGCCGTAAAGAAAACATAGGTAAGCCAATATCAAAATACTCACTTGGATAAGAGGTGGGATTTTCAGCGTCTAGCTCCCATTGTTTTAAAGGTCTTCTCTGTGCGTCTCCGTACAATCTTCTACTTCTTTCTTCTAACTTCTTGACTCTGTTAGTCACCTGTGCTTTAATGTCGCATTTACCGGGGTCAATTAAGCAGAATGAAATTAAAATCAAGAAGAATTTGTTGGTTTTCTTAGACATTTCCATTATAGCCCAAGTCATTGAAAATGGCGAAATGAAAGATGTCATTTTTAATTTCACCCGCGTTTGGTTTTAGAACTAAAGTAATAATAACGAACTTCAAAAAAAAGCAGGAGGTTCTCAATTCAACTATTTTTTGTGTGTTTGTTTTGTCTCGTATCTTTTTACTTGGTGAATCGATTTTGATAACTCTTTTTTGTTTGGAAACTAGTGATTCACAGCTGGTTCCATGTGAATTTGAGTGACATCTAATGGGTAGTTATTGAGTTATCTATTCTTATGGATTTTGAAGTCAGTTATTTTTTGTAAAAAGTTATTTCAATTACCATTAAAAATGCATTCGTCTGAAATGTTCCATTCTAACTGTGTCAACAATGTCATTAAGACTCATAAGTAATTAGTTGTACTTATTCAATACCAATACTTACATGTTTCAACAACATTTTGTCGCAATTTAGAAACAAAAGTATCCTAGTAGGTACCCAAAAGTACACCCTTTTAGGTTCCGAGTATTTAATATAAGACATTGTACTATTATTTTGTAAATGTGGAAAAATAAAATGTAAATACTGCTTTGAATTCAGTTTTATATTATTCCTATGTAGTGTTTTCAAATATTTTTTTCACATCACGGTTCAGGCCTCTGCATTGCATATTGATAGCATAACTAAGTACCTGCATAAGTGTTTGTATGTTGGATGTCTTTTGTGTTGTCGGCAGCCGGAGCCGGTGGGGCTGGGCCCGCAGCCGACGCCCGAGATGGAGGCGATCGCGCGCGAGGTGGACGCGCTGGCGCGCGAGCGGCTCGCGCTCGAGGCCGAGCTCGCCGCGCGCCAGCGGGAGGCCGCCGTCAAGGCCAGCGAGGCGGACAGCCTGCAGGTATGCCTTACACGCTTTGTATATAGGAATTAAAACATGGGAATGATCGTCATTGTGATTGTGAACGTCATCGTCATCATCGACATCGTCATTGTGATCGTGATTGTCATCGTCATCGTCATATCATCATCATCGTCAGCGTCATCGTCATCATCATCATCTTCATCGTCATAGTCATCGCGATCGTCATCGTCACCGCGATCGTCATCGTCATTGCGGTCGTCATCATTATCGTAATCGTCCTCATCATCATTGTGATCGTCATCGTCATCATCATCATCTTCATCGTCATAATCATCGCGATCGTCATCGTCACCGCGATCGTCATTGTCATTGTCATCATCATCATCATCATCATAATAATCGTCATCATAGTTGAGAACGTAAATTAGGGTTCTCAGTCTCAACTCTGTTTTGTCTGTCTGTCTATGTATTACATTGCATTTTTAAGTCGAAAAATACTTTTCTGTAGTGTTGTTTTAAATTTGAAATGTAAGCCTTACGATTCCATTAGTCCGGGATTTTCTAAGTTGTCAAGGGTTAGTAGCTTTTTTAAGTTTAATGCTTTAATGATATTTGTTTGTTATTTCAGAGCGAACTGGACACATTAACGGCGACGTTGAAACAGTTAGAAAACCAAAAGGGTGAAGCACAGAAAAGGTTAAATGACTTAAAAGCACAGGTGAGTGGTCTGTTTGTAGTCGAACCTATTGAAATACTTTAAGACTGTATTTTGTTGTCCTCGTACCTCAGTTGGTAGTAACACAGCTTATGAAGAGAGGGGTCCTGCGGGATTCTACTTCTTAATGTGAGAAACATAATTGTTTGTTTTGTGGGCGTTGGTCTCTTTCCAATTCGGTCACAGATGTGCTGACTTAATGACAAAGTATTCTTAAAATTTGGTCAATGCAATTTGTTCAATGGCAAAAAAGGTCTCTTGTCAGGCGAGATGATAATGGGGAGTGCTCAAGTGACTGACCGCTGTCTTAGATTTACTTCGATAGCGTGACTAAGATTTCGTGACGTCACCGTGTAACTCATACTTCCAGGTAGAGAAGCTCCGGTGTCAGGTGTCGGCGCAGGAGGCGGCGGCGGCGGAGACCGAGGCGGAGGTGGGGGCGCGGCGCGCGGCCGCCAGCTCGCTGAAGGAGCGCGAGCGCGCGCTGCAGGCCGAGGCCGCGGCGGCGGAGGCCGAGGCCGAGGCGCTCACGGCGCGGCTGCGGCGCACCGTGCTCGCTGTTAGCCAGGTGGGTGACGGGTACGGGTTGGTGGTAATGTAAGCTTTATGTTGTACGCCTTACGGTTCTCGCTGAAAGAGCGCGAGCGCGCGCTGCAGGCCGAGGCCGCCGCCGCGGAGGCCGAGGCCGAGGCGCTCACGGCGCGGCTGCGGCGCACCGTGCTCGCTGTTAGTCAGGTGGGTGGATAGGGTGATGGAATGTAAGCTTTATGTTGTACGCCTTACGGTGCTCGCTGAAGGAGCGCGAGCGCGCGCTGCAGGCCGAGGCCGCGGCGGCGGAGGCCGAGGCCGAGGCGCTCACGGCGCGGCTGCGGCGCACCGTGCTTGCTGTTAGTCAGGTGGGTGACGGGTGCGGGTAAGGGAATGTAAGCTTTATGTTGTCCGTCACACGGTTTCGTGTATGTTAAGTGTATGCTTGTGAGTGTTGTATATGGTCGTCACGTCGACGGCGTAACGAATAACGATCTTGCATATGACCATTATTTACACAAACACATTGATGACACGTCCATGGTGAATTATCGTTGTGTTATTATTATAATGCCCTCAGGTAAAGATAAAGGAAAAGTTATATGAAGAAATAGAAGTTATACTTAGATATTAGTGACACTAACTTACACTATTCGTGATCTATCAAATAATCTCATCTGGTGGTAATTAGCAGGGCGGTCTAATAAAGTTTAGTAAATGCGTATGATTTGCAGCCACCCACATTATCAAGCAGGAACGTTTTAGTTAAAACGATCTTCCTTCCTGAATTAACAAATAAACCTGAGGAACGAGGTTTATTTCTTAATTCATTCACACTGAACCGCTACTCGAACCTTAGATTTCTCCTGCAGGCGAACATCAAGATCAGCCACTTAGAAGAGCAACACCGGGCGCTAGAGGCGGCGGTGGAGGCGTTGACCGCGGGCGGCGCGGGCGCGGCCGCCGTGCTGACGCTGCAGCCGCAACACACGGCGGAGCACCTCGAGCGGCTCGTGCGCGGCGCCACGCCCAATGATGCGCTGGTACGTACACGGGACATATGCACACACGCGCGTTCTTACACACGGATACACATGCTTGCACATACGCACACGTACGCACGCACGCACGTACGCACACATACGCGCGCGCAAACGTGCACAAGCCCATGCTCATGCAGACGTGCACGTGCACACGTCCACGTTCATGCACAGTCGGATGCACACACAACACAACACGCACAAGCACGTGCACACGTACACGTATACGCGCACGCATACGCAACATGTACAAACACGTACACGTATACGCACACGTTTACGCGCCCATGCACCTTTTTTTTTTATTGAATTAAGGTAGCAAACGAGCATGCAGCACCACCCTTCCGCTGCCGCCCATGGCAATTGTGACCGACTTAGAACAAGACCCAATTTAGGGACTAGGGTGGTTAGTCCAATTAGTTAGTTAATTAGATGGTGTTAGAATGTTAGTTGGTTAGTTTGTTAATAAGTGTGAGGACAGGGACTGTTAGTGATAGTTAGTCCTGTTAGTTAATATTAGGATCTGCACACGTTACGTACATGCACACGCACACGCACACGTATACGTACAATTTACATACACTTTAGAGGTGTTACTGTCACTAACGCTCGGCGTCGAGGGAATCCCGTCATATCAAGTGTGTCGAGTCAGGAGCAACTATGTTGTTTATGATGATTCCCATATTATGTGTAATTCGATGAGTAAGGTGCGAAGAAGTCTCGTTTACAACTGTGCTACCGCCTTATTGCGGGGCTAGCCACCGAACAGATTTTTCGAAGCGATGCGGTAGACCTTCGGAACACGTCAAAATCATCTTCAAATGCACTAAAGTTGCCCTTCAGGAAACTTAAAAAGACTTAAAACGTAAGAACTAAAAGTCATCAAGAAACAACCCGTGATTGCAGGAGGACGAGGCGTTCGGCGAGAGCGCGGAGTTCAGCGCGATGAACGGGTCGGGCGGGTTCGCGGCGGACCCGTTCGCGGACGGCGCGTTCCCCGCGAGCGCGCCCGCGCCCGCGCCCGCCAACGACCCGTTCGCGCCCGCCGCGCCCGTCACGCCCGCCGCGAACGCGCAACAGGTAACGTTGCTGCTGCGTGTTGAGGGTTAAACACAAATCGTACACTATTTGGACATTTATAAGTTTACAAAGTAAACATTCGTATTGCATAATTCTATAAAGTTTACAAAGTCATGGGATTATTTTTATGATCTTTTTTATCGTAAGTAATATAATACACTACACATACATTTTTGACAAATACTTAATATCTAGAAAGGAATTGTTTCCCAGTGCTTTTGTGCAGTTCAGTATAGTAACCACGAGTTATTTTAAATACCAATATTGAACATATTGAATAGTGAACATTCGACGATTTTAACGTGAAAGTAATAAGAAATAAGATTTTCGAATTCAACGAAATAAATAGTCAACTCGTGGTTGTGACACTGAACTGGGGTAGTAGTAAGTTATGCGGGTGTTTTACTGAGCTAGTGTAGTTAGACGCGGCCGCCGTACGTTGATCGACTACATATCGAAGTTCCTATCATGCTTGTGTTTGCTCCATCACGAAGTGGTGTTTTGGGTGATTTCTCGCTGCTGTGTCTATATGTAAGTGGATATTGCTAGTGACCATGTTAGCTATCCATCCATCTTTAGTGGGACTACATGTCTATACATATTTAGAAAATCCCTGGCACATTTTAAATATTGGAACACAATAAGACATAAAATTTAATTGGCGAACTCTAAATATTATCTCAATTGATTACAAAATTTGATATTGTTTGAAGTTAGTCCACTTTACACAATTATGGTCTGTCTAGTATACCAACCAATTGGAATAGTTATGCCGGTACTCGGGAACTTGCATTTTTATTTTTGTTTCTCTTCAATTGTCAAATTATCGTTACTAAAACGATTATAATGAAAGTTTAAATAATCTATTTTAAATTCAATAATTTCAATTCAAATTATGTGATTATTTTAACAATATACGTATGAATGTCATTATTTTGAACAGTCTTCCTTGAAGGCTCATCATTGAGATGGTTAGGATCTGATCTGATGTATGTAGTTAGGCGTACGATGCAAGTTCCCTCGCGCTAGACAGCACACACCCCGTAGCCGGTAGCCGGTAGCCGGTAGTACGGTAGTTGACGCACGTGTTCGGTGTTCCGTACATAGGACGGGTTCGGCTCGGACCCGTTCGGCAGCGGCGACCCGTTCGCCGGCGACTCGTTCGCGCCCGCCGCGCCCGCCGCCGCTGCCGCCGCTGACGTGAGTACTGTAGGGTTTAGTGTGCCTTTCCACCAGAAATGTGCTACGTTACGTTGCTAAGGATGCGTTTGACATCCACCAATCACATACATTGGCCCGCCTAGCAACCGCCTGAGGGCTGAATGTGATTGGTGGATAGCAATCGCATCCTTAGCAACATAGCATCTCTGGTGGAAAGGTACCCTTAGTGTTGTGTCCGCTTGCAGGTGTCGTTTGCTTGTGTGTGTAGCACCCTTTTGCATTTATCATTTATTTGTACATGTGTGTACGTGTATTTATTATGTGGCATTTCAATTTATGCTGACTTTGGTGTTAGTAATCGATACATTGCATGGATTTCGTATCGATACAGGGAGATTGAGATCCGTAGTACGGTATTATGTCATCATAAAAGGAGTTATAAATACCTGTTCTGATTTGTATTTACAACGTAAAAGATTTCGATTTTTGTCTGAAGAGTTATTAGTATGAGTCAAGTGGCAATTCTAAACTAAATAACGCCGAGATATTTTGCACGTTGATTTAAATCGAATCGCTGTCTGTATGATGGGGTGTGGCATAGTAAAAACTAACTACATCGTCTGTTTCATATGTACCTACTGTGACGACGCTTTGTATCGTATTTACTTGGGTTACTACGTACGACGATATATCCATAGTACATGTTTTTGGATATTTACAGTAGGTTTCCTTTTGTTCGTTTCGTGTTGTTGTATAGTGATATGTATACGTGTATAAATTCATAATTATAAATGATAATTATATATATGGATATACATATAACAATGCGTTATGCGTATGACAATGCGTTAAATTTCTAATAAATATGCCTTTTTTATTCTAATTTGATATAATATATTTTTAACATATTAACGGCAATATTAAAGAAAATGCACGCTTTTCAACTGCGGTGTACTGATGTACATGTAGCAATATAACGTTGGTCGATGTATGTCGTATATTTGAGCGATCTACTTAACCGCACTTTCTGGATGTCTTGTGAATGTGTCTAATATCTTATTTATTATTTAATTGTTATATTTTCAAAATATAAGCATTTCCTTATTTTTCTGCACAAACTGCTTTTATTGTGTCTTTTTTTTATAATTATAAATTCTATTCATGTAAAAAGTGGATTGGCAATCAATCGTACTTGGTAAGTGAAAACCGATGCCCGTGGATTCGAATAATTTATTAATAGCTAGTTACAAATAGCTACCTGCTATGAGAAACGGACCCCTTTCCGTAAGTCTTGCCTGGAGTCTGGAAGGTGTTACACATTATGAAATTTAATTAATCATGACTAATACAGATTTCCTTATGAAATGTCAGTTCAGGATTCTTTGGTCGTAATAAAAATATAGTGTGCATGACGTACATGCATGTAGGATTCTTACGTACTCAGTACACTTACTATCAGATGTGCTGTAATAAAACATTAGATTATCTTATCCAAAGTAAAAAACAATATCGATACTAAGAGCGGTCGTTACACAGTGCATACAATATGTATTGTATAATGTAGTGTTGCATCTATGCAGTCGGGGGAAGTTGTTGCCACATGTGTATTAGTACCATTGTCACGAGCGTTTTAAAATTGGAACGTTGCGTGTGCGCAGGCGGGCTGGGACTCGGACCCGTTCGCGGTGCTGCACGCGCCGACGCGGGAGAGCGCGGCGGCGGCGGCGGCGGCGCCCGCCGGCAAGCGGCACAAGACGCCGCCGCCGCGCCCCGCGCCGCCCCGCCCCGCGCCGCCGCACAAGGTCAGTCCACACACACTAGGCTACACCCGACACACATTAATCTTAGGGTGCCGCACTACCAGAGAACTCCTATGCTACGTTGGTAAGGATGCGATTGATATTCACCAAGAAACCTCCTATGCTATGTTTATAAGGATGCGATTGATATAATCACTTATACTTTGGCAGGTCTAGAAAACCTTCCCGGGCTGAATGTGATTGATGGATTAAACGTATCCGTAGCAACGCATAGAACATCTTTGATAGAAAGACACCCTTACACTAGTACAGATGTAAAGCTCCAAACGTTACGCGCTCGAACAACGCACACATAGACCCCGTTTTACAACCGCTTTACGTTTGTACTAGTATATGAGTTGTGGTATTACACACACTATGACAAATATGTTATAGAGTATAATAATACCGTTGACAAAAAAATATTTTTTGAGATGTCAAAGAATGAAGATGTAAAAAGAAATGCCGGATATTGATGTAGTGTTTATCATTATGTTGATTAATTTACAAAATCATAATACCGTTTGTTATTCTCTATAGTATATTTGATCGTTCCACAGACCATTAAACGAACTAGATTTAGCTTTTCTTCTGTAGGGAAAATCATGGATCTTGTCTAAGCTCAGACACTAATTTCTTTGGAAATCTTTTGGAGAACTTTGGAAATCTTAATATTATTAAACAATTTAAAATCTTACAATAGAGATACAATTGTTAAATCTGTTTCAATTAGTGGTCTGTGATATCTCCAGAAGTACAGATATACAATTAATATTTTTGAAATATTTTTCAGGCCAATGACAGAAAAAAATAAAATATAAAATGTTGTGTGTTTTGAAAAAAATCGTTTATCGTAATAAAAAGTAAATATTAAATAATTGTTTTTGCATTACCTAAGATTATTGCAATTCTTGCAACTCAATGACTGCAAAATATTCTCGTCACAACAAAATTTAAACCCGGTTCAATTTTGTGATTAATGATAGTTTATTTGCAAATAATGTTTTTAGACAAAGACGTATTGGATAACAAAAAATACATCTGATCATCATTATCTTTATCGGAAAATCTTTGTGATTGTTCATTAGGCCTAACTTTTAAAGTAGTTGGGTTGCAAGAATCAAAAACACTCAACATTATATCGATAGTTCTAAGTTTATATTGTGTTCTTACAAGAGTTGTTTTCAGATTTATTTGTGATTATTTGTCCCCTCCCCTCCCTCTCGGTACCGTAGCGGCATGCGGCCCGCGGCCTCAGACCAGCTAATGATTTTTTGTGACTTGAATGTGTATCTTTATATTTTGTATAGAGCGGGCGCTATCGATATGTCGACCTACTTGCATGATTATAGATGTGCTCATTCATACTGACTCGCGGGCGCGGTGGCGGGCGCGGTCACGAAATATCAAACATATGGCGTAATATCCAAGTGTTCACACAGGAACCGCACGTGCGGTCTAAGTAGCGGGCGAGCTCGCGACGACGCGCGCGGCGCGCTCGCGGCATATCAAACGCATGAAATGTTTGTGTATGTTCACACTGAACTAGCGGCGGAGCGCGCGATTCAGTAGCGACGAAACTGAACTCTCACGCAAACGCCTGGCGGTCAATGTGAACACGAGCTCGCCACGTCCACCGCGCGCGCGCCCGCCACCGCGCCCGCGTGTTCAGTAGGAACAAGCACTAATAGTTATACGTGCCAATACGGTCGAAAGTACATATCGAGAGTACCCATTTAACAAATTATTAAATTTAATATTTTTTTGATCCAACGCTGCAGAGAAAGTAAAAATTAACGTACGGATACTTAGGTACGATTTGTTTTAAATTTAGAATGCACGTCAGTTGTTTTTGCTTTTTCTTAAATTCCGGGAATGGCATTTTGAACGCGGGATTTGTAAACTTAACATTTTTTTTACTCAGACACTTTAAACGACGTGCGTTTTACAAGCTAATTTTATATAAAATATGTTAAGGTTTTTACTTTCTCTGTTGTTTTAAATGCCATTCTCGAACACGCACGCTTACCAAGTTATCTAAAGTTGTTTTTTTTAATGTTTTATTTATAAAGCTAAAAAGTTTCTAAGCTTTACTTACAAGTATCTTGAGTTCGTTAAAATATTCAATTGTATGGTTCATAGCAGGAACTCGAAGCAACTTGAATTGTATTGTAAAACTTGATTTACAAAACATACTAAATACTTACGATACAACATATTATATCAATTTGCAAAACTAAGACTTGAAAATTGCGCGTTTTTTGTGCATACCGACAATATGCGGACACAAAAATTATACACATTAAAAGAAATCTATTTGAAGATCATATTAGGCTAAAGTGCATTAATTTTTTGTTAAACAAACAAAGGTTATAATAACTATAGTAACTGTAAGCGTGCCGCCAGTAGCCACTGCGCTATGAGAATGTTCTTATTTAAAGTACATCGGTTTGTGAAGCGTTCATTTATTTTTTCTTTCATTTATATCGTTCGTTATTCTTTTAAATGGTTATTCCCTGTCTCTTGGAGGGTAATAAATACGCTTCAGAAACTGATAGAGACTGAATGATTGATTGATTGCTTCCCTTTTGCAATCTTGTTCAAAATCAGTTGATTGAGTTTATTACCAAATTTTTTAATGTCATAAATGAATGAATATACATTATTTCAACTGTTTTTTGACAGTAGAATGTACGCACATATTTTAGTTTTTATTTTTTTTGCATTTCCAGTTCGCTTAGCGCGCTTTTTTGGGACAAACAATTTTTTTTTGGTTTCGCGTTGTGTTTTGGTTAGCATGTCGGTGTTTTCATTTTATTTCTCATCAAAAAGCTTCAAATTCATACTATGTAAGCCTTATTTTGTATGTATTTAACGACGTCGTAGGATATTTTTTTTGCGTAATCTATTTAAAATAATATTTTCATAAAGTTTTTGATATTTACAAATAAATATATAATTAAGTAACAATATTTCTAGTCGCAGTTATATACTTATTTATATATTGTTTAATTTACTATCTATTTCTAGTATTGTTTCTGCTTTTATATGTAATAAAATTTAGATTCAAAAATTATGAATATGTTATTACATTATTATTTATTTTATTTAGATATTGTTATAAAATAATGTTTTTCTCTAACAATTTTCTCTATACATTTTTTTGATTTTTAATTAACGTAAAACTTAATTCGTAGTGCTTGTTTTTAGTCATTGAATAGTGCCTGTTACACAAACTTGCAATTTTTGGCTTTTGTGTGATCGGAGCACGCGCTAATGACGGTAGACGTGCAACGTAGCGCCGCATGGGCCACACGGGCCACACCTCACCCCTGTTATATATTTTTCATTTCATTTATTTTTTATTACCTTTACCTTCTTTCACGTTTATTCTTGTTATAATAACTAATTTTAATCTTTTCTATGTAAATATATAATCGACGCTTGTATGACGTGACGCCAGAAAACACTAATGAATTAAATTTCTAATATGGAATCAAATTGAATTAATAAAATGGAGATATTAAATTGATAAAAAAATGAAGACAACTTTTATTGATACGATAACAAACTATAATACATCTATTTAATTGTATCTACTACAGGAGTAAAAGAATACGTAGGGGGCGTACCGGCATGCAAGGCGGTCGCGCTGCCACCGACCACCGACCACGTCACTAACATGCTAACCACGGCTCGTGTGCTTGTCCCCACATTGCAGCGCTAAGCGGACGGCGGCGGCGGCCACGTGCGTACCCCCGCTCCCCTCGCCCCTCCCCCCGCATCCCCCCGCCTCCCCCCGCCTCCCCCGCCTCCCCCGCCGCGCCACACTCACCCCACTTTGTTGCGCCAGACCGACCGCCACCCGCTCGACTTCACCGAGGACCCGTTCAAGGACTACCGCTACGAGGACCCCTTCAACATCGAGGACCCGTTCGCGGACGTGGCGGACGGCAAGCGCTCGGCCTCCGCCGTGGCCTTCCAGCCCGACTTCTTCTCGTCCACCGTGAACGGCAGCCTGTCCGAGCGCGCCAGCGGCCGCGTGTCCGCGCCGCCCGCGCCGTACGATCCCTTCTCCGCGCGCGCCAAGCGGAACGACGACGGCTGGGCCGCCTGGCCCAACGACAACTGGGCCAGCGACGACGCCTGGGCGCGCCCCGCCGACTCCGCCAAGTTCGACGCCTGGGGCAAGACCTCCACCGCCAAGTCGAACAACCTCGACGCCTGGGCGACGAACACAACCAACGCGACGAACACGACGAAGGAGACCAACGACTGGAAGACGGACAACTGGGCGAACAAGACGGACAACTGGGCGACCGACTGGGGCGGGCCGACGGACGCCAACCGGAACGTGAACGAGACGTGGCCGACGAGCACGCTGCCCGCCAAGAAGGACAAGTCGCCGCGGCCGGTGAAGTACGCGCGCTCGCTGGTGCACTCGATCGCGCGGACCAAGCAGAAGGACAAGAAGAACCGGGCGGCGGAGACGCGCGGCTCGGACGCGCTGCCCACGGAGGAGCAGCAGTGGGCGTGGGCGGCGGCCGAGTCGCGGCGGCTGCAGGCGGAGGCGGAGGCGCGGCGCCGGCAAGAGGACGCCGAGCTACAACTAGCACTCGCCATCTCCCGCCAGGAGAAGTGACGCCCGCGTCGAGCGCCCGTCTGGAGCGCCCGCTCGTTGTTGCATTTCGATTGATTCGTCCGTCTCGTGTAGGGTAGCGTCGCGATCGAAGCCGCCGAGGTTGTCCACGACGTTATCTGCCTTAAGGGTTGTCCTATAATAGATAGTATCGCGGGTCCGATTCTGAATCCGCCCCCGCGACGGCATAATTGGGAGACTAGCTTGATTTTGTTCCAAAAATCTCGTCTCAGACGTTCGATGTGAATCCGAAGCATTTTATAAAAAATCATTTTATTCGTTGTAGGTAGTTTGTATGTCTACAAGTATTGTAGAGATCGGTTTATATGAATAGTCATGTTATGAAATAAATTAGCTAGTCATTGATACAAAATTAGGGTATTAACGCATTCCGTGTCGTTCGTTCCGCGACATGAATCATGTAAGGAACGGGACACTAAATATACCTATTTTATGATTAAAATTTCGAGCTTCACGGTTATGATATACTGTGGTAGGGATCGTCGTGTCGTTAAACATCACTTAAGTATGATGGCCTAACGTTGGTCTATTTTTACATTTCGTTGTGTAATGTTAGATTTACTCCTGTGTCCGCGATGTACGCTGGTGGTCATAATAAATGATGAAAAGTCCGATAGAAATTCAAGAGTGAAGCAATATAGGTGACCCCAAACTTAGCTAGAAAAGCTTTATACGTATGGTAAAATATGGCAATGAAAACCAACGACCTGAACCATGCCGGGTCGGGCCAAGCGACATCGTTCTCGCCCTTATTGCCATAGACATAAAAGCTTTTTGTCACCGGCTTAAGTCCATACTAAGTTGACAAATGGGGAGAGATTTTAACAGAATTTTTCTTTGCATGATATAGCTCATTTCTTTAAATGTAGAACCTTGATTGGGCAAAGCTCATTGTATCAATCGCAGACACATTGGTAGTGTTATGAATGTTGCGGTCTACCTTGTACGATGTAAAGGCTTCGCGGGCTTTACCGACCGACCGACCGACTTGTTTTAACCGTACTAGGTCTGTGAAATACCGTCTGTGAAAAGGCGGTGCGAAGTTTTCGATAGGTGGCGCTACTAGAATTTGTGACAGTATAATATATTATGTTCCCCAAGAAAAATTTCAGATTCAGTTCAGAGGATTGGCTATATTTCGTGAAATATGTACGCTAAAAAATTATACAAAAAATATTCGGGGAGAATCTTTATTTTTACAACAAAATCGAATAGCGCCACCTAGTAGAAAATAACATAAAGAACGTCGGTACGGTACGCGTGTCCAATTGTCGCCGAATGTACATTTAATTATTTATTATTATATTTACCTTTATTGTAATAAGATAGGGTTTTCGGTGCACTGGGATACATAGACTGGTACAAACCGTCAGAAATGGTTCACCATTCCAGTTCGTTACAGGGCTCGACAACATGTTTTTTTAACTAAATGTAAAAAGTAAATAAAATTGTAACAAAATTATATAAAGACACTATTTGTTAAGTTTGAAAGTTAGTTGAACATTTTAAAAATGTTGTATGTACAAGCATGTTAACAGTTTTCTGTTACCGTGTTTGTGCTTTGAAATTATTTAATAATATTTTAAATTTTGAGTAGAATCATATATAATAAAAAATATATGTAATTAAAACAAGTATAACAAACAGTAGAAGAATAGCGCATTTCTTGTATTTTTCCTTAGTCAAAATTTTTTCCCAAATTTTTGTTATTGTCACGAGAATCGCCGAACCCTGTTTGTATATAAATTGTGCATGTATATTGTATATGTTGCTATAATATATTTGGCCGATACCAAAACTGTTCGAGTGTTGTGAATCTACCTCACCAATGTTGACGAGACTATGTACTTGTTTTAAATGGTAAATATATTTATTTTTGCTATATACTTTGACATACTTTGTTGTTAAAATTTTGACTTTCAATAAAATGTTTTATTAGAAACGCATTAGAATCTTAAATTACACTGACTGTCATTGTACGTTCAAGCGTGTAGTTAATTTGCGTCGTAAATATTAAACGGTAAATGTTGCTGTTATTATAAGAGTTGATTTTTTTAACAAATTTTAACTTTTTTACGGATAGCAAAAAATTATGTATATTTTATCTTGATCAATGAAACATATTTTAACTTTTTGTTGCCAAAAAATGTTCGAAATCCCTAACATAGCAGGTCTGTGTATCTCAGTGTTGCCAGTTACGTTACTCACCATTGTTTAGTAATTATTGTGTTGTAAATAATAGATATATTATTTTGTATAAACTATTCCACGACGGGTCGCGCTCGTGCGAGCGACTGTCGCCCTTATTGATTGTTAATTAAGATCTTGTATTGTACAAATTTTGTTTGGGAAGGTATCTTGTCACTCGCTATAGGGATTTATAAAATTGGTGCAAAATTATTTTGTAACTGTTTGTGACTGACTTGTTTATTTATTTAGACTATTGAAATATGTCTTTACTTATTCTACAATACGAAATTCAAATATTGACTATCCTATGTTCCATTTAATTATATTATAATCCATAGTTTATAATACTTGTATCTAGTAATACATCTAATATATACAATAAACATATAAAGCGAGCAAGTCAGTCGTGAGAAGTTTCAAAATGGTGTTGTCCTATTTCGTGACATTGGATTTCCTGAAATTATGCCTGTTACTATTTTATCTGTTATAAAATGTAAATTACGTTCGGACTTCATTCGCTGGTACTTTACATTATCCTTCCATTGTTTATTGTAATTATTGTTGTTATGTATAAGTTCGTTAGTACAACATTCATTAGTTCTGATGTAAATAATAATAATAATGCGGTATTGAATATGTCGTCTTTATAATGTATACGAAATCGACGCCGACGTTTTGCCCGTCTGTTTCAGCGTTGAATATGTTAACGGAAATGTGTTAAATCCGTCATTGTATACAATTCCTAGGCAATGTATACAATGCCTAAAATCGCCAGGCAATGTGTGAAATTAATTATATTGGACACATTTCCTAGGAAATTTATACATTTCCTAAACAGCAATCGGAAATGTAGTACATTAAGATTATAGATCAAGATTTTAATGGGTACGCGGGATAGATAATATGAAGATATTTTATTTTACGTTATGATTTTTACCAGATTGTCTCACCGAGTGCCTTAATCAAAAATATTATTGTGTAAAACAATGAATACTCATTTCCATTACTACTCAGTCAAATTCTTCAAGGTGTAGGTAGGTCGAATTGGTTACAGAACCGAATTAGCCTACCCCTACTCCACGTAGTCTTGTATGCCCTACCCCTAGAGTTTTTTTTAGAACCCGGAGGCGCGGAGGGAGGGCAGCCCCCGCCCGCTGTAACAAAACGCAGACACCCGGGCGAGCCGGAGCGGCTGAGGCTGGTCGCCGAAGGCGACCAGCAAGCCGAAGCTGCGCAGGCGAGCGTGGGTGTCTGTGCTTTGTTACGCAAGGGCGAAGGGGCTGCACCTTCCGCAGCGCCGGAGACGTCACGGTTCGAAATTATGCCCTATATTCTGCGTTTTTACGATTTGGCCAAACGTGGATAACCAAACGTAGACGATTTAACGGTCTGGACAAACTGAGTTGCCCATTTCATGAAATGCGACCATTTGAAGTTAACAAATCTACGATGTGGTCACGACATACACATTTCCTAATACGATATCGGAATTGTATACAATTCCTAGGAAATGTGTACATTTCCTAGGAAATGTATGAATTAAATAATTTTTAAAACAATATTTTACACATTGCCTAAAGAGCTTAGGAATTGTATACATTTCCTAGGAAATGTATACAATTCCTAGATTTCATACATTTCCGGTAACAAATATACACACAGTGGTGTGACCATTGAATTAGTTTGAATTGTTTTCGTATTTTCAAGTGTAGATGGCGTGAATGTCGCAACATGTATAAAAGACTTCAATTGATCAGTTGCGTAACAAAACCACCGGTTTCTTTAAAAGAATTTTAACCAAAATAATTATGTATTATAAAATTATTTTATTATCTTATAGTTGAACCACATCCATCAGTATCTTGCCGTACTTTTATATACAAAGATGGAGTTAAAGTGATGCAACTTATTACCAA
The DNA here is from genome assembly GCA_905404135.1 of Hesperia comma. Classification (NCBI taxonomy): domain Eukaryota; kingdom Metazoa; phylum Arthropoda; class Insecta; order Lepidoptera; family Hesperiidae; genus Hesperia; species Hesperia comma. The sequence goes on from FR990031.1 coordinate 782,069, forward strand.
AAATTCATCGTTACATTTCTACCCATTCGTGTTCTACCACGCATTTTATTATAACCTTTTCTTTATTATGTACATAATACTCCCATATAGTCTCCCAAAGCGAAAGCGTGAATTCAGTCGCATGTTATGTACGTAACAGAGTTGTGTGAGCTGTCGATATAGCCTTTAAAATAATATAAATAATATATGTTTACTAAAAATTGAATGTTTTATGAATGAAAAGTTTCATACCAAAATGGTAGATTTAGCTTTGAATGTATGCCCATTCGAACGTACCATAACCACACCACAGCACACCGCAATATAATTTTAAACTACACCACATTGTATTATTAAAACCAACAATGTAAGCGTTACGGGCGTCATTGCAACGACAATGCGACGGCTAGCGATGCGCCATTGCTACTGTACGTTATTATAGATAGTAACGAAACATTTAAACGTAACGATTGTTCGTCGTTGCGATGTCGTGTGGTGTAGTCGTGGTTCGTGGTACGTCGCAATGGGCAGCGACCGAGCCGTGCGCGGCAACACCGCTTGTCGCCTGGCACCGTACAATACAGTACCCGGCAAGAAATAATGCACATCGGTATTCAGAAAGCAATAATCGGTTACTTTCGGCTTTGTACAGCGTTGTCCTTACTATTACTACACAATGCTTACGGTTGACTTGTCACTTTTCTTTCGAATTCGGTAGGAGACGGTCGCGTTCACTCATAAATAAATATAAAGAATTGTTAAAACCTCCAATGGAACATCAATATTATTATCATAAAAGTACTTGATAGGGTGCTTTATCAGCTCTTAATAGATATTGCACTATCAGTGCAATGTGCGAGAGAGACAACGCTCTACATAGTCGAAACTAATCGATTATCTCTTTCTGAATACCGATGTGCATTATTTCTTGCCGGGTACTGTACATTAACTACGTTAGTACGCACGCGGAGCCCCGCCTCCGCACGACATCGTTAGGTAAGTCTTTATGTAATTGTAAACTATTACTGTAACTACCTACTTAATATCAGCGTGTTTATGGGTATTATCCTAGTTGTTATCTCTTTCTTAGGCGCTGTTGTTCGAGGCTCCTCGGGACGAACGGACGCCGTTTTGTTTCTTTAAGGTCTGCGCACATTACAACGACTCCACGCCAACGCGGTTACGGAGCAACTCAAATGTAAGCATTCAATTATGATCCTTATATCTTAGGCGTTACGGTTGAATTTCGAGTGTGAACGGCGTCGGTGAGCAGAGGGTGGGGAGTAGTCCACGTTTTTCAAGCGTAAACTCGAAATTCAACCGTAACGTCTAAGATATAAGGATCATAATTGAGTGCGTACATTTGAGTTGCTCCGTAACCGCGTTGGCGTGGAGTCGTAATTTGCGCTGACCTTTACGTAACGTTGCCGGATATTTTGTATACAGTATCGATTGCAAAATAAACGGTGAATTTAAAATGAATTTAATTTAAATTGTAATATTAATCATATAACTATTTATATGTTGCAAAATTGTTTCGTCCGCGCGTCCCGGAAGATCTGTCTGTTATCAAGTAAATAATGTAATGTAAACACCAGTGATAGCGGAATAATATAATATAATTTATTTCTTCAAGTTAACGTGTATATGTGTATTTAAAGCTATAAATAATATAACATTTGATAAACTACACTTAAGGGAGAATAGAATATTTCGTGTCACATCGTAACAAATGCTTAGTGTAACAAAGTAATTATAAACGCACGTAGGGCATATTGAGGTGGTTTGAATCAGCGGCATGTGTTAGATTGACGGAAGGAACTGACAATACCAAAATTGATGATTTACGAATGCATCTAATAGGTAAATCTTTATAATAATGGAACGTACTTGATATTATTTTGTTGTTGTGTGACACTCCATATTCACAGGCAGGTAGTGACGGTGCGCGGACCTAGTATCGTTGACTGCTTCTCATTTATGTCTATCTATACTGATATTAGATCGGTTTAGTAAAAGGCAATTATAACACTAGTAATAAGTGATTACAATTATAATCTGATATTACTAAGGATACAATTATAATTGTTGTTTAATTATTGTAAACATGTTTGGATGTAGTGAGATTTTTCTAAAGCCGTCAGTATTATGCGGGACCGCGCGCCCTAGGCATAGGATAGAAGAATTATATGTATATTATGAATATGGCTTCGGGTGGTCGGTTAATCACGAGGTAATGGAGGAAAGATGCGAGTTTTGATTGAATTTAACTTTAGGAAAATTATTAAATTTTTGGGCTCTCAAAAGACCAGCTAGTAGGTAACTGTTGCGTACATTTACTAGGAACTGGCTTCGTGTTAACAATGTGTTTGTTAATGATTGCGCTGAAGACTAAAATTATATTGCATCGAAGTTAACAACAGGTAACGTTTTGTGTGGGTTTGGGTCAATTCGAGTAAAGTAAATATTTTGTTGTTATTTTAAAAGGCGTCGTTCAGCCGAGTTCTATTTATTGATGTTTATTAGTGTTGAGTATGCGATATGCAGATTGGTAAGTCGTCCCTGGGGAATACGATCAATGCAAATATAATGTCAACATTTTCTATTCTTGTATGTTTACCGCAGCTATATCAGGCAGCATACAGATGAAGGGATCGACTGGGTGTGTAGAATCGAATAATTAATTCGATGGTAGAGCTGTAGAATAGTGGCGAGTTGTCAGTTGTATGTAGGTAGATTGAAATAATAATCGTTCATATTTATATACATACATAAATATTGATATAATCGATCCCATCGTTGTTGTGTAATGTAAAATTAATTTTATAGGAGTATTGCCTCTATTGATGTTTGTCTACTTTGCATAGTCTATATTGATCTGCGGATTCATCTATCTTTCTATTCGAGCCTTTTTCTTGATGCAACGAAATATAATTATATATTTCTTTTCTTGGCGAAACCGTGCAGCACCTCCAAAAGCATATTTATAAATCGCTAGGCTTAAATATACAATATCAATGGTAATCTTTCATTAAACACTTGACCGTTATTTGAAACTTTATTAGCTTGAGATAGGCACCATCTGTTTTCTGCGATATCTTACCTCTCTCTCTTTCATATATTGCTACCTCGCTTGCTCACTAGCACCCTCCCACCAGGCAGGCGATGCTTCGAGAAGAAGCTAGCGACTTTTCAAACCATTGGCGTCCTGTTTTCTGCAGCGTTAACACACTTGCAAGGGCATACCTAGCAAGTCTCTAGTTTGCAAAAATAAAACTTAGTACTGTATACCATAATACTATATACCTACTGTACAAAGTAGATCAATTGGATTGAGAAGCGGATTTTTGTAAGTAACCCCTTACCTCTTTTAAAAATAATATTTTCAAGATTACGATTATTTAACGGTTTTACCGTTCGTTATAAATTCTGTTTATAAATCTTTGCAATTTTATATTAATATCGTTCATTTTTATCGATTTAAATAGGGTAGGTTTACTCGTACTACCCTCTTTATTTTAATCTTTTTTTTACAGTATTACCCACATTCTGGTTTTATTTTATCTTCACTTTGGCTATTTCAGTTTCGGTAGTATATTATAAAGTACTTTGTGATATTTTAGCTATTGTGAGTGAATATAATATGGATACTTCAAGAGAAGGCATGAGTAATGAACATTCCAAAAGTGATAATATATGTGAGCCCCACGATAAAAATCAGGGCTCTAGCTCTCGAAGGCAAGCTAAAAGGAAAAGGCAAAGCAGCACCTCGAGTAGTAGCTCTTCGAGCTCCTCGAGTTCTGACAACTCGTCCTCGTCCTCGGATTCCACGTCACGAGATAACAAAAAATATTCTAAACACAATAAAAGGGGGGGCAAGCGTTGTCGAAAACGCGACAATAAACGTCTTAGCAAATTATCACGCGAATTAAATGAACTTAAAAAACAGATTAAATTTTGCGATAATACTGGCGAAAATAATTCTGTTGGTCTTTCGAGTTCGGTTAATGCTGAAAATTATTTAATTGATGGAAATATAAGTGGAGATTTATACGAGAACATTCCCGAATCTTGTTCAGAACCTAATTTTGTTTTTGAGATCGAAACTAAATTAAAGGAACCTTCAGTAGGTACCTAAGACTCCACAAAATTTTTTGTCTACCCTCAATGAAATCCAGCACTTCGACAAAAATGAATGGTGTGAAGTCCGTTATTCGGAAACACAAAAATTGTATAATTATAGTCCAGGGTTTGTTGATTTAGATGTTAACGACGAAGTAAAAGCCTATGATTCGCAACGTCACTTATCAATTTCGGACAAAGCTTACGCGGCATTAACTTTTTGCGTTCTTAAGCAGCGTGAAGCTTTACAAAAGTCACTACAAAGTCTTTTGCAGTGGGGTCGAGAGTCCAATATTACTTATGATGAGCTAACGGAAAAAATTAACGAATTATTTTTGAAGGGGGATTTCTTTAAAGTATCGTGTGAATTATTGCAATTAATTTGTGGTCATCGGGCGGAGGTTATCCAAATGAGGCGAGATGGTATATTAAATTTTGTACGGGACCCATTAATTAAAGCTGCTTTAAGGAAAATTCCTCCATCTTGCCAACATATATTCAACGCTGAGTCACTGACAACAGTCCTCGAAAAGGCAGGAGGAGTAAGGAAAGCGTTTTTGCCTTTCAATAAACAAGGCTCCAAAGTTTCGGCTTCGCAAGCTGGTCCTAGCAAGCCTGTACACTACCCCCCGCAGGGGCCAGTGTTTCGTAATGTACCCTCGCAGGGTACCTCACATGGAACTTATACAACAACGCATACTTCCAATGCTTACAGACCCTCGCAGGGTTTTTATTTTAATCAAGCCTCAGGATCGCAAGCACAAAGGTATAATAACACACGCAGTGGGCACATGAATAATTTTAGAGGACCTTTTCGCTCACAAGGCGGTCGATACAATAATAAGTCCCAAGAATACAACAAAGGCAGTCAGAGTCAGAAGCGACCAGCCCCTTCATCGGAGAACAACGCTCGGGGGAAGAAGCGTAAGTTTTGACAATCAACCATTCAAAGCGGGACGGTTACTTCTATTCCTCCAGCGGTGGAAAGATCTAGGTGCTCCAAATTACATATTAAAAATAATTCAAGGGTATCGCATACCTTTTGTCAGAAAGCCTCCACTTGTAATACCACGGCTGTCCAACCAACGGCTTGCAACCCCTTTATCATGCGCAATGACAAAGGTATTGACTCAGATGCAAGCCCAAGGAGTATTAGAAGTTGCCGAGACCGCTCCAAGTTTCATTTCCAAAATGTTTTTGGTTCAGAAAAGCGATGGCTCCCATCGACCAATTTTCAATTTATCAGCACTAAATCAATTTGTGACAACAGACAGATTCCGTCTCGTAAATATGCATCGTGTCCCAGATTTCCTCCAGCCCAGAGACTGGATGTGCAAAATAGATCTGTCTCAGGCATACTTTCACCTGCCAATATGTGCTTCTCACAGGCGGTTCCTCCGATTGATTTACAATCAGCAGTTGTTGCAAATGACATGCCTCCCGTTCGGGCTGAGCACTGCACCAAAAGTCTTCGCCTCGCTAACAAATTGGGTAGCTCAGACTTTAAGGGAACAAGGGATACGTATTATCGTTTATTTGGACGACTTTCTCCTAGCACATCAATGTTATCAAACATTACAAGTCCAAGTACAGATTGTCCTGGAAAAGCTTCATTACTTAGGCTGGCAAATAAATCTCGAAAAATCGATAATAGTGCCTCAAAAGAGCATTGTATTTTTAGGAGTACAATGTTACACTTGGAAAAACGAAAAAGCCCTGCCGCACGAAAAACGCCACAAACTTTTTTCCAAACTGACGAGCACATTAAACAGCGACTGTTTAAAACTAGAAACATTACAGAGCCTGATAGGCCTATTGAACTTTTCAAGCTTTGTTGTTCCCAAGGGGAGACTTCATTTCCGATCCCTTCTAAGATTACTGAACCAATTTTTAAAAATGTCAGTTGTCAAACGACTCCCATTGTCAGAAACAGCTATCGAGGATCTCAAATGGTGGTTACAACACTATCAAGAGACTTCTGTAATTCATCTGTCCCCTCCGTCTCATTTTCTAGTAACAGATGCCTCAGACAAAGCGTGGGGAGCCCAACTAGACAACCAAGCGATGTCCGGTCAGTGGACCGAAATAGAACACACATTACATTGCAACCAGAAAGAACTTCTTTCACTTTTGAAAGTGTTACAACTCCAATATCAAATCCTTTGTCGCTCTACAGTTCTATGGCAGAGCGACAACCGAACTGCAGTCGCCTATATTCGAAACGAAGGAGGAACAAAGTCGAAGGCTCTAATGAAACTAACATCAACCATCTTCCATCTCTTAGAACTTCACCAAATTCAGATAGTGCCACGTTATCTGCCAGGCAAATACAACGGCCACGCAGATCATCTATCTCGCTACCGATTACCTCCAGAATGGCATCTTCTGTCAAGCTGTACAGAAATAATATTCAAGAAATACGGAACCCCTGTAGTAGACCTCTTTGCTTCCAAGAAAGCTCACGTAGTAGCCAATTACGTATCCTTGGATCTAACAGACAAACAAGCAGTATCTCACGATGCATTTTGTCACCAATGGAACTACCGACTGGCATGGGTATTTCCTCCTCCTCATTTAATCCCCAGAGTCCTAACTCTACTCAATCAGGCTCGAGGCATATACCTGATAGTTGTTCCCAGATGGGATCGAGTTTTTTGGAGGGCAGACCTCAAATCCAGAGCATTAGCAGCTCCATTCACTATAGACCATCTGAACCAACGTCTGATAGATGTGTCCACCGGCCTCCCCCCGCCAAAAGTTCAGGAAATGACTCTAGAAGTATGGAAATGTGGGGGTGGTCAAATAACCTAAATGATTGGAGTGAATCTCAACTTAATCTATTAAGTTCTTCATGGCGGCAGTCTACTCGTAAAACATTAAGGTCGCATGGTAGAGATGGCTATCTTGGAATAAAATACAAAAATTCGATCCATTTCACCCTAACGGTTCCAATCTAGCAAAGTTTTTGGCTGATTTATATTTAAAAGAAAATCTGTCGTATAATACAATTTTACTACACAAATCTGTAGTAGCCACTTTGTGTAATACGGAACTAGCTGGTCATTTAAGTTCCCATATCCTGGTTAGGCAGTGGTGAATCTAGAAACTGATAGCCCAGGTTGTACTTTTGATTGGTCTTTGGTACTCACCACCACGTCGCCGTGTCGTAGATTTGTATTTTGGTATGTTTAGGCTTCTTTTTAAGTTCCACTTATTTGCACATGTGCACACACCACAGTTCACTGTTCTAGCTATACAGAATTACTTCGATTCGATCGTAATTTGGGTTTAAATGTAATATTTCGCGGAGCGGCGCGGTAACGGTGCTCAACGGAGACAGCGAGACGAGAGTTCTCAATTCGGCCGCCAGAGGGCAGCACGAGTGATACGTTGCTCGAACGCAACGGCGATTTTGGCGGGAAGTTGTACCAATTTGACCAATATTCTACATTCCCCCCACCGAAATCCTTCAGGATTTCACCAGTTACGACACCAATTGAAAACATTTGAAGAATTAGTACATAACTGTTAATAAATTTGCATAAGTATGTTAGAGAGTGGACTGTATTTATGTTAGTTACTGAAACTGTATCTATGTAACATGTATTATAATAAAATTACTTAGTATATTATATTAAATATTGTGTTTGAATAATTATTGAAAAAAAAAGTTAATAAAGTTATTAAAGTAATTAGGTATAGAATTAAGCTGAATCCTCCTGGCGAGGCAGTGGACTAAGCTTAACCACCGGTCGAGTAAATTCCGAATTTTTTGTCCGGACGGTAACCACGCGAACTACTCCGTCAGGACCAGGATGTAAGCTAGTGACTCGAGCGAGACTCCATTGCAGAGGAGGCGCATTATCGGAATTGACGAGAACAAGATCACCCACATTGATATTTTCGCATTTATTGAACCACTTTTGACGTTGTTGAAGTAAATGCAGATAATCTTGTTTCCACTTTATCCAAAATTGTTGTGAAACTTGTTGAACTAATTGCCAACGATTTAAACGAGAATTTGAGACATCCGTAACGTCGTATTCTGGTACGCTAAGTAACTCGCGGCCTATTAGAAAATGTGACGGAGTCAACATTTCAAATTCGTTTGGATCGCTTGATAACGCACATAGAGGTATAGAATTTAGCACGGCTTCGACCCGTGCAAAAATAGTACCAAGCTCTTCAAAGGTAAGAGCTCTGGTTCCTACTGTTCGTTTTAAATGTAATTTTGCCATCTTGATGGCGGATTCATATATACCACCGAAGTGACTACCAGCTGGAGGATTATGTTTCCATTGAACATTCCGCAATAAAAACTTGTTACATAATTCTTTGAAATTGGAATTAAAGAATTTCGATACTTCAGCGATATAACGACCAGCAGCGACAAAATTTGTGCCGTTGTCAGATATTACAGAATGACAAAGACCACGTCGTGCAGTAAATCGATCGAAACATGCTAGAAAACATTCGGTACTTAAAGAAGATATGACTTCGCAATGTACTGCCCGCGTTGCGCAACAGACAAAGAGACATAAATATGCCTTGTTGATGCGTGCATTTTTACGTGTTGATTCTTTGATATAAAAAGGACCTCCGATATCAATGCCTACTGTGTGGAAGACATGGATATCTTCAGAACGGAATTTAGGTAATTCACCCATCATAGGTTGCCTACTGGAAGGCGCAGCACGAAAACATGCGATGCACTTAAGTGTGCGAGAACGTATAGCTCTACGAGCTGATACAATCCAATATTTTTGACTGATTATACTTTGAAGTGTACGCGGACCGACATGCAAATGCAATTTATGATAATAATCGATCAATACATTAGTGAAATTAGACTTCTTGGGAAGAAGTAAAGGATGTTTTAAATTGAAAGGTAAGCTAGATTGAGAAAGTCTACCCCCCACCCTGAGGAAATTGTCTGAATCAATAAAAGCATTCAGTTTTCGAAGGGGCAAACTACATTTCTCTCCCTTGGACAAGGCAACAAGATCATCAGAGAAATGGTGTTGTTGTACACATTTGACTACTGTACTATGTGCTTTTTTAATATCTACTATTGAAATAGATCTCCTTTTAGTAGGTTGTTTACGATATTTAATGTTGTCCAAAAATAGATAACAATATGCAACAATATTAATTATTTTATTAAATGATGAAAACTTTTCAGTGAGTACATATATCACATTAGAATTAACGGATTGCGTTGCAACCAAACCGTGACGCACTGGTTTGAGTTCAGGAGGATTCTCGTCCTGGAACTCTTCGATAGACTTTACAGGCCATTGAGAAGTATCACTATAAAGCCAATTTGGCCCATTTAGCCACTCAGGCATCTCGAGGAGAGTAGACGGTAAAGCACCACGAGAACAGATGTCAGCGGGATTACCAACGCCTGATACGTGATTCCAACAGGAGCTGGGTACTGCGTCAAGGATTTTCGCAACTCGTGTAGCAACGAAAGTTTTCAGAGTATAGCTCGGAGTGTTGAGCCAATTTAACACCACTGAAGAATCAGTAAACAACAGAATTTCAGATACTTGAAGTCGATTGAAAAGAACTGAAATTACATATTTCACAAGTTTGGACAAAAGATGGGCAGCCATTAATTCTAAACGCGGAATTGAAATAGCCTTAAGCGGATTTACTTTTGACTTGGCAATTAACAGACTGACTTTAGTGTCAGTGTTTCTGGAACGTAAATAAACTACAGCTGCGTAGCCAAGAGAAGACGCATCACAAAAACCGATGATTTGACAGTCAGTGTGACCCTTTAACACGACATGTCGATCATGTTTGAAATTTGATAATAAAGGCAGTTCGCTGGCGTAAGATTGCCACTGCGACGCAAGATCAGCAGGCAAGCTTTCATCCCAATCAAGCTTTCGGGACCAAATCTTCTGCATTAAACATTTCGCAAAAAATACACAAGGAGCTACGAATCCTAATGGGTCAAATTGCCGACCAATTTGAGATAATATGGTTCTCTTTGTCACCACAGGGTTTGGTGGCTGAGTTGAAAATGTAAAACAGTCTGTAACTGGTGACCACTGCAAACCAAGAACCTTGATCGAGGGACTTTTCTCGTCATCGAACGACAATGGGGTTTCTCTGTGATCATCTGGCAAATTTTCGAGTACTTGAGACGAGTTACTGGACCACTTGCGCAATAAGAAACAACCAGATTTTAACAGCGCGGTAAGCTCGTCTTGAAGCCGAATAGCCTCGTCTACGGAGTCTACTGACCACAAAAAATCATCCATGAAAAATGCGATCTTAAGGATCTCGGCAGCCAATGGAAAGGTTTCAGCTTCATCATCGGCTAGTGTTTGTAACACTTTGATAGCTAAATAAGGACTACTGGCAACACCATAAGTTACAGTGTTTAACTCATAGACTTGAATCGGTTGATTCGGAGAAGAACGCCATAAAATATGTTGATACGGTCGTTGACTTTCCTCTAATGTTATCTGTCTGTACATTTTAGCAATGTCAGCAGACAAACAAATTTCTTTGAGACGAAAATTTATTATTAATTTATTTAAATCGGCTTGAAGTTTAGGACCCGGTAATACTATTGAATTTAATGAATTACCATTCGTAGTCTTGCAAGATGCATCGAAAACGACTCGATATTTAGTTGTGGAACTTGAAGGTTTCACGATACAAAAATGTGGAATGATATATTTTGAATTTACATTTTGTAGTTCACCTAGACAAGTCATGTGTCCGAGAGACTCATATTCACGCATGAAATTGTGATATTCCACCTTGAGAGCCTGTTCGCGCTCTAATTTTGATTCTAGATTAATAAGTCGGCGAATAGCCATTTGACGCGAATCACCAAGCTCACTAAGAGGACGCATTGGATACTTAACAATATACCTACCGCTGCTGTCACGCTTATGCTCTTTAGAAAACATTTGCTCCGCTATTACGTCATCAGGGTTTTGAGGCACCTCGGAAGGTATATTTTCTAATTCCCAGAAGGAGCTCATGATTCGGTCTAAGTGTGTTGAAACACCACAAAATGATGCACTACTTTTATCAGCTGGATGGACAGGGAATTGTACAGACTGATTCGAATGTTGTAATAGCACAGTCTGACTATTATTATACGAGCTTTGTTGATTATTAGGTTGAACGGAAGAGAGTGCAGACTGATTCGAATGTTGAGATAGCACAGTCTGACCTGCTATGACGTAACCAAAAATCGATTGCAAAGCTACTGGCATACCACTATCCTGTGGTAGAATCCTGTTGCCATCGTAAATATAAGGAAATAAGTCACCAGCTAATAACATGTCGATAGGACCCGGTTTATAGAAGAAAGGATCGGCTAGACATAACTTTTTAAAGTTACCAACCACCTTATCAGGGAGGGGCATGGTAGGTAAGTCACCAGTAATTTTTGTTACAATGACTGTATCAGTCGACAAGATAGGACCGGCTCGGTTTCTGGGCTTGACTGTACATGTGGTTAACCCGAAGTCTTGAACCTCGTTGCCACCTAACCCGACAGGTTGAAAATGACATTTTCGACGAGATAAACCTAGGCGCACAGCACACTCTTGAGTAATATAGCCTGTCATAGCCCCACTATCAATTATAGCACGTACGGCGTGGTACTGGCCCCAGCGATCCGCAACATGTATAACTGCAGTCCCGAGCAACACAGTCAGTGTCGCTGAGCACGTTAATGATACCGCTTTATGTGAAAAATCATTTTTTGAATCCATGTGCAATGTATGATGATGATTTTTCTTGCAAACTGTACAACGAACCAAAGAGGGACACTCGCTGACAGTGTGGTTACTCCGCAAACAATTTTCGCATAATTTTAACCCCGTAATAACTTCTAAACGTTGAGGAGGCGAAAGATCGATATAATCTGGACATCGATAAATTGAATGTAATTTTTTGCAATATAAACAAGCTTTATTATTATACTGTGTGTAAGCACCCTTATAATTGCCCTTGACCTTGACAACAGCTGACGACAATGTCGGCTTTTGAACGTTGAATTTATTTGAAATATTTTGTTTAGGATATGTAGATTTATTACCCATCTGTAATTGACTCTGTTTATTAGGATAAACCAATTTTGAATTTAATTTACTATCCGACATTTCAAGCACACGAACGCGATTTTCGATAAATGACATCAACTCTTTGAAAGTTGGAATGTTATCTTGTTGAGTAGACTGTTCAAATTCCCGTCTAGTAACAGGGTCTAAGTTACGTATTGAAATATAAAACAAAATAAATTCCGACAAATCATTAATGTTTAACAACTGAAGTGCCCTGACACTATCCTGAAAAGTTTGTAAGAATGTATTAAGAGATGTAAAAGATTCATTCTGTAACGGTTTAAAGTTAAACAATTTATCTAAGTAAATAGTAGCCAACGCTCGTTTATTTTCATACCGCTTAAATAACGCATCCCAAACTATTGCATAATTTTCTGACGTCACTGGCATCGACTTGACAATAGATAACGCTGGACCGCTAACTGATGACAATAAATAATAAAACTTTTCTATGCCCGCTAAATCCTGGTTATTATTAATTAAAGTTGTAAAAGTATCACGAAATGTAGGCCAATTTTCGAGCGAACTATCAAAATGAAATATCTCTAATTTAGGTAATCTAGGTTTTACGCAAGCACTAGACTTATGACTTGACTGACTTGAGTTTTTACTATCGGAATTATTGTCAATACACATTGAAGCGACTGATTGAATTGAATAGTAAAGTTGATCGAAATTTTCAATATCGCTATAGCTAGGAATAAATTCAGGTTCATACTTTTTTCTCAAGGTTATTAATTCATGAACAGCCTTTTCATACAAAGTGCGCCATGTCTCGATGTCTTTATAACGTAAACAAAATTTATCTTTCGCTTCACAACTATTTTGAACATCTTTAGACAAATCATACAAAGATTGAATTCGCATAAAATATAATTCTTTAGTAACTATATGTGGTTGCAATAACTTGTGAAGATCTTGTTCAATTTTAGTACTTTTCGCCATCGTGACTTAAAATGAACAATATTATGTAGGTACTTACAAACAACGCGATGCGCTTACGCCTGCAATGGCGTCCGCCTCGAACGTTTAATTAAGTATTACGCAATAGAAGTAAAATTGAATATCTTTTTGAACACTGAATATTATGATGAATTACTTGTTACTGGGTTAGTTTTATGCATAAAGTAAGTGAAATATATAGGTAACTCCTGTATGTAGTGTGTAAATAAAAAGTGAAACACGAAAACTATAGGTTTTGTTGGCGTCGTAAGTGGAGAATTCCAAACGGATTGTTTGGTACACTAACCAAATATCGATCCCCTGATCAAAAGTCCAAAATGATCCGGTTCGAATGACCAAAAATGGTGAATCTAGAAACTGATAGCCCAGGTTGTACTTTTGATTGGTCTTTGGTACTCACCACCACGTCGCCGTGTCGTAGATTTGTATTTTGGTATGTTTAGGCTTCTTTTTAAGTTCCACTTATTTGCACATGTGCACACACCACAGTTCACTGTTCTAGCTATACAGAATTACTTCGATTCGATCGTAATTTGGGTTTAAATGTAATATTTCGCGGAGCGGCGCGGTAACGGTGCTCAACGGAGACAGCGAGACGAGAGTTCTCAATTCGGCCGCCAGAGGGCAGCACGAGTGATACGTTGCTCGAACGCAACGGCGATTTTGGCGGGAAGTTGTACCAATTTGACCAATATTCTACAGGCAGGTTTTAAAATCCATATCTTTGAAAAAGCCCATCCAACACAATAAATTTGTCTGGAATATTGATACCTTGGTATCGTACTTACAAAGCTATAATGTCAATGAATGTAACCTATTCTCAACATCTCGCCACACTGCTTTACTACTTTTGGTGTGTTCCTGGCCGGCGAGTACATGACCTTACTTTATTGTGTGTGGACCGAGAGCACTATGAGCAAAATAATAATCATGTGATATTGTGGCCTTTTTTTGGCTCTAAGACTGATAATTCTAATTTCAGGCAGTCGGGATGGAAATTATTGAGAAATTCTTCTAATAAAAACCTAGACCCCGTCTATTGGGTAAAGCATTGCAACACATTGTTGCACAACAGGCGTGAGGAAGCAAAATGTTCAAATTTGTTTATTACCTTAAGAGGAAAACCTAAAGCTGCATCACGAACAATCATTGCAGGATGGTTGAAAACTTTATTGGTGGAAGCTGGCATTACCACATCACCGGGTAGTATTCGGTCAGCTGTAGCGTCCAAAAATTGGTTTGATAATGTTCCAGTCGATGAGATACTACGACGTGGAAATTGGAGATCAGAAAATACATTCCAAAAATTTTATAGACGCCAGATTTTGCCAGTATCTAGTAATTATGCTAATTTTGTCACAAGTGCATTTGATCCATGTACCTAAATTACGTCCTAAATTAAAATTCTTATTTTTATTTTTCATTCATTGGTATAAATTAATAAGCACTTGATTTCTATAGTGATTGCGTGTATATAATCAAAGAGTGATTGTAATTACATATGTGTGAATATTTTTTATTTTATTTTTGTTATATTGTTTCAATTACCAAAGGAAGAAATACATTTATTTTATAAAAGAAATACCTACATTTTTATTTTTTATTTTCTAAGATTCAGTCAGCTCCCATATTTTGCGAATAGAACAGGGTGACTTGTGACACAAGTGCATTCAAATAAATTAATTTCTTTGACCAGTACCAAATTCGTTTTGTATTCATTCACACATCGGCAAAATATGAATCTTTAAGTACAATAATGATGATTCAAAAATTAAAAAAAAAAAAAATAATAATAATAATAATAATAAATCTTTATTCAGTCTATCTCTTACATAAAGTTAAGCCGTTGATGAAGTAACCTAGTAAGCATAACATAAATTACACTACATTACATTATTTCTATCAATCACCAAATCACATTGGCGTCCACTCCACCAGGCGATAACAAACACGTCTCAAGCTAATAAAGTTTCAAATAACGGTCAAGTGTTTAATATTGGCGTTTTACCTGAAAATAAAACGCTTATTAAATACTTACCTTATTTGAAACTTTACATTTTTTAATTCTGCCTGGTGCTTTCGACTCAATGGTTTGAAAAGTCGCTAGCTTCTTCTCGAAGCATCGCCTGCCTGGTGGGAGGGTGCTAGTGAGCAAGCGAGGTAGCAATATATGAAAGAGAGAGAGGTAAGATATCGCAGAAAACAGATGGTGCCTATCTCAAGCTAATAAAGTTTCAAATAAGGTAAGTATTTAATAAGCGTTTTATTTTCAGGTAAAACGCCAATATTATATCGTGCTACGATTAGGTTCAAAATCATATCCATAGGTAATAAAATATAATTGATGTTTACTGGCCGAGGGACGTTGTGAGCGATTAGTAGTAAATATCAATTATAAGTGAATTAGATATACGAGTAATTACTATTTATACAGGTTTAATGATGCATAGTAAAATATTTACCGGTAGCTAGTTGATGCGTAGTTTATTTACAGAGTTGTTTTTGGAGCGTGCTGCCAGGTTTGTCTTGACTAATTTTGTTTCCGCGAAACTGTTAGATATATCATTATTGTCTCTAATTAAATTATTGATGTACCTATTCCTTATTTGTAATGGTGTTTCGATTCGCATGTAACGGTTCATCATTATGTATGTATAGTACAATAATTCTCATATCATACGCATGATGCTGTAAATTTATTGTAATGAAACAATAACTAAATTATAATCTTCTTGTGATTTAGCGTCTTATGTAGTGCTATATATTTGTATTGTTAGCGAAGTAGATTTTTCGAAGCTAGAGTATTATATGAAGTAAAAGCTTTTACACACGTGTTTATTAAAATTTTCGTACACTAGAATCTGGAACTTTTCTACAGATTTAGTAAATTGTTACAATATACCCACGTGTTCGGACTTAGAGGGAAGCATTAAATTTGTTTTGCGGGCGGTCTGTAAGGCTACGTCGTGTTGCCTGGTTACAACTTTATTTAGCTATCATGAAAATATGTTACTATACAATACTAGGCATATAAACCTAACTATCAGCCTGTTTTATATATCGTTTATTACGCAAGCCGAAGCACTAAGGCGTTATAGTTAAACTTTTAATTAGATAAAACTTTTAGGTATTCTTATTATAAAGTAAACTAAATGTTTATATTAAAAATACTTTATGTACGTTTGTAATGTAATCAGTCGAGTATGTAACATTGTAACTGGCGCACGTCGCGCCATCTGTCGGTCCGAATGTCCGACGGTTGGCGGGTGTTGCCGTTGTAAGACCAAAATATTAATTACGTGTGTCGTTAGGTGTCAGCGATGCTGTTTACGGTAGGCAGTAGATGCACCAGTGAGGACCGGAAATTTTCAGATCAACTTAACTTTGTTGCGACATTTGATTTTGAACTAGGAACGTTGATGTTGCCGCGCGCACTGGCCACACCGAGCGCTTTTCAACTATAAAGCGATGGCTTCGTTTCGCCGCTTACGCATTCTTAACGTGAATTTAAAATTTTATATGCATTGAGTATCTAAATTTGAATGCACAAAGCCTCTTGTGAATGTTGGTTATAAATTGTATGGTTATGGTTGGAAAAACTTGTGTGTGATATGTACGTTGTTTGTGAAATGGTCGGCTACCAGTGTTACCAGCGTTCGGGCATGCGTCATTACCCGCTGAAATATATTCATTGTAATGAAATTATGATATAATTATATAATGAAAATAATTCCTGAGATAATAAAACGAACAGAATGCTGTACAATGTTGGTGTTTTATTTGAACTTTCTTTACCTTTATTTGGCCTGGCTGGTTTTTAAACCAAAACACTACTCGATGTTGTGGGGATTTGGTTGGATCCACGAAGCTGGTCCTAATAAAAATCAAAGGAATAAAAACGTAAATTCATTACATCACGTTAAGTCCATACGACCACTTTTTAAACTTATCCACCACGCCTTCATTCTAAACAAGAGTTGTTATACCATGGGAACGATTATGCCAAACAGGCGAAGCGTTGCAAACATCGATATAGAATATACTAGATGCACAATCAGTGGACTGAGTGCGAGTTTTAAGTGACAAAATGCACTCGCTACGTAACTGCGAGTTGCTAAAATTTGTATGGGATCCAAGCTGAGCCATTTACGTCCCGCTAGGTGGCTCTGCTCCGATTCCATACAAATTTTAGGTAACTCGCAGTTACGTAGCGAGCGCGTTTTGTCACTTAAAACTCGCACTCAGCCCACAGTACTCGAAAACCCACTGAAAGTGCTCCAAAATGGAAATTTAGGTGGACTGTTATAGACTCATTCGAACGCTCCGAGCGCGAACACGTCTACAACTTTATTACTTTAAGGACAATTACAACTTTAAGGCGTCAGGGTAAGGTTTAAATTACACTAACGTATTTTTATGTCATTAATTTACTATGTTAATGCTCCCGGTACGTGCGAAAATAAATCTACAAAATTGTATTCAAAGCCAATGCAAAAAGCGACTTTATTGTCCTTTACTTAAAGCTTCAAAAACTGGGGTGTTGTTGTATCGCCATCTATTGGTGGCTTGAACTTACGACGTTTTCACTATAAGTCTATAAGAAGTATAAGACGTAAAAATTTTGCAGCGCCCAGTTTTTTCGTCCTCCTGAAAAGTTACTTGTTTTGCTTACGAGGTTTTCACTATAATGGTACGGGAGCCGACGATGCTAAATGTCACAGCGTCAAAACAATGTCGAGCGTCACAGAGACCTATTGGGTTGCAACGCTTAGATGATAAGAAGAAAAAAATGTTATATAATGTATACCTTTTCATCGGTGGGGGAAGCGGCTATAGACTTTTAAATATGTAAAAAAATAATGTCCATGTGGACATACTTACTCGAGCGCTTCAGATATTGAAAGCATTAATGTTCTACGTATTTTTAATAATGAACTATGTTAATCTGATCGTTTGTTTAATAGGGGTGACCGTACGTAAGGGTTGAAAATTACAGAGATAAAATCTAATCGAGCACGTCAGATTTTCTATGGGGGTGTTAAGTGAACCTAAAAAAAGCTCTCATTCAATAATCTGACGATTTCGATGTGACGCAAACTCGCTACCATTATTATAATGTGCAAAAAAAAATCGAAATTATATATGGGGCTCATATTTGGTGGAGGTACTTAACTGGGTACAAGGTATCTCCTGTACCTTAATCTGCCGCGCTCGAGTACCTAAATCCAAGAATCCCCTCTTGGGCTCCCTAGCTATAAGGCGTCGATATCGAAAATAGAATCAGGAACAAGGAACTGCTTTGGTTGTCTCAGTTTAGTCCGAGGTTTAGTTAGTCAATGTCACATAACATAACACTACGTTTTCAGTGGTCGTACGAAAATAGATTCAAATACAAATAATTCAAGATCCGTTTGTTCTAAGATGTTGCGATAAGTGCTTGATAAAGATAAGAATATTGTTGTTGATAACTCGATGTAACAATTACGTTTATCAGAACATAGGTACCTATTACTTGTTACTTCTCTCGCAGACGTAATAAGTCGTTCTCAGTTAGTCGTATTTGTTATGATCAACGTATCAGTCGTTCACAAACCTCGTTTATCCCTTAACGCCACTAGGAATGGCTGACGCGGAGCAGCGTGTATGCGACATCGTAGAAAAAATAGCAAAGGAGCAAAACTACGAGAACCATGAGATTGTAGTGGCACCAGTGAATACTGCAGGAGCAAACTATACCTCTTGCCTCTTTACCGCGACTGTGTCCGCGCCGGGCAAACAGGATATCGAGCTGTTCATCAAAGTCGCTACGATCGGCGAAGAAATACGCGCGTTGTCGACAACGCCGATTTTTGAGGTAGAAACGATATTTTACACCAAGATCCTCGCTAAGTATAAAGAGTTGGAGGAGGGGTTCAAAGTACCTGTGGATGAAAGATTGACATTCGCTAAGTATTACGGTGGTACCATAGAGTATATGAAAGAGATGATCGTGCTGGAAAACCTCACCGGTCAAGGATACCGATCCTTCGACAGGCTTGAATGTTACGATTGGGAATTTGCTTCCGCCTGCGTCACTTTGCTAGCCAGGCTCCACGCTCTGTCGATAGCGTACGAAAAAGACGATCCCCAGGATTATGCTGAGATGTGTAAAATCTTAAAGTTCAATTTTATATTGGAACCAAGTATAACAGAGTTTAACGAGAGGTGTATCGAAGCCGCTGTCAGGGTGACCGAAGAAAAATATAGATCAAGAGTTGAACAATGTCTTCGGTACCACTCTGAGCAGAAGAATATCTTGAAATATTATCAACCGGAGCGAACGATGCTGTTGCATCACGGGGATTTTCGGCCCAGCAATATTCTACAGAAGACTGACAAGGTAAGCCAGGAAGCTACTTTTACCTATTATTTGCATGGATTTTTATTGTGAAGTCACGATTGCGAAGTGCATTATTTCTGTCTAACCTACCTATTCCTCTTTTAGGCCGCGTTCCGTAACTCGACCAAAACGCCCAAAACGTTCAAATTTCTATGTATTTTGAAAAAGTCATCAGTCATCAACATTTTTTGTAGGTACCTATCTACAATAACGTCTATAATGCAATTTTTGGAATCTACACAAACTCATCACATTCATCGTTTAAGTAATTATCAGCACTGCGGCACTTATATCCAACGCAGGTGCATTCTATGCAGATCACGTAATAAATAAATAAGGAAGTTTTATTCATTTACATGTGTCAATCCCTTTCAAGGAGACGCGAATGGGTGATCGGATAGATTATTATCTACGTACTATGCTTAGTGTAGGTCAATATAAAAATAGCAGTCTGTTTTTACAGCATAGCAACCGAAAACTGGTACTGGTAGACTACCAATTGATCGACCGAGGAAACCCGCTCCGAGATCTCCTCTTCTTCCTCATTAGTGGCTCCGATGAGGAGTTCAGGGCGAAGCACTTGGACCAGTATTTTGACCACTATTACGAGGAGTTGGGGAAAGCTCTCGCAAGATTTCAGATATCAGTCGATGACGTGTACAAAAGACAAGATTATGAGGAAGATGTGAAACAGGTAATTAGAACAATGATTAAATAGTTACGATTCGTGATGCCCATGTGATGCCATTATTTAACCGATTTGAAAAATGGTGGAACGTCTCAATTCAACTGTTTTTTTGTGTATCGTCAAAACTTGACTGGATGAATTTGAGCGATGTCTGACGGATAGTTTTTGAGTACTTAATCTCTACTTATCGATTTTGAAGTCGGTTAATTTTTCGTAATATGTTAGTTATTATTTTGTTAATAGCCGAAAAACAAGCAGACTAGCAACCTAATGATAGGTAAAAGGTCACCGTCATCCATAGACATCGTAACACCAAAACGTATACTTTGTCAGCTTGGAAAGAATGTGGAGGAAAGGAAGAATATAATCTGAAGCAGCTAGTCAGAACACGAGGATTGGTGTGTCGGCTCACCGCAGCAAAATGGCCGTCGCTAGCATGAAGCAAATATAGAGGTCGCTAGACAGCCGGGTCCAATCCTCTTCCACCTACCATCAGCCAAATGCCTTCAGAACTAAACTGGACGGTATAAAGTCTAGTGATCTCAGTTGGTTAGCAGGGGTGTTCGGTTTAGATAAATTTTACAATACATTTGCTCTTGTGAGCTCGCTCCTAGATTAAGTATCTAGGTATGTTATGAGCTAACAACAAATAATTTAATAAATTAAATTTTGTTTCAGCTGTTGCCCTTCGGATTAACACTCGGAGCGTTTACCCTGCCCATTATCACGGTGGATGCCTCAGAAGCCCCAAGGCCAGATGTTCAGATAGATTTTGAGACCTTAAAGATGGAGGTCAGCAACCTGTTTTCAATCAGATTCAATGGACTCGTACGTGATTACGCGAGATTGGGGAATCTGTGATGTCATCAGTTCGAAAAGACTATAGGTACTGTTTTTTGTGTTGCGTATTGAGATAATAAGCTGTGTAATAATTGATATTTTCCTGTTTTGAATAAAGTAAATTAATATCGATTATTTTGTTTGTATTTGTTTTCTTGCACTTTGGATGAATGTTTTTCCTACTAGGTATCGTAATACTAACTCAATGGTGATGGTCAATTGCACTCAGCTAGCAGCTAGATACGCTAGCAATGGTAAAGTGTAGGTAGGTACTTATATTGTAGCCCAGTGTACCTACCTATATTACATCACTCAGCATTAAGAGTTACTCCTAAGCTTCATTTAAATGTAAGTTTAAGCCAACTTGACTACCCGGATTGCGCAACGGTTAATACACCGGATCTCTGTTCCGAGGGTCCTGGGTTTGATTCCTAGCGAGGCGGAAATTTAATGATGAGTTTCATTTCCGTTCTCGGTCTGGATATGGTGTCCTTGTCTTGTGTGTTGTCCATGGCACCCACGATACAGGGAATCCTAGTGTGGGGCTATGAGTGTGAAGCGTTTTTTTTAATTCATATACTACATATTCTAATTCAAATTCTAATTCGAATTCATATACTATACAGAAGCATTCATATACTTATCAAACAACAAGTTACGAATAATTAGTAATATTACATGAATGCCAATGATGATCCTTTGTGTGGTTTGGATCCTTCGTCCTACCTACCTAATAAGATTAACGATACATTTAACTTTAAGGATAATAATAACCGAAGAAACCCGTGAGCCCAAAACAAATTACCTAAGTAAACAACTTCGAGAAGCAAGGCGATTTATATTACCCATTTTGCATGTGTAAAAATAAATAACTTTTTACAAAAAAATAACCGACTTCAAAGTCGAGATAACTCAAATACAGTCAAAAGTTATGAGGCAAAATGCATGAATTTAATTCACATTTTTGAGAATAACTCAAAAAATGATTGTCAGATGTCAAATGTTTATGGGACCAGACGATATAGTCATCATCTTTCGAATGGTGAAAAAATTATCGAAATCAGTTTACCCAGTACGAAGATATGAGGTAAGTAACACATAAGCAAGAAAAAACATACAGATGAGTTGAGAACCTCCTCCTTTTTTGAAGTCGGTCAATAAAACTGTACGTTGTCGGAATAAAAACTCGATTCAGTAATGGTCATCTGGTGTGTGTGGGTAACGTGATTACTCACTCGAATGACCGTTGAACTCATTTTTACCTTGAGTTCCGTTGACAGAGCATCGCCTTATCTTTATATTCACTTGTGATTCAGTATACATTGTAATAAAGCGTTGTTATAGCTTGACCAGATAATTCTTGTGTACTTATAATAATAATTTGATTGTAATTGGTGTATAATTATAATCTCGGACTGACGCGACCTATTTTGTGAAAGTAAGTACTAAAAAGTTTTGTGAGTGACTTAAAGATATTACATTATTTATTTGTATAGATGTCTGTTAGAAGAGTCAATGGCGCAATGGTGTTCACGTGTCTTCGCAGAAGAGATAAAATAAAAGCGTGAGATACTAATGATGCTGTTTTATTTCCTTATGAAATAGTGTATACCACATCAGCGTCGTATTTGAATTAGATTCAATTAGATTAATGTATGATATCAATTTAGAATACATGAGACAACACGTAGGCACAACGTAGGGTCACAAATTTTGGAATGACAGAATAATTGTCAAAAAGTTCAGTTGTCAATTTGACCATAGATCTAGCATAAATATCAGACGTAGAGCATAGACCATTATTAACTTTTCAACACTCCTCCTTATGCTCTACATCGGATAAAGTCTATATTTATATGAACAAATACAAAACAAACACACACATTGAATTGCGAAACCCTATTCTTATAAACAACTAGTTTACACTTATTACATTCAATTCAGACATACAATTTTTATGTTTAGCACTACATAATGGCTTTGTTAACACGTCTGCTACCATTCTGTCTGTTGGTAAGTATTTTACATTTATTGAACCGTTTTGTACCAGATCTTTAACAAAATGGTAGCGCAAATCTATATGTTTTGTTCTTTTGTGTGAGTATTCTTTTACTAGTAACAATTTCTGAGCACTCTGGTTATCATTGTATACTATAACATTAATAGTTTTGTTATTCAGTTCTGACAAGAAACTCCTAACAAAACAGATATCTTTGCATACATCGCTGATTGCCAAATACTCAGCTTCCGTACTAGACAAAGCTATGCAACGTTGTTTTCTTGCTTCCCAATTAACAACGTTGGCACCCATCTTAATGACAAAACCTGTGTAGGATTTGCGATCAGATAGATCATTGGCCCAATCTGCATCTGCATAAGCATTTATATTTAAATTATTTCCTTTATAGAAATAAAGGCCATAATTTATTGTTCCTGCTAAATATCTCAACACACGTTTAGCAGCACGCCAATGATCTATATCAAAGCATGTACTATATTGGCTAAGTTGACTACAAGCATATGATATGTCAGGACGAGTACAAACTGATAAGTACATTAAAGAGCCTAACAGCTGTCTATACTTATAAACATCCTCATCTAAACATTTTCTATCTGACTTATCAAATTTACAATTTACAGCGAGTGGCGTAGATACAGGCTTACAGTCACTCATTTTGAACTTAGCCAATAGACGTCTGATATAGTCTGATTGATCTAGAATTAAAAGGTCTTTTGTCCTTGTTACATTCATACCTAGACAATTCTTAAGCTGTCCTAAATGTTGAATTTCAAAATGTTTCTCTAACAATGACAACACACTGTCTATACAGTTATTATGAAACACATAAAAGTCATCAACATATAGAGCTATTATGATATATTCATTTTCTGACCTTTTAATATAAATACAGGGCTCGCATTTGCTCTGCTCATATCCATTTGCACATAATACCTTGTGTATTTTAGAATTCCATACACGGCTTGCTTGTTTCAAGCCGTATATGCTTTTCTTTAGCATACAAACTTTATTATCATAATTAAAACCTTTTGGCTGTTCCATCAAAATTGTTTCTTCTAATTCACCATTTAAGAACGCGGTAGTAACATCTATATGATCACATTGCAAATCGAGCTCTGTTGCAAGAGAAAATAAAATCCTTAAAGTAGAGTGCCTAACTACTGGAGAATATGTATCTGAGTAATCTATTCCCTGTTTTTGGCTAAAACCACGAGCAACCAGTCTAGCTTTAAACTTATTAAATGTACCCGCGGCATCATACTTTCTCTTGAAAACCCATTTGCATTTAATGATGTTACCTTGCTTTGGTCGATCAACCAACTCCCATACATGATTATTAATAAGAGCATCATACTCACATTTCATTGCCTTACACCATTCTTCTTTCTCTGGTGAATTCATGGCCTCTTCATAAGAAGTTGGATTGTCTAGTGAACTAGCCTCAGCCAACATAGTAGATAGGTCGTAACTAGAAAATTTCTGTGGCATTTTACCTCTGGTACTACGTACAGGGCGCTGTGAGCTAGACACATCGGTGGTACCTTCCGATGTAGTCGGCTCTCCTCCTTGAGGTGCAGACTCCGGCTCCGGCAGAGAAGAAACTTCATCACCAGTGTCGGTAGAACTGTCTGCGCCAGTACAGTACTGATCAGACAAGGGTGACCACGCAGGTGGCGTTATGTCAGAATCTGAAACATCAGAGGAACCATTAGACCTATCACTAAACTTATCATTAATATCACAGTTATTTTCCTTTAATTCTAATAAATTTGGAGTTTGATTATTATTAATTACATTACTTGAGTCATTATTTAAGATTCCATTATCATTATTAGAATTCAAACTGTCATATAAAATAAGCTTATAATTATTATTTTGATTCCTCAATTGAACCCCTTGTGTGTGATTAAAATGGAACTCGCTTTCAATAAAGGAAACATTCCTAGAATAAATAATAATGCGAGGATCAGATGGGTCACTCAGCCTATATCCCTTACAAGTCTCACCATAACCTACAAAAATATAAGGCTTAGCCTTGGCATCGAGCTTTCGTCGTTTTTGTTTAGGAATATGAGAATAAGCTATACAGCCAAAAACGCGCAAGTGACTAAGATTTACTGAGGATCCAGTCCAAGCACACTCAGGAATACCGTTTGACAACGCGGTGGTAGGACTTCTATTCTTTAAATAAATTGCTGTCATGACAGCTTCCCCCCAAAAGCGATTCGACAAACCAGACTCCTGTAGCATAGCGCGCACTTTCTCAAACAATGTCCTATTGACACGCTCTGCCACCCCATTTTGCTGAGGGCAATAAGGCACTGAGGTTTGGTGTATAATACCTTCGTTTTTTAAATAGCTTGTAAGGTCATTATTGCAATATTCTGTGCCATTATCTGTACGAAGCACCTTAATATGCAAACCGGTTTGTTTTTCAACCATATTCTTAAAAGTAATAAAATGGGAACTTACTTCATTCTTTGACTTCATGAGGTATCCGAAGGTCTTCCTCGTACAGTCATCAGTAAACGTCAACAAGAAACGGGCTCCGCCCCAAGTGCTGACTTGCAACGGCCCTGCGACATCGGAGTGGATCAGCTCTAAAGGAGCATTAGCTCGCCCTGCACTCATCCGGGGAAAAGATGCCTCATGCATCTTGCCAGACAGGCAAGAAGCGCAGCTGCTCAGGCAGCCGTCTTCCATCTGAAAGACTACACCCGAACATTGATCCGCCTCCTTAAGTATACGCATACCTGTAAGATTCAGATGGCCGAGTCGCTTGTGCCACAATATTGGTGACATTTCGACAGCCTTGTGAGCAATCTCTGTCCTCTGCATACAACGAAGAGGAATGGAATACTCCTGGGGTAAGAACTTACCTTGTTGAAACTTATACTTATAAAGCCCATCAATTTTACTTGCAAAGAAAATTCGGTTGCCGGTAATTTTAGCATTTTTATAAACATTACACCCATCTTTTGTAAATACAACGATATAACCATTCTCAGTAATTTGGCTAACTGAAATTAAATTACTAGAAAGACTAGGTACAACTAAAACTTTATTCAGCTTAACAGAT
This sequence comes from Hesperia comma, assembly GCA_905404135.1. Classification (NCBI taxonomy): domain Eukaryota; kingdom Metazoa; phylum Arthropoda; class Insecta; order Lepidoptera; family Hesperiidae; genus Hesperia; species Hesperia comma. Next base: position 808,241 of record FR990031.1, read on the forward strand.
GAAGAAAGTAAAACCTCACCAACAGACTTACTGCACAAATTTTGGCCATTTGCCACGAAAATATTACAGCACCTGTCCTTGGCGTGCATGACCAGCTTCTCGTCTTTAACCATATGACACGATGCACCAGAGTCGATAACAAACTCTTCAGAAGCTGCAACATTGGCTGAGAATGCTGAGGCAAACATAGTGTGGTCCTCTTTTCCTTTATTATTGTCTTGTTCATCTCGCCTTTTCTTAAAGCAACGCTTCACACTGTGTCCCTTCTTGAAACAATATTTACAGACAGGAATACTGGAATTTTTCTTCATCTTGTTTGCTACATAAGCCGCTGAATTGGTATCGGTGTTACGTCGATGATCTTCTTGTAATAATCGCATTCTGACAATCTCGCTTGTGAGATTATTGGTTAAACATGCTGTTTCTAAGCTTGAAACGATGACATCATATTCTTGAGGCAAACCTGATAATAAGATTTCCGCCACTTCTCCATCATCAATATTTTTACCAATATCAGCGAGTTGCTGGACCAGGCGCATAACACCATCAATGTAATCTGACATCGTTGTGAATTGGCCGTACTCCACGCGATGTAACTGGCGCAACAGAAGAACACGTCGATACAAGCCTTTGTCCTCAAAGCAGTCCGCTAGTTTTTGCCAAGCCTCTTTAGCTGTATTGCAACCCCTTACATACTGGTATAAAGCAGGCTGTAAACTAAGGCAAATCCGAGCCAATGCTTTCCCATCACGAACAGCATCCGTATCAGTGCCCTCTACGCACTTCCAAAGACCCTCTAAAACCAACACCATTTTAACTGCAAATTTCCAGTTGATATAATTGCTCAATCCCTCCAGTCTCTCTATAGTGGTTATATTCGTTCCGTTGCCTCCATTTGACGACGCTGATTGATTATTCATCATTATAAATAATTAGTACTCACAAATATTCGTCCTTCCGCGAATTTCTGGGCTCTGTAACCTGTTAGAAGAGTCAATGGCGCAATGGTGTTCACGTGTCTTCGCAGAAGAGATAAAATAAAAGCGTGAGATACTAATGATGCTGTTTTATTTCCTTATGAAATAGTGTATACCACATCAGCGTCGTATTTGAATTAGATTCAATTAGATTAATGTATGATATCAATTTAGAATACATGAGACAACACGTAGGCACAACGTAGGGTCACAAATTTTGGAATGACAGAATAATTGTCAAAAAGTTCAGTTGTCAATTTGACCATAGATCTAGCATAAATATCAGACGTAGAGCATAGACCATTATTAACTTTTCAACAATGTCCTCTTAAATTGTGTTTATGTTTCATATAAATATATATTTGATTTATAATGTCTTTACCTGTCCTTCCCAACTGTTCGTATAGTACCGACAGACGTTTCATTACTAAAGAGGCCGGCATAATTAATTTACTAACAGACGCTTTTGGTAAGTATTTAGGTACAGTTTACTTGGTAAACATATTTACTAAGTTCCACTGTTGGAAGGCGTAGCCATATTTGTTTCACTTATTTTCCTTTATCCATTCAGTTCACAATTACATTGTCTTCTTTAGTTTAAAGAAAACATAACCTTAACATTAACGTAAGTCAAACATCCGATTAAAATCGGAGTTCCATTTTTCAAAAAGGACGCTCACTACCTTATCGATTGACAATGCGAGGTTGATGACCACTTGACGACTGACCACTTCACAACGTCTCGTTTGCTTGATTGTTAACAACGTAGGTACATAAAAGAATCAAATCTGATTTAGATATAGTATTGGTCTGAAAAATTTTCAAGACACTCAGGGCCGTTATCTGTTATCTGGTAAAAGTGTTATCTTCAACACATTAATAGATTAAAATATTTCACAGGCAAGCTTCAACCATGGCGGACGCGTCCGAGACGCGACTGTGCGAAGTATTGCAAGATATTGCCAAACAAAACGAATATCCCAAGCAAGAGATTAAACTGAAGCCAATATCGACTGGAGGGGCAAACTACACGTCTAAGCTCTTCGCAGTTACCTTGTCAGCTCCGGGGAAAAAGGATCTTCACTTATTTTGTAAGGTGGCCACTCTTGGAGAGAAAATGCGCTCCATGACGACCTTGTCAGTTTTCGAAACAGAAATTAGGTTCTATACCAGAATCATCCCTCAATATAGGCAATTAGAGGAAATTCACAAGGTCCCCGAGGAAGAGAGATTAATTTTACCAAAGTATTACGGAGGCTGTACTGAGCATTTGAAGGAAGTGCTGGTGATACAAGATCTCTCGGCTGAAGGCTTTCAAACGATGAATAGGGTCGAATGTTTCGACTGGGAATACGCTTCAAGGAGTATTAGTGCACTGGCGAGGTTCCATGCTTTGTCTGTGGCTTTAGAGAAGTTGGACCCGACGGGTTATTTTGAAATGGTCAAAGACTTGAAATTCGATTATCCAGCGGATCAGGATTACCTGAACAAGGGTCTGTTGAATGCCGTTAAAGCAACGGATGAGAAGTTTAGAGATAAAGTGAATACAATTTTACAGGATGACATTAAAAAGAATACTTTTGTGAACTTCTGGGAGCCAGCAGAACAGCGGCCAGTTTTGTGTCATGGGGATTTTCGGCACAGCAACGTCATGCATAAGGTTGATAAAGTACGTATGAATTGAATGGATAAAAAAATATTTTTCAGACAATATTTGCTATGTTGTGCCTAGACTATTTTGCTCTAAATTGAGCTGCTTTAAAATCTATGAATTTACTTTATTAGTGAGTGAATACCAAAGTAACTAATACACTGGTTCTTCAACACAGTATGAAAAATAAACAAAACATAATTATTATACTGTCAAACTTCTAAACGGAAAGTCAAGCATAAGTCAGGCAAGCCATATTCGGTGGCCTTCGAGCGCCTTAAAAACGCCGATATTTGGTTTGACCGCTAAGCCCTTCAACAACCTATTCACATTAGAGCAGTGTGGTGGAGCATGTTCTAGGTTCTGTACGAGGAAGAGATACAGTAGTGGGTTGAAGACAGCCAACTTCTAGAAGGAAAGTGGTAGAGAGCTTAACAGCAATCCTTATGTGTTTCAGGATGGGAACTTAAGCGTAGCATTAGTAGATTATCAAGTAATACGGCGCGGGAATCCTGTCGCGGATCTGGTGTTCTTCCTCATTTGCGGCTCCGATGAGCAGTTCAGGGATCAGCACCTAAACCAATTCTTCGACCATTACTACCAGACATTCAGCTCAGCGCTTCGACGTCTCAATATTGACGCCCGTGATGTTTACGCGGAGACAAATTACCGGGACGACGTACAAAAGGTTATTTGATTTGTTTATCGTTGCTTAAATGACTTGCTTACTAAGAGTTTAAGATAAGACAATATTTTTCCGTATCGAAAGCGAGACCCACTAAACTAGACTACCTTGAAAATCAGCGTTCCTGGTTTCATGAATGTTAAACACTCTCTGCAACGTATTTGAATTACGTACATGTAAATTATATATTAGGTTCTTAGTTAATTAAACCATCACGCCTAATATTGAAAACAAGCAAGGTGCATCTTCGAAAGACTTATTCAGTAAAAAAAATCTGTATCTATATAAGGGGACTGCTTATAAGCTGCCATTGTGCATGCCACAAATGCCATTTTGTATAAATTTCTATATGTCTCTACGAAATTCTCAGAACCATTTATTCCATGGTAACTTTTCGATGTTTTCAATAGTATGACTGGTCTCGTCGACAACAGCGCCAACTACCGGTTCCAATCGTGAAATATAACGATCCAGAGACCCACTCAGATTGCATCTAAATCGGTCCACCAGTTCAGTTCTGTGAGCACACAGAATTATTAATTACATCAATATATTAATAGGAAGGTAGGTATCCTTTTCAAAAAGTAATTTTTTCAGATGCTGGCAGGGGGTCTCACCCTGGGCGTGTATTGTCTCCCGTTTATCACGGTGGAGGCGGAGGACGCGCCGAAGCCCGAAGACTGCATCGACGTGGAGAACTTCGACCTGAAGGTGGGCGGGCGGTTTCGCGACCGGTTCAACGGTCTCGTCAGGACCTATGCTAAGTTAGGGTTCATATGAATTTGGTGCTCTTTGGAATTATAAACGTGTAGTTTTTAAGACCTTTCCTCTCACTAAGTTTAAATGTTACGGCTGTTTAATGTAACTAATTCTGTTAATTTCAATCTAATACACGAGGAATTTAAATTCTACCGCTGTATTTTTTCTCTATTGTATCCAACTTATTTGGTTTTATTCCTGAAACGGCTAAAGTCTGGCTCTGGTTATTTAAAAAAGCGTGGTATCTGACCGGACAATTAGTAGTAACGACTGCTTACGTGCCCTCTGAAGCATGGAATCGCTAAGAAATTTTGCTACTGATGTTTATGTAAAAACAAAGTGTTTGTAAAAACCAAGTTCGTATAAAATTATATTTGATTATGATTGATGCCTTTTATTTGAAAAAAATTGGATATATTCACGATCGACGTGGACTAATCCACTCTGAAGTACTAAATTAAATTATTTCCGTTTAATTGTATAAATCTCGTAGGATATATCCCATGCTGTCAGACGATGCCCTAGGTGTAGGTCATAGGAGGGGTCCAACGCTGAAATCCGGCCGGCTAGATATCACCCTCTCCCTCGACTTTGTCGCCGAACTACACGCCGTGTGCTTGCTGCTGCTGGGAGCTTGATAGCACTTTCTTTCCTCTCCTTTTTTTCTTCGCCGGCACCATTTCGTTTATAGGCAACTTTGACCATTACATCCGGTGGCTCGTATGCTCTTGTATCAATAAATGTAGAAAACGCTGAGTGGCAATCGACTATGATGCAGGTGAGCGATTACTGCTTTATCGGTAATACAACGTAAAAACCACAAATACATTCGCAGAGAAGCATAATATTACGTCAAAACAGTTAAGTCGAGTTAATCGGGTAAACTTGACCAATTTAGGTGCCGATCTATCGAAATATCTGACGCAACACGGAGAAGGGACGCAACCTCCACCCTGAGTGTGCAATCAGTGGCGTCACACGTGCGGCGGCCGCCCGTAGTCCGCCCGGCCCGACCACAGTCGGCCGGGACATTGACAGTGTTAGATCGTTTTGTTTTCGTTTCACGGCGTGCGAGTGTTTTCGTATCGATTATCCGTTCACGATAATTATCGATTTATCGATACACACTTGTTCTTATTTATATTTTTTTTTGTCACGCAAGGCAGGCCAGTGATTAGTTTTATGGTAAAGATTTCGGATATTTGTTGTTAATTGAATATTTGAACTGATGCTCTTAACATTAATTAATTGACTAATTAGTAACAAATTAAATAATTTGTTATTATTGACGATAATTAGGGTAGGACGATACTAATTAATAAATTAGTAACGAAGGTACAATCGATAGATGATTTAAGATAGAATAAAAAAAATACGTGCATAACTTACTTATACACCTACTTATGCACGTAATTTTTTTAGCTAGCACATAGCTAGGTACTCGTACCTACCTACAAGATTAAATGATTTTGAATTTTGAATGATATTTTTATAAAAATGTAAAAACTATAGACATAGTAGGTAGGTAGATAATATTATATTGTCTAATCCTTAAGTAATCCTATTTTTGTATCAAAACTTGACTTAATAATTATTCATGTTAAAACAATTTTATTGGAAGAAATTTGCAATTATTTAATTGTATCGTCAATATTGTATTATGTCTAATAAGTTACCTAAAGCACACGTTGAAACATATCTATTGAACGTGGTCAAGTCTCAAGGCAATCTTTCGTTCTACTTTTACCACGACCTCCGGCCGCCATGGACCAACACTGGACAAACATCTTTTGGGAAATAACTATTGGGAAATAACTATATTTAAAAATAATTCATTCAATTTGACACCGAATATGGTCAGTCACGACCGAATAGGGGATACGACGACATAGACCAACTTATTTATTTGCCATATACCTGCGTACAGTAAGCACATAGTAAATACGGTAATAACATAGTAAATACGTGACAAAATTTGTTTTAATTTTGTAAATAGATAGCTGTTAGCTTTTAAAAATATTTGAAAACATTTGCAAGTCTGAATGACGTGTAGGTCTTTAACTATCTGTCGATAAATTACTATTACGGTTACGTTCAAACACTAAAGTAGAGGCAAAGAAGAAAAAAATATAAAATGTTGTGAAGTGAATATAGTGTTAAAACTTATAACTGAGTGACAATGAGGTGTGATATGATGTGCAACCAAAGACTGTTAGCAATAGTTAGTGTGTTAAGTGCAGGGACACTGGTAAAGGCGACATCGTTGAATGGTAAATATATTTTCGAAATTATTGTTCTTAATAAATGCTAAGTGTCAAATGGAGTCCTATGGGGTTTGATTCACAATGCCCGGGCAAGGTTGGTTTGATGTCAAGAATGGGTGGAGTCTCATGGGGGTCATCATAATTCCCCCTCGTAGGCTGTTCGCTGGGTTCTTTACAATCTATAATAATCTTTACAATCTATAATAAGAATGTAAGAAAACATGTGAGGGGAGAGACTGGTCACCCACGACACAGGGAATCCTAGTGTGGGGACTAGTGTCCACCCAAAACTATTTGTAAACCTTTTTGGAGAAATAAATCACTTTTTATTATTATTATTATTACCCCACAAGGACCACTGAGCACGAGTCTCTCCTCATTAGTGAGGAGGCCTAGAGCATACTCCACCACGCTGCTCCAATGCGGATTGGTGGAGGGGTTAGTGGCCAACCCAGAACATGAACAGAATTACCACTTTTATACAGAGAGCACATACGCCACGCTGCCGCCGCTGTATGGCCTGGACGACTGGGCTTCGTGTCGGAGGCCTGGCGACGAGTACTGCAAGGTGGACGCTGTGCTGCGAGCTGATCCTCAGGCCTCGTCGTCGGCGCTGATGGACCTGCTTGAGGTACGGTATTTGGGCTTGAGTGGTGCTGCTCGGAGCTTTGACATATTGGACATATCGGCATTTGGACATATTGGAGTTGGAGCTTTAACATATTTGTGGTCAATTCCGGGCATGGTCTCTCCTCACAGCTGGTAAGGCCAAGAGCAACTTCACCTTATGCTTCAGAGAATTAGTGGTCGGGTTAGTGGCTACTACTATATGACTAAAAGCTTCCGAGTTGGTTTAACTAGGTACCTACTGGGATAGACCGACAGACGGCTTAAAATTCCGTCTGAAGCATGGAAGCACTCGTGAATTACGTCATGAATGGATAATAGTCATTACGATAAAAAATAAATGGTAGGATCACTTTAAATATAATTATTTATACTTTAAATAATTCTAATGGTTTTATATTATGTCCGCTTAGCCTGACTAGGTACTGAATTAAATAAAGAGAATTAATGTCAGTTGTGATTTACCTATATAAAAGAATGCTAATTCAAATGTTATTGAATACATTAACAATGCAATACTGGTTTATCACAGATTAAATAAATCATAAATATCTTTACTAAACACATTTGTATACTTGCTAATAACCTAAATAGGCAATAGGTAGTGTTATTATACTACACGAAGCGATTGCTACGACGACACGATGTCGTATCGTAATATTCATAAAATTATTTATTCATGTTTAAATACAAAATTTAAAATTTTAATAAGTAAAGTTTACTCAAAATAATAACCACTTCAACTCCTGCGCCCATGATAGTTTAATAATTAACATGTTGATCGGTTTGACAAATTGACACCATGTCGTACTCGTACTCGTACCGTCTCGCGGCAACGTTGTCGGGTCGCACTGTGTAAAAACCGTGCCGTTGTAGTTAAACTACCATGCGCCTGCGCATTGCGCGGGTCAAGGAACCGGTATGACATAACGAAAGCGAATGTTATTGTTGTTATAAGGTGCACACTGCACACCTAATATTTTATTTTTATTATCAAAATATATTGGGTAAATTATAAAAATTGATGCATCGTGCTTATTGTGTAACTTATTAGGTACTAGTTCTTGATCAATCAAGAGAAGAGATAAAATAAAAAAAATATTTTGAGACGATGGCACCGGATAAGAGACGCTCCGTTATATCCCCTTACTCTTTGAGCGAGACCGCTTTTGTAATGTGAATGGGTTACATAGCGCTCCCTATTATCAAAAAGCGACGCGCATTTATACAACAATCAAAAGTATTATCCTAAACTCAATGATCCTAAAACGGTTTTTCTATGATAGCAAAGGACTTTGCCGGAGGAATTATTCTTGAGTCACATACAATCGTACGCGTACCTACTCGTGCTATATCATGTTGGGCACAATCACCATAGACCTTTTTTGTACGTCTATGGTATCATCAAGCGGATGTGTCTAGTGGCAGCCCTTAGAGACCTTCACTACCATCGGAGGTATAACAGCTGGTATACTGAGTGACAGCCCTGAGTGACCTTCATCTCTGGAACTAAGGCAGGCACCGCACGAGCGAGCAGAGCAACAAGGCAGACAAGTGTTAGTTAACAGTGTTAACACCGATAACATAATGTAAGCGAGACATTAGCATATTGCAGCCATGCCATTTCAGCCTACTTGGGAAACATGCTTCTTGACTTCTTGAGACATATTTTTATTTACTACTTAATTTGATTTATAAAGCAATTAACTAGAATTTAATTTTTTATTTGAGTATTTAATCAATTTTGTTTCAATAGATTGCAAATGAAAATATCTACGTGAACATGCATATGGATCTAAGTATATCAATATGAACCGGGGAATAAATGGTAATCATAATTTAGAATTAGCCTTATCAGAAGGAAAGGTGCAAAAAGGATAACCTGTTCGCCAAAAAGGCTAAAAATGGTGACAAGTTTTTTCGTGGTGCAGACCTTTTGTCGACATCAATGCTGTAGGTACTGTTTTAGACCAGTTAGTCACAGTAGCATTGCTTAAAGCTTTTATTTTTGTTCATTACGGAATTTTTATTATAATTATGTAGGTAAGGTATTGTCCGCATCTGAAGCAAGAAGCAACACATTCCTAACGCAGTAGCAAATTGCTTAACGCCATGTCAAGGTCGGCCGCATACCGTTTTTATGCATGGCGCGGTGATTTGAGATGACTTACATACTTAATGACTTTATCATCGCGACCCATCGCAGGACTATTGCGAGCTCTGAACGTCTACGTACTATAAGCACGATCATATCATTTGGCGCATATATGAGGTCTTATGGCATGGGGTTTTCGAAAGCGAGTTACAATCTCTCAAGGCCGTTAACGCAATTATTTTGACTTTTCACATGTCCATAGGTGAAAATTTTAAGTTGGGCTATATGATTTGCCACTTTTCTTTACTAACTATAATAAAAGATAAACTAAAAAGACTCAATTAAAGCCACGAAGTATACTGCATCTTCTTACTGTCGAATAATCAGAATCATGATGAATATCACTCTTTTATGAAACGCTTCGCTTGTAAAGCTTTGTCCTGACTTTACCATAAAGGACTGGAGTTTGCCCTCACCGATGTTTTCGGTAATATGATCATCATCATCATTTCGACTCTACATGACCTACTGAGCACGGGTCTTCTCCGGGAATAAGAAGGTCAACGCCCTAGTCCATCACGCTGGCCAAGTGCGGATTAGCAGACTTCGCACACATTTCAGTTTTGTTAACTCTCCGGCCTGCAGGTTTCCTTACGTCGGGATTCGAACTCGAACTCTCCGTGTAGGAGGGGAAATTCTTAACCACTGGGTTATCACCGCTAATTACATTAGTGTTACCGACGGTGAAAAGCACGTTATAATTTCCAGTGTCAGCAGAGCAGATACAGTCTGGTGCAATCCCGATGGTACTCGAGTGAGGTGGTAGTTTGTCTCATACAGAGTGTTGTTAGTGGCAGTTTTTTAAGTGTCGATTGTATTTAAGGATCGAATTTCTAGGCTTCTTTTTGGCAATTATGTATATACTATACTATACTATACTATACTATACTATACTATACTATACTATACTATACTATACTATACTATACTATACTATACTATACTATACTATACTATACTATACTATACTATACTATACTATACTATACTATACTATACTATACTATACTATACTATACTATACTATACTATACTATACTATACTATACTTACTATACTATACTGATGTATATACCTGGTTTAGGGTTCCACTATGGACGGTATTTAGGTACACGTCACTTATCATTAGATACAAAATAGAAGATACGTTGGTTTTCAACTGTATTATGTAATTACCGATTTGTAATCGAAGGAGCAAGTAGTGAAGAATACCAATGAAGTGGTGCCTCATATCTTAATCAGCTCCGCGCTTGCTAGTGATGTAATCTCACTCGATACTCGATACAAATATCTAAGGGTCAGCTCACACCGAGACGCGACGCGACGCAACGATACTGGAAGAGGCCAGTGATTTCGCGCTGCGTCGCGCGTCGCCGCGAGACGCATCTCAATGCCGCGAGGTGCATCGTAAAAGTAGGCCATCTTGCACGCCGCGCGTACCGACGACGCACGGCTGCGTAGCGATGCACCGCGCTACGCCGCGAGGCGTCACGAGACGCAGCGCTGCATGAAGCAACGTATTCTGAATTCTCACAATGAAATGTGTATCTTTTCGTGTAGAAAATAAAGTTCTATTTTGAGCCGCTCTTTGAAAGACTGCGCGCAGCGTCGCGTCGCTTCTCGTCTCGGTGTGATTTGACCCTAAGCATGCAAGACAGCGCTTCTCAAACCGAGCGACTTCACTAGTGTATTGTTAACCGACTTCAAAAAGTAGAGGGGTTCTCACTTTGATTGTATTTTTTATGTGTGTTATGTTATGTCATAAGTTTTTGCTGGATGAACCAATTTTGATTTTTTCTGTGCGAAATATAGTGCTTCAATATGATTCCATTTAAAATTGAGCGTGATCTGACCAGGAACTTTCAAGCTATCCCAACCAATGTGTAATTAGGTAATTGACGTCGACTACGTTGGCGACGTTCTCATTTAATTAATTTTTGAAGTTCGTTTTTAAAGGAATAATGACTTCGGCTTTCCGTTTGATACTTTTATTTAAGAATATTTGCTATTATTGATTGTGGGCTGATTGAAGGTTGAGACACGCGGTCCTAATTAATTCAGTAAGCACGCGTGCATTGGCGACCGACCAGCGCCGACTGTATTAAACAGAATAACACTTAATGCGTTGTCGAAGGCCGTGGGGAAACCGTGTAGGTCGTAGGTGCTGGCAGGTACTGTGTACTTACCTACACATCAAATACCGCTTTAACTGTTACTTATGCCCAGAGGTACCTCTATAATTGTACAATTCTATGGCTACAAGGCTACAACCCATTAATGATGCACTACTGAGCACGGGTCTGTCTCTCTTCATTAATGCTCAAGTGGATTGGAAGTGGAAGGGTTAGTCCAACCCTGTGTCAGAAGTTTTCAGGCCGCCATGGCCTCCGACATGGCTTAACGACTGCTATCACTTATGGTCGATTATGATGATTTCTTGATCACTTATGATCGACGCAAGCCGCCGGGCTATGAGAGCTTCACCGGACGCGAATACATAATCTTAACTATAAAATGTCAGTATTGTCAGTCATTTACCATATTAAGTCAGCTACTTACCATAATAGGTACCTATTTATTTATTTTATTTATTTTATTTTATTTATTTGACACACCAACAGCTTGCATACAATGTTACACAAAAAAAAAATACATATAATGATTACATCCTCTGGTACGCTTGCCAATAATAGGTGCGTACATCATTCGCAGTGGAAAAGAAAAACATGTTATGCTAGTAGATTAAAAAAAAATCAATTATACAATAAGTGTAGTGCAGTTAAATGAATCTAATATTAGAAGTGACTTACTCGCAAAAATGTGCAATTAATTTATTTTTCAGGCTTAATCCTGAATCGTGAAATATGTCTAAATCTTTAATAATCGCCGAGAATCGGTTGTACTCGGAGCACATACGTGATAGTGGAGATTGCTTAAGAATGTTCGTCCTGCCGGAAGGTACACGTAGAGTTTTTGTAATAGGATGTCGTGGATAACTATATGGGACGTTCAGGCTTATGCTATTCAATAAATCATTACAGTGTATTTTGCCAGATAAGATTGCTTTCAAGAATGCTACATCGAGTATTGAGCGGCGATGGTAGAGTGACATCATCCCAAAGTGCTTTAGACGAACTTCATAAGGAGACCTATGCGAAATGCCAGTGCTCTGGAATGCTAGATGTCTACCTATCCGTAACTTCATTCAAAGTGCATTTTTATTGAAACGTACCTAATTATTAACTCCATAAATAAGTGCTATTGAACTTAGTGTCTCCGTATAATAATAATTGCTTTTTGCTTTATTGACCATAAATTTTTGGAAATACTTAAGTGGAGAGCCCTAGCAGAAAAGCGTGAGCTGTGGCCTGGGAGGCAGTTCCTTCCCAAATGTTATGTTACATTTCTTTTTAAAGTCTTAAATATGTAACTTTTTAACGTATTATTATCATGAACGATGATATGATTTAACGTTCCAGGAGTACTCCAGCCAGACCCTGAAGCACTACAACCGGTCGCAGGTGCACCGCGGGCTGTGCGTGTCCCGCTGTGGAGCGCCCGACGGGCCGGGCGACTGGCGCTCCGCCGCCGCCGCCTGCCTCAACCAGACCCTGCGCCAGTATGGCCTACAGGTACCCGTATATCACATTGTGGGGACACCGCTCACACGTCACACGGTGACGTCACCGAAGCCTGAAACGCGCTATCGAAGATTTCTATATCGCTGGCATATATACCACGCCTCGACTACATTCACTCGGGGCCTCGGCCGCCCCCCAGGCATACCATCTCGCCTGGCGGGAGATCTCCCTATTGCCAAACTGGTGACCCCAACGTATTTGTCTATGTAAGACTTACCTGAAGTGCCTATTGCCTGACGCGACGGCGTATGACTCGTGTAAGTAATTGACTATGAAGCGTTTTTATGAATAAATTAATAATGCTTAACTCTTTCATCTCCATCGTTCTGGTGTGTCAGCAAAGGACAAGACACAAGACTAGACAACTAATTGGAACTATAAAACTTCCCCCTAGCTGGAAATTGAATCCTAGACTCCTTAATAAGGTCTCAGATCATACAGGATTTTAGAATCTACCTATCCATAATTTCTGGATAAGTAATTAAGTAAAGCTAAAATAGGTAGGTATAGTAACAACAGGACACCAGCCGGACACTATATTGTTGTGATATTTTGACAGAAATATGACTTTGTAAGTTGCAATAAACCTGGAGAGATCGGTAGTTGGATAGACATGACCGCTGGTTGCAAAAATTCTGAACTGTTCCACGCTCGAGCTTGCACCAGCCGGATGCGTGAAGTGGAAGACATGACGTGCCTTCGATGGTCCCTATGGTTCCCAGTAGAACTGATGTTATAAAATTTAACGTGTGAGGCATCGAAGTAGGAGCAAAAAAAGTGTGTTAAATATTTATAAAGATTAATCGGGTTTCAGGAAGATGAGATTCTCCAATAATTTTGGTAGCAATCTTAATAATAATTGCCGAATTAGAATATGATTACCATTTTGATGTTATTAATTGAGGATCTAGGATATAAAACCGTTGAGGCCCGTCTCCCGAGCTCATAAACTGAGCAATTCCTTCATAACACGATGCTGCCTCTCCTGGTTTTCACCAGCTATTTTCTCTTGGCGTCTGCCAGTAAATATGAGTCGGTCGCCGACATCATTCATAGGGATGTTTACTTACCCGGAGGACAAAAGGACTTGGACGACATTCGGGATGCCTCAGCGGTGAAGTATTGGAATTGGCCAGTACTCAAGATATCACGGCAACGCCATTCCGACCTGGAAAAGGATTTAAGAGATTTTTTCGCAAAAAAGAAATACGATATCGCGGGCAAATAGTGCCGGATAAAATGTAACAAATATTTAAATGATTTATAAAACATTTATTAGTTGGTAAATTTATTTATGCAGTTTAATAAAGTCGTTACATAATTATGCGTTTAATAAATGAAATAAAAAATATATCGAATTAATTATTTTTATGTTGCTAGTTCCTACATACACTACACCTTCACATCTCTATCGGCGTATACTAATGGCCTGTGTACATATTATAACATCCCAGTAACGGACCAACTTAAATGAAAGCATTCAAATATGATTTTTTATGCCTGTATCCAAGTAAGATTGAATTTCAAGTAGTAGGTACGTCTTTCAAGTATACAACCGTAATTACCAAGACATAAAGATCATAATTGAATGCTTTCGTTTAAGTTGGTCCGTTGTCGCGTCGTTGTGTTACGCCGAGAATATGGAATTGCCACTGTCTGATTAACGACGTAATGTAATAAACGTAGTAGGTACCTTGCAAAAGTTAAAGCACTTTATTATTTATTACGTGTGCTTAGAGTTCAATGTAGTAGCTTGTAAGCGACGTTTTAAATTCTCCCCGTTAATCTACAATGAACCTTAATCACAGGGCCGGAAACGTGGCGGCGATCACTTACTTTTGTTGCCGTTTGTAAGTTCTAATCAACATTACAAAATGCACTTTATCTCCTTTCCTGACGACCTGACGACCCCGATGGCGCAATGGTTAACACGCCGGATTGCTGTTCCGAGGGTCCTGGGTTCGATTCCCAGCGAGGCGGAAATTTGAATGATGAGTTTAAAATTCCGTTCTCGGTCTGGGTGTGTGTCCTTGTCTTGTGTGTTGTCCATGGCTCCCACGACACAGGGAATCCTAGTGTGGGGCTATGAGTGTGTAGCGTTATTTATTATTTATTTATTTCATTTCTACATGACAGGCGGAGGTCCTATCGACAAGTTGGTGCTCGTCAGCAGACCCTCAGCCAGTGTCAACGGCTGCGAGGTCCCTGGGCGTCATCTGCATCGCCATCGTCGTCATCACCTTCCTGGCCACCGGTCTGCACATTCTCAGCGAACGCTGTGCGAAGGCTGACGGTATGAGGGCAGGATGATTTAGATTTACTATCCACGACTGTTTCGTCACGACCTATCAGATGAGATTTAAGTGAAACATTTGGTTATGAATGAATAAGTAAAAAAATCAGAAGGGCTAATAGCCTGGCTTGCGATGATCCTAAGCCATCGGCAGACATACAACAGTGAGCGGGATCAGTAATTGCATAGGCAAGCACAAGTGGCAAACATTTCTGGAATCTCATGATTCCCATGCTTCTGAGAGCTCGTAAAGCTTTCGGTTCTGGTTGATTAAGGTTAGACAGTAATTTTTTGTCACGTTGGAAGCCTTTGGGTGGCATAAAATCTTTAGATACTTAGGTTGATCGCTAGCCCTTTTACCAATTCGCTCTGGACCAGCGTGGTGGAGTAACCTGTCCTCTTCAATGATGAGACTAGTGCTCAGAAGTCAGTTATTATTATTAATAGGATAAAGCCACTAAAAATACCTTCAGTAAAGTAAAAACTCGACTCGGGTAGTTTCTGCTCAGTATTTAAAAAATCCAAATAATCCCATGGTAAAGTGTTTTCTGGATGTTGCAAACATTTTATCTGAATTTTCTTGCAGGTAACAAATTTCTGCTGGCATTCTCAATAATGCGTAACTGGAAGATCCTGACGTACGACAGGTCCAAGCCGAGGAAAGAGGAACGGATGAAGGACTTAACGTGTATTGAAGGCGTGCGGTAACAAATCTCAGAATATCCTCTTCTTTTGAAGGGTTTTAACGTTATAAAAGCTTCATAAAATAAATTAAAAAAGGGGAAAAGAACTTGACTTGAAAAGCAAATTATAATCAATATTCATATTTCCAGGTTTGTCGGAATCCAGTGCGTGATATTTTCACACGTCATTTTAATTTATGTATACTCGTACATAGATAACCCACAGTACATCGAAAAGGTAAACTATAAACAGTATTAAATTTTATATCTTTCATGTAAGCCGCCGGAAATCGAACTTCATTAATTCCATTGTTGGATTACCCTTTCCAGATGTACGATAACTTCGGCTGGAAGCTGGTCCTCAATTCCCCGCTCTGGTTGCAAGCCTTCTTCTCCCTGTCTGGGTTCCTCACTGCGTACTCGGTGCTCATCGCGTCGGAGAAACAGGCTTTGACATTTTTGCAATGTCTCATGTCTATCGTTAACAGATATATAAGGCGAGTTCTTGTCTTAACGCTGTTATTTTCGTCGTGTTAAGTTAGGATGAATTTAGTACATTTCGTGAAGCATAGTTCTGAGACGTGGGATATCACACCGTTAAATTTACTTTAATTAAAATTAAAATTTTCAAAGTGAATAATGAATTCAAAACATGCTAGTGTCTGTTAATATAGGTGCAAACATTTATGTAACAAGCGGTGACAAAAAAAATATTTTATAAAATGACCCTAAAATGCATCCTGTGGGACACCAACGCTACATTAATATCGATGTTAATTATTACTACTAAAACCGTCACTAACTTGTTGATATTTACGAATAAACCAAGCTGTCTATATTCTACAGTAGAGCTGTATATTCTGTATTTTAGACATTGCGTTTTTTTAAATCTTGTGGTATCAAAAGCTTGTGTAAAATCACTGAAATCCAAAATTTTCTTTTCAGATTAACACCAGTAGCGGTTCTAGCGCTGTGGTTCACGATCGCCTGGTATCCGCTGATGGGGTCGGGTCCGCAGTGGGGCTGGATCGTCCAGCGCGAGGCCCACGACTGCTCGGAGCGCTGGTGGTACCACGTGCTCTACGTCCACAACCACATCCCCTTGGGGAAGTTCTGCATGGGGCATACTTGGTGAGGAATTTCAAATATTTCATTGTATTGTATTAGATTGGATATCAATTATGAGAGGTTTGTTATCATTATATATTAAAAAAATACAATATAAGGACCGGTAGAATTTTGAGCTGCTTAAGTAATTTTTGTAAAAACCTACTTCAGATAAATATTTCAATTTCAATGCCTGAAAGGAATAACTTTCATGCAACGTCAATATCGACAAGTAGAGATAATTTAGAAACTGTTCATTAGATGTCGCTCCAAGTGGACCCATACTTCAAGCACCAGGTTTCGAATATAAAAGGAATTATTATCAAAACAAGTTCCCTCAATAAAATGTTATGACGTAACCAAAAATAAATACCAGTTTCAGAAGTTGCTTAACACACATGACAATGCTGTACATCTCCCACCAGGTATTTAGCGGTAGACATGCAGCTGCATATTCTGGGCATGGTACTCCTGCTGGTGCTGGTGCGGTACCGGCGCGCCGTGCTGCCGACCCTCGCGTTGTTGGCGGCCGCCTCCGCCGCCGCCGCCGGCCTCGTCGTCTACTTCTACGATCTCTTGCCCATCATCACTGCGCAGTCGCCCGAGTAAGTTCTGCGTTTCTTACTCTTGCGTGTAGGTATCTGTATGATTGTTAAGCGTTATTGTTTTTTGACTACTAAAATGTACTTAATTCATTACGGAGATGTAAACTTTGTAAAAAAAAATTAAGAAAAAAATTTTTGATGAAAAGTAAAGTGAATAATTGGCAACTGAAGCCCTCGTAGCCCGGCGGCTTGCGACAATCATAAGTGATCAACGAAGTAGACAACAACGGGGGCGATTCGTAGTTAAATAGGTGACCGGTTGTGACAATATTTCTTAAGCGCTTCCGTGCTTCCATAGGCACATAAAATCACGGTACATCCCGGGTACCATTCCTCCATAAAAGAGAAAATTATCACATACGTACTGCGACTAGGTACATACCTGCTGCTGGGGGCTGAGTGTACAGACTTATATGAAAGTATTACTATAGGTATTACATAATTATACAATATTGTTTGTCATTTATTCGTTTCCAGATTCCTCCGCACCATGTTCCTGGGTTCGCGGATCCTGCCGCTGCTGTACCTGCCCAGCTGGATGAACCTGGCCGGCTACCTGGGCGGCATGGCCACCGCCTTCATCCACCACCACAACCAGGCGCATCACGTCAACTTGAATGAAAGCAAGGTGTGTTATTTTAAGGATTCAATCAGATAAACTTTTTCTTCCGACTCCAGATAAGGAATGAATTAAGTACTAAGATTTTTTTTATTTCGAGTCCTCTTAAATTCCCTGTTTGGTGTACCTATAGTTTTCTATGAGGCGCACGTCTGAATTACAAAGTGTAGGTCGTATTGGTGATCCTATATATTTCATACAAAACTGCATCTGCTTCCTCATGGATCATGGATTTTTCCACTGCGACAGTAACTAATCAGTATGGCTGGCAGGTGTTCAACTTGCTATTCCACTTGGCACTGACGCTGGGCGGGCTGGTGGTGCTGGGCGGCGTGGTATTCGTGGGCGACGCGCCGCCGCCGCCCTGGGCCGCCGCGCTCTACGCCGCGCTCGACCGGCTACTCGTCGCCGTCTTCTTCAACGTCTTCCTGCTCGGCTGCATCAGCAGGTGCCATTGTGAGTACTTGCAGTCTGTGTTAAAAGGTGCCAATGTGAGTATTTATGCCTACTATTTTTTTTGGAAACTTTTGCCCATTCTTTCTCCAAGGACAGATGGAGATTTCTTGAAGCTATGTTCAGTATTCTGACCGTCTTGCCTGTGGTCTCGCGACGGTATTGGCCACTGCTATCTCCAAATGTACAGTCAAAATTATTTATTTATTTTAATAATAAGTACAATGCACAACCGTACTAGAATTGTTTTAAAGGTGCTTTCAAATATACTTTGAAATTCAGTGAAGCCTACCTGCCTAACTACCACGCTTTTGCTAGAATCAGCCACCAAAAAACTGTTTCCTCAGCTGGGGTCTTGAACGTCAGTACGTTCCATCTTCCCTTCATTCTTTCTTCTCTATTCCAGCCGTGTTCCGCAGCATGCTGACGTGGCGCGGGTTCCACGTGCTGGGCCGCCTGTCGTACTGCGCCTACGTCATCCACTTCATCGTCCTGCGCTTCGCCGTGGCCACCAACACCCAGCTCGGCCATGTCTCCGCCTTCTCCATGGTGAGGAACTATGCATATCGATATGTCAACGGTTGTCATACTTGTCAGGTCGTAGGCCTCATCTTTAACGACCAAGGCGTTAAGCTACACATTGGTCGATACTGAACTACAGAACTACGAGTGATAGTCTTTTGGATCGATAAGTTTTTTCAAATTAATAATCGCTTATACACTTCGTTAATTATTCATGTTTAATCAGTAGCCTTTATTATTACGGTTTCATATAACTTAAATAAATTGAAAATCATTAAATCACCTCAGGATTGCATTAAAACACTTAGGCGCAAAGTCAGAAGAGTGTAGACAAACAATAGGAACAAACAATTTTATAAATTTCATTTTTTATTAGGTACTTATCTTAGACAGTCACCAGAAAGTAGGTACCTATTATAAGAGTAAACGACGAAATTTGAACCTTGCTTTACCTACACTCCTATCAAACACACCAGCAAGCCTATAGTTCTATACTTACTTAAAAACTCTCACCCTGTTACAGATTTCCCTCCTCATCATAGCATCGGTCCTGACGTACCTGGTGGCGATCCCGTGCTGCCTGCTGGTGGAGCTGCCGCCCATCCAGCTGTGGAGGGCGCTGCTGGAGGACCCCGACAGGGCTCCCGAGCCGGACCCGCGGCCGCACCTGCCCGCCAAGTTCGACCTTGTAGCACATACTAATAGGGTTTAGTTTAGGTTTTTAATGAGTAAATGATAGTCAATTCTAAGTTTTTTTTATTCATCTGTCCCCTTTCCACTTGCCATTAAATCGTAGTGTCCTTTCTTCATAAAACACGACATTGGAAACAAATAATTTTAGTGTTTAAAAATAAAAACTAATTTCAACATCGACAATTAGTAATATCGCACCTTCGGTGCAACAAAGTCACAAGTAGCCAAAATTGCAAAATTGAGTTAAGTATGCCAAATTGTCTATAAACCATGTCTTCGTCTGGGGAAACAAAGATACCCGCGGAAGTAATACAAAATCCTTCTAGATTGTGCGAGTGCCTTTGTGGAAATTAGTGATTTTTGCCTGAATTATGGTTCAACAAAGTCAAAACGTCAAATAGTGACTCCGCTCCCGCGAGTGTTTGACGTATATATTGGAGCTGTAGGCACACAAATGTATTTCTGACCATTTTTATTCTCACTAATTGGAGCGAAAAAAACGCATCTAAATTTAAAAATTCAATCCGTATGTGTAAACTACAAATATCTTGGAGCAACAAAAACATTGGTTATAAATAATAATACATAAGTTAGTAAACAAAGTAAATCCTGGTGCAACAAAGTCACAATTCAGGACACATTTTTTTGTTAAGCCTTTTATTAGTATTTATTTAATAATTAAAAAAAAAAATTACGTGAAACTGTAGCAATAAGTATAAACAATTAATAGTATAAATATTTTTAACCTGCTACAGGTAGTAATCCAGTAATATGGAAATAAATGCAAAAAAGATCTTAAAAGTCCTCTCCTGTAAAATTACAAAATGTGCTGTTACGACTTTGTTGCACCGAAGGTGCGATATAATGGGATACCAACATAATCGAAATCAATTAAATACGCATCATTTCCTAAAAATATGTCAGCATTCGAATATAAAAAGAATTATCAAAATCAGTTCACCCAGAAAAAAGTTATAAGTTTATGAGAAAACATACTAAGTACTTACATATAAAAATAACTTTTTCGCAATGGGTTAAAAAGATCATCATTGCAATCCATAAGGCACTCTGCCACAGTTCAAACCACTGGGCTTTCTCTATTTCGAGGAAAAGCACGAAGCAAACCAAAAATGCCACAGAGCCATTAATAGCCCATTAATGAGTTCATACCACTCCAAGAATCTATTTCCACATCGACATCAACAAAGTTCCGGTTATCTGTCAGTTTTAAATATATTTAGTTTGGAATTTTCTTAGAAATACTTAATAACTAATAGAATGTTATTTTATTTTGAACCGACTTCAAAGAAGGTGAAGTTTGGTTCTCAAATTGGTCTGTAAGTATGTTTTTTCTTCTTATGTGTGTTACCTCATAACTTCGTACTGGGTGAACCGATTTCGATAATTCTTTCGTTATTCGAAGAAATTGGAGTGACATCTGACGGTCATTTTTGAGTTATTTTCAATAATGTGAATTTAATTTAAGCTAACTTTTGACTGGGCGTTCCGATTTCGATGATTCTTTTTTTTCGAAAGGTAGTGCTTTTCGTGTGGTCTCTTATAAATTGGAGCGACATCTGGCGAGTGGTTTTTAATGTCGACTTTGAAGTCTGATATTTTTTGTAAAAAGTTAGTTACAAGGCTGAAATTTTAAAAATAAATGACATTAAAATCAGAAAACATTAAAATTATACAAAATTTATTTATGATATTTGGATATTTTTATAAATATAAATAAGTAATTAGAATTGACTTAAAAATAAACTCTCCGGCGGGGAATCGAACCCCGGTCTCCCGCGTGACAGGCGGGGATACTGACCACTATACTACCGAAGACTTGTGGAGAAATGCCAAAATTATTGAACATCCGCGTTTGTTATTTTAGTTTGAAAAGTTCTTTGTTAAAGAAGAAAAAAAATTATTTTTTAATTATAAATCACCGTGGAATTCTTAAAATATTTAGCGTTATGTAAGCTTTTATGAAACGCACTCTTGTATGCAAAAGGTGGCCTTATCGCTAAGTGAGTAGGTATTAAATATTGTGATAAATATATATATGCGTTAAGTAAAGATAAAGTCCCTAATCGTATCTCATATTTTGTTATTGTTTTTCAATGCATCGAAATATTAACAAAGCCTAAAGAAGTTTTCACATAAAAATGCCGCGAATTTAAAAGGTACATTAGGTTTGTAGGTAAAACGCTGTATTTATATCATTGGAGTCTCCAGTTAATCACTAATGATTTACAACTTGCTTACGACAATGAATAAATTAAAATACTTAATACGCGTTTAGGAAATAATGACTGAGCTTTTGTTCGCGACGTTTTGATAAGTTTACCAAATTAAAGATGGTTTAAGACAAATTTACTTTAAGTACCCACATACTCAGTATAAATATTCATTTTTTTAATGTCCTTGTAGCTACGAGTATACATAAGTGTACCCGGATACACTCCTTGTAGTAAATGCATCATAAATGTAGAAACATCATACCCTTAAAATATCAAGGGAGGATAACATATAGAAGACCATAGAAAGACCACAAATATATTACTTTATTACACGGAATAGTCAATAACTAAGTATTCCTTGCTTTATTAGGATGGCAGCAGTGTCGCACAAGTACACCTCTGTGCAAGGGACCGGACGGGGTGACTTCACGCTGGGGTTCCCCTCGCACACAACTTTTATAAATAACAACATGGACTTAATTAGACTATGTTATCAATTCGTTATGTGGTTTGTTAACGCGAGTTTAAGGGTGCCTTTCCACAGAGCTAAGCTACAGCTATGTCGGTGCAGATGCGTTTCACATCCACCCATCACATATTGGGACGCCCTGCAGGGTCCAGGGGGATTCCTAGGCGGGCTGACACAGGAAATTTTAGGTCTTAAGACGCCCATTACTATAGCGCTAAGTATGTCTGATGTACGCTACCAGGAATTCCTGCAAAATTGCACCTTATAGATTACTAGTAAATTCGCCCTCGCTTCGCTTCGGGAAACCAGTCCCTTCAAAAATCTCTATAAATTTTAACAAATTATGTTATTCCGATGTCTAAGCTATATTACTGCAAAGTTTCATGAAAATCCGTTCAGTAGTTTTTGCGTGAAAGAGCAACAAACACACACACACACACTCACTCACTCACATACATCCTTACAAACTTTCGCATTTATAATATTAGTAGGATAGTAGGGGAAGTAGGAAGTAGGAAGTAGGATAGGATAGGAAGTAGGATAGTAGGAAGTAGGATGAACTGCCATCTACCAGCTGCCGTCGGGAGCCCGGTACTGAAGTCACAGCGGGCCGTAGTTTGAGCGCCACCCCGGCAGGCCCTGTGGCGCAATGGATAACGCGTCTGACTACGGATCAGAAGATTCCAGGTTCGAATCCTGGCAGGGTCGCACGATATGCCGTTACCGTCTGATTTTTGTGTTTTTATATGAGTGGGTATATAATAACTATTGTTTTCATCGACTTGACTTCATTCATAGTCATACTACTTTCATTGCGGGTACCTTCTTATAAATGTATACTTAAATATTTTAACTGCGAATGTAATCGATTGGCGGCCTTTGTTTAGTAAGTACTCCAATATCTTATTCACTTGCATTACACATGTTATTTTATTCAAATTCAAGCTTCACAAGGGCACCAAATATAATTTATCAGTCCACTCTAGGATTCTCTGTCGCAAACAAAACACAATTCAAACACCGTGAAGAAAAAAACTTTGTCTACTGCGGTAAGGGGTTTTTACATAGTACCTACTTAGCCCGCGAAGCGGAGTGCTGAAATCTGTGAAACAGTTTATTTAATACTTTTCAAATCTAGACACGCGGGAGCGAGTCAAGACAAGTTCTAGTGTTAATTTACTCGAATCCTTGCAGGTAAAACCATTACTTGTGGGAAGTATTTATATCATCCATTGCTTGTAATTATACACTTTACAATTTGTCATTTGTCATGGATCTATTATGAAGTATAGAAAATTTATGTGTTACATTGTAGACAGTTTGATGCTTTTCTTAATATTTAGACAGTGTATAATAGCTACGTGTATAATGTTCAATCATATTTGGCAGACTCGTATATAAGTGAGGTTTTTTTAATTTTAATTACACATAAGTAACGGCGTGACGCTTGTACCTACCTGTGGACATAATGTCCAGGGGAGACTATGTTTTTTGTGTATTTTTATTAATTTGCACGGTTCATAAGTGCTTCGCAGTGATTTACCATTTGAATGGTAAGTTATACCAAAATAATTATGCGCCGATATTATGCAAGTAGGTATTAGTAAGGGTTGGAATTTTTATGACTAGATGTCGATAGCTGGGTTGGCCACAGTTGACGTGTTTCCTTGGCAGGAAATTCACGCATCTGCATCTCATTTATATAAGTAATTAATACATAATAATTATACCCACACATGAAACTTATCGCTAAATTAATTTTTTATTTATGTCAAGTGGTGACAAAGTGCTACGATAGTGCACGATAGTGAGCGTATTAATTTAGTAAAAGAATTTTAATAAAGTTGATAATTAATTTTAATTAACAAAATTAATAGCTTTGTAACTGATGCTTTTTCCTGAATAGCAGACCATATTTCGGTCGGACTTTTCATCTCAACATTTGAAAAGTTCGGAAAATGATTACAACTATGAAGTGAACAATAAAATCCATTCGTTTCGAAAAAGACCAGTTGTTTTAGACCCAAAACAAAATTCTGTACCTAAGTCATAATCCTCACTAAGTAGTTACATGAAATTAGTTTCCGTTGTATTTCCAGACAGTGAATATGACCGTATGCCGCCTCTGTTTGCCCTGGACACTTACGAGCCATGCCTGCGGCCAGCCGATGGGGTCTACTGCATGGTGGAGCTCGATCTCTATGAGGGGTCTAACGAGGAACTCATGGCCATAATTAGAGTACGTTCACAATTAATTATATTGTACTTAAATACTAACGTCACAGTAAACGTCTTGACATGTTGACGATTCCAATGGCGCAATGACTTAAACGCCCGATCGTTGTTCGAGCGTTCCTTCGCCCTGAGTTTGACGCCCAGCTAGGTGGAAATTTGATTGGTGTAGCATTATGTTCAGGCAGGAAAGTACTTTCTTTCTTTTTTTCTCTTGGCCGGCAACGGCGTCGGTGATGCCTTTGGCGTTTTCGATGACCTTGGGTGATAGTGACCATGCACTTGCTTTGAGGTACCTACATCGTTGGCGAGTTTGTCCGTATGGAAAAAGAACCAAAGACCACTTGATGAAGCTATTATCACTTATAACATTAAGCACAGCTGACAGTTTCAACGACGTTATGATGAACTTCAGAAAGCATATGTAATAACCAGTTTCCAAGAAAATTATATTTAATTTCAGGATTATTCAGCACATTCTGTTAAGCACTATAATCATAGCTACATTCAAAGAGGAGTGTGTCTTCAGAAAACTTGCCCGAAATACATCAGTAACAGGAACCTAAGAGATGAAGAGGTCTTACTTGAGGTTATTGAGGAATGCCTCAACGACTCCATATGGAATGAATATGGTTTAGAAGCGAGAATTAAACTGTTGAATTACTGTGATACTAATGGGGGCCAAAACAAGGAAGATGTAAGTGATTGGATCGTCATTGGAGTATTTGCAGCCATTTTGGTTTTAAATCTTCTTGGAACGTCCTACGACATTATGCTGAATAAAAGGAAATCTTTAAGGGGTAAGCTTAGCAGATTCGCTCTTTAATAAGCTCTTTGAGACTAAGTAATATTTTACGACACTATAGCAGAATTAGGTAATATAAATGTTTTATTAAACTGTGATTGAATTATTAAATATAGACCATACAGACCGTCTCTCACTTTATTATATTTCTATTTATTGTTTCAGGTAATCAGTACCTTCTAAGTTTCTCTGTGATACAAAATTGGCAATTCCTTACGACCGTGAAGCCATCAGATCCAAGAATAGACCGACTCAAAGGTCTACATGGCTATCGGTGAGTAGAACTTTCCAATTTGTCTCTCCGTCTAATTACCTACAAGACTAGTTAGATGATTACAATCATTATGTAACTCATTGAGCATCTAGTACTAAGTTAAGTACTATGAAATTCTAGAGCTTAGGCAGATAGGCAGTAAGCAGTAACTTCTCTTGCTCAGGTTTTGTACAAAGCCATGATTGGTGTGACATTTTGTTTCACTCTTCTTCACCGACAATCAAACGGCGATACCTTTGGTGTTACTGATTCCCTAGAGCGACGTTGACCACCTACCGCATCTCTTTTAAGTTTTGAGTTTTTAAGTAGCAATGTATTACCTAATTATACATTTCAATAATGTTTTCAGGACAATAACGATTTTCTTGATGATCGTTGCTCACGTGATATGGATTAATTCAAATGGTTTCACTGAAAATACACACGACTTTGAAAAGGTAACAATTTATTTAACATTGCCCCATTCGCCAAACCGCTTTGGAATACCTAATTTGTATTACCTAATTGCCATTCTAGGCAATAAGTTCCTACCTACCATGGCATGAGAACTTAATTATGCGTGTTTGAAAATACGTTTAAATGTGTAGGTAAGGTATGTTCATTCACATATTTATCATTCCAGGCATACGAGAATATCGGCTACCAGCTGATATTCAACGGGTTGATGATAATCCAGATATTTTTCATTATGTCTGGATTCCTGCTGGCGTACAACTTATTAATTCGTTCAGAGACTAAATCGTTTTCCTATAAGATGTATCCAAAGCTGTTACTCATGAGGTGGTGCAGGTAAGAAAGATTGTTCAGCTCCAACTTTTTAAATTATCTTCCTGTAACGTGCTGTCCAAATATTTTATTTGGATAAATGAGGGTATTTTATGTTCATCATCATCATCATCGTGGTCCATTATGTACAGGCCTCTGCTCAGAATGAGAAGGTTAGGACGCTCCATCACGCTCGCTAAGTGCGGATAAACTACCTTCACACACCTTTGAGTTTTGCAACCTCTCATGCATGCAGGTTTCCTAAGCATGTTTTCCTTCACCGCTATAGCGAAAGAGATTTAAACGCTTAATACACATAAGTACGAAAAGTCAGAAGTGCGTATCTTAGATGGACGAACGTGGACCTCCCGAGAACGCCGTTAAGCATTCATGTTTAACCAGTAAGCTATCACCTGGTACCTTAGTACGAGTTTTCAGTGACAAAACGCGCTCGCTACGTAACTGCGAGTTAGCTACAATTTGTATGGTATCAAAGCTGAGCCATTTACGTCCGCTAGGTGGCTCTGCTCCGATCCCATACAACTTTTAGGTAACTCGTAGTTACGTAGCGAGCGCGTTATGTCATTGAAAACTCGTACTAAGGCCCTGGTACCCCTGACTAGGCGGCCGAATATAACCAGGAAGCTATCAACGGGAATCTTATTCCAGGTTGACTGCCCCATACGCAGTGGTGCTAGCGTTCACCTCGACCTGGTTACGTCACATCGGCGGGGGTCCACTCTGGCGGCTGTGGGTCACGGACAGCGTGGTGCACGACTGCCGCAGCTACTGGTGGCTGCATCTGCTCTACGTCCAGAACTACGTGGTCGCTGATAAATTCTGCATGATACAGAGCTGGTTAGCCAATACGTGTATTTTGACCTAGTCTAAGATTCATTGCTACAAACTAAAGGGTAATATTTAAAGCCTATGAAAAATACAATGTCATGTCAAACTTAGAATAGCTTTATAGAATACCCATCGACAAAGACTAGTCGTTGTGGTTTGCTATCAAATTTATCACAGTTTTTAGTTGTACAACAAACCGCATACCTCGAACTTTTGCGTAGTCTCCCACACATTTGTGCAAACATTCGTAGTATTCGTACAATGTAACTACAAATTTGAGTGATTGCAGTTATAATAAAAATAAATACCTAACTTCATAACTAAGATATCTTTCAGGTACCTCGGTGCAGAGATGCAAGTGTTTGCTGTCAGCCTGTTGCTGTTTCTCCTCGTGCCGTCACAAGCGCGATGCTTAGCTCTATCGTTGCAATTGCTCGTCGGATTGGCGATACCAGCTCTGCAGGTGTGGCTGCAGGATATACATGGGGTCATGGTCATGGAACCTGAGTAAGTGCACCGCTCTGGGCTAATGCCTTCTCGTGCTTCGCTTTGCTTGGTAAGTTTGGTTGAGCGGTTCATTACCTACTTTGGCCTACGCCTTCACTTAAGGAAACATCTTTACATTTGTTAAAGCTTGCTTGCTGGTATGGTTTAAGAAACATGCCACTTATGGTAGTGGTGTTAATAACCCACGTAGTCAATGGCTTATGATTCCAATGGTTCCAGGTTTTACCGCAAGAAAGACAGCGATACGTTTGCCGCCCATATTTTTGGGCACAACTCTCTGGCGTCTTACACCATCGGAATGGGGACGGCTGTTCTGCTGTACCGTTTGCAGCAAAAAGAAGTGGTCACTAAAAAGAGCAAGGTATTTTACCTCTTCTTCAATAGCGTCCATTGTTTGTTATATGCGCTCTACTAACTGTCTTTACCTGAATACCTTTATAGGGACGTAGTTAAGGATCACTGGTGCGCCTTTCTTAGTCTTCAACTAAGAAAAAAGAAATACATGCATGACGGATTTCCTTTGTGGTCGATTTGCACTTAGTATTTTGTTATGTAAATTTTAAGAATGTTACTAAAATAAATATAATTATTTATTAGATTTCTTGATATTTGTAACATTAATTAGGTACTTATGAAATTCTATGATTACAACCACATGCGTGCAGCATGCAAGGTTAACTTGAATTTTCACTCAAAAGCCACTCAATTTTAACGACGATCAATGACAGATCCTGCAGGTCGTAACCTGGTGTTTCATACCGGCAATGCTGTGCCTGTTCCTGACCGGGACGGGGTTCTACGCGGACGGCCCGCGCGCCCACTTGGCACTCCGCGTGGTGTGGGCGGCCGGACACCGGCTGATCATGGGCGGGATCGTGGCTTTCGGGATCCTCAGCGTCGTCATGCGGTTCAGCGGTACGTGGACAACTCTGTCGGTGGCTATCTTGATGGACATTGGATATTTTAATTTTATTACGAACTGTCTAGACTTTAGTTCAGCGCTTTTGAGACTGTTTTTATATCTGAACGGTTAAGATTGATGTTGTTCTCATCCAAGAAAAATATTTTATTCCCAAAATACGGAAGGAACGGTACATTTGCTGTGTCAGCTGATTGATAATTCTTCGTACATTGAGCCTACCTATTGTACGATTTAGCTTTAAGTGTTAAGTTAAAAAAAATAGGTGTAAAGTTAAACAAATAAGTGCCTACAGCAGGTCAAATAACCATGTGCCTGTCCCCTGTCTCCAGAATGTAACTGCGCAGTCGTGGAGTGGTCGGGCTGGGTGGTGCCCAGTCGGCTCGCATACTGCGTGTACCTCGTGCATCTGGTCTTCGTCACCACGCTGCTGGGGACCAGGGCGTACTTGACACAAGTTTCCTTGTACAATATGGTGAGTTGTTTCGTGTCAAAGGTTACTATCAAAGGTACCTATATAGGTCCTATACCAAACCCGCAAAAGGGTCACTTGCGATTGCCAACACTTCATACCTTGGCCTGTCACATTTCTTAAATTAATAAAAACATCGTGACATTCCTAGTAGGTCTCGTTACTTTATTATTCTTTTTTCAACCCTTTTTAATTCACATGAAATTTCAAAACAATCACTGTTGTTGCAGGTAATTGTCCATCTCGGCATTACGCTGATGTCGTACGTGGCCGCCCTTCCACTCTACCTGCTGGTAGAGGCTCCCACCAGCTGTCTGATCAAACTCTTCACTACCAGATAGCAGCTACTAATGTTACAATACACAAGCTACCTACGTGTGGATTTGATGTTATGAAGGCAGAGTTTGCAACGGATTTATGTGGCGACATGTAATTTAATATTTCTGTTTGATGTTAAATAATATTAACCAAATTGTTTGAGGTCGGAAATAATGTTTATTATTTACGAGGACGTAAAAGGAAATAAATTATTATAGTTACGAGATACCACGTACTAAGACCGAAGGGCTTAGGGCATGCATAAAAACAGTTTAATTCAATGTTGTTAATGTTGTATGCTTAGCGAACCGATGGCATTGCTTTAAGTTGTTGTGTAGTTTTTTCCTAAAACGTGCATGGCCTCCACTTATTTATTTTTTCAATTTCAAAACTATTCAGTGAAACAATAATTTTACTTCATAGTATCCTAATTCATAGCAAGGCGGTAATTAGTTAAAAATTTAAGAGAAAGCAGTCATCCGATGCCTATAATGTGTCAGATTAAATAAAGATAATCATCAAGCGATGTTTACCTAACTCGCAGGTGTAAGTTCTCATGCACATACCCGTAGGATAAATTATTAAGCTCTAAGCATTTGAGTGGATCTTTCTGGTAAACAGTAGGTGATGTTTTTTATTGTAGATACAACAACTTGTACAAAGTACTACTTACAATTACAACTTGTAGGTAATGCGTGAGTGTTTCTTTCTATATTTGTTGCCAATAAAGTGTTATGTAGTGTATGCAGTTAGCAAAAGAGAATGGATTACAAGTTACAACCATCCACTGCCGCCCATGACAACTACAACCTACAAAGAACAAGACTCCAATCGGGACTAGGATGGTTAGACAATGTTAGAACATAAGTTAGCTGTTTGTTGCTAGGTGTGAAGACTGGACTATTATTTTTAGCTATTCCTATAGTTATTATTAGTAATATTCCAGTTAGTAAGTATGTGTTGGTAAGAGTAAACCTTCTAAAACCAATTTGGAACCTAACTCTTTCGGACCTAAACTATTGCTATTTCGAGAGAACTCTACATATATAATCTACAACCCACTAATGGCCCACTACTGAGCACGGGTCTCTCCTCATTACTGAAGAGGCCTAGAGCATACTCCACCACGCTGCTCCAATGCGGGTTGGTGGAGGGGTTAGTGGCCAACCCAGTGTCGAAAGTTTTCAAGCCGCCCGAAGGCCTCCGACATGGCTTAACGACTGCTATCAATCGATAACAACCGGGACCGACGGCTTTACGTGCCCTCCGAAGCACGGAAGCGCTCAAGAAATTTAGCCACTAGCGGTCACCCATCCGAGTACCGACCGCGCCCGCTGTTGTATATATATGTTTTATAAACTCTACATGCCAATTAAGGGTCGGGCCACATTGATCGACGCGACGGCCTTTCGAATTTTGCCGATTGAAAAGGAACACACTATTACGCATTATGCCGATCGCCCGTTTACGGAGCAGTTCGCGTCCGTACGGAGCTGTACGGAGGCGTTCGCTTCCGAACGGAGCTGTACGGAGGCGTTCGGTTCCGTACGGAGCTGTACTGAGGCGTTCGGTTCCGTACGGAGCTGTACGGAGGCGTTCGCTTCCGTACGGAACCTCACCACATTACCACAGTATATAAAATTACAGTATGTCCTGTTGACGACACAATTTTTCATCATTTTAATTATAACTAACAAACTGTTACTTTCCAGTGATGGGTTCAAATCATTCAATCGTGAAAATGGTAAACGAGTTTTGAGAACATAAAGTAAAAAAAACATTTATACTAAAAATTTTAAACTCATAAGACAAGTGCTTGTTTTAGACTTTTAGAATATAGCTGCAAAACAATGATTAATTCAGTATTTACACGTGAAATGTAATAAATTCCATTGGATCGATTTGTGTTTCTTGAGCTATATATTAGAAATCTTTTTGGAGGCTCAGGAAGACATAATTAATAGTTTATCCGGTCGTAGGAACCACATATTAATTAAGTGAGCTGACTCATTTCAACGATGACATATTTTGCGTTTGAAGCAAAGCCCACACTTGTATTACCTACTGTGGTAAAATTAATTCCCAATTAAAAGATTATAATTAATATTATTTATATAA
Source organism: Hesperia comma (assembly GCA_905404135.1). Classification (NCBI taxonomy): domain Eukaryota; kingdom Metazoa; phylum Arthropoda; class Insecta; order Lepidoptera; family Hesperiidae; genus Hesperia; species Hesperia comma. Next base: position 839,937 of record FR990031.1, read on the forward strand.
AATAAAAGTTACTGATTAATGTCTGCAGGTACGAGAGATAATAAGCTTAAGAAAATCTATTATTGGGGTTATTTATCATATTTAACGCAACAGACAATAAATATAACGTAATTTTTGTCGGTTTGTCCTTGCGTTTGTTACCACAAATTAATCTCAAAATCGGCTTAATGTAAGATGAATCTCCATTTACCTAGTGTTTATTTTATTTCAAGTGAATCACGAGTCATTTCAAGAACACAGATTTATATTACCTATGGACGTCACAGATGGGAATATAGTATAAGTATTATAGTGTATTTTTCCCCGAAAAAACATTTAAATCCATGCCATGGTGTTATAACGTTATATCAACCACTCCATGCGAATGTTATGTTACTATTACAGTTTTACGATACAGTATAGATTTATTTTGAAGACATTTGTAAGAATATAAACTGCCACACTGTAATAATTTAACATTTATAGCACAGCGTGGCCTAAACTCGCACTTATGCCACGCTTTTCCGTTGCTTAAGTAGCCGATTTTTACACGGTAAATGACGCTAACTTCACACCGTTCAAAAATGAATTATTGTATTGCCTATTGCGAGGGTAGAAATAAAAAAAATATTCATACATGAGGGTACTTTATGATATTGAGTGAAGCAAATCTGCATTATAATCATGTTTATCTTTACAACGTCATAAACGAATTCTGTTGAAGTTACTGTTGAAGTATATTCTAGGTGTTGTATGTGTGTGTGTGAAAACTTTTACTTTATCATATTTTTCATGGGAAATTTGATTGAACAAACAAATAAACTACCAACTGTTTGCTAAAATCAGTTAAAAATATTTCTCAATAGTTTTAATCCTCTTCACAAATTGTTGGTTCAGTAGGTAAATTAAACTAGTTCTTTTTCCTTAGTCAAGAATTCAAATAGGTTAGCGAGTCTCCTAATTACAGTTTTATGTTGTATAAAATTTGAATATAAACTGGTCAGTTGAAAAAAATACATTTTAATGTTATTTTTGTCCCAAGTAGATTATTTTTATTCCAAACAAACCAGTTACAATAAAACATGTTTCAGATTCATTTGAATAATTCACATATTTATAGGGTTAATTGAAAAACACCGACAACCTCGCAGGACTAACATCATATACAACTTGTTCTACGACTTTTAATAATTTGTTGAATTTTACTTTCATATAAAAATTAACATGAATTTAATGTTTCTTTTGAACGTTCTTAACTCTATGCGCATCGCAAAGATTAAATAGGTAAACAAACCCGTGCGAATCACGGAGAAAGGGGTGGGCGGCACGTGCCGGTCTCGCCTTTGCAATTTAAACTTGACCTATTTATCTAGCCGCTAGTCCAGGGTTGCAAAACCTAGCGAAGCGATATTTCGGTAGATCACCCGAAAATGACTACCTTTTACCGAAATACCGATTTTGAAGTAATATCTCCCGATTTTTAGAAAAGTGCAATTTTTGTTTGATTGTAACATGCGTTATCAGTAGGTACTGAGCATTAGGGTAGGGATTTCCCCGTTTGGTCTAATTTAATATTGTGTAATGAATTGCAGTTTGAATTTTATTGCACAGTAATAAGATCGTTTTTATTTTGTAAATTACGTTTGAAGATAAACTTAAAATTGAAGACTTTTAAACACGAAGTTTAAAATTCTATCATTGCGTGATTCATCCGCAAAATATGTAGAAACAATTTTCTCCGAAATTAATTTATAAATCTGTACTCCTATACTATATACTATAATAATATAATCTATACTAATATTATAAAGCTGAAGAGTTTGTTTGGTTGAACGCGCTAATCTCAGGAACTACTGGTTCGAATTGAAATTGTTTTTTTGTGTTGAATAGACCTTTTATCGAGGAAGGCTATAGGCTATATAACATCACGCTGCAACAATTAGGAGCGAAGAAATAATGGAAAATGTGGAAAAAACGGGGAAAATTATTCATTCTTGTGGAGGAAAAGGGGAGATCTCCCGCCAGGCGATGTCACTGCCTGGGGACCGCGGTCCGAATGTTAACTTCGGACCATTTGTATATATGCTAGATACTGTAGAATCTTCGTTAGCGCGGTTGAGGATGCGTCTTCTGATTGGCCAGTTCAGAGTGACGCGTATGACGTAGTCTATTGTTTACTTTGCTCGGTGCATGTGGTGTAATGCTATGGTCAGCATATTATCATGTGAGGCGCGCGCTCATGTTACTGCAGGAATGCGCGCCGCTACAATTCTCAAGGGCTTTCGTTGCATGCGTTGCGAAAACGATTCAAGATACCAAAAATATATGTATGAAAGAATTATTCCTCTTGAAATGATAAAAAAAAATGTCCACGACAGTATATGTCTATCTTTTAAGATTAACACACTAGAACCGTTTTTATGGTAATCAAATTTGGTCGAACCCACTGCCATACCAAACTTGCCGCGTTTCCAAGTTTAATCTGAATTAATCTTGCTGTGATCCTTTGCTACTTTGCTATTATTTTGTCGTAAGCTTTATTTGTAAGTTTAATTTAATTTAACCTCAATTAATTTTGGTGATAGTTTATTATCTTCCCGAAATTCCTACGGGAGCGGGACCTACGCGGTTGATACTTACGGGTCCCGAAGCGAAGCGAGGGCGGTTCGCTAGTAATAATATAAAGTGGAAGAGTTTGTTTGTTCGTTCGTTTGAACGCGCTAATCTCAGGAACTACTGTTCCGATTAGAAAAAATCTTTTTGTTTTGAATAGTTCATTTATTGAGGAAGGCTATTATAGGCTATAATATCACGCTACGACCAAAAGTAGCGGAGCAACAAGTGTTAATAAATCAAATTATAATATAATATGTTGCAAGACGACGTCTCTCGGGTCCACTAGTTAATTTATTAAAAACCAAAACTCGCAACCGCCTCTTAATGGAGGCAATTGTAGGACTATTGCACACAAAGCATTATATAGGTAGTGATAATTTTTATGATTTTAAAATCACTGAAAGTATGAACAAAAAATGTCCTCGGAAAAGTGGTACATATAAATACGTTTATTATTACATGAATTTCATGCAATTATACCTATAAATAATATATAAATAAGATCTACCGAAATCTACCGATTTTTTATGGCAACCCTACCGAATTTCTTATATCTCGTTTTGCAACCTGCGCTAGTCATCCGTGACATCCGTCGGATGCGCGCGCGCACGTCACGCGTCCTTGATTGTTGTCCGTCCTTGAGTTCGCCGCCGCGGCCCCCCGTGTCGATCGATGTGTTGTGCATATTTTACCTACCCTCTCTCGTTACGATGGCGTATCGATATTCCAATATCGAGTACACGGAAATGGTGAGGATGCTCGCTAAGTGTGACGATAATGTCTCAGAAGCGTGCCGCCAATATGCGATACGGTTTCCAAATGCACCTACACCGAGCCGCGAAACGATGTTGGCCGCCACACAGCGATTACGAGATTACGGGCAGTTCAAGCACAGCATGAGGGATAGTGGTCGTCCACCTACGCGCACAGTACGTGACAAAGAAGATATCCTGGAGTTCTTTGAGGCGAACCCTGCAGCGAGTACAAATGACGCAGCGCGACGGTTCAATGTATCCCAGTACTTTGCGTGGAGTGTTGTTCACAATGAAGGTAAATATTCATACCATCTTCGTCGCCGTCGAAATCGAAGCACCCAGTGATAAGTTATTATTAGGTAACGACCATAAATTAAATACACATTATTAAGAGTAACTCAAAAACTACTCGTCTGACGGAACTTAAATTTTTACGAGACCTAACCTAAGACCCCAGCTTTCGATTAAAAAAAGAATGATCAAAATCTGAACTCTAAATAGTAAGATATAAGGTAACATACATACAAAAAAGTTATTAAGAATAATTCAAAAACTACTAGTCAGATGCCGCTCAAAGGAGATGTTTCAAATCCGGCCCACAATATGTACAGTACCTCGAAAAATCGAGAAAAATTCATGGAATTTGGGAAAAATAAAGATAAATTGCTTAAATGCATACTTTTCTGGTACAAATTTTATATTTATAATTCATTTTTATCAATTTTCAACATGGCGTCTTGCCAAGTTGTCATTGATCATAGATCGCGAACTGTCTACTGTCACTTTAAATGACAGAATTGTAGGTACATATATCAAACTTCTATGAAATTAACCAACATGACGTGTGATGACAGCTTACCGCCATGACAGTCTTTTGTTTTTGTGTTGCAATTTTAAGTGTACATTTTTGTGTTATACCACAAAACTAAGGCAATTTAAAGGAATTGGATGATTGAAAACTGTTTTAATTGTGTTTCTCCATTTTTGAGTATGGTGTACAAAGTGGTGGCCGGGGCTCCATACATTTTGAAACATCTCCTTTATATAAGACAAGAGAATCATCAAAATCCAAATACTCAGTAAAAAGTTATTAGAAAAAAACCAGTACACACTACAAAACATCCTTACACATTATTCAAGTTAATTCGAAACTACTCGTCAGATGTCGCTCCAATTTATGTGGGATCATACCAAAAGCACCAGCTTTTAAGGAAATAAAGAATCATCAAAATCGGTTTACGCAACACGAAGTTATGGGATCACAAACTTACCAATAAAGATTAAAAAAAAATAAAAAAAAGATCGGTGAATTATTTTTTTTTAACTTTTCTATTTGTGCATTTTGAAATACAGTCCAACAGTTTTTATGAAGATTCATTCATAGTCCCTGGATTCCGAGGTTTAAAGCTTACGGCACTCCACTATAAGTTTTTCAAGCAATTAAAATGTATTTTAAACCGACGACTTCAAAAAAAGAAGGTTTTCAAATTGTTATGTTCTATACTTTAAGTCCAGTATAAAATTTTATTATTATCTTCATCATGCAACATTTTTTATGAAAAATATTTTTTTTTAAATAATTAAAAATATTCTGTCCAGGATTTTTGTTGTCAACCCATTTTTAATATATTTTCTAATATACGAAACTTATTTTATTATAAAATAAGTTTGATTCTATTATCAACCCGGTGAATGTCGATATAGATTCGGATCTACTACTATTAAAAACCTCCTTAACCTTCTGCGACTGACGTGGTAGTCTGACAGACACCACAAAATCGAAAAACTCGTATTGCAACGTTATTTTTTAATTATTGACTCCAACGCTCCCAGTACCTTCCTGTCATGGGCTTTAGTCTGTTTTTTTGTGCTGCTTGCAGTTATATCGTGCATATTCACCCGTAGGCGAGGAAATGTGTCCACGAGACTACCACGTCAGTATTTAGGTCAGTGTCTGACAGACAATCACCTCAGTAAAATTGTTATAAATTCATAGTGTCTCCTAAACAACATGCCAGTAAAGTTAGTCTACTAATTATAATTTATTGTTTGTTTTTAATTATTATAACAACTTATATTCTCACAGATCCAAAAAGACGTCGAAATTAATCTTTTTGAACCAAGACTAGCGTAAAATAATGGTTGTAGGATGAGGAAGAGCTTGAGTCTAGTGATTTAGAGAATGGCCAAATTTTTTAAGGCATAAAGGAATTTTTGGAACTTGATAAATTATAGGATAAAGAAAAGCAGTAAAAACTACACGAAAAAGCCTAACATGTACAGGGCACTGAAAAACTTGGCCCCGAAAACTTCCAACAAGTCATCAAAATATTACATAATATTATTTATTATTCATAATATACTAGAAACCAGTCAAATTTAGAATGAAAATATGTTATGCGCACACATATTAGGTACATATAGGACTTTTTTTATTGAATATTGAAAGAGAAACAGTGCTGGGTTACATGAATTTACTTAGAGAACCGAGAATGACGGTCAGTACAGTTTTGGATGAAGATCTTGCCCTTCCACCATCAAAAATCATCATCAAATTGAAGAAAATAATGCTACAAATAAAATAGTTAACCAAATATTGTTTTCGATATTATTTGTAGTCAATATCTTCTATATTTTAAGAAAAAAACTGCCAAAAAATTGTGATTTTTGAGGATTTATTACACTTAATTGAACCGTTGAAAATACGTAATTTTTTGCAGTCAGATAGCCAATTGTGTTAACTTTAATAAGTGTTTAACGTTAATCTAAAAAGTTTTTACATTGATATTTTTTTCAACCTTTTCTTGTTGTGTTGACATTAGAAGACTGATTTAGGTCAAGTTGATAAAAGTTGTTTCACTTAAAAAAATTTGTTTAATTTTCCAAAATAATAGTATCAAGTAATTATTTACTTTCTAAGCTTTGCGAAAAATGTGATTGAGTAATTGAAATTACAACGGAATTTCAAAATATCACCTGTTTAAATGGTGTCTGGTGGACTACCATGTCAGTAGAATTGTAAAAATTAGCCCACGTCAGTCGCAGAAGGTTAAACTTCTTCCCGACCTCAGATTTTCTTCGTTTCCCAATAGGTTTCATCCTGTCACAATTTTTTTCGTTTCAAAAGCTATCAGCACTGGTCTACTAATCCGATCTGCATCAGATCAGATCATATCTGCAGACATCACCAAATGAAATTCGAAAAGTTGAAGGTGAATTTATTTTTTCTTGATAAAAAAATAAATGACTGACGTTTTACTTATTTTTAAAATTATTTTCTTGGTATATTATTTTTTCAAGTTCTAGTCTAAATATTCGTCTAAATATTCGTAAATATTAATAGTTCTAAATATTCTAGTTAAAACATTCGCATAAATTTTGCGAATGCGAATGCGAATATCCAAAAAACATGCGAATATTCGCGAATGCGAATATTCGTTACATCACTACTGCTACTGCGTACAAGCCCCGCGAGGCTGTTATCTTGCGATGAAAGTGTTATTATTATTACTAGCAGCTAGCAGCGCATGCGAATGAAGAGTTAGAAATGTCACGGCAGGACAATGAAAACTTAAAAAATCATTTTTATTTAATGTATTGAGTTATGTCAAAAGTCGTAGAACAAATGTTGTTGTATATCATTGGTACCTATATGATGTTAGCTAACTAGTCCTGCGAGGTTGTTGGTGTTTTTCAATTAACCCTATAAAAGGTAACTATAGTAAAAACGCGCTAGGTATGCGTTCCTGACACATGTCAATTCGTCATGACTAGTGATGTACAATAAAGAGGCTTTGGGCAAAACGTCACACTCGGAAAACGTCCCATGGGACGTTTCGCCCCATCATTTTTTGACTGGGTCGATTGGTCTCAGAAATCCAAAATGAAATTATATAGTCGGCAGAAAAGTCTACATACGTGTGTGAGATATTTTCACTATAAATATTAAGGTTAGCTTCTATTTGATAATAAAAAGAAATTGAAATACAGTACTTAATATAAATTATTTTTAAATAATTATACAATGACTAATACAAATGCCATAATATCTGTTTTGACGTGACAACGTCTTATAAATTGGTTTGCCGGGTGGCACTTCAAGAAACTGCGTTAGTAGCTCCGCTCACGTTATGCGCTTACAATGAGAGCGAGTGAGAGGCACGCGTCCCTTCCACTCGGGCATGGTTAGCCCGCCTAAGAGCGAGAGAGACAGACATAAAAAGTGAAAGGCACGCGTCCCTTCCTCCTTAACATTACTTATGGTAGCTACGGCGTACACACGTTGGCGTGTTTCAGAAAATGGTACAGCGCCATCTCTGGAGAAGTAGAGTAATCTCGTTTGTTACCTCACTTAGTTGTGACTAATGGTTAATGGTCTAACGGTTAGCAGCGCTAGATGGCGGATGGTGTTACAATGTTTTAAATATAATTCTTTGTATAAATAAATGTTTTAAATTGTTACTATTATTTCATCCTTCTTCCTACTATACGAATGAATATTCACATTGAAATTATTTTACCACTCAAAGTCGTTGTCACGTAAAACTTTCGCCCGTATACCGACTTTACAGGCAACCAATTTTTTTAATTAGAATTTAGCTTTATGTAAAAATGATGAGACAAGCCTTAAATCTTTATTTTTTATTTAATATTCGTTAATAATACAAAAATTGTTACCTGGCACCATGACTTAAACTACCTGTGATTAAAGCGAATGCCATAATTAACACAGGCAATCTAAGGAAATGAACATAATATCTTTAAAATCCTTTTTTTAATATATAATTTGTGTATTCAACCACCATCCAAGTATTTTGGCACTACTTGAACACCTTTTAAGTATGACGTAATAAATGATTTTGGTCATTTTTATGCTTACAAACACATTAATACATAGTACCACTTTAGCTTCAAATTAACATCCCTCGACACTAAAATGCCAATAACTTGTAAAGGAGACGGTCCACAATTGTATGGAGTCTGGGTCTGGTTTTTGTACCAGTGATAAAATAAAATAAAAAAGAAAAATGAACCATTTTTGACTAATCAAATCCACGTGACGCAATTATTCTACATAAGTAATGGCGGGCAGTAGACCAGAGGATTCATAATTTTTAACACGCTTTTATTAACTTCACCTGTATGTTTGTATGTTTGTATGTAACATTTCTGTTAATATCTTCCGTGCCCCTCAGGCGTTTTGCTTCAAATTCATAACGCACCTATAAACAGATGATCCCTAATTTTCTAGACCCTTTCCACGCAAATCTATCGCGGATTTTCCTAAAAATAGGCGTTTTTCCTAACTTCTTTAATTTCCACCTTCCCTAGCCTATAACTTCCAAGTTTATCATCCGATTTCTTCCAAACCGACTTCGTTGTGCTTGTACAACTGCCCTGCGTCGATCCCACCGCTTTTCAAGCCAATCCGACGAAAAAAGTGAAAACCGAGTCATAGTGGTAGATCTCGTACAAGTTAATTTTATTTGTAACCGACTTCTTTGGGCGCGATTTTGACCCACTTTAAACGGCCAGATTTCGTTCAAACTTTGTAGATTTATCGAGTTCCGATGACATTACACTATTTTGATAAAATTATTCCAATTTTCAATATGCAAAATAAGAATTTAATTTTTTTTACTCTCACACTAATGCCATCTACCCATTTGCTACTGCCATCTACCCATATTTACGGGCAACTAGCTATAACTCCGTATTCAGATTGACTGCGTACATTACGTTTTACTAGATGGCGTTGTTCTTCTGTTTATTTGAATTCTAATTTATTACGGGAGTAATAGTCGATAGATCGATAGAGACCAAATAATAGTTTAAAATTTTAAAAACAAGCTATTATAAATAAACAAAACTAAAAAGGAGAAAATAAATTATAGTTTAAAAAAACTAAAAAACACGCTTTTTATAGTTAACTGAACTAAAAAAATTGAAAATAAGTTTAAATAAATTTAAATTAAGAATAGTGTTAAAAATTTCAATAAATATGAATTAATAATAGTGTAAATAAAGAAAATATTTTATTTAAAAAAAAGCGTGGGGTGCATGGTGTCATTTTGATAATATCTTAAAAAGCACCCCACGCTTTTTTTTAATAAAATATTTTCTTTATTTACACTATTATTAATTCATATTTATTGAAATTTTTAACACTATTCTTAATTTAAATTTATTTAAACTTATTTTCAATTTTTTTAGTTCAGTTAACTATAAAAAGCGTGTTTTTTAGTTTTTTTAAACTATAATTTTTGACGTATGACGTTAGCTGTCAATATGCCTTCTCTATGCTTGAACAATGGCTTGAACTCAGAGTGAAGGACGCCATCTTGCAAGTGTTGCAAGTAGTACCTACCGAATAAGTCGAAATTAATTTTATTTTAGCAAGTCATTTATTGCGATTTGTGAATTTATTATATTTTTAATGAACTTTCTGTATTTTTTGGTTTTTCATGGTTTAGTGTACAAGATCAGGCCCAAAATGGACCATCTCCTTTCCTTTTAAAGTAGTCATTGTTTTATGTTTTTAAAATCTCCATTTACCAAGCAACATTTTGAAATTATCTGCACTATAATTAGTTAACTGGATATTTTTTTCCACCAGCCACCGTCAAACTTGAATCAAAGAAACAATCGAAAACATAAAAAGACCTAAATAGACACGAATTTCTAGGAATCACGTAATAATTTGAACTCAGTCACAGCTTGGGATAACTATCTGAAAGTACGTGAAAAAAAAATTAAAACATGTGCTCATTTGTGTAGCCAGCAAGTAAAAGTAGGGTAAGAGAGCTTGATTTCTGAAAAATCAAACAAAGGTCAAAATCTCGAAAACGGTGACACTTTTACTAAAACGATTTTTTGACATCTGGTAGGTCTCTCTCCAAGCTATCGACCATTTCAGTTTGAGTATGTCCAAGCAATCTTTGATCTTGAGGAAAATTATTCTGTTGTGATTTTTTTAAAATCAAATGTTGATATAATATGTATACGGTAAAAAAAAATACTATAATTATATACATATATGTCTATATTAAGTAATAATAGATATTTTTTCTATTCAAGAATATTCTGTTTAATTTTATACTATGTATTTAGTTGTTTTCTTGCTGACTGTACAATATTTTGCAGCGAACAATAGAATTTCTGCATATACTTATAAGTGGTCCGTTTAGCCCAAAGAAAAAAATTAAATTAAATCAAAGAACAAAAACGTCCCGTGGGACGTTTTCCGAGTGGGACGTTTTGCCCAAAGCCTCATTATGTCACATCACTACAAAAACAAAAAGTTGATATGACATGGATATAACCTTGAACGAGCGCCGTTTGACGTGGTTTTCTTTTAAAAGGTGTTGTTTTTATATTTGTTAGTAATACTTTTAGCCCAAGATTAATACAACTATTGTAAGTTGGCATAATTATTCGATTTAATGTTTGATTTTAATGTTATCACTCGTTAATAAGGCAATTAAAAGATATTAAAAAATTGACAATTAATTACGCCAGTTCAAAGTTACATCGCCCAGTCGAATGACAGACTTCAGGAACGCATACCGAGCGCGTTTCTACATAACACCATTTTCTACTCAGGCTAATAGATTGTTTTGTAATAATTTAATATGTCATGATCACTAAAAAGTTCCCCATGTAAAAAAAGATGTCTCACTAAGGCCCTTCGTACACAAGGCTACGCACACAAAACTACAATTTCATGAAGGTCTGGAGTCGATCTGATGAAGCCGAAAGACAGTCGAGGGAACTCAACGATTTACTGCAGTTATCTAGTGTTTGGGCTTGATCAATTTGTAGTGACGAGAACTTTACACCTACAATGTGTTGAATTGTCCGCCATCTGACGAATAATTTTTCATTTATCTCTGCTTATCGAGGTTGAAGTCGGTTTTTTTTTGTAAAAAGCAATTATATTACTCAAACGTTGGTTACATCGGGAGGTTATCCAAAGTTTTTATATTATTATACAAGAAATAGCACTGTGGCAGTCTGTCTGTTAAACTTACAATTAATTTCATGTTGACAGGACATTTAAATACTGATTTCCTTGACTAAGTACATAGCTGTGCCATTATCTCGCGAAAACGATATACATAATTAAAAGATTTTATCGTCGGGAAATTATACCTTAACGGGCACTTATATTTATCAATAGCATCGCTGTAAGGCGTGCACCGCACGCGGGCGGCACGCATGGGGGTGGAGTTTGGCAACTACGTTGAGGCAGCCCTGTTTAACGTCACGCTAAGAAAATAATCAAACGCGGTTGCAGGCATTTAATACAACTGTACATTCCACTTAACTTTTATTTCCTAAAAATTTGAAACGAATCGATGAATATCAAATATTGTAAAATGTCTGTCAAATATTTTCAAATTACTGTATCAGTTCGATAATATTATCAGTTCTTATTATATACCTATAAAACGGATTCGAAGGAGAAATATCTTCGAAACATTCCCAAGTCCAGTAATTTTTAGGGGTTTTACTGGTGTTCTCTCAACTGAAAGCCCTCAGCAACCAATAGGTCCTGATGAGGAGGCGCCGGAATCTCATGGTGGATCGATAAAATGTCCATTAATAGCTCTGATATGCTGAACAAAGTTATTCCATATATCAGAGCTATTCAACGTTTATACCAGAGCTATTATGTAGGTATAGATATCTAAATAGCTATTGCAATATAATAAAAATATATACATACGTTGGATTGGAATTGCACTAATTATGCAATTCATTTAATTAAATTATCAAATTACAAATACAAAAAGCCATACCTAATGAAGCGACGAGCCATCAATTATAATTTGTTGACGTAGTAAGTGTAAAAAACAAAACCAACCAAGAATGAGTTGGACTCGCATCCGATGGGTTCCGTCTCCGTACACCGAACGAAATTATATTATTTCATTTTTATCAATTAAGCTTTGTTTTAAATTTTTATGTAACCTGGTGTGTAAGTGGTTATATACAAAATAAACCATTAACACCGACGGTAGGATGGCCTCTGATCACTTTATTTTGGTTATTATATAGTTTTATTACCTGTTATTATTGGACCAATAACAAGATAGAATGTAAAATAAAGTTTTCCAAAAAATAACGGACTTTCTAAATCAAAATGGAAGAATAACTCATGAGACCAGGCCTGAAGCACTTGCTTTCGAATAAAAAATGTTAAAACCTCCATTTTTTTAATAATTAGGTAAGTACTTGTAATCTATACTAATATTATAAAGCTGAAGAGTTTGTTTGTTTGTTTGTTTGTTTGTTTGTTTGTTTGTTTGTTTGTTTGTTTGTTTGTTTGTTTGTTTGTTTGTTTGTTTGTTTGTTTGTTTGTTTGTTTGTTTGTTTGGTTGAACGCGCTAATCTCAGGAACTACTGGTTCGAATTGAAATTTTTTTTTTGTGTTGAATAGACCTTTTATCGAGGAAGGCTATAGGCTATATAACATCACGCTGCAACAATTAGGAGCGAAGAAATAATGGAAAATGTGGAAAAAACGGGGAAAATTATTCATTCTCGAGGGCTTTCGTTGCATGCGTTGCGAAAACGATTCAAGATACCAAAAATATATGTATGAAAGAATTATTCCTCTTGAAATGATCTAAAAAAATGTCCACGACAGTATATGTCTAACACTAAGATTAACACACTAGAACCGTTTTTATGGTAATCAAATTTGGTCGAACCCACTGCCATACCAAACTTGCCGCGTTTCCAAGTTTAATCTGAATTAATCTTGCTGTGATCCTTTGCTACTTTGCTATTATTTTGTCGTAAGCTTTATTTGTAAGTTTAATTTAATTTAACCCCGCGATAGTAAATTTGAACTTATAGTTGATGACAATAAAATTACCTCTGATATAAGCGTAGCAAATGCATTTGAATCGTTCTTTAAGAATATTCCAATTAAGCTTACTCATTCTCTTGCTTCCTCACCGACAGCGGCACAGTCTTTACTAAAGGAATCTGTTGGTGAATGAAGTGATTTGTTTGAATTTAAATATACAACAACTTTTGAAATAATTAAAACTTTTCGATCTTTGAACATGAAAAATACAGGTGACTTATGGGGAATGTCGGTGAAAATTTTGAATGAAATAATACAAATTATAGCCCCCTATTTAGCTACTATTTTTAATAATTGTGTAGATGTGGGCGTATTTCCAGATCTAATGAAATTTAGCAAAATCATACCCATTTTTAAATCTGGTAATAAAACAGACTTGAATAATTACAGACCTGTGTCTATTTTGCCAACTCTTAGTAAGGTCTTTGAAAAGATTTTATTAAATCAAATGCTCAACCATTTTAACGCCCATAACATACTTCACCCTGAACAATATGGTTTCACTAAGGGCCGTAGTACTACTGAGGCAGGTACCAGGCTTCTGAAACACATCTTTGAAGCCTGGGAGACTTCTCAAAACGCTATAGGTGTCTTTTGTGATTTATCTAAAGCGTTTGATTGTGTAGAGCATGAAACCCTATTAATTAAGCTTAATCACTATGGCATCAAGAATACTTCGCTTAACTTGATCGCATCTTACATAAAGGATAGGACTCAATGTGTTAGCATTAATGATTTCAAATCGACGGGATCCAAGTGTATTCTGGGTGTTCCTCAAGGCTCAATTCTAGGTCCCTTCCTTTTTCTTGTATACATAAATGATTTGCCATATTACATTAAAAACCATGCGGACATCGTACTGTTTGCTGATGACACATCACTTATATTTAAGACAAATAGAAATAAGACAAACTTTGACGACGTAAACAGTGCTCTGTCACGCTTATCTCATTGGTTTACTACAAATAACTTACTTTTAAATACTAAAAAAACAAAATGTGTAGAATTTATCCTCCCAAATGTCCAAAAAATTGAGAAATCTCTTAAATTAAATAATGAAAATTTAATAATGGAACAGTCCACAGTTTTCCTGGGTGTCACTTTGGACTTTAAACTTCAGTGGGGCTCTCATATATCAGCACTATCAGCTAAACTAAGTAGAGCGGTATATGCAATTAGAAAGATAAGGCAGTTTACTGACGTGGAAACTGCTAGACTTGTCTATTTTGCCTATTTTCATAGTCTTTTGTCTTACGGCATTGTAATGTGGGGCAAAGCAGCTGACATAGACTCCATATTTGTACTGCAAAAACGAGCGGTTAGGGCTATTTATAGGTTGAAAACGCGCGTTTCTCTGCGAGAAAAGTTTAAAGAAATAGGCATATTAACTGTAGCCTCACAGTATATTTATAGTAACTTGTTATACGTAAGAGAAAATTTAGGCACATATAAAGTCAACAGTGATACGCATAATCATCTAACGAGAAGGAGACACAATTTGGTTACGTCTTCATTTCGCCTGCGTAAGGTGCAGCGATCTTTTATGGGGCTTGGTATTAAATTTTACAATAAGATACCCAAAAAGATACGTGATTTACCTATTGAAACGTTCAAGCGACGTGTAAAATCACAACTTGTTAGTAAAGGATATTATACTATAGATGAATATGTTAATGATAAGGGTGCCTGGGTGTGATAAAAATAATGCCGCGACCGGTTCCACTTAGACTAGAATTAGTTTTTTTTTTTTTGTGTTTAGCCATAATTAGTAGTAAGTGATACCTGTACTGTGAGTGGTGAAAGAGAAAAAAGAGACTCCTTGGGAGTTTCTTGCCGCTTCTTCTCCCAAGACCACTCATCGTAGGGATTTGTTGAAGCGATGGCGTAACTTGACTTTCGAAATGAGTTTGTAAAAACCTACTTCGAAGAAATAAAGATTTGAATTTGAATTTGAATTTGAACCTCAATTAATTTTGCTGATAGTTTATTATCTTCCCGAAATTCCTACGGGAGCGGGACCTACGCGGTTGATACTTACGGGTCCCGAAGCGAAGCGAGGGCGGTTCGCTAGTGATAAATATTTGGCGTTCTATTTTTTTAATTTTTGTTGATATGGCAGCGTTATTGAGGGGCGGCACAAGAAATTATTTCAATGAAAGTAAATCGATATCTGCCTAGTACCTACTTGAAGCGACGACTTTACGCAAAACGTTAAAAGCCTGGTCCGAGCTTCACCCCCGGGCGTGTATCTTCCGTTCAAGTGACTGACAGCGGAGCCATATTAATAACTAGTAAATCCGCCCTCGCTTCGCTTTGGGAAACCAGTCCCTTCAAAAATCGCTATAAATTTTAACAAATTATGTTATTCCGATGTCTAAGCTATATTACTGCAAAGTGACATGAAAATCCGTTCAGTAGTTTTTGCGTGAAAGAGCAACAAACACACACACACACATACATCCTTACAAACTTTCGCATTTATAATATTAGTAGGAGTAGGAAGGATTAGAAAGAAAGAAAGAAAGAAAACATATTTATTCCGTCAGAGTTACAGTGTACAAAAAAAAAACGACATTTAAATAAAGGACAAGTAGGTACATAAATGAAGCAGACACCATACCCTCCTGACGGAAACGACCGCATTCAGATTTTGTGTGAGGGTAGTCTTCACACTCTGATATTCTATGCGGCCGACAGCGTTTGCGCATAATTCTGCCAGATAAGCGTGGTGTGCGAACATTACATTTATAGAATAGAAAGTAGAAATAATAATTAAACTAAAATTTAAATAATTAAAACAAAAGCGAGTACAAAATACAAAAATACAGTACAGCAGGTTTATTGGTGTGTTGGTGGAGCTTGGGTAAGTATAAGACAAATCAGTAATAATTATTATGTATAATACGTTCTAAATACAAAAGGAAAGCAGCCATTTTGGTAATTTGTCACAGCAGAATAGGATTTTTTTTTTAAATATTAACAATATTATAAGAATGTAATTAAATTGTAGGTATAATTAGACTAGATTAAAAACATGATATAACGCAATGCAGATACAACTTAGATTATAACGCGATCGAAAAGTGAAGACGCGTGTGTGTGTGTGTGTGTGTGTGTGTGCGCGCGTGCGTGCGTGCGTGCGTGTGTGTGTGTGTGTGTGTGGGGGGGGGGGGTGTGTATGGTGGACACTTACCTTTTACGATGCCGAAAAGAACGGTTGCAAAATGCAGTTGCCTGCGGTTACTCATTTTAAGTGGATTTCCATTGTTTATGTAGGGGGTGACGTGAGCGCGTGGCGGGATATTGTAACAGTATCTAGCACATGCATTTTGTACTTTTTGTATAAGATTTTGCGAGCGTGATAGTAGGCGTGGACCTATAACAGTATCAGCGTAATTGAACTTGGAAAGTACGAGGCTTTCACATAATCTCATTCGTAAGTCGGTGCTGATATAGTCTCTTATTTTGTAGAGTACCTTAAGTCTGTAAAAGCAATTTCTGGCAGTGCTCAAAACTTGCTTCTCAAAACGCAAAGATTCATCAAACACTACCCCTAAGTTTCGGGCCTCTGGCAACCTCTCAATGATCTCACCGTTCAGAAAAACTTCGAGTTTGTGCAAAGCAATATCCTCCACTTGTTTTTTTGTGCCTGTTATTAAATACTTTGTTTTCTGTGGATTAAGCACCAATGTATTTTTATTTGACCATTCACATATACGTTTCAAATCCGCATTGAGTTTTTGTAATGCAGTTTTTGTATCCGATGGCTTAAAGGATATATATAATTGAATATCGTCTGCATACATGTGATATTTGCAATATGTAATGTGATTAACTATATCAGCACTATTTAGTATAAATAAAAGGGGTCCCAAAATGGATCCCTGGGCTATAAGTACCTCTTCTAACTGGTTTACTCTGAGAGAATTCCTTTACACCATTCAACCCCTGCTCTAATACTACAGTCTGCGTACGATTTTGGAAATATATATCGAACCATTTTACTGCAATATTATCGAGACCATAATATGAAAGTTTAGATAAAAGTAGTGGTATATTTAAACATTCAAAAGCTCGAGTGTAGTCTAACAGAACCAGTATCGTACCTTCTCCCCTATCCTGCGCTGTGAGTAGGTCATCAACAACATCCATTAGAGCTGTAGACGTACTATGATTTTGCCTGAAACCAGATTGGGTGGTTGGGAGGATGTTATTTGAATCTAAATAGTGCTTTAGCTGATTACAGACAATTTTTTCTAGTATTTTAGATACGTTTGGGAGTATGCTTATCGGCCTAAGGTCCTTAAAATCGGTTGGGCTAGCTACCTTTGGTATCGGTTTCACCAAGGCACTTTGCCATAGAACAGGAAAGGTACCAGTTGTAAGGGACCGATTTATGATTGCAGTGAGAACTTTGAGGGTGTGAGGCATAGTAAGGAGTAGCATCTGAAGGGAGATACCATCAGTACCAATTGCATTTGAGTGCAGTGTCTTAAGGACCTTAAGAACAGTTTCCTCGGTTACCTCGGAGAATTCAAATGACTCTGAACTGTATCTATTAAATTCATAAAAGGTGAGGGCAGAAAGCTGAACACTTGCTTGACCAGGAACATTTAAAAAATGATTATTTAACTTATTTGGATCCGACAGACTCGGGGGAAGACATACCTCGTCTGTTTTAGATTTCATAGTTATATGGCATTTAAGGTGTTTCCACATTATACGTGGCTTTGAAATGTTAGAGCTAATATAAAAAGCGAAGTAGGCTTTCTTTTCGGCGACTAAAGCGGTGTTTACAATATTTTTGAGTTCCCTATAATACCTAATTAATGTGTACCTACGTCGGACCTTGTTTTACGCGCTCTATTTTGTGCTTTGTTTCTGGTCTGCATCATTAATCTTATGTTATAGGTTACCCATGGGTGTTGTTGATCCTTTATACAGACCGACTTTATGGGGGCATGTAAGTCAAAAACGTTTAGTATATTACATGTAAAACTTGCAGTCATATCATTTACGTCAGGCAATAGTTGAATAGTAATTAGTAGGAAATAGGATAGTAGGAAGTAGGATAATAATAACTATTAGAATAACAGAACTATACAGGACTCGACGAACTTTCAGTAACAGTTCTGTCTAAGTCCATTGAGATACTATGTAGTACCTCAATGTCTAAGTCTTCATTCTTACAACTAAACTAACCGATGAATATGTTAATACCATCTTCGAATTAGTCTAACCATCCTCATTTGTCATCCATTCCATAAAAAATAGGTTTCCATTTGTGATTCTTAGGGTACAGAACCCTGTTTAAGGAGAACACCTACAGAGTAAAAAACCGTAATTCATAAAAATGTGGCGTAAACTATCACAAGCATTGCCCATTGGCTTCGTTGCCCTGTTAGTGACTCACTCGTGAGGTAGACTGACGCGTGGTCCACTCGCGCGCCGCTCGTCTTTTGCCGTTCAAAATGTTGGTCAGATTAGTGGTATTGTTTCTTATTGCGGACACGTGTAGCGGGGTTATTGATTATTTGAATGGTAAGTTGCTTTTTATTTACATAGCAGGCACATGAGTAGGCTAGCCTCCTGGTCCTGGCTAAGAAGGAAGAAAGATAGGATGGGTCTTATTTTTAAGTAAAAGCTGAAATATGTGGTACATACAAAAAATAATACCAGTAATAATAATAATAATTGGGGTGGACATTCTTACACCATACATGCACCACCCTGTAATACAACCTAAGAGGTATCTCAGAGTAATATAATACGGTATGAAAGTTTGTGTGACATGTAAAAATATTTTTGTTTGTATGTTTTTTTTTATGTTAAGTCAAAATATGACCTGGCTACTTGTTTTAGATTCGGAATATGAACGAATGCCTCCACTGTTCGAGATGGATGCAAAGTACCGCAGTTGCCTGACGCAGGCCGGTGGAGTGTACTGCGTGGCCAAGTTTGAGCTGCATGGAGACCCGCGTAACGAACTCATTCGTACTATACGAGTAAGTGAAATTAATTGTTTGCAGTAAACACCAGATAACTAAGTGAAAAGCAGTAAATGTAGTTTTTACTGAGCCGTTGAGGACTTCCCTTGTCTCAAGCCAACTGTGAGCGTGTTATAAACTAACTAAAAACACAGACTGGTCAAGCTTATAATAAAAGAGAGTTAAAAAGGCTTTTAGTGACACGTGGGTTTTATTAAAGGCACTTGCTGATGCAGAACAATAACTGATTTACAAAGTCTTATTTTGATTGAGCGATCCGCTCTCTTTTTGCTTCGGAAATATTATGCTTACAGCGGAAAACATAATTCATCATCTCAACCCATAATGGCCGATTATTGAGCACGGGTCTCCTCTCAGAATAAGAAGGTAATATACTTTAGTCGTGCCTAAAATAATTGTGACTTATTTAACGAATCTTTTTAAATAGCGAAGTGACATAGGTACAAAATTAAGACAACACCAAATTCTACCTCAACCTCACTATTATACACCTACATCAGTGAAAACAGTATTTCAGTCGGTTAAATAGTTTCTCAGACGCACAAAAACCAAAGGGCTAAAAATAGTTTTATACTTATGGTATCTTAAGTGTCAATAAATAACCATGAATTATAATTTTTCTCGAATATCATCATAAATGTTGTCAATCGATTTTAAGTAGTTATTATAGGTACCTGTTTTCCCTCGCCTGAGAATTTGTTAATTATTAAGTCGACGGAAGTGATAAACATGTTAGTAAAATGTCGGGAGATAATCCTCTTATAGTCATGTTTGGTGATATGACAATTAAGATGAGTTATCATTTCCTAATTAATTTGATCATTTAAATAACGGCATCCATATTGGGATCGCATGATACGCTAAAATTTTGAATTTACCTTGTTCCGTAACAACGTTAATTGTTCCAGGAATATTCACAAAATGAAATTAAACATTACAATCATTCTCTTATCGATAGAGCGATATGTGTGACACAAACGTGCAAGAAATTTATTCAGAACAAAACAATCAGTAAAGTATCGGACCTAAACGCGGCCCTTGAGGGATGCGTTAATGAAACTGTATGGAATGAATACGGATTGGAAGCGAAACTAGCTCTTGTCATTTCCTGTGATAAACATGAGGACCAAGTGGGTTCAGATATAGCAGAATGGATTTTAGCTGGGATATTAATATCCGTATTAGCTATGAATATTATTGGGAGTGTGTATGATATTTGGTATGTGAAGAATTGTAATGAGAAAACAAACAGAACCGGTAAGAATAAAGAATGTCTTAGCATTAGGATGGGGTTCCACTAAGGCGGAGCGGAGCGGAGCTGTGCGCGATTCACCAATCACATGGTTTGAAATCCACACGAGACACAATGAGATGTGGATTTCAAGCCATGTGATTGGTGAATCGCGCACAGCTCCGCTCCGCTCCGACTCAGTGGAACCGCACCCTTATTGTGTATCCTTGACCATAGTGACCCTAAGGTGTAAGGGGTTCGCTTTGCTAGGGGGTGATAATGATAAATGAGCTTTGTTGGTACAAGGAGTAGCTGAACTGGGTTAAAGGAACCTTAGTTACTATGTATTTTCAAAACCATCCTTGAACAATCTTGAAAAAACTAGAATCTCACTTTTATTTATTAGAATACACTACAGAGCAAATAGTTATTTTAATTTTATTCATGTTTTAGTGGCACTGTAAAAACGATCAAAAAAACTAATTTTTATTGAAATTGCAGTTAACCCATACGTGCTAAGTTTCTCAGTATTTCGGAGCTGGGACAAACTAACAAATACCAGTATTGACCCTCGATACGAAAGGCTCAATGGATTACATGGACTGAAGTGAGTATCAATTAAATTATTAGATTTTATTTAAGTTTTAATAAAATAATGGATGAATTGTGATGGAAACTGTTCAACTTTTTCAAACTTGACAAAGTTGAACAGACCATAGATGTAGCATACACTGACGTTTAGATAGATTGGAAATGCGAAAGAGCAAAACATATGATACACGTATGGCAGAGCGAGATAGATAGACGAAACCAATTTTTAGACGGCATAGCGGGCTTAGCGGGCACTTGTCAAAAATTGTTCCTCAATTTTCTCAAAATACTTAATTTAGTTTTTACATTTCTGTGTGGAATAACGTCCTTTGTAGTCTTAATTAGTGATGGTTACTTGTGCGGTACCTGGATGTGACTCCTCTAGATATAAAAACCACCAGGAAGGCGTCGCGCTCGGCGGTGACATTGACAGCGGGCGATTCATTTTTGGTTTCGTCCAAGTGATACAATTGCCGATCTTTAGTTATATAATAAATCTATGGAACAGACAAACAAATGTTAAACATTGCATAAGGTTTTGTAAATAATCTTAAATTAATTATCTCTAATTACACGGCTATTATTATACAACTCATTAATTATTATAATTGCACTAGATCTCAGAGAATAATCAAGTTATGTATGTACTTGGAGAAATATAAATTTTAATGTTTCCTGTTCCATGCGTTTTAACTACTTACTTAGCAGTTATGATAATCCTTAATATATAGATAATTCCATCATGTGCATATATGTTAAGTAGGACATAACAGGTTGTTCCCTATTGTTTTCAGATCAATACCTATGTTCTTCGTCGTCGTGGGACACGTCATGTGGGTAATTGGGACAGGGTTCACGGACAACCCGCAAGATCTTGAAATGGTAACTTGGTGTTAAGGCATATGGCATGTTTAGTAATTTCAAAAAATATGACCGGTGATAAATATTTAAATGGCAAAATTACCTTTCTATGAAAAAAAGCTAATAAAGGAGCAGACAGATGATGGTAAGTAGTCACAGTCACCAATGGGCATCAGTCCTTGTCAATCAAAAAGGAATCAGGGATCCGACAATGATGGTAGTAGAGAAAGTAGAAGGTGGATCAACGAGGTACAGAACCCACGAATTCCGACAGAATAATGCTGGACATTGAAGGTCTGAACTGACAAAAAGTAATTTAATATAAGGATTTTGAATTCACTTGATTTTTATCTTCAGTATGTAATTTAATAAATGGTAGATATCTAACGTAGTTTTTACCTCATTTGTGGTCGAAGTGATCGATTTAAGACCTTGATAAATAGAGACTTAAAGAATTAATATTGCCGGTTCAGGTAAATGTAACCGTTGATCTTCTTATGGTAATTGTTGATGAAATGTTTGATGTTGAGCGCACTTACTTTTTGGTGTTGAAACTATTAGTAGACGAAGTTCAGTTTTGTCGCGCTTTATTACTAACGATATAATAGGGAATAGACTTGTAAATAGATCTACTAAATGTAATCTTTGAACTGTTTGTCAATATTTCAGAGCCACCGCTACCTTCCCTACAAGATAATATTCAGCGGAATGGTGATCGTCCAGATATTCTTCGTGATTTCCAGCTGCCTGCTTACCTTCCACCTCCAAATGTTGTCGGAGACTCAGACTCTTTCTTGGAAAGATTTGCCGAAGATACTGCTGTACAGATGGGCTAGGTGGGATTATTGATACACTACGGTCACGTTTGAAATTAAATTCGTTTCAATTGCATCCGATACAAATGCCAGCTTTCCATCCGCGTCATTAAGGTACATTGAAGATTAACGATGTGAATTTAAAATGCTGTAAATTTTTCCAACGAGAAAAATTAAAATGTTAGCACGGATCATTTTGTAAATGCTTCTAAATGCGAGGGCGTAGAAGTTCGTAACATACAGTTATTATTATTGAAAAGATGACTTTCAACATTTATATCAAGGAATAAGATCGTCAGAACCCCATAAAGCCGCAAAGCGGGTCTTTTTTTGGTGTTCTGGTTGCAAAAATAACTGAGTGGATAATCTTCCACCTATGTCCTTATATTTTTTGTTGTGGTTTAGCTTTAGACCAAACCAGTGGGTAATCAAAATAAAATAATACCACACTTTATAACTTAATTTAATCAGTATATAAATGTTCTGGCCAATTTAATTTAAAATAGTAATTATAATAGTAGTGATAAGTTGTAGTAGGAGACAGGTTTAAAAATAAACTTTGAATTTTGAATTAGATTTTTTTACTTTATTCAGCAGGTTGTGTTAGTTATATTATAACGTATCTTACCTGTTGAACTCCAGACTAACCCCAGCGTATGCCGTGATGCTGCTGTTCACGGCTACCTGGCTACCACGGCTGGGCTCCGGCCCGCTGTGGTCCGTGTTCGTGGGCGGCGTGGCGGCCGACTGCCGGCAGTACTGGTGGACGCACCTCCTCTACTTCAATAACTACGTGCCGGAGGACAGATTCTGTGCCGTTCAAACCTGGTTAGTTTTATTTTGGGGGTCAACTCAATATATTTTTCTCAGCAATTTTTTCTATTAGCTGATACTTCTTCATCGAATCGTTTATGTTTTATATCATTTCTAACACAATCCATCCATCTTTTCTTTGGTCGTCTTCGTCACGATTGTCCATCTATATTTATATCAATCACTCTCTTCGTTACATGCGATTTCTCATCATCTAGTCAGTGACAAGTGGTGCCTATGTTATACGCAATGGTTATCACACAGACAAGTTAAGTGATAACAAGCCGAATTGCTGTTAGGTTGGTCCTAGGATCAAGGCAAAAGCTGAATGGTAAATTTTGCCGTCACTTTTCCATGCGGCAACCTCCTTCCTCATAAACAAAAGACGTCAAAAACAAGTGACTCTGACACCTTTTTAGGACATCGTCTTGTTCTTCAATGGTTTTTATCCTTTGGATGTTAATTTAAATTTTAAACAAACATTATGAATATTTAATTATTTTATAATATTTTTTACAATGACGCGTAGGTATAAACGTAACTTTTCATTTCAGCCAGTTCGAAAAGGTATTTTTTTACTTTTATCTTATTGAAGAGAAGAATCTAAGTTTAAATTTCTTTCTCGGTATGGATGTCTGCATATCTTTGTGTGTTTTAATTTAAACCCAGGAGGCCATGACACAAGAGTCCTATTGTAGAGCTATGATTGTGAAGTATTGCTGGTTTTGTCATGTTAATTAATTGAGTAATAAATAATAATAATAATAATAAAGCCTTTATTCTCTGACCAGTTATAATACAATGTACACCAAGTGCAAAAAAAAATATGTTAATAAATATGAATATATTTTTATTTTATTTATCAGCAGCCAGTTTGTTGGTCAGGTTGTCCCATGACATAGGCCTCCCCCGATATCTTCCACTCCTCTCTATTCCGAGCTAACCTTCTCCATCCTTTTGGTAAATCATCTTCCCATCTTTTAATCTGACGGCCTCTTTGTCTTTTCCCATTTCTAGGATACCATTCTATTACGTCTTTTGTCCATTTTTCTCTGGTCGTTCTCATGATGTGGCCACTCCAATTAAGCTTCCTTATTTTTCTTATGACGTCGTTTACAGTCTTCGTTGGATTCATAGATAGTCCTGCTTTTCTACTTTCTTGATCACGTTGCTGTAACATCATTTGTAGTATATCTGGTTTCTTAGCGAATATCACAATGTCGTCGGCGAATCTTAAGTGATTTAGGCTTACTCCGTTTATATTTATTCCAAATTCTTTCCAGTCCATATTTCTAAATATGTTTTCTAACACAGCTATAAAAAGCTTTGGAGAAAGTGGATCGCACTGCCTTACGCCTCGCTCGATACTAAATTCATCTCCTTGTTGTTCAAGTTGGACTGTTGCTGTGGTATTTTTGTATATTGCTTTGATAATTCTTATATATTTGCTGTCTATGCCTTGATTTTCCAATGTTGTCCAGATAAAATTATAATTCAGAGTATCAAAAGCGTTTTTATAATCAACGAATGCCATGTAGTAGTATTGTCCATATTCATTGAGTTTTTCAATTATTTGTTTTACAACATGGATATGGTCGACCGCGGAGTAGTCTGAGTCTAATTAATTGAATGCGTTTTATTAATTAAAATGACTTAGTGCTATTTGTGTACATACGTAACCTTAACCTTATTGAAAACGAAATATCCAAATATCTTTTTTATAGGGGTTACCAACTTATTGGATTTTAACGGGCTTGTCCAGAGTTTTAATCTTATGTTTGTCTTTTGAATGATTCCCAATTGAAAAAAAAAACTTGAACCGAAACTCTACATCTTTTAATGAAACTACAAAGATATTTAAGTTACATTTAAGTGAAAACAAACACAATCTTGAAAAGTATACAGGAAAAAGAAAAATTAATTAATTAATTAATTAATAAAATTAATTAATAAAATTAATTAATTAATTAAAATTAGTCATAACCTTAATTACTTTTACTTATCTTGTTTATAACAGATAATCTCTGACGCAAACTTTTTAGGATTTCGTAGCATAGGTATACATGAAACCAAATCAAAATATTATTAAGTATACCAAACCGGGTAGAATGTCCATAGAAAGCCTTAAAAGCGACATTGAGGTTCCTAAAAACCACTTTTCCCCAAAATCAATGGTATGACAGACAGATTGACGACATGACGACAGATCACAGTAGAGTTGCAATCGATGAGCACCAGTATGTTTACAAGTGATCTCGGAGCCTCCCCAAATGCTTAGGATGACTGCCGAAGGGTTTTTGCTTTGTGCTTATCCCACATAACTCACTAACAGTTTGGAAATATTCAGAAGATCCTCCCCTCGAAAACAGGGATGATAAGTTCAAATACTTAAAGCCCCAACAGCCAACCGTTATAATTTTCATGTCCAGGCACCTAGCAACAGAAATGCAGCTATTCACCCTCGGGCTGGTAGTGTACCTGGCGACGGCGCGGGCCCCCAGAGCTCGGCTCCTCACCCTATTCGTGCTGGCCATAGCCGGGGTACTGGCGCCCGCCTTGCACGTCTGGTGGCATGACTTAGATGCCCTCGTCATAATTAAGCCTGAGTAAGTCTATTTTGTTCCTACATGGCGTTCTCGTTCGATATTGAAGTCGTTTGAATTGCATCCCGCATAAACGCCAGATTTTCGCCTTAAGTACATTATAGATTGTCAAGGAGAATTTTAAATGCCGTAAGTAAATTTTGTTCGCAATTTAATTTGAATTGAGAGCACAAGTAATTTTTCCTTGTAGTGGCGAAGGACAAATTCCATACCATTGGAGATTTGAGTACAAAAACTAAACTTCTTTTCGGCGTTTCAGGATTTTTTTTTTGGATTAAATCGAGAATGTTCTTCTACCGAATAAGAAATAGATTACAGTCGAATTGAGAACCACCTGATTTTCTGAACATTCGATAAAATTGCGCACGTGTGTTCCAGGTTTTACCGCACGTTCGACAACGACACGTACCGCTTCATGCACGTGCTGGGCCACAACAACGTCTTCTGCCACGCACTGGGCATGGCCGTCGGCCTTTACTCGTATCATTGCATCAAGAACAAAATAGAATATCCCAATTGCAAGGTAAGTTTTTGTATAGATGTATGCAGATAAGTTGAAACATTTGGCTTCAAACCAATAATGGTTCACTAATGAGCACGAGTCTCAATATGTATCTGAGGAGGCTTAAAGTACTCTCACTCTATTCATTAAAGAAGTAGAAGTTGAAATTGTACCTGTCCATTTATTTGGGGATGACTGATTAGAATAACACGATAATTATTGCGGGTGTAGATCTACGGTGCTTTTATCGCGAAAAAATTATCTGTTCCCGCATGGTATCTAAATGATAAAATAGTGTAGTGTACCAGTCAGTATCAATGTAGTGTCCGAAAGTCAGTTAAGAAATCGACTCTGTCTTTTTCATTTCAAGGGTGTACATGTACTACAATACCTTATATTCGCGAATTGTTGCAAAACAGTCCTCATTATTAATTTTCAGGTCCTAAAATATATAACCTGGTCCGTACCTCTATGCATCGTCGGATTGTTTCTATCCGGCAGCATGTTCTACGTGGACGGTGAGCGACCACACATCGCTCTCCGGATGATATACGCTGCCGTCCATCGACCAGCCATTGGAGTCATGACCGCCATATTGGTGTTGAACTTTGTTCTGAAGTTTGAAGGTAAGTTTTGTCCAATGAAGGTTGCATGTGTACTATTATAAAAGGGCAAAATAATACGACTCGTGTTACAACTTCAGTTACAATTTATTGAATGATCAAAGTATTGACAACAACAAATCTTCCTTTGCTGTCGTCGTTCCATTTTCAAATAGGTACCGGCCAGGTCGCTGGCCAGTCACATTTTAATAGAAAACCTGAAAAGAAAGCTCTGACTCCTCTCCTCTCCTCTCCTCTCCTCTCAAGTCCACTAAAACACTACTCTGCTCAAAAGCACCGCACCTCTCAATAGCACCTCTCCACTGCACATCTGGCAACACCAGTATGCCAAAACTGCCCTCGCTTCAGCACATCTCATATCGCCACCTCCTGCAGTCATTGCTCCTCACAGTTGTTATAGCACAGGCATAAAAATCCTCCGTTACACTATTGCACAACCGATCAGAGTCCAAGCTCAAGCCGCCCACCCCTACCACCGCTCATGGGGTAGCCTAATAAATATGGGACGAGGGTATGGTGAAAGGAATCTATGTTCAGAAGTCGCTGAGTCATTTTATACCACCGCTTATTCCCAACGGTTCTCAGACACGTCATTTCCCCCTTCGTAAGATTAAACTGTACAACGATCTTACTACGTGAGTGTTTCCATAGTAGCTTACAGTACCCGGCAAGAAATAATGCACATGACTGCACATCGATATTCAGAAAGAGATAATCGGTTAGTTAACGGTTTTGTAGAGCGCTGTCTCTCTCGCAAATTGCACTGACAGTGCAATATCTATTAAGAGCGGATAAAGCACCCTATCAAGTAGTTTTATAATAATGATATTGATGTTCCATTGGAGGTTTTAACAACTCTTTATATTTATTTATGAGTGAACGCGACCGTCTTCTACCGAATTTGAAAGAAAAGTGACAAGTCAGCGGTAAGGACTGTGTAGTAAGGACAACGCTCTACAAAGCCGAAACTAACCGATTATCTCTTTCTGAATACCGATGTGCATTATTCTTGCCGGGTACTGTACAGTGCTGTGATATGGAGTCCTTTAAGAAGCGATTCTTTTGGCTCCTTCTGGTTTTGCATTCCTTTGGTAACACTGCTTTGGGCATCAAAAACATGTTCGTAACGTTTTTACCAACTTTATCTAAAGTAGCTAAACTATTCTCATACGTGTTTCAGTCGCAGTGTCCATAGGGCCACTGTTTTATTGGCATATTGTCGCTATTGGTATTACCTTGTCCTTGGGCGGTAGTAACCATTTATAATCAAGTGGCGCATCTTCTCGTATTATCCTATTAACATAAAAAGCGAAACTAAATATCAATCTGATAACATTGTTTCCGCCACTATAATCAAGATAATGGTAAAGTGGAGGAGGTAAATATTAATTTATTAATTATTCAAGTAGACCCTGTTACACTTTTTAGAGGCGATCAGTAGTACTAGTAATAGTCCAAGAGTAGCAATATACATACCTAATGTGATCGAATTAGCACAAGCGTCTTACTAACAACTACTAATTAGACTATAAACACACAATTCCTAATATAAAAATATTTGATCCACTTAGCTTAAGTACCACAGTTTTGTATTAAGTGTTATCTGTGTTAAATGTCCTACTAATTAATTAATTAATTAACAGTTTCTGCCCTAGCACACTTATATAGCTACTAACGAACTAACTAATTAACATCGTAACACCGTCATCGTTTGCTAATGGCCTAACCTTCCTAGGACCTGATTGTAATTGGGTTGCAGCGAGAGAGTGATGCTGCATGCTCGTTTGCTATCTTAATGCCTATTGCCTTATCAAATATACCTATTATCATAAAAAACTATATTAAATGAAAATCTGATAACATTGTTTTCACCAATATTAATCTTGATGATGGTTAAGTGGAGGTTTCGCAATTGTTTATTAATTATCAAGATTATCAAAGGCAAGATCTATTTAAGTATGACTACTGTTTCACAAAAAACATACAACCTTTTATGTCATTTGCTCACTACATGGTTTAGTTTCCGCTGAAACTGTCGTGTGATAAAAAAAATCCCCAAGACATCCCGTAATGTCACGAAACACTAAAAAAACAATTTCAAGATCGTTAAATAAAATAAGAATCATCGATGTA
The DNA here is from genome assembly GCA_905404135.1 of Hesperia comma. Classification (NCBI taxonomy): domain Eukaryota; kingdom Metazoa; phylum Arthropoda; class Insecta; order Lepidoptera; family Hesperiidae; genus Hesperia; species Hesperia comma. The sequence goes on from FR990031.1 coordinate 869,344, forward strand.
ATGGAATGAAAGTCAGAAATGGGTGAAATGTAATCAAGATTCAGGTTGATAACGACAAATCATTACGGATTACGATACATATAGAGACACGAAAATTCCCCAAAACCAAAAACGCTATAACACATTCTCTCATATAGCGCAGGAAACCTCTATGCCCCTACTTAAATGCCTAAAAATCCCCCTAAACCGATCCATTCACGGCAGGCCAATGAATCTGATTGGTGGATGTAAAACGCATCTTTGATGATATAGCTTAGTTTAAAGGTGGTAAGGCACCCTAAGTAATGTTTCTGGTTATTACTTTTCCAGACGGCATCCGCAGAGTCCTGGAGTGGCGCGGCTGGATGGTGACGACCAGGCTGTGCTACGGCGTGTTCCTGCTGCACGTCGACATCATCCACGTGCTCATGGGCGCCCGCACGCAGCTGGGCCACGTGTCCTTCTTCAACCTGGTAAGGCTTCGGTTGCTTTTGGTAGATCTACTGACCATACATTGTATTGGCTTTATTACCTTATTTAATAATAATAATAATAATAAAGCTTTATTTCTATAAGCCACGAACACTACAATAATAAATGTTAAGAATACAATGTTACTAGAAATAAAATGAAAATACACAAGTTAAAATACACTGTTATTGCTACATTATGCTCGCATGTGTTCAGTGGCCTAGAAAACGGAGCCCACTCAGCTTGATGCCGTAGGGTAGGCTACGGCGCTGATTTTCAGTGAGTCCTATATTTATATTTACGTCACGGACGACAGTGCCCGTTAACCGGCGCGTTCAGGGGGAGGGGTATGGATGGCGTTGCTGAAGCCCGCCATGAAACTGGTTTTATTATCTGCCGCTCCGTGGCAGCTATTAGTCATTTTTATACTTTTACCTTATTTTTGCGAGATGTGTACCATACTATTAAACTAATAGTTATTTTAGGTGGTTTAACCATAATATAGATACTAAATACTTGTGTACATAGTCGACTGTTATTATTATTAATATTAATGACTGTGATTGCCATACCAGCCATATTGCGTTATGTATTATAAATACCTTAATTGTATAAAGCCGCATACAAGACTCATGGAGATGACGCTTGAGCCAATTCATGCCTATAGTCTACAACCTATTTGGTAAGTTTTTTTTCAATCCTGTATTATATTTTAGTAGTTATTCATTATTTTTGCGTATTGTAAATATTATAAATTATGAATTGTGTTGTGAACTAAATTATTGTAATCATAAATTAGTTAATTGTTGATTATATTTAATAATTATTGCATTATGTGTTCTAAATTGCAAATTATCATTGATTTACGAGTAGGTATATCACTGGTTTTATGAAGTTAGGTGGAGTTAACTTGCAGGTTCATAAGGTGTATTTTCAGTTTAGTCTTAAACGATTTTATGGTTTTCAGACTGACCACCGGCGGCGGCAAGTCGTTCCAGATCTTGGATGCGGCAAATTTAAATGTTCCCTCAAAAGCGTGAGTTTTATCACGGGGAATGTACAACGTGCCGCGCTTTCTAGTTTTATCGGACTGGATGTCGCGTGTCCACGTCAGTTTTGCAGCGAGATAAGGAGGTATTTGATTTTGTAGAACACCAAACAGAAGAGTAGCTAGATGTAATTTTCTACGAGATTCCATTTTTAAAATATTTGCATTATTTAAATATGGAGTGACATGCGTGCGAGGAGGTATGACGAAACAGAATCTTGCACACGCGTTCTGTACCTTTTGCACGAGGTGGCGACTGCGGGCTAGCAATCTGGGACCATACACCACATCCATATAATTAAATTTGGATAATATGAGGGAGTCACATAGTTTGATGCGAATGTCAGTGCTCAAATATTGCCGAATTTGATATAATACCTTTAACCTATAAAAACAATTTCTACTAGTGTTTATTATGTGATTTTCGAATTGTAACTTTTCATCCATCAGTAACCCCAGATTGCGAGCTTCATTAACACGTTCGACATTCGCGCCTCGGATGTGTATGTTCACACCTCGCTCGGATATTTTATTTATTTGATTTTTTGTCCCTAAGATCAAGAATTTAGATTTTTGTCCATTTAGAACCAATCCATTTAAGTGGCACCACGCCGCTATCCGTTCCAGGTCCTCATTTAGTTTGTCAACTGCTGCACGGGTATTCCGGGGGTCAAAGGAGACGTAAATCTGCATGTCGTCAGCGTACAAGTGATATTTGCAGTGCTGAATGTTTTTGACAATATCAGCACTGTACAGAGCAAATAACGTTGGTGAGAGCACTGATCCTTGAGGGGCGCCACTTACTATAGGCTTCGGACTTGATTTTGTTACTGATTTCGTATCACTACTGCATAACTCAACAGTTTGCATTCGATTTTTAAAATAACTGTCGAACCATTGTATTGTAGAAATAAGAATGCGTGTCTACGTTACCGGTGTACAGCAGTGTGCGGGGTTGAGGTGCGTTGTAGACAAACAAACACGTACACACCGTATAACAATTCGTTTACTAAACGATTAGCACACAATATACAGCGGAACAGAAAGTACACAAACGGAAAGCACAGAAGGAGTAGATAGAAGCACAAGCACAATAGATTACAAGCAGAAGTCACTCGCGAAGAAATACAGAAGAAAAGAAAGATAGTCACAGCGCGTCACAACAACAAGCGGAAAGCGGTAAACGTAGGTAGCCGAGCGCACGGGCTTCGCGGTGAAGGGATTGTGGTCGACTGGCGTACCGAGTTACCGACCGGTGCCGAGCCGCGGCGGACATGCGCGAGCGCAGGTATTGATGTAACGGGACTCGGGCCTGTTTGCAATGCACCCGGCGATCGCTTGCAACGGTGTTTGACCGGCGACGTTTATTGTGTTTTATGTGTACCTAATGTAATTGTACTATTGTGTATGTACCTAAGTGTTTGTTTATGTTCGTGTATGTAAGTGTATGTATGTTTGTGTGTATATGTATGTACGTTTGTTGTGTATATTTATTTACATAAGTATTATATTTTGTATATGAGTGTGTGTGTGTACGAATGTTTATGTGTGTCGAGTTGGCGAGCCCACATCACTCCCCCCCAGACCCGTGGTTAGGGTCGATAAAAATCGGGAAAATGGACTCTTCGTCCCGATCGAGTCACTTTAATTAGTGATTTGTCTGGAGGTGGAGGAGGACTTATTGAAGGTTTGGGATGGGGTTTGGGCGGATGAGGTAGGGTGGTAGAATTGTCGTCGACAAGAATGTGAGCGGGTTTTAGCCGATCTATGGTGACGACGACGGGTTTTCCCTTAAATAAAATTTTAAACGTCTTCACACCTCTCTCAAGAACCTTATGCGGGCCCGTATATACGGGCTGGAGCGGGGGACGTGAGGTGTCATCGCGTAGGAAGACATATTCCGCGTTCGCAAGCTCCTTAAAAATAAATACTTTAGCCGAGCTGTGGCGTGAGGCTGCCACCGGCTTTAATTTGTTGGCAAATGAATTTAGACGAGCGGCGAAATCAGACAAATCCGTCGTATCCGGTGCGCTCGGGTCAAAAAATTCTCCCGGTAGGGTTAGTGGCTCACCATAGAGAAGTTCCGCAGGGGAGGCTTGTATATCCTCCTTGAAAGCAGTGCGGACTCCTAAAAGTACCAGGGGTAAGATCTCCGACCAACTGCTAGTTGCATGGCATGTTATGGCTGCCTTTAACTGTCTGTGAAACCGTTCCACAAGCCCGTTGCAGGCTGGGTGATATGCCGTGGTACGTTTTCGTCGGAAGCCTATGGTTTTTGACAGATATTGAAACAGCGCGGACTCAAACTGCTGGCCGCGGTCTGTAACAATATCTGTCGGACATCCGAACCTGGCTATCCAGCCCGACAGGAGTGCTTTTGCAACCGTTTCAGCGGTAATATCGGCAATTGGTACCACTTCAGGCCACCGAGTGAAACGGTCCACAGCCGTTAGGCAATATCGGAAGCCTTGCGAAACTGGAAGAGGGCCAATGAGGTCGATGTGTACGTGCTTAAACCGGGCGCGGGGCAAGCTGTAAGTGCCCAACGGCGCAGACACATGTCGGCTTATTTTACTTCGCTGACAGGCTAAGCACGTCCTGGCCCAGTCACGGCAGTCCTTCCGTACTCCGGGCCACACGAAACGATCTGCCACCAATTTTGCAGTGGCATTGGCACCGGGATGGCTGAGGGAGTGCAAGCTTTGGAAGATTTGCCTCCTAAAATTCTTGGTGACGAACGGCCTGGCGGTCGGTGTACTGGTGTCACAGTACAAGGAGATACGACTGCCAGGTAGTTCCATTTTTCTGAGCCGCAGAGATGTATTGTCCGCGAGGTACTCAGCCAACTCCTCATCAGTGACTTGGCTTCGGGCAAGGTCGGCAAGGTCAACTGGCGCTTCCAGTTCACTAACTCGAGACAGGGTGTCGGCTACGACATTGTTTTTGCCAGAAATGTGCCTGATGTCGGTAGTGAACTGGGATATAAAGTCCAGGTGTCTATACTGCCTAGGCGAGCAATTGTGCTTCCGCTCATGAAAAGCGAAAGTTATCGGCTTATGGTCAGTATAGACGATGAAATGCCTTGCCTCCAGCATGTGCCTGAAGTACTTGATGGCTTCGTAGATGGCGAGCAGCTCACGGTCATACGGCGAGTAGTTGGCTTGGGATGGACTAAGCTTCCTAGAAAAGAAGGCTAACGGCTGCCATACGTGGTCTTGCAGCTGTTGAAGGACAGCACCGATGGCAACGTCTGACGCATCCGTAACCAATGCGAGCTTGGCGCTACAGTGAGGGTGCGCGAGTAAAGCTGCATTGGACAGGCTTTCTTTGATGTCCAAGAAAGCCTGCAGAGCGTCGCCTGACAGGTTGATGGGTGCTGAACCTTTGACCGCTCCCGTCAGAAGGGCATTGAGGGGTGCTTGAGTCTGGGCGGCGTTAGGCAAAAATCGCCTATAAAAATTAACCATTCCCAGAAACCTTCTAAGCGCCCGTACGTCCTTCGGAGGGGGGAAATCACGGATAGCCTGCACTTTGGTCTCTAGTGGCTTCGTTCCGCTCTCCGAAATTCGGTAACCTAGAAAGGTTACCTCGGGAGCGCCGAAGACGCACTTAGACACATTTAAGACCATGCCGTAGTCCTTCAGCCGAGAGAAAACTTGTTTCAGGTGGTCTCTGTGCTCCGCCTCGTCCCTGGAAAATATTAAAAAGTCATCCAAGTAACAGTACACGAAGTCTAAGCCCCTGGTAACTTCATCGACGAATCGTTGAAACGTCTGACTGGCATTTCGTAACCCAAACGTCATGAAGGGGAATTCGTATAAACCGAATGGCGTGGTAATCGCGGTCTTAGGGATATCCTCTGCACTTACCGGTATCTGATTGTATGCCTTCTCTAAATCCAGAGTCGAAAACACGCGGCATCCTGCAATATTGTGGGAAAAGTCGTGCAGATGTCTGATCGGATAACGATCAGGTATAGTGCGTGCATTGAGTAACCTATAATCCCCACAGGGGCGCCACCCATTATCTTTCTTCGGAGCCAGGTGGAGTGGTGATGACCACGGGCTTTCCGAAGGCCTAGCAGTGCCGTTGGCCAGCATGGACCGAAATTCGTCCTGGGCAACCTTGAGTTTGTCTGGGGCTAGGCGACGTGGGGGGCAGGACACAGGCGGGCCGGGTGTGGTGCGTATGTGGTGTATTGTGTTGTGAGGAACGGTGCGCAGTATACCAGCTGGTCGGGTTATGTCAATAAAGTCCGTCAGTATGTCATTGTACTTAGAGTCGCCAGTCAATACCTTGATCGATGAAAGTTGATCATGGGAAGCTAATATTGCCGAGACAGAAAGAGATGTCGTGCTGTCTAGTAAACGTCGATTACGGCAGTCGACAACCAACCCAAAGGAACACAAAAAGTCTATGCCGATAATGGGCTTGGTCACATCGGCCACTACGAAGCGCCACGGGTAGCTGCGTCTGAGTCCCAGATCCAGATCAAGATGATGGAACCCATAGGTCGCAATGGTTGATCCGTTGGCTGCGGTGAGCTTGTAGCTCGTCGGTGCTCGACGTTCACGTAGCTGAGAGTGAGGGAAAACGCAAAGGTCGCTCCCAGTGTCGACCAAGAATTGCGTCTTCGTCTTCCGATCAGTGATGAATAGGCGACCTGAAGTGTTTGAGCAATCGTCGGCCGCCATCACTGATTGCTCCTGCCATTTCCCGCCTTGAAGTCGCACGGCGTCTGGCATTTGTGAGCCTTCTCCCCGAACTTCCAGTGGTACCAGCATACTGGTTGGCGCCGGTAGCTGGACTGCGATCTGGTTCGACTGCGAGACGAGGATCGCGAGACACGCCGTTGTGGTCGGGAACGGTGAGAAGGACGATGAGAGTTTCTGAACTGCTCAAATTTTGTTGTCAGCTGTTCCACCATCTTGCGAAGTTCAGCTATCTCGCTATTGTTGGATGCTGTCGCACTGCTGGACGCCGCTGCTACCTGGTATGCTGCTGGGGAAGTCACCTCCTGGATCCGGTCCGCTAGGTCTGCCAGCTCTTCGAGGGAGCGGGTGGTCTGCGATGCCAGTACTGTCTGGAGGTGGGGCGGCAGCCGGTTGCTCCAAATAGTACGCAGGAAGTCTTCCGGAACGGATGGGCCTGCGAGGTCTTGGAGGTGTCGAAGGAACTGGGTTGGCTTCCTGTCCCCAAGGTCCTCATGGATTAACAGCTGCCGAACCTTCTTCTCATGAGAAGCCGAGAGCCTGCGTATTAGCTCCGATTTAATTTTCTCGTAGCGGTTGTGGTCAGGGGGCTTCACTATAATGTCTTTTACCGCCTTCGCATGCTGCAGATCGATGTTGGTAATGACCTGGTTATATTTGGTATTGTCATCCTTAATATCCAAATTTTCAAATTGCCCCTCTAATAGGGCGAACCAAATTTCTGGATCGTCGGGTGAAAATGGAGGCACTTTCAAGTTCATCTTCACGTTACCGGACGACGTCATTTCGCGTTCAGTGGAAACGCGCACTTTAGATGGTTGCCGGCGCTTGGTAACATGGCTGCCGACGGCCGTGTGCGCTGTATCGCTGCTGTCCGACATTATTATTTGTGCTTGTTCTTGAGTGCTCGGAGAAGGTCACCAATGTAGAAATAAGAATGCGTGTCTACGTTACCGGTGTACAGCAGTGTGCGGGGTTGAGGTGCGTTGTAGACAAACAAACACGTACACACCGTATAACAATTCGTTTACTAAACGATTAGCACACAATATACAGCGGAACAGAAAGTACACAAACGGAAAGCACAGAAGGAGTAGATAGAAGCACAAGCACAATAGATTACAAGCAGAAGTCACTCGCGAAGAAATACAGAAGAAAAGAAAGATAGTCACAGCGCGACACAACAACAAGCGGAAAGCGGTAAACGTAGGTAGCCGAGCGCACGGGCTTCGCGGTGAAGGGATTGTGGTCGACTGGCGTACCGAGTTACCGACCGGTGCCGAGCCGCGGCGGACATGCGCGAGCGCAGGTATTGATGTAACGGGACTCGGGCCTGTTTGCAATGCACCCGGCGATCGCTTGCAACGGTGTTTGACCGGCGACGTTTATTGTGTTTTATGTGTACCTAATGTAATTGTACTATTGTGTATGTACCTAAGTGTTTGTTTATGTTCGTGTATGTAAGTGTATGTATGTTTGTGTGTATATGTATGTACGTTTGTTGTGTATATTTATTTACATAAGTATTATATTTTGTATATGAGTGTGTGTGTGTACGAATGTTTATGTGTGTCGAGTTGGCGAGCCCACAGTATTGTGCAATTACTAAATCCATAGTAACTCAACTTAGACAGTAGTATAGTTCTATTGATACAATCGAATGCCCTAGAAAAATCAAGAAGTACTAAAATTGTACCCTGCCCGTTATCCTGTGCTGTCAGGATGTCGTCGACGACATGTGCTAAAGCGGTTGCAGTACTATAATTTTTCCTAAAACCGGATTGGAATTGAGGCAAGATATCATTATTTGCTATGAATTTTAATAATTGTTCTGATACCAGTTTTTCAAGTACTTTTGATAAACATGGTAGTATACTTATAGGCCTCAAGTCATTTTCACACATCGGATTTGACTTCTTAGGTATTGGTTTAACCAATGCGTGCTGCCAAAGAGTGGGGTATGTCTTGGATTTTATGGATGTATTTATTATATTCGTAATAACTCCGAGTGTGACGGGTAATGTCATTCGAATCATACTTAAAGAAATACCATCTACCCCTACGGCATTTGATTTTAAACATTTTAGAGTTCTCATAACGTCTGATTCTTGTACGTCCATAAGTTCAAAAATAGCGTCCGTTGCTGTGTGATATTCATAGTACGTTAAGTGTGAAAGTTGTATATTTTTATTACCGGGAACGTTCAAGAAATGTTCATTTATTTTATTCGGATTATCACAAAAGTGGGTGGGGATCTCGTGTTTCGCTTTTAACCTCACATTTTTTTTTATATGCTTCCACATATCGCGTGGATTATTCTGGTTATTATTGACATAAAATGTAAAGTAAGCCTGTTTTTCTCTATGGACCGCCTCAATGCATGCTGTTTTTAAATTTTTATAAAATTCCTTTTTTCCTTGTTTATTTTGATTTTCCCGCATTTCCTTGTATGCCTCATCTCTCTTGTTCATCATTAGTTTAATATTGTAAGTTATCCAAGGAAATTGTTGACATTTAATGACTTTCTGTTTCAAAGGTGCATGCTTGTCAAAAAGCTTAGTTATGGCTGCATTAAATAATGTAACCTGTTCGTTAACATTATTTGTAGAATTAATTTCTTTCCAGTCAATTGAAACTAGATCTTTTTCAAAATCCTTGTCATCAATTCCATGAAGCGCGCGTTTTGTAATTTTTTGTGGGACTTGTTTACTTTTCCGGATGTTTAACTTACACGTAAGAAAAGCATGGCTACTTAGCTGAGGAATATGGTTAATGGTGACAATATTGTCGTTTATATCTGTGCATATTAAGTCTATTAAAGTCTCAGAGTTTTCAGTAAAGTGAGTCGGGCTAGTGACACATTGGTTTAGTTTAAAACAAGTTAACAGGTTATTAATCTTATTGATACCGTTATTTGTCACATTCAACATGTTAATGTTAAAATCTCCCAAAAGTATCACATTTTCACTCCAAGATAGTGTCCCTAGGGTGGCCGAAATCCCATCTAAAAAGAGATCAATGTTTTGCCATGGCGGCCGGTATGCAGTGCCTATAACTAGTTTTTTTCCACCAACTATAATGGAAATCCACATTTGTTCCACAAGTGGGGCGGGAGGGTGAGGCAGTGTGCGGGCATAGAGGCCCCTTCTCACAAAGAAGCCCACTCCTCCGCCGCGTTGGCGCTCCCCGTCACTAGACCTCGGCATGTGCCTCAATCGGTAGCCGGGCACAGCGGGCGCGCGACCCTCCTCGCCCTCCCTCAGCCAGGTCTCATTCACTGCCATGATATCGACATTGTGGCGTTGCACTGCTGCTATAAACTCATCATGACCGGTCCCTAGGGAACCTGCGTTTAGGAAACCAACTATGAAGTTTGTACTAGGAGAGATGGATATTTTTAAATTTTACTGGTGGTCGCAGTTTAAATAAATGTGTCATAGTGTTTAATCTTTTGAAATTTATTGTTTCATAATTACTACCTGTCTTTCTTGTTTGGTTCTTGTACTTATTTATGTGTGTATATGTTATTATGTATAAAATTAGTGTCACTTTGGTAAGTTTTATAATATCAAAATATTGTGTAATGTAATAAATATACGGTAATAACACAGTACAATAATTGTTAACAATTATCATTGACATCCGTAAATCTGTAAGACCACTAAAGCACATGCGAGCGTAACGCGCCATTTTATAAGGGTTTTTACAATAAAAGAACAAAACCAATAACAAAAAAATAAAACGAAATAATATTATAAACCTAAAACAAAACAATAACAACCGGGTTAAACAATAATAATTAATGAATTTAAGGATCATACAAATCAAGACGCCTGATCTTTTGGTCGAACATTTTGACTGCCAAAAACCCTGTCCAAGTCGGCCTCACATCTAATACGGAAGGCGGCAGTCCCGGATTCACGGCGTACAAAAATTTTCCCCTCCTTGGTCCACGCATAACGCCATGTATGCTGTTTGCTACGTTCTCTGACCTTGAAAAACAGCACACGGTTGGTTTTCGTAAGCCGTTCATTTATATAGAACGGCCGGGCGACTGGATGCCTCAGTCCGATTCCTTCGGTGGTGAGTGAGCGGCGGACGCGCGCTGCGTGCAGTATCGAGTCCCGCACTGCCTTACGCGCTAGTCGGACTGCTATCGGCCTTGACCTTGAGCCGCCGCTCTGCTCGCCGCGCACTATGCCACCGACTCGCGAACAGCTGACTATGTCCCGTTCCTCAAGGCAGATATTAAGTTTTGCAGAGCATGTGGTTACTATATGTAGTAAATTTTCCTCCCTTTCCTCCGGGATGCCCGCAATCTCGATGTCTGTCAGTAGAAGCTCCTGGTCCCGGTCATTTAGGTCCTGCTGTAGGGCCGAAATGGTGGCCTGGACTGAAGCCAAACCATCTGTTGCGGGATCAGGTTGACAATTACGGCTATCCATCTCAAGGACCTTTGCTTCCAATCTATCGAGCCGTCCCTCGCATGTTTGTATCAGCGCTCGAATTTCCAACATGTCTTGTCTAAAACTCTTGAGTTCTTGACGAGTTTCGCGCATCTCCTCACGAAATAATCTGAGTTCTCTCGCTAGCCCTGACTCCTGCGATTCAATTGCAACCTCTTGCATTGTTGCGCTTTGGAACTCAGCAAGTGGGCTGTCATCGCTATGGCCTTGCCCCCTCACTGGCGTGTTTAGATTGCCGGTTTTGGGTATGCGAGCTTGACATTCAGGACAACTCCAAGAGGGTTGAATTTTGACGCCCTCAGCGATGTTGACACAAGCCCTGTGCGATTTTCCTTTACACTTAGGACAGGAGACACACTCATTCGCTGCCATAAACTTACCGCACGCATTGCACTTCGCCATGTTTATTGAATTTATATTATGTTTTCTTTTATTTAGATGTTAAATTTGAGTATTTTATAAGTTTTTATTTTTGTAATTGTAATTTCTTATTAGAGGGTAGTTTGTAATATTTTATCACTTGCTTTTATAACTTGTAAATATATTTTTCAATCGTTTATTGTCTTTTAATCCACTCCACTTCACAATTTCTTGTGGATTCTCACATATACTTCAGTAAGGTTCACAAAATCACTTCGTTCACTCCTTGCAGCGTTTTTAACTACTATTATTTATTGATTTAAAACGGAGCGATTTGTAGCGCAACTGTCGCACTGATGTCCGTGACGCAACTCCTTTAATTAATTTACTCAACTGAAAACGGGATTCTCCTCAGAATTCGGTTTCTTTTGGTAGGCCCAAATTTGTATAGCTTTTAATTCCTTATTTGCTCAACTGAGCACGGGACTCTCCTCATACTAATTGTGCAGGGCTTAAGCCGTGGTCATCTAACTGCGACCAGTGACCGATATTTTTGAAGTGACGGGGGGTGGAAAGGTGTGCAAAAGGACACAGGTAGCGGTAGTCCTGATGGTGGCAAGGTGAATAATAATTGTGAACACTGCAGTGGTCTAGTCTAGAGCATAATATACCAACGAGTGCACTGCTTAACATCGTCGTTTATACTTTAGTTTACATTGGTATATATATCGATGGGCCCAACGAATAAACGTGCAAACGAAAATCGACAACTTCTCAGTAAAAAATAAAAACGTTTGGAGTCACATAACTTTAATAACATAATAAATAGGTGAATATAATGTATAATCAAATTAAAGGTAAAAAAATTATCTTTTAGCTCATATATTTAAAATGGAAAAAATATTTGTAGTTTTCTACATATTCAATAAAAACCGTATTATTTTATTATTCTAGTAAATAATGTGTGACTTGTTAACAGTATCGTATCATTGCACGTTTATTCTTGTCATAAATGAAGCATATACAACCGTAGTGAAATGTTGCACGTTTATTCTACGTATATCTTTTTTTTCCTGTGCCGTGCTCTGACCCTATACACGCTTGTTCCAGTATATTTTTTGGTTTACATGTTTACAAAGATAAATGCACGTATATTAGTGTTGTACAGATTGAATCATTATTATGTTATATATCCTTATATGTGCACTTTATAGTAATGTAAATTATTATACCTAATATACTTTGTTAATGTCTCAATAAAAAAATGATTGTAAGAATAATTATTATTTATTTATGCAAATTTCAACAAATAGGTAGGTCCCTGTCGTGTATTAATTTAAAGAACAGAATCAACAGAAACAATAACAAATATTATGTAGGTACTCGTAGTACTAATTTTCCTCGCCACTATCGTTGGTAACCGAGGTGGATTCTGATGGCACCAAATTTCGGTAGAAAGACTGGTAATGGTTAGGTATGACCCCTGAGTCACACAGAGTCATTAAATCCTTGTATAAAGGAAGAGGTATAGGTAGCATGCCAGTGTATGCGAGTTTCAGGTTCTCAGCTTCTTCTAAAGGTTGTCCTCGTCGTCTTCTTGAATTAGTCCTCATGATAGTTTGCATCTCTTGTAATTCGCCTTCGAAACTGTATCTGAAGTAAATTGTGTCAGGATGATCAGAAGAAAAAATTATTTCTTTTATTTTGCTCCAGTAAATTTTATCGCTCCTTGAATCTTTTAACCAATTCTTCCCTTTAATAATCTCTTTAAAATCTATGAAGTCAGCTTGCGTCATTTGTTTTACTTGATACTTGTCTCCGGTAACTTTGGCATTCTCTATTAAGGAATACATTTGATCAGGTGTGTAAATAGTATGCTTTTTCTTAGAACGCTCAATAGCAGCATGCATAGAATCACCCTCCGATTGGCTATGACCTTTCTCTAAAAACCTATGAGTTATTTTAATGTTAAATTTTTTCGCCGCTAAAGAAAACATGGCGAATACAAAACGATTCCGATTTTGCCCTGCGCATGAATCAGAATAAAAGGAGAATTTTTTTATCCCTAATTCAACGTGTACCTGGATAAACGACCAAAGACAACTTGCTATTTCTATCGCACCCCTTTTCGCTATCTGACAATGCCACACGTAGCAGTAACCTTTCTTAGCTAATAAGTTATAGATCGTGAAATTGTACACAGGATACTTCCGTTTATAATGAAGTATGCCTACTTCACTCTGAGGGATATTTAAGACTTTTTCCAGATCAAAACATGCTACAACACTGTCATCTGAACAAAAGTTTTCTTTTTCGTGTTCTTTTAGTTGCCTTACCAATTGCTTTTCTTTTAAATGCTTTTCATAATCTGCTTTTAATTGTTCTTTTCTAACATCGTCAGAAGTTTGGTAAATTGAGCATGTTTCACATAAATCTTTTTTAGGTTTATGGAAGGAAAGATTAAATTTCGTATTAAAGATTATTTCATATTGGCGTTTAGTTGCTTTGCATGTTTCATAATACTGGTTGTTTGTAGCTATCCATTCCAAATATAGTCGGTGCATTTTAGAAACATTCAAAGTTTCACACAGATATTGTTTTTGGCTATCTTTACGAGTATAGTGTGATTCAACTCTTTCAAATAGATTTATATGTTCGATTATACTTTTCTCAGTGTCCTCTGACATTCTTCTCGGCCTATTCTTATGAGTTCCTCTGTAGTCTTTCAAATAAATGTCATCTCTTAATTTATCAATAGCTGTGTATACTACTTGCTGTGTGATGGACAAAGTATTTAAAAACATGATTTTACAAACTTTAATCATAGAATTAGTATCATCGAGAAGTTGGTATGTTAATGTTTGGGTACGATTATTTTTACGTTCAACTGTTATTTTTTTGACGTTATCTTTTTTTACATGGCGGTTAATGAAGTCCCACTGTCTTTCATGGTCCCCAATAGCCCAAAAATTCTTGAAAATTGTATTCCTCTTATTTTCGCTTACCTTATCATAACATTTCAATTTGCAGTTGCATGGTGGCCTAATAGATTTTCCTTCGTTTTGTTTTTTAGTTCTAACACTTTCGTAACTTTTACCAGAATTTTTAAGAGTTTTGTTTTTCTTATCTTTCCACGAATTAGGGTCTATTTTTCTCTTTCTTGTAAGTGATTCAATAGGGGTGACGGGCCTTTCCTCCGATTCTGTACTTGCAATATCTTGTGATATATTTTGTGTTTCAATGCTTTGTAAGACACCCTCTAAATCAGAAATACTTCTTAAATCGTAATCCTTATTTATGTATAAAACAGTCGGCGTGGCTATAAAATCTATTTTTTGTTGGGTTGATGGAGTCATTATCATTGAAATATCAGTCTGTAAATGATCATTATTATTGGCATCGCACAATGGTGAAGGCACCCTCTCGGGTACTAGTTGTTCCGTAACATTATGAGAAATATCCAAAATTTCACTTGCTGGTACATTTGGGGGTGATATATTATTATCGTGTGGAGATACACTAATTATTAATGGAGCCGTTGAAGTAAAATCATCAGGTTCTGAGTTGGGTTCATTGAGGTCTGATATGCCATCAATAGGGAAAGAACTTCTCGAAAGATATTTGAAAGCTCCTGAAACAAATTACTAAAATTACTACATTGCTATGTTTTAAATAACTTCTAAGGTACATATATCTACAAAGAGTACTCATCACCACAATACCACTTCTTTTCACTCACTGATCAAAAAGTAACTGGAGATGTAAGAAAGGTTGATTCTGGTCAAGCTATTCTCTTTTAAAACCTAGGTATGTGTAAGAATAAAGGTGAGATATATAACACATTATATAAACTCTAACATAACTTTTGCTCTTTTAACCGTTTATATTGTAGGTAATTCACTAGCGTCCCGGTCGCAGTTTCACCCACTCAATTTTCGGTTTTTAAATTTTCCCGCGGAACTCAATTTTTTCTCGTATTAAATATACCCTATATTAAATAAACCGATACCCATTAACTGCCTTAAGACAGGCTGCTGTAGGAAATTATTAAACATTGAAAAGCATACTTTTTTAAATATTTCATTGTTACCTGATGAAGAAGAAGCAGCTTGCTTTTCAATTTCATTTCCATATTGTTCTTCAAATACAATATTGCTGCCATCTTCATTATTATTGTCTGAAAATTAAAATAAAAAATGTAACTTGCAACAACGCTATTTTGTCGTTTTGCAGAGAAGAATTTAAATATTGAACATGTAGGTATAATACAACATCAGCTGAGTCTGTAAATACAATAATCTGTACTTATTAGGTACACAAAAACTAGTCAAATAATAGAACCCGCGCGCGGTACCTGTGTCAGTTAATTTTCGATCTTATTACATAATCCAAAAAGATTAGTCTGTCGAAATTAAATTGGGTCGGAGTCGAGGTGATATAAACGTACCACCTGTTAAAACGTTAAGTGCGAAGGAATAATAAAATCCTTTTCCCATTAATTAAAGTAACTTCCTTACATAAATACACATAATATGGTTAATTAATAATATAATAAATGTAGGTACTTACCTTCAAATCTCCGATAGTTCGCTAATTCTAGTATCTTTCTGCATCGACTTGAAGCACTTTTGTATCTATTCATAATTATACAACAAACAACAAAAAGCCAATTGTAAAAATTAAATGTCAACAATGACACGTGTTCCCAGTAAACAAACTTCACGTAATCAATCCTGTAAATACGCATAACTCCGCCGTAACTCCGCCGTTGCCGGTCCCAAGCCCGGATGAAAAAGGAGGAGGGTTGGTTTGGAGGAGACGAGACCAGCCGTGAAACGTCAACGCCGAGCCTCGGGCGGCGGTTAATTAACCCGATAGCTCCAAGACCCATTCGGAGCGGGCAGCAGTGACCAGAAGGAACTAAATCCCCTTCGAAAGACTGACGTGGAAGGACCTGGGAACCCACCACGCTCTTAATTCCCAAGAAAACCTCATCAATGGAAATGGATACAACGGAATGCGATTTGTCCTGCGACCCGGCTGACGCCCGGCGCTCATCGGTATCCGGGCCGTTGAGTGTGAAATTGGCTACCGATGAAACTGCGACTGATTGCTTAACAGCACAGAGAGGCCATTCGGAAAAGAACCTAAAGACATCATGCCCCATCCCCATGAAGTCACAGCACCGTATTGGCGCGTGGAACGTAAGAGGGACGTTAGGACACGGCAAACTAACCATCATAGAAAGGGAAATGTCAAATCACCATCTGTCCATTCTTGGAATCAGCGAAACCCACATGCGCGGACAAGGGCATTTCACAACGTCCTCCGGAAACACCATGTACTTCTCAGGCCCAGATAATGAAAGTAGAAATGGAGTTGGCTTCATTCTCCCGCACCACATCAATAAGAGCGTACTTGGATACCATCCAGTGTCCGACAGAATCATCACCCTGAAGCTAGACACAAGACCCTGCACACTGAACATTATCCAAGTGTATGCTCCAACTGGACAAGCGGATGACGATGAAATCGAACACTTTTATAACACTCTGTACGACACGCTCAATTCCATACCCAAAAGAGAAATCTCAATGATCATTGGGGACTGGAATGCCAAGATTGGGAGTACATTAACAGACGATCACCTCCGCAATTTTGTCGGCAAATTTGGACTAGGCACCAGAAACGAACGTGGTGAAAGACTCCTAGAAATGTGCATTGATAGGAAGCTCAGCATTATGAATACCTTTTTTCAACACCACCCACGTCGTTTGTACACATGGAGATCGCCAGGAGATCGCTATAGAAACCAGATAGATTACATTATTGTAAACAACCGCTGGAGATCTTCAGTCTCAAATGTCAAAACTTTCCCAGGAGCAGAATGTGGTTCTGACCATAACCTTCTCGTCGCATGGTTCGCCTTGAGACTCAAGAAAACAAACAAAATATCCCCACATAAACCACGACAACTAGATCCCTTGTCACAACCCCTATTTAGGGAAATAGTCGAGACTAAACTTAAAGAGGTCATTCCCAATCCAAATGTGAACTCCAATGCAGAATGGGAGATCCTGAAGACCACCATATCCGAAACTCTTGAAATGTTTGTACCTAAACACGAGAAGAAGAACAAAATATGGCTTTCGGATACTACATGGGATCTCGTGCAGAAGAGGAAAGATGCTAGAACTACAGGCTCGCATAATGAACAAAGAGCCAGTGATTACTCCTCGCTTTGCAAGGAGATCAAACGGAGCAGCTGCCGCGATTGGAACAACTTTATCATGAGTCTATGCCACGAAATAGAATCGCATTCACAGAAACTTCAAACCGCTGATCTGTTTAAAAAGGTTCGTCTACTTTCAAGACAATTTAAACCAAAATCCTGGGTCGTGGAAGACACAGAGGGCAAACCCATCCACGAACTGGAGAAGGTAGCTGAGAGATGGCGTGAGTATTGCGAAGACCTTTACAAACATCCAAGATCTACACCTGCAGAGGAGGCAATCGCTGGAATCCAAGAGGTTGAGAACCTCGAGCCTCCTATCTTAAAAGCGGAAGTCACTGCTGCGCTAGCTAAGCTCAAGCCTAGAAAAGCGCCTGGACCCGATGGGATAACCGCTGAGATTCTAAAATCTCTCGGTGACACTGGGATTGACATGCTTCTCAAAATTTGCGACCAGATCTGGCGCAGTGGGAAATGGCCAAAGGATTGGACGGAGTCGGTAGTACTACCTCTGCACAAAAAAGGATCCACCAGAAACTGTGACAACTATCGTACTCTATCCCTAATATCGCACGCAAGCAAAATAATGCTGCACGTGTTAAACAACCGCATCAGATATTACCTTGACTGGCAGATTCCGCAGGAGCAAGCAGGATTTGTAAAGGGAAAGGGCACGCGAGAACAAATTATGAACGTCAGGCAGCTCATAGAAAAAGCTTATGAGTTCGACACTCCTTTTATAATGTGTTTTGTCGACTACAGTAAAGCTTTCGACTGCGTTGACTGGACCTGTCTATGGAGGATCTTAGAAGAGATGGGAGTTCCCAAACATCTTGTAAAACTACTGGAGGGCCTCTATACAAACAGCACAGGAATTGTCAGAGTGGATAAAGCAACATCCAAACCATTCAGCTTTAACAAAGGGGTCAGACAGGGATGTATCTTATCACCCATACTGTTCAACATTTACGGTGAACACATTATTCGTTGCACCTGCGATGACTGGGAGGGTGGCATCACCATCAATGGCGCAAGGATAACAAACTTACGATATGCCGACGACACCATCCTCCTTGCAGCAAACGAAGACGAGATGTGCTCACTTTTGGATAGAATGGAGTCAGCGAGTAGAGCACTGGGACTCTCCATAAATAGGTCTAAAACTAAGATCATGGTGATAGACCGCACAGGTAGACTGAACCTTACTGGGAAACTCAACTTAGAGACAGTCAATAACTTCGTATACCTGGGCTCTAACATCAGTGACAACGGATCCTGCGAGTCAGAAATACGAAGGCGTGTCGCAATGTCGAAGAACGCTATGTCCCAGCTTGAGAGAATCTGGAGAAATCGTAAGATCACTATAAACACAAAGAAGATGCTTGTCTCTACACTCGTGTTCTCCATTTTCTTATATGGTGCGGAAACGTGGACATTGAAAGCTGCCGACCGGAAGCGCATTGATGCATTTGAGATGTGGTGCTGGAGGAAAATGCTCAAAATCCCATGGACAGCGCATCGAACCAATAAGTCTATACTACAACAACTCCAGATAGAAAAAAGACCTCGTCTATCAAATATATGCCTCCGCCGTATCTTTGAGTTTTTCGGTCACATCGCACGCAAAACCGATAACAACCTTGAGAAACTAATTGTGACTGGAAAGGTTGACGGCAAAAGACCTAGAGGCAGAAGTCCGATGCGCTGGTCAGATCAGATCCGCACCACTCTCGACACAAAGGTTGCTGATGCTATACACATCGCACAAGACCGGGGAAGATGGAGGTCTATAATAAAGAAGAGGCTTCTCTCTAATACCCAGTGATGAGGTCACGACCCCCAGCATTGGGGAATCGATTCAAGGAGGAGGAGGAAATACGCATACGGACTGACACTGACCTTCCGGGTTCCAGTGTTTGATGTCACGCGCATCTATCCCGCCCCCGCTTCACCCCTTGTCTATAATAACGAGCGATTGCAATAGATACTACTGGAAAAGTATTCGTTTATTAAACGATTGCTACCAATAATTTAAAGTTCATAAGCGAATAATATTATTGCTTTAACCTTTACAAAATAGGAAAAAACAAAAGAGATTAGTAACAGACATTGGAATAGCTGTCATTTTTATATACAAAGTTTTGCCGTCTGCAGTAAAGCATTACTAAAAAAAGTTTCTTCCATTTTCACAGGAATAAACGTGTAAGAGCTGTTACCCTAAGGATAGGATAGACTTGAGAAGCAGATTGATTTAACACGTTTATTCTGGTGTACTTAAAGAAATATTTAATATGCAATAGGCGTATGTTTTGTTATTCATGTGATACAAAATATTTTATTTCCGTACAATAAACGAATTTTGTGCTGTAAAAGCCTTATTTTATGTGTAATATTTTCTTAAAAAAATTATATAGGTGTATCACAGGCCAAAAAAACGAAATTCGCGAAGAAAAAAAAAATACGGTAAGAGCTCTTACACGTTTATTCGTTGGGGCCATCGATATGTAATTTATATCCGTTTGGTTTATTCCAGGTAATTAGCCACTTCGGCGTGGTATCCCTGTCGCTCGCGGCGGCCGTCCCTTTCTACCTACTGTTCGAAGCACCCATGACGTCATTAACTAAAGTCTTACTTCAAAATTTAACAGAAGTCAAACAAAAAAAGATAAATTAGTAATAAAATATATTTTTTACTCTGATACTGTTTTTGTCATTTATAACTCTATTGGGAGAGGCCGCTAATTCCTAAGACACAGATTGGTCTAGTTTAGGACTCAGAGACTTCATTCTTGTATGTAACTTTTTGTTGAAAATAAAGAATTATTATTATTATTACTTGCAAATCTATTTAGATTTTAGATACAAGCTATGTTTATTTTCACTAAAGTAAAAGAAAATCTTTAACTTAAACTTTAAACAAAGATATACATAGGTACCTACCTAATAAGAATAAAGACATTCTATATCATATTTAATTTAAATGGTAGGTATAATTTATTGTTAATTTAAAGTTTTATTGTCTGGAAAAAATCGCGGATCAGCATTTTTAGTGTCCATAATAATGATTGTTCATAATTTATCAGTTTCTATGTGTGGACTATAAAGGGTCATCCTATAAATCCGTTTATTACATTACAAGCGCATCGCTCGCCTCGGCCGCGCTCGGCGCCGACTTCCCTATATACAAAGTTACTCTATGGCGCCGACCGAACGAACGCGAAGACAATCGCCGCGAGTCGCGTTCGTTATAGAAGACCGCAGCGCTCGTAAAATGTAATTATTGTACTTAGGTCTAAATAATTAGGTTGTAAATATATGATTTTTTACATTTTATTTAATGCTTAAAATTTATGGTATGGCGGCGCCATACGCGCCATCTTAGAGAAATCGCCATCGCCACTGGTACGGACTAAGGAATCTAAGGACACTGAAAGAGTGCCTTCTCAAAAATAATTTTCTATGCTAATTAATCTGTGGTAGAATAAACGAATGTAATTTGACTACTGTCTTTTGGCCACCACTTTAAGAAACGCTATAGGGTCTCAACAGCGTGATTCAGATTTAAGCACAGCGGCATCTATTGAGCACCTTGAAAACTAAACTGAGAGGGCGCTCCCCATCAGTTTAGTAGCCGAGCATTATATTTATAACTAGCGAACCGCCCTCGCTTCGCTTCGGGACCCGTAAGTATCAACCGCGTAGGTCCCGCTCCCGTAGGAATTTCGGGAAGATAATAAACTATCACCAAAATTAATTCAGGTTAAATTAAATTAAACTTAGAAATAAAGCTTACGACAAAATAATAGCAAAGTAGCAAAGGATCACAGCAAGATTAATTCAGATTAAACTTGGAAACGCGGCAAGTTTCGTATGGCAGTGGGTTCGACCAAATTTGATTACCATAAAAACGGTTCTAGTGTGTTAATCTTAAAAGATAGACATATACTGTCGTGGACATTTTTTTAGATCATTTCAAGAGGAATAATTCTTTCATACATATATTTTTGGTATCTTGAATCGTTTTCGCAACGCATGCAACGAAAGCCCTCGAGAATGAATAATTTTCCCCGCTTTTTCCACATTTTCCATTATTTCTTCGCTCCTAATTGTTGCAGCGTGATGTTATATAGCCTAAAGCCTTCCTCGATAAAAGGTCTATTCAACACAAAAAAAAAATTTCAATTCGAACCAGTAGTTCCTGAGATTAGCGCGTTCAACCAAACAAACAAACAAACTCTTCAGCTTTATAATATTAGTATAGATTTGCCAGCGGCTTCGCCCGCGTGAATTTCGTTTAAACTTCACCCCTTTATTTAAACGTAAGAGTAGATAAAATATAGGTATACTTAATCAGAAAGCTTCGAACTGCTAAGCTATCGGGAGTTACACGTGTTATTGTGAGTCAACCATAAAAGATAGACATATGCTGTCGTGGAATATTTTTTATATAATTTTAAGGAGAACATTTCCGTCATACATGATTTCTGTGTAGCTTTAACCATTAAGGTTGCACACGCGACAGAAGCTTAAAAAATGGAGTAACTTCTCCCGTTTCCCCAACATTTCCCTTCACTGCTCTGCTCCTATTGATTGTAGCGTGATGAAAAGTATACTATAACCAGCGCGGGAGTATGAAAAATAATTGTACCAAGTTTCGTTAAAATCCGTCGAGTAGTTTTTGTTTCTATAACGGTTATACATCAGACAGACAAAAATTTTACTGATTGCATTTTTGGCATCAGTATCGATCCCTAATCACCCCCTGATAGTTATTTTGGAAATATATTTAATGTACAGAATTGACCTCTCTACAAATTTATTATAAGTATAGATAATAATTAAATAGCTTTGTAAATATTTTAACTTTGTTTCCGTAAGGGCATGACTTGCCTGTAACTACGTATTTGTAATAATTTGTAAGGAAATTAATGCGCAGTTAGATAAGATAATATAATTACATTAACATAATTATTATAATGATTTTAATTCAGTATTCATATAAAAATAATATTTAAAGTATCTGTGCTTACTAATAAAATAAACAATAAATTGTAGGTACTCACAGTGGTCACTGGCGGCAGCGGAAGGGTGGTGCTGGTTGCTTGCTTGCTGCCTTATTTTAAAAAAACATTAGAGTTGTACGTATTCAAACTTGTAACTGCTGTAGTAACTATTAACTAATACTGTAAATACTTAATTAACTGGGACTGGGATTAAGTATAAAAAAGTTATAAGTATAATTTATGTCATTGACGGAAGTATGTGTATGAAGGTCCGCCGTCTTATCTATAAGTAGTGTTTAACTTATATGAAAAATATATTTGGAGAACTATAAGTAGGTAAATATATATTATGTATATAAAATACCACTCACTCATAGCCCCACATAAGGATTCTCTGGGTCATGGATACAACCGTCATGATCGCCATGGACAATTGGAAATTGTGCTTAAGTTTTTGAGGGTCAATGGGTTGAAAAACATCAGCTAACGTTCTTGGGTGACAAAAGGCCAATAATCCTCATATATCTACAAAACCAAGATACAGTTACGTGGCAAATATCCGCTGTCATGGTTCGGCGACCAGGTATACCTACTATTGGAGTTAATGGTCAAACCTGACGCCTGCTGGACTGTGACTGAGGTCATGGACCACCGGGTACCCACAGTTTCACGGCGGCGCAAGGTTTTGTATCGACGCGCCAATAACAGTTTTTTACCGCTATTATAAAATTAGGCTGTAGTTAGAGTCACCAACTGACCGGGCCGGACGAGTCCTGACTACTGACCTACTGACCGACTCATTAATTTGTAACGTTTAATTTCATACAAAAAACTATAACTTTTTATTTAGTGACTAAAATGTTCAGATCTTTGTGATTATCAGGACTTAGATAAATCCGTAACAATAAGATCAGTTGTAGGTATCTACCTATTACAATAAAAACAGTCATTTTACAAAATGAAAGTCTTTGAGGGATACAGTCGACCATTGTGTTATAACAGTGGTCCACTAAGATATTATTATCACACGTTACATGTCGTAGAAAGAGGAATATTAGGTACAATACATGTAATATAAATAGTTTAAACCTATGTCAAACACTCGTATACATCTATAAAGTGATTACCATCTACTGTTCCCCCAGAGGCCCCCTCGTAATCCTGTCCTATTTCAGCAGTCAAATATAATTATAATTGATATCATTTGTCAAACTGACGACTCGAATGACGCAATGGTAACCATGCCTGACTGCTGTTTGGAGGCTTCTAGGTTCGATTCTCAAGAGTTATTCTTATGTGTTGACGTTGCTAATTGGGCTTCAGCCCTATTACCTAGCTGGGACCCGCTTCTTTCACCTGTTACGAGACCCTTGTCTGCTGGCAAGTGATTGTGATGGCTGTCTCAATATGGCCACTTCAATAGCAACAATAACTAAAAAAAAACAATAATATCTCTTTAATAAAAAATCTCACACTGCATTTTGATTTCTCTAACGAGCCAACACGACCAATCCAAATCCAATAAAACCTATTTATTTATCTGTCATGTAATATATACCACCACTGGGAATCGAATCTCAGCCGCTCAGATAAGTACATATTATTTAATTTATGATTATTCACTTCATAATTTCTCTCTCCCTCAATAAAATCATAATATCTAATGAACATTACTAAATTAAATAATCAATTAAGCTACAAACTAACAATCATAAACGACAGTGTACGCTAAATCTATGCTCACATTAGATAATAGAATCTATTTAACAACCTTGATGACTAGCTTGTTCTTTTGCGTATTTTACACAACACTATATTCGTTTACAACAATGCTTATTCAGTCTAACATCTTGACACTATTGTGATGTCGATAATTTTCTGAATAAACATGGACATAGCGTTATCTCCTACCATTCAATACTTAGCAGAGATCATTTTCGCAATGCTGGCCTAGTCAGTGATTAGACAGCCAAGATGGTGGGCGCGGATAATGTTGTGCGTGATCTGATCATCAAAATATTAGAGGAAAACAAAGTGAAACCGAAAAACCTTGAAATAACACCAATATGTACCGAAGGAGCGAACTACACCACATCGCTATACTCATTAAAAGTTGACACAGAAGATGAAAGTTTGGACCTATTCGCAAAAGTGGCGCTTATTTCGGAAGAAATGAGAAAACAGTTTAATGCCGATTTATTTTACAAAACCGAAAGCTACGTTTATCTCACATTAGTGAAAAATTTTGAAGCCATCCAAAACAAATTCGATGTACCTGAGGAACACAGGTTTGTGTTCCCGAAATGCTATGGAATTAGCCAAGAAAAAGGACAGGAGACAGTGGTGCTAGAGAACTTGATGAAAAGGGGATACGATTCGTACAACCGGTTTAAATCAATGGATTGGGAACATGCTTCTATTTCGGTGGAACAGCTGGCAAAGTTCCACGCGTTGTCCTTCGCATACGGCAAGGAGAATCCGAAAGAATTCAAGGAATTGATTGCTGCAATGGTGCATAGAGTGGGCTCCGAAGATAAGAATGATGAACAAATGTTAGCTGTGTGGATGGCGATGGTGGACCGTGCTCTCAGTGTGCTCGATGAAGACCAAAAGGATAAAGTTAGACAACTAATGATGCAGAAAGAATTTTTAGAGAAATTTAATAAACCTGATGCAAAACCAGTGCTATGCCACGGCGACTATAGGCTCAGTAACATCCTGTTCCGACGTGAGGTAAGATTCTCTTTATTTTTTTTTTGCTTATCTAGTATCCGGACATGAATACCGATCATTATAATTGAAGGCTGACCTCGCGAGGACCCTGACGTCAGTCAAGTAGTTGGAATTAGACATACGCAATTTCGTATGAGACTGTTTACCTACTCACGTCACATACTATTTATTGATACTTAATAAGGACTCTTTGTCTGGTTTGGTTCAAGGTACCTAATTAAATCAAGTAATTTGTCCATCTCCCACATAGAATGTTCGATTTTGGATTCTATTAAATGTAAGTTCACTGTACCGGAAGTAAGATAACTTTATTTATAAAAAGCAAAAGAACACGTAGGTACTCACTTACTCGTTTGAAAACTTAACTAACTTAATTGACAGGGAGATAATTCCATCGTTATGAAGAGGTAGTTTACATCTTACAGCTCTTACAGCAGACAACAGCTAGTTTGCCTACAGCTAATTACCATACCAGTTCCTACTTACACAGTCTATTTTTACACTGCCCGAAGCGACGATAGACAATGTAGAAAAAACGAAGACTCTCTGACAAGTATCTTTGTTCCATGTCAGATTTACCCACAGGTATGAGATATAAAAAATTCATCCGTAATATTCGTAACGCTAAACTTGATAAACGTAGGTAAGTACTACCTAAAAGTAGGTAGGTACTACCAAGTTGATACTATATTTGAAACTTTTAAATTGTTGTAACGAGTTTTTAACGCATATTGCGATAGATTTTGTCTTTCTATATGAAAATGGGACGGAAAGACGTTAATTTAAATACCTTTACGGTAATTTTTTTTTTCAATCTGTTTAAATAAAACTAAAAAGCTTTTACATCATTTTTTTATTACCCAGCCGCAGAAGGGGAAATTATCAGGAATTTTCAAGCGGTTTAAACTGACTAAATATTTGTCATCTTTTCTATATGTATTACTATAGTAAGCATTTCCACTATGAAGCGTATTAGCTTTAGCTTATTAAGTATCTACATAAATATTTCATTTTAACTCTCTGTTCTCTTCCATTTCGCGATATACAGGGTGTCCCGTAAGTAGTGGACCAAAGGGATGTGGGTGATAGGGGGGGTCTCGGTCTATGTCAAACACAAAATTTTATTGGCCTAGGCCTTATAGTTTTGAAGTTATGAAATTTTTAAGGATTTTTTATAAAACTTGGCACCTTAAATACTAATAGTATTGGAAATATTAGTTTTTTTTTACAATTTTAAGATTGTTTTATTTAATACAGATAGTAAAACATATTTGCTGGTTATTTTAAAAGTTTTCCAGTTCAAATCATTAGTAGGATAAGAATTAATCATGTCTTAATTTCTTAATTTTGGCAAAATTTTAATTACACAAAATGCAACATGATCTTTGATACATCGTGGTGTAAAAAAAATGTATGGACACCTGGTGGAACTTTATTTTAAAAACAAGTACAGCTTTTATCAATTCCAAAAAGGTATAAATATGTTGGTTAATATCGACTAAAATTATCATAAATAAAAATACATTTATGAAAAACAAATCCATTTACTTACATCAAATGCTCAAAATGTCTTCCCCTAGCTCTTATGCATAATCTACATCGTCTTATAAAATTTCTTTTTAATTTTCTTAAATCTAGCACATTATTTTTAACTATTTCGACCACGCCGTTTAATTTTTCTCTCAGTTCTCTTTCATTGTTGATAGTATTCTCATAGACCGCCTCCTTAAAATAGCCCCATAAAAAATAATCTATTGGATTGAGATCAGGTGATTGTGGAGGCCATGCAATTGTACCTCCACGTCCAATCCATCGATTTTGATAAGTTTCATAAAAATTAATCACTCCCCGTGAGTAGTGGGCGGGTGCACCATCGTGTTGCAACCACATCGTCTCGCGTACATCTTGTGGTACATCTACCAATAAACTATTAAGATTATGTCTTAAAAAATGTAAATAAAACGATCAATGTCCAACTCACAAGCACAAGCAAGGTTTCAAAAACGTCTATTACTTAGTAAAAGAAATGAAATAAAAACACGTGTGAAGAGCCGAACTATGAGTAAAACTCTGAGAGTCCTGCGAGAGTATTGAAGTAAAAACAGGAGAGGGGGCGAAAGACGTCAATCAATAGCGGCTAAGAGTAAAAAAACTAGCGACCCGACCAGGAATGAAACAGCCACATGGTTCTCAGAAAGTTGCATTGTTCGTAAACATTTCTGGGAATTTGGGTAAAGTCATTAACGTTGTATTTTTTTATAACTATTACTTAATTAGCTGTATTATTATTATACGTTTTTAAACTAGGTATCGCCTACAGATGTTTTTAAAATAAAGTTCCACCAGGTGTCCATACATTTTTTTTACACCACGATGTATCAAAGATCATGTTGCATTTTGTGTAATTAAAATTTTGCCAAAATTAAGAAATTAAGACATGATTAATTCTTATCCTACTAATGGTTTGAACTGGAAAACTTTTAAAATAACCAGCAAATATGTTTTTCTATCTGTATTAAATAAAACAAACTTAAAATTGTAAAAAAAACTAATATTTCCTATACTATTATTATTCAAGGTGCCAAGTTTTATAAAAAATCCTTAAAAATTTCATAACTTCAAAACTATGAGGCCTAGGCCAATAAAATTTTGTGTTTGACGTAGACCGGGACCCCCCCTATCACCCACATTCCCTTGGTCCACTACTTACGGGACACCCTGTATAAGATCTGTAGCCAACAACTGCGTACTGCCTACCTAGACAGAGATTGTTAGTTCACAGTTAAATTTATGGCCTCGTCCAATCCGCTATGGAGCCTAATAGGGCCGAGGTCGTCTGAATGTCGCATCGAATCGCTAGTCACTTCCTCCGGTGGACAATAAAAACTCCGTTAGAGCGCCTACTCTATCGCAGCTAGCACCAATATTGAATCGGTACTGCGTGGTGATTGCGCTTAGATCTCCTTGGAAATAGCTTAGCCATTGGTGTACCCCCTACCTGATTCTCAAACCGTATTTTTGAGGCAGATTTTTTATGTGAGAATCTGTCCCTCCCTATAGGTACGTATTTGGCAAATATTATGACTGGAAGACCTGTAAGTGTGGCCGGACCCACAGGGGAATGAGACATATTTTAAAGGGTGCAACAACCATGGGTAGCTATTTCATCCGTGGTCTATGGAGGAGGTTGCTGTACTCCATCTCCACCTGTTCAATCCCTTAAGGGTGACGAAAATGTGGTCTGCCTACAGCATTTCCCAAAGATAGGTACATACCTACTAATCCCATTACCAGTGCATATACCTAGGAAGGTATAAAGGACGTTATCAGGTGTATGGCGATGTTGATCCTTATCACGACATCGTCACAGCCTCACATTCATTATGCAAACAAATATTTGTATTGTTTTACGATAAACTCTGCAATTAATATTTACTATCGACCTACTTACAGTACTTACTGTGGTAAAATATTGCTGATCTAAGGTATACTAAGAGTGTAACAGGTCTATGTATTATGGATAAAAGGTTAATAAGAAAGAGGTGTTTCTGAGGTCATTACAAGCCCGGATGATTGTTTTTAGATTTTTGTGTCTATCTGTTGGCACATCACACAAACTCGGTCTCAAACTTCCATATCAAATTTCATTTTAAACGGTTTAGCGAATTAAGCGAGGAAACGTAACAGAAATACCGAGTTAGGTACAATCGCACTTATAATCGTAGCGAAAAGCTCATTCTTTGCTCCCGTCTACTTCCAGGGCAAGTCACTCCGCGCTATTCCCGTGGACTACCAAACAGTGTACTCGGGGTGTCCGCCTGGAGACCTGATCTACTTCATCTTCATGGGCTCTGATGAGGAGTTCAGGAGGCAGCACTACGACCGGCTGGTGGACCATTACTACGACCACCTGTGCCAAGCTTTACGGAGACTCGGCATGGACAATGTCGAGGTGTATCCTAGAAAAACCTTTGATGAACATATGAAACAGGTGGGTTAATCTATTTCTCTTAATCCTCAATCAAATATATCGGTTGGGTTAAACTTTCTATTCTCCTTTAATAATATGTGAGACCCGATGAGTTACGATAAGTAAAATAAAAAATTTTTTAGAGATCAAAGTGGTGGAGGCCACGGGTGGAGGTGGATAATAAAAATCATCTATTCTAATCTTTCCCGTTATAAGTAGCGCCCTCTTTTGATGAGTAGAAGCAAGGCTAATTAGTTTAAACTCAGATAAAATAAAGTTTCTACATTCAGAATTTGAATTTTAGAAGCCCGGATGAACCCAGAACTAATGAATTATGTTTTGTATTCTAGATTCTTCCGTACGCGGTGTTTCTCGGCGTGGCGATATTGCCCGTGGTGACGGTGGAAGCGGAGGCAGCGCCCAGGATGGATGGAGAGGCTGACATGTCAACCTTCATCGTGGAAACCAACGCCCTGTACGCGTCCAGGTTCCAGGGCATCGTCAACGACTGCGTCAGATGGGGCATAATCTAGAGGCATCTTGAAAAAGTTGAAATATTATAAAACAAGTTATTTGACAAGGCTCACAAGGCGGCAAAATGCATTACTTTGCATAGGAAAGATGTCGACCATCGAATCCGAAGTAAAGGACGGCCGCAAGACCAGCTCATTTCCATTAGTTCGACTGATTATTTCAACCATTTCAATCGTCGGTAACAGAAAGTCTATCTTCGGTTTGTCTATCGCTAAGGGTCCGTTCAGATAGACCGGTTCGGAGAGCAGAGCAGATTTTTATCACGATGGAAATAGAGTTTTGAGTAATTGTATTATGGTTTATTTTGTATGTGCACCTATTTGTCATCAAGATGCTCGAGAAAAGTGAAAAAAAAATGCGAGCCAATGCTCTCCGAGCTGGTCTGCGTGAACGGACCCTAACGTGTCCTCTGTCGCGTTTTGCGGAATCGTACCTTTAGATAAATCGGGAGATTTTGTGAAGATTTTTAAAATGAGAGAGATTATTTTAAGAATTCATAATTCTCCCAGTTTAGTTAATTATAAAATACCAAATAAATTAAAGACAAGTTAAGTTAAGCATCACGTGAGGAAAGATGTATAGGGAACCACTATGAAAATTCTTCAAAATAAAAAACCAAGTTTGTGCCGCACACGTGGTAGGAACAGAAGTTCTTATTATAGTGTACTAACTATCATAAGATCAGTTAGGGAGACATTTTTTTCTATATTACCGATAAAAATGAGCATTTAAGGAACGTGATGGTGACAACCGTCGTCCATGGACTTTAGAAAAGGCATTACCCATGTGTTGTGTTGTACCTATATCCAAGAAATAAGTAGAGAGGATAAAAAAATAGAACGAAGGTAATTAGGTATTCAGCGCTCGAACAAATTAGGTACGCATTATTAATTATAAACATAGACATAGCAAGTGAAGTGTTAGCTCGGGACTACGAACATCCAAATCGTCTAAATGATTAAATATCATGAAGGGTGACTTTTGGCGGATGAATAGAAGATAAATTAGCAGTTGGTTCAACTGACAAAAATGATGTCATAAGAAATTCTGCGTTTATCTAAATTTCAAACTAAATAAATAAATAATAAATAAATAAATAACACTCCATATCTATGTCCGTCAATCCTCACTTGGCTTCTGATTCTGATACTACATTTACACTCTCGCCTCGTAGCTCGCCTCGTGCTTCGTCTCGTATCACAGCTCGCGCCTCGCGTGATTGATGGTAAATGAGTTGTCTGTTCACATTCTCGTGGTGAGTTCAGTGGTGTTCGAGCTAGCCAGAACGGAGGACGTCGAAGTGTTAGCGGCAACAAGCCATTGCTTACTGAGTTTCTCCTGCTATGCAACTAATTTAATAAATAAAGAGGATTGATATTGTAATTTAAATAAAAGTAAAGTAAAAAATAAACTGGTTCATGAAATTTACGCTTGGGATCCGAAATTATCGGTTCTTTTTTAAATAATTCCAAAAACCGAAACGTTTTTTCTTCAGACCAATCCATTTAGGGAGTTTGCAAGCCACAACCTGCGCGGCACAAGGTTCAAACTCGAATGAATCGAGAGCGCGAATGTAAACACCACGCTCGCGTTTGTTGCGAGGTCCTTTGACTCGTGCACAAAAAACCGCTCCGGACGCGAGCGCTGCGAGACGCGAGACGAGGCGCGAGGCGAGCCGCGAGCGACTATTTACACTCTCACCTTGTGCTTCGGCTCGTGCCTCGTCTCGCGACTCGTACGCGAGTGTAAATGAGGTATGAGAGGAGACCCGTGCTCAATAGTGGGCCATGAAGGGTTGAGATGATGATGAAGATTTATACTCCACACCAGTATTCCCTGTGTCGCGGGTTCAATGGACCACATACACCCAGATCGACAACAGAAACTCATCATAATTATTTTCTGCCTTTCTGAAAGTCGTGTCCACGATCCATTGAATGGATTTCTAGTGTTGCAACTTGCAACCGTAATGCAACAGACAGGTCGCCAAAATCATTACTTTGTACATTTTATATGATTTATGTATAAGACTGTGATATTTTATTGCTTTTTGTTGTTATGCTGTTTTGCATGTATTTTGTTACCAGTATGTCCTTTAGATGCAAGCAACGCCATCTATTGTTAAATAGCGCGAAGTTAATAATATGTAAAATTGTAAATGTAAATCACAACATAAATTACATAAATGTTTTACGGACTTAATGATTGTACAATTTACATTATTCATAGGACATCAATCATACAATTTTTTACATATCTAATTGATTGATTGATAGGTTGATTGATGTCATTCAGCTGTTATGGGTTCTGATTTGTTACCTACAAGTTGACCAATTATACTTTAAAATTGCGGTATAGGCACATATAAAATAATAATTATCAAGTGGGTACATATTTACAAATAAGTACATTTACTTGCAATAAAACTTTATAACTGTTTGTTTCTTATATTAATAAAATTAATTTTCTCTGACTGACATCAATGAAAGACGTGTTGGATTGACAATGTTTATTTTTCACTAACTCTCTTTTAAAGTGGACTGTATTAACAATAATTCGAATTTAGACATTCCGCCCGCCAAAGGACGCAGTCCTTTAAAGAAATACACAAATAATAAAGAACTTAACCCAAAACAGAAACTCAACACAAACTCTTATAAATACCTTACAATAGGCAGACACTAAAAAACAAGTTAATCATAACTATCTTGGCTTAATTATATTCCACTCGTCTTAAGAAACATTAGGCTGGCACAAATATAATTTATACGATATTAACAAAATACATAACATCCAGATAACAGTTAAGTTAAACAGGTAAGTATCTACTTATTTCAATTATTTTTACTATATAAAATGCAAACCTTACTAACTGGACGTTTAAATGTGCCATTTTTACACTTAATTGAGACTACCCGAGTTAAACCGTCAGGGCCACTATGTTTTTGGATTATTCTACCTAATATCCATTTACATGGTGGAATATTATCCTCTTTCAAAATCACAATGTCATCGACTTCTGGTTCAGAGGTTTTCTTATTCCATTTGTATCTTTGACTAAGATTTAGAAGGTATTCTTTGCGCCATCTGTTCCAAAAGTCGTTAACCAGTTTCTGTGCAAGTTTCCATCTTTCCAAATTACTTACATTGCTATTATTAGAGTAGTTTTGATCAGCTAGGTTAATCAGAGGCTCACCGATTAAGAAGTGACCCGGTGTCAATGGAAGAGGATCGTTAGGGTCGTCACTTATTACTGATATAGGACGAGAATTAAGACAGGCCTCAATCTGCGTCAGTACCGTGGTCAATTCCTCGTAAGTTAATGTAGTGTCCCCAATAACCTTTTGAAGATGCATTTTGGTACTCCGCACCCCGGCTTCCCACAATCCACCGAAATTTGCTGCATGCGGAGGTATAAAATGCCACGTAGTTCGCTCCAGGGTTAATAAGTCTATAATTTCATTTGAAATTGACGACTTGGCATCATGAAACATATTAGTTAACTGTTTGTTTGCCCCTACAAAGTTAGTGCCATTGTCACTATAGATATCTTGACAATGGCCTCTCCTTGATGTAAACCTCCTAAAAGCTGCTATGAATCCTTTTGCAGTCAAATCTGTGACAGCTTCCAGGTGTATTGCACGAGTTGCCATGCAAACAAACAGGCATATATAACCCTTATAGGATTTCGCACCTCTTCCTGGTGAAAACCGGATGTTGATAGGTCCAGCGTAATCCACTCCTGTGGATTTAAATGGTTTACAGGGTTTCAATCGCGCTTCAGGCAACTGGCCCATTAATTGTGTACTATTACTCCTTGAATATCTAATACATCTAACACATTCTCTATAAAGTTTCTTAATTTGATCTTTAGCTCGTACAATCCAATATTTTGATCTTAAGTAATTTAACATTACTTGAGGTCCTCCATGTAATGTTTTTTGATGGGCATCTGAAATTATTAATCTACTAAGATGATTCTTAGCAGGTAAAATGATAGGATGCCTCGTATCATACTCCATCTGGGATTGTTGTATGCGCCCAGAGACTCTTAATATCCCATTTTCATCTAAAAAGGGGCAAAGATTGCGAAGATAACTATTTTTTTGTACATATCCCAGCGACTTTAACTGCCTTATTTCTTTACCAAAACTAATTGCTTGCACTTGCTTAATACACTGTTCTAATGTTTCATTAACTTCTTTTGTTGTTATAGATTTAGTAAACTTTTGACGTTGCTCTTTAGGTAATTTTAAATTCAGAAATCTTCTACAATATGAAATAATTCTCAACATTTTTGACAAAGAAGAAAATTTATACCAAATTAAGTTTTCGCTCTCATCATGTGATATGGCAGTTAAAGTACAAACTTTTTCTTCCTCGTGTGTATCTTCAATATCTATAGCTCCAACATTTTCTGTGAGCGTGTGCAACCAAGTTGGACCATTCCACCACAGTGAATGACTCAATAAAGCTGAAGCTTTGACACCTCTTGATGCGCAATCAGCTGGGTTCATGTCTGTCGACACATGTCCCCACTGCTCGTAATCTAAGATGTTTAGAATGTCAGACACTCGGTTACTGACAAACGTTGACCATCTACTAGGTCCACCCTTTAACCACGCTAATACTATTTGTGAGTCGGACCAAGCATATAAGTTTTCTTTAGGTATTTGCATCACTTGAGCTGTCTCTGAAATTAATCTGCTTGCCAACACAGCGCTACAGAGCTCCATCCTTGGGATAGAGATCTTTTTCTCTATTGGGGCTACTTTTGTCTTTGCTGACATTAAACTGACAGTAATTTGCTCTCCATCAATGACTCGAACATAAACTGCAGCTCCATATGCGTCTTGAGATGCATCAGCGAAAGCATGTAATTCTATTCTACAATTATTAGAATAATTCAACCACCTAGGAATAGTAATTTCATTAATATTAACCAAAGATTCTCTGAATTGTAACCATTCTCTAAGTAATTCCCCACTTACACAGTCATCCCATTCTAAGCGAGATCTCCATAACTTCTGTATGATGATCTTGACTACAACGATAACTGGAGCTAACCATCCCAGAGGATCATAAAGTTTGGCCACTTCAGAAAGGATCTGCCGTTTAGTTACAGGTTGTTTCAAGTCCGTTAACTTTAGGGTATACTCAAAAGTGTCCTTCTCTCGACTCCAACTCACTCCTAATACTTTTACCAAACTTTTGACATTAAGAGGTAATTCATGATCTATTCTTTTGTTTTTACCTATATATTTTAACAAATCTTCATTATTGCTACTCCATTTTTGAAGTTCAAATCCGCCTAATTTCATTAACTTATTCATCTCATTGTAAATATTTATAGCTTCTTCAATAGAGTCACATCCCGTTAGCAAATCATCCATATAGAAATCATCTTTTGTTATTTTCGAAGCAATAGGACATCTAGATTCTTCTTCTTCAGCGAGCTTTTGCAGTGACTTCACAGCTAGGTATGGAGCACATGCTGTACCGAAGGTTAATCTCGTAAGCTTGAAATGCTGAATTGGTTTGTCTTGAGAAGGTCTCCACAGAATTCTCTGAAAATCGTAATCTTCTTCTCTTACTCGTACCATTCTATACATTTTCACGATATCCGCTGCAATACAAATTTTATGAATTCTCCATCTCATTAATATGTGACGTAAATCTTGTTGCAATTTGGGACCTACAAGAAGATTATCATTTAAGGAAACATTGTTGTAACCCTTACACGAAGCATCAAAAACAATTCTTACTTTTGTTGTATCTCTATCTTCTTTTACAACTGCATGGTGAGGTAGATAGACAGCCTTTGGATTTTCAATATCTTTCTCTTCCACTGGAACCATGTGATTTAAGGTAATGTATTCGTCTATTACATTTTTGTAGTCTTCTTGAAGCTTCTGATTTTTTAATAACCTCTTTTCTAAAAACTCAAATCTTTTAGCAGCTATCTCTCGCAACCCACCATACTGACATTGCGGATCTTCATCTTCAAGTGGCAATTTCACTATGAATCTTCCTTCCTCATCTCTGCTCGTTGTAGCGTTATAAATCTCTTCACATCTCTCTTCTGTCTTAGAAAATCTCTTATGTATACTGTTAGGTTCATTTTCTAATTCCCAAAACTGTTTTAACATTTCATCATCCTTCACTTGTACATGCAAGCTTGTGAAGTTTCGTTTTGTCAAAGCGAAATCCCGATACAACCTTCCAGTAACTACCCATCCTAACGCTGTATTTTGAGCCAATAAACTGCCCTTAGGATGTCTCATAATACCGTCTAATAATATATTGCTATACACCTCAGCACCAAGGATAATATCTATTTTACCTGGAGTAGTATAATCTGGATCCGCCAAGTTCTGTTTATTTAGTTCTAGCCAGTCAGGAGTGCTCAGATTACTCGTAGGAAGTATTGTAGTTAATGAGCGCAATACGTAAGCATTTATCTTAAAACAAGTGTTAGGATTATGCCTTGACTCAATAAAGAATGAAACCATGTGTTTAATTCTTGTATGCCCTTCGCCTACTCCTGACACCGAGCCACTCACTGATACGCGCGAAAGATTAAGTACCTGAACCGTGGCCTCTGTTACAAATGATGCTTGCGACCCTTGGTCTAGCAAAGCCCTAAAAACATGTTTATAACCATTCTTACCATTTACTAATACCTGAGCCGTAGCTAGCAACACATTACAAGTTTGTACATTTTGTTCGCTAGAAAAGTTTGACACAATATGAGTATCTTTTAATAAATTGTTTTGCTTACCTGTATTTAACTCGCTCGTACCTGTACTCGTGCCCGCTTGCTTACCGCTACCATCGGTCGCAGGTTCTCGATCGTGAGTTTTTCTCGAATAGTACTCTCTCTCGAAATGAAGAAGCGAATGATGCCTCCGTCCACATCGCTTGCAACACGTCGGCTGACGACATTTAATTACTGAATGTGTTGGTGCAAGACAATTGAAACACAATTTATTACTTTGCACAAAATCTTGTCTGTCTTTGGCAGGCATCTCTCCAAATTTTTTACAAGAATATATAAAATGCTCTTCCCCGCACAATGCACACTTGACTTCATACCTCTGGCCATCCTTCGTCATGTGAGAATGAAAAACTTTAGGTTTCACGACAGGCTTCGGCTGACTCGATCGTACCTTGTTATTCTCGATCATTTCTAGCGATCTAAATCTCGACTCTAAAAAACTTGATAATTGTGCCCAAGTAGGTAGATCGCAGTCACTAGTGCTTAAGTGTTGTTCCCATTGTCGCATTGTTTCACCATCGACTTTCGAGATTACCAAGTAATTAATAAATAAATCCCAATTTTCGGTCTGAATTCCAATGTTAATCAAAGATTTTAAACAAGTTGTAGTTGTGTCCACGAGCTGTTTAATCAAATTTGCTGATTCATTTATTATGGGTTTTTGTGAAAATAGTAATTTTAATATTGCATTACAATTAAACCTCTTGTTGTCGTAACGCTTTACGAGTTGATTCCAAGCCTCCATATAATTAGCGTCCGTTATAGAAAAATTACGTATTAAAGCTTCAGGTTCACCGGAAAGATTACTCTTCAAATAATGCAATTTTTGAACAGGCGACAAATGTTTGTTGTTGTGTATTAAAGATGAAAATAGATCGTAAAAGGTCTGCCATTCCTCATACTTGCCACTGAATGTTGGTATTTGTATGGTTGGAAGTTTGATTTCCGTACTGTTTGACCTTTCACCTTCCATCACAGGCGTTGAACACTTAAAGTCGACGGGGTCCATATTCCCGCGCGACAGGAACGGCTGAAGAGCCTCCTTTAGTGCAGACTTATAGTCAATATATAATTCTTCGAACGTCTCGTATAGATCATCTTCAAAATAGCTATCCTCTCTTGGTCTCTGTTCTTCACTAGACATTTTCAAAATTATATTTTTATGTCCCTCTTTAAAATCATTTCTAAGCTGCTCCAGTGCTTCCAATCTCGTTTCTAAGTAAGGCCGTTTTATTCTCTCTTTCGGCGACTTTTTGAAGTTTTTCTCAGATTTCTTCAGACTGTCTAGTAATTCTCTTTGATATGTTAATAGATCTTCCATTGTGATGATACGTTAAATAACTCAATATTCTCAATATTACGCATTTGTTGCAAATACTCACTCGGTTTATGATGCGTTTTTGTCGTGCGTGTCACTTGTTTTACGCACCGACTAGGCGACTCGGACGAAATACATGTACACGATTTTACACTCACTCATTATAAATCTTCCATTAAAGCCAGTTATTGTTATTGTTCTCAGTTTACACGTTATTTTTCTCAACTAAACGTAATCCGGCTCGTTTGAACCATATGTTTGTTTCTTATATTAATAAAATTAATTTTCTCTGACTGACATCAATGAAAGACGTGTTGGATTGACAATGTTTATTTTTCACTAACTCTCTTTTAAAGTGGACTGTATTAACAATAATTCGAATTTAGACAATAACAATATTATTTTTTAATAAATATTATAATGAATATAATAACAGTGTATTATTTATACATAAACCTATGTATAGAAAAGTATAGAATTCCAAATTTTCAAATCTTATTTCTTACAATCATTTTTTTTACATTTGTTCTAACTATCAATGACCCGTTAGACATTGCTATCAACAATTCATGTTTTCGGTTTACGTAAATCTGTGTTCTTTTTTCTTCGTTTGTATTCTCAACATATCCCGTTATATTATCTACTTATACATTTCTATATATTTTATACACTATTACTTTTTTGCACAATATATCTATATGTAGGTACACCCTGCCCCCATGAATGCTATCCTCTAATTAGTCCTTCAGGTTGTCTGGAAGAAATTGCTCTGTAGCGAGACCTCCTTTTGTATAAACTTGATTTTTCTCTTTCCATTGTTGTACCTAATCGTGTTTGGTGTACAATAAAAAGTAATATTATTATTATTATTTAATAATGCTTTATAATTGTATGCACTGATAGGTTTTTTTTACAAAAAAATCACCGAATTCAACATCGACTCGTACAAATAATTCAAAAACACTCGCCATGTGTCGTTCAAATATTATTTTTCATGCATTTAACACGACGTTTGAAATGTATATATGTACATTGTCGAAAACAGCATATTTTATGGCCACGTTTCCGCTGCACATCTTTAAACAAGAATCCTCGACAGGAAATGTATAGGGTGTCTCAATAAGAGTGCACTTTTTAAATTAAGAATAACTTTTTTTTCGTGCAAGTGGCAACATATCTTATAACGGGATATTCCGATTATTAAAAATGGAGCGCATTTCGAAAGAATAACGCGTTAAAATTGTGAAAACACATTACAAAAATGGGGAAAGTCAAGTAGTACATAGTATCTCAATGCTGAAACCGCTCGCAAACCACCAAGATCGTGCGATTTAACGACATGCGATTGTTTTCTTTGGGGTTTTGTCAAATCTCGAGTTTATTCGAGTAAACCAGAAGCGATTCCTGAGCTCAAATCAGAGATCTAACGCGTCATCGGTGAGATACAGCCAGATCTGTGTAAAAGTCATGGAAAATTTCATGAAAAAAGTACTTAATGGCCTTTCATCAGAGCCATGGTGCAGTGTATGCAAAGTGCATACCTATACTTTCCTATATTTGGTATGTACATCTGTATTGTGTATGCTAATTGATTGCCAATAAATCAGTGTTAC
This sequence comes from Hesperia comma, assembly GCA_905404135.1. Taxonomy (NCBI): domain Eukaryota; kingdom Metazoa; phylum Arthropoda; class Insecta; order Lepidoptera; family Hesperiidae; genus Hesperia; species Hesperia comma. The sequence continues at coordinate 908,561 of FR990031.1, forward strand.
TTGAGGCTTCGATCGTTTCACTCATCTCCCCCATCACCGACCAGTATATGGCGACCCTTGCCTTTTATGTCGGACCGCCCGCGCCGCGTCGCCGCGCCGTCGCTAAGGTGTCAAGTTCGCCGCGCGCGTTTTGATAATCGTTTAAAATAAATCAAGACCATGGGGTCATCCAAGTCCACCCCAGCACGTACCAGCCACGAAGACGTTATCACGCAGTTTGGTTACGAGAACAAAGTGGACCAACACTCCGAGACAATCCAGGTGCACGTCGGAAATATTACCATCTACATTTTTTGGATGATGATCGTCTTGGTCCTGGTCATCGCAGCACTCTCCGCAAGGTACATCGTGAAGTGCCTGAACAAGAAGATTGAGCGACGAGCGCAGGCAAGCGTGGTGCACATGAGGCCCCAGGGCAACTCACCGGTCTGATGGGAGAGCATCGCACCCCGCGTAAGTGAATGCAACAAGTGAGTGTAACGTGAGTCGTGTAGTGTTTCATGAATTATTAGTGAATAATAGTAGTACAGAGACATTATTTTACGTATAAACTTTATTAATTATTAAATATGGTAATGTTATGGCCGAAAGTTTGCTTAGTATTTTCGAGGAATTAAAGATATTAAGAAGTTACCTTATAAAAATCGGCCCTAAACGTAGATTAGGTGAGGTACGATTAAGAAAATTAAATGAAGCACGAGATTTATTTTCAAAGTACACTAAAGCTAATGATATTATAAAAAATCAAATTGTTCAAGGACAGCTAGATAAGAATGAAGTTACTTTGATTTTTAAAATAAATAGTAATTTTAATACTGTATATTCCGAAATTTTGACCTTGTGTTCTGAGAGCGATATCGAAGCCCAAACCTCAAAAATGGCGTTACGCGATGTAGATTCGGACGTGTTTAATTTAAAAACAGCACTAACATTATTGCCTTTGATGTCGGACGACGAACTTAGTGTTAAACAGCTGATAGACAGTGTAGAGTATTATGATTCTCTGCTCACGAAACCGGAATGCAAAAATAAATTAATTACTTTTGTGTTAAAAAATAGGTTGTCTCAATGTGCCAAGCTAAAATTATCTGCAAGTTACGAAACTGTTGAAGGGTTATTAACTGATATGAGGAAAATCTTACTGCCGAAAAAATCATCTACGGCATTATTAAGTAAACTGCAAAGTACAAAACAAAATAATAAATCTATTTCAGATTTCGGACGTGAAATAACTGAACTTTTTGTCGACCTTACGATTTCGCAGGCCGATGGGGACATGGCAAAGCATAGCATACTTAAACCTATTAATGAGAAGCTTGCCATAAAACGCTTTGCCGACGGACTGCGGAACCGTAGGTTAAGCACGATAGTCGCCGCCCGTGACTTCGGGTCTCTCACCGAGGCCATACAAGGGGCTCAGGATGAGGAGGTGGAGACGTCACCGTCGTCAGAGTTTGTCGGTACGTACTACTCTAAGTCCATCCGAAACAACAACTCTCCTAGGGGCTACCGAGGCCGATATAATACATATAGACCGGCGCGAGGACTATCGCAGCGTCGTGGACAGCAGCAGCTAGCGCAACCGGGTGCATATAGGGGACCTATGCAGCAGCAAGCGTCGAGGTCTACGTCTGGTAGAGGCAAACCCCGCGGACACAGGCCGCACAGATATTTTACTCAAAGGACCAATCGGCATATTAATGTTATTTCATCATCAACTCATCATCAGCCCGAACATCAGTCACCTAATGCTCCTAGTTCTGACACAGATAATGTTCCTATATCCGAAACATTAAATCATTTTTTTCGAGCCTAATTATATTTATGCTTGCAATAGTTTAAATCGAGTCTCTTTAAACATAGGCCATAGTAACTGCAGTTGGTTAATTGACACGGGTGCCTCTCTGTCGGCAATACGATACGAGCATGTCGAACGTTTACGAATTCCATTCTATAAAAGGAGTACGCGTGTCAAAGGAATAGGAGGCGAATTGTCTTCGCTTGGTGTTGTTTACATAAAATTAAATTATGATAATCATGAGTTTGAACACAAATTTTATGTTTTCGATGAACTTCCATGCAAATTACACGGTATATTAGGGCAGGACTTTCTGAAACGATATAAAGCAGTTTTAAACTTCGAATTAAATACCTTAAAATTAACTACAAAATCTAATCAAACTGTTACATTAAACTTTTTTTATTCGCCTAACAATAACACTAGCCTTTTATCTATACCTGCACGCAGTGAGTCCTTGCATTATGTCAACACAAATGCAACCCAGGAGTGTGTTATTAACAATCAGGAATTATGCGAAGGAGTGTTTCTAGCAAGTGTTATAGCGAAACCTATAAATGGCAAAATACCTGTAAAGATTTTGAATACGAGGGACACAAACGTTCAATTAAATTATTATGCACTTAATAATTCGCACTTAAACGAATATTATATTTGTCAATTTAATAAGCCATGTGTGAATGCGGAAAGGGTTAAAAGGTTGTTTTCTATGTTAGATTTGAAAGGATTGACTGATGAAGAGCAAAAGTCGGTTGAAAGTATTTGTGCAAAATTCCCGGATATATTTCACTTGCCAGGGGACCGATTGTCAACTACCCCTTTGTATCAACAATCTATTGATATAAAACCCCATAGCTCGCCTATTTATACTAAGCCATATAGGCTCCCTCAATCACAGAAACTAGAAATAGATAGACAAATCGAAGGTATGCTAGAAGATGGAATAATAGAGGAAGCGAGGAGTGCGTGGCCTAGCCCTTTGTTATTAGTACCGAAGAAAAGTGACCCATCTGGTGGTAAGAAATGGCGCATCGTTATAGATTATAGGAAGTTAAATAATTCAATTCAAGAAGATAAATTTCCCCTCCCTAATATTTCTGATATATTGGACTCCTTGTCTGGAGCAATATACTTTACGCATCTTGACTTATATCAGGGATTTTACCAACTTAATTTAGAGAAATCAAGTAGACCGTATACAGCCTTCACAACTACCAAAAATCAATATCAGATGACGCGATTGCCAATGGGGCTTAAAACCAGTCCAAACGCCTTTTCAAGGATGATGACTGTGGCGATGTCTGGCTTAAATTATGAACAATGTTTGGTGTACCAGGACGATCTGGTCGTGTTCGGTAGGTCACTGCCTGATCATAATAAAAATTTATTAGATGTGTTCGGTAGGTTGCGTAAAGTCAACTTAAAATTAAATCCCGTTAAGTGTCAGTTTTTAAAAAAGCAAATTTTATATTTAGGTCATATCGTATCTAAGGATGGTATACAGCCAGATCCGGAAAAAACCAAAGTCCTAGAAAATTATCCGCGCCCGAAAAACACAGACGAAACTAAACGCTTCGTAGCGTTCGCCAATTATTATCGCAAGTTTATCCCTAATTTTGCTGAGAAAGCGTATCCATTGAATAAATTGAGCTGTAAAAATGTATCATTTGTTTGGACGGAGGACTGTGAGAATTCGTTTAATTTTTTAAAATCATGTTTAATGCAACCCCCGGTTCTTCAGTATCCAAATTTTTCAGAGGGTAACGAATTTATTTTGCAGACGGACGCTTCAGGGATAGCGATAGGTTCGGTACTATGTAACAATGACGGTCGACCTGTAGCTTATGCCAGTCGTAGTTTAAATAAGGCCGAAATGAATTATCCTACTATCGAAAAAGAGCTTTTAGCGATAGTATGGAGTGTAAAATATTTTCGACCTTATTTATACGGCAGACGGTTTAAAATACAGACCGACCATCGGCCGTTAGTGTATCTATTCGGTATGAAAGATCCGTCTAGTCGATTAATAAAATTTCGACTACAGCTAGAAGAATATAACTTTGTGGTAGAGTATTTGAAAGGAAGCAACAATGTGGCTGCAGACGCATTGTCGCGCATTTGTATGTCGTCAGAAGATTTAAAAGGTATGAATGAGAAAGTTATGAATGTGATGACGCGAGGGCAAAAGAGAGCAATGCAAGATTGTAATTTGAGTAGGGACAGTACAAATTCGTCGGTTATTAATATTCCCACTAGCTCAAGGTCTGATCAACCAAGAGTTGTGGAAATGATTAAAAAACCGAATAATTTTACTGAATTATTAATAATTAACTCTACACAATTTAAAAAATTACAGGAAACGGAATTTATTTCGGAAAGTTCGAAATACTTTTTTTATGTACCCAGCAAGTGTATTATATACCTTAAACCATTATCTCGATCATTATTAACGCGAGACGTTCTAGTGAGGGATTTGGTTATGCTAGCTAAAAAGGTAAAAATAAAAGAGTTATATATTATGAAAAATGAGAAAACTAAACATTTTTTAGCTGGGTTAATTGAGAGGATAAAAAGTTATAAAACATGGTCGGGTCCGCGCATATGCATAATAAATGATGTGCAAAGAATAAATAACATAGACGATAGGCGCGTGATCATAAATGACTTTCACCTACTTCCTACTAGTGGCCACGCAGGAATTAGGCGAATGTTAAATAATATAAAAAAGTTTTACTTTTGGCCGAGCATGGAGAAAGATGTCAAGGAGTTTGTTTTAAAATGTGAACAGTGCCAAAGACATAAATATTCGGTATATACCAAACAGCCAATGACTATTACGACAACGGCGAATTCGGCTTTCGAAAAAGTCTATCTAGATTTAGTAGGTCCCTTGCCTAAAGACGTAAATAGCTGTTGTTATGTGCTCACTTTGCAATGCGAACTAACCAAGTTCGTGGAGGCGTATCCATTACACTCTAAAGATACCGCATCCGTGGCTCGTTGCTTTGTCGAAAACTTCATTTTGAGATTTGGGATACCTCGGGAAATAGCAACCGATCGGGGAAGCGAATTTATTTCTAGCACTATGGAGGAGGTATGCCGATTATTACAGATAAATCAAATAAGTTCGACGGCGTATCATCACGAATCCATCGGAGCCTTAGAAAATACACACAAGACAATGGGTGCGTATCTTAGGATTAACTGTGAGAAGCAGCCGACGTCGTGGAGTAGCTGGTTGCCGTACTGGTGCTTCGCGTACAACAATACTATTCATTCGGAAACGAAGTACACGCCCTACGAATTGGTATTCGGTAAGTTGTGCATGCTACCATCTAATTTAAATAATAATGTAGTTACTCCTTTGTATAACTATGACAGTTACCCTTCAGAGTTAAGGTACAGATTGCAAGTGGCACATAGAGACGCTAAGAACAATCTCATACAAAGTAAATCAAAGAGAAAAGAGAAAAATGATACTTGTATCAAGCCTGTATACTATGATAGAAATAGTTATTTGTTATTAAGAAATCCTAGTAATGACAAAATGCAAAGCATTTACCTAGGACCATATCTCGTTTTAGACGATCTTGGCTGCAATGTCAGAATATTAAAAAATGGAAAAGCGGATATTGTGCATAAAAACCGCACTAAACCATTTATTGTTTAAATTTTTAATTGTATTTTAATTGTATACTTACCTACAATAATATTTTTTTTATTAGCTTAAATATATTTACATAAATTTTTACTTACTAAATTTTTATTTACATCAATTATTATACATGTTATACCATACATAAATACCTATTTAGTGCAATACGTTTATAAATAAGTTAACTTGTTTTTGAATCTTAACTTCATGATAAAATTTAATAAAATTATGAAATAATTTGAATTTGATTGTTTAAAATTTTATAACTTACTTTGAAATAATTGTAATTTTATTTGTGCAATTAAACCAAACATTTTGATTGTGTACATGTAAAAAAAATATCTCAATGTGGATTTTTTTTTTCAATTAGCGGTGGTGATGCAGTGTATGCAAAGTGCATACCTATACTTTCCTATATTTGGTATGTACATCTGTATTGTGTATGCTAATTGATTGCCAATAAATCAGTGTTACTTGAGGCTTCGATCGTTTCACTCATCTCCCCCATCACCGACCAGTATAATGGGGGCCATTTGCCGAATATTTTTTTCCATACTTAATCGGAACATGTTGTCTTTACAACACAATAATAATATCGCAACTCTGTCATAAAAAACGTGTTTTTATTTTAAAATGAAAAAGTGCACTCTTACTGAGACACCCATTACATGGTAATCACTTACATAATTTAAACATTCAAACCTAAGTGCCCATTGGCGGACTTCACACACCTTTGAGTTTTGTAAACTCTCCGTTATGCAAGTGGGGAAACCACGATATTTTCCTTCGCCTTTTGCTTAAAACGCACATAACTCTGAAAAGTCAACCGTTTGTAAAAGAGATAAAATTTTTCATAGTGCAGTATCAAGTCGTTAATTTAATTCATAACTGGATTTCAATAGGCGGTGTCTCCGCAATCACGGGGGTTGAAAGTGACTGACGACAAATTTGGTAATTCGTATGCATTAAATGACACGATGACTCTACTTAAAGTAACCGTTGCACTTTTGGCTGACGTTCAAACGAACTTTCATCCTTAAGTTGTCCGTATCGATTTACCAGCAACGTTGATACATAATCTTCATTATATTTCATAGTGTTAACTTTAACATCGACCAAATTTAAATCGAACTCTCAACGTCTTTTTTGCCTCTTAGGTGTGAAATGTTACAAACCCGTTCTTAGGGAATGTCTACTAATAGCGTTCTATATGTTTTATACATTATGTGATTTTAGTTATTTTATGACGAGTGAGTGACCTTTTGTTGTTATATGTTTTGATTGGTAATTACTAACTAGGTAGGTAATTATTATAAATTGATTCCGATGCGCGACGTCGATCCATCTCGCTGCAAAAGGCGCTACAGTAAAGTTATCATGAAATTATTATAATTTTGCTAGAGCAACATCTGCCGTTTATTTATTTTATATACACGCAAACACACATTCTCACAAGTAATTATGACCACATTGAGACACCAAGTATTTAAATAAGGACGAAATAAAATGGTCTTGTTTACCTGCTAGGAAGTAAGCAAGCGTGTGTGTTTATAGCGCAGGTTAATTGTAGGATAAGTGCGATAATACCCCAGTGGTGAGCGGTCTACGTCGACCGATGGACGCGGTGGTCGCTCGTGGGTAATCTGATCCTCTCTCGTGATGGAGTACGCAATCCTGGCTCTCTTTCTCATCGCCCAACCGGCCGCTGCTGTGGTCTACAGCGTCAATGGTATGAGTAATGATAAAAGAAGTTGGAAGTCGCAATTTTAGAAACTAAAATGACGTTGAGGTAGTCCTATAACCCTGGTGGTCTATTAGGGAATGTCTACTAATAGCGTTCTATATGTTTTATACATTATGTGATTTTAGTTATTTTATGACGAGTGAGTGACCTTTTGTTGTTATATGTTTTGATTGGTAATTACTAACTAGGTAGGTAATTATTATAAATTGATTCCGATGCGCGACGTCGATCCATCTCGCTGCAAAAGGCGCTACAGTAAAGTTATCATGAAATTATTATAATTTTGCTAGAGCAACATCTGCCGTTTATTTATTTTATATACACGCAAACACACATTCTCACAAGTAATTATGACCACATTGAGACACCAAGTATTTAAATAAGGACGAAATAAAATGGTCTTGTTTACCTGCTAGGAAGTAAGCAAGCGTGTGTGTTTATAGCGCAGGTTAATTGTAGGATAAGTGCGATAATACCCCAGTGGTGAGCGGTCTACGTCGACCGATGGACGCGGTGGTCGCTCGTGGGTAATCTGATCCTCTCTCGTGATGGAGTACGCAATCCTGGCTCTCTTTCTCATCGCCCAACCGGCCGCTGCTGTGGTCTACAGCGTCAATGGTAAGAGTAATGATAAAAGAAGTTGGAAGTCGCAATTTTAGAAACTAAAATGACGTTGAGGTAGTCCTATAACCCTGGTGGTCTATTACAATGATTAGGGCTTGGATAAATACTTCAGTGCATACAGTTATTCAATAAATTGCTTACAAAGTTTACTGCTAACCCCCGACGCAAATGCATATAATAATCTTCACGGTTGTAATTGCCAAAAAAGTTTAAATCCTTATCAAAATTGATATCAAAAGCCTTTGAAACAGCTGTTTCATTATTTATAACCATTATCCTAAATACCAAGTTTCATAGTGTCTGCTTTAAAAACGATTTCAAACAAACGCTAAGCCCCTATTATAAACCCTCTTATGAATGGCCTATGACGAAATCCACTAAATATATTTTCAAATTACACCCCTATCTAATTTCATCATTACCTATATATATACGTCAAGGAGCATTCAATATGTCATTATGAGTGAGTGAGAAGTAAGAAGATATAAGGAAGCGAGGCTCGATAGGTTCAATTCAATCACGCAATATTTATTTGAAGTCTCCGTTGTATTTGGGCAGTCATTAAACCAATGATAGACTAAATAATTATGGAATTCACTGCTATAAAAGCCCGCGCACACGCATTCACATTGATGCTATCCCGTCATTTTTATTAGCAGTGGCGATTCCTGGTGTTTATAATTGGGGTGGCTCCAGCTTTTGTTATATAGGGTGTAGTGTTAAGTGCGCATAACCGGAAAACCATTTCTTCAGACGGTCAATCTAACAAACTTGCAGTCTTTCATTAAGAAACCTACTTTGAAATCGCAAATAATAATTGCTTTTTACAAAAAAAAATAACCGACTTCAATCTTGATAAGTAGAGATAACTCAAAAACTACTCGCCAGATGGCGCTCAATTCAACATGTAAGTGTAAAGTTCTCGTCGCTACAAATTAATCAAGCCCAAACACTAGATAACTGCAGTAAATCGTTGAGGAGTTCCCTCGACTGTCTTTCGGCTTCATCAGATCGACTCCAGATCTTCATGAAATAGTAGCGCTTTAATGTACTTATGATAACATGAACAAACACACTAGTTGTCCATACAATTTTCAAAAGTTCCCCTCGATTTCCCTGAGATGCCATCATCAGATCCTGGTGTCCTTATCACGGGACCCCACTGCGCATATCTACTTTAGAATAAAAAAGAATTATCAAAATCGGTCCATAAACGACGAAATAATCGCTCTGAACGTACATAAAAAAGCATATATACGGTCGAATTGAGAACCTCCTTCTTTTTTGAAGTCGGTTAAAAAGAAATTTCATACAATTTGACATTTTTATTTTTGTATGAAATAGCTAATGTTTTTTCGCGATTTTAGGGTTTGTCCCATAGTGAAAGTCCATTTTCCACTATCAACCGTTTTTCGGCAAACGATCTCGTCGTGAAAGGTCTTTCTAAAAGTTCTTGTATCACAGATTTTGTTGAATCACTCATAATTTCATGTCATTTCATTATAAACTAATTACCTGCTAAATAAAAAGTAAATTAAATCAACAGAAAGATAGAAACCGTAATCACAAATCTACACTATCACGAAAAACATGCGAAAACTCGTTAGGTAATGCGCAATTCCCAGCGCCAGACCCTCGTTTCAAACTCAGTGATACGCTGATACCACAGTATAATTTTACTATGGTGATACTAAGCGATCGAAGAGGCGCGCGGGCGGCGCGGGCCAACGACTTTGTATGGACTAGGCATGCGCTGGCTGAAGCGCATCGCTCGCCTCGGCCGCGCTCGGCACCCGAACGCGACAACAATCGGCCGCGAGTCGCGTTCGTGATAGAAGACTGCAGCGCTCCTAAAATGCAATTATTGTACCTAGGTCTAAATAATTAGGTTGTAAATATATGATTTTTTACATTTTATTTAATGCTTAAAATTTATGGTATGGCGCCGCCATACGCGCCATCTTAGAGAAATCGCCACTGTTTATTAGGTGTTTAAACTACTTAGTTTTTTCCTTCGGCTTCAATCCCATGGTACTCGATATTCTCTTGCTTTTCAACATTAAAATAATTCCGCCAAAGATCATAACAATGTTAAATAAACAAAATAGGTAGATACCATTTCAAAATTAGGAAATAAATTCAAAACAATCGACAATTCGAAAAATCTGCACAGCTTACTTTTTTTAATAAAAAAAAATAGAACATTACATATTCTATAAAGATGCGCACTAACCTAGCGGAGACGGAGCTGTTGCAGAGCTGGTGATCTCCATGCATATTTATCATTTAAAAAATATTCCTGTATGCTATAGTAGCCCTTGCTCACAAGTTGTACTTTTACATGACTCTTAAACGACTCTACAGGCGAGTCACGAATTGACGTAGAGGCTTTATTAAAATCTTATCTCTAGTGACCGGTGGTAGTTGACCTCTCGGTAGTTGAAAACACTATATTTTTACGTAAAAAAGGACAATATGTGTGCGTAGATTTGTGACAATGCCCCTATGTGTGCCGGTGTACTTGAGATGCAGATCACACGAGCGAGAAAATTGAGGAAATCGCCACTTATTACCTTCCTTTGACAATTAAATTAATACAGTATATAGTTTACGTATAGTACCTACATGAAGTACGTAATAGTTAAGGATGTAATTTACTACTTCTATTTCTTATTACTTCTATTCAATTGATTTAATGTCCATGTTGTAGACGAATATCTGGAACACACAATCCAAATGGGTATGATGTAACTTGTAGAATCCAATTTGGATGAGTTGCGTTCGAGAAATAAAATTTACGGCAAAAATATCATTTGGATAAGAGCTGATTTTCTTCAAAATGCTGGATCAATTCCTACCAAGAACCACCACGGGGAACAATGCTTTCATAAAAACAACACTCAAATCGATTCATCCGTTCACGAGCTACGGTGGCACAGACAGACACACAGACAAGCAAGTCAATTTAATAACACCTCTCTTTTTAATTAGACAAACATGATCATAAAAGCAGTCTTGAAATTATTGACTATTAAATTAATGATACTAATAGCTTAATGAGTCTTTGAACCCGCGACCCCCGCGAAGTATGTAATCTGTGCTTGACTTAGCTCAAGCTTTTATGGTTTAATTACTGACCCGTCCTCGCGTTCGCCGTTATGGGAAACCCATCCGAAGGTAACTACTACGTTTTATTAGGACCTATAGAATACGTCTATCTAAAATACTTGTACGAATAGGGAATATTATAATAATATGCGTGTAATTCATTAAGTGAATTATTTTGCTATCATGTTGGTCAGTTAAAATGATTTTTTGTAGTCGAGTTTTTGGCGTATCTGCTGATTACTTATAAATGTGAAAGTCTGTCTGTCTGCGACTATATTACGGCTAAAGTACCGGCAGGATTTGAATGCAATTCGGATGGAAAATAGTTGAAGACCTAGGGTCACCCACATTACTACTTTGTTTTTCAAAAATCAACCCCTAAAGGGGATGAAAGTTTGTATGAAAAATCTGAACCGCTCCATCGATTTCGATGAATTTTCTCAGGAAGATAATTGATGACGCAAGGCTAGCTTAAGCTACTTATTATACTAAAAACCAACCCCTTAGGGGATGAGAATGAAAAAAATTAATTCCACGTAGGCGAAGCTACTAGTTTATATTAAGTACCTATTGTGTGTTGCAGCCACAGAGTACAATAAGATGCCGCCACTTTACGAGCTGGACGACTACGAGACCTGCATGCTGGACCAGGATGCCGTCTATTGCGTGATAGATCTAGACCTCTTTTCCACCACTGGCTCCGCGCTCATGCAGTTTATACAGGTGAGCTTTTATACAAGAAAGGGTTAAGTATTCAAAGTTCTAATTTTAGGCTTTTTCAAATATTAAAAAAAAATATTTTGTTATGCTACCCTTGTACAAGGCTATGTTTATTAAAGAATAGAACTATGTACATAAGAATAAGAGAGTACCTCTGTACCTCATAATCAAAATTGCATGATGTAGAACTGTCCGGAACTATTGTAGGTAGGTACCCAAAATGAATTTACATAAACTTCGAATTTTATTACTATAATACCTAGGTAGAGACTAGAGAAAACGTACCTAATCCGCGGTCCGGTAAATCAAAATCCGGTTATTAAAATGTTATAATCCCACCATAAAAAATTATTATTATGGTAGGTCAAAATCGGACTATTAATAGTTCTAACCCGATTTTGACCTACCATATTAATGGTTTTATGTGCATTACTGAGTTATTATTAATTAGACCTTGCAGTTGTTTAGGTCGCAGCGTAATGATTTAATTGTAAATAATACTACGTATTATACATAATTGACGTAATTGGACTATTAGAAAAAAACATAGCACGCTTCGGCGAATTATTTATCATCGTTATTATATAATAACTAACTAATTGATAGAATTAATAAATACCTAGTTCGCCGACTCTCTTTGCTTCGATAAACTTATAACTTTTTAGCCGCATCCGAAAAATTGCTGTTAATTTGTTTCAGGCATTATATCGATATGAAATCTTCTTCACTTTGATTATATAAAGCTTCTTCAGTTTTGGATTTTTGTTATTTCAATTCGAAGTTAACCTGAATTTAAAGAATCATTTAAATCAAAATTATGTAAAAAAACAAAATTATAGGAATATTGAACTCTATACGCCCGTAATAATGTCTCTTAAATATATTGACTAGTTAGAAAATAATTTAAGAAATTGTTATTTTATCCCACGGTGCGAAGCGATTTACTCACTTATAGATAACCTTTGTCGGAGAACCTACTGTAAATATTACATCCGCAAGTATTAAGGATATCGCTATTTGAATCGCAAATGTCGTGGTCATCCAAGCTCATGATGTAGGTAGTTAAAGGCACGAGGCTTATACGGCAGTCAGTCGCAGGCTTGAGGAAAATCTACGTCCGTACAATGACCACGTCGCGGAAATTGTGCGCAAACTGGAGCCGAGGGTTCAGGTCAAGGTTTGAATTGTACGAAACACATAAATGTTTTGTTGTTATGAGACTCTGTTTGAAATTCAAGGATTCCCGATAAACTGGCTGTAAATACTTTTAGCATTAAGTCACTGCGTAGGTACTGCGCACTTAGGGGTGTGTTTATATTGCCTGAGGTGATATTGTCAATTATTCGACCACCCCTCTCACCTTGGTAAGGTGTTGTGAGTTTTGGTTCAAGTATGGAAATTACGGTATAATAGACAATCACTAACTGGACTCTTACTGAACAGGACCAACCGTCCTAGCTGAGTCTTGCTCTGTTGGTCACAGTTGTCATGGGCGGTAGCGGAATTGTAGTGCGGCATCTTTGCTATCTTAACTGCTTAAAGAATCCTTGTGAAATTCCTGTGTTTCATTAAGTTAACATGAATGCGGAGCTAATGACAGAGTCGGTTCGTTCAGAAACTACATACGTTCTATGTACCAGCACTCGTAACACGACCTAGACAAGTAGATCAAATAGCTGTGCGCTATAATATTTCACAAGGTAGACATGTCTGTCACGGGTTACAATGCGTTTTTTATGAACAATTTGCTCTTGACTGATGTAATCTAGGGCTTTTGTTATCAGTGGTTCTGGATTAGGTATAGAATTTTAGTTGTTACAAAAGCACGAAAAAGTAAATAAAACGTGATTTTTTTTTATTTAAAACAGGTATCTACTTACATGATTAACAGTTTAAACTTATTATATTTTTTTATATTATAATTGCCTGAAGCCCTTACATTGTGAGAGGAGACCAAAGTCGAGTCATTTAAAAGCCCAGTCGAAATGGCGCAGTTTCTAAGCGATGTTGCCTTTTCTTCCAACGTGATATCACAGGTGGTGTGAATTTTAAATTTTTAATGTTCTTATACTTTATTCCAGGGTTACTCCGAGTACACAATCAAACATTATAACCACACCCAGCTACATAGAGGTGTATGTGTTCAAAGATCTTGTGCAAGATTCATGAAAAACTCACAAAATAAAACAGTGGACCTAAACACGACCCTTGAGAGATGCCTAAACGAATCTATATGGAAAGAATATGAGATAGAAGCAAAGCTTGCAAATATACAATATTGTAAGCGGAGGGATGATAGAATTAGTTATGATGCTAGTGATTACGTTGTTGCTGTGATATATTTAATTATAATAGTACTTAACATTGTTGGAACTTTTTACGATCTGAAGTTTTATGGTGATAATAGTAAAGCAGGTATGAATATTGTTTAATAACAGTATCTATGTATTATAAACTATTAGCTAAACTATTTTATAACACACAGCACAGGCAATTTTCAAGAGATTAAAGACTTTGTACCTATATAATTTTTAAGTAAATTTTATTACTTACGTAAATTTTATTGATTATCACTTGTATGATAAGTTTTTGAAGAAGTCGTTTAGCGATGTAATTTCTTTACATATTTCAGGAAATCCTTACTTATTGGCATTTTCTATAAACCGCAATTGGTGCAGGATGGTGGCCCCGGCTGGAGGACCCGAGCCCAGACTCGAGAGACTAAGACTGTTCCATGGTATGAGGTGAATAAAACGACAACTAGACTGATTTGTCACTTGTCAATATCATTACTACACATTTAATGTACAGTTATAAAGTGGAAAGATTTGCATATTAATAACCATTGATAATGCCAAATACTACTGGACTGATTTCAAAAATTATTTTATCATGACAATAGTACATTTTCTGAGTAACATAAACTATATTTATTACTAGAATAATATTTTCTACTACCCGTTGTTAAGTCAGGGTCGGTTGTTAGTTTTAAGTAATTTTGTAACATTTTTTATTCAATAACTAGTAAATCCGCCCTCGCTTCGCTTCGGGAAACAAATCCCTTCAAAAATCTCTATAAATTATAACAAATTATGTTATTCCGATGTCTAAGCTATATTACTGCAAAGTTTCATGAAAATCCGTTCAGTAGTTTTTGCGTGAAAGAGCAACAAACACACACACACACACACACACACACACATACATCCTTACAAACTTTCGCATTTATAATATTAGTAGGATTTTCACCGATTCTCTTTCAGTACCCTAATAACCCTAACCATCATGTTATGTTTCCTTTTGATCAATTTGTTGATACTTTTCAGAACAATGACTATGATCTGTGTTATATTCTCCCACACCGTGCTCATCATGGCTCACACTTACGTCGACAATCCGCTCTACATAGAGAAGGTAACTATAGGTACTTATTTTGTTGATGTGCTCGCTTTATGATATTTTCTTTTTTAATGTTCATTACTTACATAGTTCATTATTAATTACAGTACCTATTTGGTCTCGATGATATCTACTTAATAGACCAAACAATTTGAAAAATCAAACCAATTTTGAATATGAAAATTTTTTAAATAAGCCATTTAACAATAGTCTTATTATAGTCTGAAAACTGTAATGCTATTACGAATGATCATCAATTCCGATAACTTCTGAAGATCGCAGCTCGTCTCATCGTTAAAACGCTTCATCTGATTGCAGTCGTACGACGACCCGTTGAAACAGATCCTGTTCAACGGCAGCCTGGTGACGCACACGTTCTTCGTCATGTCCAGCTTCCTGCTGGTCTACAACTTCCAACTCCACGCTGAATACCACCCGGTCACCTGGTGGCTGTTCCCCAAAGGAGTGTTCATGAGGTGGATCAGGTATTATGGTTGCATTCATTTAATTCTTAATCTTATAAGGTTAAAACTTATTGGTTTTTCTACTAGTCATCTTTATATTTATTGATTTCTTGGGTCCATAAAAAAATTCCGTTGCCGTCCATACATGACAACTGTGACCGACACAGAACAAGACGCTCGTCCTAATTCGGTCTCAGATTTAGTACTGAGAGGCTTAAGAAATGTGTAACCGAATCCACACCTTTCTATCCGAAACACAATTGCTGTAGAAATTGTACTAAGTTAGTACCTACCGTGGCGGGCGTTGATAGGTACTTCCGCGAGGGACTCTAGGCTTTTACCATCTATTACTTTTCTAGAACCTAATAATGATAGTCCAAGATCCCAGGGCCGCCAGACGTCACGTATTTTCTGACGAAGGAAATGTGGACGATTGAGTAGTGTTAGTATGTACTAAGAACGCATGCCTACCTGCTAGCTTGCTCAGACGGCCAATTTTCAGGTATCAGGTAATAAAGGTACATAAAAACATTACTTACCTCACGTAAATTCTCAAAGCTGATTTTTACGTATATTTTAGGCAATATCCTTAAAAATAAGTCGCCAATACTCCCAGACACTTTCCGTCGGCCGTTTTGCTTTGCAGACGCTTTAAAGCTCCCAAATGTATTAGAGTCTCCAACGCCTGACGCATTTTAATTGCACCAATTTGCTTTACGCATCTCACGCAATGCGTGATTGGTGTAATTGGTGCAATTAAAATGCGTCAGGCGTTGGAGACTCTAATACATTTGGGAGCTTTAAAGCGTCTGCAAAGCAATACGGCCGACGGAAAGTGTCTGGGAGTATTGGCGACTTATTTTTAAGGATATTGCCTAAAATATACGTAAAAATCAGCTTTGAGAATTTACGTGAGGTAAGTAATGTTTTTATGTACCTTGATTACCTGATACCTGAAAATTGGCCGTCTGAGCAAGCTAGCAGGTAGGCATGCGTTCTTAGTACATACTAACACTACTCAATCGTCCACATTTCCTTCGTCAGAAAATACGTGACGTCTGGCGGCCCTGGGATCTTGCTCTATGATTGTTAATATTAAATAGCTTTTAAACTTTCGACACTGGGTTGGCCACTAACCCCTCCAACAACCCGCATTGGAGCAGCGTGGTGGAGTATGCTCTAGGCCTCCTCAGTAATGAGGAGAGACCCGTGCTCAGTAGTGGGCCATTAGTGGGTTGTAGCTTAGCTTTTTTAGGGTTCCGTACCCAAAGGGTAAAACGGGACCCTATTACTGAGACTTCGTTGTCCGTCCGTCCGTCCGTCCGTCCGTCTGTCACCAGGCTGTATCTCATGAACCGTAATAGTTACACAGTTGAAATTTTCACAGATGATGTATTTCTGTTGCCGCTACAACAACAAATACTAAAACACTGAATAAAATAAATATTTAAGTCAAAATATGGCTTCAGCGATAAATTAGTTACCTTTCGGTCCAAGAGATGGCGTTGCTTGTGGCTACAAAAAATATAGTAAATATTTAAGTGAGGCTTTCATACAACAGACCAGATTTTTTTGGCGTTTTTATACATAATGGTACGGAACCCTTCGTGCGCGAGTCCAACTCTCACTTGGCCGATTTTTTAAATAGCCGAGTCTTCTACCCTACCCTCTCGATTCTTAGACTGACCCCAACGTACGCGCTGGTGCTGGCCACCATCAGCACGTGGATGCGGCACCTGGGCGACGGGCCGCTGTGGCCGCTGGTGGTGACATCGGAGTCCACCGCCTGCCGCCAGTACTGGTGGGCGCACGTGCTGTATATCAACAACTACGTCTACGATGACGCCTACTGCGCGCCGCAGACTTGGTGAGACGATTTTAAACCAAAATACACCACCGTTGAGGTGGTGTATTTTGGTTTAAGATCGTAGAAGAAGGTAACGAGTGTAATATACAACTTTTTACAAAAAAATAACCGACTTCAACAGTGACAAGATCAGATAACTCAAAAACTACTCGCCAGATTTTGCTGATCGATTTTTTGGGATCAGATGAGTGCCATTTCGAATAAAAAAATATCAAAATCAGTTCCCTCAGTAAAAAGTTATGAGGTAACACACATATGTATTATTACCTACATAGTACAGTCGAATTGAGAATCTCGTCCATTTCTTTGAAGTCGGTTAAAATACACCTCAATTCACTAGCATAATAAGCAATTATTCGTTTTTGAAAATACAACCATCATCACCATTGTTATCCATCGCTGACCAGTCCGCTGCAGTCGCTGCTCAGTCCGGGCATTGGTCTCTTGACGTTATAGATATAGACACTGCAAAAAGCGTTATCCACTTAATAATCCTCTTAATAAGTGAGTAAGGTCTTCTAAGAATCTTGCATTTCGTAATAGTTCTCAAGAAAACAATAAAGCAAATTACAAATATCGTTGTAATTTCCAGGTACCTAGCAGCAGACACGCAGCTGTTCTGTCTGGGTCTGCTGGTCTGCGTGTTCGCGCGAACTCCTCGAGCCAAGAAGGTGGTGCTATCCGTGCTGGCCGTCTTGTCCCTGGTCATTCCAGCCCTCCACACTTACCTGCAGGACTTGGACGCTGTGGTCATACAGTCGCCGGAGTAAGTGTTTCGCTATACAACTTGACTAGGCTTAAGTAAGGGTCATCGTTATCGCTAACGTAACGATTCCAATGCTGGGCTGTGGTCTCCTATTACAACGTGAGGGGCCATTGTCCATCACACTGGATAAGTGCGACATGACACTTATTTCGTTAAAATAATTTTTAGTCCATCTGTGTATCGTGTTCCAGTTCTATCGGTATAGTTTAGCATTAGCATTTTTGTAGCATTAGAATGATCCAAATAAGCGTATTGAAGTGTTTCATATTCCAAGTTCCTTAATTCCAAAATATGATTAAGCTGGATCTAAAGTAAATCCACAAACCGGTCAGTGATTTTCTTATTCAAAATGGCTACGTCACCAGGTCGTACCGCAACCTGTACGCGACGGACGCCACGTTCCGGCTGTTATACATCCGCGGCCACACCAACCTCGCCACCTTCGTGCTTGGCCTCGTCGGCGGCCTGCTGGCCTTCCACTGGCAGACCGAGCACAAGGACTTCGCTAAATACAAGGTACTCTGCGTTGGTGAAAGCGTAGCAAGCTCGTAGCATCTCTCGTAGCGGGCAGTTTTGATCGGGAATAGTTGTCAACTAAGGTCACAAAAACATGTTCCGGGCGTGATTCATGAATTGCAGTGGTAATATAAGTAAAATATTTGAATTTATAACTTACTATATTCATTTTAAAACGTTGTTTTACAAAACGTCTTAAACTATTTTAACTTATGTGCACAGCGAGTTACAGGAACATCACAACAGTCCAACCCTAACAGCAATTTCTTATGTCCCAGCTAAATATTTACGTAGGTACTTCGAATATCGAGGTTTTTTCATCGTCGACCTTCTAATTCAGATAATAACATACCACCCTGTGCCTTTCCAGAACCTGCGCTGGTGTCTCTGGCTGACGGTGCCCACGGCCATAGCAGTGATCCTGTCGGGCGGTCTGTGGTACGTGGACGACGGCGCCCCGTCCGTAGGGCTCCGGGTGGCGTACGCCGCGCTCTACAAGCCGGTCTTCCAGACCATTGTCGTCTTCTTCATTATCTGCATCGTCTTCAAGATTGAGAGTAAGTGTTTATCGCGCCGCTTGCTGTATGAGCACCCGTGAACGATTCATCCATATAGAATTACTGAAATATACACTTAGCAATAGCTCGATTCGTAAGTTGCTGCTATTGATAATTTTGTTGATGATGATAAATTAAATGAATTTTTATTAGTAAAGAGTATCCCTAATAGCGAAAACACTCACTATTTAGTGGCCAGATTGGGGATGCCCAGTAATATTAGTATTCAATCTAGACACGCGGTAGCGTGTCAAGCCAAGTTCTACTATTAAAGCACCCTTAATGAACTTGATACCTTAGAAGAACTCCTATAGAACCTAATCGTAGCATTCCCAAAGGATGAATAATTGAACACCCGTCAAAAAAACTTGATGATATTTTTAAACATAAGAAGCAACATGAAACTCTCAAGGAGTTCTCATAGGTACTTTTCATTATTAATTTTTACTGATTACTTCAGCGGTGTACCGCGGCATCGTGGAGTGGCGCGGCTTCACGTGGACGGGCCGCGTGTCGTACTGCGCCTTCCTGGCGCACACGGTGTTCCAGCGCGGCCTGGTGGGCGCGCAGACACGGCCCACGCACATCGCCGACTACTACGTTGTGAGTATGGGGACATCGCACACACGTCACACGGTGACGTCACTGAAGCCTGAATCACGCTACCGAAGATTTGTACATCGCCCGCATATATAAAACGTTCTAAGAATATTCACTCGGGACTTCGGCCGCCCTCCAAGCATGTCGTCTCGCCTGGCGAGTGATCTCCCTTTGCCAAATAAGTATCTTGGTGCAGCCCATAAATGACCCACTATGGTGCACATAATAAGCGAGGATAGCCTAGTGGCTTCTCTCGAGGGTACAGGTCCGATTCTAACTTTCAGAGTTATGCGCGTGTACAAAGTATTTATCTTCCGAAGCCCTCCGACATGGCTGCGACTGCTATCTAACGGCAACAACCGAGACCGACGACTTTACGTGCTCTTTGCACTTTGCGCTGGAATTTTGGCACTAGCGGTCAGTCATCCAACTACCGATCACACCCGCTTGTTTAACTATGTCAATCACTTAGGATCGACATTCAACACAAGCTGAGCTATGAGTGCTTAAAATAATGCACTGATCTAACGGCCAGCACTGGGGTCTGTTTTAGTGGCCATTGGGAGTATACTCTTCAAGATCCCCTCGGTTTCAGACGGTGATCCTCCTGGCCACGGTGTTCATGTCGTACCTGTCCGGGGCGCTGCTCTGGCTGCTGGTCGAGGCGCCGCTAGGGGGCGTCGTCAAGGCCCTCATGAGCGGCGGTGGGGGGAGAAGAAAAGAGGATGTTGAGAATAAATAATTTGTTGTATGATCGTGTTTTATTTGGACGCTGCAATATACTAACCGAAGTTTATTTATGATTTTATAGTTTGCATTTAAAATAAAGTGAACTTGAGAGCAAACGCCCATGAAGCAACCTTTAACCTTCCTATACTCGCGCGTTGGTCTCTCAGACCGACAAACCTATCAATCGCTGTTTTTTTCAAAACTACCTACATTATGACTGAAGTTCTTAGTAGCTTCATTATTTGTTACCCTCCGTAATTTAGTAGGGCTTAAGTGCAGTTGTCAAGTGGACAAGTAGGTATTGTTTTAGCGCTATTGTCGGTCTGTGAGACCGCCGCGAGTATACGTGTTACAAAGGAGATGGTCCATTTTGGATCTTGTACACTAAACCATGAAAAACCAAAAAATACAGAAAGTTCATTAAAATATAATAAATTCACAAATCGCAATAAATGACTTGCTAAAATAAAATTAATTTCGAGTTATTCGGTAGGTACTACTTGCAACACTTGCAAGATGGCGTCCTTCACTCTGACTTCAAGCCATTGTTCAAGCATAGAGAAGGCATATTGACAGCTAACGTCATACATCAAAAATAATGAATCCTCTGGTCTGCTGCCCGCCATTATGTAGAATAATTATTGCGTCACGTGGAGTTAATAAATAATTTTTGCACTGAAATAAAGATGAGTTCGTGGATTTGATTAGTCAAAAATGGTTTATTTTTCTTTTTTATTTTATTTTATTACTGGTACAAAAACCAGGCCCAAACTCCATACAATTGTGGACCGTCTCCTTTTGGTAAGTTGAAATTTTTAAATTCTGTTTATTACTGAAATGTATTATTTAATTATATTGGTATATGTATAATAATATATAGTATAATTATATTGAGTATAATGTATAATAATATTTTAGAACAGTTTTTTATTCTTTTAGTCAATTTTGTATCCACAGTGGACGACGAGCGAATAAGGGCGTTATGGAAATGTGAAAATAAAAATGACCTACTAATCTCTAGTAGGTATGCACGTTGATGCCAAAATAAATGAACAAACTAGAAAACCAGAAATAAATTATGGACTACGATTCTTCAAAAGGAGGGGTCGACACAGTAGATAAAATATGCGAGACCTAACAGCTATGCTAGAGGAACTAATCGGTGGCCGATGGTTATTGTTTACTCTCTTACGAATGTTGCGGAGAAAATTCTTATATGTTATATATGGGCTCAAAATGTGGACGTAAAAACCAATCGCAGAAAGTTTCTGGAGAAGCTTTCATATGATGTCATTATTCCTCATCTGAAAAAACGCGCATCCGTCTTAAGTTTGCTAAAAATACTCAGACAAAGGAATCTAGAAATATGCAAAATTGATAATTCTCCTCCTTCGTCTTCTGATATTCATCTATAATGCCGTTGTTCATTTTGCTCTTCAAGAAAAATCGTAAGACCAGATACAACTGCATGACTTGCAAGAAATAGTTTTGTCTCATACATACATGCGTTTATGGTATGTTCTGACTGTTATACCAATGAAAGCATTACTGATTAACGCTTTTCTTTGTGTTATTATTGCTTTGCATACTTTAAATTATTATATTTCTTAGTTATTTTCTTAGTGCACATTATGAAAAAAGTTTTAATCGGTTTTTCACAACAATATGTCAAAAAAAAAGTTTTTTTAAGAGGCTGGTTTACAAGACTGTTTCTATAAAATAAAAAAGGTATACAGATATATTTTTTACTGTTTTTATTTTTCCATATCCCCTTCTTTGAGATAAGTATCAATAATACTGACAAATAATATTATTTCATTTAGATAAGCAACATTAACTTTTCGGTCTGTGAGACCGTGCGCGAGTAGGTACGTGTAACGTAAAACCGCGCGAGTACAGGAAGGTTAAGCTACCGCTCATGACTTCTGTGGCCGACACACAACATGACTCAAATTGGGACTGGGATAGTAGGTAAGCCCAAATAGCTGATGGTGATAGAACATTTGAAGGTTAATTTGTTAGTAAGTATGTACCTTATTGTGAGGAATGGGAAAGAGACTGCTTATGATATAGTTAGTCTTGTTAAAAAGCTTTGTTGTTCATTTTATTACATTTTAAAAAGCTCGTTAATGTAGAATCAAGATGTTTTTATTCCACTTCGTAGTGTTATTAACAGCTTTATAATTGACTTTAATAATTAAGTGATTGGTCCAGAGTTCAACTACCAACCGAGGACGACGTTTAGTTGAGTGTAAAATTACACTTTACGTTACCACGCGACGCAATAACGAATTAATCGTAAGATAGCGCGGTTACAGGAATTGATAAGGTTCCGATCCGAAGCGGATACAGATAGTCATCAAAACAATAATGTGTGATAATGTTATGATAGCCGTTCCAACGCCTTGGCTTGTTGCCTGCCAATTTTACGGATGTCGTTATCAATTTGATAAACAAAATAAAATGCTCTCGGTAATCGATGTAAACAAACAGCAGACATGCATGACACGGCTAGTGACGAGGTGACGGCATATCCTGCATCCATTCATTGCTGTCTATTAATAAAGACGGCCAATTACAAGGCACGACTACGACACGATAAATCTGAAGAGTTTTTGTTTGCTTGAACGCACCAATCTGTGGTAATTTTTATTTGTGTATGATGGCCATATTCTTAAGAAAGCTACAATTTTAGTTAGCTTCTATTTATTTTAGTTAGCATTTTACCATAGCGAAGCGAGGGGAAGTTTCGTGTAAATTATAAGTGCATCTGAAAGTTAATTAATTAAGATAGTTATGCACACAACGTATAAAAGAAATTAGAAGCTACCGTGTAACATAGAAGGTCGGCACATCAAAACGGACATAACTAGTAAGAAATTGTAAAAAACGAAGAAACGAAAAAAAATTGTAATAAAGCGAATGGAAAAGAAATATTTTTAAAACAATCGCTAAAAATATTCTCAACACAGGCTCAGTAAAATAGCTCAACGAACAAATTTTAAATCTCATGCTTGCTTGCGACTTTCATAATTATTAGAATTAATAAATTGTAATTTAATCGCGTACTTATAAAACTGGCGTGATAGGAGAAGATAATTTAAATTGTCAGATATCGCGACCAATATAAATTAAAGAAGTATACCAATAAATGATATCGCGTCCACGAGTTCACAACTGTGTCGTAGATCATAATAGATCGTAACCAACTCATTCGGTGGCTTAGAGACAGCTAAACTGATCAAGCTCTGAATTGATACGTACGTCGTACGCAACGCATTAGTTTGCCGGCAACATTCTACAATGGCGGACGCGGAAAATATTTTGAACGACGTCCTAGCGAACATCGCTAAGGAACAAGATTATGAAGATTATAAAACAGATATAGCAGTGATCAACAGTGGGGGAGCTAATTACACATCCCAACTGTTCTCCATCACCCTCTCTGCCCCGGGGAAAGATGACCTCAAACTTTTCGCCAAGCTCGCCATGCTCGGTGAGAAGCTGCGCTCGATGGCGACCATGCAAGTTTTTGTAACTGAAATAGTGTTCTACACAGAAGTTTTGGCAAAGTATCGAGAATTGGAAGAGCGGTATAATTTTCCCGAAGAAATTCGGCTGTCGTTGCCCAAATATTACGGCGGAAGTACTGAGTATCTGAAAGAAACTCTTGTATTGGAAGAGCTCACCGTCAAAGGCTACCAGCCTTTCGACAGGTTCCAGTGTTTCGACTGGGAGTACGCCTCGCAGTGCCTGAGTTCCCTCGCACGACTTCACGCTCTCTCTGTGGCGTACGAGACAGATGCGCCTGAACAGTTTACGAGTATGATTGAAAAGCTCTCATTCCAGCTTCCCATGGACGAAATGAAAGATTTCATGGAGAAAGGTGTAGCCAATGCTCTTTCAGTAACTGCCGAGGAGCATAGAGAAAAGCTGGCGAAGTTTCTTCAAGAGCATATGACCGAGGAGAGTTTTACTTCTTACCACAACCCAAAGCGGAAAGTAGTATTGATCCATGGAGATTTCAGGCCGAGTAACGTTTTACACAAAACTGATGAGGTAAGTCTTAACCACATCAAACTTGCTGTAGGTACTTCTACGGCTTGATTTGCTTTAAATATTGATATAAATATTTAAATCTTTTTGTCATCACAATCAAAGAATAATATTAGGTATAGTCAGTTTAGGTCAATAATTCAGTAGGTATTTATAATACCATGTCTGTTCGGCAACTTACATCAATTATCATTATGAAATTCATTTTATCACGTTCATCATATATTAACTTAACTCATCATATTTTGTTTAACAATAATTAAGAGTTATAATCAAAATAAAAATCTCGTTAAGGTCAATAACGTTGTTGTCGTTTTGTCAACAATCGTGGATTTGGTACACAGCTTATCACTTGAGTAGGTACACACTTTTATCTAATATTACAATACAATGTTTAATGTCCATTTATCTCTAAGTACTTATTATTTCTATATGGGTACAACCATAATAATATAGTATTACGGAGAATATTCGTTATTATAAATTAGCGACCCTCCTCTGCTTCGCTGAGCGTTAAATGGAGAATCTAGATAGCCGTACATAGTAAATTACATAAGAATGTAGATAAACTACGAGTATATCCCCGCTTTCATTCGCCTAACCAATGTTTACTAACTTTTAACAAACACTTTCCGAATAGGAAGCTTGCGGTTATTCGCAATCTATAAGTTTTAGACCGCTACTGTAAACCAAAACACTTAAAATTATGACTTAAGTGCTATTAGAGTTCTGCTGTAGGTCACACGAGTTGCTATTTGTGATCACTGACATTGGAAACCCGAACTGAGCCCCAAATCGTTAGTGAAGCATAAAAAGGACGGAATCTGATACACGATAGGATTAACGAAATCAAAAAACTTAAAGCAACAATAAAACCACATACATTGTACATATCTACTAATAGGTAACCTATCACGTACGTAACAGCAGAGACATTGAGGAAAATGAACAGAAGACTTAGTTATCAATTCTTAATTCTAATCTTAACGGTTTGTTTTCGTTCTAGAACGGGAAATTGGAAGTCGTGTTATTAGACTTCCAGGGAATCCAGAAGGGTAACCCGCTATCGGATTTAATGTACTTCCTCATCAGCGGCTCCGATGAGCAGTTCCGGCAGCAGTACAGGCACCAGTACTTCGAACACTACTACCAGGAGTTCAGCGCCACGCTGAGGAGACTCGACATAGAACCCGATGACGTGTACAAGAAGGAAGACTATGATGAAGACGTGAAAACGGTAAGAATTCATATTTTTGACAATTTCATTCATCGCGAGCATTGAAGGAGCGGTTATAGGCCCAAATTAAAGTGTTTTTTTAGTTCTGGGTAATGTGACGGAGGCGATGAAAAATTTACTTTCCAATTGAGTGACAGACGAAATAAGTTAAAGAGCCTCTGGTTTAGTTGGATCTACATCTCTGACATGAAAGCTCCAGTCAGAATTACAATTAACAAATCACCAATCATCAGATTTACACGATTATTTTTGTTTAATAATTGAAAACGAACTTAAAAGTAATGAGCGCAGAATACTTATAGAATGAACTCTTGCTATATTTCGAGCACCATTTTATTAGAGAAACATCCATAAGACAACCAGAACACACACAATCAAACACTTATTGAAGTGGAAAATTAAAATTCATGAGACAGTTGCCTTGAGATCTATTAGACGTTGATGTCGTCTTTGTAAACACAGCCAATAACGAAGAGATTGGATAAGTGGTCATTAATCATGTAGTCCTGTGGGTAAAGACGATTTCGACAATTGTTTAGGTGCCACGTAATCCAACAGTGTGAGAAGGCACCCAATGGCCTTGTTATGAGTTGAATAATTATCACTTAGATTTAATTTCAACTCATGGCTGTGCCATCGCTGATCTTGGATCTCGTCTCATGGCGCCTCTACACGATAGCCAACATGTTAGCCAATGTTGTGGCGAAGATGATTGCCAAGAGATTGTGACGGCGTCCACACGTTGGAAGGTCGATCAGTCTGCGTCGGTTCGGGCCAATGTGCGGACGATATTAATATTTTCTTAAAATGAATATTGAGGTTCTAACGGCTGCTGCGGTTTAATTATTCTCAGCATACAATACAATAAAAATGGGTATAAAAATTATTATACACATTTATTTCATTATAATACACATTATTATACATCTATATTACTCATAGTTGCCATATTGTAGACATAATTTAGATATCGACGTGTGAATAAAGTGCGTGCGCTCAGCGTGGGCGCTCGTTTCTAACTGAAATCGTGGCCAACGTGTGGACGCTGCGCCGATAACTGTGCCACAATCACGCCACAACCCTTTGATCCGCGTTGAAAAACCGACACCTCACGGATCTTGCGCGAAGTTGTGGGCCAACGGCCCAATACCTACCAAAGTAATCACAAACACCCCTTCTACACGATGGCCATTACCTATTAGCCATAACCTTCGCCAACATGTTGGCTAACGTGTAGAGGCGACATCATAAAGTGTTTATTACACGCACTTTAGTCACGCAATGACCATGACTCGTAAATTTCAAAAGCCTAACATTATTGCCTATTACATAATTATATTCGTGATCTCTCATTTCTAACTTAATTTAATTATTACCAAAAAAATCTTCAAATCGTCTTCTTAGATATTGAACCATTTCTCCAGTAATCAGTAAATGATTTCTCAACATTACGTAGTTTAAATCCCTTCCTCGTTTCCAGTACTTCCAATTCGGGCTGATCCTGGGTGTGGTGACGTTGCCGTTCGTGACGGTGGACGTGGCGGCCGCTCCGAAGGTGGAGGACGGCATCGACCTGGAGAGCTTCCACGTGGAGCTCAGCAACCTCTTCCGCACCAGGTTTAACGCGCTCGTCAGCGACTACGTCAAGTGGGGGATCTTGTGAGGCTACTTGATAGGAGAATTGTAGTTGAAGTGCTAAATGTGAATTTAGAAAGAATTTTTATATTCTAGTAAATATTAAGAAAACTGTGATATACGAAGAAAATGAGGGTTCCCCTTTTTAATGAGAAAACCCTCCACACTTTTTTAAGCGGTAGGACAAATATAAAGAAACGTCTTATTAAAATTGGTATTATAACTAGAGTAACAGGTTTCTTTCAACATTTCTTCTCCTGATAGTAAAATATAGCAGAATAATCCTAGCAAAAAACGAATTACTCAATAACATGACATAATATTTATGTTAATTTTAAAGTAACATCATAATATACCTACTTTTATAAGTAAGTGTGAAAACTTGTGTAATGTGTCAGTATTACAGTTTTGTATACTTATTTAATTGTTAGTTATAAAAAATAAATTTTATTTGGTGTTGGTATTATGGTATTATGATGGTGGTATTATATTTTTACCCAAGATTAAACAAATATCATAATATTTTTAAAGAAACGTCTCTTTTTTCCCTACGTTATGATATACGTGTTATTAACAAGAATATATGCGTACTACGACATGGTATTCTAAAAGCCTAATTATTCACTTTAAAAAATGCTTTGAATAAGAGATACTACCTACGTGCCTACTCGATAACCATCTATGTAACTTGCGACACTGAATAGTTATAAGTGGTCGTGGTGATTGTAATGTAAGTACCTTGACATACCTACAATCAAAAAACGCAAAGGCTTTTCCATCCACCATCAATCATCCATCATCATCGGCTCCGAACGGACCAACGGCAGCCGATGCCGACGGCGCGGTTCGAAGCCGGTCGGAGCCGGTCGGCCGTCGCGATAGCCGAATGCATTGTGACACGTCGCGCGCGACGCGTCGCGGTATGCCGACGGAGATAACTATGCGTTGCATCATGCATGCAAATATGAACTGTAATTTAGGTACTGTTGATACATTTCAATGTTCTTTACCGCATTGTAAAATGCCGCCCGGCATTTTTTTATTTTTTATTGAATTATGGTAGCAAACGAGCATGAAACACCACCCTTTCGCTATCGACAATGACAACTGTGACCGACCTAGAACAAGACTCAATTTAGGGAATAGAATGGTCAGTCCACTTAACACATAGTGTTTGAATATTAGTCGGTTAGTTTGTTAATAAATGTGAGGAGGGGCACTTAGTGATAGTTAGTCCTGTTTGTTAATATTAGTAGGTAATTGTCAATTGGTAATTTTTAGTAAATATAAGTCTCGTCCTAATTGAAGATCATGCAAGAGTAGGTAGCGCCGGCAGGCTGATAGAAAGCCCAACGGACGAATTCCAAACAAACTATAAAAATAAACAGTTGATAATACTAGGTACCCGCGTCAATTTTTTCTGTTATGTCATTGTGATGTTGAATTATACATATAAACAAAATAATGTATGAGGAAGATAAAGCATATCTTCAGATAAGACAATGAATAAAAATTAGATATACCTACTGATAAACATAAGTAAAACTTTTCAAAGTGCCACCATTCCGCGGTAGTGGCTTGATTACAGCAGCTCGTTCTGAGACAGTTCAAAACATGGATCAGTTAACAACAGTTGCCGCAGATAGTGTATTGCACCAAGTTCTGGCTAATATCGCAAAGGAGCAACAATATAGTAACTATGAAACAAGGATCAAATTGTATCAAAGCGAGGGAGCAAACTATACCTCCCAACTGTACTCCATCACGCTCTCCGCTCCGGGTAAGGATGACCTCAATCTCTTTGCCAAAGTAGCCGCAATGGGTGAGAAATTCCGCACCATGATGATCATACAAGTATTCGAAACGGAAATTAAATTCTATACTAAAGTAGCTCCAAGGTATCGGGAATTGGAAGAGCAGTACAAATTTCCCGAAGAAATCCGGTTGGTGTTGCCCAAATATTACGGTGGAAGCACGGAGCACATGAAAGAAACTCTTGTGTTAGAAGAGCTCTCCGTAAAAGGGTACCAGCCCTTTGACAGATTTAAGTGTTACGACTGGGAATATGCTTCTCAATGCATCAGCGTTCTCGCCCGGCTCCACGCATTATCTGTAGCATTTCTGAAAGAACAGCCTGAACTCTTCGGAGACGGCATAAAGGGAAATGAAAACTCAGAGGAAATGGTAGCTTTTATGGGAAAAGCCGTCGGGAACGCACTTCAAGTGACTGCAGAAGAACGCAGAGAACAGTTAGCAATGTTCCTTGAAAAAAATATGACCGAAGAAGCTTTCATGGGCTACTACAACCCAAAGCGGAAAATTGTATTGAGTCATGGAGATTTCAGACCCAGCAACATCCTGCACAAAAGAGACGAGGTAAGTAGACCTTGGACTTATTTTATCAGTTACCTACGTTACGTTGTTGCTTTTATTTTGGAAACCGTTCATAATTAGATATGTAGGTGAGGATTAAGCAAACGAGTCACCTAATTATAATATAAGCCATCCAAGATCGAAAATAATCTCCTGACCGCGACGAGTTATTTATAGTGCTACTTACATAATATTATTACTGGTGTAACAATAACAATAATCCGTGCTCGAAGTTCTACCACCAAGTAGGTCGGGACAACGCCTTTTTCGATACCTTGGTCAGGCGGCATGGGATTCGGGTTATTTTGTAAGCCGTCTAGTACGAAGAGAACTTCATTCAGTAAATAGATCGCCATTCGACAACTCATAATTAGATTGATAAATAATTATTTCAGAATGGCAAGTTGCAAATCGTAATAGTAGACTACCAGGTAATACAGAGGAGTAACCCGATAGTGGATCTGGTGTATTTTCTGGTCACCGGCTCCGACGAGGAGTTCAGGGAGCGGTACAGCAAGCGGTACTTCGAACACTACTACGAGGAGTTCTGCACGACGCTCCGAAGGCTGGAGATGGACCCAAATGAGGTGTATACGAAAGAAGAGTATGACGCTGATGTGGAAACGGTTGGTAGCACTTTGAATTCTGAAGTTGCCGCTTGCTCAATATTGAAAGCCAATATTTGAATAATTAGTGAATATTTCCTTTTACCTTTTATGATGGTAAAATGGCAAGGGTAATATTACCTTTAAAACCGTTGCTGAAAGGTCTCGCACAATAGCGTATTGTACCTATTTACTTAGTCCTAGTAAGTAGTTAATATGGCCGTGATCTTTCATATTATGTAAGTAGGTATGTTGTACCTAGTGTGGCTTAACAGAAGACGTGTCTATTAAATGATTGTGATTAATTGAACCAGATTGACGTCATAATACTTTGGCGGCACATGTACGTGACCACAGAAGAGATAAAGGAGGTTAGAACGGCCTTAACTCATATTTTGTATGAAAACCGCTGTCGCCGCTTGCCTCCCACCACTCAAACAACCGAAACGAATCTCAGGGCTGTGATTGGTTCGATCGCCAGTGTAGTTAAAACTCGCACAAAGGATGGTGATGGGATAGTGATAGTCGATCCATATTGATATCGATACTGATTTTCTTCATATTGTTTTAAGAATTACTATAAATATAACCCAAAAACATTGGGAACCTAATTTTTATATCTCAGGGGATATTTGGACAACAAATAAAACAGCGTTTATATAATAAATGAATGCAATCATCTATGTTACGGCTTGCAAAGGTCGATAATCTATACCTATCGATAAATATCGGTAAAATTACTGTAACTTTGTTTCTTAAAGTTTTGCAATACTTTCTTTAATTCGAGAGGGCACGTATAATGTGGACTTTCCAAATACATCTATTATCTATACTTAATAATATAAAGCGGAAGAATTTGTTTGTTTGTTTGGTTGTTCGTTTGAAGGCGATAATCTCAGGAACTACTGGTCCGATTTGAAAAATTATTTTTGTTTTGAACAGTCCATTTACTGAGGGAGGCTATAGGCTTTATAACATCACGCTATGACCAAAAGGAGCAGAGCAAAAAGTCTCAGAAAGCGAAGCGTTGTTCCGTTAAATCGATAAATAAAACATTTCTATTTATCGATTTAATTTAATTATTTGATTTAATTATTAGCAATTCTACAGGTTGCTTCAATCCACTTTTTTTTGTATTGAGATCTTTTGGAAACCTACAAATAAAATGTGTAAATTATGTTGCCACCATAATAGTTAAACTCAAAGCAAATAGTTAACAAAATAATAAACAATAATTAGTGGTAATAAAGAAAGTTGTTTTAATTATAAATTTGTTAAAAATAATTTGTCGACATATTTATCGACATGGTACATCAGTCATCACTGACGCCACGTAAACTCGTCCCACCGATATACCAAAATTCAAGCTTCCTTTGGATGCGCGCGACTTTCGCAATGAAAGCAATACTTTGCAATACATTGCGTAATCACTTTCGTAGTACAAGATAGTACTCATGTGTTTGCGAGCAATGTATAATTTTGAATCTGTTTGCGATTGTGTCGTTTTTGTCTTAAACTACATAATACTATTGTAATAATTACAAATATCTATTGTAATTTAAGGTTTTTAGACTTACTTGTGAAAAGAAATTCCTCCTCGGACTACATTACACACCTGGCTTCTTTTCCTACACGTTACAATTGCGCAAGACGGCATTATTCTTTCTTTTTAGCGGAGCTCCGTTCGCTATCAAGGTATGAGCGCGCCTAATGACCGGTAAAACTAATTTCGGGGTTCATTGAGCGTTTGCTCATTTGTGCGGCGCGCCTGCCCCGACCACATGGCCGTTCTAACCTCCTTTATCTCTTCTGTGTACGTGACATACTCTTTGTTTCCAGTTCATGCCGTTTGGACTGGTGCTGGGAGTCATAGCGCTGCCCATGATCACCGTGGATGTGGCCAACGCTCCCAAACTAGACGAAGGAATCGATATCGAGAACTTTGCGATAGAAACTAGCACCCTCTTCACGACAAGGTTCAATGCGCTCGTGAACGACTACGTCAAATGGGGGTACCTGGGCTCCGATACTCCGCCGCCTAAACCGCCGAAAAAGTCATCCAGCTGCTGTGCAATTTTATAAGATTTGGCAAAAAGATATTTTTATAGTCTCTCGGAAAATAACACCATACCTATCTACTTTGGCTGCATTTACTCGTAGTTACTAAGAACGAAGGACTCTACTCTAAATACCTAATGCGAATGCAAAACTCGCTGACACCCTACATAGTCGGCAAATTACAGTATTTGTCAAAGTTTTATTTAAGCAGAATAGAATTAAATTTTACGTAACTGTAACTCCTGTAGTTCCAAAACAGAAAAGCTTTATTTTATAAAAGTTATGGAATCAAAAAAATCATACAACAGGCAGATGAATTGTAAAACCTAGTTTCACTTTTAAGTAAACAATGTTTGAATTGTGCCATCTGCCATTTAAAACTTAAAAATTTAACTGAGTTTACCTACTCTTGTTTAAAAAATGTTTCCGTTTACATGTTTAATAGGGAGTAACCTTATTTATAAAAATAAACACAATGTATATAATTGATAAACTTTTATTTGCATGTAATCCTCAATAATTTCAATAATCAATGATAACAAGAGCGTAATAAAATAGAGTTACCACAAGGATAAAGTTGGACGTTGTTCTAAGAATGAACGCAAATCAATCACAATCACAGTACGACAAGCGTTGCTCGGGCGGCCGCGGTGTGAATTTAGCAACGGAACACGCCCGCTGAAGGCTTTAAGGGTGCGGTTCCACTGAGGCGGAGCGGAGCGGAGCTGTGCGCGATTCACCAATCACATGGCTAGAAATCCACATCTCATTGTGCCTCGTGTGGAGTGGAACCGCACCCTAAAGATCTTGTTAGACAGCGTGTGGGGCGGGATGGCGACGCGACTCTGGCGGGATTTGAAGAGTTGTGATATTTTAATCAGTATATAATACGCCTCGCAGTCCCGCCCCGTCCGCTGTTTGACCAAACCTTTAATGCTACAAGCCTCATGTCAACGTTAACGTCATTTAACATACAAAGTTCCAATCAACTTACAGCGTAATTTCGTGGCCGTTCAATATCGACCGCGTACATTTGATTTTAACGCTCGACACTGACGCTTGCAACGCTAAGCAATGTGTGGCGTGTAAGCCGCGTGCGGCGCAATTAGGTTCTCTATCAGTATAAAAATATTTACCTGTATCCAATATTTTATCATCTACTCAGAGTATGAGTCCACATGTAAACCAAGTTGTAATTACTTCATCTATCACCTAATGACAAAACGAGTTATAAATATTTAAAGATTTTATTCACACAATTTTATGTCACATAAGATTTTATTAGATATATTACAATATTGAAACGTTTTAGCTATAGAACAAGGATATTATTGCATTTTACCACTTCTATGAATTGTTTTTGTACATACTACTTACTAAGAAATCAAATTATTTATTAGCTTCATTTCACCATTAGCTGAATCTTAAGAGAATAGTTTCCGGGAAGGATTTTGGTTAATTTTATTTAAACCATTTAATTCGATAGAAGGCTTTTCTGTGGCTTCCTTGTAATCCTTGTTCTATGTATAATTAATGTATTAAAATCACATGCCAACCTAATGCAAGCGCATCGCGTTATCTACGCTGGACTCAAAACTTTCGACAGCCCGCACCAACTAACAATATGACTGTCAAGACGCCATCTTGTTTTAAATGGATCTATCCGGATGTGTGAAGTTTGCCACAGTTGTGATACTGATGTTAGTTGGCGCGCAAAATATTGCCCACAAGTATTTATTTCATAACAATAAAATAAATAATCTTTGCTATGGATAATACAATATTGCACGTCGATTTTTGTCACCGAGCAATGCTTCAAATCAAAGTATGTAAAAATACAAATCGAATTCTGAGCAATAAATAAAAAATATTGAAATTCCACGCAAAATGCCATAGATAATTTAAGCAAACCGTTCGTACAAAGGCTAAATCCTGAGTGAATTTTATACAACATAAAGTGAATCATTGATTGTCCTCCAAATGAAAGACTACAGCGGTAATTCAACGGACTTGCGTTAGATCTTCACCAGTTCAGTATTCAAGTTTTAATCGGATTGAAATTGTCCACCGAGCGTCAACTTTGTTCTTCATCATTTGTAAACATTTTAATATACCAGTAACAAAATGAATGACATGATTTCCGAACAAAAATATAATTAACTTCGTACCTCGCTCTGTCTTTCGACGCCCGTTACTTTAAAATACTACAACTCATTAAAAATAACTTTATTACATTAAAAGAAATTAAAATAGTCCAATATTGATCACAAGAAGCCTTAAATAATAATGAAAGTATTTAAGTAATGTTTCGTAATTTATTAATGTAACTAACTTATCCATTATTAAATAAACAAGACGAATACAAGGTGTAAAACTTTGCGTATTTGTAATATATTATGAACTTTCCAATTTCCATTTTTCCATTTCATGGACCTTATCTCTATACAGGCTGTTGCAATTTTTTACACCATATACTAAACTATATACAGTGTGTTTTTTAATATGAAAATATATTTTTAATCGTCCATAAGCGAAAGCTTTCGATCGCAAAATTATTAAATAGGGTGACATTCGTGTAAGCAAGGATTGAAAGATGCTAAAAATAATAATACATATTTAATAAATTATTATTGTAATAATTATATAATATTATAATTGAAAAGACTACGAATAATTATATTTTGATTATAAGTCGTTAATTCTCAACCCACACAACATAAATAAATATGACCCTTCCTACCATATCAATACTATATAATTATAATTCGTAATGATAGTCTGCATCGTTTATAAAAATATATTTTACAATACATAATTTACACAGTACACAGCAATTGTATTCTTCGTCCATGCTTACATGAATGTAAGTTTAATAATAATTATTAAATATATCCTATGATCCACTAGGCGTACAGAGGGCGCATGGATTTCATCCCATGGCCTATTTTAAAATCACCACCGGCTACTGTACACGACCTTATCTTACTTCAAGTGTGATTACTGTATAATTTAAAACTACCTTTTTACGTTGCGTAGTCATACTACCTTTTATGACTATGCAACGCTCGACCTTAGTTGCAATTCAATTTAACCTCAATTAAAACTAATATCAAATTAATTCCTGAGTTTTCTCTTATTTACAATTAAGTTTCAACTTATTCCAATTAAGATTCAATTGAATTTCCAACAAGTTCCAATTTAAGATGAGACAGTTCACATTCAGCGCTCTAATTTAAAGGGTAGTTTCAAATCAACCTATATATAAAAATGCATGTGTAAAATTAAATTATCAATCATAACTCCATACGTAATAATGCACTCCATAATATAATAAAGTCAAGTCTACATACTATTCTTATACCACTTACCCCTTACACAGACATATTGAAACGCACTTTGACAACGGGCGTTTTATGAACTAAAGAGGTCCTATGTAGATGTACAGCCGCAAACGCGTATTATCAAAGCGCTAAACGTGTGCCAGGGGTAACCGCGCCATGTCATCCAAAATATTTTGTATCAAATTAATGAGCGAAAGTCTCACTTAATAAAGGCTTAAACTTTTCTTATATTAAATTATTGGCATACAAATGGCATTGTCTCTCAAAATCAAGTATATAACAGATCACCAATTATAATAAACATTTATTTAAACATCATCACATTGTACTAAACCACAGGATGGTAAATTAAGGAAGGTGAGTGTCCATAATCATATCAATTTTAAATATAATAAAACCATTATATTGAGTCACTTTAATATTAACGATTAATTATGAATTAATTAAGTTTAATTATAGATGATCAAGAGAAGATGAGTGGAGAAAAAGCTTAAGATTGATGTGTTTCCATCATGTTATTTTGCCATTTTGCTGTTTTGAGATACAAGGCCAATCTTTAGCGAGAAATCATTTAAGTACCTGTTCTAAAGTATAAAATTTCGCTCATCAATTTGTACAACGTTCGTTAATACTCCAAATGACAGTTTCGTTTTAAACTAGTTTACAATTCGCCGAGGGCTCGGTCAAACACAACGCGTACACACCAGTTAAATTATTATGTACTGTACTCTCAAGTGTGTAGTATACGCACTTGAGAGTACAATTATTTTGTAACACAGTAAGGTCATTATAACTCGGTCGCTCTGAACTTCGTTTTCCGAGATGTTTGCGCAGGTACAGTAACTGACCGATCAAAACCCGGCGGCCATGACAGTGTTGTGTGATGCGCTTCTTCGTATTGGCGTACCTATCCTACCGCCCGCACTCCCCGCTTCCTACCACCATTTTGACCTTAAAATCGACATCTGCGCAGCGACTCGTAGCTATATTCAGAGCGGCCGAGTCATAATGACCTTACTGTACGTTTTATTTTTAATATATAGATGGTAGCACTACTCGGCACACACGTTGTATCTGACCAACCGCCCTCTCTAACCGTATGAGCACTTGCAATCACTAATTGACTCTGAGCACATTTCGTTGATCGGTAGCTACCGCCCGGCGCGCCAGCCCGTCCATTGAACAACATTGCGACACCACTTCACGAACACAGAGTGTAAAAAAAAAGTATAGCGTCATATTTTTATTACATCAACTCGACTCCAATCTGTTAGCAACAGACATAATGAACTTTATATTTAGTTCTTTACTATTGAATGTCGAACGTATATTAGAATGACTACGTCCAAAATAAATCGACGAGATTTTAATTCACGTCTCAACCGTAATAGACAAGATATAAAGCTTATAATTGAATGCTGTCCTTAGAGCTATTCGGTGCCGGATAAGAGCCGAATTGATGTATAACAAAGCAATTCATGTACAAGAACTGTCAGAAACAGCTACATTGGAAATCATACTTTTATACAGGAATTTAATAGGCGAAAATGTTTGTCCTTCTAATAAAGTTCCGAAATTATATATTATGACTTACTATACAAGGTGGATACCACCATACAACAATAAATGAAACCACGAGCCCTGCTTCATGCAAGGAACTAGTAAAAATGCCTAACATCTTATTTACAAAAATGTTTTTTCAAACAAACTAAATAGCACAAAATACAGGAAAAAATAGAACAGCCTATCTAAAATTCAGTCACTCACTTTTGACAAGAGTGGCAACAATCTTCTGCTATTACAATAATAATAGCTGATATAGTAAACCCAACTTAAGATTGAAACGAAAGAGGCGCTGTCGGACGCATTTGACATTCATTTGACCAATCACTGCACACTAGTGACTGACAGATGAATGACCACAACGTACAGTGCGCCCAACTTATCTCTGAAATGGCAAAAATTGGAACTAACGAAAAGTCATTCATAAGTACGTTGTGGTCATTCATCTGTCAGTTACT
Source organism: Hesperia comma (assembly GCA_905404135.1). NCBI lineage: Eukaryota > Metazoa > Arthropoda > Insecta > Lepidoptera > Hesperiidae > Hesperia > Hesperia comma. The sequence continues at coordinate 946,434 of FR990031.1, forward strand.
AGTGTGCAATGATTGGTCAAATGAATGTCAAATGCGTCCGACAGCGCCTCTTTCGTTTCAGTCTTAAGTTGGGTTTACTATACATAAGAATGACTTTTCGTTAGTTCCAATTTTTGCCATTTCAGAGATAAGTTGGGCGCACTGTAGAGCGTGTTGAAATTTTGTATATTGAAAAAAAAATTGCTGTGGCTAAAGTAAAGGAGGTATTTGATTGAAAATTTTTTGGGGAGCTTAGGTAATCATTAGGTACATAAAATTAAATTTATTGTTGTATGGTGGTAACCACGTTGTATACGGGAGACACAATCATTTTTTCTACACGCTCACTGTAGTTCAATAGACGGACTGTGCACACCACCCTTAACGTAATATCTCGCATTCTAAATTATTTTGTACCAATTAATTTAGAATTCATATTTATCACCTTATTACAATCTAGTTAGGGTTCAAAGTTATCTTAACAAACACTTATCGGTTTATTCGATTGTGTAACAACAGTTAACAAGTTCGGTATTGTCGGTTTTTTAATCACATTTACGCAACTCAGTGTACTTATAGCTACAAGAATCTCGGTGACTTTTAATGACCGTATGTTTCAGGTAATAAGGTTTCAATTCGCATGCCAGTGTAATAAAACAGGAATTAGTGTCGTAGTTTATGAGAGTGGATAACTGATCCCTACAATGAATGCCTGTATTTTTTAGTGTGATAGTATCGATAGCAACGTTATGTGAAATCTTTAAGAAATTAATTATTGCCTAGTCATATTGCTTTGTATATTGTGTACTACCAACGCCTTAGTTTTCGATTTTGTCGATGCGAATAAATTCAGAATAGTGCTAATCTAGTGGACACCAAAATATGATGAAAAGAGCTTATTCAGTATTTGTATTATAGAGACCAGCGCTTACCCACAGTCAATATTCCCTCAACAAAACGGTTCCCCGACAACAGTCGTGAATTAATTTAGTAATGTCTTTATTTTCACGCCACAGTTTAGACTATAAACTTTAGAGCATTGACCTTTAATTTTTTCCGGAAAAACTAAATGAAACCATTGGCCATACGACAATTGGAATTGGAATAAAGATAATAAATATAGGCACTGCAAACACATTCATTCACATACCTACACGCATACACTAACGCACGCAGCATCAACGCACTTACACACACAGGCACGTACAACTTATATAGTCACATACATAATAATACGTACACGCACGCATTCACGCACACACGCACGCTTGCACGCATTCTGACATAATATATTCACGCACACAATTAGACGGCGCCCCGCACGCAGGGTTATAATCAACGAAATTAATTGTATCGTATACACAACGTAAAAGAAAACTCAACAGCGATTGGTATCGTGTGACCACACATACCATCATTATCGTTAAACCCATGGCATTGATTCGACCCCTCGAACAATACAATAATACATAAATAATCGACTGCAACCACTAATAATAACTGATACGGAATAGTTTTATACATACATATTTGACAGTTTATTCAAATATCACTAATTATGTGGCGGTTGCTTTAACGCACGGCACGCAACTAAAACCACATAGAACTGAAATGAATGCACATGATTGACCTATTACAATGACTATCTAGTTCAATCGAAATCGTAGATTTTATAAGAATTTCAAATTAACATATTATATTCAATTTGCATATTTATAATTTGACAAAAATGGCTTTAAGTCAGTGTTTCCCAAAATAACACATAGATACATATTTTGCATGAATGAGGGTCGCCGTTTTTGTGCTCACCAGTTGGCGCCACTGGCGAGTGAGGTCGTGCTGTCAAAGCCCGCTCATACATAAACAGTGACAAATGACATTCAGACAAGTGAAAAGTGACAGATAGACTTTACTTTCCACTAGCGCCTCTAGCGGCGAATTCATACGCTTTTACCCTCATTGCCCGATCAATTTTATACATCTACTATTGTACCATCCGCAAGGGCATACGTAGACACGGAATGAGCGTTGGGAGGGGAGCAAAATGGATAGACCGAAAGGCTTTACCGTTATAACATCCGCGTGGGGGGGCGCGGGGGGGGTAGCAGGGGGGGCAGCGGGGAGGGAGGGGTGGCTCAGTCGACGCCGGCGAAGCCCTGCGAGCCCTCGATGGCCTTGATCAGCTTCTCGCGCAGCTGCTGGTAGCTCTCGTACGGCGGGAGGTCGATGCGGTTGAAACTGAAATACAACATTATAAAGTTAGTTTATATCCTATCAGAACATTCTTGTACAGATCGCTAAGTACTGAAAGTATATTTTCCAGTGTCAATAATATCGTAATCAATAAGTACCTTATTATATACGTATAGAAAAACTCTACACCTTATGATCAAAAGTACTATAACTTTCGACAATTCTAGCATTTTGTCAAGATATAATAATCCTTTGTTGCAAATTTTCATAAAAATCCCTATCGCATATGGAATTTTGGGAGGTGCCACGACCAACCGAATACCCAGCATTATCGGACTCCAGAATATTTATTAATTATAATATCTAAACAATCATACATGGGCGTACACAAATAGTGGCAGCGGGGGGATAACAACTCCTTCCATGGCCTCAGAAAAAGTATCTACAGTTGCTGTACCCTTAAATAGTCTACCTCGAAAATACGATTTGACCCCGCTGTCTCGAACTAAGAACCTTTCACCCCCGACAGATCATACAATGGCACCACACCACTCAAGGGGGGAGTGTAACTACTCCTTCTGTAGCCTCGAATAAAGTCCCTGCAATTTGCTATTCTTAAAGAATCTGCTACGAAAACAGCTTTTGACACCCCTGGATCGAGAACAAGGATGTTTCACCCCCAATATGGTAGTATACTGACCAGGTGTGGGCGCGCGGGTAGTTGTCGGGCGTGCCCCACTTCTCGATGGTGAAGAGCTGCGGCCCGTTGGAGCCGTACAGCTCCTTGAACCCGTTCATGGGCACGCGCGACGTGCCCGTCACGAACTGCAGCAGCCGCGACCGCATCTCGTTCGAGAACGACAGCACCACCTGCAGAACATAGGGGAAAATTTTCGTCATTTAAAATTTCAATGCTCTATAATCAGAAACATGAGGTTATAGCATGAAGCAAATATAGAGAGGAGACGTTGTGTGTAGATTTCCCTAAGAAAGAACGCATGACACTTTGCTTTTTCTTTATTTTCCATCTAACGGTCAATAGCAAAACTACTCGCTTCGTTCTATATCGATTTTACTATGTAGTTTAACTATCTCACACTAGATGTCAATAAATGTACGAATAATAAATGTACGATATAACAGGGAAATACTCAAAATATAAGAATAGTGTCACCATCTAATGTTGAGTAGACAGCACTTCATCCTTTTCTTTGAAAATGTGAATGTCCTTAACGCTGTGCACAGGACGGGCGCCGAAGGTAGACTGACTTTAGGCCACGCCTACTGTGATGACGTCAGGACCTAGTTGAGTCACAGTGCACAGTTGCTTAGGATAGGCCGTCTCCTGTCTATATTTGCTTCATGGGTTATAGTATGACAGATAATTACGTGATTCTGCAAAGGGGTCATCCAAATGAATGTTTTTCTGTATATCCTTTATAGAATCGTAAACGATGCATTTGATGATGTGACGATCTTTAGCAAAGGTGTTGTACATGAGCCACGAAGGTTTCTGAGTTGGTAAGACCTACTTTCGACAGATGGCGCCACTGCCATTCAAATTTTTCTTAAATTTATTTTAGTTGGTTGCGTATCAACGTGCGTAGGGTACAGTAGGCTATAAAAAAGCTAAACTATAAAAAATACCAATATCACCACTCACCCGCCAGAACCACTGCACGACCAGATGGTTGGCATGGTAGTCCCCCTTGTAGAGCGTGTTGGCGCGCCAGTCGCGCACGTCCACGCGCTGGATGCCGCACAGCAGCAGCTCCAGCTCGTTCTCGTCGAAGATCTTGAGCAGCGGCGGCGGCACCAGCGCGCCCAGCCCCTCCAGGAACGACACCATCTGGCTGTGCACGCGCGACACGAACCGCCACTCGATCACCAGCCTGCATAGACACAATCATCATCATCGTCATCGTCATCGGCATCGTCATCGTCATCTGCATCTGCATCGGCATCGTCATCGTTATCGTTATCGTCATCATCTCAACTTGACATGGCCCACTATAGTAGGGCCATTTTAATAGGCCACATTTGACAGTTCGTCAAAATTTTACAAATTAACCTTGTAAGGGAGGCACTCCATTTTCTTTAATATTCCCTACTAGATATTGTAAAATTTTTTACACTTTTAAGTAAAGAACTGACGTCGTTACAAAGTTACGTCAGTGAACTCTTTTTCTTTTTAAACATGAGGGATGGTACCAAAAGAAACAGATCAGTAGATAAGTTGAATTCGAGAAGTCGAACTAATCGTCAAAAAGTATTTCACGATTACAAAATAAAATATATTTTAATGGGAACAGAATTAATTTTCTTACATTTTAGGCCAAAAAATATGTAATCATTCATTTAAATATATAACTTCTGGCTCAAAAGCCAGTATCCAGAAACGTGAAATGTTACAAAAAAGTCATGATTTCATTTCGCGCCATTATTAGACGCATTATTTTTATTGTTTTTTTAGTCATTGTTTGAACTGTGCGGTCATTAAAATAGTTTTTATAACAATCACATTCAATTTACAGATGTTTGAAGTCCTCATCGATTAATTCAATTAATCGATGTTTTTCAGCAGGTTACCCTCACTATAAAGCAAAGACAGTTGTCAAATGTGGACTATTAAAATGGCCTTACTTTACTGAGCACAAGTCTCTTCTCAGAATGAGAAGGTTATAGGCCATAGCCCACCACGCTGGCCTATTGCGGATTAGCGGACAAACACAAATTGACGCACAAATTAATTATTTTTGTTGTCGAGTCAACTTAAAAGGCCGTATTAATTAACAATTAGCTATATTCAGAGGGGTCAAGTTATAATGACCTTACTGTACTAAGTATGAACAAGTATAGTGCGGTCTCACTTGATGTACTCGTCCTTGTTCTCGTTGTCGACGGGGATGTTGGAGCCGTTGGGCTTGAGGTCGCGCTGGATGGTCTTGCCGAACTGCTCCTCGTCCACCGAGAACGTCAGGTACAGCTCCGACGGGTCGTTCTCCTGCAACGGTATGCGCGCCTGGTATCATGTGGGAGTCTTCGAGAGGGGAGTAAAGGGCTTAAGTTTAAGGGTTTAAATTAGTGTACATAACATTAAGAAATTCATCGCCACTTGCCTTATAAATAAGTGCGTTCTCTCAAGATTTCATCGCCACTTACAATCAAGTGGATCCGTAGTCAAGCACTAATTTATTACAGTAACATATCGAAGTTTATTATTTACGCACGCATACATAAAAGCTCTGTTGATACCCTCGTTTGTAGATACTGTATAAAATTCTTTATACCCATTACTTCACCACATTTCATTTATATGGTAATCCAACAGCCTCACAACATGCAACATCCTTAACTTATTTTCATTACATTCAATAAGAAAAATAAGTATAAGAACGGATTACACAAGTAACCGGTAAAAGTTATCAAACCAAACGAACCTTGATCCACATGAGCGAGTTGTAGTACTCCAGGTCCACGGACTCCATGTCCTGCAGCTCGATGGTCTTGCCCAGCATCATCTTGTAGAACGGCCGGATGAAGAACGCTGCAATACACACACATTTATGTCTATATATTATGATATCGCAATGAGATGCTCCAGAGGAACGTTGTGTATATTAGATTGTAATTTTTAATTTAATTAAATATTTTGTAAATGTAAATTTGCATGCTTCTATTGTTGGTCTATAATATGTGGTAATAAGAGACTATAAACACTTGAGGTAAGATCATTTTATAACCGCAAGTTGCCGTGTGTTAGAGGGACGTAGTTTGGTTCACCAGGAACCCCTAAACCAATCCGAATTGTATTCGAATCTGTTCACGGACACCAAACACTTTAAATAACTATTGAACAATTTTTCGTGTCCGTTAAGGTTGTCTATGTGTGCGTTATGCTCGATTCAGACATATCAGTAAAGTCACAGTTCCGACACAGTACCGGCAAATTTTTGACACTGAGAAGTGTCAGTGCCGACAATGCCGAGAATGTATGAAAAATTTGCCGGTACTGTGTCGGAACTGTGACTTCACTGATATGTCTGAATCAAGCCTTAGTCGAGCGCACACTATATGCAATATGTCTATCCATGTTCACATGTCTATCCTAGTGTATGACTAGCGTTGCCGACCGACCGTCAAGCAGCTTCCCGTGGTAGACGGCCATGCCGGCGACGCGGCCGATGAACCGGAAGTAGTTGAGGTGCTCCTCGTTGCACACGCCGCTGTTCGGGTTGATCTGCAGCGTGTAGTTGTCCATCGCCGAGTACTCGAACAGCCCGTAGTACGGGTTGAACATCTCCTTCGACAGCAGGAAGAACCACTCGCGCGCTAGCCCGCCGTAGTCTGCGAACAACGGTTATAAGCTTATTTAAATGTTATGTATACTAATAATATAAAGCGGAAGAATTTGTCTGTTTGTTCGTTTGAACGCGCTTATCTCAGGAACTACTGGTTCGATTTGAAAAATTATTTTTATGTTGCATTTATTGCGAAAGGCTATAGACTATATACCATCACGCTACGACCAAAAGGAGAGAAGTCTCCGAAAGCGAAGCGAGGTCGTCTACTTAATAAAATTTGTTGCAGGACAACGTCTGCCGGGTCCCCTAATAGCTAATATAACAGGCACTTTTAGGGTCTCTGCAAACTGACTGCAGCCACCGGCGGCTGTGGCGCTTGTTTTTAGAAGCGCGATTCGGCCAACAGCCAACAGCTACAATAACAGTGAGCAGGATTCAGCCGAAGCGGCTGTCGGCCGGACCGCGCTTCTAAAAAGAAGCGCCACAGCCGCCGGTGGCTGCACTCAGTCTGCGGGGACCCTTAGGTACGATTCAGACCAACCGGCTCGCATCGGGCCGCATCGGAACGTACCTTAAAAAACGTACTCGTACTATATGTTTTCTACAATCCTGCTCCAGTCTAAACATACGAGTTAACGCCCACTTACTACTTTATGCCGTCGCTTTGCTTCGGGAAATTTCTTATTTATGTGTATAAATATTATAGATGTTCCGCGCCTATCAATATCATCCCATTGGCAGTAGCGTAACGTTATATAGCTTAAAACATCTATAATATTTGCCAAGTGTCCCCCCCCCCCCCACATCTCTCTTCCCTCCCATCGAGTGTTCACGTAGTAACTCACAAACACAGTTTTAAACAATGATTTGCAAACAGAAATTATAAAAATACAAAAAAGTAGCATAAACTGAATGCAGACAAAGACATAGACATTACACTCACCCAATCCGACCTCGGACTCGAACTCGACCCAGAGCTTGGTCTTGAGCAGGTCGAGGCGGCTCACCGAGCTGATGATGCGGTACGAGTCCTCCAGGATCGAGCTGCGCCGCACCTTGATCTCGAACTTGTTCGGCACGTTGCTCTGCACGGACAGACAGACATTACACACGTACAGACATTACTTCAGATTGATGCTTCTTTACAAACTGTCAATTTGTCCCTGTCATATCATTCGCTGAAGTCAGAGGTAAGAAAACGAAAATTTTTTACATATAGTATACCGTTAGTTATAGGTTATCCAGGAATATAAAAAACCTCGTCATATTGCGGTAAACTCATGGAACTAATTTATTTTATTGGCAACGCTTACTTTCTAAACGTCACTCTTAAATAGTTTGTCAGCAAGTTCAATGTCATAGTTTGTTTTGTTATTTTGAGAGCTTATTTTGTGCTAAAATGTCAAAAACTATTCGTAGTTGTGAAATAAAAGTGGTTCTATGTGCTAAAATAAAATTTTCTATTAAAATAACATTTATTCCCTTGAATAACATTTCCGACTTAGTTGTCGAAATGAGAATAATGACATGAGCATTACTATATTTACTGTCGCCTGTGCTGTTGCCATAAAAAGCAAACTTTATCGCCCTCATGACTGGTTTTCTATTTTCCTGGTCAAGCAATAATAATAGCATAATTAACAAGACATTAAGCCAACGATACGTCCTATATACAGGCATACTGACCGGCTTGCGCAGCTGGCTTTTGAGGTACTCGTACTTGCGCTTGTAGTCGCGGCTGTAGGGCACGGCCGGGCCCGCGATCTGCGGGTTGGACAGCCGCGGGTCCTCCCACTGCGTCGTGCGCGTGTCTACAACGACCAACGACGGGTTAATATTACTTTTTTATAAACAAAATAATCGACTTCGGCTTCGATAAGTATGGATAGCACAATAACTAAAACTAACTAAAGAAAATAACCGATTTCAATTTCAACAAGCACGGATAATACAAAAACTACTCGCCAAATGTCGCTTAAAATTAAGTGGGACCAGGATAAGCACCAATTTTTGAAGAAAAAAAAGAATCATCAAAATCTGTCCACCCAGTCGAAAGTTCTGAGATATCAAACATAATAAATACAGATTCATTGAAAACCTCCTGTTCTTGAAGTCGGTTAAAAAAATAGATAAGTATGTCACAGTAGGACAGTCAAATTTTGCAAATTGTCATACGTATCATGCGTTCCATAAAAATTATCCAATGCCAAAAGTGCACATTGAATGAATAAACTTATTTATAGACACACAAACACAAACTTTCCGCCCCTGTTACTAACGCACACTACAGATTGACGACGCCAATTCAAAACGCCGTAAGCAAACATCCCTTCCAATCCAAACCCAACTCTAACGTCCAGGCAATAAGGCATAAATTCGAACGTGCAGTAGGCACTCACTGTGGTCGATGAAGAAGATCCGTCCGTCGGTGTGCACGCGCTCCTCCCAGCCCTCGGGCAGCGGGCCCAGCTCGTCGGCCTCCGTGCCCGCGTTCGCCGCCACCGCGCTCGCAGGCTCACCAAACTGAACTCTAGCACCCAGGCAATAAGGTACAATTGGAACGTTCAGTAGGCACTCACTGTGGTCGATGAAGAAGATCCGTCCGTCGGTGTGCACGCGCTCCTCCCAGCCCTCGGGCAGCGGGCCCAGCTCGTCGGCCTCCGTGCCCGCGTTCGCCGCCACCGCGCTCGCAGGCTCACCAAACTGAACTCTAGCACCCAGGTAATAAGGTACAATTTGAACATGACGTAGGCACTCACTGTGGTCGATGAAGAAGATCCGCCCGTCGGTGTGCACGCGCTCCTCCCAGCCCTCGGGCAGCGGGCCCAGCTCGTCGGCCTCCGTGCCCGCGTTCGCCGCCACCGCGCTCGCAGGCTCACCAAACTGAACTCTAGCACCCAGGTAATAAGGTACAATTTGAACATGACGTAGGCACTCACTGTGGTCGATGAAGAAGATCCGTCCGTCGGTGTGCACGCGCTCCTCCCAGCCCTCGGGCAGCGGGCCCAGCTCGTCGGCCTCCGTGCCCGCGTTCGCCGCCACCGCGCTCGCAGGCTCACCAAACTGAACTCTAGCACCCAGGCAATAAGGTACAATTGGAACGTTCAGTAGGCACTCACTGTGGTCGATGAAGAAGATCCGTCCGTCGGTGTGCACGCGCTCCTCCCAGCCCTCGGGCAGCGGGCCCAGCTCGTCGGCCTCCGTGCCCGCGTTCGCCGCCACCGCGCTCGCAGGCTCACCAAACTGAACTCTAGCACCCAGGCAATAAGGTACAATTGGAACGTTCAGTAGGCACTCACTGTGGTCGATGAAGAAGATCCGTCCGTCGGTGTGCACGCGCTCCTCCCAGCCCTCGGGCAGCGGGCCCAGCTCGTCGGCCTCCGTGCCCGCGTTCGCCGCCACCGCGCTCGCAGGCTCACCAAACTGAACTCTAGCACCCAGGTAATAAGGTACAATTTGAACATGACGTAGGCACTCACTGTGGTCGATGAAGAAGATCCGCCCGTCGGTGTGCACGCGCTCCTCCCAGCCCTCGGGCAGCGGGCCCAGCTCGTCGGCCTCCGTGCCCGCGTTCGCCGCCACCGCGCTCGCAGGCTCACCAAACTGAACTCTAGCACCCAGGTAATAAGGTACAATTTGAACATGACGTAGGCACTCACTGTGGTCGATGAAGAAGATCCGCCCGTCGGTGTGCACGCGCTCCTCCCAGCCCTCGGGCAGCGGGCCCAGCTCGTCGGCCTCCGTGCCCGCGTTCGCCGCCACCGCGCTCGGCAGGCTCGACGCGCAGCCTGCAACGGGGAGAATCATGCTTACTCGCGTATTAATAAATAATTTTTACAAAAAAAAAACCAACTTCAACATCAAGGTGTAAAGTTCTTATAATACATACATACAGGTCAAACTGAGAACCTCCTTTTTTGAAGTCAGTTAATAATGTAGGAAAATCAAGATATACACGTAAAACTGATATACAGATATATTGGTATGTATTGTATCCTAATGACGTTGACATATAAATATAACAGAATCAGTGTTTATGACATATATAAATACTAATTCTGTTAAAGAACAATGATAAAATCAAATTAAAAAGTTATAAAAACCATCAATCACGATAAAAAAGCAAAGCAAAGTCGAGTGTCACCAATTTGGGGTCACCATTTTGAACGAACATTTGGAATCATTCTACTAGGGCAATGACCACTGTGATGTTTATTTGTTCTATTTACTCACTGACATGTTTCAAGATATTCGAATAATTCTTAATCTTCGTAATTTTGTGGAGCACTGAGCGACACTATGTAACATCATTATAACCAAGTAGCTACTGACCCGTCCTGGGGTCTATCCAGGTGGTGGTTCTTTGATTGTGGTCGATGAAGAATATCCTGCCGTTGGGCGCGCGCTGCATGCTCCAACCGGGGGGCAGGTCTAAAATCAAACGGTTTAAATAAGCATAAGAAATGTATCCATTTTTAATACTATTATTATTGGTCGTAGGTTCTACCATTATTTGCAACATTGGTAACAAAAAAACACTGTTAGGCACTTCTCACATTACGCAATTTATTAGCTACGCGACTGCGATGCAATCCCAAAATTCTATGTATCTGACACTTTTGACTGACAGGAGTCGCATCGTAGACGCGTCTCCTGTCAGTGAAAAGTCAGATACATACAAATTTTGGATTGCATTGCAGGCGCGTAGCTCATCAATAACGTTGTATGAGAAGTGCCTTAAACTATTGATAGTGTATCGACGAGGTGACTGCTACTTAAAGAGTAATTTTTCTTCGTTTTTAACCATTTTACCATCACCGAAATTATTTTTTGTTTTTTTTCTTTCAAATGAAACCTAAAAAATTAGCCTTAGTCACCAACGCATCTTCAACATTGTATGAAACATTAAACAAACAATAATATAATGTCAACAAACCGTCGCTATTGGGCAGCGTCTGGCTCTGCGCGCTGCTGGTGCTGCTACTGCGCGTGCTCTCCGACGACCCGTCCGTCTCGTCCTGTCACATGCGCTTCCAATTACCACCTTATTACTACACACATACGGTTCACTATTGTACCCTCGTAGCGACATACTTACGACATATTGGCTATCAATCTTTTTGTTTGATATACGTATATTATGGAGGTGATTTAAAGTACTGATACAATAGCTAAAGAGGATTAAATTAAAACTAAATCGTACAGAGTCCAACTACTTTATGCAGTGGTCAAATGGACCCCACAACTTTTTTCACATTTATGAATCTTCATAATTCAAGTACTTTTTAACAACCGACTTGAGACAAATTTTAAGTTTAAACAAAATATTTCAGAACTCTTTAATTATTCCTCTATTATATCTTATACTCGGTATGTTCTTTTAAAATATTTGTAGTTCCAGCTTGTTTTAACTAATATATAATTAGTGCAATTGTAAATTACATAAGTGTGTTATTTTATTAAATTCATGGTGGTGTGTGACTTTAATAGCGCATAATTAATACACATCCTTAATTTATCAAACGCATAGTAACAAATACATAAAACTACATATTAACACAAACATACATACATGCAGATTAGCTACAAACTTACAGGCTAACAAGCAAACATATAACTACAAAAGCAAGAGCTCAAGCAAACATTAGTGTGGCCAAAACAGTTTCCCTACATTAACAAGAATTACAGACTAAAACAACCTGTGAAAATGAAGATTGATGTAAACTTTGTATGAAAATTATTTATTTCCTTTTAATGTTTTCTTGAAGGAAAGTTAAGTTCAGATCACTTGAAGCACAACATTTTTATAAAGTATTATTATGATAGAAGACCTCGCCACTGAGGCCGCAATAGATAAATGATCGCATTCACCAATACAAACATCATTAACAACTTCAAATGAATAATTCACCGAAGAAATAACAAGGTTCGTTCTAACTACAATCAAATTACAATTATGGTTTTCGATAATAACAATAATAATCCGATGTCCGGTAGATGTCCTGTGAAAATTTCGGAAAATCAGACGTTCATAAAGCTTGTAAATGTGATTGCTAACATTGATTGCGGCTAAGAACGAATATAAAAGGAAATCCGAAAGATCAAATCTTACAATTCAACGTACAATCAGACCCGCCGAAAACGGGCGTGCAAGGCGAACACCGCACGCGGGCGGCAAATAGAAAGATCATAAATAAAAATAAATAGTAAAAATATTGCCAGTATCTATAAATTGTTATTATTTCAAAAACTAGAAATATATCATCACATTCGTGGCTCTAGAGACATATTGTATCAACTTTTTAATTTTTTTTCTACAGTTTAAACCTAGGGAAGACCTAAGAGTTTTAAATAAGAAAATGTAAAAATAAAATGAATTAATCCACAACCGTCTAGGTACAAACTTGACATACAAACAATACATGACATACAAAGAACTTTCTAAACACAAACAAGAACTATTTGAAATTTTATAGTATATTTAGCAACCTGATATAAATCTCGTGATACCAGTACAATATTATTAGGATTTACTCAGAAAATACTCATTACAGTTTTCAAATAGTAAAATATACAATATAACAGTAAAACACTAGTTTGATGAAAACCTAATAACAATATTGCCTTAGCGCCATAGACACACATCCGCGGCGAATCATCAGCCGCGAAACCGCTGCCATCAAGTGTAGTTTGACGTATGTCACGTATGTCACAAATCGAAGAAATAGCTGAACAGACAGTTTCGCTTCTGTCCGCCTTGTTTTACAACGGACAAGTCTTTGCGAAACTATTGCACTTTCGCTGCTACTGTTTCGCACCGGAGGTGTGCTATGGGCCTAAAAACTTTTTCATATTTGAACCAAAGTAACTAATGGGAATAAACCGCAAAAAAAAGTCTCATTAGTCCTACGGTAGGACTGTTCAGTGGGACTAATGGGAATGAACCGAAAAATAGGTTTATCGCAATCTTTCCTATGGTGACTGATGATTTCATTTTATCAATTAGGTTTTCACTCAAATCAAGCCTTAACTCACATTGTAACAATTTTGAAACAGATTTACAATGTTGTTTTTTTTTTTTCAAAATTGTTCCAATGAAACAAGTAGCATTAGTGTACTTAAACAATTCGACTCTAGCGCCATCTGTGAAGTCTAAAGTGTTAGTTGAAAGCATTTAGCATGTTGCAAGGACGTCACAAATGCCTATGGTCCCTGTGCCCTTATCATAGATACAGAAATTCGAATAAACAATTTGGTATATCCTGTGTACAGTAAGGTCATTATGACTCGGCCGATCTGAATATAGCTACGAGTGGTTGCGCAGATGTCGATTTTAAGGCCAAAATGGTGGTAGGAGGCGGGGAGTGCGGGCGGTAGGATAGGTACGCCAATACGAAGTAGCGCATCACACAACACTGTCATGGCCGCCGTGTTTAGATTGGTCAGTTACTCTACCTGCGCAAACATCTCGGAAAATCTCTCATCTCGTTCAGATCGGCCGAGTTATAATGACCTGACTATATAATAAAAATACCACTAAGTTTGGATATAGTTAAAAGTAAATCTTTAGTAGATCAAAACATCAAAAATAGTTAAGATTTGGATAAAAAATTTTGGAATCAGCCTCAAATATGATGCCGCTCTGTTGTGACGTTTCATGCAAATGGGTAGAAATATACGTTTGGCGATTACCCATACCCACGGTAAAAAGAGAAGATATAGCATATTATCTTATATCAATATAACTACTATGAATTTTGATATACTTTTTTACAGCTCTCTGGATCTATGATGTAGTAGAAAATCGCCCAGAAGCACATCAGTAGCAGTGCCAAGCGGGTGAAGGGCAATGTATAAACAAGGTAGTATGTAATGTATAAATAATGAATAACTCAAATTGGAACGTCTTATTCAACTCAATAAAGCATCACATAAAGTTAAACCTGAAGAAATAACAATACTAAAATTCTTAATTATGTGACCGAATTGAGATAAACAAGACGTCCCAGTTACAAACATAATTTTATTGATAAGTAATGATCACTAGCGCAGTATATTTGTAAAAATGCACCTCAAAATACGGTTATAGGAATTTTGTATTTATTTAATGACACAATTGATATCATAAAGATGTAAATATTTTGGGGATTATATAAAACTAGCTTTCCGCCCGCGGCTCCGCCCGCGTGGAATTTTGTTAGGTATATAGCGTATTTTTACTGAACTCGACAGTGCTTTTCTTTAGACTTATTTTAGAAAAAAAGATTTTTCAGGCTGAAATCTTATTACAACTTCAATTTAATATCGAACAAAATCGCCCATGTAGTTTAATATTTGCTGCTTTCCCTTCATAAGAAAGTCCAACTCGCTCTTGGCTTGGAAGTTATTTTTCAGGAATTTGCATTTTACGATCCCGTGGAAATGTCCTAAGTAAATTTCCCGTCTCGTATAAATATTTGGAGTACTAAATCTCTATTTAATTTTACACCTACCTATATATTTTTAAGGTGATATTGAAAAAATACTGAAGCACATTTTTTAATTTTAACAAAGAGACTGGACATTCATTTTCAAGTCCCTAACTTGGAAACTAACGAAAAAAACACAAATTTTCACCCCGTATTTTTAGGGGTTGGAGGGTTAATTCGAAAAAACACTTGATTTTTTATTTACAACAAAGAGTATTTACCTATTTTCAGCTTTCTATCTTGAAAATTTTATTAAGTCCCATACAATCTTTCACCCCCCTTTTAAAGGGGTTGAGGGTTAATTATCAAAAAAATCTGATACACGTATTCATTAATTTGAAGCAAGCAACCAAAATTCAAATTTCCAAGTCACTAACTTCAATGTTGTAGAATTTTCATATAATAGTTTTCACCCCTTTCATCCCCTTCAGAGTGGAATTTCCAAAAATCCTCTCTTGGTCCCCTACACTCCCCAAGGAACATACAATACATGGCAAATTTCATGTTTCTAACTTAGAAAATGACGGACTTCCATACAAACTTTCAACCCCTATTTTACCCCCTTAGGGGTAGAATTTCCAGAAACGCTTAAATACGTATCTATTAATTTTTAATCAGTTTTACAGGAATTTGCATTTTACGATCCCGTGGAAATGTCCTAAGTAAATTTCCCGTCTCGTATAAATATTTGGAGTACTAAATCTCTATTTAATTTTACACCTACCTATATATTTTTAAGGTGATATTGAAAAAATACTGAAGCACATTTTTTAATTTTAACAAAGAGACTGGACATTCATTTTCAAGTCCCTAACTTGGAAACTAACGAAAAAAACACAAATTTTCACCCCGTATTTTTAGGGGTTGGAGGGTTAATTCGAAAAAACACTTGATTTTTTATTTACAACAAAGAGTATTTACCTATTTTCAGCTTTCTATCTTGAAAATTTTATTAAGTCCCATACAATCTTTCACCCCCCTTTTAAAGGGGTTGAGGGTTAATTATCAAAAAAATCTGATACACGTATTCATTAATTTGAAGTAAGCAACCAAAATTCAAATTTCCAAGTTACTAACTTCAATGTTGTAGAATTTTCATATAAAAGTTTTCACCCCTTTCATCCCCTTCGGAGTGGAATTTCCAAAAATCCTCTCTTGGTCCCCTACACTCCCCAAGGAACATACAATACATGGCAAATTTCATGTTTCTAACTTAGAAAATGACGGACTTCCATACAAACTTTCAACCCCTATTTTACCCCCTTAGGGGTAGAATTTCCAGAAACGCTTAAATACGTATCTATTAATTTTTAATCAGTAGCCCAAAAATAAAATTTCATGTTTCTAACTTAAAAAATGACAGTCTTCCATACAAACTTTCAACCCCTATTTCACCCCTTTAGAGGTTGAATTTCATAAAATCCCGTCTTAGTGAGCATTTACATCCTTAAAAGAACCCGCATGCAAAATTTCACACTCCTAGCACTTGTAGTTTCTGAGATTTCGTGATGAGTCAGTGAGTGACCTTTCGCTTTTATATATATAGATTTATTATAAAACCAAATTACTTTAACATTTTAACTCGTAACCGATGAGTATGAAAATTCCAATAGACGCGATAATTCACCCAGAAGAATTTCAATACCAGTGATCACCAGAATAGATAATGAATAAGGGACTAACTCGATGATAAGAGAGCGTTAAATTGACTAAAATGCTCCATTAATTAGATTCCCCCGCACACCTTCACTTTTGGTAATTAGTTCATAATATGATGGTATTAAGGCTCCTTTTTGGAATATGTATCCCATTTCTCTACTGTTATACGTGATGTGAAAAGCATGTAGGGATCCACAAGACCACTGCAAGTAGTTGTTATGCGATGTAATGTTGCGTTTCGTTCACTGACCTAACCATAAATATTGCTCCAATTCAAACTCCGCGCTGGTCCATCCGTTATGATATCAACAGTAAATTAAATCCCGGATGTTATCGACAGTGCCATTAGCGAATACAATCAAAAGTGTAACAACCCAAACGACATTAGAAACCCACACTCTCGACATACACGTAAATCTGTGTGACGTCACGTCCGAAACCACGGTTCTTACCTCCGAGGTATCCGAGTTGGCCGTGCGGCGGCGACGCGCTGTGGGCGAGCGCCGCACCGGCGTGGCGCCCCCTGTCGGCGTGCTAAAGTGGTTCTCGTCGAACGTCAGCGACGCCGACAATTCTTCCTCCATCGTCACCATCGACACTTCATCTCTCTCATTCTCCACTACACCATTCTCCCTTTGAACTTCTCCAGTCGCAACTTCCGTTGCAGCTTCAGCGTCTACTTCTGCTCTATTAGCCTCGGATTGAGCTGCATCGTTAGTGTCATTCAGTTCTCCGTTCACTTCTACGGATGCTCGACGCGCTTCCACGCGAGTCGGAGAGCTCGACTCGGCCGTCTCCCCGTCTACGTTGTCTTGACTAGTACCGTTCGCTACGTTATCACCCGTCGCTTGAGCTTCAGTATCGTCTTGTACTTGTGTTCGCGCCTCGTTGGCGCACACCACGTCGTTCTCCTCGCCTTTTTCATTATTTCTAACATTAGTATCACAGTCATTGTTTAAATTAGTAGCAGTTTCAGTAACGGCAGGATCGTGGCTGTCGGCCCCCACCGGCGATCGGTCGGGAGTCGCGAAAGGCGTGGAACTTTCTGTTGAGCTTTCCTCTCTCACTTCCCTCATATCATCCTGTTACACATTTAAATTTGAAACAAAACTTTGACAACGCTGCTTCACTGGATAACCTTAAAACATCGAAGATGCTCGATATACAATGAACCAGAGTAAAAATGGAAACGCTTCGACTAACCTAATGATACTACGTTATTAAATATAATTCCAATTGAATGATCGTGCTCGGGAAGTATTTCATTTCAATGTTTGGAATATCGTTACACGTGAAAATCTAATTACGCAAATCACAGCAAATTAAACAAATAAATGTCCATCGGAATCTCCATATGATATAATAAAGTTCTCATCTACTCAGATACTGAAAATTAAAAACATAACATTAGGAACCTTACACAACGGTAAATGTTGACGGTATTAGGAGGTCGATAATGTGATGACTGTTAAGATAGCAAACTGTGTGCTTAGGAGACTATGTATGGAAGTAGCAAATGAGATGTTATTGCACAATATTAGTCTTATTTAGAAAAAACGGGTGCAATAGTTAAAGGCAGGCGCTGTTAGAGTACCTAATTGTATTGTTAATACATTAATTACCTTTAAAAATCTATTCAAAATAATGTAGCAGATGCAGTATGGTAATAGTAAAAGTTATTGTTTCGTAATCGAATTATTACAATATACAAAATGTATATTCTACTAACATACCTCAAGAGAAATTACAGGAATTAATTAATTATAAAGCAACTTGAACGGAATGGGAGACGTAAATACTTGTTAATTTTATTTCTGTGCTTCAATTTACACGTACGACCATACTACATGTCATAAAGATTAAATTAATTTGGAATAACTTATATCGCGAACTCCTTAAAGCACACAGTCGACAAACGCAATCCATAAAAATGAATGATTTAGGTTAAATTTGACTGAGTGAGTTTAAATTAGACTTAGGTTAGCTTGCGGAAGCTCATGCTGCAAATAAATTTAAACCTTATTGCCGGTATAGTTAGTAACATATTAATATTTTTTTAACTAACATTAAAATATATATACAAATTCTTCGTAATAACATTCAAGATGGAATAGATGGAGTTGCCAGTTTTTCTCTGTTCCATTAAAATATTCTTAATAAATTAAAAGTAAAAGCAAAAGAGAATTAGCATACTTATCAATTTGTTTTGTCACCTGACCATACCAACTTAAATACATGTATAAAAAAATTTTGCAAAAAAATTAAATCCCCAAACAAGTGCAAAACATAGAATATAGTTAGTCCACAATATACTCATGCATTCAGCTAAATTTGCGTCGAAATTAAAAGAAAAAACTACAAGCAAAACAAATCTAAAATAGTATAAGACAACACTTGAAGTGTTGCATGAAACTGTTTATTAACTTGCACACATTAAAAAAATATATACGTTATGGAATTAGTAAACAGGCATGCAGACTGAAATATGTATTTATTTGTCATTTGATAACTTTTGACCGTCTTGACCGGTCATACATCATAGACAACAAGATTATTTTACGAAGGTGGTTCGCAGTACGCTGGGATCTTAAAAGCGGCGCTGAATTCTTAATTCATTTCTAAAATAATTCTAAAAGCATCGATACCATATTTGTGGGAGATAAAATAATTTTGTGTTCGAATTTCTTTTTTTAACGCTGCATGTATTTTATTTGGATTTCAAACATTGATTTCCGGTTACAAAAATAAGTTAAAGTATTAACGGAAATAGTACTGCTTCCGGTACAAACGGATACAACTCCCCGCCATTGACGAGCAAGCCTTTATAAACGCTCGGAGCGCCACAGACGGCTCAGAAGTTGTCCGATCGCGGGCACGGCTCCACACGGAGCTCTGAACTGTCAGGTGACTATGTTATTTCTATTTTACGTTTACACTGTAAATTACATTGTTAATAATTAAAGATATTATTATTATGCTATTGTAATGCCGTCATGCTAATGTTGCTATTAGATACCTAGTTTACGAACTGCTGAAATAAACATTGCTATATAGTATTGACTGTCATCACTGATATTTATTTGCGTGAATATACTTATTTATGTCTATTTGCGTGTTTAATTAAAACCATCTCCCACATCAGAAGTTGGGATAAAGAACTCACTGTGGGTTGTCAGTATTTCAGGTTTTCAGATAACTGGATCCATAAATGGCAAGTGAGTTGCCATGTGCCATTTCATCTCACATGACATGGATGGAATGTGGCGTCGAATTTTGGTAAAGCTAAGTAAGATGGCGAGTATGGGTATGGCATTATTTTTATTCCATTACGTCTGAGGTGATACAATTTCATTGCTTAAATTTTAATTTTTGTATAACTATATTGTGTGTGTGTAGTTTATTTGATAATCGTGAGTGAAAATAAAGACATCAATTTCCGGTGATAAAATCCTTTAACGCAGCTCCGTAATTAAAACAAATCGCTCCTCATTGTAATCTTATTTTGATGTTTAATCGCTGAAAAACAAAAGAAATCGTTTTTATTATGACCTCTATGTTTTTATTATGAAGGGAAAGTTACACCCTTTGATTTTAGTGTAATTTAACCAAGTATTATAACATCGGAACACACTTTTATCATGCGATCATTTTGTTGAAGTTTAACGTGGGTAGATTTGTGGTTAGTTTGCTAGAATGCCCAAGGGCTAAGTATCATTTGAAGTGTTGTGATATAAAAAGTAAATTTGAGTCGAGTAATAGTGATGAATCTTAGTTCGGTTGGTCGGGTCCAAGTTAGACCACGGAAGAATCCGTGCGACCCGTGAATGACTCTATCGGCCGTAGTGAGTTCGACCGTACCAGTAGTTATTTCGTAGTCGTAGCCCAGTAGAAATCGGTGTCTCTCGAGGAAACTCGAGTAGTCCGTGGGTGCGCGGTGTGCGTTTAACTCTGGCGGAGGTCGTGGTCTATTTAGACCGTATCGTGTAGCAGCAGGAATGCTGTACACGTGCGATCCACGAGATGGATATGCGTACTGTTCGGCGGGAGAGCCGTGGCGATAGAGGTCATTCGTACTCGGAAGTTTCAGTTTCAATAAACTTTAACTTGTTATTTTGGTAGAGTACGCGTACAGTTTTGGTTATGATAACGACGATGGTACTTGACTCATGGCTGTAGAACTTACGTGTAATGAATTAGTGGCGATTTTGTTATCAATGTTGTTTTGCAATCCATTTGTGATTTGGTTACAATAATAATTAATCTACGTTCATAAAATTGTTAAAGATAAAGGGGGTACATAGATTAGATTTTGTAGTCTGGTCGAAAAATAAAAACAAACGTTTTAAAGTCAGGCATTTTATTATGCATTCCGTGTTGGTAGAATTTTTAATTGATAACGAGATATGACGCACAGTGCAGTGACTTTTATCAAACTTGTAATGTTCGTGATAGTTATTTTAGTTTTTGATAATTTGGTGCACCGCTTATCGCTGAAAAGGATTAATTGGAAAAAAAAAATAAACACACACAAAATGGTTGCTTTATTTGTGCTCAACTTGACGAAGTATTTATTCCATTTATCGAGTACCTACAACGATAATAAAAGCCTACAACAATAATAACAATAAAAGCGTAAGCTAGTTTTTAAAAAGTGAACGGTTTGGTTTTTCATTGGTGACGTCGATCGAATTAGTTACTCATTAGTTCACGTTGTTTTAAAAGTGAAACACAATACAATTTTCAAAGTTTTATTTACTATGTGACAAAATGTTTTCGAGTAATCTCACTATAGTGACATTTATCGAGCCATTAATTAAAAAAAAAGTGTTCGATTTCAGCTTATTTTGTTGCGTCGTTTTAAAAGTAAATCACATTTTATTGTTTTGTGTAGTACTCTAAATACCCGCGTAGTTCATTATTAATTTTAAATATTGTGTGAGCGTTATCTAATGATCCAAAACATTGTCGTTAGTTATTACAGACGAATTAGTTGGATTCTTGCCCGCTTTAGTCACTATATTTTCGAAGTAAATAAAGTCGATTTACGTCGGATTTAAGCTGCGTTTGGGAGGCGATTCTAGGTTATAAGGAGCTGGAGACCGGGACCTTGTCTGGTACCTGTCTGGAACCAAGGGTGACATCGCCTTGTTGTGGTAACATGAAACAAGGTAAAAGTGAAACGGCGTTTTGGTATGATAAAGTTTTATTTTATTACATCTGGTGTTGGAGTTTTAAAACTTCCATTTTTATTTCGTTCCTTGTGAAAATATAACCTTTTCTTGTGTCTTATAATATTAGTGAACAATGACAAAAGATAACAATTAAGATATCGGAGGTTTTGTATAATTGTTGTTGTTGTTAAATAAAATCTTTCGTCATTTTCTATTTGCTGGAAAAAAAAAACAATAGCAGTTTGTGGAAGTTTAGTGAAATTTTTAATTAAAGTAGCAGTTGGATACAATCAGTTCCCTAATTATTTTATTTACAAGTGCAGCACACTTCGATTGGTTTTAATTTGCCTTGTGAAACCAATGAGTTTAAAAGTAATCTCACATGTGACGATGCAATGTGCATCGTTCTGTTTTCAGATAAGTTTTCGAGGATGCACAGGCAGCAGCACACGCAGGTTACACATGTGTTGTCTGGAGCCGAATCGACGGCTGCGTGCGTGCACTCGTGGGCTTCCTGGAGTTCATTCGTGTGACATTGAAGGAGGAAGCTCTGGTAACTGGCGGCCGCAGATCGGACGCAACGAAACAGGTGATCTGTATCGTCATAATATTTGTATTCTGATAGCTTAAAGGAGAAATGAATTAAAATTTGTTTTCAAGACGTAATGTTCATTCAATTTCAAAGATTTCTTTATTTTTGACATTTAGTTTTCGGTCAACTTGTCGAACGGAACTTTTGAAATTGTAATTGAATGGTGTTGTTACTTTGAAAAATGTATAGCCCTTAGCTATGTATACGGTTTGAATGTTATTTCTGGACAGAAGTACTGATTGTACTTGAGTACCGTTCGATAAGTCAACTTGTTTGAGAAATGATAACTTTTTAAGAAAAGTAGCTTTTATGAGAAACGTAGAGTTTGTTTTGGATTAATCCTTGGTGACCAGTTAATTTCTTTTGAGTAAAAGCTATTATGTTTTGAGCTGACTAAAAATTAAAAATTATGGGATTAAATCTGGAGAAAGTCCACTAGTTAATGTGATAGGATAAATAAAGCGACATGTCGAACAAACCTTTTTAAGATTATTTTTGATAAAAGCTGGTTTTATGGATATTTTTGATATCATCTGGGTGGTTACATGCGGAGGTAACTGGATAGAGGTTGCCTATTGGGTTGATACTTATGACTGGATGGAGGTTATAAGTGTGATGATCAGGTGCAGATGGAGGTCAGGGTACGAGCACTGCAATATTTCAATGAGCTATCTATTATTTGAATGAGTATGGGTGTTGATCGACATGTCAGCTTTGGCCTTTGAGAGAAATAATCTGTTATGATTTCATTAAAAGTAAAGACGAAATTTGAGATTTTGAGAATGACTTTACAGTAGGTCAGGAAGGGCCGAGCTTTAAGAGATGCTTTCGTTTGTGTTTATTGTTACAGTTAAATTCCGACACCACAGCTGATCGAGTCAATCAGTTTTACGACGACTGTACGACGACGTATTGCGTTAAAAGTTAAAAGCAAGCCGCGTTAGTGATAAATTTGGTAATTTTGCTCTAAACAAGTGTTGCAATGGTATGAAGTTTGTTCTGCCGTTTCTTCGACACCGCAAACAGCGCGGCGGGAGTGTAAGAATTAAAATAAAAACTTGGCGTTCAATCAAAGAAATTTTAAATCTAAAAACTTGTTGTTCAAATTAAATTTGTAGTCTCGTTTAAAATTAGTAGCTTTTGCTGAATAAAATAAAATTGGAGCTTTGTTGTAAGCTAAAGTAAAAGGCATCACACGAGGACGTGTGAAGTTGTCAGAATCCAAGTAAATGAAAACGATAGATATACTGTGAAAGTTTATAAAACTGGTCATGAGCTATACGCATTACACGATAACTTGCGTATTGTAACACCCGACTTGGGAAAAGAGCGATTACTTTAGAGTAAGTTTTGTTTTTATTATTTTTATTACATTTCTGGTGTATGCATTGTGTCAGCGTAAGCGTCTGGCCAACGAACATCGTTGTCACAATCAGACACTTAGAAATGTGTTTGGCGAAATAATTTGTTTTAGGGTCATGTAAATTGAACCCATTGTCGTCATGTGATTTGGAGAAATAATTTGTTCTAGTTAGGGTCATGTAAATTGAACCCATTGTCGTCATGTGATTTGGCGAAATAGTTTGTTTTAGGGTCATGTAAATTGAACCCATTGTCGTCATGCGATTTGACTAAAATTGCTCTTATTATGGTCATGTGATTTGAACCATAGAAATATTCCCCGTGGTCATGTGAATTGAACCACTATTATGGTCATGTGATTTGAACCACTATTATGGTCATGTGATTTGAACCATAGAAATATTTCCCGTGGTCATGTGAATTGAACGACTATTTGTTATATTAAAATTGATCATTTTGTTCTCTCACATGAGAGGAATTGTACCAAGATATTAATTGTCATTTCCACATGTGACTTTGTAGATTATTATTGTTATTCGCGAGCCATATTGGCTGCTCGTCAGAATGGCCGTGTGGGAGATAAAATAATTTTGTGTTCGAATTTCTTTTTTTAACGCTGCATGTATTTTATTTGGATTTCAAACATTGATTTCCGGTTACAAAAATAAGTTAAAGTATTAACGGAAATAGTACTGCTTCCGGTACAAACGGATACAACTCCCCGCCATTGACGAGCAAGCCTTTATAAACGCTCGGAGCGCCACAGACGGCTCAGAAGTTGTCCGATCGCGGGCACGGCTCCACACGGAGCTCTGAACTGTCAGGTGACTATGTTATTTCTATTTTACGTTTACACTGTAAATTACATTGTTAATAATTAAAGATATTATTATTATGCTATTGTAATGCCGTCATGCTAATGTTGCTATTAGATACCTAGTTTACGAACTGCTGAAATAAACATTGCTATATAGTATTGACTGTCATCACTGATATTTATTTGCGTGAATATACTTATTTATGTCTATTTGCGTGTTTAATTAAAACCATCTCCCACATATTATATAATATGCAAATCATACGTATAACTTATGAAAGTGTGTTAAATATTAATTTCCGAGGTTTTAACCACGTTAGTGCCAGGCATAAAATATAACATTATTTGAAGCTTGGAAAAAGGACTTAAAGAAAACTTGTCAGCATTCTTTGTTTGGTGAGTAAGAAAAAATGTTTTATGAATCTGATCAATAAGATTGTTTCTTATAGCCTTTAGGCTTTAGGTTTTTTTCTTTTTTCGCACGGATAGTTGCTTATGGCCCTAGTGGCCTCCATAGCTTCACGCGGAATGGAAAAGTCCCGCCAAGAAAACAAAAAACAAATATCTCTCTCTCTTAAAGCCAAAGCTCATATTTACACCTGCGTAATTTTCAGCTAATTTTACCAATCGTTATTTTTGTTGTAAATTGTTGCAAGCTTATCATATTTATAGTATTATTAAGTAATGGGTTTCGACTTCGCATTGTAATTAAGTTTTAATTTACATTGGCAGGAAGCATTTGAAAGGCAGGCGTGTATTATGAGTGCTGCATAAATATGAAGATTTCACACAATTTCCAGAACTAAGATATACAAGAACAAATGAATACCAAACTGGCATTGCGACAAGCAAAAGCAATGCAAACTTGAGCTAAGTATGCGTCAAATTCAATACAAGAGAAAAACAATAAAGTTCAATCTCTAACTGACCGCAACTTTTTCCAACTATAGCGGAGAATGATGGTAAATTAAAAAATAACTTCTACAATTGGATACTGCTTCAAAATAAAATTACCCTACGTATGCTACTTCCTATTACTCCATATTTACGCCAGCAGTAACTATCTATCAAACTGACTACTAGAGTTATTCCATTTTTATTATTTTACAATAAAATTTATCGCCGAAAGAGCAAACCATATTACTCTACCCATCTGTATATTGCATACCCGTTTGCTACTTCCATAACATAAAATTCATTTGGAGAGCTAATTGTGAACGTTCCATATGAACTCTGTCAATAAACATGCATCTAAAATAAAATCAAGGCTTTCTACATACAAGGAAACAACTTTCAACTCTATATACTAATTCACAGAGTTCATATTACTACAACCCGTCGAAACAGAAAAAAATATGTATAAACAGCTGCAAGTTGAATTTAACCTTAAACATTAAAACAATCCAGAATCGTACTGATCACTTTTATCCGACAGATTGACAAAAAACTATTTCAAACAACATAAAAAAATTGTAGCAGACTCGTTCAACGGTTATTTTTAAAAAGTCTGTAAGTATATTATCCTACTATGATCTCTGTAATACCAACATACGGGTTAAGCTGTGCTGTGCACCATCAATTGACAGTTTTCATGCGTACATCTAGATGCAGCGCCACTTTATAGGATTCTATTGGACTATTTCGACGAATAATTATGTTTCTTTGCTTTTTGTCACTCTCACACTGTCTCTCTCACAAACTCTTTCTCTTGCTATTATAAAACGATGCCACTTTGTATCTACAAAATGATTAATCACTACCATTTGTATAACAAAAATTTCTATGACCGTTATGTCATAAAATATGTGAGCGGTGGCGGTGGCACTTACCTCTCACCGTTTTTAAAATGCCTACTACTTTAAGAGTACCTAAAACCTTAAACAGTTTCGACCAATATAGATAGATAGATAGATTTAATCATAAGGACGTAAGTGCAAGTAACACTGACATGGCAAAGTGCGCCTTACGCTATGGTGTCAAGGTATAACGTTGGTTGGTACCTGGTGGTAAACCGCCTACTACTTTAAGAGTACCTAAAACCTCAAAGAGCTTCAACCAACATAGATACGATTTAATCATAAGGACGTAAGTGCAGGTTAAAATGACAAGGCAAAGTGCGCCTTACGCTACGGCATCACGGTATAATATCGGTCGGTACCTGGTGGTGGTTGGGTTCAACCAACATAGATACGATTTAATCATAAGGACGTAAGTGCAAGTAACACTGACAAGGCAAAGTGCGCCTTACGCGGTGGTATCAAGGTGTAATATCGGTCGGTACCTGGTGGTGGTTGGGTGTGGTGGTTGGGCCGGCGTGCGCGTGGTCCTCGTCGGCGGAGATGTGGAAGCGGCGCTGGAACTCCGTTACGGCGGTCTCCATGCGCTCCGCCTGCGACTCCGTGCTCATGTTACGGCTGTGGACACGAGGACTTTCAATACGGATTTATGGATAAATTTATTGTTTACATAGGTAGTATTGGTGCTCTCCTACATCCCCGAATAACATACCTACATGCAGCTTGTTGCATTCAGTAATTTAGGCAAAGATTTAACAATAATAATAAATAATAGATATGACCTTACCATACTTTAGGAACACAAGAACAACTGAGATGCATCACATACATGAAGTTTTTTGGGGGCAGCAGCGAATGGTGCATGTTGCTTACATTTAATTCATTTTAGTTTTTAAATTCGCAATATAATACATTATTTTGGCTTTCAGTGCCTTCAAAAATTGTTCTAATAATAGAAGAAATACAAATAAGTTCATAGGAATCACATTTTGCATGTAAATTACTAATTATTTTCACTATTTTTAAAACAATCATTTAAAATGATTTCTGACACCTGTATGTGTTTTCAAATATAACAATCAAATTCCATTGCGCGCCAACTTGACGCACATAGGGATAAGGCGCGAAAATTTATCGGAACCGCAGGGCCTATCTATTTTTTTTAATCTCTGACATTAGGATGTGCGTTATCTGTCAGTCAGTGAGTCGACAACGGGAGAGTTATATATAATTTATAATTATATTAAATGCAGATACTAACGTGTAGCTGGGCCGCTCCCACTGCGTGGAGCGCTCGATGTGGTTGACGTAGTAGGTGCGCCCGTTGGCGTCCTGCCGCTCCTCCCAGCCCGCCGGCAACGCGTCGCCGCCCACCACCTGACACACACACACACGTACAGTCATCTATTGTAGTATTGGGTGATACGGGAGTGTCGTGCGATGTACACGTAAAATCGCTTGTGCATTGAATACTATTAAGGGCTCATATTATACCAGATTATACCAAAGATGGCAGATATTGTACCAGAGATGGTCAGTATTGTACCAGACCACAGATGGACAAAATGTAATCATGATTACCGATTACAAATACATCTGAGGGCATGGAAATATCCCCACGAACGCCTTTCGAGAAAAGGGCATCCATAATCATGATTACATTTTGCCCTTCTTTGTAAAAAGTGCGCAAGGTTTGGCTACATTTCGTCGTCGTTCACTTCATATGGGAACGTTACGTTGTTCTAACATTCAACATTATTAAACAAAATGTAAGGCAATCAATGATTTTCTAAGAAAACATTGAAATTGATACAACAAACATTCAGGTTATTCACATATTGCTTTTTAAAGACTTTTTTAGAAAGCCCATGTTCCCACGATATTGGTCCCTCTCTTTAAAAAGTCCACACCTTAAGCAGTCCCAGAAAAAGAAGAAGCGGCAAGGAATTCCCAAGACGAATAGTTAGGTAGTGAACCATACAGTAGGCCAAAACTTTAAGTAGGTATGGCGATATGAATATGACACATACGTCATACGATGATGTCACGTGAAACCTAAATCACGCTATCGAAGTTATCCACAGCGCATGCCTATACACATAAAGTATTCGAGCTCAGCCGATCCCCAGCCATGACACCTCGCCTGGCGGGAGATCTCCCCTTGCTAAACTGGTGACCCCGTTGCTATGTACTATTACTTTTTACTAGAGTTTGAACAATCTTAACTATATCAAAAATAAGCACAAACTATAAACACTTAAAGCTATTTACAATCCGATTGTCCCTATATTTTTATGTCAATTGGAATCAGCCCGGCATTAACTCCAAGACGCACATAGAATCATTTAGAAACACTGTGGTAACGGTTGCCATACATGTCAAATTGTAAGTAAACCAGAAACGTGAAATATCTTATTGCCGTGCGAAATACAGCACAAGTTATTTTATTGATTTTTATTGCAAACCCGTAAATGGCTACTAAACAAAAACCGTTTTGTCAATACCCATTTATATACATATATGCAGATATACATGCAGCTTCAGATATTACAGTCTTTAGTGATATCTGATAGAGTTGAAGCAATAAAAACATTGTAAACCTACAGTTGTCTGCAGCTGGGCCGCGTCCACCAGCTCCCAGTCATCGGGGCCCACAAACGACGGGGCCGAGGACACCTAGCCGGGCAAAACTCAACTGTATGCCAATGTAATAAGGTACAATGTACACTACACCTGGGTTTACCGACTAGTTACCCAACAATTTTGCAAAACAACTCAATTACCTACTCAACAGATTTTGCAAAAAAGTAAAAAGCTGACGCAATCTTATAAGTGAAATTTTGACACAACTTTACAAAGACGCTGTAATAAAACACTAAACTTTTCCAACAATCCATAATTGATAAAATAAATGTATAATCTACTTACGCTAGCTGATTAAAAAGCAAATCAAAACTACTAAAGCATTTATTAGTAAAACTTACCTTGTATTATTGCACGTTTTGAGAACTTAAATGCAGAATTATGTGAAGCATTTTTCATGCATATTTTACGTTTTTCATGACGCATGTAATCCGTCTCTAATCATTATTATATCTTATACATATTAGAAACATATTTATAGCTGAGTAATATCAGACCGAACTAATCTTATCGTGACTTAAGATCTTATTGTACAAATTATGACTGCGCGATTTATTGGGAAGATAAAAATGTAAAGTGAATGAATGTTTTTAAATAACGTTTTGTAATACTCGTAAAAGCATGTCAACGAATTGAAAAACCCCATAAAATTCTAGACGGGATTAGTGCTAAAAGGATGCTGTTTTTGTCAAACATAAAGACTTTTTATAAGTATATTATTCACGTAAAACTTTATGACCGACTGTGAGCTTCAACTCTCATGCGCCAAAAGGGAAAGATTTTATAACATGTTTTAGATCAAAGACAAGGAAAATGGCCAAATGTATTCATTGTTACTGATTAAGATTATATCTGGAAACACCACAATGCACTTCTGTGAGAACGCTCTTGTATCTTTTCTCGAAAGCCACTTGCAGGGACTTTTCTGGGCCTCCGGATATAATCATAATCTGTAATCATCATACAAAGCTATAAAATCTCATCCTTAGGCCTCTGCATCGAATCTTGCGGGCAGAGGCCTAACACACGTGTTTGTAGGCGAAGCCATAAGGTATGGCGCGAGAACTAATCGTCCAAACATCGATACATCCACCTAATCGATGCATCGACTAACTTGTGCACCGACGCCCCCCCCCCCCCCCCTTAAGCCACGTACTCACCGGCGGCACGTTCCCGACGGCGGACGCGGGCGCCACGAGCTCCCAGTCGTCGGGCGGCGCGCCCTCGGCCCCCGCCTCGCCCACGCGGCCCACCAGCGCGTGGTACACCTCGATGTAGCCGCGCACCCGCGACCGCGCGCTGGAACGTGTAATAATAAATAATAAACGCTTCACACACAGCCCCACACTAGGATTCCCTGTGTCGTGGGGGCCATGGACAACACACAACACAAGGACACACACCCAGACCGAGAACGGAAATTTTTCATCATTCAAATTTCCGCCTCGCTGGGGATCGAACCCAGGAGCCTCGGAACAGCGATTCGGCGTGTTAACCATTGCGCCGTCCGGGTCGTCAGGATGGATCGTATGGATGGTTAGTTAGTTAGTTGGTTGGTGTTGGTGGTGGGACTCGACGCTTGTGAGTTCATAGCTTTACGAGATTTACATCACTGCAGTTTTGTAGTATGTATCTCTTTCTTTGAATGCACGAATGTACGAAGAATTATACAATTAATATTTACATGTATAGTATTGCATATGGCAATTTAAACAATTCCCATAACCAATCACGAGACATATACTGTACTTCCTTTAAGTATTGTTAGATTTACTGATTTACTATGTAAGTTACTTTATTATATTGATTATAATTATTTGAAAAAATCTACAGTGCGCATACCTACTAAGACATCCAGCAAATTCAAAATATCAAAATAAAAACACGCCAATCATGTGCCGCCTTACCTGCGTGTAAACCAACTAAATAACATCAATATTTTGATTATTTAATGAAAATCAGTATTATATAAGTTATAAACATAAAATAGAAATTAGCAAAAATAAAAAATGTCCATTATGTTTAAGCAGTTCTATAAATGCTTG
Source organism: Hesperia comma (assembly GCA_905404135.1). Classification (NCBI taxonomy): domain Eukaryota; kingdom Metazoa; phylum Arthropoda; class Insecta; order Lepidoptera; family Hesperiidae; genus Hesperia; species Hesperia comma. The sequence continues at coordinate 977,463 of FR990031.1, forward strand.
AAAAAAATGTGCAGCAGTGCCTCATAATAAATATTATAATATGTAGAGTGTATTATTGTGTATTTATTTATTAATACAAAGTAAAAAGCGAATCCCTCTCGCACGTGCCTATTTCAAACAGGACAAAATTGGAAACAAATACAAAATGAATCATTTTGCGCAATAAATATTATTTTACAACGTCAATTCGTTATCGCACGTATGAAAGTTTTTAGAACCGATTTTAGCTAATACTCGATTATCTTTTTCATAATTTTATTGTTATATCAATTATTTCCTATCGCAACCTATCAGCTCTTAATGATCTTTATAATGATGATCATTTGAATAATGTCTACACGTATCCAACAATCAACTTATTATTACAAAGACAATCGAATATCCTTTAACATCGATTAACAATCGAAACATGTAAACAACATTTAAATATAGAACAAAAGCGACACCGAGCGGAATCAATTCAAAAAAATTCAAAAAAAGAACAAAATAAAAACAGACCACAGTGCTCGAATCTTCAGCAGCCAAAAAAGAAAAAAAAAATCACCGCATGCAGCGCAACTACTTACACGGACCTGCGGGGCCGCAAGGGGTACTTAGTGACGGCGGGGCGCGCGCTCGCGGCGCTCTCGGACGGCGCGGACGCCAGGGGTATCTCCACCATGCCCAGGAAGTCGTCGCGCGTCAGACGGTTCTCGTCGAACACCTGGATTAACAGCTTCTGCTCTGCCGGTTTCACCTGTGGGTCAGATGGTTTCTTTATGTCATGGTAGTCAACCTCATGTTACGTTTGAAATCCAGTTTCTTTTCAGAAAAAGTGGTATGGTAGGTATATTTTACAACGGTATCGAAATCATGTACAGTGTTGCAGTGGATTTTACAAAGCTAAAAATTAGAAGAGGATAACTTATTCCATTAATACGTAAGGTTCAAATGCCTGGTAAATTATGTTGAAAAGCAGTTGTGTATTACTACAAACCGCTTTTCTATTAGTATGGCGCACACGCTCGCATTATTATGCTAACTTGCAAGGTCGGACCTTCACAAATGATGATGAGAATTTTTTGACAACTGCATCCTATTGATAGATCTCAAAACTGTGACAGTTCGTGCAATGTCTTAAGCCTCAATTCCCACTGAAAGAGAAGCGATTGGATGCACCATCCTGTTGCAGTGCGAATTGTAGAGTTGCAAATTCATTTATAACATAAAGTATGACTTTAAATTTTAGCCTCAACAAAGAGAAACAAAACTCACCCTGAATACAAACTCCTGATTCCATACTGGGTTCAGAGTCTGAAACAATAAAATAAATCCATAATTTGTATTATTCTTTAATAAATTGCATTACAGTTACTTAACTTATTTTATAACTATTACAATTAACGTTTATTGATATTTCAAATTTAATTGCTGTTAAATTGTCATATTTTTTTCTATCATTTTGATGTCATAATCACTTACATTAATATTGCTGAAAATTTTAAAGCCCAAAATAATTTCCATATTATTTTACACAATTTTAACTTTACCATATAAAATTTTCCAATGACCTTACAATACTGTCCTTTTCCTCTTACAATAACTTCTGATGTCGAATAAGATTATCTTATTTAAGGTACATTCAACATCACCTTGTATCCTGAGGACAGTACCCTCGTAGCCGCGATACTATAAATCGATCCTCTTGTCGGAAGTTAAATAATGTCATTATCGGGTATCGTATCCGAGCGCTCGGCGAAGCAATGCCGACCTCGACCGTGTCGCCTACTCGCGACCTTATAAATTCGTAAGTCAATCGTGAATTAAATACCTGCATGGGTCGCCAATATCATCAACGTATTCTAGCTCGACTCATAGTCGAACTCTATCACGTATCCCTTTACGATCAGATCACAGGTGTTTTGCATTTTTGCGTTATTAAAACAAAGATAGAAAGAAACACGTTATCCAAGAAATTGTTTTTTGATGATTGTATTGAGAATTTATCATTTATCAAAGATAAAGATAAGTTAATACAAAAAGAGCGATCGTTAAGCGCCGTAATGGATAGAAAGATTATAAAAACCGGCCTTGGTGAACGTTGAGGGAACACCAATGACGTCATGGTGCAGGCCAACCCATGTCTCGATATAAAGAAACATTTTGTAAATACGACTCTATCTTGTAGCCTGGCCCCAGAGTTGGCCCTCAATTTACTCACATCAAAATACTGTATTCCACTAAAAACATTGGTACTTAGGCAGGTGTCCCACCGCGGGCGAGTGTGCGAGTGAATCCAGGCTATTTATTCGCTCAAGACACGTACAAAAGATATGATCACAGATATGACATTCCGTTAAACAAAAGAGACACGTATTCGCTGACTGTTCACACCGCGGGCGAGTACTCGCTCGCATGTGCATCTCTTTTGTTTACATGGAATGTCATAATTATCCCATATAGTCTAAGATCCGAATCTAAGTCGACATTCACCGGGTTGATAATAGAATCAAACTTATTTTATAATAAATTTCGTATCTTAGAAAATATATTAAAAATGGATTGACAACAAAAATCCTGGACAGAATATTTTTTATTATTTTTTAAAAAATAATTTTTCAAAAATATTGCATGATGAAGATAATAATAAAATTTTATACTGGATTTAAAGTATAGAACATATAGAAAGTGCAGACTATTATCAAATCGAGTGAAAAGTAACTAGTATTGACATACCTGTTTATACCTGTCTACCCAGTAGTTCGTCCAGGTAAATAATAGTCTACCCTAAGTCTGCACATTCTATATGTTCTATACTTTAAGTCCAGTATAAAATTTTATTATTATCTTCATCATAAGTACAACATTTTATGAAAATCATTTTTTAAAAAATAATTAAAAATATTCTGTCCAGGATTTTTGTTGTCAACCCATTTTTAATATATTTTCTAATATACGAAATTTATTATAAAATAAGTTTGATTCTATTATCAACCCGGTGAATGTCGATATAGATTCGGATCTTCTACTAATAGCTACTCGCTGCTCGCTGGCCGTCGGACACCTGCCTTATGCTGTGTTCCGAGGTATTTTTCGATAGAAAATATAAATTACAAACATTAAAATTAATTTACATAATAATATTTTTATAATGTGATAATTAGGGCCTGTAATTTTATGGCATGACACTATTCAAAATATTTTTCATGTCCTTTAGAGGGCTTTACATAATTGAATCAACTATATTGATTTTAGTATAACAATATAGTATACCTATAGCTTACGAGGAGGGTCCCAACCCTTTTGATAATACTTTATTCCTCGAATTATGATAAGCAGTTAAGACATTCTGTAGGTATAAATAAATTTTAGAGTATGCACATACCTTCTTCTTGGTTTTGGTGAGAAGTGTCTCCACAGTAACATCACCTTCAACCGTTTGGAGTTCCACACGGACATAAGGATCACTGGAAATACATAAAATATACATTATAATATATTTTGACTGTAATAGAAGAAAAATGACTCTTTGTGTCACTTATGATTGAATTTTCGGCCTGATCGGGGTTGGTCGTAAGTTTACTATGCCTTAATCGTCCATGGATCAGTATTTTCAAGCAAATGTAGAAAACTCAACTATATAGAAATTGGTATAAGGGTCATATTCCAATGACTTTCTATAAATTGAATTGGAGTGTACAGAGATGACTTGATATAAAACTTTATCTACAAAATGACAATAATTGCTTTTTACAAAAAAAAATAACCGACTTCAATCTTGATAAGTAGAGATAACTCAAAAACTACTCGCCAGATGGCGCTCAATTCAACATATAAGTGTAAAGTTCTCGTCACTACAAATTAATCAAGCCCAAACACTAGATAACTGCAGTAAATCGTTGAGGAGTTCCCTCGACTGTCTTTCGGCTTCATCAGATCGACTCCAGATTTTCATGAGATGGTAGCGTTTTAATGTACTTATGATAACATGAACAAACACACTAGTTGTCCATACAATTTTCGAAAGTTCCCCTCGATTTCTCTGAGATGCCATCATCAGATTCTGGTGTCCTTTTCAGGGGACCCCACTGCGCATATCTACTTTACAACAAAAAAAGAATTATCAAAATCGGCCTATAAACGACGAAATAATCGCTGAACGTACATAAAAAAAAGCATATATACGGTCGAATTGAGAACCTCCTTCTTTTTTGAAGTCGGTTAAAAATTAATTACTGAACTTTAGCAGATACACATTACACATTTAAAACTTACCTTGCCCCAAATATGTCTTTCTTAGCTAATGAGTACGCCCCCACTATCTTCAAACGTAGCAGGAAGCTATTCTCATCAGTCTGGAAATAAACAAACAAATACCTGTTATTTTATAACTCGAAAGATGAGCAAACCAAAAAAATATGATAAAAATTATATGTAAGTATTTTAAAGATGCAGTAATTAGGTAAAATGATGAGTCATTGACTAATGATGATAAACTAAAGACTTGGATTGCTTATAAATAAACTGTCATAATCACAACAGCACCTTACCTTAGTACCTTATAAAACACTAAATAATGTTCTACACAAGACATCTTAAATATTATCATGTGCTATCATGGAACAATTACTTTCATTACCATTGTGATTTCTTAGGCTTTTGCCCACAGAGCAACTTGAGTTGAAGCAACTATCAACTTTTTAAAAGTTTCTGTAAAAAGTTGATAGTTGCTACAACGTTTACGGTTGCCGCAATTTTATAGCAATTTGTGAGCAACTTTTATACGAGTTGCTTAATCTACGCATTTCCGGGTACAGGCAGAGGTAGGGAGGGTGTGAAATCGTCCGACGCATTGTGATTGACAGTTGCGGAAACCGGCAACTTTAAAAACCGGTATAATATTTAACAGTGCTAGTTGCGGCAATTACGAACTAACCTAGTCATCGATTACAGCAACTGAAAACTGTTGGCGATTGCCACAAATCGAAACTCAAGTTGCTAAGTGTGCGCAGTTCAATTGAAATGTATGTAAAAAGCTAGTTGCCAGTTAGTTGCCAATTGCCAGTTGCTACAATAGTTGCTCTGTGGGCAAAGCGCCTTAATTGTGCACTTGTGCTTGTTTATACCACTATTTGTGTAATTGGTTCAGTACCATTCTAATAAACAATGAAATAAATAAATTTATATACAGTACTTCCCAACATTCTATTCCCAATATCCATAATGCTCCATGTAGTGCCTAGCAACTGTCAAATAACCTATCTAAGGGTGATATTCCACTTGTCAAAAATCTTTGTCCATTACAACTTGGATCAAAGAAATATAATGACTTTGACAAATATACCAGTAACAGGGATATTTGATCAAAGATTTTCATATTTTGGTTAAACTCCATCTACATTCCTTTGAACCAAGTATAATTCGATCACAAACTATGCAATATTTTATTTTCCTCTTAAATTACCTACATTTATCCCCTAGTTTACATTTTTAGATCCTCTTTCTTTTAGGGATGTTATGGATATCCGTAACCGAAACCGAAACTATCGGATATCCGAAATAAAAATATATCCGTAACCGTAACCGCTAAAAAAGTTTCGGATAATTTCGGATAAGGGCAGAGTCTAATTAAAACCCGTTAGTTACGACAGGTTTTTGTTTCACCACTCACCATGTAAATATGGCATATTTGTTATTTTTAGTCGTAAATGAGTCAGATCAATATTTTTTGGTATCACCCTATCTAAATAGTAGGTAAGTAGGTCTCATTAACAGAGATGTTCGCATTGGCCTCATGGGAATACTAGTTCCCCATGCCCAGACACCTAAATAATAATAATAATAATATTAAAAACCGCATTAACAACCTAGTCAATTTATTAGTTAATATTGAGTATTTCATCAATAAAGTGAAGGAAAAGATTTGTACTGCGTACTAAATTAAGTTATAATTAAGGGCAAAATGCGTCCAAAATCAAGTTTAATGTGGACATTTTTTGATCATGATAAACTTCTTCTTATTATAAAAAGCATTGTAATTTCAAGTGTCCCAAAATTCTCAGTTTCCCCTATCTGACTTATTCATTGTATTACCAAATGATAACCCAGACTTGATAGTAAATAATAAATAATTAATTATAATCAAATTATTACATACTATTTTTTTACTTTAATGTAACATCCGTAACCGAATCCGAAACCGATATAATTTTATTTCTATATCCGTATCCATATCCAGATCAGAAACTCCACATCCGTAACATCCCTACTTTCTTTGCATTCCCACCATAATGTCCCTACTCAACTTACATTAGATTACATTCATTGAAAAAATTAAGCAAGTTAAATGATTATCTTATGATATCACTGATTGAGCTCATGAAGTCATTCAACATGCAATCAAAAAGGTCAAAACTGCCTCCTACCAAAATATATTATGAATTTTTGTAGGAAGAGAATTAGCCATTTAAAAACCATTGAACTTTTTAGAATTTGTCATGTGTTTGAATGTTTGTCTATTAAATAATTTACTATACCAAAACTAGTTGTTGTCCCATAGATTGTTCATAGGATAAATTTAATATACTCAGCAATGCAACGATTATGGTTTACTAAGATGATGCATATTGTAAGGTCCAACTCATACCTGAGGCACCAAGAATTGCCCCTCCCCATCAAAACAAATCTATTTACCTGGGTTCATGCGTCAATTTAGTAGGAAAACAAGATTTACATAGCGCTTTTTAAATTCTCATCTCCAATCTGCAATGTGCCTCAATCACAAGGGCAGAAAGCGGCCATTTGTGTGAGAAGAAATTAAAACAACTTCCATATCAAACACAAACTCAATTTAGATCTATAGACTCCTTCTGTAACAACACCTTCAACACTACCTAGAGCAGGAGACAAGTCTTGCCATCTCACTTGCACAAGATTTTTTTATTAGAAAATAGAAAGACTGAACTGTTGCTCTGAGTCATAGATATTCTTATTTAAAATAAGGATGTGGAAACACATCCTTGATTTTATGTACGGCAAATTTACATGTTAGTTACTTGTGTCCCATGTCAAAGACATGACAATTATTACTATTACTGAAATGCACATTGGAGCTTGATCTTGACATTTTGCATAAAGAATATGATGATAGCTATACGGAAACGCAAAATTTATTCGCATCGAAGCCTGCCTATTCAAACACAGAATATTTAAATGTTATATCAATCACAAGGACATGTTTACGTTACGTAGCGAGTGCTGTTTATTTTTTAACTTTTATACCAAAATCAGTAGTGAAGCCAACTTACACGTGAATCCGACTGCCAAGCCATCACCCATGTGAAATCACACTAATATTTATACGCAATAACAAACAATTGGAGATTCTTTTTTTGGTCCATCGGTCGGAATAACTTAAATTGACACGTTTGCTATGAGATATTCCACTACGATTCCGATGCTGCACTTAGTCCACATTAGAAACGATTGATTGCTAAGTTGTAAAACTAAAAATCTACACACCAAAACTGTTCTAAACACTACAATTCAAGAAACACACAAATAAAAAACTAAAATATCATTGAACTATCCACTGCACCGTGTGACAGACGGACAAAGTGACAAATTACCTGCCTGACAGCTGTGACTGACGCACTGTCATAATTCATGTCACCAAACTTTTTACACAATACTTTCCATTTCACGCAATCACTTCCTAATTCGTTAAAAATAAAGAAGAACTAATCGCACAAGTGCAGTAAGATAAGATTATTAAATATTATAAATTATTATAATTAATAAATAAAAAAGTACATACTTAAGTACTTACCTAGCACCAAATATTGCTTTGGTAGAAATACCTGTTAAAATATAAAATATAACTACCTATACGTAACTCTAAGTAATGGGTGTACCGATTCTGATAATGCTTTTTATATTCGGAAGCTCGTGCTTATTGTTGTGTTGTCTCATTAACAGAGAAAAATCTGACGAGTACTTTTGATTTATTCCTAATAAACCGTTGATGATATTTGCATTCTTGTTACTTATTAATGTTGAAGGCGGTTTTTTTTGTCCTATATCGTTCCTCCAAGACTGGAACTGGACATTTAATGGAAATGTAGGTACTTGTTTCCTATGAAGAATACGATTTTAAAATATAAGAATTAGGTTTTATATTTTAATTAATAATAAAAAATATTATTAATTTGCTACCTGTTAACAACTCATTTCCTTACTTAAAAGGTTCTTACTGAAATATACTGCAGGTATGTCGTACCTATAACTTTATAATTACAACTCATGATTGTGGACAATAGATAATATCATTTGATCGATCACTAAACAGAATCGATTACACCTACAAAGAGACAACATTTCTTTTTTAATTGCTACTCCCGAGTTATAAAATATAGCCGCTGGGTAATTTATTATATTTATATATTTTTGTTTGAACGCGCTAGTCTCAGGAACTACTGGTTCGAATTGAAGAAATCTTTTGTGTCGAATAGTCCATTTATTGAGGAAGGCTATAGGCTATTTAACATCACGTTATGACACATAGGAGCGGGGCAACAAGTTTCCCGAAGCGAAGTGAGAGCATCTACTAGTTTATAATATTGGTAGGATTGTGCATGAAGCAAATATAGAGGGATTGTGCCACTCGTTCACGTAACCGTTCGCTGTACCGCAAGCCCCATAAGATCTCTAAAGTTCGTTCAAGTGTCCTCTACTTGAGCTTAAGCGTGATTTTTCAATTCCTCGCTAACAAGTGACGTCAATAACGGTCACTGACCTGAGGCTCGTGCTGAAAACTAAACTAAACTTCGATTAGTACTTAGATGTGTCATTAGACAAGATGTTTGTTTAGTAACTCGATATTCAGTAGTGTAAAGTACCGGTGCTCTACCTCATTTCCTGTCATGAGTCAGCTATACACCTGCGCTTATAAACATCCGCATAAATAAGGATACGCACGCGTGATAACTATAAACTAACAAAGTCAGCAAAGTAATGATTTTAATTAAAAAAGACACTTGTATCGCGTTCGCGGGTGGCATGGACAAATTGGACAACAACCCAAATAGGTATCACATCACATCATCATTCAAAACTAACATTTATCTACCATATCAATGACTTCCTTGGTCGAGAATCAATGTTAAATAATGATAATTAAGGTAATACGGATTGGCCAGAAGGTAATAAAGTCGAGCAAACATACGAGTATAAACAGCTCCAAGAAAAACGTTTCAAAATCTTTGCTCAATTCATTTTGCTTTTTTCGATCTTTTCTGTTAGGTAAGTAGGAACTGCACTGAAGCAGTATGGTGAAATATGCTCTCGTCTAGTCTTCTTTGAGGGGAGAGTGGAGGAGAGTTTTGCTCAGAGGTAAAGACGCGACGTACTTACAAGTCTTACAACGTATGAGTATTGTACTTGCAACATACGTCGATCATTTATAGATATATTACCACGCTTAACTTAGCTTTAAGTAGGTAGAGCTACATGAAGCTATGTAACGAAATCTTTCAGCGTAATTTTTACCACATTTAAAAAAATCTGATTAACTGGCTTTTTTTATTTGTTACAATTATTAATGCGTGTTTTTTTTAGTTTTTAACCTTAAATTTTCTAATCATAAATTAGAAGACTTAGGTACTTACCTACTCTACAGGAAAATACACAATGTCTTCATAAATTAGAAAATGCGCCATGCATTGATTTGTTAATAGTTAACCTTCTGACCGGAAATAAAACAATTAATTCATAATGAAAGTCAATTAATTGGCAGGTATCTAATCACATGCAATTAATCGACTAATTGTTGTTTTTAGAAGTTCAATACTACCTACCTGGTTGCAATAGTTATTCCTATGGTCAAACTCATAAAATCCATCGATTGCATTGTCACTTTTCAACAGATATTCATGATAATAGGTGCCCAGTCCAAGAATAAACGATCGCGATAAAAACATTCTAAAACCGAATCGAACCCGGAACAAACCGAGCTGTAACTGCAGTGCCTAAAGATTGACGGTAACTGATTATTATCGGTCGGAAAGTTTAAAAAATTGTAACGTCGACAATGACCTACTTTTGAAAAACTAATATTGATAAGAGCCAAGTTCTCCGTGATCTACATCCGAAAATCTTCTAAGTTACGTTGTAAATACTTATGTTCCGGTTCCATCGTCACCTTCCGAAAGGATTTAGCCCTAAACCTTATTTACGTAAGCATTCACTCTCATCTGGTAAACTGCAGATAAATAATAAATAAACTTCATTCTGTTTATTTACCACTCGACGCTCCTTGCGACCACCCACTTATCTGATATCCAATTATTACGATCATAAAACACCAATTGATTTTATAAGCCTTTTTATAGTGCATGACGAATACTTCTTTCTTTTACTTACGTTACTCAATGTGACGCAAAAGTAGATGATATTCGACGGGTTAATATGGCGTAATGGGGAGAATGGGGTGAGCTCACCTGATACTGCAAGGAGAGCCGAGGTTCTGTTCTGGGCACCCCGTTCGCGTTGTGCCTTATCCACGACGACCAAGACGATGATCTGCTCCTGTGCGGAACGAATTCCAAGGGCCTTATATTCTGCATGACTGCTATGGGACGAATATCGCGCATTTCGGAATCACAACCTCAACACATGATAACACCATCACTTTCGATTCTATTTGTTAAAATCACTGTTTTTGTGTACTTTTATGAATATTTACAACGTGAATAGCATTCAAGATGGCGCTCCGGTACGCCATATGACTCTTGTAATCTTATCACAAGAAATGGCCGCGATAAAAGAAGTGAGCGTATACAATTAGCGGCACGATGATAACTCACTCGGAGCCCGGCGTGAGGCTTATAACTCGGTCGGCGTTAATTTGCTTGATAACGGTATCAGTCATTGAAATGCTTGGGTCTTTGTTCTCATTCTATTACCGGAGCTGTTCTCTAAAGCTTAGAACTTACCTAAGGAACACATTTTCAGTGAACAATAGTATTATTGAACGAGTCCACTGTACAGAGTTTAGCAAGTTCTTTGGATATCAGCAAACTGATTTGCTGCAGTGTAAAGCAAGTGTGTAGTACGCATAGTCGAAACTCCTCATCCGCTGGTGCTGTAAGGAGCTCCTTGCTGCGTATTCAAATACATAGAACATTCTTCATCAATGTGTACCTTAATATACCAAGTGTTATAGGTGCCTATAGACAGGGCGGCCGAAAGAAGGCGTGCACCACACACGGGCGGCGTAAAAGTAAACCTGTGTGAGGTTGTATTGAAACGAGGGGGGAAGGATGCAAAACGGATATGATGCGGGTGCCCACGGGTGCCCATACCGCTAGCGCTGTCTTGGGCATAGACATGGCGAACATTGATTATAGGTATAGACATGGTACTTTATCCGATGCCAGTCCCAGCTCGTACCTTCGTACGCCCATGGTTAAACCAATCAAAGGATAATGAACCTTTAGTATAAGTGATAAAGTAACATAACATCTAAACACATGCACCTACCTACTTACCTACTGTGAATGTGTTAGCTAGCGGAAGAATTACAAAATACCTAGCTATGTAGCTATAAAGTAATAATACACTTGGTACTATAACTATATTGCATTTTCACCATAACGGCATTAAAGCCACTTATAAATTCGAACTTGAAGTATTCGAGATTCAGATCTTTACCTACATACATCTATTTAATATTGAGGCGTTCATAGCCCGGGAATTTGCTTTGAATATAAGATTGATTAGTGACCAACTACGGGTACAGTTTGGTGCTCAGACCAATAAACTATAGACGGCGTGCCGTGAACAAAAGCGTGAAGCCGGCAAAAGTGTGCCTAAAACACACATCGGAACCAATAGAATGCCCTATAGTATGTTGACAGTTTGAACTAGAACAAATTTAAACTTTATTTTTTGGAACACAAAGCTTAATTTTTTTTTTATTATTTAGAACACAAAAGTCGTTTTGGTGTGAGTGCCGCCGTGTGTATTACAAGGCGAGGCGTACTTTTTGCCGGCTTCACGCTTTTTTTCACGGCACGCCGTCTATAGTTTATTGGTCTGAGGTTTGGCGTGTATAGATGGGTAACAGCCAGTGGGAAACATTACTGGGCTTAGCAACCGCGTAAAGTCGTCTTCCAGGGTCGATCCCTGTTGTTATCTAAACAGTTAACAGTTTCTAACTGTTCGGCTCCACCTGCGTCTTAACGCGTTAATTAATGCACTAATTGGGTGAATTAAAAAGGAAATAGACTTATCAAAATTATCAATTAGTTATATCTATTCTTATTTTCGAGTATTATAGGTAGGAACTAAGGCTTTTTAACATAAATTCCAAATACTTACATGAAGAGTTAATTGACATTTTCGACAAGTCTATTTCTTCTTATGGCACCAAATTAGTCTCGTGCATTAATTAACGCGTTAAGATACAGATGTAGCCAAGGCATAAGGGTAAACCATGTCAAAGATGTAGTTTTGCACGGCATGAAAACTTCCGACCCTTCTTGGGTTGGTCTTTAACCCATGTCCACATCCTCAATGTGTATAATTAAAAATATAAAGTACTTTATATAAGACATCGAATAAGGATCCGTTCACACAGGCCGGCTCCGAGAGCATCGGCTCGCATTTTTCTTTTCACACAGACCGGATCGGAGCGGAGTCGCCAACTATTTCACATAGACCGTATGGAAAAGATCTTAACGCCGAGCGACCGAGAAAGAGCACGCAATTGGAGCCGGTCGGCTCCTCTTATTATTTCACACTAAACGCGTTCGAGCATTCTTCGAGCATCCTGATGACAAAACAGGTGCACATACAAAAATAAACCTTAATACAATTTTTTACTTATAACTCTATTTCCATCGTGATAAAAATCTGCTCTGCTCTCCGAGCCGGTCTGTCTGAACGGACCCTAAGACACAATAAATAATTTTTTGGCGCATGTTCTAAGGCTGGCTGCAGACATCCGGAATCCTGATCAGGAATTCAGATTCGGAAACCTGAATGCAAACTTTTCATTCAAAATGTTTGACAAGCGCACATATTCGTTTTTTTTCCGGACGGAAAAAACCTAACGGTCGTTCCGAACGCAGAGCCGTGCGTTCGGGTTGTCCGGACGGAAAAAACCAAATGACTGGCCACTGGAAATTTCAAGTGGCCTATTACTTAACGGTGGCTAATTATTCTTCAGTTTCACCTACGTAGTTAGATGAAATTAAAAGCTACTTTGAAGTTTCAAAGCAGTACAGGGGGCTTAGTACTAGTTTTACGTGACATAAATTCAAAAAATAATTCATAAAAAATTGTATGGGATCGAATCAGAGCCACCTAGCGGATGTAAATGGCACTGCTATAGATACATTTTGGCTGAATGTCATTATACCTTCATTTATAAAAATACATAAAAAGTTGTTAATGTCATTTTGACATGAAATTGACAGTGACAAATGACGTTTTATTGATAGCTGCTCGTGCTCGCTTGCTTGAACCATAGGCTTGACTCTCATATATATAGTGTATTATCTATGGGCTTGACAGAGGACGGCAATAACAACATCTCATATTTCTTATTATTTTATTAGCTTCACATGATTTACTTCATAGATTAAAGTTTTTATTGGAATGAAATAAGAATGTTTAATATTTTCTCACTGCAACTGTGATAGATATAAAAATGTCTCAGCAATTAATAAATGAAAATAGTAAATACATACTAGAGTGAGTATTTTGAAGTGAAATAAATCTAATACAATTACCATAATTATGTATACAATATTTTAAAATATATCCTACCTATGAGGATGGACAGAATTGACAATATTTAATTGAAGTCATTAGTGATCTATCTTTATCTTGTATCTTTCTGCAGCTTGTTCTCAGAGCAAACTGTTGACTCACAAAGTTTGGAGTCCATATGTGCTCAAGTACAGAAAAGGTTTCCACGCTCAGAACATTTCAACTGTAAGTAATTATACCAACTTACTTTAGCTACCCATCCCTCAGTCTCGGTTCATCTGATTCTGACCATTTTCTTTACACTTTCCACGAAAGGGCCAGATGGCACTAAAATTTAAGGTTTTATTCAATTTTGTAACACTTGCTTTAAAATTTAACTTTTATATCTTCATAATATAACTAAACTATTGTTTAACTCTGATGAGTGCCAAATAAAAGATTGCTAATCTACATTTAACATAACACTACACATTAATAACACACTACAGTAAGTCTAATTTTCTATTTCCAGTATGTCTCCTCCTGGCATCTCTAATAACGGGAGGAGATCTCACACTTCCTGGGCAGCGTGTTGTCGCCCTTGCGCTTATCTACGACATATACAAAGGAGACAACCCGTTCAGCTCATTGTACCTGTACCTGTTGGAGGGGAAGCCTGGCTTGCTACCGCTGGTGCCGCAGGAGAGGCAGTTTATTGGACAACTTCACGGGTTCTTGCCTGCTAATGTTAAAGATGTAAGTAAACAGGTTACAACTACTTAGCAAAAATAATGGTTCATAATTGCACATTTAAGTCAAGTAGTGGGTGATATTTAAGTTCTCAACGACATAATTATACAAGAAAATTTTGTTTGTTGTATTCAAACCAACATTATTTCACACAGGACTTTAGCTAAAGTATTTATTGATGAAAGACTTAAATATTGCAACCAATATCAATATAACGGTAAAAGCAACCCTTTTCTGGATTTTTAACTAAGTTCTTGTTGTAATTACTGCTTGCAAAGTAAATCTAAACTGGACCTCACACCTCACTTAGTGAATTATGTAGGGCCCAAACTCAACAGGGCAAGATTGCTCCTATAGCACATTAGTAAACACATTGCAGGTGATGAAGAAGTCGGCGAAGCAAGTGATGCTGTCGGAGGTGGCGGCCAAGGAGCTGGAGTTCGACTACTCGCCGCTGCAGGCGCTGGTCGCCGAGCGCACCGCCGACATCAGCGCCAGCGCGCTGCATACCGCCCCGGCCCTCATACCGATTAGTGATGGGTAACGCCTCAGACCAATAAACTATGTATAGACGGCGTGAACCGTGAAGCCGGCAAAAGTGCGCCTAAAACACAAATCGGAACCAATAGAATGCCCTATGTTGACAGTTTGAACTAGAACAAATTTAAACTTTATTTTTTGGAACACAAAGCTTCATTTATTTTTTATTATTTAGAACACAAAAGTCGTTTTGGTGTGAGTGCCGCTGTGTGTATTACAAGGCGAGGCGTACTTTTTGCCGACTTCACGCTTTTATTCACGGAGCGTAGTCTATAGTTGATTGGTCTGAGGGTAACGCTATAATATAACTTTTATAGTTTCTTTGTATGGTATTGAAATAGCAAATGAGTACCAACACTACCCTTCTGCTGCTGCTCATTACATCTGTGACTGATACAGAACAAAACACAAGTGGTGTTTGAACGGTTTTTGGCAATTTGGTATTCAGTTACATTAAGGTGCCACATCGACTGACAGTTCAATACCTCATACACAAGGAATCCCATGCCTTAAGTTTTTCTTTCCCTTATGACACCATTTCAACAACTATAAAACTTCAGCCTCACACAGGAAATAAATTTTTCTTTTTATATGTCTAACGCTAGGTTCACATTATTGTGTCGTGGTGTGTCGTGGCGCGCCAGAAGGCAATCGCTTACGTACATTTACTATGACTAGATTCACATTAGTAGGTTGTGTTGTGTTGTGGCGCGTTGTGTCGCTGTCAAATCGCTCGACGCTCGATTGCGACAGAGAGGTGGTGGGGGATCTGTCGCGCCACACTAGTGTGAACGTGATCAATTATGTCATTATGACGCCTTATTGCGAGCGGGCAACTTCAAGCAATGAATAATATTTTTGTTTATTATTTAAAATGTCAGATGAACTTATTGAATTAGTACGACAATTCAAAGTGTGCATCTTTTTGATATCCTTTTCAATAAAATTGTGTAATTGAGAAAACTGTATTTTAGTAAATCTGAAATATCGCTGGAATCTTTCATCATCACTTTTTAATTCTTGAACAAGACAATGAAATGCACCTCTAGTCTCCCTGGTTCTATTTAAAGGATGAACCCAATATTATCTCCTATCGCTGACAGAGTCAGACGATTCCATTTTATACACGTGTTCAATCCACAACTCCTGAAATACGAATGATCTAAAAATGCGTCATATTGCAACACAACACACCACATTAGTATGAATACTCTGCGACACAACAGACGGCACCACAACACACAACGACACAATAATGTGAACCTAGCTTAAGGGCGCGTAACGAATAAAGCTAGGTTCACATTATTGTGTCGGGGTGTGGTGTGGCGCCGTCTGTTGTGTCGCAGAGTGTTCATATGTGGTGTGTTGTGTTGCAATATGGCGCATTTTTAGATCATTCGTATTTCAAGAGTTGTGGATTGAACACGTATATAAAATGGAATCGTCTGACTCTGACAGCGATTTCGATGAAGATATTCAGTTTTGATGAATCTTCTAAAGAAAAAGAAAAGGAGATATAGGGTTCATCCTTTAAATAGAACCAGGGAGACTAGAGGTGCATTTCATTGTCTTGTTCAAGAATGTTTAATCAAGAAGGGTGAGATGATACATTAATGTGTGTGTTTCAGGAGTCCCCCCAACCGCATGGCGATGAAGGAGCTGCTGGAAGCGCTGATGTCGAGCGAGTACCTGCCGCTGCACCGCACGCTGAAGGCCGCGGGGCCCATCCCGCCGCCGCCCTTCATGCTCGACCCCGATGAAATTGCTTTCGCTAACGATGTAAGTGCTACAACTTGCAGCCCAAGTTTAGTCAAATGTTGAAGCGTTTAATCTCATTATCACGTGCGTTTTAGTTTAATGTCATATTAGTCTTATGCAGAAGTATTTTGAATTGACTTTCATTTGTAGCAAAATGCTTCGATTTGCAGCCATTCTAACCTTTGCACTTATTCACACCAAACTTTACGGCCCTTCACAACTAAGGCCCGGTTCTATTACACGTATGTGAGTTCGGCTTGCTCGCTTCCGGCCATCCATCTGTTCCGATTATATCCAAAAACTGTGTCCTGAGTAGCACTTCACATTGATCATAGGGTCTATGAAGTTTGGCGTGATTAATAATTACACAGCTTGCGTTCTCATCGGTGTTAGTTTGATGATGCTCATTGTTACAGGGAGTGTGGAAGAACCTGGCCAACAAAGGCGCGTACGTCCCGTTGTACGACACGGACTTCGAAGGTCTGATCGGACTCAAGCTGCCGGAGAAGGTAGAACGCCGCGCGCCGCAACAACACAAGGCGAAGGTATGTTGCAATGTTGCATTTTATTAAGTATCTGTTTCCATATTAAGTGGTTTGAATGTGAGTCTCCCCTGAGATGACCCTCGCATGAGGGATGGTTTTTTTTATAAATTAAGTGTGTATTAGAAACCCTTACCTTACTTAAGTCAAAGGCAGAAGTCATAGGGAAAGCAACACGTTTTAGAAGATCTATAATATGATTTTTTTGCCCTAAACCGCAGGCATATGCATGGGCGTACTCAGATCCTTATCTGGGGGAGGGTATAAAGCTTCCGATTCAGGGGAGGGTGTAAATTAGATTTGTAGGGCAGATTTTTAAATGGTATATGTTCCAAAGTATTTTAATTGGCATATGACCTTTGGCCCAAGTTCTTGCCCTAAACCGACAGAAAATCCATTTACCAAAGATCTTTTTTTTCGTTCGGAAACTCTAATGGAAACCACTGAATCCCGGGGAATGCAATGGTTATGTCGGACTTGATATCCCACCAACCAAAACACCACGGTGTTCCACGTTCCACCTCGCTGTCTCATGACTGGGTCGCGGGAACGCTTTTGCACACATCCGGAAATTTACGAAAGCTCCAACATAACGGCAGGAAGAGAAGAAAGAGAAGTCGGAGGAGAAGAAGCATGAAGACTCCGACGCTGCCAGCAGCGTGGCAGAGGCGCGCGGCCTTTGGCCTAAAGTCCCCAAACCGACAGCAAAACTTTATACGAAAGATCTAACCGCTAACGTTACAGCAGGAGGAGAAGAAAGAGAAGTCGGAGGAGAAGAAGCCGGAAGACTCCGACGTTGGCAGCAGCGTGGCGGAGGCTCGCGAGCTGCATATGGCCTTTGGCCTAAAGTCTCTCCCTAAACCGACAGCAAAACTGTATACAAAAGATCTAACCGCTAACGTTACAGCAGGAGGAGAAGAAAGAGAAGTCTGAGGAGAAGAAGCCGGAGGACGGTGACGCGGGCAGCAGCGGCAGCGCGGTGGCGGAGGCGCGCGAGCTGACGCAGCTGGCGGCATATGACCTTTGGCCTAAAGTCCCTAAACCGACAGCAAAACTGTATACGAAAGATCTAACCGCTAACGTTACAGCAGGAGGAGAAGAAGCCGGAGGACAGTGAGGCGGGCAGCAGTGGCAGCGCGGTGGCGGAGGCGCGCGAGCTGACGCAGCTGGCGGCATATGGCCTTTGGCCT
This sequence comes from Hesperia comma, assembly GCA_905404135.1. Taxonomy (NCBI): domain Eukaryota; kingdom Metazoa; phylum Arthropoda; class Insecta; order Lepidoptera; family Hesperiidae; genus Hesperia; species Hesperia comma. The sequence continues at coordinate 995,974 of FR990031.1, forward strand.
AAAGTCTCCCTAAACTGACAGTGCATTAACGAAACATGTAATGTATAGGAGGAGAAGAAAGAGAAGTCGGAGGAGAAGAAGCCGGAGGACGGTGAGGCGGGCAGCAGCGGCAGCGCGGTGGCGGAGGCGCGCGAGCTGACGCAGCTGACGGCATATAGCCTTTGGCCTAAAGTCCCTAAACCGACAGCAAAACTGTATACGAAAGATCTAACCGCTAACGTTACAGCAGGAGGAGAAGAAAGAGAAGTCGGAGGAGAAGAAGCCGGAGGACTCCGACGCTGCCAGCAACGTGGCGGAGGCTCGCGAGCTGCATATGGCCTTTGGCCTAAACTCTCCCTAAATTGACAGTATATTAACGAAACATGTAATGTATAGGAGGAGAAGAAAGAGAAGTCGGAGGAGAAGAAGCCGGAGGACGGTGAGGCGGGCAGCAGTGGCAGCGCGGTGGCGGAGGCGCGCGAGCTGACGCAGCTGGCGCTGAAGGCGGCGCTGGGCGTGGCGCAGCAGACGCGGCTGCTGGCGCTGCTCGACCGCGACCCGGACCTCGTCTACCAGATCGACGTCACGCCCTACCAGGTGGGTGCCCGCAGATTAACACTTGAAATCAAATTCGCTTGTGTCGATATTAAAGTGTCTTGTGAAGAGGATGAGACGATGTAGGGATATTAGTACCATGGTCGCGTTCTGTCACTCGACCAAAACGTGCAAAACGACACTTTTTCTGTAGAAATTTGATCGTTTTGGGCATTTTGGTCGAGTTCCGGAACGAGTTACTACACATAGTCACTGGAACCCCTCCCCTGTCCCCAGCTGCCGGACCTGGTGGAGAACAACCCCATGGTGGCGATCTCGGTGCTGCTGAAGCTGATCAGCTCGCAGCACATCACCGAGTACTTCAGCGTGCTCGTCAACATGGAGATGTCGCTGCACTCCATGGAGGTCGTCAACAGGTAACGCTATCTTACTTTGAGTATTATTTAATTAAACTAATAAATAACTTTTAGTAATCCCGCCTACACTTCGGTAAATTAGTCCCTTAGGCAGGTGTCGCACCGCCGGCGAGTTGACGAGTAAAACTCGACTATTTTCTCGCTCAAGACACATAAAAAATATAACATTTTTGCAAAGACATTTCTTATTAAGGAAGGTCATATTTTATGTCCCTTGACCGAGAAAATAGCCCATATTTACTCGCTAGTCGCCGGCGGCTTGCACACCTTCCTTAGTAGCAACATTCGGGTACGAAAAATAAAACCTTCCGTCACTTGGGTTGACAACTATTCCTTCCACCAAGCCGACCTAGGGAGCAGTATGGCGGAGTACCTACATACATCTAGGCCTCTTCATTGAGGAGAGATGAAGCCAAATATATGTGTGCATCTGTAAATGCTACCAGGAGTACATAAAGTACAGCGTGCGATCAGAATCAGATCAGATCTTACGTAAAAAAGATGAAGCTACTGGTGTGTGCATCATAGAGATGTTACACTAGAGTGGGTGAGCCATACGGCTGCCCATACATTGCAATCGCCCCCGGTTAGAAAGAGAAACAACGATAACGGTAATTACCTATCTCTCTCCGATCCCGAGGAGCCAGAAAGAGAAAGGTGATTACTAAAGATTTCGTCTCTTTTTATCCGAGGTAACGCTCTGAAGCCTGGCTTCTGCCCTCTAGTGTAATATCTCTATGATGTGCATGTGCAAGTGCTACCAGGAGTACATAAGAGTGCGATGTCCTCAGACTGACGACATCAGTGGACCTGCCGGAGGAGTTCGTGCACCTGTACATCTCGAACTGCATCTCGACGTGCGAGACCATCCGCGACCGCTACATGCAGAACCGGCTCGTGCGCCTCGTCTGCGTCTTCCTGCAGTCGCTCATCCGGAACAAGATCATCAATGTCAAGGTAACGGCAAGGCGCGGAGCTCGGGGCTTATTATGATGCTTGTTGGATGGTGGCGAATGCAGTTTTTTTAACTAGTAACTAGTAACTAGTTTTTTATTAAATAAGTAGGAATAACTCAAAAACTATCCGTCAGATGGTGCTCTTTGTATGGTCGAGGAACATTTGCTTTCAAATAAAAAAGGATTATCCAAATCGAAGATTACTCAGTTGAAAGATATAAGATAACAGACGTAAAAAATAATGATGCTGATGAATTGAGAAGCTCCTTTTTAAATTCATTTTTTTGTGTGTTACCTCATAGATTTCTATTGGACAAATTCGATTTTGTTTTTTTGCTATTCAAAAACTGGTGCTTACTGCCTGGTCATATCATCTCTGACGAGAATTTTTTGAGTTATCCCTGATGATCTGTTTCCCAGGAACTGTTCATCGAGGTGGAGGCGTTCTGCGTGGAGTTCAGCCGTATCCGCGAGGCGGCGGCGCTGTTCCGGCTGCTCAAGCAGCTGGACTCCGCCGACGCGCACAAGGACCCCAAGGACAACTGATACTGACGACGCCGCAAGGCCAAGAGATCGCCGCGTGTGGGTAGAGGATAGTGGCTAGCTGACGGTCTGTGGTCTGTCCGTGTGTAGGACTTGCGAGGGTTTTAGAGATGGGTGAAATGTAATCTGTAACAGATTACATTTAACTATAGTTAGAGTTGGCGATGATATGAAACTGTCCTGCTAAAAATCAATTTATTGTGGGCTCAGTTAAATTTGGTTTGTAAAGTTACTTACTGCAGTATAAATTGTCGCCGTCAATCTACAATGAACTTTAATGACAAAGATGAAAATCGAGCGTTGCAATTGAAAAGAACCCCAGATTGAATGCGACCGAAATATAGCTTTCGAAATAAAGCGATTAGATCATTCTTGACGGGGGTTTATCCATGCTTTCAGGTGCAATCGTAATCCGTCAGCATTATTTCGTTTTTGGGAAATATGCACCAGATGGAATTATATTTTGTAACTTCAATAACATTTTACCCACCTCTACTGTTCAGGAATCGATAGAGATACATATCCAGCTAGCCAATGGAGATTGCATCCAAGTGCACTGAAAACCAGTCAGTGGATTGATTTGAAGGTCCACTGTGGAGATTTTGTTTATATAACTGGTATCCTTCAATTAAAGTCTCAATAAATTTTATCGCACTATAAGGTATTAGATAATATTTGTAAGATTTTGTATGATGTATAATAACAGGTAATAGATTATCTGTATATATGCAACTATTGTCATTGTTTGGGGTGGATGAAGTGATATTTTTGTATTGATGGAAATGTTAATGTATATTGTGAGTTGGAGGTGTGTCCGAGGCTGCAGGAAACAGCACAGAGCATCTAACTTATTATGCTGCCACTACTGAAATACTGATTTATTACATAATATTATTTAGTTATTAGTTTCAATGTGTTGTATTTTGTATGTCCAAGTTTTATATGCCAGGTGCAATGTGTGAATAAGAAGTAAGTTCAAAGGTATACCATACAGGGGCCTTATTATGAACTCTTAATTCCAGACAGTTTACGTTCACAAGGTGTGGGTGACAGAGACAGTGCTTTATGACCTGTAAGGCGCTATCTCTGTCACTCACACGTTGTGAACGTAAACTGTCTGGAATTAAGAGTTCATAATAAGGGGGCAGGTTTACCACTCAAAATTGTAAATTGGGATAATTGTAATTTAAGTACTTAATACACAATAATCAAAACAATAATCTGAATAAAATAAACCTAATGATGTAAATTAATAGTTTGAAAAATCAAAAACATACTTGTATAAAGCTAACTGAAGTATAAATGCAAAGCAAAAAAATGTGGTCACCAAGGGCGCATTCCGAGCGACTTTAAACACTTAAAAACATTCAGTTTTCTATAGAAAAAGTGACCGCCAAAAAGCGTTTAGATCACATAATGGAACGCGCCCTGTGTCGTTAACCATTCAGGAGTTCCCTTGTCTTTATTCCTTGGCCATGTTTGTCATAACATTACATTGTCATCGGCCATTGACCTTTGTGCAAATTTTCAAACTAATCGAACTTCTTGAAGTTGGTGAAAATTAGCCTGAAAGTTTTCTCTAAATACATACAGGTCAAGCTAAGAAATAATAAAAGGGTGTATGCAACCTTTAACATACAAAAGTTGTAAATGACTACATACTGTAAAACAATTATTTGACTAATTCTAAGGGCCTTTCTGGAAGGTGCATTATGAGTGACCTAAGAACATGTGAAGAGATTGCTATGAATATATTAATTGGAAAACACTATCATGTAGTTTTTGTCCCTTTTATAACTATGGACTGGAATAAATTTTCAGACTACTTATAGTATGGAATAATTTTTATGTAAAAGCAGAAATTCCAAATGATTAGTCAGTCTATAAAAAAAATCATCCAGAGTAGACTGCTAGAAAATATAGATTTATGAATTAAACAGACTTCGTACATCAAAACCCATTATATTCCAAATAACTACATTTTTATACACTATCAGTATATTTCACGTTCTACCTAACATAAAGGTGTGACACAGTAAATGCTAGTTCATTCCATGTAACTCTGCAGAATCACTTTAATGTTATCATCTGCTGCTATATCCAATGGTGTGCAGTCCTCGTCATCTTTAAGGATTAAAGCTCCAGCTTCAAGCAATATCTTGGTTGACTTTTCATGACCACACGAAGCGGCATAATGCAGAGGAGTTTGGTCATTGTTATCCACTGCATTGACATCGCAGCCTCCCTGTATGGCGGCGGTTAATGCATCGGAAGCATCCCTATCTGCTGCCCAGTGTAAAGCTGTTAGACCATTCTCATCTTTCTCGCTCTTCAGTTCCGGTTTCTGAGTTAACAGCTCTGTAACCTTGCTGGGCATATTCTCTCTGGCAGCATCTATGAGGGACAACTCATGATGGTTCAGCTCTGGTTCTGGTTCGTGGCTCAAAGCCGACATAGCAACCCATGATTCCTTGGGTCCTTTGTCCGTTGTTGACGAGTCACTCCATTCTGGATCAAACTTTTTCACTAATTCTACATATTTTAACTTTGCTTCTTCACTAGGCATATCATTTAGGGAATTCCAGGTGTCCCATTTCTTTCTTCCTCGGCCGTCAAACCATCCTGGTCTTGGTGTATTACACTTTCCTTCGGTGCTCTGTTTGTAAAGACCATACAGTTCAAGTAGCTGATTGTTGTTAAGGGTGTTAGTGAGCTTCCTGACATGGTTGGAGGCTTTGTTAAAAGATACATCAAGCGGAGATTGGTCTTCATCTGAAAAGTCCGAATCAGGGTATTCTGGTTCTGCAGCCATTCTATTCTACACACTAACTACAGGAAAACTAATTATTTTGGAGTTGAACAACCAGGTTTAAGCCCTCTAAGGTGTGAACTTGCTTGCTGGTTGCATCAGAAGCTGAGGTTGGGGTGGCAAACTCGATGAATCCGTACCCTTTGCTGAGGCCCGTGGAACGATCAAAAACTACTCGAGCATTCTGAACTGGTCCAAATTGAGAAAAATATTCTCTAAGCTGGCGGTGACCAACAGTCCATGGCAAATTGCCTACGTATAGGCGTGCAGCTCTGACTGCGCTGGCCATACCCTAGGCAGAGACTATTTCCAGCAAATGTAACGATCGTTCGCCGATCAAGGCTCGGTAGTCCACGCCGGAGCTCTCCCGCAGCGAGTCCAAGTCCACGAGCGCGCCCTTCAGCCCCCACTTCTTCAGCAGCGACTCAATCGACCAGTCGGCGCTCCGTTCCTGGTAAGCACACAAAAATCTTCCGTCAGTGCCGTCTAACAGGTAAGCTACGGTGGATAAAACTTCCTCGAATTGCGAAGGCTCGTAAAAACAATCGGATGCAAGGAGCAAATCGACAGGCCTCAAGTTGTGAACATCGGCTAAGAATAACCCCCAAGCGAGACCTAAAATCTGCACGTCTTGGCCTGGAACGAGACCGTTGGCTTCGCAGCACGCCGAAAGATGTCTTAGAGATCGGGGCAGAGCGACACTATCGGTCAAAGTCACGTGAGCACCGCACTTTGCAGCCAAAATTCCCGGTAAACCAGTTCCACAACCTAGTTCCAATACACGGATTCCTCGTAAATTTCTCCTTTGACTCCACAAGTACCAAGCTAGCAGTGGAGCAGAGGGCCACGTGTAGAACGAGTAGCCCGCCGATAGTAACTCGGGTATAACGATCTCTAAATATTCACCTCTAGTGTCACCGTTATTCGTAGATTTACCGCGAAACACGAACTTTTTCAATTGACCGCTTACTGGGCGACCATCGCTCATTGCATAAGCATTATTTAGGTGTTGGAATAAAAAATAATTTTCAGAATAATAGAAATCAGAATACGAATGACAGCCTCTTTGATGACAGGAGTAGTGACAGAAAACTGTCAGTGTGACTGTTAGCACCATAGAGATTTTATACCTCTCCCCTTTGGTCTATATTCCCGGAGCTGCTCATAACGATTACGCCCTGAACGTCTATATTTCAAGTTCCACTTGGATGTTACGTCAGTTTTTTCTTTCCTAATGGAATGGATTTTAGGGTTGATGTAAATACTTATTACAAATTTCGAGCTTGAAAAAATAAGGCGAGAATTAAAAGTGGTTAGATTACAATTAACTTTGCGTGTATTAAAAATTTTATACAATGACCTCTTTTCAAAATCATAGTAAAATACATTTTCCATCGCCATCAAACATTTTTGAAAAGCATTCCAAATTTGATAGCCCCATTGATTCCGATGAAAGCAAAAACGATGAGGTCATCTATGACATCAGGAAGCGGATCAGTGTGTGATGTTATGCTTTTTTTAGCGTTGTGATCGCTCTCTAGGGCCGCGTTCCGTAACTAGCTCATAACAATCTCACCCTGAACGCCAGTATTTTGAGTTCAATTAAATTTTATTTTGACGTTCTGAGTGTTGTACCCTAATGGAACGGATTTAAGCATTAATGTTAACATAACAAACAGGTGGGCTTAAAAAAATAAGGCGGGAACATAAAGAGGTTAGGTTGCAAATTGTATTTCTAACAATACACCTCTAAAATCTATTGTTTAACTTTACGTGCATTCAAAATTATACACAATATTTTTTTCCGCTATACCACTTCAGAATCAATTTCATTTATAACATTTTTCGGAATCATTTACAGTGCCACCAATTTATCTGACTCCGTAAGAGGGGCGCTACTGTGTTGGTCTTTCTCTGACAACAGTATAACATTTGCATTATAGTTTCAATTTTGGCCACCGGGTCAGATACGTTTGTGACACTTTAAAATATATTATATTTTCCGTCGCCATCTTCCATTTTTCAAAAGCGCGCCTTTGACAGCACCCATAACACCCCACCGATCGAGAAGGGTCGTTGTGATCGAAAGTGATGATAAAATCCATTACGTCACAACCGCTCAAACTTTTTTGAGACATGAGTGTTATGGGCTAGTTACGGAACGCGGTCTAGAATGCATCCGTTGTGATTTCCAAATAATGTCAGTGATGGGTCAACAGACTGTCATCTGTCTGTTATTGTCTGTGGTAGTTTAATCGGCAATCGGCGGCCATCGGCAATTCCGGTCCGGCCAACCAACACCAAATTCAACCAATCGTCAATCGGTCTACTTGGTCGCCTGTGCAATTGAAATTAGTTTTTTATTATATAGAATCTTTATATTTTTTATTTTAACGTAAATTAGTCTAAAAATATGTCGGTAGCAGTAAAAGGTAAGTAATATAAAGATATAATAGTTATATAGCAATTTAATATAACTAAAATTTGGCAAATGTGATCTTGAAAAGTTTGCCTTGCGGGGTCAAATTCCAATGAACTTTTATTTGTTGTCGAAAGTGCTTGCGATATCATTTTATAAGTATAATAATAGCTGTTTAACACTGCTATCATGTATATTACGATTGTTATTAATAAATTATAATTTATTTCACTTTTTAAAACATAAAACTTTGATATAAATGTGTTTTAAAACTTTAAGCTCGAACGTTCCACATCTGATTTCTTATTCTAATCAAATAGGTACAGCCTAATGTAAATAAAGCTTAACAAAACATTATTTATTGAAGGTTTGTTCTTAATAACAAGATGCTTTTTAAAATTTTATGTGAGAATATGAAGGTGTCAACCATGCAACATGTGCAATACACAATACATAATATAGCTACAGTTCAAATATATTTAAAGCAAACTTATTAGGCCTCTAGCAAAGACCCCACAAACTTTTTTATTGCTTTTATTTATAGTGTAAAGTTCAAATTGTTTATCACTGATATGCAAGTGCAACAATACCTGATAAGTTATCAGGTATTGTTGAACTCAAAAGCTGCATTGCACTGGTGCCCTCTTAGTGGTAATTTTGATCCTTAGAAATACATTATTATTTGTTCTAAAATAAGGTTGCTATTTATAACATCAGATTTGTATGTTATATCTCCACAACAGTACCTGCAAATAAAATGTATAGTGACAAAATAAAGCCCATTGCCAAAAAGCGAGTGCATCATTTCATAATAATATTATTTTGTGATTACATTGTAATAAGTACTTTGAACTTTTTACTATAATAGTTCATTAGTCTAAGATACTATGGTTTCCAATTTTTTCATTTCTACCGAATTTATATCTATACCTATTTCAATACTGATGCATATAGAATGATATAGGGTTAAAAAGTAACTTTCCTTTCAACTTTTCATATCAGGGAAATATCATATGGTCACAAGTCACACTAGCAAAACCTGTTATTTGATTTATTAGATCAACTTTTGTGAAAGTTTTACAGAGCCTAGCAACCCTAATAGACTAATCTGTTGATCCGCAGGATACACCTCTAGTAATCTTAAAAATGCTGCTTTTCAGTATGAAGCGATTTTCACGTCATCCCCTGCAATTTATAATTTCGGTATATATAAAAGGGGGCGTCCTTTTTGTGTAAAATGTCCCTCATTGGAAAAATAGGTTGCTGATAGGTGATAGGTTTTCCTCCAGTTTATCAACTCACAACATACGCACTCCAATAGGCGTTTCAGTAGGCGTTTCACTTCGACCCCAACCATTCACGATCAATTCATATAACCAGGAGTGTTCATCGTGGGCGCCAAGCGCACGCCGTTCGGCACGTTCGGCGGCGTGTTCCGCAACACGTCGGCGACGGAGCTGCAGGCGGTGGCCAACGTGGCCGCGCTCAAGGAGGCCGGCGTGGCGCCCGACCAGGTCGACTCCGTCGTCGTGGGTCAGGTCATGTCGGTGAGTCGATGTACAATAGGTCTATGCTGTCGTGGGACAGGTCATGTCGGTGAGTGGATGATATATCTTGCTTATTGATGTGAGATCTATACCGTGTTCCGCAACACGTCGGCGACGGAGCTGCAGGCGGTGGCCAACGTGGCCGCGCTGAAGGAGGCCGGCGTGGCGCCTGACCAGGTCGACTCCGTCGTCGTGGGTCAGGTCATGTCGGTGAGTCGATGTACAATAGGTCTATGCTGTCGTGGGACAGGTCATGTCGGTGAGTCGGACGTGCTTGATGATTGATGACATGAGATGTATAGCGGCGGGATAGATAGGTTGATGACGTGGCGACGCGTTGCCAAGGGAATGCCTCGCCAAATTTTGTGATACTAAGTATATATTGTTAATGATGGAATACCGGAACAGTACTTATACTTACATTATGCTATTTCGCAACACTGGTCGCGCCTATGACTCCATCACTATAATTTAATAATAGAAATATCAATAAAAAATCTTGAAAAACTACTTACTTCTTTGCTGACCAAATATTTTCGATGTTTCATATCTACTTAAGTTACAAGTGCCCCACGACAGCTCACAGGTTTTTAGATCTACTTACATATTAAACAGGTGCAATCTAATGGTAACGAGAAGACTTGACACTATGGTGCTTGCAAACACTGGTCATGTTGTTTATCAAATCAACTCAGTCCTTACTACAGTACGAGGGTTCACGGCCGAACTCATAAACAAAACTTATGCATTACTTAGTGTTGAGTCAATGTGGTGATATAAATAATAGACGGCGCTTGATAGTACTGGTGTACGCGTGATAGTACAGGCGCCTAGACACTTAGCCTATGAGGAATGAGGAATCATAGCGTTCAATACAGCTCTGTGATTGGTCCATTTGATATGGCATACTATACATTACACTAGTGTTTAGTGTTTACTTAGCCAAGTACACTTCTTGAATACCACTGTAATATCCTATACCACATGTAACGTTTTTACCAGGCATCGCAGACGGACGGCATCTACACGCCGCGCCACGCGGCGCTGAAGGCCGGCATCCCGCAGGAGAAGCCAGCGCTGGGCGTCAACCGCCTCTGCGGCTCGGGCTTCCAGTCCGTCGTCAACTCTGCCCAGGTAGGTTCGATTCCTGTAATACTCTGATAGCCCCACCATTATTATGCAGTGGGTCCATGAGTACTTGAAAATCCTCCTTGACCCATTAGTGGAACCTAGCAGTGGAACCAACGGTCCGAAAGGTAAATTTTTGGTCTGTTGTGGCAGTCGAATTTTTTTTAGATTTTCTGAAGGCCTCAACTCTAATGTCTTATTAATTGCTATGTAATGTTAAAAACCGAATCAAAATAGGATTATCACCTATTTTGTGTATGTTAATGTTTTTTAATTTACTTGTAGCAGTTTTGCCACTTGGCGTAATAACTAACTCAATCGGGCCATGAGCAAATAGATGCATTTGCATACAGATGTGTCCATTAATGCTCGTAAGCTGATGTTCTCGCGTCGATGAGCGATATCTGACGAGTAGTTTTTGAGTTATCAATCCTCCTAACCCCAACAACCGTCCCCAGGACATCCTAACCGGCGCGGCTCGCATCTCGCTCGCGGGCGGTGTCGAGAACATGTCGCAAGCGCCGTTCGCAGTGCGCGGGGTCCGCTTCGGCACCGCCCTGGGGTCGAGCTACGCCTTCGAGGATACCCTCTGGGCGGGCCTCACCGACTCCTACTGCGGCCTGCCCATGGGCATGACGGCCGAGAAACTAGGCGGGCAGTTCGGGATCACCAGAGACGAGGTGGATAACTTTGCACTGCGGTCGCAGCAGAGGTGGAAGGCTGGTGAGTTTGTTTTTTCTGTAGCAGCTCTTCATCGGACATCTTTTATAGATTATAGATATGATAACATTCATATGTGTCGGCCAAAGGTTATGATTATAAATGATTATCCTCACACAATTACTGTAAAACAATATCTATGATAAGATAACTTGTGAATTTTGTTTATATGAATATTTTATAATATGCTCTATAAGTGGCTTTTGCTGTAATCCATGGCTGTAAAACTATTTCACAAATACCCGCCATGAGTATGTGGTAGGTATATTAAGGTTGTTTACAATATTCTTTGGGATTGTTGCTACGCGGGCCAATGTATGTGATTGGTGAATGTCAAACGTATCCTTAGCAACACTTCGCTCTGGTGGAAAGGCACCTTTATCAGACTTCTTCAATTTGATAAAAATTACGCTGTAAATTCGTCACATTCATACATAGTCATACAGCTCAATGTAATATAAGGGTACTAAAAAGCCACTGAGCCACCCTCATTAGGCCACTGGCGTTTTACGAGCGTTGGCGTTTCTCCGACGTCAACGCTGCACAGACGTTGACGTCGCGTCAAGGCGACGTTAGTGTTGCGTTTTTTAGGAACGGGTACTGAGCGCGACGTTAACGTCGCGTTAACGCGGCGTTAGTGTTGCGTTTTTTTAGGAACAAGTGCTGAGCGCGACGTTAACGTTGCGTTCAGTCCAAGCGCAACGATAACGTCGCGTCTGCGCAACGGCGACGCTGCGCAGACGTTTGGACGAACGCCAACGCTCGTAAAACGTCAGTGGGATAGCGTCCTTAATCCCCCCCCTCCCCCGCGCAGCGAACGACGCAGGGGTGTTCAAGGCGGAGCTGGCGCCGGTGTCGCTGACGGTGAAGAAGAAGCCGGTGTCGGTGGAAGTGGACGAGCACCCCCGCCCGCAGACCACGCTCGAGGGGCTCAAGAAGCTCCCGCCCGTCTTCAAGAAGGAGGGGCTTGTCACTGCTGGCACTGCTTCGGTGAGTGTGTGCATTATGACCCGGCACCGGGCGGAGTAAAAAGAAAGTGGTCAGTTATGATCTCTATGTCTTGGGTATAACGGTTGAATTCTAACTGCCATGTCAGGAGGATTTTTGACGACTTATTAGTTTGTCTAACTTTCTGTCCATATTTGCTGGATTTCTGGAAGTCAGTAGGACGTAGGATCTTATTATCGTAATAACTTATGTTCTTCCTGCTACCCACAGGTTGTCTGAAAGTTGTTGTGATGAACTGTTGTTATTAACGTTTGCTAAGTTAACTGACCATCAGTCTGCAGAGGAACTCGCTTTATAAATTTGCTCTCCAAAATCCTATTTTAAACTCCCATGATACTTTATAATTTTAAAGTTACGCCATTTGGGTATCTTCATGATATTTCATGAATAATTAATTTGTACAATGCAGATAGTTTCTTTTCTTTTAATTACTTATTTATAATTTAAAACCTTAATTAGCGTTTGATTATGTTGTCATTGTCACAAAATATAATTAATTTCTTTTTTCTTTGGCACGCAATTAATTCGTTTTAGGTGGTGACCCATTATTTATTTTATTATTTTAAAAATAATTATCGTAAAACCTTTACATAAAGGTAAAAATAATTTTGTGTTTTTCATATTGCAACATTCATTTCATTATACGATAAACTACTTTTTAGTTCATACTTTATTGGTTTGAATAATATTTTCACACTTTCTCTAATGGGGATCTTTCGACTCGATATAATAAAAGTAGATTGATCGCCATCCATACGGATTGGAAATCCAAAGGGATAGCATTAAAGTTCATTAAAATATTGGATTGCTGCAGTCAAAGTTTTCAAAGAAACAAAGTTTTGTAATATAGTTTTTAACTTGGTTAATTGACGTAGACAGCCACGATGTGTGACGCTTTACAATAAACAGCGCAATTAATATTAATATGGACATTAATATGCATGGCATACTTTTTGCCCAATGCTATGAGTGTACAATGTATTTTACATACAAATACATACAGATAATAATAGACAAGTTACGCAACAGATTATATAAAAATATTTATACTTTAATGTTTGACGACCCTGTAGCCTAGTTGGGAGCGACTGACTGCGACGCGAGGGGTTCCGGGTTCGATTCCCGGCCGGGGCAGATATTTATGTGGCAGATAAATATTTGTACTCGGGTCATGGGTGTAATTGTAATGTGTTATATGTGAATATGTGTAGTCCATGCCACCCGCGACACAGGTACCTATACTAGCGGCACGCTATGATGGCCGGTTTGACACATTACAACAGTGATGTGCGTACGTTCGGTCATATCGACGAAATCCACAACAAAGGGCTTGAACAGAGTCCAAATTAACGAGCAAGGGTCAACAGTAATGCAGTATCAATATTTGAAATCCAAAGCCAGGTCAAAACTATATCACAATCGCATTGCACTGACAGTTTATACTTTTCGAAGCAACGTCAATTCGAAACTGCTTTGTTTTGCATTGAGCATTGACGCGAGTTTGCCGGAGGTAGTAGTTGTGCTAGCCAGCGATCCTATGTGACGATCGTATTAGATTCCATTTTTAAAAAATTTCAATTTAGAAAACCAAATGCCGAGTTGTGGTATATATCATATAAAAATAAAAATTTTACCTTTTGTATGAAACAGCTGATATTTTTTTGCGATTTCAGAGGTTTGTCCACATAGTGAAAATTGTTCATATTCACAAGTACATTCACCCCTTAAATGGTGCAAACTGATTTTTCTACACTTGTATACATTTTAGAAATCAATTTAATAAATAAATTTTGAGTCCTAAACCTAAAACTACATTCGATAAAATTTATGAATCTCTGCACATCACTATCGTCAATAAAGTAATACAATTATTTCCTTCAAAGTCGTTATCAATTAATACGGAACTTCATGAGCGGACAAACGTCAAACCGGCCATCATAGCGTGCCGCTAGTTTAGTAACCTACTGCGGGGGTATGAGTGTGTTAGTGTTTAATGTTTCTAACAAACGCTACTCTCACGTACTGTTTTGTCGGATTCGCCCGACTAGTTCAAACACTCACGAATCATTCAGTACTAAAACGCTACTCTCTCCCAGGGTATCTCGGACGGCGCTGGTGCCCTGGTCCTCGCCAGCGAGGAGGCAGCCAAGGGTCTGAAGCCGCTGGCGCGGCTGGTGGGCTGGTCGTACGTGGGCGTGGACCCCAGCATCATGGGCGTCGGCCCCGTGCCCGCCATCGAGAGCCTGCTCAAGGCTACCAAGATGACGCTCAACGATGTCGACCTTATTGAGGTGAGCGGTTTGTTTTCATTGACGGTGGCGCTTGTGCCGTTATGGGTATCAGGTTGTGCTCTTTAGTAAAGATTTGAATATACTGTGGTGAAAATGTTAAAGAGTTAAAATTTGTTTTTTTTGGTCTGGATATTTTTGAACTTCGTGTCTATGATATTTGAAATGTGATGTCTAGAATTTAAAAAAATTGTAATTGTAAATTGCATGGTACACAAATGTCAGCTTTGCACCTATGCGATTAAGGTACAATTATTAAGATTGACGGTGGGATCAAAAAATGCCCTAAAATTTTGTTTACAAGTTAAATTGATCTTTGAGCACAGGTGATAAGTTTGGTTTTGGCGGGAGTGGTAATGCCACATGCTCGGCAATTAGGCATAGTGAAACACACAACTGCTGAGTAAACTAACTGTATGAAGTTTATTCATACAGGTGTAAGCTATACAAATGTGTGGTCACATCATATACCTCAAACTATCTTTGGTAATAGGGACATCTCCCTGTAGGCGAGACGACATGCCTGGGGGGGCGGCCGAGGCCCCAAGTTAATGTCCTCGGACCGTTCTATATGTGCGGGCGATGTAGAAATCTACGATAGCGCGGTTCAGGCTTCGGTGACATCACCGTGTGACGTGTGTGCGATGCCGCTACATATCTATTATATCTATTACCTCAGACCAATAAACTACAGACGGCGTGCCGTGAACAAAAGCGTGAAGCCGGCAAAAGTATGCCTAAAACACACATCAAAACCAATAGAATGCCCTATGTTGACTGTTTGAACTAGAACAAATTTAAACTTTATTTTTTGGAACACAAAGCTTCATTTATTTTTTATTATTTAGAACACAAAAGTCGTTTTGGTGTGAGCGCCGCCGTGTGTATTACAAGGCGAGGCGTACTTTTTGCCGGCTTCACGCTTTTGTTCACAGCACGCCGTCTATAGTTTGTTGTTCTGAGTCTATTACTTACCCGTGTATGTTGTGTGCAGATCAACGAGGCGTTCGTGGCGCAGACGCTGTCGTGTGCGAAGGCGCTGAAGCTGGACGTGGAGAAGCTGAACGTGAACGGCGGCGCCACCGCGCTGGGCCACCCGCTGGCCGCGTCCGGCAGCCGCATCACGGCGCACCTCGTGCACGAGCTCAGGTTACTTTTTTTTATGGACTTAAGATAGCAAACTTTGATGTTTTAAATATCTAGATTGAGCGTCGCCCTACAATGAAAACAAAAAAAACAAGGCAACATTACGCGATGTTTTACCCGTTCATCTATTGTCTATGTGTGCATGATGTGTGCGTAATGATATAAAAATTGTGGCTAACAGGTAGCCACATTTTTTGACACGTTTGCGAGGATTCGGTGTTCCATCAAGATATTTCATATTTCATATTTATTTATTTGCTTAAAACATGTGTTACATTCAGGTGTTAGTATTAGGTACATAGTGTCAACATGACCCTGATAGGGCACAGCAAACATGTCATGTGAGTTACGGGTTAGAAATTAGGTAACAATATTTATAATATTATAATGTCACTATCTATCATCACGTTCTTACATTTTAATAAATTATACTATTATTATTATTATAAAGAATTGCTTTATCACTCTAAAATCATATCACAAAATTGTATACACACTTTGATGTCCTAGTATCACATTATATTTGCCATTTCAAGGTACAAAATATAAATAACTTACATTAAGATAAAAATATTAGATAAATACTGAAAGAATCCATGTTATTTCACTGATCAATAAGTTAATTATGATATCCAAATTCAACACAAAAAAATAAAAATATTCAAATTCAACATAAAATTAAAATACGATTAAATTCTGATACCATGCAATAAAATTTTGTTATTATAATTTATATTTATTTATTTATTTATATTTAAAACATCTTTGATAGCAAACGAGCATGCAGCACCACCCTTCCGCTGCCGCCCATAACAACTGTGACCGACCTAGAACTAGACTCAAAGGGACTAGGATGGTTAGTCCAGTTAGTAGATGGTGTTAGAATATTAGTTGGTTAGTTTGTTAATATGTGTGAGGACAGGGACTGTTAGTGATAATTAGTCCTGTTAGTTAATGTCAGTAAAAGCCCAGTTAGTTATTGTTAGTATGAGTCTCGTTCTAATTCGGTCACAGATGCGTTGCTACCCCTGAGGACTGAGATGGTCGCCTCTAAAAAAGTGTAACCGGCTCCACACCTTCCTATCCGGAACACAATTGTTGTTAAAACAATTATTACACGGTAGGAATGGTACTAAGTACCGTGGCGGGCGGTGGTACTTCCCCGGGTGAGCTCTAGGCCCTACCACCTGCTCAAAGGGACTAGGATGGTTAGTCTATTTAGTAACTAGCTCCTGCTGCTCATCATACCCTAGTACAGGTGTGAAGCTTTCTACCCTGCGCACTCGACCAACGCACAAAGACCCCGTTCACGGATACGGAATGTTGTTCAATAGATGTAATTCTGTATATTTTGGTGTCCGTCAGTTCAAAGTGGTTCTGTTTGGTGTCCGTGTACGGTGTTATGAGTATTTAGAGCTTTACATTATTTTAGAACTCTTCGTATAGACATTGTGTGTGTTGTTTCCAGACGGCGCGGCCTGAAGCGCGCCATCGGCTCGGCGTGCATCGGCGGCGGACAGGGCATCGCGCTCATGGTGGAGGCTGTGTAGACCACCTCCGACTGCCCTATCAACACCATCACATTAGGCTATAAGGGAAAATGTTGAAATGTGAAGAATGATGGGGGATAATGAAAGTGTGTTTTGGAGATTTTAAACATTTTAAGAATAATCGTGTTCGAAACTTTTGTCTTTAAGCAGGGCCGTCGTAAGTTAAATGGGTGCAAATCCGCTTTGTACCCCCCGCCGTAGTCCATTTGCCCCCTCTCCCATGCGTGCCAACCGCGTGCGGTTTACGCCTTGCACGCCCACTTACGGCGACCCTGTCTATAAGATACGTATCGATCCCCTTCGCTTGAATTCTGCTGGAAGTGGTATTTCAGTCAAAAGAGTATTTTACTGGCACTTTATCTGGCCCGCTCCTCTGGCTAGTCTAACGAACTGATATTGTAAGAGGCCAATGTTATCTATGATATTAAAGTAAGTGTACCTACTAATACTATTGCCAATGTTTGTATGTGAGTTTAAATGTATGGAATTGTTAACCCGTGCAAGATGTCAAACATGTGTTTCATAGTACTATATTGCAGAAAGAAATATTTTATTAAATCAAGTGTATGATGAATTTTATGAAATGTATATTTATTATTTTTGTATTATTATTGTTATATGTATATAAATTGTTTCTATAAATCGTTGTTTTATTATTATCAATCGGTTATCTGTTGATAAGGCAAGTCAAGACCAATGTCCATTGCTGTCCATTTATTCTTTACCACTCTTCCCTCATTTCGTCTCCCTCCCGTTGTCGGCCTGCTTGTATAGTCCTACAACGATCTTTTGGCACATGACTGACGTGAGGGTGACAGAGACAGCGCCTCACAGTTTACCTCATAGAGATAGGATGGTTTACCTTCCCTATAAGGCGCTGTCTCTGTCACCCTCATATCAGTCATGTGCCAAAAGATCCTTGTAGGACTATAAATCGTAAAGTAGGTACCCCACAGTCGCAGAACTATCAGTATCCACTATCTACGTGATGAAATTTGACGCGATAAAAATATTTGCGCTGATGTCGTATGATATAGATTTTAAGATTAAAATGTTTATTACCTAACTTGTTATGGTATTATATAACCAAAGAAACAAACGAAGAAAAGAAAAAGTAACACGGTTATTAAACATGATATCGTTACGTCAATTGATGCGTATGTTAACGACCGATAATTTCATTGACAACGAGAAAATATAAGACCTATTTGAAGGCAACGATCATGACAATGAAATTAACGAATCAAAAATATATTTTTCATTTGCTTCATTTATTTTTTCTAAAATATCTCCTAAGAACAGACATAAACCAGTTAGGTACATACATTTATTGCAGAGTCTAGATAAGGTGTCTACTTCTTCATAACTGAAATGTACAAAAAATATAACAATAAAGTTGGTGGGAAATATCTCAGGCAACCAATAAAGACAATACGGAAACAGCGACTATTTTAGAATTCATTTTATAGGCCGTTAGACACATGAATATAATCACGCGAGGCACAATGAGATGTGGATTTCAAGCCATGTGATTGGTGAATCGCGCACTGCTCCGCTCCGCTCCGCCTCAGTGGAACCGCACCCTAAGGTAAAAAGTTGCCAAGTGTTAATTCAAGTCGAACTTGCTCATGAAGGGTTCCGTAGTAGCAAGCAAATAGATTAGGGGCGATAGTATGTAGAACTATGTATTATTATCTACACTACAAAAATGGGTTTTGAGATTTTTAAAATAGTGCCATATCTTAAAATCTTCTGATTAAAATTAGACCTAGACCTTTTTTTTAAATCGCTGGATAGACCTGCCCATAATGAATGATTGAATACCTACTTCAAGATAATAACTTTAGTAATGCTAAACATGACACAGCGATTAGTAAAATTCATGTCAATAAGATGTCAATAAAGTTATATTGGGACGCTTCGTGAATTTAATGTCGATAATGGTAATTCCGCGATAAAAACAAATAGGTAAGCCGTGGGCCGGCGCTCGGCTGACGTGTCGTTGTACTCGCTTGGGCTTTGACCGGTTGTCGTGTTCTATGGTCGTGTTTTAAAGTGGGTTTTATTCAGATAAATAATGGCAGTTGCAATAAATAAAGGTAAGTACTTAACCTTATTTTAGTCATAGACAGTTTAGTATAAATCGGGTACGATGGGCGACTTTTCATTTAACATATTAGGATATTAGCCGGCAAAATTAAGAAGGTATTTATTCCGTCCAAACCGGCAAGAAAGCGACTGTTTACCTGTGTGCGTTCTCATTAATTTTATGCCGGTTAATTTTTTAGTATGCGTACCTATATAGGTATTAGGTATGTAACCTTAAGTAGGGAGTGATAATGCTGTTTTAAAATTCATGATTCGCGTAAGTAGGTACGTATAGGGTTGCCAGACGGTCGGGAATTGGCGGGATTCTCCCGAATTTTTGTATGTCCTCCCGACTCCCGACAAAGCAAATAATCTCCCGAAAAACAAGTTCGATAATTTTAAGTTCACATTTTCGTCAAACGAAACTTGCAAACCACTTGGGCGCTTGACGCAGAGCGAAAAAACATTGCAATGCAAAAATATGTTTGTTTACTCAGTATATTATTAACTTATTTTTTTATTTCTCCCGACCAAAGCCCTAAAATCCCGAAAAATCTGTTATTGATCCCGATAACAGGAAGAATCGATCTGGCAACCCTAGGTACGTACCGAGACACAGAATAAGTACGTTTGATAAAATTAAGTGTTATGAAGACTACTGATTTTAGTAATTATGCCTGTGTTAGGACCAAGTTAGGACTTCACATCACAACGACCCGACTCCGGACCAACTAAAGAAAGCAATCAATTATGATCTTTATATCTTAGTAATTACGGTTGTATTCTTGAAAAACGTACTAAGTACTTGATGATCAAGTTCGGATCAAGACTTGATCCACTCCTGACAAATTCCGAACCGGCACCATGCATATAATGAAACATCAACTTAAAAACCATGACATAAAGATCTGATTTGAATGCCTTTTAAAATTTGTCGTTAATGTGGTGATTCCCACTAGCTAGTTCAATTCAACTGAGTAGTACAAAGTACAACGTTAAAGAAAAGATAGTTGAAGACATAGATCTATCTATAAATGCAATGCCCGACCACGCCTGTACTTTAATGTTAACAGAATTTGAATAGAGTAACAGAAATCCCCGAATAAACACGGGTAGCCCCCCTGGTTTTTCAGGGTTATATTTACCTATATAATTATCATTCAGGGATTATATACCATTGTTTAGTACCACTTATTGTTTACCCTGTTTGTTGGCTATTTACATTACATGCCCGATTGCATTGGTAATCGGGCTATAGAAGCTAAGAACGCCATAGCAATATTGTATTTGCATTCTAGATAGGTCTCTAGGTAAATGTGCTACACAGAGTTTTTCCATTTTCCACAGGTATATACATAGTGGCAGCAAAACGCACGCCCTTCGGCAGGTTTGGGGGAAAGCTCCGAGATGTTCACCCCTCAGACTTGCTGGCCACCGCCGCTAAGGCTGCACTGAAAGCTGGGAGCGTAGCGCCCGCTGCTATCGACACCGTCAACGTCGGACAAGTAAATGGGGTGAGCTTGCTGTCTGCATGTAGTTACAACACAACATGTTTGTATCAGAAAGGCGTCTTGACGAAAGAATGCCAACTTCGATAATTAGTTCTTATTGTTTAATTTTTATAAGTCCAAATCTTTTTAATAGATCAGCGGAACCTCGGACGGTGTACTGTCTCCTCGACACGCGGCGTTGAAGACAGGCATTCCCCAGGAGAAGCCAGCTCTGGGAGTCAACCGACTATGTGGATCTGGATTCCAAGCGATCGTTAATAGTGCCCAGGTGAGTTACTACAATTGAATCTTCTGAAATCTCCTCAGTTCATTATCAGCACCGTTCAATTCAATGTCTCCGGAATCCAAGTCAAATTGAAAAATGCATCTCTAAATTTCAAGATTTACAACTGCAGCTATACCTATTGAACATTTTCTCTTGCCAGGACATCTTGACCGGCGCAGCACAAGTCTCCCTCGCAGGAGGTACAGAGAACATGTCTGCCGTCCCATTCGTAGTGAGAGCTCGATATGGTGTTCCCTTGGGAGTCAACGTAGAGTTCGAGGATTCCTTGACCAAGGGGTCTCTGGACACATACTGCAACTTCACGATGCCGCAAACCGCTGAGAACTTAGCAGAGAAATACAAGCTGTTAAGGGGAGAAGTTGATGAGTTTGCTTTGCAATCTCAACAGAGGTGGAAGGTTGGTATGTAATCCACATTTTATATTCTTCTTAGGTCTGTTTATATGTTTATTTATCCTGGATTAGTTTTGGGTACTTGTCAGTTTGATGTGACAATTTTCTTTTAATTTTCCAGCATACGATAACGGTGTCTTCAAGGAAGAGATGGCTCCAGTGACGGTGAAAGTGAAGAAACAGGAGGTCACTGTGGACACAGACGAGCACCCTCGGCCGGAGACTACCATGGAAGCTCTTGCCAAACTTCCTGTCCTATTCAGGAAGGGGGGTGTTGTCACTGCCGGGAATTCTTCTGTAAGTTTTATGTTATACCTAGTTGAACCAAATTGGCTCTAACAGTTTCTTTAACTTTTTGATAATAGCCACTCACTATTTTACAATTTGCTACGGACCACGTGACCTACGTGACCTGATGAGGGAGAAAGGGTGCTTCAAAAACATCAGCTTCGTCAGACGGGGTGAAGTAGAGAGCTTAGATTTTGTCACATTGTCAATATTCACTAGATCGCCATTTTGCGCTATATTAATTGATGAAAAATTATAAATTACTACGTAACATCCGAGGGAGAGAAATCCTCTTTTTGGTCTTGGCTAATACTAAGAGTGGTTACCTTGGAGGGAGAGGGAAGAAATGTAAAAAAAGTATCACGTAATATAGGTTTGTCTCTTATATTCTTTTCGATTCCCTCCAGGGTGTAAACGACGGAGCTGGAGCAGTAGTTCTAGCGAGCGAGGAGGCCCTGAAGCAGCACAACCTGACGCCACTGGCGCGGCTGCTGGGCTGGTCGTTCGTGGGCGTGGACCCCAGCATCATGGGCATCGGGCCCGTGCCCGCTATACAGAGCCTACTCGCTGTCACCAAGAAGACGCTCAATGATATCGATTTGGTTGAGGTGAGTATGTGGCCTATGTGGCTGTAACTTACTTACGTATTTTGGTTCGGTAAGAATTGTTATTGATTATAATACTGGGTAGGTCGATCGGTGTTGGAGGAAATTATTTGATATTTGGCAAAAGAGATCGCACGCCAGGAGAGACGAAAATACATGCCTGAGAGGCGGCCGAATTGATTGCTCTCGGGGCTCGGGGCGTTGTTCATATGCGAAATATGGAGAATTCTTCCATAGCGTGATTCAGGCCTTGGTGACGTCACAGTGTGACGTGTTTGCGATGTCGCCACAGATGTATGTACCTAATTTCTGCGTTTCCACTATAGAGATTAGATGCTTAAGTTGCTGAGAATATGGAATCACCACCTTTGCGTTAAAAAAAATATCATAGTCCAATTTAGACTGTCAGCAAATTTCACTTACGGCATTTATGATTCTGCAAGGTACCTTAATCACAGTAGCGGAGAGCTGGCATTTGTACGGGATGCAATGAGGGTAAAAGCGTGTGAATTCGTCGGTAGAGGCGCTAGTGGAGAGTGAGGTCTGTCTGTCAGTGCCACAAACTTATCTGACCCGGTAAGAGGGGCGCTACTGTTTTTGTCGATGTGTGACAACATGGTGACAACAGTTTAACAGTTTGTCTGAATGTCACTTGTCACTGTCTATGTATGTGCGGGCTTTGACAGCAGGACCTCACTCGCCAGTGGCGCCAACTGGTGAGCACAAAAACGGCGACCCTCATTATACGAACCTTTATTTTACACCTGTAGATCAACGAGGCGTTCGCAGCCCAGACTCTGGCGTGCGTCCGTGAGCTAGGCCTAGACCAGCAGAAGCTGAACGTGAACGGCGGCGCGGTCGCGCTCGGACACCCCGTCGGCGCCTCCGGGGCCCGCATCACCGCTCATCTCGCTCATGAGCTCAGGTATGTAACTTTTTCGTTTTTATTCAGCTTCGGTTTCGTTTTCGCAGTGTCTTCTCTGTGACAAGGCAGCTTTTAAAAGCGTCAACTTTAACTTCAACCTCTACTAGTAATGAAATAAGAAAATCGTCAACGTAATCGAAGCCCAAACACGCGTTATTGAGGATGACTCAAAAACTACTCGTCAGGTGTCACTCAAATTTAAATGGGTCCACACGCACGCCAGCGCCACCAGCAGAATCAGGCAACCAGCTTTCTAATAGGAAAAAAAAATCAAAATCAGTCCTCCCAGTAAAAGTTGAACATTATGTTGAGTACATTATAAGTAGGTTTATTGATTAACAATTAATTAACATTTGCTTAACTTAATTATTATTTCCAGACGCCGTGGTGCTAAGACGGGCATAGGATCCGCCTGTATCGGCGGAGGTCAAGGCATTGCGCTTCTATTAGAAACCGTCTAAAGTGAACACTTTACATGAAGATATAAATATGTCTCCGATAACGTTTATTTGGCAGACGTCCTAATGTACATTTTTGTAAAATAACTCTTATCACAAAATATGTTGTTTTATTTCGGCTAAAAGTTGGCCTTGTATTGCACACACATTAACAACAGTAGGTATGTACGTGTGTACATAAGTACCTACTTACCTAACATTCAACAATATTACAGAAATTTTATAATAACGATTCTTATCGAGACTTATTTAAATAATGTTAGGCACTTCAAGGTACTTCAAGGACACAGAACAAAATTAAAATGTCGAGTAAAGTATCCCAACATAAGTACCTACATAATAAACATGGAACTATCCTTTTATCAACGTTGTGTTATGATAATTGACATAATATTTTAAGTCATTTTAGTAGCGGAGATGATAGAGTGCTACTCGCGACTTGGGTGGCCATTCTAGTTTTTATCAACACGTTATCTAAATATATCGCGGACGCCGTATCCACATGGGGCTTACATCGAAAGGTTCGTTGAAAAATGTTATTAATAAATTCGTTTTTGTTTGTTGCCTAGAAACATTCTATTGATTTATCAGTAATAAAATGTATTTTGATAAGGAACTTCTCGATGGATAGGGTACCTACGTAAATTTTATGTTTGAAGAAAATATACATATATTATGTTGCTTTTGGACAGTTTAATGCTTATCTACGAATTGGGTTCTCTATAGGTAGGTGTCAGAAAGATAAATCAATAATAATGGTTATTGGCTTTTAGATAATTGTAGGTAGTAGGTAAGTAGATATAATTTATGCATGTTAATCGTATCGTATGGGTTTGTCGACATTATCATTCATTATGAATAAAAATGCTATGGAAAATGAAAATAAGAAAGTAAGAAGAAGGCAATTACAAAATATCAATAATAGTTACCTATTATCTGCTATAAACAGAACTATTATTAAGTTTTTTCGCTTTCCAGGAGCGTTTGTAATTGGCGCGAAAAGGACGCCATTTTGTAAATATGGCGGATCACTCCGGGAGTTGCCATCATCATACGCATTCGCTGCAGCGGCAAAGGACGCCATGCGTTCTGCCAATGTTGATCCAAGCAATGTAGATTGTACAGTAGTTGGCAATATTTTAATTTCGTACGTATATCAAAAACCTTGCTTTTTAATTGACATTGTGTATTTCAAAGATTTTCATCTTCTAAGAATTGCACAATTTTTAGTTGAGTCAATGTGATGGCGGCAAAACGCCGCGATACTGCGGTATATACTCGGGGGTTCCCATAGAAAAACCAGCTCTAGGAGTTAACAAGGCTTGTGGAACTGGACTGCAGGCGATTGTTACTAGCACTGTGGTAAATATGAAACGTAACGTAACGTAACGTAAGCTGAACATGACACAGCACAGCGATTAGTAAATTTATGTCAATAAAGTTATATTGCCGCGCTTGGTGAATTTAATGTCGATAATCGTAATTCCACGATAAAAAAACAAACAAGCCGTGGGCCGGCGCTCGGCTGACGTATCGGTGTTACATGGTGTTACTCGCTCGGGCTTTGAGCGGTTGTCGTGTTTTAAGTATTTAAAGTTTTATTGTGGTTTTTATTCAGATAAATAATGGCGGTTGCAATAAATAAAGGTAAGTACTTAACCTAATTTCAGTCATAGACATAATTTAGTGTAAACCAATTACCATGGGCGAGTTTTCATTTGCCATATTAGCCAGCAAAATTAGGTAGGTAGGTATTTATTCCGTCCAAACCGCCAAGGAAGCGACTGTTTACCTGTTGCGTTCTCATTAATGCGGTTCACACACAGAGCAGGTAATGTAAAGATGTATATTATAGCACGATACATCTCGATACATCTTCCATAGAAATCGTCAGGAGACCACACAGCAGCTATAATGTATTTTTTTACATCTTCGTACCTTAAAGATACGAAAATATATATTATAGTTTCGATACGTCTTAATACATCTCAGTACATTTTAGTATATTACTGTACATCTCTCTTCGTATAGGCTGTTCAAAAAGTTACTACTCATGAGTATAGTATCGATACTTTTGTTTCGATACCATATCTAGTTGCCAACTTGCCACCATTTTTTATTCATATCACATCATATTAGTCATGGGCGTTTTTCGTTTTTATCGCAAACGGATATTATATCCGATTTCAGTTTTCAGGTTGATCTTGACTCTCGAAAATAATCACGAAATTTTCCGTCTGATAATTCATCAAATATTTTAAACTCTCCTGAATTTTCCTTATGCTTTATGTGATCTTCAATCCACATCGTTCTGTTTTTGGCACATAAACGGCAATGCGCGCATCAAAATCAAAATCCGCATCATCTACTGAAGAACTATCTAGTAAATAAAATCTAATAGCAAGTAACTCGATGGGTCCATAGTATTATAAAATTAAATATAAGAACACCCTGTACAACACTGGAACATTGGAATGAAGGGAAAGATACATTACATTACCTGCTCAGTGTGTGAACCGCTTAATTTTATGCCGGTTTGTTTTTTATATGGTATGTATAGGATAGGTAAGTAACTTTTTGTAAGGACCTTTGCGTGCATGATAATGCTGTTTTAAAATTCATGCTTCGCTTAGGTACCGTACCGAGACATAGATACGTTTGATAAAATTAATTGTTACGAAGACTACTAGGTAATTTTAGTAATTAGGATGCCTGTGTAAGGACTGTTCACATCACAACGACCCGACTCCGGACCAACTAAAGAAAACAATCAATGATCTTTATATCTTAGTAATTATGGTTGTATTCTTGAAAAATTCAACTGTAAAAACTAAGTTATAAAGATCATAATAATTGAATGCCTTTAAAATTTATCGTTAATGTGGTGATTCCCACTAGCTAGTACAACTGAGTAGTACAAAGTACAACCACAAAAATTAGTGCAACGTCCAATGTTAAACAGATAGTTGAAGACATCTATCTATGAATGGGAATGCAATGCCCGACCACGCCTGTACTTTAATGATAACAGAGTTTGAGGAGATTAACAGAATCAGAAATCCCCGATTAACTAAGTGTAGCCCCCATGGTTTTTCGGGGTTGTATTTATATAGGTACCATTCGGGGATTAAGTATACCATGGTTAAGTACTACTTGTAATATGGTTACCCTGTTTGTTGGCTATTTACATTATATAAATTACAGGACCGATTGCATTGGTAGTCAGGCTAGAAACTAGGAACGCTAAAGTGACTGCGGCTGCGTTCCAGATCGGTCTCTAAGTAAATGTTTAGACAATTTTTTTCAATTTTCCACAGGTATATACATAGTAGCAGCAAAACGTACGCCCTTCGGCAGGTTTGGGGGAAAGCTCCGGGATGTTCACCCCTCAGACTTGCTGGCCACCGCCGCTAAGGCTGCACTGAAAGCTGGGAACGTAGCGCCCGCTGCTATCGATACCGTCAACGTCGGACAAGTATATGCGGTGAGTTTGATGTCTGTATAAGTATTGTAGGCACAATATTTTTGCATCAGAAAGGCATCTTGGCTGAGAGAATGCTACGACAATCAGTTGTGTTACAAGTTCTACTTCCGGCACCCCGACATAACCCAACATTAAATATTAATTACAAGAACTATATAATTGTAGTATAATAATTCTGTGTATAATAATTTATTCCTACGATTTATTAATAAATTCATTTATTGTTTGAGATTATATAAGTGTTATTGACTTCCGATTTAATTGTAAAGTGGGGTTGAGATTATGATATAAATATTTTGGGGTGTAAGGGGCTCCTCCCATCCTTGAGTCCAAGTCGTCCTCCCCTGCTCGTGGTGCACCCTGCTGAACAACGGACGAGGTCACGGCGCCCGGTCCCTCTTTAAGAGGTCGCTGGATTCTGTACCATCCAGCATAATCCTGATGGTACTCTAGGCTGGTGGTAGGGTCTCGAACCCGGCTGGCTAGCTACCACCCTCCTGCTTGAGTCAGCCGCCAAACGACCTGTCGTGTTCCGGCTGGTGGCTTGAGAGCCAGTTCTCTCTTCTTCCCCACCCTTTCCCTTTCCCCTGTATGGTGAATCGTTGGTTGTATCCTCGGGTTTTATGGACTCCTGAGGCTCCGTTGCTCGAGTGGACGTGACATGTTGGCGCGGCGGACAGGGAGACCTGGTGAAACGGCTTGCCGCTGGCCGCCCGCCGGACAGTACAGGGACCCGAACCCAGGCAACACTCGTAACCTCTGGCCTGGGAGGCTGTCCCATCATCCGGTGTATAATCCCGTTGCGTGTACTCCGTGCCGGAGTAAGAGACCGGAGTGGTACCCGGAGTGCACGCGCGGGGGGGACCAGGGGCCCTTCCGTCCGCCGCGCCAGCAACTCACATACTCCCTCCGTAGCACGGTGTCACGAGTCCATACCTTACCCCGGGGGTCTCCAATAGTTCACTGCACTTCCTTCCTATCCTCTCCTATTTTTTTTTTACACTTATGGGCAAGTCGAAAAAAAGATCGAGGTTTTTCCCAGCGGCAACCCCTGATACCCCTACCACACTTACTGTAGACATGTGCAACATCAGGGGAATTCACAGCAACCTTAATGCTGTCCACTACC
Source organism: Hesperia comma (assembly GCA_905404135.1). Taxonomy (NCBI): domain Eukaryota; kingdom Metazoa; phylum Arthropoda; class Insecta; order Lepidoptera; family Hesperiidae; genus Hesperia; species Hesperia comma. The sequence goes on from FR990031.1 coordinate 1,024,204, forward strand.
ATCTTGAGACAGCAAAGCCGGCCTTGCTCTTTTTGACGGAGACACAGATATCATCACCGGCCGACACATCCTATCTTTATTACCCCGGCTACAGGCTAGAGCACGCATTCAGGCCGCGTGCTGGGGTATGTATGTTCGTTCGTGATGATGTCTGTTGCTGCCGTTTGACCTGCCTTGAAGACAAGGACCTATCTGCATTGTGGACGCGCGTGGACATGGGAGACCACACCCGTGTTTATGCGTGTCTATATAGGTCCTACAGCGGGGACGCGGAGACGACTCGATTATTTGAGCACGTCCAGAGATCGGCCGACAGAGTTTTGGAGCAGTACCCTTCGGCGGAGTTGGTGATTTTGGGGGACTTTAACGCCCACCACTCTGACTGGTTGGGGTCCAGGATCACCGACTTCGCCGGGAGAACTGCTTTCGACTTCTCCCTGGCCTACGGCCTCACTCAGGTTGTTGCTGGCTTCACCAGAGTCCCTGATGTTGAGAGCCATACTGCTTCTCTGCTTGACTTGCTGCTGACTTCACATCCATCTGACTACCGAGTAGTGGTCGGGGCACCTTTAGGTTCTTCTGACCACTGCTTGGTACGGACCACTGTGCCCTTGACGCGCCATGAGGGCCCTCGGCCCGCTGGATCGCGTCAAATCTGGCACTATAAGTCAGCAGACTGGGACGGACTCAGGGAATTCCTTAGTTCGTACCAGTGGAGGCAGCTCTGTTTCGTATCAGGGGACCCGAACGTGTGCGCTGATTCAGTAGCCGATGTGATCCGTCAGGGTATGGAATGTTTCATACCTAACTCTGTCGTATCCATCGGTGGTAAAAACCAGCCCTGGTATAGCAGTTCGTGTGCTGCGGCGTCTAACCGCAAGCACGCTGCTTACCAGGCCTGGTCATCAGCGTACACTTCAAAGAATCCATCAGCCCCAAAGCTTAAAAAAAAGCTGAACGCTGCCTCTCGGTCGGCAAAGAAGCAAATGTCCAGGGCGAAGGCCAAATTCATCGGCAGAATTGGCGAGCGACTAGTCGGCTATCCTTCTGGAAGTCGAGAATTCTGGTCGCTGGCCAAGGCTGTCGAGGGCAACTTCTGTCGTTCATCTCTTCCGCCACTGCGTTTACCAGATAAATCCGTTGTCCACACGGCAAAGGGGAAAGCCGATCTCCTTGGTACCCTCTTTGCCGCCAACTCGACTCTTGACGATGGAGGGGCCATACCGCCTAACATCCCGCGGTGTGAGAGCTCGCTGAACGACATACTTTTTACTCAAAAGGCTGTCAAGCGGGCTCTACTGTCCCTCGACACCAAGAAGTCGAGTGGGCCGGATGGTATTCCCGCAGTGGTGCTAAAGACGTGTGCTCCCGAGTTGACTCCCGTCTTAACGCGCTTATTCTCGCTATCCTACACCACTGGCATTATTATTATTATTATTTAGGTGTCTGGGCATAGGGAACAAGTATCCCTACGAGGCCACTGCGACCATCTCTGATCTATTGTAGCCATCCCAGTTTTAGTTAGATCTGGTCCCCCAGGCCTACAGTTTTAATAAACCGTAGTACGTTTCCGGGGTCCATCTCTTTAATCAGGTCAGGTTTGATTATGTGACCTCCAAGTATACGACTTCTGTAGTGGGTAATTGCCATGCAATCGCAGAGGATATGTATGGGTGTTTCCTCCGCCCCACCACAGAATCTACATGTTGCATTTTCACTTAAGCCTATATTGTATAGGTGTCGGTTGAGTCTGCAATGACCAGTGAGCAGCCTAATTATAAGTCGAATGTCTGACCGTTTTAGGTTGAGCACTTTAGTTGAGTAGTTTTTCGAGTAACCATTGATAAGGGTTTTTGCCTGTCTTAGTCCGGGTGCCTTTTGCCACAGCTCCTCGCCCTGTCTCAGAGCCAAGGCTCTGAGGACAGCTCGAGAAGCTGCTTTTGAAACGCCCACCATGGGCTCTGGTCCCATGGTGGGCGCCTCCGCACCCCTCCTTGCCAGTTCATCCGCCCTTTCATTCCCTCGTATACCCTTATGTCCAGGTACCCATCCTAGGGTGACCTTGTTGTTATATCCAAGTCGATTTATTGCTTGGATGCCTTCATATACTAACTTAGAGTTGACTGTCTCCGACTTCAGTGCTAGAAGTGCTGCCTGACTGTCAGAGAGGATGGTAATTCGCTTATTAGCGTAGCCTTTATTAAGGTTTTGATGTACGCAATCAATTATTGCATAGAGTTCAGCCTGGAAGACGGTTGCGTAACGGCCTAAGTTTGTGTTTAACATTACTTTAGGTTTGTTTCCGTAAACCCCCGCTCCCGCTTTTCCTCCCTTGCGGGAGCCGTCTGTATACCAGACGATGTCGCCTCCTCCCAAGGGTTTTGGTGCAGCTTCGTCCCAATCTTCCCGTCGCGGTATAACCACTTGGAACAGTTTGTTGAAACTTAGCTGTTTATGTATGGCATCACTTGGCATTGCCATAATTGGACATGCCATGAGGTCTTCATAGACTTTTCTCATGACATTCGATTTCCAGCTCTGCTTGCCTCCTTCTGCAGCTCGGAGTACAGCCGCCCTCGCTTCCTTTTGCACATATATATGTAATGGCTCCAGGTTGAGGACGGCCTCCATGGCTGCTATTGGAGTTGTTTTTAGAGCTCCAGTTATCATTCGACAGGCTAAGCCTTGAATGCTGTTTAGATTCTTGATGCATGTCGCCTGGATTGTTTTCTTTTGCCAGGCTATGCAGCCGTAGGTCACAATGGGTCTTACGATTGCCGTGTAGACCCAATGCACCTGTTTGGGTTTCAGGCCCCACACCACTGGCATAGTACCGTCTTCGTGGAAAGTAGCCCTAGTTCATCCTATCCCCAAAAAGGGCGATCTCAGTGACCCGGCCAACTACAGGCCTATAGCGATAACTTCCCTGCTTGCGAAGGTGATGGAGCGTGTGATAAACACACAGCTCCTAGGATATCTCGAAGATCGCCAGCTGATCAATGATCGACAGTACGGTTTCCGTCACGGTCGTTCAGCTGGCGATCTATCTATGAAGTGTTATTATACCACAGATGACTTTTTGACTGATGAACTACTTGACTTATGAATATATTTTTTTAATTTTATTGTATTATTTTATTTTATAATTTGACGAATATCTTGATGTACTTATTACTAGCATTATTAATTTATGACAAAGCATGTATTTTTCTTGAGTTTTATGATACAATTTTAATTTTAATTTTCTTTAAATTGCATTATATAAAATATTAACAATGACTTGACATAATTTTGCAACGCCCTTATGAGGCACATGTAAGCTCAATTTGCTACTGCACTGTTTGTACCACCTTATCTACTACATGAATGCAATAAATTGATTTGATTTGATTTGATCTTTTAGTTTATCTCACACACCGATGGGCTCAGGCCCTAGACAGCAACGGGGAAGCACTGGCAGTCAGCCTAGATATCGCTAAGGCCTTCGACCGGGTCTGGCACAGGGCTCTTCTCGCGAAGTTACCATCTTACGGTCTCCCTGAGAGGTTATGCAGTTGGGTAGCCAGCTTTCTGTCTGAGCGACATATAAAGGTCGTTGTCGACGGTTGTTGCTCAGATTTGAAACCCATAAACGCTGGTGTTCCCCAAGGGTCTGTGCTGTCTCCTACTCTGTTCATTCTGCATATCAATGATATGCTTGAGCGTGCAAACGGCATTCATTGCTATGCGGATGACAGCACGGGAGATGCCTATTATACAGGCCCTGCAAATGCCTCTCGGTCACAAGTGGAGGATAGCAGAATCAAACTTGTGTCTGAAGTAGAGAACTCTCTGGAGCAAGTCTCGGAATGGGGTCGACTTAATTTAGTCGAGTTCAACCCCACGAAGACACAAGTTTGCGCGTTTTCCGCTAAGAAAACCCCACTTGTCATAGCGCCTCAATTCCAGGGTACCGCGCTCACCGTTGGTAAAAGTGTTGGGATTCTGGGCGTTGACATTTCGAGCGACGTACAGTATCGGAGTCATCTGGAAGCTAAGGCCAAATTGGCCTCCAAAAAGCTTGGTGTCCTAAACCGGGCGAAGCAGTACTTCACTGCGAGGGACCTACTGATGCTTTATAAAGCACAGGTCAGGCCTCACATGGAGTACTGCTCTCATCTCTGGGCAGGGGCGCCACAATACCAGCTTAGTCCATTTGACGCCGTACAAAAACGCGCGGTTCGAATTGTCAACGACCCACGAGTCACTAACAGGTTAGAACACCTAAGTCTGAGGAGAGACATAGGATGCCTCTGTGTGTTCTATCGGCTTTACAATGGTGAGTGCTCCGAGGAATTGTTCGATTTGGTGCCAACTTCACCCTTCCATCATCACACCACTCGCCGAAGATTGAAGTTCCATCCGCATCGCTTGGACTCGTGGCGAACGACTACGGTCCGTTTTTCACGATCGTTTTTGCCGCGGACATGCAAGATGTGGAATGAGCTTCCTTCTGAGGTATTCCCGGAGCGCTATGACATGGGGTTCTTCAAGAAAGGTGTAAAAAGAGTTGTCCTTCAAGGCCGGCGTTGCACTGGTGACTCCTCTGGTGTTGCTCGTGTCTATAGGCGACGATGACCACTTACCATCAGGTGGCTCGTCTGCTTTTACGTCAGCCCTTCAGGCTATAAAAAAAAAAAAAAAAATATGGCGGACTAAGGTAGTGCAGGTCATTATTTTTGTATCAGTTGTAAGGGGAAGTTCTGCCCGAATGTATACTTGTAAAATTAATTGGTAATTAAAATGTTATAAAGTGTAGAGAATAATGTATGTATATGTGTATAAATTATAAAATGTAGAGAATAGAGAATAAACTGTGTGAACAGATGCTGCTGAAGTTTATTTTTGGGAAATAACCTAACGATAGGGAAGTTCATCGTCCTTGCTGCAGCCAGTGTGATAGCCATCATCACACTTGTTTTCTTTAATTTTTGGCTTCTTAGATGTTTCTAAACTTATTTATACCAAATTCTTGAGTTGTAATGTTTCAGAATTCCTAAATTATTTTAGTGATATAACAAATACTTAATATTAGATCAGTGGAACCTCGGATGGTGGACTGTCTCCCCGACACGCGGCGCTCAAGACAGGGATTCCCCAGGAGAGGCCAGCTCTGGGAGTTAACCGCCTATGTGGATCTGGATTCCAAGCGATCGTTAATAGTGCCCAGGTATGTAACTACAACTAAAACTTCTGTAATCTCCTCAATTAATTATCAACACCGTTCATTTCAATGTCTGTGCAATTATCATCCAAGTAAAGCAGTGCAGTAAATTTTTTCTCCTACTATATAGGATATCTTAACCGGAGTAGCACAAGTCTCCCTCGCAGGAGGTACAGAGAACATGTCTGCCGTCCCTTTCGTAGTGAGAGCTCGATATGGTGTTCCCTTGGGAGTCAACGTAGAGTTCGAGGATTTATTCACCAAGGGGTCTCTGGACACATACTGCAACTTCACGATGCCGCAAACTGCTGAGAACTTAGCAGAGAAATACAAGCTGTTAAGGGGAGAAGTAAACGAGTTTGCTTTGCAATCTCAGCAGAGGTGGAAGGCTGGTATGTAATCCATTTTTTTTTCTTCGTAGCTCTGTTCATATATTTGCTTACTCTGGATTAGTATAAGGTAGGTACTTGACTAGCTGCTTGATGCGTCAATCTTTTCAATATTTAAGCATATGATAACGGTGTCTTCAAGGAAGAGATGGCTCCAGTGACGGTGAAAGTGAAGAAACAGGAGGTCATCGTGGACACAGACGAGAACCCTCGGCCGGAGACCACCATGGAAGCTCTTGCCAAACTTCCTGTCCTATTCAGGAAAGGAGGCGTCGTTACTGCCGGGAATTCTTCTGTAAGTTTTATAATACAGTTAAAGCAATTTGGCTCAATCAATTTCTTTAACTTTTGGATGATACCCACTAACTACTATTTTATTACACTTTGATACGGACCACGTGATCTATCTAGGGGGGGAAGGGGGCTTCAAAAACACCAAGCTTCGTCAGACGGGGTATAGGAAAGGGCTTAGATTTTTGTCACGGTGTCAATATTCGCCAGGTTTCTGCGCTATAAATATAATATTTCATGATGAATTATGAATTATTACGTAAACATCCGAGGGAAAAGAATCCTCTTTTCGGTCTTGGCTAATATTAAGAGTCACCTTGTCACCTTAATATTAAGGGTCACCTAGGCTAGGAGGGAGAGAGAAGAAAGGTAAAAAAAGTATCACGTAATATAGGTTTGTCTCTTATATCCTTTTCGATTCCCTCCAGGGTCTAAACGACGGAGCTGGAGCAGTAGTTCTAGCAAGTGAAGAAGCCCTGAAGCAGTACAACCTAAGCCCCCTGGCGCGGCTGCTAGGCTGGTCGTTCGTGGGCGTGGACCCCAGCATCATGGGCATCGGGCCCGTGCCCGCCATACAGAGCCTACTCGCTGTCACCAAGAAGACGCTCAATGTTATCGATTTGGTTGAGGTGCGTATGTGGCCTACGTGACTGTGTCTTACCTACGTATTTTGGTTGGTTGTATCCCATCTGGCCCGGTGACTTGGCCCGGCGCCGGGCCACATGGGACAAAATAGGTTTGGTAAGAATTGTTATTGATACTACTTTAATTAATACTTACTGGGCACGTCGACCGATGTCGGAGGAAATGTGAAAATTAAAAGGGAGATCTCCCGTCAAAAGAGACGACATGCCTAAAGGGGCGGCCGAAGTGAATGCTCTAGGGGCGTTGTATATATGCGGGTCATGGAGAACTCTTCCATAGGCTTAGATAGGTAACGTTACCGAGTGATGTGTTTGCGATGTCGCCACAGATGTACCTAATTTCTGCATTCCCTTCCCACTATAGAGATTACTTAAGTCGCTGAGAATATGGAATCACCACCTTCCCGCAAAAAATGTTTATCGGTGCTCATAGTTCAATTTAGATTGCCAGCAAAATTTACTTACGACATTTTTGATTCTCGCCGTCAATTTGCATTGTACCTTAATCACAAGAGCGGAAAGCTGATGCAATTTAAACATTACAACTTAGTGACCTTACCTTTCCTGTAGATCACAAGGCGTTCGCGGCGCAGACCCTGGCGTGCGTACGTGAGCTGGGTTTGGACCAGCAGAAGCTGAACGTGAACGGCGGCGCGGTCGCGCTCGGACACCCTGAAGGCGCCTCCGGGGCCCGCATCACCGCTCATCTCGCTCATGAGCTCAGGTACTTACCTATGTCACGACTGAGTATCATCTTTCGTTTTTGTTCAGCTTCGTTCAGTGTCTTCTCTGTGACAAGGCAGCTTTCAAAAGTGTTATTTTTAACTTCAACATCTACTACAAATGAAATAAGAATAATCAACTTAATCGAAGTCTAGACACACATTTTTGGGGATAACTCAAAAACTACTCGTCAGATGTCACTTAAATTTAAATGGGTCCACACGCACGCCAGCGCTACCACTAGCAGAACCTTCGAATAAAGAAAGATTATCAAAATCTGTCCTCCCAGTAAAAGTTATACGTCGAATTACTTAATTATGTTGATAGGTAGGTTAATACGTTTATTTATTTCATATACATATGTTTTACTTTTAGTTAAGTACAGACCTACCATGTTGTCAGTTTGATTATGAACTGCTAAAATTATTGTTTCCAGACGCCGCGGTGCTAAGACGGGAATAGGATCCGCCTGTATCGGCGGAGGTCAAGGCATTGCGCTTCTATTAGAAACCGTGTAAAGTGAACACTTTACATGAAGATATAAATATGTCTACGATAACGTTTATTTGGCAGACGTCCTAATGTACATTTTTGTAAAATAACTCTTATCACAAAATATGTTGTTTTATTTCGGCTAAAAGTTGGCCTTGTATTGCACACACATTAACAACAGTAGGTAGGTACGTGTGTACATAAGTACCTACTTACCTAACATTCAACAATATTACAGAAATTTTATAATAACGATTGTTATCGAGGCTTATTTAAATAATGTTAGGTACTTCAAGGTAGTTCAAGGACACAGAACAAAATTAAAATGCCGAGTAAAGTATCCAAACATAAGTACCTACATAATAAACATGGAACTATCTTTTTATCAACGTTGTGTTATGATAATTGACATAATATTTTAAGTCATTTTAGTAGCGGAGATGATAGAGTGCTACTCGCGACTTGGGTGGCCATTCTAGTTTTTATCAACACGTTATCTAAATATATCGCGGACGCCGTATCCACATGGGGCTTACATCGAAAGGTTCGTTGAAAAATGTTATTAATAAATTCGTTTTTGTTTGTTGCCTAGAAACATTCTATAGATTTATCAGTAATAAAATGTATTTTGATAAGGAACTTCTCGATGCAGTGGGTACCTACGTAAATTTTATGTTTGAAGAAAATATACATATATGTTGCTTTTGGACAGTTTAATGCTTATCTACGAATTGGGTTCTCTCTAGGTAGGTGTCAGAAAGATAAATCAATAATAATGGTTATTGGCTTTTAGATAATTGTAGGTAGTAGGTAAGTAGATATAATTTATGCATGTTAATCGTATCGTATGGGTTTGTCGACATTATCATTCATTATGAATAAAAATGCTATGGAAAATGAAAATAAGAAAGTAAGAAGAAGGCAATTACAAAATATCAATAATAGTTACCTATTATCTGCTATAAACAGAACTATTATTAAGTTTTTTCGCTTTCCAGGAGCGTTTGTAATTGGCGCGAAAAGGACGCCATTTTGTAAATATGGCGGATCACTCCGGGAGTTGCCATCATCATACGCATTCGCTGCAGCGGCAAAGGACGCCATGCGTTCTGCCAATGTTGATCCAAGCAATGTAGATTGTACAGTAGTTGGCAATATTAATTTCGTACGTATATCAAAAACCTTGCTTTTTAATTGACATTGTGTATTTCAAAGATTTTCATCTTCTAAGAATTGCACAATTTTTAGTTGAGTCAATGTGATGGCGGCAAAACGCCGCGATACTGCGGTATATACTCGGGGGTTCCCATAGAAAAACCAGCTCTAGGAGTTAACAAGGCTTGTGGAACTGGACTGCAGGCGATTGTTACTAGCGCTGTGGTAAATATGATATTGCTGACAATCTTCTTTAGTTTTTTAGTAAGATTAGAATTTCGTACCAATTGATAGGAAGTGATTGCGTGTGGAATTTATTATTAGTTTACTTTTAATTTCACAAGGACATAATATTCAGAACATCGAAGTTATGCCTTACCGGGGGCACAGAAATAATGTCTACCTTGCCACTGTTGGTGCGAAACGTCCGCTTCGGCACCACCCTGGGAGCCGGCTACCAGCTGGAAGACCACATCAAGACACAGTTTCCTGACAGCTATTGCGGCCTAACAAGGCCCAGAATAACAGATCGTTTAGCTCAAAAATATAATATAACAAGAGAAGCAGCCGATCAGTATGCCCTGGATAGCTACGCTAAGTGGAAAGCAGGTAGGCAAGGGCAACTCAATTAGGACCCGGCAATGGCGACGGACCAACTAAAAAGAAAGAATGCAACTATAATCTTTACGTTTTGGTTCTTACCGTTGAATTTCGATTCTATATTTGGTGTCGGCTCGGAGTTGGTCAGAAGAGAGTGGCGAGTAGTAAGTCTTTCAAGAATACAACCTTAATGTCCAAGACATAAAGATCATAATTGAATGCTTTCGCTTTAGTTGGTCCATTGCGGCGTTGTAGTAATGTGCGCAGTGCTTCTGTGAATTAAGGACATTAAAAGTAAGGACTAAGATTTCTATCTGAAATCTGGTTTCAGCAAACGAATCTAATGTGTTCAAAGAAGAATTAACGAATGTAAAGGTAATGATAAAGAAGAAGGAATCGCTTATAACGGAGGATGAACTGTCTCAACCTAATATCGATAGAGAGCCGTTTAAAGAAACTATAGAAGGAGCAGTCACTGCTGCTAATTCTGCTGTGAGTAGTACCTAAACTAATACACACAACAATAAAATATCCCCTTTTTTACCTTCAGGATTACATAGTATTACAGTCGAGACTAGACTAGTTAATTATGTAGAATTAATAAAAAAATAAAGCCACGTCTTTGTTAAAATGGAATATCAAACGTTACGTTTCGTGAGAATATTAATAGGTCACACTTTTTTTAAGTCACCGGCAGATGGCGCTTCAGCTTTGCTGTTGGCCAGCGAAGACATGATCACACTGAAAGGGCTGCAGCCACTAGCCAGGGTGGCCGGCTGGGCGGCCGTCGGCCTCCCGCCTGAACAGGCTGGGTTGGGAGCCACGCTGGCTATCCAGAAATTATTATACGATTTGAAAAAGAATGTCGATGATATTGATCTGTTTGAGGTAGGTATTGCTTTTTTCTTTCTGTTTAGTGGAAGATAGAACAGTGATGTGTATAATGGTCTTTTAAGTAAATTATTTTCCCACCCCGGATGACACCGATCAAGGCCGCCGCGCGTAAAATTGCGGCCTATTTAAAAGTAGTCACGTTGTAAGAAGAGTCCAACAGTGGAACAGCTTGGTTGCGAGTCGTACTACGTTATTAAAGAAAACACCATTATACTTCTTGTTTTCAAGCTATATTTTAAGAAATTGAAGCATTATTTCTATTAAAGTATTAAATTATAATTGTGACTACCTATGGTTAAGTTTAAGTATGCAGTAATATTTATGAAGTTTACAGGATTATTTTACTCCCCAACAAATTAATATATCGTTATGAAACACAGATAAATGAGAATTTCGCGGCCGAAGTCCTGATAGCCATGAAGGAGCTCCGGCTGGAGGCAGGCAGAGTGAACGTCAGCGGCGGAGCTGTCTGCATGGGGAACCCGGTCTCGGCCAGCGGCGCCAGGATTGCCACACATCTTGTACACCAATTACAGTAAGCTTGTCTACATGTATACTTATTGGATTTTTTTTACTTGACAATCCCATCTCATTACTTCAACCCTGGCTACAACCCATTAATGGCCTACTACTGAGCATGGCTCTCTCCTCATTATTGAGGAGGTCTAGAGCATACTCCACTACGATGCTCCAGTGCGGATTGGTGGAGTATGCCCGTGAACAAAAACATTAAAGTACCCTGATTGTCAGCCGCTGATTCGGCAGGGTCAGAGAGCTGTCTGAGCTGAGGGTGTGTGTGTGTGTGTGTGTGTGTGTGTGTGTGTGTGAGAGAGAGAGAGAGAGAGAGAGAGAGAGAGAGTAGAGCTGTCTAGGGCATTGAACCTCAGATCGACACATTCGAGAAAGACTAACAACCATAACTATTATTACAGACAAAGAAACCTGCGCAGGGGCATAGCAGCGTCTAGCTGCGGAGGTGGGCAGGGGATCGCCATTATGTTCGAACGCGTCTAGCTTGCATCAGTAATCTGTTAACTATTCTACAAGCTGTCTAAACACTGATATTGTATCATGATTTCATAAAATATTTAGAAATTTTAAGGTAAAAACACTGTGTGGCTTAATGAAAGTTTATATTGAGTACATAATTTTATACTACACAATAGTATAATATTTGTATTGTAATATGAAGCTAACCTACACATAAATTTAACATAATACAAGCCTAATAAATTACTTTCTCAGTTGTTTTATTACAACTAACATAATCTATTATTATTTCTTATGGGGTGTCCTACGTGAGCGACGAATATGACGCGACGCTACGCAACACGACGCGATGCTACACACGACAATGTCAACGTCGCGTGTTGTCGCAGACTGTTACATAGGACGCAAGTAGAGATACCATTGATTTGATCGTTTACGTCAAAATCGCCACGTCGCGTCGCGTCGTTTTCGTCGCTCAAGTAGGACACCGCCTTACTTAAATATAAGCTTTTTGTAATACCAAACTCATTTACCATAGTGACATATATAATTCTTGTAAATTCCATCTGGGAGATACAGGTTTACAATTTTTCATATCAGCTCTAGAGATTATGCAAAAAAAATCTCTGTTGCCATAACTAGCATAGAGTGACATGACAATATAAAATAATAATGTCAGCCTACACTACCAACATTATTTATAGATAAACAACTACATAAATTCCACTAATTTCATACAACTATCTGTCACAAGTGAAATAAATATATAAAATATTCTTATCATCATCATCCTCATACTTATTTTATAACAAGCAAAGCCTATGGTAATATTTTACTAAACTTAAGGTTCAGTACCTTATACAACATAAAAAATGATTTGCATAAATTTTGCTGTGATAAAATTTTATACAATGCAGTTTTTTTATTAATTAATTGCTTGACTACATTAACATCTGATGGTAAGTGGTGAATTTGGTGATGTAGTCTTAGGTGGTAAAGCACATTATCTTATGTTACTTTTGAATCAACTTCACCTGAATTAAATACAAACATATGTAAAACTGAGGGTTACACTGTCAATAAAATATTGCATTATTAATGATTCCATCACTATTTATTTATAGCTATGCATCATCAAACTTTATATAGATACAGTTATGAATATATATTTACTGTCCAACCCTTACCTAATATTTAAATAACAATTATTATTACCAAGATGAATGCTTACGCTATGAAGAAATTTATAATGATAATATTGATACAACCTACAATATCTGCACTTTCACTACAACAGAGTCCTTCCGGGAGAGCCTTTTATAACTGAACTAGTCAGTTAAACCATATATTATGTCAATGTTTCACCTTTTGTAACCTGCAAACAAAAATTAAAAAACTTTTGTTAATTTAATTGTTTAACTATAAAATGATCAAATTACGCAAATATGCATATCTCGTTTTTGCCCACAGCTTTGTCCATCTGAGAAATAAACAACATCAAAGTACTTGATAACTAACTTGTTACCAAAACTATTTACTGAAAGAAAATCATAAATTAAAATGAAATGAAATCATATTTTGTTTGGTTTAAAAAACATAGAATTTACAAATATTACTAATTCATACAACTATATTCGATACCAAATCTAAGTAGCAAAGTCAATAATTAAGAACTTACACAAGCCTCCAAGTAGTCAATTTTTCTTTCCAGTGAAGTCAATTTTTCATTGAGGGTGGCCAAGCGGGATCTGCAGGACATGTCTGTAGTATACAAAACAATTATTACTATCTGGTTTAAGCATTCTATATAAAGAAAAAGCATAACAACAATAAAACGATGACCAAGTTAGTTATAAAGACATCAAATTAACAAATAATTATTATTGTACGGATGAATAAATTAAATTTAGTCGTCCGACTATCGGACGACTACATGTTATTTTATTCATCCGTTTAGCGGACGACTAGACACTTCGAATAGGTATTTTCACGAACAATTACTCACCGAAAGAGTTGAGGAAATCTGTAATTTTCTTTATGCTTCCTGTAATAACTTCGATGTACTCCCTGTTCGCCCAGTCCTGCTGAATTTGTTTCTGGATAGTTTCTCGAGGAGGCGTTGACATTTTAAATACTTTCGAGTAATAAGAAGTCAAATAGATTGATCGCCGATACAGATGTACTTATCCAACAAACAGTTTAATCTTTATTCCAAATTAGTTTTACCATTACCAGTAAATCACAAATAGGTAATGAATTCATCCGTAATGAAATGATTGAAACTCATGAAATGATTGACTTGACAGCTTGACACTGGCTGGCAGTTGACATTGACACATGAGAAGATTGTCAGGAGGAGGTGTGGTGGTCATAGAGATATTACAGTGGTGGTGTCACTCACAGGCCGCGTTCCGTTAGGAGCTCATAACAATCTCGCCCTCAACGCCTATATTTTGAGTTCCATTTGGTTTTAACATGTAGATTGTTGTTCCCTAGCTCTACCCCCTCTTTAACTTCCCGCCTTATTTTTCCAAGGCCGCCATTTGTATTTTTACATCAGGTCTCAATTCCGTTCCGGGTACAAATTAGTGTCATAAAATGGAACTCGAAATGTAGACATTGAGGGCGTGATAATTATGAGAAGCTCCTGGAACGTGGCCGTCATAGACTTTAATACAAATGGCGTGTCATAGATTATAGAGAGATATGTCAAAGTAGCCAGATAAGACAAATGACGTTGACATAAAATATTTGACAGTTTTCTACGACTTGGCACTTGACAGAAAACATATGGTTGGTTTGATTTTCGGCTTTTCGGTCTGAGGTTATTTTGCATTTTAACACGCTTTTATTTACTCCTTGTTTTACATTTTTATCAATATCAATAAATTGAAATGGATGAAATAGAGTACAAGCTTAAAAGAGACAGTAGTGTTTTAATTGTGAATGCGATTGATAAGTTGATAAATATCATTAAATCGAAGTATAAGCCGGGCGAGCGGCAGAGGTTCGTGTTAGAGAACGAAGAGTTGAAGTATTTACGTGAGAAATGTTCGTCAACGAATACGCTGGTGAGCCTGACCGCCTGCCAGGGGCTGCTGGCGCTGGTGGAGCAGGGGGTGCTGGACATAGCCCACACTATGTCCACTGTAGTGACCCTACTGCCCACTGCCCAGTAAGTATTTCGCATATTTTGTTAAATATATAATAACAATAATAAACTATAAAAATGCTGATATACTTATACCTCAGCCATAGGATTCTTTGTGTCGAGGTTGGGGTGGACTGGATCCCCCCACCATCAACAACACCATGGGGTTATAAAAAATGTGTACATTTATCACCTGAATAATCTAGTTAAGAAACCGTGAGATTAGAAAAATATTTTTGCACCAAATTAATTTTTTGGTCACATTTTGGTGATTTTGGACTGAGATTTCCAAACATAAAGCATACACCAAAGGGAACACACTACCTCATGTAATCGAATCCTACATCCATGTCATTCCTCATATTTCCATGACATGCTTCTCTTAATCTACCTTTAAATTTCAGCAACTTATCAGCAATAATCTCAACAATGGCTGGACTGCTGGTGTTGGATTTAAAGTCCCGGCTGATCCCCGGGGAGCAGTATAAGTGCCAGTTCTCGCTGCGCTCCCCACAGCACCCCTTCATCAGGGTTCTGGAGAAGAACAAGGATGCGGAGGAGGATGTGTTGGCCCAGATGCATGCACTATGCACCCACCCAGACTACACGTAAGACAGAGTTATATGACAGATCTTACTTATTTATTGCAACTTGCAAAGAGACTATGGGAGGCCTCTGGTGACTGCTCATTAGGGGTTGTCATGTTGCCCACAAATATCTCTTGTGGCCAAACTACAATAGTTGAAACCAAATGATCTAAGACATCCTGAAGCACCCATATGGTCACAAACCACATGAGAGGCACCTCATCAAATAAGGCAATATGCTTACCTGGTTGATGACATGCAAATGGATTATTTAGCCCCTCATGCCCATTTTAAATTCTGGTCCTGATGTTATTTCCAGAATATCGTCCAACAGTCTAGAACTACTTCGGTCAGTGTTCCTGTGGCTGACATACAACCCTCAGAACTGCTCCAGCATCAAGCCGTGGCAGCTGCTGCTCAGTTTGCCGGAAAGTCCTGAACAGTCCACATTGCTTCTCAATTGCATCAGTTGTCAGCAGGTATTATTCATAATATTTGAGAGAAAATGCATATTTTTCAAGGGACTGTGCTTTTTTCTACAATAATAATATGTTATTAATGATTTCAAATTGATGAGCATAAGTAATCTATACCAGTGGTGCCCAAACGGTCGATCGCGATCGACCGGTCGATCGCGAGAGGTTTCACGGTCGATCTTAGAAGTTAAGCCAGTACAAGATTTTATTTTCGAAAATTTATAAATTACTTACTTACTGAGCATGCATCTACATCTCGTTAATTTTCCGCCACAAGAAAAATATACTTAACTTGACCTGTATTTATTTTCTTTTCTAATAATATTTTTTATGTACAAATGTTTGTACAGAGTAAGAAACTATGTAAAACTGTTTGATTATAATCATATTGTAAGGGGTGATGATATGATAAACAAGTTAAGTATTATACAATTTCATTAAAAAATGTACGCGGGGGACGTGGGGTAACGACAGGTGTCGTAGAGGTCTCTTTATCTACACTGAGAACCGATTTTGATTTTGATTTTGATAGGTCCACCATTTTAATAACACTTTCACAACTCTCACTACACACTGCACCCACTGCGGTTTGCACGCGGCTAGCCTCGCCACCGGCGCCGCCGCCGCGGGGCTGCGGGCCTTCCTCGGGGCCCGAAGCTTGATGTAGATCTCGGAGCGACTGTTGATATCTCCTTCGGATGTACTTATATCCCAGGATCCCGCCAAGTACAATGCATATCGTCACCATTATATATGTGATAGAATAATGGTGCACGTCGTGAATGCTCAGTTTTGTAGAAGACTGTTCCTTGATATTCGTAATTTGATCTCTCAGCTGATTCCACATGATGTTTCGATCTTCCAAATCCTTAAAATCTTCCGACATCGATGTATTCATAAACGTATTGAGCAAAGATACCTCTGGGGCTTCGATGTTCGGTTTGATATTCAATTTTTGAAGAAAATTATTGTGAGAATATATGCTAAAAGATTCTGATTTTAGAGTACAACCTTGCTGTAGGTGTACGACACCATTTCCCTTTAATGAAATAATAGAAGAATCTGATAAACAAAATAATTTAAAGTTACATTCCTTACAGCATGAATAGAACCATGAGTTAGGATTATGTAATTTATTCCATTGATCTCTACAATTTACAACGGTATGATAACAAACACGTTCTCTACTTACTGGCTTTAAATCGCAAAGTGACTGCTTTATTTTTAAATTATAAATAGGCTTGTTTAATGAGCATATTAGTTTCCTATTACTAGAAACGTGAATGCAATCCTTTATGTCACTATCTGATAAAAGTAGTACAGTGTCCCTTTGAACATTGTAAGCGATAAAAGGAAAAGTAGTAGATGTTATATAGCTATCATTAAACATTTTTCTATGTGGAATACTAATAATACGGTCTAGTTCGTATTTTTCAGTGCTAATAAGAGGAATTTTGATTTCAATAATTAAGAAGTTGTTATGAATCCTTGCTGATGCCTTCATAATTTTGTATAAATCGGAAAGAGAAGATATTTCTATTGGTACCACCTTATCGCCTTGTAGATGGCTAGAGATGATGCTGATCTGCCGTTCTAGCTGCTCAGGTGAGAGAATGTGCATATTAACTTTACCTTGACTAATGTCTGTGACGGTATCTATCAACGCCTGCTGGATGCGTTGGAGACTGTTCACAATAATATTAGCTGCTAATGCTGATGAGATGATATATTGACCATTCTTATTATCTAAACGTACCTGATTAAGTTCCTCAGAGAGGTTTCGAAGATGCTGATTAAGATAAGCGAATTGCTTGTTCATTATACCTTCATTACGCCTTAATATGTTATATTCTACTTCAAGGACAGATGTTTGATTTTTAAGAAGATCTTGAAGATGATTCTCATTCTGAGCAATTCGTTGGATATCCTTATTATATTGCTCAGCAAACCGTTCATCAAGAACTCCAAATAAGGTATTTGCAACATATCCAACGCCGTTAATTAGTCCACGTCGATGCCTATTAGAATTTTGATGCTGAAGAATAATGTTATAGTGCTCAATTTCTTTTATTTCATGATTTAATTGCAATATTACGTTCTCATACTGCGAACCAGTCCCAACACTACTTTCATGTAATTTATTTATATATTTATGAATATCCAATATACCTTGCCAATATGCACTCATGTTATAATAAACTATAAGTTTCCAATCATCCCTAATTATTTGTAAATCTGATATTTTGTCAAAATAAAATCCTTGATGCGGTTCTATATTTGTAATGTTATATGGTATAGATAGTTGAAAGCTACTGTTTATAAACGTGAACAATAATAAGCATGATAAGAAAAAGCTTTTAAGGGTCCCGATTGTACGTGGTCGCGTGCCATTGTTATGATTTGCGCGACGAACAGGTGTTGATAATAATTGTGGAGTATCGCGTTTCGTCGGCTGCTTCAAATCGTAAGTCTCTGTACATACGGGCAATAAAATAAGTTTGTTGACGGGACGTTGGATAATGTTTTTTCTAGTTTTTAGCGTAACAACCCTAACATGCCCGTCCTTGCCGGGATGTAATTCTAAAATTCTACCTAGGGCCCATTGACCTGGTGGTAAATTTTCTGCTTTGATCAGAACAATATCATTTATATTGAGATTCGGGCAAAGGCTTCTCCATTTACTTCTAGTTTGTAATTGCTGGAGATACTCTGATGACCATCTTTCCCAGAAGCTTTTCATCAGGGACTGCACCAATTGCCACCTGGAGTGATAGGTAAGAGCATGTTGCTCAGTATGTGGTCTCGATAGAAGGGGTCCCCCTATCAAGAAGTGCCCTGGTGATAAATAGTCATCGTCGGAATTCTCAGTCAATTGACATAAAGGCCTAGAGTTCAAGCATGCCTCTATCTGACATAACAAAGTTGTAAATTCTTCGTATGTCAGTTTTTGATCACCCAGAACTCTTTTTAAGTGATATTTTAAACTACGAACAGCTGCCTCCCAGAGGCCTCCGGCATTGGGCCATGCTGCCGCATTAAAATGCCAATTTATATTTTGATCACCGATGTTTCTGAGAAAGTGTGAATTGTTAATAGTGTCTATAATCTCTTGATATTCTTTCTTCAGAACTCGGTTTGCACCTACGAAATTCGTTCCGTTGTCGCTGTACACATCGCTAGGTGTACCACGGCGAGAACAAAAACGACGGAATGCTGCTATAAAGGCTGTGGTACTCAAATCGGACACTAGTTCTAAATGAACAGCCTTGGTTGCTAAACAAATAAAAATTGAAATGTAACCTTTTAGTGTCTTAATGCCACGCCCCTTATTTGCTTTTAACTCCACGTGACCCGTGAAGTCAACACCAGTGTGTGTAAATGGTCTCGACGGTGTGACTCGTGCTTGTGGCAGGTCAGCCATTATTGGCTGCCGATTGTCATGTGCAAATCGACGGCATTTTACACACATTCTTAGTTTCTGCTTAACAGTCCTGATACCACTTATAATCCAATAATTGTCACGAATATAAGCGAGCGTCAACCGGGGTCCACCGTGTAATGTATTTAAGTGAGCTTGATCAATGATAAGTTCTGTTAGTCGACCCTTATTACAGATAATGATAGGATGTTTTGCTGAGAAGCTTAATTGAGCGTTAGCTAATCTTCCACCTACTCGTAATAAACCCTGCTCATCGATAAATGGGTTTAAACTATGAATCTTACTACTCGGGTGCACGTGACCCTTATGCCTAATATTATCAATATCATCATAAAAATCAAGTGATTGGACATCCCTAACTATTAAATCAGATGCTGACTTTAATTCTGATGACGTTAATGCTAAGGTATGCGATGCTTTCTTATTCCGCAATTGCTTAATGAAACGTGATATCCAGCATACAATTCTTATTACTCGCGTTAAAGAGCTGTGTTGCAAAAGTAACTCAGTAATAAAAGTATGTTTGTTATGATCTAAGGCTGCGTGTACACTAGCTTTTATTTCAATTGTGGGAGACTGATAATTAACTTGCTTTAAATTGTTTTGATCAAAATGTTTTAACCACGAAGGTCCTTCCCACCACAACGAAAAGTCTACCAGCTGTGCTGTAGTTAAGCCTCTTGTGGCACAATCAGCCGCATTTTCCTCCGACCGTACATGATTCCAGCACGATGCCGGGATGATATTTAGTATCTTTTCTACCCTATTCGCAACGAAGGTCTTCCATCTTGAGCAATCTCCTTTCAACCAACCTAAAACTACCATGGAATCTGTCCAAGCGTAAATATTTGTGTTACTCATTCCTATAGATTCCTGGACCTTAGCTAATAATTGACACAGCAAAAGTGCGCTGCACAATTCTAGGCGTGGGAGACTGACCTTTTTTGATAATGGGCTTAATTTCGTCTTAGCTACAATTAATCTTGATGTGTAATCGCCCTTACCGTGCTTGGTAACTAAGTATATTGCGCAAGCGTAAGCTTTGTCCGACGCGTCACAAAATGCATGCACATAGTGTTTTGTTTCAGTGCTACCTATGTACCGCGAGATTTTAATTTTATGAATATGTTGTAAATCTTGTTTTAAATCAAACCATTCTTTTTGTATGTTTTCTGATAAATGTTCATCCCATGCTACCCCTGATGACCAAGCTTTTTGAAAAAGTAATTTCGCTCGTATTGTAAGCGGTGATAACCACCCTAAGGGGTCAAATAGTTTTGCAATATCGGATAACAACTCCCGTTTTGTTAAACTATTATTAATTTCTTTTATGAGTATCTGATTAGAAAAAACAAAAGTATCCGATGACGGATTCCATTTGAGGCCGAGAGTTTTTCTAGTTTCGGAACATTTAAACTCGTAAGGGCTATTTAATTGATTAGAAGGAAGGTCTTTGAGGAGTTCCTGGTCATTACTGGACCAACGTCTCAAGTTCATGCCAGCTCCTAAAAACATTGATATAAGCTGTTGTAAAAGTTCTTTTGCTTGAGATATTGAATTCGCGCCTGTAAGTAAATCATCCATGAAAAAGGAAGATTTCACAGCTGCGGATGCTAACGGATATTTAATTTCGTCATCCTTAGCCAGTTGTTGGAGTGTTCTCATTGCCAAAAACGGAGCCGCGTTTGTACCTTGCGTCACGGTTGATAAATAAAATGTTTGAAAAGGCTTATCAGGTGCATCCCTCCAAATAATAGATTGAAGGTGTTGATCTTTACTGCGTACCAATATCATGCGGAACATTTTTTCGATATCAGCTGTTAAAACATATTTATATTTACGCCAATTTAGAATAAGACTTAACAAATCCTTTTGTAAATTTGGACCACAATACATTAAGTCATTAAGGCTTTTTCCGGATGTAGTTTTAGAACTTGCATTAAATACAACCCTTAATCTGGTTGTATTAGAGTCCATTTTCCATACTCCATGCTGAGGTAATATGATCGCATTATTATTTACGTTAGCCACTTGATGCATATGACCTAACGCTTGATATTCATAAATAAATTTTTTATACTGCTCAGAAAATGATTGATCTTTAGACATATTTTGTTTTTCCATTTTAATAAATTGTGCAACCGCTTTTGATTTCGACAACCCTATTTCATGCTCAAAACCGGGCTTCATTGGCAACCCTACTTCGTACTTCCCCGAAGGTAATCTACGCGTTGTCTCTGTATAAAACTGCTCACAATACTCTTCATCCCTAGTCAGGCTATTAGATGGTTCAGATATGTCCTCTATTTCCCAGTATTTAGAAATTTCATCGAGATTATTTAAAACAGCAAAACAATTATATTTTTTCACATTACCCGACAAAATCCATCCCAATTTGGTCTGTTGCGCGATAGGCGCTTGAGACGGACCTTTTATTAACCCACTCATAATAATATCTGAATAAACACTAGCATCTAAAAGAAGATCGATAGGTCTCGATACATTATAAGTTGGATCGGCCAGCTTGAGATGTTGCAAGTGAGGCCATGATCTGTGCTTAAATGATGAATTCGGTAAATTATTGATAACCGAGGCCACTACTAAAGCTTGGGTCTGCATTTGATAGTCCCCATAAATTGATTGACAATTTAATGACACAATGCCTCTACTCTGCTTCGAGATAGGACCTATGCCTGATATTGATGCGTGATATTGACGTCGTGACAACCCTAACAATTGAGTAGCGTTCTCAGAAATTAAAGAAATTTGAGAGCCTTGATCTAGTAGTGCTCTTAGTGTTATATAATTTCCGTTTTGTGCTAAAACATTTAAGGTAACGGTAGTTAGTAAAATTTCCTCGCAGTCGGATGCTACATGATTAATGTTATGCGTATTTTGTGACTTCGACTGCGGTTTAGATAACGATGTACTAGTACTAGGTACTACAGTAGGTATAGAAGATGAGGGCATTAAAAACGCTTCATGAAGTAATGTATTATGATCGGCTTGACATTCCTTGCAACGTTTCATCGAAATGCATTCGGCATCATAATGCTTATACAAACAATTAACGCAATAATGGTTCTTAGTAACAGCTGCAAATCGCTGAGCGGGTGTCATATTCCTAAATTTCCGACAAAGAAATAACTCGTGACGCAAGTTGCAAACCGGGCAAATAACCGTATAAGTAGCCTTTGCTTGGAAATGTTTTTTCTGGAAGTTTCCATTGGAATATTTATTATGAGGAATGTTATTATTATTAAAATTTAAAGGTTGCTTAAATTTTTGTTGATTTGTTTGCTGCTGAGAGAATGACTTGCGTGTTTGATGCGTGATTGGTTCTAACGCGATAAACTTGCTCTCTATGAATGATAAAAATTCACTTAGAGTTGGCAACTCTCTAGGTGCTTGGCGAGCTTCCTTGTAAGCGCCATATGTTTCGGGATCCAATTTTTTACAGAGAAGATGAACTAATAATGGACCCCACGAGTTTGTTTCGACACCAAGGTTATTTATGCCATGAATACACTCAGTAGTTGTGTCGTATAAACGCTTCAACTCATAAGAAGATTGTTTACTTACACTAGGCTGATTTAAAAATATTTCTATTTGATTAGTAAAGAGGGATTGAGGATTATTATATCTATGTATTAATATGTCCCATGCAGTATCATAGTTATCTGCCGAAATATGAAGATGCTGTATGAGGCGTTCAGCTTCACCCTTGACCTTACCTTTAAGGTGCTGCATCTTCTGAGCCTTTGAGATGCAGTTGTTCTCATGGATGGCTTCCGAAAACAGGTCGTAGAAGGTAGGCCACTGACTGTACTTACCTGTAAACGTAGGTATTTCCAATTGCGGAGTCGATTGCTGAACGTGTATCACGGAGGAAATTTTTTGATTTAAGGAACGTTTAATTGCCTTATACGATACCTCGTGTGCTGTATACTCCTGCTCGTATGACATATCCCCTCCTTGAAGGATGTTGTCAATTTGGAGATGAAGATTTTCAATGATATTCCACTTACCTTGAATGCTGCGAAGTTCATCCTCAAGCTCCCACTTCTCTGTTATCTGAGTAATATCTATGTTATCTATTTGCCTGATAAGACTTCTAAAATGTGTCCTTTGCAAAACTAATAACTCATCAACTTTGCCACTAGGTTGAGTAGCCTTCTCCTCCTTGCCGTAAGTAGAGAGTAAAAGGCGTGTATTTTGATATAACTCACTAACTTGCTTAAAAATATTTTTACTATAATAGTCGTATGCCTGCTCAGGTTGTGTATCTATTTTAGCATGATTAAGTTCGAACTCTCCCCAGAGAGAATCTAATGACTCTAAACGTTTTTTGATATATTCTTGATTTTTGCGAATTGATGGATCTTTTGTGAAATTAGATCTTATCCTTTTGATGTTTTCCATTAACTCATTTTGACGCGTAAGCAGTTCTTCCATGTTTAAAAATGTAAAGGAACAGTCTTACTTGATAAATCCCAGCCGGTGATCGTGGCGGTGATGACCAAACCTCGTGCCGCTGATGATGCGACGATGATGAATTTGGTGATGATGTGTCTTGCCGCTGCTGACGCGACGATGATATTTCTTGCCGCTGATGATGCGACGGTGATGAAATATGGTGATGATGTTTCTTGCCGCTGATGATGCGACGGTGATAACTGAGCTATCGCGCGAGCTCACACCGAATACGACACGAACACGGAGACCTGCTCTGGCCTGAGCGCACTGTCAGTATACCGAATTACGCGCGAAGGCCCTGGTTCACTTTTCGAAGGACCAAAATAATGTAAGGGGTGCGGGATGATAAATGAAACCTTCCGCGTTGAGTGCTGCTCGTACACTGATTTATTTGCTTAAGTTTAGTTACAAAAGTGTAAATGATAATGTGCATAGTATGCAAATTGTTAATGCGATGCGATATTGTACGGTGTTCCGTACACATTATTATAAATCTAATCATTAATAATTACTTATTATTACAACATAAAATAATACATAATAAAAAAAATACATAAAAATAAATCTGTCGATCTTAAACCCTTAACTTTTTCTCAAGTCGATCTTCACAGCAAAAAGTTTGGGCACCACTGATCTATACTAATTATATAAAGCGGAGTTGGTTTGTTGCGCTTATCTCAGGAACTTCTGGTCGGATTTGAAAAATTATTTTTGTTTTGAATAGTTCATTTATTGAAGAAGGCTATAAGCTACATAATACCACCCTACGACCAAAAGGAGCGGAGCAACAAGTCTCCGAAAACGAAGTGACAGCGTCTACTTAATAATATATGTTGCGGGACAATGTCTGCTGGGTCCACTAGTAATTTATATTGATATGGCTAATAACTTAATGGCCTGCATACTTAAAAAGCCTAATTTTTGTAATTTGTACCCATATTTTTTTCCTTTATTCGTCAAATACAAGGAATTGTACGAACTTGATATTTGTTCTAGATCTGCAATCCGAAGCTGGTGAACAACGCGTTCGCAGCGATATCAGCGGTGGTGGAGGCGGCCGTCTACCAGCAGAAGATAGAGCACGTCATGGCCTTCCTGCCACTACTGGCCAGACTGTCCAATGAACTCATCAAACATGGGTAACTTCTTCCACATCCTATACTAGATTCACACACTAGCCCTATAGAACCAAGAAGATCATATTGTCCTTGAATAATTAAGTTAAGGTACAAACAAACGTTAGGTGAGGTGTTAATCTAAAATGTTTGGAGAATAATTGTGCGTCAATTTCATTATCGTTTTCGTAAATACCCTTTATCGTGATTGCATACACTATATCGTAATTGCTTGGGTATTTTCTGGCACAAAACAAATACCAATGATATAAAATTCCACTAACAAATGAGATGCATTAACGAGCGATTACTCGCTGACTGTTCGAGTCTAAGGTACTGAAATACAGGAGTACCTACTTTACACCATCTATTATCAAATGCTTGGGGTGTTACAAGATTAATCGATCGATCGTCGATCGACGGCATTGATCGATGGTGAAATCGACTTGTCGACGTCGATCGATTAATTGGTCGTAGTAAAAACTATCGATCGACGTCGACTAGTCGATTCCACCATCGGTCGATTGGTCTGGTAACACGCTTAAAGCCTCGTCGTATTTGCACCAGGTGCGACCCGCGGGTCTGCTACGGCCTACTGGAGCGCTGCTTGCTGCGGGCGCCGGCGCTGCGCAACGCGGCGGGCTTCGCCCTCGTGCTGCTGGCTGAGAACCTACTTAACACCTCCGCGCTCTACCTACACGAGCTGTTTAACTTGTGTATGTGTTATCATCATCATCGCAACCCATCATGGCCCACAATTGAACACGGGTCTCCTCACACAATGAGAAGGTTAAGGCCATAGTCCACCACGCTGGCCAAGTGCCGATTGGCGGACTTCACACACCTTTGAGTTTTTGCAAACTCTCCGGCATGTAGGTTGCCTCACAATGTTTTCCTTCACTGTTTTTAGTAAGTGACATTTAAATATTTTAAATTTATAAAATTTAAATGTATGTGTTAAGTTATCGTTTAATTTTGGTATTTAGTTTCTCATCTATTGTGCTGTGTTGTTATTCGGTTTGGTAAGCAACTAGCAAATGGTTGGTGGTCCATTTGATTTAAAATAGAATTGAAATATTTTTCTAATGTTGTCCCAACTAGAACAGTAATTATCGTAGTAAATAGCTTACTAAGAAACAAAACAACAATAGAAAAAACGATATTTGCAAAAAACGTTTCAAATGAAGTAGACAAAAAATAATTTTATTTATTTAGTCTATGGTGATACTTTATTGAACCTTTTATTTTCGCCTTCTATTCATTTTTAGACCAGAACAGAGAAATCTCATACATTATACGTTTTCTTTTTGTCAGTTAAAATTATATATGGTAATGGGTATTCACGATATTAATTGAAATTCTTCCAGGTTTGAACATAATTGGCAAATACGAATACACAGCGCTGTGTCTGAACGCGTTTGTGGGTCTGTCGCTGCAGTGGCTGCACCAGCCCTCCTACCTCACGGCCAACGCGCTCAAAGTAGCCTCAAAAATAGTTGACACTTACCGGGCAGACAATAAAGAACATTTTGGCTTGCACATGGCTAACCTGCGATCTAATACCATATACCAAACATTGGTGTATACTGACTCGCATCTTTTCACGGTATCAAAAATACTGGAGACGTACGAACGATTGAGTGACAACCCGAACAAATTGGAGAGCTGGTTCGATAGCCTAGTGAGCTCGAATGACGAGTTACGTGTGGAGTTACTACCGTTGTTCGTCGGAATGGTGATGTCGAAGCAAGGGAACGAGAGCCTTGTGACCAAGGCAGTAAGGGTGATAATAGAGCTGGTGTGTGTGCGGAAGGAGGTGTCAGTGAGTGTGCTGCCGGTTCTGGTGTATAAAATAGCGAACGATCCTCGGCCGGGTGTGAAGCTGGAGTGCCTACGAGGGTTGCCGCTGATGGCCAGCACCAAGGTAATGTTAGTTTTTTTCTTACTGTTTTATCTGTTCTAATAAGCTTTGCTGTAGGAATACAAGTTCTGTATAAACCAAGATGCCTGCTAGATTATTGATATTTAAGTGAACATCACTTTTTTATGTCGACACCAGTCCCATGACAGCGGAGTAATGTGGCGTTAGAGGATTATATGAGATTATTTTCTTCTTTTTTATTAGCCAGCATTACGTACTGATGTCCATCATTTACAATCAGAAAACCAGTCATTTTGCTTGTCAACGTTTTACCAATAAATCAGCAAATGAACTTTACTAGTATATAATATTTATTATAATAACGCTTACAGGAGAACGTGCCTTCAATAGTGGCCGTGCTGAACAAGTTGAAGATGAAAAAGGGTGTTCCTATATCGTTTCTGATCATGCTGTATACTAGCCTGGCCGAGACTCAGGTATGAACACTACCTCTAGGGCTGAATCACAGAACTATAATGTCGTTAAAATTCTGAAGTTTCATTTATAGCACTATACAAATAATTAATAAAGAGCAGCTATCTATAATCTATATTTCATTTGTTCCGTGAATCATATGCGAAATGTCCACTGCTGTGTTATATTTTTTAACATGACAACCCGAATGGTGCAATGGTTATCACGCCACATCGCTGTTCCAAGGGTCTTCTCATGTGTGATGTCGACGGCACCCCCGACTTAGGGAATCCTAGTGAAACTATGAGTGTGAAGTGTTATTTATGTATATATTTGTGGTATCAGACGCGTTGTTTCCCGTACCTGCAAGAGCTGCTGGTAGACGCCGGTACGGGGCGGCCCGACGACCTCAAGTGGGAGGTGGAGATCGCGCGCGCGCTCTCCGTCGAGAGGATCTGTGAGCTCAGGTCTGTAGGGTTGTCCTCCGCATTGTATAACTACAGCCTCCCAATCTAAAGATATATTCAAATATAGATAATTTAAATACCGCGCTAAAAATTTAATATGTCACGTTATACATGTTGTGACGTCATCTGTCGGGTAAAGTTTTTTTGGATGGCATTTATATTAATGCCAACGAGCATGCAGCACCACCCTTCTGCTGTCGTCCATGGTAATTGTAACAGACCTAGAACAAGATACAATTTAGTGACTGTCATGGTAAGTCCAGTTGGCAGATGATGTTAGGTATTAGGTTTTAGTTTGGTAATAAGTGTGAGGACAGACTGTTAGTGTTAACTAGTCCTGTTAGTGGATGTTATTAATAGTTCAGTTAGTATGATTCTCTTTTCGATTCGGTCACTGATGCGTCTCTCTTGAGGACTGAAATGATCGCCTCTAAAAAGTGTAATCGGCTTTGCATAACAATTACATCGATTATCCATAAAGATCGATCGCTCGATACAGATTTTTTACTTCATATTTGTTAATCAGTTTATCAGTCCAATGTAATGCAGCGTAAACAAATTACCGTATGACACTCCAGGGCACCCTCGCACGGTCTGGAGCTGGTACCAGTGATATCATCAATTCAACGTAATACACCTTACACATATTATTCCAGGGCCTCTTCCCACGGCCTCGAGCTGGTACCAGTGATATCATCAATCAACGTAATACACCTTACACATATTATTCCAGGGCCTCCTCGCACGGCCTGGAGCTGGTATCAACGATATCGTCGATCCTGAACCGGGCGGAGCGCGGCGGGGCGGCGGCGGCGCGCGCGCTGCGGGCGCTGGCGGCGCTGTGGCGCGCGCGCGCCGTCGCCCCGCCTGGCGCCTGGCGCGCGCTCGAGCCGCGCCTCGGGACCGACGCCCGGCCTAGGGTGCAGATCGCGTGAGTGTGCTACTGAGCTAGGGTTGGTGATAGTGCAGATCATGTGAGTGTGATTACTGAGCTAGGTTGGTGATCGCTGGCGGCGCTGTGGCGCGCGCGCGCCGTCGCCCCGCCTGGCGCCTGGCGCGCGCTCGAGCCGCGCCTCGGGACCGACGCCCGGCCTAGGGTGCAGATCGCGTGAGTGTGCTACTGAGCTAGGGTTGGTGATAGTGCAGATCATGTGAGTGTGATTACTGAGCTAGGTTGGTGATCGCTGGCGGCGCTGTGGCGCGCGCGCGCCGTCGCCCCGCCTGGCGCCTGGCGCGCGCTCGAGCCGCGCCTCGGGACCGACGCCCGGCCTAGGGTGCAGATCGCGTGAGTGTGCTACTGAGCTAGGGTTGGTGATAGTGCAGATCATGTGAGTGTGATTACTGAGCTAGGGTTGGTGATAGTGCAGATCGTGTGAGTGTCTACTGAGCTAGGGTAGGGTAGCCGCGCTTCGGGACCGATGCCCGGCCTAAAGTGTGATCGCGTGAGTGTGCTTAAGTGTATGTACGTACTAGTCGTTAGAGTAGCCGCGCCTCGGGATCGACGCAAGACCCAAAGTGCAGATCGCGGCAGTGTACAGATCTAGAGTTGGTGGTCTGAGTTCGTCGATCGATTAATCGAATAATCTATTTTTTGAATAATAGTCCATAAACGATAATCGATAAAAAATAAACGATGTTAAAGACTGAATCGATCCAACAAATCGATATTTCATCGTAGAAAATCGAGATTCGATTTTTTGAGTTGTCGTAAACGACCATGATGTAAGATAGGAAGTAGCGGCAAAAAAAGCGCCACTGCTCACTTTATTGCACCGGAAAAACAAAAATTAAAATGCAAATTAAAAAAATCTTGATTTTTTTATTAATCGATTTATCACACTTCGATTCAAATCAGTCAATCAGAGTACAAAACAAATGTTCAATCTTAAAATTAAGTCACCAACCGTATTATCAGCTAAATTCATGACCCTTTTTGGCGGTCGCATCATAACCACATCATTTCCAAACGTCCCACCAAACAACACCAAAACTTGCGCACGCGCAGGCTCTGCCAACTGCTCTCGGAGGTGCCGGCGCTGCGGGCCCCGGGGGCGGAGTACGAGGCGCTGGTGCGGGCGGCGGCGCGCACGCTGTGGCGGCTGGTCGCCGCGGGGACTCCGCCCGTGGCCACCGCCGCCTGTACCGCGCTCGCTGAGTATGATGTTGCTGACTATGCGCTGCGGGACTTGCCTGAGGTCGGTGGGCGTTGATGATATAGATGTAAAGGACATCTGAAGAGAAGTTTTTGAGATATTAACGTATACAAAATTCTCATTTTTCTGGGAGAATAACAGACAATGCACAAGCGAAACTACTGAGCGCAAGAAGCTGAAATTTGACATTCATGTTGTTTGGGAAGAGTAAGAAAAGATTTTTGGAAATTGCTCCCCGCCCCCTGAAGTATTAAAAAGGGGAATAAGCTGAAACAAAAATCCTACGCGAATGAAGCCGCGGGGTAAACCGAATGGGCAATAATCCATTTTAAAAAACTTCGACCACATCGATGATACATATTTACTATTTGTCTATGCGCATGTTGAAGTAAAATATTTCTTTGTAATAAGCAATGTTGCTGGTGTTGCAGATCTACCGGCAGTCGGTGAAGCTGCCCGCGTCGTACTGCAAGACGCCGGCCGACGCCGCGCGCCGCCCTGAGGACGTGCTCGACTACGTGCCCTGTCAGTACTACACTACACCACGCTACACTACACTACACCACACTACACTATGCTACACTACACTACACTATATACCGGCAGTCGGTGAAGCTGCCCGCGTCGTACTGCAAGACGCCGGCCGACGCCGCGCGCCGCCCTGAGGACGTGCTCGACTACGTGCCCTGTCAGTACCCACGCTACACTACACTACACCACACTACACTACACTACACCACACTACACTATGCTACACTACACTACACTATATACCGGCAGTCGGTGAAGCTGCCCGCGTCGTACTGCAAGACGCCGGCAGACGCCGCGCGCCGCCCCGAGGACGTGCTCGACTACGTGCCCTGTCAGTACCCCGCACTACACCACACTACACTACACTATGCTACACTACACCACACCTCACCACACAACAATACACCATACTACACTATATCGCGAAATTTCCTTACGTATAAACATTTTTTTCCGTTATTACAATTTTTTTGATATCATCTTATCAGTCGTAGCTTGATGACAGCGACTATATAACAATACCGATGATCTCCAGGCGAGGTATGGACAGACGTGTACCGCTACACGAACCAAGCGGCGTTGGAGGGCGTGCAGACACTGGTGTCGCGGCTAGTGGCGCGGGAGGTAGCGGCGTACCGCGGCGGCGTGTACCGCGTGGCTGCCGAGCCCGCGACCGCGCAACACCTGCCCGCCGCGAGCGTCGTGCGCGGACTGATCGAGTGCTTCCGGAAACAGGTGCTTTATATATTATACCTATGCTGCCCAGGTAAGGTATGGACAGGTCAAAGGTATACCGCTACACGAACCAAGCGGCGTTAGACGGGGTACGGGAGCTAGTGGCGCGGCTAGTGGCGCGGGAGGTAGCGGCGTACCGCGTGGCTGCCGAGCCCGCGTCCGCGCAGCACCTGCCCGCCGCGAGCGTCGTGCGCGGACTGATCGAGTGCTTCCGGAAACAGGTGCTTTATATATTATACCTATGCTGCCCAGGTAAGGTATGGACAGGACAAAGGTATACCGCTACACGAACCAAGCGGCGTTAGACGGGGTACGGGAGCTAGTGTCGCGGCTAGTGGCGCGGGAGGTAGCGGCGTACCGCGTGGCTGCCGAGCCCGCGTCCGCGCAGCACCTGCCCGCCGCGAGCGTCGTGCGCGGACTGATCGAGTGCTTCCGGAAACAGGTGGATACTTCCTTATGTTCTGCTCTGATCTGCTCATCTGCGTTACTCTTCAGCTACACCTGCGCCTTAACGCGTTAATTAGTGCACTACATTTGACATTACGCAGATGTAGCCAACATGTTAACGCGCTAATTTGTATGCGGTATTACTAATGGCATTAAACGTTAAGCGCTAAATCGGGTGTCGGTTTTTTTGACAAAGAGTTTTACCATCAAGTTTAAAGATTTAATCAAAAATAAAGTTTTGGTAAAGAAAGAAAAATTGGGGTAAGTATAGTACTGTAGTTACGTACCGACTGCAAGTCAAGTCATCGTAATCACGATGATTAGATTTTCTAGAATTAATACATTGCGAGTTTTCACAGCAAGCAGAAAGCAATTGACAGAATGATTTTAAAACAGGTGATATCTCCATCATACGAGTTCCCGGAGACAGCGCTGCTGGCGGTGTTAGACACGGTGACGTCAGAGTTCCCGAAGCCGCTGCCGCCGCTCGACATGAGCTTCCTGCGACCGCTGTTCGACCGGGGGCCGCGCTGGCGGGCCGGCGCCTTCCGCCTGGCCGCACGGCAGGCCGGCGTCGCGCCCTCGGCCCGCGACCTCGTCACCAACGTGTTGCAGACCCTAGAGACGGGAACCGCCAAAGTGAGTTGCGGGGCTTGGTATTAAATGTGATTTTAGATTTTGTGACAAATATTTCGTAAGATTATGATTTGATTACCAATTGGATTTAGTTTTGGATTTCAAAAAAAGGGGGGGCTAGGTGCGAGTGTTGAAATCTACTCTAATTTTTAACCGACTTCAAAAAAGAAGGAGGTTCTCAATTCGACCGTATATATGCTTTTTTTTTATGTACGTTCAGCGATTTTTTCGTCGTTTATGGGCCGATTTTGATAATTCTTTTTTTGTTGTAAAGTAAATATGCGCAGTGGGGTCCCCTGATAAAGACACCAGGATCTGATGATGGCATCACAGAGAAATTGAGGGGAACTTTCGAAAATTGTATGGACGACTAGTGTGTTTGTTCATGTTATCATAAGTACATTAAAGCGCTACTATTTCATGAAAGTCTGAAAGTCGATCTGATGAAGCCGAAAGACAGTTGAGGGAACTCCTCAACGATTTACTGCAGTTATCTAGTGTTTGGGCTTGATTAATTTGTAGTGACGAGAACTTTACACTTCCATGTTGAATTGAGCGCCATCTGGCGAGTAGTTTTTGAGTTATCTCTGCGTATCAAGGTTGAAGTCGGTTATTTTTTTTTGTAAAAAGCAATTATCATGAAATAAGGTGAAACATAAAGATGAAGTGTTCCTTGTACCGATGAAGGAAAACATTGTGTTATCACACCTAAGCTTCTATTTTCTTTCACGATTAGCTAATGCTATTCTTATTTTCAAGTATTCTGTTTATTACTAGAATAATATGCTCTACTTACCCGTGGAAAGCCGGAGCCGGTCGCTAGTATTACACAGCTCATCTTGTAACTCCAGGAATCAGACGTGATGCTGCTATACGACAACCTGCCGCCGCTGTGCCGCGCCGTCCCGCCCAACACGCTGCGGGCGCCGCTCGAGGCCACGCTCGCCTCGGCCTTCGCCGCGGTCTCGGGGGCGAAGCCCCGCGCCGACCTCGAGGAGGAGCCCCTGTTCGTGCGCCAGCTGCAGAAGGTCGAGGCATGCCTGGAGTGCGACACCATCCACGACGCCAACAGGACGCTCCTCTCGCAACTCCTCGAGAGCTATTTCTCTGTCATCCCGGACGATAATGTGGTGAGGATACTTTTTGAATTACAGGAAAGATACTCTTAGAACGGCTACCAAATTGTTGTTGGTGTAGGGTTCCGTAGTAAATAATGATCCCTTAAACTTCTCTCAGGTCTGTCTATTCGTCTGTCCGTACTCTGTCCGCGGGTAACTGCATTGTTTTTCCCGAAGCCGAAATTGGTTGATTCTAAAATCCGTTTGCAAAATATAAATCTA
Source organism: Hesperia comma (assembly GCA_905404135.1). Classification (NCBI taxonomy): domain Eukaryota; kingdom Metazoa; phylum Arthropoda; class Insecta; order Lepidoptera; family Hesperiidae; genus Hesperia; species Hesperia comma. Next base: position 1,057,473 of record FR990031.1, read on the forward strand.
TAAAGTGTAAATTTTTATTAAAATTTGATTTGGTGTTTGAATATGTCAAATTACTCAAAATCGTAACAGTTATATACCAAACTTTTATCAACGTATGCTCACTATAATTTTATGTCAGTCCATAAACAACTACCATAAGGGTCCCGCCACCCCTAAATTTTATGGTCCTTCGAGCCGGACCGAAACTTTAGTTTTTTCTTCCCAGGCGTGGGCGAGCTACGTGCGCGCGTGCCGAGCGCTGTCTACCGTGTACTTGGAGCGGATGACGTCACCGACGGGCTGGTGGGAAGTGTCCGCGGCGCTGCTGCGCAAGTCCACCGCCGTGCGCGCCGCGCTCGCCGCGGGGGAGGGGGCGGGGGAGGGAGAGGAGGGGGGCGGGCTCGTGTGGCTCAACGAGTCCATCGACGCGCACGCCGGGGAGCTCACGTGCGTATATTATGTTTTTGAACGATGTCTCATGGATTATTCGGAATTTTTTGATTTTTTTTTGTATGCTAAATAATGTATAGCCATACTAAGAACAAAGTTTCTATATTTATACTCTGTTTGCGATCGATATGAAATTAGTTTTAATGGTAACCCACACAGATGTCAGCTTTCAGCTCCCGTGATAAAGGTTCATTCCAAGAGTTTAAAATGCCGTAGTAAATTTTCTTTACAAGCTAAATTAAACTGTGACAATTCCGACGGCGACTCAAGTACAAATACATTATACTCAAGACACATGCACGCACACGCACGCACGCTCGCATGCACACATTCACACACTACCATGATAAAAAGCTATGACATCTCTGTGGCACGATCTCTAACCCCATTTCCCATCGGTACAGCACCCAGGAGTACTCGTTGCGGTGTTACCTGCCGGCGCTCCGCGCGGCGGCCGCCCGGCCCGCGCACGCGCCCATAACGCGTTGGCTGCGGCAGCTCATGGCGCGGACGCAGGTCGCCTTCCATGAGTGAGTGTATAACTTATTTTGTACGGTCCACTAAAGTTCTGAGGTCGCCTTCCACGAGTGAGTTGCCTTTTGTACGGTATGTTTAAGCAATGAGGCAACGAAAATTAAACTCAATGTAGCAACTCAAATCACGCAGCGTACAACGGAATAGACCCCTCCGAAAGCAAACGGGTCTATTGCATCGACGTACTAATTTCAAGAAAAAAGGGATCGGCGTAAAACGCCCAACGTATCACGTCGACCTCGGTGTAAAAAATCCGTCGCTAGGAAAACAAGCTTTTAAAGCGCCTCTTATCTGCTGTGCTTCAATTTTTGGAACAAAGTTCCTTATTGCACTGTACGGATCTATGCTAGGACATAAAACCTTATTTTAGGAAATTAAATACATAGAATACAATATGTCTGTACAAATTAATATCTAACAGTCATAATTATTTATATAATTATTTAAAGGTTAATTACTAATATGAATTCCCCAGGACCGAAGACGAGTCCGCCAAGCTGTACCTGTGCGACGTGTTCATGCTGAGCGTGGTGGTGTTCAGCGGGCACTGGTCCTTCGAGCCGGACGGCGAGGCGCTGGTCGCCAGCCGGGCGGCGCGCCAGGCGTTGTTACCTGCGGCCGCCGCGGCGCTGCTGTCGCGGCCTGGATGGGATGAGCTCACAGAACAGGTAGGTGATCGGGATTGATCTATACTTATAATAAGAGCACTGGTCCTTCGAGCCGGACGGCGAGGCGCTGTTAGCCAGCCGGGGGGTCAGACAGGCGTTGTTACCCGCGGTCGCCGCGGCGCTGTTATCCAGGCCTGGCTGGGATGAGCTCACGGAACAGGTAGGCGATCGGGATTGATCTATACTTACTTATAATAAGGGCACTGATCCTTCGAGCCGGACGGCGAGGCGCTGTTAGCCAGCCGGGGGGTCAGACAGGCGTTGTTACCCGCGGCCGCCGCGGCGCTGCTGTCGCAGCCTGGATGGGACGAGCTCACGGAACAGGTAGGTGATCGGGATTGATCTAGACTTACTTATAATAAGGGCACTGGTCCTTCGAGCCGGACGCCGAGGCGCTGTTAGCCAGCCGGGGGGACAGACAGGCGTTGTTACCCGCGGCCGCCGCGGCGCTGTTATCCAGGCCTGGCTGGGATGACCTCACGGAACAGGTAGGTGATCGGGATTGATCTAGACTTATAATAAGGGCACTGGTCCTTCGAGCCGGACGCCGAGGCGCTGTTAGCCAGCCGGGGGGTCAGACAGGCGTTGTTACCCGCGGCCGCCGCGGCGCTGTTATCCAGGCCTGGCTGGGATGACCTCACGGAACAGGTAGGTGATCGGGATTGATCTAGACTTACTTATAATAAGGGCACTGGTCCTTCGAGCCGGACGGCGAGGCGCTGGTAACCAACCGCGCGGTCAGACAGGCGTTGTTACCTGCGGCCGCCGCGGCGCTGCTCGCACGGCTTGGATGGGACGAGCTCACGGAACAGGTAGGTGATCGGGATTGATCTATACTTACTTATAATAAGGGCACTGGTCCTTCGAGCCGGACGGCGAGGCTCTGGTCGCCAGCCGGGCGGTGCGCCAGGCGTTTTTGCCCGCGGCCGCCGCGGCGCTGTTATCCAGGCCTGGCTGGGATGACCTCACGGAACAGGTAGGTGATCGGGATTGATCTAGACTTACTTATAATAAGGGCACTGGTCCTTCGAGCCGGACGGCGAGGCGCTGGTGGCCAGCCGGGCGGCGCGCCAGGCGTTGTTACCCGCGGCCGCCGCGGCGCTGCTGTCGCGCCCCGGCTGGGACGAGCTCACGGAACAGGTAATGTAATCGGGACTGATCTATACTTATAATAAGGGCACTGGTCCTTCGAGCCGGACGGCGAGGCGCTGGTGGCCAGCCGGGCGGCGCGCCAGGCGTTGTTACCCGCGGCCGCCGCGGCGCTGCTGTCGCGCCCCGGCTGGGACGAGCTCACGGAACAGGTAATGTAATCGGGACTGATCTATACTTATAATAAGGGCACTGGTCCTTCGAGCCGGACGGCGAGGCGCTGATCGCCAGCCGGGCGGTGCGACAGGCGTTGTTGCCTGCGGCCGCCGCGGCGCTGCTGTCGCGCCCCGGCTGGGACGAGCTCACGGAACAGGTAATTTGATCTTGATTTATCTATACTTATAATATAAAGCGGAAGAGTTTGTTTTTGTTTGTTCGTTTGAACGCGCTAATCTCGGGAACTACTCGTCCTATCTGAAAAATTCTTTTTGTTGTGAATAGTATTTGAGGAAGACTAAAGGCTATATAACATCAAGCTACGACCAAAAGGAGAGAGGCAATAAGTTCCAAAAGCGAAGCGAGGACGGCTACTTAAAATATATGCTGCAGGACGACGTAATCAGGCAAAAAGGTTAAACATAGAATAAAGTAGCTAGGCTTTGTGTATTGGTCCTTCGAGCTTATATACTGAAAGTTAAATACTTATGTCAAACCCATACTTATGACGAAGAGTTATTACAAACAGGATGATTACTTTAAGCATGAAACTGCTTGGACATCATGATTTTGAAATATAGCAGTAAGTAATAAGTGTCGTCTGTAACTGTGGGCAGGAAAATAACTACTTGGTGACATGTGTGCAATGTCGCCATACATCCATTCTTATTAATGAATAGTATGTCTTCAATTCAAGTATACAACCGTAATTATCAAGACATAAATATCATAATTGAATGGTATCGTTTGAGTTTGTCGGTTCTCAAGTTGTGGTAATTATAAGCATTATTGTAAGATGTCATCTTGTAACCCAGATGTTGGAGTGGCTGGTGCACACGCGCGGCGCGACCGGCGACGCCGCCACGGGGCTCGCCTGCCAACGGGCGCTGCTGGCGCTGCGACACACCGACCACTTCCTCGCCCGCAAGATATGGATGCGATTGTGAGTGTTCATTCTTTGAATAGAGATAGCTGCAGTAGCGTAGCATAGTTACCCGGGGCGTTATCACCCCACTTGGCCGTGGGTGTCACCCTCAAAGTGGTATGCTACGCTACTGGGTAGGTAGCTACGCTACTGGTACGCTACTGGTACGCTACTGGTAGTTTCAATCATCAGGTAATCTTCTCCACAGTGACTGTTGTTGACTCCTATGTGAAGGATCTTAATGCTATGATACTCTAAAAATAATTTATTCCGTACATGTAAGCATTTTTAAAATTGATTTATTATTGCCTGAATAAATTATTGTTTTGATAACGTCATAAATATGTTATGGCTTGTAATAAAGGCAATTAAATAAGATTATGAGCTTTTATGGTATAATATATATCAATTATATAGACTTGAATAATAATATTAACTTTTTCTTCGCTACCGTCGATAGGAATGGAGAGCTGATGTGATTGTATGTATTCCTACTAAGAGTTCATCTGGCGTGTGTGATACTTGGCAATACAATTATTTACGCTTTTGTATTAATTATAATTTAAATGATAGCTTCAATTAATTGTATAAAAATTATAGAAGAACCATTTTTAATTTGGCTTTTAATAACATACCTAAACTAAAAAATACCTTACTCTTGTTCTGCATATAACCTACAACGCATTCTTTGTGTGCACACTGTGTTTCATACTGCAATTGTATAACTTCAATGTCTCATTTATGATTCCACTAAAACTTACATAATTTATTGTAAATAACCAAACTAACATTAACAAACGCTTATGCTTTTCAAAAGCAACTGTATGAGTCCATGCTGAATGATGTTCTTAAATTATATTTTATTTTTTACAGATAACTGCAGGGAAAATAGGGGTGTGCTGCATAGCTGCACTCTTTTGACACGTCTATACTCCGTTCAGATTGGAGCTGGACAAAACCAAAACAAACCATTAAAATTCTTCTGTAGGGTTTTCACTAACTGTCACTAACCAACATGTATTTCTGAACCAAACGCGTTATTGTAAAACTAGATTGCTCACTAAAATTTTTCTGAATCCATATTTAACTATGGAACGATCGATAAATACTTCAAACTGCGAGAAAATGCGGTAAAACTAATATCATTTAACGCTTTCGTTACTAAATTACTCATACAGCCACAACCTTAAAAACGTCGAGCGATTTGAAACCTTCTTCCCAATGATGTAAATTTTGAAAAGCCTGTCTATACCTATAAAAGAAAATGTCTACCAAATCCTTACCATAATAATGACGCCAGCTGACTTTGCAACTTGGTCGTCTTATATTCGATTCATTCCACGCAGTAATGTGTAAAATTAAAATGAACTACAATAATTTTTTAAACACGATAATAATTTTATTTACGTTTTGGACTCTTTTAAATAACTAATCCGTGTTAATTTGCACTGTAAATATAGTGTAAAATAATTAAAATCGATCTTAAACGACAAAACAAAAGCAAGAACTTCAGTTTAAGTTATCTTTGACAGTCTGTGGTAGTCTGTGTATGACAGTGGCAGTCTGTGGCCGGCAGGTCGCCATTCTCTATTGTTTGTTTACATGTACATAATTGAGCGGTCCTCGCATTCAATATTCATTATTTGCACTTAATTCTTTAATTTTATTGTTTGTTTAAGTTTAAATTTGTGTTTAGCCATATTAGTTTTGTTAATATTGCTAGTGTAGTGAGTGTTACGTGTTTTCGTTAAGTTTTTCGCTTACCATACAAAATAATAATTATAGTGATAATACGACGAAAAGTTTGTGTTACATGGTTGTTTACTGTTGCTGGGCAACGCAATATTTACCTTTTGTCCAGCTCCAATCTGAACGGAGTATAGTCAACTGTATCCCCACGACGACTACAGTGAAAATTAAGAAAATCATTGTAAAGTTTTGTATAAATGCAAATTTTAAGCTATGATCTTGCTTTGTGTGTTATGTTTGGTTGTTACTCTTAATTAACTAATCAGTGAGTAGATTCAATTGTGTTTAATACTGCTAAGCATTTAAATGTATTTGTTCCTTACAAAGTTCTTATTTTAATAATATATAAATATAGTCACTGTAATAATAACATATATCAATCTTTGCCCAATTTAATGACAATTGTAAAAAAACGCCTTAATAAAATATAAGTTAGCATTAATCAATTGCTGGTACTGTTAAGAAATAAATTGCGTAGAGTGAAATGACAAGTAATTGTATATAAATAATATATTATTATGTTTAATCATCGTAGAAACATGTCCTTCTGTTTTATTTGAAACTTTTCCCGGATAAAAACCATATAGCATAGCACAACTGAAGACTGATCAATGCAAAATAAAATCATAGATGCTAGCACAGTTTCTGAACGCGCTAAGCTCTGAAGCTGCCAGTTGGATTGGAGAATAATTTTGTTTACAATAGCTATAGGAATATTTTAGGGTACAATAATTTTAAATTGGCCTTAAATGTTTACTCTACCTAAACAAAGCAACGGCAGGTTTCTTATTTTGTAATGTTGCAAAGCAATTAATATTGTTGTGTGCCAAATAAAGCTTTATTATGTCCAATATGATCTGAATAGTGTATTATGGCAATAAAGAAAATGTATTATTAAGTTATAGTTGTTTATTTATCATTTTCATCCATCAGTATCATACAAATCCACAAAAATAATAATAAATTATTATCCCATATAATATAAAGAATATCACAAGATCTACTTAATACTTCATCATATAGGTAAAAAAAACCAAGGTCTTGAAACTATCCAAAATATACACATTATCAGCTAATACCATATAACACTGTAGCGGTACGCTAAACAACCCCTTTTAGCTACGTTAAATTATCTACACCTATCTACCATATCGCAGAAGGCGAAGACCTACCTACATAGAAATTAATTATTAACCTACCCCGGCAACCGGATACTGCAAGCTGCATATTATATTTTATTCTGAACTAAATAGAATTTGACGTCCGTTCAGAAACCAAGAAGCAGCCGCAATATCATATCAGCGCCGTACAGTCTTCACTCGCAGCATGCAAGTACATCCGTCTTCGTTTGCTTGATCTTCACGCCGCCGTAGTCGCTTCTTCTGCCGCTGTCCCGGAGCTGTGTTCCACGTCGCCGCTGCCCGCCGAATGAGGTCTGCGCCGGCCATCGCGCCTTTTATATGCTTCGTCAATCACGGATTTCAACATGGCAGCCACAATGGACGCACGTCGTTGTACAAAGTTCAACAAAATTAGAGCGAAGAAGAAATATATATTTTTGTCTCTTTTATAGATAAATACGTTGCCGAAATTATTAATTTGTATTGAGTTAAATGTGATTGGTAGAAATTTAGATATTTTTATTGGCTAAACAAATAATGATATTTTTATTGGTTAATGCTTAGCGTAAGCTGGTGTATAAATATAGGCAGGGTTTGTCAATAAAGCATTCATATTCACATATCCGATACTACCTACAGTACTACAAGAACCAGTCGTTTTATTTCTTCGCCACAAGAGTCAGACCAGTCGGAGTAGTTAATGGTGGACCTCTCACCACCATTACAGTGGTGACCCCGGAAAGAGCACGAAACCCGAGAAAAGCACAAACCCCGAGCAGGAACCCCTGGAAGATCACGCCAACCATTACATTGGAAACCCGGGAAGAACACTACGAAGAAACTCTGCACGAGCATCAAAGAAAATCTCTGCAAGAAACCACTACGAAGATCCCACAACGAACATTGAAGACGAACGCCTGAACATCACCATGGAGCAAGCAGCCACACGGATTCTACGCCAGGAGATCCAGAAACTGGCTCAAGAAGTCGCTGCGCTCAAAGCCAGTCAACACTGTTACCAGCAACAGTACAATCAGAAGCATCAACGACGAAAGGGTGATGATTTTCGACGTGACCGTTCCTTCAACCGAAGCCGTTCAAGCTCAAGAACAAGATCTCCCTACTGCTACTATCATCGACGTTTTGGTTCTGAAGCAAGAAAATGCACAACGCCGTGTACATTCAAGAACGAAAATATTATGAAGTCGGAAAACTAAATAATACGCTCGATGCGACGGGATCCGGCGTAACAGAAAAGTCCTACCGTCTTTTTGTCACCGATAAAAAAAGCAAGACTACCTTCCTTATCGACACCGGAGCGAATATCTCAGTCTTACCGCCGAGACAAGGACAGAAGATGAAGCCACTGGAATTTCAACTTTACGCCGCAAACAACACGGTGATTCCAACCTACGGAGAAAAATCAATGGAACTAGATTTAAACTTACGAAGACCGTTCAAGTGGAGATTTATCGTCGCTAAAGTCAGTAAACCTATCATCGGTGCTGATTTTTTGCAACATCATCAGTTGATCGTCGACATCAAGAATAGAAGATTAATCGACGGGAAAACAAATCTTGCATCTCAGTCTTTCGTTCAAGCAACAAATCTACCCACAATAAGAAGCATAGACGTTCAACAATCTTATCACAAGATCCTTGAAGATTATCCTGGAATCACAAGACTAACTTCAATGAAATTAACACCGAAGCACGACGTGGAACATTTTATTGAAACAACCGGACCACCGCTTCACTGCCGTGCACGTCCAATCGCACCGCATAGATACGAGCAAGTTCGGAAGGAATTCGAAAACATGATTGAGCAAGGAATATGCCGTCCAAGCAAAAGCCCTTGGTCATCACCACTTCATGTCGTACCGAAGAAGAACGGAGAATTACGAGTATGTGGAGACTACAGAAGACTGAATTCAATTACTACTCCCGACCGCTATCCAATACCGCGAGTCAAGGACTTCACTCATCAACTGTCGAACAAGACTATATTCTCCACTATTGATCTCAACCGAGCTTACCAACAAATCAAAGTACGCGATGAAGACATTCAGAAGACTGCAATAATTACTCCAATGGGATTATTCGAATTTCCAAGAATGACTCCAGGACTGAAGAACGCTGGTCAAACATTTCAAAGATTCATACACGAAGTACTTCATGGACTCGACTTCGTTTTCGCATTCATTGATGATCTACTGATTGCAAGCCCTGACGAAGAAACGCACGAAAAACATTTACGAACCGTTCTACAACGATTAGAAGATAATGGAATCACAATCAACCCTTCAAAATGCATATTTGGGCAACAAGAAGTTCAATTTCTTGGTTTCAATGTCAGCAAGGAAGGAATCAAACCACCTGCTGAAAAAGTCAGAGCAATAATCGATTATGCAAGACCAAAGACAATCGAAGAACTACGAAGATTTCTTGGAATGATAAATTTCTACAGAGACCATATACCTAAAGCATCTGAAATCCAAGCACCTCTTCACGCCTATCTACACAACACGAAGAAAAAAGACAAAACAGCAATCGAATGGAACGACGAAGCCACGAAGGCATTTGAAGCTTGTAAAGCTGCGATCCAAAATGCAACTTTACTGGCACACCCATCGCACGAGGCAACACTTGCTATCTTCAGCGACGCGTCCGATAACTCAGCTGGAGCTGTACTTCAACAATATGTCAACAAAAAATGGCAACCACTTGGTTATTTTTCGAAGAAGTTCTCCGATACGCAACGCAACTACAGTACATTTGACAGAGAGCTACTCGCTATCTACATGGCTATCAAGCACTTTAGAAAAACGTTCGAGGGAAAAAACCTAATCGTTTTTACCGACCACAAGCCATTAACATATGTACTTCAGAAGAAACCTTCAACATCTGAAACACCACGACGCGCAAGACAACTCATTTTCATCAGCGAGTTTACAACCGACATCCGTCACATCAGTGGGAAGGACAACATAGTCGCCGACGCACTCAGTCGCATACCAGTTGACAGTATAACGTGTCCTACATCGATCGACTATCGCAAGATCGCCGAAGCGCAAGACAGAGATAGCAACAATATCAAGCAACTTTTGAAACAAAGTAACTTATCAATCAAGCAAGTTACTATGCCAATGACACATCTACCTATCTTCTGTGAAGCCTCAACGTCAACCATGAGACCTTACGTACCTCAAGAATGTCGTCGTGATATATTTAACACTCTGCACAATATCAGTCATCCAGGTGTTAGAACAACAAGGAAACTAATCACTGAAAAATTCTTTTGGCCTTCAATGCAAGTGGATGTTGGCAACTGGGCGAAGCAATGCATTCAATGTCAAAAATGCAAAGTACAAAGACATACATCAAGCCGTCTAGCTTCATTTCCACCTACGGAGAGATTTGAACACCTGCACGTCGACATCGTTGGACCATTACCTACGTCACCGCAAGGACATCGATATCTCGTAACAATGATCGACCGAACTACGAGATGGCCAGAAGCTATACCTACCGATGACATCTCTGCGGAATCAATCTCAAAAATAATATATGAAAACTGGATTACTCGTTTTGGTTCACCGAAAACAATCACAACGGATCAAGGAAGAAACTTCGAAAGTAGCCTGTTTCTCAAATTACTTCAAATGATGGGAATAGAGAAGACACGAACAACAGCATACCATCCTCAGGGAAATGGCATAGTCGAACGCTGGCACAGGACGCTAAAGACCGCAATCAAAACTCGTCTATCTCAACATTCAAAGTGGATTGATGAGCTACCTACTGTGTTATTGGGTCTACGAGCAACACCGCGCGCTGACACTAGCCTTAGCGCCGCTCAGCTTACCTACGGTCACAGCTTAAGACTACCGTGTGACTTCTTCACTTCGACTTCAAGCAATCAAGAAATGAATTATGATTTCGTAACGCAACTTCAAGAAACAATCAACACAGCCTTACATTCGCATCCCACATCGTCTCACAGGAATAACAAACCGGTTTTCATACATCAAGATTTAAAAACATGCAAGCAAGTCTTTGTAAGAAACGACGCTGTGAAGAAACAATTCCAACCTACCTACGATGGACCGTATAATGTGTTAGAGCGAGATAGCAAGACTTTTAAACTACAAATACCAGGAAGGAAATCTACTGTGATATCAATCGACCGACTGAAGCCTGCCTATATCATCAATGAGGATACTTCAGAGCACTTACCACCAGTATCATCATCATCATCATCACATCAACCACCAGCGAGGAAGTTTGAAAACGTACCATCAACATCAACATCGATCAATAATAGCATCAAACCTATATTGAAGACTACAAGACATGGACGAGCCGTCAAGCCTCCGGTTCGCTTTCGCTAGGGGGAGAGTGTATGTAGCGGTACGCTAAACAACCCCTTTTAGCTACGTTAAATTATCTACACCTATCTACCATATCGCAGAAGGCGAAGACCTACCTACATAGAAATTAATTATTAACCTACCCCGGCAACCGGATACTGCAAGCTGCATATTATATTTTATTCTGAACTAAATAGAATTTGACGTCCGTTCAGAAACCAAGAAGCAGCCGCAATATCATATCAGCGCCGTACAGTCTTCACTCGCAGCATGCAAGTACATCCGTCTTCGTTTGCTTGATCTTCACGCCGCCGTAGTCGCTTCTTCTGCCGCTGTCCCGGAGCTGTGTTCCACGTCGCCGCTGCCCGCCGAATGAGGTCTGCGCCGGCCATCGCGCCTTTTATATGCTTCGTCAATCACGGATTTCAACATGGCAGCCACAATGGACGCACGTCGTTGTACAAAGTTCAACAAAATTAGAGCGAAGAAGAAATATATATTTTTGTCTCTTTTATAGATAAATACGTTGCCGAAATTATTAATTTGTATTGAGTTAAATGTGATTGGTAGAAATTTAGATATTTTTATTGGCTAAACAAATAATGATATTTTTATTGGTTAATGCTTAGCGTAAGCTGGTGTATAAATATAGGCAGGGTTTGTCAATAAAGCATTCATATTCACATATCCGATACTACCTACAGTACTACAAGAACCAGTCGTTTTATTTCTTCGCCACAAGAGTCAGACCAGTCGGAGTAGTTAATGGTGGACCTCTCACCACCATTACAACACCTACTACAGTAAGAACACTAATACTTATCATCTAAGAACTTACTCTCTATGGAGAGAGGTTTATTGGCAATGTAAAAGAGAATAATTATGTTACAGAGAGGCGAGAGGCAATTATCACCCACAGTAGAAGGGGTAGCGGGCTGGCGTCTATTACAAAGCAAACTGATTACATTACACTTTGATTCTTTCCACTTACTGTCCATTTCTTTATTTGTTATTGCACTAATAAAGAGTTCCATACCATGCCATTCCGTAGGATATCTCATGGTCACTATGATCAAGATGTTCCATTACAATAAGAATATATAATCTCCAATAAAGTTATACCACATCATATCTAAACACTTAAGTTTCCTATTCAACCCACTATTCCAACTCACGTATTCACTTCTCCGTTACTTATCTACAACATGACTTGTCTCAATCCATCACACAACACAACACAGTCACTTCACACATTAGACCGAGTCCAATGATCAGAGTGGCCGTCCCAGCCCGGCTACAAGGTGTGCGCCTCGCGGCGGGCGCTCCGCCCTCACACGGCCGTCTCATCGGGCGGCGCGGGCTCCGGCACCACCACGCGGACTATGTCCGAGCACATCTTGTCCTCTGCTGGAAGGTTCTGAAAATCGAAAATTGGATGTTAAGCATGGTATTTAGATTGATTTCAAATTTTCCCTGCTGGAATGGGATAAGATGAATAGTACTTGACTCAAGCAAGAATGTGGTAGCTTGCTTTTCGAATTCAAGTCTACCATTCAGCGGAGAAGGTATCTGTCATTTTTTGCGATACCCTGATTTTCCTTGTGTATTTTTTATTTTACTTATTTCCATATTAAAAAGGTAAGTCTTATTTCCGTATTAAAAAGGTAAGTAATAACAATAAGTATGGATTTGAACAACTTGCCTGCGTCAGTATCCCCCGTATAAGTATGACGTGGGAGTCTTCAAGAGGTGATAGTTTATCTACTTAAGTTAGTGCGCTCACCACTAATGATTTCATTACCACTTACAAGGTGGGGTCGTTGTCAACCTTAGGTATATGAAAAAAAAGTCGAGCACAACCTCAAGCGCAGTGTAGTGGTTGGCGGCGGGCATGGCGGCGAGCGCGGCGGGGCGCAGCCGCGCGGGGTCCAGCAGGCGCGCCGGCCGCCGCACCGGGCTGCCGCGCGACGCCGCCCTGCAGCCCACGCTCTTCAGCAGCCGGGCTCTGTGGGGCACACAAACTTTTGTGTGAATTTCCGTACCGTCACTGTACTGCAAGTGATGCCTACTCGGAATAATCGCTATATGTCACAATAACTAAGCAATGATTTACTGCTTACATCTTTGTTGTATTGCTATGCTAATCAAGTCTGTAAATACTGGGTATATATAGTGCTCATTCATACTGACTTGCGGGCGCGGTGGCGGGCGCGGTCACGAAATATCAAACATATGGCGTAATATCCAAGTGTTCACACAGGAATCGCACGTGCGGTCGAAGTAGCGGGCAAGATCGCACCGACCGACGTGCGCGGCGCGATCGCGGCATATCAAACGCATGAAATGTTTGTGTGTGTTCACACTGAACTAGCGGCGGAGCGCGCAATTCAGTAGCGACGCAACTGAACTCTCGCGCGAACGCCTGGCGGCCAATGTGAACACGAGTTCGCCACGTCCACCGCGCGCGCCCGCCACCGCGCCCGCGTGTTCAGTATGAACAAGCACATAGGCTACGTATATTTCGGAATGAGCGTAATGTGCTGCAACAGTTTTTTTACTATTCCAGTTGTTTACATACAACTTTAATAATGTTGTTTTGTTTTACGTATACAATAAATCTTAAAACTATAAAATCATCTCAAGATCTAAACATACGCATCCAACAGTTTGAGCAGCAGCCTGCCATATGCGCGATACTCGTCCTCCCCAAACTCGGCGGGGTGGTGCCTGGCGCACTCGTACGCGTCGCAGAACTGGTGCACGAGCTTCTGCCCGCGGCCGTCCAGCGGCGCCGCCAGCGACGCCAGCAGGAACGCGCGCAGCGACTCGCGCGGCCGCCGCCGCAGCCCCGGCTCCTGGTGGGCTATCTCCTCCTCTGAAATTTTGGCAAATGTATCTGTTGTTAGATTGAATATCGGAATAACAGATAAAGCGCAACACTACGACAAATTCAAATTCAAATATTTAATTCTTCAAAGTAAGTGAGTGAGTGGTCTTGGAAGAAGAGGCGGCAAGAAACTCTCTAAGGAGTCCTCACCATTAGGACCCAATCACTAGTTACAAGATGACAGCAGACAGCTACACTTGCTGTACTTTTGGCAATAAGAAAGTTGTGTAAAAGATTAAAGCTTTTATCTGAATTACAATATTTTGTGTTTATTAGTGTAATGGAGCGACTTTATGCCTTTACTAGAACAACTGACGACCCGAATGGTGCAATGGCTAACACGCCGATCACTGTTCTGAGGGTCCTGGGTATGATTCCCAACGAAGCGGCAATTTGAATGATGAGTTTAAATTTCCGTTCTCGGTCTGGGTGTGTGTCCTTGTCTTGTGTGTTGTCCATGGCACCCACGACACAGGGAATCCTAGTGTGGGGCTTAGAGTGTGAAGCGTTATTTATATTTATTTATTATTAACTGTGAAGAGCAAGATAAGCAGGAGGTAGTAATATGAGCAAACTCAAATTTGGGGTATTCATGAGACGTGGAGAGGTGCTTTAGAGGATAGGAGGGAAGACGTGATGAGGAAGGTTTCACATTTTTACACCTTAAACTACCAAAATGTTTAATGTTGTCAATTCATTGAATGAATAAAATGGATTGGAAGATGTAACACAAGTATTTAATTATGCACTATAATATGCTTATATGTTATAATTTTGTTTTATATTATTTTTAATATGCTTAAATTACATTAAATAAGCACTTTGAGTTTGAATTTGATTGCTACAATTCATTCAGATCAAACGAACTCACCCAATGTCTTGACATCATCAACAGCCCTGAAGCGGTAATGATAAGGCTGTTGTGGTTCCAGGATGTAGTGAGAGGGCTCCTCGCTCAGTAGTTTTGGCTCATACATGATTCTCGGCACTGCCTCTATTCTCCGCTCTATTTCTTTCTTTAGACACTGAAATAAATAATAAACTAGAAAAAGAGTGTACTCATCAACATAGCTATGAAATATAACAACAGTGGATTCTTATGTCACATATCCACACATAAGTATAAATCCAATGGAATCTGCAATGCAGCTCACTGATATTGAATTGTTTCAAGGCATTGTAATTAAGTTCAGAATTGATTGTCATATCATCATAAATTTATAAAAACAACATCAAAACTTTCATGCAACAGAAAAGATGAGAGTTTTGGCTGAAATGTAGGAAATAGATGATCAGAGCAATAGTGACAATTGGGTTAGAACTAAAAATCATAATAATACTAACTTTTTTAGCTCCAATGCCGATTGGCACATGAGGACCCCGCCTAGATCGCAGCGCAAACCGTGCGATCTGTCTTTTGGCAAATATAAATAGAATTATGAAAGTTAGCACCCCGCCACTTATGATGAATATTATGTTCAAAACACTAGTGAAATCCCTCATTTTAGTCCCTTTATTGAACTTCTGTCTTATTCGTAAAAGGACATCTTGAATGAATCAAAACGGTTGCTGGTTCTGTTAATAAGGACTAAATGCAGCATTACACACAGAGGATTATTTTATATTGAAATAGCTCAGTTCACTTGAGTTTATCGTAAACATTAAACAATGATTAATTTATTAATTTACTTCTTCCTTTTTATATTTTATTATCATTGATCGTAAATTACGAATCGTAATACTATATGATCGTGAACAATCAACATTCAACAATGCTGTCAGTCAATGTCACTGTCCAATAACAATTGACATTTGACGTTGACAGATTGACATTTGTTTATCGTTCGGAAATCGTTAGTCTTCAGAATCCAAGCATAGAGTCACTAACGTCACAAAATAAGGATCTAACGTTATAATAAATAATTAAATAACGCTTCACACTCATAGCCCCACACTAGGATTCCCTGTGTCGTGGGTGCCATGGACAACACACAAGACAAGGACACACACCCAGACCGAGAACGGAAATTTAAACTCATCATTCATATTTCCGCCTCGCTGGGAATCGAACCCAGGACCCTCGGAACAGCGATCCGGCGTGTAACCATTGCGCCATCCGGGTCGTTATGAATCTTTAAATTATATTTTATATTTATTAAGTACAAAAATGATAAAATTTTAAATTACGATTAATTTGCGTGCGTAGTGGGACAAGAAAAAAAACCGTTGAAGATATCCCTCAGGAACTTATCACCAGGGATAAATTTATACCTATTTTTCGGATAGACTACCCGTTCGTAGCACCATGAAGCGAATATGCTTCATGCGTAGCATCCGTTTAACTACATAACGGAATCGGACAGATAATAAATGATTTTGATGAGTTTAATATTCGTTCCACTCCCCTTTTTATCTCTTTCTGGGGTGGATTTTGAGATAAAAACTTTCTCCGTTTCTCGTTCTCGTTTTAAACTGTCTCCATACCTACCAAATTATATTAAAATCAAATACGTTTAGGCGGTTTAAGCGTGACAAGGTAAGCTTACACACAGAGCAAACAAATTAATGTCGAATCAAAAGTAAATAAAATTATGGAGCACGTTTACAACTGACACGTTAAGGTTTAAGCATGGAGCTAACAACTAAGTACATACCGCAAGCACCGCAAATACTTATGTATCAAGGTAAGCGACGGTTTACGATATGCAATAAGTTGTATATACCTTTACAATATGCATTTTAAAACAATTTTATTCGTAGAAACCCATATTATTTATTCATCGTATATCATACCCATCACATACACAAACCGAACATAAATTCCTTCATCATGATTCTTTCTATTCAGAGATGGGTGAGGCACGAATGTCTTTGGCGGGAAACGCGCTGTGCATACTGATTTTAAATATGGCCGACGTGCGGTGACCGACGCGTCCAATATGGATTCCAACTGTCGATTGTTCATCGAACGTTCACAATAAATGGCTTCGAGGACAAATTTGGACTATTATATGTCAACGTTAAAACAATTATATACATTAGAAGAGCAATATGTGGCGGGTATGATGCACTACGCACCTTAACAAGGTGTGTAGAGTAGGAAAGTACCCAAGTTCTAAAGGGCATCAGTTGCAATGTTTAATATTTGAAACGATATGCTTATTGCTTATTGCCCATTGTACGGATTGTACCATAACCTTAATTTCTTGAAAACGTTTGGCGTATGGGGACAGAGACAGCGCCTTACCGGTAAGGTAAGGCAAACTGTAAGGCGCTGTCTCCGTAACCAAACGCGCCAAAAGATGCTTGTAGGACTATATACATACAGTAAGTTCATTTTGACTCGGCTGATGTGACCATAGCGACGAGTGGCTGCGCAGATGTCGATTTTAAGGCCAAAATGGTGGTATGAGGCGGGGAGTGCGGGCGGTAGGATAGTAAGCCAATACCATGGACGTAAAGGAGATGTTTCAAAATGTATGGAGCCCCGGCCACGACTTTGTACACCATACTCAAAAATGGAGAAACACAATTAAAACAGTTTTCAATCATCCAATTCCTTTAAATTGCTTTAGTTTGGTGGTACAACACAAAAATGTACACGCAAAATTGCAACATGAAAACTAAAATCCGTCATGGCGGTAAGCTGTCATCATATGTCACGTTGGTTGATTTGATTGAAGTTTGACATATCTACCTACATTTCTGTCATGTTGAGGTGACAGTAGACAGTTCGTGATCTATGATCAATGACAAATTGGCAAGACGCCATGTTGAAACGTGATAAAAGTGAATGATAAATACAATTTCTGTACCAGAAAAGTATGCATTTAAGCAGTTTATCTTTATTTTGCTCGAATTCCATGGATTTTTCTCGATTTTTCGAGGTACTGTACATATTGTGGGCCGGATTTGAAACATCTCCTTTATACTTTCATGGCCAATACGAAGTAGCCCATCACAAAAAATTGTCATGGCCGCCGTGTTTTGATTTGTCAGTTACTGTACCTGCGCAAACAAAAAAAAATAGTTTTTTAGCAGATTTATTAAATTAAATTATGTTAGGTACTAATTTTAAATTAAAACAAAAAAGTAACGCCAGCCCGTCGCCACCAAGGGCCCACTGAAAATCAGCGCCGCTGCGAAGCAACGGCATAACGCTGAGTGGGTACCGTTCTCCGGCACCTCATTCATAGCACATGCGTACACTATTCCTTACTATGGTTTCACTTATTGTTTAGCTGTACTAATACTTTGTTGTTGTTGTCATAGTGCTATGATTGAAGATAAGCCAGAAATAAACATTTTCTTTCTTTCTTTCTTTCAAACATCTCGGAAAACGAAGTTCACATCAGCCGAGTCAAAATGAACTTACTGTAGGTAGTTAATAAAAATATGTCTGTGCCCGCAAGCCGTAATTTATCTTAATATCCATTTAATACATATTAGATTGAAGAGGTACAGCTACAAGATATACCTAGATTAAGGGCGCTTTTAGTGTCATGCGGATTTGCTCACGCACGCGGAATTGGCCCGCATGCGTGAAATTTCACGCTGCGGATCATACGCAGTTTAAGTTTCAGTCTTCTGCGGGTTGCGTAACGGGTTGCGTAGACGATTAGTACAATACAGTGCGTGCGCCCCGTCCGACACTAAAATGGGCAGTAAAGTTGTAGGGACGCTCACGCATGCGGATGCCCCGCTGCGGGATGACGCCCCGCACAGCGCCCCGCGTCCCTTTATCACGCTTTAAGCTTTATAGTAAATTCATAATATTTATATGAAATTGTTCTTTGCGGGTGCTACGCATGCGGGCCAATCCCGCGTGCGTGAGCAAACCCGCATGACACTATAAGCGCCCTAACTATTTTAATTACAAGTCATAAAATTACCCAATGATCCTCATTATGCAACGCTACATAAACCAAGTAAGTATGATAAATTTATTATTGATTTACTTTATATTTTACGTATTGAAGGTACCAAGGTCGGTAATTTTAGCAGCGACGTGTCAGAGCGATACCTCTTCATAACGAGACTAATAGGTAGGTACCTTTACCTAATCCATGGCTCTCGCTAAGTAGGAAATCATGCAAATGGAAAACTTTAAAAGTTACCTTAAAACTGTTAGAATTAGTTATTAAAACTGTTAGAATTAGTTATCATTGTCATTACCCTAGTATTTTTACGTAATTCTTATTCCAATGTGTAACGTAATAGCATTGTATACTTAGGTACTTACATACAATTTTGGTGTTGTAGATTTTTTGATGTTGTGGGTTTCCTAGACAACAATATAGTAAGAGGAGGTATCGCACACCGTAACCGTTGCAGCTACAAAGAAACTTTCTGCCGATTATCTTCTTTATAAGCATTAAGTATCACTCATGTATTCAAAACATCGCAGTTTTAAAAATTGGTCATTTGAAAGTACCTTGCCTGCTCGCTGTAACAATATTACCTGTATGCAGCGAGCAGTAAAAGCACTGTATGACGTGACGCAAAGGTTACCATGCCGCACTGACGCGCTTTAAATGGTCCTGGGTTCAATCTTAGTAACTTTTTTTTAAGATTGATTGATAAAGAATTTCTTTTGATAGTCCGTAAAACCATCCGACCAAGTGCAATACCTAGGGCTCTTTTCAAATCTGCGACTTCAGGTCATAATTTTTTTATAAGTTCAGGATATTCTAGGTTCAGTAAAAAGTTAAGACCACGAATATTCCGACGAGAACTGATCGATCATCGCTTGGGTGCGCCTTGTGAGCCCCAACGCGACCGCAACAAGTGGACACTTGCCATTCTTGCCACAACACCGGTATCAAGTTACTCAGGTACTGTTGTAGCTGCCTGGTGACCCTAGTGACCCTACTGTCATTGTTTAAAGTACCTACCTGATGAATGACATGTTATATTTACAAAGGATTTTTTGGTAGAGATATTTATTAGAAACTAGTGGAAATGCCCTCGCTTAGTTTCAGGAACCTTAGTGATCTCTTAAAATTCTGCGTTGCTTTTCCAGAATCAAATTTTTTAGACTTTTAGCTTTAGTAAATACTTACTCATCATTATTTTTAGTTATAGCGGCATTTTGATATACCTATCTAATAGAGGGTGATCCCTTAAGTTTCTGGTAAATTTAAACTTTTTTTTTGTGCACAGAACAAAAAAAAAGTGTGTGTCAGCTACGACGCACGATTGGAGTTTACTCCTTACGAACGATAATTATGATATATATCGAATAGAAAAAAACGAAATAAAACTTTATTTAAAATTTCGAACTTGGCGAGGTGCACTACCGTGCAACAGATAAGAAATACGAAACGAAATAATTTAATGAACAAAACAAAACGGTATTTTTATGGAACTTGGCTCAGACACTACCGTGTCTCCGATGAAGCTAATATTCGAATATGAAATATAAATAAACTATACAGTGAGACTACGAAGTATCGCGCAAAGAGGAGACCCCGAGAATGAGATACGCTGTGTAATGTATTCCATCTCATTCTTTTACACGTTCAATCCTACAGATATATATGTTTGTCTCTTTCTACGTAACGCCTCAACTTTTCGTGTTACACTTGATTGTACTCCTCATAAAATTTCCGTACCGGGCCTTATAACTCAAATCGTTTCTTAAGGAGTAAACTCCAATAAACTCCAATAGAATTATCCAATCCACTACCTACATGTAGGTACGTGTACAATGAAGATTGTTAGCTTCGTGTCATCATATTTTGGTTAATAAGTATTATAAAATTATAAGAACCCGAAGCAGAAAAGAAGCCTGGCTCCAGTGCGACATAGAGAATTGTGGAGAAGACCTACCGTCCAACATTTTCGACACACCAGCACTACGCATTCGAGGCGCGTACGAGCGCCCACAATGGCGTCGGCACGCGAAAATATGCGCACGCGACGACTCACGCTTGTACAATAACTTGTTGCTTGCATAAACTTGAATACTATTAGCGGGAGCTTCCGTCACTTGATCGCTTTATTAGTTGGCAGGTAGCTCGCCCCGTTTGGTGGTTTTTAGACCGCCTGGATGGTTCGAGTACTGAATAACAGTACCTATATACCTTAAGTACTTAGGTTCCTTTTACATAAACAACCAAGAATCGAGATGTACCATTTTGATGGTTAGTAGTTACCGTTGCTTATGGGCAATCGAAACACCAAAGGCTTCTCTGACGCGTTGAATGCCAAGTAGGTGCCTATGTAGGGAGAAACTTGCTTCATATATATACTGGCTAACCCTCATCGTATCACTGCATCTGAATGATTTTCCCCATTAAATAATTTGTCATTAAGAAGGCAAATTGAAGATATCCAAGCATATACTGGACACAAGCAAGAGTACAGCTAATTAGGATGTCTAAGGATGAGTTCAAATCAGTGTGTCACGCAGTCATTTTATTAAGATTAGATAAGACTGGACCTCCTTTTCATTCAATAATAATTCCCTGCAGCTTAAAGTTTCATCATAATGCTATCAAAAGCTATCGTTATGATATCTAATATTATATTTATGTTAACCACGGTGAGACCCCACACCACAACTGCAGAGCATTTGGACGCATGAATGGGCGTGATGTAACTCGTGTACCACATGAGTCATGGCTTAATCACATAATTACGCCCTCGCCCTGGCGCCCACTGAGCTTATCTCGAATGAAATGTAAAATGAACTCTGCTAGGCCATAATAGAATGGCGAGTAGCGCGTTCTGCAGTGGCTGGCTTAGAAGCAGCAGAATCCACGCTTCGCCTGGCTTCTCAGTGCCTGGTATCTTAACACTCAGTACAATAATACAAAAGGTAAACCATGTCTTCGGAGTGTATCCAACAGCTTATTCCAGTTTGTCGTTGAACTTGTAATTTAATTAATATATTGAAAAGTAAATTGCAATATTTGGTATTATGTACTTTTTATATTAGGTATATTTTTCACGGATACATTTTTATAGACTCCAAAAATTACGTGCTTAAGTAAGTGACATGAATAAATGATTTTGAATTTGAATTTTAAATATAAATAAATCAGATACCGCCATAATAGATAATTATTATTGCCACTGACAATATTTAATTTACTTTTATGTAGGTACCTACCTGTTTAACTTTGCATGCAGTGCATGCTACGACGATTATTCGCTGAATAGAGGTTATCCAATTATAGTACCTATTGCATTACTTACTGCAAATAAACAATTGAAATTCAAATAAAATTCGTTAACTCCTATTGTCCAAAAAGAAACCAAAACTCAAGATATTAGAGTAACATAGCGAGATATTAGACTTTCCGCACTGATAGAACGCAGATGAGGCAATGAATTCGGTTTTAAGACCTCCAAAATAATGAGGATTAGTGACCAATGCCAGGTTTTTTTTAACTTTATTTTTCAGGTAAATATTATAGGTACAAGTTCTTCTTAACCAATAATGTTATTTCCAGGATTTTAGGGGAAATCTCAAGGGGCGAGCGCAATCGATGTAGGTACCAATGGGATTCAATTCAGAAGACATAGGTACCTACCTATCGACATTTTAAAATTCAGCAAGAGATAATAATTTTCACTTGCCATATCAACATACCTAATCTTAATTTATTAGCATTTGCAAGCTATATCCTTCGAGGGTCTTCAACCTACCGCTTACACGGAAGCGTCCAACTAAAATGTAAAACACGTGCTTCCGAGTACCACCAAAACTTGAACGGAAGCCCTCCAGGATGTCCTCTCCCTTTATGGTTCACTGTCTCCATCGCATCCAGACATTACAACTGACGTTGCTTAAAATATGGCGTTGTCGGCCATTTTGTAAAATATGCGCGTGCGGCGTTTCCTGCGAGTAAAGGAGCGCTACCAAGCTATTGTTCGCTGGAGGGGATGTATGTGACCCGAATGCATATGCGCTTTGATTTCGAGGTAAAAAATGTTCAGGCTTCTGCGTTCAACTGTTCAAATAGATGGGGTAGCCCGTTCGGCCGATGGCGATGGTGTGTCGCTGCAGGTAAAATAAGTACTTCGATTCGAATGTTAATGCTAAGTGGATTTAAAAAAGCGTTTGGGCTCTCACCCTGTTTTATTTTAGACCTGAGTATTATGATGAGAAATAATATGGTCCGTAGTCCGTACTAACGGACTCTAAATGGCTGCCTTTAAGGTGCCAGATTTGTAGTTATTCTGCCTGAATGTTGAAAAGAACACAATTATTTGGTCATTGAACAACTATGCTTTATTTGTATAACAAAATTACATAAAAAGGAATCATTAAATATGTGGTATACAAAAGATGCCGTATAGGTACCCGACGACCCGAATGGCACAATGGTTAACACGTCGGATCGCTGTTCTGAGGGTCCTAGGTTCGATTCCCAGCGAGGCGGGAATTTGAATGATGAATTTGAATTTCCGTTCTCGGTCTGGGTGTGTATCTATGTCTTGTGCTTGTGTGTTGTCCATGGCACCCACGACACAGGGAATCCTAGTGTGGGGCTATGAGTGTTATTTATTTATTTAAATAAGGTGTATAGTTTAAGAAAGTAGTTTAACAATCTTAGAATTTTGCTATGAATAAATAAATTTAATAGGTACCTTGGTCCTTGGAAAAGCGATACGGCGTGTTAACCCTTGCGCCAATCGGGTCGTTTATATTTACTTACCTATTAGTAAATTAGTAATTAATATTATACCGTACGATAAAAGATTACCTGACTTTAGTCCTTGATTCTATGCTTATTTAAGTATACCCATGGAAAATCGGAGCGAGATGCAAGCTTTACCAATACAGTAACATCCAGCACCAAGTAAATGTTTGTTGCTATTTACAAACTTCGCAATTCTGCTTCGAAATTCGAAAATGATAACTTATAATTAAATATTCAAATTTAGAGTGGGTAGTTACAAGCCTGTAGAGAGTGAACACAGCTAAGCTCGTGTACACACCAAATTGCATCAGAGCAAACAAAAACGTGTTTCCCCGGTAAGATAACTCTGTTTAGACTCTGACCTGAGCTTGCGATGTTCTTATCTCGCTTTGAAGTTGGCTCAAATTTTACTTTTTAATCTTCCTCTAAGACCGTTTCAAACGACATTTAGGTACATTGAAAAATGTAATAAAATTTGTTTTTAGGATTCCATGTCACAAGGTTCATGGGTTTGGGGGACATGGGGGTCCAGACCCCCCTGGACTTAGTCCAGGACTTCGAAACCAAATTTTTCAAAAATTTTCGTTAACGATGTCTGCCGAACTCGACTCTAATTTTGAAGCGGTTAGCGGCATTCTAGGAACACCGATTTTTCAATAGACGACTTTATTCGGTAATGGCCCTGGTGGTCACTGTAATTTTGATGTTATTAAAAAAAAAAACACCGTTTGAACAAGCATTTCTTCGTTTTTTTGGGATTTCTGACAATGGCCAAATGAAAAAAATGACATTGGCCATGTAAAAAAAATTAGGAAAGTTAATGGAATCCTTTTGAATGTTGCCAACCGCTTTTCCATCAGTCAAGCCCTTTAAAAGCTATAAGTTGTTAAAGGAAAATATCCAGTCTGTACCTAAAGATAAAACTACAGTCACATTTAACATACACAGGCGGTTGGAGTCACACAAACATACCTAGGTACTGTTGATTTTTAACAAATGCTATGATTTGATTTGTCTGGTCCCGGTGAAGAAGAATTAACGTCCTAATGAATAACAAGCATTGTAGGTACCTACGTTTTCTAGACCTCAGAATGTGAAAATTGTATTTTCAATTTTCTCGACGGCGTACCTACCTAGTTGTCTGACAGTGAGAGAAAAACCGAGACCAAAAATAAAACACTCAATTATCGCTTACCAATGAATATTCTACAAAAGAGGACATCTATTTTCTTTTATGTAAGTACATAAGTCATAAATGATTGGTAATTTTTCTCTCGTAAAATTAGCAATTGACTACGATCCCAAATTTTGACAAAACTTATCCTACATACTTACTTTATATTTTTGTTTGCGCTTACATCAAAAGTTTCATACACGCTCTCAAAAGTATAAAAATAGAATCGTGCATCTGAAATAATTATGATGTCAGCGCTTGTAATTTTAAATGTAGTACCTATATTGTGCTGTGCCGTAGTGAAGTAGTGGAGTAGCTAACCCTACGCTGTGACGCAGTCCAAGATAATATTATTTGTTGAGTTTTAGGCAAAGTAGAAATTCATTACTATGCATTTTTTTTTTGCAAAATTTCATGAATATATATACCTACTTAACCTTTTATAAAGTTTTTCCTGTTTTACTGCAAAATTTTTCACGTCTCAAATTCGAGAAACAGGGTACTTACCTAATATTAATTAAGTAGTAGGTACTTAGGCGAAGGTTGCGATCATTGAACCAGCGCTTTCATTGGACCACTACGATAATTCAAATACTATTTAGCCTAGCAACACACAGGTACCACAGAATGCTTGCCTAACGTCCATAACCCCCCCTGCTCAAAATTCAGTGCTGCCGATGCGCTTGGAAAGAAGTTATGTGCATTTGTTTATCTACGACATACTCAATGTAAAAACGACGATAAGCTAAAAGTAATGTATGTATTTTTGTATTTATATTTCTGGAAGCGAAATGGCATACGATAACTATTTATTTATTTGTGTATTTATAAACTTAAACAATTTTGTGCTAGTAATGTCCTTGATTTTTTTTAATATTTTGGTTTCGCTTCGTACCTTGTTGCTATCAATGGACCACCAAGGAGCTCGACCATTGGACCGGTCTAATGATGGCAACATTTTTAAAATACATACTGATTTTTTTTTAACTTTTATATTTTGTGTTATCATCTGCTTTTTGTGGTAAATATACATAAGTAAAGAATTTAATATTAAATAATGATAAAAAATACACTATTATAAGTGGAACGAAGCTAGCATGAACCTGGCTATTGAAACTATGAGGAAGACAAAAGTTGGCCATAATGAATGATTAAGATGGCCCAATGGATAAGTTTGATTAGGTTTTTTTGTTGAGAATAAATTTTTGTAACTATTATGTTGACCTCATTATACGATGAACATTTATCATGTGTTTTAATTGAAATTTAATTTTAGTATTTTATTGTATTTAAACACAATATAATAATAATTCGGTAAAGTCTCCTTGATTGGACCCTCCATTGTATTTTTCTTAGTCCATTCATGGCAACCAAGTGGTCCAATCAATGTTACCATGGTCCATTGGAGGCTACTTTAAGAAAAATAGTTTTTTCCATTTTTCTTTAAAAATAAAGATTTTTCTAAGATTTCACGAAGATTATCATAAATTAATGTCATAGTTCTTATGATATTATTAATTGATTTCTTTGTTACATTTATTTTTCAACAGATATGATGTCACGAAGTTAAGGGGTCCAATCATAGCAACCTTCCCCTACATACTTAAAGAATCAGAACCTAACAAAATATGGAATAGGGAGGTGCCAATGAAGTTACTGGACGAATATTTAGTATTGGAACTGACAGCCGCTAAGCTAGAAGAAAGTTAGAAACAGTATGTAGGTAGGTAACCCTACATAACGCGCCACGTGCACCTGATTGTCTCCTTAATAATAATAAGTAATCATTGTTAATATTGTCGGCTGCTAGTGTTAAATAACGGAAATGCTTCATAATTTGAATATTATACGAGCTCCCTATCAATATTCCGCTTTGGTAGTTCGTAGGATAATAACTGTTAACCACCAACTTGGTATCCATTTATTGGCCGTAAACTGTGAAGTTTACTTAGGAAAGGCAGTTTCCATTCAATGTCCCGTGTGACCACTATAATAAGGCGTTGCCCACGAAGTCTCCACGGAAAAGTACAAGTTTAGGGAGTACCTTACACGCTACGTCCCCGTCTTATGACAAATACCTACACAGAATGTCTAATTGGTATTCATCTGAGCGCGTGTAGACCAAGCAGCGGTGGGGAAGGGTTAATAGCCGGCGCCGCCTCCGCGCCCAGGCATATTGTACCGAGGTCTGCCCGCGAGCGCCGCACGCACGTCCAAACTAAACGCTACGCTAATTCACATTGTCAATATTTGAACAACTGCAATGACCGCCACCACTTCGCCGCCAGACGAGCCGGTGGCTGGGAAGGCAAGATGTCGGCATAGCTGATTGACTGAGATATACGGCTGTGTCACATCGAGCCAGCTCAATCCACCGGCGTTCTACGATCGCAGTATTCGCAGCGCGCAGAAGAATCAAGAAGATGGATGCGTCCTTACCGAAGATTTGCACTATTCCGATCGCTCCCGTAGCACGCGGGGGCGTCGGGGCGCTCGGGCGGGGGTGCGTCGCGTGACAGCTGTCATTGCTTGCGCTTTCTCGCTCGCGGACGTCGCAGAACAGAAAATCTTTATTTTTATCACATACGACGATGTTCCCGTAGAGTGCGACCGGCTCTGTGCGTGATACGATACGAAATTACGAAGAATGGCGAACGACGAGGTGATAGGGCCGCGGAAGACGATGTTCGTTTTAGTGATTGTTGTGGGGTGTTTTGCCGTGCTGTGGCCCAGGATCCTGTCCCCGCTGGTCCTGGGCCCCACTCGGGAGCAAATCCAGCCGAACCAGTTCGACCGGGACGCAGGTAAATAGGTATTTTTATCTCAATGTCAATATCGCTGGACTGAGCGGAATCATTTTCGAGCAAATCTAATTATACGTTTTGCGAGAGTTCATTGGTTTATCGATTTGTCAGGATGCAGAAGCCTCCATATTATTTATTCAAGAATGATTTCCTTTAAAAATAAACTTTGGTTTACCGATATTGGATATTAGGTAAGATATTTGCGATTCGCAGGGGCACGATATTGCTACGCAAATAAGTCTTGGTCCAGTTGTTGACTCTGAGCATTATGTTTACAAAAGATCCGATCGGAATGTCGTCTGTGCTTATGTAAAGAGTAATATTTATGAATATGATGCATTACCTGCTTTGGAAACAGAAGGTACATGTTTTATCATGTAAATGCGATGTAAATGAAGTGACACAATGCAAGAAGCGTTGAGATTTTCGTTTACTTGCGGTGTCTGAGACTGACAATGGTCATTGGTAATGTATCACATTTTTAAGTATTTTGGAAGACTTTTGTGGCTTTGTTTAACAGGATATTCATAAAATTTAGACCATTTAGAATAATTCTTGACCTCAGTTTTAGTTCAGTAATTTCTCAATGGCTCTAAGTAGCCTTTATGACATAAAAAAGAAAATCCATTACTATAACTGCTTACTTTCTGGAATTTTAAACAAATTATCACATTATGTAAGTTTTTATTATAAAGTAAATAAATGTAATGACCTTACTTTGTAAAAAGCATTCATATTCAAAGTAAGTTGATATTAATAATAATTTATCAGTAAATATTCCAGGGCAAAGCAACATTGCAATTTATTTTTAAACTAATTGAGTGTTTTCAATTTAATTAGCCCACACATAAATTCATGAGGAAAAATATGCTTTGAAACTGAATTGATAAACTAAAGTATACTATTGTATTTTTTTCAAATAAATGTAGGTATTCCAGGCTTAATAGCAGCCTACTGTTATATTGTAACTAATTGGACCAATATTGATAATTTCATGCTGGTGTTTTAATGAGCTTTTCCAATAGGCTGCTGTGAGGTAATATTCGAGACGGACGTTGCCGTTTTGGAATTGGTCAACGAGGTGTGTCATTCGGCTTTGGGAGTGGGGACAGTCGATTCAGCAGCTGAATGTAGGAAGGCTGTCAATGACACCTGTGGCGTGGATATAGCAGTATTCCTGAAACGGAACGAAAATGTTGGCAAGTCAACGAAGATGCTCGTTGAAACGATGCAGAACAGCAATAGCTCCTGCTTGCGGGAGCATTTCGGTGTCCCCATATACAGCCTCGGGCCCCATCTAGCATCCAAGTCATGGGATGTGAAAGACAGTTAGTGTTTCTGTTATTTATGGTTGGGGATGCATGGATTGACTAACCAAAAGTGACAAATACTATATAATTATTTTTCTTTAACAGTTAATGTATTGTGTTATTTATATTGTGACTAACATACAAAGTGTATATTGAATTAATATAGTCTAACAATTGCTACAGAATTGTATTTCATAAGGAGGGAAAAATCTTTCTTCTTGCCTACTTCTGATATTTGGGGTATTTTTTTTTAATATGATGAGACTTAAAATATTAGTAATATTTTGTTCATTGTGCATTCATATGGATACTTATTCATCCATCCAAACATGAGACTTGTTTTTTAGAAATGTAAATGAAAACACTAAGAAATAAGAAAACAAAGTACCATTATTTTATTTCCAATTATTTTAAAGAAGTTGACCCGGCAAACATTGTCCTGTCCTGCAATGTAAACCTAAACCATTTTTTTACTTAGACCCATAGAAGTAAAACCTCGAAAACCACATCAATTTTTTTTGTAGTTTTTGCATGATACCTGGACAAACAGACACAGTCAAAACTTCTAAAAAACATATTTTTGGCTTCTTTTGGGCCTATGAAGACCATTCAAACATTTTTTACTCTATTTCTTCTGAGTACAGACATAAGCCATTTACATTTAAGTATATTATAAATACATATCTATTTTTGATGTGAAATCTATCTATGAATGGAGTTAAAAACCAATAATTTTTAAAGGCCTTTAAGAAATTAAAAGACAAAAAGCAAAGAAAAGTGATGAATTCGTTCGTGACATTAATTTAAAAAGTAAACATGTTTTTTTGTATGACAATAATATTATGATGTACCTACATACTTTAGAGATGCTCGTCACATTAGCACTTAAAAATGACGTGAATTGAAACTACTGGGAAGGCGCCATAATAAAATGTGTTCATAACGTGACATTTATTATATACTTACAGGCAAGGTTTGGCATTTTTAGTTTTATCAATAGAATAATTCCTTTGACCTAATCTAAAATTTTATTTCATACATAAATCAATGATTCCTGTGTTAAAAGGCGTTAAAAATTGCAACGTCTTCCTTCTAAATCCAGATGATGTTTTTATGTTTATTTATTAACTAGCGGCCCGCCCGCGGTTTCACCCGCGTGGATCCCGTTCTCGTGGGAATATATGCATGTATTATACATAAAAACCTTCCTCTTGAATCACTCTACCTATTACAAAAAACCGCATCAAAATCCGTTGCGTAATTTTAAAGATTTAAGCATACAGACAAACAGACAGACAGACAAACAAACAGACGGACAAAAATAGCGACTTTGTTTTATACTATGTAGTGATTTTGTATACAAATTAAAAAAATACCTGACAGTATGTAGGACTTCACTTGTAATTTTTAAAATCCTGTATTCCATGCCTGTATTATAATTAATATATCTCAGCAGAAAAGTCGACGAAGATTATTATTATTAAATTCGTAACGAAATATTATTTCACGCCGTTTTAAGAAAGTTTAGAAAATCATTCTGGCATAATATGGGAGATAAATTATATTTGCACGCATTAAAAAATATAAAGATACCTATATGAATTTGAGTCTAGAAGTCTTACATCCGAGTATTAAACAATTAAAATCAAGCGATTTAACTACATTATTATTATCAGGTCTCGGCTCGCTATTACGCCATACAGAAGAATGTTATTTTATAATGTTCAATGCTAAATATTTCATGTTATGTATTCAATTACAAACAACTTGGCGATAATATATTAGCGGAGATTACAAATGAGCGAAGAATTTAGCGTTGGCCGCCGAGAGGATGGCTGGTACACGGTTGATTGGACAGAAGTTATGAGGGAATCGTGTAGGAATTGGAGGTCGTCCTGCGATCACATAGGTACGTAGGTACTAAGTTTACTATAAAACATCGTTTTAGTTTGTTTGTCAGATTATTATAACACAGTGATGATAACCTGGAAAAATAGTGCATGAATATTCGTTCGGTTTTGGCCAATATAAGTTGTCTTTTATCCCCTTCTTGGTCGTGTTTTCATTGCTGAAGGTCGTGCCTGCTCTGATTTTAGCCCTTTATTAGGTTGTCCTTATGTCTTTCCAGTGAGACGCAGAACTAGACTCAAAACGAGACTAGGATTCTTTGTACAATTATAAGAAGGGGACTGGAGAAGGGCTGCCATCCGTTCGGGTTTCCCTGGATTTGTATTAGTTTAGAAGGCGTCCGGGGAGCGGCCGGGCCGGGTTTTATTTGTGGTCCGGGCTTTCAGTATAGTCCAGTCAATAGTAGTTGTAGAGTGCGAGAGCGGCAACCTAAGCAATTTCTTCAGAAACTTCAAGGTGCTTAGGGTAAAAATATAGGACGTCTTCCTTAGACGTCAGGAGTTTTAATATATATGTAGTAGTCCTTCCGCCTCACACAAGTTTGTAGTAAGTGATATTTTTAAAGGCTTAAAACGCACATAATTCCGAAAAGTCAGAGGTTGCGTGCCCTGGGATTCGACTCCGTGCCCTCCGAACAGAAGGCTGAATAATTCTTATCCACTAGGCTATCACCACTACTTCACAAGGCTATCACCGCTACGAATGCTAATTAAAAAGGGAAATATTTAAAATAGGAATTATTAGTTAAGTGGTAGACATCAGAGAGATTTTGTGTTATGCCGCGTGGTGAAATGTAATATAATAGTGTGCCTGTTATGCTCAAAATAGTGGGCTCAATTAAAACGGCGGAAACGGTTATTGCAACTAAAGGTTAACGAGGTCATCTTGGTCAGTAATATCGTCCTGTCGCGACAACAAATGTAACATTATAACTTATAATTACCATTAGTTACTCATACTTATTAGGTACTGCAGACAATGTATGCAGATTCCGAATAGTTCGAGAGAGAGAGAGATTTTTGTGAATTACCAAATTGGATTGATATTAAGATTTAATCTACAATTTTTTTTTAACTTAACAAAAAGTCAAATATTTTTGAAAAAGGATGAATTTGAGTGAACAAATAAATTTTAAACGCCTACTAATAAGTGATTCAATTGAAAAATAATGAAGCAATTAATTTCCTAAATAAAATCATAATTAGGTGTAAAGATTTCTATTTCTAGGGAAATTTTTGGTACCACATAATTATGAGTATATCCTGGTAACGATTAAAGTTTATTTCACCTTTTTCATGTTTTTATATTGTACTTACTGAGTAGTGATGGCTTCATTCGTGTTGGGTGACGTCATTAGACCAGTGTTCCCATGTGGCGAGGAATCCTTGAGAGAAACAGCTGTCTTCCATCAAACATTGTTAAGTAGCTCCACCCATAGTTATCAACTGACGATTCGCAAGAAATTCTCAGGCAACATGTGCAAATATTATGTGAGATTATTTTTTAAATTTTATTTATGAATCCGTGTAGACTGCAGATTAGCCGATAAATGACTGAAGTTAACTGAAATGAGTGAGTTACAAATATATTTAAAAATACTAATTTTATTATTAATGTTATAGTATTTGAAATTTTGTCTGTCTTGTTGCTTATAGATTGGTTAACGTTTTATTTTATTTTTAAATAACGAATAGCAGCTAAACTTTTTTTGTTCCGTCCATCCATGCTCGTTCGGGGTATCAGTATCGACTATCGTGTTATGAGTTTAGTTTAAATACTTTGTTTCAAATATTTGTAGCACTTTTGTATGACTAGGCAGGTACTTGACAATTAGGCAAATAACAATCCAAGCTGAAATCAAGGGAAAAAATATGATACTTAGTTTCTCATGCCAAACAATACCTACACATCAGTCATCATAATAGATTTTTAACGAGACTTACGAGACAGTCTACCAGAATTTAAATAGAAAAGGTAGTAAGTTACACAGGTATCCCCACGGTTTTTTTGCTTTTTTCGATGATAATAATATATTATGTATCAAACAAAGTATGCATTACATGAGTATGTACCTAATATGTGAATAGAAATATGTACTTTGTTGTCAATAGGATGGGAGAAGGTCGGCAGTAAATTCAGATAACTATTTGCGTACAGTTGAGTGTAAGTTTTATTGCCTCATACAGCCACTTAAATGTATACTGTCGATTCTCTAACATTTTGTAAGACGCGTTCGAGATTTATCACTAATATTTGTAGTTTAGGCGGCAAATAGTGTGGGCAGAGTAGATGCGATGTTTCTTCAAGGTTTTACGAGTTGAGAATTTTGCGTACGTGAAATTGTTTAATTATTCAAATTTAATATAAAGTGGGTATGCCGTATGAGCAACAAGAAAGTCAGTAGAAGCCACATTAGGAAGTCTCAAAATAACTTCTCTGGTATTCGAGTTAACTCACAATTTCATCCTATGCGGAGTGCAAGTATTTTGAAATTACTAAGTTTAATTACATACTTAGTATATAAACTGGAATCAAAAATGTAAATTCCAAAGTAATAAACCGTTTTCTTAGCATCTACTGCATCTTACCATGTAATATTTACGAGTTAACTATGCTGAACGAGATTAATAGTTCGTTCAAGATTAAAACGCCGATACAAATCGAGTGCAAAGTTCTCTAAATTCACGTTATATTAGTGAGAGGAACAAATTGAAGACTGATCCACCTATGTATAGCTGCACCTACAAGCAATAGGCGCGTGACAGATAGGCGCAATTCCAACACATGCCTTCCGAGACGTATTTTGAGCGGTTCAAGTAAGACTTGTTCTAACCGGCCTCTAAGTGTATGCAAGAACAAAGGTATTATCGCCCCATTGTCACTTGTTAAGGTCACTTTGGAGTGTGGGTCATGCGAGCGAGCGACAGCGGGTGGGAACTTAAACGTACCAAGGGCAGGTTTAGCTACATTTTGTATCTTGGACCGAAATCTTCAACGTTTATAAAACTCTTTCGTTACCGAGTGACTGACTGACGGACAACGTATAGCCAAAACTACTGGATTTGGTTACTTTAGGGTACCTAGCACTAAAAGAGGATTTGTGAAAATTCCTCCCGAAAAGCGATAAAAAAGGGATAAACAGAAATAAAAAAATTAACGGACGTGTAGCCACAAGGGGACAAATACATTGAGTCTACCTTTTCTAAAGTTTTTCAGTAAGTAGGTAATTATTATTGTTTGTCAACTTCCACCCCAATATGGAGGTCCTCGCCGAATATTGTTTTAATTAGGCCTACATGTAATTCGATTCAAGTATTTATTATTGACCTTTATTGACTTATTTATTAGTGTTATGACTTTAGGATTCTAATCTATGCTGAGAATAACGGTAGCAACTCGTGACTTGAAGCAATTACTCGCTCTAAATGTAACAAAACTCATTAGAATACTTGAAACAGATAATTCTAATGACTCCGGTATATTTTCTCAAGTCATACTTTTTAATAGTTTGCCTTCGGTTTTAACCGAGAGCCTTTGAAGTTTTGACTTCTAGCAAATTTTTAGTCTGTACAATAAAATTTTACAGAGCAGAATACTTACTAAAAGTATCGTACTATTTTCGAATTTAAAAAATTATATTAATGGAATTTGAAAGTAA
Source organism: Hesperia comma (assembly GCA_905404135.1). NCBI lineage: Eukaryota > Metazoa > Arthropoda > Insecta > Lepidoptera > Hesperiidae > Hesperia > Hesperia comma. The sequence goes on from FR990031.1 coordinate 1,091,967, forward strand.
CAGAATTTCATGACAAAATCATGAAGAGGAACTACAACAACAACAAAATTAATGTTAGAGTTTAGAGTATACAAGAATAAAATTGAATAATGAGTAAGGACGAAGAAGTAGAAGAGCAAATATTTTTTTTAAATGGGAAATACAAGATGGAAATAAAAATCGATATTAAGATGAAAGATAGAAATCTTTTAATTCTTCAATTATTTTGATAACCTTATGATTGATCTATCTTGAGACTTCCCCAACGTTACGGAAAGAAACCAATTTAAAATTGTCGTGTGTCTAGGAAAGTTTTGACGGATTAAGTTCCTGTTAAGGTGGTCATTGACGATGCCTTTGTTTGGTGTGCTTCAGAATGGAGGACATCCATATGGAAGTACCTCCAAAGGAAATCTTTGAAATTTTGGAAGCCGTTGACGATACGTCCATTTGGAATGCTTCTAAAAGTATGGAGGCACTTCCAAATGGAAATCTTCCATTCGGAAGCACTCCAAATGGACGCGTCGTCAATGGCTACCTTTATAAATGCATTTAGGTATTCAATTTAAATAACGCTGCTCTCAATTTCTAGTGGTGTTAACCTAAACCTTATTTGTGAATGCAAAATATTTTTCAGACAATATCTTTATAGTACTTAACATAACATCAAAGCAATAGTCATGATGCGTGTAAAATTTTTCTTTGCAGACAATAACACAAAGTATTGTCTTACTGTGTTGTGTGACAGTAGTTCATTTTGATTAAATTAGTAACCATTCATTAATGCAACAATGTTGTTTGCGGCGTGGGTGTATCGATCAAACAGTAATTCGATCTGCAATTGGATGTAACATTCGATTTTGTGATGATTCATAATTTGAGTAATTAAGATCATATCGGTATCGCATTTTTTGCGTGAAATCCTCACAAATATTATGCTTAGATGAGAAAATTGGTTTTTCTATCACGTCAGTAGGTACGTAGCAATAAGGTCGAAGATTGACAATAAGAAGTACTTTTCGGTCACAATAATCTTGTTTTGACACTTCAGATTCAGACGTGTGAAAATTCAGATTTAACATTTTTTTTTGAGTGTGGACATAGGCATAGGTACATTGGTTACTTACCTATACGACTAAAACGACTATTATAAATTTATATGTATCAGTTGTCATCATCCATGTCGTTTAATGTAAAGAAATAAGCAAACAAAATTCAAAATCCCAAATAACTTCTTCAATGTATAGGAACATAAGTATTCGCTTATAACTTAACTGTGGCAATGTAGGACACGGTAGAGTGAGCTAGCGACAAGCATACACGTCTTTAGTTTTAATTTTTTCACGTCCCCACTGGCCAGTCGACGCCGTGTGCTATGTGCTAACGACAGCTAAGTGTTCTAAGTGAAATGTCACCACGTCGAGTGTCGAAAGTGTGACGCGCGCCTGCGCGGACGACACCGAGGACAGATCTGGTCACCTGATAGAGTACACAGCTACATACTCGTTTACTGTGATAGAAGATACACAGCCCGCAAGATTCGATCAAAAAGATTTGGTGCCAAACTTCTTTTACACACATATCACACATAATTACATACACACACGGAAATACCCCACACGGAGATACCCCAGCTTAGGAAGAGTTAGTTTGAGGTCTGAGTTGTACTTAGACTGCTTTTTTCATGCTTAGGTACACATCACTTATCCACGTGGTAATCGGTTCGTAAAATCACCAAAGTTGTTGTATAGTGCACTGATGTTTCATTTGTTATGTGATATATGAAACCAACTGGTAGATTGGCCTGCTTGTAAAATTCCGTGCATTTCGTTAATAAGCCAGTTTACTCGTGTAATTAGTAACTGATCGGCAAAATTGAGTGAATAGTCGACATTCATTTATTGAACTGTTTCTAAATGCTTGTCTATTGAGTGTTTTATTGCGAACGTACACATTAAAAAGTATTTGTAGAAATTGCATTTGTACCGATTATTATGACGTTGATGATACTAAAGATAGCTAGGTGTCTTAAAGATAGAAGAACTTGTCCCTCTGATGTCCATATTGATTGCGCCGATGCGACATGAGGAGCGGAATGTTTGTTCTGCTAAGCGGTTGCGGCGCCGGCAGCCTTGACTACCCATATGGTTTATACACAAATTAGGTAATATGCCAATTGGCGATCTGGGTCAAATTGTGTGCCGTGCTGGTCCGAGCTATAGAACACGGGCGACTAAGTTTGCCGATTTGCTCTGCGTGCAAGCGATAACCAGTAAACTCCATGTTTTTTCCTTATCATGTTCTCTTTCATGAAAATGAGATGTTAGGTTAAGTTAGGAGGTTTTAAAATTTATTTCAATTTGGTCATAATTTTAATAATATGTATTGTTTGCTGTCTGGATAAGTAACTGCTTCATTTTGGACTGGATGATATAATATCCAAGATATCTTGAGACTAGAGGCCTAAGCACCAAATAAGGACAGATAGTCAGCTGATAGGTAATCCACCACCAGAATAAGGCATCACCGAAAGCAAAACTCCTCGGCTTGCTCCCAATGTTGGAGAGAGCCCATTTGTATCAATCCATTTTGATTATTCAATACTGATAGAGTAACGATAGGGTTTAAAGATGATCAACAAAGCTTAGTCATAGGATTAGACTCCATTCATCTTAATTTAGATAAGCAATGCAGTCGACATTATAATTTCTCAGCAATTGCCAGTTTAGTTCCAACTTGGCTTGATTATCTTATAAATCTTGATCGAATTAACGAATCAATTGCAAATGGACATCGTAGTAACACATTGGACAACGTGTGCGCTGATTCTAGCATCCATCTTTGTCTGTCGTCATTAAAAGGACGGAGACGACATGCTGGCCAGTTGGGACGAAGCCATGCTTAATCACGCTGTAATTCTGCTCATGAGTCAGGTCAGGGTTCGCCGTGGTCAATTGGGAAGTGGCTGGGTTTCCGTGTTCGGTATAAATCCGGGAGGTTTTTAGATGATTGTATGGTGAAGGAGATATTGATGATGACGAAGCATGCCTTAGAGTTTCTTGTAATAGCCTGTCACAAAACAATTTCTATAAAAAGTACCTATACGACACATAAAGTAAATCATAATGTTTATTTATTTTATTTATTTATTCTTAATTAATGTTATTAATCAATTTCTCATCGTAGAACCGTTATATAATTATTATGTTACTCAGTCACTCGCCTTCAACAGAAATTCCATTTACGGTAATTCTGGTTGGGCGTACGAAGAAATGTTTTGTCGAACCTAAACTAACCGAGAATAATAAATTGTAATTATAATAGTAAATATAAATTACTTCTATTTACTGTTTGTGCGGTTTAATTACGACGAGGCTGGGAGCCGCGTTTGATAAGGTCGTGTAGTGAAACAAATAACCCATTGTTTTAACACTTTTAACGTTGTAGTTTAAAGTTTAACTTGCATGTTTATGAACAATAATAACTAAAACATATGTATGGTTTGTTTGACTTTAGGCCTATTAAATAATTCATTTTCTTTTATAATAATTTACATTACCGATGCCTTAAAATATGGCACGTTATGATAGGTACCTACTGAAGATATTAGATGCATTGACTAGACGACATTTTAGAATTGCTAGCGATTCCATAATTAAAACTAAAAGCCGTTTCTTTAATAATAAAATTTCAAAAGATATGACGGTAGCACCTCCAAGCATACCTCAATATAAATGCCTTTAAAACGAACGTGTTCGTTTCAGCGTTGAAGCAAGAGCGAGCGTCAATGCGGGGCATGGGACCCCACCCGGCGCTGCGCGAGCGGGGTCGCGCGATCCCCCCGGGGCCGCCGCCGCCCCCGCCGTCGCGGCCCGTCACGCTGCCCCCCCACGTCCGGGTACGCTCCCCCCTCTCAGTATACTACGAACACGACCAGGTCAGTAGCGTGGTGTCTGTGTGCCGGTGTGATCGCTGTGCGGAATGGCCACTATGACAGGTAGGTTTAGGTACTCCGTGCAGGTCTAAGGACGAAAGAAAGCTAAGGATTATCTTTAGGTTCTTGTATAGGTAATACGCCAGAGAAAGTTTTAAAAAGTCACGTTTTCATCAAACTAGCTGACGAGATATCTGATGGTAATTGATTGCCATTGCCCTTATTAACATCAAAGGCATCATTGATAGGGTGCAGGCTAAGAAAAGCACTAAATTGACCACGGCTCTCTTCTCAGAAAGGCCATAGTCCACCACGCTGGTCAAGTGCGGATTGGCAGACTTCACAAACCTTTGAGTTTTGCGGACTCTCCGGCATGCAGGTTTCCTCACGATGTAAGGAAAAGGTACTAAAAGGATCGATAAGATCGCCTTTTGTGCACTACTTATATTAATTATAGCATAGTCTTCTTATTTATTACTATGGTGTACAATAAAGTGTAATAAATAAATAAAAGGTACAAAAGGTACTACAAGACAAAAAATAAAAATAGATAAGAATCGGGGGGGATTCGACGGCTTCGCTTTCAGCATTCTAGGGACATATTATATTTTGCAAATGGATGCTAAGTTATAGTTTTTCCAACATGCCTCTATCGTGTTATCTGTCGAGACTGTCAGTCACTTCAAGCTGTCGCAAGTCGCAAGTGACGGCCTTATTCATTTTAAATGGACGATATAAGCTTTACAATGATAATCGCCTTTAGACCTGCACATGGGTTTCTAATGCTAAGTGTCGCGCGGCTTCGCTGTGGACGCCTAACCCGGTTCTAACTACATAATTCTAACCGGTAAGTACCAGTATGTAGCAGTAGTAAGCTGTAATTTTTTTTTAATAAATGATTTCACGTAGAATTTGTGTTTTAATACATCTGAGTGTGCTTCCTAGTTTAGCTTAAGTTGGAAATTTATCAGTTGATTCATGTAGAAAATTTAATCTACTATATCATATATAATAGATATATGGTATGTAATATACGAGTTTTATACATGAAACGGTAATGATTTGCTTAAAAGGCTTTTTGTTAATTATTATCATATGGGCATATCTGATAGTTAATTACTCTATAGAGATAGAGAATGATGACGTCATTCAAAATATAGGTTACCTACTTAGCAAGTCTTAATTAATATACAAAAATTATGTACAATTGGTATAAAACAAACGTACCTACTGAACTTTACATACCTACCTATGTAATTAATGGAGATTGTTTTTTGTAGAAATTGTGAGGATCATTTTAAAATTGGTACGTGTTTATGTGACAATACTTTTTTTTTTATTTGCAAGGCCTTTGATTGCTCATCAAACCTAATTGAAATTAACCAAGCAAAGTTGCAACTTAGGGATATGGAAGACCATCGGACACAGCAGGTGGGATAAAGCTCAATATCTCCGAAAGCAAATGATATCTACTAAAGCCAAAGCACGTGGGTTTGTATAATTATAAATTCGTGTGTGGATCCCACGCGCTGCCGGCTTGGGAACAGATGCCTCGACCTCCGTATTGTTCATCGAAAGGGACTGGATGATATTGATAATACTTAGACACACACACTCATACTTTTATACACAAATAACGCTACATAACTCCATGGAATAGTTAACTACTATGCATAGCCCTACAGTAGGTTTCCCTGTGTCGTGGCTGCCATGGACGACGGATCTTGAAGAACACAAAGTTACATATTATTAAATATAAGGACATACACACAGACCGAGTACAGAAATTAAAACTCGTCATTCAAATTTCCGACGTGGTGGGAATCGAACCTAGGACCTGTTGTCCGTCAAACTTGGTACCAGGACATGTCGTGAACATGGACAACAACCACCCATGACCGGAGAAGATACATTCAAGTTATCTGTCACTAACCAACGATATAATTAGCAGCCTGGTATCAAATCCGGTACTCTTTCCTTTGCAACTGCGAAAATACTGCCAGCATGTACAAACAAAATCAGATACCTAGGTACTTCTTAAATAAGGTTTCACTGAATCTGAAAACAGAAATCTGCCATATAAACATATTTTGCCCCTGGCAGGGAATCGAACCCACGACTTTTCGCCTCGCAGCGAGGATTACTGACAACGTATCAATTAGGCTACGAAGTACAAAGCGCCTGATGATAATGAAGATAGGTTATTGAAATATTTCATATGTAGCATTTGCCGGGCACAGAACCCTGCTCTTAGGGGCTTTCTCCCAACCATCTACAGAGTCGTCTACATTCATAACCACGTCAAGATGTTCGTATTGATTTCGGTGGAAGGCCACCTTCATGTTGGTTGCCAAGCTGTCAGCGTACCGCCTTTCGTCTAATTTATCATTATCATTTATCATGATCTATTAGTGGGTAGTGGACGTGTAACAACTGATCATATTCACAGGTTATCTTGTTGTAAATGCTAATGATGGTTCATCACCGAAGTGATTTTTTACGCTACACATCCACACTCCCACACTAGATTTCCTTCATCGGCGTGCTATGGTAAACCTTAAATTTATACCTCGCTAGGAATTCCACTCAAAGCTCTTAGAATGGTGGTAGGTCAGGCACGGTAATCATTGGTCCATAAGGTACGACTCGTCTCATAAGACTCATCGATTTTACGTCTACATATTATTATTAACATTTCCTAAGCATTATATCGGTCGACAATATTTTTATGATTGGCCTGCTCCCAAAAAAGTTTGCTCATCAGCTCATCGCAGCTTTCAATCTAAGCAACCGTCGTCGTTTGAGGCTACAGCAAAATGCGATGGCCATTCAAGTAGGATGTGCTCATTTCTCTTCCGTATGAGTAAAAATGTGCCATAACCATAACAAAACGAGTTCAGAGCGCTTACGAAATTGGTTAAGATGGTGAGGATAAAACAAGTTCGTCACAGTGTCAAAGCGATGACATGGAGTGCGGCTGTGTGCTGCGTGCTCTGGTGTATGACTGTCTTGTGTGGGTACTATATGTTAGACTTGGCAAACAATGATTTTTGGTATGTTAGTCACAAGAATATGGCGATTTGTAAAATCTATAGTGACTCGGCAGAAGCATGGTGTCTCCTTAGGTTCTTGAGAGTTGTGAGTGCATACAAGCCTAAACGTTCAAATGCCCATGTGAAACTGTGTGTGGAAACCGTTCGAAGACGATGCGACGGTAAAGAGCTTCATCTCCCGTGATCCCATGTTAACGTTTGGTGCACCTTGCTGAATAAGGCATCGGACAAAGCTATGGCGATGAGTGGATGTAAAATTGTTTTAAGACAATTCATTACAGTCAAATTTGTAAAGAAGAATCGGTCTCGTCAATAATGCTTTTGTGACATTGCTGACTTTATACATATAATTAATTATCGGGAATTCAATTAGTTAAGTAGGATTAGACTCCGTCGAGAAGACGTCATTTTGGCAACACCGAGGTCTCCATGAGCTTGTCGAACTTATATCATTGTTTTTGTTTGTTACACCAACACCACATTTTCACCCACTGAATTTCATTAAAATTTGATAAGACACACTATCTTTAAAATCAGCAAAATTGTATCTTTTTCCTAAATTGTAGGTTTTATTTTATAGTCCAATTTTATTATTTATTTCAATATTCTATAACGCCATTCTCTCGTGAATTAGACGGCGTTGTGTTCAAAGAATCCAGTGTTACGTGCATGATGTCATACTCATTATTTTTGGACTTCAATAGTGCTGTCCCGTTCGTGTGTGGCCCGCGTCAGTCATCGTGACACGAGACGTGATGCGATGGAAGACCATGCGGAGTTAGACAGTTTTTAAACTTTATTGTTTTATAGTAAGCAGGCTTTTTGTTAACGAAAACTTATACATTTGTGTGCATTTTTGTCGTAGGGAGCATGGTTAAAAGTTGCATTCGTTTCAGTCAAGTAGGTAATACAGTTCTATCGTACATCAAAGGTTTCTTTGGATTTATGTAGGTATCTCTCTGTATAGATGAACCAATTATTTAGACAAAATTGTTAGTCATAATATTCATTCACGAAGGCTTCAAATCGTATACCTCATTGTCTTCCATATTATCAGATGGCCACGGATACTTTAGTTTTTATACATTTAGGTACTGAGGAAACATTACTTTTGGATATAAGTACCCGGCTGAGATGATTCCATAGGGGCGACATGAGTTTAATGGGTACGAATCCCACATAATCCGCAACCTGCAGGTTCCTGTATCCTATAAAAATCTCCCCCTCGTGCAAAAAACAAAAAGAAGATAGACTCGGCTTCTAGTACAAAACTAGTGTTTAGAGTGGAACTTTTAACTCCTGCTAGTCCACAATTGGTGAGGTATCCTAGATCTTGTCACGAGGAATCCGGCTTTCGACCTTTTGGTTCAAATTTGAGCAGGTCTTGTCTACTTATTAGGAGAAGTTTGTTTCTGTTATAGTTGCAAGTTTGCTGTTAGTTGCCTGTCGTGGGAGGTAGAAATTAATTTAAGTTGTAGTTTTTTTGAGTAAGTTTGTATCTAGTGATCTAGTGTATCTATCTAAAGAATTTGCGATATGCATGGAGCCTTACCTTATTATTTTTATTGGGCCAAACAAGTTTTTCACGTTTCCGCGGTGACAAGAGGGCTTGTACCTACTAACGAGTGCTGTGCTGTGTGGGAAACAGTATGAAATGTATGATAATAATGATAGTGTGAAAAGTGTAAAGTCTTCCTTTTGCACCTTGCATCTACTTAGTTTCTATCCTTTTAAGTGTCTCTACTGATAGAAGTTACTTCTAATATAGTTTGAGAACTATGTGCTGCGAAATTGGTCCTTCGAGCAGTGTGTTTTGGCCTAAAGTATTGATAATTATTTAAATTGGTACTTAGATAACTAAACAGTTTCTCAAAATAATACTTAAAATAAAAATATTGATAAATAATTAATCATGAATGATGCTCTTGCCCAATTGGTGCGTCTAAAATAATGGGCGAAGGAAGCTAGGGTCCTGGGTTCAACTCCCGACTGGTAAATATAATAATGATAAATAAATTTTTGATCTTGGCTGTTTGTTACATTGCGACTGCGCATTCCACATGCCATATTAGAAATCCTGAATGAGAGAGTTAGTTTGAAAAACCGACCAGAAATTCCCTTTTGGTTGCTGAACAATGATTGTGACCAATGATCCCGATCAATCGTTCACGGCGATCGATAAGTGACATCGTAATGTGTGGCAGGTATCAGTACGGCTATTCTGTAAGAAACAAATTCGATATCGAAGCTCACTCAGGTGAGTTGTGTCACTTCCATTGCGAGCTTGATTGGCGCTGCCGTCGGTTTTAATTTTAACAGAACGGGATGTACGTCAAAATTAAAATCTCACCGCGGATTCAGCTATCGAAATGTCAAAGATGTCCCTTACAGAATAATAGCCTAGCTGAAGTGGGAGCACGCGACCGTCTATTCGGCTACTGGCGCATGCGCATGGCGTCGCTAAGCTATTCGTGCAGTGTGTCTAGGCCACGCCATGTGGGTCGGCGGTCGGCGCTCGGTACCAATGCCAATCGTCGTTTGTTTATTTTCTTGCATTTCTATTTCTTGTGGACATGACGTTTGAGATCCAGAAATAACGAGTATCCCTCATTTTGGCATAACGTCGGTGGTGTCCGTGTTACTAGGTACCTAGGTAGCTAGTCATTTATCGGCTGTTTAGGTAAACAGATCTTATTAATGAACCTATAAAGGTTTAACAAGTTCATCTTTACGCTCATTTTCTTGTAGAGTAGATACCAAATGTACAAATAAGCAAGAACTAAATGAGCTAATCTTATCTGAATTGTTAGGTCGCTCTGGTGGGATATGGAACCTGAGACCATTCGTTTAGCAGACTGAGACTTTATTAGGCACTTTGGTGTAAGATAACTTCGTCACTTTTTTCATATAATACGAAGCTTTTTATCTGTTACGAAAAAGTTGTGAGTAGCCGGAATGCCAGGATATAAACTCTCCCTTTCGACCTTGACATTGATGTTTTGCGAGGAGATTGTTGGAGTGAACCATAATGAGCCGCGTCAAACTTGGCTAGTGATGACACATGCGTGCTACGGCTCTGGTGCTGCGAGAGTTGCCGAGCCTGCTGTGGGCGTCCACGCTGTGTGGATTCCGCTTCTGTCGAAACAATTCTTTGTAGCTTCGGAAAAAATCAAGTCATGTAGGTACTCAGTAGTCAAATCAAATAAGGACTTGACTATGTAGTAGCCAAGTCTATAGTTCACTTACTTAGTTTAAGTGACAGATTGAACTCCCATTCATCCCCTTTAACTTAAGTTTTAGTAAAGTAACTAAACGTTACTACAATAAAAATACAAAGGTTTAAGTTCTCGAATAATAAATTAATATTAATAATATAGACTACATATACCTGAGACTTAGACATACATATGTATACCTTTACTCAAAACTGGTTGATTAGAACGTTGCAGATACTAAGTATTACCTATTATCTACGTATTGGTATGACTCAAAGAAACTTACCTACTGCCTACATATAGGTACAGCGGTTATGTTTTACAAATGTTATTTTTACCTAATAATACATCATACCACACAATTCATGTTGGTGAGCATGTTGGACAAAGACAATACGGTGGTACATAGACTACCTATATACCTACCAGTTACTACAGAGAGAGAAAGGAACTAATGCCGCCATGTTATAAAGTCATTCATATAAGTACTTTTTGGTTATTCGTCTCTCAGTTACTACCTCTCGATGATTGGTCCGATGCGTCCGACAGCGCCTCTCTTCGTTTCAGAGATAAGTTGGTTTTACTGTATCATAACATTTCTGTCGCAGATGTAGGTTTACATGTTTTACATAATATAGGTGTATCTACAGTGTAGTTACATTGGAATATGTATAAATATTGTAAGCTTCACGTTTTTCATTATATTTCTGTTGTGGCGGATATAAAAATATCGGTTGCGTAAAATTTTCATGAAATTACGCAATCCACGCAAAAACATCGCGACTGCAAGAAGCACATGTATGTAGATATACGGACTTGCGACTAAGATGTAGACTGAATAGTCCGTATTATAAGGCTTATGATAATGACAGTCGGGATGTTGAAGGATCCGTATCCGATTTAAAGCTAATCTAGCATTACCTTACTTTTGAAATTAAGTGCATCTATTGTATTAATTAGCTAGTCTAGGCCCAGTACATTTATCATATCCTTAGAATACAGCTGTTAGGGTTGAACTAATTCGTTGTACTAAGTAGGTACTTAGTGGGATTGTGCGCAAGGTTTTATACAAAAATTCCAAGGAAATCTTCAGCCACACTTTTCACTTATTATCCTACTAATCCTACTATCCTACTAATATTATAAATGCGAAAGTTTGTAAGGATGTATGTGAGTGAGTGAGTGTGTGTGTGAGTTTGTTACTCTTTCACGCAAAAACTACTGAACGGATTTTCATGAAACTTTGCAGTAATATAGCTTAGACATCGGGATAACATAATTTGTTAAAATTTATAGAGATTTTTGAAGGGACTGGCATCCCGAAGCGAAGCGAGGGCGGATTTACTAGTAGAAAATATAATTAGTGAAATACAAGAAAAAGGTAATTATGACTTGTCACGTGGTGTAGTCGAACCGTGTCGACTTTTAATCGCAAGTGTACGCGGCGCAAGCACAGGAAGCGATCGGCCGATGTCGTTAAATCGTACGTCAGTATTTATAAGTTTGAATCAGTCTGGTCTCCTACATCGCTTGCTCAGACAGTAATTCAGTATTGTCGTGATTTTGTTAATCGTAGGTTTTGCTTGTGAAGTTAGTTTGATTTGAAATCACTTTAGTTCTGAAATTGACGTTATATGTTCTACGTGTTTTGTATAAAATTTGCGTATCTACTTGACTAGTTTTTTCGTAGGTATATCAATAGATTTTTAAGTGATAGTCAAAAATAATATTTAATACTTATGGATTAATTAGCTCCCTAGTGTAGAAAAGACAAAACACATTAATTATACGATTATAACGAAGCTGTTTCGTTGGGATTTTCAATGGATATTTCCGATAAATTGCCTAATGAAATGGTAAGTTTTACTATTCTTGTTAACAGCTTAGCTACACAAGTCAGATTAAATGTTAGGTATTTATTTATTTATTTAGGTACGTGCACCCAAGAAATATTTCGATCTATCAAGTAACTTAAACAAACTTTGCACAGAAGTGTTGCTCTTAGGTAAAGGTACCTACAATATAAGGAATTTGAGGTCTATTATATTTTTGAGGCCTTGGATACTAATAAACGCTGTATAAAGTAATTCCATGTTTAAAAGGTTAGAAAAGGCTTTCAAAAATCATCAGTTATTTATCTTTAAAATTATCATTATCAATATAAATAAAACTCCTCCGTTACTCTCGAGTGACTGATTGACGCACAAAGCACAACCAAAACATCTAAATGCAAGAAGCTGTATGTAAGTATACCTATTCCTTGGGGATTTTGAGCACATAGAGAGGATTATTGGAAACTAGCGGACCGCCCGCGGTTTCACCCGCGTGGATCCCGTTCTCGTGGGAATATATGCATGTATTATACATAAAAACCTTCCTCTTGAATCACTCTACCTATTACAAAAAACCGCATCAAAATCCGTTGCGTAATTTTAAAGATTTAAGCATACAGACAAACAGACAAACAGACGGACAAAAATAGCGACTTTGTTTTATACTATGTAGTGATTTCCCCTTTCAGGAATAAAAAGGGAAGAAACTGAAACAACGCGAACTACGCGAGTGAAGCCTTGGGGGGCGGGGGAGAGCTAAAGTTGATCACTAACATAAGTACGCACTTAATTACTATTAGTAGGTATCCGGTTTTACAATACCAATACTTACCTACCTTATTTAGCTTACGTGCAAGTTATAATACAATCAGTGTTTACTTGAACGATCGCAATATCGCGCACCAGCCGAGCGAGCTAGAATCCGTAGAAATCGATTTAGTTATGAGCTGTCGTACATAATTTAAACAATAAATAGTGTACCGTACACTGTTCTAGAATGGAGACCATTGTTTCTCAGCGTGCTAGCGCCCGACTAGCTAAAAAAAAGGAAAATCGCTGCCGCTTCTTGGATTTACCTAACAATTTTACTTTATACATGGGTTTTGTTTAAAAATAGGCCCACTTATTTGGTATTTTTTACCGGCCTTTAAAATTAACTTATTTTACTCAAAAATATAACCGACTTCATCATCGAAAAATACACATAAGTCAAAAACTACTTGCCAGATAACGCTAAGTATATAATGGACTAGACGACAATCATTGCTTTCGATTCGAAGAAAGTATTAAGAATTGTTAAAATCGGTGATACACCCAGGACAAAGTAGTGAGATAACACACATACCTACAGTCAAATTGAGAACCTCCTTTTCTAAAAATAGTCTTAAATACGAACCACGGCGTATATATTCATATTAGCGTTTATTTAGTCTACACTTTGAATTTCAGTAGAAAATACGGACGCTTATAGGAAATATTGGCGAAAAACATTGGACTCGCCAGGCGAGTCGCCGGCACATGAACGAAATATATTATGTCAACTCGCGAGGCGAGTCGTTGGCACTGAACGTGTTAAAAAGAGGAGTTTCTCAATTGGGTAGTAGGTAATTTTGTGTGGACTCATTAATTTGAGCGAGATCTGAGGAGTATTTTTGGGTTATCCTTAGTTTTTTACTTAATTCCCTATCTTCTTACTGTCATCATAATCATACTGCGACTTGCTCAGAACGCCTAACATCCGGTGCATAGCCCCCTAGCTGATCGTAGAATTTGTGAGGCATCAAACAAGTCGGCAAGCGCCGTCAGTAGGTGGATAAACATAATTAGATTTTATTTTAAGATTAGTGGACGTTCTCGTTTGATTCGAAAAATAAGGTCTTCCTCGATAAATAGCCTATTCACCACAAAAATATTTTTTTCAATTCAAGCTTCCTGAGATCATCCCATTCAAACAAACTCTTTAGCTTTATAATATTAGCCTAGATTTCAATATTTTACTCTTTACCTACTCTATCTTACGTACCTATTAACACTTAATGTTTTGAATCCACAGCCCCCGCCCATTCCGGGTATGCGACCCCCTCTGGGTTCCCCCGGGGGGCCGGTGCCGGCGCCCAAGTCTTCCATGGGGTTCGTGATGCCCATCTACACCATATGTATCATCGTCTTCTTCGTGTACACGCTTACTAAGGTAAGATCACACATTAATGAATGTCTGATCTGGTCTGAAACTGAAAGCAGAAACTTTTAACTTTTAAGAAGCTCCTTGGGAGTTTCTTACTGCTTCTAAGACCACTCACCATAGGAATTTATCGAAGCGATATCGTGGTTTCACTTTTGGAAAGTGGTTGTAGAAATCTACATCGGAGAAACTTCATTTTATTCATTATTTTCTTAGTTATTTCTGCTGTTTGTTACATATTCAAGATTAAATGGCTGTTGTCTGTCGTTCTGTTTGTAGATAATGTTCCGCCGTCAAGGCTCCCCGTACGACCCTGTCGCTCCCGACCCTCAGTTCCGCAGACGAGTGTTCAGGGATGACTCCAGGTCTTCACCAGAGAAGCTAGGTAAGGAATTCACTCATACGGCACTAACACATCATTTGATTTAAAATAACGAGGAAGCGTTTCTCTAGAAAACATTCATCTTTCCGGATGTCACTTTCCTTACATAAGACATTAGGTACTACTACCCGTATGTAGATTTTGGTGGTGACACTATTAGAATTTCCGACCGTTAAATTATGTATGCTAGAAGTAAATAATATAAAAAGTGAAATGTAAAAAGTATAATTTTTCGTTTTATTTAACACAGTTTATATGTATGTTCTAACACTTGGCTGTTTGATGGAATAATTAAAAAATTCCAACCGCACTTTTACAAATGCATTAAATGCATTGCAATAAATATGAAAAGTGAGCTTTATTCTACAAAACTAATTAGATTTAGAATCAGTGGAATAACGCGAATCATAACGAATTAAAGACTCGAAGGACCATTAAAATCGCCGTAATGGATGCTTTGAGTGTTACCAATTCAATATTCACTGCGGAAATATTTTGAAATTGTCTGTTAGAATAATAAAATTGAAAATTAATTGTTCTTTTGGGAGTACATAATTATGAAAAATATGTCATCCGTAATTAAAGCAAATGTTTGGTCTTTCTGCATGCAGGCAAAAAAGAGGCGGACACGAGTAAGTACACAGAAATATTCATTTTATTCCAACCACGTTTTGCTTACTTATTTGTTATGTTATAGAGAAAACTGAAGGCACTTTTGAGGTCGCTTTTGATACGTATTTAATTATTTCTAGGTAGTTTGATAACAAGTACTCGTTATTGTACTATCGTTTCCGTAGTTGTACTTTACACGGCTTCAATTAATTTGGAACTTTAAAAAAATCCTCGGTAATCGTAGAAAATATCCAGATTGTCATGAAGGCCATAAAATAATTCGCATTCGTTCCATTTCACTAAATAATCTTATAAGCAATTACTTTTTTAGGCGATTTCATATGTTAATAAAAATACGGTAGTTGAAACTATATATTTTTTCAAAGTATAAAAATGTAGCAGGCACATAGGTACAGTACGGATTGAGGCAATATAATGTAAGGAACCTTACGGGAAAAGTAGGATAGTGGAGGTAAGGTATTTTAGAATATTCTCGCAATTATATCAGGAATGCGTTCCGATGGAAACCGTCAAAGAATGAGATGTGTAATAGTTAAGATACAAATCAGTTACACGGAGTAAGACAAAACGTGTCAAAATACAATATTTTAAATACACAAAACACGGTAAGATTCTGGTTCACGGTAAGAATATGATTGTGGTTGAGTGAATGTCGCGAAAGAGTGTTATTGAATGTTATGGACCAAGCAAGACCGAATGCGTCAAAAGTACAATAGTTGAAATGTAATATTAAGCGATGTTAAGATATTGGATGTTAAGGACCAAGCAAAATAGAATGCGACAAAAGTACAACATTTGAAATATGATGGGTGATGTAAAGATGTTGGGTGTTAAGGACTGAGTAAGATAGAACGCGTCAAAAGTACAATAGTTAAAATGTGATTTGTGATGTTAAGCTATTGTATGTTAAGGACCGAGTAAGATAGAACGCGTCACAAGTACAATAATTGAAATGTGATTAGTAATGTAATGTAGCAATGGTTGTTCGGGGGATGTGGAGCTCGAGTTAAGATATTGAGTGATAAGGACCGAGTAAGATAGAACGCGTCACAAGTACAACAGTTGAAATGTGATTAGTGATGTAAAGCAGCAATGGTTGTTGAGGAGACGTGGAGCTCGAGTTAAGATATTGAGTGTTAAGGACCGAGTAAGATAGAATGCGTCACAAGTACAACAGTTGAAATGTGATTAGCGATGTAAAGTAGCAATGGTTGTTGAGGAGACGTGGAGCTCGAGTTAAGATATTGAGTGTTAAGGACCGAGTAAGATAGAATGCGTCACAGGTACAATAGGTGAAATGTGATTAGTGATGTAAAGTAGCAATGGTTGTTCAGGGAGCGTGGAGCTCGAGTTAAGATATTGAGTGTTAAGGACCGAGTAAGATAGAATGCGTCACAGGTACAATAGGTGAAATGTGATTAGTGATGTAAAGTAGCAATGGTTGTTCAGGGAGCGTGGAGCTCGAGTTAAGATATTGAGTGTTAAGGACCGAGTAAGATAGAATGCGTCACAAGTACAACAGTTGAAATGTGATTAGTGATGTAAAGTAGCAATTGTTGTTCAGGGGACGTGGAGCTGGAGTTAAGATATTGAGTGTTAAGGACCGAGTAAGATAGAATGCGTCACAAGTATGATAGTTGAAATGTGATTAGCGATGTAAAGTAGCAATGGTTGTTCAGGGGACGTGCAGCTCGAGTTAAGATATTGAGTGTTAAGGACCGAGTAATATAGAATGCGTCACAAGTACAACAGTTGAAATGTGATTAGCGATGTAAAGCAGCAATGGTTGTTCAGGGGACGTGCAGCTCGAGTTAAGATATTGAGTGTTAAGGACCGAGTAATATAGAATGCGTCACAAGTACAACAGTTGAAATGTGATTAGCGATGTAAAGCAGCAATGGTTGTTCAGGGGACGTGGAGCTCGCGGCTCTGCGCGCCCGGCTCGCGGAGACCGAGCGCGCGATGCAACGGATCGTCGGCCAGCTGGCCAGCCGAGACGCGGTACTTGTCTTGTTGGACTCGAACCTTTTGGAAATACTCGTATTTATAGCTAACAATCGTTTGTCAGTCAGTCAAGAGGCAAATTCAGTTACTGAGATTCAGAAATTTCTGAATGCTTGTACTAAGACTGTTACGTCTGTTATGGACACGAATTGCTCATTAGATGCAATACATTTAAGTTGTAAAGGACATGCAAAGAATTGCATTTTTCCATAAATACCTAGCAAAGTTTCAAATTAAAAAAAAACAATGTTTTTCAATGATTTATTTATACATTTCCAACAGGTTCTGGCAAAATCATCTCTTTCTCTATATTTTCTTTGTTTTTGTATTATAAGTATGTAAAATTTTGGTACTAATTTTTTTTAAGTGTTATTCCATTGCGGTAAGATGATAGAGAAAGGGATGTTATTAAGTTCAACGCTCCGTAATTTCGTACTTAAATGCGTGTTAAATCCATAGTTGTTTTTAAAAGATGGCTTGCGGCATGGTGACGGTTGTGCCCTTTTAGTTCCAGGAGATTATGTGTCGCACGCAGGACCAAAATGAATGCTTTGGGCTGTTGTGCAATTTGTCGATTTAGATTTAGAATTGTTTTTTCTTGTGTTGCGTTGTCAGTTGTACCATTTATAGAGTGCGATATGACATCGAATAATATCACTAACGTTTTGAAAAGTAGGTATAATGTTAAAAATGTATTCATTAGTTAGTATTTTGTGTTTGTGTAATTCCTAAACTTGTATTGTAATAGAAAATCTTATAAAAAACTAAAAGATTAAATATTTAAAGATTATGTCAAATAACAATATAAGAGGATGAAATGCTGATAGAAGAATGAACCGTGGTATTAATATCAGGGTCTCAATCAACAATTGATATTGGCAGGCTATAGGCTGATAATTAGCACAAATTATCATTATATTTAGATCAATAATTAGTCATGTAGCTCATACATTGATTCGGTAGAACGCGATGCCGATGATGTAAATTATAATATGCGTTAACTAACAGAAAATTGGACGCGGTCCAAGGGTGCAACAACGTCTGATGAAGTTATTTCTGACGCGTCCTTCGAAAGTGTTTTGATGTTTGTTTATTTTTAAACAGTCTTACTTTCCTTTAAGATTTATTGATACTGGCACAATGAAGTAAGTCATGCCATTGAAGAAAAACCTCTTAAAATAACAGATTTGTAATGAGCAACGGATATTAATACAAATTCAGAAAAACACCGTTTAAAAATTTTAGGTATTACTGGAACTCAAGAAACTTATAGATAAATGTCTAAATGTACGAAAATATGTTAGCAACAGAATAAACTGAAAAAACAAAAAATCTTCGATCTAGTATTGATGATCGAAGTATATCGTAGAAATAATATATGTTAAACTAAGGTCCTTGTTATTTGTGTTAATAAACCCTTTTACGTCGTCGAAAACATTGTGTAGAAACATGATGGATTAATGTTAAACTTATCGACAACAGTTGTCACGGCCATATCTGGCCTGGTAGCGGAGGTCCAACAACAGATGGAGGCGAGCGCCGCACCAAACCAGCAGCGACAGGTCACTGCATGACACGCGAAACTTTTATGTTTTTGTTTTACCCTTATTTTTCCTACATCTCGTAATCACCTGCTATTTGATCATTATTGTGTAAATTATTCGTTGCCATGAATGCTGTTGCCATCAGTTATTTCCTTTCGCTTGGTTCTTTTGTTTTTTATTCTTCGTTAAGTCAGTCTACTTTCTTTTTTTATCGATTATGTTTAATAAGTATATCTGACTAATTTTAACTTCACACTTTCTGTGCTCCACAAACGGTTACGCAGGATGTTAAAGATGGAATGAAATAACAGCTATCAATTGTAATCCAGCTATATTTAGTCAATCGTGTTCATAAAACATCAAGAGAAGTTGTAAAATCTGTAGTTACATGCCAACATACGAGTACGGCATAATATTTGGCACGGCTCAGTAATCTGAAATTAAACGGAATACACTGCAATATCAAGCACGAAAACTTTCTCAAATTGTCGAAATACGTTTTAAGTAACTCTAGATTAAAAAGTTTTCTTTATTGAATTCAATATCATGAAGTCAATTATGATTTTTCTTTATCATATGATTATATACATAATTTACGTAGCATAGAATTATCCCTTGTAAGATTTTGTCATGATTCGATGTGTAACTCGAAAATGGCAATAATGTCAGTTTTATTGTTCTTACATGAGTTTATTTCGAATTTATTTGAGTGCACTATGAGTTTTATTTTTTCATACACTGCCGCCTTCGTCTGTCTGTTCGTACCAGTCATGCCGTGTCTAATATAAAAAAAAAATATAACAAACTCTAACCCCATAAAATAATACTGAAAATAAATATGAACTGTTTTATTAGATTGTGTTTCGCTTATTACTCAACTTAGCTTGGCACATTTTTGTTTGAGCTTGAAGAATGTCAACTACAAAATAATCGTGACTGATATTTAGATGCTGTATACTTTGGTATTAATAGTTGTTGTAGGAACATGGTTGTAGTGAAGTTTATGTAGATGAGGAGTTTTGTTTTGTAGGACATAAATATTAGTCTATAGTTTGTAAGCTTTTATAAAATTTGTTGTAATTGTGATGGTATCCCTAGCTAGCTTTCTATTTGAAAATTATGTTTGGAAAATTTTAAGTAGGTATGATCTCCAATTTTTATGTTACATTTCTTAATTTCAGTAGTATTAGTGCTTCCGCTCTTACATTATTTAAATTTGTTTGTTAAATATAGTATACTTTCAATTTCAGGATGTGCAGGATAATGCTCGCCCTTACACCAATGGTACAATCCTTTTAAACAGTGGTCCTGTTCAGATTGTTACCAGTGAATATAAGGAGGCTTCTAAAGAAAAAACACCAGAGCCTGCTATCGAGAAAGAATCAACGCCTGAACCAAAAGAAGCAGAAGCTACAAAGGTAGTTACAGAACCTCGATATAAAGAGGGCGATTCTATCACGGGACCAAAAGAATATCTTCCAGAAGTTGAACATCCCTCTCCTGAACCTAGTGTTACTTCCCAAGAATTTAAAGCCACACCTGAAACTGTGGTTGTTAGGAAATCTTCTCCTGAACCTGCTGTCGAAGAGCGCAAGGAATATTCACCCGGCCCTGAATTATCTGTAACTCCACCAGTGTCTGAGATAACTATAGAATCCCTTTTGGAACCCACCTCAGAACTTACAGAACCTACTCCACAGTCAGAAAAATCTATCTTGGAATCTAACGCTTTCCAAATTTCCGCTCTCGAATCTAATTTAAATCTTTCTGAAGCCATACCATTGCCTGGAATTCCCGAAAAAGTTGGCTTGAACACGGATACTGAACAAAATTCTTCTAAATTAAGAGAATTAAGTCCTGAGCTCGATAAACCTTTACCTGAATCCACTGAAGTCCCTATTAAACCCAATGAACTTTTAACAGAACTCGTAGAACCAACTGTTGAAACACTTTCATCAGAACACAAGGAGCCGATTTTAGAATCAAAAGATTGTTCATCAGAATCTGAAAAACTCTTTGTTGACCCTAAATATATTACTTTAGAATCAAATGAACCAATCACAGAACTGACAGCATCTTTACCACCTACAAAAGAAACATCTGCTAAACTTGAACAAACTCTTATTGAACCTAAGGAATCGTTATTAGAATCTAAAGAACTTTCACTCGATCCCTTACCATCGACCAATGAACCCCAAGAAAATTCCTCGAAATCTGAGGAATCCAGTGTTCAACCTAAAGAGTTGCCTGTAGCATTTGAAGCGACTGTTGAATCTGAAAATCCAGTTACAGAATCTTACGAACCTACACTAGAATCCAAAGAACAACCTTGTGAAATTAAAGATCTATCACTTGAGCCTAGCGAACCGTTACTAGATACTATCTCTGATTCCAATGAACTTCCTATACCTGAGAGTTCTGAAACCATATCGTCTCCCTTAAACATCAAAGAACCCATTCACGATCCTGTCATAATCCCAACATCACCAATCACCGCAGACATAAATCAATCCATCTCTGAGTACAAAGAATCTTCACAAATAGAATTGACACCAGAACTCACAGAAAATTCACAGAAAGTAAAAGCACCTATTTTAGAAAGTAGCACAGAATCAGAATTCACAAAAAATTCACCGGAAATAGAGGCACCAATTGTAGAATGTAGTCAAGAAACAGAATTCATAGAACATTCGTCGAAACTAGAAGCACCGGTTGTAGAATCTAGCCCAGAAACAAATATCACAGAACATTCACTGGATGTAGAGTCAGAGTCATTGAGATTAAAAGAAAGTACTTCACAGTCTAAAGAAACCACGCCGGAGCAAAAACTTACTGAAGAATCCAAAACTATTAAACTAGAAGAAAGCGCATCAGTACCGGAAGGAACACTTCTAGATCTCGAAGAAGCCATAGCAGATGTAGATGACAGAGTCGAAAAGCCAGAAGAAAAAGAATTAAAAGACGTCAAAACAAATTTCGAGGATCAAAAAGCTGGCGAAGAACTTTTGAAGATGCTCGAGGGAACAAAAGCAGCGAATAATGTAAAAGATGATCTAGTTAAAGCAAACGACCAATTCCTGCAAGAAGAACGATTTGTGGTAGTGAAGCGGTCCACACCGGATGTCGTTGAAGAAAATAAAAAAATATACGCAAACGAATCGAAACCAGCTGACGATTACACATTATATACCGAGGGCGATGAGGAGGATTTAGAAAACGCTGCTGTCAAAGTAAGTTCCATATTTCTGTTATTGTTAGATAAATTAATATTTTTTAGCTTTAAGGAGATTGAAGTTTTGATTCTAAAATTTGCATAACGACTTTGAATTTAGAAAGTCTCTGCAGTAAGAAACTATCAACGAAAAAGTTGCAGAGAGCATTCATCCCTGTGTTCACAAACAATATTTCGGCGTAATTCATTAAAATACATTTGCCAAAATCGATTCGCAAGACAACTTAACGGATGCCCCGATTTTAACAAACGCAATGAAGTCTGATTATATTGGACTATTATTGTTTGTAAGGATTACCTATGACTAAAAATTAATCTCAGCTTTTAAGTAGTCGAGTATATGCGATCATGTAGTTTCTAACAATGTATTCATATGCGTATATAGTTTAATTTAATCTATTTATATAAAACTTCCGTTAACAAACGCAGGTGTGGCCGTAGTTAGAATGTCAGACGCGCTACGACACACTGACGTCATATCATGAAGCAAATATAGAGAGGAGACGTTGTATGTAGATTTCCCTATAAAAGATCGCGTGACGCTTTGCGGGGCGAGGGGGATAAAGAAATGGGCGGGATCTAACAAGACCCCGCCCATTTCAATTTTGTTGTAAGTAGTTGTCAATAGATGGCGGTGTTTACAAAATGATTATAAAAACTAGAAAAATAATATTTGGTGGTAAAAAATTCTTTAGGAATTAATGTAGGACGAATTTGAGTACGTATGATTATCAAGATATAGTAATTGTTAGCTCTACGCACCTATGCATTTTTATTTCCCCTGATACAAAGTGTCGCCATCTAACGTCGAGTAAAAATTTATTTGGTGAGAGCCGTCAGTAGACTGACTTAAGGCCACGCCCACTGTGATGACGTCAGGACCTAGTTGAGTCACAGTGCACAGTTGCTTAGGCCGTCTCCTCCCTATATTTGCTTCATGCGTCATACCGTCATACCGTCATAACGTCAGACCGTCATAACGTCATACTGTCAATACGTCATATCGTCACACCGTCATACCGTCGTACCGTCATAACGTCAAACCGTCATACCGTCGGACCTTCATAACGTCAAACCGTCAATACGTCACACCGCCATAACGTCACACCGTCCGTAGGTGATGGGCATGGAGACGACGGCGCACCCGGCGGACGGCGGCGCCTGGCCGCGCGCGGAGCGCCCGCCCGCGCCCGCGTCCCCCCCGCCCCGCGCCCCGGTAACGCCCCGCTTCACTGTGCACATCGTGCAGATTCTCTATGACTAATGCTGGCTACACTACACTAACCGTTGCGGCTGGTTTCACTTACCTTATCTTTATTGTAGAAGGCACAAAATAGGTAGTGTAGTTAATAATAAATAAGTACCTACACAATAGTCGAATTTTAAAATGGTAAAAGTTTAATTATTTTTTATTAAATGGACCAATAAAAGATTATGATTATGTAATGCCAATATCAAATTTCTCAATTTAATAATTAATTCATTAATCTCCACAATCCTTAACAGTAATGTCTTATATAACTCGCTTATAATTGACAAATTCTAGATGCTTAAAGCCCTGCACCATCATCAGAATAACAGAGGGGAGGAGTTCGCTCTATGCCTCGATAATTATACTCTATGGTAACATTGCGTTATCATCAATACAATATTTAATAAGTAAATAATAGGAGCCAGCCGCAAGTAGTAACGTAGTTAGTGAGTGTGTGTCTATTCCAGTAGTTCCATAGATTAACTCATTAAAGTACATTTTGTGACCTTGATAACTCTTCCTTGTTTGAAAAGTTATGAATTATTTTATTAATGTAAAATTAATTTAAAAAAATCAAATAATTATTGCAGAATCTAGTCCATTAGCACAACACTAGTTAACAGATGATAAGTATTATACACGGAAATATTATTAAAAATAACATTGTTAGTTTATTTATTTATTTATTATTTAACCATTCGTGAAGCAAAAATTTTGCTCAACTTAATTTGAGATAAGTTATTTTTATATGAGTATTTTTTAATAAACGTTATATTTATGTTTATCCGTTTCCTTTATGACTAACATGTTGCCATACTAATTATATCCAGTTCCACGTAGGTACAATAATCTATTAGATCACACTTAACTATTTTATCCAACTAATAATTATTTACATTATGCTGTAATACGATAAAATTGTGGGATGGTCCACCATATACAGATATTACGAGTACTAAGCAACAATTTCACGTTATTTCCATTTCAAACAAACTTGCTTGTTTCTTATTTATGACTTACACTTAAAACGATAAGTAGGTATTGTTGTGTTGTCTGTGGTTATGGCGGCTTATATAAGTTCGCATTTTTGTAAAAAAATCTACTTCGAATAAACATCATTTTGTTCATTAATTCATTTGACATGGGAGAATAGTTGAAAGTTAAGTAGTTAATAATTGTTTAAAAACCCTCCACAGCAACTTTAGTACTTAACATGTTTCTACGAACACCTTAAAATACACATAAACGCATGTCCTTTTCTCCATTACATTACAACCACAAATAATTCTTGATTAATCTGTGTATTGGTATGTAGATCTACATTGCACCAAAAATCATACACTAGTATATAGTCCTACAAGTATCTTTTGGCGCGTGGGTGACGTGTGGGTGATAGAGATGGTGCCTTACAAGTAGGGCAAACTATAAAGTGCTGTCTCTGTCACCCACACGTTATTCACGCGCCAAAACATCCTTGTAGGACTGTACATTGCGCGCTCGAGCAACGCTCACGAACGCGAAATATCGTTCAACCACTATTGAAATTGAAATGGTTTGTGTAATCGAACTGCCTGCGAAGTCTTGGGTTCAATTTCCGGGTGGTGCACGTTCATATGACAGATAAATGTTTGTTATTGGACACAGGGAGGGCCACAGGTGTGACAAATTTGGACATATTTTATTTTAGGTGGGTATTAATATAATATGTCAAGTATAACAGATAGACCAATGAAAATTATTAGTTTACATCTGATGATAAAAAAACAAATAAGTATGTTTCGAGAAAGGATGGTCAGAGCGGTTTTGGCGAAGGCGTTTCCGTGCCTCAACATGTACGATTAATCATGATAACATTGGAAATGTATTTTTTTTTAATATTATAGGTTAATTCTCTTGTCTTTTCTTTGAAATGTTTTATTTTATTTCATATGTTCGTGTGTGTATCTCAGGTCAGGTCATAAATAAACATAATTCTATAACATTATGGCCAAGTCGGCGGTGGGGGCGCGAGGCTTACGGTGTGTGTGTGTGTGTGTCTGTGTGGCGGCGCGGGTGTGTGTGTCTGACACTGTGTTGTGTGTGTGTTGCAGCACGCGGCGGAGGAGGTGAAGTCCATCTTCCTGGAGACGGAGATCCCGCAGCAGTCGCGCGTGCTGGTCGCCAACTTCCAGGAGGAGCGCCCGCGCCCGGTACGTCTGTCGGTGACGTAGCGTTGCCTGTCACCTCACCACGTGACATTATGTCACCCCAAACGGGCTTTCCTTAAAGTTTTGCATTGACATTGTGTATGAAACATTACTTTTGATAAGTAATTTAATATGCTTACTATGTTATTTTTATTCAAATAATTGTAATATTAGAGAAATTATACTATTCTTGCTGGGGTGTCTAACTACCTGCGCCACTGTTTGTTTCAATAATAATAATAATAATAAAAGTGATTTATTTCTCCAAAAAGGTTTACAAAATAGTTTTGGGTGGACACTAGTCCCCACACTAGGATTCCCTGTGTCGTGGGTGACCAGTCTCTCCCCTCACATGTTTTCTTCAATCATGCCTATAGTTAAAGTAATTGATCAATTTAACGTAAACAGATATTTCAGATTTTTACAATAAAATTTATTACAAAGGGTGTGTGAAGTCCGCCAATCTGCACTTACTTGGCCAACTTAGGAGACAAAGGGAATCAAAGCTCAGCGTAGATGGCGCCATCAGCTCATACAGTAAACAAATCATAAACAAACCGGTGTCATGATGAATTAATATTTTTAAAATTTAAAAACTGTAAAATGTTAACTATCTAGTTAATTTTATATTTTTTATATACATCGCACTGTAGTTTTATTTTATTATTTGTACTTGCATCAACTTGTCACATATTTTTTACTGTATGTGCAAGTGCTGCACTTTGGTGGCAAATTTTGGCGGTAATGTCTCCTATTGCCTGCACCCACCGTGTGATGACAATGGTTGTTGGAATATGTACAAGTGTACTGGTGTATGACGGTGTACCACTGTTGGCAGCTGGTGGTGAGCGGCAAGATGACGCTGTCGCTGATACAGGACGCGCCGCGGGACACCCCGGAGAGAGACCCCGGTATGTACACAGAATATAACCCACGACACGATTCACAGTCAGACAGTAGAATTAGATGGTAAGAGCCTTGAATTCACCCGGGGAAGTAACACCGCCCGCCACGGTACTTACTCGTAGTACCATTTCCTCGTGTAATAATTGTTTTAACAGCAATTGTGTTCCGGATAGAAAGGTGGAACCAGTTACACTTTTTTAGGGGTTACCATCTTAGTCTTAACTTAGCAACGTATCTGTGATCGAATATGAACAAGATTCTTAGGTGCTAATGATTATGAACTGGAATTACAATTAATAAGACTTAATATTTCACTTCTAGCGATAAGTATAGGGTGAGCTGAAAGAAAATTGGCTACTTCGAATTAATTCTCATTTTTTACCGACTTCAAAAAATGGAGGTTCTCAATTCGCGTATATTTTTTGTTATATTTTGAGCTTTAAATCTGTACTAGTATGATTTGTAGTAATACTTCGCTCATGAAATATAACTATTCGCTGGTGTGACGTTGTTGGTGCTATTGTTTCAGAGTCGACCCTGGATGACTTCACGACAGCGAGCGCCGTCACGCAGCCGGCCGCCGAGGTAGTGGGCCCTACAGGGCACAGACACGGCTCTAGCTGATATGCCATAGAACCAAACGAGGGTGTCGAATAAGTGTCCCACTTGCACGCGTCTCCTCTTGCTATAGGGATTGGCGGATTTCACACACCTTTCAGAACTTTATAGAGAACACTCGGTGTCAAAGCTTTCTTTTATCGAAGCAAGTGATAATTAAATTATGATACGCACATTAGTTTTTTAAATTGGATGCGTTGGGTTCAATCCACCCGACTGTAAGTGCTATAAATACGGTACCATTCAAATTGTAGTTTACATAATGAGTAATGGCGTACGTAGCTCCTGATCTAGAGGGGAACAAGGGTTCTGAATACCTGATCCATTTATAAAAAAAATTAAAGGGTGGGTACTTACTTTTTACGAGGTCTAGAGGGCGCACCTATCGTTTCCCTTACCAGCGTACACCCATGGATGAACCCGGTCGTCAATGTTTCAGAAAGGAGAGATGGAGTCAGACGAGGAGATCGACGAAGAGATAGAAGTGGAGGAGATCGAGCTGGAGGAAGAGGAGGAAGAGGAAGAGGAGGAGGAGGAACCGGTCCCGGTGAAGCCGGTCGGGAAGAAGTGATCCCGACGATTTGTACCCTCAGACCAATAAACTACAGACGGCGTGCCGTGAACAAAAGCGTGAAGCCGGCAAAAGTGTGCCTAAAACACATCGGAACCAATAGAATGTCCTATGTTGACAGTTTGAACCAGAACAAATTTAAACTTTATTTTTTGGAACACAAAGCTTCATTTATTTTTTATTATTTAGAACACAAAAGTCGTTTTGGTGTGAGTGCCGCCGTGTGTATTACAAGGCGAGGCGTACTTTTTGCCGGCTTCCGCTTTTGTTCACGGCACGCCGTCTATAGTTTATTGGTCTGAGTTTGTACCGGCTTTGGACACGGGGCTGTGGCAGAAACGATACGAGCTGGTACTCTCGTGTTGTCTCCTGCACTTGGGAACGGGCTTCGTGAGAGAGTTTTCCATGTTAATCCCAATGCTGAGGGGGTTCTGGGATATAAAGTCTAATGTTGCTCTAAAACCTCCCTTATCTTTCAATTAAAGTATCATAAAAATAGGTTTAGCCATTCCGGAGATTAGCACGGACAGAGAGAAAAAAATTAAAATCGATTGTTTTATTATCGGTACACGATACTAAAACACTATTTTACTATCCGATCTAATTATCCGAAAATAAAAATTTATTTTGAAATCCCAACAAAAAACTACAAGTACATATAACCTAAAAACTACTAGCCAGATGTCGCTCAATGTCTATGGGACCAGACGGTATAAAAAGGCTATCTATCATTATGGAGACAACATTATGCACCTATTTTAGGTTTAGTCACCGCCAAGGGGCGTGCCGGCTTGTATCGTTTCTTGACTGTTTCACTCCCAGCAGGTATAACACATGTGTTTGTGACTCGTACACCATGCCACATTATACTTGGTATTTTTCATACAGTATTAATTTCATATTAAACAATGGATTTGTAAGAGCCACTAACACATTTATGCTGGTTTTCGTATCTCATGACGTCAGTCGATCAACTTTTATATATCTCGTGATAATATAGTTACTGCTTTTTATTTAATTATTGCATTATGACGTCGAAATATTATTATACATGTGTGTAAATCTTAAGAGTTCAACTTTTATTGGTGTTCATTGTATTTGTGCCAAATTTTGTCTAGCTTCATTATTATGGACCTTATTTATTTGCATTATAAGTGCGATTTTAGATGGGAATTATTATAATTAAATTATTTATCAAACCTATTGGTAATCATTTTAAATTAGAAGACAACTGTATGTCTTTTTTGTGTACTTATACTTATTGAGGAAAAATCGCCATTTAGCCTTTAATAAACATTACTTGCTATGGTTTCATTTACTTACTAGCGAACCGCCCTCGCTTCGCTTCGGGACCCGTAAGTATCAATCGCGTAGGTCCCGCTCCCGTAGGAATTTCGGGAAGATAATAAACTATCACCAAAATTAATTGAGGTTAAATTAAATTAAACTTAGAAATAAAGCTTACGACAAAATAATAGCAAAGTAGCAAAGGATCACAGCAAGATTAATTCAGATTAAACTTGGAAACGCGGCAAGTTTGGTATGGCAGTGGGTTCGACCAAATTTGATTACCATAAAAACGGTTCTAGTGTGTTAATCTTAAAAGATAGACATATACTGTCTTGGACATTTTTTTAGATCATTTCAAGAGGAATAATTCTTTCATACATATATTTTTGGTATCTTGAATCGTTTTCGCAACGCATGCAACGAAAGCCCTCGAGAATGAATAATTTTCCCCGTTTTTTCCACATTTTCCATTATTTCTTCGCTCCTAATTGTTGCAGCGTGATGTTATATAGCCTATAGCCTTCCTCGATAAAAGGTCTATTCAACACAAAAAAAAATTTGCAATTCGAACCAGTAGTTCCTGAGATTAGCGCGTTCAACCAAACAAACTCTTCAGCTTTATAATATTAGTATAGATACCTAATGTTTGCATCGCCGTATACGTTTCATACATACAGTCTGTATTTAGCCAAATTTTCCTGTATTTAACTCATTTTTAATAAATACGTAGATATTTGTATCTGTAGGTTTTGGAGATGTCTCTATGATTGAGGTTTGTGATCGTAGTTCACCTTTTTGGGTACGATCCTGTTGACAACGCACGTCACAAGTGTTGCTATGCTCAAAAAATGTTTCCCTGACTAAATTTTTAGTCCCCTATCCGTCCAATTCTTAATATCCGTTTTGAAGCAATCACCAATCCTTTACTTCTCTCTTCCTTTCCCTAATCTTAAAGTTTTTATGTTTTGGCAACACCGAGACGAACATTGAATTTACTTTCGTGAGTATTGTGATTGGTAGGAAGTGCGTAACACTGAGGGTAATTCGAGACATCGGGTGGGTAGGTTAAGAGATCTATAGGATAAGGAATCTTTTGCACCGGCGTGAGGTTAAAATTTTGCATTTAAGTACATTTTGTTTCATTTCGGTATTATCGTTTCACACTGCTTTGCGTTCTTGATTTGTAAATTTTATTTTCTTACTTTTAACTTGTAGCAAAGATATATTTTTTTAATAGATTATTTTTTTTTGTAATTATGTTATAGAAAAAGGAGAATCGTCAGTCATTAATATGACTAAGAGTGCTGTGTGGTAGAAAACAATACAGAAACTAAGTACTAAAAAATTAATAAGTAACACTATACTTTATAAAAATTATTAAATTTTACTTGGTGGGTATTTATTGTAAATTATTTTTTAAGTTTATGACTTGAATTTCTATTTAACATTGTAAAGAAGTTGGTAAAAAAGACATGTGTTTGCTTACGGTTGGTTTCATTAAAACAGCACTCTCAAAATCACGCTTGCACATTCCTTTTCGCAAAACTAGTGAGTGCAGTGAGGAATTTATTTTGTTTATAAATGTTTACTCTGAATATGTAATCTGTAACAACGGTGTAATATTGTTATATTGTAGCATTTTTGTTACGAATTGATTGCTTATTGATGTTATGTTATTGTTTTGTTAGTTATAAGTAATAAAGATTTAACTCAACACTGTGTATTATTATCTATACCAATATTTTAAAGCTGAAGAGTTTGTTTGGTTTGCTATGGGCTAATCTCAGGCACTACTGACAGAAATTGAAATTTCTGATGGTTATTCATTTTATTGAGGAATGCTTTATGCTATCATGCTAAGATATCATGCTAAGACCAGAGTAGGAGTGGAGTATCAGTGAAAAATTAAAATGTGATAACCATAATATTTTTTAAATGTAAAGTCTTACAAATCAAAGTGAGGGTTTGAAACTGATTCTGTCCATATAACCCAGATGAATAGTTGTGTGTAAACAAAGGGTTCTAGTTGTATGTATTTATTAATTCATAATTGAAGAAAAAAAACTAAATAATTATCCTGAACATATTTTATTTAACTTAAGCATAGACAACTGATGTTATTTACATACTATTTAACTATTCCTCCATTTCTGCAATGGTTGGCATCTGAAAAAAAAAATGATATGAGATAGACATTTTACACAATCCCATAGGCTACTCTGTTCACACTCAATATTGAATTTAGCAGGGAGTGGGAATTGCATTTTTCGGCAACTCAAGTATAAGTAGTTAGTGACTTTGCCTGCAAAGCAAAGGACTCTTGGTTCAATTATTGTAGGCAGCATTTTTATGTGACAAATAAATGTCTGGTCATGGTGTTCGTAATGTGCATAGACCATAGAGATAGGAATATACTTAGATAGAGACGCCCTAATCCTTACCCTCATATGAAATTAGCTGGTTGGTGTGTAGCAGGCCGGCCATTTTTAATTCACCCTTACAAATGACATCTTATGTCAAACAAAATGGTTAATAAACCCAAAACTATAAAATATATTAAAACAGGCATTGATAGGAGGTGTTGTGGTGTCTTATAAGCAAAACAAAAACATTAAAACACAATGAGGTGTGGTATACTACAATGCGGAGCCAGGAAAAATAAATTACACCCAAAATTAACAAGTTAGTAGCTGTATCAGTTTTCGTTGTTTGTTGAATATCTGAATGATATTGATATATTATTATGTTTTTGCTGCATGAAGATCTGTGCGAGGATTACGTAGGCCTGTTAATGTTTTGTTGGGTTTTACATCATTATTTTATATATTTGAGTAGCTAGTTTGTTTACATTTCAATGACACTTAGGGTAGAAAGTGTTAAAATATCGATATATCGATAATTTAAAATGACGCTGAAGAAAGTTGAAATAATTGTTTTTATTCAATAGATTACCTTCAAATAAATCGTTAAAAAAGAAGTGGCTAGAAATAATTGTTCCAGAAAACATAAAACCTGGCATTAAAAATTTGTTTGTGTGCTCATTACATTTTGTTGAAGCAAATTTTAACAGAACTCTTAATGTGGTAAGGTTACACGACGGCGCTGTTCCTTCTATTTTGGTGAGCTTTTCTTACTTTTTATAGAACAAGAGAGTCTCACACAAGTTTAAAATTAGGTCTGTATTTTATTTTTGTAATTATGCTGTACATTATATAGCCTTATACAAATAAATTAAAATTTGTGTACATAGACACATGTTTTTTATTTACATTTCGGTCCCATTTCCACAATATTAATGCACTAAGGGTTATTACACAATCATGGGTGATCAGAAGAAAATTGTCAGTCATATCACACAGCAGTACTATCTTCACCCTTAGCTTTTATTGAATAAACTCTAAAATTAAACATTTTAACTGTAACGGGTACTCACGATATTTATTATTTACACCGATATTTCGACCCAATTGCATGGATCATGGTCACGGCGAGACTGCGGTGGCGGAGGGAAACTATTGACAGCTGACACTCAAAACACTAATGACAGATAAGCCTGTCAACCTTACGTCTTGTCCGTTTGACGTCCTTTGTCACCATATCACGACACACGACACTAACGACATCTTCACGCACTGACTTTAAATTTACTGTTTTCGTCGAACACATACTGACCACTGGATTCCACGTTTGAGCTAACTTAAACCCATCTTCTCTGTTGAAATTATTCGGGTGTTTCTTGATCTCTATGGCCTCTCGTACTAATCGTGGAATGTATTGGCGCTCAACTGAGATCACTTGTGGACTATGTAGCTCAATCCAGTGGTTAGCACCGGCTTGGATGAGATGTTCTGCTATCGCGGATTTCTTAGGGTCGTTCTTTTTGACAGCGCTGATGTGTTCTTTTATCCGTTGAGAGATAGCCCGTTTTGTTTGACCAATATATGAGCTACCGCAGCTGCAATCAATTTTATATACCCCGGGGCACTGATAAGGTATAGAATCTTTCGCTGACCGTAGGTAGGATGCGACCTTTCTGCATGGTGAAAATATCGCCTTGATATTATATTTCCTAGTTAGTAACCTACCGATTCTATCTGTTACCCCTTTAACATAAGGTAGAAATGCCGCTTGCCGTTCTGCTGTGCTAATAGGAGTGTGTTTGTGCGTGAATTTTGATAACGTTCTGTGCCCATTTTGACGCAAAACTTTATTAACGTAATCTAGTTCTTGCGTTAAATGATCACCATCACAAATGTCGTAGGCTCGTTTAGTTAGTGACTTAGCAACCGATGCGAGATGTTTAGGGTGATGGTGTGAGGTGCCATGAAGGTATCTGTCCGTGTGAGTGGGTTTTCTATAAACTGTGTGGCTAATCTTACCGCCGGGGTATTTCTATTTGTAACAGTATTTATATTTGTAACAGATAGAATCGGTAGGTTACTAACTAGGAAATATAATATCAAGGCGATATTTTCACCATGCAGAAAGGTCGCATCCTACCTACGGTCAGCGAAAGATTCTATACCTTATCAGTGCCCCGGGGTATATAAAATTGATTGCAGCTGCGGTAGCTCATATATTGGTCAAACAAAACGGGCTATCTCTCAACGGATAAAAGAACACATCAGCGCTGTCAAAAAGAACGACCCTAAGAAATCCGCGATAGCAGAACATCTCATCCAAGCCGGTGCTAACCACTGGATTGAGCTACATAGTCCACAAGTGATCTCAGTTGAGCGCCAATACATTCCACGATTAGTACGAGAGGCCATAGAGATCAAGAAACACCCGAATAATTTCAACAGAGAAGATGGGTTTAAGTTAGCTCAAACGTGGAATCCAGTGGTCAGTATGTGTTCGACGAAAACAGTAAATTTAAAGTCAGTGCGTGAAGATGTCGTTAGTGTCGTGTGTCGTGATATGGTGACAAAGGACGTCAAACGGACAAGACGTAAGGTTGACAGGCTTATCTGTCATTAGTGTTTTGAGTGTCAGCTGTCAATAGTTTCCCTCCGCCACCGCAGTCTCGCCGTGACCATGATCCATGCAATTGGGTCGAAATATCGGTGTAAATAATAAATATCGTGAGTACCCGTTACAGTTAAAATGTTTAGTGTCCGCGATGATAAAAGTTTAAAATCTTATATTACGAACCAGTACGGGCCGGAATTTGTAAATAAAATCCGTCACCTAGAACGTACTCGGAAAAAGCGTGAAGTTACGTGTGCGTCTATAATATTCTTAACAAAGTGCCGGGATTTGAATATAATTCCCAAGTGTGTGAGAATTAAGCCGCGTTGTGATATACGAGGTTCCGAGTCGATTCTACGCACAGCGAGTGAGAAACTATTGCGTAAAGAAATCCGTAACAATCGTTCAGTGTTAGACTGTGTTCAGTGTGAGTTATTTCGTATACATTTGGAGTGCAGTGTAGTGTTTGACAAGGATGTGTTCGACCTTATTGACCGTATAACTTTTCTACAAGCCCAACGAACAGCTGATTTAGTAAAGCAAAAACACGATCATAAGTTGGAGGTACTTTTGAAAACTCAGGAGAATAATACCCTCGAAAAAGTTAATAATTCTAAAAATGTTATAAACTTGTCAAACGAAGTTCTACCTACCGCGGCTTTAAATGTATTAGAGAAAGGGTTGAATTTTGCTCCAACACCAAAGCGTATACCGTATGAGAGGATTATTGGAAATGTTGAAGACATAATTATTCGCAACAAACTACCGCCGAATGACGCAGAGGCGTTAAGGCAAGATGTGTCGAGTGTATTAAGACGGGCGAAACCTCCATTATCCAATATATCTCCCGATGAACGAGCGGCGCTTTTAACTTTACACGCTAATAAAAACCTTATAATTTTAAAAGCAGATAAGGGCAACGCGACCGTTGTTATGAATGTCACGGATTATGAACATAAAATCAACAATCTTTTATGTGACACATTAACGTACAAGCAAGTAGACTACGATCCTACGCCTAGAGTGAAACGCCAAACAACCAAAATAATCCAGGAATGTCGGAACACCATAGGGGAAGATACATATAAATACCTATTACGACCCCGTATTGTGCAACCGCCAAAACTTTATGGGCTACCCAAAGTTCATAAGCCGGATGTTCCACTAAGACCTATCGTCAGCCAAATTGACTCACCAACTTATGAATTAGCAAAACACGTAGCTAAGGTATTACAACCGTTGGTAGGAAAAACAACGTCATATATTAAGGACTCCCGGCATTTCGTAAGTATTATACAAGATACTAAGCTAGAGGAAGGTGAAATAATGGTAAGTTTCGACGTAGAATCGTTATTCACCAACGTACCTATTAATGAATGTTTACAAGTAGCTGCTAGTATTCTTCGTAATAATAATATACCTATAGAATATGTTAAATTACTAGAACACTGTCTCCTTTCCAATTATTTCTTATATAGCGGTAAGTATTTTCTCCAAATTGACGGTGTGGCAATGGGCAGTCCTGTCGCACCGGTAGTAGCGAATATATGGATGGAACATTTTGAGGAGAGAGCCATCACTACCGGGCCCAGTCACATTAAGTTATGGAGAAGATATGTAGACGATGTTTTTGCTATATTGAAGGGAGGTAAGTGTGAAGTAGAGAGTTATTTAACACATTTAAATTCTATTCATAAGAACATGACATTTACTTACGAATTAGAAAATAATGGGAGGCTGGCGTTCCTGGATGTCGCGTTGGAGAAATACCCCGGCGGTAAGATTAGCCACACAGTTTATAGAAAACCCACTCACACGGACAGATACCTTCATGGCACCTCACACCATCACCCTAAACATCTCGCATCGGTTGCTAAGTCACTAACTAAACGAGCCTACGACATTTGTGATGGTGATCATTTAACGCAAGAACTAGATTACGTTAATAAAGTTTTGCGTCAAAATGGGCACAGAACGTTATCAAAATTCACGCACAAACACACTCCTATTAGCACAGCAGAACGGCAAGCGGCATTTCTACCTTATGTTAAAGGGGTAACAGATAGAATCGGTAGGTTACTAACTAGGAAATATAATATCAAGGCGATATTTTCACCATGCAGAAAGGTCGCATCCTACCTACGGTCAGCGAAAGATTCTATACCTTATCAGTGCCCCGGGGTATATAAAATTGATTGCAGCTGCGGTAGCTCATATATTGGTCAAACAAAACGGGCTATCTCTCAACGGATAAAAGAACACATCAGCGCTGTCAAAAAGAACGACCCTAAGAAATCCGCGATAGCAGAACATCTCATCCAAGCCGGTGCTAACCACTGGATTGAGCTACATAGTCCACAAGTGATCTCAGTTGAGCGCCAATACATTCCACGATTAGTACGAGAGGCCATAGAGATCAAGAAACACCCGAATAATTTCAACAGAGAAGATGGGTTTAAGTTAGCTCAAACGTGGAATCCAGTGGTCAGTATGTGTTCGACGAAAACAGTAAATTTAAAGTCAGTGCGTGAAGATGTCGTTAGTGTCGTGTGTCGTGATATGGTGACAAAGGACGTCAAACGGACAAGACGTAAGGTTGACAGGCTTATCTGTCATTAGTGTTTTGAGTGTCAGCTGTCAATAGTTTCCCTCCGCCACCGCAGTCTCGCCGTGACCATGATCCATGCAATTGGGTCGAAATATCGGTGTAAATAATAAATATCGTGAGTACCCGTTACAGTTAAAATGTTTAGTGTCCGCGATGATAAAAGTTTAAAATCTAAAATTAAATTCATCGTAGTGCTACATATGACTTATTTATTTATGTAAGTATCTATCGCGATTTTTCTGGATTCAGCGGGTACATTCAGAATCAGCAAAAGTGGCATTGTTTAGGAGTAGGCGGACTGGTTAATGGAAGGATTGATTTTTAATATTGGATATAAAACTTAACATAACTTCAAGCCTGTATATACCTAGTTATATACAATACAGCCAAATAGAGATGTAAGTATTTTACTGTGGATGGTTAAACTTCGGTTATGGAACACTATTTTGATAATTTGACATTATGCATATAATAAATAAAGGCCTTAACTACCTAAATTTCCTAAGTGGAACAAGACAAATAGTTTGGCGGCTGTGTTAAGCAAGAGGGTGGTACCTAATTGAAGAAAAGAAGAAGAAAATACTTTTATTTCCCACTATAAATAGCACAGTTTACAATGTAAATACAATAAAATTAAGTATACAATTTAAAATACAGTAAGATATTAACAAAACGCATTATCACAACATGGGATGACAGTGCCATATTACATAGTGTGGAAAATTAGGTCACATTCGACGAGAAATCACCGTTTTTCAGTGCGACCTATAGTATAGAATTGACTGGCAGAGTTTAAAATACTATCGCTGAGATCGTCTAAAAAGGGGGATCAGTCGTTGTGTCCTCGTTTGTTGTTCTGCAGATCATCATGATAGCTGGTTTTTACAAAATATTTTTGGTTGACATGACATGACAAGTTCATCGCAGGAGGTATCAAAATTAATATTAATATCGCTGAGAAGACGAACGACATGACATTGTATTATTGCTGTTATATCGTTAGTCATTAAACTAAATATCGATAGTGTTTCCGTCCACATAGTGCGCACAACACTAGTAGAATCGGCCATACTTTATTCACTAAAATTTTGACAGGCATTGTCAGGCTCGCTATTTTTGCTTTAGTGTCAAATTCAAATTCAAATATTTATTTCTTCGAAGTAGGTTTTTACAAACACTTATCGAACGTCAAGTTACGCCATCGCTTCAACAAATCCCTACGGCGAGTGGTCTTGGAAGAAGAAGCGGCAAGAAACTCCCAAGGAGTCTTTTTTTTCTCTTTCTCCACTCACAGTTACAGTTGCACTTACTTCTAATTACGGCTAAAATACGAAACTCATGTCCAAGCTGATTTATCATTAAAATATTCATCAAGTTTGTAATAACCTTTCGTCATAAGAATGCTTTTGACATGAGTTTTAAGTTTACAGTACGGCATTTCTGTTAATTGTATCGGAACTTTATTATAAATTTTAATGCAGTTACCCATGAAAGAGCCACCAGTTTTGCTAAGTCTGAATTTTGGTACAATCAGTTTAGCCTTATTTCTAGTATTTATATTATGAACATCACTTTTTTTAAGAAAA
This sequence comes from Hesperia comma, assembly GCA_905404135.1. Classification (NCBI taxonomy): domain Eukaryota; kingdom Metazoa; phylum Arthropoda; class Insecta; order Lepidoptera; family Hesperiidae; genus Hesperia; species Hesperia comma. The sequence continues at coordinate 1,129,945 of FR990031.1, forward strand.
CAGTCATGATATTTTTTTACATACATAATATTATCCAAAATATATTGTGATATCACAGTTAATATATTTATTTCTTTAAACAAATGCCTAAGCGAATCCCTTGGCCTGAGGCTGTAGATGGCACGTACTGCTCTTTTCTGTAATATAAATATTGATTCTATATCTGCAGCTGAGCCCCACAACAGCAGACCATAGGACATTATACTATGGAAGTAGCTAAAGTAGACTAATCTTGCTGTTTCCACGTCAGTCAAAAGCCTTACTTTTTTGACAGCGTAGGCAGCAGAACTAAGTCTCCCCGACAAGGCTTTGATATGAGGACTCCATTGCAAATGAGTATCAATAGTAAGGCCTAAAAATGTTGTTGAATCTACTGTTTCTAATACCTCCTTATTCAGCACAATGTGTGTAGGAACCTGTTTAACGTTTGGTAACGTAAATTTAAGACATTTGGTTTTCTTCGCGTTTAACAATAAATTATTGTGTGTGAACCAGTTTAGTACTTGTGAAACAGCATTATTTACATCGTCAAAGCATTGTTTTCTCCTATCTACTTTAAAAAGTAAAGAGGTGTCGTCAGCAAATAACACAGTTTCACACAGGTTCCTAGTGAAGTAGGGAAGATCATTGATATAGATTAGAAAAAGTAGAGGTCCTAATATCGATCCTTGGGGCACACCCATAGTCATGTGTGTTCCGGGGGACTCTACTCCATTAATAACTACTTTTTGTATGCGTTCCGATAAGTATGATTTTATAAGGCCAACTGATTGTGTTGAGACACCATAATGACTAAGTTTATTTAATAATATATTATGATCGACGCAATCAAACGCCTTTGAAAGGTCGCAGAATATACCAATAGCATCCTGCTTATGCTCCCAAGCATCAAAGATGTGTTTAAGAAGAGCGATGCCTGCATCAGTAGTACTTTTCCCTCTCGAAAAACCGAACTGATTACAATGAAACAATTTATTTAAGGAAAAATAAGATAGTAGCTGATTATATATAATCTTTTCAAAAATTTTACTAAGGGCTGGTAAGATAGATATGGGCCTAAAATTTGTAGGATCGTTTTTATCGCCAGCCTTGAATAAAGGTATTATTTTCCCATGTTTCATAAGATTTGGAAAGCTACCATCATCAACACATTTATTAAAAATAAAACTTAAATGGGGCGCAATAACATGGATAATGGATTTAATTACTACGGTAGAAAGGCCCCACAGATCACTTGACTTCTTAATATTTAACGACTGAAAGCTTTTAATAATAGTGTCGCAAGTGACGTGTTCAAAACTAAACGATTTGGTGCATTTATCAACACAAGTCTCTAAGATAGACATAGCAAGCAGAGGACAGGTATTTAAGTTTTTTGTTATCATATGCGGTACTTTCGAGAAGAAATCTTCAAAAACGTCGGCAACTCTGCTATCGGAAGTAATATTCTCGTTATTGACCTTCAGAATAAAATTGTGGTCATTAGATCTTATTTTACCCGTTTCTTTATTAATGACGTTCCAAGTAGTTTTGATTTTGTTTGCAGAATTCTTTATTTTGTTAGAGATGTAAATTGACTTAGCTTTAGCGCAAACTAATTTAAAAGTTTTGGAATACAATCTAACATGATTTATAAATTCTGGGTCTGTAGAAGTAGATTTTTGTTCGTACAATTCGAAAAGTTGAATTCTACTTTTATATATTCCAGTAGTTGCCCAATCGCTGAATTTAGTTTTAAAGTTATCACATTTTGAATGTATCTTTTTAAAATTAAAATTAAATTCATCCTTTATTAAACCAAACATATTAGAATATGCTTTGTCAGATGTATCATTGTAGCACAATTCTAATGATGATACTTTTCTTTCAACATTATTTTTGAAAATATTGATCCTTCTTTGTGTAATTGGCCTACTAGTTATACTCTGTTTAGTAACATCATGGTGGTACTCAACAGTGGCAAGTTGTCCGCTATGGTCTGAACTAATACAATTTATTATTTTTTTATTTATTACAGTGCAATCACAAAACAAGTTATCTAAGCAAGTAGCTGATGTAGGAGTCACTCTTGTAGGTTCTAAAAAAACATAGTCTAAGTTAAAAGATTTGAATAAATTTATGAACCGTATCGAGCAAGAGCTTGTAACTAAAATATCAACATTAAAATCTCCAATCCATAATGTCTAATCCATAGTCCTTATAGATCAATGGTAATGTGTTATTTATGTTGTCCATGACACCAGTGACAGTCTTAGTTCTGTGGCATGAGTATGATAACATATTTTATTATTTTATCTATGATAATAATGATAATATTGTTCAATTTGATAATAATGTTCAAAACAGCTTCAAAATTGAACATTTCGAAATACTAACTTATAATGTGTAGTGTAAAGTGTAGTGATTTGCCTATCAACATTCAGTGAAAATTTAGTCAAGCACTGGTTTCAAACAGTTAAATGCTGTGCCTGGGTTTGCTATATGCTGCTCATTAGGGGCCCACTATTAAGTGTGTGGCTCCAGTGTGGATTGGCGGAGACTGGAGAGTAGACACATATACTACAAACTTACTCCCAATCATGCTTACAGTAGCTTAACTCGGTTGATCTCTTTGGCTTGCCAGGAACGCATGGGCTATGAATTTTTCCCTCTAGTATCAACTTATTATTTATTTAAAAATGTGTCACACACAGACTCAAGAAACATTGAAGTTTGACATAGCACTGATTGTCAATGATATGCATTAAACAGGTCCCAAACCTGCAGGACACAATTTTCCACACATAAATGAAAAAGGATAATATATGGGTTTTGCTTACGACTTTAGATGTAACGCCTTCACTCCTTGCTCCAAGTCTTCTGTTCTGGGATATCTTTAGCGAGGGTCCAGTCGTGTCGCACGGACACGATCGTTTTGGTCATGGTGTCGACCTGCGGGAACAAGGTCCAGCCGGCGTCCACGGCGGACTTCTTGACGACGGCGGCTGCGCCCAGCACCACCGCCACCGGTACTCCCACCACCGCCGAGCGAGCCCAGCATCCGAACACGGCCCCTGACGCGAGGCCTCCCAGAAAATAGTTTAATTCGTCGTTCTTCCCGCGCTGGTGCTGCGCCATGTTAGACGTCACCGTGAACGCGGTGGCCATGCCCACGAGCGGGCCGATGTACCACGCGTAGCGGTACGCGGTGTTGAACAGCCCCTTGGGGTGCGAGAACATCATCACGTCCATGGTGCCCACGGTCAGCCCCGACAGCGCCGCGTATTTGGACAACACGAACGTTTTTTTGGCAACGTCCTGGCCGTCCGGCGTGTCGTAATATTTGTAGGACAGCATTGTTTATAGTTTGAGAAAAATTGTTCCTAACTCGCTATTACACAACTTTTCGATTAGCGAGTTGCCATGATTAAACTGTCACTGTCACTGTGACAATATTGACAACACTGCTATGACATTGGCTGTGACCGGTGACCGACGGACTCGACATTTTGGGCGTTTTGGTCGAGTTACGGAACGCAGCCAATGACAGTAAAAATAGATTAACTGATGAATCGGATATTGACGAAGCGGATATAAGAAATCGATTATGAATCGATTTTACCATTTTTGACACCAATCGAACTTTCAAAGCGGGAAGCGAGAGCGGGTCAAATATTTTATACTCCTTTTCTGATGTTTTTATTCCATCGGATAGTCAAATTTTAATTTTGCAATTTTGTAATATTGAAGAATCTAGCGATTCTCAATATGCAATCATCTAAATCCTAGAGTTTACCATTCAATTCAAAAGACTTATCAAATCTCTAGGGCTTTGTATTTTACTGCCAAACACACACAAAAAGGTGGTACCTTATATGTAACTAGCTTCCGCTCGCGGCTTCGCCCGCGTGAAATTCGTTTAAACTTTACCCCTCTATTTCACCCCCTTAGGGGAAGAATTTTGAAAAATCCTTTCATAGCGGATGCCTACATCATAACATCTACCTGCATGCCTTTCAGCCCGATCTGTCCAGAGTTTTGGGCTGTGCGTTGATAGATCACTATGTCAGTCAGTCACCTTTGAGTTATATACATTTAGATGTACCGTGTACGGAAACTATAATATCTGTTTAACCTGTAATCGGTAAGTGTATTTTTCAATACATATATGATTTTTTTTAAATGCTATTTAATGTTCATTAATACATTTGACTAAAGTAGGGCCATTTTAATGGGCCACATTTGACAACTGTTTGTCTTTGCTTTATAGTGAGGGTAACCTGCTGAAAAACATCGATTAATTTAATTAATCGATAAGGACTTCAAACATCTGTAAATTTAATGTGATTGTTATAAAAACTATTTTAATGACCGCGCAGTTCAAACATTGACTAAAAAAACGACAAAAATAATGCGTCTAATAATGGCGCGAAATGAAATCATGAATTTTTTGTAACATTTCAAGTTTCTGGATACTGGCTTGTGAGCCAGACGTTTATATATTTAAATGAATGATTACATATTTTTTGGCCTAAAATGTAAGAAAATTAATTCTGTTCCCATTAAAATATATTTTATTTTGTAATCGTGAAATACTTTTTGACGATTAGTTCGACTTCTCGAATTCAACTTATCTACTGATCTGTTTCTTTTGGTATCATCCCTAATGTTTAAAAAGAAAAAGAGTTCACTGACGTAACTTTGTAACGTCGTTAGTTCTTTACTTAAAAGTGTAAAGATTTTAACAATATATAGTAGGGAATATTAAATAATATGGAGTGCCTCCGTTACAAGGTTACTTTGTAAAATTTTGACGAACTGTCAAATGTGGCCTATTAAAATGGCCCTACTATACCTCTGTATTTGTTCATAAGTTGTGTTATTTTGCATCTACTTTCTGTCTTGCTGTCATTTCCTATTGTTGATGGTCAAAAAGTTTCTTCAACAGTCTGTAGAAGTTGTAGAAGTTGATTTGTGTCAAATCAAAAGTACCAAAAATGGCGGCGGACGGTGACGAAGTGATCAGTGATCAGGAAAAAGTGAGAATCGTTTCGGATTTCATTTTACATTCGCCTCCCGGTGAATTCAACGAAGTGTTCAATGACGTGCGAGTGCTACTAAATAACGACACACTTCTAAAAGAAGGCGCGAGCGGGGCGTTCGCGCAGTACAACAAGGATCAGCTAACGCCTGTGCGCCTCGAGGGCTCGGAGCTGCACACGCTCATCACCGACCACAATGAGCTGGGCGGCGGCCGCTACTTCGACCCGCGCTCCAAGCGCTCCTTCAAGTACGACCACCTGCGGAAGGAGGCCTCGGAGTACGAGCCGCACGAGGGCGACCGCGCGGCCGAGCCGTGGCGCGCCGCGCTGGACGTGGAGCTCAGCACGTACGTGGCGGAGCACTACAAGCACGGCGCCAGCCTGGTGGTGGGCCGCGCGCTCGACTCGGGTGCCGTAGCGCTGGTGGCGTGCATCGAGGACCACCAGTTCCAGCCGAAGAACTACTGGAACGGGCGGTGGCGGTCGGTGTGGTCGCTGACGGTGGGCGCGGGCGCGGGCGAGCTGCGCGGCATGCTGCGCGTGCAGGTGCACTACTACGAGGACGGCAACGTGCAGCTGGTGAGCTCCAAGGAGGTGCGCGCGCCGCTGCCGGCCGCGGGCGAGGCGGCCGCCGCCAAGGAGGCGGTGCGCCTGGTCTGCGAGGCGGAGAACGCCTACCAGACCGCCATCTCCGACAACTACAAGACCATGAGCGACACCACCTTCAAGGCGCTGCGGCGGCAGCTGCCCGTGACCCGCAGCAAGATCGACTGGGCGCGGCTCGTGTCCTACTCCATCGGCAAGGAGCTCAAGAGCCAATGATGACCCGCCGCTGCGCTCCGACCGGCAGCGGACGCTCCACGCCTCTGTACATATTCGCATAAGAGTAAATCTTGTTCAAATGTTTACCGGCACCGAGGGCCGCCGCACCCCCGGCGCGTATTTATCTATGGATATAGAGAAATCGCTATTGTAACTGTTAAATTTTATTGCATTTTGTTACTCTCATAGTGGAAGGATGTCGCTACCGTGGAAGGCTCGGAGATGGCTCGAGGACGGTGGTCTTGTCCCGCGGTGATCCCTGTCCGAGCCCCGTAGAGTTGAGATTATAGAGAATTAAAGATTGTACTTAGGCCCGGGCCCATCTTAGAGTAGTTCCTACTAAGGGTCCTCAGAGAACCGGTTCCACTTCTGCTGGATTGCCAATTCCGATTCTTTCACTGTTTGTTTGTGTTTACATCTAAGTTTGTTGTGTGAGCAATATCCACATGTTTATACCGTTTGTTTGATCCTCTCAATGCATGTCAATTAAGAGTGTTATTACTATGTTAAGTGATAAATCTTGTTTGCATATAACAGCATTTTGATCGCTATGCAGAAGCATATAATATTGTATGATGTATGATTAAGTCCATCCATTGAATATTGTATGTTTTGATTCAGTATTATTTGTATATTAGTTGTTGAATATTGCTCGCTAGCACGGAATGACGAAGTGAACGGGTGAGGGTCAGAGGAAAGGTTCTAATGGTGCATTTAATGGTAGTTAATTTAACAAATTGTCCACGTAGCTTTAATGCGGTATTTATGGGCATAGAGCACAATATATTCGATATTTTTCAATAAATAAATAAATGTATGAAGATTGTAAAGTGGTGGTTGCTCAATGATGATGCTGCAGCCGGAGGATGTTCAATTAGTTGCAGCCGGCATCCGCGGCATCCGGGTGCACAGGATATGCATAACTTTTTTTATATGTATGGTAACACTATAAAGCGAATTAAGGTTTTATTTTGTAATTATTATTATTATAATTTAAAAAGCGTACATTAAAAATCCAAGTATTCTGTAATGTATGATTGAATTCATTTGAATAAAAATATATATTAAAATGTTGCTAAAACTTCTTTTATTTTGTGGGAATTAAGTTATCTTACTGATTATTGAAATGCATTCCCAATACCGTAACTAACTATAGGTACATATAATTATATTTAGTCAACAATGACATCAGCTTAATATAGTTATTAATGCTGAATAGTATTGTTTTGAAGTCAGTAATAAGCATTTAACATAGTACTATCTGTGGTACATACTATGATGGTATAGTATAATACTACATTCATTGGATGTGGACAAATTTCTTCTAGCAACATAATTGATATAATCATTTCATTACATAAAATAGTATGTTGTTGTTCAAGTGAAGTACCTATTCAAAAGTATCGGACCATATATTTTGTCTAGTGATAGTTGATTGTTTATCTATTAAAGTAGGTATAGCCTACATAGTGGTTGGGAGCTCTCAAGTCTCAGTGGAAACTTATAGGTCTACCTACGTAGAGTCACGGTAATATAATATTACCGTAGTAGAGTCAACTTATAGAACTAGTCTATGTAAATGGTGGACTTTCCCGGCCTGCCCATACCCAGAACGAGTCAAGTAGGTAACGGAATGGTGCGCTCTAATGCAGTAATCTGTTTGTGCCGGTGTATGAAATACTTTGTGGAGTGACGTGTCTGCGTATTGACGGCTGACTCACCGAGCCGACCCTTTGTAGGGTAACCATGCCTAACTGCCTAGTAATCGCGTACTTATCGCAGTAAGTAGGTAGGTACTTTTGTATTTCGAATTCCTATTTCGCTTTAAAATCGGTACTAATAATAATAAAGCGAATGATAGTGAAGAGTTTGTTTGTTTATTTGAACGTTTTAATTTCAGGAACTACTGGTTGTAATTGAAAAATTCTTTTTGTGATGAATTTCCATTTATTCAAGAAGGCAGCGGGCATCCGCTGGCTTCAGAAGGCGCAGGACCGGTCAGAGTAGCGCAAATTAGCGGCGGCGGATGGATGGATTGTTATCTTAATATCAGCAAATAACGTAAGTAAATAAAATAAATAATATAATAAATAAAAGTTTTCACTGTTGAGGTATCAGTGTTAACGTGTTAACCTTTCATATCCTGTAGGCACTGGTATAATGAATGCCCGTTACTTTCAAATCAATAAACTGTTCTGTAGCCTGTGGCCTGGGCACCCTACACTGTACCCCAAACACTGCGTTACTTTGCCAGACATGCGGGTTAATTAAAAATTAGTGGGCGTCCGCGCGAAGCAAGCCCCGCGCTGTAGAGTTCATGTCCATGTTGTTGTTCACCGGCGCGACGTGTTGGCAGGCGACTAGAATTAGTTAGTGCCATTGGTTAGTGCATTAGGTCGCATGTCGTACGTCAGTAACACTTGCACTTAGCAGCTTGCGAATACCAGCGACGTATTAGTATTCATAGCATGTAAAAATATTTAAATTATTACTCTGTTATTAAGTAGTAAGTATCATCTGGCATTGTAGGCAAACTAGAACAGTTCTAATTATGGCTAGTGCAGTTTGCGTTTCTCGACGTAAATATTATTTTAAGTTGTGCCCGCGACTTCGTGCATAGGAGTTTTTCCCGCGGGAATTCCGGGATAAAAAGTAGCCTAAATATGTTACTCCACAATCTTCTCTATCTCGCAGTGAAAATCCCATAAAAATAGAAATACGTTCAGTCGTTTCTGAGATTACAACGTAGTACACAAACACACTGACATACAGACATACAGTCAAACAAACAAAATTAAAAAAAAAACCTTGTTTTGGGTTCCTTAGCGTATATAAAGCCCCCCCATCCCCCATAATAAATTTTCAAATGAGAAATTCCACTACAAATCAAGGACCAAATTAATGTGAAAATTGGATAGTTATATCACAGTGAAAATGTTTGCAAATCGTAACGAATTAATTCATTAATTTTTATCTACAAGTTAGTAACTGAGGAACCCTGGGTACGTGAGTCCGACTCGAACTTGACCGGTTTTTTAATAATGTCAAAACGGAATATAGTAAATGAGTATTTAAAGAGAGAATAAAGCTCTATTTCAGGGTTTATAAAGCTGAGCTTTTACAATATAGTTGGAGACATCTTACCACATTCACACAGCCGACTCGAGAATCTAGGCTAAGAGCCGGCTGTGTTTACCTGAATGCGCTCTTCGTTTATGTACCTACCTACTTGCTATATTTGGAACCTACATTTACTTTAGTAATCATTCTTAGGGTGTAATTTAATTTTGAACAGACTTTAAAAAAGGAAGTTCTCAATTCAACTGTAGGTATTTTGAATGTAATTACTCATAACTTTCTATTTTGTATTTTTATATATTTTGACAATTCTTTTTAAATTCGATACATCCTTAACTAATGCCTGTCACCTGGTCCTATATTAATTTGATCAACGGGACGTCTGACGAGTAGTTTTTGAGTTATCTCTGGTATGGATTACGTAGATGACTTTTTAATTTTGCTACGTGTCGATGTTGAAGTCTGTTTTTATTTTGTTAAAAGTTATTTGAGTGCGAGCTTATCTTCCCTACTCGAAGTGCACATTGCTGCTGACCGGACAAGGTTGAGGCGCCTAAAAAGCTAAAGTTTCTTTTTCTTTTTTATAGCCTGAAGGGCTGACGAAAAAGCGGACGAGCCACCTGATGGTAAGTGGTCATCGTCGCCTATAGACACCAGCAACACCAGGGGAGTCCCCTGTGCAACGCCGGCCCTGAAGGAGAGCTCTTTTTAGTTAAAGCTGGTAGGGTTGTGTACCCATGTGGCAGCTACCACCCTCCTATCTCTTATACTTGGCATTATAGGAGGTAACCGAGCCCAGAGAGGATATTATAAATACATAAATAACGCTACACACTCATAGCCCCACACTAGGATTCCCTGTGTCGTGGGTGTCTTGGACAACCACAAGGATTATTATTATCTAAACTAATATTATAAAGAGGTAATATTTTTTTGTTTGTTTGTATTGAATAGGCTCAATAACTACTGGACCGATTTCAAAAATTCTTTCACCATTATGAATGTACATCTTTCCGAAGTAACATAGGCTATATTTTATTTTGAAAAAATTAGGGATCCTTGCGAAAACTTCAATAACATAAACCACCGTCGATAAAAATCACTATTGAAATAGGTACCTTAAATCGCGTGCGCTGCAATAACTATTGATGATGTAGACCACATTATTATCTACAGAAAAGTCCGCGGTAGGGTATATCTAAGTATTATAGTTGCGCCAATATAAAGACTTTTATAGTTTAACAAACTATTTAAATCGGCAACGAAAATAAGATGTCGATATTCATACCATGGTATTTACTATTTATACTTATCTAAATAACTTACTTTTTATTTATCAGTAGTTCAATACCTTTACATTGCTGTTTAAATTATTTTAATCGGACACTCCATTCAAAAGATATAGCGAGTTTAAAAATTTGGGTAAATTTGCTTAAAAATAACTAAGCGCTTCGCCGCATCGCGTCGCGATGTTGATTGAGCGTAGCTGAAGAGCGCATAGGTACATGTGCATGCAATCATTTATATAATAGGCTACTGTTTAGCCGAGATTCCTACGGGAGCGGGACCTATGCGACTGTTACCTACGGGTCCCGAAGCGAAGCGCGGGCGGTTCTCTAGTTTATAATATTTACTATAATAAATGTTATCACTACGAGTTCCGTTCAGTCATTGTATAATGTATCATAAACTAGATAACGCCACATCCTGTTATAATGACACATCATGCACTTATTTATGGATAGCCTATCTTTCACAGGGGTGTAGATTTCCTCGAGAGGTTCTAAGAACCATAGACGAGGTATGAACTTCCGGGTCCACAGGGCCTCTCTCTATGCTCTATGGTGACGGTGAGGAGTCTTCTGGTCGAGGTCGCTGGGCGCTGTGCTGGTTTAATACAAACTCCCAACAATTTTGAATAGTAATAAGTTTTCTAAATTGGTTAACTAGGTATCCTCTTTTAATGTTTTCAAAGGTGTATCGGTCGCAGTGGCTGAGAGTATGTATATCTAAGTAACCCTAAACCTTTCGGTGGGTAGGTGTAAAAAAACGAAATAAAGGGTAGATAACATTATATTTCACAGCCAAATTACAGCTGTTAAATGCAGAATTTATACTGAAGGTTTTACTAAAGCACCTCTTATTTAATAAACATTCACATCAACCGTGAATACCTACAATAGTCACAAGGTAAGCATGATTATGAAATCCACAGAAAATACATAAATTAAGTTAAAATATATAGGTACTTACTTTAGATAATGATACAAAATAACATTTAATCAGTCTTATATCACAAAGTTTTCTGGCGGACACGCCCGCTATTATTGGCCACTATTTTTAAGGCCGATTTAAGCTATAGTTAAATGCTGGAATCACGCCATAAGATTGACTAAGGGTCCTATCGCTGAGGCGTGTAGCTCCTGTAGTCGTATTGAGAGGACTCGCCGTATGCGGCAGTCGGCGGCAGGTGTGGGAACTGCCTCCTTGATTCTGCTTGGTGCGGCCTGAAGGGGATGTCTGGATACAAAATTATAACAAAATAATGCAAATATCATAATTCGACCCAAAAAGCGGAAACGAGTAAACCACACTGTTTAGATTTTCTTTTAATGTAAATTTGAAATCGAGCTAGCCAGGCTTCAGCTTTATCACTTCGGAATTTTCCAGTAATCAGATTACAGATTTCGTTTTCATTTGCTGCATTTTGCCGTAAATGTAATCGTGATAATGGAATAAGATTACATCTGGAGGCATGAAACGCTCTATCTACTTTTTCTCGAAAGTCACTCGTGGGGGCATTTCTGAGCCTGCAGATGTAACTGTAATCTGATCATAAACATTTAATTTCATTCATTCATAAGTTACCAGTGTCGGGAGCCACGAAGACAAAATCCTTCGGCGGCAGCACGGCGGCGGGCGCGGGCCCCTCCACACCGCTCGGCACCTCCAAGTCCCTCTCCGAGTCTATCACATGGAACTCCGACAGCAACGGGTTATCAACGCTCAGCTTCTCTGTCTTCTCTGTCGTCCTTTCCAAATTCCCTTCATCATTCCCGACTGTATATTTAGCATTCACTTTGTTTGTTTCAGCAACAGCCATCTGTAAATCGCTTTTTACATTCAATATAGTTTCGTCGTTTTGTACCATGTTACTTTTTTCTGTAGCATTTTCAGTGAAATGTGATATTGGAATTTTATGTTTAATATTGTTTGCTGCATTTTGTATTTCATTGTCAGAATATTTGGCAAACACAATATCACTTGTTGGTCCGACTGCTCCTTGTGTAATATTAGTTTCTGTAATAGATTCATTCTGTCTTATCTGTTTGAGATCATCTCGAGTGTTATTTATCCCATGGACGTGGTTTTCAACTACGGCAAAAGCAATAGCAGAGCTTCCCTCAGGTTGTTTTTCATAGTTCTCATTCTTTAGTTTATTGTTAGCATTAACTCCAGTTTCATCATATTTTTTCTGGGTCAAGTTTTCATACATGGGATCATCAAGCGGCACACCATCAGGTATGTCCTCGAACGAGAAGTCATGGCTGATGAGTATTTCCCCATCATCGAGCGATTTAGCTTTGTTGAAAAGATTGTCTGTTGGATTATAGTCATCGGTTTCATGTGATATGGCTGCTGGGCAATCTTCTGGTATTACGTACATCTGAAATACAACAACAAGAATAAATTTACTTGGTTGTTAATAATTATTATTTGTTATTTTTGTCATTATTAATGAGGTTTTTATGTAAATAGCCGACAAACACCACCAATCCGCAATGGATCAGTGTCGACCACAATGCTCCAGGGCGGATTATGCTGTAGACCTCCTCAATGATGAGACCCGTGCTTCGGATCAGGCTATTAATTAGGTAAAAGAGAATACCAACGATCTGATGGTAACAGTCACTCAGTAACATCACCATGGATCACTGAAACTTTGCCAGTCAAAACGAAAGGGTAACTTTAGTTTTTTTATTCTATAAAACTGTTAATAATTTCAGAAACCAAAATATTGCCCGTAACACCGCTAATAAAGAGCGAAATTAATTCTTCTGTTTCATGAAACGCAGAATATAGTGGGAAACGTGAGTAGCGCGACGCTCGGCGCCCTTGACCCACTGCATCGTGATTTGTAATTATGAAAAATTGGGCCATTCGACGTGCTCTATGAAGACAATATAGCAAGCGCGATATGAATGAGGAATAATTTCAAAGATAAAACATTTGTTTCAAGTTTTATTTCCGTGATCTATAGCATGCTCCCGGGCGAGCCTCCCGCGTTCGGTGCACACCTCGAATCACGTCGGGGTCACCAGTTTGGTAAAGGGATCTCCCTGTAGACGAAACGACATGTCTGGGGGGCGGCCGAGGCCCCAAGTGAATGCTCTCGGGCGTTGTATATATGTTGGCGACGTACAAATCTTCCATAGCGTTATTCAGGCTTCGGTGATGTCACCGTGTGACGTGTTTTGACATGCAACGTTCGGTCCGGGGCGTTCGAGATTGAAATATCGTGAATTTTGACCAATCACAGCGTCGTAAAGCGTTCGACATTGACATGTTCACAATTTGTTGACACTATTCACTATAGATTGACTGTTCGTTATCGATATTTTCTTGGTTTTCTCGGTTAATAAGCTGATTTAAATACAAAAGGAGCCTGGGCCTGGGGCGGAGACGGAAGCGACAGGTGTTGACCAACTGACCTGGGTGTGCTCGAGATGCGGCGCGTAGTAGTCGAAGACGGTGACGCGCTGCGGCGCGGTGGCGAGCCGCGGGCCGGTGGCGTGCACGGCGTAGCAGCGGTGGCCCGCGCGCCCCTGCCCCTCCCCCCCGCTCAGGTACAGCGTGGCCTTGCCGCCGCCCGCCGATAGCTCGATGCGACGCAGCACTGCGCCAACCATACGTACACATGAAGCAAATATAGAGAGGAGACGGCCTAAGCAACTGTGCGCTGTGACTCAACTAGGTCCTGACGTCAACAGTAGGCGTGGCCTAAAGTCAGTCTACCGTCGGCGCCCGTCCTGTGCACAGCGTTATGGACGTTCACATTTTCAAAGAAAAAGATGAAGTGCTATCTAATTCGAAAGCCTTTAATGTTTTAAATAGATAAATAAATAAATAAATGTCTAGATAGAGCGTTGCCCTACAATGAAAACAAAAAAAACAAGGCAACATTATCAAGCATGTGTACATGCAGGCGATGTTTTACCCTTTCGTCTATTGTCTATGTGTTCGTAATGATATAAAAATTGTGGCTAACAGTTAGCCACAATTTTTGACATGTTTGCGCGGATTCGATGTTCCATCTAGATATTTAAAACATCAAAGTCGAAAGCGAACGGAGTATAAATCGAGGTGGTGTGATAGTTACGTGTGTCGGGCTGGTCGAGCTGGCGGTAGAGGCGCGCGGCGTCGGCGCCGTAGCCGCCCGGCAGCAGCACCTCCAGCAGCGCCATCTCCGGCAGCCGCCCCGCCCACACCACGCACGCCTGCCACACACCACACACCACATGAACAACGTACAGTACCCGGCAACAAATAATGCACATCGGTATACAGAAACAGATAATCGGTTAATTACAGCTTTGTAGAGCGTTGTCCTTACTACACAGTCCTTACGGTTGACTTGTCACTTTTCTTTCGAATTCGGTAGAAGACGGTCGCGTTCACTCATAAATAAATATAAAGAGTTGTTAAAACCTAACTGACTAATCAAAACACGGCGGCCATGACAGTGTTTTGTAATGTGCTAAGTACTTCGTATTGGCTATGGACGTATTTACGTCCATGGTATTGGCTAACTATCCTACCGCCCGCACTTTCCGCCCCCTACCACCATTTTGGCCAATCGACATCTGCGCAGCCACTCGTAGCCAACTTCATATCAGCCGAGTTAAAATGACCTTACTGTAGGTAATAGACGATACCTGGACGACAGCGGCGCAGTAGCAGAAGGTGTCGTTGGCGCCGCAGTCGAAGGGGCCGTCGGTGTGCACGGCCACTTGCACCGTCAGCGCGCCCCCCGCGCCGCCCGCGCCGCCCGCGCCGCCCGCGCCCCCCGCGTCCAGCGTGTGGTAGGAGCGTGTCGCCTGCACCAGAGCGCACCCCTCGCCTGGCCGTCGACAAACAACAGTTTCATATAATCCCAGTAAACGTGAATGGTTCGTGTAGGTACTAATAAATAAATAACGCTACGCTCGCCCCACCTTGATTCCCTGTGCCTAATAATCTCAGTGTGTCACAAAGTTTTTCTCGCGTGAATTCCGATCCCGCAGGATGTCCGGGACAAAAAGTATCCTATATGACGCTCCTCAACATCCTCTTTCTCCCAGTTTAAATCCCATAAAAATCTGAACCCACGACTTCGTTCGCGAATAGGAGCTTTTCCCGCGTCAATTCCGATCCCGCGGGAATTCCGGGATAAAAATATATATTGCTCCATAACCACCTCTATCTCCTATAAATTCTAAGCCCGTAACTTCGCACGTAGGAGTTTTACCCGCATAAATCCTGATCCCGCGGGAATTCCGGGATAAAATCCACAATCTCCTTTATCTCCCAGTGAAAGTCCCGTAAAAATATAAGCCCGCGATTTGGCGCATAAGAGTTTTTCCCGCGTGAATCCTGATGTATTGATAGTGTAGTTTTGATCTGCATTGTGGTCTGGTCACTGTTACTTTGGAACAACGACGACATGCTTTAACCAATTGGATTACCAATTTTGATAATAGCTAACTGGATTCGTCTTACATTAATCTATATACAACGTGTCCCAAAATTCAACGATAAGCGGGAACTGGAGGGTGGACTTGCTCATGACTACTTCAGGAAAAATAAGAAAAAAAACCAGCGCTTTTTGTTTTCATAAAAAAATAAATTTTCGAAAATTTTCACCCTTTGTGATATTTTGAGCTACCACAACCACAGTTTTTCAAATATTTCAGATTTGTTTTTTGTATCGGCAACCTAAGAAGTACTACTATTTACCACAATTCTTAAAAATTCCAGAAAGCCTGAAGTCCAACGATTTTCATAATACGTATTTATATAGTACCTATGCAGAGGCTTTGAGGGTAATAAATAGATCTATGAAAACGTCATGTGCTTTTTTCCGAGTTTTTAGTGTTATTTAAATGTCGCGATTGTTAAATGATCTTATCTGCTGATAGAGAAATTCGTTTGGACATCGGATTATATTATGCTCTAGCAAAATGCCAAAATATAATACAGGAAAAAGGGCGAAATATGCAAAAATTATGCACAATAAAAATTATTTATTATTTGAATTTACGTTTATTTTTAATTTTAACAGAACGCGGTGTAGGTACGTTAAAATCAAAATCTCACCGCGGATTCAGCTATCGAAGGAGGAGTTAGCCCAGATGTCGAAAATTATTTTTTTTTAAAGTGCCATTTTTAAGATTTTTATCTTTGTTTTATTTTTCTGATATTGGGCTCTCGTACCCTACTTTTATTTTCTGACTGCGCAAATGTGAAGATATCTTTACGTACTCCCAAATAGTTGGTCTACAATTCCAAAATATGATTGAGTTCAGATTGTTATGTAATTCCTATAAATTCAAGTCCATTAAAGGACCTTTTATATTTATGATTTCCTTTTATCTATTAAAATTTGACAATGTCTGGTAGAAAAAATGCCTATTGGACAAATTTAATACCTAGTGCAGCTTATTTTTAAAAGTAACAAGCATGTTAAATGGAGATTTTAAAAATATTCCCAGATCACTAATTACTTTAAGAGCAAATTTTAAGCTATAAATATTTTAGTGTCGAATTTTAAACTAAATTTTGAAAGAAAGAAGAAAAGAAAGAAAAGAAAAGAAAGAAGAAAAAAAACAAAAGAAAGAAACAAGAAAAATGTGCCAAAAATATGCAATAACGCTATAAAAATAACATTATATGCATTTGTATACGCAAACATGCAATAATGCATAAATATAATCTGATGTCCAATGACAAACTCTACACAACACTAGGATTCCCTCTCCTGAGTTGACATGAACAGGTATAGAGACCTTTATGTATTCTAATTGAATCTCAGACAAATGTTAGCTTTCCGCCCCTGTGAATATTGCAGAACGATTTTGCAAACGCGAGAATTTATAATTGCTTTTTACAAAAAAATAACCGACTTCAATCTTGATAAGTAGAGATAACTCAAAAACTACTCGCCAGATGGCGCTCAATTCAACATGTAAGTGTAAAGTTCTCATCACTACAAATTAATCAAGCCCAAACACTAGATAACTGCAGTAAATCGTTGAGGAGTTCCCTCGACTGTCTTTCGGCTTCATCAGATCGACTCCAGACCTTCATGAAATGGTAGCGCTTTAATGTACTTATAATAACATGAACAAACACACTAGTCGTCCATACAATTTTCGAAAATTCCCCTCGATTTCTCTGAGATGCCATCATCAGATCCTGGTGTCCTTATCAGGGGACCCCACTGCGCATATCTACTTTACAACAAAAAAAGAATTATCAAAATCGGCCCATAAACGACAAAATAATCGCTGAACGTACATAAAAAAAAGCATATATACGGTCGAATTGAGAACCTCCTTCTTTTTTGAAGTCGGTTAAAAATGCCGTAAGCAAATTTTCCTTACAAGCTAAATTGAACTGTGGGTACAGGTAACAAAGTGTTTAGCGGGGAATGACAATTCCATATTCTCCGCGACTAAGGTATCGTATATTCCATCTATCTTTCAAACTGCAGGCACGATATCAGGCAAGATAGCTAGCAATATGGATTGGATCGATATCAATATTTATTTATTATCTTTGTAATCATTCCACAAGTGTTGACGGAGCTGTACACGCGCATACTCCGTAATGTCCGTAATGCACAGACAGAAAAGAGAATTATTAATCCAATGCATTCAGTACTACACATATTCACCAGCTTTGTGGGACAAAAAGACCCATTATGACGTCGAAATAAAAAATGAGTGTAACCGCACGTTGTTACAAATGTATAGAAAGATAGATCCTTTTGCGACAATACAGAAAGTGAAAAGGAAAATTAGGTATATGATAACGAATACTCGCCAGGAACTGAAAAAAGAAAAAGAGTCTGCATACAAATGTAACAAATGGTATGTCCCATATTGCAAATATTTAGCTGAACAAGAAGAAAACTTGGAACCAGAAAATTTGGACACAGAATGTCTTGTGGATATCGAACCGGAATTGGCGATGGAAACGAACGAGGTAAGATTGTATCATTTACATCACGGTTAGTTTTTGTTACGGAGTTATAAAACGGACCGTATTTGATTCTATTTTCCAATGACTTCAAAAAAGGAATGGAAGGAAGAAACTTCGTACGTTGTTCGTAGTCCGGATTTCGTAGTAGCCCTCCTGATTTAGATGACTAAATTTAGGAAGGTGTAATAAGCCTATTATATCTAGACACGCGGTAGCGTGTCAAGCCAATTTCAAGCAAAGGAACTGGCTAGCCATACCTAATTTTTTACTGCGAATGCCGACTTTGTATAGGTACATACCTAAAACTTATTGCATGTCACATGCTTATCGCATGCTCTGAAACTTACGAACAGAGATTTTAAAACATAGATACGCAATCTCGCGACAAGCTTTTATATCATATAAATTGTGTAATGACGTTATAAGTTGATAGTGTTATAAAGGATAAGATTATTTTTTTTTGCGCATTTAAATAAAAGTTTGAATTTTTTATTTTTTTTTTACTTTTAATTTATTAATTGTTTTTAAAACAATTAGTTTCAGTCAAAATGGCGTCGGCACATGTCAGTATGACAAAGAGGGAATGACTAAACTTATAGTCCTACAACGATCTTTTGGCGCGTGGATGACGTATGGGTGACAGAGACAGCACAGCAGAAGGCCATAGAGATAGAATAGTCCTTATAGATCAATGCAGAAGGCAAACTGTAAGGCGCTGTCTCTGTCACCCTCACGTCAGTCATGCGCCAAAAGATCCTTGTAGGACTATACAGTACTTACGCCAAAAAGAGATAGCGCTATGTTTTTTTCTCAAATTAAATAATAACAACAAACTTAAATAGAGCAAAGCGCCTCTATCTATCTATCTATCTATGTTTTCAAATCTCTGATTGTGAGTCGGTTAGTAGACCTAAGCTTGATGCTTAAACTTAATGTTATAGTTCTAATCGTGTTCCAAAAAATAATATTATACTTTTGATTCGACACCAGTAGAAATAGTAGTGAGTACCATGGCGGGCGGTGGCTACCTCGGGCAAACTCTAGGCTCTACTACTATTAAACCATTCCGTCGTCAAATGTCAAATGTCATTGGCTACAGCCCATTAATGGCCCACTACTGAGCACGGGTCTCTCCTCATTATTGAGGAGGCCTAGAGCATACTCCACCACGCTGCTCCAATGCGGACTGGCGAAGGGGTTAGTGGCCAGCCCAGTATCGGAAGTTTTCAAGCCGGCCGATGGCCTTCCGACATGGCTTAACGACTGCTATCTATCGATAACAACCGGGACCGACGGCTTTACGTGCCCTCCAAAGCACGGAAGCGCTCAAGAGATTTTGCCACTAGCGGTCACCCATCCGACTACCGACCGCGCGAGCAGTTGCTTAACTTTGTCGATCACTTGGATCAACGCAAGCCGCCGGGCTATGAGCGTTTCAGAAAATGTCATTACCTACTTAGAATTTATTTTTTATTAACCCCCGACGCAAAAAGAGGGGTGTTATAAGTTTGACGTGTCTGTGTGTGTGTGTGTGTGTGTGTCAGTGTGTGTGTCTGTCTGTCTGTCTGTCTGTCTGTGGCATCATAGCTCCTGAACGGATGAAGCGATTTCAATTTAGTTTTTTTTGTATTAAAGGGGACTTACGGGCGCGTTTTTTAGATATGTTTCATGAAAATCGGTGAGCCGTTTAAAAGTTGTTGGGGTTGAAAGTGCGGAAGAATTTTCACTCTGTCTCTTTGTGGCATCATAGCTCCCGAACGGATGAAGCGATTTCAATTTAATTTTCATTGTATTGAAGGGAACTTACGGACGCATGTTTTAAAATAAGTTTGATGAAAATCGGTTGAGCCGTTTAAAAGTTGTGGGGGGTGAAAGCGAGGAAGAATAGCCGTATGTATGCAAATATACTCGTGTGGGGTCTCAAATGAAAGCGCATAGTAAGGGAATATTTATGACTTAATCGACAATGTTCTTACCTATAAAAAATATAAAATAAAAAATTAAATTAAAAATTTAAAAAACCCCCGACACAAAAATTACATTTAAAAAGTAAAAAATAATAAAAGAAACTCAAGAAACTCAACGTCGCGTTGGAGGACCGCTCCAACCTTAGCAATTTAATTACGAATAGTAACTTACGCAATAGACTACAGGCCCATGTCAAAAATGGATGGGTCATAATTATATGAACCACCAGGTGATGTATATAGGACGATATAAGAGCACAAAATAATAAGATTCAGCACAGTGGCAATTCCTGGTGTTTATAATTGGGGTGGCTCCAGCTTTTGTTATATAGGGTGTAGTGTTAAGTGCGCATAACCGGAAAACCATTTCTTCAGACGGACAATCTAACAAACTTGCAGTCTTTCATTAAGGAACCTACTTTGAAATCGCAAATAATTGCTTTTTACAAGAAAAATAACCGACTTCAATCTTGATAAGTAGAGATAACTCAAAAACTACTCGCCAGATGGCGCTCAATTCAACATGTAAGTGTAAAGTTCTCGTCGCTACAAATTAATCAAGCCCAAACACTAGATAACTGCAGTAAATCGTTGAGGAGTTCCCTCGACTGTCTTTCGGCTTCATCAGATCGACTCCAGATCTTCATGAAATAGTAGCGCTTTTATGTACTTATGATAACATGAACAAACACACTAGTTGTCCATACAATTTTCGAAAGTTCCCCTCGATTTCCCTGAGATGCCATCATCAGATCCTGGTGTCCTTATCAGGGGACCCCATTGCGCATATCTACTTTACAACAAAAAAAAAATTATCAAAATCGGCCCATAAACAACGAAATAATCACTGAACGTACATAAAAAAACATATATAAGGTCGAATCGAGAACCTCCTTCTTTTTTGAAGTCGGTTAAAAAGAAATTTCATACAATTTGACTTTTCATTTTTGTATGAAATAGCTGATGTTTATTCGCGATTTTAGGGTTGGTCCCATAGTGAAAGTCCATTTTCCACTATCAACCGTTTTTCGGCAAACGATCTCGTCGTGAAAGGTCTTTCTAAAAGTTCTTGTATCACAGATTTTGTTGAATCACTCATAATTTCATGTCATTTCATTATTAACTAATTACCTACTAAATAAAAAGTAAATTAAATCAATAGAAAGATAGAAACCGTAATCACAAATCTACACTATCACGAAAAACATGCGAAAACTCGTTAGGTAGTGCGCCATTCACAGCGCCAGACCCGCGTTTCAAACTCAGTGATACGGTGATACCACAGTATAATTTTACTATGGTGATACTAAGCGATCGAAGAGGCTAGGCGCGGGCGGCGCGGGCCAACGACTTTGTATGGACTATGCATGCGCTGGCAGGAGCGCATCGCTCGGCTCGCCTCGGCCGCGCTCGGCACCGACCGAACGCGACGACAATCGGCCGCGAGTCGCGTTCGTGATAGAAGACTGCAGCGCTCGTAAAATGCAATTATTGTACCTAGGTCTAAATAATTAGGTTGTAAATATATGAGTTTTTACATTTTATTTAATGCTTAAAAATTATGGTATGGCGGCGCCATACGCGCCATCTTAGAGAAATCGCCACTGATTCAGCACTATGACGTCACTTGTAAGCTGTCCAACTGAGTGCTGGTGAGAATTCAAAAGTGCAGGTAGAGTGAGTACATTTTGGTCATACATTTTTGTACGGCATTATCACGATCGATAGATCCATGAAAAATAATAAGAAAGCGCGCAGTCCCTTAAAAAAATGGTGCGCCACAAAGTCGGTATTTTTATTTGGTTTTTGTGTCAATTCCAGGGTCCTTTGATTCTGTACGGCATCAGTTTCATACTGTTTCAATACAGCTTCTTATCCATTATTCCGCAACGCCGTACAAAAATCATGCGACAAGGGGAAGAAATCGAGGGTTGCAACCCCCTCTCTTTCCGTGGTCCGGGGGATGATTTTGACGCGACGATGAGTTTCTTGAGTTTCTTTTATTATTTTTTATTTTTAAATGTAATTTTTGTGTCGGGGGTTTTTTAAATGTTTAATTTAATTTTTTTGTTGAATTCTTATATAATCGTTATTGGACATAGATATCGGAAGATATATTATTACGTTTAACGCAAACGAACTGAGCTATTAGATTTCAAAATTAAAAAAAAAATCCAATTTGCATTTTGCTGAATTTTGCAATTATTGCCAGAAACAGCAACCGTTTTGATTCATTTTAGATTCAAGATGTTTCTACTGAACGGATTTATGAGTTTCACGCGAACAGACAGACAGACGTGGCCGTGGCAGGGGACTTTGTTTAATTACATGTTAACATATTTTCTGAAACCATAATTTAAAAGGTCGCGTATGAATCGTGTTGAATACCTACTAGGAGTAAGGCTAAACTGATTCTACCAAATTTCAGGCTCACTAAAACTGGTGACTCTTTCATGGATAAATGTGTAAAAATTTATAATAAAATTCGGACGGAAATGCCATACTTTAAGTAAAAAATCATGTCAACGACATTCTTATGACGAAGAGTTATATAAACTGGATGAATATTTCAAAGATGAAACAGTCTGGACATGAGTATGAATCGAATGAGCCTTAAGTCGTAATAAGTGTTGTGTGTAACTGTGAGTTGGGAAAAAACTCCTTCGGAGTTTCTTGCCACTTCTTCTACCAAGGCTATTTGTCGTAGGAATTTGTGGAAGCGATGGCGTAGTTTGACTTTCCAAAAGCGTTTACAAAAACCAAGTCCGAATTAAATTAATTTTATTTTTATTTCCAATACCTAAGTTTTTCAAGAACAATTTCAAGAGATACCTTACTTAACTACTCCTTGTTATCATATTTATTTTGTTAATGACCATTGCAACTCTACTAAAAATAAACGTGATGTCATAATGATATGACTATAAAAGTCCTTAATGTATTTCAGATATCGTATGCTATCTCATATGACTAGAGATTATAATACTGCAGTGGCAGTGCGGCGTGTAAATAGCTGATAGCCTCACCTATAGTCCGTTTTTTAGAATAGAGTTAACTACAAAACAAATATGGCCGATAATAATTGTCAAAGTCACAGTAGTCAATAAGACACTGACATTACACATGTACAGTAAAACCAACTTAACCTTGAAATGAAGAGAGGCGCTGTCGGAAGCATTGGACCAATCATCGAGAGGTAGTAACTGACTGATGAATGGCCACAACGTACTTATGAATGACTTTTTAACATGGCGGCGTTAGTTCCAATTTTTGCCATTTCAGAGATAAGTTTGTGGCAATTATCGAAAAAAATGTCAAACATGTCAAGTTCTTGTTGAAATGCATGTTGAAATTATTTACCTGTGAAAAGTGAAGTTGATAGATTTGCACAATGTATGAAATTTATTCATTATTATTGTAATTTAAAATCAGTTTTTGGTGTAAAACACAGGGCGATATACCGAGTGAACCGATTGAATTGTTTGTAAGTTGTTTCACGCGTGTAACATTTTGGAAAGATGTTTCGGAAACTCAGTGATTTGTTTTGTAGTTAACTCTATTCTAAAAAAACGGACTGTACGTGTACCTACATGCGTAGGTACTAAAAATATATTGCTTACATCTATAAAAAATGGCCACACAATAGGGAATGCCTCATATTAAAAACTGTACTATTCCAATACATACGTACATTTTATCTATACCTAATTAGTTAATCCGGCAGACATTGTCCTGCAACATATAGTACGTACCTATAGGCATATTGTTTATATATATCTCAAGAAGATGATATCTCCTAAGACATTCATTAAATTATAGATAGATATTATTATGATGTAAATTGTAAAGGATTTTAAATATAATGTGCATGAAATGCAGTTATCTGACGTATTTAAATCGATAAGGATTAGGTACCGGAGGAGGATACGTTACCCGTCTAAATAGCATTCAATAGATAACACTTATAATTAAAAATATTCATTATTAGCTTTGAGAGTAAAAATTATGAAGAATCAAGAAAACATGATGTTCTCGGAGCTAAAATGAATCCCTGAAACCTCGCGGGCTCGCGCATTCTAGGTTCTCAAACTGCCGTTATACCAAAATTCATCTTAATCTAAATTAATTAATTTAACGGATTAAACGTAACAACAGGCAGACTTACTTACGCATTTAGGCTTACAGATACGCCTAAATACAAAGTTTTATAAATTTCTTTTTGACAATGACGAACTTCTATACAAATTATTTTGGATAAGTAGTATTTTGACATTGTTTGTGTTTCACGCAACAATAACTGTTAACCAATGATATATTTTACTACATGTAATTAATTATTAAATAAATTTATCGCATCATGTTATTTTGATTTAAACGTCGAATGACATTTTTTCTTAAGTAGCTCTTTTTCCTCAGTACCAGTCAAAACTTGTGTGCAGGTACCAGTATCAATATGTTTTAGTTATGTCCATTTAATCTTTTTATAGGAAATGGAAGTTATGGACGACGATGAAGAACATTCAAACGACGGTAGTCTTGAAATCTTCACCCCACTTAATAAGATTTTAGATAATTGCTTCGCTAATTATGCAGAAAAATTTAACGTAATACATGTTAACGCCCAGAGCATTAAAAATAAATATGATGCGATGTTAAAGATTGCCAAATGTTCACACATACATGCAATTCTCGTTTCGGAATCTTTTCTCAAACCATGTGATCCAGTGATGGATTTTTCACTTCCCGGGTTTTCTTTGGTCCGTTGTGACCGCACGGACCGGTCGGGCGGAGGGGTAGCAATATATCTTCGCTCCCACATCCATTATACCGTTACAAGCAAGACATCGCAGGACCTGCCTATGAGCGAAACTGAGCATCTCTTCTTAAAAGTACGTCTCCCTCGTATCGAATTACTACTGGGAGTTTTTTACAGCCCAAATCGTTCCACAAATTATTTTATCTACTTGAAAACAATACTAAAAGAAATGGGACTTAATTTCGACCACATTATTATTATGGGAGATTTTAATACAAATTTAGAGAACGACGACATCAGATCACGTAGGCTAAAAGAATTGGTCGATAGTGCGAATCTCCATCTTCTAGATCTTAAACCTACACACCATGCTCCTAATAGTAAACCATCTCTGCTAGATCTGATCATTGTTTCGATGGAAGATCGCGTTTCAATGTATGATCAGTTCCTTGCTCAAGAGTTTTTATATCATCATATCTTAATTTTATCTTATGAAATTGGTTTTGTAATGAAAAGGTCAAATGTTCTCCAAAATTTAAATGAAAACAACAACGAACAATTAACAAAGCCAGGAGATGCCGCTGCTACCATCGACAGATCTGTAATGAAAGGATCTCACAAGGTTGACCAACAGGTAACTATTAGAATACTTATTCACAGCTACTGATAACACTAGGAATAATGATATACCTATCCTACTTCCTACTAATATTATAAATGCGAAAGTTTGTAAAGATGTATGTGTGTGTGTGTGGGTTTGTTACTCTTTCACGCAAAAACTACTGAACGGATTTTCATGAAACTTTGCAGTAATATAGCTTAGACATCGGAATAACATAATTTGTTAAAATATATAGAGATTTTAGAAGGGGCTGGTTTCCCGAAGCGAAGCGAGGGCGGATTTACTAGTATTATATAATGGTATACATATAATTATATTAAATCATATTCTTATTTCTAGCATTAGTAGGAGAGCTGGCACCAATTTTGGGTAGGTATTTGAGGCAAGCTGAAAACTTGTCATATAGCTCTGCTATCAAACCCCAACACAGTACTTAGGTAGTAATAAAAAAAAAGTTTCGTGGCCGCCTAAAGCCCCGCTTATTACCGAAAATGACATTATTTACATGATCGTTACTATAGTTACTATCGTCAGTGCTGATGCCATAAAAATGGAAACTTTAACGCCCTCATGACAGGTTCAGGTACTATATTTCTGGTCAAGCATACTTAGCATTTAGGTATTTATTTCAGCGCGCGTTGTATTTATTCACGGTATCTCCTAAATCCTATATTTAAATAACGTGGTGCAAAGGAAGAATATAATATTAGGTATACATAAAACGTTTAACGTGACTGACGTACCTATTAAATCTATCAGGATTAATACTGAGCTCGTCTAAACAACTTTCCAATTGCCGCAATGAAAGTGACCATTTATTTATAACTTAGAATGGATACAGTGAGCCATCTTTAAAAGATAGACTAGCAGACTTTATTATAGACCTAGAAAAGAGGAATATTTCACCCATACATTGTTTTGTTTTAAGTAGGTATCTCTAAGAAATTAGGCAGTGTCATCGCTGAAAGCACCCAGGCGGCGTAAATGTTTCCAACATTCTTAAGAATTATCCCTATGTTTAAATCAATTTATACAAAATAAAAAAATATACTAAATATACTTACTTCCTTACTAATATTATAAACGTGAAAGTGTGTTTGTTTGTTTGTTTGTTTGTGACTCTTTCACGTCGCAACATGGCTATTATATGGTATCAGAATCCGTCCTGTCTTCACTCACGGCTAACATAGCCGTGGGGATTCAGTTTCGGGGCCGGTGGCCCCCTGACTGAGGTGTCTGCCGCGGTCCGTAACAACGGACCGGTCGTTGGGTTGGGACCCTGTATGGGTCCTCGAAGATTGTCCAGATGGTGATGTGGAGTATGGGTGTTTAGTCCGGGGAGTCATGATGATTTTCACGCCGCCCGGTCGATCAGGCCCTACACATAAACCATACCATATAATAGCCATGTTGCGACGTGAAAGAGTCACAAACAAACAAACAAACACACTTTCACATTTATAATATTAGTAAGGATTCGGAATTTCCCCTCTGGGGTATTTCCAAAAAAAGCTAAATTTGATAGCTACCGTATGCTAACCTATAAAAAAGAATGCCGAAATGAATTATCTATAGTTCAATCAAATAATCAGAAAGCTTAATTACCAAATACCAGAGAAAAAGATCGCGGGGTAATTCCGATAATTCACAACACAATGAAAAAAGTAGTCGCCTCAGAAAAATCAATTTTACACACACACGATCGGCACAAACTTCATGAAATGAATGACGAGAGTTAGAAAAGTAAGATGGCATCAAGATTAATGTTGCCAGAGTAAAAAATGTTTCCTATTTTAGTAGTTATTGGTTATTTTCGGAATATTCCCATTTTCGCCTTTACCCCAATAAACCTTAGGTAGGTACCTACCATCTATTGAATATAAAAATAATTATCAAAATCAGTTCAATCACTAAAAATCTATGAGGTTAACAAACACAAAATTGATAATCTGTTTGACCAGTTCGCAAATGATTATATTGATTATAATATGAAAAAATTTTTGGTACAAAGAAAATACTAGGTCTCTCGCCAAGCCGTGTGGCGGCTAGCTCAAGCAAGAGGGTGGTAGGTAGTTAGCCCTATCTACAAGCAAAGGGCGACTTCTATGCCACCATAATAAGTACCACGGCCGTATTTTATTATAATAATTGTGCAGTTCAACATGATTACAATACTACTATGTGACTCGAGGACTTACTTACTTAGGAAAAGTCTCTTAAATTTCTAGCTCATACTTAAGTAGAATCAAATTTTGTATTAAATAATTAATTGATTTTAAATTGAGAATGACTAATAGTAACCAATAATATGCAGTGATATGATATAGGTGTACATACTAATAGTGATATGATATAGATGTACATAGTGATATAGTAATATACAGTGATATGTTATAGGTGTAAATACTAATGTGTTTTATTTTCATTTCTAGATTGACGATTGTCTTATATCAGATGACAGTGATTATGGCATAGATGCCCCTCCTAACGATCCTTCGAAGGAGAACTCTGTTAAAAAAGCTGGTAAGGAAGAAATGCCTTCAACTTCAGCACAAAAAAAGGAAGTGACTTTTGCTTTTGAGAGACAAGATTCTAAAAGAGCGCGAATTGAAGAAAACCATTCAAATTTTGCACAAAATCAACGTTCTCCTTTAATAAATACACCTATTAAAATTGTAGGAAATAATGAAAAACCTACAACTTCGGCACAAGCGCAACCTTCTGCTCTGGATAAACAAGATCCTGAAAACGCAACGAATAAAGACAAATCTACGACTTTAGGGCAGGCGCAACGTAATGTTTTAAAAAAACAACTTTTAAAGAAAGCAGGAAATCAAAATCCAAATACCGCAGCACAAGCACAATTTTCTATTTTTGCAAAACAACTCCCTAGAAGCGAAAGAAATGAAGAAATTCCAAGTACTTCTACACAAACTCAACCTATTGAGAAACATGATTCTGAAAAGCCGAGGAGTGGAGAAAACTCAACAACTAAAACACACGACCGTCCTTCTAATTTTGAAGAACAACCACCGCACAAGGTAAAGCTTGAAAAAGTAGATTCAAATCCAGGGGCTTACATGAATGAATTACAAGACGAATATAGGGTGTGGGCAGCTGCTTGCGCTACAGACCTCGCGAATATGCGCCCTGACCAACGGATTTATGCTAAAAAAGCGATTGCTGAAATCATTATGGAAGGTCAATTAGGGCTGCTACACCGTAATGCGTTGAAAATTAACTCGGAACAAAACTAGCCATCAACAGGTTTTAAGTGAATTAGTTTCAACGATCAGCCCGACAGACTCTCATCATCGCCAACGCAGTCTATAGCTGAGTCGCCGAGAACATGGAATTGCTACTCCCCACTAAGGCTGCGTCCACAGTAGGCAAACTGTTTGCCGCCGACTGATTTAGCTGCGTATCGGTTTAGTACGCACTTCACATATTTGAAATGGAGTGTTCACAGTTTGCTAGTTTTGCGCTCACTCTTCGCAGTTTGCAGCGTTACGCGCGCCGACTACCTCAGTGAGCGGCAGACAGTAGCAGAGCTCAGAACAGTATGCTTGAGACGTCTGCAAATTGATCTGAGTTCGCAGCTGACTCGAATTTCTTTGCGGCTCACTTAGTCGGCGGGAACAGTTTGCCTACTGTGGACGCAGCCTTAAAACAAATTCATTACCTGTGCTCATAGCATATTTAGCTTGTAAGCAATATTTCCTTAAGGCATTTTAAATTCCCGCCGTCAATCTACAATGTACCTCAATCGCAGGGGCGGACAGCTGGCATTTTTGTGTGATGCCATTAAACGAATTCTTTATCGAACGAGTATAAATATCCATTTCTCGTCTAGCTATCCATTTAATGCTATATTTATGCTTCATTTAAGTTGCCAAAATTCTTTTGCGTTATGCATAGAGCAAGAATTTCACATGTAATAGGTACATACTTGTTAAGTTTTTTTAAATCAAAAACTGGTAATGTAAATGTTTGTAAATACCAGTCCTTGTATCCTTATTATATCAACAATTGTAAAGAATTTGTAATAAAGTTAACCTTTTTAATTATTTGTAATTTTTTGAGTGGCTGCAACCCATAAATGGCTCTACTCCACCACGCTGCCCCAGTGCAGATTGTTGGAGGGGTTGGTGGCCAACCCAAGTAGCGGAAGTTTTCATGTCGCTCGAAGACCTCCGACGATAGCTTTCTATCGATAACATCTGGGACCGACGGCTTTACGTGCCCTCCGAAGCACGGAAGCGCTCAAGGAATTTAGCCACTAGCGGTCACCCATCCGACTACCGGCCGCGCCCGTTGTTGCTTTACTTTGTCGATCGCTTGGGATTGACGCAAGCCGCCGGGCTATGAGCGGGAATCTTTTAGTGGTGTAGTTTTACCTCAATGTATGAAAGCGAATAGTTAGTAATTAACTATGCAACGGGGCCCCAAACTGTGCCCAAGGGCCTCGACATGCTCTATGACAGCGTTGCTTTTTAACCGACTTCAAACAAAGGTTCTCAATTCGATTGTATACATGCTTTTTATGTGTGGTCAGAGTTTTTTTCGTCATTTATAAGCCGATTTTAATATTTTTTCTGTTGGAATGTAGATATCCTAAGAGTGGTCCCATATTAAGAACATTAGGGTCTGATGATGGTATCCTAGAGAAATAGACGGCAACTTTCGAAAATTGTAGCGACGACTAGTGTGTCTGCTAATGTTTTTATAAAGTATATTTAAGGACTATGATTTAATGAAGGTCTGGAGTCGATCTGATGACGGGGCTGATAGAAACGCGAGTGCTTTCCTCCATGATTTACAGCTACCTTGTGTTTGGGCTTAACAAAGTATTGAAGAGAACTTTACATCCAGGTGGATCGAATTGAGCGATCTGGCGGTTAGTTTTTGAGTTATCTCTGATCCATCTGGCGATTAGTTCTCGAGTGTTCTCTGCTTGTCGTTGAAGTCGGTAACTATTAGCAATGGCTTACCTTCAACCTCGACATCGAGCTGGTCGGCGGGCTCCACGGGCAGGTACTCGGGGAGCTTCGCCCCGGCGAGGGTGATGGCGCGGCCGCGCGCGCGCACCGTCAGGTTGGCCGCCGGCAGCCCCGCCCAGCGCGCCAGCCCCTCCAGCGCCACCAGCGTGTCCTGGTGACAGTGAGGGTAAAAGCGTGTGAATTCGCCGCTAGAGGTGCTAGTGTAGAGTGAGGTCTGGCTGTCAGTGCCACAAACTTATCTGACCCGGTAAGAAGGGCGCTACTGTCTTTGTCTTTGTCTGACAACAGTTTAACATTTGCATTAGTTCCAATTTTGGCCACCGGGTCAGATAAGTGTGTGGCACTGCCACTTCTCAATTGTCTGAATGTCACTTGTCACTGTTTATGTATGGGCGGTCTTTGACAGCAGGACCTCACTCGCCAGTGGCGCCAACTGGTGAGCACAAAAACGGCGACTCTCATTGGCTTAGAATCTTCAGAGTCTACTTTGGCAAAGGGATATTCCAGCCGAGACCAGCGTGTCCTGCCGACCACTTGGCTTAGAGTCTACAGACTTTGGGGCAAAGGGATATTCCATCCGAGATGACAAGCGTTATCTGTTAACCTAACCTTTCACTTTTAACCACTATTTTCTCTTTCCTTGCCTTTCTATCTTGGCTGTCAATAACTGATCAGTGATGCTTTTGATGTTCCTTGTTTCCATGGACAACAGTGATCACTTACCACTAGGTAGCAGTCTGCTTTTTGTTTGGTATGAAAATAAAGTAAACACGGTGTAAATGTAATTTTTCAACGCTTCCACTAAATTGAATCGGAGTGGCGTTCGAGTGGAGATTTGCGTTGATTTGGAGAAGAGTTATAGTGGAGTTGGAGTAGACATGAAGTGGATTTGGAATGAAGTACGACTTGATTTAGAGTTGAGTAGGAGTGGAGTTGAAGTAGAGTTGGAGTAAAGTTTGAGTGGTGTTTGAGTGGAGTAAGAGTGGAGTAAAAGCGGAGTAAGAGTGGAGTAAGAGTGTAGTAAGAGTGTAGTAAGAGAGGAGTAAGAGTGGAGTTGGAGTGGAGTAAGAGTGAAGCAAGAGTGCAGTTGGAGTGAAGCTGGAGGAGAGTTGGATTACAGTTGGAACACAACCGAGTCAAGCACCGACCTGCGTAGCGACGAAGCCGCCGGTGGGCGAGCGCTGCGTGTGCAGCCAGAGCGCGGCGGCGCGAATTGGAGTGGAGTTGGAGTGAAGCTGGAGGAGAGTTGGAGAGGAGTTGCACGGGAGTTGGATTGGAGTTGGAACACAACTGATTCGCGCAGCGGAGGGCACCGACCTGCGTAGCGATGAAGCCGCCGGTGGGTCCGCGCTGCGTGTGCAGCCAGAGCGCGGCGGCGCGCGCGGCGTGTGCGCAGTGCGCGCGCAGCCCGCCGCCGCACTCCGCCAGCGCCAGCAGCGCGTAGCCCGTCGCCTCGATCGACGACGACAGGGTCGCTGCAGACCACACACCGCGTTGCATTCTCACATTTATTTATTTAGCACTTTATTGTTTGCTCAGACCAATAAACTATAGACGGCGCGCCGTCAACGAAAGCATGAAGCCGGCAAAAGTCAGCCGAAAGGCCGAAAGCACACATCGAAACCAATAGAATGCCCTATGTTTATAGTTTGAACTAGAACAAATTTAAACTTTATTTTTTGGAACACAAAGCTTCATTCATTTTTTATGATTTAGAACACAAAAATCCTTTCAGAGTGAGTGCCGCCGTGTGTATTACAAGGCTAGGCTGACTTTTTGCTGGCTTCACACTTTTGTTCACGGCACGCTGTCTATAGTTTATTGGTCTGAGGTTTGTACACAAAAAAAATACAAAATACATAAAAGAAAGCACAAGAAAGTAACACAAACAATGGGCGGCCTTATCGCTTTAAAGTGATTTCTTCTAGGGAAACCAAAAGATGAATAAGACAACACTGGAAGCAAACAATTTTAAATTAAATTATTAGGCGTTCGCGTAAATAAGATCCCACCTACACAGTTTCACCTGTTTACTAATGAAGTAAGACAAAAATTTTAGTTTCAATTTTCAATAATAACGATATTAAAAATTAATAGATATTCAAACGTTATCTTAAACTTCATTAGTTCCTATATAAGTAGGAGCTGACATACGAAGTGGGATCTTATTTCTTATTCTTGTCGACCGGTTTTATAGTACTGAGTCAAAGTCTAATATTGTTACTGTTTGAATATTCATATCAACTGGCCCAAACACAAAGAACACAAAGTTAACCGTAACGCGAATGACTTAAATAACTATGTATTTGTTAAATATTTATTAAGGGATTTTTACTATAACATCCAAATACATACCTTATTTTTTTCAAATTTTAAAAAAGGAACTTTTTCTCATTTCCCATGAAATAAACTCTTTCTTGCTGCAGTCACAATGGAGAAAGAATCCTTACCGCCCTCCCACCAGACGTAGTCCCCGCTGTGCTGGGCCATCTTGAGGAGTTCCACCAGGTAGCGCGTCTCCTCATCGTCTTCTAGGGTTCTCTTCTCCAGCAGCGCCGCTTCGTTCGTTCTTCTCAACTCTTCCTCGTATCTGGAACATTTTTTTTTCATACAACCCAATAAAAATTCAAATAGAGTGCGTCAAATCTGATCAATAGATATTTTCTTATGGTTTCCAATGGTCTCGCTGCTAAGAACACATTACACTTCGATAGGTATTCGGGGGTGTCGAGCGCGTCCAGCTTTTTTTAATTATGGAATTAAGGTAGTAAATGAGCAGGCAATACCACACTTTCGCTGTGACCACAACAGCGGAAGTATGTGGTTTGACAACTGTGACCGACTCAGAAGAAGTCCCGTCCTAATTCGGGCACATATGCATTGCTACCCTTGAGGACTGAGATGGTCACCTCTAAAAAAGGGGAAACGAATGTTTCTAAACTGTGAGCGAACTCCACGACCGATCATGGAACGCTCATCGCACACCAAAACCAGAGCCTTAGGGTTGCAACTTCACTGACCTGGCGATAGTGACGGACGCGTGGAACGCTCGTCGCACGCCATTTCAACACCAGAGCCTACGCTCGATTCACACATATCATTGTCAGCACACAGCACAGACACTGCACTGACAATGCCGAGAATGTATGAAAGATTTACCGGAACTGTGACGGAACGGTGACTTCACTGATATATTGTGTGAACCTTCCGTTAGGGTTGCAACTTCACTGACCTGGCGATAGTGACGATCGCGTAGGTGACGAGCGCGTGCGCATACGGGCGGGCTTGGGGCGCTGGGGGCGCGGCGCGCAGACAGGCGCGCGCGTCGGCCAGCGCGGCGGGCGACACGCGCGCGCCGCCCGCCAGCAGCGCCGCCACCACGTACGCCGTCAGCGCCACGCGCGCCTCGCCCTCCTCGCCCAGACCGCCCTGTCAAAAACAACTTTATTACCGCCGCTCACGGGTCAATTTAGGTCGTCAACATCGTCATCTCAATCTATCATAGCCCATTGCGCACGGGTCTTTTTTCAGAACGAGAAGGTTAAGGATATAGTGTACAACGCTAGCCAAGTACGAATTGGAGGACTTCACCCCGCTGATCACCCAAAACCAATCATTACCGCCGCTCATGGGTCAACCGCCCTGACCGGCTAAAACCAACTTTAGTACCTGTGCTCACCGGTCAATTTAGGTCGTCAACATCCTCATCTCAATCCGTCATAGCCCACTACTGAGCACGGCTCTCACGGCTCAATTTACATCATGATCATCATCCCAATCCATCATAGCACACTATTGAGCACGGGTCTCTCCTGAAAACGAGAAGGATAACGCCATAGTTCCCCACGCTGGCCAAGTGCGGATTATCGGACTTCACACTCCTTTAAGTTATTGCGAACTCTCCGGCATGCAGGTTTCCTCACGATGTTTTCCTTCACCGTTTGTAGCAAGTGACAATTAAATGCTTAAAACGCCCATAACTCCGAAAAGTTAGAAGTGCGTTCCCTGGGATTCGAACCCGGACCCTTCGAATAGGAGGAGGGAATTCTTAACCATTAGGCTGTCAGGAGCTTTTGCAAAATTTATTAAATTCAAAAATCATGAAATTCATATGACGTAATGTAGTCCGTTGGGTGAGAAGTCATCAGTAGGTCTAGCAAAGAAGCAGTATGGGTCTCAACGTCAGGGACTCTGGTGAAGCCAGTAACTACTTGAATGAGACTCGTGTCTACGCGTGGCTCTATAGGTCCTATAGCGGAGACGCGGAGACGACTCGACTATTTGAAGACGTCCAAAGATCGGCTGACAGAGTTTTGGAGCAGTATCCCTCGGCAGAGTTGGTGATTTTGGGGGACTTTAACGCCCACCACACCGACTGGTTGGGTGTACGTATTTACAAATAGCTAGATGAAATAAGCTTGGCATGGTTACCGTGAGGTCTCGGTGGAAGAGCTGTCCGTGGTTGCGGAAGCAGCCGTTCTCCATGTGCTGCGCGCGCAGCCAGCGCTCGGCGCGCGCCAGCGCCGGCGGCTCCGCGCGGCCCGGCCACACCGCCTGCACCACACATAGTTTCAATCAGCCAAAGGGGTTATAAGTTTTTGACGTGACAACGTTACGTCTTATAATTCGATATAGCCGGCTGCACGCACGAAAAACATGACGTTCATGCGGCGTTATCTGACGTCATGCGGCGTTACCGTTACCTCGCTCTGAGGCGTCCCATGTAAAGCTTGAAGTGCAAGCGAGAGCGCGGAACGAGCGACAAAGAAGCATAATCGGCCTTTGCGTTCGAAGATATTTTGGTAATGTATCCAATTATTACTTTGTTATTGACTTCTGGGACTATTTATAAATTTTAAATGTTACCTTTTTTAATGTTTCCTGTATTCCTTCTTTATTTTTATTGATAAATTTCTGTAACTTTAAATACGATTTCATGACGTTTGTTTACTTTGATGACATTATTTGTCAATCATTCCATCAGTATTTTCTTAAGACGTTGTCACGTTCAACTATCGTCAGTAAACCGACTTTACAACCAGTTTTTTTTTATGGAATTAAGATAGCAAACGAGCATGCAGCACCACCTTCCGCTGCCGGCTGCCGCCCATGACAACTGTGACCGACCCAGAACTAGACTCGATGAGTCGTTCTAATTCGGTCAAGCTGGCAGCAGCCCTGGGCGAGCTATAGACGGGTACCTGGTATGCGCGGCGCATGTACCGCAGGCAGAAGGCCGTCAGCCAGGTGGAGGGCTGCGCGTCGCGCGCGCCGAACGCGCTGAACCCGCCCGACGGGTGCGCGTACTGCAGCTGCCGCGTCAGCCCTGCGACACACCGCACACTTAAACATGCAGACCCAACATAATATGGGAGGCAAAAGCGTACGAACGACTATATAAGAATACTGCACACATTTACAATCACCATAGAAAACAATCGTGGTATACAAATGTTGTCTATGGTCCTAACATACTAAAGTTAAGCTTCTTGGAGCTAATGAAAATAGCGGTCTTGCTTCATCCTCATTTTGTCTCTGTGCGGGTTGACAGCAGGCAGCAGTCGTTAAACCATGTTGGAGGCTTTCGGGTGGCTTAAAAACTTCCGATACTGGGTTTCTAGTAACCCGCACTGTAGCCGCATGGTGGAGTATGTTCTAGGCCTCCTCAGTAATGAGGAGAGACCCGTGCTCAGTAGTGGGCCATTAGTGGATTGTAGCTTAGCTTTTTTTTTAGCGCCACAGCCGGGGGTGGCTGTGGTCATTTTGCGGGGACGGTAAGCGAGTGGGTGGCGGTACCGCGGGCGACGTGGTCGGTAGCGGCGGCGGCGGCGGCGGGCGGCAGCAGCGCGCGCGCCAGCAGCGCCGTGGCCAGCCGCGCCATGTTCTGCTCGCCGCAGCCGCGCGGCAGCGACACCAGCGCGTCCGCGTCCTGCACACACCACACACACACTAGCGATGGCTCCCAGTATCCATACTAATATTATAAATGTGAAAGTGTGTTTGTTTGTTTGTGGCTCTTTCACGTCGCAACATGGCTATTATATGGTATGGTTTATGTGTGTAGAGATAGTTGGGAGGGTGGAGAGGGTCGTAGGCTACTTTTTACTGCGGAAAATCATCTCATTCCCATGGGAAGATCGATGTTTTGTTAGTTGCTATTTAGTTCCGTATGCTGTTAATAGATGGCGTTAGTATAATTCATTTGCAAGTTCTGAATCACAAGTGTTATAGACTAAGTTCCAGTATAACATATAGGCTACTTTTTATCCCGAGAATCCTACGGGAGCGGGACCTACGCGGCTGTTACCTACGGGTCCCGAAGCGAAGCGAGGGCGGTTCTCTAGTTTGTTATAAAACAAACTATATCGTCTGTACTGCACGGTACACCAATGCAATGAAAGATGTTAACTGCACTAGATGCTGTTTTATTTTTCTAATTTTAATGATATTCTAATTATTGATAGATGATCAACTGATAATGAGAACACTGTTGCATTTGCACTGTATTGTACGGAAACCGTACATAATTCATTTTCGTTCATCAACTAGTCACTTCGTGTTCACTTGCATTCATTTCGACGATCTACGTTAACTCCGTCGTTTATTTATTAAGTAGACGCCCTCGCTTTGCTTTCGGAGACTTGTTGCTCCGCTCCATTTGGTCATAGCGCGATGCAATATAGCCTCCCTCAATAAACGGACTATTCAAGACAAAAAGAATTTTTCAAATCGGACTTGTAGTTCCTGCGATTAGCACGTTGAAACAAACAAACTCTTCAGCTTTATATTACACACTAGCTTTCGCCAGCGGCTTCGCCCACGTGAAATTCGTTTAAACTTCAACCCTCTATTTCACCCACTTTGGGGATGGATTTTGAAAAATCCTCTCTTAGTGCTCCCCTACACTCCCCAAGGAACATACATGCCAAATTTCAGCTTTTTCCATTCAGTAGTTTCGGCTGTGCGTTGCCTGTCAGTCACTCAGTAACGCAAGAGTTTTATATATACACAGATATATAGTAGAGAAGTAGACGTATAGATTATGACAGTAAAAACCGCGGTAGTAAAACTCGCAAGGCATACGCACCGCGAGCAGCGGCCCCATGACGTCGCCGGCGGCCCACAGGCGCAGCGTCTCGGTGCCGGGCACGGCGGCGACGCGCGCCCAGCGCCACGACACCGCCGGCGGCGCCGCGCCCTCCGTGCCTGGGACACACAAAATACAGTAATAATAATAACGCTTCACACTCAAAGCTCCACACTAGGATTCCCTGTGTCGTGGGTGCCATGGACAACACACAACACAAGGACACACGCCCAGACCGAGAACGGAAATTTAAACTCATCATTCAAATTGCCGCCTCGCTGGGAATCGAACCCAGGACCCTCGGAACAGCGATCGGCGTGTTAACCATTGCGTCATTCGGGTCGTGTGACTTTGTGACGGCTGTGGCTGTGGCTCTGTGCGGCTGTGGCTCTGTGGCGCTTCTTTTTAGAAGCGCGATCCGGCCAACAGCCAACAGCTCCAATAACAGTGAGCAGGATTCAGCTGAAGCGGTTGTTGGCCGGACCGCGCTTCTAAAAAGAAGCGCCACAGCGCTACAGACGCCGGTGGCTGCAGTCAGTCTGCTGGGACCCTAATTCCTTAATAAGACTAGGGGTCCCCACAAACTGGCCACAGCTACATAATCGCTCACTGTTATTGGAGACGTTGACTGTTGGCCGGAACGCGCTTTTAAAAAGGAGCGTCACAGCGCCACAGCCACCAGTGGTTGTGGCCAGTTTGCGGGGACCCTTACATAGACTAACCGATTAAGGAACAGTTATAATGCAGATTGCAATAGGTCGAGTTGAAATGTGATTATTACTTAGGACAGAAAGTACGAATTAAACCACTGTCAAGGTAACACGCATTATATTTTTTTCAGTTAAACACCTATACAGTCCACGACCTTAATACGTTGAGCACAATAATAATGACGAGTGATATATCTACTACCTAAGCTTACTAAGGTAACAAGACTCACCGCTGGCACACAGCATAATGGACTTGTATTCTTGAACTGGCACGCCCTCTGGATCGATCTGGATCTTGATCAACACCTCGTCGCTGAAACAGTACGTGTCTTAATCGAACACTTCTTTAAAGGCACCATGACATTTGTATACAGTGATCTTTAAAATCGCGTCGAATAGGTAGAATACGCACGAGAATATGTATGTATGTACATCGTAAAAACCCATCGATCTAATAATACTAGATGCACAAACAGCACTCAAAATATATCCCCACCAAAAGAGCGCTCAAATCTGAATCACAAAAAAATATATGTAAAAGGGGACACAAAATACCACCAAAGTATGGCATTGTGTATCTAGTATTATTAGATCGATGTAAAGACCCTAGTATTTAAAGCAAATAGAAATGTAATAGATTGCCCGAGACACTCACCCATGAAGCAAATATAGAGAGGAGACGTTGTATGAAGATTTTCCTAAGAAAGAACGCGTGACACTTTGCGGGGCGATGGGGCGTTAGATCCCGCCCACTTCCTTATTTTCCATCTAACGGTCAATAGCAAAACTACTCGCTTCGTTCTATATCGATTTTACTATGTAGTTTAACTATCTCACACTAGATGTCAACAAATGTAGGATATAACAGGGACGTACTCAAAATATAAGAATACCTAGTGTAGCCATCTAATGTTGAGTAGACAGCACTTCATCCTTTTCTTTGAAAATGTGAACGTCCATAACACTGTGCACAGGACGGGCGCCGACGGCAGACTGACTTTAGGCCACGCCCACTGTGATGACGTCAGGAGCTAGTTGAGTCACAGTGCACAGTTGCTTAGGCCGTCTCCTCTCTATATTTGCTTCATGCACTCACCTGACGGGCGCGCCGTCGGTGCGGTTGCGGGCTTGGGCGCGCACGCGCACGCGCGCCTCGCCGGGCACGCGCGCGCGCAGCTCGAGCCGGCGCGCGGCGGCCGCGCGGCCCGCCACGCACGCGCGCTCCTCCGCGCCGCCGCCCTCCACGTGCGGGTCCGTCAGGATCTGGATGTCCACCTGCGGGTGCAGTGTAATCAAGATTACAGATTACGATTACGCTCGCTGGGGTATTTCCGAGCGTCCGAGGTACCTAATTGTTATCTGTAATCATGATTACATTTTAATCAACCCTGAGAAGGTATAACAATTTGGCAATGCTTCGATGGGACTGCTTAAGATGATTCTCTGCTTTGTTTTTGTTTTGATTCCCTCGTAAATGCCACGTAAATTTGGTATCTGTGAATGGGGTATATAGCAGATTAGCGGAGAGAATTTAAAATGCCGAAAGTACATTTAAGTCACTCTTTAAATTGAACTTTGAGCGCAGGTAATAAATTTTGTTTTTCGCAGTGGGAGGCAATTCTGTATTTCCGATGATCCAGGTAAAAGTAGTGCTACTGATGGAAACCTGCATACGCAAGCAACGCACACATATTTACGGACAAAAATTGTTCAGTAGTGTTTCAAAGTGGTTCTATATTTGGTGTCCGCGAACGGTGTGTAGGCATCCGTCGGTCGTGCAGTAACGGAGCTGTATGTATACTAGTGTATGTGGTACTCACGCAGAGCGTGGTGTAGAGGTAGTTGAAGAGGCGGTAGCGCAGCACGGAGCGCTCGCCGCGCCGCAGCCGCCGCGGCCGTGTTTTTATATTATAATATAGGTACACTATATTATGTGAACAGTGTGTATGTCGGTTGGTCGTGCAATGTATGGAGTGACATGTGTAGCAGGGTAAGGATAAGGTGTGCGGTACTCACGCAGAGCGTGGTGTAGAGGTAGTTGAAGAGGCGGTAGCGCAGCACGGAGCGCTCGCCGCGCCGCAGCCGCCGCGGCCGTGTTTTTATATTATAATATAGGTACACTATATTATGTGAACAGTGTGTATGTCGGTTGGTCGTGCAATGTATGGAGTGACATGTGTAGCAGGGTAAGGATAAGGTGTGCGGTACTCACGCAGAGCGTGGTGTAGAGGTAGTTGAAGAGGCGGTAGCGCAGCACGGAGCGCTCG
This sequence comes from Hesperia comma, assembly GCA_905404135.1. Lineage (NCBI taxonomy): Eukaryota > Metazoa > Arthropoda > Insecta > Lepidoptera > Hesperiidae > Hesperia > Hesperia comma. The sequence continues at coordinate 1,170,518 of FR990031.1, forward strand.
CCGCGCCGCAGCCGCCGCGGCCGTGTTTTTATATTATAATATAGGTACACTATATTATGTGAACAGTGTGTATGTCGGTTGGTCGTGCAATGTATGGAGTGACATGTGTAGCAGGGTAAGGATAAGGTGTGCGGTACTCACGCAGAGCGTGGTGTAGAGGTAGTTGAAGAGGCGGTAGCGCAGCACGGAGCGCTCGCCGCGCCGCAGCCGCCGCGGCCGTGTTTTTATATTATAATATAGGTACACTATATTATGTGAACAGTGTGTATGTCGGTTGGTCGTGCAATGTATGGAGTGACATGTGTAGCAGGGTAAGGATAAGGTGTGCGGTACTCACGCAGAGCGTGGTGTAGAGGTAGTTGAAGAGGCGGTAGCGCAGCACGGAGCGCTCGCCGCGCCGCAGCCGCCGCGGCCGTGTTTTTATATTATAATATAGGTACACTATATTATGTGAACAGTGTGTATGTCGGTTGGTCGTGCAATGTATGGAGTGACATGTGTAGCAGGGTAAGGATAAGGTGTGCGGTACTCACGCAGAGCGTGGTGTAGAGGTAGTTGAAGAGGCGGTAGCGCAGCACGGAGCGCTCGCCGCGCCGCAGCCGCCGCGGCCCGTCCGCGTGGATGAAGAAGTCGCGGAACACCTGCCAACATACACCATACACCATGCACCATCCTCAATATATTTGTACAACACGAAAGAGTACTGAGTGATTGACTGACAGACAACGTACAGCAGATACTACTGAACGCGAGCTGAAATTTGGTAGGTAATCATTTGGTATGTGTATGTTCCTCGGGAATTGTTACGGAACACTAATTGAGGATTTTATCAAGATGAGTTTTCATATGTGGGTCTTGGTGTGACTTTATTTTGGGTTAGGTTGTCCATGACACGAACGACACATTTGGCTTTGAATAAAAAAAGAATTATCAAAATCTGTTCACCCAGTCCAAAGTTATGAGGTAACACACAAAATATAAAAATACAAATTAATGCAATCGAATTGAGAACCCCCTTCTTTCTTGTCTATCAAAAAAGACAAACTGCAACGTTTGTTATTTGGCTATAGGGAAATCTCCCGCCAGGCGAGATGACATGCCTGGGGGGCGGCCGAGGCCCCGAGTGAATGTACTCGAGGCGTGATATTATATGCCGGCGATGCACTAATCTTCGATAGCGCGTTTAAGGCTTCGGTGACGTCACCGTGTGACGTGTGCGCGTGCGCGTGTCGCCACACTTATATGATAGCCGGTTAAACGCTACCTGCAGCACGGCGGGCTGCGCGATGGCCAGGCCGGCGCGCGACAGGCAGTAGGCGCTGGCCTCGTACCGCGTGATGGCGTCGGGGGCCCTTGCTGACACCGCCGCCGACCCGTTGCTGCCCACCGCCACCAGCCGCCACAGCCACGCCTGCACCGGTTACGTGAATGTGTATTGCCAGAGTAAGGGCGCATTCAAGTAGAACGCTGGTTACCGACGCCGATCTGTCAGTGCTTATCGGCGCTTATCGGCGCAGGTAGTCTCTATACTTTGTGCCGAACCAGCGCCGATAAGCGCCGACAAGTTCCGACCTGAGGTTATGTCAACGGACCAGTACCGATAAGACCTGGCAGATCGGCGCCGGTAACAAGCGTTCTACTTGAATACGCCCTAAGGTTTCCCGGAAACTAGCCACAGCCACCGACCATCGATGGTTGTGGCGTTGTGGCGCTTCTTTTAGCGCACCAACAGCTCCAATAACAGTGAGCGGGTTATGCAGCCGACGCGGCTGTCGGCCGGAACGCGCATCTAAAAAGAAGCTTCACAGCGACATACAGCTGGTGGAGGAGCCAGTTTGTGGGGACCCTAAAGTAAGAAGAATAGTTTAGCTAAGGCAGGGCTCCCCGCCCGCGCCGGCCGCGCGCACCAGCCCGCACGTGGCTAACACATGGTCAATATCTTCCACCCACTAAGGGAGCGAGCATAGACCATTCTACCGGGTACACTAGACACGTTACCTCAGAGAAGTCGGTCCGCACAGCGTACACGTCGTCGGCGAGCAGCGCGGCGGGCGGTGCGGGCGCGGACGAGGGGGAGGGGGGTGCAGGGGAGGGGCAGGGCTCCCCGCCCGCGCCGGCCGCGCGCACGCCGCCCGCCGCCAGCCAGCCGCGCAGCAGCCCCGGCCCGCTCGCCGGCAGCGAGGGCTCGTCCATCGCTGGAGGTAGAGTAGTTACGGATTATGTATACTTCTGGAGACTGGAGACAAGGAACTGCCGTGAGAAGAGAGAAAGGGTTGTTCAAGGTTCTTGAAAGGGGCATTTTCGTCACACCTAAAAGTACATGAATAAAAAATTTTGTATCAGATATCCAGGTTTTTGCAGAAGTTTGAAGTTTGCGTGTAGACATTAAGCGTTTTGGAGCGCGCGTTTTGTTAATGCGCGCTTTGAGAGTAAAGACATCGTCAGAGATCTGAGTGGGTAAACATTTCACGTTGACAAAGTTCAGAAGTTTCTCCACGGTCATATCAATAATTGACATAGATAATTCAATGTATTGTCAATGTATTGTCGGTTCAATCAAATCTTACAGAGGAAGCATTCCCCGGCCGCGTCGTGCTCGGTGAGGTTCCGGTGCAAGTGCACGAGCTTGGTGAGCGCCAGCACGAGCACGTCCCGGACGCTGTCGGCCGGCTGCACCCACGCGGCGGCCGTGTCCAGTACCGACAGCGCACACAGCGCCGGGCCCGGCGTGGTCAGCTGCAGCGTGGCTGGGGACCCTGGGGCCACCTGCCGCGACGCCCAGCTCGCTTCCACCTGACAGAAATAATTGCCACTATCAGTACTACAGGAGTTTATCTAGGTATTAAAAAAAGAAACTCCTTGGGAGTTTCTTGCCGCTTCTTCTACCAAGGCCATCTACCATCGTAGGGATTTGTGGAAGCGATGGCGTAGATGACATTCGAAAAGTGTTTGTAAAAACCAAGTTCGAAATAAATCATTAAATTTCATTCATTCATTCCATCAGCTGAACAAAGGGTCAGAGGTTTGGATATTGATGTATTTCGGTTGTTTGCCGCTCTTTATGATAAGAAATTTAATTAATACTGTGACTTACATGAAATACATAACTACAATACTTACAGAAAAAGGATTTCACCATCATGCAATCTTTACCAAGGAGTTTAAAAAAATGCTTTAGCCCAATCCTAAAAATTATTTGTAACTTTGTAAATCCCTTCTTTTTATGTCAGGCAAATGAGGTACGAGAAAATCCTCACCTTATTCCCGAAGCACTCCTCCATTTCAATGTATTTACTAGCACTGATCAGCTCGTCGTTATGGTAGAAGTAGGCCACCACGCGGCTGTCGGGGCACATCTGGTTGGACACCTTGATGGGCAGCATCACGCGCAGCAAGTGTCCGTCCAGCAATGAGTCTACGTCGCTGAGGTTCCTCTTCTGGTCGTTGGACGGGGTCTCCAAGGTCTCCGGGTTGCTGAGGCAGTTGGCGTCCCTGGATGTAGTCAGGACCTGTCTGCCAGCGCCGGCGGCCGGGCACTGCGTGGTCGCGCCCCAACGGTAGATGGTGCCGGTGCGGGTCAGCACCTGGCGAATGGTGTTACGGATGCAGGGGATTTTGAAGCTTTTAGCCAGAAGACATGCTGGCACTTAAAAACATACTGGCTGACGAAAGTGACAATATTGATTTCTCTAGTCAACTTCAAAGCTTTTCAATCATACAATGCTTATTCATAAGGCCTAGTTCAAATATGCTGGTTTGCATCACCACCAGCGAATAACCCCTGGGATTTCCCCTGCCATGATTTTCCTTCCATTGACTCCATTGACCATTCCATTCCATTGACTTATGGCATATTTGATAGGATTTCCTTTATTAAGTCTCGATGCCAAAAGAGGGGTATTTATAAGTTTGACCAGTCTGTGTGTTGGCACCGTAGGTCCTGAATTAATGAATGGATTTGAGTGCTCAATGCTCATCCGGTTGTTTTCGTCATGTTTGATATAAATCAGTTCAGCAGTTAGAAGAGTATCAGGGTATCAGCTCTTTTCCAAAATCATATAAAGCATTTGTGACTCCGTGTGAAAACCCCCTTAACCTCTCACCTAACCTTAAGGGCAGGTAAGGTTAGGTGAGAGGTAAAGGGGGGTTTTCCACCAGAGATGTGTTATGCTATGTTGCTAAGGATGCGTTTGCCATCCACCAATCACATTCAGCCCTCAGGCGGAATCTAGGCGGGCCAATGTACGTGATTGGTAGATCGCAAACGCATCATAGCAACGTAGCATAGCACATCTCTGGTGGAAAGGCACCCTAATAAATAAATAAATAAATGACGCTAACACACTCATACCCCCGCAGTAGGTAACTAGGTACCTGTGTCGCGGGTGGCATGGACTACACATATAACACATTACAATTACACCCATGACCCGAGTACAAATATTTATCTGCCACATAAATATCTGCCCCGGCCGGGAATCGAACCCGGGACCCCTAGCGTCGCTGGCAGGGTCGCTCCCAACTAGGCTACAGGGTCATGAGTGCGAAGTGCGACTGACCACGAAGTGCACGGTGAGCGGCGCGCGCACGTCGCGCACGTAGAGCGGCAGCAGCGAGCGCGCGCGCGCCTCCCGCAGCGCGCCCAGCGCCGCGCGCGTCGCGCCGCGCCCGAGCGACAGCGACGCCGTTGCGTTCTGCAGCCGCGCCTGAGACACATCGGTACGGCTTTGAGTTACTGCTGTGTGTGTGGGATTTGGTTCGGGCAAGATCGATTTAAATCGAAATGTGATAAATCGATTCATAAAAAAAATCAACAAAACAAAATCGAGAGAAACAGAACAAAAACCGGCCAAGTGCGAGTCGGACTCGCGCACGAAGGGTTCCGTACTAATGTAGGTATAAAAACGCCAAAATAAAAATTGGGCTATGGTCGCTTTCCCAAAGGCCACTGTGACCATTGTTTTCTTGTAGCCACAACGCCATCTCTTGGACCAAAAGGACCGAAACTAAATTATCGCTGAGGCGTCGAAAGTATGGAGTGGCAAACATTCCGTGTCCAAGTTTATCGAGATTGAAAAAGAAGAAGAAAATTGATTAAAAAGTTTACCTCGAAATTATAGAACGGGCTGTCATCCTCCTCGGGTCTGAACAACGCGACGGCGATCCCTCTGACGTCAGTGACCGCGTCGACGCACGTCTCGTTGGCTTGTGACGTCACGCGGGCCGTGCGACACACGCGCACCTGCTCGTTCGCTGCCGGCTTGTCGTCCCAGCGGGTTGCTTTTATCTATAGAAGTTCAAATATCACTTGAACGTTATTTGGAGGATAATCTACTTACATGTCATGAAAGGCGAATCAGAAAAGGAAGCTCCATCAGTTAATATCTGTGTCTGCATTGTTGATGTTATAGTTGGTTTGTGTAACGCAAAGGGAGAAAAGGCGTGTACTGAAAAGCACTTAAATGTCACTTGCTACAAACGGTGAAGGAAAACATCGTGAGGAAACCTGCATGCCGTAGAGTTCGCAAAACTCAAAGGTGTGTGAAGTCCGCCAATCCGCACTTGGCCAGCGTTGTGGACTATGGCCTTAGCCTTCTCATTCTGAGAGAAGACCCGTGCTCAATAGTGGGCCATGATGGGTTGAGATGATAATGATGGAGTTACCTTCAACTTGTAGGGTAGTCCGGGCGATATAACGGCTCGGTACTTGGTGAGGAACTCCAGGGTGACGGGGTTTTCCACCACATGCGACACCACCGTGGTGTTCTGCCACACCCGCGTGCCGTCCTCCTGGAGTACACGAAGACGATAAACATGATTGTGCTGTTTGTTCTATAAAATGCGTCTTAAGACTCTAAAGTGATAATTTATCTGTGATAGTAGGTATACCATGTCTTATTGAAAATGATTAAAAAAATAGATTTATCCGGATTTGAGAGATATGGCAATTTTTCCTTTTTTTATAGCCTGAAGGGCTGACAAGCCACCAAGCAGACGAGCCACCTGGTGGAAAGTGGTCATTGTCGCCTACGGACACCAGCAACACCAGGGGAGTCACCAGTGCAACGCCGGCCCTGAAGGAGAACTCTTTTCACACCTTTCTTGAAGAACCCCATTTCATAGCGTTCCGGGAATACCTCAGAAGGAAGCTTATTCTACACTAACACACACAACAACGAAGTAAATTTCTTTGTGTTTAAAGGTAACATTTCAACAATTTTAGTTGTTAACTAGCTTCCGCCCGCAGGCTTTGCCCGCGTGGAATTCGTTTAAACTTCACCCCCCTATTTCACCCCCTTCGGGGTGGAATTTCTACAAATCCTCTCTTAGTGCTCCCCTACACTCTCCAAGGAACATACATGCTAAATTTTAGTTTCTTCCGTTCAGTAATTTCGGCTGTGCGTTGTTTGTCAGTCAATCACTCAGCAACGCAAGAGTTTTATAATATAGATTTTGCTGTTAATCTTTAATTAAAAGGCAGAACGATTCGAATAATATTTTACATAGTAGTATATAAGTACTAAAGCTAAGCTTTGGAACACCTATCTCTTAGTGCCTATCCATAATTGAAATTGTTAGGCGTGAATATTTCAATTGACGCAATGAACCGATGGAAATAAAGCCAACAACAAAATGTAAAGTGAATCCTGCTACAATAAAATAGCCGACCTCGGAAGCGACGGATCCGCTCGATTAAACAAAATCTGGTAAAAGTAAAACCCAATATAATAAGCCCACTATATCTCGCCTCGTCGCAGTCAGCTAGAGCAATACGACCAATACTAGCAATACCTGGAAGGAGAAGTCGGCCACGACGACATGGGGCCGGCCGGTGGCGAGCGCGACGCGGCGCGCGGCCACGGCGTGCCGGTGGCAGGCGCGCGGCGCCCGCAGCCGCACCGCCGTGCGCACGCCCGTACCACCCCCGCCCGTCCCGCTCCCCCCGCCCGCGCCGCCCGCGCCGCGCAGGCGGATCACCAGCATGCCCTCCACTGCTTCCGACCACGGGTATCTGGGGGATTACAAGTGTGAAGAAGCGCTCATAGCCCGGCGGCTTGCGTCGATCCTAAGCGATCGACAAAGTTAAGCAACAGCGGGCGCGGTCGGTACTCGGATGGGTGACCGCTATCTAGTGGCAAAATATCTTGAGCGCTTCCGTGCTTCGGAGGGCACGTAAAGCCGTCGGTCCCGGTTGTTATCGATTGATAGCAGTCGTTAAGCCATGTCGGAGGCCTTCGGGCGGCTTGAAAACTATCGACACTGGGTTGGCCACTAACCCCTCCACCAACCCGCATTAGAGCAGCGTGGTGGAGTATGCTCTAGGCCTCCTCAGTAATGAGGAGAAACCCGTGCTCTGTAGTGGGCCATTAGTGGGTTGTGGCTTAGCTTAGCTAGCTTTATTACAAGTGTGAAGGAAAAGGGAAGATCTCCCGCCAGGCGATGTCACTGCCTGGGGACCGCGAAGTTAACATCGGACCATTTGTATATATAGTTAGATACTTTAGAATCTTCGATATCGAGATTGCGGATACGTCTCCTGATTAGCCAGTTCAGTACGACGCGTATGACGTAGTCTATTGTTTACTGCACTCGTTACTTGTGGTTGCGTGGTCAGCATCATGTGCGGCGCGCGCTCATATTAGTATGGATACTACAAATTACATATGTCATAATAAATATACAAATGTTATATCTGATGTTCCAGTATAATATAATATACTGAGTATATCATATAGGTTACTGTTTAGCCAAGATTCATACGGGAGCGGGACCTACGCGGCTGTTACCTACGGGTACCGAAGCAAAGCGCGGGCGGTTCTCTAGTTCGCTATAACGGTGACGAAAAATATCATGAGAAATCCTGCACGAAGGATAATTTGCAAAACTAAAAGGTGTGCGAAGTCTGCTAATCGCACTGTCCAGCGTGGTGAACTTTGGCCTTAACCATCTCCTTCTGAAAAAAGACTCGTGCCCAATAGTGAGCCTGATGGGTTAATTTGGTGATAATGAGAGGATCTTTTTTGCTTCTTGTCTTTTTCCATGGCAGTGTTCCCGCATACATTAAAGTTACCTAAAACTTTAATGTAGGCAGCACACACACCAGCGCTCTGCGGCACAAAACAGATGGAACTTATCATACACCAAAGCACGCTAGAGACTGCAGTTAAAAAGTGTGAAGCTCTAGCAATCTGTATAATAAAACGAACAAAACAGTACAGTGCCACAAACTTATCTGACCCGGTGGCCGAAATTGGAACTAATGCAAATGTTATACTGTTGTCAGACAAAGACCAAGACACCCAAGATAGTAGCGCCCCTCTTACCGGGTCAGATAAGTTTGTGGCACTGTGCCTACCTGACGCAGACAGTCCAGACGAGCCGCTCGCTGGTCCGCAGCACCTTGGGCGCGTGCCGGACCGTCAGCTGGAACGGGGGCAGCTCGTAGTTGCCCACCGAGAATGTTGCCGAGCCCTGGAAATTAAATTTATCAACTTGGTCTTTACAAAAACTTTTGGGAAATGTCAAACTACATAGATAGGTATTGCTTCCTCATATCTCTACGGTGAGAGGTCTCGGTAGAAGAAGCGGCAAACTCCCAAGGAGTGTTTTTTAAACTCACAGTTACAGATAACTTAAGGATATATTTCAAAATCATGTTCAGGCTGTTTCAAATGGGACCATATTTTCGTTTTAGACATTACAGCAAGAGCTATTTAGACATACCTAGGGCATAGCAGAAAAGGCTAACAACAACAGGTAGAATGTCATGAAAGAAGCTAAAATAAATTCAACTTGTTGTTTGCAAGGCAGTTACGAGGCTTACAAAAACATAAGCAATGAAACTAAATCTCCCTGACAAGGCTTCATTATGAGGACGTCAATGACAGTGTGGGGCTATAAGTATTCATTTATTGTGATGAGAATTTTACGATACTGTAGTACCTACTCAAGCAAAATTTGTAAATTTATTATTTCAATGTGCCTAAATTTTATAACATTATCGAAAATATCGTACTCATTTCTTACTTCCTTTAACAGATGAAACCATATTCCGAATAATGAGTTTAGTAATAAATTCAATATTTCAAATTAATTGGATCGTTAAAGAGATTGGCGCTTCCTGGAGTTTTGTCTGGCCCACTTCTGTAATCACTTAGTTTACACAGTTTTACATTAAGTACTTAATTTAATCTGTCTCGCCCATCAAGACTCAGATTGCTATTAAATTTGATCAGACTGCTCCAAAGAACAACTAATTTGTGTTGTGTTTTACTTAGCGTTAATCTATAACGCATATTCTATAGGAAACAAAAAACTGTTTTCCAATGCTTATGTAGCTGCATCATACAAGCAGTGATAAATTTTCGAAATTGTATGTGTATTGTATGCGTACACACTAGATATTCGTTGTCCCGATGAACGCACCTCAAAGACAACTCGATTCTATCTCAATGTGTTTGCTGTCTGCCAAACCGCTGTTTAACAGCACTGACTGAAGCCGAATACAGAAATGGGCTAGTTATTTAGCTATATGGGTTACAATGTAGACGGCGCTACACTCCTTAGTTTATCGCTCGCTTATGACTAATCAGGATTATGACTAATCATCCGCAAACTTTGCAATAACCAACTCCTGAGTCCATCGCTTATCCACTGACCTGGGAGCTATCCGCAAGCCTTGCAGGGACCAAATCCTGAGTCCATCACTTATTCTACTGATTTGGCAACCATTCGCTGCATCCGCAAGCCTCACAGTGACCAACTCCTGAGTCCATCTCTAACTGACCTGGGAGCCGTCCGTAAGCCGTGCAATGTCCAACTCCTGAGTCGATTGTTTATGATTACAACTTACAACTGACCCCGAGCCATCCGCAAGCCTTGCTGTGACTAACTTCTGAGTCCCTCTCTAACTGACCTGGGAGCCGTCCGCGAGTCTTGCAGAGACGAGCCACTTGCCGGGCGGCGCCTGCTCGTCCAGCTGGTACTGTATCTGCGCCAGGCCGAGCCGCGTGCGCACGTGCAGCCACTGTGCTGCAAGCCTTGCAGTGACCAACTCCTGAGTCCATCTCTAACTGACCTGGGAGCCGTCCGCAAGCCGGGCAGCGACGAGCCACTTGCCGGGCGGCGCCTGCTCGTCCAGCTGGTACTGTATCTGCGCCAGCCCCAGCCGCGTGCGCACGTGCAGCCACTGTGCTGCAAGCCTTGCAGTGACCAACTCCTGAGTCCATCTCTAACTGACCTGGGAGCCGTCCGCAAGCCGGGCAGCGACGAGCCACTTGCCGGGCGGCGCCTGCTCGTCCAGCTGGTACTGTATCTGCGCCAGCCCCAGCCGCGTGCGCACGTGCAGTCACTGTGCTGCAAGCCTTGCAGTGACCAACTCCTGAGTCCATCTCTAACTGACCTGGGAGCCGTCCGCGAGTCTTGCAGCGACGAGCCACTTGCCGGGCGGCGCCTGCTCGTCCAGCTGGTACTGTATCTGCGCCAGCCCCAGCCGCGTGCGCACGTGCAGCCACTGTGCTGCAAGCCTTGCAGTGACCAACTCCTGAGTCCATCTCTAACTGACCTGGGAGCCGTCCGCGAGCCGGGCAGCGACGAGCCACTTGCCGGGCGGCGCCTGCTCGTCCAGCTGGTACTGTATCTGCGCCAGCCCCAGCCGCGTGCGCACGTGCAGTCACTGTGCTGCAAGCCTTGCAGTGACCAACTCCTGAGTCCATCTCTAACTGACCTGGGAGCCGTCCGCGAGTCTTGCAGCGACGAGCCACTTGCCGGGCGGCGCCTGCTCGTCCAGCTGGTACTGTATCTGGGCCAGCCCCAGCCGCGTGCGCACGTGCAGCCACTGTGCTGCAAGCCTTGCAGTGACCAACTCCTGAGTCCATCTCTAACTGACCTGGGAGCCGTCCGCGAGCCGGGCAGCGACGAGCCACTTGCCGGGCGGCGCCTGCTCGTCCAGCTGGTACTGTATCTGCGCCAGCCCCAGCCGCGTGCGCACGTGCAGCCACTGCGCCGCGCGCACGCCGTCCCAGATCCCGCGCGGACCTTCCATCCAGATCTCGTCGATCTGTAACAGTTTGTACTGTGATTGCTGCTGAATCTTAGCTATGTCGGCCTTGGTCGCTTATTAAGTATGTGTCTTCAAGACAGGGGTGAATACACTGAATGTCATTTCCTCCAAGGCAGGTGTCTCACCGCGGGCGAGTCGACGAGTGAATCCCGCCTATTTGCTCGCTCAAGACACGTACAAAAGATATGACATTCCGTGAAAACGCATATATTCTGACAGCGAGTACTCGTTTACTATTTAGCCCATAGCTACTCACTGCTCGCTGGCGGTCAGACACCTGCCTTAATGTAGTATTGGAGCATATTGTAGTAGTGTAAGATAATATAGTAAACCATTAACTAAACTTAAGGAGTAAACAGACTATTGTAAATAGACAATTTTATTAATACAATTTTATATTCTTATCGGGATAAATGGGTAGGTACTGGCTGGGTACACTAATCAATGGAGCTCTTATAAACTAGGAAAATATTAGACGGAGCCAATTAAATAAGATCTGCATCTCACTAATATTATAAATGCGAAAGTTTGTAAGGGTGTGTGTAAGTATATGTGTTTGTAACTCTTTAACGCAAAACTACTGAACGGTTTTTCATGAAATTTTTCAGTTATATGGCTTAGATACCGGAATAACATAGTAAAGTAAAAATTTATAGACAGTTTTTATAGGTAATTTGGTCATAATACATATAACGATAACTGTCAAGTAAGTAGGAAAAAATCTACCTTCCGAGAGCTATTTTCTACTAAGGGGCGAGGGTGGGCTTATTAGTCGAAAATTAAGGTTTTAAAGTTTCATTCATGGATTAATGACAATATCATTAACTTGATGGCGAGGCTTATTTATTGTCAGAACCTTGTCTTTCTTCTGATGTTAACACTCTTAAAACAATTTTTTTCTAACAATTGTCTAAACCGTGTAAGTACCTACAACTGTCGATTTTTCGCCAAATTTCCCCCAATTTAGATGGTAGATTTAATACGAAAATCTACGTTCTAAATCTACGATCATATACCATAATAACGGTAAAACAGTAATTTTTGTTTGAACTCATAATAATTAATTACTTAATTCTTTCCTATTTCCATAAGCAGAGTGTACGAAAAAGGTCTCAAAATTAGCTCACATGTAAAAATAAAAGCGAGTATCTCCACTCGGCCCGGACCGCGAAGGCCTGGAGGGCTTTCCTGTTCTATGCCACGTCACTCTTGACCCGAGCAGTGCGGACGTAATTTTATGCGTTGCCTCTTGCCTCTTACAACTCCTCGTGTGTTGTGTCTGACGTTTAGTGCATCGCGTGACGAGATGTCACGAGATTTTAACCAGTTTTTAATTTAACGCTGTCAGGTTTTAATTAACGATAAAATAACGTACAAGTAATTAATTATATGGAGATTTTTTCCTGTTCATTTGTTAAAGAATTTAGTGTTCACGCATTATGAACGTAGTTTATCAAATAATTATAAAAAGAAGGACGCAGATAAGTAATTGACCTCAAGTTCGACAACGATTCGCTTAACACATTATAAGCAGGGTAGGAGCCGGCACTAAGAAATACCCAAAAGCGCTGGTTGGCGGTGTACCTAGTAGATACCTACTTCTTTTGTAACTAATACCTATGATAATACTTTATTATAATAGAGAAAGCATCAATAATATTAAAATTTCAAGTTTGTAAAAAATGTCTTTTGAGAAAATAAGAAAATCAGTGAACCTGTTTAAGTAAAAATATTCAAGGAATGCTTTACAAACAAAAAGTAAGGAGCAAAATAAAAACCAAGAGTATTTTTTATAAAATTATGGTAGCAAACGAGCAGGCAGCACCATCCTTCCGCTGCCGTTGACGACAACTGTGACCGACCCAGAATTAGACTAAATAGTCGCGTCCTAATTCAGTTCCAAATGCCCTACCCTTGAAAAACTGAGTGTCTAAGGTGGTAGCCATTAAAAAAGTGTAACCTGCTCCACACCTTTCTCTGAGGAAAACACTAACTAGCTGTTAAAGCTATTATTAGGGCTATACAAATGGTATTAAGTTCCATGGCGGGTGGTGGTGCTTTCCAGGGCGAACTCTAGGCTCTTAGCACCTATTAAAAACAACATGTATTTTACACGAGTAACAGAGAAACAAAAAGTGCGGTTAATATTGCACCTTCTATATTATTTGACCTGATTTTTTCTGTCATGATGATCACCAAAGTAGTTAGATATGGGCTGGTTGTGTTCGCTGGTTCCGTTTTCCGAGGCACGAACATAGTTCAGTCGGGCAGTCAATTTATGCATTGCAGTGCGCTGAGAACAATACAGGACACTTCACCCCGACCACAGATGACAGACTCCTTGTTTTGTGTCTGGCTGACAAGATGCAAGTTGTTATGTTGTTACGGTGACTGTAGGTTTTTCATTACATCATTTTTCTTCTTGGTATTTTTATTCTGGAAGATATTTTTGTTACAATATTAAAGGTAAAAAAATATTATAAATTAAGTATGTACATCATAGGAACCAGCTATAAGACAATATGCATAGTTATAACACGGGTAAAAGATATTAATGACAATCTTACCCACTTGGTGATTTGTGGTGGTGCTATGGTGCTCGTTTTGCGGTAATAGACACAAAACAAGAATTCAAGTAAGGCGGTGTGAATGTGTATCTGCTCATAAGCATCTACATATTCTATATCATTGAAAACCACATACTAAAGTTATGCATGGAGGTCTCTCCAGGGGTTTTGGGTACTAGTGCTATTAGTGCTTCGTCCATAACAATGAGAGGTACACTGAATATTGTGGCGTTGAGATTGACAGGAACAGGAGAGAGAGAAAGAGAGTGGGAGACAGAGAGAGTTGTTACTTAATAGGTAGGTACTAATTTATGTTCGAATAGAATTACAATTGGCGCGAACACAGTCATGTCATGTAACCACATAAATATATACTGCGATCATTTGACTCCATCAGAGGGCCCTTTCACTCCCTTTCTTTATCTTTGAATGCTGTTTCCTCTAGGTCTTGTAACGAGAAATAAAATCTCGTTTCATATACCTGACTTGCAAATCTTCTTTTGAATTTATTTGTTACAAATAATTTCGATGTTATCTAAATAATATCTGTTAGCCGCCCAACTTATTATCGTGTTCCGACTGGAAGGTTGAGATCCAGTTTGAGTTTCTTTCTTTCTTCACTTTTCTTTCTGGCCCGGATGCGCATCGGTTTGGTATTGCTGATGTCGAAAAGCGACATTCGTCACTCGTTTGTTGACTTCAGAGTTATACCTACGAAAAAAATGGGATCCTACGCGCAGATGAACTGAATCTTCACACTATGAAATTCAAATTAATATTACGTATAAACATTATTAAAAATTTTATATTTACTTAATTTTATCACTATTCTTATCCTTCCCTTCTTGTGAATCAAGTTCCCCAAAGCAAATAATTTCCTAACTCCTCTAAGAAGTTTCATTGTACTGTACTCCTTGAAGAGTTTCTTAAATGTTTTCAAGTACTGAAGAATATCAGGCCTCCCCACCACCCGTAAACCTTATGCGATGTAATGTATTGACCTGCAAAACGTAGTGTACGAAGCTGTGTACCAAGTTTCAGAGCAATGTAGTAAGTACCGGGTACCAGGTGACCTAATACCTATGTATTCTGCCACAGCGTAGCAACTTACAGCGGTCCGTGGTCGTTGATGTCAAAAGGTTACTGACCTTCGTAAAGTAATTAATTAGATATTGGGTTACTGGAAGAAAATTACCTACTATCGGTACACAGTATGAAACTGATTAGTGTGACTACTGTTATTGAAGCGATTGTTAAAAAAACCTTATAAATAAACATTACTTTAAAAAACTTTTATTGGGGATCTTTGTTAAGGTTATTCTTTATTTATCCGTTTTCTGTTCCTTTGTGCGTGTTAATTAGAAAGTTAGGATGAAAAAAAATATTGAGTTTACAAAAAAAGTACAAGGGCACACGTATGACACTTTTGTGAATTGTTCCACATAATTATTGTTTTATATAAATTGTACCTACAAAATAAAATAAACACATCAAAACAAGACGCTTGCTTCATATATCGTATGTATAGTTACTATTTCACTTCAAATATGGTAAAACTTATTCATTGCCCGACTGTATTCGTTAGTCTGTGGCGCTGCGCTCTGTCCCACTTGGAGATAATGTGCAGACGCGGCTTTCTTTGTGCCGGCTTGTTGTTTGTGACTGCGACTGTACAATCCACCGCGACAATACACGAGTGCTACACAAACATTAATACCGTTGTCGCGTCGCGCGCCCCTGCCCACAGTACACTTGGAGGAAAAACAATACGGTCAGGACTGGATTCGGCCTCTTAAAATATTACAGTTTTGGGTTCTTATGAAACTTCAATGTTTGTTTAGGTTATTACGTCAACAATGGGACAAGCATGTTTTTATGTAACCAAGAACTTTAGTCGCTTTTTTTATGGAATTAAGGTAGCAAGCAAGCAGGCAGCACCACCCTTACGCTGCCGCCCATGACAACTGTGACTGACCTAGAACAAGATTCTCGTCCTAATTCGGTCACATATTATGCGTTGCTGCCTTTGAGGACTGAGATTGTCGCCTCTAAAAAAGGGTAACCGGCTCCACTACACCTTTCTACAATATTTAAATATATTTACCATGTACCTACAGACAGCGATCAGTAGCATTTTTATTATATTATGTATAGATAGATGTATAATGTCAACGATACAGTTAACTCTGTAAGCTGTTTATGTTGTACAACAAAAACATATTCCACTCCGTACCGTGACCTATTGACACGTTGTTAGCAAAACTAACAAGTTCAATTGAATTTAGTCCCGTTGGGGCGCCGCGCGCCAGAGCCGTGTGTAGGCATTGTAAAAATTACAGACACCATATTTATATTTACAGTTAAGGACGCCCCGGGACCTTTTTTATACCTCATGTAAAATGTTAACTTTTTAATATTGCTAACATGTGCAAATTTTTGTATTTCCGTTTATATGCTATTATGCTTTTTGTTGTTAATTCATAATAACTTACTTTAAAAAACCGACTTCATAGACGAGACAACTCAAAATCCACTCATCCGATGTCGCTCAAATTTATAAGGGATCAAACGACAAGAACTTTCGAACAATAACGAATCATCAAAATCGGAACGTCTAGTAAAAGTTATGAGGTAACAAACCGATGATGTCTCATGTGTAAAAATCAGATATCGCTCAATAATAGATCTGAATATGGGACAAGACTACAGTCATTAGGTAGCTTTCGAATATCGACAGAATTATCGAAATCAGTTCACCCAGTACGAAGATATGAATGAGGTAACACATAAGAAAAAAAAACATACAGACGAATTCAAAACCTCCTCCTTTTTTTGAAGACGTTGACGACAAAAACTGTGTGGACTGCAAGTCAGAATGTATACAGATTCTACTTAGCGCGTCTAATGGTACGTAAACACGTGTGTCCAACTAAACTGTAACTGCATGGCCACCCTACCCCAGGCCGCGGTATTGTGTTCTCGGGTGCAATTCCCGAGTTCAATTACGAACGGTTCTTCCAACGGAAATCGCTTCTCAATTGACGACATTCCCGTGTGAATTTTACAATGGTATGCTAGTTTGTACGCTACAATCTTAGAATAATAACGCCTAGAAGCCGCGTCTGAACCAAAACATAGGCACAAACGCGTGCCATCTTCATTATCCTTGTGTGCGTGAGCGGTATGTATCTACGATCTTTTCACGCACAGAGATACGGCTTCAGTAATACCATTATCGTGCGTTTACCCACAAAAAACACTTTTTTTGTGGTATAAATATCCTTTTTGTGAAAATGCATTGAACAGATCTTTGTATTTTTAGTAGGCTTATACCAATTTTCTTTGCGGTTACGTCTAACTATTTCAATCCATCGATTGGCTATGACAGGGTCAACTGGAAAGCTAAAAAAAGAATATGAGACGCTATCAAAACAACTAACTAGTTAGTAGACTTTAATATGAAATGAAAGAGAAAAAACGAATAAACGATCGAATAAAATAAATGCTAAGTAAATTATTTTCATAGAACTTATAACACCAACATTTAGTCTAAAAAGATTAACAGTTTAACTTTTAACGTTAAAGTAACTAACTTTAAAATTAAACAGATATGGTAAATATTATATTTAATTTTTAACATTAAGAACCAACTTAAACCATGTTGGCACTTTTTTCCCTGCAACTGGCAACACTGTTTAGTGATTACGTAATGTATTTCAAATGATTTATAATTCGTCATATTTGTACAGAAAATGTATAAAAAGCAGTACTTACCTGTGAAATGAAATATTATCACTTTTATTTTGTTTGTCTGATGTACTAAAACACTTCTTTATAGTGAAGACAGTCATTTTTAATTATTTCTCGGGAGCTGTGTTCGACTTAACGTGACGTTGAGCACTGACAGCGCGCGGAACGAACTTAGCCGGATATGGCTAAGTTTTAGTTGCGCGTTTTTCGAGCTTGCAATAGGTTTCTAGGCGTTATTATTCTAATGCTACAATACAATAATCCATCTATCAGTGATAGATAAATAACAGTACACACTCGGTCTCTTAGAGTTCCCTGTATCGTGCCACACACATAAAGACTAGAAAATATGTACTTCTAGATTGAGAACGGAATAGGTAACATGATGTCATCATTAAAATACCTTTTGGTAGAATCGAATCTCAGACCCTTCGAATGGCAGCCCGGCATGGTAATGGCATGGCATTAAGCTCCCTGCGCTGAAGACAGCCCCTTAGCGATTGGTTGTTGTAACAAAATAATACTTATGTAGCCTGTGTTTGACCTTGCGTCATCAACTATCTTATTTAGAAAATCATCGAAAACGGTCAAGCGGCTTAAATTTTTCATGGCTTCACAGGAATTGAAGCCGATATTTTT
This sequence comes from Hesperia comma, assembly GCA_905404135.1. Taxonomy (NCBI): domain Eukaryota; kingdom Metazoa; phylum Arthropoda; class Insecta; order Lepidoptera; family Hesperiidae; genus Hesperia; species Hesperia comma. The sequence continues at coordinate 1,188,536 of FR990031.1, forward strand.
CACTTATACAACAGTTTAGCTGTTCACTAAATCGCTTTTCGATAAAATGAGATGAGTTGCGATCTTCAAATGCATTAACAAACGGGGTCGGGACAGTCTCATTTTCGCGTGTCATGAGCAAATAAAGTATGGAAGTAACAGTTCCGAGAGCGGTTCCCATAGCACATTTAAAACCGGTACGCGCGCCGCGGCCGCGCGGCCGATAGGGGATTTTAATTATCGTCTAATTCCTCAGCTCAACAGTCGTGATTCTATTCTATGAATCTGTAGTCTCTGAACATTATTTTTTTTGGTAAATGTAGATAAATTTTACCGTTTTTGAAATTTTTGGCTGTGCGTAGCTATGTTACGCTAAAACAATTTAACAGACAATAATAAACATGAACAGAAAACATAACTGTCCCCACACTAGTGTTATATAGTGTAACACATAGATATGTAGTAGGTAAGGGTCCTTATAATAATGTCATCATCCATACTAATATTATAAATGCGAAAGTCTGTCTGTCTGTCTGTCTGTCTGTGACGTTTTCACGGCTAAACCACCGGTGCGATTTGGATGAAATTCGGAATGAAAATAGTTGAAGACCCAGAGTCACATATAGGCTACTTTTTTTTTTCAAAAATCAACCCCTAAATGCTTGAAATAGGGGATGAAAGTTTGTATGAAAAATCTAAACCGCCTGACCGATTTCGATGAATTTTCCCAGGAAGATAGTTGATGACGTATCTTCTTCCCCACTTCCCCGGTTCGCGATATAAACGAATTCCACGCGGGCGAAGCCGCGGGCAAAAGCTAGTATATAATATATGCAAAGTACTTTTACTTAAAATATTTGGATAATGATAAAATTTGATGTCATAGGTCATAGCACATATAGGTAGATAACTGGCACTTATACTATACACTGCAATCTAAATTACGTCCCAATAGCACTTCACTTAAATGAAGTTGTTTCAATCAAAAATATGGACTGGATTTATAAATATGTTAAAAAGCAGTCCATTTAAACCGGCAATCATTCTAAAATTTCTAAATGTAGCCGACAGTGATGTAATGTATGCGATGCTGGATGCACGCCCATTGTCCTGTAGCAGGTATTTGTTTTCTCGTTAAATATTTCTTATAAAGATTGATGGTATTCGACTGAATTTATACTTGAGTTGAGGAGGATATGGAATTGCCACTCGTCGCTACAAACAAATAACATGTGCTCACAGTTCATTTTACTTACGACATTTTAATTTAAAGGAATTTATAAAACTTTATAAAGCGCAGTATTTTAAATCTAATTGGATACTTCCTGTGAGTAACTCAACGTGATGATTAGGTAAAAGAATCGTCATATCTTCAATCTTTACAATCTTTATCCATTTATGATATTCCCTCATAGTTGTATACAAGATACTGTATCAGTGCAAATTGTAAATATATTTATTGAATCTACAGAAATCTATATACATATATATAAAAGCGAAAGGTCACTGACTCACTGACTCATCACGAAATCTCAGAAACTACAAGTGCTAGGAGTGTGAAATTTTGCATGCGGGTTCTTTTAAGGATGTAAGTGCTCACTAAGACGGGATTTTATGAAATTCAACCTCTAAAGGGGTGAAATAGGGGTTGAAAGTTTGTATGGAAGACTGTCATTTTTTAAGTTAGAAACATGAAACTTTATTTTTGGGCTACTGATTAAAAATTAATAGATACGTATTTAAGCGTTTCTGGAAATTCTACCCCTAAGGGGGTAAAATAGGGGTTGAAAGTTTGTATGGAAGTCCGTCATTTTCTAAGTTAGAAACATGAAATTTGCCATGTATTGTATGTTCCTTGGGGAGTGTAGGGGACCAAGAGAGGATTTTTGGAAATTTCACTCTGAAGGGGATGAAAGGGGTGAAAACTATTATATGAAAATTCTACAACATTGAAGTTAGTGACTTGGAAATTTGAATTTTGGTTGCTTACTTCAAATTAATGAATACGTGTATCAGATTTTTTTGATAATTAACCCTCAACCCCTTTAAAAGGGGGGTGAAAGATTGTATGGGACTTAATAAAATTTTCAAGATAGAAAGCTGAAAATAGGTAAATACTCTTTGTTGTAAATAAAAAATCAAGTGTTTTTTCGAATTAACCCTCCAACCCCTAAAAATACGGGGTGAAAATTTGTGTTTTTTTCGTTAGTTTCCAAGGGGACTTGAAAATGAATGTCCAGTCTCTTTGTTAAAATTAAAAAATGTGCTTCAGTATTTTTTCAATATCACCTTAAAAATATATAGGTAGGTGTAAAATTAAATAGAGATTTAGTACTCCAAATATTTATACGAGACGGGAAATTTACTTAGGACATTTCCACGGGATCGTAAAATGCAAATTCCTGAAAAATAACTTCCAAGCCAAGAGCGAGTTGGACTTTGTTATGAAGGGAAAGCAGCAAATATTAAACTACATGGGCGATTTTGTTCGATATTAAATTGAAGTTGTAATAAGATTTCAGCCTGAAAAATCTTTTTTTCTAAAATAAGTCTAAAGAAAAGCACTGTCGAGTTCAGTAAAAATACGCTATATACCTAACAAAATTCCACGCGGGCGGAGCCGCGGGCGGAAAGCTAGTTGATTTATAAAAGAGAAAGTTGCAACTCCTAAGTTGAAATGAAGTGAAGTGAAGTTGTTTCAATGTTTCTGTTTCTGATCCTCCGGCTTAATTTAATTAATAATTTTAGTACACAGATTGTGTTATAATGACAGCAGATTGTACTTAGATTGTAATAAACACTATTGTGTAGCACTTTCACACAATAATTTGCATTCGTCCTTACGACCCTGAGAACGCGTACTTTGCAGAGATATTAGATTAGATTATCGTATAATTTTATCAAACTCACAACAACAAAGTCTAATTCTAACTTTTATTTAACTAAATGATGTTATCAAAATATCATTTCACCAACAAAGACATGTCTAAGAAACTTTTTGCTAACGAACCGTAACTACAGTAATTTTACTTGACCAATCGTATCTTGCGTCTCCACTTGCACTATCGTGTTTCTTACAAACAAATACCTAATAAGTGAGGCCGCAGACCGGCACCACATATTACTCGCTCGCAACATATATTTACAGCGTCAAACTTATTGCTATACATTTACGCGGCGACAAACGTATTGAGTATATGCATATCGGAAGCACAATTGTAGCATCTAGTTGTATTGTCTTTCATTTTCGTAACGTCATTGTTGATATTTTTGAAGCACGGTGCCACATAAAACGAACGTGTTCGATCTTCAATTCTTGTAGCGCGAAAAATGCCCCGCCACCAACAGTTGCACCTACTACAAATGTGTCCTTGATGTGCGGGTTTACATGCAAATATAGTGGGGCGATATATATGTCGCGTTTCAAATGCGGCGCTACAATTAATGTAATACAAAATGTATCTCTGGTGTGCGGCCGCACTAAGGCGTATCGTTATATACCTGACAGATACTGGTCTATCTGTCTTATTTTACTTTGAACAAAACAAGCTTTATTCGGAAACAATATACAGGGTGGGTAAAACGACATGACATTAAATTTTTCTACGTATGCCGTACGATATTCAGAGCCTACGGAAAAAGTTTCAATAAAATATATGCAGTAGTTCAGGCACAGGAATTTTTTGTTTATTTTGTGTATCACAGCAATATCCATCGACAGGTTAATTACCTTAGACGCCTCAAAACAAACGTTGCCAGCTCGCTAAATTTTATTTCCGTCTAAATAAATTCATATTTCACCTATGGACCTTATGTCTACGACTTAAGGTTCAACTTTCGTACGTTCTCGGCATTAAGATTGAAAATAATATTTTATGCCAAATTTGTTTAGTATGAAAGAGAGAAAACTAGGATTGCTTCTACTTGTACCTTATGGCTTAGACATAAGGTTCAACTTTCGTATGTTCTCAGCATCAAGATGAAAACAAAATTGTATGCGAAAGTTAAGCGCGAAAGAGAGAAAAGTACATAGGATAGGATTGTTATTTACCCAAATCTTTAGTTTTTACGTTTGTAAACTTTGAAATGTAGGTCAGTCAGTCAGTGTGCCGACTCCTTGTGGGTGGTGACGTGACGTCGTGAGTGACTATCAAACTCAAATTGCGCCGACGCCGTGTTTGTTATTGTTAATACATAGATAATAGGAATTGTATTGTTAATCGACTTAATTGTAACATTTGAACGGTTTATGACAGTGAATTGTGCGAAATTGGACGCTTTATTTTAATAGTGACAGGACACAAATTGCGTAGAATAAGTATTGTGTAAAATTCGTGCGAAATTGGACGCTTTATTTTAATAGTGACAGGACACAAATTGCGTAGAATAAGTATTGTGTAAAATTCGTGCGAAATTGGACGCTTTATTTTAATAGTGACAGGACACAAATTGCGTAGAATAAGTATTGTGTAAAATTCGTGCGTAATTGGACGCTTTATTTTAATAGTGACAGGACACAAATTGCGTAGAATAAGTATTGTGTAAAATTCGTGCGAAATTGGACGCTTTATTTTAATAGTGACAGGACACAAATTGCGTAGAATAAGTATTATGTAAAATTCGTGCGAAATTGGACGCTTTATTTTAATAGTGACAGGACACATTGCGTAGAATAAGTATCGTGTAAAATTGTTAAGTGTTTTAGTTTAAAAAATCAGTAGGTAAAATGCCTAGCTATAATTATACAGCTGCCGAATATACAGATATGATCTTAATTTATGGGGAATGTCACGGAAACGCCTCTTTAGCGATACGGACATACCGTGAAAGGTTTGAAAATACTCGTGTTTGTCCTACCAACCCCCGTACTATTGTACAAGCCGTTCAAAGGATACGCGAAAATAAATCGCTGATACCGCACCCAGACAGTGGTCCTACACGTGTAAGTAATATAACAGACCAACAAATTTTAGATTATTTTGCACAAAACCCAACTTTTAGCCTGCGAAGAGCTGGTCGACATTTTCGCATAAATCATAAAACGGTACATAAAGTTTTAAAACGCGAAAAGCTAAGGGCGTATAAATATAAAAAAGTACACGCGATGTTATCCCGAGACAAGCCTATCAGAGAAGCCTATTGTCGTTGGATGTTAGGTAAAGTTGAAGAGGACCCTGACTTCTTGTACAATGTTATGTGGACAGATGAAAGTACTTTTACGAGGAACGGCTTATGGAACCGGCAAAATCTAAGGTACTGGAGCCGCGAGAATCCACATTTAAGACGAGAGACTTCTCACCAATACCGATTCGCTGTCAATGTTTGGGCTGGTATCCACCGAAATACCATTGTTGGTCCGGTTTTTATTGACGGCAGTATGAACGGGCAGAAGTTCTTAGAACTCCTACGTGGACCAGTTTCTGACTATATGGACAGCCTTTCGCTGAATGCATATCGTAAGACATGGTACCAACTGGACGGAGCTCCTGCTCATTCAGTTGTGCCTGTCAGGGCGTGTTTGAATGATACCTTCGGACAGCAGTGGATTGGCCGTTATGGACCATCGCGATGGCCAGCAAGGTCGCCGGACCTCACACCGTTAGATTTTTTTTTGTGGGGTTACGTAAAAAATTACGTTTATGCTTCCGAAATAGGAACAGTGGACGATTTAAAAAATAGAATAGTTAGGTCATTTAATAAATTAAAAAGTATGGCCGCTGAAAGTGATCTCCTTACAAAAGTTAGACATAATATTTCAAGACGGTATCAATTGTGCATTCGAGTTCATGGTGGACACATAGAAAATTTAAAAATTTAGGTACCTATGTGTAATGATTTCAATAAATGATAATTATTGTGATTGTGATTTAGCATTAATATGGCGGCAAAAGAAATTGCGACGTTGCCGGTTTGGGCAAAGGTAAGTGAACCAATATCTAACATTATGATTTTCTAATTTTGAGCGATTTAGTTTGTTTGAAAAAAAATTTTTTTTTAATTGCTTGTTACGAATTTTTTTACATTAAAAATATGTTCTTACGAACCAAAAGGGCCTACGTTTTAAGTTAATGTCGTGTTGGTATACCCACCCTGTATATTTTATTGCTTTTGACTGTCTTGCGTGCCTCGAAAGCTGACGACTTTGTTAGCGACTGATATCAAACGCAATAGAGAACTGGTATAGCGCTGCTATTTAAATAACTTAACAATCGATCGGAGGTTTGTACCTACCCTCCGAAACAAATAATTTTACGACGAGCAATTACCGATCGAATTATAAACTGCACGCATTCGCCTAACCATTCTCATAATCTTTCGATCATAAAAGATCGACTCGAGTCGTCGTGATATTAACGATTCACACTTAATACCGTTTAGTGAAATGCCCTAATCGCTACCTGCGCCGCGACAGCGAATTGTACCAGTGACACAGTTTAACCGGACGTACCGTATGCAAATACTTGTCAATAACAATAATAATATTATTATAAACGTATTCAACAGATTTGCACAGTAAGAATTTCACTTCAATGGGCTTAATGAAGCAAATATTGAATATACTGTGACAGCCCTGGCGTACCTCGCTAAACAATAAACAATAGGGGCCATAAATATGCCAGGCGAAACAATAGAACAATGGACGGCCGTCTCGAACGTACGCACGCGCACGACGCTTCGACCATTACGGCAATAGTCTTACGGGCGAAAGTCGGTTGCAAGGAACGTTCTCGAATCTTGTTCGGATCGGGTCCGCGGAATTAGCGAGAAAGTTCTGGATTGCCGTGAATGGTGCGTGAGGGGTATAAAAAGGAGCGATCGGCCAACCGCAGACATTCTAGTTTCGGAAGCGGAACCAGGAAGATACCAGCGATACCTACGAGCGATACCAGTGCGAAGTGAAGTGATTTCTACGTGCGATACAGTGTTCTACGAGTGTGTTGACTAGTACCTACGTGCAGAGTGTTTAAGTGTGTACTGTGTACGTCGTGTAATTTGTATATCTACGAGTAAAATAAAAGTCTTTGTGGTACATTTTGGCATTTTCTCGAACCCCTTACTCCTGACACGTAACAATTGGTGTCAGAAGTGGGATGCCTGTAGTACCGCAAAGTGAAGAAGGGATTCGTACGCGACGGCAGACGGCATTGGATGCCGCGCGGATGGAGTCGCCGGGTCGTGATCGCACGGAAACGGTGACGACCGCTGGACCTTCGACTACATCAGCTGCATCAGTTCCGACACCGAGTGCATTCGATATGGCCTCTTTATTAGAAGCCATACAGCGGAGCCAGCGCGAGGCGATGGAAGCCATACAGAAGAGCCTGGAAAGTAAATTGGAGAGCCAGCGCGAAGTCATGGAGAGCCAGCGCGAAGCCATACAGCGGAGCCAGCGCGAAGCCATGGAGAGCCTGGAAAGTAAACTGGGGACAATCGATGCAAAGCTGGATGGTTTCCAGGGAGAACTGAACGTCGTGAAGGAAGACCTGGAACTAGTAAAGTCGCGTACATCCGAGCACGACCAAGCCCTTAACAGCCTCAGTGCGACAGTAAACTCCTACGAAACTAGATTCATGGAGTTGGACAATAAGCTGCAAAAAATAAGGGTTTTGGGCACGGCAGCAACCAGCCCATGTCCTGGGGCCCCGAAATTTAAGGTCCCAAGTTTCGACGGCACGACCTCGTGGACGGCGTTCAGGCACCAGTTCGAGGTAGTTGCAAGTGGGAATGGCTGGGAGGACGAGCACTCGTTGGCGGCACTCACCCTAGCTCTACGAGGAGAGGCACTGCTGGTGCTTGAGAACCTGCCCGCCGAGCGACGCACCTTGGAGTCACTATTTAAGGCCTTGGAAGCTCGATACGGGGAAAAGCACCTCGAGCACGTGTACCGCGCGCAACTAAAAGACCGAGTACAGAAGTCGAGCGAAGGACTGCAGCAATGGGCTACGGAGATCGAGCGCCTCGTACGTCGAGCCTATGCGTCGAGTTCCACACCCGTCGAAGACAAAGTTCTAGAGGCGTTTGTCAGCGGAATACGGGATCCCGAGGTGAGAGCAACGGTGCGCTTGGGGCATCACGCAACATTGGAAGCAGCTTTAGCGCATGCCCTTGAAGTGGAAGCGGTACGAAGCGACTACAAAAGTTGTAAGGTGCGCGAAGTTGTAGCGGCGATCCAACCTCGTACTGGGCCTATCTGCTACGGGTGCGGTGAACGAGGCCATATAAGGATTAACTGCCGGACGCGGAAGCAACCGAAATCGGTGTCGACGGCTACCCAAGTCGACACCCAGGAGCCGTTAAACTAAAAGGCGCCAGTGCCGCGGGGCGGGGACTGGCTGGACTTCGTCGAGCCCCTACTGTATTAGTTTCACAAGCTTGTGACGGGAACAGCCTCGTAACTACTGGAGAAATAAATGGCATACCCTGTCGCTTTACAATTGACACGGGAGCATCGAAATCCATCGTTCGACCGGAACTACTCAAGAGGACTATCATGTGGGAAAATGGACGACCATCATGCAATCTGCAGACAGCGACAGGCCAGCCAGTGACCGTCCTAGGAGTTACGGAAGCAAGACTGAAACTCGGAAGTGACATTTACACGCAGTCTGTGTTAGTAGCAAATATAACTGACGACTGCATTATCGGACTGGACTTTCTACGGGCACATCACTGCATAGTTGACATAGCGAAAGGAGTTTTAAGCTTCCCAGATCAAGAAGTCTTCTTGGAGGGTTCATGTTCAGGAGCAGTGTACTGTTTGAGGACAGTGAAACTGGCACCCAGATCGGAAACGTTGGTCCAGATTAGGTTTCCGGAAGAGATAAAGCTGGATCGATGTGTCATAGTAGAAGACTACGGAGATCATCCTAGTTGGATCACGGCAAGGACACTGCTCATGACCAAACGTGACGCCAAGTTAAAGGTCATCAATCTTAGCAGCATGCCGATACATCTCGCAAAGGATACGGTTATTGGCCGATGTGAAGCCGTGGACAGCTTGAGGAAGGTCCAAGAAAACTCAGACAAACCTCGATCAACGGATCACATGACATCTTTGCTGGAGGCGACTAGGAGGAATTTGTGCTCTGAAGAATACACTCAGGCAGCAAAGTTGTTGATGGACTACAAGGACATTTTTACCAGAGGAGATAGCGACCTTGGAAGAACAAATCTTGTCACTCACCCAATAGATACCGGCAATACTTCACCGATCAAGCAAAGGCCGAGACGAGTACCATTGGCAAAGGAACACGAAGTTGCAGAAATGATCAAGGACATGGTGCGCAGCAAGGTGATCGAGCCGTCAACTAGCCCTTGGTGTTCACCTGTGGTACTCGTGAAGAAGAAGGATGGCAGTACTAGATTCTGTGTCGACTACAGGATGCTAAACACCGTTACCAAGAAGGACAGCTACCCTCTGCCTCGGATTGACGACACGTTGGATATGCTTGGTGGAATGAAGTGGTTTTCGACGGTCGACCTGAAGAGTGGTTACTGGCAAGTAGAAGTCCGGCCAGAAGACAAAGAGAAGACCGCCTTTACCACCGGAACCGGAAATGGCTTATGGCAGTTTCGCGTAATGCCTTTTGGATTATGTAACGCTCCTGCCACTTTTGAGCGTCTCATGGAGCGAGTGTTGGTGGGACTTTTGGGGGACGCTTGTCTGGTATACCTCGATGACGTCATAGTCATGGGACGAAACTTCGTGGAACACAAGCGAAATCTGGAGAAGGTATTCAGACGATTCCGTGAGTCCAACCTAAAGCTCAATCCGAAGAAATGTGACTTCTTCAAGAAGGAAGTATCATTTTTGGGACACATCATATCGGACGAAGGTGTTCGAACTGATCCAGACAAGATAAGAGCTGTTCAAGAATGGCCGACACCAAAGAACAAGACCGATGTAAGAGCGTTCTTGGGGTTATGTGCCTATTACCGTCGGTTTGTGAAGAACTTCTCAGAGATAGCCAAGCCATTACACCGTCTCACGGAGGACAAGAGAACCTTCAGTTGGGATTCCGATTGCGAAGATGCGTTTGTTCGCTTAAAGGAACGTCTGTGCTCGGCTCCGATTCTTGGCTACCCCAGAAGAGAAGGGAGATTCACAGTAGACACGGACGCTAGCAATACTGGCATCGGAGGGGTGTTATCGCAAGAACAGGACGGCCAGCAGGTGGTCATTGCGTACTTTAGCAAGACCCTTTCGAAACCGGAAAGGAATTATTGTGTGACTCGGCGAGAATTACTGGCTGTGGTGAAGACCCTTCAGCACTTCAACAAGTATTTGCTGGGACGCGAGTTCACAATAAGGACGGACCACGCCGCTCTGAGATGGCTTCTGCAATTCAAGAACCCGGAAGGCCAGGTTGCAAGGTGGATCGAACAGCTTCAAGAGTTCAACTTCGTAATAGAGCATCGTAACGGAAGAGCTCATTCGAATGCCGACGCCCTGTCACGACGCCCATGCTCCGACGAATGTCGACATTGCATCAAGCATGAGGCTAAAGAAGAGGTCAGGGTGATAAGGATGCAGGACCTAGACGAGTCTTGGGGAACAGAGCAAGTAAGCCAAGCTCAGAAGAAAGCCGAAGATCGTGCACGTGGACAGATTGGCACCATTTCATGGATCGAATAATGCTCGGGACGAGCATGACTAAGAGGGGGGCAATGTGACAGCCCTGGCGTACCTCGCTAAACAATAAACAATAGGGGCCATAAATATGCCAGGCGAAACAATAGAACAATGGACGGCCGTCTCGAACGTACGCACGCGCACGACGCTTCGACCATTACGGCAATAGTCTTACGGGCGAAAGTCGGTTGCAAGGAACGTTCTCGAATCTTGTTCGGATCGGGTCCGCGGAATTAGCGAGAAAGTTCTGGATTGCCGTGAATGGTGCGTGAGGGGTATAAAAAGGAGCGATCGGCCAACCGCAGACATTCTAGTTTCGGAAGCGGAACCAGGAAGATACCAGCGATACCTACGAGCGATACCAGTGCGAAGTGAAGTGATTTCTACGTGCGATACAGTGTTCTACGAGTGTGTTGACTAGTACCTACGTGCAGAGTGTTTAAGTGTGTACTGTGTACGTCGTGTAATTTGTATATCTACGAGTAAAATAAAAGTCTTTGTGGTACATTTTGGCATTTTCTCGAACCCCTTACTCCTGACACGTAACAATACTTTAAACAGGAATGGAGATTATTTTAGATTTGTAATTATAAATTATCTTCCTTAAAAGCTGAATGAATAAACAGTGTTAGTTAAGTGATCAATCTTTTTAGTTTAATTTTTATTTTGCCAAACAACGCTGTTATAAGGCCGGGTTCGATTAACAGCATTTTCTAAATTAATATCCTCTCAGACAAGATAAAGGAAGTAACTTTTTTACTAAAACATCTTTGTGATCGATAAAGTTGAGCAACTGCGGGTAAGGCCGATGGCTATGGGTGACCATTGTGACCATACTGGCAAAAATTTCTTGAGCGCTTCCGTGCTTCGGAAGGCACGTAAAGTCGGCAGTCCTTGTTGTTATCGAAATATAACAGTCGCCAAATCATATCAGAGGCCTTCTGTTCAGGTGGCATGAAAACTTTCGATACTTGATTGGCCTCCACCAATTTGGCTTCTACCACCTCGCAACGGTGCCGAGTGGTGGCGTAGTCATGCTTTCTGCTTCCTTAATGATAAATTCAAATTCAAATATTTATTTCTTCGAAGTTGGTTTTTAGAAACACTTAATGAACGTCACTACTCTTACTTCTGGAAAACCTCAAAACATCAGTGCAAGGAAGAGAAAATGAAAAAGAAGATTTATCAGTTCAAGAAAAATACACCAGATTGCTTAAACAATTAAAATCAGAAACTAAAAAGGTAAACATGACCAGTAAGACAACGATATCACTTATAAGTAAAAAATTATTACAAGAACGGAAAGAACTTATACAATAAGGAAGAAAGAATGGTAAGAAAAATGGCCAAAATATAGCAGAATTAAGCAAGAAGATAAGTGAACAATTAAGAAAAGAACGAAAAGAGAAAAGATTTGCAACATTAAGAAAACACATAGAAAAAACAGGAGGAATAAAGAAGGCGCTAAAAGAAATGAATTACAAAAAAGACTGGATTCTTAATATGAAAAATAAAAATTGTACAAAGACCTGCAAAAGACCAGAAATACTACAAATTGCTACGGAATACTACCAAAATTTATACAAAAGTCGTAATGGGGAACAAATAATAAAGGAATGTAATTTAGTAAACAACGAGAAGATCGAACCAATACTAAAAGAAGAAACAATACACTCAATTCAAACACAAAAGTTAGATAAGTCACCTGGATCAGATCTCATCACTAACGAACTACTAAAAACTACATTACCAGTGATAGCACCAAGACTAACAGATCTGTTTAATGAAATCCTCGAAACTGAAACCATCCCGGAAGACTGGACTAAGTCGACAATCATATTACTGCATAAAAAGGGAAACAAAGACGATATAGGAAACTATAGACCAATCAGTTTAATGTCCAATATTTATAAAGTATTTTCAAAAATTATACTAAAAAGAATAACTAATACACTGGATGAAAATCAACCTAAGGAACAAGCTGGTTTCCGAAGTAAATTCTCAACTATAGATCATATTCACACTCTCAGACAAATATTACAGAAATATAAAGAATACAACAAAACATATTACATAGGGTTTGTTGACTTTAACAAAGCGTTCGATACATTGGAACATGAGTATATATGGGACGCTCTAAATAAACAAGGGGTACAAGCAAAATACATACGAATAATTAAAAAAGTATACACAGCGAGCACCGCACAAGTTAAACTTGAATCTACGGGCAAAGAATTTCCTATTATGAGAGGTGTACGACAAGGAGATCCTATATCACCTAAATTATTTTCAGCAGTGCTAGAGATGATATTCAGAAAACTCAACTGGACCAAAAAAGGCCTCAATATAAATGGCGAAAACCTCAACCATCTACGCTTCGCGGATGATCTGATTTTATTTTCAGAAGATGCTGGAACTCTGAAACAAATGTTGCAACAACTATCCGATGAAAGTGCTAAGGCCGGACTGACAATGAACCTTACTAAAACCAAAATTATGACGAACGCCCAACCGTCAGTAGCAAATGAACAAATAACAGTAAATAACGAAAAAATAGAATATGTAAAAGAATATATATATTTGGGCCAACTTATATCTACAGATGAATGCATGAAAAAAGAAATAGAAAGGAGAATAACAAATACTTGGAAACGGTTTTGGTCTCTTAGAGAAATAATGAAGGACAAAGACATGCCAATGAAAGAGAAAAAGAAAGTATACGAAGTATGTATTATGCCATGCTTACTATATGGGTGCCAGACATGGGCGTTAACGGAACTACAAGAAAGTAAATTAAAAGTTTGCCAAAATGCAATAGAAAGGAGTATTCTGGGTATAAGAAGAAGGGATAGGGTAAAATTACAAGTAATTAAAAAGAAAACAAAATTCAAAAATGCACACAAAGTCTATAGACAGTTGAAATGGCGTTGGACGGGACATATGTTAAGGGATAATACAAACAAATGGACTAAGTTAGTAACAGAATGGTATCCAAGATACAGTAAAAGAAATAAAGGCAGACAAACAAAAAGATGGGAAGATGACATCAAAAAGATCAAAAGGTCCGGTATGGACCCGTTTAGCAAGAGAGAGGAATACTTGGAAATCTTTAGAGGAGGCCTTTGTCGAAAGACAAGCTGTTCCAACAACTTCCAGTTGCCGATAATACCAATTCCAGATTGGATAAGATCTAATATAAACTAATGTAATTATAGAACAGAATAGATATTTAGGCATAGTTAGGTTAATAGTATTTAAATTTAAATTTACTGTAAACAAAGAAACAGCAATAAAGGCTATTTTATTTATTTTATTTATTTTTATTTATTTATTAATGAACGTCACGCTACTCCATCGCTTCAACAAATCCCTACGGTGAGTGGTCTTGGAAGAAGAAGTTATAAGGAGAGACCTGTGCAAACTAGTGAGCCATTAATGGGTTGTAGTTGTAGCCAAGGAGGTTCACAATTAGTTCCTTCCTTTCTTCTCTCTAGGACACCAAAGGTAACACCACACACTGACGGCCTAGCTCATTATTATCAAAGCACACTCACGGTCCCGTGCGCCGGCGTGAGGTCGGGGCGCAGAGCCAGCGCGCGCACGCGCACGGTGTCGCCGGGCCGGTAGCGCGCGCGCTCCGTGTGCAGCGCCAGCAGCCGCGCGCCCGCCACGCGCAGGCGCAGGCGGCCCGACCACGCGCAGTTCGCTTCGGGGTACCTGTGTGTTGTGTACGTTACTGATTTGTGGAATCTGTTCCAAATTCAAAATGACATTGCGATTGGGCGTGGGGAACACGAAATCATGACGCTCAAAACGCCTCTTTTTCCGTAGAAGCAGAAAATGAAATGTTTTTAATATTATGACAGGTTGCAATGTTATTTTGATAAAGGATCTTGCTTTGTTGTCTTCACTAAAATTAGAAATTCAAAATCAAAGTGTAGTTAAGTATTCTTTGGGTTCTCATACTTTTCATATTCGAAATACAAAATCGTTTATTTCGGTTCTCGGTTTTTTTGGGTATTCTTGTTCAAAGTTCAAAAGCATCGGAAAATATAACTTTGTCTTATCATACCTACATGAACCACCATTGTTTCGGAAATCTGTTTTGTGGCTGAGGATAACATTATAAGTATTATTTATTACTAGCTGTTGCCCGCGGCTCCGCCCGCGTGGAATTCAGTGTGTCACAAAGTTATTCCTGCGTTAATCCCGACCCCACACAAATTAAGACACACTCCACACATCTTAAGAACAGTTGATTTTTTACTACGTTTTAGTCATACCGTACATCATACCGTACAAAAATCCGTTATGTAGATCTTGAGAAAATCGATAAAAAGACTTTAAGATATAAACGTCGGGGTTTTTTCATTCCAAACTATTATATTTTTAAACTACATTGGTAGTTTTTCATTCGGGTGCCAAAACATAAAGACCAGCTAAAGCGATGCTGACCCTCGAAAAAGCAACATAAAGTTGATCATGAGAAAAAAAGCCGGTTCGATTCCCGATATATTATGTATAGATATCCCGATATATAGATATTAATGAGCCCGCGACTTCATTCGCTCATGGAAGCTTTTCCCGCGTAAATCTCGATCCCGCGGGAAGTCCGGAACAAAAAGTAGCTTATATAATGCTCCATAACCTCCTCTACCTCCCACTGAAAGTCCCATAAACATCTGAACCCACGACCTCATTTCCGGGTATGAGTTTTTACCGCGTGAATCCTAATCCCGCGGGAATTCAGGGATAAACAGTACCCTATATGTTGCTTCAAAACTTCCTCAATCTCCTAGTAAAGGTCGCATAAAAATTTAAGCCCGCAACTACGCGCAGGAGTTTATTCCACGTAACTCCAGATCCCGCGGGATTTCCGGGAAGACAGACTTGTTAGTTTTATATTTAGAAGCTATTTATACCCCATACGCGAAGAAGGTTTTCCCGCGTAAATTCCGATCCCGCGGGATTTCTGGGATAAAAAATATCCTATATGTTAATCTAAGTTGCCCTCTATGTGTGTGCCAAATTTGATGAAAATCGGTTCAGTACCCCATACGCGAAGAAGGTTTTCCCGCGTAAATTCCGATCCCGCGGGATTTCTGGGATAAAAAATATCCTATATGTTAATCTAAGTTGCCTTCTATGTGTGTGCCAAATTTCATGAAAATCGGTTCAGTAGTTTTTGCGTGAAGAAGGTTTTCCCGCGTAAATTCCGATCCCGCGGGATTTCTGGGATAAAAAATATCCTATATGTTAATCTAAGTTGCCCTCTATGTGTGTGCCAAATTTCATGAAAATCGGTTCAGTAGTTTTTTCGTGAAGGAGTAACAAACAAACAAACAAACAAATACACAAACTTTCACATTTATAATATTAATAGGATTATTATTATTATTAAGTATTATTATTATTGTTTTTGAAAGCAATAGAGAAATAGGTACACTGAAACTGTAACCTGTAGATTCAGTCGAAATGCTGACTTGGCAGATTACTAACAGGCACTAAAGACACAACTAAATTCGTCTAGACATAAGTGTTGGCTGACTGAATAGATTTCGACGTCTTTGCTATAACTTCGGGAAGACGGACGTTGTGTGCGCTTGTTTATCAGATCTCAGGAACAGTTAAACTTATAAGGTGAACTTCAGTCACGTATTGGACAATACATGCACAGTTTTGAAACATGTACATGTATGTATTTACCTGTACAGTTGAACGCTACAGGTAAATCGGTTATGTGCACACTACGTGTAAGCCTAACGATAGTGCTTATCAAGAGTGGCGTCAATTTGGGAGTAAACCTGTAGATCTGTTGATAGTGGACTTTAACAGGCTGATAGAGATATAATTAGAGAGTATATACTAGACCGGTCAAAAGATAAGTAGGTACATTGATAGTTGGATATTTATTGTAATACTTACCTCATATTCACATTTAACTCTGCCTTAGAGTTCGGCTTTAGAGGCACATTTATATCGAGGCAGCCTCCGTCTCCTGAAAATAAAAAAATCTGTCAAAAAGCACAATTCTGATTATGTAAATAGGTTCCAAGTGGTTGTTAAATGTGCTAATTAAAATCGGTTATGGCGTCAGTTTAATAGTACATTATGATACAAGTGCGCGAAGTTGGTCATTACAGTCGAGGCGGAATTGAGCCCGAGCCGCAAGGCGAGGGCTGTAATAGAGCCAAGACTGTAATGAACAAAGCACACGCGTATCATACGACGTTTTTCAACACACTTGCGAGGAAAAAAACAATTAGGTATCGACATTTTTCAGTCACAAATCAGCAAATTATAAACGAACAAATGTTTGCACAAAACACAAAATGGCGCGGATTATTTTTTCGCGCGCCGTATCTTTGGTTGAATAACTATGCGCGCGCAGGTTAAGTCCAGAGACACCGAACATTCAGCCACAATATATTAAACTAAATAATTATGTATTTCTAATAAGAATTTACGGTAATTAATGATTTAAAATATTGTATTTTTTAAATGCTTTAATAGATAATTAAATGAAGTATAATCTTATCTTATCAGATTTTGACTAAGTACAACAAGTTTATTTATTTAAAAAATAACAAATCTTTTGGTAACAACCTCTTTACGGATATTAAAAAAAAAGTGGAATAAGAAAAACACTAGTGCGGTAATGAAAAGTAAAACGCACTAGTGTGTAATAAACCGCATTCCGGGCGAGAAAAAATAGCAACTTTACGAGCAAGTGTGTTGAAAAGAGCTCTAGCCGCGCGCAGAAATATAAACAGGGTTCTTGATTTCAATTTAATAAATTAGAACTTAATGACGCATATCGTCCGTCCAGTTGCAAATATGGTGCGATTCGGCAAAACTCATAGACGACAGCCGTCTGGACGCCCACCTTGCGCACCTAGCTATCAATATGCAGTAGTTACCTATAGTCCCATACAAATGAATTCTGTTAATGTAATGTAGTGAATTGTAGTGCGGTCTACCGCGTTATCTTTATTATTATGTTTGCTGATGCATTAACAATATCCTGGATGTGGAGGTTTTATTTATTTTTCCCTTTGATTATGAGTACAAGTCTTTAGTTCAAAAGGCTTTGCAAAGCGAGAGGTAGCAAGCAGGTTTGATTCCTGGCCTGAAACAGCGCGTTTTTTCTTCCAAGTGAACGTATTATTTCTTGTCAGCAGTTGAAAATTTCTACTAAAAACTAACGACCAAACCTGGCGGCAAGTCCCTTGTAGCCGTAGCGACCTCTCCATCCTCGGTGTGTAGCGTCAGCAGCATCCGCGCCGGGCCGTCGGGGTGGAACCGGGAGACGCAGGCCCGGCTGGTGCCGCCCGCCGTCAGGACCCCCGGCGCCAGGAACAGGTGGTTCCTGTCTGTGCAGGGACTGTTGGAAGAGGACTCTACTGCAGACAAAGAACCAAACCTGGTGGCAAGTCCCTTGTGGCCGTGGAGACCTCTCCATCCTCGGTGTGTAGAGTGAGCAGCATCCGCGCCGGGCCGTCAGGGTGGAACCGGGAGACGCAGGCCCGGCTGGTGCCGCCCGCCGTCAGGACCCCCGGCGCCAGGAACAGGTGGTTCCTGTCTGTGCAGGGGTTGCTGGAAGGGAATTCACTGTTATCGTATAGTTCAGTGGTTCAAAGCGTTTGGTCCATGGTCCTACTAGGACGTAGGACTACGCAGTAGGGCAACAAACGGTTCAAAGTGGTTCTATATTTGGTGTAAGTGAACGTTGTCTATGTTATGTTATGCTTTACATCTGGACTAGCATCGTCTATGGTACTAAGTAATGCATGATTTGTGATTTATTTCGAACAGTTCCTGCTCCAGTCCCCGTAGTTCCTGGCAAATTATCCAACTATTATCACAATTTCATCTGCTAGGTTGAGATGTTTTAAAGGGTCTTGCAGCTTGCAGCTAACTTCAGTACTTCTACTTTAGTTTACTTTTACTTATTTCCTATTGAGAGCAATAATCAGCGTTATAAAAACATTTTTATATTAACTAACTACAATTATCTCACCCGATGGCACTCAAACGGTGGTGTAGCAAAACAAAAAAATTAAAAACCATAACTTTTGTGCTTAGGAATCAGTTAAAGATAGTTGATCGTCGAGCTCATCATAACGTGACACAAATTCTTACTGGCCATACCAGTAGGACAACCCAGTATGACCACCGAGAATCACCCGAAAAGTCAGGTGATCGGGTCTAACAGACATTAATAAATAAAGTTGCAATTCCTACTTCCGGAAATTATAATGATTTTAGTCGTGACATTCGTAAGGGCATCAGCACCATTCACATGAAACAATTGCTTCGAGGCAGATGTAATTAATTGGAACGTTGATTGGCCATGTAAAGGTTCTACCTGTTATAGACCTTATCATGTACACTACCTTGATACTCGTACAAAGACACAAGGGCGAAAAGAATAGGCAAATTAGTACGATAGTAATTGTTTCCGCGAACGAACAATAGACTGATAAAAACAGTTATTAGGGTCAGGTGGGGTAAGAGGGACGCTGGGGGAAGAGTAACAGTCACTCGTAAAAAGAAAACTATAATGCCCAGCTCTATGGTCACTACGTCGATAAAACAATATTAGGCGTAGTTCAAATATTCTTGGATAGATTGCGCTGGAACACAGCAACTAAGCGAGCAAAAGAGAAAAAAAATATCAGTTGTCAAGCTAAAGAAACCAAGACCTAGCGGCGTTCCTTGTTTAAGTTAATTTTAGTATTAAAAACATCAGTGTTGCGGTTTATTGCTATGGTAAGTGTATATATTACGTTTAATCTTTATTTTCTACGTATTACATAGTTTGTAACGTGTGTTTTTAGTGCTTTTTCGATGTCAATAATAACATAACCTTCAAAATGGCAAGCTGGGAAAGAGGAACGGCTATACCAGGTTAAGAGAAACATATGTTCCTCTTTTCCTATTTCAGGGGTAACAAACATATTTAAAATCCGCTAAAATATAACACGTTCCGAAAATAGCCATGATTTGCTTTACTATTTATTTGTTACAGAAAAAAAGCAAAATGCCTCGAGCTTACGTAAGAAAGACCGATAGAAGTTCTTACCCGAAAGAAAAACTATTAGAAGCAGTTAGGGCCGTTAAAAGTGGCGCCATTCATTTCTATTTTTAACCGACTTCAAAAAAAAGGAGGTTCTGAGTTTGATCTGTATGTATGTATGTGTATGATTTTGATGCAGTTTTCAGCATAGTATTTTTCAGACTTAGGAGAAGGTTTTCGGTATATTAGACGACTTAAAAAATGGAGTTTTGCACTTTAAAACGTGTTTTACGTATTGTCCGCCATAAGTTCGCATTTGGCTGAACCGATCTTAAAGTGGATTTCAGTACAGTAATTTTTAGAATTAGGAAAAGGTTTTTGGTAGCTTTACCGACTTAAAAAAATGGCGGTTCTTCTTTTTATTAATACAATCATTTAATAGCACAAAGAGTTTAGTACCTCTGACCTTACCTATATGTTCCTCTTACCCCAAATTTCGTTTTTGTTTGCTGTCATCCTAAAGAAGACCTTATTTAAAACGAGGCGAGGTTTAATTCCTTTTACTCAAAAAAATGTTTAAAACATGCTATGTTACACACTTAAAAACATAAGTTAAAATATCGAGTGTTCCTCTTACTCCAAATCTCGGGAAAGAGGAACATTTATAAGACCTAGCTTTGTTCCTAAATTGTGCCGTAATTACACGAAGAATTTAGTTCTGTGTCAAAAAAAATGTAAGTATATTTCAAAACAGAAGATTTGTTTCTATTATTATCAAAGTAAATGTATAATTTTGATAGCTGAAGGCCAAAATATGAAAATACCAGTAAAGTATGTTTCTCTTACCCCACTTGACCTTATATCATTTACGACAAGGGGACATCATGTCGTCGCTTGACGATTGACATCTAACGATATGATGTAAGATCGACTTATGACTCTTTTCAGTAATCTGTCAATAAATAAACTGTGGATAGGTTCCTCGGTAAAGTATTTATCAACCTTTTAAAAATTTAATACCCCTTACTCGTGGTGTACACTAAGTAGGTACTAATCAATGGACCAAGCTATAGCGACTGACCTTGGATTGGAAGTCACTGGGTTCTGTGACATCCATCTTAATCCCGTACCTATGACTTTTCTTCGCCGCCCATCTATCACACTCTAAAATACGTTTTTTTATAATAGGCTAGAAACAAGTTAGGCCACCTAAATACCGTACATGGTCTCATAAATACTGATGATAATACGGTATCCCGAATGCTCATTTAGCAGCTATTATACGTTATAAAAATAAGCTGTACTGCTGAGTGTGTGATATCCGGTCTACTTATTGCCCAATGCTCAAATGAATAATGCCATTCAATTCTTTTCATGGCAAATGAACACCGTGTCCTAAGCATTGTTGTGTTTTGTAACTCATTCTGGGAACACCGCATCCGTTCTGCAGCTTTTATTTGTGTGAATGAAGTTCAATTACACTAATTTGATATCCAGTTTATCGAGTAGGTACTTACTGGCCACGTTATGAGTTATTTATTTTATTTATTTAATTCTTTTTTGTACACCAACAACATATGACATTATCAGAAGTGAAAAATATACATAACAAGGTACAAAAGGCGGCCTTATCGCTATATAGCGATCTCTTCCAGGCAACCTTAAGTGTGGAGCTTAAGATAGGAGTTGGTAAAGTGGTAAGGTGTACGAGAAATGATAGGGATATTGAAAGTATAGACATTCGAGATATGTAAGGGAGCAAATAAGGAAAAGGAAAATAAAACAGAACAAA
The DNA here is from genome assembly GCA_905404135.1 of Hesperia comma. Lineage (NCBI taxonomy): Eukaryota > Metazoa > Arthropoda > Insecta > Lepidoptera > Hesperiidae > Hesperia > Hesperia comma. The sequence goes on from FR990031.1 coordinate 1,209,959, forward strand.
AGATTAAATTATAAGAACTAGGGGGGGGGGGGGACCTGATTAAATCTGAAGATAGTGAGCTTTTACTAGGTTCTTAATAGTACATTATGATACAAGTGCGCGAAGTTGGTCATTACAGTCGAGGCGGTATTGAGCCCGAGCCACAAGGCGAGGGCTGTAATAGAGCCAAGACTGTAATGAACAAAGCACACGTGTATCATACGACGTTTTTCAACACACTTGCGAGGAAAAAAACAATTAGGTATCGACATTTTTCAGTCACAAATCAGCAAATTATAAACGAACAAATGTTTGCACAAAATGGCGCGGTTTATTTTTTCGCGCGCCGTATCTTTGGTTGAATAACTATGCGCGCGCAGGTTAAGTCCAGAGACACCGAACATTCAGCCACAATATATTAAACTAAATAATTATGTATTTCTAATAAGAATTTACGGTAATTAATGATTTAAAATATTGTATTTTTTAAATGCTTTAATAGATAATTAGATGAAGAAGATCTTATCTTATCAGATTTTGACTAAGTACAACAAGTTTATTTATTTACAAAATAACAAATCTTTTGGTAACAACCTCTTTACGGATATTAAAAAAAAGTGGAATAAGAAAAACACTAGTGCGGCAATGAAAAGTAAAACGCACTAGTGTGTAATAAACCGCATTCCGGGCGTAAGACTAAAGAAAAAATAGCAACTTTACGAGCAAGTGTGTTGAAAACGAATTTAATGAACTTGCGTTGCGGATGTGTATGGGTAGGGCATTCCAGAAACGAACGGCGGATACGGTAAAGGAATGTTGAAAAAAGCTTGAGGAATGTGCTGGGGTACAGAGGAGTAGATTTTTCGAGGAGCGTAGGGTTCTGTCATGGTTGAGATGGAGAAATTGGAAACGGTAATAAAAGGATATCTGATAGGTAACGTGATAATGGATGAATTTAAGCGCACGGTATTTTTTACTTGTTTTCTTTGTATACACTGTACGAGTACCTACTTACAACTACTTTTTTAACAATGGCTCTATAAATTATTGTGTTAAAATTTCTTATTGCGTTTACCTATTTTGGATGGCATTGTATGAATATAAAAATCAATGAAGACCATTAAGTATGTCAATAATAATTTGTTGAAGATTCAAACCTTCGCGCCGCGCCGCTCTCGCATCCTACCATAGTTTTAATGTTTCATTCTTCCTACCCTGTTTTTTTGTAATTGCTCTTCTTCTGTAAAATTGTTAGTACACGTATTGTCGAACTCAACGTTTTTTAATATCCAAAATAATACCTGCCCCGCAAATGGTCCTATATCTACGCCGGATTTAAGCATCAGCACATAAGTAACGTGTGGAAATAAAGGGGACGTAAAATTGAAGCCGAGAAGCACAAATTTAATGCAACGGAATTGTGCCTCGCTGGAGTGGTCGAGAGTTCAACGTTCACCAGTGGAAGATTTTCGTGTCGTGTGAAATTGATTTTAAGTATATGAACCCAACACTCTAATCAGGTATTATTAGGATATAATTCGACAATTAAAAAGGTCAGTAACATTATATTTGTATTATATAACCTTGTTACAAAACGTGATTGTTAATTGACTACCTCAGCCTATTAAATCAAGTCAAAGTGTCAGATAAATCAGTTAGTTAAATTCATTATTAATGTGGTAATTTAAATGTGTGTATTATAATTTAACTGACATTAATTTAAATCCGATTTATCATTACTTTTCGACATTTTAATTTGTATTTTAGTAAATAAGTAGGTAGGTAGAAATAAGTTAGACCTTTTACGTTAGTACAATTTGTTAATTTTATTTGTGTCATCCAATTACGTTATTTTAAAATATTAATCAGTTATAGAATCCTTACATAATTTTATTAATCGTGTTCGTCAGTTTAATTGTACCTAATTTCTCAGTAAATATAACATTGTACCTTTTAAAATTAAATAGCTAGATATAGGTAAAACAAGTTCAATTAGAGATTAGTTTTAAGTACTTACCTTGTAAAATAGTGCTAAGTACGTAAGTAAACATATTATTATGTTACCTGTATCAATTTCAGGACGACCGTGCCAGTCTCCCAGAATGACCGAAGAAAAGGAATTAATTAAAAAACGCGGCAGCATTAAAGGTCGTATAACTTCATTCGCGAATCATTTGACAACATTAAGTGAGACTAAGATGAGTTCCGCGGACGCCAGGGAGTTACAATTGCGCATGGGTAAGATCGAATCCTTATATGATCAATACGACGAGGTACAATTAAAATTAGAGTGTATTGCTGAGAACATGGACTCACAGTTAGGTGAGAGAAATGATTTTGAACAGAACTACTATCGGTTACTCGCAGACGCTCAGGGTTTATTAGAAAGTTATAGAAAAGGTCACGAGAATCATGTTGACAGTGCATCAAATTCTCGCTCAAATCACAGGCTGGTTAAGTTGCCCACTATTCAGTTGCCGAAGTTTGGAGGTGCATATGAAAGTTGGTTGGAATTTCATGATACATTCTCAAGCTTGATCCACAATAACGATGAGATCGATGAAATTAATAAGTTTCATTACTTGAGGGCTTCCTTACACGGGTCGGCTGCTGTGGTAATACAGGCGATCGAATTCTCCGCGGCTAATTATTCAGTGGCATGGGGGCTCCTATGTGAACGGTTTGACAACAAACGTTTGTTAATACAAAATCATGTTTCCGCTTTATTTAACATCGAACCAGTCACTAAGGAATCTTCTGTCATTTTGAAACGCGTGATTGACACTTTAAATAAAAATTTACGAGCTTTAGAATCCCTTGGTGAACCCGTTAGTCATTGGGATACGCTATTGATTTACATTGTCACTCACAAGTTAGATTCAAAAACATACCGCGAGTGGGAACAAGTTAAGGGTAACTTGCCCAAGGACAAGCCAATTGACCTTGACTCATTTCTAACGTTTATGCGTAATCGTGCTGATTTGCTTGAGACAATCGAATTGTCCCATAACAACATGACGACAAGTAACAAAAATGCGACTAGAATTAAAGCCATGGTATCCGTACAAAATCGTCACATTAATAATAATAACACACCATTAAATACATCAATTCATACGAAGCCATGTCCTAATTGTAGTGAACAACATTATCTTAATAATTGCCCTAAATTTTTAGCTCTAAGTCCTGAAGCGAGATACAAATTATTACCTACGTATAAAGTCTGTTTCAATTGTTTCCGTAGCGGACATTATGCCAATTCGTGTAAGAAAACCGGTTGTAAGGTTTGCAAGCGTAAGCATCACACATTAGTTCACGTTAATGAAATCGGGATAAAACAGCTGTCGCACGCTGCGCCTATACCTACATCTAGCGATAACAGTAGCAACGTGAATCATTGTTTACAACCATCTGTTTCTACCGGTTCTAATGTCACTCTCACAAGTAGCATCAATACGTGCGAGAGGGCGAAAGAATGCAATGTTTTATTATCTACTGCTTTAATAAAATTGTACGATAGGGATAATTGTGAGGTTATTGCTCGCGCTTTACTGGACAGTGGTAGCTCATCATGCCTCATGACAGAGGAGTTATATAATAAGTTAAACCTACCAGCTGTTCGTACTGATAGATCAATTATGGGTATTAATAATATGATGTCGCATATTAGTTTAATGTGTCGCTTGTCAATGAAATCGTTAAGTGAAGACTTTTCTACTAAGATATTATGTTGTTTTGTGTTGCCATCTATAACTGATAAAATACCTGGATGTCAAATAAATGTTAAAAATTTACCGATCCCGTCGGATATTTGTTTAGCGGACCCTTATTTTTATTCGCCCTCCGCCGTTGATATAATCATCGGCGCTGATGTTTTTTGGGACATTTTAGGTTCGCAAAACATTAAATTAGGAAATGGACAACCGATACTTTATGAGACTAGACTTGGATGGATAGTCTCCGGTCCGGTTAGCGGCGACCGCGTATCGGCTGTACCGCAAAATACTCAGATTAATTGTAATTTTACTCATATTGATCCTGTGTCTTCGCACTGTTCTGATGATGATATTCAAAACCAATTAATGCGTTTTTGGCAGCTCGAAGAAGTCGGCCCTCAGTCATCACAGTACTTTCCTGAGGAGAAATTATGTGAAGAACACTTTGTGAAGAATACAACTCGCCTCGCAGACGGACGGTTCTGCGTGAGAATCCCGTTAAAGCAAACACCAAGCGTGTTAGGAGATTCTCATCAGCGAGCTAAGCATTGTCTTACGTCTTTAGAGCGTAGACTTAAAGGTAACGATTATTTTTGTAAATTATATAAGGAATTCATGGCCGAATACAAAGCATTGGGTCACATGTCAGAGTGCAAGCCTAATACCAAGGTGCCTCATTATTTTATACCGCATCATGGAGTCCTACGTGAAAGCAGTAGTACTACTAAGTTAAGGGTTGTATTTAACGCTAGTAGCCCTACGTCATCAGGTGTGTCGTTCAATAACATCCAGATGATCGGACCCACGGTGCAGGATGACCTACTTTCGATACTTTTACGTTTTCGGCAGCACAGGTACGTTTTAGTGGCCGACGTAGAAAAAATGTATCGGCAGATTGTAGTTCATCCAGATGACAGACCGCTGCAGCAAATACTTTGGCGTGAACATCCATCTGATCCCATCACATTCTATGAGTTAAATAGAGTGAGTTACGGGACCGCAAGCGCTCCCTACCTTGCTACGCGGTGCCTTAAAGAAATAGGTTTAAATTGTAAGGACCCTAGCATATCACAAGTTATCATTCACGACTTCTACGTCGATGATTTGTTGACAGGAGGTGATGAGATCAGTCACGTACGCAATATACGTGAGCAGGTGACGGCTGAGCTCGCCTCAGCTTGTATGCCTCTTAGAAAGTGGAAGTCCAATGAACCTCTGGTGTTGCCAGCACCAGATCAGACGTCATTGAATTTAAATATCGGTGACAGCGAGTCCAGTAAAACGTTAGGTCTCGGGTGGCATTCGACATCAGATGAGTTTTATTTTCCCATCTCGCCGTCCATCGCCCACGGTAACACAAAACGTGATATTCTCTCTGTTATAGCTCAAATATTTGACCCGTTGGGGCTGTTATCACCTTTTGTTATCCTAATGAAAATTCTTTTACAGAAGTTATGGCTAGAGCGACTGTCGTGGGACGACGAACTGCCACCAGAGATAAGTCGGGCTTGGATCGAAATGGTCAACAGTTTACCGGGACTCAGCAAGATACGTGTACCGCGACGTGTCATCTGTGACTCATATTCCCGCTTGGAACTACACATATTTACAGATGCATCGGAGCGTGCGTATGGTGCTTGCGTTTATGTCCGTAGTATAGACTATAACGATCAAGTTTTAGTAAGGCTACTGCTTGCCAAGAGCAGAGTGGCCCCGATCAAGCCCACGAGCACTCCTCGACTCGAGATCCTCGGTGCAGTGGTCGGTGCTCGTCTTTACGAGAAGGCGATCAATGCTTTAAGAGCAACGATCACTAAAGTCACTTGCTGGACCGACTCCACCATCGTTTTAGGTTGGCTTAAAATGTTGCCATCTAAGCTAAAACCTTTTGTACGTAACCGCGTTGCTGAAATATTGGACAAGACTGGTAACTGCACTTGGAGACATGTTCCGACTGATTGTAATCCCGCAGACCTCATTTCTCGAGGTGTAAGTGCAAGTTTACTTCAGTCAAATGATTTGTGGTGGAATGGACCAAGTTTCTTAATGCGTGATGAATCACAATGGCCCACCACTTCAAGATCGACTGAAGAATTACCTGAAATCTCGTTACATATTAATTATAATGCTCCACGTGAACTTATTGATTTTAATCGCTTTTCTAAGTTGTCTAAACTTCAACGTACAGTGGCATATGTATTACGATTTATAAATAATTTAAAATCAAAAAATAAAATTAAAACTAAATATTTAAATACCAATGAATTAGATAATGCTATGAAGTTAATTTTACGATTGTCACAAATTGATTCAATACCTGAGTATAATTTATTAATTAAAAATCAAAATTTGCCTAATAAAAGCCCACTTATTAAGTTTAATGTTTATCTAGATAGTGACAACTTAATTCGCGTTGGAGGTCGATTAGATAATTCTAATTTTACTTTTGAGAAAAAACATCCAATTATTTTACAGTCCACTCATCGTGTTACACAATTATTATTTGAGTCAGAACATCAACGGTTAATGCATGCTGGACCTCAACTCTTGCTGGCTAGCATTCGGGAAAATTATTGGCCTATAGGTGGTCGCAACCTGGCAAAGAAATGTTTTAGGCAGTGTATACGCTGCACTCGGTTCAAGGGCAAGGTGCTTGCTCCATTAATGGGTAATTTACCACAGCAGCGAGTCGTGTCAGGAGGCTACCCGTTTGAAAGCGTAGGTGTTGACTACGCAGGCCCGATCACTTGCGCTAGCCGCCCTGGTCGCGGTTGTAAACTTATTAAATCTTACATAGCTATCTTTGTGTGTTTTACAACTAAGGCAGTACATCTAGAGTTAGTGAGCGACTTAACCAGCAATAATTATATTTTAGCATTACGCCGATTCATATCGCGCAGGGGAAAACCATCTCATATTTTTTCGGATAATGGTACCTCGTTCGTTGGCGCATATAATGAGCTGTCAAAATTTTTAAAATCCAATTGTGATTCTCTGGCTGAGCAACTCGCCTTGGAGAATGTTCAGTTTCATTTCATTCCTGCGTATAGTCCACATCAAGGTGGTCTCTGGGAGGCAGGTGTTAAGTCGGTAAAGTATCATTTAAGTAGAGTGCTGGGAAATTGTAATATGACATTTGAGGAGCTTAACACGACTTTAGTGCAAATCGAGGCGATTCTTAACTCTCGACCACTAACTCCATTGTCATCGGACCCAGACGACTTGACACCGCTCACGCCTGGTCATTTCCTCATCGGCCGGTCTCCAACAGCCCTACCTGTGAAGACAATTCCTGAAGATTGCCCTACCAATAGATTGACACGGTTTCAACGTACTGAACAACTGCGTCAGCATTTTTGGACGCGTTGGAGTAAGGAGTACGTAGCGGAGCTTCAACAACGAGCAAAATGGCGATCCTGCAAGTACTCCCTAAAACCTAATACTCTCGTTCTGTTGAAAGAGGACCACACTCCACCATTAAAATGGAAGCTTGGGCGCATCGTCTCCGTGTATCCGGGTTCTTCAGACGGCATAAGTCGGGTAGCTGACATTCGAACAGCTAATGGCGTTGTGAGAAGATCCTTTAGCAAGATCGTCCCTCTGTTTTCGGAAGACCAGGAGAAGTGAATCTGTGGTTGAAAGAGATGCTTTCAACGCGCGGGGGCATGTTGAAGATTCAAACCTTCGCGCCGCGCCGCTCTCGCATCCTACCATAGTTTTAATGTTTCATTCTTCCTACCCTGTTTTTTTGTAATTGCTCTTCTTCTGTAAAATTGTTAGTACACGTATTGTCGAACTCAACGTTTTTTAATATCCAAAATAATACCTGCCCCGCACATAATTAGTAGTGAATAATTCTGTAAATTAAATCTTACATAACAATATTAACAATCCTCTTTAGAACCCATGAACTGAATCGAGGGCATTGAATTGAAATAATAAAGCGAACCAATTCAGTTCGCAACAGACCTATCAGAGATCAAGGATCGAATTCAAAGATTTATCTTCTTGTTCTGAGTAGTGAGTGTTGGTATTTGCTAGAAGTATGGGATAGATAGAGGAACATGCTACGTGACTAACTTGACCCGTCCATGGGGGGAGGGGGGTTTCTTCCAAAATACCACGCATGGTCTCGCGGGGCAGGTGTCTTAGGTTTTTATCACTTAGTCAACGGACTTTAGAGAAAGCTAGCGCTTTGTCGATCCATGGTGGTATGATTTTGTTCCCTACTGCTACCCTACCTACCGTACATGAAGAAAATGAATAAGTAAACACCTTTACTTGACATCGTAAGACTTGGGTACCTACCCTCCGTTCAGTATAACGCAACCACAGATTTAAAAATACATTAAAATGATACTATCGTGTGAAATCTATAAAAACTGAGTTGCACTTGTGTCGGTAGGTACCTATTATTTTTACTTACCTTGTGATATTACGCGGAGTCTCTGTAAAATGTGTTTGCACTGGTACCAAAAGTAATACTAATAGCCATATCATTTTGTCTAGCAATTGTTTCTTACATAAATGCATACAAGACTCACATAACAACAATATTTATTTTGCATGAGAATAAAAACAGTCCACAAGTTTACGCGGGAAAACTGAATAAGGGCGCGCGATAACAGATAGCCAAAAATTAATTCGTACAGAACAGATAACAAAAACCTTTGTTTACTTTTTTATTGCATAGAAAAAGTAAATTCTTTTTTGTTCTAAATATTTTAAGTAATATGCGTATCAAATTAAATTAAATCGTCCGTACATATATTTATTAATAACGCAAGATGTTACGAAAACATTTATCTCGGAAACGGAACAGCGTTAGATCGCGATGCGCGCGACGCGGTCGGTATTGTGGTATTACTGACCGTCGCGCGCGCAAAGGTCGCAACGAAGCAGATGTTGCCAACTGTTTAGTTATCTTTTTGTAATGAATAACTGTGCCCATAATCGGTGTCGGTTGGTATCGGAACGGTTAAAATCAAAAAAGATAATAGGTAATGAGAATTTGTACTCAATCGTTCTGAAGAGGCGGCTTAAGAGTATGAAGGATGAGTAGGTACCTATCCTTAAATGAATATGGTGTATAATTTTCTCGTTAACTGTCTTGCAAGTTTTATATTTAAACGGATTTCAAAAAAGGATGGGGTTCATAATTCGACTGTACTTATTTTTTTCATGCGTGTTACCTCATAACTTTTGCCTAGGTGTTTATACAATTGTATACTTAATTCTTTTTATTGGAAAGCTAGTGCTTGTCGTCTGATCCCATATAAATTATCGATTTTGAAGTTTGTTATTTTTTTGGATTAGGTTAGTTTTTAATCTTTTTGTAATTTGAAAAATTTTACTTAAAATCGTAAAGGTTTAAAATAAAGACTGGATAGGATTAGAAATTACTTTACACCATTTTATGTACCTTAGGAAAGAGATCAACGTATAGTTCACAATAATATTAATTATACTTACTTATTACAGAATTTTTAATGCAAATATCCGGCAAATTAGCTAAATAGCTCCTGGCCTGATAATGGTTGTCGTCGTTCATATTCTCTTCACTACATAGTATAAAACAAAGTCGCTATTTTTGTCTGTCTGTCTGTATGCTTAAATCTTTAAAATTACGCAACGGATTTTGATGCGGTTTTTTGTAATAGATAGAGTGATTCAAGAGGAAGGTTTTTATGTATAATACATGCATATATTCCCACGAGAACGGGATCCACGCGGGTGAAACCGCGGGCGGGCCGCTAGTTATTTCTATAAAAGAAAAAATTATATTTGATTTTACGTAAGTATGTTTTTTCATTCCTTGATTTTAATAAATATAACTCATAGACCGCAGAATATACTTTGTGGTTAATGCGTAAGTTGTTTGTTTACATTTAACTTATTATTACTTCTGTATTAAATAACACTTCGTTATTGAAATTAGTATAGGCAGTATAAATTTAGTGTTGGAATAAAGAAGACCATAAAACTACATAAAATACCGTCCCATTCATTGGTGTCATCTAACGAAAAATACTAAGTATATTTGAGTCGTCGATATGGAATTGCTACTCCCCGTCAAATACAATCTTATTACGCATTAAGCATGTAAGCAAAATTTACTAAGGACATTTTTAGATCCCTCCGTCAACCTTAAAATATGTACTTAGTCGCATAGGCGTGTAGCTGGAATTTGTGTGTGTGCCATGCCATGCAATTACAACGAATTTCGAATCGAACCGAAACGTAGTATAGCATCTCTGTAGTACATAACTTACAATGTAATCCAAAACGCGTTGCAATATCAATCTCAGTCAGCAAGAGCAATGCAGCGACCTTAGCAATTCGTTTTTATCGATTAGCGAACGCGACTGCTGTTTATCTTCGGCTTGGACTCATCCATTTTCATCAATTGAAAATCAATCTTCTACAGATGTAAAATGTTTCATAACGCAAACTTAATCTGTGTATTTTGCTGTGCATGTAATATTTGTCACCTCACATGGTTCCCCTCCGGAGTCACCTCCGGAGAAGTCCATTTGGAATCCATCCGTACTAAAGGATATTTTAAAAAGTTATTCCAAAATTTGTGTGGTCTGTGACTACGAAACTCGAGCCCAGCTGCGGGATAGTAATAGGTTGCGATGATTATAAAGATTATTACTTTTACTCCGTCTTATTTGTTTATACCTTTTCTGCACGTTTCCTGCCTGTCTGCAGATCATCAATCACGTCATCGTTGAAAAAATGCGCAAGTCATCGCATATAACCTTTTAGTACCTACAGTTAGCGCAAACAAAATCGCGATTTTATCTGTCAGTCATTGATTTAACGAACGGTATTTTTACCGTCGGATAAACTGTGTCACGAATGTAGGTTATAAAATAAAGTGCAATCAAATTATCCACGCCAATCATTATTTGCTTAGTTTATCTAATTTCTCTAAGTCATGTTAATTATTGACGGGATGCATTGTGAATTGTGAATTTCTTTGTTAAGGAATTAACCGGCACCAATTTAATACAACTATTCATACAAACTTACTAACTAAATACAAGCAATCGGTTCAAATTAAAAAAAAACAAGCGCCTTAATTACAACGTTTATTATTAGCGAACTGGACAAAAGGTTGACTCTCCCTGGCTAGGTTAATAGGTCGAACGTTGACCGAGTAAAGAGAGTAAAATGTTTAATATTAGATACCGATAAAAGTATTACACATAATAATAATTATTATTATTACGTAATAAAGCTGCAATGATTTGATGAAATTAATACTAACTACCTAATTTTTAAATACTTAATTTTTATTTCAAAATGATAATGAGCCTTAATAGGTAATAAGATAAGTACTTATTAGTTTAATAACCTAATAAGCATCGGTCAATGACAATTTGAATACTTTACCAGTAATTATTTAGACTATAGGACAATATATTAACTTAATGAAAATGTATTTTTACTTGCCGATAAGCATTCTTTTCATTTATTATCTTAAAGGAATACTAAATAAGAAAGTATTTTTCTAAAATATATAAATTTTTTGTATAAGCGACATCTACGTCTCACGTAAGGAACTATTAGGTACGGTTAGCATCACTTTAGATTTTACTTTCACTTAGTAAAATGAGATGTCACTAGCAGTAATAATATAATGTGGTTCACAAGTTCATAGTTTTTTCTATAATCCATACTAATATTATAAATGCGAAAGTCTGTCTGTCTGTCTGTCTGTCTGTCTGTCTGTCTGTGACGTTATCACGGCTAAACCACCGGTCCGATTTGTATGAAATTCGGAATGAAAATAGTTGAAGACCCAGAGTCACATATAGGCTACTTTTTTTTTTCAAAATCAAATCGGTTCCCGCGGGATATAAGATTTACTGTCGACACGAAAGAGAGAGAAGATCTGATTAGACGTTTGACAATAGAGAAGTACAAAATGACGTCTTCCATCTAATACTTAGGCCGGATCTTCACTACACTGCCGGTCGGTTTGTTCGCGGTCCGGTATCGGTGTGGCAAAATTTTATCATTTTCACATACAATCTGTCTTCGGTTCAGTCACGTTGTAGAATCTATTGCAGAGATTTAAAAGACATAAATGAGCCATTAGTTCGGCCTTATATTGTTTTAATTCTATTTGTCTAAAAAAAATGAAAAACTACATAGCGTTGCCTCGCTTTCGCTTACTGTAATTGTTTATTCCGTCTCTGTCATACCACATATTCCGGGCGTCATTATAACAGAGTACGTAATGTTAAAGTAATCCATACTAATATTATAAATGCGAAAGTCTGTCTGTCTGTCTGTCTGTCTGTCTGTCTGTCTGTCTGTGACGTTATCACGGCTAAACCACCGGTCCGATTTGTATGAAATTCGGAATGAAAATAGTTGAAGACCCAGAGTCACATATAGGCTACTTTTTTTTTCCAAAATCAAATCGGTTCCCGCGGGATATAAGATTTACTGTCGACACGAAAGAGAGAGAAGATCTGATTAGACGTTTGACAATAGAGAAGTACAAAATGACGTCTTCCATCTAATACTTAGGCCGGATCTTCACTACACTGCCGGTCGGTTTGTTCGCGGTCCGGTATCGGTGTGGCAAAATTTTATCATTTTCACATACAATCTGTCTTCGGTTCAGTCACGTTGTAGAATCTATTGCAGAGATTTAAAAGACATAAATGAGCCATTAGTTCGGCCTTATATTGTTTTAATTCTATTTGTCTAAAAAAAATGAAAAACTACATAGCGTTGCCTCGCTTTCGCTTACTGTAATTGTTTATTCCGTCTCTGTCATACCACATATTCCGGGCGTCATTATAACAGAGTACGTAATGTTAAAGTAATAGTGAAAATAAGATCAAGATAAAGACATATCATTACAAATTAGATTCTTTCTTTCGTTGCCGGGGAGTGATGAACCGGAACATGACTCGGAACGATAGTATGAATGCCCTCATACTCATAGTTTCTAAATATAAGTACCTATACTTTACCGTACCGACATCGGACCGAGAACTGTGACCTGCTCTAGGTATAGTGGGAATCGGGCCTAACCGAGCAACAAAGATTTTCATGAAATTTAGTCTACAAAGCAGTTATCAAAGTTATTATCTACAGGCATTGAGATACTATGTACTAAAGGCGGTTTTGGAGGCGAAAAATCGATCTAGCCAGGTTTCGTTTTTAGAAAATATTATTTTATCGATGTTTTTGATGTGATATTTGTACAATGAGAATGACAACAAATAAAGAATTACAATGACAATGGTGTTATTTTCGTTACTAAGGAAACTGATATTAGGGTTGACTTTACAGTCCTACAACGATCTTTTGGCGCGTGGATGACGTGTGGGTGACAGAGACAGCACCTTACAGGGAAGGCAAACTGTAAGGCGCTGTTTCTGTCACTCTAACATCAGCCACGCGCCAAAAGATCGTTGTAGGACTATACAATATCTTACAAATGTAGGGCTTACTCCCCTACGTCATAATAGGTTTCCAGCAATGAGGATGAGTGGGAATATTTTACATATTTCGTAACTCAGACCAATAAACTATAGACGGAACGCTGTGAACAAAAGAGTGAAGCCGGCAAAAGTCAGCCGAAAGCTCACATCGAAACCAATTGAATGCCCTATGTTGACAGTTTGTACGCAACAAATTTAAACTTTATTTTTTGGAACACAAAGCTTCATTCATTTTTTATTATTTAGAACACAAAAGTCGTTTTGGTGTGAGTGCCGCCGTGTGTATTACAAGGCTAGGCTGACTTTTTGCTGGCTTCACTCTTTTGTTCCCGGCATTCCGTTTATGGTTTATTGGTTTGAGTTTCGTAATAATTCCCACTCCGTAATGAGCAGTGGCTGTTGGATTCCAACGACATGCATGCATGTCACGAATGCATAGTACGTTCACTTCGCTGGAATCCAACAATTATTCCATTTCATTTATTTGTTAAACAATTTTCATATTCTTCTTCTATTAAGTTTAAATGGATTTCAAATATATTGTGACAGCCCTGGCGTATCACCTCGCAAAACAATAAACAATAGGGGCCATAAACATGTCGAGTCAACAATAGAACAATAGCGCGCTTGCCCGTACGCACGACGCTTCGACCATTACGGCAATAGTCATACGGGCGAAACTCGGTTGCAAGGAACGTTCTCGAATTTTATACGAATCGGGTCCGTCCGGAATTAGCGAGAAAGTTCTGGATTGGCGTGAATGGTGCGTGAGTGGTATAAAAAGGGGCGATCGATCAAGTGCGGACATTCTAGTTTCGGAAGCGGAACCAGGAAGATACCAGCGATACCTACGAGCGATACCAGTGAGAAGTTAAGTGATTTCTACGAGTGATACAGTGTTCGTCGAGTGTGTTTACGAGTACCTACGTGCATAGTGTTGTGGTGTGTACTGTGTACAGTGTGTAATTGTGTTTCTACGAGTTCAATAAAGTCTTTGTGGTACATTTTGGCATTTTCTCGAACCCATTACTCCTGACACGTAACAATTGGTGACAGAAGCGGAATGCCTGTAGTACCGCAAAGTGAAGACGGGATTCGTACGCGACGGCAGACAGCATTGGATGCCGCGCGGATGGAGTCACCCGGGCGTGACCGCACGGAAACGGAGGCCACCACCGGACCTTCAACTACATCACCTGCATCAGCGCCGACACCGAGTGCATTTGATATGGCCGCCCTATTAGCAGCGATGGAAGCCATGCAGCGGAGCCAGCGCGAAGCCATGAAGAGCCTGGAAAGTAAATTGGAGAGCCAGCGCGAAGTCATGGAGAGCCAGCGCGAAGCCATACAGCGGAGCCAGCGCGAAGCAATGGAGAGCCTGGAAAGTAAACTGGGGACAATCGATGCAAAGCTGGATGGTTTCCAGGGAGAACTGAACGTCGTAAAGGAAGACCTGGAACTGGTAAAATCGCGTACATCCGAGCACGACCAAGCCCTCAAAAACCATGACGCGTTACTAAACTCCCACGAAACTAGGCTCGTGGATTTGGACCATAAGCTGCAAAAAATGAAGGTTTTGGGCACGGCAGCAACCAGTACATGCTCTGGGGCCCCGAAGTTTAAGGTCCCAAGTTTCGACGGCACGACCTCGTGGACGGCGTTCAGGCATCAGTTCGAGGTAGTTGCAAATGGGAATGGCTGGGAGGACGAGCACTCGTTGGCGGCACTTACCTTAGCTCTTCGAGGGGAGGCACTGCTGGTCCTTGAGAACCTGCCCGCTGAGCGACGCACCCTGGAGTCGCTATTTAAGGCCCTTGAAGCTCGATACGGGGAAAAGCACCTCGAGCACGTGTATCGTGCGCAACTGAAAGACCGGGCGCAGAAGTCGAGTGAAGGACTGCAACAATGGGCTACGGAGATCGAGCGCCTCGTACGCCGAGCCTATGCGTCGAGTTCCACACCCGTCGAAGACAAAGTTCTAGAGGCGTTTGTCAGCGGAATACGGGACCCCGAGGTGAGAGCAACGGTACGCTTGGGTCATCATGCCACCTTGGAAGCAGCTTTAGCGCATGCCCTTGAAGTGGAAGCGGTACGAAGCGACTATAAAGGTTGTAAGGTGCGCGAAGTCGTAGCAGCGATTCAACCTCGTACCGGGCCTATCTGTTACGGATGCGGCGAACGTGGCCATATAAGGATTAACTGCCGGACTCGGAAGCAACCGAAATCGGTGTCGACCGCTACCCAAGTCGACACCCAGGAGCCGTTAAACTAAGAGGCGCCAGCGCCGCGGGGCGGGCACTGGCTGGACTTCGTCGAGCCCCTACTGTTTTGGTATCACAAGCTTGTGACGGGAACAGCCTCGTAACTACTGGGGAGATAAATGGCATACCCTGTCGCTTTACTATTGACACGGGAGCATCGAAATCCATCGTTCGACCGGAACTATTGAAGCGGACTATCATGTGGGAAAATGGACGACCATCATGCAATCTGCAGACAGCGACAGGCCAGCCAGTGACCGTCCTAGGAGTTACGGAAGCAAGACTGAAACTCGGAAGTGACATTTACACGCAGTCTGTTTTAGTAGCGAATATAACTGACGACTGCATTATCGGACTGGACTTTCTACGGACACATCACTGTATAGTTGATATAGCCAGAGGAGTGTTAAGCTTCAAGGATCAAGAAGTCTTCTTGGACGGTTCATGTTCAGGAGCAGTGTACTGTTTGAGGACAGTGAAGCTAGCACCCAGATCGGAAACCTTGGTCAAGGTTAGGTTTCCCGAAAAGATACAGATGGATCGATGTGTCGTAGTGGAAGACTATGGAGATCACCCCAGTTGGATCACGGCAAGGACACTGCTCATGACCAAACGTGACGCTAAGTTAAAGGTCATCAATCTTAGCAGCACGCCGATACATCTCGCAAAGAATACCGTTATTGGCCGATGTGAAGCCGTGGACAGTTTGAGGAAGGTCCAAGAATACTCGGACAAACCTCGATCAACGGATCACATGACATCTTTGCTGGAGGCGACAAGGAGGAATTTGAGCTCCGAAGAATATACTCAGGCAGCAAAGTTGTTAATGGACTACAAGGACATCTTTACCAGAGGAGATAGCGACCTGGGAAGAACAAATCTTGTCACTCACCCAATAGATACTGGTACTACTCCACCGATCAAGCAAAGACCAAGACGAGTACCATTGGCAAAGGAAAACGAAGTTGCGGAAATGATTAAGGACATGGCGCACAGCAAGGTGATCGAGCCGTCAACTAGCCCTTGGTGTTCACCTGTGGTACTCGTGAAGAAGAAGGATGGCAGTACTAGATTCTGTGTTGACTACAGGATGCTTAACACCGTTACCAAGAAGGACAGCTACCCTCTGCCCCGGATTGACGACACGTTGGATATGCTTGGTGGCATGAAGTGGTTTTCGACGGTCGACCTGAAGAGTGGTTACTGGCAGGTAGAAGTACGGCCAGAAGACAAGGAGAAGACTGCCTTTACCACCGGAACCGGAAATGGCTTGTGGCAGTTTCGCGTAATGCCTTTTGGGCTATGTAACGCTCCTGCCACTTTTGAGCGTCTCATGGAGCGAGTGTTAGTTGGACTTTTGGGGGACGCTTGTCTGGTTTACCTCGATGACGTCATAGTCATGGGACGAAGCTTTGTGGAACACAAGCGAAACCTAGAGAAGGTATTCAGACGATTCCGTGAGTCCAACCTAAAGCTCAATCCGAAGAAATGTGACTTCTTCAAGAAGGAAGTATCATTCTTGGGACACATCATATCGGACGAAGGTGTTCGCACTGATCCAGATAAGATAAGAGCTGTTCAAGAATGGCCGACCCCAAAGAACAAGACCGATGTAAGAGCGTTCTTGGGACTATGCGCCTATTACCGTCGGTTTGTGAAGAACTTCTCCGAGATAGCCAAGCCGTTACATCGTCTCACGGAGGACAAGAGAATCTTCAGTTGGGATTCCGATTGCGAAGATGCGTTTGTTCGCTTAAAGGAACGTCTGTGCTCGGCTCCGATTCTTGGCTACCCCAGAAGAGAAGGGAGATTCACAGAGACACGGACGCTAGCAATACTGGCATCGGAGGGGTGTTATCGCAAGAACAGGACGGCCAGCAGGTGGTCATTGCGTACTTTAGCAAGACTCTTTCGAAACCGGAAAGGAATTATTGTGTGACTCGGCGAGAATTACTGGCTGTAGTGAAGACCCTTCAGCACTTCAACAAGTATTTGCTGGGACGCGAGTTCACAATAAGGACGGACCACGCCGCTTTGAGATGGCTTCTGCAATTCAAGAACCCGGAAGGCCAGGTTGCAAGGTGGATCGAACAGCTTCAAGAGTTCAACTTCGTAATAGAGCATCGTAACGGAAGAGCTCATTCGAATGCCGACGCCCTGTCACGACGCCCATGCTCTGACGAATGTCGACATTGCATCAAGCATGAGGCTAAAGAAGAGGTCAGGGTGATAAGGATGCAGGACCTAGACGAGTCTTGGGGAACGGAGCAAGTAAGCCAAGCTCAGAAGGAAGACAAAGACCTCAGCCTGATCATGGAATGGAAAGCCAAAGGACAGAGGCCCCTGTGGAGTGAAGTGTCAGCATCAAGCGCGACGACTAAGGCATACTGGGCTCAGTGGGACAGCCTTGTATTAGAGAATGGCGTGCTTTACCGGAGCTGGGAATCACTCAACGGAAAGGAGAGAACCCTGCAAATGGTTATCCCCAGGAGTAAAGTGGCTGATTTGCTGAAGCTCGTACACGATGGCACTTCCGGCGGGCACCTCGGCATCAAGAAGACCCTCGTAAAGATACGAGAACGCTTTTATTGGGTGCGGTGTCGAGAGGACGTTGAAGATTGGTGCAGAAAGTGTACACTGTGCGCTTCAGTGAAAGGACCCCGCACTAGATCCAAGGGGAAACTACAGCTGTATAACGTCGGAGCCCCTTGGGAAAGAATCGCCATAGACGTCGCTGGGCCATTCCCTCAGTCTGAAGACGGGAATAGATTCATCATCGTGGTTCAAGACTACTTCAGCAAATGGCCGGAAGCGTTCGCAACTCCGAACCAAGAGGCGAAGACCGTGGCCAAGAAACTTGTCCAGGAGGTAGTATGCCGCTTTGGTGTACCATTGGAGTTACACAGCGATCAAGGCAGGAACTTCGAGTCAACGTTATTCCAAGAGATGTGTGATCTTTTGGGAATAAATAAGACACGTACCACACCGGCGCATCCTCAATCTGACGGCATGGTGGAGAGGTTCAACCAAACGTTGGAAAATCACTTGGCCAAGGTCGTCGAGGAACATCAGCGAGACTGGGATCGGTACATTCCTCTGTTCCTGATGTCATATCGGTCTGCCATACACGAGTCTACGGGATTTACACCGGCTAAAGTTAACTTCGGAAGAGAAATGCGTCTGCCGATGGATTTGCTTACCGGAACACCGCCAGATGCCCCGAAACCAACCGTTGAATACATCGCGGACTTACGGGAACAATTGGACGAGACACATGATCTTGTAAGGGAGCAATGTTTGAAGACCAGCGAAAAGATGAAAACCCGGTACGATCGCGATGCTCGGAAACATGGTTTCAAGGAGGGAGATTCTGTATGGTTGCACAATCCACTGCGGAGGAAAGGGAAGTCTCCGAAGCTACAAGCACGATGGGAAGGCCCTTACACAGTTGTCACGAAGATTAACGACGTGACCTACCGGATCAGACAGGGGGACAGAAGAAAGCCGAAGATCGTGCACGTGGACAGATTGGCACCATTTCATGGATCGAATAATGCTCGGGACGAGCATGACTAAGAGGGGGGCAATGTGACAGCCCTGGCGTATCACCTCGCAAAACAATAAACAATAGGGGCCATAAACATGTCGAGTCAACAATAGAACAATAGCGCGCTTGCCCGTACGCA
Source organism: Hesperia comma (assembly GCA_905404135.1). Classification (NCBI taxonomy): domain Eukaryota; kingdom Metazoa; phylum Arthropoda; class Insecta; order Lepidoptera; family Hesperiidae; genus Hesperia; species Hesperia comma. Next base: position 1,229,074 of record FR990031.1, read on the forward strand.
CGACGCTTCGACCATTACGGCAATAGTCATACGGGCGAAACTCGGTTGCAAGGAACGTTCTCGAATTTTATACGAATCGGGTCCGTCCGGAATTAGCGAGAAAGTTCTGGATTGGCGTGAATGGTGCGTGAGTGGTATAAAAAGGGGCGATCGATCAAGTGCGGACATTCTAGTTTCGGAAGCGGAACCAGGAAGATACCAGCGATACCTACGAGCGATACCAGTGAGAAGTTAAGTGATTTCTACGAGTGATACAGTGTTCGTCGAGTGTGTTTACGAGTACCTACGTGCATAGTGTTGTGGTGTGTACTGTGTACAGTGTGTAATTGTGTTTCTACGAGTTCAATAAAGTCTTTGTGGTACATTTTGGCATTTTCTCGAACCCATTACTCCTGACACGTAACAATATGTACCTATACTTCTTAAAGATGGTGAAGGTCTGATGACGGGTTCTGAAAACATAGAGTGGAACTTCTTAATAAATTGGAGTGGTTAAGGATACTGGTGGTTGGTAATATAAGCATAGTAAAACCAGTCCATATTTGACCATTTTAGGGTCTGACGATGTGTTTCAAGTTATCAGTTTTTCGGAATGAGGTGTATTCTACCAATCAATCCCATTAATTTGATACCCATTCTGCGGTTGTTATGAAGTCCTAATGTGTAACCCGCCATTTTGTATCGGCGTCCATCTTGAATTTACAATCATAAAAAATGTATTATCCATACTAATATTAAAAATGCGAAAGTCTGTGTGTATGACTGTGACGTTTGCACGGCTAAACCACCGGTCCGATTTGGATGAAATTCGGAATGAAAATAGTTGAAGACACAGAGTCACACGTAGGTTACGTTTTTTTAAAAAAACCAACCCGTAAAGGCTTGAAATAGGGGATGAAAGTTTGTATTAAAATTCTCTTTCGCGATATAAATGAATTCCACGCGGGCGAAGCCGCGGGCAGAAGCTAGTTATAGTATATTTTATCAAGTGAAGGCAACTTTATGTAGGCATAACTTCTAAAATTTAATAAATAAGTAAAAATATAAATTAATAAAGCTAACCAGGCTTGCTTCAACCCAATACTGAATACGGGTTTCTCCTCATAATTGATTAGAGGAGGCATAGAGCGTGGTGGTGCCCTGCTCCAGTGAGGGTAGGTGGAAGGGTAAGTGGCAAAGCAAGGTAGGTATTGGAAATTTTAATGAAGCTCGAAGATCTTCGACATTATCTATCGATAACAACCGGGACCGACGCGCGACATGGCGCGATGGCTTTTCAATCCCTTTCGAAACACGGAAGCGCAGTGTTTTTTTTTGTTTCTAGCGGTCACTCAATCAACTACCTACTGCGGCTGCTGAATTAACTATATCCTATACCTCACAACTAGGTAGTCAAATTAAAGGCATGGTCGCTGCATAAGGTAATTTAGAAATAATATTAGGTATACTTCACTTTTCACGACCGCACAATTTTGATGAAATAAAAAAAATCATAAACTTAAAAATTCAACTACCTACCTTTGGAATACCTACTTTACGATCTTACGTAAAACGTTTTTTTATATCGATCCATCCTATTGATCGGTGCGCAACATTCGCTAAAAATTCGTGTTTTCCCGTCTACCAGTTACGTGTTTAACTGAAAAATTCTGCAAATATGGGCTTCAATTTTATTTACCGAAGCGGGTAGCCAAAACCGTATTTTTTTGGTCGGCCAAAAGGAATAAAATGTTCCCAATAAAGATTGACGAGTACAAAAAATATATCGAAAAGCTGACATTTAATTATTATTGTTAAAGCGAAACCGTTACGCACGGCCGTTGAATGGGGGACGGTAAATAAAATAAACATCGTAAATATACGTATTAATGTATGTCGGCCATCTTTTGTAGCATTAAACAAACCAACGATACGAAACAATAGCTGCAACAGGCTCGAATAAAATTTAACAATTTCAACGGTATCGCGGAGCGCGCAAACTCGATCGCTTAATGTTGCCACCATTAAAAATTCAGTTGGAATCCCACCTGGCAACATTCCAAGCGCTCAGCGCTAGCCACCCTGCGTTGGCGCCAAATAAAAATTAATTATTATTGCCCAGTTTTCACTTCCCTTTATTGAAAAATCGACGAAAAAGTCTCCCTCTCCCAAACTCAATGGTCGTTGGTATAAAATTAATTTTAAAATTCGTGTTCGATAGGCTATCTACATAATAAAAGTACCTACCATAGTTATCTTGTTTCTGTCTCTCGAAAATTAGATATTTAATTATAAATACGTAGTACCTTTATTATTAGGTAATGAAATAATGTTAAGCAAAATTGAGTCTGTTCAGGTTATGTAACATTTTACTTACAAAGGTTTATGAAAGCGAAGTGTTCGTTGGAAATGATTTGCTGTTTTCAACTGCTGGCGCGAATAATCCTTCCATCAAAGTGATCAAAGGATAGTCTATGTAGCTCTCTAGCACATGTAGAGCTTAACGATACAATCATGATTCACATTCACACTCATGCCACAGATTAGAAAATAGTTTCTTTCCGCCAAGCGTCTGTTGTAATTGTAATAATTGTTAATCGAGTTTATAATGATTCTCAATGCGACTGTATGTTTTTTGTATACTTACCTGTCGCCTCAAGTTTTGGGTGTATGTAAATTCTGATTTTGATAATTTTTTTTTTCAAACCATCATACATCAACATCTGACGAATAGTTTTTGAGTTATTCATTTAAGCATTTAACTGACTTCGATTACGTTGATGATGTTCTTATTTTATTAGTTGAAGATGTTGGAGACGTTTTTCAACATTCTGTTACTGGTCAACATGTCTGTCGTGTTCCGGCTAGGAGTTTAACAGCTGGTAATTCCTTATACGGCAACCTTCGATCAACAATACCAATAGTAACGCAGCCAGCATTCTAAAATATACAAATAAGGCTCCACGGGAAAAGTTGGACCTTATTTTATTTAGTCTGCTAAATACAGCCAACGTTAACACGCCAAAATAGCTAGGTATAATTTTTTAAACTGTCATAACTTTTTATTTATTAACCGATTAAGACAAAACAAACACTAAAGTTAAGCTTAACCACCAAAATATTAGTGAAAATCGCGTCCAAATCGGTTTATCAGTTCCTGAGCGTAGCGCGTACAAAAGCATAGAGCCGTAGACAGACAAGATGGTTTAAAAAAATTGGGTTCTCTTATGATGATAAAGGCCCCAAGTATAAGTTATTTTTTTCGTATCAACAATTACACTTGCAGACAGCGATTAGTAACAGATTTATTTAAGTACCTAAATTAGTACATTTCAAATAAACGACGTCCAAATAAATCTGTGACGTCTGCGGTGTAGGTCGACCACTGACCAACTTTTGAGAGTGCCCTAACTAATCCAAATTAAGTTAATCCCTGTACAACGCATGGGTACAACGTCAATCCCTGCTCTACGTCCATGTGTAGCGTTGTCAGGCATCCGGATATAGCCAGACCAATGATGTTTTAAATATGTAGATTGAGCATCGCCCTACAATGAAAACAAAAAAAAACAAGGCAACATTATCAAGCATGTGTGCGTGTAGGCGATGTTTTTCGCGTTCATTTATTGTCTATGTGTGCGTAATGATATAAAAATTGTGGCTAACTGTTAGCCATAATTTTTTGACACGTTTTCGCGGATTCGATGTTCCATCTAGATATTTAAAACATCAAAGAGCCAGACATACAGTAGGCTTTTTGATTGAGTCCGGCCAAAATTAACGGTTTCCATCTTTTGTCACGCTTTTTACATTTATTTCACGTATGGGTTTATTCATAATTTAAGTAGAATCTTAGAAGATTAATAATAGTGAATAATCAAACAAGTTGGATTTACATTTATAATTTTTGTCGTACTTTAATAACGATGTGGTAGTCCACATCCTCCATACCTCCATACAAAATACCTACTCAATAATGTAGGGTGTCCGCCTTTTTCCGTTGTCCTGTGTCCGCCAAATAACCTGGCCTGTCCGGCTATTAAGTTTGGCGACCTGGTGACCCTATCCACGTGGGTGTACGGAGTTACGGACGTCAATTAGCTCTCTTTGATTCACAGACCGCAGCATCAACTTTACTGTTAATTATCGCTCGAATCATACTCGGCTCTGAGAATAATTTACTTGTACGTTCACCACCCAATTTCCTCTCCGATAATTCTCGATTTTCTCATTATTCTAGAGTTACAATACGTTTTCGCAGTGGATAATAATAAACAGCACAACTTTTGACGTAAGTAAACTCGACCTCGTTTCGCCTCGGGATATATTTTGTCCTTTATATAGTACTTAATACCCACACTCGAAAATTGTTAGATTAATAAATTGTATGATATAATTTTTTCATCAAGAAACTGATTCGAACACAAAACCTCCTTTTTCACAGACTTCAAGTAAAAGAGCTTTTTTATAAATTCGAAACCTACTGCTTCATGCCATGCTGATCTTATGAAAGAGCGACATCCGGTCGGTAGTTTTTGACTTATCTCTCTCTACTTATCAATTTTGAAGTCAGTAATTAGTTCTTATTTTAAAGTCGGTTATTAATAACACATTGTGATTCTTGTATTATATGATTCATGAATACTCTGCAGACGAGAGGTCTCGGGCGTTGGATTACACGTCCGTTCCCCGTTTGACCTGATCGCTCGTTGTTATTGTTATTATGTATCGAGTGTTGACTCGAGGCTTACTGAGATATGATCGAAAGCCTACAACGGATGCCCGGACGGCTAGACTGGGCCTTATCTACACGGCCGGATGAAGACATTTTGACACTCGATCGATTCACCTTTCAATGTACGGAGAATGTTGTTTGGAAGTAAGGGCAGTGTAATCTTTGTTGTGTTGGATGTTTTTTGCTATTCAGAATTTTTCATTTAACTATATCCTAACTAGTAAACCCGCCCTCGCTTCGCTTCGGGGAACCAGTCACTTCAAAAATCTCTATAAATTTTAACAAATTATGTTATTCCGATGTCTACGCTATACTACTGCAAAGTTTCATGAAAATCCATTCAGTGGTTTTTGCGTGAAAGAGCAACAAACACACACACACACACACACACACACACACACACATACATCTTACAAACTTTCGCATTTATAATATTAGTAGGAAGTAGGATAGGATAAGTTTGTGCTCTATACAATTTCTGCTATTGAATGACAATTAAAAAAACATAAAGCAAAAATGATTGAATGAAATGTAATACCTATTAACATTGTATTTTGTCACAGGCAAAGTCTACTTAATGCAATAGATTCTAGGAACTAGAAACTTATCGCTCTGTATCGAGAAGTCCGAGATTCTTTGATATACCTACCTACTTATTTCATATTTTTAATTTTCAATTAAACTATAATTGAAAATCATTACATATTCTGTTTTATCACAAGAAAACATTCTGACTGGAGTGAGTCAGTAAACGGGATTGAATTTCTTAGTAATAAGCTGTTTGTACAGAAAAAGCGACTTGTACCCAATCACATAACCGTAGTTCTGTACCTAAATAAATACACCATTATTGTGTAAACGAGGTTCATTGCTCAAGCATCATTTGTAGTTTCTTTTATCTTGTTCGCGTCTGTCGACATTCGTGGGACGCGGGTAGGGTTACCACATGAAACAAGCAAAAGTACGGAGAAAAGGCAGGATTTCTATTGAAGAGTCCTAAGATTTTGTTGCAGTTTGACATTTTTGTCTCAAACGTATTTAACAAATGAAAATTATTATCAAAAAGTCAAATTATTATCATTTAATACATACACATTATGTATTATGATAAAACTAATGAAGCACCTACCTGGTTGATTATTTTTATTTTAGTTTGAATAACTTGAAGAAATCTTTAAAATGTTTTCCTGAGATTTGCAAAATTCGACCACAATCCTGAAAAGCAAATCCTTAGATCGCAGGACAAATCCTGAGGTATGGGCATAATGTCCACCATATGGTCACCCTAGCCGCGGGTCGCGGGTCGCTTTGTCCCGCCGCTCTGGCAGCTTGTTACTACTTTAAATCAATTTGTGTCTCAGCTTTATGGAGATGGTTAGTTTCTTGCATTTCTGTTACTTTTTTAGTATCAAAGCACTTATTTTGTCCGTGACTTTAATACGTGTGAGATGTTTTCCTACTTAAACCCGATCCGCGGAATCTCCGAGATCACAAGTAGCCTACATGTTGCTCCACGACTTCCTCTATGCTCAATTGAAGGTCTCATTGAAATGCATTCCAAAGATTAGGGTGTACGTACAAACAGTTACTTAAACTTTTTTCAGATTCGTGTTCTATTAGGTACATACTTTATCAACCCCCTCGATATTTTTCTTATTGATATACTAAATGTACAAACAAAAACTTGTTCCGCACATGCAACCTTAGCTTTAAGAGCTTATTGCCTGGTGGCAGTCAATCGTGGGAGCTGGGGAGAAGATGTAAGTAGTAGACGCACAATGTACAATTTAAATTAAAGTGCTCTAAATCGACCACTAACAACATTCATCATCATCATCTCAACCCATCATGGCCCACTATTGAGCACGGGTCTCTTCTCACAATCGTAGTCCACCACGCTGGCCAAGTGCGGATTGGCGGACTTCATATACCTTTGAGTTTTTCGAACTCTTCGGCATGCAAGTTTCCTCACGATGTTATCCTTCACCGTTTGTAGCAAGTGACATTTAAATGCTTAAAACACATATAACTCCGAAAAGTCAGAGGTGCGTGCCCTGGGAACCCAGACCCTCCGAATAGGAGGCCGAATTCTTAACCACTAGGCTATCACCGCTACACCACTAGGCTATCACAGCTACTAACAACATTACATCGGAATAAAGCTTACAGTTACGTGTTCATAATATGTAAATTTTTAAAACCAGAGATGTAGCGAGAGATACCTACTGCCGACCGCCTCCGCAATTGCTTAACTTTGTCGACCTCCGAGGAACGACGCTAGCAGTCGGGCTAAGAGCACTTCATCTCTTGAGCATTGACTTATAAACCTTTCAATTTAAACAAAATACTACACTAAATTCAGTTCCCTCGTGCGTTTCCAATATTCATGGCCTTGACTGCCCAGTCGTGCGAAAAATGATTTTCGATTGTCAAAACCTGCTCTGTGGAAGTGGCCTATGCATTTTTAAATATCAGATCGATTCAAATGCTCCTGTCATTGTTGGATGTTGTGATAACTTATTGTGAAAACAAGGATTCGTTATTGGGTTCGACCTAAGTATATCGGAATACGATGAGCTGTATGGTGTAACCTTACAAATCCAACAAACAAGAACTAAAATGTAAGGATCCCGCGTCAAAGACGGCTATGCAATCTCGGAATGGTTTGACGAAAGTTGATATGAGACGTCCTTGCTATCACCTTACTGTACTAATGTACTAATGTAGTGTACTAATCAATTATTGAATGAAAAAAAAAAGAAAACAATAAAAAGTCTTAAGTGTCAAAACACCGTCAGCTAAACATTCGTACTGGCACATGGCATATTCGTAGTGTGATTTTTATTTTTGTCTTATCGGCGAGGACTCTCCAGGCCCGCCCCATCCCTCCGCGTGAAGCTGTGAGGGCCACGTGGGGCAACATTAACTATCCATTCGAAGAAAAAACTACATCTGAGAGCGAGGACGTGGTGACGTGCTGATGTACCCATCGCACACGTTTTCAAAATTTTTGAGCATATCCGTGCTTCAGACGATGCGTCTTCGTTGTTGTTATTTTTATTACAGTAATTAAGGCATTTGTCCGATGAGCAGCGAGTAGCTGTGGGCTATTTTCTCGCCCAAGATAGGGACTTTTGAATATGACATTCCGTGTAAACAAAAGAGATGCTTATGTGAGCGAGTAAGTCTTGCCGGCGGTGTGATGTAAACAGTCAGAACTTTTGTTTATACGAAATGTCATATCTTTTGTACGTGTCTTGAGCGAGAAAATAGCCGAGTTTTACTCGACGACTTGCCGGCGGTAGGCTACCTGCCTAAGGGAAGCCTTCAAGCGCCATAAATGCTCCACAAACTCGCTAATCCCTGCACCAATTTGCAGTGGAGTTCACTTTAAACCTCCTGACTAATGAGAAGAGTCTCTTGTAGCCGTTCTCCGTTGCTTGTAGCGACCCATACATTGATTAAAATCTATAGAATGTATATTATAACGATAAGAAGCTACAAGCAGCGCTTCTGGACGGGTGAACAGTCGCGGGCAGTCGACGCTCCGCTACCATGTGCTATTCGTTAGTGTCTAGTGTATAACGTTGTACTTCTCGAGTATTATAGCCGGGTACAGTCGCGTACACTCAGGTAGGTACTGGCAGTGGTAGTCATGTGGGTTGAACTTTGCACTCCCAATCCCAAATATAAGTTCGGGGTGCGAAACATACATGCGCTTCTAATTGTAAAAAAATTGACACTTGTTACATTGAAGGAAAATATGGAGAAACATGTATCATTGTATCCTCTTTTTCACTCTACAATGAGGGATGAATATTGTAGTGGATCATATTTAATATAATTCCTTTTCATTATAAAACCTTTCCTCCGCCACCCATGATAACTGCGACCGAAATTAGAGCGAGACCTAAATCGGGACTAGGATAGTTAGTCAACATTAGCTGAGGATGGTATAAAGACTATTTATTTATTTATTTATTTATTTATTTATTTATTTATTGAGGGTCATCAACAAAAATACAAGTACATTTGGCTTAGAAGTAACAATCGGCTGTATAAAGGTAAAACGAGTATTTTCACTTACAGACGACCACAGCATGCATTAGGTATAGTGCATTAACATTACAAAAGGAGAAGTAACAAAAGTAGAATATAAATTGTGCTATGATATTAATATTATAAGTTTAACTAATATATTAAGTACTTATGTGGGGGGCATAATATGGTAAATAAAATAAGATACGTTTATATTTATGTGTATAAATATTTATATTTATATATATATAATATTTAACTATATATAGAGAGATATTTATGGCTATTCATAATTATTTATGTTAATAATATTTTCTTAGGTGGAGGTAGGGTTCAAGACCCTGTGTATTTTAAATTTAAATACTGATAGCTTGTCATGAAAAATATCTAATGTGTTGTCTTTAGTTTGAAACTCCTTTAGTAATCGGCATAATCGAGGAATAAGAGAGTAGTGGCCTAAATTAGTTTTGTACGACTTATGGGTAAGTAGTGGTTTATGATACCGCTGTGAACGAGATGGAATATTGATAGAGAAATGACTTAAAAGATCAGGATTGTCAAGCATGCTATTGAGTTTTTTTTTTTTTTTTTTTCTTTATTTGGTTCACAAACTGAATGTAACAGATTCAACTCAAAATATTATAAGTATGTTACAATATTATTATTATACACTGTTCATTCTAATAATAGTGAACACAACATGCTTAGCTAGATAGGTATTAGTTGTTTATATAAAAATATCATATCATGAATTTTGCGTCTATCGGACAATGTCATCAGATTAAAATTCTTAAGACGGGTGAAGTAAGATAGTTTTTTATCAGATTTATGTGAATAAAATTGGGTGAAGCGTCTTTGTATGCTCTCTATACGGTCCTTATGAATCTGGTAGAATGGGTTCCATATGACAGAGCAATACTCTAACTTAGATCTGACTAAAGTTGTAAATAAAAGCTTTCTGGTACTCATTTTCTTAAATTCTTTTGAGTTTCTGAAAACAAAACCTAACATGTGACGTGCACTTTTACATACATTTTCAACGTGATTAATAAAATTTAATTTGGAGTCAATTGTAATACCTAAATCACGAATTGTTTCGTGTTTTTGAATATTAATGCCATTAATGTGGTATGCCGTCTCAAGCAATTTGTGATTACGTGTAAATTTAATGAAAGAGCATTTATCAGGATTAAGGACCATTCCATTGTTATTGCACCAAACTGAAAGTCTGTCAATATCATCTTGCAGCGCTCTGGCATCGTTTTCTGATTTTATTTGCTTAGCAATTTTGATGTCATCGGCAAAAATGAAACATTTTGAGTTCTGTATTTCATATGTGATGTCATTCAGGTATATGTTAAAGAGGAAAGGCCCTAAAATTGATCCTTGTGGTACTCCTGATGTAGCACAGTACTGTGAGGATGTGAACCCTTTAACTACCACATACGACGATCTAAAATCGAGATAAGAAGAAAACCATGATAGTAGAGGGCCTCCAAAGAAACCTGATAATTTTTTCTTTAGTAACGAGTGATTGACTTTGTCGAAAGCTTTGGCGAAGTCTGTATATATAGTATCGACCGGCGTGCGTGAGTCAACAGAATCCGAAACAAAAGTAACAAAGTTGGATAAATTAGTGGTAGTAGATCTGCCGCTCATGAACCCGTGTTGTTGATTTGAAATAGCTTGTTGCACATGACGACGAAGGTATGGATGTAAGAGGGACTCGAGAACTTTAGGTAGTATGGAGATTATTGAAATTGGTCTATAGTTGGATATATTGTTTGAATCACCTTTTTTGAAGATTGGTACTATTCTAGCGTTTTTCCAAACGCTAGGAAAAACTCCTGAATGCAGAGACTTATTAAAGATTATGGAAACAGGTACTGAAAGAGCATTTGCACATCTAACTATAAATACTGCAGGTAAATTATCAGGACCTGCGCCCTTCCGAACATCGAGTCTTTTTAATTTTTTAAAAACTTCGTAGCTTGAGAACTGCAACGAACACATAGTACCCCAGGAGACTGTCTGCATTACATCGGTAGAGGGTAAATTGCATTGCGCCTCGAAAACTGATGCGAAATACTTCGCAAACAGATTACTGATGCTGGCTCCATCCGACGCAGACTCGCTATTAAGAAACATATTAGAAGGATAAGTATTGGGAGATTTTTTCAAGTTTTTAAGATGGGTCCAGAAATACTTAGGATTTTTTGATATAATAATAATAATAATAATAAAATAAATCTTTATTTTCTCTCACAAAAAATGCTAGGTACAATGTTTCAGTGTAAAATTCTTTACTTTAGACCTTTCTTGTGAGAGCCTGGTGCCTGATATGGGTTAGAGTGTAACCTGTGTTACAGGTCACCAGGGCCCTCCCGCGGAAAGACATACAGTTCCTATGAATTTTAGAGACCTTGTGGTACCTACATGCTTATGGCTAATTTACATAGACTTAACAATACTATATTATAGTAGAGAAAAATAAGCTGATATACAAGTATTATTTGATCGACGAGAAGCAAATAACAATCTAATGCATGCGTGCGTGTGTGTGTGAGTGCGTGTGTGTGTGTGTGTGTGAGTGTGAGTGTGTGTGTGTGTGTGAGTGTGAGTGTGTGTGTGTGTGTGTGCGTGTGAGTGTGTGTGTGTGTGTGACAAGGTAGGAGGATGGGACAACGTGGGCTAGTATGGGAAGATCATTTGGGAATATGAAGCAGATTTTCGGTTTCTAGATAATTAAGGGATTTTAGATACACAGTAACAGCAGTTTTACATTTGTGTTTTTGCAGTGGATATATGTTTAACTTAATATTTAGTTTATTATAGAGCAGTGGGCCCAAGTGATCAAAGAAGTTGTGGGAGTGAGACGTGCGGTGTAATTGAGTCGGGAGTATGTGTCCTTTCCTACGTTTATTTTTAATTAAGTTAGGATCATATGCTAACAATGAGTGCTGTTTAAGAACTGTGTGTAAGATAAAGGTCTGGCGGACAGATAGTAATTCCCATTGTTTGTATAGGTCAGTGGTGGGATACCGGAAGTGTAAACTTGCTCCGACTTTAAGTATGGCACGTTGGGCTCTTTCAACCTCAATAATATGGGTTTTGGCTGCACCACCCCACGAGGTGATACAGTAGTCTATTAGCGATTGCCCTAGCGCAAAGTACACCATTTTTACGGTATGACGATCCGCCACATGGCGTAAGCTCCTAAAAATATGGATTAGCTTTCGAAGTCTTGAAACCAGTGCTTGTATATGAGACTTAAAATTAAGAGCTTTATCTATAACGACACCCAAATATTTGATATTGTCTACTTTCTGAATGGTGGGACAGGAGCATGCAGGGTTTTTTAGATCGCATGCATGAGACGTTAGAGTCAAGGCAGAAGAGGGGAGGAGGTTAACCCTGGTTGCAAAAGCAATGTACTTTGTTTTATCTGTATTGAGAGATAGCAGGTTGTGTTGCAACCATTGGTTAATGAAGTTGAATCCCATCTGGGCCGTGTTAAACACTTCTTCCCAAGTTTGGCCGTGGAAGAAGAGAGCTGTATCGTCCGCAAAGGTAAGTATTTTGGCACCACGGAGTTGGAGCTGACACAAATCATTAATATAAATCAAAAATAGGCTTGGACCGACTATACTTCCCTGGGGTATACCATACTCCGTGGTTCGCTCGTCACTAATAAGATTTTCAATTTTTACTCGCTGTTTTCTTTTGATCAGATAGTCCTCAAAAAGTCTTTGGGGCACACCTCTCACTCCAATTCGTTCCATTTTCTTTAAAAGTAAGGGGATAGAGACTGTGTCAAAAGCTTTTTTAATATCTAGGAATATCGTGAGGCATTTTCTCCTTTCATCCATGCTGGAAGTGATATAGCTTACAAGCTTAGCTTACAAGATATGTTAGTCTCTATGGTTTCAATATAATTTTTGTAATTTAATTTAATTATTTTATCGCAACGTTCACGAAGGGTTTCAAATTCAATTCTATCGAGGGGATTTCCGTACTTTTTAAATTTTAATCTATATTTATGTTTGTGTTTTAACAAGGATACCAGTTTTTTACTGAACCATATGGGATATATATTACTTTTGGGTGTGGTTATGGGCACATGTTTCTTAATTATTTCATTCAGTTTTTTATAAAATATATGTAGCATGGCATTTACGTCTAAGCAGTCCAAAAGAAGTTCCATCCACGGTGTTTCGTTGAGCTCATTTATTATTTTATTGTAGTCTGCTTTATAATAGTTTAGCTTAGCTTCACACTTCTCCGTAATTACATTATTTCTGGTAGCTAAGACGGTTATATCTAATGGGGGGTGATGATAATCGACAACACTGATGGGATTTAAATTTTGTGTAATATTTAATACGGTGGAGTTAGATAAAATTAGGTCCAATGTTTTCTGGTTTACATTAACCACGGGGTTATATTGTTTCAAAGCGTTTTCTTCGACAAAATCGATAAATAATGAATCAATATTACAACTACCGGTTGGGCACAAATAGTGTACGCCTGGTATCCTGGTCCAGGTTAGGTTAGAGAGATTAAAATCTCCTGCTATTAAAATGTGATCATTATGATTGATGATGCTATTTATGTTGATGATGCTATAAAGTAGGCATGTAAGTTGATAGTATATAGATTCTCCGTTAGTGGGATTCTCTGAGAATAACTGTATTTCTTCGCAGTTCAGTTGTGTTATTTCAACTATCTATTGTTCTCGGAAAATATCGCTTTGAAGCGGTAGTACGAGTATTTCACTTCGTTTTAATTTCCTTTGTTTACTCTATGTTTTAATAATAAGACAGTAAAGTTGTATCAATAATAAAGAAATAAAATAATTGATGGTTATACAGTAGCTTCTACTAGTACCTATTGATTTGAAGGTCTTTGGGTCCAGTAACGCTTAGAAAGAAAGTGAACCGTTTTAGTCTCATAGTCACATTTGTGGCCTTATTGAAACAGTTTAAGCTTACAGTGCTAGTTCTAGGAATCGGTAATATAAATTATTATTAGTAATTGTCATTATTGGGCACGGGGAAAAATTCGAGTGAGGCCACTGCGATCATTTCTGTTCTGGCGATCCTATTTAGATAAGATCTGGTCTTCCAGGCTTACAGTTTGTTTAAACTGTAGTATTTCTGTAGGGCATAGATCTTTAATTTGGTATGGTTTGATCAGGTGACCTCCCAGTATAAGATCTCGGTGAATATGGATAGGTAGAAGTTTTCTCCGCTCCTTGGTAATGTAGAACACCTCATTCGTCTTGATTCTTGAAAGAAAATATTTTTTGTGGACTTCTATCGGCTTAAACTTTTAATACATATTCGTGATCCCTGCACAGAATTACGTTGTTTATAAAGAATTATATATTTTTTACTCGCTTTTATGTAACACTAGCGAACCGCCCTCGCTTCGCTTCGGGACCCGTAAGTATCAACCGCGTAGGTCCCGCTCCCGTAGGAATTTCGGGAAGATAATAAACTATCACCAAAATTAATTCAGGTTAAATTAAATTAAACTTAGAAATAAAGCTTACGACAAAATAATAGCAAAGTAGCAAAGGATCACAGCAAGATTAATTCAGATTAAACTTGGAAACGCGGCAAGTTTGGTATGGCAGTGGGTTCGACCAAATTTGATTACCATAAAAACGGTTCTAGTGTGTTAATCTTAAAAGATAGACATATACTGTCGTGGACATTTTTTTAGATAATTTCAAGAGGAATAATTCTTTCATACATATATTTTTGGTATCTTGAATCGTTTTCGCAACGCATGCAACGAAAGCCCTCGAGAATGAATAATTTTCCCCGTTTTTTCCACATTTTCCATTATTTCTTCGCTCCTAATTGTTGCAGCGTGATGTTATATAGCCTAAAGCCTTCCTCGATAAAAGGTCTATTCAACACAAAAAAAAATTTTCAATTCGAACCAGTAGTTCCTGAGATTAGCGCGTTCAACCAAACAAACAAACAAACTCTTCAGCTTTATAATATTAGTATAGATTTCGTAGCGGGTACTAACACTTCAGACGTCACTTTGTTTTGCTACATCAGAGTTTTTCAGGCTAAAATCCTGTATGGCCGAACGCTGACAGGAGCCCTACACGTCCTGTAGCATTGTCCGGGAGGACATGACACTCGACAATGTCATGACAAGATGACAAAGCCGAACTCGCTAGTGCCATTCTATGAGTATCCGATTTTGCAGCCAGCTTCACTGCGAAAAACATCCACCCGGATTTCCTGAATCTATTCCGCGGCCAATCAAAGCGTACGATACCAGCTAAATGATAACCTTTGCAGTTTATTCACATGTTATTATTCACTCGATCATTTCTTCAGTGACAATATTAGCTGACATTAAAATTTATTTATTTTGATATGTTAATAATGACAGTTATGAAATTTTATTTAATGATTTTATTAATGTAGAATTGACATATAATTATTTACCTTGATTATCAACTTGCACACCCGTAAGGGTTAAGATAAGAGAGACACTATACTGTTACTATATAAAAACTTTTGTAACCTTATCTTGCAAATTAAATAAATTTGAATTTGAATTTTGCAGCTGTATTGATTTTATAGAATTTGCGTGGAATTTCGGATTTTTTGGTAAAAACTAGATAGTCAATTTCTAGGTTGAATTGATGCTTCGTGTGGCTAGATGGAAAAATTGTTGTGACAGATTAAGTTAAAAGGCATAAAAGTACATAAAAGAGTTTCTAACAAATTCCGGCAATCAATCAATATCTGAACTCTTCCGTTACTGTGTGACTGACAGACAACAGAGCCGAAACTATAATTGAACGTAAGAGGCTGTTTTCCATGTGTGTTTATGGGGGGGTTCTGATGCTTTTGTTTTGTTATCTCTATTAATGCGTATTTAACTGACTTCGATAACGTTAATGATGTTATCAGCGGTGATAGCCTAGTGGTAAAGAATTCGGCCTCTTATTCGGAGGATCAGGGATCAGGGGACTTTTCGGAGTTATGTGCGTTTTAAGCATTTAAATGTCACATGCTACAAACGGTGAAGGAAAACATCGTTAGGAAACCTGCATGCCGGAGAGTTCGCAAAACTCAAAGGTGTGTGAAGTCCGATAATCCGCACTTGGCCAGCGTGGTGGACTACGGCTTTGACCTTCTCAATATGAGAGGAGACCCGTGCTCAATAGTGGGCCATGTTGGGTTGAGATGATGATGATGATGAATGATTTTATAATTTTATTAGATACAGTACCTGGTTGACCGAGCTTTGCTCGGTTGAAAATTATATTTAGTATGAATCGCAAGAAATACGAGGAATTCCGCCATCTATTCAGGAGTCAAATCATACAACTGTTCACTGAGCACAAAATTCATTTTACTTATGTTACGGCCAAAGGATCTCAACAGCGTGTTTCACAAAGTTGTACAGCGCCATCTAGTTTCATACTACTGAAATTTCAACACGTTACAAACAGTACCTCATAGAAGTTAACTGTGTGAGCGAATTAATTGCATTTTAAATAGGTACATACTTAATTAGATAAATTCATTGAACTTTCCTTCGTACTTTTCGCAGGCTTAGGCAGTCCCCGACTAGGGTTGCCAGATCCCCAAATCTAAAAGCCGGACAAACCAGCTAGTTTGGCCGGACATTTGGGTAGAAAAGCCGGACACCCATTAAATCATCACCTTGATAGCTGGTGATAGGGGTGCAAAATGAAATGAAGTCGTCACTTTAAATAGGGTAAATATTCGTATCTGAGCAACTAGTCCGGTCAATATGTGATTGTAGGGTAGGTACACGAAACAAAGCAATGTCTAGGGGGTGAGCCGGCGGGAGGCGGGTGACAAAGGTGCCAATCTTTGTTTTTTTTGCTAATATCTCAGAAATGGTGCAATTTAGCGAAATTAAAGCTTATAAAATTCGCTCCAAAATTAACTAAAACAAAAAAAATAACTTAAATTTTACTGTAACATTAGCTGTTGCCTGTGGCTTGGGCTGCGTGGAAGTATTTTTGACTGCGGGCCCCCTTTTATCTGTTAAAGGGCAAGGGAGGGCGTAATTATGATTCAAAAGTAAAATTAAAGCCTAACAAAAGCCGGACAGGCCGGACACCCTTTATTTTGGCCGGACAGGCACTGAAAAAGCCTAACACTGTCCGGCTTTATCCGGACGTCTGGCAACCCTATCCCCGACTGAAATTTTTATTTGCGATAAAATGTATTGAATGTTTATGATAATTAAACAACATAAATAAATATACTTTTAGTTTAATGAGCAAGTTGTTAGGCGTACTTAAAATTTTATTGATTCTATTTACAACAATAGTAATTTCATCGATCTGACCATTATTTATTTAAAACTTTATTAAAATTTTATTTACAAATATATAATATACAAATATATAAATATTTTATTTACAAATATTCTCGTAAATATCACAAACGCACGTTAAACTATCACTACGCGTCCTGCGAGGTCAAGCGAGATAATCGCACTGATTTTTAATTTTATTCAAACAGAAAATAGGTAGGTATAACGCAAAAATAGCGCTTCAACGTAAGAATGAATATTAATATTAGTATTAGCCGAACAAAAATATATTCGAGCGCCATCTAGTTTCATACTACTGAAACAAACAAACCGTATCTCATAGAAGTTATCCTAATGTTTCATAGATGGCGTCAGTTCAACACGTTACAAACAGTACCTCATAGAAGTTATCCTAATGTTTCATAGATGACGTCAGTATGATGTTTTTAAAATCTCTTTATCTCGGGAACCGAGCTTTTCTCGAACCTGGGACCTTGATAAATCGATTCCTTGAGCCGAAAACCCCCTAATCTGTAACTTTCATGAAAATCTTTGCAGCCGTTTCCGAGATCGTGATTATATATAAATAAATAAATATACAAGAATTGCTCGTTTAAAGATATTAGATACATGTCGACAGAAAATGAACAATTTTTTGAATCGTTTTTGATTTGCATGAATGAATGAATGAATACCTAACCTAAAACTATTCGAGGCGACAGTACCCACACGACACAGTGTTAATTATTTCCCGGCAAATCCCGCGGCCAAGTTTCCGCTCCGCGCAACTCGGGTTGTCAGTGTTTTTGCGCTAAGCGCTAGCGCGGGACTTTAACTTGGCGGCAAGAACCCGCCGGAATGTGATCGGTTTGTGTGCGGTTCCTGCGATACTGCTATACCAACCTACTTTATTGTTGGTGTAGTGTTAGTTAGAATTAATTTAATAAAGTCGAAATACTTGTTCTCTGATTAAACGTGAAGTCTTGAAACTACTTTTTATGTTAAGGGTGCGGTTCCACTGAGGCGGAGCGGAGAGGAGTTCACCAATCGCATGGCTTGAAATTCACGTCTCATTGTGCCTCGCGTGATTTTCAAGCCATGTGATTGGTGAATCGCGCACTGCTCCGCTCCGCTCCGCCTCAGTGGAACCGCACCCTAAGGAGCAGTGCGCGATTCACCAATCACATGGCTTTTAATCCCAGCTCATTGCGCTTCGTGCGGATTTCAAGCCATGTGATTGGTGAATCGCGCACTGCTCCGCTCCGCTCCGCCTCAGTGGAACCGCACCCTAAGAGTTGGCAAATGATCAGACCGGGGCTGGTCTGGTGGTAAATCGACACAGTCGCTTGTGGACATCAGTTACATCAAGCATCACCGATGCGTTGTCAACCAGGGAAGGAGAAGAGGAATGAAAGAAATTACTGACTCTCATGCCTACAGCGGAACATGTTTGTCACATGTTTGCTGACCTTAGCAAAGTATGCCAGCCGGGTTCAGCCTTACCGCCTATTATGGGGATATTATGGGGATATATCGAATGAATGAACGAATGATCCTATTTATTACCTATTGCTTGTTATAATACAAATTTTTATGTATTCTCCGTATAAATTTTAAGTGGCGTGAAATTCCTCGGCCCGATTAATTTTCCTAAAAACGGGAACAATGTTTTTTGCTTCACGATTTAATTCATAGGCATTAGAAATTAAGATTCTCATTAATAATTCTCATTAACGTTACAATAATAGGAATCAGGTCTGTAGACATCTTCTCTGAAGTGCGTAATGTAAGTTCTTTCCAAAGTGATGTAGGTAAGTACTTTCTTAAAACACTTGTACTTAATGACATTAAATTCATTCTTAACTAGCAAACCGACACCAGCTTCGCTTCGAAAAACTGTACCTACCTACATGTTATACCTACAAATAAAACTTGTGACATGTGATCCTGTAAGCTGACGTTACTTTTTTATTCACCGACCTCAAAAAAACGAGGGGGTTCTCAATTCGTCTGTATGTTTTTTTTCTTATGTGTGTTACCTCATAACTTCGTACTGGGTGAACCGATTTCGATAATTCTTTCGACATTCGAAAGCTAATGACTACCGTGTAGTCCCATTTCAATTTGAGCGACATCTGACGGTCATTTTTTGAGTTATTCTAAATAATGTGAATTTAATTTATACTAACTTTTGGTTGTTCCGATTTTGATGATTATTTTTTGTTCGAAAGGTAGTGGTTTTCGTGTGGTCTCATATAAATTGAAGCGACTTTCTGGCGAGTGATTTTTGAGTTATGTCGACTTTGAAGTTGGTTATTTTTTTGTAAAAAAGTTATGAACCGATGAAATAAAACAAACACTAAAAGTTCAGTGAATCTTTCTACAATATACGTTATTTGTGACCGCACAATAAACAAACAAACAAAAACTTCTTACAGTCATTGTTTTGGGTTGTACTTATAGATTTTCTCATTTATTTTCAACGTGCAGACAGCGATCGTCACACATTTAGGTATTATGTGTGTGGATTTACGCTATGACACGGTATGATAGTAACAAATCGAATGCACCTACACCACTATGCAGTCGCATCAAAGGCTCCTCGTAAACCGTTCAAAGGAAACTCAAATCACTTGCCACCAATAAGCTCTCAGTTTTGTGACAAATAAGATATTGATTGGCAAACGATTCGCAGCCATATTCACAGGGATGTAACGTCGAAATTCGCGAAATTGAGCAGGAATGTACCTATTCAGGTAAGTGGAATCAAGAGACATCATGTGGCGAGGTTGCGACACTGAAGCGTCTGTTTGGTGCACCGAGCTACGAAGATCCCGAGGGACAAACTGGAGCATACGGACATGGCTTTTGTTATAATTGCATGACACATAAATTCTAGTTCTCCGCCTATGCGACTAAGGTACATTTCAGTTTGACGGCGGGCACTAAAAATGTCCTTAGTAAATTTTGCTCTCAAGCTAAATTGAACTGTGAGCGGCGGTAATAAGTTTGGTTTTGGCGGGGAGTGGCAATTCAGTATGTTCAGCGACTCAAGCATAGACACGGCCGTATGTTTCACGTGAATACGTGTTCGTAACGGCGAATATTTTGTTTGGGCGTTTTTTTTAAATGGCGGCGTTTTCACTTCCGTTGCGCTTCAAGTGTTTTTTTTTCTCATAGAGTTTTTAAGGGTCGATTCAGACATATCAGTGAAGTCTCAGTTCCGACACAGTACCGGCAAATTTTTCATATATTCTCGGCATTGACACTGAGAAGTGTCAGTGCTGTTAGTATGAAAAATTTGCCGGTACTGTGACGGAACGGTGACTTCACTGATATGTGTGAATCGTCCGTAAATCTTTGATCCGTTAGCCATCGATTGGTCTAATTATGTTACTGGTATAAGTCATAAAAGTTGACGTGAACCTGCAGTACCAAACTTATCCTCCAAAGTTATTTGTCTTCCTAATTATGTTTTCATTTTCCAAAAAAAAAAATAGTTTATCTATGCCTTGCTAACCTAATGGACAGAATGATTCAAATGCGGCTCAATTCATTCAATTCAAAAACATATAAAAAATATGTAATTGGTTATTCAAACTTTCTTTCGTGTGTTGGTAGGAACTTAATGTTTTGGTTTTCCGAAGCAAAGTGCAAGTAATCATCCTCCCAGTTCTACTAACGTCCTTTCTGGTAAATAATTTATAAAAAAAATATGTATCAAAACAATAATAGCAAAGAAATACCTCCGCGGTTTCCTACCTCCGCTCGTGCAGCGTTACTCAAATTTTCCTACCGAGCAGTCCTCGCCTGCTTGCGAGAGATATCGTAGGGCTGCCACCTCCGGCCTTTGAAACGTGCAAGTAACGGGTGAATCCCATTAGTTCATCAGAGTAGTACAACCGTTGAACTAGTGGGATTTTTTCCCAGTACTTCAACTACTTTTGACAGTTGAACTAGTGGACAATCGATTAATATTAAACAGAGACAAAAGTATTCTGTAAAACTTATTCATTTATTTGACAGCCTATTTGGCGTGATACTCATAATTATGTATGATTCATTTACCATTAAAATCTATTAAAAAAATTATACTTTAAAAGGAAATTTTCAATAATTGTGACAATAGGCTGTGCTAGACTTAATTATAATGCTAGTAATATGTTACTCTAAAACTATGTTACTTTACGTCCTGGGACATTTATGACGGTGCAGAGTAATGATCTTCCGAAGCAATGTAAGACGAAGGGAATGTTTAAAAGATTTGCCCTACTTTGCACATTGAGTGACGGGGTAAGATAGACTCGGGACAGGGTTGACAACCCTAAATTCTCCAGTATTTTGGGGCGCGCAGTATTTGATAAAGTGTTGATGCAGGTGGCTTCACATTCCATTGATGCTTTTCACTGCAACACAGTTTGCGTCTGTCACTTCAGTTTTAAATCTTACTAGCTACTCTAGCATAGCTTGTTGCAAACATTTTTTGAAATATTTGGCAATAACATGGACATAGCGCCATCTGTTGATTTTTAGTAGAATGATTCATAGATAAAAATTACAACGATTTTTTGAATAAACAAACATTAGTACCAAACATTAAAAGATGTAAAAGATGAAACAAATATCAATAGTTTGATTTAAAAAACTTTTTAATAAGACATTTGGCTCATGTGATTTGGAAAATCTTTGGTTTCAATATTTACGCTTAAGAGCGAGTCCCTATTTCTTTATAATACCTTGAATTAAGCATTCAGTAATTTTAAATAGAAATATTACTTAATAGAGCTTAAACGATACATCATAATTATTATTAAATTTATGTAAATGAGATAAACATAGGATATTATCAAAACACCTTAATGGACGAATAATAATGATTCCTGGGGCACTGAATAATAATAACAAAGTACCCCACAATTTTTTCATATACCTAAATGTTTTTACTATTTTAATTTTACACAGCAATACAACTGCGAAAACTGCAACCAATTTCATTCAGTAATTTTTACGTGATACCCACACAAATTTACATAGAAATTAAAAAATATATATATTTCTGGGTTGTATCAATATAAGACCCTTCAAATATTTTTTTCTGTAATAAATGTTCTTTGTCCAGTCCAGATATAAATAATAAATATAAATAACGCTTCACACTCATAGCCCCACACTAGGATTCCCTGTGTCGTGGGTGCCTTGGACAACACACAAGACAAGGACACACACCCAGACCGAGAACGGAAATTCAAACTCATCATTCAAGTTTCCGCCTCGCTGGGAATCGAACCCAGGACCCTCGGAACAGCGATCCGGCGTGTTAACCATTGCGCCATCCGGGTCATCAATCGAGATATATTACGATAATAGATTAAGTACCTATAGACATCAATTCAAATAACTGTATCAACTGACCAGTCTGCTGACAACAGCAGCCCTCTCGCTGACGACGTGTGCCTTGAGGTGGCCGGCGAAGGTCACCAGGTCCTCTAGGGCGCGCAGTTCGTGCCTCAGAGCGCCGTACACCAGCCGGTCCAGGGTGACCGCGCGCCGCGTTACGTCCACCAGGAATGATAGGTCTTTGCTTATTTGCCTGCAAGTTATATGGAGGGGTCGTAAATTTCGTGAAATCACATCTAAAAACGTTTTAATCAAATTTTCGATGTAAAATTGTAAAATAAGTGACAATGTTCTAGGGAGGGAAAGGTCTCACAAATGTGACCAGCTGTCAAAATGACAGGGGAATGGGATCAAAAATCATGAAATTCGAATGGATGGCCCCTTGTAGTGATGCCGCTCGATAGGCTACTATCGATAGACTATCGATAGTCTATCGATAGTGTGGCAATAGTGAGACTATCGATAGTACTATCGATAGTATTGAAAAAATCAATACTATCGATACTATCGATAGTATAAATCATGGTAATACTATTGGTTATCTGTAGAGACCGGATAATATGCATTTGCATATTTGCATATGCATTTGCATATTTAAGCCATTTTCAGCGCTAATAGCATATTTTTCCTAAGATCTAGTGATGATGCATATTATCGCTATAATTTACAGTATTTTTCGAGCGCAGCGCACTCAGCAGCCGCAAACTTAAAGAAAAGTTTGAAACCATTTTGAACAATAATCCAGGCTTTGAACATCTGTGTGAAATCGATAGTTTTATTAATGTTTTATTAATTAATTTAATTATTTAATAGATAATTTTATTAATGGGCCGGGGGAAAATTTGCCAGAAAATATAAGCGCTTACATAGCACCCAAGTTCAAATTCTGCCCAGTTACCTCAGTAGATGTGGAGCGATCATTTTCAACGTATAAAAATATTTTGAATGATCGAAGAAATAACCTTACCACTGAACATTTAGAACAATACTTGATTGTTAATGTTTACAAAAATATTAAATAATGTAACATGTTACTGTATCGATTGTCGTCTATCACGGATAGTTTACTAAATGTATGCTGATTTTGTAATAAAAAATCTAAGTTTTTTATTTTATTAAAAAACAATAAATTATAAAGATACATACTTAATAAAGTAAAACTTAAAACAAGTATGTTTACTAACAATAAACTTAAATCTAAAGGGATAATATTTACAAAACAAAAAAAAATAGTCATTTAATGTTGCATATTCTGTCAGTTTTCGTGCAAATTTCAAGCATTTTTCATGCATATTTGCATGCATATTTCAAGCTTTTTATGTTGCATATAATCCGGTCTCTAGTTATCTGCAATAGTATCGATAGTAGTATTTTACTATCGATAGTACAATACTATCGATACAATACAGATAACCAATAGTATTACCATGATTTATACTATCGATAGTATCGATAGTATTGATTTTTTCAATACTATCGATAGTATTATCGATATCCTAACTGATTTTCAAGGTCAACAATCGATAGCGAAACTATCGATAGTTCGGCATCATTAGCCCCTTGTCATGTGAATACATTAAATTTATACCCTGAGGTATTTTCCTAACGTAAAAAAAATCTTAAAAATAGGTTAAAGAATTTGTTTAATGTTTACTCACTAACATAACATAGGTTAGGTTAGTCCTTAAATTAATACCCATCGCTATCGTGAATATCGTGATCGACGATCGTGCATCACTGAACGAGCAAATCTAATTAATGAGGACGTCAGAAAGGACGCCTTTACAAAAATACTTATATTTTTTTATGCTTATATTTTATAAATTCAAATATTGAACATAAAAGAACTGCTCCGAACGTAATTTACATAACTCTCGCAGGATCTCAACAGCGTGATTTCGTTTCCTTTACAGCGCCATCTAGTTTGTACTCGTGTCAACAAACCTACCAACCAAGTGAGCAAGATACATTGAGATATTATGTACGAAAGTAAATAATAGTAGATTGTATGACAAGGGTGCAAAGTAATATTTTTTCGGCGAGGGCGTTTTTTGAATCAAAGTACGTCGCCCGAGCGAAAAATATACTTGCACCCGAGTGATACACTCTACTTTTCATCACCCACTATGAGAAAATAATATATGTATATATATAATAGAAAATAATAGAAAATAATACGTAAAAATGCACGAAAACTTAATTTTAATTTGAAAACGAAATCTTAATTTGATTTCTTTTTTTATTATTCAGCTGGCGGGGCCCTCGCGTCGTACCAGACATTCTTTATTCAAACAATATTTGCGTTCGATTTCTTTAGCGCAAAATACTAAAATGTTCTAAATTCAAAATAGGACGGAAAAGATCTAGCCGGCAGGAAAAGTTGTATGAAAATTCATTCCCGCCCGCTGAATAGAAAACAGCAACATTGGAACCCCGTAAGTCCGAACCAAGTCGTCTTTTTCGAATAGGTGTGATGAAAAAACCTTTTACTTTACGAAACATTTCGAACAAATTCAATTCAACTGAATGATCCTGATCGGTTAGAATTAGAACGAATGAGACTAAGACTCATTTCGTTTCGGCAGATTGTTCATTAAAAACAGACATGTCTTAATTTAGTTTTTACGTATTTTTTATACTTACTCATCAGTTCTTATCTAAATTAGCAGATTGATTTCAACTTCTAAATTACACAATCCAACGAAAAGATTGAAATTAAATGTATGAATATAGGCCAAATGAACTGAACAAATGATGAATTAATAAATGAAGTCTCGCTAACAATATTATATTATAGCTTATATAGCTATAAGCTTATAATTATGTAAGCGTGTGCATTAAACACGGGAGCCGAAAAATCCAATAAATTCGCCTCATTAAAGTATTCATAAAATTTGAGCCCTGATTGAAAATGATTACCGAAATACAGTCGTTACTCACGGTACGGTAGCCGGTGAAATAGGTATTCACTCATGGACTGTCTGGTTAGATAGAGTTCTGGGGTGCGTGGCCGACATGAGATAGCACGAGAAAGTACAATTGTAATGGCATAAGAAGAAATTCGACGGTCAGCTAACGTTTGTTTAGCTGAGTTACCTTAGGTACTTTTTTCCTGTAATAGAAAAAACTGACACGTAAAGCGATACGAAAAATATTCTATTTTGTTTTTTTTTTATATCATTATCGTGAGTTCCTCCTTTTTAAACGACTTCAAAAAAGAAGGTGGTTCTCACCGCCGATTTTAATAATTTTTTGTTGGTAAGTAGATATTTCAAGGGTAGCCATAGGGCTACTAGGGCTATGTCTAGCGTCGTTCTGATGATGAAGCCGAATGACAGTAGAGGGAACTATATAATATATGATTTCGATAGATGACATCCACGGGTCTATACCCTTCGGTCCGTGTTCCTCGCTCACCAATCACGGCGGAAACGTGAACCCTGCAGTTGGTTATTTATCGCGGCGCGGATATCGTCGCATATTTCTGATTTTTCGCCCTCACACCTGTGATTTGTGGTTGCGGCGCATTTTATGATGCTCCACGTAGTAAACCGTAACTTTTGCTTCATGAAACAGATTGCTATCTTTTTTTACGCTAGGATTTCCTACGTTACATAAGTTTTTTGGTTTTAGGTATAGTTTAAAAACACCGAACCAGGTTTTTAAACAAATATACAAAATACTGAGGAGGCTTAAAATTTACTACTTATTACTATTTTTGTTGACTATTACTAGTGTACATGAATAAAATTGAACACTGTTGGACTCGGACACTAGTTGTGTATAACAAGCTCTATTGTGAGAATTAATTTCTGTGCCACATAATTGACATAGCTACAAGCTCGTATGTTGTTTTAGAATTTAAACAAAACTTAAAGAAAAGATGAAGAGATACCTCGTAGTAATTGCTTACCGTTGTTAATGGAAGCTTGCAAACCCAGAACAAAAATAAGCAGAAAATCCACATTATTAGGTATCACGCGAAAAAATTTCTCGATCGATTTTAGTACAAAGGTTGTGGCTAGTCAGATATGGATAAAATATACAATGCTTGAGTATCATTGGGATTAAATTGAGTGACTCCAAGTTTCATGACCTTAAAGCAGAGGGTTCTGGTGTCCTTCATTGTCCCTTGTTGTGCCTTATCCTTATTGTTGTTCAGCAGGGCTTACGCGCAGGTAAGCTTGGCTCTGACTCAAAGCGACTCCTCGTAGCCCCTATGAAAATCGTTGAAATAATTGCAATCTTCTTAAAACCTAACCACCAAAAGCAAATTAAAGAGATATATTTTTGGAAGCGCAGTCAAATTCAGAATAATGAACGGAGAAAGCCACCAACTGGGGCCCGCAACATCCCGACGTTATCGTGGCCGCAAAAAATAATTTATACCCAAATCCTCTGCCATAATACCTTATTAACTTCACAGCCATTAGCGTTGATTTATTGTTTTCCTCTTTGTCTCTCAAAGCGTGTTCTAATGGATTGGGCTTCGCGTTACCATTTGGTCAAGCTTCGGGACTTTAACATTTTAGGCCTTGAAATAAGCTGTGCTTGCTTAGTTACCAAATGGTTTGTTTAAGTGCACTTACGGGGAATCCCCTAGGTTCGATTCGACTAGTCACTAGGAGACTGGGGAATTGTCCATACATTGATAATGAAAACCACTTAAATATTGCTTCTAGCTTTTACCCGTGGCTTCGCGAGCGTGGTCAAAGGGATTTATCATTGAGTTTATCACACATGACACAGTTCTGGTGCAAGCATAAGTAAGTAATAGTTCCTTAATAAAGATACTAATAGGAACTCGAGGTATCCTTTGTGCTGTGTTGATCAAATTAATTTTACCACCACCACCAATAATATTGGTCACCACAGTTATGCATCTCGTTCTAAAAACTTCAAGCATACAGAAAACTTTCGACCGTTTATCCGAAAAGGAGACCAGCAACTTTCTTAAGGACCTTGGGCCTGGAATATGAACATGCATGAGACATCGCTTTTTAGATCGACGATATTGTTACCACATTGTGCATATTCCGTTTTTGCGGAAATGATGATATGGATGTATTAAAATATGCAAGATTATTTGAGGGTATTGAACAAACTGTTCGCTCCAGGCTCAAATCTGATGTTCTCTTTTATAGCTAAGCGATGACCGAATTTTACAGCACCGAAACTAATTATTTGGGCTAAATAAATAATCGACAGTCGATTATTTGTGTTTTGGTGCATCTATCCAACCGTGAAATAATATATTTGTGTTAGCGTGTACGTGATACAAACATTACATTTAGGTAGGTAAGGCAACGTGGAATAAAAGTGCTCATATTTTAATTTGATACTATTGTAGTTATAAAACACAAAATGAAATCTTCAGATTCAGCTACACAGCGGATGATATCGGAACTCCATAACGCTTCAAAGGTCGCTTTATGGATATTAAATTAATAATTTTGTGTACACAATTTCCGAGGAATAATACCTTGTTCATCGATGTTGGCGGAGAATGCTTTGAACAGCGTTCAGCCACGGCCCTGGAGTGGCTGGAGTCTCGGGGCCCGCGACCTGCTGGGTAATTGGCGTTCATTTGTGTACTGATTTCGCTCACAATGGAATTGGCCAGCGAACAAATTGGTTCCTACTGGGGTGGCCACGGTTTTTGTTAGAGCAGGATATTTATTTTTGCGTCGATACAGTTTGTTTTAGGCGTGTTCATGGTATGTGGTGGTTTAAGTGGTTTATCATGCGTTTACATTGATCACATGGTGGGTCCATTTTATTATGATCTTAGCTCGGGTTTGAACTTTTTTCTCTGGTAAGGAAATATAAGGTAGTGGAATATGAGGTTCTTCAAAATATGTGTCGATAGATGGGTCTATGTTTTCTAGTTTTCCATCCTGTAGTATTGGCCCTCTAGTGTTGGCTGCATGTATGAAACATGAGCTTATAAACCAAATACGTTAGTTGTTAAACGTTGTCTCATTGCTCCTTTCTTCACCATCGTTTCAACTGCGTCATTTTTCTATTCCTCATCAAATAAAAATATAATATTCTTATTTTTCCAGCTTCACATTTTCCATGGAAAGGTAAATAATTTTGACACAATAAGTATTTATTATTATTTGATTTCCTTACTTTCTTAATACATTTTATGGTTATTAATAAAATCTAGTTCGTACATAGTTAAAGAGAAATTTAATAATGTTATTTATAACTTTCTTATATTAGATAGCAATAAGAATGTCTCTCTGTACCGTATAACTTGGCGACCGTATTCCGGGCATAATAATGCAATTGTTTGGCAGAAGAAAGAGGCCGTATCGAGCAGTGCTTGAGATATTGCTTATTATATTGTATCGACAGGAAAACTCATTGTTTTCCGAATTACCAATAGATATATAATACTGGAGACGTAATAACAAAACATAAGGAAATCGTTCAGTATCTTTGTACGTACTAGGCGGGGGCGGGCGGTCGCACAATGCTACGACTTACCTATGACTTGGCCGCGATATACACGACCCCTGGAAAGTGTTCAATCGACTTCAAAAGAGAAGAGGTGTTTTATGGAATTAAAGCAGTAAACGAGCATATAGTCGTACAAGGATCTTTTGGCGCGTGGCTGACCTTCCCTGTAAGGCGCTGTCTCTGTCACCCACACGTCATCCACTCGCTAAAAGATGGTTGGGGGGTATATTCCTATCTCTATGGTTGGGGGACTTTACACTACCCCACCGCCACAGAGTACTTACCTATATAATATCTTTTCTGTATTACCGCTGCCCGCCCATCACAACTATGACCGACCTAGAACAAGACAATAGTGACTAGGATGGTTAGATTAGGTCAGTTATCAGTAGGTGGTAAAATATTAGTTGTTTAGTTTGTTAATAAGTGTAAGGAATTGGACAGGGACTGTTAGTGATAGTTATTTCTGTTAGTTGGTGTTAGTAATAGTTCAATTTGTAGTTCTCAATTTGGTTATTGTTGTTGGATGTATGTAATTGCATTTTTGGTAGGTATATTATTACATACAAATTTCGAAAATCTGAGGAATTCCCGGAGCGCTATGACATGGGGTTCTTCAAGAAAGGTGTAAAAAGAGCTCTCCTTCAGGGCCGGCGTTGCACTGGTGACTTCCCTGGTGTTGCTCGCGTCTATAGGCGACGATGACCACTTACCATCAGGTGGCTCGTCCGCTTTTTCGTCAGCCCTTCAGGCTATAAAACAAATCATCATCTGCTCACGGCCTCTCCTAAGATATGATACTTCACTTGGCGGAAGATCTCTCTTTGCTTAAGTTGTAGTTTTGATATGTTTAACTTGGCGTGATACCGAATTGTGGTCAAGTTGATTTTGCTAAAGCCGTTAACGTCGGTTCACACGGCCCGCTATTTCCGCCCCATCCACAATGTCAATACGGGCGACATAGCGGCCACAATGCAACTACTAGCGACAAGTGCGAATAGCAGATGTATTTTGTAGTTACCAGAACGTAGCTTCATAACTATTTATTTATCAGCCTTTCTAAGTCACTGTTGTACCTTTTTTTTATGGAATTAAGATAGCAAACGAGCATGCAGCACCACCTTCCGCTGCCGCCCATGACAACTGTGACCGACCCAGAACTAGACTCAATGAGTCTCATTCTATTTCGGTCACAGATGCGTTGCTACCCCTGAGGACTGAGATGGTCGCCTCTAAAAAAGTGTGACTAGTGTGTCGAATGTGGCAGTTTCCCTTTGTTGAACTATAAGTTTGTACCTTACCTTTAGTTACCGCGCTTGGCAGTTGCTAGTATGGTGACCGCAATTGGTATTCATAATACACAGTAAGCGGATGCTGCTACCAGTAGCATGATTTGTCCTATTGGTTGCCTCTTACGACGACCCGAGAAGAAAGAGAGTGGTGCTATTCTATGAAGTGAACTCGACTACCCGGAGTTCAAGAAGTCGCAGCGAGGTCTATCACACATGTCAATAACTTTTTGTCGTTGCGTTGTGTTCACGTGTTATCTGAAAAGACATTAATTTCCACGAATGATTCCTTTGTAATCGAGTACAACGAATTTCTAATGAAACTTCATTGTTAT
Organism: Hesperia comma; assembly: GCA_905404135.1. NCBI lineage: Eukaryota > Metazoa > Arthropoda > Insecta > Lepidoptera > Hesperiidae > Hesperia > Hesperia comma. The sequence continues at coordinate 1,259,643 of FR990031.1, forward strand.
TTTAATAAAATGAATATTTTGTGCATAGTTTATATCATAGATATTAGATACAATATAACATAGTAGAGTACATATTTTATTTTGTATAGAATTTAGTAATCACTTGTATTTATGTTTGTATGTATTTATGTTTCCACCTTTTAATTAAAATCGTGGAATTACATAGGCTGGTCAACTGGTCGTCCGACTGAAATTACAATATTGTGATGGGAGTTTTGAAGTGATTTTGTTCGTCGGTAAAGACCAATTCAAATGGAGTGGATAGCAAATTGAAATTATTAATATTTTTGTATTGGGATTAGTTTCGCGTTTCAGTTTTCAGTTTTATTTATAAAGCGAAAATATTTTCGTTTATTTATGTCAACCAGTTTCAGCCATTTTTTGTACCAATCGAACCGCAAAGTTTTCTTTTAAGTAGTTTACTGAAGTCTTAACGTACCTATTTGAGGAATTAGGCACATCTGGCAGAGGGGGTAGTGTGAGGGAGGAGAGATCTTCCCTTCCCCATTTTCTCGCCAAAATGATTCAGTCCAGTACTTTCCAGCCTACCGAAAGAAAAATAGACGTTCATTACAAGCACCCCAAGACCAAATAAGTGCTTAATTGCTTGTGAACGCCCACATTTTGTAAACGTTTTTTTCTGAGATTATCTTATAGAATTCTTCCTCCTTCGTTGGGGTATTTTAACTGGTCAATTTTTTATATTATATTATTATAATAGACTTATATATTTACAAGTTCACAAATCCCTGCTATAATAAAACACAAAGACCAACATTATCAATAAGAATGCATCTCTGTCTGTCTGGATACTTATCACGAGTAATTCACTGAATTTATTGAGATGAAATCGGAACAATCGGAAACATAAAATTATTTTTTTACAAAAGGAATAACCGACTTCAACATCGACGAGCAGGGGTAACTAAAAAACTACTCGCCAGATGTCTTATTTATATGGAACTACATGACGAGGAATAGCTTTTGAATTATCAAAATTCATTAGGTAATAGTTACAAGGCAACAAACATAAAAAAGTACCAACAGTTGAATTGAGAATTTCCTAATTTTTTTGAAACCGGTTAAAACTGCCCTGATAAAAGTATCATGTTATTATGATTAAATGTTATTATAGAAAGCAATGTAAGGTACGTCACTGACAGCACGAAACAACTCTTGTGAGTGATAAAACAGAGTATTTATTAGGTATTTATACAAGTACCTAATAAATACTGAATTGCTGCCAAAGTTGCGATATTTGGGGACATCCGGTCCGATAGTTATCTGAAGGATCGGGACGGACGGACGCTAAACCGGATATCCTGATACAGAGTTTTTAGACGATCGATTCTACAGTATGATATCTTGTTTTCCTGTTATATTTATCTATGACCCCATTCTAGATGTCCAGTTGGTAGTGGCCTCGTCTGCGCGGCGAAGGGTCTCGGGTTTGATTCTAGGCCAAAGCAGATATTTATCTGATAGATAATTGTTTGTTCCCGGCCACGATAGTGATGTAATCTTTGTGTTGTATTGTTCTTAAAGGTATGTGAAGTTTGTCAGCTTGCACTCTGCCAGCTTGGTGGACTATGGATTGTTCCTCTTACATCATAAGAAGAAACCTGAGTCTAGCAGCGAGATAGTTATAGGTTTCAATGATAATGATGACAAAAAATTTCGCCGGCAGTTGCTTTGTCGAATAATCAAAATAATTAGTCACATGTCATGAAAAATAATAAATTACGACTAGATTACAGATACACATGTTATCCGATTGTACAAGAGCAATTTGATTACGTAAATTCATGAATGAATGCTAATTCGTTGCAAATGGCCGTGTAATTTTGTTTGATTGTGGGGTAATGTGATGTTGTGGGGAGGCCGGCAAGCGGTTCCGAGGAAGTCAACGGCTTGATGGAAAACCTTCCGTGAAAACATTAGAGTACCTATGTACGTACTTAGGTTAAACTTGTAACTGTGTACGTTTTACTCACTCTAATTACCTACACTAAAATGTTTGGGCGGAATTCTTCGGAAAAAGCCTCACATAGGTGGTAGGGCCTAGAGCTCACCCGGGGTAGTACCACCGCCCGCCAAGGTACCTACTCAGTACCATTCCTACCGTCATAATAATTGTTTTTAAGAGCAATTGTGTTCCGGATAGGAAGGTGTGGAGCCGGTTCACATTTTTAGAGGCGACCATCTCAGTCCTCAGGGGTAGCAACGCATCTGTGACCGAATTGGAACAAGACTCACACTAATCATTACTAACTGGACAATACTAATATTAACTAACAGGACTAACTATCACTAACAGTCCCTGTCCTCACACTTATTAACAAACTAACCAACTAACATTCTAACACCATCTACTAATTGGACTAACCACCCTAATCCCTAAATTGGGTCTTGTTCTAAGTCGCTCACAATTGTCATGGGCGGCAGCGGAAGGGTGGTGCTGCATGCTCGTTTGCTACCTTAATTCAATAAAAAAAATCATTTTTATTTTGAAACTGATTCTTCGGGGCATCCTTGTTACCTTTGGGATAGTGTGGATGTAGATAGGTATTTGAAGATAACTTAGTACATAGACTTACCTAATAATTAGATAAGTATGTACTAAGTTATCTTCAAATTTTCAGATTTTCGTGAGATTTTTGCCTCTAAAAAAATGTAAACCGTAAATAGCAAAGATAGCCTATTGTTCTTTGTCTACTTAGCAAAGTACGTCACGTTACGTAGTCACGTGATACGTCACGTTAATAAGATTCTCGGAACGCCATCGAGCACGCCCATTAAGGAAATCGCTATTATTAGAGGGAATTGAAACGAATATTTAGCACTGGAGCTCTTTGTGTCCTCACAATTGAATGTTTTATTTATTGTTGCTTTCTAGTTTGTACACAAAGAATACTTAAGGTAATTTCTTCAATTGTGAGAGAAATAGAATCGTAAATGGGAAATAAAAGAATCGTTTTATTGTTTCGTTGATTGGTTTTTTATGTAAATAAATCGATGGACGAAATGAGCCTGTTGTTAAGTAGGTAAGTGGCCAGCGTCGCTCAATGATAAGGGTGCAGTTCCATTGAGGCGGAGCGGAGCAGAGCGGAGCGCGATTCACCAACCACATCGCTTGAAATCCACACGAGGCACACTGAGATGTGGATATCAATCCATGTGATTGGTGAATCGCGCTCCGCTCTGCTCCGCTCCGCCTCAGTGGAACCGCACCCTAATATAAACGTATTGAAATCGGTGAATGCGTTTGAGGGCTACGATGCTACGAGACAAACACTCAAGTACTCAAACAGACAGACAGAGAGGTCAAATTTATAACACCCTCTTTTTGCGTCAGGGTTAAAAAAGTAATGCATAATAAAGATTTGTACCGGTTCTATTGTTATTACATCCACAACTATTACTTAATAAACGAGATGGAATTAGGGAAGTCTAAGAAACATAACTATGATTGAAATGAGATGAATATTGGTACAGCGCGTCATAAATACGTTGTCTGAGCGTCGTGTTTGCCAACTACAGCCTAGGTCCTGTTTCTCGTAATGATATTTGTGTTAGCTACACAAACAGTGGAACATGTGGCGTCACTAATCTAAACGCGTCTCGATTCGTTCAACGACGTCGATCTTATTCTTAACACAAAGATAATTAATGACTTATGACGTACTAGAGAACCGCCCGCGCTTCGCTTCGGGACCCGTAGGTAACAGCCGCGTAGGTCCCGCTCCCGTAGGAATCTCAGCTAAAAAGTAGCCTGTAACATTTGCCTATGACTTAAGTAAATTATATGTAGTAATTGATAGCGTGATTCAGAACTTGCAAATGAATTTTACTAACGCCATCTATTAACAACTCCGGAACGAAATATCTAACAACTAACAAAATATCGATCTTCCAATGGGAATGAGATGTTTTTCCTCGGTAAAAAGTAGCCTACTTCACTCTCCACCCTCCTAACTATCCTCACACACATAAACCATACTATACAATAGCCATGTTGCGACGTGAAATAGCCACAAATAAACAAACACACTTTCACATTTATAATATTAGTACCTAAGTATGACTTATTGACTTACTAGTTGTTGCCCGCGACTTCGTTCGTTCATAGGAGTTTTTCCCACGTGAATCCCGATCCCGTGGGAAGTCCAAGGTAAACAGTAGCCTATAATATATGTTACTCCACAGCCACAGCTTCCTCTATCTCTCAGTGAAAGTCCCATAAAATCCGTTCAGCCGTTTCCTATTCGGTAATCAAACTTTTTAACTAATCGGCTATCCTTACTTATATAATTTACTGGTCATAAACACAAAAGGATTTACATGAATTCGTGTAATAACGCAATAAATAAAGAACTTCATGCTTTAGAAGTGCTAGTTTGAAGGGTTGCGCGTCGGGGCGACGTTTGTGTCGCCTACAAATGAGGCATTCCATTTAAGTCCCCGAGCAGAAATACATTTATCACGGCCTGAAGTGGGATTGTGGTTGAACCCCGGCCTTGAACTTCAATGGGCCTAACCTTCCAGTCAAAATAGAAGATTATACGCCAAATATATCCAGTCTAGTCCTAGCGTGAGAATTTTGAGTAAATCTAAGATTAACTATACATTCATGCAGATCGGATTTAGTATTAAGTAAGACACGTTATTTATTAGGATGTTAACAGTGAAATATAGTGTTCCACAGTCAAGACAGATAGCTAAGAGGTTAAGAGTATAAGCGGTGATAGCCTATTTGTTAAGAATTCGGCCTTCTACTTTGGGGGTCCGAGTTCGAATCCCAGAGTGCGCACTTCTGACTGAGTTATGTGATGTCACTCGCTGTAACTGTCGCCCTTATTAATTTGAGCGACATCTAGCGAGTAATTTTTGAGTTATCTAGACTTTGAAGTCGATTTTTTTGCTGTAAAAAGTTAGTTTTTTACTCTTTCTCTTTTTCAGTGTGTCCATCCGATCGTTTGTCTGCAATGTTGACACAAACTTTTGATTTGAAATAAATACAGGAATAAGAAAGAACAAGAAAGAAGGACGGTTCATTAAAGAAGGGTGAATTATACCGACTTATACAAAGTTATACAATAACTTTGTACGCGAATGTTAACACGGGATCGTGATTAGCATTTGAAGCGGTTCAGCTTTTATTGCCTCGATAAGATGTCGCTCGCAAGTCTCAAGTAACGGGCCTGAATAGAATTAATGTTTGGGACAAATAATATACACAGAATATTATAAAACTCTTTCAGGAAGTGCGGAAGGATGATGCTGCATGCTTATTTGCTATCATAATTAAAAAAACTTCAACGTATATGCCTACTACTTGGCACTATAGATAGGTATGTCCATCTTTTAAAACCACCCTTAAAAATTACTTATGTAGGTAGATTGAGAAAAACAGTTCAATAATTGATCATTAAAACTGCGATAATTGAAATGAAGGGCACACTCGTGTACGTACTTTAAATTCATTTAATTAATAATTTCGATTAACTGCAAATGTATCGAAATAATCGAGTTTAATCAGATGGAGTTAATGCGAGCGAAATCGATTCTCGGTAATGATGATTATGTTGGCGCATTTCTCGGATAGTCGAATATTAATAAAGCCTTGCCTACTGGTTGAATTTGCCTACTGGTTAAACGATCAGAAAACAATTTACATTAACTAGGTGTAGTGGCGGCTTGCCTCGATCCTAAACGATCGAATGAGTTATGAAACAACGGACGCGGTCGGTACTCGGTGACCGCTAACAGCAAAATTTCTCCAGCGCTTTCCTTTTTCCAAAGGTGCGTAAAGCCATAAGTTCCGATTGTTATAGTTAGATACTTAGCTCATGTAATTATACCTACAGGCTATCCAAAAATAGCGCTGATATACCACTGGGTCAGTTGGATGATATCACGGAAGCCAGTCAGCAAGTATCAACCAATATAATATAGAAAACTTATGTGTCTGAGCGTAACAAATTATCCAGTCAACAAATTATCCAATACAATCCAGTAACAAGCAAATTCATGTATACTGAACAAGATTGCCTCATTAAAGTCGAAGTTAAACAATAATTGGTAATCCTTGTCATAATATTAACAGTTCGAGCCGGCGTTAAAGTTTTAACCGACTGTTTATTTTCAAAGTGTATCTTTCTCTGTATAATCTGAGTTTATAACTCACGATTACGATACGGTAACGACCCGATGAGGTCAGCTACTCGTTAACAGAGTTCACTTTCAATATGGAATTTGCATTAATTGCATCCCAAACAAATGCCAGCTTTACACCTCTATGATTAAAGTTCATTGTAGATTGACGGCGAGAATTTAAAATTCCTCAAAAAGGAGATGTTTCAAATCCGGCCCACAATATGTACAGTACCTCAAAAAATCGAGAAAAATCCATGGAATTCGGGAAAAATAAAGATAAATTACCTAAATGCATACTTTTCTGGTACAAAAATTGTATCTATCATTTAATTTTATCAAGTTTCAACATGGCGTCTTACCAATTTGTCATTGCACAGATCACGAACTGTCTACTGTCACTTTAATATGACAGAAATGTACGTACATCACTCAATCACACAACCCAATGTTGACCACTCGCCGTGCGCCTTATGTATGTTACGGGCCCATCTAGACTTTCTACATCCATGTTGTATACCTACACTTACCTTACTGTATTACTCTTCTCTGTTGTCTAGCTGCAAAATTGTGCTCGATGTGGCACCCTATAATTATGGGTACACTAATATATTTGTTCCACTTAGCATAAATACTTTAGATTTGTATTAAGTGTTATCTGTGTTGGGAGTCCTATTAATAAATAAATAAATAAATAAATAAATACATATGTCAAACTTCAATCAATCAACCAACGTGACATGTGATGACAGCTTACCGCCATGACGGATTTTTGTTTTTGTGTTGCAATTTCAATTGTATATTTTTGTGTTGTACCAAAAAACTAAACCAATTTGAAGTGATTGGATAGTTAAAAACTGTTTGAATTGCGATTCTCCATATTTTAGTATGGTGTACAAAGTGGTGGCCGGGGCTCCATACATTTTGAAACAACTCCTTTTGCTTATAAGTAAATGAACTGTGAGAACAGGTCATAAAAAAAAATAAAATGTGGTGTCGTGGGACACCAGGTAGGAACGAAGTTCCTTCGGCTAATGTAGAATCGACACAATTTGCAAAAAACATCGTGCTCAATTTTATGTAGGTTTTCTTGATTTTTCTCTTAAAGTTTGCTGATTAGTTTTTATTTAAGTACAGGAAAGTATTTAGAAAATTCAGTATTTTAGGAAATAATAAATTACGTAAAATAATAATGTTAGGGCACAGTAACAAATGCCCCTTAAAACTGTCTCAAGGAAATAACGCTTTTATACTAGGTACGCACTACTACTAGTACTAGGTAACTAGGTAAGGTAGGTACTAGGTAACGCGTATTTTCTTACGGTTTTACTATCACATATTTTTCAGTTCGGTCGCACAGCAAAATCCCTATCTCCTCCAAGCCTGCCGTAAGGAACTTCGTTCCAATAAATATTTAGGCAATTCAAATACACAGCGACTCAAGTATCTATAGGTTATTTGGCCGTTAATGATTAGGTCCCATCCCATGATTCAAAATTGACTTGATTGTTTCTTCAGGACCACACTTCAAGCATAAGACAGGTGACTCTAGTTTAGCTGGAGTCAGCCACGTTCTCTAATTATAATACCGAGTGTTTCAAAATAAACCCTTATACTTTTTAGTGGTAATAAAAATATAAAATATACCCTTTTACCACAATCAATGCATTACACGCCATCGCGCGCTCCGCCTTAACGACTCATCGCCAGGATTTATTTCTTACATAAACATGGCTTTTCATTAGAACACTTCAGATTGACAACGGTTTTTACCTTCGGTGGTCTTTGCTTGGTCCTTGATATCAAATATGCTTCGGTAATCATGCTTTCAGTGTTTAATGAAGAAGAGTACGATCAAGTGGAAATGATCTATTCTATTTAAATGCTTACACGTTAGCTGCGGGACTGTTTTCGTGTATAAAATTACTATGCGATACCAGGTCGATTCGGTCAGGAAGCGGATTCTTTTCTAGTGCGAACCAGGTCCATTAGACCTGGTACCACCTTTCTGTCAAAACTTCTAATAAAATTGCGAATTTAAAAGATACACGAGATTTTTTTGCACTATGTTGTAGCTAAGGAATGTACCTACTTACCTCTGGCTTAACCTGGGGATCCAAATAAGATAAAGGTTATATTTTGGGAAAAACGAATACAAGGCCTTTCATGCCCAGTGCCGCATAGAAAACAAAAAATACCACATCTATTCGATGTGGTAACGCACTGATAATATAACTTAATAGTGATGTTACAGTGTAGAAAACAAACGCAAATATTTTTATCGATTCGTTTATTACAAAAAACAAACTTTGATGTATAATAAAACGCACGACTACATTTAATCAAATGTTTCAATCAGTAGGGAAACAAAATATTTTGTGTATCAATATTTTTAAATAACATGTAGTTCGTTAAAACATGGCAAACAATATGATTTGTTGCATTTATTACACTGAGACTTGATTTTTTTAATTTTTTTATCAGCTTCTTTGCTGGTAAGTGTTTGTCATAGCCTTGCGTAACAGTTGACACAGTTTTTTCTTTTATCAATTTTGATGAGTTGGTGAATTTGGAAAACCCAGTTCTAATTGTTTTTTACACTTTAGCTTTTTATTCATTTTGATAAATCAATTTGTAGATAGACACTGCACAAAAAAGACGTATTCACTACACAGTATACAAACGCGTGCGCACTAAAAACATGTTTATCGAGAATTGACAGCAGTGACAGCACTATGCTAACCGGGCGAAGCACGCTGGGCGCCGCGCTTTGTTCAGTGCGGTACCAGGCCTTGATATCAAGGCCTGGTACCGCACTGAAAGAATGTTCCTATTCGTTCCTTGCGAACCAGGCCGAACAGACACAGTACATTTTTTTATAGACCATTGAGTTCTAATAAGTAAATGAAGCTACGGTATATAACTATCTCTTTTGTACCTTGAGTACAACTAAAGTAACAGCTCCCGCACAGAGCGAGAGGACACGATTTTAGCCTTCGCACTGGGGAAAGACCAGAACCAGGCCAAAAAGACCTGGCTTAGCAGCAAACGTGTTAATGTAGATTTGTAACTTTATTTTAAGTAAACAAGCCTCCAGATAGTGGCTGGCCGCTCACGATTCATGATTCATCGGTACCGCAGAAATCTAAAAAATACAATATTATACACTAGAAAATCCAATACAAAAAACTGGTCGCATAAATATAAATGTAAATGATTTATAAGTATAAATGATTTATCAAATACCAATATGTTAAAAAATCATTCAGTCGTCAAAGAACAAACGTATTTTTTTTGTAAATAAACATTGATTTCCATACAAGATGTTAAAGTAACGCCCAGGAACTTCATTTCTAAATTTTTGGTTGCTTCTTTTATTATTTTAATTAAAAGTTTCATTAGAAGTGCCATATCTGCGCTCCTTAGCGAGATGCAGCGTCGACGCGCGTCACAACCGCTGTTCATGTGAAACTACACTTAATTTCCCGCTGGCTTATCAACATTTTCTCCGTTGGCTGGCTCGGGATAATTACTGGATTTCATGAATAATTACATTTCGAGATTTGTTCTATTCCGGGGATTTCCGGGACGTCTCTCGCTAATTATTTCACCGTTCAAAGAATTGCTCATGTTTCACTCGGGATGGGTTTACGTTTCAACTCGCGGTTACAAAGCAAATTAGTCGGGCTTCTCCGAGTTTGACTTCCTCGTTGTAGGATAGCGGAATTGAATCAAAACTATCTTTGACTAGGTGTTGGAAGTTTGCTACGTTTGAGATTGGGTTGGAGTTATTGGATGTGATGCGAACAACCGAAGACATTTCAAGTTGTGTGCTGCTGAGACCAGATAACCGAGGTGTGCCTGTAACATCCATCTACGGAAGTAGAGGATATTTTTTGTTCAAAAACCGCCAAAAAAAAAATGAAAATGTCGACTCGTGTTTAGTTGACATCTCTTTGTGTACTATAATAAATAGAAAATCTTAAAGCATACCTCTCACGTGGGTTTTATTACAAATTTAAATTTAGCATTTTCTGCAAGGGAAACCTATTGAAAGATAAGTTTTTGATAGCCAATAGTAAGATTCACATAAAAGCGAAAAATCATCCGAATTTAACTAACGTGGACTCTACCATCTAGTTTAATCCTGAATGTAAATACATTACAATTAGGCTGGTGGAAGGGTTCTGGACTGGCTTCAGTTGATCACCTAGTGACGAAGATGAGTGCCTGGTTCTTTTCCTATTTAATTCTATCTTTTATCGCTGGCAACGTGTCAGTGATGATTTTGGCTGATCGTCGATTTCAAATAAGCATTTTAGCGATGTACCTAAAAATATTTAAAATTGAATAACAATGCAACACTATTTCAACATGAATACAGTGATAAATTGAAAAGTATTACACGCGACTAAAATATCCAGCACTAAAATGTATATTGATGTGGCAACACCAAAATACATCGCATCGATTGCAATTGTTTTGTGAACGTAACAATGAATGACGGTGCTGCATTGTCCGGTAATAATGCGCGCGTCACTCGATAGCTCTGCAGTGGTTCTCAAAGTGGGGATCAATGGATTCCATCTCGCCAGGAGACACCTTCAGGTACCCTGGTATCATAGGTCGGAGATACACGAGGCTAGTTTTTACCCGACTGCGTCAGGAGGGTATTTTTTCGAGCGTATGTGTATATGTATGTACATATTATGTGACTATGTATGTATGTTGTTCCATTTCCTTGGCTTGCTCTACAGCCAGGGCTGCCAGATGGCCGGAAAATCTACGATTGTCCCGGAATTTTGCATTTTGTCCAGTGTCCAGGGGCCGTATTATGAACTCTTAATTCCAGACAGTTCACGTTCACAACATGTGGGTGACAGAGACAGCGCCACGTGTAACTTTCTGGAATTAAGAGTTCATAATAACCTTACTTGTGGGTGACAGAGACAGTGCCTTATTACCTGTAAGTCACCCACACGTTGTGAACGTAAACTGTCTGGAATTAAGAGTTCATAATCAGTGCCTCTATTATGAGTTGTTGTAGTAAACGTAAAGGACGTTACTATTGCAGTTAACGTTTAGAATTTGTATGAGAATTGTAGTTCAGTATCGTAACCGCTAGAGGCGCTGTACGGATTCTCATACAAATTCTAAACGATAGACGCTAGCGTGTATAGTAAACTATAGTATTAAAAACTCATAATAGAGGCACAGGAGGCCGTAATGATAAACATGTAAGTATGAAAGTTTTTCATGGAGCCAATAGAAGCCAAAAATATTAATTTTTAAATTTTCCTCTGTATGTTTGCGCTTGTACCTATTATTGGAGGTCTAACTTAAAAATGGTTGTATCCTAATGTGCCTCTTTATAACCTGAGATATAAATTATATAATTATATAAGGTCATAGAGTTTTATTTAATTTTAGTTTCTCTAAGTTTGAGCGTCTTCAGTCCAGGTGCCATATTGATTACCAACACACGTCAACAATCATTCTTCATTAGGTATACCTGGTTAATTCTGTAGATAATAGCAGGTCAGCTGTAACACATTACTGGCCCTGACAGAAGTCTATCCTTATAGCTGAGGAAGTCTATAACATACTTCTACCCTGGCTCTACCATTCTACTCCAGTGAAGATAGGTAAAAGGCTAATCCAAGTACCGGATTTTTCGCCGTCCGAAGACCTTCGAGATAACTTGACTACTGTGTAATGATACCATCCGGGACCGTAACTACTAAGTCATAAAGGTCATAATTGAATGCTTTCGTTTTAGTTGGTCCGTTGTCGTGTTGTTACTAATCAATTAACTCCTACAGCCCCCTTGCTTTACTAGAACACTCGTCGCAAGCCATAAGCATTTGAGTAGTGCAGTATCCATTAATTATTGTTCGTGGTGTGTTAATGGATTCTAAGCCTTTGTATAGACAGCTCTAGGACTACTCTATATTACCACAGCGATAAGTTGAGTCAAATGTATGCAAATTGCCGAGAAACCAGCAGTTGAGCTGATCGTAGTAGTAAAATGTAATTCAGCGCACTGGTGACGCCCTTAGGGACGATTCACACATATCAGTGAAGTCACCGTTCCGTCACAGTTCCGGCAAATCTTTCATACATTCTCGGCATTGTCAGTGCAGTGTCAGTGCTGACAATGCCGAGAATGTATGAAAAATTTGCCGGTACTGTGTCGAAACTGAGACTTCACTGATATGTCTGAATCGAACCTTAGTGTTCCGAGTGTCTATGGGTGACGGTGACTGCATACCATCAGGTGGCCCGTCTGCTCGTCTCCCTGTTTAATACATAAAAAAATGTAGTAGAACTACTGGGAGAAAATTCTTTATGCAACGGTTCAAGTAAAAAATACTTTGAATGTTTAGAAAATGGACAACAACTACTATTACGATTACAATACAAGACAACAATGTCTACGAAATAATACAACGTGTATCTCCGAGTCTAACATGGAAACAAGTGTTCATTCCATTAGCATTATTACATAACAGAATCTTACAGATGCTGCAATGACACTCACGACAAATTACTCCAACGAGCTTAATTTAATTAAAGTAATTGAATAGAGCAAAGTGATTGACGATAATTGAGGAAGACGTCACATCAAACGACCGGGAATACTTATCGCGCTTTTGTACTTTACAAGGAAAAAAGTAGGTGATATTGTAACCAGGAATTTTATACCCCTATGCAAAAATCGAGAAAGAAAGGCAATTTGAGGTGAAGTAACGCGAGGCAAGTGTAGGTTAGGAGAGGTGAGGTTTTCGAGGCGAGGTGAGGAGTGTTTTTGTAAATATTACTAGCCAGTGGTCAACATGCTTCTGGCCTGTGGGCAGACCATCTCCGGAATACAGATAATTATAATTAATTAAATTACGCAAAAGAAGAGGTTTAGAGTGATCAGTGTTGTCATTGACCACAATATTATTCCGGAGATTGTGCAGCTGTATTTTGTTACTACTTAAAATTGATATTTGTATTTGCCTCATTCTATCAGACTTTAATATTGTTAGTATGTTGCTTATATCATGATAAAGTTCGTCTCGGTAGAACTCATATGGCATCCTAGTTAGTAGAAGTAATTTTTAGTTTTCCAGTAATTGAACTCCCTAGGACTGGAATATGACAAAATCCCTTCTTAACGGACGTCTCATAACTGTTAAAAACCCGTGTGTCCAATTTCATCATTATACTTTAAGCGGTTTTCAGTATTTCGTAATGAGTGAGTGACCTTTCGCTTTTATATGAATGGGCTCAGTAATTTTACATCTATACTAATATTATAAAGCTGAAGAGTTTGTTTGTTTGTTTGTTTGGTTGAACGCGCTAATCTCAGGAACTACTGGTTCGAATTGAAAATTTTTTTTTGTGTTGAATAGACCTTTTATCGAGGAAGGCTATAGGCTATATAACATCACGCTGCAACAATTAGGAGCGAAGAAATAATGGAAAATGTGGAAAAAACGGGGAAAATTATTCATTCTCGAGGGCTTTCGTTGCATGCGTTGCGAAAACGATTCAAGATACCAAAAATATATGTATGAAAGAATTATTCCTCTTTAAATGATCTAAAAAAATGTCCACGACAGTATATGTCTATCTTTTAAGATTAACACACTAGAACCGTTTTTATGGTAATCAAATTTGGTCGAACCCACTGCCATACCAAACTTGCCGCGTTTCCAAGTTTAATCTGAATTAATCTTGCTGTGATCCTTTGCTACTTTGCTATTATTTTGTCGTAAGCTTTATTTCTAAGTTTAATTTAATTTAACCTCAATTAATTTTGGTGATAGTTTATTATCTTCCCGAAATTCCTACGGGAGCGGGACCTACGCGGTTGATACTTACGGGTCCCGAAGCGAAGCGAGGGCGGTTCGCTAGTGTTAATATAAGATAAGCGAGTAGACGAGCCACGTAACGACGAATGGCAGCTTTAAGTGTTATTTAACGGTATGATGGGAATTTATCTTTGGTATTTTCCTTACCACTTTTCTTTCATAGAAGAGAAGAGCGGTAAGTACTTCTTTTTCTGTGACAATGCACGGTAGAGATTGTGGTAATGTTGTAGCCATGATTCACTTTAGAAAAGTGTATGGAAGCGACAGCACAAGCTTGGTAAAAAAGTAAATTTTCCTTTCAGTATATTTTTATTTCATTTCACGATCAGTAAACTCACTTTTATTGATGTATCTCATCAAAGATAATGCACGAAAATATTACGTGTACAATATTCGCTGTTCCCAGCAACTTTCTCAAACAATTTACCAACTTTACGGCTTAGCCTTGAATACAGATTCATGTGGAAAATCGTTTATACAGCCTAAATTATTAAGTCTACTGAGGATGTACCTATGTATATTCAAGATAGTCTAATGGTGCGTACTCACTAAACGTTGCCACGCCGGACTGCCTTGGCTTTTTGCCGCGCGAGGCAGCCTTTTAACTGAACCTTTGCGAGGCTGCTGCGCGAAGATAAAACCAAGCCATAACTCATTTCAGTGTAAAACTTAGATACTACCCGAATAGTGGTCGTAGTGTAGTTATTGACTTTATAAGAAACTAAGTCTTGCAAAGATTTGCAAAGATTGATGCATACCTCAAGCTATGGCTTTATCCCATCAATGGTCCTCTACCGAGAACTAGTCTTTGCTCATCATTGAGGGGACCTTGAGCCTCCATCGCGTGCTACATTGCGGATAAGTGGAGGGGACGGCCTAACCCAAGTATTAGACGTTTTCATGCCACCCGAAAACCTCAGAAACGCCTTCTTATACTATTTATTGATAACAAGGACAGAAGGCTTTACGTGTCCTCCAAAGCAAGGAAGCGGTCAGGAAATAGCTAGTAGCGGTCATGTATATGTGTTTGTGTATGGGTGTATCGGTACGAGGGACGTGTACTTTCCGAGCTGAGCTAATTGCGATGTAACATTAGCGCAGCTGGTAAACAAAATTTGATAACGTCGCTTGAACAAAATGATGCTACGACAGAATAATAATATGCTTTTAAAATTTAACAACATAAAATTTTGAGGTGAAAATAGTTTGTTACATAATTAAAACTGTAAATGACACATTGCTGTCTCATTGTTATCAACAAAACGAACTATTTATTTACGTTACGTTAGATGGGAATTGGGAACGAACAAAATTAAAAATAGAGCGTTGGTGTTCATTAAAGAGGTATACAATGTAACTAACTTTTTGCAAGAAAATAATCGATTTCAAAATCGATAATTGCGAATAACTCGAAACTTACTCATCAGATGTCGCTAAATTGTATAGTAGTATAATTGATATATTTGGCATAACAATAAATAAATTAAAATTTGTTATGAAAAAAAAACTATGAGTGTCGTAGAACTCGGTTGGAAATAAGTTATATTGGTTGCACTTTAATTCTAACATAGGAAAATCTGACAAACCTCATCTGACAGCCGACTTACTTGACCTGACAGCTAGTACTTCAATGGCTGCAATTAATAAAGATTATTGATCAATAAGCGCGCAACTTTGACTGGCCACAGCCAATAGCATACGTTCCCATTTCTGTCATGCAAAAAACTTAAATTTTCCATTTTGTAGCTACCATCCGTACCGTGCGATAAGAAACTTCGTTCCAAAAACTTAGGCCATCATAAATACACATATACTTAGATACTCATCAGAAAAAATGTTAACAAAAAATGTGATTACTTGTCCGACAAACTGAGTGGCTGTATTGTTAGCTCAGACGCCAAGCGTTATTAGAAAGACGCTTCGGCCGAGGTGAGCACGAAAGGAAATACGGAACATCAATGGGACATAGTTATGCAAAATAGAACCATCCATTGTACAAATTACCATGGCACATGGTTCTTTATAACTCTATAAATTGCTCAATTCTTGGTTGGTATCACCGATATCTGTATATTTCAAAAGGAAAAATATTCAAGATGCATGGTACAGCTTGAAAATATTTTTTGTCTATACGAAAGTTGATGTGGAGATGCTATTTGTGACAGTAACTAAAAAAACGGTTTTTGTGGGTTGGATCTATTTTGCATAACTACGTCCATGGAGATTGCTCTCGGCTTTTCAAGCAATCAGTCTTACTATTGCCGGCCGCTCGCTTCAACAGCTGTTGCATAATTATACCGATTGCTTTAGATCCAGGTCGCATCCAGCGAACCTAAATTCGAACTTTGCTCCCAAAGGATGATTAAGTTGCTAGAATAGAGATATATATTTATGTTTCTTTTGTGTATTCGCATCGTCGAAAAGGTATTGGGTTCAAATCTTATTAAGATTTAATTAATATTATCAGCTTCTCAATCCATCATGGCCCATTATTTGAGGGTTGAACTTTTGAATTCTCACCAGCACTCAGTTGGACAGCTTACAAGGGGCGTCATAGTGCTGAATCTTATTATTTTGTGCTCTTACATCGTCCTATATACATCACCTGGTGGTTCTAATGACCCTTCCATTTTTGACATGGGCCTGTAAGTAGTCTATAATAAGTAGGACTCAAATCCGAGAGTCATAAGACAGGGTCACTATCAACTAAACTTTCAACTTTTCAACACGAATATGATAGCCAGGTAGCACCAATACGGAGTTTAAATCAAAGTTTACATTACATAACCCTCAACATACTCGAAGTGACGAGTGGTAACGCCAATCACGGGTCTGTTTATCCGCTTTAATTATGTCCGTGATCCGACGCGTATCCGACGTGTATCCGACATTCATTTCGCTGACGTTATTTGGAGCTCGTGTCAAAAAAAACAGGATATAATTGGAAGTTATCAGTTCAGTGTAATTGAAAAATCTGCTGTTTATGAAGCGAATAAATGCAGCATGAATTTTGTCAACTTATGACTCCCTCAAGCGTTGGGAAGGAAAATACCGAACATTACAATAGATAATAAATAAGGTTTCCCACTTCTTACCTCGCACTAAGGTTATATTATTTATCTGTGTCGTGGTGCCATGGAAAAAACAGAAAGGCAAAGACACACCAAAACCGAGAAGCAGGGTAAGCAAGCCATCGGTTCCGGTTGTTATCATCAGACAACAGTCGTTAAGTCACGTCGGAGGCCTTCAGGCGACAGAAAAACATCCAACATAATGGATTAGCCACTACTGTATCCAACCGCGCTAAAGCAGCGTGGTGGAATACATCAGGTCTTCTTTTTAAGGTCGTTTTCTTCAGGAGTCTCCTCGTAACTAAGGATAATGAGACACCCTTCGAAGTATGCTATTTAACCTTATTTGATATACATAATATTGATAACAGATTGTGCTTTTCTTTAAAAATTTAAATGAGACCATAATCTTCAAATGAGACCCTTAAAATAACTATAACCAACTTGAAACGGTGGTAAACTAAAGATTATAACTAACCACAAACGGGTCACATAAAGAGGATTATAATTACCACACACATGACCCCAACGGAGGTTAAAACTAACCTTCTACAGGGATTCATTAAAAGAATGATTTAACAATGGGAATAAAATGGATATAACTTGTAGAGTTAGTAACAATACTGTGGTTACTTTTTAGTTGGCTTCAACCCATTAATGTCCCGCTATTGAGCACGGGTATCCCCATAATCTGAAGAAGATTAAGGCTCTAGACAGACGGACCGCATTTCAACTGTAATCCAACGGCAAATTGCAGTTCAGGTGCAGTTTGAATGCAGTTGACACGACTGCAATAGTACATGCAATCCAAACGCGCAGTCCGATTGCAATTCAATTGCAGTTTGGTTTGGTTTGGTTGCGCGTTTGGTTTGCAGTTCTATTGCAGTCGTGTCAACTGCATTCAAACTGCACCTGAACTGCAATTTGCGGTTGGATTGCAGTTGAAATGCGGTCCGTCTGTCTAGTGCCTTAGGCATACTTTACCACGCTGCTCCAGTATTGTTGTTGGTTATTGTTAAACTTGAAACGAATGCCAACTTTTGCAGCTGGAAATACCACGAATGTATCAAATCTTCGCATAATCATTTACGCAGGCCCTATTCTTGTAGGTTCACGTATTCGCGCGAATGTGAGTAATCAACATTACCTTAAGCTTACGGTACTTTAAGAAAATTTTACTCAAATCGTTAAATCGTTTAGCCACAATGTCTGGAACTAACATACAGACCAGTAGGTATGCTAAACTTAAATTTTAAGCCAATTTATGAGTTTAATGTTATCGTTACTTCCGTTAGTTAAGTAATGAGTATAATCCGAGTTAATGATCATATTGGTCATAGTCAATTATAATATTATTTACTACTTAGTCATGAGTTATTAGTTATTTGAAAACGAAAATCTAGTCTTAAGGTACCGCAATAATAAAATATGTACTGTATAGCTCACCCAAAACAACATTTTAACTTATTTTCTTTTAATCCAAACCTAAAACTTAGCTCGAAAGGCATTGAAACTTTTACCATCTTTGTAAACTCGTATTCGAAGTAAAGAGGCAGAAATAAGAAGTTTAGTAATGGTTGTGAAGTTAGACAAGTTATTTATATGTTAAAGAGTATGAACGTTATTTAAACTTACCACACAAGTAATGTAAAAGTCTGAAAATTTATCGTTACTTTTAAGCATTGGCTTGTTGGCTTCAATCCTTACAGAACTAGTTGATCCTCAGACCGAAAAGGTCCTAAGGCCTAACGTCACATTTTACCCATGCTTAAAATATAAAAAACTAGCTTCCGCCGGCAGGCTTCGCCCGCGTCAATTTCGTTTAAACTTAACCTTCGTTTAACTTCAACCCCCTATTTCACTTCACCCCCTTCGGGATGGATTTCCAAAAATCCTCTCTTAGTGCTCCCCTACACTCCCCAAGGAACATAGATGCCAAATTTCAGCTTCTTTCGTTCGGTAGTTTCGGCTGTGCGTTGTCTGTCAGTCAGTCACTCAGTAACGCAAGAGTTTTATATGTATTAGATATATTATATAGATATGTGAGTGTTGTAGACCACTCGGTTAGGAAGAATTTATGTTATCGCACTTCATTTCTGATTTGAAAATCTGACATCCTACCTCATCTGACAGCTGATTCACCTGATCTGACAGCTGGCATATTATTGGCTGCAATTAATAAAACTGATTGGCTGACTGAAACTGGGGTTAGCCAATAGAATACATTCCCATTTCTGTCACCTCCTTACACTTTTAATTTTCTAGCATCCATCAGTGATGAGATGGTTTATATCAGTGTGAAACTCATACCGCCATATAAATTACAAGTAAAATTTTGTAAAATTCAGATTAAAAACTGTTAATTTGTTATGAGGTGAATCTTCCCTACATTTTAGCTTCATTCTCGCCCATATTCATACACACATTCGTTTCGTTTTTCATCTCTATGTAACAATCCTTTAAAATTCTTTGAAAACAATTGCTTTAAAATCTTTAAATGTTTAAAACCAACCACTCGTTTAATCCATAATTATAGTGACGCCAGCGAATAATTCTGCTGAAATTGTGCTTCTACTAGGATATTACTATTACCAGTTCTTGGCACCAGAGGTCGCTACACGTTTATGACTTTCGCGTCAGGAATTTGTTATTGCGTCGTTTACTTTCGCAAATAATTACACTAAACCCCTTTTATCTCGGCCTTTACGTCGCGCTGTATCACTAAGGCTGCCTATAGAGTTACGACTGAACCTGAGTCGCTGGGTATACGGAATTGGTTTACCCTGCTAAAAATAAATTTATTGCCTGTGATCAATGTTTAATTTAGCTTGTAAGCTAAATTTACTTAAGGCATTTTAAATTCTTGACGTCAATCTACATTGTACCTTAATCGTACGAGTAAGGAGCTGGCATTTATGTGGAATGCAATTACAACGAATTCCACATCGAAACCCCTCGCCTCATGATAATTGCCATAACCATAGATGATAAAGCGCACTAACTAATAAATTAATTACATAGTTATTTAAAAAACCAATTCGTCGTTATTTCCACCTTTATAATTTTACATCTTAACTTAGTAATGAAAGTCTCCGACCTGCTCGAAATCGTTTATCGAATTAATCAGTTTGCAACTCATTAAAATAAGCGTTACAAAGTTGAATTTAAACTTCTAAAATAGTTCAAGCGAGTTAGCTGTTTCCTACTTATTACTTCTACTTATTTGCCTTTCATTTCAATTATTTCTTAAATCCAACATCTGTAAGTGCTCTTATGCTTTTTAAATTCAAATTAAAATTTCAAGTTCGTTTATTTAGATGTGACTGATAAAATTTTTCACGACGCTTTTTTATTCTTTATGAATATCTAACAACTGATTAAGACTAGTTCATTCAAATTGGTTTTTAATAGAATAATCATAATAAGGTATTTTTATGAAGGCACGTCTTATTCTATTAAATTTTTTTATTATAATTTTTTAATTTATTATAATAAATCCGCCTTCGCGTCGTTTGCGAAACATGTCCCATAACACCCACGCACGTTCTAAAATTTTTAGATGTGATTCAGTTATTTATTAATAAAAATATTAATTTGCTCATCAAAACGGCAATTTTTTGCCGAGCTCAGTTATATTTAAACTATTATATGAGTAACGAGTAGGCAATGATGCAATAAATAGGTAGATTGAGCGTCGCCCTACAATGAAGACAAAAAAAACACGGCAACAATATCAAGCATGTGTGCGTGCAGGCGATGTTTTTCACGTTCGTCTAGTGTCTATGTTGCGTGATCAATGATACCAGTTACTAAAATTTTCCCATAAATCACACATTAAACTTAATTTATGGAGTGGTTATTTTCATGAATAAATAAAAAACCCGACTTAATTTAATTACAGTTGTTTATGTTAATGTTGTAATAAACCAGCTAAGTTAATTAAATTAATATTTTTTACGCAGTTTGTAGTTGGAAAGGAGACGGTCCAAAATTGTATGGAGTCTGGGCCTGGTTTTGTACCAGTGATAAAATAAAATAAAAAAGAAAAATAAACCATTTTTGACTAATCAAATCCACGAACTCATCTATATTTCAGTGCAAAAATTATTTATTAACTCCACGTGACGCAATTATTCTACATAATGGCGGGCAGCAGACCAGAGGATTCATAATTTTTGACGTATGACGTTAGCTGTCAATATGCCTTCTCTATGCTTGAACAATGGCTCGAACTCAGAGTGAAGGACGCCATCTTGCAAGTGTTGCAAGTAGTACCTACCGAATAACTCGAAATTAATTTTATTTTAGCAAGTCATTTATTGCGATTTGTGAATTTATTATATTTTTAATGAACTTTCTGTATTTTTTGGTTTTTCATGGTTTAGTGTACAAGATCAGGCCCAAAATGAACCATCTCCTTTTCTAAAATTGTAAAGTTACCGTCTCAGATTAAGGTGAAAATTTGAAGGGAGGACGGGTTCTACACTCTCATTCGTCCCCCCAAACTAAATATTGCTCTCATAAAGTACTTACTTTTTTAAAATTATTTTTCTAAATCTCTAAAAATTTTAAGGTTATGTGGTCTCATTGGTTAATGTGTAAGCGCTCGAAGTCTTAAGTGTATGTATATGTGTGTGTGGACGTGTGTGTGTGTGTGTGTGTGTGTGTGTGTGTGTGTTTTAAACTACATTATAAAAAATAAATAACTTAAGTAGATCTAATTTGATTTTTGGGCCTAATTTTGAATCGTGACATCTCCGGCGCTGCGGAAGATGCAGCCAAACAGGCAAACAGGACTAACAATAGCGAAAAAGTAATTTGGGGGGAAAGTTGGGGGAGTCACCAACCTCAACTCCAAAAAATTTCAGCTTAATTTGAGGTAGTCACTTTATAATTTTTGGAAACTTGATTTTTTTATAATAAAAAAAGTATGCATTTCCTAGATTTAAAAATGGTGGGGGGAAGATGTGAGCGTCAGCCCCCTCCCCCCCTCAAATTTTTAGCTTAATTTGAGGTGGTAACTTAATTAAAGAAGAGCCAATTATTTACGTTACCTAATTTAATAAAAAAATTACTTGGAAAGTTAATTACATGCATATCATTAAAAAAAACTTCAATAAATAAAGGAGATGGTCCATTTTGGGCCTGATCTTGTACACTAAACCATGAAAAACCAAAAAATACAGAAAGTTCATTAAAAATATAATATATTCACAAATCGCAATAAATGACTTGCTAAAATAAAATTAATTTCGAGTTATTCGGTAGGTACTACTTGCAACACTTGCAAGATGGCGTCCTTCACTCTGAGTTCGAGCCATTGTTCAAGCATAGAGAAGGCATATTGACAGCTAACGTCATACGTCAAAAATTATGAATCCTCTGGTCTGCTGCCCGCCATTATGTAGAATAATTTCGTCACGTGGAGTTAATAAATATTTTTTGCAATGAAATAAAGATGAGTTCGTGGATTTGATTAGTCAAAAATGGTTTATTTTTCTTTTTTATCTTATTTTATCACTGGTACAAAACCAGGCCCAGACTACATACAATTTTGGATCGTCTCCTTTTCACATTACTCTTGTACCTTTAAAAGTGGTTTATTCGACCCAATGCAAAAATAATCATTAAAATGGGCTCATAAACATACGAATATTAATGTTATATTATTATAAATAAACACAAACGTATTGGTAAACACCACCTTTCTTTAATCGATTTATAAAAGTACATGAACTAAATAATATACACGTAACCATAAACCAATTTATATACCCACAAAAATGATGTTAAGTCGGGAGCATAAAAATAGAAACTAGCAACACTGACAAAAAAATGACGTAATTTGGTTACAATAAAAATCAAAATTGAAATTTAATTAAAAATATGTTTATTGGTTACTTGCCTATGATATGTGATGTTTTTTGAGCTTTTTACCCTTCCTTTATAATTCCGGCACAGTTTAATAGCACATTTCGTCATGTTATCCCTCTTATTTGTTTATTTAAATTGCGCGCGTAATACGTAGTGACACGAAAGCGGCGCGATCGGCACTAATTGGCGGGAAAGTACTTCTGCGCCAATAGTTGGCGCAGCTTTTTTGACAGGTCTTCGCGGATTCGATTATCCATCTAGATACTTATACATCAATGCGAGTAGGATGGTTTTAATTTACGTTCTCCGTCCGGGTGTTAGAGGTGTTTTTTATGACACCCACGACTCAAGGAATCTTGTGTAGGAGTTATCAGTATTCAGCGTTATTAATGTTAAAAATATCCTTAATAAAATTGATTTTAAACGTACCTAAATTATGTTGGCTAGGAAGGAAATGTTATCCTTTGGTTTTTTCTTATTTTGACCCAATTAAAATGATCACTGCGAGACTGCTGTGGTGCTAACAATGATCCGTACAAGGGTCGTAATATCGGATAAATAAAAACTAATAAAAAT
Organism: Hesperia comma; assembly: GCA_905404135.1. Classification (NCBI taxonomy): domain Eukaryota; kingdom Metazoa; phylum Arthropoda; class Insecta; order Lepidoptera; family Hesperiidae; genus Hesperia; species Hesperia comma. The sequence goes on from FR990031.1 coordinate 1,283,179, forward strand.
CGTGAATACCTATTCCCTTGCTTCATTATTTAGATTGGCTCCAGAGGACCTGGTGAATTTGCTACGTCACTCACCAAAACTCATATATACTGATATTATAAATGCGAAAGTTCGTCATGTCTATCCGTCTCTTTAAGACGCTTTCAGGGCTAAACCACCGGCATGATTTAGATGGAATTCGGAATGAAAATAGTTGAAGACCCAGGGTCACATAAAGGCTTTTACTCTAAAAGTTTGAAATAAGGGATGAAAGTTTGTATGAAAAATCTAATCTGCTAGAGTGTATTCGATGAACTTTCTGAGGAAAAGATGTAAGTAGTTGATAACGTAAGGTTAAAAATAAGCAAACATTTTTTTAACCAACTCTTAAAGGGCTGAAAAAGGGCGTGTTTACCCTCTTATAGGCATAATTTAAACATAATCGAAAAATCGTCAGTGCGTTTTCAGCCTAAAGCACTAAATGATACAGGCTTCATTGTCACAGCGGATTCGATCCGACTTTGCCGTCGTTTTATTTCGACGATCACGCTTCCTACACGTACAACCAGGATGTAAGGATAAGTATCGAATCATTGTCCTCTCATCTGATGAATTTATAGCATTTTGCTTCGATCAACAATACCCATAGATTCCCGGTCAGCGCTCAAAAACCGTTTAAACAAATTACCCACTTGATATCTTAGGAGTAAGGTTGACTTTGTTTTAGCAGCAATTTCGGTTGTAACAAATTATTGCTTTTTGTGTTAAGTTGTGGTTTTGCAAATACAACTTAATGTGATAAGGATGAAATTGCATTAGCACATTTTTATTTTATTTAAACAAAATAGAAGGCATTTTTGGGTAATGGCATTGGGGATTGACATGGGGTTCTTCAAGAAAGGTGTAAAAAGAGATCTTTCAGGGCCGGCGTTGCACTGGTGACTCCCCTGGTGTTGCTCGTGTCCATAGGCGACGATGACCACTTACCATCAGGTGGCTCGTCTGCTTTGACGTCAACCCTTCAGGCTATAAAAATAAAAATTATTTATATTGGACAGCATCTTGTCTCTATTATAATGTCTATTATGATTTTGTATCGATCAAAAAAAGAATCGATTGACAATCCAGGGAATTTATTTTTTGGTGAGGAAGACCATAAGAACAAAAATGGCTTAATGACTGCTATCTAACAATATTAAGATTATTGTTATCAACCTCAAATCATCAATTCTCATATTTCTCATCTACACTTATCTGTTCCGTCCGGTCATCCGTCTGTCAGTTTGTGTGCTAGGTCGCTACTAAACTATACCATTCGTTGCTATTACTGTTATGGTGATATTGTAATAAAACACACGGTGACGTTATATCAAACCTGAATCACGGTATCGATGTTTTTTTACATCACTCATCGTACTTATACAAAATCTGAACATGGGCATTGGACAGTTTAACATACCACATATTCTGAACCCACTTAACCCTTACCTGCCAATTTAACTTGGCCTTAAAATCTCTATAACCCTGTAAAGCCCCATGACTATCAATCTAACTGTAATTCAATTATTTTCTACGATAATTTAAACTTGTACAAGGATTCAGTACAATCTCTTGGAATTGATACTTGAAGATTTATTGTTAAATATTTATAGACTGATGACTCGAGTGTCCTTTGTTATCTGAAGTGGGGTTACTATTATTCTGTGAACCATTTAACAGATTTAACTCTTATGTTTAGTTTCATTTAATGCTATTTATCTGTTTCATATCATATCCCCGAATAATATGCTCTGTTACTCGTGGCTTCAACCCATATTGGCCCACTATTGAGCACGGGTTTCTCCTCATTACTGTGGAAGTTAAGACCACTCGTGCTAAACCGGGGCCCAAATTCTGCTAATTTATAGAAGCTTCATTATTGTCTCGATTGAAAAGTTTGACACATTTTGTATACGGAATATGCCAGTCCAGTGTTTAGAGATCCCGAAGCCTCACCGTTTGCGTCAGAAGGCCATCGAGGGGGTTTTAATACGTACAAATCCTACATAACCTTCGGGTATCTTTTGTTGATTTCCCCCTCGTGAAAAAAAAACAAAAAAAAATACGGAATGTGCCGAAAAGTGTCAAAATCTATTCAATTTTGTATACGGAACGTGCAAAAATATGTCAATCTATTCAATTCTGTATACGAAATGTGCCAAAAATGTGTCAAATTATTCAATCGAGACGCCATTGAGGCCTTTATAAATAAGCAGAATCAGGGCTCGGTTGGTAGCTAGCTTGCTAGGTTGCTAGTCATTACTGTAATAGTTTAAATGATAACTTTAGATTTTCTCCGATGGGCTAATAGTCTCGGGTACCCTGGGGACCGGTTCGTTCTCACGTTTTCGCATAATTCACACAGTACGTCAAGTAAAATGGTTGTTAACGAGCGCCGAATTACGAATGGGAGCTGAGGGTATAGGAGGTGATGAGGTATACCTGAACTGGAATTACGTTGCATTTTGACGATATGGTATTAATATGGGGTGTTCTCGTTGTCTTTAAGATAAAAGTTAAAAGGATTTTATATAGGAAAATGTGTTCGAAATGTGTTTGTAAAAACCTACTTCGAAGAAATAAAGATTTGAATTTTAATTGAATTTGAATATATCGATCGAGTAGTCGCGAAAATGGAACAGCTACAGAGTAAATGAATATCCTGTGGTCATAGTTTTATTTTACTTGTAATCATAATTTACTAACGGCAAGTTAAATTCGAAATTGGAAACGACTTCCATATCTAACGTTTTCATTACTCTCCACACAAGTGCCAGCATTCTGCCCCTGTGATTGACGGTGAGAATTTAAAATGCCTTAAGTAAATTTTGCTCACAACTCACAAGCGAAATTGACTGTGAGCCCACATAATTGTTTTAGCGGGAAGTGGAAATTACATATGCTCGGCCACTCAGTAGAAGGCCGTTAAAGGGTTGAAGCCTCTTTATAAAACGGTCAGGTCAATGTAATGGCAGTAAAAGCCAGTTTCTCGGGTGTTCAATAATTTTCAGGTTCATTCTAGGTCACGTAGAGGTTGGATTGGCAGAAGCAAGCAAGTTTCTCCTAAACCAATATTTTGAATGAATTTAACCCTAGCTATCGGTTGGGCACAAATAATTTTATATCTCTAACTCGATCGGTAAACTTTGTCTTTGGGGATAAACACTGGATTATTTACTTCATGAACACTAGCTATTTTAAGAATGGCTTAGGTTTCATCAGATCTACTGTGGAAACTACAAAATATCCTTTGTTACACAGGTTACACTGTTTATTAAAGGGTAGGTTATCTGGTGCTTCTACTGTGGGCGTATTTAAATAAATTTACTGTTTAGGCTTTTTAGGGTGATCACCTGGAACTCCTATTTATTACCACCACTATTTTCACGATATTTAATTTATCATACATATTGCTAAGGTAAGAAAAATAATATCCCTTCTGTTTTCTTCAACTGTAGCGTCACTTTGAAAATTTATATAGGGAACCTATGTTACTACAACAATCCCGAATTCAACGACATCTTATGTGTCAAATTCCGTTCAGCCGTTTGGGCTGTTGGATGTACCAAAGAAACGGACATACATACAGTCATATTTATGCATACATACGCTTCGAAAAATATTACCCTCCTCCTGACGCATCGGGTAACAGGTAATAGAATGATGGTAGTAAATAGTACATCGATTTTTACAGTAAAAAAACAATTTAGTTAGCCGATAAAAGCCAAACTTCACAAAAATTCAATCAGCCCCGCAATTTTAAAGTCATACAATATTTTGGTTTCAGCCTTTAATGGTAGTGTTCGTGACTCGAATTTTGCAGAATAAACTTTTAAAGAAAACATTGATGTTATGAATCGAGTTAACTCTCGACCAGCATAAATAAATAACTAATTAGTTTAGAGGCAACGAGGGACCTACTTTTATTTTAACTGCCCGTGAAGCCTTTCGGACCGTTGGTTCCACTGCTAGGTTCCACTAATTGAAGTGGTGTAAGATCGTACTAATATACGTATTATACCTAAATATGAAAGTTTGTAAGGATGTGTGTGTTTGTTACTCTTTCACACGTTCAAAACTACTGAACGGATTTTCATGAAACTTTGCAGTAATATAGCTTAGACGTCGGAATAAAATCAGTAATAATTTAAAATTTATAGATTTTTTTTATAATTTGGTCATGAAAAGGAGCTGGCGAGGACGGGTTAACCAAAAAGGCCCTTGGCTTTAACCCACCACGGATTTCTCCTCATTATTGAGGAGGCCAAGAAGATACTCTACCACGATTTTCCAGTGCGTTTTGGTGAAGAGGTTAGTGGACAACCTTTGATTATATACACGTCTGGACAACCTAAATAGGTACCTATTAGAAGTTTTCATACCGCCCGGAGACTGGAATATGATCTTGGAGTAGGTATACTATGTACCTACAGTGCTCCTCAATTATGAGAAGTACCTACACTGTATTCGTTTTTAAACGACTTCATTAAATTATGGAATGAATGAGACAGCTAAAGGAAAAGTAGAACAATTGAACGAATTTGATAATTCTTCTTCTGTTCTTCATATTATAATATCATTGAGTATGATAATAAGTGTGTTTCGATTTATTTATACCGAGAAAGATATACCTAATATATTTTGAATGTAAATTAAGAAAAAGCAGTAGATACTAGCGAAAGGAATGTAAATAAAAATCTTCAAATAATACATGAAAGAAATTGCGCAGCAATAAATAATTCCAAGAATTCGGATCTATTAAAGCTCGTTAAGGACAAGATTTGAGGCTCATAATTAAATTTTCTGAGTTCCCTATAAGTGGGTCAGGTTTTTATCACTTAAAGCTTACTTAAGAATGATTAAACCCTTGCTTTTTATTTTAAGCCGCCGTTACTTTGCGTCGTGAAACCTAGAACTTTATGTATCTATTCGTTTATTTTAAATTTTAACACACTTCAAAAGGAAGAGGTTATCAAGAAGTTATTGGCGCAGTTGCGTTTTTGTTTTAATAATTAATTTTACTTGTTAGTGCATGTCCGTACTTAATTAATACCATACCACTACGTTGATTGTGTTTTCTATGTTGAGGTTGGCTCCTTTCTTAAACATTCGACAAAACGTTAAAAAGAAGATTTTCAGAAGATTTTTAAAGTAGTTTGTTTAAACATTATCCCAAATGTAGGTCTGTACTAACTAAGGCATTTAATTACCAAAGTGATGCAAGGACTTCATTATAAGTTTAAGATATACAAGATGTCCATATTATTTACGTGGATGATACAAAGAGAACCCGCAGAATAAAAGTTTGGTGGAGGTAAAGTTTTCATGCCTAAACGCCGTTCGGTATTGATGAAGGAAATGAAGATTGCAGCAAACTGGTGAGGAGATAAACATCTTCTGAAACTTTAAACAGCAAATTCCGTTCAAGTAAGCAAAAGTGGAACAAAACTATTCGTTTATCCGTTGGCAACGAAAGTTTAATGGCGGCGTGGTGCGAGACAGGAGTGGATGACGGCTAACTCTTGATCTTATATTCATAACGAGATATTTTTGCCCCAGCACTATTTTTATTTCATTAAAAAGTGGCAACTCGAAATGTCATTTTACTCCGTTTAACTAAAAATCCGAGTATAGTAAATCCGCCCTCGCTTCGCTTCGGGGAACCAGTCCCTTCAAAAATCTCTATAAATTTTAACAAATTATGTTATTCCGATGTCTAAACTATATTACTGCAAAGTTTCATGAAAATCCGTTCAGTTGTTTTTGCGTGAAAGAGTAACAAACCCACATACATACTCACTCACTCACATACATCCTTACAAACTTTCGCATTTATAATATTAGTAGGATTATTGTTGTATTATATACAACGAGCTCTCTAATTTTTATTTTGGTTTATCGCCCTTTTTATCCCTTTAGGGGGAATTTGCGAAAACTTTCTCTTAGTTCTTGCTTTCCTAAATTGCCTACGGAATATGCATGCCATATTTCAGCTTCTTGCGTTCAGTAGTTTCGGCTGTGGATGGTTGGATAGATTTTGATGATGTTTTTGTGTTGAATAGGTCCTTGTTGCTTGTAACAAGTGGAAACCTTTATGAGTTTTACTAAGAACTCAGCCAAGGTGATGAATTAATTTATTTTCAACTAACATTTTCTATAACCAAGAATATAAGAAATGAAAACAACAACCTATACGACCTTTTAGTCAATTTCATCACGGAGAAAATCTCGGAAGTAGTGACTAAAGACACAGAAGTTAAATATTTGAAAAATTTGAAAGATCTTGAACTTGTAACAACATCGTTACGGTAATATTTACTTTGTGGATCAAACAGACAACTCAACACTTTGAGCGTGTTCAAGATATTCGAACTGAAAAATATCAATGTTCGGTTGGTTATGGACAAATTAAAATGAATCCTAGTACCATCTTCGGTATACCCAACTTAAGAATGAAACGAAAGAGGCGCTGTCGGACGCATTTGACATTCATTTGACCAATCATTGCACAGTAGTAACTGACAGATGAATGACCACAACGTACTTATGAATGACTATTCGTTAGTTCCAATTTTTGCCATTTCAGAGATAAGTTGTAGCAGCCAGGGTTTTTCTTTCGTCTTCGTCAGAGGATTTTCTAATAACATGAATTATTGGGAGTAGGTTTTTACAAACACTTTTCGAAAGTCAAACTACGCCGTTGCTTCAATAATTCCTTCAGTTCCAAGACCAATCTTGGAAAAACTAGCGGCAAGAAATTCCCAAGCAGTTTATTTTAGTACTCACAATTACAGATATTACATACTACTAGCTGTACTTACTTCCAAAAGCCCTAGTAATTCCAAAAATACTTAAGCAACTATTGGTCTGTTTCGCGGCTAAAATCGCTATTTTCATATGAATTATCGTCATCATCTATTTATTTTAGTCATTTCATTACCATCCACGAAATTAATACATAAGAACGTTATGTTTTGAAATAATATTCTAAAGTACAATACATATTCAATCCGATCTATAAAACAGCATAATAATAAAAACAAAAACATAAATTTTAAAACAAATACCCGCCCGAAGCTTTTAAGTTGTGTAGGATGAGTTTTATTATTCGACGAAGCGTTTTAAACGAAAAGTTTGTTAGTTTACTTGATGGGAAGGAGGTACAGCTATAAAACAGTCTAGGCTTAATGCCTCATTCAGCTAACGTTGTGCATTCAACTAATTCATTGGTGATTTCGATTTTGAGCTTTAATTCTGCATACAGTCTGAGTTGCTATTTCCTTGAAAAGCCAAGTTTTTCTGCTCAAAGGGCTTTTTGCTGAACAGCTGAAACTACGACGCTAAGTTCTCCAGTTGAGAGTCGCCGGAAACTTTATCATAACAGTGATATAGTATATGTAATTATGTAACAAGAAATACATATAATTCGGTTATGACTTCGTTTCGCTTACGTAAGATGCAGTGGTTTTTTATGGGGCTTGATGTTCAATTATTATTTGTAGGCTGGCTTCAAGTAGGTATTTTCTATTTATAGGTTGTCATGACTACATAATATTACGTCATAGGCTCCTGTGTAGCTACTAACTACCTACTTCTTTAGGTGGTAGCCTAGAGCTCACCCGGGGAAGTACCATCGCCCGCCACGGTACTTAGTACCATTCCTACCGTGTAATAATTGTTTTAAGAACAATTGTGTTCCGGATAGGAAGGTGTGGAGCCGGTTACACTTTTTTAGAGGCGACCATCTCAGTCCTCAGGGGTAGCAACGCATCTGTGACCGAATTAGACGAGACTCATTGAGTCTAGTTCTGGGTCGGTCACAGTTGTCATGGGCGGCAGCGGAAGGTGCGCTGCATGCTCGTTTGCTATCTTAATTCCATGAATAAAATAAAAAAATACTAAGTAATAGTACATTGGAGCCTGTAAACTAAACGGAAAACCACAGTGGAAACAAACGGCCAGTCGTAACAATATTTTAACAGGTTTACAATAAAACCGGAATCTCCAACAGACGTCGCCGTAACGTGCCACGTGCGATCCGGCTCCGCGTTTTGTTTAGAAAAATTGCCAACTGGGATTTGTGCTGTGACCCCAAATCGGTTTTGACTGCCGATTGCCTGTGTGCCTGTATGTCTCGTGGCATTGCGTTTTTTTCCATTCGAAAGCCCGTCTCCTTGCGGTGGTTTGAGGTATGTTTGATAGTAATCGGTTCAGTAGTTTGAAGAATATTAGCTCGTTTCGAAAATGATTTATAAATTTGGCAGGTCCAGAACACAATTGCTGTTAAAGCAATCATAATATTGGTACAAATGGTACCTACTAAGTACCGTAGCGGGTGGAGGTACTTCCCCGAGTGAACTCTGGGTTGTCACCAGTAATTGCTGTCTATTTTCATCTGTTTTGTTAGTTAGTAACATTTAATTTACCGAGAATTTAATTACCATTTAATTTTGGAGAACCATAGCCTGATTCCCATAAAAGCACCCGAGTGTAGCAGTGACAAAGTATTTACAAGAGGATTGAAAACAAGAAATACATTTTTAAATCACCAGGCAATTACTACGTTGGTAAACTGTAGAGGCTTAAAAATATTCAATGAAATTCAATTACTACAGCCACAAATCCTCGTAATACAATAAATGGAACTGAATACCGGAATGGAAATACCAGAACTCGATCAAAGCGTTTTATTATTGAATTCGGAGAACGCACCACAATAAAAATTAAAGAAGAATTAACACTATGTTGCGTGATATAGTATAGGTACCTCTATGATTCGGATGTCAGTTTGACCGCTATTTGTTACATTATGGGTTCTGAACTATGGCTATGTAGTCTATACACGTAAAATGAAGGGAAACCCTCGCTCAGCACTCGAAAACTAATGATGGGTTGCTTCTTTGTAACTAAATTCTTTGTAAGATAATTTTGTTGACGTGATTATCGTGGGTTTGTAAGGAAAATTAACTTACAGACTAAAAAAACTTCATACTAGATTGACAGTTAGTCGTAATCCTTCACCAATAAATCATAAGTAGGTATTTGCACGGCCATAACACAACATTTGCAAAGTTTTGTCTAATAAAGGCGCGTTTAGGTAGCGCGAGGTAGCGTTAGTAGAACCATCTGGGGTGCATCCGTAAATATGTAACTCCGTCCGTGAGTAAACTACGGCGTGGACCTCTCTGTATCGTGCCAAGAAAACCACCAACATATACCTCATGATGCTACATGTATACGCCAGCCAGGGGGCCGTGGAGCGCCGATCTGCCGTCAGCCCAAGATATGACGAGAAGCATACTAGCTCACGGTAGCCCAGATAAACCCGCTATGTACACGCTTAATTGGATTGGCTTAGCGTCGCTGAGGGTCGGTCAGCGTGAGTCAAACCTAACACGACTGGTGCACACAGCATCTAAACGTCCCATAGCCTAAGGCTAAGCGTCCACAGGTCGGTATCGTACGCATCGGACGCATCGCAGTAAACAGATCGTAGTATTCTTTGTATAGAAAGTACGATCCGTACGATGCGGATCAATGGACGCACTTGTATAATTTTCTATACAAAGAATACTACGATCCGTTTAATGCGATGCGTCCGATGCGTACGATACCGACCTGTGGACGCTAAGCCTAAAGACTCAACTTCTACACCCAGTTATATCACAGCCTAATAAATAGTGCTTATAATATAAGAGAACATTTAATTCCACAAGTAAACACTCACAATGCCATCACACATCCGCATAAACTAGTAGTCCTTACATCCGCACTAACTAGTTCCCGCATCCGCATGTACTTGTTCCGACATCCGCGTAGTGTTGTTCTTTTGTACATAACTCCATTTGTGTTACTCTTACATTATAGAGTGTCTCTTTGTTCTATCAATTATACAAGTTTCGAGAGGTATTCGTATTTACAACAGAACTTCTTCAGTAAATATGAGTAAGTACTTACTGCTTAAGTCGTAGGTACCATTTAGTTTGGTAGTTTCAGTCACTATTATGTTACAAAGGTTTGTGAATTGTTCTTTTGAGGTTTGTAAATGTTTTGGAAATCATGTTATGAAAGGAAAAAGTAGGTAACAGTAAGTTTGTTTGTTAAAAGTCAGTATCTACATTAGCATTAGTGTAATACTCAGTCACTATAACGATAAGAGTACAGACTTTTATTACGGGTATTAAAGAACCTTAAGGCCGCGGCCTCGAATTTTGCGGGCAGCGGGGCGGCGGCGGCGGCGGCGCGGGCAACGCAGGCTAGTTCTCGAAACTCGCGGCGGCGCTATAGCGGCGTAGTGTTGTGTCGCTGAGATATTTGTTTTATTCGCGAACGAAATGTCTGAACAACGGAGACAACATCTTTTCGATTCAAATTTATTTCTTACACTCGTTTCATTGTGGGCAAATGAAGAAGTGAATACTTACTATAGGACAAGAAAAATAAAAGGCGAGTTTTATCGAAATTGTGAAGAACAGAGACAATGTCCCGACAAATAAATAACAAAGTAATAATTAGATTAATTATCAAAATACCTAACTCCAAAGTAATCAATATAATCTTAAAACATTTACTATATCAGTTAAAAGAGAAAGTAAAAGTATTAACAATTGTAAAATAACATAAAAGAACAAGTCATAAAGAAAGGCAAGGATATTAAAGGAAGTGAACAAGGAAGAAGATAAAGAGGATAAAGATGACAGACAAGGAGTAAAGAAGTAAATAAAATAAATATTACGTATACGACACCTAAATAAATTGCACAACACTACAATGCGATTGCGCGGGCTGTCACCGTGTGCGTTACCCTAGCAAGAACAGCGAGAGGGATATGAACTATCAAAATAAAATCCTATCCTATCCTACTTCCTACTATCCTATCCTACTATCCTACTAATAATATTATAAATGCGAAAGTTTGTAAGGATGTATGTGAGTGAGTGAGTGTGTGTGTGTGTGTGTTTGTTGCTCTTTCACGCAAAAACTACTGAACGGATTTTCACGAAACTTTGCAGTAATATAGCTTAGACATTGGAATAACATAATTTGTTAAAATTTATAGAGATTTTTGAAGGGACTGGTTATATAATCCGATATAAATCCTACTTCCTATTATCCTATCTAACCTATCCTACTAACTATACAATAATTATTATAAATGCGAAAGTTTGTAAGGATGTGAGTGAGTGTGTGTGTGTGTGTGGGTTTGTTACTCTTGCACGCAAAAACTACTGAACGGATTTTCACGAAACTTTGCAGTAATATAGCTTAGATATTGGAATAACATAATTTGTTAAAATTTATAGAGATTTTTGAAGGGACTGGTTCCCCGAAGCGATGCGAGGGCGGGTTTACTAGTATCCCTACGAGTACATTGAGCGTACGGTATAGAGTACTATAGAGTATCGTAGTCGATATCAAGTCTTAAATTTTAAATGGAAAGTTATCTGGTATTTTGATTATACACGGTATAAATAAAAGAACTTTTTGTGTTCGAATATACTTAGGATTTTTTTTCTAAATCTACATCAACGTTAAATATGAGCAGACCCGCCATTCTGACGCACACGACGCGAGAGCGGTCACCGCTTGACGTTGTCAACCACCGCTCGTTACCCGCTCCTACACCGCCGCCGCGCCGCAGTTTTCGAGGGTCGGTCCATTTGATAACATGCAAAACATCTTGCGCGCCCGCGCCGCCGCCGCCGCCGCGCCGCTGCCCGCAAGATTCGAGGCCGCGGCCTAATAGTCATAAGAGAAAAATGGATACAGCGAGTTTGTATTTGATATCGGTAGACACATTCAAAGGACACGGTCGTAGAGAGATTTATGCCTTTTCCCTCACCAAAAATGCTCACTACAAAGGGATTAATAGTTATTTACCTATAATAACAATTAGGTATGATAACGCTTAATTTCATTTACACCTAAACACTAGGTTTCTCTTTGTCATTGGCAGTAAAAACAAGACAAAGATACACACTCAGAAGAAGAAAAGTCACCATTCAATTTTCCACATCACCGGGATCAAACCCAGGATCATTCGATAGACATTTTGGCACGGTAACCAATGCAGCATATAGGTTATCATAAGGTTAATATAGGTTATTAGTGGCTTCGCCCACCTGGAACTACTTTTGACTAATTTTCTAAATTCCATTCGTCTAGTCAGCCGTTCCGGAGGTTAGCACTGACAAACAGTCAGACACACAAACATTTTAAAAGTAATCAATTGTTTGTTTGTCTTTGCACTATAAAATCACTATTATTTTGAAATCACAAACAGATCGTACAATTTTCTTTATATGTTTAGATATTATAGCTTATAAGCAGTAGAATGTGAATAATTTTGTAACCTTTGAAGACATTATAGTACGAATGATGCCTTGAAAGGATCCCAAACCCCGAATTTAAGAGGCAGTATCGCACCTTCTATAGTTCGTCATTCGTTTATATTCGCAGTCCTCAAACATTTTGACGAATGGCCCTCGGGGGCTCATCTGTACATTTTTACCAACGAAACTTCCCGACGCCATATTGTGATTTCTCACGGGATTATTCCTTAACTTCTCGTCCTTTAAGTGTATGTCGCTGTCATAGAATTGTTGGGAATATAGTCCTTATATTTGGGATATTATTTACAACATGTATTATATCGGGTGTGGGTGTTCGCGAATAAATATAATTCAAGCACGGAAAGGAGACGTAAAAGTTTTGTTGAGGAGTTTCTTTCTGTATTTATTCTCTACGTAAAACTTATTAAACAAAAGAGGAGTTGACGCCAAATATATCGTTATGACTATTTCCAAAACTTAAATCATATTCCTAAATAAGTATTAATAAATAAAATATATTTATTTCCTTAATAAATAAATTCACACATTCATACGTCATAGCTGGACTGGAACTGACACGGGTAGCATGAACAAATGAAATATGTTACAAGTTCTACCTACTTCCAGCGCCCCGGTATAGTCCAACATAATTTATTAATTACACTAATTACCCGTGTATAATATAGTAATTCATGACTACGAATTAAATAAATAATTATTGTATGAGATTATACTAGACTATTGACTTCCGATTAAATTGTAAACAGTGGTCGAGGTAGGGATAAAAATATTGCGAGCAGTAGGTAAACATAGTAACGTAGTGCGGCGCATTATTCTTGTAATAGTTTATACTTACGTGGAAGAAATACACGAGTTCATACTTGTAAAATTAATTCTTAATTAAGTGTAATAAAGTACAGCGTTAGAAAAGTGAATGTGTATTAATAAACTGTATTGAAAGAGTTTATATTTATTAAATAACTTATCGCTGGGGAAGTGTTTCGTCCTTGCTGCAGCCGGTGTTCTAGTCATCACAAATGTAACAAACACTACACCGACAACAGTTTGAACTCATGATGAAGTTGATGTTAGACAACAATGCCACCAGATGGTAAGTGGCGTTGAAGTTCAAGAATTGACTGCACTAACTTATAATAACACCTAGTCAAAAGTTACCATAAATTAAATTCACATTATTGAAAATAACTCAAAAACTGACCGTCAGATGTCAATCAAATTAAAGTGGGACCAGACCGCAGTCATTGCCTTTCGAATGTTGAAAGAATTATCGAAATCGGTTCACCCAGTATGAAGTTTGAAGTAACATAAGACAAAAAAACACAGACGAATTGAGAACCTCCTACTTTTTTTGAAATTATTATTGTTGCAATTTAGGCACTTCTCACACAACGCTATTTATGAGCTACGCGACTGCAACGCAATTCCTGACACTTTTCACTGAAAGGAGACGCGTCTGCGATGCGACTCCTGTCAATCAAAAGTGTCAAATACATAGAATTTTGGGATTGCGTCTGTCGCGTAGCTAATAAATAGCGTAATGTGAGAAGTGCCTTATGCGAAATGAATATTGACCTATTCAACAATTAACAAACCCGACGAACCCATTTCTCCCCATAACTACAAACACGATAGCGATCCGCGCCGCGCCGCACCAACGATAGCAGCTCATACGAGCCACGGGACAGCGGATCCAAGCCATTTGCGACTTTATTCCCGTTTCGCAAAATGGAAAACCGATTTCTGAATAGAGATTACCGTGTACGTAAGTCTTGGGAAAGGGTGTGGCTATAGTGTTGCGTTGTAGCGAGAATTTTATTGATTACTGTTAAATCCGACGTGGCTTTGCTTCGAGTTTATTCCTTAATTGGCGTGATGTTTTTAACTGACATAACCCTTTTTATTATACATGAACTGATTGAAATAAAATAAAACACTAAATGTTAAGTGAAGTTTTCCAAAATTCCTTACTAAAAGCTGCATCCAAATCGGTTAAGCCGTTTGAGACTAGCGCGAGCAAAACCAATGGTTAAACTGATTGAGTCGCAGTTTTCAGTAATACGTACATAGATCGGAGTTCTGTGTTTAAAGCATTTAAAACCACTTGCTTTAACGGTGAAATAAAACATTGTGAAGAAAACCTGCATGCAGGAGAGACCGTAAAACTCAATCATGTGTGACGTCCGCCAATCCGCAGTTATCCAGCGTGCGTGACTATGGCCTGTATCCCTCAAGTTGTGAGGAGACCCGTCAGCAACAGAGGGACAGTTTGGGTTGCGATGATGATGATGAAGTTAAGATTTAGTTTATGTTTATTTCAATCGATTCGTAAATTAAATAGTTGTGCAGTTTAAAGAATCACGCCTGCAACAACAAGATTCCCAAAGCTACTCGGGGCGTGTTTACTATATAGTTCAAAATAATCAAATAATGTGGATATTTTAACAATGCACTTATGAGTATATTTTTCGCTTTTTTATGAAATTAAAGTAGAAAACGAGCATGCAGCATTCTTCCGCTGCCGCCCATGATTACTGTGACCGACCTAGAAATAAGACTCAATTTAGAGACTGGGATTATTAGTCCAATTTGCACATGGTGTTAGAATATTCCTTGGCTACTTTGTTAACGACGAACAGTTTTGTAAAGGTACTGAGGTTGAGAAGAAATCCTCAACCGTTACCCGCTCCGCTCATGCGTGTGTCCGCACCACATCTCCATGCAAAGCAAGCCCGATTTTATCTGGCTTTATATGAACTGGCAAGCAGCCCGAAAGTTTGTAGGCCACTGCATCAACTGGTTCTTGGTAATGCACCTTATCTGAACATTACGCTTTTAACGAATTAAGCCACGGTTAAATAATAGTTTAATGTTGAACTGTGCGGAGTTGGTACCAACATTTAATTGGTTCTTATTTTTTATGTTAGTAGCTGGCAAACAGATGTGATAGGTTACTTTTGGCGCTGAGCGTCAGCTATTGAAGGTATTACTGATGCAGTTCCAGTCAAGAGCCGGTAACACTTTTTAGAGAAGATTATCTTAGTCCTCGAACGTAGCAATGTGTTTGGGACCGAATTAGAACGAGACTCATACTAACAATTACTAACAGTCCCTGTACTTACACTTAATAACCAACTAACCAACTAATATATCAAACACCATCTGGTAACTTGACTAACCTGAGTCCCTAATTGGGTCTTGTTCCGAGCCGGTCTGGTTATGGGTGGCAGCGGCGGAAGAGTGCTCGTTTTTTACCTAAGGGTGCGTACAGATTATATAACATGTGATATAACTTCTGTTTTATAACACGTCCACACTATCTAACATTGTTGTCTAACAATGAAACATATAACAAAACACTATGTGTTTTTAATGACATATCGTCCACATTTATAAAACATGTTATTTAACTGTGTTTTATAACATGTTTTGTTATATAGTCTGTACGCACCATAAGGTCGTTCTCGCACAACGCTATTTGCAAGCGCCTATATTAGGATCTTATCCATGCGTCGTTCGTGAAACGCTCTATATCAGTGGTGCCCAAACTTTTTGCCATGAAGATCGACTTGAGAAAAAGTTAAGGGTTTAAGATCGACAGATTTATTTTTATGTATTTTTTTTTTAATTTTAATGATTAGATTTATAATATGATTATAATCAAACAGTTTTACATAGTTTCTTACTCTGTACACACATTTGTACATAAAAAATATTATTAGAAAAGAAAATAAATACAGGTCAAGTTAAGTATATTTTTCTTGTGGCGGAAAATTAACGAGATGTAGATGCATGCTCAGTAAGTAGGTAATTTATAAATTTTCGAAAATAAAATCTTGTACTGGCTTAACTTCTAAGATCGACCGTGAAACCTCTCGCGATCGACCGGTCGATCGCGATCGACCGTTTGGGCACCACTGCTCTATATATTTATCAAATTCCGCTCACGAGGCGACGCCGACGCGTCTACGATGCGTGTCCTGTCAGTGAACATTTCAGTGTCGGCGAATGTGGATTGCGTCAGAGTCGCGTAGCTAATAAACAGCGTAGTGTGTGTAGGGCCTTAATTCCATAAAAAATAAAGAAGAAAGAGACTGGCTCCCAGGTGGATCATTTTTGAAAAACTTAATTTATGGCACCTGTTAGCTTTAATGTGCCTTTTGCTTTAAGTTTAATGAGCTTTGTTTTATGGCTTTCAGTATTATCCCACGGAAACTGTAGACAAGTTTTTGAATAGTTTATTTTTACCAAACAAATAAACTTACATTACATTTTATCCTAATGCGATAATGTGATTCATTTTTAAACATTGAAAAATTAGTACTTTTTTATGATATTGATTATTGTGTTCAAATCTAGAGGCTTCTGCTAAATTAGTGCGGTTTACCCTCCAAGAGTATATCATCACAAACTTGCCATCAGGTGTGATAAAAAATTGCACAAATAAAACACGTCATTTCCAAAAAAAATCTAAAAATTCTGATCATTCATATTTTACTTTTCATGAGACACTATTAGGTATAACACGAATATTTCAACGACATCTGACGGATAATTTTTGAGTTATTCTTAATGTAACGTAATGTTTAAGTAATCTGTATTCATCTTTTTTGAAGTCTGTTATTTTGTTTGTAAAAAGTTATTCATTATATTATTAAAGAGATAGTTTTTTACATTAGTCTACGAGAATCCTGTGGAAAGTATCCTCGTTGATTTACTTTGTTTTGTGCTTATTAGTATTCTCTACCGTGCGACGAAGACTAAGCGGTGTGGTCGCGTGGATTATCAACTACGTCTACTTCTAGGATAACGTTATGTATTTTTAATACAAAAATTTATTTCTAAGCTATTATTCAAGTCGAAGTTAAATTTCACTACGAAAGAGGATCGAGTTAACACTTTCACCATCACTGATGATGATGATGAAATCACTGTGTAGCGATGAAGCCGCCTTTTGTACTAAATCTGATCTAAGCTGATTTTATTGTTTATATACGAAAAAGCGCGAGATTTCTCTAAAGTATATCTTCTTCTATATCTACAAGTATATCCATCTATCTATATATTCTATACATACAATAAAATTGTAACTGAAAGTATGTTTGAGCACGCTTATCTCGGAAACGGCTGAACGGATTTTTATGGGACTTTCGCTGGGAGATAGGCGAGGTGTGGAGCAACGTAAGCGCTACTCTTTATCCCGGAGTTCCCGCTGGATCGGAGCATAGCACACCACACCACACCACATAGTACTTATGAATATTTTCCTAACAACTAAGACTGACTCAGAACAAGAATTATCTTTATTAGGTCCTATTCCTATCCTACTTTCTAATAAAGTAGGATAAGATAGGAAAGTAGGATAGGATAGGTCCTATCCTACTTCCTACTCCTACTAATATTATAAATGCGAAAGTTTGTAAGGATGTATGTGAGTGTGTGTGTGTGTGTGGGTTTGTTACTCTTTCACGCAAAAACTACTGAACGGATTTTAATGAAACTTTGCAGTAATATAGCTTAGACATCGGAATAACATAATTTGTTAAAATTTATAGAGATTTTTGAAGGGACTGGTTTCCCGAAGCGAAGCGAGGGCGGATTTATTAGTTTGGTTATATGTGAATACCAACTTCAGGTACATTTAGGAGTGACAAATTGAGGGAGGCGCCCTTTGAGGTGGCAGAGGATCAAAAGAAGTGAAAAACAATCTTGTATTATTATTTACACATGAGATGAGATACACAATTGACAATTTGAACTCAATTTGCTGTTTCAATAAAAAAATCATGCGATCAATTGATTTTCTTTCATTTTACACGGTAATATTACTTTTTAAGATTGTTAAATAAAATTGTAAGTATAACAAATATTATGTGAATAAATTTATTACATAACTACATTAAGATTCCACGTGGGTATCATGAACCACACACAGAGACTAGTACACACATGTAACATTTTGGGAAAATCTTTATTAGTAAGTACCTAAAGCGGGTCGGTAATAAAGATACCTAATTATCTCATACCTATTATGGAATTGCTATCGTGGAAAAATCTCTGAAAAAAGGTCTCACCACGAATATAGGAAACCTCGCCACATTGCGGTAAGCTCTTGGAACTAATTTGTTTACTGGCAACACTTACCACAATTATCTTCCCGCAACTCTTCCAACTCACCGCTATCACTCAGTTTCCCTATGCTGTCATAATATTATGTTTCTTTTTAGTTGGTACACCCTGCCCCCTATACTGAATTTCCAATTTTCTATTTCTACCTTGAGGCTGTCTGGAAGAAATCGCTTTTCAGCGATAAGACCGCCTATTGTATAACATTATGTACAAATGTCTTATCTGTTGTGTCCTTGCTATGGTGTACAATAAAGTGTATAAATAAATAAATAAACTTACTTTCTAAACGTCACTCGTCCGGCGAAGCCAGGGAGAATCGCTAGTTTAAAAAATTTGTTGCATAACAACATCTGTCGGGACAGCTATACATAACACATAAGATCCAATTAAATAATTTGAACTCATTTCAAAAAATTATATTCTTAAAAACTCAAAGTTTCCGTCGCTGTTCGTCTACCTTTGGGAAAAAGTTAATCAAATTGAAGCCGGAAACTAAGGCAGTTTAAAGTTCGAGTAGTGTTACCACGCTTGACCTCGGACGTCCCGATTATGCGAGAGATGTTTAAACCTTCCTAATACCTATTTTCGTCGGTAAACTCAACTCAATGAGTGTGTATCGTTGCATACTGACTGCAATTATCTATCACCAGTCAGAAGGTACCTAGTTTTCTTCTTTCTTCTCTATTCTGTTTCAATCTCCGTTCTCCAGTTGACTATTACCAGCTCTTGCCCTTTAACGGTTTAGAAGGTAACCCCTCTTGTGGAAGATTCAAAGCCAGTGTATTCTTCCGTGGATAGCCCCTTAGTTACTGCATTTACCAGCTAGGAGCCCTAGGAGGTACCTTTTTTCGATCTTCTTTTTATATATTTTTTTCTTCTTTTTGAATACCCATAAGGCGCGATGGTTTACATGCCAGCTGTTCAAATTCAGTTCAATAATTGTTCCGAGACAATGTGTTCTTTTCTTTACTTAGCAGATAATGAGCCAGTGAGTACTTAATATTATTCTTAACACATTAGTGTTACCTACAATCAAGTGTTTAATGCCAATCCGTGTTTGGCAGCGGCGTGTGGCCGTCGTAGCGACCGGGTACCGGTGCCGGGAACCGAGCCGGGTGAATTTGCAGGCCCGGGCGAACCGGGCAAACCGGGCGAAGCTCCCCCTGATTAGGGTTGCCAGATGCTACTAAAAATTTAATAATTGAAAACAAAAATATCTCAGTGCGGCAAATAAGCTCTAAAAACCTTATGTGATTACACTAGGTGACGGCAGACGCTATTCTGCAATATATTATAAATAGTAGATCGAGCTTCGCTTCTGGAATTCTTTTGCTCCGCTCCTATAGTCGTTGCATGATGTTATATTGCCTATACATATATATCTTTCTCAATAATTTCAATTATATCAAGTTTAAGTACTTAAATTAATCTAAAACATCAACAAATATTTCGATTGAGAGAAGAATTTTTTTTACGGGAAAGCGGGATTACTTAATTAACTACTTATTAATTAATTACTTTTAATAAAATAATAGCATAGAATATTGTTATTGTTTTTGATTAATATAGGTACAATAAAGTACAATATTGTAATGCATAATAGTTTCGAATATTATTGTTACACTACGAAATTACACTACGACGTTATACTACGAAAAACGAACACAAAATCATTATTGTGGTACGAAATTCAAAGTACGAACGTCGAAGTAACGTTATGTCGACGTTCGTTTTTCGTAGTAGGCTTCCTGAATTCTCGCGCAAACGCCTGGCGGTCAATGTGAACACGAGCTCGACACGTCCACCGCGCGCGCGCCCGCCACCGCGCCCGCGGCCGCGCCCGTTCAGTATGAACAAGCTCTTACAAGCTGCATTTTGGAAGGGCATTTTGTGACCTTGGATGATAAATATTTAATTTTATTCTCGATACCTATATCATAATTGTACCTTTGCATATACATTTTAAGCTGCCCCTGCGGGTTTACCCGCGTTAATCCCGATCCCGTGGGAATATTAGGATAAAAAGCAGCCTGTATTATAATTACATTGCATAAGTTATATAGCTGTAAAATTTCATCTAAATCCATTCAATTGTTTTTGAGTATAAAAAATACATCCATACTTATTACTTACAAACTTTTGGAGTTATACTCTTAGTAGGACAGTAGGGTGGCAACCCTACGTATGATCGCTAATTCAGGTTTCACTGGTTTTGCGGATTTAGTTTCGATTGTAGATGTTTTGTAAACAAGACGGCATGTAAAGGATTCAACTAATTTGGTGGTGGAGTAACATCTGTTGAAGATCTGGTTTAACTTCACTGTTAGGATAATAAGTATATCGGAGATAGTTAATTTATGATATTGTCTTGTTTGATGCTATTTAATCTGTGGTACGCGCTGATTCATAGTGAATCTGAACTAAGAATCGGGTTAGAGGTGTGCGCAGGATTTGAACCCGGGCAGCTTGGGAGTCCAAAGTTCTATTCTCGGCTAATACTACTATATTTTAGTATGTTACAATATTTTTTCAGTATTTTGTTATTTCTTACTCTTATAAGCTATCTATACATCTATATAAGCATAGTTAATAAGGCCACTTACTCACCTCGTAATATCGAAAAGCACTAGACGGATAAAAATGAAATTTTGTTAGTAATAATAATAAAATGGTTTATAACTAGTTAGTAGACGTCTGCTAAGAATGAATTTTATCATATTTCATCCCTAAGAGGGTCAAATGGGGGTTGAAAGTTTGTGTGAAAATCTGTCAATTGTAAAGCAAATATTGTGATAATGAAACTTTGGGATTATTGTAAAATAATGAAAAACCGTTAAAAATTAAAGTTTTTGTTACATCAATCTCTGAGGGGATAAAACAGGAGTTGAGAGTTTGTTTAAAAATCCTTTTTCTTTGGCCGAGAATGTTATAACCATGGGCGATGGTGACCACTTAACTACCATCAGATGGCTCGTCTGTTTGTTTGTCGGCTGTTATTTATGTATTTTGTACATCAACGCGGAAAAACTAAAGTGTATATGATTTGTTTTAATTCTTCCTTTGAACACAACCAATCGTTCGACAAGTGTAACGCAAATTGAGTTCAATAATGAACTGTAATCCGACGTACTAAAGTCCTTAGCATTACACTTGGTTCTTTATCAATATACAACTGTAACTGTCGGCCTTGCGTGTCTGGCAAACAGGAATGGTTCCTGGTTACCCTTTAAACATCACAATGGGATGGTGCGTTCAAGAATAAAGGATTGTTTTACTTCAACCATCGCAAAGAGGATTAAAATGGTCGGTTTGGTTCGAACAAAAAGTGAGGAGCTCTTTGTTTCAAAGTGAAATTCAAAAGACTACTCTCTCTTTTTTGTTTATTATATCGCCCAAAGTTGGGTACGTGTCTCAGTACAGGAGGGCGAATATAATTATATTATAATTACATTAAATCTGGCTTAAGTGCAAGTAATAAATATAATAATTATGTTGTATAATGTATGGATTTAAAGCTGTAAATGTAACTTAATAAATAAATAAATAAATATGTCTATCTTTTAAGAATAACCGGTAACCTACAATAACCGTTTTTATTTTACTTTAAGAGAAATAATGGTTTATTTACGAAACTAATTTAATTACAATGAACCTTAATTATAAGGGCGGAAACCTAGCATTTGTGTGTGTTGCTATTAAAACGAATTTATACTTACTATGCGGTTTACATGGTGGTAGGGCAGAGGTCCGGTCTTGCTACTACCCTCTTGTTTGCGTCAGTGAAGCCGACAAACTTGTCATAACGCATAAGAACCAGTAATTTCTTTTTTCTTTCTTCTTCTTTCTTTCTTTGGTTGACAATAATAATAATAAATAATAATAAACGCTTCACACTCATAGCCCCACACTAGGATTCCCTGTGTCGTGGGTGCCATGGACAACACACAAGACAAGGACACACACCCAGACCGAGAATGGAAATTCAAACTCATCATTCAAATTTCCGCCTCGCTGGGAATCGAACCCAGGACCCTCGGAACAGCGATCCAGCTTGTTAACCACTGCGCAATCCGGGTCGTCATACAATCAGTCGGTGGAGGCTTTGCCGAACATAATGTCGAAGAGTGACGATGACTATTTAGAACTATTTGCCTTCTAGAGATACATCTAATCTTTTGTCAACTATCAAAATAAAATATAACACAATTTGACCGTGTAATCCATTAGCAACAAATAGGCTAGCAGCTAACGTCCTTTTTGTACGGAAGTGTTTGTCAAATGTCTAGCAATCACCCATCCAAATTCAACCCACACCGACGGCTCCAACCCAGATCAATCACTTACTACTGACACGAGCCGTCAGGAAAGCTTTTTAGTTGAAATGTAGGCAATAGAAATAAACGTATGTTTTTGGTTTTTATTTATGAAAGAAACTCCCGGTCTGTGGTCAAAATTGGCCGGTAATTCATTTTGTCTAGGGTTACTTTGTGATGCCATTAATTATAGTTGTAAGCTAATGTTCAGCTGAAGAGTATTGTTTGATGGTTTTTTTGAACGAGTTAATATTTCAGTTCTAGTTCTAGTGATGGGATATAACTTTTTTATGGAATTAGGATAATAGGTAAAGAAGCTCCCAGTACTACCCTTCCGCGGCAGCCCAAAACATCTGTGACCGACTTAGAAAAAGACTCAATTTACGGGTTAGGATGGTTAGTCCAGTTATTAGATGGTGTTAGAATATTAGTTGTTAATAAGTGTGAGAACAGGGGCTGCTATGATAATTCGTCCTGTGAGTTAATGTTAGTAGTAGTCCAGTTAGTAGGTAATTGTTATTATGAGTCTCTCTCAGTCAGAGAATTAGAATTCGGTCACAGATGCATTGCTTACCTTGAGGCCTGATATGATTGCCGTGAAGTGTAACCGGCTCCACTCCTTCCTATCCGGAACACAGTTGCTGTTAAATAATTGTTAAGTTTGTTTGTCGCTACTCGCTTACTCGCGGAGGGTGTAACCAATCTGTATAACAGCGATAGTTAAAAGGACGGGCGTGAAATAAAGTAAAAAGTAACGCCATTTTGAAGCGGTTCCGCGCTTCTTTGTCGCGTCTCGTTTATTAGACCCTTTCATGTTTCACGAGCAACACTCATTCTCAGTGTCGTGTGGGGTGGGGTTTGATTGAACGATTGATGGAATAATTAGTTGCTGTTGAACATAACGCTTAAAAATATGTTTCAGTCCGTTTAGATCTATCTACTTTGAGTAGGTTGATTTGGTGCAAATTATTTTTCTCTTACACCCAAATGAGGTTCAGAAATTGTGTGTCATCATCATCATCCTCGTGATAAGCAATAACTATCCCACTGCTGGGCTAGGCCCTTCTCTCACTATGTGAGACATATAGGTAATGTGACCGTGTTGGTTTCGGCTCAAAACGGGACATCGTCTGTTATCCTAATTTTCCAGATTTTGTGAATATTTATACTTTTATGAGCGTATTAATTTTTACATGTATGAGTAGGTAGTTTTATTTAACCGAAGCGTTTGATAAAATTGATTTTTAATACGCAGTATTCGAAATCGTCTTGGCCTGGCTTCGTCTTAGATACCCCTTATATACGCCTTATTACCCCTTCCATAGCTTACTATGCCTTCTCTTCTCTGCACCCACTATATAGTAACGCTGACTAAGTAGTTATGGGTGGAAATTGCCGAAAGACTTCAATTACCTACTCATAATTTTATGATAACGAACAATTTCACAAATCTTTCATTCGTTAGCTAAATCTAAACAATTAGGGTCGATTCAGACATATCAGTGAAGTCTCAGTTCCGACACAGTACCGGCAAATTTTTCATACATTCTCGGCATTGTCAGCACTGACACTGAGAAGTGTCAGTGCTATTAGTATGAAAGATTTGCCGGTACTGTGACGGAACGGTGACTTCACTGATATGTCTGAATCGTCCGTAATATATTCAAAGTCTCCGTCCGTTGCACATTTTACGCGATCATCAAATATCTCATTCGGTTTATGCGATACTGAGAGTAGACAAGTCGTTTCACATTATTTTATACGAATTTTATTATGATCCGGCACACTCGCGTCGCTGATATCGAATCGCGTTTAAATAATTTTATTTGGTTTTAAACTGGTCTTTTTATGCATGCATTTAAATGGTCCTTATGTACTCCAATATTGAAATTAATTTTATCGTCCGATTGAACACGGGTGATTCTCGTAAAAGATAATAATCGTTGATAGCCGATGCAATATGGCAGCCAGCATGGCCACGGAATAATGGGACGTGTGACGCGAAGTTCATTAATTTTTTGTTGGATAATAAGTAAGTATTTTAGACTCGTAATTGCCCATTGCTCTTATCGGGTTTATATTAATAGGTAGGTATTATTTGTTATAAAGATTTACTCAGGATATTCTTTTGTCGTGTTATGTGTAGGTATAATATGTTTCAGAAACTGTGGTTTATAATATAGTGACATGAAAAAGTGATATTTTTTCTTATGGAATTAAGATAGCAAATGAGCATGCAGCACCACCCTTCCGCTGCCGCCCATAACAACTGTGACCGACCTAGAACTAGACTCAAGGGACTAGGTTGGTTAGTCAAGTTAGTAGATGGTGTTAGAATATTAGTTAGTTTGTTAATAAGTGTAGGGACAGGGACTGTTAGTGATAATTAGTCCTGTTAGTTAATGTTAGTAATAATCCAGTTAGTTATTGTTACTATGATTCTTGTTCCAATTCGGTCACAGATGCGTTGCTACCCCTGAGGACTGAGATGGTCGCCTCTAAAAAAGTGAATTTTAAATTTGATTAGATTAAAAATAATTTCGTAAGTAGGTACTTACATACACCCAAAATATTGCTTATCATTCATTTCATGCATTTATATACTTACTAATGCATTAGATGTTATATTAGGTTATAGATATAAGATATTATAAATGTTTACTTTCGTCATTTATCGATTTAGAGTCGGTTTTTTGTCGCCTGTTTTAATTTCGAAACGTATCTATTCATTTATTGCAATAAGTTAACTATTTTTTAGATCCTACATAAGTAGGTACTAGGTTTTAAGTATTTGTTATGCCGCGGGAACTAACTTATATCCCGGGATGAAAAGAATCCTAATTATTTACGGGCACAGGCATAGAATAAACGCAAAAGTTATGTATTGATCTATTTATAAATCTGCACATGCAAAAGTTCTCCATAAGAAAGAATGAAGTTGGCCAACAACATTGGAGTCTGGCTGTGACCATGTTCCACGTACCTGGATGAAATTATAGATTACTAGTAAATCCGCCATCTCTTAGCTTCGGGAAACCAGTCACTTCAAAAATCTCTATAAATTTTAACAAATTATGTTATTCCTATGTCTAAGCTATATTACTGCAAAGTTTCATGAAAATCCGTTCAGTAGTTTTTGCGTGAAAGAGTAACAAACCCACACACACACACACACACACACACACTCACTCACACACTCACTCACATACATCCTTACAAACTTTCGCATTTATAATATTAGTAGGAAGGATGCTGTTTGGACGACTGACATATTATCGATATAACTATTCAAAATACTGAAAACCTGTTTACATTTAAAATAATTGAAGCCCGCGATGATATCAGTTTCAAATCGTATTTTTCACAAGACAAAAACAAAGAAGTAGGATAGGTACCTACCCGTCCTTCCTGTTTAATGTTACCAAATGCACCAGAAAATACAGCTATAAAAATAAAGTCTCTTTCCTCGACAGGCGTAAATCTGACGTACACTAATAAAGCGGACAGACAGACAAATGCGCTCCGTACATAAAGAAACAATTTACATTCCTCCGATGTAAGACTCTTGGGACATTCCTTACTTTATTTCGGGATTTCGGTACAAGTTTTCGTCAAGAAAAGCACTGCATGAGGATTTAAATTCTGGGATATAATTCCGTTAAAAATAACTTCTCCGAAATAATATAAATATGCTTTTACTTAATTATTTTATTATTTAAAAACAAATCTTATAAATGACTACGAACAAAGGACAAGAAATAATGTTAACAGAAATTCAAATCGTTTAGCATTTCATTAATACAAATCAAATATTTTACTTTGTCAATCGCTTTGTGAAGGTGCCAATTAAGTAGGACAAGAAACTTCAAAGGAACGCCTCAGCATATTCTTTGAACATAAAAATTAAACTACAGAGAGAATACCATTCTATACGCAATAAAGCATCGCAAGGGATACCTCAAAAACTACAATTCAGATATCGCTCAAATTCAAATGGGATACGATAAGGACCAGCTTTTGAGTAGGTATAGAAAGACTTATGAAAATTGATTCACAGAGTAAAATGTTATAAAGCAGCATAAAAAACAAAAAGACGAATTAAGAACTTCCGCCGTTTTTAAAGTCGGTTAAAAATTATACGCCTTCCCAAATCTAGTTTTCGGGGAGTCTTTACAATATTTGGATGACATCCACGTTGTAGCAACGATGCGAAATTCCTTGCCCACATAATATTGAGGGCATGCCAGGTATCTCAATCTCTCCATACTAAGGACATACCGTATGGGAAGAAATATTTGCTATAATAAAGTTTCTACATTTATATTTCTTAAATTAAGTAATAGCAGTTGGTTTAAAACAGGGAGAGGTTAAAATTCGCATTGTGTAAAGGCAGTTAGACGGTAACTAGTGCAGCGTATTGTATGATGACACTAGTAAGTACACTGAGGTAGCGCTCTGCAAATTGTATAATGTAGCGGGCTTCAGTGACCAATTTACTTTTTATTTTATTGCCATGTAGGTAGTTGTTTTTACGTCAGACAAACTACCCCTAAGATTTTAATTATATGTCTGAATTAAGTAAAATTTATTTTAAAAATTTTGTAAAAACATATTTTCACAGCTTTTATACCTATACTTTCTTTAGATAAACGAGAAAATTATACAATAAAATCTTTTTAAACTTTACGTATTAGATCCAGCAATTCTGTCACATTACACTGACGACACAATACAGTGATCCGTATCTTCTAAACCCCAACAGGAAGGTCCAATTGGCCACAGGGCGTGGTGACGACAAGTTTTTACTCTACTGAGCTCTACAGAACTTTTAGGTCAGCTAATAACAGGTTTGGCAGTGTGTGCCAGTGGCCTGGTAATTGGATCAGGAGACATCTTTTGTGCATCCTGTACCTTGTAATTGACTTAGCTCCTTCCGCCCGAGACTCGCTTTGAGGGAAATTACCCTCGTACTCTGCTTTGAATTTACGACCCGAAAAAATTAAGTAAAAAATCAGTTACTTTGAACTGCCAGTTTATTTGTTAACAGGTATGTAAAATTTTATACGTATCTTAGAATTTACTTGACACTTAATAGAACATACCTATCTACTATTGTTTGGGATATTTATAAACGTAATATAAATAATAATGATTTTTGATTATTTTTCTGTATATCTGTGCATTTGTTTCATCTTTTAATTTTCAGAAATTGTGTTCTCGATTTATAGTATTCAATCTCATTTTGAATTGAGGTACCTACTGAATATAGAGTGTAGGTACTCTCGTCTAAACATTTTTCCAAATGAGAGTACTAAAAAAACGGAACGAATAGTTCTGCATCCATTTTCGTTAAAGCCGGTGCTTATCTGCTCTGTGTTAAATATGTATTAATGTATTTTTACATGTAAACTAGCGACCTCCCTCGCTTCGCTGAGCGTTAAATAGGGAATCTACATAGCCCATTTCAGTCTCGTTTTTATCAGTCAAATTACATGAGAATGTACACAAACTATATGTATAAACCTTCATTGAGAAATACTTTACTGATGTATCAACATCCGTTGCGTGGTTTCGGACAAGAAGACTTCGAAAGGCACAGACAGAGGAGAAGGGCGATTTTGTTTTTATACTATGTAGTGTTACAAGTTCTACTTCCGGCACTCCGATATAACCCAACATTAATTATTAATTACAATAACTATATCATTGTGTGTATAATAATATTGTGTATAATAATTTATACCTACGATTTATTAATAAATTCATTTATTGTTTGAGATTATATAAGTGTTATTTACTTCCGATTTAATTGTAAAGTGGGGTTGAGAGTAGGATATAAATATGGCGGACTAAGGTAGTGCAGGTCATTAATTTTGTAACGGTTCTAAGGGGAAGTTCTGCCCGAATGTATACTTGTAAAGATAATTGGTAATTAAATGTAATAATGTACAATTAAATGTAAAGTGTAGAGAATAATGTGTATATGCTGTAATAAACTACGTGAAAAGATGTTGCTGAAGTTTATTTTTGTGAAATAACTCATCGATAGGGAAGTTCATCGTCCTTGCTGCAGCCAGTGTGATAGCCATCATCACACTTCAGAAGTGGGTATATTTTCCTTTACAGCCCATATTATCTTGGTCAAAGGAACGGAGATTTTTTTTTGACACGCCATCCATATCTACCAAAGTACTCGCTGGCATGCGGCGGGGACTTCTTGTGATCCAAGGAACAAAGAAACGAACAGGTACGTCATATTCATTTTGTCTTAATCGAAGGAAGTGGTGTCTTTCTTAGGTTATAAAACCTTATGACAATTCTTAAATATTGAATGTTTTGGTTAGTGGTTGCTGAACCGTTTCAGATTATTATTTCACAAAACTTTAAGATAAAATTACCTAACGATAGGTATATCTACACGACAACACAAAGCACTTATACAATCGTTCGCAAACATAATACTTAAAACATTACAATTAATACAGTATACATATTACCCGTAAAGATAATTTAAACATGATTCTCAATAATGTACTGACTTAATTGTCTTTTGAAATCTTTCCACTTTGTTATTTTTTTTACAACTGAGGGTATTTTGTTGTAAAGTTGTGCTCCTTCAAAAGTAATTGTTTTTTTGCCGTAGTTTGTTCTTATTCGGGGTAGAACTAAATAACTCAATATCACACAGAGATTAGGGCAACAGGCGGCCTTATCACTAAATAGCGATCTCTTCTAGACAACCTATTAAGCTGAATACATAAATAACTTTGGAAACAGGGTAGGGTGTACAATTGAGCTATAGAAATTTGTTTGTCAGCATTAGAACAGAATAGTATTTTCAAAATTAAATGCAAAAAGGAAATAAATAGCAAAATAACAATAAGACTGTGTGGTTAGAATAAAAGCAATCGATCTAATAATATGAAGCCGTTATCTTGCATAATAAATAAATCTGTGTGACTACTATATAAAAAAAAGTGACTACATGGCAGATCTGTGTGACCACTATGAAAATTCTGTGCGTCTACTTGGCAGATTTTTACGGCTACTATAAAAATACTGTGTGTTTACATGGTGAATCTGTGTGGCTAGTATGAAAATGCTGTAGAACTGCATGGAGATCTATGTGGCTACTAAAGAAATGCTGTGTGTCCCCATAGTTAGGTTGTAGGACTATTGGCAGATCAGTGTGACTTCTATGAGAATTCTGTGCGTCTACTTGGCAAATTTGTATGGCTACTATGAAAATACTGTGTGCTTACATAGTGGATCTGTGTGGCTACTATGAAAATGCTGTAGAACTGCATGATAGATCAATGAGGTTACTAAAGAAATGCTGTGTGTCCCCACAACCAGGTTGTAGGGCTATTATGAAATAGTAGTAAAACCTTTATCATGTTCCCAAAGGTACTCTGGAAGAAATCGCAATTTTGCTATAGCATTTTCTGCACAAGTAATATAAATTGAAATATTTTTATTCCAATTTGTTGTTATGGTGTGCAATAAATTGTAATAAATAAACCAATAAAAATAAAATGCGAAATAGATTAACCTAAGTAGGTATAAAGGAATTAAAAGAAACAAGCGCTCAATAGTAAGTTGCAATAAGTTTTTATTGAACATGCGATAGTGTTTTTGTTTGTTATAATGATTTTGCGAATTAGATTGGACCTCTTTCAACATACATTCTGGTGTGACAACATACCTACATAATACATTTTTGACATAAGCATGATCTGGTAACACGCTCAGGATTGACTGCAGCCAAATCCTCATTTACCGACTTGCTTTACAATAACATATACGCTGAGTATTGTAAATAAGTTATAGGTCAATATCATCACTGTTGTAGAGTGATATGTTTAACGTATCTATTAATTATACGTATGTATCTTATATTTAACATTTGGTATCTATTGACGAAAGCCAGAGCATAGCTATATAGCATAGCTATAGCTATGGCTAATTGACTCTTTCTCATGAAAGAGGGAATTTGACAAAATAGTCCATATTATTTATTGTTACATGGGTCATGAATACTTAATGAGTAATTCAAATCAAATAATTACGTAACAGCGTGCTATGTGTGCCGAAATAAAATTAATAGACTGTATATTTCATGGTCTTAATTACAGTCACCATATTTATTGAAGGAAATTTTGGGTTCAATCCAATTATGCTCTTGATTTATTAATTTATGTATCGATATTCACAATAATATACAATACGCAAACTCGAGCCACCTAATACATTTATTTTGTGATATACCTACCTACTTACATTACATTTTCAATTAATTGGTATATTACTTACAACGCATGTTAAATTATTCAACACAATAATTTTAATCACGTATTCTCTTAAATTATACCAATTAATAATTTTGTCAAGTAAATACGTCAATTCGTTTCGTCATAATCATTCTATAATGTTTATTAAGAAATTTATATGAAATACACTTAATTAGGACGTAGCACCTGTAATGTTAATGATAATAATTTGTAATAAATAAAAAGTAAGTAATTATATACGCAATTGAAGGTGTTACTTTATGTGTTAATGCTGTAAACATTATTTCAATAAAATAATTGCTTATGTTCCTATATTCATTCAAACATTATATTTACAACACAATGAAACGAAAATTTAAAACAAACAAGATTTATTTTAGCTTTATTTTCAATAGATATTAAGTACTGGTTATTTACTCCACTTATATTCACCTTCTTATGTTATTCATTTGTTAAGGTTCTTCAACAATACATATATTATTAGAATTTAATTTATAGGATGTCCCTTACCTACAGCAGTACACATCACTCATTAGTCATAAATAAAATTATTACATGTATATGGAATAAATAGATGCTGCTATTTATGCTTATTAAACATACGTAAAACAAAAAAAAAAAAACAAATAAATATAATATAATCAGTTCTTGACGATTTCATTATTATTATATTTTTTTGAAAATGTTTAAAAATATTTTGTATATGTTTGTGTCCTTGTATATGTTTGTGCCCTTTGACGTCCTAGTATTTATGAGAAAACGGAGTCGGTTCGCATAAGAGTTTGAATTTGCCTCTAAAATGGTCGCTCCCAGTTTTTAACCTACGTTTTATTGCATAAAGCAACTCACAATATTACATAACAAAATTAAAACATTACATACTTTCGTCTGTAACAACAAGAATAAAATACTTATCATGTACCTATGTATATGTACCATAATTTAAATAAAAAGAAAGCACTTCAACACACTTCAAATATTTATTGTGTAATCTGTAGTGTAAAGCGAATTATTTTTTTGTTATTTATTTTGTTAATCTACCCTCAAAAGTTCGTGGAATTATTTAACGAGAAACAACCGCTCTCTTGATAAGTCCATGTCAGAAGAGTATATTTAGACATTTTTATTTTTTGGTGTTCATTTAAAATTGGTAATTATGCCTGATTGCTGTATGTGTGTGTGATTGCTACTCTGATTCGTGATGGACAAGAATAATGAAAAATTTATTGATGAAATACAACCCTTTAGGTAGAGTTTATATCAAAATAATATGAACTAAATAATTATTATTATTCTTTGTGCGACCCAGATTATAAACTTACCTACAGCAGTACACATCACTCATTAGTCATAAATAAAATTATTACATGTATATGGAATAAATAGATGCTGCTATTTATGCTTATTAAACATACGTAAAACAAAAAAAAAAAAACAAATAAATATAATATAATCAGTTCTTGACGATTTCATTATTACTATAAGACACCAAGGATAAAAAAATACTTCATGGGCATTTATTAATCAATTATTACTTATCATAAGAGAAAAAAAAACCAACTCCAATTTTATAATTTTATTTGATAAGGCCTTTACGCCTTGTTATACCATTAAACTCCATAATTATATTTGCCATAGGATTATAGTATAAATATCTTTCACCAATCATCACATGACCAACCACACGTTCACATTTATTACACACACGTTAATATTTACTATTATTACTAGTTCACATATATAGTACAGCCATCGTATATAACGTCACAGATAATTATATTTTTTTGAAAATGTTTAAAAATATTTTGTATATGTTTGTGTCCTTGTATATGTTTGTGCCCTTTGACGTCCTAGTATTTATGAGAAAACGGAGTCGGTTCGCATAAGAGTTTGAATTTGCCTCTAAAATGGTCGCTCCCAGTTTTTAACCTACGTTTTATTGCATAAAGCAACTCACAATATTACATAACAAAATTAAAACATTACATACTTTCGTCTGTAACAACAAGAATAAAATACTTATCATGTACCTATGTATATGTACCATAATTTAAATAAAAAGAAAGCACTTCAACACACTTCAAATATTTATTTTGTAATCTGTAGTGTAAAGCGAATTATTTTTTTGTTATTTATTTTGTTAATCTACCCTCAAAAGTTCGTGGAATTATTTAACGAGAAACAACCGCTCTCTTGATAAGTCCATGTCAGAAGAGTATATTTAGACATTTTTATTTTTTGGTGTTCATTTAAAATTGGTAATTATGCCTGATTGCTGTATGTGTGTGTGATTGCTACTCTGATTCGTGATGGACAAGCATAATGAAAAATTTATTGATGAAATACAACCCTTTAGGTAGAGTTTATATCAAAATAATATGAACTAAATAATTATTATTATTCTTTGTGCGACCCAGATTATAAACTAAAAATTACACAAAGGGGATTCAGTTGCTAAGTGCGAGCTCTCTAATCTGGTGCTTAATTCTTGTACAATTACGATATAGATTAACTGGGTTTCACTAATACTTATAGTATTTGTAATAATATATGTACTCTTTAAAGTCATACATGGAAATAATAAGTTTTAGAAAAAAAAAACAGGATAAATGTAAAACAATGTTAGATATTAAGAGCTGTGTGAATGAACTGTGTGAATGAAATTAAAAGCTGTGTGAATGGAATTAAAAGCTGTGTGAATAGAAATAAAAGCTGTGTGAATAGAATTAAAATCTGTGTGAATGGAATTAGAATCTGTGTGAATGGAATTAAAAGCTGTGTGAATAGTATTAAAAGCTGTGTGAATGGAATTTAAACCTGTGTGAATGGAATTAAAAGCTGTGTGAATTAAAATAAAAGTTTTGTGAATTAAATTAAAGGCTGTATGAATAAATTAAAAATCTGTGTAAATTAAATTGAAAGCTGTGTGAATCAATCAAAGCTGTGTGAAATAAAATTAAATTTGTGTAAGTTACAATTAATAGCAATGGAATAAAATAAATAAATACAGTTTGATCGGTGTCAGTTACGAGCGGCTGCAGGCGGAGGTAAATAAAGGAGATGAGACGAAGAAATTTTATAGAATTTATTGATTAAATTCAGTTTACAATTAAAGAAATATGTACCTAATCTAAAATGCGTGAAGCTCACGCGATGCTAGCTATGAGTCTCGCCCTTGGGAACGCTACGCGACACCGCGACGATTCCCGGAGTCTTGCGTTGTCAGCACAGGTGCATAACATGTTTGTCTGTACGCGGCAACAAATTTATGAGGTCTTTATTTAATCAAGAGAACCCAAAACAATGTTTTACCATTTTGTCTATTTGTCTGTAGGTTTGTGCACATTAATCCTCTAGAATTGCTTTTCCGATTTGAATGCACTTTTCAGATTTCTATTTTGATGGGCTTCACTTAACATTAGACTGAAAAAATTCAAGTTCAAGTTGGAAGGAAATATGCAATTGAGAATACAAACGTTACCAAAGAAAAATAAATATTATTTTATTTAACTTTTATTGACAAAAAAAAAGCCCGGTTATTATTTAAAGATGTTCATTCTATCTCCATTAAATTTGCAGTAATTATAAGAACCAGTTACTCGTCCGGTGTTTCAATTTCAGGAGCCGCCGTAGACCGGTGACAAATCGGGACGCGAGCACGATGACCTAATGATGACCGCCGTGAGACACGACAGATGCAGGATGGCCGAGTGTTACAAGTTCTACTTCCGGCACTCCGATATAACCCAACATTAATTATTAATTACAATAACAATATCATTGTGTGTATAATAATATTGTGTATAATAATTTATACCTACGATTTATTAATAAATTCATTTATTGTTTGAGATTATATAAGTGTTATTGACTTCCGATTTAATTGTAAAGTGGGGTTGAGAGTAGGATATAAATATGGCGGACTAAGGTAGTGCAGGTCATTAATTTTGTAACGGTTCTAAGGGGAAGTTCTGCCCGAATGTATACTTGTAAAGATAATTGGTAATTAAATGTAATAATGTACAATTAAATGTAAAGTGTAGAGAATAATGTGTATATGCTGTAATAAACTACGTGAAAAGATGTTGCTGAAGTTTATTTTTGTGAAATAACTCATCGATAGGGAAGTTCATCGTCCTTGCTGCAGCCAGTGTGATAGCCATCATCACAGTAGTGAAGATATATTACTGAGGAGTATGTTTTGCCTTTTCTTGTCATCCATTACGAATAGAGACAACAAAATATGTGCATAAGTTTATTGATGATAGTACCTGTCTATATGTATAATAATGTGACTATTATATAATATGAACTTGAAAAGGAGAGCGGATATGAAAATAACGTTCCTTCGAATTCATAAGTGTAAATAATCCAAAACAAATCAAATCAAATCAAATCAATTTATTTATTTGCTGGATAAGGCTTACAATGGTGTTATTAGCTTCTATTGAATATTTCTCTTATCCTAACCCATAGGGCATGCAAAATGATTACAAAATTTATTTATCTAATTATTAATTTATCATGCAGAATCTTTATAACTTTCCCTTTATTTATAATTTGCAAAATCAACTAAAACAATCAATTATAAAATCAACTAAACAATCAATTATAAAATCAAATAAAATAATCTATAACTTAAAATTGCCAGGTTTTTTTAACAGTACATGGACCTTTGTCATTAAAAAATTCTTCAAGATTATAATAACATTTGTCAATTAAGTAATTCTTAAACTCTTTTTTAAATTTAACTGTACTCTCCAAACATCTAAACATCATAGGTACTTTGTTTTATATTATACAAGTGTTCACAAATCACAATCGACACATGGGAGTGCACTGTGCAGTACACAAGGATATAATTACTCCCAGTAGTAGTCCAGGAATGTACTACGGATCGCACACGACGCCCGACGACGACTGTCTGTCATACGAATAAATTTAACACATGCCACACATAGACGGGCAGAATATCCATCATATTTTAATTGTAATATCTGTCGTAGTGGTGATAGCCTAGTGGTTAAGAACTCCGCCTTACATTCGGAGGGTCTGGGTTCGAATCCCAGGGCACACACCTCTGACTTTTCGGAGTTATGTGCGTTTTAAGCATTTAAATGTCACTTGCTACAAACGGTGAAGGAAAACATCGTGAGGAAACCTGCATGCCGGAGAGTTCGCAAAACTCAAAGGTGTGTGAAGTCCGCCAATCCGCACTTGGCCAGCGTGGTGGACTAAGGCCTTAACCTTCTCATCCTGAGAGGAGACCCGTGCTCAATAGTGGGCCATGATGGGTTGAGATGATGAATATCTGTCGTAACAATAGATGCTATGATACCATGCCATTTTTAACCGACTTCAAAAAAGAAGGAGGTTCTCAATTCGACCGTATATATGTTTTTTTATGTACGTTCAGCGATTATTTCGTCGTTTATGGGCCGATTTTGATAATTCTTTTTTTTGTTGTAAAGTAGATATGCGCAGTGGGGTCCCCTGATAAGGACACCAGGATCTGATGATGGCATCTCAGAGAAATCGAGGGGAACTTTCGAAAATTGTATGGACAACTAGTGTGTTTGTTCATGTTATCATAAGTACATTAAAGCGCTACCATTTCATGAAGATCTGGAGTCGATCTGATGAAGCCGAAAGACAGTCGAGGGAACTCCTCAACGATTTACTGCAGTCTTTGGGCTTGATTAATTTGTAGTGACGAGAACTTTACACTTACATGTTGAATTGAGCGCCATCTGGCGAGTAGGTTTTGAGTTATCTCTACTTATCAAGATTGAAGTCGGTTTTTTTTGTAAAAAGCAATTATTGGGCGATGAAGATGATGAACGTGCTAACTTATAAAAAGCCTCTTCTCTCACTCTCCTCTTGAAAACTCCCTCATTGTACACAAGGTAAACCTTACACCTCCAATTAAGTCATGCTGTCAACATACTTAGATAGAGAGAAATTAATGTTATTTGAGAAAAATGTCATTACAATAATTTGTCTGTGAGTTCATTTTTGATTATTTCAGAAACAGCCTTAAAAATTACATTTATAAAGATACAATACACGCTATTGTCCCACTCCAGTGACACTATGTTATTGGCAGGCCGCTAAGACAGTGTGTGGCAGGACAATTATAGCTAAGCCTCTGGCGCCGGCTGGCTCGTTTTATCCGCAGTACCATCTCGTCGGGATCACGTCTAATTAAGTGCAAAACTATTTCACCTCATCTAGCGAAGGGCGTGCAGTATGTTCAGAGTTCGGAGTATCTACGTTAAATTAATGAAGTAATTCATCTTCTACCTGCACTTATGTCTTTATGAGTTTGAATAAACTTTTGTACTCGTGCGACAATTTTAGTCTGAACTGTGGGCGTGCACTTGGATATCTGTTATTTCTATAGTCATTTAATTATTCAATGAAGACTTAGAGATGATTCAAAACATGGATTTTGAATATATTTTAATAGGTGGTAAGGCCCAAGGGTTTACCCGGGTAAGTACCACCGCCCGCTGTGGTAAATGGTATGGTATGGTAAAACCGCCATAATAATTGCTTTATCATCAATTATTGTGTTACGGATAGAAAAGTGTGTAGTTGGTTTTTTATAATGTCACTTCTCAGGGGTAGCAACACATCTGTGACCGAATTAAAATTAAATAAAATTAAAATGAGAACATTTATAAATGTCCATATACCTACATAGTATTTCAAACGTTGTCACAATAGCAGCCGAGTTTGTCTTACATCGACAGCAAAACTGACTTAAAGTTGGTAGATATACCTATACTTCGGCGAAACAAGCGGAAACGTAGTAATCCACAAAAAAGAAAATGTTCACCAGAGTCCATAAACTGTTGCGTTTCCACAAGATAATGCATGAACATAATATAGGGTTAATTATAACTCTATACACAATTTTTTCTATTTGTCGTAGAGACACGACATTGCAGCCTTTGTTTTGTCGTAAAAACCGTCACATATAAAATTATGTTCTGCATTTTTATAGGAATGTTTTAGTTAAAATATTGCAATAGTAACCAATTTTCCAGGGGCGGTGACAATTTCACATTTCCAACCTCCTGCACGGAACGAGATAAAGCTTTTCTTTATCACCTTTGATAATTTTGCTGTGTTTTTATTATCACTAAACATTTTTATTTTGACTTATAGGTAATACTCTCTCGATGAAACGTGCACCGTCCGCAATAGAAGAAAAATGTCCTAAGTAATATAACAATAACAATGTGTGGGAGAGCTCACACACATAATATTTGGGCATCATTTTTTACAAGTGTGTGTATGATTTGAACCCGGATACTCTGATCAGGAGTCCATCGTTCTATGGAACATCAAAGTTCTATGGAAATTAGTAAAGTTATAGCTTAATGGCCCACGTATTAAAAGTTATTTTTATAACTTCGACGCTTTTGTGAGAACGGCTATTATACGAAACTCGTCTCTTGTTAGAGCTTCGAGTTCAACGGTTTTATTTTTGGTATGAGTAGATAAAATAAACTCATTTATGAACGAAATTTTTTAATATGTTGGTAGATATGTATGTAGGTTGTCCCTGTAGCTCGGGACCACAATACGAGCTTCGGTATCCCCTGCCTGTCGTAAGAGGCGACTAAAAGGGGGCTTTCGGGGTTGCGGGCGGCTAGAGTGGGAGCTCGAACCGTCCATCAGCAACCCCGGGAAGGACGACGGTATGTGTGGCCGCATACCGTTGTAAGGCGCTGGCAAGCGATGGGGTTTAATCCCTCGCGGGAAGAGCCCGAACATAAGGGCGCCGCGCTTGGAGGATTCCGGTTGTGTTCCTCTTGGAGATCCCGGAGTTCTCCACAAGCGCTAAGGAAGGCCACCGGGGGGGTTTTAGTGGGTAAAAATCCCACATAACCCTGTGTCGCTCCCACGGCACCGGGTACCTTTTGAAGGTTTCCCCCTCGTCAACAAAAAAAAAAGGTATGTATGTAGGTATGTTTCAGGTATGCCCATTTATTTGGGACGCCCTACAGCCCAAACGGATGGACTTTTGGCAAAGGGAGATCTCCCGCCAGGCGAGACGACATGCCTGGGGGGCGGCCGAGGCCCCGAGTGAATGTACTCGAGGCGTGGTATATATGCCAGCGATGTAGAAATTTTCGATAGCGCGTTTCAGGCTTCGGTGACGTCACCGTGTGACGTGTGAGCGGTGTCGCCACAGACTGAACTTGACATAAGAGGTGTTGTTGAATTCGTTAGGATTGTGGTAGTTAAATGGGCTATATAAATTTTCAAAATGACTCCCGCAAATGAAAAAAACAGAAGGGATAGCTTTTCTTACCTTAGCAATATGAGTGTCAAATGAAAGACCGTGAAAATACCTATCTAATAAATTTCTTAACAGTTGTTTAAAAAGTTGTTAGGTATTAATTTTCAGTTAAAAGAGACCGCCCTAAACTCCTAATTTCACTGCCGCGCCATTGGCTCCCTCCGAGTATTCTGCTTAGCACAGATAAAGGAATTAAAAAGTTTGTATCTAAAATTATTTTT
Source organism: Hesperia comma (assembly GCA_905404135.1). NCBI lineage: Eukaryota > Metazoa > Arthropoda > Insecta > Lepidoptera > Hesperiidae > Hesperia > Hesperia comma. The sequence goes on from FR990031.1 coordinate 1,322,815, forward strand.
AAGTGTCACTGTTATTCTCTTAGCAATAAACCATAAGTATTCAAATGGCGCCCACGCCTCAGTTAAACCCTTATCAGGTGCACTGATGACCTGTGTAAGACGACGGGAAACCACTGGATTCAGAATGCGCAGGATTGGTCGGAGTGGCTCCAATGAGGGTCGCCACTGTCGAGTGAGGTCCAGCTGTCAAAGCTCGCCCATACATAAACAGTGACAAGTGACATTCAGACAATTGAGAAGTGACAGTGCCACAAACTTAACTGACCCGGTGGCCAAAATTGGAACTAATGCAAATATTAAACTGTTGTCAGACAAAGACAAAGACAGTAGCGCCCCTCTTATATAAGTCAGATAAGTCAGATAAGTTTGAGGCACTGACAGACAGACCTCACTCTCCACTAGCGCCTCTAGCGGCGAATTCACACGCTTTTACCCTCATTAAGAGAGGTCTATGTCTCGCGTACTTTAAACGTTGATATATAGATACTTCCTTAGATGGGCCACTTACAAAAGGATTCTAAATTCAATTTATGTCCACTTTTGCAAGACATTAGTACAAATTCTATGGTCAAGTGGTCAAGAGTGCCGAGACACACGTTAATGTTGCTTCAAGCACCGAATTACAGTTCAAAGACAACTAAGCTTTATCAACCGTAAAATTCATTACAGGAATGCGCGCTATATAAATCGTATTTCTGTCCACATAAAGTTCAAAACTGATCAAACCGCCGGTCTTTGCTAAATGCAAAACGTTGAGCTGCAACGATCTAATGATATCACGTAACGTGATCTTTATTGTTGGTCGTGCAAGGTTGAAAATCGTTGGAGCTTCATGTTAGTATTGCAGAGATGCAGTATAACAAAATTAGTACGATATTACAATAGTCAGTCTCGGTTAGGGTTGCCAACTTGGAAAATAATACAATAAAACATAAATAATAAGCAAAGGATCATCGCAAGCCATAACAGTCTCCCTGATATTCACTGGTCTTCTTTCACGATACGAGAGTTACCGGGGTATAAGGATAATCGTGTATTGTTTGACTTTAAAAAATTGTTGCATATTAGGTATGGAGAATTCTCAAGTATGCAAGTTTTCTCAAGGTGTTTTCATTCATCCAAGAACAAGATCAATGATATAATTAATGCATAATATATACGTGACTTGAAAATTAGACTATGTTAAGAATTCTAGATAATATATTATTAATTCCGTGTCTTTATTTCAGTCATGTCAAAAAGTAAACATAGCGCGTATCTAAGCGTTTATGTTTAGTTTAGTTGTTTGATATAAAAAATGACAATAATGTAGGCGCAAATAAAGTCAAATCATTTATTTAAAGCAAATCTGACAACCCTATTCGCAGTACACAACGTGACGTTGAATACGAGGCATGGACAATAGAGGGGCCGCAATTTATCAAATAGTCCCACTTGTTCTCAAAGTTTCTTTTTATACTGCAAATATTGACAAAATGTTTGGAGTCTTTTCATAAAAATAGGTATAAACTGGCAGAAGAGCCGTCAGGGGCCTTATTAGGAACTCTTAATACCAGACAGTTCACGTTCACAAGGTGTGTGTGTGACAGAGACAGCTAAAGTTACCACTTATATGGTACTGGCCACGACAGAAGGAAGAAGAAAGAAAGTTTTTGTTTTGAGATCCCGGTCAGAAGACAACAAATCTAACACTAATGGATTGACAGGACGTAAAATATTTATATTATATTATGTACACCTGCATATATTTATTTACCTTTCTTTGTAAAAATTTGATGACAATGTCATAACGATCACCATATTGCTTACTGGTCGCTGCCACCAAACATCTTAATATGTGTTGTGATGTCTTAAGACGTGTGTGTCCGAGTATTTTACGGCACTCACATATTTAATTATGTTATATTATCCTTACTAATATTATAAATGTGAAAGTGTGTTTGTTTGTGACTCTTTCACGTCGCAACATGGCTATTATATGGTATGGTTTATGTGTGTGGGGATAGGAGGGTGGAGAGTGACGTAGGCTACTTTTTACCGCGGAAAAACATCTCATTCCCATGGGAAGATCGATGTTTTGTTAGTTGCTAGATATTTATTTCCGGAGTTGTTAATAGATGGCGTTAGTAAAATTCATTTGCAAGTTTTGAATCACGCTATCAAATACTACATGTAATTTACTTAAGTCATAGGCAAATGTTACAGGCTACTTTTTAGCATAGATTCCTACGGGAGTGGGACCTACGCGGCTGTTACCTACGGGTACCGAAGCGAAGCGCGGGCGGTTCTCTAGTATTTTATAAAACGTTCACGGAATACAGAAAAATCATATCAGAAATTGACACATTAAACTGTTATGTTATTATAAATAGGAGAATTATAATCGAAAGCACGTATATAACAAAGTTTGAGAGCCACTGTTCTCGGTTTCATTAATCTAACGGCCACCAATTGTACAACAGCAGTGTACAACCAAAATTGTTTTATAGATGGAATCCGAACGTAGTTGACGTACAGTTGCCCAGCTGTGGGACTATAATTTAATAATAATAATTTATTTATTTATTAAGGCAACAAAAGCAGGCCCATATTATTATGTTAGTAACACTTATAAACTAGGGGTTAGTAAGATGGCAACAGAATAAACTTATAATCTAAAACAACATGACATTAAGATAAAATATCTATGGGTTAAGAATTACGCCATAAATAAATAAACTCTCACACTTTGTACCTGTACTATGACTTTCGAATCATAACTCTTATTTTATTTTTTTTTTATTTAAAAAAACTTTATTGCAACAACCTAAAGCCTAGGTGTATAAGGGGCGGACTTAATGCCTATTGGCATAATTGGCATTCTCTGCCAGTCAACCCATGGTGATGATGAGAGCAAGTCGGTAGGTGACAATAAATTGAACGTATACAATTATAATAATAACAAATATGATTAAATATTACACTATAATATTACACACACAATTAAATACTATTTTATACATATATAAATATCATACATATATACGCAATTATATATAACACTATAAATATATAACTATACATACATAACAGTGTAATTATATTAAAATAATATTTTTTTTCTGTCAAATGTAGGTACATTATTAGATAGATATGTATCAGCTGGTAATCGAATACGAGACCGCTTTGTGCGCAAAGCTACATACTAGCTTGTGCAATTCACTACTTGGCTATTATCTATACCTGAGTCACCTCACCAAGCACAAGGAATTGCCACTCCCTGCTAAAAACAAATTTATTACGTGGCCTTACAGTTCAATTTAGCTTATAAGCAAAATTTACTTAAGGCCTGTTAAATAAATTCTCACCGACAATCCACAATGGACCTTAATCACAGGATCGTAAAACTGGCATTTGCGTAGGTTGCAATAAAAACGAATTCCATAATATGGGACGCGAACAAAGTATAGTAGCAAAGAGTCTCTCTTCTCTTTTTCTGTCCCTTTTTTTTAAGGAATTAAGATAGCAAACGAGCATGCAGCACCACCCTTCCGCTGCCGCCCATAACAACTGTGACCGACCCAGAACTAGACTCAAAGGGACTAGGATGGTTAGTCCAGTTAGTAGATGGTGTTAGAATATTAGTTGGTTTGTTTATTAATAATTGTGTGGACAGGGACTGTTAGTGATAAAATTAGTCCTGTTAATTAACCCCCGACGCAAAAAGAGGGGTGTTATAAGTTTGACGTGTCTGTGTGTGTGTGTGTCTGTGTGTCTGTGTGTCTGTCTGTCTGTCTGTGGCATCATAGCTCCCGAACGGATGAAGCGATTTCAATTTAGTTTTCTTTGTATTAAAGGGGACTTACGGGCGCGTGTTTTTAGATATGTTTGATGAAAATCGGTTGAGCCGTTTAAAAGTTGTTGGGGTTGAAAGCGGGGAAGAATTTTCACTCTGTCTCTTTGTGGCATCATACCTCCCGAACGGATGAAGCGATTTCAATTTAGTTTTTTTTTGTATTAAAGGGAACTTACGGGCGCATATTTTAAAATATGTTTGATGAAAATCGGTTGAGCCGTTTAATAGTTGTGGGGGGTGAAAGCGGGGAAGAATAACCGTATGTATGCAAATATATTCGTGTGGGGTCTCAAATGAAAGCGTACAGTAAGAGAATATTTATAACTTAATCCAAAATATTTTTACCTATAAAAAGTATGAAATAAAAAATTAAATTAAAAATTAAAAAAAACCCCCGACACAAACATTTAAAAAGTAAAAAATAATATCTTTAAAAATAATACGTCGCGTTGGGGGACCGCTCCATTTACTTCTAACTTTAACACAAAAAATATTGATAAATGATAAGTCTTGGGTAAAAGACCTAAGTAGGTAAGCAAGTGATACTTAAGAATAAAATCGTACTTAGATAATGAATAGTTAGAAACGGTCCCCCAACGCGACGTATTATTTTTAAAGATATTATTTTTTACTTTTTAAATGTTTGTGTCGGGGGTTTTTTTTAATTTTTAATTTAATTTTTTTTAATGTTAATAACAAGCGCGCAAAAACAATATATAAAAAAATATATTCTCATCTTGACTATATTACAAAAGATTGCAGCTAATATATTACGACAATAATCTACGGCTATTATGATATAATTTATAAGTCACGCAGGTGATTCAAATAGAAGCAGCTTAGAAAATGAAATATAAATTGCTGCTATTTTTCTTCCAGAACCAATTTATTTTTACCCGACTGCGACAGAAGGAAGGTGTTTTTTACCTACATGAAATAAGATAATGCTTTGACAACGATCCTACCTGATGTAACTTAACATTATGGAATGTTGAGAGCACCAAAGGGTGTTACAGTAAGTTCATTATAACTCGGCTAATGTGAACATAGCTACGAGTGGTTGCGCAGATGTCGATTTTAAGGCCAAAATGGTGGTAGGAGGCGGGGAGTGCGGGCGGTAGGATAGTTAGCCAATACCATGGACGTAAATACGTCCATGGTCAATACGAGTAGCGCATCATAAAACATTGTCATGGCCACTGTGTTTTGACTGGTCAGTTACTGTACCTGCGCAAACACCTCGGAAAACGAAGTTCACATCAGCCGAGTTATAATGAACTTACTGTACTAGACCAATCGATCGATTGACGTTGACTTATCCATTCCACTGTCGATCGATGGCGTCGATCGATGATCGATCGATTGGTCTGCTAACACCCTAACTTAGATATTGTCTGTTCACTCTCTTCTTTTGGGACTTCCACATTATACTTAGGCGGAAACATTGATTAATGCATGATTTTACTGGACTATTATTAGCATCAACATCTAACAGAATTAACTATCACTAACAGTCCCTGTCCGCACTCTTATTAACAAAGTACCACCAGGGGCGCCGTAACCGGGCGTGCAAGGCGTGCGGCGCACGCGGGCGGCACCCTTGGGGGGGCGGCCAATTGAGGGCTAAATGGACCCTGGCGGGGCGACATAAATCTGTACGACATTCGTAGCATGTACCGGGGGGGGGGGGGAGGTGCAAATCGGTTTCGCCAACACACCCGGCGCCCCTGAGTACCACACACCACCATTTGTATACTGGACTAACCATCCTAGTCCCTTTTTAAGTCTTGCTCTGTGTCGGTGAGGTTGTCACGGGCGGCCGGCAGCACAAGATTGGTGCTGCATACCCGTTTACTACTTTAAGTAAAAAAATAGCCATAAACCTCAAATTATTTCCATGCCAATTTTTTCTTAGAAAAAGTAGTTTTATAGATTCTTGCGAGATCTTGTAGTTTTTTACCTATGTCTTTAAGAAATGCAAAAAAACATAAGCAATCAAGAAAAAAAGGTACCTACCTAATCGTATAGCTATAAATGTCTGGTCTCTGGACCATCCAGTTTAATCCCGAATACTTCAGGCTGGTGGTTTTGAACCCGACTACCACTGAACTACCAGTGCTACCACTACAGGAGTGTCTGCCCGTTTATTGGTAACTGACATTAAAAACACTTTTTTGACTTTTTCGTTTTATCCAAGAAATCACAATTAAAAAATAAGCAACACAAACTCTTGTGTGATTTATCTGAAATAAACCTAAGTATAGACAATCCAGTATCGAACACTATATTTTCATAATGAATACTTTACCTTAAATCCAGAAATAAAGCAGTAAGTGGAATGCATCCCAAGAGCTTTGCATCAGAGGAATTTAAATCGTTGTTAGTGCGTCGCGTCTACGTTACACCAGACAATTTAAACTTGTAGGTTGGTTTGAAATGAATTTATTTAGTTTTTCGAAAAATTTTAGAATGTTTGATTAATTTCTGCCAAACTGTGTAGCAGTTGGTCGGAAACTGACATTAAAAACACTTTTTTATATAGCGAATATTTTTATAACTGCTAACTAATTAATCCTAATTTAAATTATCAATTGGACGACTTGTATAATATAATCACGTATGACGGTATGACTAATGATTTTAAACAAATCTTTTCATACAGTTTTTCTTTCTTTATCATTCCCAATGAGGATAAACCGGTATCTTTCGATAGGTAGGATTAGACATTACCACCTGGCCAAAAGAGTGCTCTTATCAAAATACACCTAAATATAACAAAAGAGATTAGCAAAACAAGTATTAACTGTATCCCCATTTTGTTAATTCACGGGCGCCATCTTGTATATTTATTTATACTATATTGTTACCTCAGTTCAGAAATATTTATCAATAGGTACCTCAAATTATGTCAATATCCGTCTAATAATTTGTGTTGTAGGGCGTGCCAAAGAAATGGACTTACATAGATACTAACTCAATCGGGTATGATAGTTATAAAAATATACACACAAAAAAAAACTAGTGTTTGTTTAACGACATGCCTCGTAGACGCGATACCTTAAATATAGAGAGCATTTGTCTGTATGTCCGCTTTATTAGTGCACGTCAGATTTACGGCGCTCGGAGAACGAGGCGCTATTTTAAAACTGTATTTAGTAGTTCTGCGGCCGTAATAAACCAGTTTCGTTGTTATAACTGGGTTGGTTCAACCACAGATGTTATAAATCTTCTAAAAGACTATTTATACCGAAAGGGTAATTGAAAGTGGTCTAGGGAGACACTATTTTAGTAAAGAGTTATGTTTGATACACCTAATTGCTCTGCAGATCCTAATGACTTGTCCTGAACACGGCACTTTTTATGGACAAAATTAAATGTACAACTGAGCACTTAGGGTCCCCGCGGATTGACTGCAGCCACCGGCGGCTGTGGCGCATGGCGCTTCTTTTTAGAAGCGCGGTCCGGCCGACAGCCGCTTCGGCTGAATTCTGCTCACTGTTATTGGAGCTGTTGGATGTCGGCCGGATCGCGCTTCTAAAAAGAAGCGCCACGGCCGCCGGTGGCTGCAGTCAGTTTGCGGGGACCCTTAGATGCTCTAATGCATTATGCCGAATGAGCTCCATTTTCTGGACCACTGAACACAGGCGATCGTTACAGGACAATGAGCTGTTTTGTTTTTTTAATATTTTAGTTTATAAGATCGTGTAGGTGGCCAGTAAGTAATTAATAGTATTTTATTATATTCATTCTTAAAAATGTTACCAAATTAAAAAAAAATGTTATCTTCGTAATCGGAACAGAATTGCTATTATAGCAATGTAACATGATAGAAATGGTCAGTACTATATGTGGTGTGTTATGGTACCACCCTGAGTGAACGGTAAGCCACTCTCTATCACTTTATGCTTGGACTTTTACTCTAGCCAGGTTTCATGTTGAGATAGTGATATCAGTTTTAATCTCAATGCTTTAATAATAGCAAAGCTATACTTACAAGCAGAAGTGTCGGGTTATTTGAGGCGTCACATCTGGTCTACCCAATTGAGGATAGGGTCACTGTACCGGTCCAGAAAGAACATTATAATTAATAATCCTTAAGAAGTAAACTCGTAGACAAATGATTACTTAAACGGGCCTTATCCAACACCCCAAATAAAAAATACCTACGCTTGAGAGACAGCCTTTTTAACCGACTTCAAAAAAGAAGGAGGTTCTCAATTCGACCGTATATATGCTTTTTTTTATGTACGTTCAGCGATTATTTCGTCGTTTATGGGCCGATTTTGATAATTCTTTTTTTGTTGTAAAGTAGATATGCGCAGTGGTAGTGGTATTCCTGAGATTAGCCCATTCAAACAAACAAATATGATATGATGAACAAATGGATATGATGGTGCTACGATATCAAACTGTACCTAATTTTTTCAGATTTTTTAACGTGTAACTATAACATACAAGCAGTACAGTAAGGTCATTTTAACTCGGCTGATATGAAGTTGGCTGCGAGTGGCTGTGCAGATGTCGATTTTAAGGCCAAAATGGTGGTAGGAGGCGGGGAGTGCGGGCGGTAGGATAGTTAGCTAATACCATGGACGTAAATACGTCCATGGCCAATACGAAGTAGCGCATCACAAAACACTGTCATGGCCGCCGTGTTTTTATTGGTCAGTTACTGTACCTGCGCAAACATCTCGAAAAACGAAGTTCACATCAGCCTAGTCAAAATGACCTTACTGTACAGCCCAACAAAATCCGTATCGTAACCGCTCCTACACTTAACTAACCGAAGCATAAATCTACGATTAAACCCGTCCCGAGTCCTGAAACAATTAGCCGCTGCTACAAGTTAACAGACCTCACGTCACGCTCCCGCCAAATTCTACACCGCCATATTGCGGCCAACTTCGCCGCCATATTAACCCGCGTTTAGGGTGATTACACTTGTTTATGATTATAACCAGGTCGAAAATAAGGTTTTTTACACTACGTCAGGAGGGTAGTGTTTTTTGAGCGTGTGAATGTACGTTTGTATGATGTACGTAAGTATGATGTGTGTTTGTTTGTAAGTGCGTCCATTATTAAATTAATTTAAATGTCGTGAAAAATGTAGGTCGTGTAAAAAGTGTTCAAAATTAAGCAGTCGGGTTTTTTGTTTCTATTATTACTATTAGTTTATGATCCGTTTAGATAAGACCCAGACGACGTAGGTCGAAAGGCTACACCATCGATTGAAGGATCCAAAGTTCGATTTTCAAAAATGTGTAAATTTTAACTCTATTAAATTTTATTTAATTCTATTTTCAATCTGGATGAGGGTTAATCTTTGAGTGTTATTTCACACTCATAACTCTCAATAACAAAACAGTCCCTGACGGCTTTACGTGCCCTTCGAAAGACAAAGCACATAACAAATGCTACTAGCCGTTCATACAAAGAATGCAAGTTTAATAAAAGTAAAAGCTTGTAATAAAAGTCAATGACACGAAGGCCAGACACAAGAGGACAAAAAGAGTAAGCACAATGTTTTCGGGTACACGGCGTCGCAATTTAAAATTTATTTGATATGTTTCTGTGTAGTTACACAAATTCATAAAACGATTTTATATCAAACGGACCGGGTGCTTGATTTTGTTTTGGGAGTTTTTCACGCGTCTCGAGCCCGTGGGAATTCCGGGATAAAATAAAACAAAATGTTGCCCTATGTTCCTTCATTTTCTAGTACAAGTTCCCTTAAACCCAGTTAAGGAGTTCTTTTGAGTTATAATGGGCTAGATAGACGGACAAAATAAAAATATTATAATGTCAGTGAGTCATAAAATGATTATTAATCTTCATCCCTCAGTATTCCCACAGTGCTATGACATGGGGTCCTTCAAGAAGCGGGTCTATCGCTTCCTTCGAGGCCGGCAACGCGTTGGTGGCGCCCCTGGTGTTGCCAATGTCCATGGGCGACGGTGATCACTTACCATCAGGTGACCCGTCTGCTCGTTTGCCTGCTTAGGCTATAAAAAAAAAAAAATTAAGCACTAAATTTACAACGAAATATTACTGAATTTACAGACAGACTAGACATTTACCTAGTAGTATAGACGAGCTTGTATCTAGCCTTTTTTAATGAAATTGTATTAGATGCATGAAGAACGAAGTCCCATTAAAATCCGCTTTTTGTTACAATTTTTTTTAGTTACACTGTAACTATGTAAGTAATTGAATATATTCATCTATACAAGTGAATAAAATTTGATGTTTTTCTGTGATTTTTTCATCGTTGTTTACACGATAAAAATACACAATTTTTTTTGTAATTATTTTCTTTATTTCCGGGCTCATCTCTATTATTCCTTTTATTGTGGGTGGCATTTTTAATACAGATAAGATATGACTAATACACTCGACCCGAGAACATGAATTTGAATTACACAGCCTGTCCTGGGAATCGAACCCAAGACACAGGGATACCACAGGGGGTACCAGATAAGGGGAACATTTTGCAGGCAAGATCATTACCAACTATAGGTACCTGAGCCGCCGAAAATAAGGACTTGACACTCTGCACAAACCGCATTCCTTGTTCTCTGCACATCCTGAAAGTTGGCTGGTAGAGAATGCTACGTAGCATTAAGGGTGCGATTCCACTGAGGCGGAGCGGAGCGGAGCTGTGCGCGATTCACCAATCACATGGCTTGAAATCCACACGAGGCACAATGAGATGTGGATTTCAAGCCATGTGATTGGTGAATCGCGCACAGTTCCGCTCCGCTCCGCCTCAGTGGAACCGCACCCTAAGTCCGCCTTTTGTACCACCTATTATAAGGGTCAATACAGCTTAAATAAATAAAAGTATTATCAGTGCTCACAGTCCAATTTAGCTTGTAAGCAAAATTTACTTATGGCATTTTAAATTAAGTGGGATGCAACTAAAATGAATTCCATAGACTACAAAGTCGTCAGTAAGCTATGGAGTCGTCCCTGCAAAAACTCGATGAAAATCTCTTTAACTTATTCTAATCCATAGCTCGGCGCCAGTCGGAATGCAGGGTGACCATAAAACGGGACATAAAATGCTGGAAACGGTCTTTTCGCTCTCAACGTCATATAAGCAGTAAAATAATTTTAATGGACTTCATTCTTTTGGGCAAAGAATGTTCGTGGTTCAATAACTTTAGTTTGGTGGAATTCTAAACGAATGTAAGAATAAAAATAATACTTCATTTAATTCAGTAGGCAAGTTTTGTCTTGCAACATAAGTGTATTTATGTCTCAAGATCGAAGAGGCGTATCATAAAGAAATACACATCATGTTTAAGGTAGGTATCAGCAATACGGCTGTTAAATCCGCACAAAATTTCGTCCAGTATTTTTTGCGTGATGTCCGGTCAAACATACAGACAAAACAAACAACGCAAGATATCGCAAGATGAACAGACTTTTAAGTTTAAATGTTATCTGCATTTTAATAAATTCATCATCATCATCTCAACCCATCATGACTATTGAGCACGGGTCTCTTCTCAGAATGAGAAGGTTAAGGCCATAGTCCACCACGCGGGCCAAGTGCAGATTGGCAGACTTCAAACACCTGTGAGTTATGCGAACTCTCCGGCATGCAGGTTTCCTCACTATATTTTCCGTCACCGTTTGTAGCAAGTGACATTTAGATGCGTAAAACGCACATTACTCCGAAAAGTTAGAGGTGCGTGCCCTGAGATTTGAACCCGGAACCTCTGAATAGGAGGCCGAATTCTTAACCACTAGGCTATCACCGCTGCACTATATCTAATAAATTCAGTGCATCAAAAAAGTATGATAGATTTATTTTAGTTTTTCTCCGGTCGAATACAATCGGTTCCTTATAAGATGAGCAACGTAAATTAATGTAGCAAATAAGTGACAGATTGTTGCTACTACATTTTAAAATACCGAGAAGTAAGGAGACAGGACCGATTTATCCTTGCCACCGTAAGCACGAAAATAGACTCTAATCGATATACACAAGGTAATAAATACAGAAATAACGAGATTCAAAATAAAGTATCGAAGTGAAAGACAATACTGAACTGAATTATTACCACTGCTGCTAAAGAAATTATTAAAATATGACACCGTATCCATTTACATGTATCAAACTACTTCATTTACTGGAAAAAAAATATTTTACAGATACCGGTCTTCTCTTCGCTTCGGTAAATCTATGCCTACAAGGTACGAAAAATTTTATCATATTTTATCGATTAAGAGAACTATTTTTTTGGTACATAAATAAGTTTGTTAGAAAAGTTGCACAAACGCTATCAACAAAATATTCATTACTAACATCATAATATATGTATGTATAGGTAGGTAGGTACTATAGAATGCAACGACTGTCGACTTTTACAGTAGGTATAAACTTGGGCTCAGCTGGATTATAAAACTTTATGTAATCTAAAAATTTGTATTAAACTAAATCATATAATCTGATTCAATTCTTGACGTCAAAATAACATAAAAAAACTTAAAAAAACCAAAAGGCCGCAATATTTAAATACCCTGTTTAGTGGCAGAGCATGTACTAAGCAGAATGTGAGCAGACAAGCCGAACAGAAGAGATTTGTCTTTGCCAGCGGCCCTACATCGCCGCACGCGCCGCTTCAACCCGAGTTATTAATCGCTGCGCTACATGTCATTCTATGCCTTGTTTACTTAAAATTTGCTGCACTCAGGGTGACTAGATATGCGGATTTCCTAGGACAGGTCCGGGTTTTCAATTTGGCTGCGCTATATTGCTTAGGTTAAAAAAATTAACGTGATAATCCTATGAAAAAGCAAGGAAAGGAGGCCATAAAGTAGTTATTTTGAATACTACTATGCTGTATTAAAAAATGCCAAAAAATATTTTGGGTATTACTTGGATTTTTTTAAATTTAGTTTATCGACCGGAGTTTGTAGATTTTTTCAGAATATAAGATAGCAACTCTAGTTTAAACTCTTTTATTGCAACAATTTTGACAGTATCAGTGGGTACATTATACATGCGCATTTCCATTATACATGCGCATTTCTACTGAGTTAATAAGTTTATTTCTTCTTTTTTCTTTATTTCCCTGTTTGTTAACACATATAAAAACAAAATTCATCTTAATAAAATTTACACTTAACGATACGATCACGATACGACTCACCAAACAATCTCAATTCCTAAAGATGTACGACTACAGACAACTCATCGCTCATGGCGATTTTCTATTAAATACAGATTAAAATTCATCCGTTGAATTGATACGCGTCGCTATTGAAATCAGAAACATCCGAATTTCAATAGAAAGATGACTGAACGGAATCTTTTCACGTATTTCTAAAGTCCAAGGCTGGTTCCCGTGAAAGGGTGCACCCATGCGGGGAGAGATATTTCAAACCATTTCTGAATCTAAAATGACCACTTTTATCTAAACGATGCAAGTTTAACAGTTTTGAGAAAGTGAAAGCTATGTATCATTTGGGCACTCTGTACCTAATATGTGTAGCATGAAGATAAAAAATCGGCTAACTGCGGGCACGGTCGGTAGTCGAATGGGTGACCGCTAGTGGCAAAATATCTTGAGCGCTTCCGTGCTTCAGAGGGCACGTATAGCCGTCGGTCCCGGTTGTTATCGATAGATAGCAGTCGTTAAGCCGTGTCGGAGGCCTTCGGGCGGCTTGAAAACTTTCGACACTGGGTTGGCCACTGACCCCTCCACCAATCCGTACTGGAGCAGCGTGGTGGAGTATGCTCTAGGCCTCCTTAATAATGAGGAGAGACGCGTACTTAGTAGTGGGCCATTAATGGGTTGTAGCCAGGTCACCATTATTGTCGACGTTTTATCGCTGTCACATCGTATCGCTATGGCAAAGATCATCAGAAGAGGGTCTCGATTTATTTTATACTATGTGTTGCCCGCGGCTTGGCCCTTTATGGATGAAGTATGACAAAATCTGTTCTAAGTCTGCGTCTACTAATTACGAATTAACTCCCTACCAAAATTTTATCTTTAACTAGTAAATCCGCCCTCGCTTCGCTTCGGGAAACCAGTCCCTTCAAAAATCTCTATAAATTTTAACAAATTATGTTATTCCGATGTCTAAGCTATATTACTGCAAAGTTTCATTAAAATCCGTTCAGTAGTTTTTGCGAGAATGAGTAACAAACCCACAAACACACTCACTCACATACATCCTTACAAACTTTCGCATTTATAATATTAGTAGGATACGTCACGCGGTTTTCAATATTTCGTGGCGAGTGAATTCCTTTCGCTTTCAAAGCTTTTTACAATAAAATTTCTTCGTCTTTTTTTATGAAATAGCTTGATACTTGACAACAATCGAACCTCATCGATTCAATGCCTTCGAAGTTGTGGCTGTAGCAGCTAAGAAGCCTCGATTACAAATAATATTTAAGATTGGTTTTGGACATGGGTTTTGGATTTGTAAAAATGTCTACTTCACTCCTCTGGCTTAACAGACGGGTTTAATAAAATATATACCCAGGTGGTTTCTGGGATGAAAAAAACCTCCATTCTAGGATTTCTTATAACATAAATTTAATGTCATTGACAGCACATAAAGATCACATACACCCAAACTGAGAACAGTTTAAAACTCATCATCATTACCTGTCATCGAAAATCAATTCATAGCCCTTGAACGACAATACACTACGACAACTATTGCAACGTAAAAATAGAAAAATACCTATACACACACACGCACTTACAAACAAATACACACACACAAACACACGCACACAGGCTAACGATAAGATACTTTAATTATTAATATTGACGACCCTGTAGCCTAGTGGTAGCGACCCTGCCTGCGACGCGAGGGGTCCCGGGTTCGATTCCCGGCCGGGGCAGATATTTATGTGACAGATAAATATTTGTACTCGGGTCATGGGTGTAATTGTAATGTGTTATATGTGTAGTCCATGCCACCCGCGACACAGGTACCTAGTAACCTACTGCGGGGGTATGAGTGTGTTAGCGTTTATTATTATTAATATTATTTCTAATTAAATTTGCGTCATCGGAATCAAAACAGGATACTTCAGACGGAACTTCATGTAAACATTGCACCGGGCCGTGAAAATAAAGTATTCCGAAACGAACATAGCGGTTTGTTTATTCACACATACATCATTCTAACGAAGCACCCCGGCCGTGAGTTATGGCGATAAGTTCAAAGGCGTTCCGTCAGATGAAGACTTTCCTGTCAATTATACAACAATTTAATTTTCATTTCGCTGCGAGACATGTCACGCTCTGTGTAGATGAAGTGTTTCAAAGATTACTGAGCTTGACAGAGGGGCACGTTTTATTAATATCTAGTAGATAACCTCGCTCCGGTATGGGAAACTTGTACCTAGGTCCGTTCCTATTGGTCGTAGCGTGGTGCTATAAGCTTAAAGGCTTCTTAAGGCTTTCTTATTAAGTTTGTTAAGTATATTCGATTAAGCGACTATCCAACACAAAAAAGATTTGTTCAAATCGAACCTAGTAGTTCCTGAGATTAGCCCGTTTCCTGAGACCAGCAGATACCGAAACCAGCACGACTGTATTATGTAGTGTAACAGAGTTACGTTTTGAATTCCTGAGGCATGTATATTTGACTTTTCGGAGTAATGTGCGTTTGAGTATTTAATTAATACTCGCTATAGCGATGAAGGAAAACATCGTGAGGAAACTTGCAAGTAGGAAAAGTGCGCAAAACTCAAGTATGGAGGTCTGTTAATCCGCACACGTTACGTTGTAGTGGGCCACGATGGCTTGAGATGACGATCAAACCAGCACTCGCTTTCCTTCAATTTCAAATAACATATATTTACGTCGAACCAGTGAAGTATACATAAAACATGAAATGTCTGCTCTGTCTTACTTTATCTCGCTGTTCCCAAAGTATTCAATTGGTGCGGAGTAAGTACGTTTGACATACATTTGTCTCTTCAGAAGTGTCTGAAGATTTCTGAGCAATAAAGGTACTCAGTCGTTATGATAAATTAATGTACATTGTACATGACAAATCAAATAATACCCGTGTGTAGATAAAATAAGTTTTTGTTATAGTTTGGTGTGGCTGGCGTTGATTCTTATGGATCAATTTAAGCAATAGTGGGCGCGGTCGATAGTAGGATTCTCTGGATTCGAATCACGCACTTCGCCTTCGTAGTCGTCTTCTTCCTTTTGGGAGTTATGTGCGTTTGAAGCATTTAAATGTTATTCACTCGCTATCACTGTGAAGAAAAACATCGTGAGGAAACCTGCACGCCGGAGAGTTCGTAAAACTCAAAGATGTGTGAAGTGCTTAAATCCACACTTGGCCAGCGTGATGGACTTATCCTTATCATTTTGTTAAGATCATAGGAATAAATAAATAAAAAGAGACCCGTGCCCATCAGTGGGACTGTTATGGGTCGCGATAATGATAAAGTTCATATGATTAGCAAACTTCTAGTAATTTGTATTACTTGTTACAGTCCCACTAAGTCCCACATGAAAGGAGAGGAATAATAGACAAGTCGTTCTGGTTTTTTAGCGCGTTCAGGTGAACGGTTACGGATGATTAAATAAGTTCATACATCACTGTCAGAGAAACTTGGTGGCGGATTGATTGATTGTTTCCTAAAATGTATTTATTCCCAGAACGAACTCACGAGCAAGTCAGGTGAATGGGGAATAGACTTGAATTGGATTTGACGGCGTAATATTGTTTGATGCTAGTTGGTGGCACACAGGCCTGGTTTGATGTTGGTAAGGCTTTACAGTGAAGATTACTGTAAAGTAACATTACTACTGGGTTTGCCTTTCTGTGAAGTCTGTCAAACGATTTGAAGTAGCTACTAACTGTTGCTGGAGAAACATGATGGAACGTTTATTTTTCTTCCTACCTACCTACCTACTTATAAAGTGACTTACATATATGCACCTTGGTTCAAGATCGTGCATAGCTGCCAAATTAACACAATGAAATGGGTAAAAAACGTTGATAATTTTGAATGTGATATTTTATAGATCGTTCTATAGCCTTTTGTGCCGTAGCTCTTATTTTCATAAAGTTTGTGTGGGCTTTTCAGAGAGGTTGGGTTGTTATATTAAATTAACAAACTTTGCGTAAAGTAATAATATAAATCAAAGTTACTTAGTTATGTATATTTCTTTGTAATATCAATATTTTATTTGCTATTTCCTATTATAGGCGACTGGTTTCTATCGCAGGCGGCTCTGAATTCTATCCTTGTCTCCTGTTTCTGCTTTCTACTTTTGGTTTAGGTCTTTGTATCATGTCCTCGTCTCCTACATCCATCTTCTGCCTGTGTCTTTGTATCCAGTTCACCTTTCCTGTCTTTATCTCTTCTCTCTGTCTCCGTGGGAGTATCTACCTCGTTCATATTACGTAGATATTACGGTTTAGTCTAATAGATCCTTTCTTTACTAACGCAAGTTATGGGTATTCTCCCCAAGGAACTGAAGACGTTTGGGAGTGGAATAATTAATTTGTTTTGTTTTGCAGTGTGTGAATAGGCGTGACATAAAGGCAGGATAGGGTACTTCTAAATTACCTTGGAGTTTCTCATTATAGGAACTTGGAACATCAGCGTACCGCTTGGATGTCTCGAGTTCAAATCCATCCTCACTTCAAACAAGGAGGAGATTCTCAATTCGACTGTATTTTTTATGCGTTTTACGTCATAACTTTGTACTGGGTGAGATGTTTTTTTTTGTTTTTAGAAGGTAGTGCTTCAAGTTTGGTCCCATATAATTATATTGTGAGAAATGTCTGACGAGCAGTTCCTTCGAGAAAGGAAAAAAAAAATTTTGCAACATTGTTTTTTTCGCATCTAAACCTTTTACAAATAATATGAAAGGATTATTATTCTACATACAATTTGAAGGCCCGTTTTGGTATCTAAATTATTATATCACTTGGCACGAGTCACAATTATCGCAACCCATAATATGTGGGGTATTAGGCCATAGTCCATCACGCTGGCCAAGTATGGATTGGTAGAATTCACCTAACTTTGATAAAATTATGGAGAACTCTTAGTTTTCTTATGTTTTCCTTCACTGAAACAATAGTACGCACATAAATGATTATCAAAACCTGTATCAATGTAAATCAGCCTTAAATAGAGACAGAAATAGCGTTAACCAGTGGCGTAATTGTAATAATTCAATAATTATTCATAGTGTATGTCGTACACGTTCCATCATTACGTACGGCACACCGTTAGCCGTATCTCTGCCAATAATTGGGAGACAAGAGACGACGTGTGATATACAGGGCTTGGTCCAGGCTAAGAGAAGTAACGGGTAGTAATGTGAGGGTCTTATTATGGCCATAGTCACACGTTTAACAGTCATAGCTTGACCGTTATTTTGGAATAAATAAATAAATAAATAAACGCTAACACACTCATACCCCCGCAGTAGGTTACTAGGTACCTGTGTCGCGGGTGGCATGGACTACACATATAACACATTACAATTACACCCATGACCCGAGTACAAATATTTATCTGCCACATAAATATCTGCCCCGGCCGGGAATCGAACCCGGGACCCCTCGCGTCGTATGCAGGGTCGCTACCAACTAGGCTACAGGGTCGTCAAGAAGAAAACGATGGAGGAAAAACCCGCTGCTGCACCTTATGCTTGAGTAGTCACCATGGAATTGATGGAATTGTCATTCCCCGCTACAAACAAGCTTATTATGTGTGCTCACAGTTCATTTTAGCTTGTGAGCAACATTTACTTTAGGCCTTTTACATGTTTGCCGAAAATATACTATGGACCTTAATCACAGGGGCTAACAGTTGGCATTTGTGTGGGTTACCGTTTAACGCAAACGGGGATAAGTAATCGACCGATTTTAGCAACACCAGTGACAATTTCTTGAGCGTTCCACGCTTTGAAAGATCGTAATGCCGTCGATCTTGGAAGTTGTCGTTAGTTAGCAGTAAAATCCTTCTATTGTTGGCCTAACGGGGCACAGATACGGAATTCTCACAGCTTCGTCAGTGCTACTAGTGTCACTAAATGCTCAGCAGTGACCAACTACTTGGAAATGAAATCGCTCCAAATTTTTCTTTAGACCAACTTCTCACATTGACATGATCACTTTGAATAGTAATTTGGAGCAAAGATACGAGTGAATCATGCCGAGATGTGTATTATAATACTGATTACGTAACACTGATTACGTCACTCCGAAGTTGTGTGACGGGAATTGATGTCAATACATCGCGTGCAGAATATTTATTTCTCCTACTAAATACTTACTTAATACTTTGCGCCTGAGCCGAAAATGTTCTGAGTTTAACGTAGATAGGCAAAGTAATTGGTATAATAATATTTTGGATTGGCTCCAATCCACCAATGGCCCACTACTAAGCTCGGGTCTCTCCTCATCATTGAGGAGGCCTGGAGCATACTCCACCAAGCTGCTCCAGTGCGGTGGAGGTACGGTAACTATATTACGATATCTTATATCTAAAGATATAAAACAAAAGGTTGTACATACAGCACAAAATATCGAAAATCGCTTGACATATAAAAATATGAAATTCGGTAGGTAGTTTATTTCTATTTGGACGTTCCCTGATAACGGATAATACTCTAATAGGGTAATATACTACAGCCTCTGGTATTCTACTTTTCCAAAAGTACATAGGTAATTGCATTTGGAGTTGTTGATATAGGTACCTACATAAGCGGCGGTGACTACTTACTACTTACTAAGTACATGAATTTTCAATATATTTTGTTTTTTTTCTTGTCCTCAGCAATATAATATGTAGATAATCATTTGAAAGATAGTGAAAAGACAATATCAAAAATAATATCAAATTTTCATTATGAATGAATAATACTTGTAGATAGTTTGATACTGACTTTGGTCACAATTCTAACAATACTCGTAAAGCTATTCAATATTTTCAAACGTCGAAAAAGTTTCTCGATTGAATCTTTATAACTAGTCTTTAACAGATATAACGAGGATCTGATATAACCGTTATAGGTTAGGACTTGGATAGCTCTTTAGTTGGAACTTTGCGTTATATAGGGCTGAAATGGTCGTCTATCACACCGAACCGAGCAACGTAAATCGATGATGTAATTGTACTTTTTAAAGTGAACACACCACAGTAAATGAGCAGACCATCAGAGCTACGACATAATCTGTACATTATTTTTTGACTGACCAAGTAATTGGGAATGGAATAGAAGATATTTAGAGAGAAATAGATAACAATAAGAGATTACGTATTAAAACGTAAGCAAAAATATTTATAACAATTTCAAATGTAGTTAAGCTCTTTCATTCCATACCCAACAGGGCATAATGATTGTTATTTTTTAAAGCGTGAATAATTCATCTGGAGATTCTAAATTCAGTTGTGTCAAAATGTTTCAAATATACGGCTACATCTGCGTCTTTACTCGTTAATTAGACTTCTCAAAATTGATAATTACTAGAGATGCGCCGAGTAACACTTTTGCCGAGTAACGAGTACCGAGTTTTACTCGGTTCAATTTTTTTTCAACCGAGTACTCGGCCGAGTAACTCGGTTTTATCAAATTCCCATTTCGCGCGTGTAAGCAAGTAGAAACAGGTTCGCGGTGTCCGTCAGAATGGCGGGTCACTACTCATTGATGTGCTCATTTAACGTTGATGTAGATTTAGAAAATTGCTACCTATTTGCTACCTAACATTAAATATTTGCTACCTCCGTATTTTTCAAAATAAATCACTTTTAAAGGTGACCGGCCATACTGACGTCAGCTTGGCGGGTCACTCATCCCGTATGTAGGAACTTCTGAGAATTATCGAAATGTTTTTTCACTATTAATTGCTACCTAATTGCTACCTAAAAACCTAGCAGTCTGGATTCCGTAGCCTTTAAGGATAAATAGTTATTAACAAAAACAGTTTACGAAACCTTAAACGCCTACTAAATCAAAATTGCAAATGATGCGTAGATATTTACGTTGTATTATTATTACGTATAAGCGCTAAATGACAAGAATACATACTAAAACACGTACAGTCCTACAATAATCTTTTGGCGCGTGGATGACGTGTTGGTGACAGAGACAGTGCCTTACAGTTTGCCTTACTTGTAAGACGCTGTCTCTGTCACGCTCACGTCAGCCATGCGCCAAAATATCCTTGTAGGACAATAAACGTTAAATAATACTTGCACTGACATGAAAATCGAGCTTTAGATAAAGAAACACCTGTATATTTGTTAAATTTTTGTTTTTCAAGATTTTGCGTTTATGTTTTGCAATTTTGATTTAGTAAGCGTTCAAGGTTTCGTAAACTGTTTTTGTTAATAACTATTTATCCTTAAAAGCTATGGAATCCAGACTGCTAGGTTTTTAGGTAGCAATTAGGTAGCAATTAATAGTGAAAAAACATTTCGATAATTCTCAAAAGTTTCTACATACGGGATGAGTGACCCGCCAAGCTGACGTCAGAATGGCCGGTCACCTTTAAAAGTGATTTATTTTGAAAAATACGGAGGTAGCAAATATTTAATGTTAGGTAGCAAATAGGTAGCAATTTTCTAAATCTACATCAACGTTAAATGAGTACATTAATGAGTAGTGACCCGCCATTCTCACGGACACGGTTCGCGCTGGTCGTGAGGCCGCCGGCCGGCTGTTACCAGAACGTGCAGAGAGCCTTGTGTTCCTGCATCAAACGTACCTTCATTAAGTTTATATGTTCTCTTTATTTTGTCTCACTAACTAATTCATTAGTATAATTTTGATTTTATTAATTGAGATTGACAAAGATTTCCTAAATTAGTAATAAATACTTTTTGATTAACACTGTTGTTTTAAATAGCTACCTAAATATATTGTTTTTCTTAAACAAAGTATACTCGGCAACTCGGCATTCAAAAACCGAGTTATTCGGCCGAGTACGAGTATCAAAAAACCCGCCGAGTACGCCGAGTACCGAGTATCAACCGAGTACTCGGCCCATCTCTAATAATTACTCTTAATTTCATGTCACAAATTCATGTAATTTTATTTGAAATAGAAACCTGTTACTTAGGTTTTATTCAGTGGATGGTCTCAATAAAAGTCGTAGTTCACTCTAAATAAATTTATGTCAGATATATTTATGTTTGGTTACGTCGAATGTTTATGGGCAGTGTGGCCACTTACTTCCATATAATAAAAAGGGCTCTTAAACAGTTTTATAATAATATAGATTTTGTCCAGGTTTACGACCCTTTTATCATAAAAAGGAGTTATGTGGTGATATCGTCAGTTTATGGGACACTTTTTCACCGAGCAAATAGTCCATTCGTTTGTTCACATCAACCCTTTCTCATACTTTACAGAGTGCCCTACTTATTGTTCAGTTAATATTTCATGAATTATTTGAAACCTTTACGACTTAAGATGTCTTGAATATGATATATGTTTTATCATTAGTATTCCTTAAAAATTCATGAAATTTTACTTCAGCTTTCGAAAGTCACATTATGCAATCGTTTAAAAATCGCTATGATGGGTTTCCTCGAAGGAAAATCGACAAAACGGTCAACATTATGGATAAATGAGGTGTGCAAGTTTTCTCACGGTGTTTGTGTTTACCGTAGTAAGAGATAATCAAATTCTAATGCATACAAAGTTTTTGAAAATTAGTGGTGTGTGCAGGATTCGATTCAAAGTCGGTCTTTTCGGGAGTCCACCATTCAAAACTTTGTCATCACTGCTTACACTTGAAACATCACTAACATTTTTATAAGTAGATATATTAATTTTCGAATGGCTACTACCTCGATATAAATGTAAATTTAAAATCTTAATCACCAAATATTCAATTTAGGCTAAAAATGTCTTACATTTTTTGGAAAACTCACCAAACTGCTATACCGATTTCTACCAAACATACGTAGGTACTATTGCAAGTTAATAGGAAATTTCGAAAAAAATCACTCGAATTGGTTCATTAATTTTAACAGACAGACATACATACCTACCACACATAACATACACAGACAGGTCAAACTTATTAAATCCTTCTAGGCCAGTTGAACTAATGACCTGAAGCAGACAACGGGAAGTTGCTGGATTCAGAGCTTACAGAACCGATCAGAATAACGTCAATCTAGTGAGGCTAATGCTCAGCTCTGGACTTCGAAAGGCTGATAGATGTGTACAAACTCATGTCCAGTTTAATCAGTCAGTTACAAATCTTTCGTCATAAGAATACAACATGAGT
The DNA here is from genome assembly GCA_905404135.1 of Hesperia comma. Lineage (NCBI taxonomy): Eukaryota > Metazoa > Arthropoda > Insecta > Lepidoptera > Hesperiidae > Hesperia > Hesperia comma. Next base: position 1,345,913 of record FR990031.1, read on the forward strand.
TTTTTTTATTAACAAAGGTTGCCTTTAATTCTCCCTTTAATTCAGGCTTTACTTATATTTTTGTATTTTCAATTTCAATAAAACCAATAAATATTTTTGTCACTTACTGATAGTTCAGATATTTCAAGTCTTACAAATATGCTTCATGAAAAAAACTCTAAAGGTACTTACTTACTTTGTAAGGATTGACACATCAACAGAGTCTCTCAAAAATACTTCACGGTATAATTTTTATTGGAATTCGATATTGCAGCCGTGGAAATTCCAATATTATAGGAAAATGTTGCATTCTGAGAAATGGAATACAACATAGAGTGACATTCTGGTAGTAATGCAGTATGAAAATTTTTCCTTCGCCTGGTTTGCTGATATCGTTGTAGAATCTTCTGTGATAAGTTTTAACGTATTTTGGTTACAACGAAAATAAATAATATACCTAATTATAGTACACTTATTGGTATAATACGAAGGCCTTAAAAGGCCTTACTTCTTAAAAACCTTTCTTCTCGATTTCGGTAAGGCGTTGGTGATACTTTAAAGTATTATTAATCGTTATGGATACTCACGGTCTTTGTTTTTCATATTTTATTGCCGATATTTTGACCCGGTTACATGAATTATGATCACGGCAAGACTTTTTTATGGAATTGAGGTAGCAAACGAGCATGCAGCACGAGTATTCAGCGGCCAAAAATTCGACGGCATATCTTTGCCAAAATCCATTTTTCATTACCTTGATGTTGCAATGTTGCAATACTGTTGTATGTGCTGTTATTTTTTGGTTAAAACTTATAACATTTTATGATAATTTTACTGTTCCTTGTCCATTACATAGCTGGAAATTAATGGATAATGTTTGTATATAATTATAGTATTACTTAACCCTGCATGCTCCGGTGTAATAGACGTCCAACAAAAAACAAAACCGAACTTGGCAAGTTGGAAACACCGCCAAAGTATTCCGAACAAGCGGAACGGTTGCGGGTGCCTACCAAAATTTCTTATTACTACTTAAAAAGTTTTGATGGGTTTTTCGACGGCTGTACGCGAGTTCGTTAAATGAACAGATAAAATAACATTTTGACAACAAACTGTTTTTGCTAAATCCCTATCGGAGTTTACTGACAGTTAAATTAAACTATTTATTATTTTTATTGGCACCAAATGGATCCATCGAAAACGGTAACCGAGGGAAGTCGAAGTCCTAAAGAAAAACACAGCATTTTTTAGCTTGTCCCTTCCCCTAAAAACGGCCCTTTTTCGTAGTAACAGATGGACGTATCGAATTTAACTAATTGCTAAGCTAAAATAGTTCCGAGGTTTTCATGATTTTGATAACGTTCCCGCAATCAAAACATACGACTTCCATTACTTTTGATGCTAACGCAAGGAAAAAGTATCATACTTTTCCTAAGACGTGTATATTTATTGGGGCAAGGAATAACTATTTTTTAATCCATACAGGACTTTGAAAATGACAGAAAAATTGCGAATCTTGCTGAGTAGGAACTTTTTGGCCAAACTTTGCTAGTTAACGCAGCAAAGCATAAAGCATGACTGTGTACCTTCAAAATAAAATTCTTAAAACCGTACGTATGTAAAATGTTGAAAAAATTTTTATACTTTCTTCTTCTGTCTTTCTTTTCTCTCTCTCTCTTAAATGTTGTAATATTTTATTATAAGTTTCATTATTTTTCCCTACATTCTTTCTTCTTCCTTCATTAATTCTTCCGTCTTTTCCTTACTCTTTCCGTCTTTAAAACTCCTTTCAGCCCTTATCAGTCCCTGAAGTAAAACAAAATTTGGAACGCCACCCGAATCAAAACAACTCCGCTAAATATGTTTTAATGATTTAACTCAATCTGTCGAGCAACAGTTATTCATTTAACATGTTCACGTGAGCAGTGAGCAGCGAACGTGTTGAGTTGTCGTTAATTTGTTCGGGCAACACTCGGTAATGAGGTTTCGAACTGTAAACGAAAACTGTTTAACCCTGCGGTTGTTCTCGATTTATGATGTAGAATGCGCTTACATATCTCGGAATGCTTTAATCATTTGAGCTCAAAATAATTATACTTTACACGGATCTGATACGTTTGTGCAATGTGTTAGGAATAAAGTTTTTAGAAGTAAGGAGTGTCGTGATTGTATCTCTGTTGTAAGTCGTACGCTGCTTTATGATGTTCAATGTTTGTTTTACTGTTGAAAACATTTGGTTAAAATGTATTTAATTTTAACTAGTTAAAATTAGTTTTTATTAGTTGTTCAAAAAGTTTTTATGCATTCATAGCGCCGCTCTGGGATTCCCTATTTGTTGTTTGTTGATTAGCCAATTTATTTGTCCACTTAGTCATGGTAACTTTTTGAAACTGATTTCACTGATAAGTTGTAGAAAAGTGAGGTAACAATTAGTGTTAATATTATTTCAAAATAATAATTCGTACATCCATTTTAGGTGACAACTTTAGTTCTACGTACCTACTACGGTAACTACAAATCGAATTATAAGTTCTATAATACCTATGTAAATTAATGTGAAGGGCTCACTAATTGTTCAAGGTACTACTAAGCAGTCAAAGATAGGTATAGCTTCTTGTTCTGCGTTCGCGTCCCATATGGAATTCGTTTCAATTGTATCCCACGCAACTACCAGCTTTCCTTCCTTATGATTAAGGTTATTATCATTTGACGGGGAGAATTAAAAAAGCCGTAAGTAAATTTTGTTTACAAGCTAAATTGGACTGTGAGCACTGCTAATAAGATTCTTTTTAGCGGGGAGTGGTAATTCTTTATTCCCGGTGCCGTTGGATCCAATCGTTCCAATCCCGGCGGTTCCTGCCAAGGCACGCGCGGCTCTCCGACGGTTGTTGTGGCTGGAGCCGCTAACGATCCACTTGCGTAAGGGTACTCACCATTGATTACATGATCACGTCCCGTTTAGGTAGGTGAGATAGGAACGCGAATACGAGTAGAATATACAATAAGGCTATATGTAGATACATCAATTAGGAACAGTACTAGTATTTACAAAAATATTGCTGCCGCTAATAATACTACAAATAATAGACAATAGACGGTCTTATCGCTTAGAGTGATCTATTCAAAATAAATAACGCTTCACACTACGCGTTATTATTCAAAATAACCCAAATCTTATTCATTTTAACATAAAATAGTCAAGAAAGTCAAGTTGTACATAATGAAAAGAAAAGTAAATAAAAAGAAATAATAGAGAAACGAAAAATAATCCACCGTCAGTGATTACAAGAGAGAAATACCTAATACATTATGGAAGATGGTCAGTGTGAAACAAGATAATGGTGGAGAATTTACAACGGAAAAACCTAAAATAATAGAACACAGCACATGTAACGTTATTTTCTGCTTCTTGAAAAGCGTTATGATTATGCGTTATTATTACTCTACGGCAACACCTGAATTTTAATACATTGATATGATTAACTGAGAAGTTAGACTTGTCAAAATTATCAATTACGCTTATTTTCTAGTTAAGCAACATGTTAGCATTGTTAGCAGTTTAAGGTCAATAAAGCTTAGGAAATAGGTTTCACATACATTCTTAACAAATCTAAATAAGATTGATTAACAATTCTAATTTTTTCTTCATTCAGCTCATTAGTTCGTTAATTAACGCGTTAAGACGCAGGTATAGCCTAAGGATTAGAGATAGTTCGTTGATGGCCATACATATAATTATATCATTTTCAAGATTCGCTGCGAATATTCGCTTCTTCTAGGAACGGTTTCTGTATTTCGACGCGAATCAAAGGATTTCTCGTCCATATTCTTACGAAAATAATCGCAGCTTCACAACAATTAAATAATGAGAGATAGTATATGAAAACGGCTGTTCGTGGTTGTTCTTGTGAATGAACGTACGGTGACAAAGCGCGAGGCCGCACCACGGTTTTTTCCCGCGGCGGTAACCGCGTACCTAACCGCGCAATTCGCATACATTATCAGAAACCGCAAGTGCGGCCGCTTGTATTGCTTTCCTTGAGTTATAAAATTTACGCGGTAAGAAACCGAGGCGGTTTAGCCGTAGTGCGGCCTCGGCCAAAGTAACCCGAATATTCGATCGCGTATCTCAACGTGGCATGAGATCCCAAATGACAAACGATTTAATACAGAGTAGTTAACTACCGTGTGTTGTAATTTGAAATTAATATTTGCAATTATAATGCCGGGTGTTCAGTCAGATCATTTAGGAATAAATTTGGTCGTGCTGTTCAACTATTTATGGCAAATTAATCCACGATAACGATGAATCATTTGCATTGATTTAATTAACTATTGATATACACATATGCCTCTAAAATATAGTTGCCTGATGTTTACAACTAATCCGTCGTCATTTTGCTTGTGAAATCAATATTTCTGTCGTCTAGTTTTAAAACCCGCTAAAACACTTTTAACAAAACGTCACCAAAGCAACTAAAAATAGATGTATACTTCATATATTACTTCTAATTTATACAAAACTAACCATTTTTATGCCTTATTAGACGTTTACAAATACTTAAAACACTGAATTATAATTCGGAACAACTTTAATGATGAAAAAATAACATGATTTATTTTAGTGGGCATTGGTGTAAACTTTTGGTTTTGGCGGGTTTTGAAACTAGACGACAGTTTAAGGACGATCTGCTTAAAGGCCTGCATTTTACAACTCGCTCCGAGAGATGGTGTAATTAAAATTGTAGCTTAACGAAGAAGAATAAGTTGAAGAAACATTTTGTTCGGTTATTTATACTTCGGGAACGTTGGTTTTAGATAATTTTTCTTGCTTGAATTGGTCAGGAGACAATAATTGCATTTGAAATTCTTTTCGTCAATCTGCAACGTACCATCGTCACAGATGGGATACAATAAAAACGAATTACAAAAATGCGAACGTAGTTGGAACAAAGTTATATTGCTGCACTTTAACTCTGATACTTAAATATGCCTGACAGCTGGCACCTTTTACCTGCAACTAATAAAACTTGTTGACCAATATTAAGATAAGTGGTCAGAGCCTAGAGATCAACCGGGAATGTAGCATCACCCGACACGGTTCTTAGTATGTACCATTTCTATTGTCATAATATTTGCTTTAACGGCAGTTGTGTTCCGGGCAGAAAGGTGTAGAGCCGGTTACACTTTTAGAGGGGACCCTCTCAATCCTTAAAGGTAGCTACGCATCTGACGAGAACGAGAAAGACTTGCTAATTGAGTCCATTTTATGAAATTCAGGTAACAAACGAATACGCAGCTCCAAATAAGCTCCAAAAATCTTATACTTTTTATTTTCTAGCTTCCATGAATACCGTACGAAATGCATCTGCATTACATTTTAATATCATTAGGCAGTCTAGTAATACCGTCAGCGGGTTATGAACCTCAAGTACCTATTATGTGTAATGAGTGCATGCACTTACATTCTGATTACGTTAAAACTCCCTATCCAGCGAGTGACCTAAAAACTCCGTACGTACGTCAAACTTTATTCGTACGCTCGGTCGTAAGGGTTCTCTTTCAACAACTTTCAAAAAAGAGTTGCTTTCCTACTTCTAGCGTGTTCTGAAAGAAAAAACTTTCGTCTATTGTATGGTGCTCCTGAATTATTTCTGCCAATAAACTAACTTTGTGATTGCGTCTGCTTTGTTTACCAGCTACTTAATAACACCGACTGTGTAGTGACAGTCTATTGGTTCGGATGTTCTTTACCAAAAGACTAGGGCATAAACAGAAGAAAGAGTGAAAGATCATCCCAACTTAGATAAAGCTTACCACCCAAAGCTAGTTTATTAATGTTCACTTCTTCAACAATCCGCACTCAGTTATGCAGACAGACACACAGATACATAGACACATAAATAAACATTAAACAGATTCATAGACACACAATACAGACACAGACCAACAAGTCAAACTTATAACACTTATCTTTTTATGACGAGGTTTAAAATAACTCAAGAATTAGTTATTAACTGGACTAATTAATACTAACAATGAACAAAACTATCACTGATCATCCTTACCCCATCAATAACATTCTATACTAATTAGACAAATCTCAACATTCAGGTTAGAGCATTGTTCTACATGGCTTACAGTCGTCAAGGACGGCAGTGAAAGAGAGACGTTTCATTACATGCACGTTTGCTATCCTATTGGTTCATCAAAAAATATTTTGACAGACACACACTAGTCTGGTTGTCCTCGAGCCATCAGCGCTTCGTAATAAATACGGCTCATTCGTTAGTAGACCTGGTAACCTGGTATAATTTACATTTAGAGCGCAAATAGGTACCTACCCTCGACGGCAAGCATCGCATATGGCACTAATTTTCATGTTTATTAGACTGTAAAGGCATTGCACAGCGCGTGAAATGGGAAATATCGTACGAATTTCTGTTAATCATTGACATACTCCGATAGGAAGTCAAATAGAAATTGCATGGTAATGTGGACTGACCACAAATGCATTCGATCCGTGTTGTGACACATCGCAAGGTAGAATTAAAACATGGTAACAGGCGATTTGATAATAAGAAATCAAATGATTTACGAATAAAAGCAACTACATTACAGCCCTTGTAAAACCTGACAAAATTATTGGATTTTTTGGTTAGCGGTTTGTATTTTTTATTTTCAAGTTATTTTATTAAATCTGAAGCTAGGTAATATAATTTACCCACCCTCGCTTCGCTTCGAAGCTTATTCTTTACGTTATCAAAAAGTTATATGGTGTAAAGGATGAATATACTGTGCGTAAAATGAAGGCGTTTTAAATAAATAAGGATTAATACGTACCTACCCGTCTAAATAACTTTCCAATTGCCGCAACAACCGTGGCTATTTATTTATAAGTTAGAATGGATATCCAGCCGTAAATGAATAGTATGGCATCGCGGATTTATTGAAGACCTAGAAAAAGGGAATATTTCACCGATAAATAATTTTGTTACATCTCGATGAATTAGGCAGCGTTTTTGCTGAAATCTCCCAGGCGGCCTAAATTTTTCCAACATTCTCATCAATTATCGCTATATTTCAATCTGTTTATACAAAGCCTTAATACATTATTATACCCAAACCTTCCTTTTTTTATGGAATTAAGATAGCAAACGAGCATGCAGTACCACCCTTCCCCTGCCGCCCATAACAGCTGTGACCGACCTAGAACTAGACTCAAAGGGACTAGGATGGTTAGTCCAGTTAGTAGATGGTGTTAGAATATTAGTTGGTTAGTTTGTTAATAAGTGCGAGGACAGGGTATGTTAGTGATAATTAGTCCTGTTAGTTAATGTTAGTAATAGTCCAGTTAGTTATTGTTAGTATGAGTCTTGTTCCAATTCGGTCACAGATGCGTTGCTACCCCTGAGGTCTGAGATGGTCGCCTCTAAAAAAGTGAAACCGGCTCCACAAACCTTCCTATCCGGAACACAATTGCTCTTAAAAACAATTATTATGACGGTAGGAATGGTACTGAGTACCTTGGCGGGCGGTGGTACTACCCCGGGCGAACTCTAGGCTCTACCACCTATTGGTGAAAGCCGCCTGAAATTCTGTTCGATAGATTTAGAGAAACGATCACATACTCTTTGGGAGTTGTATAATATGTATAGATTCAGAATTTATGTACCTATAGATAAACAAAAGGCCATGTGGTAGATCTACATGGCGTAACAAGTAACAACGCTTAACACAGATCCATGGATTTTGATGTTATTAATGTTGCTTTAAATTGCCTCCGTCTGCGGAAGCAAATTCAAATACGCTTTAACGTCAAAACTGAGTCGGAAAACTTTTTGTAACAACTTACCTATTGCACGCCAAAAGGAATGCTTAAAAACAACGTAAAATAGCTAAAAATTATGGTTTTTAAAAGGACAAAATATGACGAAATAATGGCATGTGTGAATTCAATACGTCGGTCTACCCAAATTCTGCAGTATTACCGTACAAATTTACCATTTTTGACCAACATTGGTCGGTACGTCGAGTAAATAATACGAATATGGCGTTGGTAATTCATTTCAACACAGAAATTGCATCTACTTTGCACTTTCAAACATCGCCTACAATAAAATAAGTCATTTAAGGTACCTATTATAATTATAGTGTAGTAGTAAGTACTTATCTAAGTAATTTATTTCAGAGCTGGGTGCCGTTAAAGACACGTAAAAAATAAAATTTACACAATAAAATTTAACATTAAGAAAAGTACTGGACACTTTGTTATATATAATTAGTTTAGTAAAATTATTATAAAAACAAAAAACTCGACTGCTTACAAAATAACTCAAAAGAAAAAAACAAGTGTCACAATATCAACATAAAATATATACTTCATGCTGCCGCATGCGGTGACAAACGTAGTACTTGTGATAAATATTTTTTTACCCGTAGGTAACAGTATTGTTTGTCCCCGCCTGCAGCACCATGAAGTATTTTATGTTGATATTGTGACACTTGTTTTTTTCTTTTGAGTTCTTTTGTAAGCAGTCGGGTTTTTTGTTTTTATAATAATATTTTTATTTCAGACTTTTTAGTGTTTTCACCGAAAAATTCTATTTTTTATTCAACGATACCTCATATGTCGAAATCCGTTCAACCGTTTGGGCTGTGGGGCGGTCCAAATAATCAAAATGGACATACATACATACATACACTCGAAAAACATAACCCTCCTTCTGACGCAGTCGGGTAAAAACAAGCCATCTCGGTGGGATATTCGGCTTTTATACTTAAGTAAAAACTTACGCGTGCTTACAGTCCAATTCAGTTTGTAAGCAAAACTTCACTTCACACACTCATGGGTTACTTTTTTTCAAAAATAAATCCCTTAACTGTTGAAATAGGGGAAGAAAATTTGCTTGTAATCTAAACTGCTAGATCGATCCCGAAGAATTTTTTCAGGAAAATAGTTAACGACGCAAGGTCAAATAATAGGCTACCTATTTTTTCAGAAATACAAAAACCGTACACTATAAAGGACGAAAATGAAAAAGCTAAACCGCTTTACCAGTTGTAATGAATTTTACATGAATGTTATTTGGGGAGAGTAGGGGAGCCCCAAGGGGGTTATTATTAACTCGCACGCACATTTGAATATCGAGTAATCAAATTAAAATCATACATGTAGAATTCGAAATCACTTTCAACGCTCCTGAGACAATAATTATCTTAATCAATCTCAGTAATTATACGCATTCAACATTCGTAATAACATGTTAGCAATATCGGCAAACCACAAACTGGGGAATGCTGTGGTCTGAATTATAGCCTGCAGTCCTATCGCACGGCACGGTTATTGAGATACATTGCTTTTAGACGACTGATAATACATTCTGTTTGAACTTAATGCCTTACAAATAAACGCTGTATAAAGTTATTCCATGTTTAAAATTATTTGTCCCTGTCATCAGGGGCGTGCGGTCATTGTAGGCATAAATGCAGTGCATTACTTGCCATTTACGATATTTTAATATAACGTTTGTACGTTTTAGATGACTTTAATTAACAGTAAATAAATGAATATACAAAATATAATAACTTAAAAACTCCTAATATTTTATAAATAACACCTATTTGTAAACACAAACGCCTGCCGTTTGATGATAGCAACAACTAATTTATTATGTATTATCTATGAACACCGCCGGCCTGCCACCGCGGTCGGCAGGAGATTTGTTTGCATGTGTGTAGTAATTTTGGTGTCCGTACACAGTTCGCAAACGCACACATTCATATAATATCTATAGCAAGGCATGCAGCAGGCTTTCGAACCGAGTGTGAACCGAACAGTGCCGAACACGTCCTCGGAAGTAATCGGACATTTTCGTGCTTATAATCTGAGGAAATCAGGTATGCACATTACGCATTTTTGTTTAGTAGGGTTATATTTCGCGCCAGCCATGTTTATTTTATTACTTTTCATGTGACGAGCTTACGTATTACATAATTGTTTGCGAATTGCGAGTTATTAATATAGTTTTCATATAAGATTTTTTCATTTTAACATTTGAAAGTGCGTACATTTAATAGTTTATTACTGAGTTACTATAATAATTGTAGTGATTTGCTTTTACTAGTGCTAGTCTGTTGAATTTTTTAAAATGTTGGATTGTGAAGTTTGTGTGGATAATGTGTGTTTACTAAAACTTAAAAATAACAAGTTCTCACTATTGTCATTCAGTGAAAAGAATCAAATTGTGTCTAAAGGTAGGTGTGTACCCGAGTTACAAAATTTAAACCAGCAAAAAGGGAATGTAACTCGAAAGTTTCATGTCAAAAGTTATGAAACGTATAACTGGCTGTGTAGTTGTGTACACACGACTAAATTATATTGTTTTCCTTGCATATTGTTTAGTAATTCTAGTACAGTGTGGACTGATTCAGGATATTCAGATTTAAATAAATAATTGCATTAATTTACATCGGGATTTTTAGTAATCTCAAGTAACCAGAACCTTGAATATGTGAAAATTGAAGCTGACTAGGTGAGTAATTATAATATTTTAGCTTATTATTTTATTTATCAGAATTTCTTCCGCTGCGACGATCGATCGCTGTTTTGTCTGCGTTGCCGTAGAAGATGTACATGAATAGTATTACATAAACTTCTTCTATTGGAACGGTTTCCGACTTAGAGATCCTTAGCGTGGCTGTGCCTATGCCTAAAATCTATAAAAGAAAATGTTTTTGTGACCGAGTACTTCGCCGCATACCCTGTGTCATAATCCTGTGCACGCCACTGCCTGTCATATGATTCTCTGAAGTCAAAGGTAAGAAAAAGACAAAAAAAATTAAACACTGAATAACTTTATACAGCGTTTATTAGTAAGACAATTATTGTATTAGAGGCGCTGATAATCATTCTAAACTTAACTCATCGCGGATTGTACACATTTCAGTATGATACCTACGTATTTTGTACGCCGATATTTCAACGCTCATAATTAATTATTGCACATTTGCTAATTTTAATTGGAGTCAGTGCAGTCTCCGTACAATATGGCATTAAAAATAATTTACTTAGAGTAGGTACCAAATAAAGTAGCAATAGTAATTTAAGGAACACAGTGCGTTCCTTTGTTTCCCATGATTATACCACATAATACACTTCTATTTTTTACCAGAATCAGAATCCACCATATTTACTGGTGTAACTACCTTTACCTACCTACCTAAAAACATATTGGGTATGTCGTATAATTATCCCTAAAAAAACAAACAAATATTGGTCACCAAAAAAAAGCAATCCATTTTATTCATAACTTAAGTACGCGTAGGTATCATAGTATTCATTCGGTACTATTTATATATATTCACTAGCGGACCGCCCGCGGTTTCACCCGCGTGGATCCCGTTCTCGTGGGAATATATGCATGTATTATACATAAAAACCTTCCTCTTGAATCACTCTACCTATTACAAAAAACCGCATCAAAATCCGTTGCGTAATTTTAAAGATTTAAGCATACAGACAAACAGACGGACAAAAATAGCGACTTTGTTTTATACTATGTAGTGATTATGGTTTCATTCATTATCCTAACCTACGCGCACCTTAATAAATCTTTCGGGAAATCCCCAGTGATGAGACAAAAACAAACAAAATCTCCTTCGCCCACGGGGAACTTCATACCTATTTTTGTATCACGGGGAAAAGTTTTCTAGACCTTAAATCACGATATAGGTAATTGTAGAAATAAATTGGACAACCATTTGTTAGTAGACTAGGGATGTAGTTGTAGCCATCACGATCACCAGTTCTAACACCCATGGATTGCTTTGTAACTTGGTGTGAATGTAAGTAACGCAGTGTAAAGTTAAGTTAGGTACCCCCACTTTGAAATAATTTGTCCCTGTCTTGTCATTTTCTGGAATCAAAGGTTTGATAAAAAAGACAAACAAACTTGGAGTAACTTTACACCACGTTTATAAGCAGGGCAGTTTTGTATGTAGACACAGTAGGTACATGTTCTTGTTGAAAACAATAATTAACTTTAAAAGTTACTTGGAAGATTCGGGGCGGTTGCAAATATAGTTATGATTACCTAAATAAGTAAATACCTATTTAATTTAATTTGTGGAACTGAAAATAATGTTGTAAGTACCTAATTCATTCTAAGGCGGTGTCCGACGTGAGCGACGAATACGACGCAACGCGACGTTGCGATCGTGACGTAAGCGATGAAATCAACGGTAAGTATCCCCTTGTGTCCTGTGTGACCGTCTGCGACGACACGAGACGTTGTCATTGTCGGGTGTAGCATCGCTTCGTGTTGCGTAGCGTCGCGTCGTATTCGTCGCTCACGTAGGACACCCCGTAACTTTATAAACATAAAATTAAGTAGGTACATATATTATCTATTTATTATTATTACAATAACAGTAGAGTAATTCAATTATATCTTACGATACTTAAACTAAAATCTTCATATAATTAAGTCATTGTATCCACCTTTTCTTTGGCCCACACATCACATGCCCATCACGACATTCGGCTTCCAATCGACATTTCTGTTAATTGGGCCCCTTTCATACTTTAAAAAACATTACACACAATACCTAGGTATCATGATTTTATTCCAATGAATTACTGTGACTCAAATAGGGACTAGGATAGTAATTAATCCAATTGGTTTTTTACTTAGTAAGTAATTAAAAAGACTTGGGCAGGTGCTGTCAGTGACATTAATTTGTCTTATTCGTTGTTGCTAGTAATTGCTAGTCCAATAAGAATCAGGAATTGTTAGTCCTTCTAACCAGGTCACAGATGCGTTGTTTCTTGAGGACTGAGATGTTCGCCTCTAAATAGTGTAAGCGATTCCAACCTTTCCTTCCGGAACACAACGTTTTAACAATTATTACACTGTAGAAACGTTGCTAAGCACCGTGGCGAGCGGCAAACTTGAATCCTCATTATACAGTCACAAACTCGACTACACCGTTATCATTTGATAGGAAAATTACCGCAATAAAATCTTAAAAGTTAATCAAATTTGAACCCTATCAAAATGTAATCATTGCTCTATTTTAAGCCCATATAAACCCATGAAGCTTAAACCCGATACATAACCAGCACGTGACACGGGTAGCGAGCCAAATGACTCTCATTATCTATCTAATCCACCTAAAATATCCCTTTTTGGATAATGTTATTCCAGTAATATCCGGATAATACCAGTTTTAGTTTTAGTAACACTTCAAACGTTACGCGGCGTTGTTTGATGGAAAATTGATATTTTATTAACCGACCTCAAAAAAGGACGTATTCAGTTTGACCTGTATAATATGTATGTATGTATTTATGTATGTGTATTTGTGCGCGAATATCTCGCGTTTGGTTGACCGATTTTGATACGGTTTTCAGCATAGTATTTGTCAGACTTAGGAAAAGGATTTAGGTATATTAACCGCGTATAACTGAATAGATTTTTACTTTTCGGCGTTAAAGTCGGTTCTATTTTGTTAAAAGTTATTTATTTCTGTAAATTACCGACAGCAAAACAATGTGTAACAGTACACATCTTTACTAAAATACTAAGGAGCATGATTAGTAGTGGAAGTGGTATGATGAGGTGTCATGATTGTATAATTGTGAGGTGTGATGAGGAAAGGAAAGGCGAGGAGAGTTGTAAAACAAGGGGGAGATTTCAAGTATTTCTGGCTGCCGAACATTATATCTTGGAAAATATACAGATGATTTCTAAAAAACAATGAAAGAGGGCTTAATTAGGGCTGTAGTGCGTCGGCAATGTTCGCGGACGCCCGCGTGGACGACTTCTACGCGATCGTTCGCAAACGTGCCGCATCCATGATGAACAGGCTTGTGAGCAGCACCAACGCTATCCTCGGCATATTTGCGTACAGATTGGACGGTCCTCTCTGGAGATGCTGGAATGGTGTACACACTGTTGTTCGTCGGCAGTAGCTCACTTAGTTGTAAGTTTAGATTAGTTTTAGTGTTTAAGGTATTAATTTAAGTACTAACATAGGTTTAAGTTGCAATTGTTTACTAACATTTTATGGACAATTTATAGTCTGAAATAAAAGTATATTATTATTAATATAATCAATATTGTTATTGAATAAAATGGTTTGGGGTAAAAGGGAAGATATTTAGGTTTCCCGAAACGGAACGAATGTGTTCACTATTAGTAATTTATTTCTATTAATATTTTATCAAGTGTTGTTTGGTCTATTATACCAACTTCGCTTATTCTCGCAACATATTGAGTATGAACTCCATTTCAAAGTTTTAGATTTGATGAAAAATTAACAAACGCAATGGTCGCCCCTACAATTTTCGAAAGTTCTCCACGATTTCTCGGGGATGTCATCATCAGATCCTGGTTTCCTTATCATGGTAGGTACCTACCTGTAAATCAGTAACTGAAGAGTTATAATATGAGAGTGTATTGATTGATGACCTTTGTGTAAAACTATCTACTTACTTACTTACTTACTTACTTACTCCGTTGGCGCAGGGACCCAAAGTGGGTCTTGGCCTCCGACACGAGAGCTCACTATTTCCCGCGGTCCTGTGTGGCTTCTTGCCAGTTATCGGCACGGATCTCGCGCATGTCTGCCTCCACTCTATCCAAAAAAAATATCAAAACTATCTACTAAGATGATATAAATAAATAAATAAATAACGCTTCACACTCAAAGCCCCACACTAGGATTCCCTGTGTCGTGGGTGCCTTGGACAACACACAAGACAAGGACACACGCCCAGACCGAGAACGGAAATTTAAACTCATCATTCAAATTGCCGTCTCGCTGGGAATCGAACCCAGGACCCTCGGAACAGCAATCGGCGTGTTAACCATTGCGCCATTCGGGTCGTCAAACGTCATATGGGGCTTATTTCTTTCACATAACGATTCCACGCATCCCAATACCACATTTTGATTAGCTTACTTCACCATGATGCTTCAGTGCACAGTTCTGTTCTAACATTACTGATATAATGTTGAATATTTTTACTTCCTACTATAGACGGCTTGAAGTGTCCTCTGGGACACGGAACCACTTATCGACGTTGTTTATCTTCAATTTCACACGCGAACGTCACGCGAGCGATTACGCTCACAACGTCGACAATAGCTCTCTGATGTTGCCACAATTCGTAACAAACATGAAACGACTCCTCAGAGGCATGTACATTATGCTTTATGGCATGATATTATCTTTTTATACCTGACTACGTGATGCGGAAGAGTGTAATGTGTGTAGCGGTCTATATGCAGGCTTCTTAATTTTATGTATGTTATGGCAATTTCTTTCAAAGTTAAAAGACGATGAAAGACCATTTCCTGATGGTAAATATCGTCGACTTTGGACATCCCAATGCATCAGCAATGCGTTACAGGCCGAAAAAGATGGGCTTGGAATTAATTTGGCGTCGAGTGATAAAAAGGCAAAGTCGAGTGATAAAAACCTTGTTTGAAAAGGAAATTCCTAGGCAATGAAACAGAAAAAGATATTAAAGGATGCAAAACCAACAAGAGTTGCGACGGCCATCTATTTTGAGTTTCAATAGGTATAGCCTTTTGCTTACGGAACGATTCACTCGTTAGTCTTGTAAAGTAAATATTTATTTTAGTTTATTTACGTTTATGTAACCATAAACGAAGCCTATCAGCTTATTAAATAAGTTTAAATGGATAAGTTTGACGTTATTGCGTAAAATTTCGCTTAGATCTACAATACGCAGTGCTGATTACTTGTCTTGAATATTAAATTAGTTGTTCAGGGTAATTAGAACTGATTTATTTAACCCTTACCGGGAATTGCTATTTTCATCAAAATAATTGGAATCGAAGAAGCGCTCATAGCCCGGCGGCTTGCGTCGATCCTAAGCGATCGACAAAGTTAAGCAACTGCGGGCGCGGTCGGTAGTCGCATGGTTGACCGCTAGTGGCAAATTTCTTGAGCGCTTCCGTGCTTCGGAGGGCACGTAAAGCCGTCGGTCCCGGTTGTTATCGATTGATAGCAGTCGTTAAGCCATGTCGGAGGCCTTCGGGCGGCTTGAAAACTTTCGACACTGGGTTGGCCACTAACCCCTCCACCAATCTGCATTGGAGCAGCGTGGTGGAGTATGCTCTAGGCTTCAGTAATGAGGAGAGACCCGTGCTCAGTAGTGGGCCATTAGTGGGTTGTAGCTTAGCTTTTTTAGCTTAATTGGAATCGCGGGTACAAGTGGACTCGCTGAGTAATATATAATTATGCGATTTTGTAATATAGGCCCAATTGACACTCAATTGACTTGTTGGTGTGTCAAAAGACGTGTAATGTAATATATGAATAATGTCTTGTTAATCAATATCTTCATAGTAGGTATATGTCTAAACATTATATTTTAGGTTAAAATTGTGACACAATTTTCTTAGTCTTCTTATTACATAAATAAAAATAAAAACCAATGAAATTTAAATATCATTACAGTAGGTACAGGATTTTACAGTATCTTCCTGTTAACAAAAATAGATTTTTAGATTACTGGAGAGTATAAAAAATATAATATACCTATTTCGTAAAATACACATTTTGTGGAAGGAACGTTCTACACAAGAATATTATTTGTACATGAAGCTTACATATAAAATTGCAGCAGCTGTCTTACTTAGTCTTTTGCAATTGTTTATGGAGAGCTTTTGGACCACTAAATAACGTCTTGGTCTAGGGTCAGACGAAGAGTCACTTGAATAATAAGGGGATTCATATAGGGGATTTTCAATGCTACTCGTGGTTTTCTCATCACAAGGTTCAAAATCACTCAAAGGTCTGAGTCATATTCATTTAATACTAATAATAATAACGCTACACACTCATAGCCCTCCACTAGGATTAGGTACCGGTTTCGTGGGTGCCATGGACAACACACATGACAAGAACACGGACACGCAAGTAACACGATGGGCCGACAGACTATTTAAAATAGTTATATACTTTGAATCGTGGGTCCAATTGGACCCATAATGTCTCGTGGTCGTTACCTTTAGGGCCTCCGCAGACTGACTGCAGCCACGGGCGGCTGTGGCCGACAGCCGCTTCGGCTGAATTCTGCTCACTGTCATTTTAGCTGTTGCGTTGCGATTTAATAAGATTAGTTTGACACGCAAAGCTATAACTGCGTGTGTTTTGTAAGTAAACGTTTTTTATTATTGTAGGGTTCAAATGGACTCAAAAATTCGGTTCAGGGTTAAATTACGAAAATATATTTGATTACACTGTTATTAAGTAACAATGAAGTTCATTTTTTTAGATAAATATCAGTAGTGTTACACCAGCATAATGCTGAGCAGAATCCTTTTTGTAACATTAGGTACCTACAATTCAGTGTTGTATCATGCTGTAACAGTGTATTACATTTTGGCCGTATGTACTTTATGTTACAAATAAAGTGATCTATCTATAAAAGTTAAATTGTTTATGCTATATTGTTTATTACAAATAAATAATGAACGGAATTCCCATAAAATACCTAAAGCTAAACAGTAATAATTTCTACCTAATTTCTAGGCAAAATTTGCGTAAACCCTAATCATTATTTGAATATGGAACTTTACGAATAAAAATACTAATTATAAACATGTCAGCAGTATGCCCGCCTAATATGTCCGTCTCATTTCCTTTTTTGAAGTTGAAAACATGATTTTCAATTCAAGTCCGAGTGGGTCGGGAGTATAATCGTTTATAATTTAAATGTAAAATATGAAATTATGAATACATTCTGACAGCCCTGGCAGCTAAATAATTCAGTAGTGATTTTTTGACGCGTTTTTGGGAGCCAAAAATGTGGGTGTTTCAGCCTTTTGGTTGATTGTTCTGGTGATTTTCAAGAGCGATGGTGACTAGATGTCTTCAGAAGTAAGTAAGTAGTATTTTTATAGTAAGTAGGTAGCAAAAGATAAAAAGCAAAGTCGGTAAAACGACCATAGGAAGCCCCCCGACAAGGTGGACTGATGACCTTAAGAAGACAGCGGGAAACCGTTGGATTCAGAGGGCTCAGGACCGGTGGGAGTGGCGGTATTAGGGGAGGCCTATGTCCAGCAGTTGACTTCGATAGGCTGATAGATAGATAGGTAGCAAACGGGCGTGTAGCACCACCCTGCCGCACATGATAAAATGACTTACAATAAATCTCAATTTAGGGTTTAAGATGGTTAGTCCATTTGAAAGAACTGTTAGAGTATTAGTTGATTAATTTTTTAATAGGTGTGGGGATAGGGACTATAAGTGATAGTTAGTTTTGTTAGTTGATGTTACTCATAGTCCAGTTATAATAAGTATGAGGTCACACAATCGCTGTTAAAGTTATTACTCGTATTATGGCGGTAGAAATGGTATCTACTAAGTACTGTGGCGGGCGATGGTACTTCTACTAGTCTATTCATTTGTCGGTCACTTCCAGAATAAACATATTTTTACAAAGGGCGATAAAGAGGAAAAATGAAACCCGGTTACTATGCCTTGCTATCTACCTATCTGTTAGGACAATATCTCTTGGCAGGGATACAAATAACATATCATTAACACCCCCGACCAAAACCAACATTCATCCGTCACATAAAACTCTGCCTCGTTCAGTAACCGAGTCCTTTCACAGGCCACCAACTACGTCTGTCGTCGGTAAAATCATTTGTATTATATAAAACGTAGAGTCGTGTAGTTCATGAATTGTAAATAAATAGACAGAATAGAAGAGGGTCAGGCGAACGCGTGGTGAATATTTAATGCAATCTGGTGCGAGTTGACACAGGGTTGAGTGCATCTGGGAACCGATTGGTAAATGATTTTGATTCGGTCCAGGGATAAGTAGGACGCTCGGATTATAAGTAGGGTTTGTGAATTACGATTCTATTGCTTGATTCGATAGAACTTGCTTTATTGGGTTTTCTTAAATCTTTAAAAGTGCGAGTTTCCTTCAGGTTTCAACAATGGCTTGATCTATAAGATCGCTGGGTGCCCATCTTCTTTTCATCAGCCTTTTGAAATCAATAGCTGGAGATAGATTTCCCAGAATTAGTGACATTTCAACTTACTTCACTTCACTGTACCGAATGAAAGTCTATTTTACCTACCTATTTATTTTTCTTTTTAACTTTTATTTTTCCTTAACTGACTGAAGGATGAGATATGATTAAATATTTAACTATTTAACTATTGTAGTATACAGTCTACAATGAATTCGAGAATGGTAAAGTGTAAAGTCCGTTTCATTTAATAGGTACAGCTATTGTTGCTCGTTAGTACAATGATGTTTCTAGGAGTTCTATAACACTGTTTCATCTTGTTCTCAAGTTTTCTAACTTCATTGAACGCAGTATTTTCAGAGAAATACCTTTCATAAACTTTACATTTTGAGTTCTATTATACCTAACGAAAATTCGGCGGTTTCATAGAAATGTTGAAACCGCCGAATAATTTAAATTATAACTTTACCTTCAGTGTTATTTGATTTGATTATTCTCAAGTTGTTTAGCTATCAATTATGTATATGTCTCGGCGATGGAACTTGAGCGGTAACATGTTCGGGAATCGGAAATATGTCGGCATTGAGTTTAGAATTTACAAGAAAATCATTAACGCTCAGTAAGATTATATTTCGAAACGCGGCAAGTTTAGTACCACAGTGCATTCGTCACGTCTGCACGGTCTCAGAGCTCAATACAGAATGATCGTCGTGGCACTCGTGGCAAATCTGCACTACGTCATTGCGTCACTCGTCCTGCCCTCTACAAAACGAAATGTTTGACATTACCAAAAGTAGTTTAAGCGATTCTCAATAGATGGCGTTAATAGATTAGGTCCGGCTTTGGCTTCGCTGCGACATATTATTTTAAGTATTTTTCATAAAGTTTATTAAAGCTCTACAATTTCATGAGGGTCTGGAGTCGATCTGAAGAAGCCGAAAGACGGTTGAGGGAACTCCTTAACGATTAATAGCAATAATCTAGTGTTTGGGCTTGATTAATTTATAGTGACAAGAACTTTACCTAGATGGGTCGAATCAGCATCTGGCGAGTAGTTTTGAGTTATCTCTGCTGGTCGACGTTGAAGTCGGTTATTTTTTTGTAAAAATCAATTATCTTAATTGTATAATAGCTTCGTTTGGGAGATGATCCCGTAATTATATGATCCTCATTATTTTTCCAGAAAATTTCGGCCCACAATTAGCCCAGCAGATTGTGTTTCGGCTCTGTTGTAAATTACTTCAGTCAGACCGACGCTGTAGGGATTGTGGCTTTGCATGCGATTCGCCTTCCTAACCGTCACGATTACCTTCCACTTAGTACCTTCTTGTAATCAGTAACAGGACTTGTTTAAACGCTGGATTGTACAGGGGCCGGGATCCGATTTCCATTTGAATGCCTTTTGTGTTTCTCTGACTCAGACCAATAAACTAAGACGGCACGCCGGGAACAAAAGAGTGAAGCCAGGCAAAAAGTCAGCCTAGCCTTGTAATACACACGGCGGCACTCACACCAAAACGACTTTTGTGTTCTAAATAATAAAAAATGAATGAAGCTTTGTGTTCCAAAAAATAAAGTTTAGTTCTAGTTCAAACTGTCAACATAGGGCATTCTATTGGTTTCGATGTGTGCTTTCGGCTGACTTTTGCCGGCTTCACGCTTTTGTTCACGGCGTTGCGTCTATAGTTTATTGGTCAGAGTTCGCTGATATCTCTGGCCGAGGGAAACTTACCATCAGGTGGCTCGTTTGCTTACTTGTCAGCCATAAAATAAACAAAACAACACTGCTTTCACAGTTTGATAATTCACGATTATCAATTTATCAAAAACTTCGCGTTTTCGCGCGTATTTGAGTGACGGATTGATCCGCGAGTAAATCCTATAAGTTTTCAAATGTTACATCATTGAGCTACTCAAATGCAGTCGTACATGGATCTTTTGGCGCGTGGGTGACAGAGACAATGCCTCACAGTTTGCCTTACCTGTAAGGCGCTGTCTCTGTCACTCACGCGCCAAAAGATCCATATACGACTATACACGATAGTATCATAGTCTAATAAACATATTACCTACACAGCGATAATATAATGAACACTACTCATGCAACATAAAATAGGTCAATGTGATAATAATATGAAAGTCATTATGAAATAAAAAGTCTGTTGACATAAAGCCATAAGATCCATCTTAGAATCTAGGACTATTGGCGAAGAAAGGCAGTTTTCACATAAAACATTAAGTAGAATGCGTATATCTGGTCTATAGCTTAATTTATTTCATCGTTGGCAAGTTGCCTCGAATTTCTATGATATGATATAAATGCTCTCAGATTTACGAGAGTACTGAAATTCGACATACATAATAAAACTAGCGGACCGCCCGCGGTTTCACCCGCGTGGATCCCGTTCTCGTGGGAATATATGCATGTATTACATAAAAACCTTCCTCTTGAATCACTCTACCTATTACAAAAAACCGCATCAAAATCCGTTGCGTAATTTTAAAGATTTAAGCATACAGACAAACAGACAAACAAACAAACAGACGGACAAAAATAGCGACTTTGTTTTATACTATTTAGTGATAATAATAGGTAATATTACTGGAATATTGAAAACAATAATGGTGTATTAGTGCTTTCTAAAGTAAGACATTTTAATAATTTATTCTCCATTTTTTATTTATTGAAGGCACAGTACGTATTGTATTATTTCACATTGCGTTTGTATTAGTTTAAGTGTATTCTTATAGTAGGTACCCAATTTATTAAGGCTGCTACAATATAATTCAAAATGTTTTTTTTTTTATTGGGAGAAAGTTTGTTGAATGATCTGATTTACGTAATAGGATATAACAAAGTCGATAGCATCTACATACATAGTATATCTTAATCGTACCTAATGTATTTAGATAATTATAATAAAAATGTAACTCGGTTATGTCTGCACATAGGAGATGTTTTAGAAAAAGGTGTATGAACAATTTTCATAGGGCCAAGAGAAACCAAAAACAAAATTTTTAGAATTTTTGTCCGGGCCGCACGCAAAAAATAGTGAATGAAATTTTATGCAGTTTTCAGAGTAAATTACTGAAGTTCTATTTTTAAAAATGTATGTTTTACCTTGATAGCCGCTTAGAATGCCATGATAACTAGCTCAAATTATTCACAATGTTACGTCATATTCCGAAATGAATTTGCAAATCACCAAATTTTCTACATAACAGTTTACGCATCCTTGAATCTCCTTATTCACGAGCAAATCTGGTTATTACATTTGGCAACTCGCATGAATGAATAATTAATTAATGAATAATGACCGGACTTGGACATGAAATTACACTTCCGACAAAAAGGAAAAATATATGCTTTGGAGTTTTGCGGCACTAGAGGCATTTTATTACAACTTTTTACAAATAAATAACAGACTTCAAATTGATAAGAAGAGATAACTCTAAAAATACGCGTCAGATGTCGCTTAAATTAATGTGACCAATTTTAGATTAAAAATAGAATTACAAAGTTCGCAGAATCCAGTCAAGAGTTATGAGATAACACACATAAAAAAACTATCGTATTGAGAACGTCTTCGTATTTTGAAACTGGTAATGAATTCATTATTCTCAGAAATTAATACCTACTGTTTTTTAGTTCTTTTCAATCTGTTTTCAACTTATTGATTTTATTTTTATTTTCTTAAATTTTATGTTTCAAAATCAATCATTTGGTTTAACTTGACTCACATTTTTTCTTCACAATTCATATCTATTTCTAAAAAGAAATTTGAAATAAACCTATTATAATTAAGATTCGAAACAGTACACGTGAACTTACACAAGTTAATGACTATTAAAGAAAAGCATTTTGCTTTTGACAGGACCCATTATGGAGAAGGAAAATCTATTATTTTTCAAGTACACGAACATTAAGTGGAATCTACCAGCACGGCTATTCTGTAAGAAACAAATTCGATATCGAAGCTCACTCAGGTGAGTTGTGTCACTTCCATTGCGAGCTTGATTGGCGCTGCCGTCGGTTTTAATTTTAACAGAACGCGATGTACGTCAAAATCAAAATCTCACCGCGGATTCAGCTATCGAGATGTCAAAGATGTCCCTTACAGAATAGCCTACCAGAGCTGGCTTCTAATTAGGAATAGACTGTGTTTATCTTTAAGTTATTCTCCGCTAATTGGGCGGAGGAAATTGCTGTTTGTCTTGTATTGGCTTTTATTGTTCCGCTGATTACTTATTGAGTATTCAAAGTAGAAGTCAAATCAAGAAAATTTAACAATACCCAATCATTAGCGTGTATAGGCGTGGCTGATATGATATGAAAATGAAATGAATCTTATTCCAACTTGGTTTTTACAAACACTTCGAATCATTCAATTCAAACTTCGCCTGCCACGAATCTCTACGATGAACGGTGACGGTCTTGGAAGAATTAGCGATAAGAAACTCCCATGGAGTAGTTTTTTACTTCCCACAGCCACATACAACAAATAGGCGATTAACACACGGCACCGCGCACCGCCGCGGTAGGCGGTGAAGCGGATTTCAAGTTTTAGGGTCTAATAAATCCATTGATGCCAACACACGTACACCGAATGACCGCGCGGTCGAGCGGTGCTCTCACCGCCACCGCCCCTCCGCGCTGACGTCCGCGCGGAAGGGCGGCGCCTAACACACGAGCCACCGCATAGCCGCGCGGATCATTGTTGGTGCAGGACGTGTTGCAATTTAATGAAGTCGGTTAAAAATGGAATTCGATGTCGATATAGAATAACATGAATGCCCCATTAAAAGTTCTGCTTCGTAAAAATGGATGAATCCAATTTCTTCTTTTTTTATTTCTACATCATAAAAGCCTCAAACGTCGTCATCAAAATCGCGTTAAATCCATCCGCGCGTACAGGCGCAACCGCCTCGCCGCGCGGGCCACCGCTACGAAATCCGCTTTACCGCCACCGTCCTCCGTGGCGGTGCGCGGTGCCGTGTGTGAATCGCCATATTACTACTTGAGGCTTGATTTCAAACTTTAATATAAACTATTATAACAAAATTAGAACGTGTGTGTGCGTGGGGACACTGAGTGACTGTCGAGAACTGTATTAGAAGAGCTACCCTACAAACGTCGTATACCTATTTTAACTAACAGAACTAAGATATTATTCGAACCATCCACAAAGAGCTACCGAAGCTCTTCCAGTATCTGATAATCCTCAACTTTCCACTTTAATTGTCTCGTCAAACAAAACAAGGAAAGTTGTTATCGAAGGTATTGGTTACCACTCGTGTATCGTGTTAGCAGCAACGAGCAATCATTAAACTTGTGTTTAACTTGTACACTGTACAGCTTTTGTGTTCCAGGTTAAATTAAATTGGTCTTACTTTAGTTAATAATGACTTTAAGGTAGGTTAAAATGCATGATTTTAAACTTAAATCATTGTGGACTAACCGTGTGAGGCATTAGTTAAAATGCCGGATCGCCGTTCAGTGTTTGGGTTCGATTCTCAAAAAGGGGAAATTTGAATGATGCCGAGAGACGAGGACACAAGACAGACACACAGATATAAATATAAAGACATACAAACCCACAGACACACAGACAGACCCCTCTTTTTGCGTCGGGGGTCATAACAAGTATCACTCACTAAAACTACGGGGTGATGTATATAAAATAATATAGGTATGTACCTACATACAGTAAATACAGTTCTTAATTTAACAGTTAAATTAAGAACCTCCTCTATTTTTGAAGTCGGTTACAATAAGATTAAGATTATAAGATTTGACGACCCTGTAGCCTAGTTGGTAGCGACCCTGCCTGCGACGCGAGGGGTCCCGGGTTCGATTCCCGGCCGGGGCAGATATTTATGTGGCAGATAAATATTTGTACTCGGGTCATGGGTGTAATTGTAATCCTTACTTCCTTACTAATATTATAAATGTGAAAGTGTGTTTGTTTGTGACGCTTTCACGTCGCAACAAAGCTATTATATGGTAAGGTTTATGTGTGTGGGGATAGTTAGGAGGGTGGAGAGTGACGTAGGCTACTTTTTACCGCGGAAAAACATCCCATTCCCATGGGAAGATCGATGTTTTGTTAGTTGCTAGATATTTATTTTCGGAGTTGTTAATAGATGGCGGTAATAAAATTCATTTGCAAGTTCTGAATTACGCTATCAAATACTACATGTAATTTACTTAAGTCATAGGCAAATGTAATAGGCTACTTTAGCTCTGCCTCGAGAACTCCCCGCTCCGGCTGTATTCAGTGTACCGCCCGCCCGCTGGCACTATCCTGTTGACTGATGTCCGCAAGTTGCTCAGCCAACAGGATAGTGCCAGCGGACCAGAGGGACCTTAGAGTCGAGAGCCTGAACGACTTCATCGAGAGATTGGCACGCAACATGTTCGGGCGTGTCGACGCGTCGCGGTTCCCGCATCTGCAGGACCTGGCGCCGCTCCACACCCGTCCACCGGACCGCTGGGCCTTCCCGCGCGACTTGCTGGTTGCGCGGGACGGGGCTAGCACTGACTGATACTGGGGCTTCGTAAGTCGTCGCCCGGCGCTGATCGGCTCCTGCTGGGCTTCCCACCAGCGGGATTCACCCGGTAGGGCCTCGATCGCCTGGGCGGCGCGAAGATGAACCCCATCCCGTTTAAGACTCTGTGGCCTGTAAAAAGACCACCACTCTCCGGACTTGACCTATTGGTTAACCACAGATGGACAACCAAGGGCCTTAGGGCCCAGCCCAAGAACCGGCCCGTTTTAACGGGCCGCGAGAGACACCCCCAAAGGGGAACTAACTGTCCCGAGGGCTCCACACACCTCAGACAGGGTGGAGTGAAGAGAGCGAGTAGTAGGCTACTTTTTAGCCTAAATTCCTACGGGAGCGGGACCTACGCGGCTGTTACCTACGGGTCCCGAAGCGAAGCGCGGGCGGTTCTCTAGTGTGTTATATGTGTAGTCCATGCCACCCGCGACACAGGTTACCTTATAATCTACTGCGGGGGTATGAGTGTGTTAGCGTTTATTTATTTATTATTTATAATTCTATTAACTATAAAGTTAAACAATATAATCTCCTCATAATTTAATATGCGATACACATGTAAAGTCGTAAAGTCTTTCAACTCGCCGTATTCAGAACCCATCAAGGTGAGAGATCGGAATAACTTAAATGAACGGCTTCAGAATTGACAGGGGGACCGGCCAAGTTTTAATGAACCCAGGGTTAGTATTGCGGGGGAAATTTGTTCAAGTACCCCTAATTTTAAGAGTTTACCCCCCTATGTTGTTACCTATAATTATATTGTCACTTGTATTCTTTGATATAGATACCTAGATATGTTTTGATTTTTGATGTGTGTGAATGTGAACCGACTTCAAAATAACTTGTCTGTTGTTGTTGGATTATATCACAACTAGAGAACCGCCCGCGCTTCGCTTCGGGACCCGTAGGTAACAGCCGCGTAGGTCCCGCTCCCGTAGGAATCTCAGCTAAAAAGTAGCCTATACCTAACATTTGCCTATGACTTCAGTAAATTACATGTAGTATTTGATAGCGTGATTCAGAACTTGCAAATGAATTTTCTAACGCCATCTATTAACAACTCCGGAACTAAATATCTAGCAACTAACAAAACATGGATCTTCCCATGGGAATGAGATGTTTTTCCGCGGTAAAAAGTAGCCTACGTCACTCTCCACCCTCCTAACTATCCCCACACACATAAACCAAACCATAAAATAGCCATGTTGCGACGTGAAAGAGTCACAAACAAACAAACAAACACACTTTCACATTTATAATATTAGTAAAGATTTAATTAATGTCTCTGCTTTCCATAAAATGTCCTCCATACAATGGATTATTACAATTGTTCACTGCACAATATTTAGATGTCGGTAACAAGGGACACAGGTATCATTTTGGAAAAGAGGTGATTTTCTTAAAACAGTTGGAACGATTTGTATCAAACATAGCTTAGAACCACTGCACAGAAACTGGCTTCCGAATATAAAATAGGCATTTAAATCGGTCAATCCGTTTAAGAGCTACGGTGCCCCGAGACGGACACACAGAAACACGGTCAGAAGGGTCAAACTAACACCCCTGTTTTTACGTCGGGGTTAAAAAACAACTTTCACATCGAAAAGTATTAAAATTAGAACTTAATCAACGCAGTGGAAATTGTCTAAATGTCGTACATATTAAACAACAAATATGAATAACTTAAAATCTGTTAATAGCTTAAAATAAAAAAAAACACCTACCACTTAAATACCACCTAATTATTGCGGGCAAAGTTCGTTCATCTGATATAAGAGAATAATAGCAGATAATGCTTGGTAAGAATAAAACGAGTGCACCAAGATATTCTATCGGCAGAGAGCTTAGCGCGGAATTGAGTTGAAGCCGAGCGGCGCATATTTCTACGCCGGAACCAAGCACTAAATCAGACAGGGTATCCATAGTAAGCCGCACGTTTGTTACCCCAACGATAAAACCAAATATATTTTCTATCTTTTGGAGCTTCTGTTATAGACGTCTAACGTACGATAACCAACTAACGATAACAAACGGCACGTACTGATCTACTTGGTATCTTAAACTTGAAACTGACGTGATGGTGGTTGAGTTACATAATGTAACGAAAACTGTGTGCGCACTCAGTCATAGGGTTGATGACCGCTAGTGATAATAATTTCTTGAAAGCTTCAGAGGGCTATTTTTACTTTGGACTCATAGTTTAATGTTCATTTACTTAAAACTTTATTGAAACAGTTTGTTCGAATCGCATGACATGATGTCTCATAATAACACATGTTTATGACAAAGTCATTTAACATAAATTGCGATGACAAATTAAGCGAATAATTTTAATTTCAAAAGTTGGCAAAATACTTTGAAGTTGAATCTTGCGACATCTGGCGGGGACGGTGTTATTCATTACATTTGTTTGTTTTAAACTTTTCCGGTGGAAATTGGGGTTTCTTAGTACTGAATCTCCTTTTATGAGTCATTTTTGTTTTATATTTACTACTTAGCTGTGCCCGCTGTTTTTCCCACTTAAATCTCGATCCCGCGGGATTTCCGGGGTTAAAAAAGTAACCTCTATGTTGTTCCACGACGCTCCATTAAAATCCGTTCAGCCGTTCAGAAGATTAGCCTAGACAAACAGACAAACAGAAAGACATTTTAAAATAGTATTACTCGTATGTGTATTAATAAATACCTATAGGCACTGGAAAAACACTGTAGTTTTGAAATGAATGAACATATTTTATAGGTTCTAAGGTCGATACTTTACCTACTGTACTGTATACAATTAAACTAGCAAACCACAAAAAAATGCTTCGCAAATACAGGTGTTCCCGATAACGTCTGTAGATCTTAAAATTCAAAATTATGTTACCTGCGGTTTTCACATATTCGGACTAAACCATTTCGCTAATGGTGCGCACAGGGAATCGTTCTCTGCTCTCATATAATATTAAATAAGATATTTTTAATAGGGAGAGTCCTAAAATTAACCCATCGTTTCGTTATAGACATCATCGTCATCTTTAATTGAGCACCGAGCTCCATTAGACATTAGCCAATAGACATTAAAACATTTCATGAAATACTCAAGCATTTCATGAAGTGAGCTTTACGATGTGGCCACGACACATACTCGTATACTAGTAATAAAATTGTACCTACCTTGAAGTTAATGGTCTAAGATCCCACTAGACATCGACCTTCACCGAGCTGGTTAATGGATGAAAAATAATTTATAACAAATGGGTTGTCTAAAAAATTTCAGTCCGGAATAATGATTAATTAATGATTAAAAAAGGTGAAACATTTCACTGGTTTACTAAGACAAATTCCATACCGATAAAAAGTATGTAGCCCATAAATAATATGCAAATTTCTCGTCACAACTCTTGTGTATGCAGGTCATCATCACCATTTCAACCCATCACGGCCCACTATTGAGCACGGGCGTCTTCTCAGAATGTGAAGGTTAAGGTGTATGCAGGTATAAACAGGTAAATCAATACTTATATTAACTTGCACCGGTGTGGTTAATAAATTAAAGTATTCAGTGGTTGTATAGTGAGATCCTATACTATGAAGAAATAAAGTAAATCATTTTATCCTGTTTTGTATTCCTCCTTAGTACTCACCTACACTCCCCAAGGAATATCCTGCCAAATACTATAGTTAGTAGACGACCGCTAAGAATGGATTTTGACATGATCATGTTTGAGAGGTTTTCTGAAGAAGAAAAATTTAATTTTAATAAAAAAAGGAAAACTATATATTTTATACCGATGTTTAGCTTTTTTCAAACAAATAACTTCTCAATGACGATAAAGATCCCCAAAATTTAAACCAGGTGTCTGGTGCAAAACACAGACATCCGAACAAAGCTATCACAGCTTCATTTTGCAGCATTACGGATACTTGGACTGTTTTAACTTTAAAATACACGAACAAAAGATTTCTTTCCTATTTACTCCCCACGCGAATAAAACTTCAGTTTTTATACAGAGCCATTCCGTGCGAGTTGTTTTTTAAAGAATCACCCGAAAATATTACGCTCATTACACTCTGCAGAACTAAAACAAAGAAAGAGAATTCGGAATGAGTGCATCTGTTAGTTCAATCTTAATATATATAAATCTCGTGTCACAATGTTGGTCCGCGATGGACTCCTAAACCACTTAACCGATTATAATAAAATTCGCACACCATGTGCAGTTCGATCCAACTTGAGAGATAGGATACTTTAAATCTCAAATTATAGTCGCAATTTTAATTTATTTCTAATCATTTGTCTCTTATTATTTGACAGATTGACATGGCAGCCTTATTCACAGATGAACAGACACCTAGCGCCACACAAGAGAACTAAATTAAGAGTGTTATTATTTGACAGTCACAATTATATGTAACAGATGTCGATACCTTTCGACTGGGTTGAGTAAGTAATCAATAGATGGCGCTGCTATGGTAAATCTAACTTGCACCCGTGCGAAGCCGGGGCGGGTAGCTAGTTTTTAATAATGCTTGCTTGGGGCTGGGATTTTGCTGGTGATCCAATAGTCAGCGTTTCCACATGAGGCGTTTTGAAGCATCGTAATGCCTTATTCAAACAACCAATTCAAACAACCAAGTGTAAGTATGACTTATTAGTCTTCTTACTAATGGAAGACAAATGTTTTTGAGTGTAAGGGATGGTGTATGTACGTCGTAACTTATTCGACTGGGTGGTTCAAGTATGGATTGATGAGTCTTAGTGGCTAGCCTCGGAAGTTTTAATAATACTCAGGAGGTTTGGTTTGGGATCTCAGGAGCTTGTTTAATTGTCGTCATGACCAAGATATTCTTATTGTGACAACCCTGGCGTATGTACTTGGCGTATGTACTAAGAGCCATAAACATGTCACGCGAACAATAGAACAATAGAGTGCGGCCGTCTCGAAAGTACGCGCACGACGCTTCGACCTTACGGCAATAGTCATAAGGTCGAAAGTCGATTGCAAGGAACGAGTACCTACGTGCATAGTGTTTTGGTGTGTACTGTGTACATAGTGTAATTTTGTATCTACGGTCACAATAAAAGTTTTTGTGGTACATTCTGGCATTTTCTTGAACCCAGTACTCCTGACACGTAACATTATTATTTCTTATTTTTGTGATGCATCTGACCAGGCGGAGCCTATGATGTTAGAATTCTGCTGTGTAAGGGTCCTTGTTCCTACATCATTGATACTTACGTGAATAAATTAATTTAATGTGAATTTGTACGATAAAGCGATTTATCGATGATGTCGGTGGATAAATATGGGAACCTTATTAGGTTATTGTTACGGACAGAGACACATTAATTATTTGGTAGCCGAAAAAAGGTTGGCTAACGCCATAAATCGCATCTACATGTGCAACAGTGCTACCGGAAACCTACACAGAATGACATTTATTATTCGGTAGCAAAAAGGGTACTGAGTTATGAATAGCACTTGTGTCTCATAGAATTACTAACAATCGCACCCACAAAAACCGCCGGCGCTTCTGGGAATCGGACGACGCTACGCTACGGAGCAACAGATGTTCTGCGCGCCAAGTGGACGCGTGCCTAGCGACGCTTACGATTGGTCGGCGACAGCGCGCCAACGACGCGCGGACTTGCTATTGGCGGAACCTTTCCCGCGCGGTAGCCGCGCGCGCGTGCCCTTATGGCAATAGTATAAATAGGATAAGTTTATGGTTATTGGGGTTCATTCATCTCCGAACATCTGACCTCTCAGCTCTCACTATTGTCTTGTAAAGCTCATTGTTTTGTTAATATCTTTGTTGTTTGTAGTATCTTTAGTTGTAGCATTTATTGGTAGTTTCTTACAATAATAAAGTCTTACATAAGTTGTAATAACTCATTTTAATCCATTAATTTGGATAAGAGTATAGTCGCCCTCGGAAAATACCAACGGGGCGGCTACATTTGCTGGTCCTTCGAGCCGGATAGTAATCACGAAGATCAAGAATCAAACACGAAGGCTACATTCACTGGTCCTGATTACAATCCACATCAATACGTTAAGAAGACTACATACATTTGCTGCATGAAGACGCAAGACATTTGAAGAACTAATAAACAAAACAAGGGAACAAACTTCGAGACCTGAAGATGCCTACGACGACACGAAGTATGGCAAAAAACCACGACGAAGCACCTGTAGGAGCTAGAGCATCGGAATGGCCGCCTGCGTCTCCGCCTGCATCACGTTCAAATGCACGGCATGCTCGACGCTCACCCCACATGGAGGTAACTACAGAACGTCCTGGTTCTTCAGTATCCCACGCTGATCTACCTGTGCCACGACTGCCGTCACCCGCTCCGTCGGTACGTTCAATAAAATCGACGGCCAGTATCACTGCAAAGATCAGGCAAGCTGAATACGAGGCAGAGAAAAGAATTGTTGCGCTTCAAAGAAAAAAGCTAGAAGCGGAGATGGAGGAATCACTGATTAGGCGAAAGTTGGCCGCAGATGTAGCTATGCTACAAAATGATGAAGTAAATGAGGAGACGGAACAGGAGAGCGATGACGCCACGACCGAAGGTAACATCCATCATTGGCTAAGGAAATGTGGTCCAGAGACAGTGAGGCCGCATCCGTCAACGACCCGTAATCCCCCTCACATGATACGGGGGGAGGGAATACCCGTACGCTGCGAGCGCCGGGGTACCGTGGACGAGCCCCAATGGACGGAAGACCATCAGAGCGTTGAAATCGAACGTCGCTTTAAATCGCCACAGCGATACCGACCGTCAACTCCGCCAAATGCTACTTCGCCAGTCAGAAACCGATCGCCCGATGCACGCCGACAACGCTCGCCCATACGTCAAGACAAAGCGTGGGAACGACTTGCGGACGCGTTGGAAATAATAGCGCGATCGAAAGTAGCACCACGGCAGACGCAAGAGTTGCCGCCATTCAGCGGGTCTGCCGTAGAGTGGCTACCATTCAAAGCCGCCATGCGAGACTCCACGAAAGTACATGGCTTCACACCGGTGGAAAACTTAGCTCGGCTGCGTAGTTGTCTACGGGGGGAGGCAAGAGAGGCTGTTTCAGCACTATTGTTTACGGCGACCGACCCTCAACAAATAATGAAGACACTAGAGCAGTGTTTCGGCCGACCCGAAGTAATCACCGACCGTGCGCTGAACGATATTCGTCACCTACCGCGAGTAGGTAACAGCGCCAGCGAAATGAACACGTTCGCGATTAAATTACAAAATATCGTGTGCGTGCTTCAAAATATCGACCAGAAAGGTTATCTACGGAACCCGATGTTGGTACGCGAAGTTATAGAGAAGCTCACCCCGCATCTACGATCGCGCTGGTGCGATTACGCAGAAAACAACGCTTACGATAACGAACCTGAAATCGTTAAGCTGTCGGCGTTTATGATGCGCGAGGCCGACCGTGCGCTACGTCACGCATACTCGGGCGCATCGGTTAAGGAGCAAACAGCGGCTAAACAACACGGGGGTCCGAGGAAAGCTGCGCCCCGCCGCGCAAACAAAGGGACACGGGAAGTCGCCGTCTTCACCGCAAGTGGGCATAATACAATGAATACAATGAAACCATGCATATGCTGCGGCGACTTACACAAGACCGTGGAATGTAGCAAAGTCAAACAAATGGATGTCGACCAACGCTGGGAGTGGGTTAAAATGGAAAGAATTTGCTACCGTTGCCTAAATTCACGCCATCCCAGATACGTATGTAAAGCCAAGAGCTGCGGCATAGATGGATGCGTCGCTCGTCACAACCCATTGTTACACCGATACATGTTGAACAATGGCCAGCCGACGACACAGGAAGAGCGCAACGAAAACGAAGCCACGGTGTTGTCAGCGTCGACGTCGAACGAAAACGAAGTCCTTTTAAAAGTGTGCCCAGTTGCCGTATTTGGCCCAAAAGGTAGCGAGAAGACATATGCCTTGTTAGACGAAGGATCTACAATAAGTTTGATTGATGACGGGCTCGCACGACGTATAGGAGCGAACGGGATAGCGAAAGAATTAACGATCAAGGGCGTGACAGCTAAACGAAGCGAACCGAACAGCCGATTAGTGAGCATTAGAATACGTGGCGAAGAAAATGTAACGGACTATCCGATGAACGTCCGCACCGTCAGTGACTTAAAGCTTTGCACTCAAACGGTGGCAAGTAAATGTTTAAGTTACGCACACCTGCGTGACTTACCAACTTACACCCTATTAGAAAAGGCGCAGCCACAAATTCTAATTGGAGCCGACTACTGGCATCTTATAGCATCGAGAGAGTTACGCATCGGCCGCAAGAGGGAGCCAGTAGCCTCGAAAACACTATTAGGCTGGACTGTACAAGGCACCGTCCCACGCGTCGCATGTAATCAAACCGAGACGGTGTTACATCTATACAACCCGCGAGCGCACCATTCAAACAATGTAGTCGACGAGGCAACGAGAGTGAACTTTGGAACAAAGCAAGTGACTAATTCGTCGTTTACTAGACCAAAGTTGCTGCACGCACCGGAAGACAGCTGTCCCAAAGAGCGAGCGACCGCGCCAATTGAAGAAGAGGGAACGGTTTTTTACACAACTGTTAAAGAGAAGCCTTACGCGTACCTGCCCGACGTTAAACGATTTTCGTCGTTCGAAAAACTTATTAGTACTACGGCGCGCGTCCTCCTATTCGTAGATAAAGTTAGAAAGCGTCCCTCCGAACTGGGATAACACATGCTGGTCGCAGAGCGCCTCTGGACTAAATGTTGTCAAGATCAAGCATTCGGCGTCGACATGTTGCGCTTACAACAAGAGAAAGCATTGCGTACGGATAGTAAGCTGAAGGAACTAGACCCGTTACTTGTAGAAGGCATGCTGCGCGCTAGAGGCCGAATTAACGCGGCGAACGTTCCTGAAAATACAAAGCAACCAATTATTCTTGACGGACGACATCCATTCACTCGATTGCTCGTCGCACGTGCGCATAAGGAAGCCCTCCACGCCAACAGGGAAACAGTCGTTAATAACTTAAGGCAAAAGTATTGGATAACACGACTGAGGCCAACAGTAAAGGCAATAGAAAAGGAATGCGCGCTATGTCGTATAAGAAAAGCGGCACCGCGGAAACCTGTACTAGGGGACTTACCGCCTGAAAGGCTAGGAACATACACACGCCCTTTCACATTCATAGGAATAGACTATTTCGGCCCAATGTTCGTGACCGTCGGCCGAAGACACGAGAAACGATGGGGCGCATTGTTCACTTGTCTAACAACACGTGCGATCCACATCGAGTTAGTAGCTTCGCTCACCACAGAGTCAGCGATAATGGCATTGAGGCGAATGGCTGCACGACGTGGGTGGCCGCAAGTAATATACTCAGCCAACGCAACTAATTTTCGTGGCGCAGCGGTAGAGCTACGCGAAGCAGCGAGCGCATGGGAATCCTCACTAAGGGAGTACGCACTGCATAAGCGTGTGCAATGGAAGTTCATTGCTCCAGGAGCCCCGAATCAAGGTGGGGCGTGGGAACGCCTCATCAGATCAGTTAAGGTCGCGCTCGGCAGCACCCTCAACGAAAAATACCCGCGAGAAGAGACCCTCCTCACACTGTTAACAGAAGCAGAATACATAGTTAACTCACGCCCACTCACGCACGTGGCAGTTACAATCGAAGATCAAGAGGCTCTAACCCCCAATCATTTTTTACTTGGGAAATACGACGGACTACCTCTCACAGTGCCTTACTCTATAGCAGATAAAAAAACGTGGAGAGCGGCTCAAGGGCTAGCGGATGAGTACTGGTGGCGCTGGATAAAGGAGTACCTGTCTACATTAGTACCAAGGGGTGAAACACGTGATCAAAATGCGTCTGGGGCAGTTAAACCCGGTTCATTAGTTATAATAGTGGACGCGAACCTCCCGCGCAACGTGTGGCCACGGGGCGTCGTGACACGGACGTTTCCGGGTGCGGACGGAATAGTAAGAAATGCGGAAGTGCGGACACAAGGCGGGCTGCTACGACGACCTGTAAGGAAATTAGCTGTCCTCCCAATCCAGGAAGAAGGCTCAGAACTCGCCGGGGGGAGAATGTTACGGACAGAGACACATTAATTATTTGGTAGCCGAAAAAAGGTTGGCTAACGCCATAAATCGCATCTACATGTGCAACAGTGCTACCGGAAACCTACACAGAATGACATTTATTATTCGGTAGCAAAAAGGGTACTGAGTTATGAATAGCACTTGTGTCTCATAGAATTACTAACAATCGCACCCACAAAAACCGCCGGCGCTTCTGGGAATCGGACGACGCTACGCTACGGAGCAACAGATGTTCTGCGCGCCAAGTGGACGCGTGCCTAGCGACGCTTACGATTGGTCGGCGACAGCGCGCCAACGACGCGCGGACTTGCTATTGGCGGAACCTTTCCCGCGCGGTAGCCGCGCGCGCGTGCCCTTATGGCAATAGTATAAATAGGATAAGTTTATGGTTATTGGGGTTCATTCATCTCCGAACATCTGACCTCTCAGCTCTCACTATTGTCTTGTAAAGCTCATTGTTTTGTTAATATCTTTGTTGTTTGTAGTATCTTTAGTTGTAGCATTTATTGGTAGTTTCTTACAATAATAAAGTCTTACATAAGTTGTAATAACTCATTTTAATCCATTAATTTGGATAAGAGTATAGTCGCCCTCGGAAAATACCAACGGGGCGGCTACAGTTATTATTATAACCCTCTTGTAGAACAACCAAACATTACACTTAAAGATAATATTTTTTACGTCACAGTGCAAGTTTGACTTCTTTCTTGGCTGTCCTAATATCGAAGATGTATTCAATTGTATATAGTTGTTCAATTACAGCGTTAATGATTTATAATGACACTTTGCGCTCTTTGAGACATGCTTCATCTGCAAAATAGTCTAGCAAAATCCAGTATATCTAACTAATTATAAAAACCGTAGAATTCACTTTACAATAAGAAAAAGTTTTGATCTCCATTATTATTGGAGTTATTGCCGTTAATAGAAGAAAGTAGAAAGCCTCACTTAACAATCAAAGTGATTGTTTTTGTAAAAACACTTGAATCAATAGAACAGCTCAAACCGCAGAGACTCAAATCGTTGGCGAAAAAACTCCCAGTGTCATCAAGCATAAAGTCATTCTTATGCAAAAATCTGCAATCTTACAATGGAACAAACAGTTGTTGTTTAGCATACTCTTTAAACCTTATGATTATAACCAGCTCTTTAGAGACTTACTGAGTCATAAGCTTTTTTCCGTGATTAAGAAGACGTGGAACATACTGAGACTGATGAGTAGCTTAGTTTGCGGTTAATCCGAGGTTCAGATGTTTTAAGTCACCAGTAGGACTTAAAAAAAATCCGATAAGGCCAGCGTGGTTGAATATCCGCTATTATATTAGAGGAGAGTCAAGGCCAGCAGTAGCACAGTTATAGCTCATAGGTAATTCAATAATATAATGTTGCCCATAATTTTATCTTCGTAACAATGCTAATAATGAACGGAGATTTTAATTTTAAGGACTTTTTCTTATCAATGTTTCATCAACGTTCAGATGACTAAGCTTAAAACGTGATTGTTTAGACTGAGTTAGCTTTTAGTCTTTGATAAATTACTCATGATTGTCGTATCCCATAACTGTCTCATTGGCAAGACGGGTCTCCTCTTACTAAGTGAGAAGTACATATCACAGTCCATCACGTTGGTCAAGAGCGGATTGATGAACTTAACACATTTTTGGAAACATTATGAAGGACTAGTAAATCCGCCCTCGCTTCGCTTCGGGAAAGGGAAACCAGTCCCTCCAAAAATCTCTATAAATTTTAACTAATTATGTTATTCCGATGTCTAAGCTATATTACTGCAAAGTTTCATGAAAATCCGTTTAGTAGTTTTTGCGTGAAAGAGCAACAAACACACACACACACACACACATTCACATACATCTTTACAAAATTTCGCATTTATAATATTAGTAGGATTTGGTTTGGGCTTGGGCTTGCAGGTTTTCTCACGATGTTTATTCTTCACCGAAGCAAGTGATATGAAATTAATTCATACCCAAACTGATTTGAAAATTATAACTGTATGCAGTATTCAACTCTAGGCTCTTCAGTTCGGTCCAACGTCCAAATCAACCGCAAACTCAACAAGTTCATTAGTCATAATAAAATTTGGATTTTGTACAGGATTTTCTAATTCTGTGCTTGACTCTGGAACTTTTAGAACATTTCACGATATAAAAGTATCTACTAAGATAGGAACAATAATATAAAAGGTTTTGTGTGTGTAGCGAGTTGTTTTCCGGGCCGTTTCGTTTGTCGCTATGGCAGTTTGTAAGCTAGAACGTAGAACGTGTAAAGTTTTGGCTTTGTCTCCTACTGAAGAACAATTTGTGTAGCTGGGACGCCGTAAATATCGCTACACTGTATGAATTTTACTTTATTGCGGGTTGTAAAGTATAATTTGCATCCCATAGAGAATAATACAATGATGTCACATTATGGCTTTATTTTAAGTTGCTGCACTAGGATGTAGAGTATTTATTTTTTATCAAAATAGTAAATGAGTATGCAGCACTACCATTCGGTTGCCGCTCATGAAAACTGGTTCCATTATCAGGGACCAATTTTAAGTATGCTATTTGGCCATGTTTAATTTAACACTGCTTGCTTGCATTGCTTACAACATTTTCATCGTCACAATCTTTGTCCAAATTTTTAAGTCAATCAAACTACTTGAATTTGTTGAAAATTAAGCTCAAAGCTAAAAAAGGATTAGGGTATATAATATTGCCCACCTTTTATTCAACAAGTTGCATCCTTGCTTCAGACGGATAAGTTTACTCATGAAAAAATATTGTTAGAACAGTTAGAATTAGTTCAAAATATTAGCTACCTAAGGGTTAAAACTTCCTCAACCCGAAAGAGCTCTAACGAATTTCCCTACTTAGTGGTACAGCGAGCAATTCTTAAGTACTTTATGTCCAATTTTTAAGTGCGTCGAAGTTTTAAGTGACTTGGGGAGTTGGGTTTTAGGCCGATGCAAATGACTATTAAACATTTAGGCTTTTTTATGGTTTCTTTAAACATTTTTGTGAAATATTAATACAGCGCTGAATTATTAGTATCTTAGTCTCGCGTAGAATAATACCGTTTAAAATATCATAAAGAAATAGTAGAAACAAGCATTTTATTTTATGACCCATTTTTGTCGCATACTGAACTGTAGTTTGAAGAGTTTTGCATTCAATTTCCAGCAGAAATTCTACTGATGTTTGTTTTCGGTCTCGGTGTGTGTCCTTGTTGGTTATACACTATACCTAAGACAAAGAAAGCTAGTATGGGACGAATCGTGTATACTTTTTCAGTTCGAACACCCCTATACTAAGAACAGAAATAATATAAAGCGGAAGAGTTTGTATGTTTGAACACGCTAATCTCAGGAACTACTGGTTCGAATTGAAAACATATTTTTGTGTTGAATAGTTAATTTATTCAGGGAGGCTATAGGCTATTATAACATCATTCTACGACCAACAGGAGTTGTACAAAAAGTTCGATAGCACGATTCAGACTCGACGATATGTATTTCAATTTAATGAAGCCGAGAAACAAGCAATAAAGCCATCGCATTGTAAATAGTCACCGTCGCCCCTGGAGCATCAGACACCAATAGTATCTACGAAGCGCTGTAAACCAGGAAGGAAAAAAAAAACTGTACCTACTTTCAAGATTTTTCTGCTAACAACAACCAAGTATTCTCGAGATAGGTAGGAAAAGTTGAAAAGTAAGAAAATAGGTAAAATTTTCCGGTTTTCAATTGAGGAAATTGCTTCAGTTTCAAGGTGGGAACAAACTACCGCTAACCATGTAAGTTTGTGACAGTAATACGAGAGTTTCTTTGTTGTTTTTATTAGTACTTAAACTAGTTTCTGTTCAGGAGTTCACCTGTGTGCACTACAAGAGCATTCTATTCCTAGAGTATACTTTTTATAGTATAATCTTAGTATAGGCATATGAACGAGTATTTTATTTTAGCCTAAGCAGGCAAACGAGCAGACGAGTCCCCTAATGGTGATTATCGCCGCACCTAGAGATTCACCAACGCCTATTCGGCCAAGGAAGCAGCGATTGACTTGCTTCTTGAAAGACCACATGCCATTGCG
Source organism: Hesperia comma (assembly GCA_905404135.1). NCBI lineage: Eukaryota > Metazoa > Arthropoda > Insecta > Lepidoptera > Hesperiidae > Hesperia > Hesperia comma. The sequence continues at coordinate 1,385,671 of FR990031.1, forward strand.
CTGTGGGAATACTGAGGGAGGAAATCCAACAGTCAATGTTGAGGTAAGATCCGCGCTGAGTAGGCCATGATGACTTTAAGACAACCATGGCACATGCGTTTTCGATCAAGAGTAAAAGAGAAGTTCAATTATTGTAATGGTCGAGTCGAAGTTTTCGTAGCCAACGCTAAATACTAAAAGTAAGCAGAATTTCCAAACATTTTTTTCATAACGTTTGATAACACTTTAATACCTAATATGTTATTAATGATACAATTATAATTTACCAAACCAAGTGACAATATTATTTCTGAAAAAAAAACATCGTGAGGAAGCCTGCGCATTTTTTTGTGCAATTATGCTAACAAAAGACTATTATCACCACCTCCACTGCTGCGCATGACCACTGTGACAGATACAGAAAGAAACTTAATTACGGACCATTCGGTTAGTTAGTCAGCAAAGGGCGACAGTGGAAGAGTTGTACAGTACAGTACAGTACAGTACTGCATGCTTATTCCTGTCTTAATTCCAAAAAGGGCTGTTGTTAGTTCGATTATTTTCATAAAAAGTACGCTATTCGCCAAAAATCAAGCTTTAAGCAGTAAATTGCACCAAATCCTTAAACTTTATCAACCTTGTCTTAAACTTCTTTGGCAAGGTATTTTGAACGCTGGTCCTAAAACGGCGTAGTTTCATGGTTAACAAACTTCAAAATTGAATCACGTAACGCAACTAAACTTCAATTATCAACTCTCTGTTCCGAGTTTTTTAAGAGAATCTTCGGAGCGTCCATTTTGTGTGGGAAGCTGTGAGAAGTTTGTTCCTCGCAGATTAAAAAAACATTTAGGTGATTCTGTACGCTTGTGGGGAATTTTAATGGAATTATAAAGTTATTTTGTCCAAGCTGTTATGTTTAAAATACGGACTAGTAATACTGGTTACACGAAGGAAAACAAAAACATATTTCTCCACAAACAATGTGCATTGTACCAATGTGGAGTTTATTTCAGGCCTTCTCAATTATGAAGACCAGAAGAAGAGGGTCAGGAATAGAATGGAAATAAATAACATCAAGTTACATGTCGTCAAGTTACGCATTTATATACTTAAGTCAAATTAGCTTGACTCTTAATAACATACTTTTGTTAAAAGTGACAGAATGTGATAATTGATTTACAAAAAAATCGAGGCCTAAAAATCGATCTTCGAAAAATCGGTGAAATGCCATGAAAGTTTTTCTCGCCCTTACTGTTTAAGTAGCATAATATATGTAACGTTGACATAAAAAAATTGAATCTCGATTTTCTAGGATTCAATATCGATTCAGTACATAATATCGATCTTCGTGTGATCCAAGGAATCGATTCTTTGATTAATCAATCTCATTATCATCATCATCATCCATAATTGTTTTATTCTTGGGCACAGGTTTCTTCTTAGATTTAGAAGGTTAAGCCATAGTCCTTGCTAGCCAAGTGGGGATTGCGGCCTTCGCACACTCGAGTTTTTAAACTCTCCGGCATTCAGGTTTCCTCACGACGTTTTTCTTCACCGTTATATCACCGTGACATTTAGATGCTCAAAACACGACAGACCTGGGGTTCAAACCCGGACCCTCTGAGTAGGGGGGCGAATTCTTATCCACTAGCCTATCACCGCTTTCTGCTTTCATTACTTTTCTTATTTCTGGTAATGATATGCTGAAGACTAGTAATTACTTACGTAGTTACTTGTTCTTAAGAATTTCTCTACTAAAGAGAGGTCAGGTTTCTGGTTAATGAAATAAAAAGAGAGAAGGACTAACGTAATAACGTTCCCTGGCTAGAATTTTATGTCTGACGCTTCATTCATTAAATTAACTATGATTATGATATATTTTGCGTTTATTAAAGCTATGAAAAGATTTTTCTATATAATAGAAAGTTTACGATAGCAACTTAGAAATTTTTTCTTCATTCGATAGTAACAGACCATTACTGATCAAATGTTTCTTATTGACTATCTAGCTACCACCACAAATCACACACTAGTACAAGATGCAAAGCTCCAAACATTGCGCTCTCGACAACAAATATAGAACCAATTCGAACCACTATTGAGCAATGTGTCATGATCTCAAAAACGGTTTAACAGGTTTAACCAATTTAGGTTCGGTTTTCCTTATAAAATAAATAAATAAATAAATTGTTTTTATTTCAGGAAGCTTCCCATATTTGTCATACAATACATACATATAATTTATATTATGTAGTGGTAAACTTAAATGCACCTTAATCGCAATGGTAAAACGCTGGCATTTGTGTGCCATGCAATTATAACGAATTCCAACGAATTATAACGAGTATACTCGTAGTGTAGAAATAAATTTCTATGCATCAATCAGTCAATCAATAGAATTAGGTCAGGTGTTGCATTTGATTGATTTCATCTGCTCTATCACATCGAAACGTGTGCAAAAAATCTCAATTACGAAAACGATCAGATTTCGTTTGTCATTTTGGACGTGCACTGCAGCTTTAAATAAATAAAGTAATTTGTTATGCAATCGAATCTATAATGTATATAAAACTCTTGCGTTACTGAGTGACTGACTGACAGACAACGCACAGACAAAACTACTAAAAGGAAGCCCAGAAAACAATTATTTACTGTTTAACTTGTTTATTTAATCATTCAAACATACATCTTTTCCCATAGTAAAATATTCGTGTTCTCCTTTATGTCTTCATCTGACAGTTGTATTTTTTAATATCCTTTTATAAGTAAACGGCCTGTTACTCCTTCTTGTTGACATAATTAGTGATTGTCCAAAAGGAGTTCCTTACAGTCGGCCTTCCTGATACACTTCGCGACCCGCAAAGTTTAGGTCATCATTATATTCCATTTATTTAGCTGAAAATAAACTCACCTCTGAAGGTGATTTACTGAAAAGCAAAATTAAATTAAAACCAAGTCTTCTTAATGACTTGTTTAAGTAAGTCTTCTTAATGACCTACAACACCAAGTCTTCTTAATGACTTGTTTAAGTAAGTCTTCTTAATGACCTACAACACCAAGTCTTATGACTTGTTTAAGTAAGTCTTCTTAATGACCTACAACACCAAGTCTTCTTAATGACTTGTTTAAGTAAGTCTTCTTAATGACCTACAACACCAAGTCTTATGACTTGTTTAAGTAAGTCTTCTTAATGACCTACAACACCAAGTCTTATGACTTGTTTAAGTAAGTCTTCTTAATGACTTACATGATATTATGTTGAACTTATAGTACTTGATCAAATACCAATATAAAATTCTTAATGGTTTATAACGGATACAGAGCTCGATCGATTTAAATAGCTTATGACAATAATTGGTTATTAATCATTAATCATACTTCTTTAAGTTAAACAAATTAATATGCTGACTTCTTAATGTCAATAAAATAAAAGTCGGACTTCTTAATGTCCATAATTAAGTTATAATACGGACTTCTTAATATCCGTGAATAGTTATATATTAATCAGACTTCTTAATGTCGATTAATGATTAATGCTTAATTAACTTCTTAATGTTAATCAATTTCATATATTTTATTGCGATATTTATTGTGAATATATTTTAGTTCTTATAATTATATAATTAAAGTTAATACAAGTAGCATGCTTTGAATTTGAATCATGAAACAATTTTAACTTATAAGTATTTGCGGTCACCATGATGACATTACATATAACGCCTCTCAAGGCTCAGAGGTACCTCTGTGTTACATAACAATATTGATTAAGATATTAAAAATCATTGTCATTGCTAATATTGCATCGAATCAACTAAGTCAGCAATAGCTGTATCTGTCTCCGAAGACAATAATTTTTAAAATCTTTAAAATTTAACGTCTTACCCATGTCACTGATAATACGAAAAGGCAAACGTTTTTTTTTGTAATTAACCAAAGCAAATATAACATATTTATAACTTATGTCACGAACAGCCTCCGATCATATATAATTTATACTCATTTTGTTAGGGTAAACAAATCAATAATAGCAAGAACGATCATATTATTAAGTTATTACGAGATTATAGACGATTAAACAATGAAATTATTTTTATAATTTTAGCAATAATTTAACGCGCTCTATATGGGGCGAGAGGGATAGTAATCAAATAAAGGAATATGAATTTCTTTGCCATTCGAGACTACGGCTTATACACTTCCCAGCTGAATTTAACATATGTGCTGATAGGATGTGTACAGACAGCCGCCATAAGATGTTAATAGATAACCTGTACAAACATGTAATAGATATAGTTACTGAGAGTGCTAAAAACTGTTATAAAGAATTGTTAACAAAAAAAGGAAAGAGAATAATAGGATGGAACAGACACGTCGGCGGCGCCCACCGGCGGGCTCGTCCCCGTTATCAAAATTGGTTATTGTTTGATAAGCCAAATACTGGCCACATATATAAAGATATGGTTGAGTCCAGAAGGGTCCTTAGGTCCAAGCTGAGATGGCGCCAGAACAATCAGCAACAAATTAAAATGGACATAATTGCTCAACACCATAACGACAAGGACTTCAGACTCCTCTGGAAATCTACTAACAAATTAGACCCGAAACCGGGCCCGCCGGCGACCGCCGCCGGCCTGTATGAGCCTAAAGATATAGCCGATGCGTTCCAGAAGCATTTTAGGGTTGACTCGCCACTAGGGTCGACGGGTGTTATACTGGAAGATGAGCAGTATATAGGGCAACCTGTACAGCTCACCACAAGGTTTTCGACCCACACCGTGGCCCGTGTAATTAAGAGAATGGTTCGAGGTAAATCCCCAGGGCACGATAGCCTCAGTATTGAGCATTTACAGCACGCTGGCGTCCACCTGCCTAGGGTCTTGACACTTCTGTTCAACCTTTGCATGAGTCACTCACATCTACCCGATGACCTTTTGAGGACAATTGTTGTGCCAATTATCAAAAATAAAACTGGGGATGCCTCAGATATGACAAATTATAGACCAATATCATTGGCTACTGTGATCGCCAAGGTACTGGACAGTTTGCTTGATGGATACCTCGAAAAATATTTAAAAGTAAACGATGCACAGTTTGGTTTTCGGCCAAACCTATCCACGGAAAGTGCTATATTTCCTCTCAAGCAAACTGTTCGGTACTACACTGATAGAAGTACACCGGTCTATGCCTGCTACCTGGACTTGTCCAAGGCATCTGATCTGGTGTTTGCTGTGGGAAAAGCTGGAGAGGGAGACCGCCCTACCTAACGATGTGACGACAATTCTACGTGGAGTGAGACAAGGGGGGATTACCTCTCCGAAGCTCTTCAACCCATATGTTAACCGTCTGATCGAAGAGCTTAGTAGCACTGGTATAGGGTGCCATATTGATGGCGTTTGCATCAATAACATAAGTTATGCTGACGATATAGTGCTTCTAAGCCCGTCGACTGGAGCTCTGCGTAAATTATTGCGCATCTGTGAAAAGTATGCGAAGTCCCATGGGCTTAGATACAATGAAAGCAGGAGTGAGTTTATGATCTTCAGAACGGGTAATAAGCGAGTTCTAAACGCACCTCCCGTCTCAATTAATGGTACTCCTCTTATGCGAGTTTCGCATTTTAAATATCTGGGCCACTGGGTTTCCGAGGACATGAAAGATGTCTTTGATATTGAACGGGAACGCAGGGCGTTGGCCGTCCGTTGTAATATGCTGGCTCGTAGGTTTGCTCGTTGTACCGCTGAGGTAAAGGCGACGCTTTTTAAAACATACTGCCACTCTTTTTACACGAGCAGCCTGTGGGTCAGCTACACGCAGAGGACGTACAACTCTCTGCGTGTACAATATAATAATGGGTTCAGAATGCTGATGGGGTTGCCGCGCTTTTGTAGCGCCTCCGGAATGTTCTCAGAGGCTCACACTGATGGCTTTCATGCCATCATCCGGAAGCGTTGCGCCTCCCTCCTAAACCGCTTGCGCGACAGCACCAACACCATACCGGGCACACTAGTGGACAGGTGGGACTCACCATTTCTCAGGCACTGGGCAAGTCTACATGCACGTGGTGCAGTACAGACTGTGCCCGGGCGTGGAAACCCCCATTTCCAGTCCCCAGTTTAGTTAGTTTATAAGTCTTATTTTGTCAGTATTTACTAACCCCTAGATATAAGTACAAAATGTTACTAACAAATATTGGCCTGAACCTGAAATAAAGAATTATTATTATTATTATAAAATCAAAATGATGACGGCACCGATACCTCAAGCACTACCTATCAGGTAGGATATTACGCTTTTAACATGACACTGTCAAATCGGCATGATTTTCAATCCACCAAATCTATTTATAACGATATTAGGAAAGACTTTTTTTTTTGAGCAAGTGACTGACTTACATTTGTTTACCAAGACCTACCAAAATTTAATAAACCGTAGGTACACATTATGACAATCATAGGTAAATGTTAATAGTAACATAATATTTAGAGATAGCTTTATTTATCTAATATTTGGTGTATCATGCATTACTTGTCACCTGTTCAATTTCGAGATTTTAACTTCAAACACTCGTCTTTAGTATGACCAGTTTTATTACAATAACTACATTTTTTTATTTTTAGTAAAACAATCATTTTCAACATGACCCCGTTTCCTACAAAATGAACAGACTAAATTGTTTTTATCACATTTGTTTTGTACTTTAGTCATACATTCAGATGTAATATGGCCAAGACCCTTACAAATGTAACATTGAGGTTTGTAAGTGTAACTGACTTCTTTCTGACGTTCAGCTTCATTTAGAACCGGGTGAGCAAATGATGATAAATATTTCAAGAGCGTTGGAGGATCGTGACATCTAGCAGAAATAGCGCCAACTTGTATCAAATCATTGTTAAGAGTTCCTATGATAGCTTCCGTAATCAGTGGCTCGGGTAATCCACATGCGTTACCTAAAGCTAATTTATTATAAAAGAATTGTATATAATCTTGATCAAAGCGTCTTAATGCATTGACCAAGTCTCGCATCATATTTAATCTACTACGATTGGAAGGAAAAGCTGTTAACAGCATTGCCCTCCAATCGGACCAACTTAAATTTGATTCACATATAATTGCTCATACCATAGTCGAGCATAACCCTTCATCTTAGAAGTGCAATTAAATTTAAGAGTCTTTTCATCCCAACCATACATATTAGAAATGCCTTCTACTTTTCTTATCCATTGCTCCATAGTGGTTATTGATGTTTGTGGGTCAAACTCTGGCAATGGATCACTACGGCCCACATATCGAAATGTCGAAGAACACGATGATGGTCCGGGCATAAAATAAGTATACCCCGGTAATTATATATTTTGTCGAGATGCAGCATTATCATGGCTTTCAGCCAACGACTGTGCAATATGTGATGGAATTCTGTCATTGTTGGTTACCACCTGATCGACCTTATTGGACGGTGTTGATGTAGACGGTACCTCATTAGGTTCATATAATTTACGGGTTTCGACCGCCTTCAATAATTTACGGCGTAAATAAGCTTCCCGATTATCATCATTATTTTTACTTTTCTTATGACGGCCCATTGTTCGTGTTTAAAATTTTCATCTTTGACATAACAAAATCTTTACTCAATTCAAAGTATGTAAATGCATTTTATCAGGACTTACGTGAGTTATTTCCCGCTTCTGAGCTAAAAGGAAGCCCAGAAAACAATTATTTACTGTTTAACTTGTTTATTTAATCATTCAAACATACATCTTTTCCCATAGTAAAATATTCGTGTTCTCCTTTATGTCTTCATCTGACAGTTGTATTTTTTAATATCCTTTTATAAGTAAACGGCCTGTTACTCCTTCTTGTTGACATAATTAGTGATTGTCCAAAAGGAGTTCCTTACACTACTGAACGGAAGAAGCTGAAATTTGGCATGCACGTTCCTTGAGGAGTGTAGGGGAGCACTAAGAGAGGATTTTTGGAAATTCCATCCCGAAGGAGGTGAAATAGGGGGGTGAAGTTTAAACGAATTCCACGCGGGCGAAGCCTGCGGGCGGAAGCTAGTACAGTATATTTCTCAACAGCAAACATTACTACACTGAAGTACTAAAAAAGTTTCATTCATGGGTTTATATATTTATATTTAATCTATGTTGTACAGAGGTAACTGAAGTACGTTTTTATGTTAGGGAGTTGAGCTCTAATGAAATATTAACCATTGAAAAATCAACAAGTATCTAAAACCTAAGTCCGTTGGCCGTTCGAGTATAATTAAAACTGCATTATGCACCACTGGAGACAAGAACTAATTCCCTATTTGCTAATTAAATGAGCACTTGAATGTCCAGGGTACTGTAAAACCACTTTAATTTAATCAAGAGCTTAGTCGAGTAAACGAGTTTAGGTAATGTGAACTGTTCCATAATTGATTTTAACAAGAAGTTACCCTTTCGCATCACTAGGGTTAACTTAACCTTTTCATAGCTTCACGCTAAATTTTATCTGATATCCTGCAGGAATAAATACGGTTCCCGGGATGAAAATTGTTCTTAGATCACTCGTGAAGTTGTGATATAGGTAAAGTGTAATAGGTGCGATGTTTCATTCAGGTTTTTCCACGCTGTTTTTTTTTATAAAAGCCTAGCTTATACCTAGATTATTTAAATTATTTAATAAAAGTAATATTTATTTCAAGCGATTAATTTATTTTGAATATGCAAATTTTTATATGCATTTGCATCTCTCGATGTTAAGGTGACTGATGTTAACACCACGCGTCTTATTAAAATTATAAAAACAAAAATCCCGCCTGCTCAATGTCAAAATCCGCCCAGCTGTTGCTGTAGGGCGTGCCAAAGAAATGGACATACATACAAACATACATAGGCTCAAAAACATTACCATCCTTCTGACGCAGCCGGGTAATAATTACACTAATCCCTCATGTTTCAAACGCTTAGCTGAACGAAGTAAACATAGAAAATTATGTACATCACTCACACAAGAGAAATTTACACGAGATTTTAATTAAAAAAGTAGACCATGTACATAATCCATTCATGATAATTAATATATTCCCCGGCTTATAATTGAGACCGCGTTGAATCACTCACGGTTGTTAGTCTACAGCTAAGTGCTCTGTTTATAATTAAGTACATTCTGCAGTATGTTCTAGAATGTAGGATTAATTTTAAATTGATTGATTCCACGAAGGCGGTTACGGAAATTAACGATTAAGGTACACGCTTCTGTAGCCGATGCATTTGTTAACAATGTCCTTGGATTGCGGTGATCACTGATCGTTAGGAGGCTCGGTTTTTAGCTATTTATAATAGGTAAAACAGCCAATATAGTACAAAAAATTTACTATAAACTAGAGAACCGCCCGCGCTTCGCTTCGGGACCCGTAGGTAACAGCCACGTAGGTCCCGCTCCCGTAGGAATCTCGGCTAAACAGTAGCCTATTTTAAATGATATACTGGAACATCAGATATAACATTTGCCTATGACATAAGTAAATTACATGTAGTATTTGATAGCGTCCTTCAGAACTTGCAAATGAATTTTACTAACGCCATCTATCAACAACATCCGGAACTAAATATCTAGCAAGTAACAAAACATCGATCTTCCCATGAGAATGAGATGTTTTTCCGCAGTAAAAAGTAGCCTACGTCACTCTCCACCCTCCTAACTATCCCCACACACATAAACCATACCATATAATAGCCATGTTGCGACGTGAAAGAGTCACAAACAAACAAACAAACAAACAAACAAACAAACAAACAAACAAACAAACACACTTTCACATTTATAATATTAGTATGGATTTTATTAAATATGATCACCAACTATCAAGACACGCGGGTTCGATAAAGAGTTCTTAGCGAAGGAGTTCTTCTGAGCGAAAAAAAATCTTAGGTAAATATCATAAGAATGTTACGGGTAGTATACACAATATTCTTATTATGGCACTAGAGAACCGCCCGCGCTTCGCTTCGGGACCCGTAGGTCACAGCCGTGTAGGTCCCGCTCCCGTAGGAATTTAGGCCAAAAAGTAGCCTATCACATTTGCCTATGACTTAAGTAAATTACATGTAGTATTTGATAGCATGATTCAGAACTTGCAAATGAATGTTACTAACGCCATCTATTAACAACTCCGGAAATAAATATCTAGCAACTAACAAAACATCGATCTTCCCATGGGAATGGGGTATTTTTCCGCGGTAAAAAGTAGCCTACGCCGCTCTCCACCCTCCTAACTATCCCCACACACATAAACCATACCATATAATAGCTTTGTTGCGACGTGAAAGAGGAACAAACAAACAAACACACTTTCACATTTATAATATTAGTAAGGATAGTAAGGATTAAGGTAGCAAACGAGCAGGCAGCACCACCCTTCCGCTGCCGCCCATGACAATTGTGACCGACCTAAAACTAGATTCAAATGGGGACGAGAACAGTTAGTCCTGTTAGCGAATGTTAAGTATTAGAACTTTACTTCAAAGTCAAAGTCAAAGTCAAAGTCAAACTGTTTATTTCATTTAGGAATTTACAAATTCACTTATGAACGTCAATTTTTTGATTCTACCACCGTTTTGGAAAAGTGCTTGAGGAGAAAAAAACGGCGAAAAAAAACTCCTCCGCATCTTTTAAAATAAAAATTACAATATTACTTAATTGATACAGGTAAGCACTAACCTAGCGGAGCTGGTTGCAGAGCTGGTAATTTCCATGCCTTTTTGTCATCTAAATATTCGTGTATACTATAGTAGCTCTTGTCTACGAGTTGTGCTTTTACATGCTTCTTAAACAACTCTGAAGGCAGGTCACGGATTGCCTTAGGGACTTTATTATAGAACTGTACACCAAGCCCCATAAAAGAACGCTGCACTTTACCTAGCCGATATGAAAGCGTCGCCAAATCATGCATCTTTCTTGTTAAGCGATTATGATAGTCGCTGTTTTTTTTATATGCATTTATGTTGTTTCTTACAAAAACTATATTACTATATATGTACTGTGAGGCTACTGTAAGTATACCTAATTCTTTGAATTTATCACGGCAAGATTCCCTATACCGTAGTTTATGAATAGCTCTAATGGCCCTCTTTTGCAATACAAAGATTTGTTGTATATCGCTTGCTTTACCCCACAGTAATATGCCATAAGACATAACACTATGAAAGTATGCGAAGTAAACAAGCCTAGCAGTTTCTACGTCAGTAAGCTGTCTTATTTTTCTAACCGCATAAGTAGCCCTACTAAGTTTCGTCGCAAGAATTGCTACTTGCATAGTTGTTACTTGCATAGTTTGTTGGTAATTAAAAGGTCTGGATGAGGGACTACTAGTGATAGTTAGTCCTGTTATTTATTGTTACTTATAGTGCCTTTAGCAATTGGTAGTAAGTCTGATTTCGGTCGTAAATGCTGCCACCCTTTGAGAACTAAAGTGGTGGAGAAATTAGATATAATATTGTTGTTTATGACATTAAAGTACAGGTACTACAAATAATGGGAAAATTGAATTTAGCTCTTAACAAGGTTCAGACAACAACGAGAGAAGCTTAAGAAAGTACAACTTAAAATCAATTTTAAGTTCCTACTGCAGTAAAGTTGAAGAAAAGGAGACAACTCGATAAAGTTACCCTTCAGAACTCATATTTCCTTGTAACTTTAGTATTATAAGTAAGTTAAGTGTGTAACAAAATTCGAGAACATGAAAGAAGATATTTTATAACGAGGCAGAAGAAAGTTTGAACTTTCTTTATGTAAAATGTATGCATAAATAATACTTCGAATGTACGAATCAATTTGCTTGTTTAGTAAACAATTTCTTTACAGTTAAGACTAATGGTAACTAGTTTTTATGACTATATAAAACAATAAAATATTAATTAAAAGATTAAACAAAGAAAAAAGTAATAAAGACTACTCAAAATAGTGAATTGTATTGAATCATCTTAGAGGCCTGAATTTATCACTTTCCACTATTGGTTGTGACATCGGCTATTATATTACACACATTCTGTGAAAATGCAAATGTTTACCTATTTCTATTAAAGAGATAGAGCCCTTTTAGACACAGAAAGACGGACAGACAGACAAAAATCACTGGCATTCTGTATATGTATGTATGTGTATTCTATTTTTCATCTTTAAGTACGGAACCCTAAAAAATACATAAAAAAGTAAAATATGCTGGGAAGTCGACTTTATACTCGTATAATATTAAATAGATTCACCCGAAACTTGTTAAATTAACTGTTTGCTCAATTATAAGTTGTTTCGCTTCCGAGAGTAGAATGCCACACAGTCGACCGAGTGCCCCTTTTATACCACTCACGCACCAGACATGCCATTTCTAGAATATTCCCGCTAATTCCGGTACCGGTTGGAATGAGGTTCGAGTATGTTCCTTGCAATCGACTTACGCCCTTAGGACTATTGCCGTAAGGTCGAAGCGTCGTGCGCGTACTTTCGAGACGGCCGCGCGATCGCGAACAATAGAACAATAGATGTTCTATTGTTCGCTTGACATGTTTATGGCCCTTATTGTTTATTGCTCCCGGTTTAGCGAAGTACATACGCCAGGGTTGTCACAATACATCAAAATATCTATGTATTAAAAATAAACTCGTAGTCATAATCACGAAAATTATGCTTTCGATTTATCGGTTTCGTCTTGTAATTACATCTCAATATTTTTTTATTTAGTTAATCATAGATTTTGTTTATCTACCAAAAAGAATACTTCTGATACTATGATAATAATCGCTTCGAGAAATATATGCTAGTTTTTGCACAGCTGTCGTCGCATTGCAGTTGATAAATGATAATAAAGGCTTTGAATCATTTCGAGAAATCGAATTTTCGGAATAAATACCACTGAAAGGTCTTTCTACGGTGTTCAATTATGGGCGTTGACCCGTGGTCCCGGAGGTCCCATGGCGCTAGGGATTACACTTTGATCGACTTTTTCGACTTTTAATATCGATATAATTACCATCCTCGTACCGAATTTCAATAAATTGGTTCAGCAAATTAGGCCTGAAAACGTTCAAAAATGTATAGATGTAGAATTTCTTTTTCATTTATTATTCTACTTTTTCAATTGTTTACCTGGCGCAATTTCACTTGGCAAAGATAATAGACGCTGCGCTGTGGAAATTGTGAAGTTCTATTTACACCCAGTAAAATTACCAAATGAATGACATTTTTCTCTTGGGTCAAATAATTCAGAACCATCACTATTCATTTTTAATTTAATCCTTGCCTGGGCACCAGGGCCGGTATTTAAAACAGATTTTAATGAAAAAAAAAACATTAAAATAAATGTTAAGTGAAGCCCTTTTAAACATAATCCTGAAAACTGCATTGAAATAGGATAAGTGACGTCAGCGTGCACAAAAATAGAAACAGACAAAATGAAAAAAAAAAACATTTTTTTGGGTTCCCTATACCACTTTCTCTCTCTTCCGTATAATTATAAATGCCCCCACCCCCATTATGATTTTTAAAATATATTTGCCGTGTAGAGACGCCAATCGGTTACAGTTTATAGTTTTATTATATGTATATGTATAGCTATAGATAGACATAAAATAAATAACTTTCTACAAAAAGGTAATCGATTTCAAAATCTACAAATGGAGATAACTAAGAAACTACCCGGTATATGTAGCTCTTTATACATGACTACGCTACTATTTATGTTAATAAATTAATTCAGAAGTATGAAAATGGGTGCCGTGTCTACCCCGGCATCCTACTATATTACTTTGATCAATTTCTCATCGCATGCAGTTAACAATGTTCAAACAAATATATTATTGCCGGATAATGACAGCTAATTTTCCATTCCGTGATCATTACCACATAATACAAATCTCAAAGCGAAAAAAGCGAATAGAATCAAAAGGAAGTCTTCCCCTATCTTTTAGCTTTTGGCTTTACGAACCGTGTCAGCTCACGTTCCACTTACTGCGATATTACATTTTGAAACACCATAACCGACTTTAGTGGGACGTAATAAGGTCGATGCCGACTGCACATAGTTTTGATATTTCATCAAAGAGCGACTTAATATTGGCGTATTAGGAAATGCACTGTATGTAACGGTGAGAAGGTTGATTTTAAACGTTTCACCGAATCGTGTCAAGATGCTATTCGGACAAGCGGGAAGCGTCGTTATTGAAAAGAAGCACGCGAAACAAATGTTAAGCAAACATCGGCGGCAATGCTCAGCTTGTAAAGTGGTGTGTATTGCAGGCAATCGCTCGTATCAAAGAGTAAGGAATGTTCTCAGAATAACTCTATTGGAGATTGCGAGTTTTGAGTACAATTCAATTGAGTGATTTTAACAAGAAGACAGACTTTAATATCGACAAGTAATATAAGACTATATGAAACATATTCCATTTTCAGATCCTGACTTGGTGGCTAGGGAACGCAAGATAGTACCTACGTTCTTTGAAGAAAGTACGGAAAATCGCTAGACATAGAAAAATACAATGCTTGGAACACAGAACATCATAGGATTTAAACCAAATGATATAATTCAGTTTAGTTAACTTATTGATCTTTGCTCGTTTTATTTTTTATTTTTTAGGGACCAATTTTACGGTAGATGTACTCTAACGCAACATATAATAATATTTAGTATTTTTCGGGTCAGCTCCGTTATATTATTTATAACACATATAACGCCTAACACACTAGCTATAACCGCTATTGTAAGTACTATTAACTGGAAAATATTGCTAGAATTTTTTATGAACCTATTGCAGAGTGAAATTGCATCGTGCTGCGCTCGGGAAAATTCGAGATTTTAAATAGTCTCACATTAGTGATTTATTAATAAAATAGTTTTAGGGATCAGCATAGCAACGTAAAGCTTTTAATTTTCTACCGTTTTAACGAAAAGAAATAAAAAGGAGGAATTATGAAAGAGATATAAATAATTATTAACATGGGATTATTTTGAAAAGTAAGGTAAATTATTTCATATTTCATTAATATATTTCGCATTTGTCTTATTTTCTTGATTTAAAAGATATGTTGAAGAGTTTGTTTTGCCGTTTCTTCTCCTCAATTTTCAAAGCATCAGATGAATATTGAATGTCACCGTAACTGTTTGAATGATAAAATACCTGTGAATAAATTAATTTGAACATAACATTCGTCACACTAGCAGTATATCACTTGCGTTGTAGTGAGTAAGCACAAACCATCGCTAACTAATCTATGTTCCGTAAATGCAGCCGTAGTACATCTAAGTCGATTAAAAATAACGAAGTTCAACTAAGCCAAGCACGAGTAAGGAATTGTGTACAAAAAGCAAAATAACCGTTAACGAGTTTACATTTGTGCGCTCGACTGTCCCACCAAGCTGTGCTCATATGAATTTTGGGCGGAAATTTTGCTGAAAAATTTTGCCCCAAAATTATTTCGCAGTTAGTTCCGACAGTTGACTTAAGGGTCTTTGTTCATCGTATACGGAGAGCGCTTAAATGTTTTTAAGCGATAGTATATTAAGGTTTCAATATTAAATTAGTAATTTGTACATCAGAGTTACGTTGATTCTACTCTTTTAACTTATACTCATAATATATAAAGTTTGTCTGTTTGAACGGGCTAATCTCAGGAACTAATGGTACAATTTGAACAATTCTTTTTGTGTTAGATAGTCGATTAATGGAGGAAAGTTTGAGGCTATGTAACATCACGCTACGATCAATAAGAGTAGACAAATTATCCAAAGTGAAGCGAGGGCGTCTACTATCGTGATAATTATCGATCGCTAATGACAAAGATTTCTTGATCTTCTAAGCTATAAAGGGCACAGTATGACACATGATTTTATTAGAATAAAACTGCTGCATATTAAAATTAATGCAGTTGAACCCATAACAATGAAAGTTAGATTTTTTGTAACGCTTTACATCTCTTTGGTCACGCTAATCTCAGAAATTGTTAAAACGAAATACAACGTCGGATAAGGTCGAGGTTCGGTAACAAATGTGGTTTGCGCTTGTCATCAACAAAAGAGTTTGGGTCCTCAGACCAATTAACTATAGACGGAGCGCCGGGAACAAAAGAGTGAAGCCAGCAAAAAGTAAGCCTAGATTTGTATACACACGGCGGCACTCACAACAATACGAGTTTTGTGTTCTAAATAATAAAAAATGAATGAAGCTTTGTGTTCCAAAAAATAAAGTTTAAATTTGTTGCGTTCGGAAGACAGTTCAAACTGTCAACATAGGGCATTCTATTGGTTTCGATGTGTGCTTTCGGCTCACTTTTCTCGGCTTCACTCTTTTGTTCCCGGCGCTCCGTCTATAGTTTATTGGTCTGAGTTTGGGTCTATATTGGGTGTCAATCTTCATAATAGAAAGAAAAAGAAATAATTTTTATTTCACTTAATACTAATATTGACGACGGTTGACATCGTTCCAAGGGTCCTGGCTTCGACAACCAAAGATGGAAATTAAAATGATGGTTTTTTTACAGAAAACATAAAAAATCAACCTTTCGTATCAATGTAGGTACAATTTAGGTAGGTAGTACGTTTCTCTTGCTAACTTCAAGATAATATAATATCAAAACAATGAAGTATGGAATTGTGTTGTCTACAGAAAAGTACGCGATGTTACATGTCTGTATCGTATCTACGCTTAACCATGTAATGTATCAATTTGATGCATTAAACATTTTTTCAGGAGTGCAATAAAGCCTTGTTCTCAAAGCGAAGCGAGAGCGGGCTTACCTATGTACTAGTGTAGATACGATAAGATTAATATAACTTTATCAATATTTGAAAGGTAGTTAGGTATACTTACTTTGATGCTATTATATTCCCATATTACATGTCATTATACTAGAAGTCATGTGCCATTGTAGTATTAAGTATAACTTGGAAATTTCCGCAAGAATATTAGCACATACGTAAGAGCCAGCGTAATAAATTTGTCGGCGACGCGTGTATATCACGGGAATTGGATAATCCGTCGCGAACAGATCTCTGGTTCAGGCTTTATTGGTGAAAAATGGTAAATAAGCGGCCGAAGCCGAGTCTAGACGGTAATACCGTAATACGTAACTACGGCTTAATGCTTAATGGGTCCCGCGCCTTTTTTGCCCGGCAACGAATTGTTTGATGTCACTAATGAAAGCGATAAGAATGAGTTCAAACCATCTAGTACCTATCGCGTCATAATTGTATCTTAATTTGCTATTCAAACAAAGCTATTTTAAAAGAAGAAGATTTTATGTTATTAGGCCTATGAACCTATTTAATCATTTAAATGTCAGTTGCTACAAACGGTGAAGGAAAACATTATGAGGAAACCTGCATGCCGGAGAGTTCGCAAAACTCAAAGGTGTGTGAAGTCCGCCAATCCGCACTTGGCCAGCGTGGTGGACTATGGCCTTAACCTTCTCATTCTGAGAAGGGACAATAGTGGGCCATGATGGGTTGAGATGATGATGACGATGAGGCCTATGAACTTTTTTATGTAGATACTTATGTCTAGAGATTCTTCCTTTATTGTGAACTTTAAAACGGTAGTATATAAATTATTTTAAACATGAATTATAAATTTTCTTGCGTTAAGTATAGCGGCATTAACCACAAGCTATTATATCTGCAGAAGAAATTCAATTAGTTAAATTTCTGTAATGTAATCAAAAATGTTTCCATTTCACATACATATAATATGAAAAAACTTTGTGGCCATAATTGCCGGTCATTATTCCTGTTGGGCACGTAAAACAGTCGGTCCCGGAAGTTATTATTAGATAACAGTCGTTAAAACATGTCGGGGATCTTCATGCGGCATAAAAACTTCCGACATTTAGTTTGGCCATTAAATCTTCCATTGATCCGCACTGGAGCAGCGTGGTGGAGTAAGCTCTAGCCCATCTTCATTGATGAGGAGAGACCCGTGCTCAATAGTTGGCCATAAATGGGTTAGAGCAAGACAGGTTAAGAATATTCAACTATAAAGTGGCATATATCTTCCACTTCGATTTGGTGTAAACATTAACATAGCCTCATTTTTCCTTCCATTGTAAATTCTGAGTCCAGTAGTCCTCCTGACTCCTCCGCCTGCCTGACTGCTCCTCAGGTGTGAGAAGTAACCTGTGCCCTCTAGCAGGCCATTAAGGGGTTGAAGCAAATTCCCGGATTTAAAATTTTTATAATCTAATAAATTGCTCCATTTTACATACAAGATTAATAAAGTCTCTGGAAAATTCCCATAATTACGGACCATTATTCCCGCAGTGCGGTACAGGATATTACGGACCTTATTGTTTTTTTATAAACATAAAAAATATTTCCCTTAAAACAATGGATGAATTGCGAGTGTTTATGATAAACGGAAAAAGCAGGAATTTATATTTTTTTACAAAAATAAAAACGCACGATACATTTTTATTATGGCTATAAAAATATGGTTAATTACTACTAAAATCATGGTCGCTTCACTTCTGAAAATAATATACCTAAGGCATGGTCTATTCGTGTGTGAAATGAATATTGTGATGAGTTTTACTAATGATGATGTTTGTATAGGGAATCAATGTTTGGAAGTTTGCTTTCATCCTGTAATGAGATGATTTCCGCGACAAAAATTGCCCTATACCATTTCCTGAGTCCCAAGCTATACCTTACCAAGTTTCATCTAAGCTGGGCCGTGGAGAGGAGTCTCGCAACTCTTATTAGACCCACTGATGCACTCAGCTCTCTTCTCGATGTGACATACCAGTATAACCTTACTTATGTATTTATTTTTAGGGAAACATACAGTGTACTTAAAATTACATATATTCCACTTGTATAAAAACATAGACACCATTTGATTGCTTTCGCATATTGAATTCCTAGCTCGAATGCTCTAAAAAAAGTTATTTTTACATAATTTCAAGTTAATACCAAAGTTTCATAAACAAACTAATAAAATTTTGAGGTTTTTTTTTCACCAACACTGAAAACACTGAACAATTGCATACAGACAAGACAAAATTAAGACTTCGCACCTGTATGCAGTATTAACTACCTTAGCAGCGTAGCATAGCAAACGATCATGCAGTTACCACCCTTTCGCTGTCGCACTCGCCAACTGTAGCTCATACATACATATGTACATACATACAGAACAAGATCCAAATAAGGACTAGGATGGTTAGTCTAGTTAGCAAATGGTGTATGCACATTTGTTGGTTCTGTTTAATAAGTATGAGGACTGAGCTTAGATTG
Source organism: Hesperia comma (assembly GCA_905404135.1). Classification (NCBI taxonomy): domain Eukaryota; kingdom Metazoa; phylum Arthropoda; class Insecta; order Lepidoptera; family Hesperiidae; genus Hesperia; species Hesperia comma. Next base: position 1,404,914 of record FR990031.1, read on the forward strand.
CTAGTGACAGTTAGTGCTGTTAGCTATAATTACGAGTAATTGTTCGTCCACTTAGTAATAAGAGATATTGTTAGTAAGTCTTGTTCGTCTTCGGTCACAGATGTATCGCTACTCTTGAGGATTGAGATAGTTGCCTCTAAAAAAGTGTAACCTATTCTATTACTACTGCCTGGACATTATATTTTTATTACAACAATAAATCATAGCACTAACGTACTCAAAACACGCTATTCGCAGATAATCGTACAGGAATTCCATTTTTAGAACTTTATTTATGGTGTCAAATTTTTCAACGAGATCGTAAGCATTATAAATTTTTATTTAGAAACATTAAACTCGTTAAGTTAAATTTATTACTTGAAGGAGCGTTTTATGTTCGTTTATAATAACTTTTATGAATAAGGCTGTCCTAGTTAACTAATACTTTTAAAAATATCTACGTGTACTTAAAATAAAAGTTTATTTATAAAATTTTACGCAGTGGGTTTTTTGCTACCGATATGAAGATCGAATTATTAATTCTGTCTGTCTATTCAAGAAACACGCGGAAATTGTTAAATATAATTATTCAGATGATACTTGGCATATTAATATTCCCCATATTGTATAATCATCAACATCACTGCAATCTTTAACTGTCCCACAGCTGGGTTCAGTTGCCCACTGACAGTAATATCCATAGCTCACCAAGCTGACCAATTGTGGAAATACAAATTTCATGTACATTTAAGAATATCATGGAGAACTCTTATCCCGATCATTCACATCATCACAAATTCACAAACCTATATCTAAATGTGCCACGACCTTCACAAATGCTTTTGACACATTTATGGTTTTCCATAGCGGTAGCAGAAATATGATGGTTTTCCAAGTATTTTTTATGGAATGGCAACAAACGAGCATGCATCACCACCCTTCCGATGCCACTCTTATCCACTATGACCGACCTAATCAAGACTCAACTTAGGGACTAGGATGGCTGCTCCAGTTAGTAGTTGGTGTGAGAATATTAGTTGGTTAGATTGTTAACAAGTGTGAGGACATGGATTGTTAGTGATAGTTAGTCCTGTTAGTTAATGTTAGTAATTGTTAGTATGAGTCTCGTTCTAATTTTGTCATAGATGCGTTGTTACAACTGATGATCGGGTAACCGGCCCCATATTCGTCAAGGCTGTAACGGTTTTTGGCTGCACAAGCGAAGCTTGAACCTTCTCTTGTCTTTTCACATATCTGAACCCTATCGATATAAAACAATACGCCGTCGCGCGTCGGTGTTCGTTCGCCATGGTTAATTTGGCGCTCATCCGGCCGTACCGGGACATATCGCTCCGTGACCCGGAATAGCGATGTGATAACATCACATGACGCTACCCTGGGACTGTTACGCCTTGCTTAAATACTCGGCCGAATATTCGGTCTACTTATCGAATATTCGCGAACTATGGATGCATTTGTTTTGGTGTTAATGATTTTTATTTTTTTAATGAATGAATGAAAGCTTTATTCAAGGATCAGCACAAACATAGTACAAATGTAAAATAATTAAAAACAATGGAAGCGATAAAATAAAAAGGAACTTAAAGTACCTACCTATTTGCATGTCTTAACTAAGTGCCTGTGCTAAGTTTTTCTCTCGTGGATGTTTAATTCAAGCCGTATGTCGTATAAATATAGTCGAAAACCATCAAACTTAGCCCAGGATAGCCAAAAAGTAATTATGGTTATACATTAAAATTATATCTGGAAGCCCGGATATGACCCATCGAGCGCCATTCTAGAGCTATACCTGAGTCATGTTTTAGGACGAAATAAACAATTATGTTTTTAAAACCGATTTGCCTACCTCTGGATCAGCGATTCATACCATTGCCCTTTGGTTTAGGAGCAGCGTACCATATCGCCGAGTATCTATACAGGACGTTACCGAAAACGTCCCTCGGAGAGGATAAAATTCCTCATTTCTTACTAGTGTAAAAGAATTTATCCTCGGATGATTTAGTGTTGTTTCTTTTTCTTTTTTGTGAAGAACCGATAAACAAGTAATTATCTGATGGTACTCCGCTAAGTTAATTAGACGGACGCGACGGGGGGAAAGCTACACCTCCCCCTGACCGCCTTTGGTACCCTGTACTTCTTAGTACTGATCGCAGCATCAATTTCTTCTCACTTATTAGGCTTACGATATTATTTTATGTGTTGTTCTTTTTTATTATTGTTAATTTGTAATTTTATTAGGTACTTGCTAATATTAGTGGTATTTTAACAGTGATGTATTAAGCAATTGTCATTCATTATTGTGATTAAATTTCTAATACTTTTCTAATTCTAATACTACGCTAATGGTAGATTGATCAAAAAGTATTTTAATTATTAATAACCGCAAAGACACCATTTAATTTTTTGATCAATCGACCATTAGTGTAGTGTTAGAAATTAAAGTAAAAATATATTATACTAGTAAATCCGCCCTCGCTTCGCTTCGGGGAACCAGTCCCTTCAAAAATCTCTATGAATTTTAACAAATTATGTTATTCCTATGTCTAAGCTATATTACTGCAAAGTTTCATGGAAATCCGTTCAGTAGTTTTTGCGTGAAAGAGTAGCAAACCCACACACACACTCACTCACTCACTCACATACATCCTTACAAACTTTCGCATTTATAATATTAGTAGGATTAGATAACTCGTCCTTCATATTTTTTTTGCCATCGGTACCTGCGTATTTTCCAGTGACGTCACTTTGACAGCCTGCCATTAGCTTGGTGATGTTATAAGTGGTACTGCTCATGGATTTATAAATTAAAGGCATCCGATGGTAAGTGGCAACATTCGCCAATCTAAGTTCGTGTCAATAAGTATTGAGTTTCTCCCGATAACAAGTGGGAGTCAGTGCCCTAACTTAGTTTCTGCTACGCCAAAATATTTAACAGACCGTTACTTTATTAAAAAAAATTGGTTGTCTGTAAACGAAACATTAATCTTTAGCTAGTCTGTGCATATTATGTCATGTCAATGTGCCACAAACAAGTCAAAACAAACCTGGCTGGTTATAAATAATTTCGATAAAAAGCAAAACTAAATAGACGTCAGAGTTACATTGACAAATAATGTCATCAAAGATGGGACGCCTCAAAGCACCCTCAAAGCGAGGTAACGCCGCATGATGTCAGATAACGCCGCATGACGTCAGATAACGGCACATAAACGTCATGTTTTTCGTGCGTGCAGCCGATATCGAATTATAAAACGTAACGTTGTCACGTCAAAAATAAATATTCTAATACCTATTAAACAGAAGTGTTGTAGGTAATTATGTACTTAAAAAAATTAAATTAAAAATTAAAAAAACCCCCGACACAAACATTTAAAAAGTAAAAAATAATATCTCTAAAAATAATACGTCGCGTTGGGGGACCGCTCCTAACTACTCATTATCTACGATTTTTTTCATAAGTATCACATGCCTACCTACTTAGTCCTTTACCCAAGACTTATCATATTTTATCAATATTTTTTTGTGTTAAAGTTAGAAGTAAATGGAGCGGTCCCCCAACGCGACGTATTATTTTTAGAGATATTATTTTTTACTTTTTAAATGTTTGTGTCGGGGTTTTTTTTAATTTTTAATTTAATTTTTATTTTATACTTTTTATAGGTAAGAATATTCTCGATTAAGTCATAAATATTCTCTTACTGTGCCCTTTCATTTGAGACCCCACACGAGTATATTTGCATACATTCGGCTATTCTTCCCCGCTTTTACCCCCCACAACTTTTAAACGGCTCAACCGATTTTCATAAAACATATTTTAAAATATGCGCCCGTAAGTTCCCTTTAATACAAAAAAAACTAAATTGAAATCGCTTCATCCGTTCGGGAGCTATGATGCCCCAAAGAGACAGAATGAAAATTCTTCCCCCCTTTCAGCCCCAATAACTTTTAAACGGCTCAACCGATTTTCATCAAACATATCTAAAAACACGCGTCCGTAAGTCCCCTTTAATACAAAGAAAACTAATTTGAAATCGCTTCATCAGTTCGGGAGCTATGATGCCACAAAGAGACAGAATGAAAATTCTTCCCCCCTTTCAGCCCCAATAACTTTTAAACGGCTCAACCGATTTTCATCAAACATATCTAAAAACACGCGCCCGTAAGTCCCCTTTAATACAAAGAAAACTAAATTGAAATCGCTTCATCCGTTCGGGAGCTACGATGCCACAGACAGACAGACAGACACACAGACACACACACACACACACACAGACACGTCAAACTTATAACACCCCTCTTTTTGCGTCGGGGGTTAAAAACTATTGTTGGATTTAAGAAAAGAACTGGTATATTCCATTTTAATCCCCGAATTAAGAAGTTGTAAGTTTGACCTGTCTGTCTGTGTATGTTTTTTTTTAAAGCCTAAGCAGGCAAACGAGCAGGCGGGTCACCTGATGGTAAGTGATCACCGTCGCCCATGGACATTGGCAACACCTGGGGCGTCATCAGTGCGTTGCCGGCCAAGAAGAAAGTGATGGACCCGCTTCTTGAAGGACCCCATGTCTGTCTGTCTGTCTGTGTATGTATTCGTCTGTGTATCTTTCTGTGGCACCGTAGTTCCTGAATAAATCAGCTGATTTGAGTGCGGTTCTTTAATCGAAATGCGGCAGTTTTAAGCTATTGTCGGTAGAAATCCGTTCAGCAGTTTGAAGAGTATCAGGTTTTTTGCAAAATAATGTACGTATGGTATATTTGTCATAAAATTGAATAAAAAAAAATTGAATTATTATCCCTATTATGAAGATTTGTTCGAGCTTTTGATGGTCATAACAGGATTTTCTATGACGGTGGTTATTATTTAATCACGGTTGTTAAATATCGCAAAATTTCTTTAATAATCTTAATAATGTCATAAATAATATAATATCAAATAGTGTATTCGTACGTAGATTTCAAGGCTTACCCGAAGATGGTAGCTCTTAATGTATAAAACTTTTGCGTTACTGGTGATTGACTGACAGACAACGCTGTTCCTTGGGGACTGTAGGGGAGCACTAAGAGAGGATTTTTGGAAATTACACCCCGAAGGGGGTGAAATAGGGGGTGAAGTTTAAACGAATTCCACGCGGGCGAAGCCTGCGGGCGGAAGCTAGTATATAATAATAATAATTTATTTAAGCCTAATATAATGCCACTTTGCATAATAATAATATCCTATTATTATCTACACACCTCCTGAATTTTCTTTACCTTCACTGTGTTATCGCCATAATGTCCCAACCCCCGTGCCTCCTTATTGATTTCTTAATACTTATATTACCTTTATCTGCTTACAATCTGCACAAGAAACCCTATACCTACTTGATTCGCTGAATATAATATGCAATTGCCAGGCCCCGCAAACATCAAACTAATTACCTATACCCACAGTTCAATGCACCTTGTACGCAAAATTTACATTTTTTTTAGATCAAATTATATATATTTTATAGATGCAATTATAACGAATTTCAGATCAAACGCGAACGTAGTATAGGTGAATAATGGAACGGCTTGCTTACGCTTGTCGTATTACCTTGTCTCAGGGAAACTGCAATAAAGGTAAGGCGGTCGGCTAACACAAATATTGGCGCTGCACGATTGCTTCACCTATTCGGTTTGTCTGTCTGAGCGAGATTTGAACTTAGAACAGCTCGCTGGCTTGATTGGTATTGTGTTTCCATCAAAGGTGTAGACGGCAGTCCATCTAATTTGTAGTATCTCTTAAATAAATAGGTACTATTTTGTAGAAGTTTTTACACTTTTCAAGAGGCGACCATCTCAGTTCTTAGTCCTCGAGAGTAGCGATGCGTTGCTAGACTCCTTACTCCTTAGTCTTGTTCTAGGTCGGTCACAGTTGTCATGGGCGGCAGCGAAGGGTGGTGCTGCATGCTCGTTTGCTACCTTATTAATTCCATAAAATCTTGCATACCCAATCGTCCAGATTCCATTATTCTCTGTCCTCTTAAAGACTCCCTGATCACCAATTCAAATCTACTATTTTGTATTAAGTAGACCCCACCCAAAATTTGTTAGTTTTTTTATTTTATTATATTGCAGATGCTTCGGAAGTTGCAAAACAATAAGCAGTTGCAAACAATAAGCATTTGCAACGGAAAAAGACCAGGCGTAATAAGCAATGATTTGGAATGTATGGAACGATCAATATTTCATGGGATTGCCGGCGATGCCGTAAATCCGGACGCCAATCATTTATTCCCAGCTGACGAGTTATTTTATGGAAGTGATCGGGCTTTTTAGATTTGATATCTCTGTTTTATGGTATAGAAATAGGTTTATGGAGAACTATATTTTCTCTGGATTCTTTTTTATTGATTTAAATGCCGAATGATATGCTTACGCAAGTTTTGTTTGTAATTGGTTTTTAATTGTTTTTGAATGGTGTTAAATGAACTGCCGTCTGATCCTATAAAAATATGAGCGACATCTGAAGGTTAGTTTTTCAGTTATGCTCTATACCTATGGTGATTTAATTTATGCTCATAACTCTTGACTAGGTGTTCCGATTTTGATGATTCTGTTTCGAAAGGTGTGCTAGTGGTATGGTCCCTTATAAATTTGAGTGACAACTGGCGAGTGGTTTTTGAGTTATCTCGACTTGAAGTCAGCTATTTATTCGTAAAAAGTGTGTTGTGTCATATCTTTTCGTCATTAATCCGGCGTTACGTCACCTAGCCTAGGCACTACACTCGTTTCAACTCGACTCAAAATGTGACTGCTGGCATTCAACAGACGACCCTACAAAGAAACAGAAATATGTATACACCGAAAGTGCCATTACAATGACAACAATTTAGTAATCAACCAATATTACCCCATTAAGCGAGCAAGGAAAATAATTTTTTGATGACAATCAGAAAATTACAGTAGTGATACATTTGGACAGATATTGTGATAATATTGTCAACGGATAATAAATTATTTATTAGTGAACAAAAATTAGTGAACCGTAATAGATTTCTTCTGTTGTCTTTTTTGATTTTTTTTTCTGTATGTTTCTTTCTCAAATACTTATATAGGCCTTTGAGAGACAATTCAACACTTTTAATAAAAGTATCAAATCCCACGAACAGTTATGATTATCCTTACTAATATTATAAATGTGAAAGTGTGTTTGTTTGTTTGTTTGTTTGTTTGTTTGTTTGTTTGTTTGTGACGCTTTCACGTCGCAACAAAGCTATTATATGGTAAGGTTTATGTGTGTGGGGATAGTTAGGAGGGTGGAGAGTGACGTAGGCTACTTTTTACCGCGGAAAAATATCCCATTCCCATGGGAAGATCGATGTTTTGTTAGTTGCTAGATATTTATTTTCGGAGTTGTTAATAGATGGCGGTAATAAAATTCATTTGCAAGTTCTGATTACGCTATCAAATACTACATGTAATTTACTTAAGTCATAGGCAAATGTAATAGGCTACTTTAGCTCTGCCTCGAGAACTCCCCGCTCCGGCTGTATTCAGTGTACCGCCCGCCCGCTGGCACTATCCTGTTGACTGATGTCCGCAAGTTGCTCAGCCAACAGGATAGTGCCAGCGGACCAGAGGGACCTTCGAGTCGAGAGCCTGGACGACTTCATCGAGAGATTGGCACGCAACATGTTCGGGCGTGTCGACGCGTCGCGGTTCCCGCATCTGCAGGACCTGGCGCCGCTCCACACCCGTCCACCGGACCGCTGGGCCTTCCCGTGCGACTTGCTGGTTGCGCGGGACGGGCCTAGCACTGACTGATACTGGGGCTTCGTAAGTCGTCGCCCGGCGCTGATCGGCTCCTGCAGGGCTTCCCACCAGCGGGATTCACCCGGTAGGGCCTCGATCGCCTGGGCGGCGCGAAGATGAACCCCATCCCGTTTAAGACTCTGTGGCCTGTAAAAAGGCCACCACTCACCGGACTTGACCTATTGGTTAACCACAGATGGACAACGAAGGGCCTTAGGGCCCAGCCCAAGAACCGGCCCGTTTTAACGGGCCGCGAGAGACACCCCCAAAGGGGAACTAACTGTCCCGAGGGCTCCACACACCTCAGACAGGGTGGAGTGAAGAGAGCGAGTAGTAGGCTACTTTTTAGCCTAAATTCCTACGGGAGCGGGACCTACGCGGCTGTTACCTACGGGTCCCGAAGCGAAGCGCGGGCGGTTCTCTAGTACGGAATAAAACGGAGACCTATATAGATCTACAGAAGGTATTCAGAATTCAATACGACAAAAAAATGTCGAAGTCGAAGTCGAGAGTTGTCTATGATTTTTCAAGGTGTGTTAGGTCTGCAATCCATACCGGCTAGTGTGGTGGATAACTTGTACCCTCAAATAGTGAGAGGAAACTTAAGGCCACAGAAGGATAGTCGTAGAATTGTAAGTAATAACCAAAGCTGAAAGATCAAATCTGGCAGAGTGTACGTTACAAAATAAAATTGGATTCGCACATTTCCTTCCAGTCACATTTCTCTTAGAATCGGGCCGCGACAATCTTAATGTAACCACAAATCCTGAAGATCGCGCGCTTGGCACGCGACCAGTTGGGACGACCGCGCCGGCGGAACTTTGAGAAGCAGCGACTTTAGTTTCCAGCCCCTTTTGATTGTTCAAGTTCTGGTTAAGAAATAATTGGATGTGTTCTGCATGCTTCTTATGCTACTGCTACATCTGCGTTAGCGTCAATGTAAGGGTCAACTCACACCGAGACGAGACGCGACGCGACGCTGCGCGCAGTCTTTCAAAGAGCGGCTCAAAATAGAACTTTATTTTCTACACGAAAAGATACACATTTCATTGTGACAATTCAGAATACGTTGCTTCATGCAGCGCTGCGTCTCGTGACGCCTCGCGGCGTAGCGCGGTGCATCGCTACGCAGCCGTGCATCGTCGGTACGCGCGGCGTGCAAGATTGCCTACTTTTACGATGCACCTCGCGCCATTGAGATGCGTCTCGCGGCGACGCGCGGCGCAGCGCGAAATCACTGGCCTCTTCCAGTATCGTTGCGTCGCGTCGCGTCTCGGTCTGAGCTGACCCTAAGTGTTAAGGTCTTAAATTCGTGTGGGCCACATCTGTATTCTGTATTTTGCTTTTCAGTCATTCCATTGCCATAATTCTCGTTCCTGATTAAAACAAAGTAGGCATACATCCGTGTCTGACTATATAATTTCGTCATGCTCTATCATCACATCATGCACTAAATTAGAAGCTAAAATTCTTTGATGTGTCAAAAAAAGCTGACACTCGATTTAACGATTAACGTTTAATGCCATACAAATCAACGCGTTAACAGGTTGGCCTGATCTATGTAATGTCAAGTTTAGTGCCTTAATTAACGGGTTATGATGCAGGCGTAGAATAGAGTTAGGTAGGTATATAAAATATATTCAAACATTTGTTCGATTTGTTAGTTTGTTTGGTAGTTAGTAGTCTTTGCCTGCGAAATGAGGGGCATCGATTCCGGCCGGAGGTGGCCGGGCCAGATATTTATGTGACAGTTAAATGTTTGCTCTCGTATCATGGCTGTTAGTGACGTGTTATTTGCGTTGTCCATGCCACCCGCTGCACAGGGAATCCTAATGCTGATTTGCATATATTAGTTTCATAAGTGTTAGTATAAAATGTTTAGCATAAATAATTAATTTCTTTTAGTTATAATATTATTCTATCTTAGATCCATTTTAATAATTTTATTATTCTAAAACTGCATTCCGAAACTTGCCACAAACACCTATGTAGATAACTGCGGCGGCTTTGCCAAGAGTTGAAAAAGAATTCCTGTCTGAATATTATCACACTTTTAGAATCGCAACGTGACAATATAAATGTGACCAGTTATGGTCGACTGCGTCCGCAGCTTCGACTGTTTGGCACGCTACCAGTCAGGAGCGAATTGTGCCAGTCACAACTTTGGGAAGCGGTGACTTTTTGCTCCTATTGCTTTTGCTTCCTGGCTCCCTCTAGTATTTATTGAATATTACGTACAGTTAAAAATTTCTGTTTCTATTCAAAAATTCTATTTTTGTTTTAATATAAATGAACGACAAAAGACCAGACAATCCAACGGATGGTTAGTAAGTACTAAGTACCCACCGTCTCTGATGGACATCAGTAACACCACAGTTGTCACCGATGCCATTTCAAGAAGAAAGATCACTGCTGGCCATTCTAATTTAAGTGAAACTAAAAGCATTGCACGCATTAGTTCAGACAATCATGTAGCAACCGAGCGCGTAAAAACAACCTCAGTTGATTGATTTGCCTCAGTTTGAGCTTTTATTGGTTGTTGAAGCCTTTGAGCTATAAACCTTTCTTACCGTCATATATGTATAGTGTTAGAAAGAAAATACTTTATTTATATTATTCAACTGCGATAGTATGTGATAAAACAAAATGTAGGTCTATGTAGACTTGAAATATAAAGAGACATTCTTTTACAATGGCAAGATCAGTACTTCGGGAGAATCTACTGTAAAAACTCCCAGCCCTACTAACAAACCCAATTGCAAAATACTTAAAATTCTCTAAAATAGAGTCTATTCCAACGCAAGAAGAGCTAAGTCACCAGCAAATGTTATTGTAAGTCGTTTAGAACTACCAAATATTTCTGTGCAATGGAATCAAATGATTTTGAATCTTAAGCTGTTGGGATAGGAGTGTTGGTGGCGGCAAATCGGTTGGACAGCACTGCCGAGATCGTAACAATTGAGAAAAATTCATGCATAAATGCATGAATGGCTTTCGAATACTTCTTGATGTGTTCAGCCCGTTCCGTCGGGTTTTGATGCCGAATATATTGTTTGTGGCGACCGATGTATGCATGTCGTTTTTATACAGTCATGTTACGGGTCATCTTGTGATTTCAGTTGCTTAATTTGAATATTATATGTTTTAGGGGTGTTGTTCATAGGGCTATCTCACCTTTTCGTTTCACGAATGTAGTGATTCGCGGTTTTCAAGTGTTTTTGAATTCAATCAGCCCTGAATTTAGGCTTCCAATTCGAGTATGTTTCATATAAATATGCTGTTTGGAACCATAGATTGTATTTACACGACACCTGCTGGGTCAGCTAGAATATAGTAACAATGTAATTGGCTTATTTCAGTACATATATATTTCAGCAAAACATGTATGAAGAGTCTATAAAGAGACAATAAATTCCAAAATCATTTTTCTTAAAATGTATGTAAAAATAATGAAAGAAAGGAGATGTTTCAAATCCGGCCCACAACATGTACAGTACCTCGAAAAATCGAGAAAAATCCATGGAATTCGGGAAAAATAAAGATAAATTTCTTAAATGTATAGTTTTCTGGTACAAAAATTGTATTTATCATTTATTTTTATCAAGTTTCAACATGGCGTCTTACCAATTTGTTATTGATCATAGGTCACTGTCTACTGTAATGTAACTGTCTACTGTCACTTTAATATGACAGAAATGTACGTACATATGTCAAACTTCAATCAAATCAACCAACATGGCATGTGATGACAGCTTACTGCCATGATGGATTTTTGTTTTTGTGTTGCAATTTTAGGTGTATATTTTTGTGTTATACCACCAAGCTAAAGCAATTTAAAGGAATTGGATGATTGAAAATTGTTTTGATTGTGTTTCTCCATTTTTGGGTATGGTGTACAAAGATGTGGCCGGGGCTACATACATTTTGAAACATCTCCTTTAATCCACATTTCACAGATATATTTCTTGAGGTGTAATTTAAAATCTGACGCATGTTTCATCTAAAATACACTTCTTAGAATCTGAAATAAAAATGAAATGGGTTGGTTTTGCTTTCTTCCTTTCATTTATTTTGTTAAACTCTATTTTAGAGATCTTCTAAACAATTTGCTACTGTTGACAAATGTGACGTTATAAGTAGTATAAGTGTGTGAAAGTTATAAGTAGGTACATATAATTATTAAGATTTAAAAACCATTAAGATCATCTTCTATTTAATTAGAACAAGTAAGGACAGGCCGCTAGTAACAGTATTCTGCTGTTTCACATCGACAGTAAACTAAATCACCTCAATTGAGTCATCGGAACTTAATCCCTTGTAAAATACATTACATAGGTATGTAGATACACGAACTCACTCGGAAACTAAATAAACACATTATCTAAACCATCAATCGGCTTATTCATGTTCATTAATTTGAACGCAACGCATGAATAAGCACCATTTGTCTTTATTTGTCTGTGGTTTTGGTCAAGCGACGCGGCCACAGACTATTAATGAATATCGTTTAAATTAATGGTTATTAGGATGACATTGTTTACCAAAAATGATCGCGGAATATTATTGACCAGTTTATGGCATCTGCTGATAACGGGTTAATTTTAAACAATAAACGTATTGTTAATTATTTGAATAGATGTAAAACGGAATGCGCGGAATATAAAATTAATGTAACTTCGATATGGGTAGGGCCGTAGGGCTAAACAAAGGAACACCAATGTACCGATTTGTAAAGGTAGGTAAAACATGAATCAAGATCTGTACACTTTTCGAAAATTATAGGCAGTATGAAGTTTAATATTGCACCTTAGAATTAAAGTGACTTATTGCAAAAAACTAGTTTTCTATTTGGGAACAAGCCTTTAATTCTTTGCGTTCTTTTCTGCATTAAAATGTCTCTGTTCACATTATCAGTCGATGGAGGATGCGTTTTTAAGTCATTATTATGATCATAACTCAATTTTGATATTTTTTTCAACAAGTCACTTTAATTCCTCTTGATTTGAAATGTGTAGGTACCTAGGTATATTTAGTATCATTGTGAAATGACCCTTTACAGCATGACGGTCGCACATAGATTATTTTTTATTATTTAGTTAAGACTAAATAATTCTAAAATGTCACGGTATAAGACGTAGAATAAAGGACTTAGAAGTAGATCATTAAATTTGATTGTAAGTGGTCAAAATTCCTCATAGTTTCAGTTTATGACTTATTATAGCTATGTTGCCAGCCAAGACAGAGGGAAGAATTTTTAATGATCCCTTGAGATAAGGATTTAAAAGTGTAACTTTTTTGTAGCCTTACTTATTTTTCTTTCCTTATTTCCTTAGGGAAGAAGGAGGATTTATATTTTTTGATTTAAAATGACCTAATTTGCTAAGTTTGATTTATTACGGACTTCAAAGTTTAATAACTTAATAAGTAAAAGCCGACACACTTAGGCCTTCACACTAGGATGCCCTGTATCTAGGCTGGCTTGAACACCACAATAAAACGGGATACTTATTTCCATGGTCCGAAAGCATAAAAATATCAGTAATGTAGGTACCTATTAACGGAAAGTAGCTTTACTTATATAAATTATGAGTAAATAAATATAATTAAATTATGAGTGCAACCTTGACAAACCTTACATTTATATAAGGTTGTTTCGATAAACCCGACATCAAATTAGTTTTTGAAGCGTAGAAAGAAACCAACGACGGGCAACATACAGAAGCCAAAAACCTTTGAGACTGAATTCCTTGAACACAACCAAACAAACCAATAAATATAACTGTAACAGTAAAACAGTTATTAGTTCCACACCATCCCACGATTTCACTATTCTCAAATAAAAAATGTTCCCCATTTTCACCCTAATTCATTGGAAGTACCTCAAAAGCCAACAGTCCAAGGCCTCTCCTCGAAACCACGAGTAAACAACAGGCTCTCGCCAATATTGAGCACGATCCATCTTTATTTGTCCTCGGCTGATGTATCGTTCCGTTGTCGCCGATATTATGTTGCTCCTTTCACGGATAAGGAAACTAGATGTGGTTTGTAAAGATTCTAGAAACGTCCAACGTGAAGGTAAAGTCAAACTAGAAAGATACGTGTGGAAAGCAAGCATGAATTGCCGCAAAACAAGCAGATGAGACGTCTGACAATAATGATACACTCGATGAAAATAACATAGGCATTACCGATGCGTTGTCAGCCTTAAAACAGCAGAGCAGCAGCAGATAATATAACTATGAAGCGATAATCAGTAAACGAGAAAAAGTAAAAAAGAAAATATTAAGTATAACTTCGAAAATACATTTGAGAATACAAGGTAGGTAAACTTTAAACTTAAGTAGGTACTCCATAAGGTTTTTAAAGGTTGTTGAGATCTGTCAATCTGCACTTTGCCTGCTTGGCGTTTTATGGCCTTTATTTTGGTTCTCTATCGCCCTCTAAACAATTTGTAAGATTAACGATTCAAGTTTTTCAATTTATCTGTTCACTTCTAGCATAAAATACATTCTGGTTTCGCCTCCCACGAGCATTCACAATTTACTTCACTACACACTTACTTCTACTCTAACAGACCATTCATCAAGCCTTCAAAGCAAATTCGCATCCAGATTCAAGTTCTTTCTTTATGTAAACAGTTGGCAAATGAAAACTAGCCTAAGGGTAAATCACAGTTAGCCGTAGACAATATCCTACTTCCTACTAATATTATAAATGCGAAAGTTTGTAAGGATGTAGGTGAGTGTGTGTGTGTGTGTGTTTGTTGCTCTTTCACGCAAAAACTACTGAACGGATTTTCATAAAACTTTACAGTAATATAGCTTAGACATCGGAATAACATAATTTGTTAAAATTTATAGAGATTTTTGAAGGGACTGGTTTCCCGAAGCGAAGCGAGGGCGGATTTATTAGTTATTACTAAAGACATTACTGATTAGTAATGGTTCCCACACCCCCAGCCTAATCATGAAGAATCACCAGGTAAGTAAGCTTCACGGAAAGATGGTTATACCTACCATTAATAATTTTAATGATTTACTAATAAATAACATTCTTTAAAGCTATATAAATACGTGACATGACAGACAGGTAGATAATAAGAGGCATCAGTGAAACATGGATTTTATTACATTTTCGGATACGTGAGTTTGAAAATTAGTCAAAAGTTCAAGACAAACCGCTGGCAACAGCAAGTATACCACAGCAACGAATCAAATATTATGTAAGCACAGAAGAAGAAAATAATACGAATTTATGCGGTGTATTTCCACTAATTAAAATATCGAAGCCATCGGTTCGGAAGATTAATTTTAGTGAACGGAGCCAACAAGAAAATCTGTTAATGGGTACTATTTGGGTCATGTAAATAATATAATAAGTGAAGCGATAATTACCCGACGGCGTCAGTAGGTGGATGAGTGAACGCTAGTGGGGAAAATTTTTGAGCTCTTCCGTGCTTCGGAGGGCACATAAAGCCATATGTCACGGTCAGTCTTAAAACATGTCGGTAGCCTTTGGATAGCATAAATATTTCCATAGTCGGATTCATCACAAACCCTTCATCAAGCTCTGGAGCTGCTTGGTGGAAATTGTCCCAGGCCTAATCAGTTATGAGGAGAGACTTGTGCTCATGACACAACATTATAGACCATATCTATAATAAGTTTAATAAACGCAGTCAGCTTTCCGATAAGTTATCGCAATCGAGTGGAATTATGAAAAAGTTACCTTCTCTATAGATATTTAAGACCTACTTAACTTACAGAAACTAATATAGGAAGTTTTCGTTTCATTTTCAAATCTCTTTTGTTTGCTTGAACGCCAACATAACTTCTATTTTGGAGCGGTTATAAGGGTAAACGATATTAAAGCGATATATTTTTATATCGTGAAGACGGGTCTCTTCATGCTATGCATCCACTATAAGCAATTCCAAATTATTTTGAAAGTGATAATTTGGTTTGTGAAAATAATACAATGAAGTTTATTTTATGATTACGAACAATCAAATCAATCAATAGAATAAATGAATAGCTTGAAACACTTAAAACACGATTTGAAATACTTTAAGCAATGGAATACAAGTTGAGTTTTTCCATTGTTTGGAGCGAATCCTGAGCGTAGGATTCAGTTATGCTTACCACAAGATTTCATTAAAACCGGAACTAAGGCAATATACAAATTCAAGTCCCAGTGTCAGAGAAAGCAGTTCTAATTCAATTCTTAAGATTTGACCCAAACATCAACAAAAATAAAACCAATTGACATTCAACCGAAAAAGGAAATTATTTGTCCAAACTAATTATAGTTAAACGCTAAACGCTAAACGCTAACACACTCATACCCCTGTTAAGCTGTTCGTGGAATTTTAAAAGTGAATGTACAATAAATTATCATACCTACGTGTATCACTTCGTCTCAGCGACCCAATACGTCCAAATTTAAACCGAAAATGCGATAATTGCGGAATCGGATTAATTTCATTACGTACATTTATTGCATCGCTATAGCAATGGACTACCACTGAGCCGATTTGCACTTAATGCGATACCACTGCCAAGTTAATTATAAATGAGAATATATCGTATTGAAACATTTAATTACGATCATAGTAATTATACGTATACATGCCACAACAACTTATTGCTGGTCCCTTTACTGATTATATTTTAGAACAAAATGTAATTGCCATGGTGCTTCTGCTTATTTCTACCTCATTCTTTTCTGATCTCTTTTCAGAACGAGGCCTAATAGCCATGATTCCTTTGTTCAGCAGCAGACCAAGTTCAAATGGTCATTGTGCCTCTTTGCGTAAGTTGCTCTATCTATTTTTTTATAATAAGCCAATGCTTGATAACTATTTTCTTACTTCAACTGAAGAAATTTAAACCACTAAAAAGATTGTTTGAACGGTTTATGGTTATTCTACTCCGCGTTGATAATATAATTAATTTAAAAACTCTGCTAGATCATAAAAATGACGTTAAAAAATACTTACGTGAATAATTGATTTTGAATCTGATATTCTAATTGGAGTTTAAATAAGACAATATGTCGGTTCAATATCGTTCCTTAGAATAGGAACATTTCATTTAAATATAACGTTCGTGAACTCCATATGTGCAGTCTGCGGTTCCCAAATGTTTAATACATTGGCCTAACTTTGAGAAGATTGCGTCTTATATTCTGCACTGTTAGAAGTAAAGGGCCATTCCCACTTTATGTTATCGGATGTGAAAATTTCATTTTATGTTTGAATAATAGAGAAATCTAACACTAGCGAAAGTTATGTCTACCTTTAAATGTACATAACTTTAACCCTTATTTTCGTTTACATAAATATCATTATTATATTAATTATTCAAATATAATACACTGAATGCAGTGATTAATGCCGCTATCAACACCGAATTACAATTTATATTGGTTCGTTTAAAGTACACAGTCAGTTATATACAATTTGCACAGTAAATTGGCTATTACGAATTTCGAAACTAATGCCATAGGCTAGGATCTAGCAATATGTAAAGGGCTAAAATTAATTCAAACTAAAAATGTAAATTTTACACGAGCCTGTACTTTTGTTTCTCCTGTCTTCTTTATTGATCGGCAATATCATGTTGATGCCTTTGGTATTACTAATTAACATGATGACTTACATCAGTCAGGTCATCTGGTTAGTCATTAGTGGCCAACTCATACATTATAAAATAAAGTTGCCCAAATGTATTCAACATAGCTTAAAGACTGCTGTCTGATAACAATTGGCACCATTGAATATAGGCGCTGTTTTAAGTGTGCCGTCACATAGAGATAACTTAAAATCGTTACAACCACGAATAGAGCATACACTTACGTCTATAACAACTTAAACTTAAGTTTAACATAAGCCATAGTTTTGCTAATCCAGAATTAGCGGGTCCCCAGTCTATGATCTTACGGTCACATGATATGGGTCTCGTAATCCAATATACACCTTTGGACACGAAAGGTATTCCGGCCGAATGGACTGCTGTTGTTAATTTGTTCGGAATAATCCCCTTCGCGTAACTTTAAAAGGCTACACATTTACTTACTAGTCTACTAAATAGGAGCTTGTTTGGTAGTTATCATGTGAAGCGGAAAATCTCGGTTTCCAAACATGACTAAGACAAATCCTTACTAATATTATAAATGTGAAAGTGTGTTTGTTTGTTTGTTTGTTTGTGACTCTTTCACGTCGCAACATGGCTATTATATGGTATGGTTTATGTGTGTGGGGATAGTTAGGGGGGTGGAGAGTGACGTAGGCTACTTTTTACCGCGGAAAAACATTTCATTCCCATGGGAAGATCGATGTTTTGTTAGTTGCTAGAAATTATTTCCGGAGTTGTTAATAGATGGCGGTAGTAAAATTCATTTGAATGTTTTGAATCACGCTATCAAATACTACATGTAATTTACTTAAGTCATAGGCAAATGTTACAGGCTACTTTTTAGCAGAGATTACTACGGGAGCGGGACCTACGCGGCTGTTACCTACGGGCCCCGAAGCAAAGCGCGGGCGGTTCTCTAGTTTTATGGTATTAGCTGATGCCCGCGACTTCGTTCGTACATAGGATTTTTTCCCACGTGAATCCCGATCCCGCGGGAACTCCGGGATAAAACGCAGCCTATATGTTGCTCCACAGCCTAATCTATCACCCTGTAAAAGTCCCATAAAAGTGCGATCAGCCGTTTCTGGCATTAGCGTGCAGAAACAGTGATGTTACAATTTTTTTATAATATGTATAGGTAGATTATTATGTAGATAGATAGAATAGATAGATAGAAGATATTATATGTATAGATAGAAGATATCTAATAGACTGATAGATGCATAGATTAGTCCAGAGAACTTCTCTTAATTATCTTAATTTATCGAAATACGGGTCGTTGTGATTTTCGTGTCGGAGGCCTTCGGGTGACGTGAAAACTTCTGGTATTGGATTGGCCACTAACCCCTGCACCAATCTGCACTGGAACAGCGTGGTGTATGCTCTAGGCCTCCTCGATAAGGAGAGACCTTGCTTAATTGTGGGCCACTAATGGGTTGTAGCCATGATTTTCACCAACGAGCGTGGTAGGTACTTACCTCTCAAAATGTGAGAGTGCAGGTGAATAGACTAGCATTCTAAACTCTGTCTAACAGCCTTTTGAAGTCCATGGCTGGACTACTGCGGTCCCGGGCCCTCTAAATGCATCGGCTTGTGGTCTTAAATCCTTCTCGTAGGGGTTAAGCTTTATTTACTGTAGCGTGGCCGCCATTCATAGACTACTTCCCCATCGATTGTTTGCCCTTAAGGTGCATTCAGACTTCCTAACTAAACATTTAATATAACTTAGTTTTTTAACATGGTTATATTATTAAAAAATTGTATTAGGTTTTGTTTTATGTTGCAATGTTATATAACAATGTGGACGTGGATATACTTAACAATATGCACTTTTAGAATAATGTCGTCTCTCTAACTTTAAAGTGATTGTAACGTTTCGGCAGTTGGATGGGTGACCGATAGTGGCAAAATTTCTTGAGCGCTTCCGTAATTCGGAGGGCACGTAAAGCCGTCGGTCCCGGTTGTTATCGATAGATAGCAGCCGTTAAGCCGTGTCGGAGGCCTTCGGGCGGGTTAAAAACTGTCGACACGGGGATGGCCACTAACCCCTCCACCAATCCGCATCAGAGCAGCGTGGTGGAGTATGCTCTTGGCCACCTCAATAATGAGGAGAGACCCATGCTCAGTAGTGGGCCAATAAAGGATTATAGCCAATGTAAACGTAATTCGCCAGAATAAGAACACAACTAAAAAAGAAACAATGTAATTAAGATAGAATCTCAGCATTTACTGAATTGTTGTGGTAGAAATCGTGTGTGTACTAGTAATTTATATACAGTTTGAAACATCGCGAAAACACCTTCAACGATACGAATCAATATGTTCATTAAGGAAGTTTTCAAGTGGGGATCAAACAACCCTCCTCGAAACGCTACACCCATAGTGTCGCGAGGAGCTGACGGCCTTTGATCTGAGACAGTTCAGGTTGCTTGGAATTACACCGCGTACAGATATTGCATACTAATAAACTACTAACAAAAATAAAACACAATTACTTAGGTACAGTAAGGTCATTTTAACTTGACTGATATGAAGTTGGCTACGAGTGGCTGTGCTGATGTCGATTTTAAGGCCAAAATGGTGGTAGGAGGCGGGGAGTGCGGGCTGTAGGATAGTTAGCCAATACCATGGACGTTAATACGTACATGGCCAATACGAAGTAGCTCATCACAAAACACTGTCATGGCCGCCGTGTTTTGATTGGTCAGTTACTGTACCTGCGCAAACATCTCGGAAAACGAAGTTAACATCAGCCTAGTCTAAATGACCTTACTGTACCTACTCATTTACTCAATTTAGGGAACATCCTAGTCCTTAAATTGAGTCTTTAACCGAGTTTAAATTGAGTCTTGTTAGTCAGTCGCAGCTGTCTTAAGCGGCAGCGAAAGGTTGGTGCTGCATGGTTGCTTATACTGGGTGAACATTTTTTATACGAAAGATAATGCTTCACATCTGGTTCCACTATATTTGAGCGATGTCTGACGGGTCGTTTTTGAGTCAATAATGCGTATTTAATTTATGGTTGTAACCTCATAACTTTTGACTGAGTATTCCGATATTTAAATTTTTTTTTATTAGAAGGATGTTGCTTGTCGTCTTATCCCAATAAAATTAGAGCGATATCCGACGGGTTTTTGAATTGTCCGTATTTATCGATTTTGAAGTCAGTTATCTTTTATATAAAATTCTCGTGTCACAATGTTAGTTACCTTACTCCTCCGAAACGGCTTTACCGATATTTACCAAATTTTATATGCACAATCAGTAGGTCTGAGAATCGGCTACTATCTATTTTTCATACCCCTAAGTGAGAAGGGTTGTTCACTCTTAACATTTTTGGCAAAACCACGTTTTCAGGGTCAGCTAGTTTCTTTGTACAAAGTTATTTATTGCATTAGTCTAGGTACTATGTTGTATGAGTGCAGTATGCAAATGCCCAGTATGTAATTTTCTAATTTCACGCCAAAAAAAATTATCAATGAATTATTCCAAGCCTCCAAATGTGTACGACCACCGTCCACACTACCACGTGAAACTTGGAAACATAAACAGCTCTGCGAAAACAGATGGAGTTTCTTTAGCCACGGTGCGCTAATTAAAATAAACTTAGTATCCTTTGAACTAGTATGTTTGTAGTGTGGTGGCGGTGTATACATGTCGAGGGAAGGTAGGTAACATAATTAGTAAGCCTTATGTAGTCTTTCATTATAATTCCATCGTGTAGCCTAGTTGGTAGCGAGGGACTTGGAGGTTGATGCTCGTCAGATATTTATTTTAATTAAACAATTAAATTTTTGTTCTCATTGTAAGTGTTAATTAGGTCCATGCTACCCACACATAAAGTCTTGTGAGTGAGGTGTAATGTAAGCGTTTCTTTATCCATTTCAATTGCGCAATTAATAATGTTGAAACGACACGTGTAAGGGTTAAAGTAGGTATGATCAGATCTCTAAATAAATTTCGGGTTAGGTATTAAGGGTTGAACATTGTACGTTTTCTATTGAGACTGCCCAATGGATCGATATGTGTTGGCAAAGGTTTAGAATTCCGGGTTGAAATTTAAACTTTAGAGTCCCAACCAAAATGAACATATTTTATAACTGAATTTGAGTTTTGTAAACTCTCCGCAATGTAGGTTTTTTCACGATGTTTTCCTTCGCCGTTATAGTTAGTGACATTAAATGCTTAAACGCACATAACTCCGAAAAGTGGGAAATGCGTGCCCTGGGATTCGAACTCGGACCCCAGAGTAGGAGGCCGAATTCTTAATCTCGATTTGATCGAATTCGCATCGTGGTAGACTGCTGCTCTTAGTATGAGAGGAGAGTCAAACCCAACTGTTGTAACTTGAAGGTCATCATCTCAATCCATCATGGCCCACTATTGAGCACGGGTTTCTTCTCAGAATGAGAAGGTACTTCTTGGTAATGCAATTAATTGCATGTAATGTTGCCCTTAATTTTATCAACATTACAATGCCCATTTTGAGCGAAGATTTTCAAGCATAAATGTGAAAGATTTTGAATTTTTAACACCGTTGAAAAATTTATGAGACGAAAAATGAAAAATGTTCAGCGCTGAATTTTAGAATTAATTTAACTCAACTTGTTAAACAAGATGCTCATTTGACGGGTTAATTTATATCCGTGGAAGTTTCACTTCGAAGCCAGGTGTGTGCATGCTAGAATTAAGTCGTGACTTTTTGTTCAATTTCATTTAACCGAAGCAAAAAAGTACTTACACTTTGCCCGACACTCCAAGCTACTTTAAATGAAAAAACGCGCCGGAAAATATGTATTAACTCTCAAAAGAGCCTCCGACATTCATGTGAACGAAGTCATTTTAATGTTAATATTCTGGTAATAAAGTGGCGAATGCTCCGTGTGAAATTCAGATATGGCCGTCCTTTTTACTTTCATTAAATGTTAAATGCAGTACTTAGGGCCAAGTAAATGTAATGAAACGTATCCGGTGGTTGTGGATTAAATTCGAAGCATTTTAAGTTTTTTTTTATAAAATAAGAACGCCTGTGGGTGTGAGTATGTAATTAAGCTCACACGTAAGTGAATTTAGTTTTTACTGCCGTTTTTTGTAGCCGTGGAGCTGAAGGTTGAGTTCTTGTATTATTTTTAATATAAAATCGACTTTATAATGTTCTGATTAATGACAGTATTATGTAAATGGCTGTATAGTATAATCTAATGAACTGTTTTTTGCCCGCGGCTTCGCACGCCTGAAAGACAAAATATGTCAAATATATGTATAGGAATGCGATGTAAATTAAAATCGTCATTCTGCAATCAGATTCAATGGTCACATAATTAAGATTCATAATTATATCGGAAACTGAACCGAGTTCAAAATGGGCAAGTAACGATTATTGGTAAAGATTTATGGGTGCTCATTATCAAAATAATGATTTTATTCAACTTCCCTAGCATTTCATCATCAATTCCTAGGTGGCAATGAGACCAGGACCACCCATAAAATAAAAAAAAACAGTCAACAAATGGCGAAAAAAAAACTGGCCATACTCGTACATAGAAGAAAGATATAGGCATCGAACATAACTCCTTTTACGAAGTCGTTTAAAAATATACTTATTCTGGAAAATAAATAATTTTTCCCTAATAAAAATATACAAATAGAGCTACACATAATTGCTTTTTACAAAAAAAATAACCGACTTCAATCTTGATAAGTAGAGATAACTCAAAAATTACTCGCCAGATGGCGCTCAATTCAACATATAAGTGTAAAGTTCTCGTCACTACAAATTAATCAAGCCCAAACACTAGATAACTGCAGTAAATCGTTGAGGAGTTCCCTCGACTGTCTTTCGGCTTCATCAGATCGACTCCAGATTTTCATGAGATGGTAGCGCTTTAATGTACTTATGATAACATGAACAAACATACTAGTTGTCCATACAATTTTCGAAAGTTCCCCTCGATTTCTCTGAGATGCCATCATCAGATTCTGGTGTCCTTTTCAGAGGACCCCACTGCGCATATCTACTTTACAACAAAAAAAGAATTATCAAAATCGGCCCATAAACGACGAAATAATCGCTGAACGTACATAAAAAAAGCATATATATACGGTCGAATTGAGAACCTCCTTCTTTTTTGAAGTCGGTTAAAAACTTAAATAAACACATCAGCAATCGTTTGGTTGCAGTCACGACAAACTTGTAACCCCCGCCCACAGTAATTGATTCACAGGGTGTTCGAATAAATCCCGGCGCCCCGTATAATAAACCCTTCCCGCTGAAGAATTCAAATATATTCAGTTTTATCTTTAGTTACGGCGATTAAAATAGGTTCGGTTGGTTTATTCCATTTAAGTTCGTTATTCAGTGGTTATTGGGACCGGAAGATGTTATCATTACTGTGGGCTGAGTGCGAGTTTTAAGTGACAAAACGCGCTCGCTACGTTACTGCGAGTTAGCTAAAATCTGTATGGAATCGGAGCAGAGCCACCTAGCGGGACGTAAATGGCTCAGCTTGGATTACGTAGCGAGCGCGTTTTGTCACTTAAAACTCGCACTCAGCCCACTGCTTATCAATATCAACTGTGGGTATCAACTTAGCAACGAATACATAATATTATGGAAGAACTGGTTTTCCGAAGAGAAGCGAGGTATACAAGGCTCTCATAATTTGAGAGAGCCCTCTATTTTAAAGTAAGCAAACGAACCGCGACTTCAACGTGTATTATTAAAGACCTGAATCGAGTAACGAGCCGAGGAAGTTAGCGAAATTTCCTTTGAAACTTATAACAGAGTAAGACTTTTTATATTGACTAGGTAAATTGTTTAGTTATAAAGGGACGAGAGCGGAAATCGCAATATCATTATAACAATATTATTTTGACACTATTTTGCAATATTGTTATGATAATAATTAATCTATTCTAAACTTGATTCTAAGTGATTGATTGTCGGGTGACCCCTAGTGGTAATATTTTATTAGGGTTGACGACTAAAGTTGAATCCCAAAATAAACAAGGGTTTTCATTGTAGACTAGCTGATCCAATTTTTTTTTATGGAATTAAGATAGCAAACGAGCATGCAGCACCACATTCCGCTGCCGCCCATAACAACTGTGACCGACACAGAACTAGACTCAATGAGCCTCGTTCTAATTCGGTCACAGATGCGTTGCTATCCCTGAGGACTGAGATGGTCGCCTCTAAAAAAGTGTAACCGGCTCCACACCTTCCTATCCGGAACACAATATTGTTCTTAAAACAATAATTACACGGTAGGAATGGTACTAAGTACCGTGGCGGGCGGTGGTACTTCCCCGGGTGAGCTCTAGGCCCTACCACATACGAGCTTACCAAATATGTATATTATTTAGCTGGCGTATGTAGATGAAATAAACACCAGTTTACAAGTTAGACCTGCGTCAATATAGCTACGAAATCCGCATAAAAATAAATAGTTTTTGTGTGATACCAAAACAAATATAGATAGAGGCCGACATAAGTTTTAGAAATAATTTATTTGGCTTCTAATAAAATATAACCATAGATTTTATTGACTCCGCTTACTATCTCCGCCAATCCGCACTGGAGCAGCGTGGTGGAGTATGCTCTAGGCCTCTTCAATAATGAGGAGAGACCCGTGCTCAGTAGTGGGCCATTAATGGGTTGTAGCCAGATTTTGAGAGCAAACAAATATGTCTTGGAGATACTTAAATCAGTTATACTATATTTTTTAATAGTTTTAAATATTGAGATAGGTGGTAAGATGGTTTAACTCTAAAAATAAATTGTAACGTATCTACCTATTAAGGTTTCATAATATTTA
Source organism: Hesperia comma (assembly GCA_905404135.1). Lineage (NCBI taxonomy): Eukaryota > Metazoa > Arthropoda > Insecta > Lepidoptera > Hesperiidae > Hesperia > Hesperia comma. The sequence continues at coordinate 1,430,142 of FR990031.1, forward strand.
ATGTGACTACAATAAAAAAAATGGAATTACCTAATCAAATTACATTCATCCGATATCCTAACTTTTCTTAATTAAAAATATAAAATGTATATTTTTGTACATATTATGTCACTGGATCATCTCATACATTAGAATTTATGTAAAAAACTTGATTACTTAAACACTGAGTCAATCACATACCTCGTTACGTTCCCCCGTATATTTGTACGCCTCCAGGCTAATATGATAAGTAAAATGGCAAATAAAAATAAGTTTTTATTATTGCACCGAGACTACTTTTGGGAAGAGGTGAAGTCAAACAAAAAATCCGGTCAAGTGCGAGTCGGCGACACAGCAGGGTTTCGTACCCCTGGCCGTTATTAATTGGTTGCAATTAAAAAAACACATTTTTTAATAAGTACATTATAATACTAAATTAATATTTTTTATTTCACGAGACATTATACAACCGTAGAGGACACCATTATGGCTAACGGTTTTAAAAACAGAGCAAAAATAAACTACAAAGAAAAAAACATATATTTTAACATTCAAGTTAGCCAACTGACACACAGAAGGTATAACAATGCAATTGGTATTACAACAACATAAAATATGCAAATACCTATAATAGTTACGTATCAATTTTTCACTTTTTTTTTGTTGTAGTTGCGGCCACAGTGACCGCATTGCCCGCGGCTTCGCCCGCATGGAATTCGTTTATATCGCGAACCGGGGAAGGGGGTATGTCATCAACTATCTTACTGGGAAAATTTATCGAAATCGGTCAGGCGGTTTAGATTTTTCATACAAACTTTCATCCCCTATTTCAAACCTTTAGGGGTTGATTTTTGAAAAAAAAGTAGCCTATGTGTGACTCTGGGTATTCAAATATTTTCATTCGGAATTTCATCCATATCGGACCGGTGGTTTAGTCGTGAAAACGCCACAGACAGACAGACAGACAGACTTTCTTATTTATAATATTAGTAGGTATGGACGTGACAGGCACAGAGATATAACAAATAGGGAGAGCCATGTAAACAGGATTTTTTGTGTCACATTTTAGTTACGGAGCCCTATGAATTACTTAAACAGAAGGAATTGTTATGCTTGGAAAACCTTATGGAAGTTTTCAAGTCATAAACATTTTACAAGGAAAGTTTAATAGTTAGATACTTTGTGATGTCATTTCATTTGTATGGAACTTCGTTACGTTCGTTTTGCAATAAGTAATTGATTTATAAAACCGGCCAAGTGCGAGTCGGACTCGCGCACGAAGGGTTCCGTACCATTATGTATGAAAGCGCCAAAAATATCTGGTCTGTTGTATGAAAGCCTCACATAAATATTTACTCTTTACTAAGAAGTAAGTAAGAGGTGAGTAATATTAGCCACAACGCCGTCTCTTGGACCGAAAGGTAACTAAACTATCACTGAGACGTCGAAACTATGGGCGCCCACTTAAATATTTATTTTATTCTGTTTTTTAGTGTTTGTTGTTGTAGCGGCATCAGTAATATATCATTTGTGAAAATTTCAACTATGAACCGTAAGTTCATGACAGCGAAGTCTCAGTAATAGGGTCCTGTTTTATTTACCCTTTGGGTACGGAACCCTAAAAGTATAGGTGTTTTAAGATTTACACGTCATTTGCACTCGCAGTGGGTAAGCGATATTTCTAGCGAATCAGTACACCTACACTCCGTTCGCGTTTGAAATGGAATTCGTTTTAATGGCAACTCACACAAATGCCAGCCTTCCCGCCACGTGTTTAAGGTTCATTGTAGATAGACGGCGAGAGCTTAAAATGCCTCAAGTAAATTTTGTTTACAAGCTAAATTGGACTGTGAGCACTGGTAATAAATTTGGTTTTAGCGGGGAGTGGCAATTCCCTATCCTCGGCGATTCAAATATAAGAATAATTTCGCATTTGTCTAATGAAAGATTTGAGATGCAAACTGTGGATCCTCATTTTTATCCAGCACTGGACAACAGCGAAAGCGAGGGGAAAAATACCATCTACCCAACTCAAACCGACTCTACACCCTAAAGAGACCCTAAAATATATATATAATATATGTATATATGTATATATTTTATGGGTCTTTGTTACCTGATTGAAATAAATAAATAAAATAAAATAAAATAAATAAAATCCGCCCACGATTTGCTCCAGAAAATTTATTTTCTACGTTTATCAAGGGAAACAGCATTCAAAACAATTTAAGTAATTTATTCTAGGTGGCATTGTTCTAATTCTAATTGATATATCTTTTGATTCGTGTAATAATTTGAATAAAACAATTGCTTAAGCTTTGTGCAATATTAGAGGAAACTGCCTTCAATTCTGTTGACCTCGGTTGGTCTTAAACAAACGCTGAGAAATCTAATTTATAGATGGGATGGATAAATTGGGTCTCAATTGAATTGTTTGACACATTTTATGTTTGACACATTGTTGTGTCAAAAATGTGTCAAATTATTCAATCGAGCTGCAATTGTAGCATTTATACCTAAATTAGCAGAATCGGGGTCCTGGATGATAAAACTTGTACATAATTTTAATGAGTGATCGACCGTAGTAAAGCAGCGTGGTGGTGGGGCCTCCTCAATGATAATGGGAGAGCCGTAAAGACATCGGACGGTAACAGATCTAGTTGCCTGCTCTGCGGTCGAAATTCGGCCGTCACTCATTCTGTCAAACGGTTATGTGTATAGTGTACGTGGTGTATGTGTAGAGTGGTGTATGGTGGTGTGAATAGATATAGATTACTTAACTATCATAGATATAGATTAATTAACTATCAAGATTGTGTAATGTTTTATTTATTAATTTAATGTCCTTTATAAGGAATATCAATAAAAAATATTTGCGTTCTGCACTTCTCCTACATATAAACTATAAGTGTGCCAAATTGTATGCTCTCCCGTCCGCGCAATTTTCGTAAAAAGGGGTCCAAAGTTTTTCTATGGTTTTTCTTAACGTATTTTTATGTATAGATGTACACATAGCTGATAAACTGACATTGACTTATATAAATTCTATTATCAGGCAACGACACACATTATTTACCCAAATAAAATACGTGAATAAATTTCATCGTTCATCCAAAATATATTAAACGCATTGCAAAGTCATCCTCATCCCATAGAGAAAATAAATTCGTTTTAGCTTAAAAGGAACACCGTTTATTTCCGCACAAACTTTGTTCATTTTTCTCCCACTTTGCAGGATGATTTGGCAGGTTGTTTGATTGACGGGTGGCGAGAATGTGGTGCTACCCTGCTGCTGAACCACCATGTGGAACGGCTTGTTTATTCACTTGTGCGACGGGGACACGACGTCGCAACGACATTATGTCGGCAAGCAGTCGTTGGGTTTAAATAGTGTTTCACTGATTTTTTTTTATGTAATCCTAAAAAGGTTCCTTCTACAGAGTTATAATCACTGATAGCAAATTATTTGAAAGTGGAACTACTGAAAAGAAGGGCCTGAGTTCGAGTCCTGCACGCCCATCTTATCTTCAATACTTAATTAATTTTTATTTTAATAGAAATATGATTTTTCTTTCCAGTCTAAATGAATTTTCTTGACTTTTTGTACTGATTTTGTACTGACAATACATGATTGTTATGACTTATGATGCAGAAAATCCTAGTGTGAGGTTATGAGTGTGTAGCGTTGTATTTTTTATGATAGAAGTACTAGTCGTATAAATAATAGGTATTGAAACCATTAATATTTTAGAAGTACTAACAACTTAATTGTAATGTGAAACCAAGCATTTGTTTGGTCAGCGCTCATCGATAAAGTAAGCGAAGCGCGCGCTTCCTTTTAACTTCATATGCAAATATTGACCTGTCGATTGAAAAAGGTTTTTGTAATACTCTATCTGAATAGTATATAGAATAGCTTTCTATTCATGTTTACCAAACGGGATCCTACGCCGCGCGAGGTATAGTGCATGGAAACCGGACAAGCTCCAAAGTTAATATACATTGGTTATATACATTAAATATACGGTTTTAGTGCGTTAATTAATGCGTTAAGACGCCCAAATAGAAAATAGCCTGGGACCAAATAGAACTGGAGACGCTTCGATTCGGAATTAAGTCCATTTACCAACTGGTCTACGGGGTAAAAATAAAATAATGTCCTTATGTTCCTTTTTCCCAAGCATTCCAATATATTTACCGAAACTATGTAAGTAGATTATTCCAGGCGCCTCCATATTCTTTCCAAGTCTCACGAAGAACTCAATTTAACAAATGCAAACTTTATGCGCACCCAGAATTGAATCGTTTTGGACGGGGCCCATCACGCCGAATGCTAGGAACGCAATTTGAACTTTATGTCTATGGCAATAGAGACTTGGTAAGTGATGGGAAAGATGTAACTGTGTTATAGTTGTTCGTCCCGAAGATTGAATTCTTTCATATCCTTTCGATGTATTTAAATAGTGTTTCACTGATTTTTTTTATGTAATCCTAAAAAGGTTCCTTCTACAGAGTTATAATCACTGATAGCAAATTATTTGAAAGTGGAACTACTGAAAAGAAGGGCCTGAGTTCGAGTCCTGCACGCCCATCTTATCTTCAATACTTAATTAATTTTTATTTTAATAGAAATATGATTTTTCTTTCCAGTCTAAATGAATTTTCTTGACTTTTTGTACTGATTTTGTACTGACAATACATGATTGTTATGACTTATGATGCAGAAAATCCTAGTGTGAGGTTATGAGTGTGTAGCGTTGTATTTTTTATGATAGAAGTACTAGTCGTATAAATAATAGGTATTGAAACCATTAATATTTTAGAAGTACTAACAACTTAATTGTAATGTGAAACCAAGCATTTGTTTGGTCAGCGCTCATCGATAAAGTAAGCGAAGCGCGCGCTTCCTTTTAACTTCATATGCAAATATTGACCTGTCGATTGAAAAAGGTTTTTGTAATACTCTATCTGAATAGTATATAGAATAGCTTTCTATTCATGTTTACCAAACGGGATCCTACGCCGCGCGAGGTATAGTGCATGGAAACCGGACAAGCTCCAAAGTTAATATACATTGGTTATATACATTAAATATACGGTTTTAGTGCGTTAATTAATGCGTTAAGACGCCCAAATAGAAAATAGCCTGGGACCAAATAGAACTGGAGACGCTTCGATTCGGAATTAAGTCCATTTACCAACTGGTCTACGGGGTAAAAATAAAATAATGTCGTTATGTTCCTTTTTCCCAAGCATTCCAATATATTTACCGTAACTATGTAAGTAGATTATTCCAGGCGCCTCCATATTCCTTCCAAGTCTCACGAAGAACTCAATTTAACAAATGCAAACTTTATGCGCACCCAGAATTGAATCGTTTTGGACGGGGCCCATCACGCCGAATGCTAGGAACGCAATTTGAACTTTACGTCTATGGCAATAGAGACTTGGTAAGTGATGGGAAAGATGTAACTGTGTTATAGTTGTTCGTCCCGAAGATTGAACTATCTTTCATATCCTTTCGATGTAGTGCGGAGGTATACATTTTGTTATATTCAGAACACAAGAATACAACGCTTGGTCAGTCATGGTATTTGAATCTTATATTAAACTGCCCTAGTTTCGATTTTCTTTAAAGAGACGTAACTATGTATGTTTAAGCATTTAAATGTCACTTGCTACAAACGGTGAAGGAAAACATCGTGAGGAAACCTGCATGCCGGAGAGTTCGCAAAACTCAAAGGTATGTGAAGTCCGCCAATCTGCACTTGGCCAGCGTGGTGGACTATGGCCTTAACCTTCTCATTCTGAGTGGAGACTCGTGCTCAATAGTAGGCCATGATGGGTTGAGATGATGGTGAACTATGTATGTATATATTTATTATTTGTGTTTAATAAACCAAACATTACATTTTAAGAACGAAACTTACCACGTTACATTAGTTGAAACCGCACAGAAATTGGTTAATTTGGAGTGGATTTTGGGATTAGCGTATATCTACAAACGCAAAGATGATATTCCAAAGTTCTAACAGTATTTTGCTTAAATGATCCGTTGATATTTTACAGTTTCAATGATCCCAAGGGAACGTAGATGAAAGCTATCCAATATCCTTTATAAGGTTTCAAACTATCTCGATATATCATATAAATCAGTTCTGTAGATTAGGGGTTAAGGCAGACAGAAAGACTGACAAAATTACTTTCGCATTAGTAAAATTTGATTTTATAAACTGTGCTTACAGTCATGAAATCAGCATAATTCCCACTAGGATACCCTGTGTTACAGATAACTACGTTCTTCCAATGAGTTTCAAAAATATTAGCAATAATACATACTAGTTACCTGCTCTGCGGTCGAAATTCGGCCGTTATTCATTCTGTCCAAAGGTTCTGTTCAGAGGGGTCCGAGGGTTTTGCTTCACGTACAATATCTAAAACGACCGTGCATCAAAAATATTCATCTCACGCCACAATCAAACAGCTAAAAAGTTCTTCCAACATATTGAGTAAAGTTACCTTCGTTATTAACACTAGAAGGTTCGTTCTTCATACTATACCTTTAAAGACCGAAGCCGTCAATTTGACGGTACTAGAGATCCAATCAGAATACTCATTAAATTATTGTGTATTTCGCTTTAAAATGAAACAAAAAACATTTAAACGTTATTTTTTATTAATACATAACAATTATGGCACTTAAACTGCGTAACATTTGTAACAAATATTTTTTTTTAAATATTTTATACATTTTCCACACACAGCTTTTTTACACATTGTGCAGTTTTCACACGTTCTATTTTTTACAATTATAATTATTAATTAACCTGACATTGCTGCCTCTTATTGGTTGTAGTAGACTGTTCACCTGTCTCAAAATTAATTTGTTGTCTTTCAGTTACAACTGAAGAAGTTCTTTTTTTTTCACATAATCTGCACGTAGCGTAGATCGTTCACTAGTTGAAGGATAAAAGCATGTCGAGTCGAAGTATGTATGTACTCATGAATGAATAGCCTCCAAGCAGAAATTGGTCTGTTATTATATTATCAACATATCGTTTGGTGTAAGGAGTGGGCCCAGAGGTTTCCCTAAGCATATTTTGCTGGCTGCGACGTCCTACTCCACAAGCGTTTGCAGGAATACAAGTCCACTCTGTACCGTCACTTGCTACCTGTAACATTCCGACTTCCGGCCCGAAGATGTCCTAGCTGAACGTCCACCGCGCCTTGTTCATCGACCGCTAATTGATCCATGGGAAACTCCGTGTCCTCTGTGTGAATTCATAACAATATTATCCGTTGCATGGGAATCTGCTTCGGAGTCGTCAGATGAAGAAGTGACCTGCTCCAGCTGAAATTCTGCATCACGGTTTTCACTCATATTATCTGATAAATCGTCACCGCTTTCATCACCTGACACATCTTGTTGTAGGTATATCTCGATATCGCAACAGTTCTTGCTCTATTTGGGAAGTAGTGAGACTGCGACGCATTTTTATTACAAATCACAACTGCACACTGAGCGATACCAACGTCTACTAAACAGGCCAAACAGGCCAGGCAACAACGACTTACACATAATTCAAATTCAAAATAAAACAAAAGGGCCCTTATTAGCTCATAGAACACTTTGTTTATAATTCTTATCCCTGCAGTCAAATTGACGGTGAGCGGTCTTAGTAGGTATTTGTAAAGGAATCTCATATACCGCATATAAATAAATACTTTTGTATAAGGATTTAAGCTAACAGTACCAAATAAGGAAAAGTAATAAAATATGAAAAGGAACAAAACCATAGTTTGTAAAATATTTAAGAAGGAAATTGCGATACCGTCAAATTGACGGCATTGGTCTTTCTAGTGTTAATAAATTAAAAAACTTGGCGTTAGTGAAGTTCGTCTGAGTTTAACATCAAGGTAAGTGGCGTGTTTGAAATTTACCTACTCAGTATATTTTGCCAACATCATTGTTAAGAAGTTTGTTCATTTTTTTTTTTTTTTTAATCTTTATTTAAAGAGCTCTGTCGAAAGACGACAATGTCGCTCTGTAACCAGATATACATGTAATCAATTTCTTCGTCTTAATACTATGCTAACTAACTTAAAGAGAGCTCTGGCGACTTCCCCTAGGGGCTCAGCCAGGGCACTATTACAGAAACCAACATTAAAAACAGACATATTATACTTCTCAAATAATAGCTTTCTGTACGACTCGTTATGTGCACATTCCATCAAAACGTGGTATACATCATCGATAACATTGCATTCCGGGCAGTTAGGCGATTGCGTTTTACCCATCAAGAATGTAAATTTGTTTGATGGAATATGTCCAGCTCGTACTCGTAAAGCCGTAACAATATCACTTCGATTCATTGAGCATTTATCAATCCAAGACACAGACAGAGGCTCACTTTGCATAGTTTTGTACCATATTCCCTTCTCTCGGGACCGTTGATCGAAATACTCCTTCCACATATTATAACAAAACTTTTTAATAATACATACACAATCGCTAAAGAAAGGCTTAACGCGAACTGGCACCCCTTCAAAAAGTGCTTGTCTGGCGAGGCTATCCACTGCTTCATTTCCACAAATATTGGTGTAGGCAACTCAATACACAAACATACATACCTACATACATACATACGCACATACATACACACATACATACGTACACACACATACACACGTGCATACAATATTATTCATTCACACCACTCACAAAATTAAGATAAAAATAAATCAGCAGGCATCGCCGGGTCAAACACGTTGTTAAGCACAAACTATTGTTCGGCCTAACGGGACACATTACGTGCCTACAGAATGCGCAGGCGAATTGTCGATCGCGCGCCGCCGCCAGTCGGAACCTCGCTACCGCGCGCATCACATGTGCCCCGCTCATGCTTTCGCAGTCGCACTCACGCGCACTTGTAATTTGTAACCGCCTTACGTCTTTCTTTAACTATATTTCTTTCTGTGCCTATAAACTGTTTCTTCCGTTCTTTCTCCTTCTGTACTTGCTGTTCTACGTGTTGTACTGTGCTGTGGACTTAATTAATAAACAGTTTACAAATCGCATCTGTTTCTGCATTCACGCTACAAGCAGCTACCCAAACACGTTAACTATAACTGGTGACCCCTCGTTGAATACGAATTTAGATGAGTTCGCCGAGCGACAGCAGTTCGCAAACAGTGCGTTCAAACGTTAATACGCGACCGCGACGACGCATCAAAATGGCGGAACCGATAAAAAACGTGGAGCATGGCCCGTTTAACCTAAAAATACCACCATTTTGGCCAGAAAAACCGTCGATATGGTTTGCCCAGGTAGAAGGCCAATTTGCTATAGCAAATATATTGGACGAGACGACAAAATTTTACCACATTGTCGCCACGCTGGACAGGCAGTACGCGGCGGAAGTAGAGGACATCCTAACAGGACCCCCGGACTACGAGAAATTAAAGGGTGAACTAATTAAAAGACTGTCAGTGTCCCGTGAAAACAAGGTGAAGCAGTTATTAATGCACGAAGAGCTGGGCACACGTAAGCCTTCGCAATTTTTGCGTCACCTCCAGCACCTCGCAGGACCCAACATGCCAGAAGACGTGCTGAGGACCATGTGGACCAGCCGTCTGCCGACCAGTATGCAGCCCATAATTGCTTCGCAACCGACCCTCACCCTCGACGCGTTAGCAGACCTCGCCGACCGGATCAACGACATCGCTGTACCCACACACCACGTCGCAGCTACATCGTCGCAACCAGCCCCCAGGGACGAACTCGCCCGTCAGGTAGCTGAGCTGACCAGGCAAGTCAGTGCTTTGACCGCGCAGATCAACAACCGATCGCGCCCCAGAGATCGGGAGAGGAGACCAGCTCGACGCTACCGTTCACCATCGCGGCGGTCGCAGTCAAATTACCGACGGTACCCCATTTGTTGGTATCATAAGAAGCACGGGGTCGACGCTAAGAAGTGTGTAAAGCCGTGTGATTTCAAGGCGGAAAACCCCCAGGGCAGTCAGTGATGGCGACCGGTGATTGCCAAGGGTCAACGGGTCGCCTCTTCATCACAGACCAACGGACAGGCACACAGTTTTTAATTGATACCGGTAGTGACGTATGTGTTTACCCAGTGTCCGCACTCCAACAACGTACTGGTAAAACTTTATATCAATTAAGTGCCGCAAATGGTTCCGCTATCGATACCTACGGTTTCATGGAACTTAACTTAAACTTAGGGTTGCGTCGCAATTTTTCTTGGCGCTTCGTTATTGCCGATTGTACGAAAGCAATAATTGGTGTTGATTTCCTTTCGTTTTATCACCTTATAGTCGACGTAAGAAACCGGAAACTTATCGATAGTTTAACCAACATTTGTACTGTAACGTCCGTATATAAAAATGACTGTATTGTTCACAGTGTAAAGGTGCCGACTGGTGGCGATAGTAATTATCACGCAATTCTCGCAGAGTTTCCAGAAATAACGCGTCCCTCTGGTATGCCGTGCGAAACAAAACACAACACTACACACCACATTCGTACCACACCTGGCCCTCCAGTGTCGTGCTCTCCTCGACGCTTAGCTCCTGATAAGCTTCGAATAGCCAAACAGGAGTTTGAAGCTATGTTAGCTACCGGCACCGCCCGCCCTTCAGACAGCCAATGGGCATCCCCCCTCCACCTCGCGCCCAAGAAAGATAACACCTGGCGTCCGTGTGGGGATTATAGACTTTTAAATGCCCGCACCATCCCAGATAAATATCCCATCCGTCATATACATGACTTCACACATTTTCTGTCTGGTTGTAAGTATTTTACAGTTATCGATTTAGTCAAGGCGTACAACCAGATTCCAGTAGCTGAGGAAGACATATGTAAAACGGCTATTACAACGCCATTTGGTCTTTATGAATTTCCTTTTATGACCTTCGGCTTACGGAACGCAGGTCAGACTTTTCAGAGATTCGTAGACGAAATGACCAGAGGGCTTGATTTCTGCTATCCTTACCTGGATGACTTCCTGGTGTATTCCAGAACGGCGTCGGAGCACGAGGCGCATCTACGACTGCTGTTCACCCGCATGAAAGACTACGGCGTCCTCATAAACACAGCTAAATGCGTCTTCGGCGCCCCTGAGGTAATATTTTTAGGCTACCGGATCTCTGAAAAGGGCATTGAACCTCTTGACAGCAAGGTCAAGGCCATTTCGGAATTCCCCATTCCGAAAACGGTCAGGGAGCTCAGGCGATTTTTGGGCATGGTAAATTTTTACAGGCGTTTCCTGCCCAACGCCGCGCAAATTCAAGCCCCCTTAAACGCCCTCTTGACCGGATCTGTCAAGGCCTCCCACCCCGTTGACATAACGGGAAATTCACTACAGGCTTTCGAAGAGTGCAAGCGAAGTTTATGCAACGCAGCTCTCCTGGCGCATCCTGATAATCAGGCGAAGTTAGGACTCGTCACTGACGCCTCAGACACGGCGATAGGTGCAGTCCTACAGCAGTGTAAGGATGGACATTGGCAACCTCTAGCATACTTTTCTCGCAAGTTGAGCCCTTCACAATCCAAATATTCACCATACGATCGTGAGCTCCTTGCCATATATGAAAGCATTAAATACTTCCGCCATATGCTAGAGGCCACGGATTTCACAGTCTATACTGACCACAGGCCGCTATGTTACGCTTTCCACGAGCGGAAAAGTAACTGCTCGCCACGTCAGTATAGACACTTAGACTTCATCTCGCAATTCACGACAGATATTCAACACATCGCGGGTAAAAATAACGTCGTTGCCGACACACTTTCCCGAGTCGACGAATTGCAGGTACCAGTCAACCTCGAAAAACTAGCCAATCTCCAGGCCACTGACCCTGAGCTCGCGGAACACTTACGAGGCGAAACCTCACTCCGCCTTAGGAAAATGAGCGTCCCTGGGACCAGCACAGAAATGTACTGTGACGTAAGCACGTCCACTCCCAGGCCGTTCGTTCCTAAACCCCTCCGCATGCAGGTATTCAACTGTCTTCACTCTCTCAGCCACCCCGGCGCAAACGCCACCGCCAAGCTCATTGCTCAACGCTTTGTCTGGCCACTGATGCGCAAGAACTGCCGCGAATGGTCTAGGGCGTGTTTGGCCTGCCAGCGTGCGAAGGTAAACAGACACGTATCATCACCTTTAGGAACGCTTGACTTGCCTTCGGCGCGTTTCAAACACGTCCATCTAGATCTGATCGGCCCACTACCACCTTGCGGCGACTTCCGGTACTGCCTCACAGCCGTTGATCGCTTTACGCGATGGCCGGAAGCTGTACCTCTCACCGACATCACCGCGGAATCAGTGGCCAAGGCGTTCATGTCTTGTTGGGTATCCCGATTCGGTTGCCCTACTGAGATCGTTACCGATCGCGGTAGGCAGTTCGAGTCGGCATTATTCCAACTGTTGTCTAGAACCATCGGATTCGATCACCGCAAGACAACAGCATACCACCCGCAATGCAATGGCTTGGTGGAGCGATTCCACCGGCAGCTGAAAGCAGCAATTACTTGCCATGCTGACGCGAAATGGACGGAGTCACTCCCCCTTGTCCTTTTAGGCATCAGAAGCGCCTTTAAAGAGGACTTAAAGGCTTCATCGGCAGAGCTCGTTTACGGCGAGCCGCTGCGACTTCCCGGCGAATTTTTCGGCCATGACGTCACGGGTTACACGACTGACATGACTGACCTCGCAGCCCGCATAAAATCCTTCGCCGACAAAATAAGACCAGTCCCTCCCAAACACCATTCGAAAAATAGAATCTTTGTGTATAAGGACCTGGAAAATTGTAGCCATGTATTCCTACGCGAAGACCTGCTACGAGGCTCACTTCAACCGTCATATAGCGGACCTTACGAGGTCGTAAATAGAGGAGCCAAAACCTTTAAAATTTTCGTGAAGGGTAAAGTCGTCACGGTAAGTATAGACCGATTAAAGCCAGCCTACCTACTATTTGACGACCCTCAAACACCAGAACAGCTCCCTAAAAAACCCGAACCCGTTCCTGAACCTATTCCCGAATCCAGTCACCCAGTCCTCTTAAACCCCCGTAACTCAAGGACCACACGCTCCGGGAGGAAAGTGCGCTTCCCAGAATATTATCGTCCGTAGACACGGCCTCTGGAGGGGAGTGATGTAGGCAACTCAATACACAAACATACATACCTACATACATACATACGCACATACATACACACATACATACGTACACACACATACACACGTGCATACAATATTATTCATTCACACCACTCACAAAATTAAGATAAAAATAAATCAGCAGGCATCGCCGGGTCAAACACGTTGTTAAGCACAAACTATTGTTCGGCCTAACGGGACACATTACGTGCCTACAGAATGCGCAGGCGAATTGTCGATCGCGCGCCGCCGCCAGTCGGAACCTCGCTACCGCGCGCATCACATGTGCCCCGCTCATGCTTTCGCAGTCGCACTCACGCGCACTTGTAATTTGTAACCGCCTTACGTCTTTCTTTAACTATATTTCTTTCTGTGCCTATAAACTGTTTCTTCCGTTCTTTCTCCTTCTGTACTTGCTGTTCTACGTGTTGTACTGTGCTGTGGACTTAATTAATAAACAGTTTACAAATCGCATCTGTTTCTGCATTCACGCTACAAGCAGCTACCCAAACACGTTAACTATAATTGGCATGTGACGGAATCCATTGAAGAATAATATTTCTCCCATTTGCTTTTAATGTTGCAATTGTGTCAATGATCTGATAGGCTATCGGCATACATCGTAGTGACGAGGTAATGCGAGCCAAATGTTGGAGGGCACTCTTAGAGTCTGTAAGTTTGTTCATTGTAATAAAACTTTGCCGGGGTTTTCTTTTACATGCTTATTGCTACGAGATAGTGTTGCAATACTTGCAATGATGTATCAAAATAATATAATCTGTGGTAATGAGATGAACCTATATTGTGTTGTTTGTCTGTGTAAGAATTTGAAAATAAATTCAGTTCGTTTGCGGTATTCACTTGTTTTACTATAGGTTATGGGCCCAGATGGGCTTTTTTCCGAAATTATCAGTTATTTTTGGATAAAATAGATAATTAGTGAAAGTATTATCGCGGAAACATGACGAATTATATTGCCAGTGTTCCTAAATTAAAATGAAGAGAGAACTATGATGAGTGGAGCTTCGCGGCTGTAAATCTGTTGGTGCTCGAAGGTATGGACAAATACATTGAACCGACACCAGATTTTGAAGTTAAGCCAGATGAAGATGCAAAAACGAAGGCAAAGTTAATGTGAATAATGGACCCATCATTGTACGTGCTCATAAAGAACAGCAAAAGCTCAGCGGAATTATGGTCTATTTTGGAAACCATGTTTGATTATTGCGGTTTCTCAAGAAAAATAACCCTGCTGCGACGTTTGGTATCCATACGACTAGAAAAGTGTGATTCTATGGCGTGATATGTGACACAAATGGTCGAGACAGCACGGCGGTTATATGGCACGAGATACAATATTATGGACGAATGGGTTGGCTCATTATTATTAGCTGATTTGTCAGATCGTTTTACTCCCATGATCATGTCATGGCAATAGAACAATCGGGGATTTCGATAACTGCAGATGTCATAAAGTCTAAATTACTTGACATGGAAGTGACGGGTGAAAACGACAGCACCGGAACCGGAGCTGTATTTGCCACGCGAAATTTCAAACCGGTGTCAATAAACCAAAGAAGTTTGGCGGACCGTCAATGTCAAACAAGAAGACAGAGGCAGCAGTGACAGACTGACAGATTCTTCGACGAAAACAATAACATGATGTGAATGTGAAGAAGTTGGTCATTATCGAAATCAGTGTCCGTTGTTGAAGAAAAATAATAGCAAATGCGTAATTAATGTCGTTTTACTGACTGGAAAGTATAACAAAACAGATTGGTACGTGGATTCTGGTGCAAGTGCACATAATGACGGCGAACGAGTCATGGATTAGAAATAAAAGTTGTATACCTTGTTTACATGAAATTTTATATATTTTATATTGTTTATTGATGATTTTAGTAGAATGACGTTTATATATTTTCTTCGAAAGAAAATGAAGCTTTCGCTACTTTCAAGATTTTTAAAACAATGGTGGAAAACAAATTTAAACAAAAAGTCTACGGAGCACATATTAGTTGGCTACGGTGAAGATGTTAAGGTACGGTACGTACGGTAAAGTACGGTACGGTTACGGTTAAGATGTTATGGTAAGGGCTTCAGATTGTACAATTCTGTCAAAAAGACTCTTGTTACCAGCAGATATGTTATCTTTATGGAAGAAGAATTAGATACCGAAGAGTCGGCTATCTGGATTCCTAAAGAAGAAACACCTGCAGTTGGTATACAGAAAGAGGTAAATGCAGATTCAGTGGAGGAAACATCGCAGAATGTTTCAGACTCCGAAGATTGTATTATTATTGTATTTTACTTTAATTGTCTTTCCAATTCTTCTGTGTATGAAGATGGGACTGAAGCATTGATTGAAAGTACAGATGATTTTGTACAAGAAACCCAGATGACATCGCAGGAACCAGAATTACCTAGCAAGCGTCACAGAAAACAACCTGATAGGTATGGTTACATGTGTCTTTCCAGTTCTGTTCTAGCATCACAGGAAATTGTTTTCTCAGAGGCTCTCGCAGGGCCTGAGAGTGAGCAGTGGAAGAGTGCCATGAACGACGAGCTTCAGTCTATTGAGTACAACGATGCCTGGGAGCTCGTTGACAACCTAGGTGACGTGACCATTGTGAAATGCAGGTGGGTTCTAAATAAAAAGTATTATGTAGACAACAATGTGCGGTTCCGGACTAGACTAGTGGCTAGAGGTTTTTCGTAGAAACCTGGCATAGACTATACAGACGCTTTCTCTCCTGGTGTTTGTTGTTTCCATTTATATGTTATTACCTGAAGGTTTTGTGAACAAAAGTGGGGGAAAGGTTTTGAAACTAAAAAAAGCAATATATGGATTGAAACAGTCTGCTAGTTAAGTTAGATTTCAAAAATAGTATGAACTTTGTTTGTTCACAAAAATGAAGGGTGAAATAAAAATGTAATAACCCTAGATCAACAAAAGTATATTGAACAGTTAGCTTCTAGGTTCAATATGTCAGATTGTAAAACATATAAAACCCCAATTGAATGTAAGTTAAATGTTGATAAAGCTGATAAATGTGTATCTGATCTTCCTTATCAAAAGTTAATTGGATCATTGATGTATTTGTCAGAAACCTTCTGCATGATCGAAACATATTGATGTGAAATGTCACTATGTGAGAGATGTTGTTAAGAATAAGTATATAAAGATTTTATATTTATGTACTGCAGAAATGACAGCTGATATTTTCACTAAAGGTTTATGTCCTGTTAAACATTATAAGATTCTGCGTAAGTTAGGAATTGTACCTAAATAATTTTGTTTTGTTGATTGATTATATTGTTAAGTGGGGGTTTGATTATTTTGATAAGTGGGGGTGTTGCAATACTTGCAATGATGTATCAAAATAATATAATCTGTGGTAATGAGATGAACCTATATTGTGTTGTTTGTCTGTGTAAGAATTTGAAAATAAATTCAGTTCGTTTGCGGTATTCACTTGTTTTACTATAGATAGATAGCTGTAACTTACACCACGCTGCTACATTATGTAAAATTTAAGTAATTTTACTTAATTAAATTAAATTAAATTAAATTAAATTATATTATATTTAATTATGTGATGAGCAATTAAGCAATATAGGGCAATAATTATATGAGTAACAAAATACATATATTAATATACCTAAATAAATAGGATGTAATTAAGACAAAGATATGTACTCAGATTTTCTGCAAAGAGAAGAAATTTAATGAATATTGTTGTGGAGCCCCCAGCCGAAATATATCAAAATATTTTATGTTTGAATTCAGCCTTTCTCAATAGCGAGTCTTTCTCACTTTTGAGCAAGAGTCTAGCTTTTCATAACCGAGGAGGCCGAAAACCATAATGACGCCTTGCTCTAGTGTTGGAGGTCAAACCAAGTGTCGGAAATTTTTGCGTCGCCCAAAAGACCTCCGAATAGTTTATTGACTTTTTCCTAGTAATAACCAACCGAAACACGGAACTAGGTACTACTAAACTCGAGTCGCCGAGAATTCGAAATTGCCTTTCCTCGCTAAAAACAAATTTATCACGTGTGGTCACAGTTCAATTTAGCTTGTAAGCACTTACTCAATGACGTTTTAAATTCTCAACCACACTGACAGGAGCCTAACATACCTTAGGAAACCTTAATTACAGGAGCGGAAAGCCGGCATTGTGGGTTACCATTATAACAAATTTCATATCCAACGCGAACGAAATATACCGTCCAGCCGTCCACTCTTGCTTAAATCTGTTAATCACAATTCGACCGATACAAGCCATCGTGTAATGAGCCTTCTCCTCTATATATTATATCTATATATTATATATCATACTATTTGATATTCCTACATCCATGATAACAAAATATTCTTTATTTGATAAAAAGAATATTCAAGGACATCATAATATACTATCCAACAAGTTAGGATCATTAACTTCCTAGCTTCAAAGCCACCAACTTGATCAATATTGGTAACTAACTCGAAGAATTTATTAGGCTATCAAACTAAGTTAACAACTAACTTTTGACCAAGTATGTGAGTGTAGCTAAGTTATGATACTGTTTATCATCTTTTGATTAATTGATTCTTAAGACGCTGTAAAGACTGTAGACAGAGGATGAAGAAGCAATTAAAAATTAAAAATCCCATATTAATATTTCTTGTATTGTTGGTGTCATGGATGACAGAGAAAAACAAAAATACACACCCAGGCTAAGAAAATAAATATAAATTCGGCGCTGAAGCTTAAACTCCCACATAATCAGAAATCCTTCAATATTGTTGAAGATTCCATCAAACCCAAAGCAAAAAGTACTTCCAGACCTGAATATACATTTAAGCCGGCTCAGACAGGTATCATAATTTGCTCAATGCTATTAACTTTAACTTAATTTGCCAGATTCCCTCAGGCAGCACTGACTCGAGTCTAATTTCGCTGGAGCTATTAAAATTTTGTGAGCTCTCGGATTTGTCTTAAAACAATAATTACTTATCACCCAAGTTACTTTTTCCTCAAAGTTAAATGTCATCGTTAATTTCGTTGTAGCCGTTGGGTATTACACGGTTTTAAACTTTCCATTTGGGCCTGGAATTAATGAAGGCAACTTAGAATTCCTAGTAACAAGAGTAATGGATATGAATGGGTCTAGGAAGAGGACCAGAAAGATAAATGGAAGCCAAAAAAGATGGGCGAATTGTGTAAGACGATTGTACTGATAAGATCAGTGCGGATGTGATAATCGATAGGTAAGATAAGATTGAAAGAAAAGCGCATAATTACACTGACCCCACATAAATTCGGGAAATGGGCAGGACGATCATAATTATCATTTTAATTTCTGAAAAGTTTTAACTTGTTATGGGCGCAATGTCACAGTTGGTGCATTTTAGTTCGGGCATTCTTCCCGATTGGCAAGCCGTCGGTGATGCTTTTTGTTATAATATGAAGTTATAGCGCTTGTTGATATTTTATTCTTGGTCACCTGTTCATTTGTTAGACAAAATAACAATAAATATTATAAATACGGATTAAAATATTGTCACTGTCTCATATGAATAGCTGAAGATGTGCTGGCGGAAGGGTGGTGCTGCATGCTGGTTTGCTACTAAGGGCTCATTCCCACAGAATACGTCTTTGACGATTCGGCAAAAAACACGATACGGATACGACACGATACGATACGGATGGACGTTCACATTGAATACGGAATCGTGTTTTTTCACGATTCGTCAAAATATCCGCATTGAAGTTCACATTTATTTCGTGATTTAGCTCTGTTCAGATTGGTTCAGAAACACAATGGACGTGAATACTACAATGGATCTGTCATAATCATAAAACATTCACGATTCGTGATTCGTATCCGTATTCGTCTTTTTTCACGATTCGTCAAGCGTGTGAACATGAGTATTTAAAAAGCATTGCCGCCGTCAAAAAAAATAACGAATCGTGAAAAAAGACGATTCGTCCTCGTGTGAATGAGCCCTAAGGCATTGCTGGTCGAGTTAAAATAAGTCGTCTGAAGAAGTCAAAGCAGTTTAAAATTTCGTATCACAATAGCGATAAAAGCATCTGAAACCTTATGAATGAGGCAAGAATTTCAACATATCACTAGAAATATTGAGTTTAGACGCTACGGGTAATATGCGTGGATGGTGGAAGAAGTATTGTGAGATTTTTGCATATTGTATGGAATCTGACATATTGGTACGCTTTCTCGACCTCGCTCTGCATTCCAATGATATTCCATGGTCCAAATGATGGGCTGAAGACATCAGTAGAAAATCAGTCGATCAATTTATTTTTCCAACGGAGAATGATTACTTTCTTGTCGTATATTTTCTCGTGCTGCAAGATCCTTCAATTTCATTTGGTTCTTAATTTAATGATCGTGTAGGTATATTAAAAATCAGTATTTTGAACAGGGAATATAAGTGATTAAAATATAAGTGATTCTGAAGCAAGTTTAGACTAAATTTAGGTTAGACCAAGTTTAGACTAAGTTTAAACTATTGTCCGATACTTCAATGGTCATTGTTCTTAAAGATGCGTTTTAACAAGTTACCTTGAATGTTTACTTAAAATACCTATAAGAGGTTCCACTCATTTTTGTATAATTGGACAGATCCCTTTCATGCCATGGGTAGTTGCTAGCCTCTGAAAACCTTCAAATTCCTCAAACGTTAAATTCGTTTCGTTTCGTTATAATTGCACGGCACACAAATGTCAGCGTTCTGCCAATGCCATTACGGTACACTTAAGATGTAGTAATGTGTATGTAAGGTACATTTAAGATGAATAAGAATGCCGTCAGCATTACCTAAATATGTTCTTAATATATTTTTCTGACAAGCTAAATTGAACTGTAAGCACAGGTAATAAGTTTGGTTTTGGCGGAGAGTGAAGATTCCGTATGCTCGATGACTCAACTATAAATGTCGAAGTCACGTCGTATACCATTTACTCACATAATTTTTTTTAATAAGTATATACGATTACTAAAATTTTTCTCAATCAGCATATAAATTGCACCATACCCAAACGCGTAGAACTAGCTGTGCGAATATTTAATATTCATACGAATGAATTCTCGATTCCCAGCCGATCCGTACCAAAGCCGTAAAATAATTAAATGGTCGGCTTTGGGAATCAATTTTCATTAAAATATTGCACAGACCAAAATGTTTTAGTAGATCGAACTATGAGTTATGAGGGTTATTTTTGTTGAGTTATTTGAAACGGTGGGACAAAAGCCAATTTTTACACTTGAATAATAAACAATAAAAGCAATAGGATTCCTTTTGTCGCGGAAGACATTGATAACACAAAATGAGACATTTTTAACACCCATGAACTTAGAAAAATCTTTATATATTATTTTAACTGTAACGGGTACTCACGATATTTATTATTTACACCGATATTTCGATCCAAGTTACAAGGTACAGTTAAAATGTTTAGTGTCCGCGATGATAAAAGTTTAAAATCTTTATATATTATCTTCTTCAGCCGGAAATTTAACTCGGGATCCTTCACTTCGAGGGCAAGGCCGCTGCCACTAAAGGTAGCCATTGACGGCGCGTCCATTTGGAGTGCTTCGAAATGGAAGATTTCCATTTGGAAGTGCCTCCATACATTTAGAAGCATTCCAAATGGACGTATCGTTAGCGCGCCAAAAGATTCTTGTACGACTGTATTTCATTTCACATAAACGTCACGGCATGTCCAAGTCACTTTATAACGTTCAATTACGAGACGACTTTGTTCAATTAGAATCTAGGCCATTGGGAATCAACGTTCAAAATTACCGGACCATCGCTATTACCGGCTCTAAAGTTATGAATTAAATTCTATATACATCAGAGAATATCTTATGAGAAGTCATTAGGTTAAAAGCGGTCAAGTCAAGGGGCCGAGTCACTTCGAGTGGTCGATGTCCCGTTGGGAAATCACGTTGTTCTGACCTGCGTTGCGTGCTCAGCAAGTCAACAATTTACATAGTAACAAAATAAACGTTTTATTATTAAGAAAATTAGGTTCTTTATGAAACGTTAAGTGATTCGATTTTTAATATCTAACTATCGGTACTGCGAATAGGTATTGCTACTCATTTGTTTCTTTAAAATATATACGAATATTACTTCTTTTTTCATTCTGGGAATCTTTTTTGTTCTTCTATAAATCGTTTACAATGGTTATACAAATGATGTCAAGATACTTTTTACTAACCGCTTTATAAAACATCTCTATTGACATCTATCCGTTCTCCTGTGGGAAGAAAACTAAGAGGGTACTGACGAGCTTGAAAGTCAAAATCAAAACCATTATTTATTTATTAAGGTATTTTTTACTTAGCAGACGTAATACCCTATTACCACGCTAGTGTAGTTTGTATTAAACTGAGGCGCAGGACCAGCGATCTTTAGGAAGGACCTGGTGCCTAATCCTCGTTAGTTCTTCAGGAAGTGCACAACGAAGAAGACACATTAATACGATTGAAGCACTTTTACAGATTTGAACTCAGACCCTGGAATTTGATGTCCGATTTTAACCACTAGGCTATCCCGCAAGCGCTGAATTAAAGTCCGACCTCCCAGATACGCATAATATACGTTATTATGTAATGAAAAAGTAATTACGGTGAAAGCACCGATCCCGGGACAGCACTGCCGATATGATCCGTGGGGAAATCACTTCACTGGCTGTTTGCGCATTCAGTCACGGTCATTTATGTGCAAATAAACTGTTTATTAAATGGTATTCGTGATACTCACTAATTTATTTGTCAATAATACTTCATTACTTAGAGCCCTAGCACACGTAGTTTTTAACGCGCCGACGACGCGGTCACGAACGCAAGTCGTCTGCGCCATAGACGCTTATTTTTGCGTTTTTGTAGATGCGAACGCGCGTTGGACGCGATACAAAGGCGTATATGTATCGCGTTTGTAAGCGCGTTCGAAACTCGTTTGATAGTCGTACAAAAGGCCGGCATCGTCGCGTATACGCGCTGTAGCCGCGCGTATACGCGCAGTAGCAGCGCGTTTCCTGATCGCTCCGTGTGCGGAGGTTATAAGGTTGCGTTCGAATCGCGTTTGTATCGCGTATAAGCGCGTCGTCAGCGCGTTAAAAATTCGCCGTGTGCTACGAATTATAACAATTCATTGCCTTTTTACGACTCCATGCGAGTTACCCTAGTTGGTGGTGACTGCCTGGGAAGCGAAGGGTTCTAAGTTTGATTCCAGACCAAGGCAGATATTCATGAGAATGTCGTGAGGAGTTTATAACGTTTTTACTTCGTTAAAACGTCTTACTATAAAGACAGTAAACATATACCTAGGGCCGCCGCTAGTTGCATGAATGCCCGCATGCTTTACCGTCGTTTGCTGATCGTTTCTTCAACTACCGACCTCATATAGGTTTACTTTTATGGAAACCTTTTATTGAACCTCTTGCCATCCTCTGTGGTCCACTTGCCCGTCCATGTACTGCTTGCAAGTGGCTTACGGTGGCTATTAGGGCCGTCCATAAATTACGTAACACTTTTAGGAAGAGGGAGGGGGTCGATTAGGTGTGTCATTGTATGACGAGGGGGTGCTTTACGTTTAACATTTTGCGAGCCCTCAGACGCAAGGCCTATGCCCTCTCAAGAAATGTTACCTACTCGCTAGTGTCACCCAACTACCGATCGCGCGCGCGCTAACTTTGTCGACTACTCAGGATTAACGCAAGCTCTATGACCTCTTCAGGCTCAGACCATAAGCGGCTACAACTCTTTAATGGCCCACTACTGAGCTCCTCTGCTCTTTATGGAGGAGGCCTAGAGCATACTCCACCACGCAGCTCCAGTGCGGATTGGTGGAGACTATAAGTACTCGTAACTAATAATAAATTTAAAATACAAATAATACTACTTAATCTTCAAATTCAGCCTTACGGTCATGTAGTAAGAATCAAAGTCGCAAATGAAGTCAATCTCCAACAGATAAATAAGCCTGTTCAGCTACATCAGTAATCATGTCAAGAGGTTGAATCCGAACGTCCCGGGTTGTTGACACTCTAGGGAAATTACCAAGGCATTGGTGTGGACACTGGAATAACTCGGGTGGCTGACGTCACTAGCCTGCATGTGAACAGGTCTTAAGAATAGTATGATATGGTGTTCTGGTCTGTAGCGGGTTAAGGATCAAAATCTATGATAAAAAATCTGGTTTTTAACTAATTCCGTTCAGGGATCTTTTATCTCAGGGGTCTGTCATAAGTCTTGTGACGCACAGACAGCGGAGGAATGTTAATGGCGTTCCATTAGTCACCTCTATGCTATGGAACCGTAAAAAATATGTGAATATATTAATAGTAATCAGGCTACGCCATTAACAGCACCTCCCGTGTATTCTTTCAGCAAGAATTACGAGTCGAATCTACTAATGGTCACGGTGAATGGCAGCGTGTGACCTACTATACTCCCTTCGCGTTCCAAACGAAATTCCTTTTAATGGTATCTCACACAAAAACCAGCTTTATGCCTCTGCGATTAAGGTTCATTGTAGATTGACGACGAGAATTTAAAATGTCTTAAGTAAATTTTGCGTACAAGCTGAATTGTACTGTGAGTACTCGTAATAAGGTTGTTTTTAGCGGGGTGCAGCAACTCAAGAAAGTGAGGATCACCTGCCCCCACCATACATCACGTATCAGGAGCGAGCTTCCCCTTCCAATAAATCTTTGCCCCTTCCGCCTTCCACTACAAATCGCTACTGAAACGTAAGATAAAGTTGAGTTCTATTTTTCATTGTTAGAAAACTTTAACAAAACTTCGACTTCGATATCGTCAAGTAATGAAATAAAATCGTCATCGTCGTTGTCAATATTAGGGATTACTCAAAAACTTCCAGTCACCTGTCACACATTCAAACATTTTAATCAGCGAGGGTCTTAAGTTACATCTTTAAACACTTGACCAATGTCTAAAGAATTTAAGGAATATAGTAAAGAATTAGTAGGGCTATATACGAACACAAATTTAAAGTAAAACACAAACACAAACTTAAAGCAAAGCAATAGATCCGATTAAAATGGGTTTTAGAATGTCTGTAAGTAGGCAGAAATTATTTATTGTTTAATCAAATTTCTACGGTTTTCATTTTTAATAAGCGAGATACGTGAAAAAAAAAGAAAAAAAATTGTACTTACCTATATAAAATAATTTGACAAAAAAGAACCAAATATTGAAACTTATTATGCCCCAACTAGTTTCACTCCGACTCAAAAAAGAACTATTGTATTCGAAAACAGAAACATGAATAAAACACAACACGAAATTTTCAACAATTTAATATTTTGTCACGGCGCGTCCCCACTGCAAGACGCGTCACGGCGTCACGGCGTCACGCGTCGGGACGGAAGCGTTTATTTGCGACGGACGTGACGACGTGACTGCCGTGTGTCGGGCTAAATGGTATTGTTGTCTTCCAAATACAAATATTTGAGAACGTTCCAAATTTAAAATTAAATTTTATTTTTATACACCAATTTTATTCTCGGTTGCCACTAACTATAGGTATATTAAGTTACAGAAGAACTTGTTAATGGTAGTATTTTGAAGTTATCATCCCAGACATTATGCAGTTTAAATTTTCAAACAAAAAGAAACAAGAAACATATTTATGGCCGATACTAACGAACGACCTACCAGTGCTTTTTTCTGCAATACCATCTAATGGTAGGTAAGTTACAATGACTAAGATGACTAGGAAAATTGCTAGGAAATGCCTATTCATTTTCCGGTTGAATCGGGGATTGGCAATCCCATTCTCGGTTATCTAGGTATAGGCGGAAAAAGTGACGTACAGTGCCACAAACTTATCTGACCCGGTGGGCAAAATTGGAACTAATGCAAATGTTATACTGTTGTCAGAAAAATACCAAGACAGTAGCGCCCCCCTTACCGGGTCAGATAAGTTTGTGGCACTGTAGACAAGCTACCCCAACCAACCATGCTAGTGTTTGAGTCTTCGATGACGGACGAATCCCGTTCCAGTGAGTTTTAGTTCACAAGTGACATCTGCCTGAACTATTTTTGTGTTACAATTGTATATCAGTATTCTGCCCTCGTCGCTATACATAGCAAATCCAGTTTGCTCAGCACGTCCGGATCACATCGGTGGCCTGGTCGGATCTCACTGCGGATATTGTATCCGTCGCGGTGCATTGTGCGAAATATGTATATCAATGCCGCAGTGCAGCTCAATACGAGCTGTTTCTGAGCTCTTTCGATTTTATAATCAAAAGACAGTGAGGGCTTCGCTCGGAAACTTCGGGTAAATCTAACTACAATTTAGAGATTTATTGTCCAGATCTCAATTTCTGTTCTCAGCTGCTACTTCTCCTTTTCATTTATGTTGAAGCACATTTTCGAAGCGACGACAGGATAAAATTACGTCCATATAATATATCTCTTAGAGATTATCACTGCTAAATACTCAATATAACTGTCTATATGGATGCATTAATTCCATCAAAATTATATAGATAATATGATAATCGTCTCAAAAAAATTATAACTGAACTTGTCAACATCATAATAGTTTTGTTATCCATCATCATTATCTTAACCCATTATAGTCCACTATGGAGCACGCATTTCTCCATAGAATGATAAGGTAGACATCACACAAACGCTACAAAGATGCAAAAATCTCAAACTCATAACACAACAGTTTTATTAATAAATAAACGTAGACGTAGATAAAACGAAGCAAATCCGAGCATGCCGATAGCTCAGCGCCGCGGATTACGGTATCCGGGTTTAATTAAACAACGTAAGTATGCAAACTAAAAACAACGTGTAACGAGTTTTATGGTGAGCACAAACTTCCTCAGTGCATCACAGTATAAAAACTTCCAGTATAGATCTACTGAACTAAACATCCTAGTTCCAAAATTGAGTCTTGTTCTAGGTCGCTCATAATTGCTATCGGGGTGTCCTACGTGAGCGACGAATATGACGCGACGCTACGCAACACGACGCGGTGCTACACGTGATAATGCCAACGTCGCGTGTTGTCGCAGACTGTCACATAGGACGCAAGTAGGGATACCGTTGATTTGATTGCGATCGTCGCGTTCGCAACGTCGCGTCGCGTCGTTTTCGTCGCTCACGTAGGACACCGCCTATCAGTGGCAGTGGAAGTGTGATGCTGCATGTCGACTGTTGTTCCAAATTTCAATTATAAGAATTTGTGCTCATTAAAAACTTATAACTCTCCACGACCTAAAAAGAATAGGGTGTGTTGTGAGTAAGACCTGTCTGTCTGTGGCTCCGTAGCTCCTGAATTAATTAATCGATTTAAGTGCGGTTTTTTAATCGAAAGCTTGTTACTTGCGGTAGTTTTTATTATGTTTGTTAGAAATTAATCTGTTTCAAGAGTATCAACTCTTTTTCAAAATGATGTAGGCATTTTTGGTATAAAATAAAAATTTTAAAGTAAAATTGAATTTAGCTATATGTATTTTATGAAGATCCGTTCGGGCATTTGATGATCATCAGCTTATTACAAGATTTTCTTATTCGTTTTTTTTTAAATAAAAATTTACACTTATTTGTTTTAATAACTGTTTACTACGAGCATGCAGCACCACCTTTCGCTGCCGCCCATA
Source organism: Hesperia comma (assembly GCA_905404135.1). Lineage (NCBI taxonomy): Eukaryota > Metazoa > Arthropoda > Insecta > Lepidoptera > Hesperiidae > Hesperia > Hesperia comma. The sequence continues at coordinate 1,456,963 of FR990031.1, forward strand.
ACAACTGTGACCGACCCAGAACTATAGACTCAATGAGTCTCGTTCTAATTCGGTCACAGATGCGTTGCTACCCCTGAGGACTGAGATGGTCGCCTCTAAAAAAGTGTAACCGGCTCCACACCTTCCTATCCGGAACACAATTGTTCTTAAAACAATTATTACACGGTAGGAATGGTACTAAGTACCGTGGCGGGCGGTGGTACTTCCCCGGGTGAGCTCTAGGCTCTACCACATGTTCGCTTAGAAACTTAACACCAAACAGTTTATTTTTACTACAAAGACATTTGTAACAAGTAGATGCAAAGAAAGACGTTATCAATTCGACTGTATTTTTATGTGTTACACCCTTTGATGTTTTAAATATCTAGATGGAACATCGAATCCGCGAAAACGTGTCAAAAAATTGTGGCTAACTGTTAGCCACAATTTTTATATCATTACGCACAGATAACGCACACATAGACAATAAATGAACGCGAAAAACATCGCCTGCACGCACACATGCTTGATAATGTTGCCTTGTTTTTTTGTTTTCATTGTTGGGCGACGCTCAATCTAGATATTTAAAACATCATTGGTTACACCATAACTTTTTACTGCGCGTGTCAAATTGGAGGTTATTTTTTATATTCGATGTTTGTCGTGTAGGCCCATTTTATTCAACCGAGATCTGACTTGTAGTTTTAGAGTAATCCCAAATAATGCGTATTTATTGACTTTGACTACGATGACAAAGTTTTCATTTTATTACTTCACGATATTGAAATCGGTTTATTCTTTGTTAAAGTTATCCTTTACGTAACCAGAAATTCACGACCCCATTAATAATTGCTTTTTACAAAAAAAAATAACCGACTTCAATCTTGATAAGTAGAGATAACTCAAAAACTACTCGCCAGATGGCGCTCAATTCAACATATAAGTGTAAAGTTCTCGTCACTACAAATTAATCAAGCCCAAACACTAGACAACTGCAGTAAATCGTTGAGGAGTTCCCTCGACTGTCTTTCGGCTTCATCAGATCGACTCCAGATCTTCATGAAATGGTAGCGCTTTAATGTACTTATGATAACATGAACAAACACACTAGTTGTCCATACAATTTTCGAAAGTTCCCCTCGATTTCTCCGAGATGCCATCATCAGATCCTGGTGTCCTTATCAGGGGACCCCACTGCGCATATCTACTTTACAACAAAAAAAGAATTATCAAAATCGGCCCATAAACGACGGAATAATCGCTGAACGTACATAAAAAAAAAGCATATATACGGTCGAATTGAGAACCTCCTTCTTTTTTGAAGTCGGTTAAAAAACCGACGGGTATCTTAAACGCGCCTGTAAGGGCGCCCACATAATCGCGACTCAGAACGCGATCGGCGCAGAATTCACGGCAGGCTGCAACAAGACTGGTGTCGTTCCAAATTCAGTTCAACCATCTATTCCCACTTGAGCTAGTATTCAAAGTAGTTGAACTAAAGGGAAAAAACAAAATCGCACTGGTTCAACGGTTGTACTAATCTTTTAATTTTAATTTTATTTAATTCAATTTTAATTTATTTAATTTAATTTAATGCAATTTAATGTAATTTAATTCAATTGTAATATTTTAATAGTAAATGACGATGATGTTCATATCATGATGTCGTTGCCTATAAATACTCTAGCACTTACCTAGAAATTGCTTTATTGAATTGTATACAATGTTGAATATTTTAGTGTTCAGAGTGTTGGCGACCTATATAAATAAATAAATAAATAAATAAATAAATAAATAAATAAATAAATAATCAGTTGAACTAGTAGGAGACCTGATTCGCGGCAATACGTCACACTTTTTTTGGTTCGCTCTGACACGGTGTGTGAGGAAGACGTCGTCGCCATCGTTATTTTCAATCGGATGTTTTCATATCCTTAAATTCAAATCCAAAATAAAAAAATATATGCTCATTCTAAAATAGTAACAAAAAATATTCATCTGTTGTCATTGTCGTAAAAAGTGGATGAACCCAAAATCTTCTTCATTTTTAAATCTATTTAATAATAACAGCACTGCAACACTGTTCTTGCTACTCCAAAAAAACGTGCTGGTCAGTCTACTACCGTCTCAAGTATAGTGACCTGATCCAAAATTTGTCGCACGAAAACGCATCGTGCTATTGTTGCAAGTTTCTACGGCACGTCATTATGCTGCAGTCATTTATTTAGCATACATTGGCGTTTAGATATACCTAATAAATCTTATGCTGTAGTTATGTGTGGGAGCCCTAAGCGCGTCACTAGAGCACTAGAGGCACTAGAGGCAGTACAGTACAGGCTGTGATCGTTAGACGATAGACGTCTTTACACATAACAAGGTATCGGCGCATCTGCGTAATCTGTGCAGGCTTTGGAGATGTTCCGCGCAGTTGACGGTTAGCTGATTTAACATTATACGCTTGGATAAACTACAAAGTACTATGAAAATCGACAATTGAAATTTTTTAAATTGTTTTTCATAATTGTTTAGATTTACAAAATAAGAGAAAGTTTGCTTGTAAAAGAAATGTCTTCCTCCTGAACTTGAAGTTGAAGTGATGGAGAGTCATTTTTTAAATAAAATAGATTTGAAAGATTTGTCATTTCAAATATAAATACGCAGATTATTAGAGCTAACGTAAAAAATACTAGTCAAATCTTACTCGAACAAGATCACATGACTAGCATAACATAACACTAACTTTCGAATAAACATGAACAATCGAAATCGGTTGTAAAATCATTGAAAAATCACAGATTTAAGAACATAGCTGTTGATTAAAAAGGTTCCTCCTTTTACGAAGTCGGTTAAATATAAAGAATTATATTCCGGTCGAGTCCGATTTGGAAATCATTTTAATGGATATTCACATAAATACCAGCTTCCTAATTGTAATTAAGGTCCATTGTAGATTACGCGATCATATAAATAAAATAATAAAATTTTGCTCACAAGCTAAATTGAGCCGTGAGTACACGTAATAAAGTTGCTTTTAGTGGGGAGTGGCAATTCCATATTCTTGGCGATTCAAGTATAGTCCCTTCCACTTACATAATGTTCATACCATAAAGGGCAGCACTGGCCATTGATAAAGGACATATTCATTGTTGGAATATCAATAGTTTACGTTTGTTCCCAAATTAACTAAAACATAACCTACATAAAGTGTGTTATTAACGTTTTCGAAAATTTTGGGTTGACAGCAATATAGAACCTTGGTCCATCAATAGGACGAACCGATTTTGCAACTCGTTTCCATAAAATATGACTAAATTGACTTAAAAACAAACATAACAAGAACTCTCGTATCAGCGCAAGTTCTCGCAACTCTAGTTCAACATTGAGTTGGGACACATATCAATTATAACATGATCTCCTACGACATACACAGCAGTAGCTACGCTGGTTCAATTTACAATGGTTAAATTGTGGACTAATTCAATGCAGAATTTCAAAATTCAATTAATGACCACGGATGGCGGGTTTCATTGTTCGATAGCTCAATAATTCAAATAATTATCGAACGATCGACTCGTTAAATTTTATTTAGATATGCCCGTTAATGTTACGTGCTTAATCGAGCACTTGTATATTAAATCATGTAAATTATAGGTATAAGTTTTATCCATAATATGCTTCGATGGACACGCTTTCTATAAAATCTATATAATAAAATAAAAACCGTCCAAGTGCGAGTCGGACTCGCGCACAAAGGGTTCCGTACAATTATGTATAAAAACGCCATAAAAATCTGGTCTGTATGGCCGCTTTCCCAAAGGCCACTGTGACCACTGTTTTATTGTAGCCACATATAAGCCACAACGCCATCTCTTGGACCGTAAGTAAACTATCGCTGAGGCGTCGAAAGTATGTATGGTCGTCCACTTAAATATTTATTTTATTCTGTTACAGAAATACATCATCTGTGAAAATTTCAACTGTGTAACTATTACGGTTCATGAGATACAGCCTGGTGACAGACGGACGGACGGACGGACAGCGAAGTCTCAGTAATAGGGTTCCCTTTTACCCTTTGGATACGAAACCCTAAAAATCAAGGGTCTGTTTGTGATTTCATAATAATAGTGACTTTTCCAGCGCATATAGTTATGTACATACATGATGCCAAAAAATAAGCAAACGATTTTAAAATTTTCGTCTGTCTGTTTGTCCGGGCTAATTTCCGGAACGGCTGACCGAATTTTTATGGAACTTGTACTAGGAGATAGAGGAGGTTGTGGAGCAATATATAGGCAATATATTTCATCGGTAAAAGCCCGTATTATGTGCGAACGAAGTCGCGGGCTCTGGTCATCTTTAATATTATATTTTTGTAGCACTATAGTGGTAGTACCGCACAACAAGACGGCACTATCCACTTTTTATATATTTATCTTGGAAATTACATCAAATAATTTTAATTGGAATGGACTAAAAAGCCTGAATATTTGTTTCATTTTAAGTACTTTCTTATCAAAGTTAAATTTAATTGAAGAGGATAATTTATGAAATTGTTACCGAAGCTTCAAGCATCAAAAAGCGGGTCGGGTCTATATACTTTGTGTTATTATTATATAGCTTATATACCTACATTACCGTTTATGATCACATTTTATAACGTGAATTTAAACGTTAGCCTAAACTCGAGATTAGAGACATAAAAGAGAAATAATAGAGAGCAGTAAAGACAACTTAACTACCGTTATCTAGAACAGCACAAGTATTTCAAAAATAAAAGATACCTTTTGAAAAAGGAACGTTTCAGTTTACAGCACAGATAAAATAAAATGAGGAGACGCACGAGTGCACTTGCCACACAAATAAGACCTCTTCTCCATCTTCGAAGCACATGCTCCTGAAATATAATAATAATAATATAATAAACGCTAACACACTCATACCCCCGCAGTAGGTTACTAGGTACCTGTGTCGCGGGTGGCATGGACTACACATATTATACACATACACATACATTACAATTACACCCATGACCCGAGTACAAATATTTATCTGCCACATAAATATCTGCCCCGGCCGGGAATCGAACCCGGGACCCCTCGCGTCGCAGGCAGGGTCGCTACCAACTAGGCTACAGGGTCGTCAAATATATCACATAAAATATAGCAACGCAGAAAATTCTCCTGGAAAAATTGGGGCCGAACGAAAATAATTCTTTTTGCGTAATACTCAATTCAAATAATAATTCTTCGAATCTTTTGCATTGTTATGCTACGGCTACATTTACGTGTTAACGCGTTAAATAACGCTCTAATGCGGTGAATTAAGAAGAAATTGACTTGTCAAAATGATGGATTACACTTATTTTCATATATCGTAATACTTACAAGCATATTGTAAGAATTAATTTAATATACATTTCTAAATTTATATTGCCGTTATAACATTTAATTAATTGTTATAATAGAAATCTGTTACTAAAGTTATCACAACATAAAGTCCTAAAATATGAAAATAAGAGTAATTATTGTCCATTTTGTTGAGTCCAACTTCTTCTAAATTCACTAGATTGGCGCGTTAATTAACGAGTTAAGACGCAGTTGTACTCGTAGTCTTATAAAATATTGCATGAAAAAAAATTTGTACGCAATTGTACACCTGTAAATTGCTCTGGCATGACAACAAGAACCTTTTCGGAAAATAATTTAATCCATCATAGGGATGCTCGGATTCGGATTAGTGAGTCCTAGATCCGATGTTGTCCGATTGTGAATATATGAAAGGTAATTGGGTTGGCTCGAAATAGTGAAAAAACAGGGTGCCGTAAGCTATACAATCTACGAATACATTGTGGTATGGTTCTGCATATTCAATAATGATTTTTAAGGACTAATGGACAAATTGTAATGTAATTAACAGGTGGTAGGGCCTAGAGCTCACCCGGGGAAGTACCACCGCCCGCCACGGTACTTAGTACCATTCCTACCGTGTAATAATTGTTTTAAGAACAATTGTGTTCCGGATAGGAAGGTGTGGAGCCGCTTACACTTTTTTAGAGGCGACCATCTCAGTCCTTAGGGGTAGCAACGCATCTGTGACCGAATTAGAACGAGACTCATTGAGTCTAGTTCTGGGTCGGTCACAGTTGTCATGGGCGGCAGCGGAAGGTGGTGCTGCATGCTCGTTTGCTATCTTAATTCCATAAAAAAATAGACTAAAAGACTTACGTATTACGATAACGTTAGTGGGCCCGGATTTGGCCCCGTTAATGTTGCTTAAGTTTTTTCTCGTAATCTGTAATAACTAACTCCCTAAAAAAGTTTACATACGTATTATTAGTGCAATTTACTTCGCTACAGGGTCTATTTAGATCACATTTACCACGTCACGTGTAGACGCACCGCACAATGGACGCGCCGGGAAGTTTTAATTATTATTTTTCTCGTTATTGACCACACCGTCTAAACTTCTGAAGTGAAGATAACCGCCGTCTTTATTAGAATGGATTTGAAGGAATTGATTATGGTAGATACATATTATTTTATATTGTGCTTATGTAAAAATTCAGTAAGTGAGCCCAGGATTTGCTCAGTCATGATGGCGTTTTTTATGGAATTAAGATAGCAAACGAGCATGCAGCATCACCCTTCCGCTGGCGCCCATGACAGCTGTGACCGACCTAGAACTAGACTCAAAGGGACTAGGATGGTTAGTCCTCATAATTAACGTTAGTACCTAATAGTCCAGTTAGTTATTGTTAGTATGAGTCACGTTCGTCTCGTGCTTGATGGCCATTGATGGTTAGAAGGAAAATAATAGTTTAAAATTGTTGCTCTTGCTAGTTTGTAGTATTAAGAGTTTGGGCTATCTATACGCCAGTTTTAATAATAAAATTCTAAGGCAGTAAGAAACTACAATTATAATTTTTATGGTGCTGACTAAATCTTATATCAGAAGTGTAGAATTAATACCTCAAATTCAGTCAATTACTAATAACGGCCATAAAACCCTCGTTGCTTTGAAACTTCTATAATCACCCGTTTTTTGCCAATTTCGGAAAACCTCATTACAACATGCCCTTAGGGCCATTCTGAATTTTAGGGGCCCGTGGAGAGGATAAAGTCAAAATTGGAAAGCTCTGTTTACGTTGGATGAGGACCCGTGCTACAATTAATTGAACAACGTTCTGAACAAGGCACAAACAACGTGAAAAACTTCGATACTGTGATTCAGGAATACTCGGGAAGGAATATTTTTTTGATATTTTTAAAACTTGTCACAGGTTTATTGATATGATTCTAATTTTTTATAAACAAAGACATTAATTTTGCAACACCGTCTGCTAATTTTTGGACTAATCACGTGTCGTTCTAAGCTGTCTAATCTACAACCATTAATCCTTTAATATTTTTTACTTATCAATCTACCAAACTGCAAATCCTTACAAAAATCATGCAGCAGTTAATATTTCGCGTGCAGGCAGAACTCCTATTTGTTCCTACAGAACGAACAACGCTTTCAACTGCCTACCTCTGCCGTCTGAATTCGTGCTCGAATCAGGCAATTCTTGAACAATAAATTGCCCGTGACAAACGAACTGGCAATATAGTGCAGCAAAATGTTCAACTAGTTTTCTTGCCTCGTAAAACTGGGAACAAACAGATATGTTTTATGCCGGATTCCGATTATGTAATCAGCTGTAAAAGTCTAGATCATAGAGGCAAATTATAGAGGCTGGACTTGGTAATAAAATTTAACAATTTTTAACCGACTTCAAAAAAGGAGGTTCTCAGTTTGACCTGTATGTATGTATGTATATTTATTTGTGCGCGATTATCTCGCGTTTGGTTGAACCGATTTTGATGCGGTTTTCAGCATAGTATTTGTCAGACTTAGGAGAAGGTTTTAGGCACATTGTTTGGCTGAACCGATTTTGATACGGTTTTCAGCATCGTGTTTATCAGACTTAAGAGAAAAATTTAGGAATATTAACCGCGTTTAACTGAATCTATTTTTACTTTTTGGCGTTAAAGTCGGTTCTATTTTGTTAAAATTTATGAAAATATTATTTTAGGTAGGTACCTAAGATGGATTACAATAGGCGTACGCAGGCGGTCTTATCGCTAAGCAACGATTTCGCCTCAATTATCCTAGGATAAGCAGTTGTATCGCTCATGGCCCGGCGGCTTTCGAACCCGTGGTCGACCGAGTCATGCAGCGTGCTGGTCGGTAGATGGATAACTTCTTAAGCCTTTCCGTACAGAGGTCACTATAGACCGTTGGTCCCGGTCTTTATTACTAGGTACTTATATAAAATCGTTGAGTATCTTGGGCATTTAGGCGGCATAATAAAGTTTGACACTTGGATTGGTTGCCAGACCCTGCATCATTCCGCACTGGAGCAGCGTGGTGGCATATGCTGTAGGGCTCCCCAGTTATGTAGACAGACTCATGATCAGTAGTGGCTATTAATGGATTAAACAAAGAGAAATACATTAGTGTAGCAGCGAATCATACTAATTTGGAATGGTCCATTAGCGACTCACTATTATGTTGCTACACTACTAGTTGTCTCTACAACCTGGCGGTTTAAGAACTTTGCTTGTAATTAATCAACATATTATTATTAAAAATACTCTTCTATTACTGGGTGACCGACTGAGTAACGCATAGCTGCAACTACTGAACGCAAATAGCTAAAAGCCTTTGATACCTACTAGGTACATCACCCCATTAATTTTCCTAGTTTATTTGTGTGCCTAATGAATATTTAACAAGCGAGCTTATACAATTGTAGCAATATTATATTGGTTACAAGTTGTATCGTAAATAAATAAGTTAACAATATATTCACAAAAACGGGCAATAATATAGGCATATTTAACTTCATCAATAAACAACAAGTAAACAAGCCACGCAAACCAAACCTGCGTGTAATTCCAAAACTAGTTATATTTGTTACTTTCTTTTATTATCGGGTGTGGGAATGAACTGAGTCTACCTCTAACAAGAGCAATAAGACTTTTTATTACGTCTTAAACGTTATTTATAGCACGATTTATACTAGTATTTGAGTAGCATTCCTCGTATTTACTGCCGGATCGCGTTTTTTCAAACCATTACGCTTGAAGAAGCAATAACACTATTTAAATGTGTATTTATTTGGCACTCCTTTCTTTAACTGTCACACCATTTCTAGACTTTTACAAGGGGCTGGGTGGTATCGGAATTCCAATAAATTTCAACAAATTGCCAGCAATTATTAGTTTATCAATGAAGGTAAACATAGCAATGTGCCACTTTTTTGTTAGTTAGGTTTGTGGTATACTGGGTGTTTGTTTTTAGGATTCCTATATAAATGGTGATAATCCGTATCCTGTTTGATTATCACGGGGCTTTACCTCTTGTACGGACATAGTACATAATGAAATTTTCAAAGAATTCCTGTTACCACGGCCGCTAACATATTTTTAGCAATCCCGTTATCGAGTTATACTGGGTCAGTTACAGGAGTTGTCATAGTCTAGGCGGCAGTGCAACTGTGCTGAATGCTCTATATCCTCTAAACTATATAGCACTATAATAAGTCCATATTATGTAAATTCTTAGGCTTAGGGACCGACCGAAAATTAACGCTGGGACCCTTGCTTTTCACACATTATCGTTATTAACTAGATCATTATTAAATTATCGAATGGTCGACTGATGATGCCCGATATCTACCTTTTATATTTTGATAATCAAAAATTTAAGTCAAGTTGAAGATAATGACACTGCGAAAATATTATATTCCTCTCCCCTTTTCACTCCGTTCAGAAATAATTTTTGGGATAAAAATATCCTATGTTCTTTTCCAAGATCAAATTTATATCCATACCAAATTTAATTAAAATCCGTTTAGTGGTTCAAGTGTGACTGCCCCACAGACAGACAGACAGAGATACTTTGGCGCTCATTATACCACCAACCCTTCAATCGCGTTCGTTTTATGTCTCTCTTTTATTTACTGGAGCAATTACCACGACAGTTCAGTTCGCGCCTGAGAATTTTATTTTTATTAAAAAAACCAACAATTTATTACCCCTTTTAAACACTAAACGTCTCTATGTTGGGTCTACTATGTAAGCTGCTGACTTATTTCTTTAAAGGTTGATGTATGATAAGATATAGGCACCTAAGTGTTACTTTTCATGTAATTAGCCTATTAACTAGTAGATAAGTCACTTTTGCCGGCTGAGGAATAATTAAGAAGGGAAAAACATATTTTTTACATAATTAAAATATATTTTTACAAAAAACTGATTTTTAAGTCGATAAAGAGATGAGAGTCGGTAGAGATAATTCAATAAACTCGCCGAGTTCAATAATTCAATACACTCCCCGTAAAAACAAATTTATTGCGTGTACTTACAGTTTAATTTAATTTGTAAGGAAAATTTACTTAAGGCATTTTTAATTCTCAATCTACAGTGAACTTAATAAAGGGTGCTGAAAGCTGGCTTTGTGTGAAAAGCCATTAAAACGAATTCCATATCGAACGCGAACAAAGCAAAAGTTTTAGAATATATCAACCACCCAATAAAAAAAAATTGGTTGTCTGTAAAGTCGGTTTACTGACGATAGTTGAACGTGACAACGTCTTAAGAAAATACTGATGGAATGGTAGCATAATCACTAATAGTCATCCTAAACTATCTTTGAATACTTAGTTATAATTTATTTACTGTTATATTGCAGTTAAAAAACCTTTATTAAATATTTTACCAAAAAGACTAGTCGTTGCATACCGTATAACGAAACATTAATCTTTAGCTAGTCTGTGCATATTATGTCATGTCAATGTGCCACAAACAAGTCAAAAGAAACCTGGCTGGTTATAAATAAGTTCGATAAAAACTAAAGAGACGTCAGAGTTACATTGACAAAGGCCGATTGTGCTTCTTTGTCGCTCGTTCCGCGCTCTCGCTTACATGGGACGCCTCATCACGCCTCATGACGTCAGATAACGACGCATAGACGTCATGTTTTTCGTGCGTGTAGCCGGGTATATCGATTTATAAAACGTAACGTTGTCACGTCAAAAAATATGAGTTAACAATACATAAAAATTACAGTCAAACCGAGAACCTACACATAGCTTGTAGTCTGTTAAATATAACAAAAACATGCAAATATATTATTTTATAACGTCACAAAAGCAATAAAGTGCTTGCTATATTTTTCATTAAAAATAGTTTTGTGCCCACACTAATTTAATCAAGTTAATTTAATTTATTTATGTGACATACCGTACAATTTGTGTTAATTAGTCGCATGCCTGATTTATTTTGCATCGAATAATTCCACGAGACGCACAGCAAATAGATATAAAATGATATATAAATTCGATACAAACAGTTAATTTACATAATTTATATTTAAACATTGGTTATCGACTTTATTTACAAACACGCACATAAAATATAACCTAGGAATATTAATGAACGAAGTACCTACACGTGTAACAAATCATTTACAGATTTTTTGTCTGTTTGTTAGTTGTTTGCAATGGTCGTTTGTCTGTCGAATCCATACTAATATTATAAATGTGAAAGTGTGTTTGTTTGTTTGTTTGTTTGTGGCTCTTTCACGTCGCAACATTGCTATTATATGATATGGTTTATGTGTGTAGAGATAGTTGGGAGAGTGGAGAGGGTCGTAGGCTACTTTTTACCGCGGAAAAACATCTCATTCCCATGGGAAGATCGATGTTTTGATAGTTACGAGATATTTAGTTCCGGATGCTGTTAATAGATGGCGTTAGTAAAATTCATTTACAAGTCCTCCATGTCCTCAAGTAGGCGTTATATTTCAGTTTACTGTGACGTCACATAGTCTACAATTATGGACGATCAATATGTTGCCAACAATAACTCATTTGTGAAATCGATGGGTCCTATGTATATGGGCCAAACTAGCAATTTGGCGATTTTGGCTTTTTTGTGGGTAACGCATCTTATCGATATAATGAATCATGTGAGCTATTAAAAAAAAAAGATTTCAGCATAGAAACACGATTTTTTATTACGGTATAACGGCATATGTAACATGAATTTAAACGTATAAGTTCCTAAGCGTAGTTAGAGATTTATACGCGGGGAGTTTCCCGCGCGTTTGTTTATAGTTTGGAACAATCAGCCAATTTGACACTTGTACGTTGAACGGAGCATCGGCCGCACTGTGATGAATAAAGATGAATACGAAATGTAATTGTTGTGTTTTTGGGTTACAATTTAGTTTAATAAGTAAAAATGACATCTAATTATCACGCTAAGATGTCTAGATGTCGGAATTTTGTGAATTTGGCTTTGGGAAATGAAAACAACAATTAAAACGAAGATTTTATATTATATTCTAATTAATGAATTATCAATTACTTCAATCGTTTATTGATTTTATAGATAAAAAATTAAAAAAATATAGTAGGTAATATGCGTATAATGGCCAACATGGTATATCGGCCCTTTTAGGGTGTTTTCAAAAAAAAATAATTTTAACAAAAACTAACGTAGAAGGGCCAATGTGACATTAAAAAAAACCAGATAAATGTATATATAAAATACTACAGTGTAAATGAGGGAAATAGTTTTCTTAGCAAATAAGCAAAGATTCGGGAACTTCGGTTTTATCAATTTAAAGTTATAGTAAATTGAATCTTTGGAAGCCTCTCCTGTAAAGTTTTAATTTTACATTTTGGCCCTTAAACATAGGACCCATCGAAATTATGTCGTGTTGTGTAGAAGATAATATGGGTATAGATTGTACATTGTGTGCGCGTTCAATTATGGAATTATTTAACTGCATCCCACATAAATGCCACCTTTCCACCCCAAGGTAGATTGTAGGTACGATTCACGGCGAGAATTTAAAATGACACCACAAGGAATACAATTGGTTTTAGAGCGTAGGGAAATTCCATATTCCCGGAGTAGTAAAAGATAACTTCCAATTCTTGCCAAACGCAGCATCCATATAAGCACACGCAAGGACATAATTTAGCCAACACACCATATGTGTGAACAGCCATAACCCATCAGTCTTGCTGTCATTATAACGACTTGCCCATTTGTCATGTTTGTATGACCCCGATGGTGCGCCGTTTAGTCAAACGGACCTAATTCTGTTTATAACAAGCTTTTGTTTAACACAAAATGAATGTTTGTGTGAAATGTGAAAACTGAATTACAAGTACTATTAACTCTACGGACTTGACTTTAAATGTTGCTTTAGTTTCGATAACAATGCAATTTTATAACAAACAAGCCTATGTTGCGCTCGGCGCTCAGGATTGGCTTCAGACAAGGAAATTTCTCAACAGTTAACGGGATAGTTACTTGTTTGCATTTATATTGTTTTCCATTTATGTTTCAGTTAGCATTGCAAACGCGTGTTTTCAGTTTTTGTCATATAGCTTTCATAAGCTAAGCCAGAACTCTAAAAATATTAGATGCGCCCTAGTTTAGACGTACAAAAATATTTCATCGTTGAAATGAGTCCATTCAATTACAATTACTGTACACGGAAGTAAGATAACATTCTTATGTCTTTTTCGTTGTCAAAGTATTATCCAAGTTGTGGGCAACTTTTAAGAAGCGCAATGCGCATCTAATGTTTTTAAATCTGCAGTCAAAACATCTCGGTGCCTTATTTAATAACTCCCATGGATTTCCTTTAGTTTTTAAATACTCTTTTTTTACTTTTTTTTACTTTTTACAAGTTAATGCTTGACTACAATTCTACCTGATGGAAAGCAGCAACGTAGTCATGGGTGGTAAAGCGCACTAACTTAGAAGCTTTTCACTCTTTTCTTGAAGACACTTACATCATATTCGGAAGGAAACACCGACACAGGCAATTTGTTCCAGCCCCTTACAGTGCGTTTAATAAATGAGGACGCAAAACGTGACGTCCGTGCAGGAGGGACGTCAACGACGAAGGGATGCATACCCGCTGTACGTCGGGTCGTTCGATGGTGGTCTTCCTACTTTCACCCAAACTAAGACAGTGTAAGCATCGGTATTGCTTTTGAATGTTCAGGCGACGGCGAGTAGATATTTTGATTTGATAGCATATCTGTTCCTTTGTCAGATATATTTACATAAAATAACATTTGGACCGTAAAAAAATGGAGAAGACCCAGTTGGCCCCTACTTGTGAACCACGGGGTCTTTGATTCGATTTCGTACCACAACAGATACTCGTATCTATTTGAAAAATTAATGGTTTGTTCTTGAGCTTTGTATTTTCATGAAGGTATTTATTTTTGTGTTATACCATTTACGATACTGCTGCTGGGAAAGTTTAAATTTTTGTTTGTAATTAAACTGTATTTCTGCGCTATGCAATTAGACGCGTCCACCTATGCCGTAGTTAGAAATTGTATTAACTTAAGCTGCGCCGCTTTAGTTGCTGAATTAAACGGGCTCAGCCGAAATCTGGAAGCGAGTGTTCACAGTATACGAGTAGGTACATTATTTACTTGCAACACTGTTTCTCGGGCCCTCGCGTGGCTTTGCTTACGTTGGTTAGACAAATATAATTTTGTATGCAAGTGATATTCGCCTTAGTTGGTTCTGAATTGAATTATGGAGATAAAGTTTTAGTTTATGCTAAGTGCGAATTGTGGTTTAATTACAGTCTTAGTTTTAATTTAATGTTTAAATAAAGATGTACCGTACATACATTCGTCCGCTGTTTTCTCGTGGTCCTACTACTTTGTTATATTGCTTTATTAGTCCCACTAGTAGGACCGCGAGGAAGACCTATACCTCTTGATCCTATTACAAATGACATGGCCGGCAGTGGAAGGGTGGTGCTGCATGCTCGTTTTGCTTCCTAAAAGGTACTACAAAAAACTTATACCAGTGTTTTCATAGGAAGGTACTACAGAAATTGCGAAGGTATTTGGCACTGTGCGTTTACTTTTCAATTCATAAAGTGACAAAACGTGGATTTCTTATTGCAAAATGTGATTAAATTCTTCGCTGCTACAGTCAGAAATGTGCCCATTACACATTTAAATAACATTTACATAACAAAGCATATCGTGAATTAAATTCTGGACAATATAACTTGGTATGCGCCGTGAAGCCTCAGTGATTGCGTTCTTAAATTTAATATGACTACAAAGTACGATATATAAGGTAATTTAATTTCCTTAGTCTTTACACTTATAATAATAACTAACTTTAAAAAATACGACTTTAACATCTACAAGAAGGGATACCTCAAAAAGTACTCGTGAGATATCGCCCAAAATTCTAGATTTAAAGCTTTTGAATAAGAAAGAGTTATCAGAATAGGTTGCCCAGTATAAAGTTAGGTATAAGGTAAGGTATAACAAAGTACAGTGTTGTACTTTGTATTTTTTTTAAGTTGGTTAAAGTAGTTAAAAGTGCTTGCTGGATTAACTTAAAACTATAATCTGATACAAAATTGGGCAAAGTTTTTACATTACTTACAAGCTGTGCCTGCTATTTTACGGCTTTCCGGATATTTTCCCGCGTAAATCCAGATCCCGCGGGAATTCCGGAATACAAAGTAGCCTATATGCTGCACAGCCTCATGTCTGTCTCAGATCTCTCAGTGATAATCCCATAACAGACAGACATACGGACAAACATATAAAATGATTTGTTTGCGTTTTGGTATCGTGTAGATAGCTACCTATTAAATGAAATTAAAAAAACAGTTATTTTGAAGTGACAGACAGACACTTCAATTTTATTTCTATGTATAGATATAAAAGGCTTCCAGTTGGGAAGAAGATAAGATAATTTAGATATAAATAATAGTAATATAATTATTAAGACCTATTTTGTTCATCAGTAACGTATCGCAAATATATACCTTTAGTGTAGTTGATGTCCATGTCTGACGGCATCCATTTACCAAAAGATCTCTTAATTTAATAAAAACTCATAAAAAATCATTTTGGTCCATCTTGCTTTATCATTAAAAAGACAAAACACAAAAATAATATGTGTGTCTATGAACAGCCTAATAACAGGAGCGCTCATATCATATCGCATATCGATAAGTGATCGACTGAGTTATGTGCATGACCTCTAGTGGAAGGAGATTCTTGAACATCCGTGCTTCATAAAACACGCAATTTCCTCGGTCTCAGGTATTATCATAAGATAGCAGTCTTTATGATAGCATTATTTTTGTAATCACTCCGTCAATCCTATTACCTATCCGCACTGGAGCAGCGTGGAGCATACACTAGGCCTCCTAAATTACATGAGAGACCGTTATTCTTGGGCCATCAAAAGATAAAGTCAAAATACTCAATAATCTTCTCAGTAATCTTGAAGCTTTCAGCCAAATCATGCTTGAATTTAAGAAGAAGTGTACGAGAAATATTGATATAAATAATATAGGTCCTATAGATGTACCTTGACGCACCCCAATTTCGCCTTATCGACGGAATGCTACGAGGATCGTTGAATAACAAATAACCGACTATGTGCTCTCAATTCTCAATTCTTACCTACCTCAGCATTATCTTACCTTGGCGAAAGCGTTCAGGCTCAGTACACACAGCCTAACTTAATTTTATGCTTCGATGCTTATCGTGTCAAACGCTTCCAGTGAATTCAAATTTTGTTGTGATAAATGGCTGAATCTCTTTAACAGTTTAATCTGCATATATAGTGGGTTTGATTGTCGTTTATTCGTTTAGTTTAATATTTTTTATATGCTAATTTTATTATTGATGTTTGCATTGCTTTTGAATTGAGAGTGAATGTCGAAAGAACCCATGCTGTCAAAATGTCATAAATATACTTCGCATATTTGTTTCTTATTTTTCTGCTACATTTTTACTTACGTGCTTGTTGATTATAATATTTCCTTGTATATCATGAAGTGATCAATTCTAAAATTTGGCTAGGACATATATACCTACATAAAGATAATTCCATAGCTTCTTAATGATATTCAAATTAATCAAAATTTCCCTTACGCTTAACACTAAAGGTACGAAACGTACTAAATGTCGGATTATAACTAAAACTACGGGAATTATACCTCTTGAAGCACTCATAGCCTCCGGCATGCGTTGTTAGTGATCGACTGAGTTAAACATCTGCGGACACGGTCGGTAGTTGGATGAGTGATTGCTTGTAGCAAAATTTCTAGGGTACAGTCGTACAAGGATCTTTTGGCGCGTCGGTGACGTGTGGATGACAGAGACAACGCCTTACAGTTTGCCTTACATGTAAGGCGCTGTCTCTGTCACCTATACGTCATCCACGCGCCAAAAGATGCTTGTAGGACTATACCTCCATGCTTCGAAGGGCACGTAGAACTGTCGGTGTCAGTTATTATTGTAAGATAATAGATGTGGGTGTTCCCATGTGGGAAGTCTTCAAGCGGCATAAAAATTTCCTTTCCTTCAGTTGGCTACTAACCCCTGTTCAACAATTCAAGGATCAACGTGAGAAGTATGCTTTAGGCCTCCTTTGTTATGAGAAAAGGCTGTGTTGTGAGCCATTACTGGGATGAATCCAACACCTGCCAGGTATTTTAAACAGAACCATTAAAAACTAGATAAAAACTATTTCCATTTAAAAGTAAAGCATCTCAGCAAGAAGTGCCGATTCTACTTCCATTAAATAAAGTGAGTGAAAAAGTTATTCCAATAAAAACATTTGAAATCCTGAAAGATCGGCAGACAGCCGATCAGCTTAAAAGCGGAAGAATTTGTATCGTCTATTTTCATCGCCTTACAGTTTATAAACTAAGAAAATATTAATATTTTGTATAGGAAGGAAGCTTTGATGAAAATTCTTTGAGACGATAACGATATTCAAATATTTCTTACATTTTCTGTATCTCGACTAGACGCTTGAAAAGGACGCGCTGAGTCTTGCAATAAATTTTATTTGTTGTACAATAAAATACACGTTAAGCTATTTCTTCGGATTGTCGCTGCATGAAAATCAGGGATAACTTATACAATAATATTATATTTCAACGAACAGTGGGTACTGTGGATGCCCTCTGACCCATTAAGGGGATATACGACATTAAGGGCATGTTTTACCACTTTCTGATAAAGTGCCGGATATTTGTCTGGCAGTTAACATTATCCAACAGATAAAGGCTGGTGATATGAGAATGAGAGAATTTTTCTATTTCACCACCAAACACCCTGATAATTAATCTGGTAGATTTTACCCACCAATTAAGAGTTAACGGAGCGGAAACGTCGCTTGGTTGCGTTTCGTTACTACTACGTAAACTATCGTCACTTGAAAAGACATACAAAAACTTAACTAATCAAATACTTTTGGTTCAAAGTAATACAAGTTAACTTTTTCATAGTTTCATTTCTGAGAAACTAAACGCAAGCGATATCTGCTAGATGATGTCTATATCAGCCACTTGAAACGGCTTTTAACTTATCAGACAGTTTATCTGCTAGAAGGTTCTATCCAACACATGTGAAGCCAAAGTTGTAGTTTGTCTGGCAGATAAGTTCATGACAAGCTATCAAGGACTTTATAAGAAGGTATTGAAACAGGCCCTAAGACTCGTAATTAACATCAGACCAATAAAACATTGTAATCATACTTTTAAGTCGATACCATTTGGTACTTGATTAATTAATACAACAATTTTGTGGAAGGGTTTTTACGATTTCCTTGATCATCACCTGGGGTCCAATTCAGGTGATTTATAAAACCTTCAACGGTAAATAGCGATAAGGGCTTAGATAATAAGCGTACCTACTAACTGAGTAAAAGCCTATAGAACGGCTAACCTCGTATAAATTCAGCCGAATTTCCCAACCGATCAATCCTGCGAATAAGGCCGTCGACCGTCACTATAATTACTTCATCGACATCCCTTGTCAAGTGTGAAACTGCCTAAACTAGTACGACAACACTATCTACCCACTTCATCCCGAAAGCTCAACTTGTCTGATTTATTGTGCCCCAGCCTAACTATTAATTTAGGGCCTCTCATCTGCGATATAAAGAATTTTATGTTGCTGTTTAGTATGTGGTTGTTTTCTGAACAATTATTTGGTATCTACAAGGAATATTGCAATGGCTATAAACATAACTGACATTTTACAAAAGGAAAAAATAACCTCAAAAACTACCTGCCTAATGTCGCTCATTTATGTGCGACTAAACGTCATGAAAAAATATTTATCAAAATTATTTCGCCCAGTACAAAGTTATGAGGTAAAACACATGTAAAAGAAGGGAAATAATACGACTATTTTTACTTTAGGATTTTATAATTTTCTGCTCAATGACAATACATGGAATCGAATACCAAATCAAATTCGTCAACGTCACATCTTTTTTTCCAAATAACATCAGTTCATGCAAAAAGTATCGTCAATGGCTACAGATAAGGCTAAGGTTATGGCTTTGGCTTATATTGACACCTTCCGCTCCACCGTCTGGCTGTGACGGCTGCCTGGCTGTGGCTGGAGGGAATCATCAATATGGCGGGCGGTGGCTTTGGCTTGGCTTTGGCTCTAACTCAGGCTAAGGCTACGTGATGCGTTGGCAGGCGGCTCCTTTAGGCACAATTTAGCTGGCGGCTGCATCAGCTTACGTCACGTCCGTTACAATCGGCCATCCTGCAACAATTGCGTCCCGCAATTGGAACGCACACAAAGGGTTATTAATTTAACAAAATCAGCAACAACTTGTACTTGTACTGGCACAGCATGATGACAGCGACATGAAATGGCATACATCACCTTTTATGCTGAGATATACTCCTCCACGTAATGATCATTTTTATAAAACTGATAAGCATTCACTGATTTCTCTTTACATTTTGACAAGGCTCTTTTCTTCAGTTAGACTGATTATGGATTCTTATTGAGGGCTTTCCCAAATTTTATCTGACAGATTTGACAATTTTTCCTTTTCAAGTAAATATGGCATTGCATCTTGAAAACTATTTTCCATATCGTAGTAAGTACACTTATCAGTTCGTCATTGGCTTAAAAATTTAACTCTGTTCAGCTGTTCCACGAGATCTATCTTCAACATATTTTCTCTACTAGCGGCAATACGCACTTGGAATTGAACATCACCTGTAACAATAAAATACAAACGCGAGTACCTATCTCTCCACGATCGATCCTTCCAGACCTAACATGAGACATTTCCAAAAAGAAATCCTGTCTCTGCCCAATTTTATCAATGTTTGTTTCCAAAATCACGACGGCATTCTCAAAATATCATCTCCGTCCGACCCGATTCATATTTAGTTCAAACTATCAAAATCTCAACGAACTTTCAAATCTTGAATTCAATGAAATTTTAATCCCGAAGCCATGTAACTACTGATATTATTTCTCCAGTTGATAATGTATTCTGTCTTAACCACATCCCTTTTAGATATGCAGACGAATTCTAGCATTCAAGTCCCATTTTTATGTTCTCGTAATACCTTATCTGGCTAAACATTAAAGTAAAAATAATTCAGAGGTCACCTAATGTCCAGAAGCGCTGATCCACATCCAAAGCATTACAAGTACACGTCCAAGTCTCCCCTCCTTTAATACTTTTATCGCTTTCAATTTCGACCATTGGTTTTAATTCTCTCCAGTATCAGGACGTAGGTATATTGTTTTTTAACATTATTATCCACTTCTGAATGTAAAAGAAGGGAAATAATACGACTATTTTTACTTTAGGATTTTATAATTTTCTGCTCAATGACAATACATGGAATCGAATACCAAATCAAATTCGTCAACGTCACATCTTTTTTTTCAAATAACATCAGTTCATGCAAAAAGTATCGTCAATGGCTACAGATAAGGCTAAGGTTATGGCTTTGGCTTATATTGACACCTTCCGCTCCACCGTCTGGCTGTGACGGCTGCCTGGCTGTGGCTGGAGGGAATCATCAATATGGCGGGCGGTGGCTTTGGCTTGGCTTTGGCTCTAACTCAGGCTAAGGCTACGTGATGCGTTGGCAGGCGGCTCCTTTAGGCACAATTTAGCTGGCGGCTGCATCAGCTTACGTCACGTCCGTTACACACATAAAAATGTGGTCGAATTGAGAAGCTCCTCTTTTTTTTGGAGCTAGCTAAAAATTTAAAGCTGACAGAGCAGAATTGAGTTTCCTTCTGAGGTATTCCCGGAGCCCTTGTGCGTTGCACAGGTGACTCCCCTGGTGTTGCTCGTGTCCATAGGCGACGATGACCACTTACCATCAGGTGGCTCGTCCACTTTTTCGTCAGCCCTTCAGGCTATAAAAAAATATCCGAGGTAGTAAGTAGGTACCATGGACCGCCACGGTACCCAGTACCATTATACCACGTAATGATTGTTTCGGATAGAAAGGTGTGGATTCGGTTACAATTTTTAGAGGAAACCATCTCAGTCCATAAAAATTAAATGAAGTTTATTCGAACTTGATTTTTACAAAAACTTTATGAAAGTCAAACTACACCATCGCTTCAACCAATCCCTACGGTGAGTGGTCTTGAAAAAAGAATCGGCAAGAAACTCCCAAGGACTTTCTACTCCTCTGAGGCTGAACTAAAATTCATTCGTATTTGAGGCAACAATTTTGATCCTGAAATATCAAATCACTTACGAATATTATTCAAATCTCTCCGCGAATTACCAAATATTACTTCATTTTAAAGAGGGTTTTCATTCATTGGAACGTCTCGGTTAATGAATTGGTTTTGTTATACTAATTTATTTTCATTTTGCTATATTTCTCCAGTCCTTTGCATGTCATTGAACTCCTTTTGAATGCTTGGACCTATTATGGTGAAATTATTTGTTTATAATTGTGTAGTTATTTGGTTTGTTTAAATATGAAATTGAAACCAGTAGGAGGCGCTTTTGTTGAAAAAATTGCCAATCTATTAAACAGCGATTCTTTTGATGAGCATTTTATTTTCTAAAGATATATTTATAACATTTTTTTGTATCTGTGCTTCAAAATTAATATTATAGGTAAAGCTGAACAGCTTGTTTGTTTGAACGGGCTAATCTCCGTAACTACTGACTCGAATATAAAGCGTATTTTTGATGGATAGTTCATTTATCGAGTAAGACATCAGGCCATATAACATCACACTTTAGCCAATAGGAGAATCTGGCACCTGATCCCTCCTTACAAAGGTTGCTGGTCTCTGTACCAACAAGTTTAATTCCAATGGTAGGAGGCCAGGTCGCCAGCTACAATTCTCTTATTTGACTCATCCACCAAGCGACTTGTCGCATTCTGGTTGGATGTAGAGAGAGCTAGTTTGTTTCTATTTTTCCTTCTACTTTCTCCATCGAGCATGCTTCGGTAGCGCCTTCGGTGTAGCTAATATCCATGATATGACCAGTAACCATAAAGTTGCTAAGATGAGAAGATTCTTACATGTCGGTTATTATTAAAATGCCGAATAAAACAATTAATAAACACAATCAATGAATCTCTGTACATGACGCCATGATGACCGAGGGTCTCACCACCTCATCAGCGGCCATTGTTATGCGTGCAGCGATCTAAACTAGGTTATCAGTGCGCCCGCATCCTGTCGCTGACACGACTTATGCGGTTTGAGCAGGGTGTGCACAACGTCATATAACTCCTTATCCTGCATATGTAATCCTGGTGGTCAGTAAGACAGTTGTTCCAACACCGGTGAGTCAGCGAGCAAAGCTCGGCTATTTTCTCGCTCAAGACTAATGATATGACAATTAAAACAAATTTCATATCAAAAGCGAACAAAGTGTAGTCATTATTACATATTTAAATTTCCATCTCGTATGCTTGGTGCTGAATCGAAGACTTGAAAAGGCAGTCTGGCATGATAACTGTTGCACTAAACGCATACAAAGTTTTAGAAAATTACAAGCAATTGCAGGATAGAACATAATTTCCCTAGTCATGTTCTAACTTACATCCATCACAGCTAGTTGAATAATTTGCTATCACTTCATGTTCTCTATTCAGACATCTGAATGATGATGAACAAAACCTTCTGACACTGCTGACACAGTTGCGTCTTTGTTCCATTTTGCCAAATTAATTTTAGTTCGTGACTTGTTGTTAATTACTTGAGGGGCAGGTGACAAGCGTGATGAATTAAAGCTATTTTTACGCTGTCTTATCTCGGTTTGTGTTTAACTAATCCATTACTCCCAAGTTTGAAATAGATTAATCGTTATTTAGGTTTAAATCACTCAAATTAGGGCTTATCTAAACACTTAGTTCTGCGAATGGCTAACTGATTTCAATGTTTCATTAATTAAAGTCTTATTATTCTACCTGTAGGATCTTTAAATCATAGTTATATGTCTGGTGACCAAGTTGTGCAATAGTTAACAGACTGGATTTCTATTTAAGTAAGGGAAAATTTGTGTAATGACCATACATTTCTGTTCTCAGTGTGATGCGAGTATGACCACCGAGAAATTCCCAGTGTATGTTGGTGTATTTGTGTGCTGTTCATGACACTCACGACATCAGGAATGGATTTCCCACACACAAACTATATTCTAGATTCGCGGAGGATATAAAATTGAAATAGTCCTGAAGTGCAACAGGCTCTACATCTGGCAATCCGGATCACAATAGAGCAATATAAGTAGAGATAACTCAAAAACTACCTGTTAGCTGTCGCTTTAATGTAGATACATACGAGTATATGGGACAAGACGTGAAGAACTAGCTTTTGAATACAAACACACATTGAAAGAGCAATCTAATTGCGACCCTTCTCCTTTTTAAGTCGGTTAAAAATACTAACAGCTTCGATCTTTCCTAGTTGATTTCTCTATTCATCATAAACATTATTTCTCTAGGTATTCTTTTAAGTTGTTTTTTTCCAATAAATTCTATTGTATGAGTTGGTATGCAATAGAATTAAATTTTCGATCGAATCATTGAAAGAAATTCTTATACAAAAGACGACATACACGTGAAATAAGCAATACAAAACCCGTCCGTTCGAGAACTTGTTGTAAGTAACTTTTCCATTACGTTATTCTTCTAGGATTTCTGATTTTGGGCAGTGTGTTATATTTGTTGTAGTTTCATTGACTTGTGCTGAAGGGTGTGTAGAATAATCTCTTTTCTTTCTTCTTATTTATGTTATGATTAATTTTCCTTTAACTTACAGTATTTCTTGTTTGGTTGTTAACGTTTAATAAGTCCGCGTAATACGACAAGAATTTATTTCTTGTCGAGCTATTTATAGGTTTAGTACCTAATATTGAACTCATATTCACACTAAATACCTACTGAACCAGGCACGAATATTACTCTGGGTATATTCTTCCGTACCCGTTATTTTTGCAAACTTACGACCCAAAAAGCAGTAACTTCAAACGCAAAAACTATTTTCGCAACGTTTGAATTTGTATGTTAATCGGAAAACTTTGAAAGTCGACAATAGAAATAAAAAGGAATATGTAAATATGTATTCATTTGGAGATTCAGTGCCCGTAGCAATAGTGAGTTTCTGGGGGAAATCTCTCGATGCCATAAATCAGAAAGTTTCGGACGGCCGGCTTAAGTTGGGACCCGCGTCAAACTAGCGTTTTTTATTGCGGGGCTGTGATTTGAATACTATAGCACTGGGGACGGATTGTAACTAGCTCAATAACTATTTGTTTTACAAGTACACGATTATTATTAGGTTTGTTATGCTCGGTTCTGACCCGTCTATTGTTAACCGACTTGAAAAAAAGGAGAAAGTTCTCAATTTGTCCATATAATATGTTTTTTCTTATGTGTCATTAACTTGGTGAATCGATTTAAATAAAAACGTCATATCCTATCTCATCTTACTTGAAACAGTTAATTATATAATGTTTAGTTAGCAAGTACGGTTTTGTAACAAATGAAATGAAACGAAGTTTTTTCGAAGCTGGTTTTTACCCCCGAAAACTCTCAGCCTTACAACATATTTTCTGGATCATCCTGTCGACAATGTCATTGTCGTCATTAATGAATTCCGTTTTGATTCCGACAAACTCTCCGGAGGTTCCGTTCCAAATGCAAATCCAAGACGCAATTTAAAAGGTTGTTTTTAATTAGATTTTCAATTAACGCCCATTCCTTTGGGCTCCGGCGAGCGGTTCCGAGCGGTTCCGAGCGCAGAGGCAATTATCGAATCGGGACGATTTGCGGTTACCGACCCTGATTTTTCGTTTTAATTTTATGTTCGATTATAGTATCGACGAGCTGAGAGATTTTCTCACTTACATCCCGATCCCGCGGGAAATCCCGGATAAAAAGTAGCCTGTATGTTTCTCCACAACCTCCTCTATCACCCAGATAAAGTCCTATAAAAATCCGTTCGGACGTTCCGAAGATAAGCGCGGACAAAAATACCTACAGATAGACAAAAATTTTATAATCGTTTGTTTGTGTTTTAGTATAATGTAACTTATTGCAATGGGAAAAACACTTGAAACAAATGAGAAAGCAGTTAGCACAATAAGATCACTTATTTCTCCTTCATATTTTGCTTTACATAATCTTGACATACACTTCTTTTCACAGTACCTAATATTCTTACTTGTCTTGACACGCTCCCGCGTGTCTAGATACTATTATTTATTACATAGACTAGTAGGTACATAAATATATTATGCTAGGGCAGAGGTACCACGGTGGTGTTACTCATCTAGAAGCTAGCATAGTCATAATAATAAATGTACAAACGTTTGTAATGGTAAGCTTTACTTAAATAATAGCGTTTGTTTTATTACAATCGGTTGATAAATAAAAAAGTTATTGCAGTTTATAGAAGCGAAGCGAAGTTAGGCGAGTTTAGTTTTAACATAAAATCACACCAGGGTAGCTGCCATCATGAGGGTACGTGGGCGTGTAATAAAAATAAATTAGTACGTTACAAATTAGTGCCAATGTAAACGATTATAATTTTATACTTTCATCTGCTCCCTGCTGGGAGTTTCAAGAATTTCCTGGCAATGTTACTAAGATTTATTTTTATTATTATGAATGTACGTGATTTATGTTTAGTATGAAAATTAGTAAACAATTCATTTAATTTATGCCGTTTATATCGGTGGATTAATCTTAACACGTCAATAATATCATGCGCGCAGCTGGGTTCCGTCGAAGTTATTAAGGGTCGGGCCACATTGATCGACGGCATTTCGCATGCCGTACGGAAGCGAACGCCTCCGTACAGCTCACAGCCGTCAGCCGTCAGCGTCAGCCGTCGATCGCCGTCGATCGCCGTCGACGGCGCGTTCGGCTCGTCGATGCGAAAGGACGCGTACGGCTTTCCATACTTTACGCTCTTTTTGTATGGATAAACCGTCTATCGCCGTCGATCAATGTGGCCCGACCCTAAGGCGATATTGACCTTCTTTCAGCCTACTATAATTTTCTGCTTTTGATATTCGTGTCCTAGTGACGTTAGGGCTTCATATTTTTGAGACTAATCGACATCTACTAACTGGACTAACTACCCTAGTCCTATCTGAGTCTTGTTCTAGGTAGATAAGTCACAGATGTCATGGGTGGCAGCGGAAGGGTGGTGCTGCATGCTCTTTTGCTATAATGTTTTCAAGTCAATGATTTTTAAGCTATTGTATAGCTTTTATCGCGGGCCTTGGGCGCGGGGACCGAATGCAGAAATTTCGTAACGAAAATTTATTACACCCTGCACACAGACATAGTTACTATGTCTATGCACCCACACATCGATAAATACCAGAACTTTTAACTGAGTTAACTAACTTTTACTTTATAACGGCTAAACCGATTTGGCTAATTTTAGTCATGAAATATTCGTGGAAGTTCAGGGAAGGTTGCAGCGATGAGAAAATATGAAAAATTGCGAGGTAAATACTAAAAAAATGAAAATTTTAATTTCCCATACAAATCTTACCTGTCAAACATTTGATTTTCGCCCCGTCGGTTCGGTGTTTTAAGAATAATTACATGTAGATTTGGATTAAATAAGGCGTTGGAATCGACAACATGTATTCATAATAGTCGAATTATCGCGTATTTAGATTTAAAACATACAAAATAATAACATGACATAAAATAATGACACTATATTAATGACTTGAGGGTGATAGAGACAGTGCCATACAGGCAAGGCAAACTGTAAGGCACTGTCTCTGTCACCCACACGTCATTCACGCGCCAAAAGATCGTTGTAGGACTTAAATGTCAAATGTCAATTTTCTTTTTAAAAAGAATTATTTTGTCAACTGAAATAGTTCTTATGCTTTTGTTCAGAATATTTAAATCTTCTTTGCACAAATTAATGCATTATCCGTTTCTAATAAACTTTGATGTAACTTTTGATAACTAGGCAACTAAATGAAAACTGGTACACCACTTTCTTATCCCACTGTAAAACAGTGAATATCTGTACTCGTATAATTTGTGTACAAAGTGTTTTAAATATGAATAAACAAAGTGCATTTATTAATGAAGAAAGTCACGAAAAAATTGTGAAAGAAAATGAGTTATTACTCTATATACATTCATTTTATTATTATTATCACAAATGCAGTATTATTTTTTGTTTTGTTAATTTATATATAATGCTATGCAATAGCTTTACCGCGGCAGTCTCCGAGTGCCACACGTCTTTTTTTTAAATATATAAGTCCACTAATATGGTTGCAGGTATATAAAGCTATTTTTAAGTAGGAAACTTGTCAATCGCGTTGAAGTATTTGTATTAATGTGTATATACCGAATGTACTTATATTAAAATGAATTGAAATTAAGTAGGTTTTTTACAAATACTTTTTAAAAGTAAACTACGCCATCGCTACAACAAATCCCTACGATTAGTCGTCTTGGAAGAAGAAGCGACAAGAAACTCCCAAGGAGCTTCTTTTCCTTCTCACAGTTACAAATTGCACTTACCTACTGTAACTACTACTTACGGCTAAAATACGAAATTAATGTCTAAGCTTTTTTAATTTTTAATGTTAAGCTTTAAAGTAATCATCAAGTTGTATAAATAAATGTCTTATAACTACTAATACAACTTAACTAGTTGTATTAGCGAAATTAAAATCATTTTTCATTCTGTGAAATCTCGGTCCAGTTCAGAAAAGTAATTTACTAGCTGTAATAAAATTATTGCACTAGTTTCACTACAAGAGCGGAGTTGAAAAGAAAGTTGGAAAAATTTCCGAAGTAAGTAGGAAGTATAATTTGATTGCAAGTTAAAATTTCATATTGATTTGGAAATAGCCACCCCGAGTTAGTTTGTTGCTATTGGTTCCATGTACTTCATAATTCGCTGAATAGATTCCTTTTTAACCTTCGACCTAAAAAGAAGGGTGTCATACACAGACTTATTTGTCTGTGTGTTTATGTGTCTATGTATCTGTGTGTCTGGTACTAAATGAATGAATCGATTTTAGTGCGGTTTTTAATCAAAAGCGGATTTACTTGTGATGCTTTTTAGCTGTTTAGTATAAATCGGTCCAGCAGTCTCTATATGTCGCTCGTTAAATTATATTTCTTTACTACTTTCTTTACGACGACCCTGTAGCCTAGTTGGTAGCGACCTAGCGACCCTGCCTGCGACGCGAGGGGTCTCGGGTTCGATTCCCGGCCGGGCAGATATTTACCTATGTGGCAGATAAATATTTGTACACGGGTCATGGGTATAATTGTAATGTGTTATACGTGTAGTCCATGCCACCCGCGACACAAGTACCTGGTAACCTACTGTGGGGGTATGAGTGTGTTAGCGTTTATTTATATATTTATTTATTTATTTACTTACCGAGAATTTGAATTCGGACAAAGTCGTCTCTTTAGCTATCGCTACTTGGTTTTGTAAGCAAATAACGATCAGGCTTGGGTTTAAATGAATTTTTACACAAGAATTTATGCAATAGAATTTATGGCACATATTCATCAAAATTTCTTGCAGCGTAAAAACCATTAACAACGGTTTATTTATTTATTTAAAAGTTTATGTACACATGGATACAAATTTAAACAATGTAGATCAGGTAAGGGTGGTACAAAGGTACTGCTTATTCCTTAACGGTAGAAAGACCGTGTACAGAAATAATAATAATAATAGTAATATGTTTATGAAACCACGAGACATAAAATTATACGATAATTTTATGCAAATAAACTAATCAACAGAACGTGTGAAAACATTAATGTAATTTAACAGAATTAATTAATGTAGGTGTATTTTATTCTGTAGTAGGTATAAGGGAGTAGTTTTTCAGTAAAATATTATTAGGTTCTTGGAAATGAAACGGGAATTCTCATTGAAGTCGGCTTGTTTAAATACCTGCAAGTAGAAAATTTACTTAATTAAACTTTTCCAATTAAGTATTAAAATACACGAGAAATATGGAAATTATATTTTATTATTTTACGTTATTATTTTACACGCCAACAACAAGGATAGCAACACGTATCTATGTGGAATAAGTATAACTATATTATATCTGGGGTTCAAACCTGGACTCCCCAACTACGAGGCCGAATTCTTGACCGTTAGGCTATCACAGTTATCATTAACTAGTAAATCCGCCCTCGCTTCGCTTCGGGAAACCAGTACCTTCAAAAATCTCTATAAATTTTAACAAATTATGTTATTCCGATGTCTAAGCTATATTATTGCAAAGTTTCATGAAAATCCGTTCAGTAGTTTTTGCGTGAAAGAGTAACAAACCCATACACACACTCACATACGTCCTTACATACTTTCGCATTTATAATATTAGTAGGATTCCATTGAAAAATCCCAGGTAAAGGATTCTCCGCTAAACCTATGCTTTCCTCGTCTACCCGCGTCCAATATCAATAAGCGATTGACAATCAACGCCCGTGTATTCCCTCTAGCCGCGTCAGTCAGCGATGCGTCATGTCCACCTCGTCCAATGTCCACGGGAAACGAGCGTGTGATGTTGTATGACAAGATTATGTCCTCAGACAGCGATTTATGATGTGTAACACGGTATGAAATTCAAAGCTTCATGCGAAGCTACCATTCGCTTTTGGACCGATTGAGTTATATAACAAATACTTTGTATAAATTTGGTTATACCTGCTAAGAAAGGAGTGGTTCATGACATTAAATGTGAAATATATTGGGGATCATTAGGCCCTTTAAATTCACCCATCTGCTTCATGCTGAAAAGAACCTTAATGGGTTGTACCTATCTTAAGCATAATATTATGATGATGATCTATGGTTACCGATGAAATTCTGCACTGTTCGAATAGACCTGGATCAGAGACCATGTCCCATGCTGAAAATTTGCCTGAAATCACCCAGGTGAAAATTTTAATAATGAATTAAAATTTTTGTTCTCGCTTCATGATACCCACGATGCAAAGAATCTTATTGCGAGTGTGTAGCGTTACATATTATTATGTATTATGACTCTTCATCGCGTATTTGTTTGTCTTTGTTACGTTTCTAATGTAATAAAGAAAACATGAAACAAATTGTGACAAGGGGACAGTATAACGGGAACGAAATGTTTTGTCTAACGCGTTGATGCTAATGATAATATTTTCATCACGTACCGAGGCGCAGGAGCTACGAATAACATATAATATGGTCGTGAGAATTGACGAAACTTTATGGAAATGTTAGCATAAACCCACGTTAGGAATCAGCAAAACAAAATCTAATTTTATTTGTTTTTTAGGTGTTTACGTCCCAAAATCGACAATAAGGAAATTCTGAAATTATAAGATCACTAACACAGTTTTAGAAATGGTGTTCATGTGCTAGAAACGTTAAGCGCTATTAGATATTAAGCGAAGCTTTACTCTTCCGAATGTCACCAAATAAATGATAGAGGAAAAAATTTTATACGATAAATTGTCTTATAGAATAGATACCTATTTGAAAAGCTCTTACCGTCTTGCCATCTTCCATTTCTGTTAAGGATCTGGTAAGAATCTATAATGATCGAAATGGTTTAGCAACAGCTCCCTTGATTCAATTCATAACTAGTCCGATCATTAGTTAAAAATAGAAGTAAAATCCAGTAGGTATTAAGCAAATTCTTAATACTGACTTCATCGGTTTAAACCAGCGAGGTTTAAACATATTCATCTCTATTCGGTCCAACTAGTACGAGTGTGTCGGGCTATTCCACAAACTAAGTTAAAGGACACTCGAAGTATGCACAGATGTTCAAACTCAGAACTGGATTGGATAGAACTTTCCTAATTGACACAAACTTACACATAAATTTACTAAAACTTCAGTTGAAATTCTAAAAGCTAGTGTGTCTAAGCTAGCACCTTGATGGACGCTTACGTCAATTCTGTCCGAACCTTATTTATTAGGTCTCAAGGGTAATAATTCATTAACTGAGAAGTTTAGCCTACTTTTAGTGGATTATAAATGTTTCTAGCTTCGTCTCAGGGGCCCATTTCGTCGTGACCTTGTTAAGGGGCACAGGTAATTCTCGACTGAGCTACACTTTACAGTTTGGGGAAAAGGCAACGAAATAAAGAATGATGACAATTCGAGGTAGCCAACCGTGACGAAGTAAAATCGTTTGCTAGTATTGAATATTTTTTCTATTAAATTTTTACGTCTAATGTTTAGCCAAAAACGCCCCGAAGCTACGAGATACATATATACACATATTATAAGGTCTTCCATTCCAACACATAAAGAATCATGGCAAGTTTCATACATTGAATTGTACAAAAAAAAATTAAAAACTCGAGAGCCTGGAATGAGTTGTAATATTTATTTCTTATTTTTAGCAACACTTGTATATATATAAAATATTTTTAAACCTCGGGGTTATATAATCAAAAACGATATAATTTTCTTCACTTTCTTGCCATTATAAAAATACGCCATTTGTACGCTAACTGTCAAAGTGACATAAAAAATAATAATAATGACATGACAATCATAATCAAAACCAATCAAAACGCTCGCAGTCCAATGACAATGTGACATGTGACAATGACAATGTCTACGACACAGAGTAAGTAATTGTTCCAACAGATTACAAATCAATCGAAATCACAGATTAAACGCTGATATAACAAGACAGAATCTACTTCAAAATGTTCGTCCAGAAATGGTAAACTATGTAAATAAGAAAATGATTTTAGGATCCCCGGGTTTTAAAAATATTTTGAATGGTTCATGATAATACTTGAAGTCTAATTAAACAATTACAAGTAATTTCAAATTCTCGAGAATTATTTTTTTTTTGTACAAAATCTGCCATGATTCTTTGTTTTTTACGCTCGATGCTGACACTTGTAGCGCAGAAGGAACTTTCTGTGAATGGCCAGTAATATTAGTTGAGGGTGTTATAAAGATCTTCATGAGATTGACATGAGAGAAGTTCATTAGTTCGTTAAAACCTTAGTTACCAAAACCACAATTTAAATTAATTTATTGATATTTAATGGAATTAAGACAACAAACTCTTCCGTTACAGATTGAGTGAGGGACTGACATACAACATACAGCCTAATACTGAACGCAAGAAACTAACACTCGTCATGTATATTCCTTGAGGAGTATAAGGAAGAACTAGAAGGAAAAACTCATAAAAGACTCCATATAATTGCGCCCACAAGGACGAAAGAGAGCATCAGAATAACACAATAAGGATCTGATGAATTATAAGGTATAGTGACGTATCCATTAGCGGGTTATATATTCGTGAATCCTATACAAACATCTCGCTAAAGCGACAATGAGTTATACGTGGGCAAACGAAATAATTACAGTCCCGTTCCTGTAAACATACGTGACGAGTTTCCAGGCATCTGTGAACACAATTTTCTAAATGTGTTTAACAACTATGCCAATTTGTATTCGTAGGTATAATTTCCTGGCGGTACAACACAATCTATTCATACTAATACTAGGTATAAATGCGAAAGTCTGTATGTCTGTTTGTTTGTCTATATGTGGCGCTCTTACGGGTAAACCACCGGCCCGATTGGGATCAAATTCGGAATGAAAATAGTTGAAGAGCTAGGGTCACATATAGTCTACTTTATTAAGTGTGTAGATATGAGGCTGAATAGGGACATAGGGAAATAGGGACATAGCTATTTTTAAGCGTTGTAAAATACGTCATCCTTATAGGAAGATCGACTGTGATGAATTTTGATGCGTGACATCATCACCTTCTTACCTATGTTATTTAATTATTGTTAAGGTAAAATTTTGGTATCCCGTATAGGCCTATATTTGTCCTATAAGGATCTTTTGGCGCGTGGCTGACGTGAACACACGTTATCACACAGATTCTTGTACGGCTGTAGTTGAGTGGCCGAGCATATGGAATTGCCACTCCCGCCAAAACCAAACTTATTACCGGTGTTCACAGTTCAATTTAGCTTGTCAGAAAAATTTACTGAGGACATTTTTAGATCACGCCGTCAATCTTACTTGTAACTTTATTGCATTGGCGGAACGCTGGCATTTGTGTGCCATGCAATTATAACGAATACCAGATCGAATTCAAACGGGGGCTTAAAGTTATGTGCCTCCGCCTAGTGATCAAAATCATAAATTGGAAAACTTAAAACACAATTCAATTATTGTCGTGATTGGCAGGTAAATTGATGTCATTAATTTGCTATTAGTAATTACGGGAATCAAATTAATTTGTCACAAAGTTTATTTAATACAATCATAAAATCCAATATTTATATCATAATAATATAATTTTTTATTATAACTTGTTTGTAACCTACTAACCAATGAACCTACATACTACCTTTGATGATCTAATGTCTAGATTGAGCGTCGACCTACAATGAAAACAAAAGAAACAAGGCAACAATATCAAGCATGTGTGCGTGCAGGCGATGCAGACGTCTATATTGTCTATGTGTGCGTGATCAGTGATACAATGATATATAAAAATTGTGGCCAACGGGCCACAATTTTTTGACACTTTTGCGCGGATTCGATGTTCCATCTAGACATTATATCATCAAAGGTAACACGATTATCCGTGTTTGCACGAGTTCAGTAGCTGTATCCGAACGAGCAAGTATCCGAATGAGGGAGTTTCCGAATAAGCGAGTATCCGAATGAACGATTATTAATTTTATTCGAACAAGTGCAAATTCCATGTTTGCATGAATCCGGTCGCCATATTCGAGTGAGTGAGTATCTCAATCCGAATCGGTTAGTCGTTCAGTCAGTCAGTCAGTAAGCCAGAGAGCCAGTCAGTAAGTGAGTCAGTCATTCAGTCAGTTGTCACTTTGTTAGTCCGTTGATCAGTAGGTCTTTGGGTTGGTCAGATAGATGGTCGGTGAGTACACCAACCGACTGGTAAGTCGGTCAGTCAGTCAGTCGGTCAGTCGGTTAGTCAGTCAGTTAGTCAGACAGTCAGTCAGTCAGTCAGTCAGTCAATCAGTCAGTCAGTCAGTTAAATGGCGAGACCCGTGCTCAGCAGCAAGCCATTAATAAGTTTTAGGTACTATTGCGAAAGACTCAGTTTCCTGCTAAATAACCTATGAAAACAATCGTTCATTGATTTGATCAGCAGTAATCGTAATTAAATAGAAGCGTTAACTTCCTTAAAACGTTATAGCCTGGCGGCTTTGTCGTTTGCAAGTGGTCGACAGAGTTAAGCAACTTCGAGCGCAGTTAGTAGTTGAATGGGTGAACATTACTGGTAAAATTTCTTCGGCATTTCCGTTTGGAAAACTTTATGTCCGCAGTAACAGTTATCGGTTAACAGGGAAAGTATTCGAACGTTATTATATCTTGTCTTGACACATATTTGAAAAAAGTTGTCTCCTCAGGGCCAATTGAAGCAAAGGTATAATTAATTTTTATTTTTGGCTGTCTGTATGTTTGACAGCGCATCACGCTAAAATACTGAATGAAAGATGTAATGTTGTAGTTGTACATATTTCTGGAAGTCTACGTTTAAAACAGGTACATGTTTTATTTTAATTTACGGCATAGGATCTGCGATGTAAATAATAACGTGTATAATATAAATAAATGTACGTTTGATGTAAATAGTACTTAGCAGGACAATTCAACCCTCAAAGTGTCAGATATAAAAATAATATTTTAAATATTTGTATACTCAAAGGGATCAAACATAGAGTACTATTTAATTTAATTTTAGCGTCTTTTAACCTACGCTTGCCTATTGATAAAAATGAATTTATTCCAAAAATGTATCGAAGTATTATGTCGAAAACTTTAACACTGCATAGGCTCTAATACAAAGGGCTTGTCCAACGCTTCGTGTTATTCAGTAAGATACTCGTATATCGGGAGCAGAGGAGATTAGCGCGTATTGAAGTTTGAATAGCGCATTTTTTAAGCTCACTTTGATATTCGATGATGGAAACGTGACAAATCCCAATTCCCAGTATTTTTTTATTAACAGACTCCAAAAAAATCTCTTTTCTCGGAACTCAGTTGGACTGTATGATTTTTTGTATGCATGGAACCTCATAACTTTGTAGGTATAGAGTAGAGAAAGTTTTGATGATTCTTTATTTTTTCTTTTACACTATGTAGGTACCTACATAAGCTCACTATTCCTCACTTAGACATTTGATGATGGAAATAAGAAAAATTCTAAGGACCTGATAAAATTTTATTTTATTATCATCTCACATTTTATTAGTTATTAGTACCATCCTCCCTATTTTAAAAACATTATAATAATCTTTTATACGAACGACCGGAATAAATTGCCTGCGCCGGTTTTTCCGTTCGATTGTAATGTGGGTATTGAAGTCAAGAATGAAAAGGTTTATTTCTATGTTAGAGCGTTTTACCATGTTATGACTACTTTTTCATTTAACATCAAGTGGGTTGGGATCGTAGATTGTACCTAGACA
Source organism: Hesperia comma (assembly GCA_905404135.1). Lineage (NCBI taxonomy): Eukaryota > Metazoa > Arthropoda > Insecta > Lepidoptera > Hesperiidae > Hesperia > Hesperia comma. Next base: position 1,492,795 of record FR990031.1, read on the forward strand.
AGGGCTAACTTATACAAGATAAAAAAGACTGAAATACTGGACCTTCTACCCATATCTCGTCACATGATATCACTTTCAAATGACAGGGACGGGCTCATTTCAATAATTAAATAACAAGAACTGATAAGGGTCGTGGCAGGACATTTCGTAGTGAATGTGATTACAACTGACCTGTATAAGTAAAAATGTATAAGTAAAAAAATGTACCGGGGTCCGATTTGTTATGTGGATTTTTATATTTACGAGTATAAAGGTAGGGCCAGCAATATAAAACCAACTGACAATGTAAGTATTGGCAGAAAAAGGGTATAAACTTAGGAATGTTATCTGTGACATTCGTATAAAAAAGAAACAACCAATGGCATGATAAAAAGAGACCGATGACTTTATAGGTGGTGATAGACGTACGAACTTAAAGTCTGCGGTTTTTAAGATCGCGAACTTACTTGGCTCGACGTCGGCGATACACGCGCCAACTTACTCATACCGTATCGCGATGTCGTCCACTGAAGAAGCTTTGTGTTATTTAGGAATTATATCGTATTACATTTCAAAAATTAAAAACAATAGACGAAGGCGAAAAAAATTCTTTTTCTAATAAATTATTGTATGCTTGAAGCTTCAAATTTTTGTCTTTGTAGTCGTTGCTTCTAATTTTCCAAAGACAAGGGTTATTTCGGAAAGCTTCTATAAATTCGGTTAGCAGTTCATGCGAATAAGTTCGAAAATCACACATTTTGAGAAATTTCTGAATCACAAAATTAACAAAAATTGCAATTTAAACAAGCGTGCGCGTCCACGGACTGGCGAAACAAAATGGCGGCTCGCGGCTCGCAGTGCTGCCACACGTACGAGCCAAGACGAGCTACGAGTAAGATTTCAAATTGGATCGCCGACGAACTTACTCGGCGGTTTTAAAGTACGCGTACTTACGGTGACACACGAGCGAAAAAGGTCGTCGAGCCATAAGTACGCGTACTTGCTCGCCCGTCTATCACCCACTTTAGGAATGCGAAAGAGAACTATGGAAAGAATAACACAGTGTAAATACAAGTCAGCGAAATTAAAGTTTTAGCTTAATTGGTTCAAGATAGTATCTGCTTCAAAACTGAGTTGCAAGATTACACCTAACATAAAATATTATATACGTTGCAAGTTAAATATATCTTGTAAGAAAGACATTGTAATAGTAAGACAAATGGCCGAAATTGCCTATATTTACTCCTTTTTTAATAATACCGTTAATCATATACGAGTATGTGAATTTGTGTGATTTGACATTTGTAGCGTCAAAAGCCCTTACTGGAATGTGCGGTTGCCAAGCTTATGCAGAAAATTTAGTCCATTCGCATGTAAATCCTATTTTATTTATCTAACCACACACGCAACTGACCTTTAATACCAACAGCCTACAGCTTAATTAATGTAATTTAGATACCTACCTTATTTTAGTGACAAATTATACCTATGCTGTAAAAAATCCATAAGGCCTTTACTTTCGTACCAGAATTGTTTAAACTTAAACCTTGTTACGAGCGCACAGGGTTTGTTACCGAATAAATGCAGACCGTTACATAGGACTCTCTTGTAAGTTGATACTGAAAGGACGTAGGGTTAAACAGTCAAGCCTTTGTCAGTGGGATTATGTAACAAGAACTTCGGTCGCAATCTCTATGAGCTAGAGATTAATGAACATTTTTATGATATCAGATCTGGGTCGAGATCTTACCTGGTGGTATTATTGTACTCACTTATTTACGTCATAAACACCTCATAGCTCAGCTCATAGATCATAGGCTTGCTTTGATCCGAAGGCGGTGTCCTACGTGAGCGACGAAAACGACGCGACGCGCATTGCGAACGCGACGATTGCGATCAAATCAACGGTATCTCTACTTGTGTCCTATGTGACAGTCTACGACGACAGGCGACTTTGTCATTGTCGCGTGTAGCATCGCATCGTGTTGCGTAGCGTCGCGTCGTATTCGTCGCTTACGTAGGACACCCCGTAAGTGATCGACAAAGTTAAGCGACTGCGAGCGCGGTCATTAGTTGGATGGGTGACCACCAGTAGCAGTAATTTCTTGAGCAATTCCGTACTTTGGAGGACGCGCAAATTTGTCGAACCTGGTTTTTCAGTCGTTAAGCCTTGCGTCGGAAGCCATCGGGCGGCATGAAAACTTCCGATACTTGGATTTGCGACTAGTAGGTAAAGCCACCCTCGAGGAACTAAGCGTGGTGGAGTATTGCTATAGCGAGATAAGATCTAAGGTGGCGGTGACTGTGAGTTGAAGTAATTTTTATACATAATTGGCCTTGATTAAGGAAGGTATGGCGAGGAACGACAGAAGTCAGGTTTTGTCCATTTTTAAATATTAGTTGTTGATTATAGGTAATTCGTATTTGCCATTACTTCTATCAATAGAACCAGGCATGGTTTGATAAATAAAATCAAAACCACTTTTTTCCTATGCGAATTTTACATACAAAAAACAGACTGAAAACCAACTAATACCACAGTTAATACTGTAATGTGTAGCTTACGAAGAGCAATTTCTTAAACACATTTTAATTCTAAGATAATTATCGGCTTATTTCGCAGATTTAATCTCCGGGTACTTAATCCCCGAATTAGGCCCACAAACGATATCCCTAAGTACCATGATGCAGATTATATAGCAATTAACAGTATTATGAAATAAAACGATTAACATCCGGGTGATGAGGTCGGAAATTAGGTTAATAGTACGGCCAAACATGTTTTGAAATCGGATTAAGTCATGGCTGATAATAAACTCAAACTCAAACTCAAACTCAAAATCTTTTATTTCACGTAGGTATAATACGCTTGTGAATGTCATTATTTGATTCTACCGCCATTTTTGCAAAGGTGCCTTATATTCGTTTGTAATTCATTTGTAATAATATAATTTTTATTCATAACCTGACCTGACGAACTTTGTCTTGGAACATCATAAATTAATATTATATCGCAGTTAAAAATACACCAACTTTTAAGTTTGACCTGCATCATACAACTGAGAACACCACATCAAATTTTACAGTGTACAGTTTTTGAATGATGTGTAGATAAACATGCCTACATGCAGACAGACAAAAATTAAAAAAATATATTTTTGGATTCTATGTATTAGCCCTTTTATGACCTATATGAAATTGTACATCTATTGTATGGTTCCTGAGCAAAAAATAGCCAGCTGTAGTAGTAGCCAGTAGCTTTCTCGTCAGCGCAGCAGTTGGACAACTGAAGACTTCAATATTTAAGTTTTTAACTTAGCATGGTCTTTTGCAACAAAACATCTAATATTGTTATCACGTAGCTATCTGTAATCTTCTAATCTCAAAACATGCAGACAAACGCTATCATAAAAGGAAACTTTATAAGGGATAACATAAATACAGTCGGGGCTTACAAAGAGAAAATTCGGGTATGGGCCAAATGAAGTTACAGCCATTAGCGATGCACACGGTTTTAGCCTTAAACCCATGGCCGCAACTTCTATTTTGATAGAAGAATCAAAGCGGTGATAGTCTAGTGGTTAAAGCTCATGTATCATGTGCCATGGGTCATGTGCGTTTAAAGCATTTGAATTTAATGTCACTGGCTATATAGTTGAAGGAAAACATCATGAGGAAACTTGCATGTCGGAGAGTCCGCAAACACTCAAAGGTGTGTGAAGTCTGCCAATCCACACTTGCCCAGCGTGGTGGACTATGGCTTTAACCTTCTCAGTCTGAGACGAGACAAGTGTCCTACAGTGATAGTTATGGATTGCGATGATTATGACGATGGAATTTTATTGTGAAGTAAATTTTTCTTATGTCATTTGTCTTTCTGTACTGTTATTTCTGTCTGAATATAGGAAGTATACTTTTATCCATGAATTCCTTGGGATCGGGATTAAACAGGAAAACCTCGGGCATAGCAAGTATATAATTTCAGTCTTATAGTTACGTAAGTCTGGCTAAGAGACTATAATTTTTCGAGATTCTGCAGTGATCCCTGTCTTTGCGCTATCCCGTAAAACCATAATTTAGGTACTTTCTCTGATATCCAGTTATTAAAATTTTTACTCGTATACCCTACCCTACTGAACTTGGATCGTCTATGACCGGAATTCGTAAAATTAAGATTTTCTGTAGGATAAAGGGATTGAATTTCTGAATAATTAACATAGTTTTCATGTTATCATGCTAGAAGATTATGATATCAAGGAAGATTTTATTCAAAAGATAAATGTTCGGGTAAAAAGGACTGCGCACATTTTAACAACCCGGGAGCGAACCAACTTAAACGAAAATAATACAATTATGTATGTCCAGAATTTTAGTGGTTGTTCGTCGAAGTCGAGATTTACTTTTTTTACTTGTTTATTTCGGTTCAATGGTTTAGGCCTTAAAGCCTTACCTACAGATATACAGTTACATGTAGACCGCAAGTCATACGCACGCTATCGTCAATTGGCGAATGCTTGCATCTTGCGTAGAAATTATCAAATCCGTGTCCTTTTTTGAGTCTGCCCCTTTAACCAAGCTATAGGTTGTTGAAATATAAATAAAATGAATTAGGGAGAATAGGAGGGAAAATTTATTTTCGTACGGGTAACCTCAATGGACAGAGTGTTTTATGAGAAAACTTTGAGCATTATAATCCACTGTCATTATCGTAAATTGACTGAAATATGACAATGATTGTTGAAGATCTTTGTTAGCTATTTTTGGAAAAATGAATTTCAATGTGCTGTCGATATGAACAACAAAATTTTGTTCAATGTAGGTACACCCGTACGGTATCAGTTACCATGAGTCTTGGGTTCGATTCCCAGTGGTATCGAAATTTTAATGACATGTTTAAAATTCTACAAGTATTCTCTGTATGCGTGTATGTCATTTATCTTTGTAAATATAATGCCACATTGCCTACTATTTAAAGTCTTTTCGATCCCAACATTATCACCAATTATCTGAATAGCACCGCTAATGATCGCTGAGCGCTAACAGCCGCGCAGAGACCATTTTAGGGGCTCCTAAAGTCAGTATCAAATTTATGGATCCCTGACCGCTATTAAGGTTCTAACGTACCGGCCACTGGCCTCAAAGCGAGTCGAATTACAAGAGAACTATACGGCCCAATTGAATTAAATATCATTTGGGTATCACAAAGATGAATATTAGGTACGTTCATTTCGTAAATATGATACGAGTATATTGAAATATTGCGCAGTTGTAGAGCTAAATTTATATTTTATACCACGTTGTCAGTTGTCCATTTTTAACTGACTTAAAAAGGAATAGGTTCTTAATTCGACTGGCAGATTGACTGGAACTGACGACCCCAATGGTGCAATGGTTAACGCCGGGTTCGATTCTTGGGGAGGTGGAATTTCAATGATGAGTTTAAATTTCTGTTTCCGGTCTTGGTGTGTGTCCTTCTGGTGTGTCTAGACCATGGCACCCACGATGTTGGGATTTATTTTCTATACTTTTAATGTGTGTTACCGAAAAACATTTTACTAGGTAAACCGATTATGATAATAACTGGTGCTTGAGGTATGGTTCCATATAAATTAGAACAATATCTAGCAGGTAGTTTTTGAGTTATCCTTAATAATGTGTATTTAATTTATGACGGTTACCTTATTTTTTCCTGATTGTTCCGATTTATAAGATTCTTTTTTGTTCGAAAGCTGGAACTGGTCGTAGTCCTATAATTATAAGTGTCACACCTGGCGAGTGATATTTCAGTTATCTATACTTGTCATCAACATTTAAGTTGAAGTCGGTTTCCTTTTTGTAAAGAGTTAATTATTTAAATCGGTCAAAAATCAATTTCACTTCGAAAAATAACACTGAGTGATCTTATGAAAGGTTACATAGAAAGTCGAACTACATTTATTTCGCTACATTAACCAAATGTGATCCGGTCCTCACTGACCCGCGTTCTTAAATTCTTATTAAGTCCTGATAGCGAAACTGTGTAGGTTAATACATAATATATAAATCTCGCTGAATTATTTAAGGGAATGGGTTGGGATTTTACGTGGACTAAACAAGTTTAAGAAAACGTCTTACTATTAGTGACTGGAGTCATTTTTCAATCGGCAGTCAGTAACGTCGGTATACTGCCGCTTTCCCATTGACGTTTTACGAGCGTTGGCGTTCGTCCAACGTTTGCGCAGCGTCGCCACTGCGCAGACGCGACGTTAACATTGCGCTTGGACTAAACGCAACGTTAACGACGCACTCAGTACCTGTTCCTAAAAAAACGCAACACTAACGCCGCGTTGACGCGACGTTAACGTTGCAGAATCGTAATGTCAACGCTTGCCACTAGAGACCTGAGACGTCAACTTGGCGTCTGCGCAGCGTTCACGTTGGACAAACGCCAACGCTCTTAAAACGTCAGTGGGATAGCGGCCTATTAAGGCGGTCATACACATTCACGCAAACGCGCGAATCCACAAGTATAGGACTCAAAACTAACAAAAGTTGACAAAACTTCTCATCCTTGTATTATAATCATCATCATCAAAAGGCTCGAAACTCTATCGTAAAACGGCATTATCCAGCCTTATCTGAAAATTATTGGGTTTAAGCTTAGTTTGTTGTTTCATAAATTGACCATTAAAATATTAGGAAACATAATACCTTACCTCCTCTTGTCAGGTGAAGAGGGTCTCGTAATCCGATATAAGAACCCTCTAACCTGAAAACTGACATTGCTGAATGGACACAGTTATAAGTTTTCGAAGAATAATCTTCGATATAACATTTTTGACAATAATTGCAGGGTTTTCGTTAAAACTTTCTTAAGGGAGTAGCGGCTCTTTTCTGTCGCTCTTCATGATTTATAAGGCTTAGTGGAGAGTGATGACGTAGGGAAGTTTGTAGGCCATCCAAAGGTTCTATGTCGTAACGATTCATCATCATAGCTAACCCATAACTGTCCCACTGATGGGCATGGGTCTCCTCTGTGAAAAGTACTGGCCTTTTTTATGTAATTAAGGTAGCACACATTGAAGCGCTCATAGCCCGGCGGCTTGCGTCGATTCTAAGTGATCGATAAAGTTAAGCAATAGCGGGCGCGTTCGGTAGTCGGATGGGTGACCACTAGTGGCAAAATCTATTGAGCGTTTCCGTGCTCTCGAGGGCACGTAAAGCCGTCGTTACTGGCTGTTATCGATAGATAGCAGTCGTTAAGCCGTGTCGGAGGCCTTCGGGCGGCTTGAAAACTTTCGACACTGGGTTGGCCACTAACCCTTCCACCAATCCGCACTGGAGCAGCGTCGTGGAGTATGCTGTAGGCCTCCTCAATAATGAGGAGAGATAATCGTGCTCAGTAGTGGGCCATTAATGGGTTGTAGCCAAGGTAGGACACGAGCGTCGAGCATACAATACCACCTTTGCGTTGCCGCCCATGACAACTGCGACCGATTTCGAACAAGACTCAATTTAGCAATTATGATGGTTGGTAAAGTTAACAGATGGTGTTAGAATATCAATTGGTCAGTTTTTTATAAGCGTGAGGATAGGGACTGTTAGTGATAGTTAGTAATGTTAGTTGTGTTTGTAATAGTCCAGTTAGTACCTAATATTATAAATAACAGTTCTGATTCGGTCAGGACCGAGTGATCGATAGTTATTTGATCAAAAGAATAAAGTACATTGCGTGATCGTCACTAGTCCTAAAGAGTGAAGTGGTCTTTCAAAGCAGAAAAATATACCTGAAATCACCCCAATAGCTTGCCAAGTGAAATGTGAAAATAATTTTTCAACGAATAAAATAAGTATTATTCGGCGCCGATGTGCGAACCATAGAACAAATGAAGGCTAGAAATGTCATCATTTTACAAACCAAAGCGCCAAGGTCGAGGCCGCACCACGGTTTTTTCCCGCAGCAGTAATCGCGTAACCGTGCGAAATGTATGCACAATCAGAAACCGCAAGTGCGGCCGCTTGTGTTGCTTTCCTTGAGTACAAAATTAAACGGTTAGAAACCGCAGCGGTTTAACCGTAGTGCGGCCTCTGCCTAAAATTTATACCTATGTTAAAATAAATTGCTCACTAAAATTTGAGAACGGCGCGACTATTTTGATTGATTTTGGGCTTAAAATATATATTATGTGAAAGACCAGAAAACGTTACAAACATATAGGTAAGGTTCAGAGTAACTCACCAGAAACACATCATGTTATGAATCAATCAATAACAAGTTCCATTTTGCAATCGCGTTTTTATGTCATAGACTACAAACAAGCAGAAATGCCATCTGATTATGTCGTACTTTTCATGTCTGGACACAATCCTAGTCTGTTCTGTCCTGGCCTGTTATATCCTTATTTATATAAAAAAATTAGGTTGCCTTTTTATATCATCAAATATCTGTAATTTTACATTTATGACTTTTTGTTTGTATTATAATTAGTATGTTTGTAGTATTAGTGTGTATAATATGTTGTGTTTATGCTTTTCTACGAATTACTATACAAATTATTACAATTACAATAATATTAATTGTTATACTATACAGTGTGTGTTTTGAAAAGTGTTTGTAAAAATCCAAATAAAAATAAATTTCGTTTCATTCAATTGCTTATTAATTAATTTAAATGCCTGCCAGCACATATTGTATCATGCATATGATATTTTAGGTACATACAACGCCATTGGCACTATGACAAAAATTATTCGTGGGTTGTCTGTCTGGTTCTGTCTAACTCTACGGCTACACCTGCGTTCTATAGTTTTAATTAACGCGCTAACCTGGTGAAATTAGAAGAAACTAGACTTGTCATAACTATTAATTACACTTGTTGAAGTTATACTTCTTTTGGCGCGATGGAGAAAAATGATGAGAGTGAATTTGCGCACACCGACACCTAAATTTAACAGCATGAAGTTAGTTTTACGATGCGCGCGCAGCAGTATGAAGTTGCCGGCTAACTACTCATACTCATTGGCCTATTGGCCTTTGTCAATGTAAAGTTGCAACGTGCACACCGATAGATGGCGTTAGGAGCCTAAAAATTTTTGAAGTTATACTTCTTTTGGCGCGATGGAGAAAAATGATGAGAGTGAATTTTTACGCTGCGCGCGCACACCGACACCTAAATTTAACAGCATGAAGTTAGGCGCGTGACGTTGCGCGCGCAGCAGTATGAAGTATTGTATGGGCATGTGACAACTGACAACTAGCGACCTCTATTTGTTATGTATGGCCCTATCTCGGCAAATCGAACTATTGTTAACAGTATAGCCGGAGATAGTTTCTGAAAATGACACTAGATGGCTATATTGATCTTAGGGTGCTATGCGGCGGTCTTGCTTGCGTACTTCGTATGATGTAAAAATAGATGTCGTTGTCGTTGTCAGTCTGAACTTCACTCTTTAAACACTTTTATTTGCACTGATTTTAACTTTTTTAGTATAATTAATACTAAATATTATTAAATTATTAACGTTGAATATTTATTATTAATGATGCCAAAGAAGTATAACTTCTTACGTGCGTACATAAGTACACGCAATTCTTTTTTTTATCTATGAATTTATATTTATCATTCCCCAAGTAACAGGTTTCTACTACAACAAATTATTTAATAAAACAGTACTTACCTAGGTTTTAATAAAATATGAGCTTTGTGATTCCCTTTTCAGTCAAGTGGAGCAATTACTGCACTCGCATCTCGGTCAAAAGAGGTATATTGGCTTTACTTCGCGTTTTATTTCATAAATACATTATTCTGCATATCTAATTCACAGTATAAGTTTTCATTTTAAAAATATTATCTTTTGGAAGATCTACGTCATAACAGCGTCTGTAGGGAACATCTTTGAAAAGGCTTTGGAGCCGTTTACTAAAAGCCTCAGCCGGGTTTTACACCATCGCGTCATTCGTGAATTTATTATTTGGCTGAAAATACGACGGAAAATTTACGTAGTTGCCAGCGGTCAGGGGACGCGGCTTGGGAATAAAAATATATTACGTTACGCATTTGCAGTTTGCTTGTTCTGGTACTGTTTGTTCTGAATTTCTCTAGAAAAACATATTTCAAACTGATATTACTACGTGTATACTTACCTACTAATTCAATAAACATCTCATTGTTTTCGTAAGATAAGTTAATGCTTAACAATCGCACCTGATGGTAATCTGCGATGAAGTCAAAGATGTTGGACGCACTAACTCATCAAACCATATTAATATTCATTCTCCTCTTAAAAACTATATCACTAACACAGGCGGAAACAGCGACGCGCGAGTTTTATTATTTAATCTACTTCTCTGATATTACTCTAATTGGATGTGGCAGAAAATGGAACGTATGAAATAAAATAGGCAATAATTAAAATTACATCAATCAGGGGAAATCGATTGCTTCACATTTGGCGTGCGAAGAAGATATTCTAGGTATACAATATCATTGATTGATTGTACCCGTCATTTTCAATATACAAAATAATCTGTACATAATTTGACTATATTGAAAGTTAAAACCCAAATCTCGGCCACAAAATTGCTTATCCGTTATCTCGCTTACATAGCGATAATGCTTGGTTATATTCGAGAATAATTAATATCGGCCCAGTAATGAAAACCTCTAACCCAGTATGTAATTAACGCCATAATGCGGCGAGACACAGCCTTTTAACCCTCAGCTCGGGGATTAAATATTAATGTGTTCACTAAAATCCTATATTAAGGTTCATCCACAAAAGGATCAGGAAGAAGATCCTATGATAGGACCTTTCACACGATTCGACAGTTGCAGCGGTAATTGATCAAAATCTTACCATGTGTCTCATTTTTGTTAACATAGGAAACATGTTCGCTTCGTTCTCTCTTTTTATTTATTCCATTGTAGTAGAGTAGATAAGTTCCTCTATTTTACCTATTAGGACTTGCCTTATTCGATTCAAAAAACTTATTTTTTTCAGTTGTCTAAACTAGACATTAACCTGTAATATAGGCATCTAGACTTTCCCTGAATTGAATCTAGTTTTCTCTAGCTTATCTACTTAATCAAGATGTACAGATGCAGATACGGTATTTCATCATGTTCAGTTAGTGGTCAAAGGTAAATTATGGAGAAGCAAATGTTAAAAGCAGAAAATTAATATTAACTACATAATTTCACACTCGATGCGACGAAATGCTTCAAACTGGAGACTGCATGATATCTCGCAAGGTAATAACCAAAATTACTTTGCTTAAACCGAAGCGAGCGCCTTTAGGATTGTGGTTCAACTGCTTTTAGTAGCTTTTAGCTGAGGTTTTTAAATCTCGTGGTTTCTGTATTGTGTATTTCCTCTGTGATGGAATGGAGGTTATTATTACCTATTTAGTTTCATAATTTTAAGATTATTCCTTTTCAACGCATTTAGCGATTTTAGGGCGTATCAAATGATATAATGGAATATAATCTACAACTCAGGTGTGTCTAGTTTTGCAGCAATGCATTGATTGAATGCTATTCCTCGTATATAGCCTATAATAGCCCTATCAATCGAGATTAATTAAAGATCTGCAAATCTCTGCATGTTTTCTTTGCGCTATCTTCTTGGTGCAGACTTTTGAAGAATGGTGCTATAATGAAACGTACTAATAATACTTATTATGATTATGACTAAGAATTTCTATCATTTTTACTTTGATGTTTTGAAATTTTTAAACATTCATATTATGGAGAATTATCAGAACAATTTTAAAGATCACTTTTCTTCAAGATTATATTTTTCATGAACGTAAGTGTTAGATCGTCTCTTTAAACGAAATAAAGGTACTAAACAAGCATGTATCTCTACTTGCTGTCCGTGACGAATGTGACTGCGACAGAACAAGATTGAAAATGGGAGTAGGATACTTAGTTATCCGACGCTTTTAGAAAATTAGATGGACAGAGAAGATATGTAGCTGTTATTGCTTGTGGCATTTATATTGCATGAAGCGTATTTATGTGATTTTAACCTTGATTGAATCTCTAACCACCGTGTCTTTAAATTTGCTGAGGTCAAAATCAGATGGATGGATAATAATAATTTTAAAGGAGGGCTTATCTCAAACAACTGCGTCAGTATAATAAAAAGCTCACGAGAAACCTGCACTTGAGACTACTCCACAATCTTCAGTAAATAACTTGGTGCTTGTAATGAAAGGTGAACAAAAGTAAACAAGAACCCAAGTATCAACTCACCAGGTACTTAAAAATGTACGATAAAAATAAAGTAACAAATAACGTAGATTTCTGTATTATGTTATCTTTACAAAGCAATAAAGAAAGCGAAGATGAAAAAATGAACACGGAAGGGAATAATAGCGTGCAATCGGGTTCAGGAAAATAATAGCATAATTCTACAGAATGATTTATTGACGGCAATATCAGTTCTCGTTTGGTTATACTTAAGTCATCAGTTGGATTTCGCAACAAGTAAGACGAGGTTATCAGTTCTATTGAGGCCTCATAGGTGTTTTTCTGCTGTATTATCATCATTTGTCATACACGTACTAGTTTTTGATCGCGCGTTCGCCTGTGTAGGCGTCGAAAAATGATAAAACATTGTTAAAATGGTCCCAAGGAAACGTATTGCCGAGATAAAACTATCCCATATTCTCTCCCATATTCCAAAGTCCCAAACTAGCTTATATCTATATCAATTTGGCGGATTAAGCGGAAAATACCAGCAGATAGACACGGTTACTCTCGCATTATTAGCATCGATATTTTGACGTGACAACGTCTTATAAATTGGTTTGCCGGGTGGCACTTCAAGAAACTGCGTTAGTAGCTCCGCTCACGTTACTTATAGTAGCTACGGCGTACACACGTTGGCGTGTTTCAGAAAATGGTACAGCGCCATCTCTGGAGAAGTAGAGTAATCTAGTTTGTTACCTCACTTAGTTGTGACTAATGGTTAATGGTCTAACGGTTAGCAGCGCTAGATGGCGGATGGTGTTACAATGTTTTAAATATAATTCTTTGTATATGTTTACCCCATGAAGATACGGGAACGCAGGGTCAACTTCACAAATAACCACAACTGCTTCCAAACCCAAAATAGCAGTTTATTATAAAACCAAAGAAGTCGACACATTGCCCTTTACAAATTTTTCTCTTATATAAACTCCACGTTACACTCGTTAGCGCGTTTCACAAATTGGTACAATGCCATCTTGTTTACAAGTGAGGAACTATTTAACAAAAATAAAACACTAAACTTAAATTGCTTCCGCCTTCACATGACGGTTAGACAGTATATATAAATGTTTTAAATTGTTACTATTATTTCATCCTTCTTCCTACTATACGAATGAATATTCACATTAAAATTATTTTACCACTCAAAGTCGTTGTCACGTAAAACTTTCGCCCGTATTACAGGCAACCAACTTTTTATGTTTATTTAAGATACACCCTCATTTCGCATCGGGAAACTTTTTGCTCCCCTCCTATTGGTTGTAGCGTGATGTTATAACCTAAAACCTTCCTAAAAAATCGACTATCCAAGACAAAAGTAGATCCAATCAGTAGTTCCTACGAAATGCCCGTTCAAATAATACAAAAAACAAATGAACAAACTCTTCAGCTTTATACATTACATTCAATATTAATAAGTATAAAATAAGACTATCGCAAAGCGCTTACAGCACAATAAGTAGGTAGCCATCGTATACTTATGTTATCGGGCGCTACGCAACTGAACGGTGTCAGGAAAGAAACGGTCTATTAAGAATTGGATATGTTTAACGAGCATAGTCTTATGTGATGTTTGACTAAAACCTTTCAACATTTAGCTTTGAGTTGGCACCTTACAATTTCACCAACATCTCAGCATTCATTTAATAAACAGGAGTAGTATAGCAAATTTCACATTTTCAAGAGTGGGAAAAGTTTTACGAATAACCTATTCCCGAAAGACTCAGACTTGAATGGATCTCTTTGGCTGTGTTGTTGGAGTGCAAAGAGTCATTGATCAGCTCCCTTTTGGTCGATAAGCCACTGTATATCATCTAAGTCCTCTACACAGGAGTCATCTATTTGCATAAGCAGATTCTTTGTATCAGTTATAGAGACATTTCACGAAGTGCCTTATTTATTTTTCCTTAATTCAAATTTTCCTATTTCTCATTTCAATGGCTGAATGTCGCCAAAGAATGAAATTTTAATTACTTATGAGTCACGCGATGTCATTGTTAAGCTGGCTATAGTCACGTAACATGAGTAGTTATATCATTTATTTTCATTCATGCATAGTTTCTTTAAAAACATTATTAGAACTTCCACTACTTTTCAACATTTGACTGCATTTATAGTTTTCATATAATATTGCAAGAAGACTACATGATAATATGAATAAACTCATGGAGATAGACTAAGTTGCGGGAATAAAAACTTCGAGATCGTAGCCTTATAGATGGTCAGGGTACTTAGGTCAGGATATCGGAGGTAATTGATACCGCATTTTACGCAATAGTTTTTATTTAGTGATAATTTTTATGGGAATATTGTTATTTGTATCAGAAATTATAAGCATCAAACTGGAGTCACCAATTAGCACAGTACTCGACAAAGACGCTGACAGCTGAAGACGGCGATCCAAAAAGTCTCAGCGAAATCACGATCCTAATTAACGAAGCAAGACAGATGAGGGAGATCTTTCATTACAAATAATTAATTTTTGCTATACTAATATGTTGTAATTTACTTGCAACTGTAACGCTATACACTCATGAGCTCACAGTGTGTCATGTAAAACACAAAAATATAACACACACACACACACACACACACACACACACACACACACACACACACATGAGAACAGTAAACTCATCTTTCTTCCGTCACAGGGAATCGAGCCTAGAATCCTTTAAATCTTCGAACGGTGATCTAGCATGGCACCCATTGCCCTTAAGGCTCGTCGAAATATAATAAGCTAATGTAAAATGTAGTCCCTTTTTAGAAGCGGTTTTGCCGAGATCTCATCCTTGATAAACAAAGAAAATATCCGCCAACCCAGCCCTCTCTGTAACAGATTATACAACAAATGTCAGAAACAATCTTTTGTAATGAATAATTTGCTTAATAAACAAATGCGGTTC
Organism: Hesperia comma; assembly: GCA_905404135.1. Lineage (NCBI taxonomy): Eukaryota > Metazoa > Arthropoda > Insecta > Lepidoptera > Hesperiidae > Hesperia > Hesperia comma. The sequence continues at coordinate 1,507,916 of FR990031.1, forward strand.
AGATTTCATAAATGCAGGGTTCATTAAGATAAATTTCTTGTTTCACGCGAACTCTTAGTGAAGCTCAAGTGTTAGATAAAGGTTAATGATCCCTTATTCGATTATCTGTAAGTACATAAATACATTAATATGACCAATGAAAGTGATTTCTTAGCTGAATTGGTGTATTGTAGTGTAGTGGTGGTTAAGAATTCAGACCTCCTACTTTGAGGGCCGGCTTCGAATACAGGATACACAGTTGTGAGTTTTCGAAATTCAGTGCGTTTTAAGCATTTAAATGTCACTCACTATAACGGTGAAGGAAAACATCGTAAGGCGAACAATCTGCGTGGCGAAATGTGTGTTAAGCTCAAAGGTATGTGAAGTCCGATAAACCGCGCTTGGCCAACGTGGTGGACTATGGCCTTAACCTTCGCATTCTGAGAAGAGATCCGTGCACAGCATTAGGACACATATGGGCTGCGATGATGATGATAATAGTATTTTCTGAGTTGAAGCTGAGACAGAGAAACATAGTTTCCAAGACACTTGGTACTCATTTGGATCATGGAAGAGGGTTGAAAGGGTTTCAGGTTCCATTCCCAGCCAGGGACAATAAAATTATGTGACAAATAATTCCAATTAATAATGACAATTAACGCCCATGCAAAAGTATTAGTGTGAAAACGTTAATAATGTAGATACTAAAATGAAATGGTAGGAGCTTGATGAGAGGCAGTTAAATCCGATGAATTGACATAACTTTCATTGTACCCGTTTCTGTCTCATACGTTCTGTAGCGATATCATTACGCAATAATGGTTACAATAACTACATCCGAACGATTCAAAAAGCACAACTCGCTTTGTATGTTATATGAAATATCTTTGTTTAAATGGGAAAGATTGTGTTTAAATTTTCATCCTACTAATATTATAAATGCGAAAGTTTGTAAGGATGTATGTGAGTGAGTTAGTGAGTGTTTGTGTGGGTTTGTTACTCTTTCACGCAAAAACTACTGAACGGATTTTCATGAAACTTTGCAGTAATATAGATTAGACATTGGAATAACATAATTTGTTAAAATTTATAGAGATTTTTGAAGGGACTGGTTCCCCGAAGCGAAGCGAGGGCGGATTTACTAGTTCATCAATATTGCAACGGCTGAACCGATTTAAATTAAAGGTTTAATGTAAAAAATCATCGATCAAGAATACCAGCTAGATAACGGCTCATCTGCAAAATCGAGGTTAAAAACCATCCGCGTAAATAAAATCTTACCGTCTAGGTGTGATTTTATTGTTTTATCTGTTTACTAACGAAGTGTAAGACAACATTTTTACTTTTTATTACAACCATGTTACCTGGCAAAAAATTTTACAAATATTTAAACATTATCTTAATTTATGTTTAAGATTATTCGTCATTAAGCAACATAAGAACTCCATATAAAGTGTATTTTTGTAGCCTGTTTTCTAGCACTGAGACGATATCTACTTTGTATTGTTGATCGAAGTTAAAAATGAACCGTTATACTGAAGCGCTCATATCAGCAGCACTGATCATAAGTACTCAATCAAGCTAAGCATCAACGGGCGCTATCGCTAGTGTTTGACCGCTCCTAGCATATTTACTTGAGTGCTGTCGTACTTTGGAGGGCGCGTTAGCCGTCGGTTCCGGTTGTTACTCGTATAAGTCGTTAAGCTATCTTGAAGGCGTTTTGTCGGCGTAAAAATTTTTGGCACTTGGATTGGCTAATAACTAATCCACTAATCCGCACTGGAGCAGCATGGTGGAGAGCACTCGGCTTTTATTTTTTTATTTATTTATACTTTATTGCATCAACCTTTAACCTAAGGAGTACAAAGGGCGGACTTAATGCCAAATGGCATTATGTCCGCCCTTTGTGCCCTGTCGTGCCCTGGGATTGGAACCCGGACCAGCTGAACAGGAGGCCGAATTCTTAACCACTAGGCTATCACCGCTACATGTACAGAGTATGTTGTAGGTGCATTCAATTTCACTATAACTTACATACTTTACTATTATTAGAGGAGACATGTGCATACAAGTATACTTTTATAGGTTGAAGCATACAGAATTACATTTCTAGTGTTAACATGCACACAAATTCGTAAGTAGAAGCGAAGCCTTTATCGTTTTACGTATATGTATATTACCAGTATCGTTATAAGTATGTATATAGAATCCCCATTGTACTGTATCGTATCGGTATAAGTTCTGGTAAAGGTTATTTGTACCAAAACGTGATTTACTGACCGCTCGGTAGCGTCACCCAACAACCGCTGGAATTGGTGTTACTAAATCATAATACGACGTTATGGTTATAACATTTTTCCTTACCGTTATTCTTGGTTAAAAGAGCGTTGTTTTTATAAGTTTTTATTGTAATAATATAGCTAGGTATATTAGTTATGAGGTTATGAGGAATGGTTTTTTAAATGGCAACTGATTGAGTTGAATTATGTTGATTTGGCTGTTTAGTGGTCCTTTTCTTCTAATTTTGAAAAACAGTAAAATTAATTAAAATCCATTACCCAGTTTCAAAAAAGAGGGGTTCTCTGTCAGTGTCTATATTTTTCATGTATCCAACGTTTTCTTTGTCGTTTCAAAAACGATTAACCAATTTCGAGGTGATGTCATTGCGACCAAGTCAGAATCTTTATGATAAATTCCCAGGAAAATCGTGGGAACCCTCTAATTTTATACGTCTGTCTTATATTATTATACATTCTTAATTTAATGACAGATACTCGACATGGTTTTGTTTTAGTTAAAATTATCACCCGTGTTTCACAATGAAATTACTCATCACAGTAAACTTAAAACATTCAAATAGTTTCATAAAAATATTGACGTCCCACTGAATTGTACATTCCAAAAAATACTTTGAAGCGAATCTAGGGCAACGCGCCCTAGATGACTTACTAGATTGGAATATTAATACAACTTTGATGACATTACAAAAATAAACGTTTGCAAAAATACGTTTATAAATTAGAATGTTCTGAGGCTCACGTCTAATAATTTATAAACTCAATAGTGTCTGCATACGGACGAACCATCGCTGTTCAAATTCATGTTATAAGTCGGTCACAGTTAGGTATTATGACAGCATGAGGGTAGTGCTCCGGCAGTAAAATCGGTTAACCCGTTTGTGATATATGATGCATAAGACAGAAACACACGGATAGATAAACACACAGACAGACATGTCAAAATTATAACACTATTTTTTTGCGTCGGGGGTTAAAAAAGGCGCCTATTATGACTAGTCTTTTTAAGGTTTATAAGGTCTCCATAAACCTCAAAGAGTTTTGAGAATACAATAAGTTTCTGCAAATCTCTTGACGAGATATACATATGACGGAGGAGGTAGTAAACCTATGATACTGGTTTGATGCGATTAATCTGTACGCGATGATTAATAGGGAATCTGATAGCTGTCAATAGAATTGGAAAATAATAAAGTATGGCTAACGGTGTAATATCTTGTAAAAGCTCCTTCTATGTTGAAAATCCGTGAATATCTAATAGTAAATAACGTGTGAGTCGCGAGTGCGAGTGGATCGATCGATAACATCAATATCGTAATGCCGTGAAGTATATCAAACATGTAATGATACCAAAGTAAACCCTAAACCTATTATAAATGCTGAGCCTAACAGATATCATTGAATAAAGCAGTTGTTCACGTATGATTGGCTCGTAATCCTGTGTTTCATTTGATATCCTGAGCTCACGTCCTGACATATGAAAGAAGCCCACATTGCTTATTTAGTCAAGAATACCTATCTGGAATGTAAATAGTACAAGTGAACGCCCACTCTACTACTGGACCCGATTCATATATTATCTCTCCGTGTAATTTAGGAATACTTATGATCTATTTTCAAACCGATTTCCCAGGATATAAGAGCGAATGGGGAACCTTAAAATCTACGATGTTTGTATGTCGTGATTGATGACTCTCTCATCTCATAGATGACAAGCTCATCGGTCCTAAGTACCTGCCTGTGTTGATGCTGCCGTGATCCGTGTAATTGGTATGTGTCGACGCATCCATCTAATACTTACATTGTGAGTATCTTATGTGTAAGGTGAAACAGGAACTCACACTTTTGAATTCGAATTGTTTTCTCTATATCCAGTTCCATGAATAAACATTAATTAATATTTTAAATTGACATGATTTAATAATACGAATAGATAAAAAGGTTTATCTTTTAGTAAAGAACTTTAGAACACATTTGTGTTTTACCATTAATGTAATTATCTACTAAATCTGTTGTATTTGGCTACGTAACGTACCATTTGCAAGTGTCTACGAATTCCGTAGCGGCGTAGACGGTAGCGGTGGAATGGCGTAGCATCGTAGCACGATGAAGCGTAGACAGTTTATTGTTGTTATACTTTTCAAACTTACTGGTAGTTGAATTAAACATTATTATAAAATTTTTGAATATAATAAAATTTATTGTAATTGATCTATGTACGTACGACACTATTTAACTACACTATAATATTTTACTATAAATTAATCTCTGGTCTGCTTATGTAGTAGTGTGCTGTAATTTAGTATACTCACCTTATGAAGTCCTAAACTAACCTTTTGAACAGATCAGCTGAATCATGTACGATTCACAATGATGAATTTTAGCTTACGGTAGATTTAAAGTAGGTAACTTTCATGTTTCCTTAATTTAAATTGTTCCGAATTCTGATCGATTTGAGCACATGCTTGAAACCAAACGAAAGCTTATTAGTAACAAAGACGATGATATAACAAGACATAGCTTACGTAAAACAAGATATAAATTCCGATAGGATGGCGTGTACGTAATCTATATCGAGTTAAGCGGCCGCTCCGTAAACTCGCGCAGCACTTTGTCGGACGCGACACAAACTTCTTTCCGTACAAGATACGTTACAACTTTCATGGCGCAAGTAATATAAGTACAAACGAGAACTGATGGAACAATTGTATAATTTTGTTGGACGACTTGCTTGTTATGAGTTCATGTTTTTGATTTTATTACCATAACCTTAACACAGAAAGAAATTGACTGCAATATTGACAAGTAATAAAATGACAATTTGATCAATGATATTGAATACATAAAGTAAAGAAGATAAAAAACATTCAGAGGAATGTAATAATTCTTAACAGAGTCTGGCATGGATCGGACATACTAGCAATACTTACTACGAAATTATCAAAAGCTTCCCATAATCTTTTACGAGGGTACATCCTACACTTGTGGATTCACACATTCGCGGGAATGGAGTGAGCAGTATTACTGGCTTTGGCTTTGGCTACAACCATTTATTGGCACACTACTGAGCACGGGCTTTTCCTCATTATTGAGGAGGCCAAGAGCATACTCTCCCACACTGCTTCAGTTAGTTACAATTTAGTGGCCAACCCAGTGTCGTAAGTTTTCATGCCACCCGAAGGCCTCCGACATGGCGTAACGATAACAACCGGGACCGAGGGCTTTATGTGACCTCCAAAGCACGGAAGCGCTCAAGATATTTTGCCACTAGCGGTCACCCATCCAGTTGGATGCTGCATCCATCCACTTAACAACTCTATCCATTCACTTAACACTTAGGTATTAACTACATAATTATATTGATCCCGTAGGATTGACGCAAGCCGCCGGGCTATGAGCGTTATTATAACACACACAAACTAGGATTCAAACTACATTGTTCTGAAACAAGGTAACAATATCACATATCAAAACAGGTAAAATAGTCTTCCAACGGATGTGTGAAAAGTGGTCGCTTACCTGTAATTTACCCTCTGGGGTGAGTTTAACCCATAAACACCCTGTCGTGTGTTTGAACAATAGTCCGAACAAGTTGTTAGTGGTAGACAGTTGCAACGCCTCGTATATATTCACTGTTTGACACGCTGCACGCCAAATTGAACCTTACGTCGTACGAAGAAGGGATAATGTATCGTGCGATGTGTATGGGCGTAGTATGACCCTTAGTCCCAGTGATTAATGTAAGTGAGGACTGAAGGTATTTAATAAGAATAATGAATAATGAAGCTTCAGTATTTGTCTTTGTGTTGTTTTCTTTTATTTATCAATATGTTGAAAGTGAACCTGATTAATCTTAGGATATTATTTGCTTTTTGCTGTCATACAAAATAAGGATCATTGTGAGGTCAACAAACTATCATAAAATTAATCATTGTAACGCAGGATTTTTATGCCTGTGCTATACCAACTGTGAGGAACAACGACTGCAGGAGGTGGTGATATGAGATGTGCTGAAGCGAGGGCAGTTTTGGCATACTGGTGTTGCCAGATGTGGAGTTGAGAGGTGCTATTGAAAGGAGCGGTGCTTTTGAGGAGTGTAGTTTTTTAGTGGAGTGGAGTGGAGAGGAGAGGAGAGGAGTCAGATCTTTCTTTTCAGGTGTTATATTAAAATGTATGTGGCCAGCGACCTGGCCGGTACCTATTTGAAAATGGAACGACGACAGCAAAGGAAGATACGTTGATGTCAATACTTTCATCATTCACTAAATTGTAACTGAAGCTGTAACACGAGTTGTATTATTTTGCACTTTTATAAATGTTCTTATAAATCTTTTTCACTGAAGCGCTCATAGTCAGTTCGCTTGAGTCACCAAAGATATGGAATTTTCATCCTCCGCTAAAACAATTTTATGACGTATGCTAAAGGTTTATTGTGGATAAAATGGCTTAAATAAATTCCTCAGTTTTGAGAACGTTTTATCTATTGAGCCAATAATGAGTTGAAGCATTAGGGTGCCTTTCCACTAGAGATGTGCTATGCTACGTTGCTAAGGATGTGTTTGCCATCCACCAATCACATTCAGCCCTCAGGCGGTTGCTAGGCGGGCATATGTATGTGATTGGTAGATCTCAAACGCATCCTTAGCAACGTAGCATAGCACATCTCTGGTGGAAAAGCAGCCTTAAGCCAATATTTAGCGTAAGGCGGGATGTGTGTATACAGACAACGATCAGGTACAACATTGTTATGTATTGATATTAAAATTGAATTATGAAGGTAGATATATAAACCACTAAGTAAAAGCTGAACTACTCTTGAGATTAATCATGAAGCGAAAGTAAACAATGTGCGGTCAGACTTAAGCTAACTGAATTAATTGGATATTCTATGTTGAAATAGGTATAAAATCGATTTATATCGATAATAGGTGGTATGAACCTAGAGTTTACCAGGGGAAGTACCATCATTCGCCACGGTACGTGGTAGATACCATTTCTACCGCCATAATAATTGCTTTAACCGTAATTGTGTTCCGGAAAGAAAGGTGTGGAGCCGGTTACACTTTTTAGAGGCGACTATCTTAGTACTCGAGGGTAGCAATGCATATGTGACCGAATTAGAATGAGACTCTTACTGACAACATTACTAACTGGACTATTAATAACAGAAACTAACAGGACTAACTATCACTAACAGCCCCTACCCAAGTCCTCACACTTATAAACAAACTAATCATCTAATAATCTAACACAATCTACTAACTGGACTTACCATCCCTGACCCTATTTGAGTCTATTTTTAAGTCGGTCACAGTTGTCATGGGCGGCAGCGGAAGGTGGTTCTAGACTGCTCGTTTGCTACCTTAATTCCATAAAAAATATGTTTCGGCAAAGATTAGTTAAGACAGAATTAATTGAGTATCACTTTGACACATCATTAATTCAAGTGTCATACTTAAATGCTTGCTATTTTGCTTAAATCAATGTTTCAATTGCGGTCTGATTAAATAGTTTGACACATTTTTGGCACGAGACCCAGTCTATGCATTTATAAATTAGCGGAATCGGGGCTCTGTATATCCAAAGGAGAACATCAGATTTTGGCCTGGAGCAAACAGCTTGTTCAATACCCCCAAATAATCTTGCATATTTTAATACATCCATTTCAAATTTAAAAATCTAGTTACATCATAATTATCATTAAAACATTATAGTTACTATGATGAGATACTATGTGTACGCGGTGCATAAGACGACTATATTTCATTATTCTCATCATTTTCCGCAAAAACGGAATATGCACAATGTGGTAACAATATCCTCGATCTAAAAAGCGATGTCTCATGCATGTTCATATTCCAGGCCCAAGGTCCTTAAGAAAGTTGCTGGTCTCCTTTTCAGTATTTGGTGGGTTAACCAAACACACTATTATTATTATTATGTACTATTTTTATGTATTTTATACGCCAATAGCCAATACGCCCAAGTTGCATTTCGTTGGAACTGGGTCGAAATATCAGTATACAAAATACATTCGTGAGTACCCTTATCATAATTAAAAGCGTACAGTCCTCGATAACTTTACTTTTAAACTGAATTTAACTAATTTTTATTTCTCTGTGTCTTATAATAATAATGTCAGTTTTATTACTATGTTGAAAATATTTGGTAAATACGATCAAGAAAACACATTTTACGACGGTCACTGGGTTTATTTTTCTTAAATAACACCTTAACATAACTATATACAACTCCTTTTACTGAAATGTAATAAACAAAAATTCATTCTTATCAATATTTTGTAATTACAATACTATTATCTCAACTTAATTAACATTAGTTTAATTACACTGCATTTCTATTTAAAGAAAATACTTTTGCTTCCAAAGTTTACTACTTACGCTAAATGCTCGAAACGCATGGTTTAAAATAACATTATAATTATAAATAACAACATATTAGATGAAAGTGTAATGAGTGTAACTTTGTTGGTTACAACTTTTGATATAAGATAATATAAAATAAGAGTGAGTCTGGATACACTAGACAGAGAACGATATAGACATCTGGTGTTTAACATGAGATAGCACGAGAAAGTACAATGGCACAAGAATAAATTCGACGATCAGCTGTCAAATTTTCTTGTATCTGTGATTTATTGAAAAAACCGGCACGCAATGCGTAACAAAAGATAGTATAATGCCGTCTCTTTTTTATGTCATTAGCGTAAGTTGTTTCTTTTCTTGTGAAAGTGGGATAGACGAATTGAAGTACACTCTTTTCCATCGACGCTCCAAGCCCCTTTGACACTGCAAATTTGGTGTAAGACCATCTTTTCTTTAAGTTCAAACAAATCTCAAATTGTGGCGATTCACCTAACCTAAAAATTTTAATAACGTTAGGTTTTTACTGGGCTCAGGATAGCACAGAAATTAGATAATTGGTTGTGAGGATAATGTGAGAAAAACCAGAGAACCTTTATCCTGCTGAAAATCAAGAGATTTTATAGTATTTTAGTCACACTTAAGAGTCAGATACAAAATTTACCGCTATCTTAACCGAGATTGTCTCATGTGTATTTAACCTTTTCGATTTCAAAAGATTGATACTCATTATGTATTTATTGATACTCATTGATTTGGGACTTTCGTGCTTAAAGGGACCAAATGTAATCTTGCTCTAAAGACTCCCACATTTTATTCGTTCATTTAACAAAAAGATGTATTTAAACCCTAAAATATAGCACTCAATTTTTTACAAAGTGTGCACAATTGTCGCTACAAATACAGATACTACAAATAAAAAGTTAAAAATCCAAGTCCCAATACAAAAACAGTTTTTTATTACTCAATTATTACAATATTTTTCGTGAATCACTAATGATTGAAATAAACATAGAATATAAATCAGTAGTAGGTTTGAGGTTATCTTTTTCAGTCAGACCGAGAATAAATGTTAAGCTATTCAACCAAAATAATTATATTTTACGGTAAGTTTTACAACGCAGTGTTGCGGTATTATTTGACCCCGATGTTGTGAACTAAATTATTTATACACAGAAAATGAACTACAGACCTTAATTATATTTAAATATTTACAGTGCTTTTAATATCCATAACTTTACTCCTGTGGTTTCGTTAAAACGACCATTAACAATAATTATATTCGAATTAATTTCGCGATTAAAGTCTAGCCGAAATGCTTTTATTTCCATAATCAAAATGCTTACTCGAATAATTTCGATATTTTACAATTTCAAAAATTTCTTCATCTATTTTTACAAATCTTATAATATACAACATTTTAATAGGTTTTATATGGTTCAATAGTATTAGCGAGCTATACAAAGAATCTTGTTCGTTAATCCCAAAACAAACTGCGTGAATGTGACCCGAATGTGACCTTGAGGTTTACCTTAGGGTACGTTCATACCATGCGTTGCACGAACGTAAAAGACAAAATGTCAACATGTAATGTGAAAAAAATAAAGCGTCTGCGCTAGCTTGTGATAAACTTCATTGAGTACTTATATATAAAAAACATATGACCCATGACATTATAGTTCAACTACTTCGATGTGCTATCATTAATACTGTACAATTTCTGCGCCTGCATTCTAGATACAATCCTAATGTTGTAATGATAACGCAACGCATCGTATGAACGAAGCCTTATCCTAATAAAAAATACAAAATTAGTACATGCGTACATAAATGCAGTTTTAGTTAAATAAAACTCAATCATACTCTTACCAGTAAGTTCACATTTCAAGATAATTGCTTCAAAATTGTGAATTTCATAAGATTATGAAGAGTAAGAATTTGATTAAAACATCCACATCGTGTAGAAACAAAGACTTTAAGTTTTAGTTTAGATTTTTCAGAAACACGTTAACTGGACTTTTTATTGATACCTATTTGTTTTTAAAAGTTATTCGTGTAACGACTATAATATTATTACGTCATTATGTGTTAATGAAAGAGGACAATTTTTTAAATTTATTTCATGAATATATGGGCCGCGTGTGTAGGACATTGTAGTTAGATTACACCTGCGTGTAGGAACTATAACTATATGTACTTGATTCGCCGAAAACATGGAATTGTCACTCCCCGCAAAAAACAAATTTATTACCTTTTCTCACAGTTCAATTTAGCTTGTAAGCAAAGTTTGCTTACGGCATTTTAAATTTTGGGTGTAAAGGGCAATGTACCTTAATAAGAAAGGTGGAGAGCTGGCATTTGTGTGTGATGCAGTTAAATTGTATCCATACCAACGCGAACGCCTTAATGGTAACCCTTGCGTGGGCATAATGTTCAAACCTTTATTATAACCGTCTCCATAAGTGTATAAGTGACCTTGTACATGTCTATAAGTGTGCCTTTGAACTGTTTAAATACAGTACATGTAGGAAATTTCACACAATCAGGCACAATCGAGTATTACTGAAATACCTTTGATTTAGTTCATCATCATCTTGGACTATTAAGAAATAGAATGCGAGAAGTAGAAGAAGAAAGAAGGAGTGAATAAGTAATATATAGTTTGTATTTGCTGTAAGTTTGTAAGTTGTCCGGCAACGCATCACGCAATCTGCGATACAATGAGCGATGGTGGCTATTTACCATCAGGGGCAAGAGTACTCGTTTCTCGGCTGTCAACGTTAAAACAGTAACAATATTTGCGACAAATCGGTAACAGGCCGTAACAAAATCACTTGAAACCAGTCGACCACGTATTTTGTTTCAGTAAGTATATCTTTAAACCCGCTGTTCTCGATCAACTCAAGTACTTACATAATTAATGAATATTCAAATTGCCTGCGATACAAAATCGACCTGCGACCTGTACAACACGGTTCATATTCGAATGGCACGGTACAAAGTTTTAATTGAAAAGTCTTGTGTCAGAAACTCTTCAGCTGTGTCAAGGTCGATACTGACTGACTTGTGATTGATGATGAAGTATCAAACAAAATTAATTAACTTCCTTCAAATTTTAATCAATGAAACGTGCTGAGGTGATCAGAAAGAAGGTAAGTGACATTAATTTATGGGGCGAATGTTAAACACGTTTACTTTATCCGGTCGTGTCTAGCGAGAGATATATTTAGGATGTATTTAGGAGTAAGTACACAATAATAGAATAAATAAACGCAAACACATTCATGCCCTCATATTCGGATTAGGACAATACAAATAAATAACAAATCACTTACATTGATGACCCAAAAACGAACGAATGTTTTTGTACCATGTTTTGTACACAAAACAATAAATAGCTGAAAATTATACCGTTCAAATAAATCCTAATAAAACTTGTAAAACAGCGATAGACATTTACAAAGCGTAGGATTTGGCCGCTAGGTCAATTCAGATTTTTTTATTATTACACTCGTACGAAAATATAATTGAATTCCAGTTCAGTTTTATGAATATTATTTGTGTAGTAATATCCCGATATAATAAAAAAGGGTTAAATTAAAATTTTACGTTGAAATCGTACAGCAATCGAGTAGGTGCTTGTTTTTATTAAAATTGTGGAGTTGTTTTTAGTGGTCGGTTTTTGAGGGTTATGTTATTGAAATTCTATAAAATGTATCAAGTGCTTCTCTAATCATATGGGCAATACGTACTGTTATGTAAAGCTGAATTAGGTTCCGTCGAACCAATACCTACTGACCAATATTTATGGCAGAGATAGAGAATCTAAGGCCATGTCCAGATACTTGAGGACTAAGATATCCGCCTATAAAAAGGTGTAATCCACACTTTTCTCAGCGAAATACAATTGCTATTGAAACAATTATTGCACCATTAAAATGGTACTAGGTAAGGAACCATTGCGGGGCGGGCGGTGCTAGGTAGCACCGCCCGCCCGGGTACCTACCCGCCCGTCCGGGTAGGTACCCGGGTGTACTCTCGGTTATTAGTTAGAAAACAGGTTCATTTTATATTGGTAACATCAGTAACAAACAACTGACACTGACCACTCACGTCTCCAGAAAAATCGTATAAAATGCCACTGAAAATATCTTGGGTGAGGTACCCAAAGTATAATATCAACCGACAATTTGTCGTGAAAGTCACCCTTTCTATACAAGAGTGCTTGTAAATTCGAGGTCGGCTCACCAACAAAGCAAGTTTATCTTTGTTCCTTATTTAATGTAACAATGGCTGACGCATCGTAGCATTTAATCTCATTAAACGACTGTTTATTGTTCTACTTATCTGCTTAGTACCCACGTCACGTCTTATTAAATAAACGACTTTATTTCAACATAAAAAGGTCGTAAACTTCACGATACAACACTTCAAGGACCAAGAGACGACAATAAATAATGATTAACGCAAGGACATAAAAGATAACCGATTAATCAGACAAAAGACAACTTTATGCGATAGCAATAAGGTAACATTTTAACAATATTATAAGACACTAAATAAAAAGGATGTCTTAAAAATAATCTGCTATAATCTTTCTTCCATAAGTTATACCGAATGCTTAATGTCGTGCCGAAAAAAATGTGGGGTAAATGCAAAATTCAAACTCAGACACCACGATGCCATTTTCTAGCCTTTGTTTTCTTGAGTTTATAATTACTATTTACAAAAAAATATTTAGGCTCAGTTCGTAACTACATTGCGAAAAAAACCAATAACAGATCCAAAAAAGTATGATACGAAAAAACTTGATTTACTTTTGAAATATAACCCGCAAATAATTTCAACGTAGGTAGGTACAATAATATTCTCCCGAACACGATGATGTAAACATTTTATTAAAATATTTCGCAAAGGAATAATAGCATGGTTGATGAAAAATATTTTTAAATATGCTGAAACTATTTTTAATAATAGTTCGCAGGATTTTTACGTGGCACCTTTTTCGCGTTATATAACTCTAATAACACTAAATTGTATTTTATGGGTTCGTGCACACTTGCGACTGAAAGAATACAAAACGTAATAATAATAATAATAATAATAATAAACGCTAACACACTCATACCCCCGCAGTAGGTTACTAGGTACCTGTGTCGCGGGTGGCATGGACTACACATATAACACATCACAATTACACCCATGACCCGAGTACAAATATTTATCTGCCACATAAATATCTGCCCCGGCCGGGAATCGAACCCGGGACCCCTCGCGTCGCAGGCAGTGTCGCTACCAACTAGGCTACAGGGTCGTCTTGGCTTTAGATGAAAATCAGGATTTATTTGGAGATATCCTTAGGTTAATTGTTGGGAAAGTAAAGTCCTTAAACGGAGAATGCGTTACCGAATAAGAATATGATGCCTCCTGAAAAGGAATTCGCTGATTTTAAAAGGTTCAGAACTGGTCAGTATAGTGCTAATTAAGGGAAACTTGGTCTGGCAGTAGACACAAAAAAACTGATGGATGAACGGTCTATACGCCATTCGCGTTTCTATCTGGAAATCGTTTTAATGGCAAGTGACACAAATTGCAGTCTGCGATTAAGGTTAATTACAACAACGACGAGAATTTAAAATGCCTTAAGAAAATTTTATTTACAAACTAAATTGAATTGTGAGCCAATGTAATAAATTTGTTTTAAGCAGGGATTGGCAATTCCAATGTAGACTCAAGTTGATCATTAGCATTCACATGTGAATGTCCACAATGTTGTATCTCTTATATCTCTTATATATCTTATATCTCTTATATCTGTTATAAAATTGATTAGTGTTAACCGTTTTTACCTACGCATGAAACTTGTACGTGTTGTTGCCACGGAATTGTATAACCAGAATAATATGGATGGGATTTTATTCCAGATTTTGCGAATACCATTATTTTGCTGACTTGCAAAATAATTTAATCTTTGTTTAAAATTACAGCACCTGCTTAAATGAGGTGCTTATGCACATGCATAATAAAAATTACTCCTTATTTTATAAAATAAGGAGTATTTTTTTAAAGAACAGCTTGAACCATATTTGTGTAATCAAATTAAATTATACTAGGTATTTTACTATAATACCCATAAAATATAACAGTTATGATTTAATTAATGGTTAACAGGTACAAATTTGATATTTTATTGTTTTTTAAAACAGTTATAATCTTAACATCAATTTATTTATTTAAAGGCAATATCATAACCGATTTATGTAGTTGTCGGCATGTATGACATGGCCCTTAGAGCATGTATCGAATGCAATGCACTTTCAACGCAAGTGTGATGCAATGAAAGTGCACTTTTAAAATTCCCATCGAGACATGCTCCGTGAAATCACTTGAAAACACTGGAATCACTTGAAACACTTATCTTGAAAGCTCCTCTCTGAGAACAAAGCCGACAAATTGTAGACCGTACAACTTTTTGTTTAAGATCTCTCTTTTTTGTCGGGGTATAAAGGTCCGTCCACATTGTTTTAGATCTTTTGTTGCGATTTCGCGACTTATATTCATAATATTTACCTTTAAAGATACATTTAACACGTACCTATGAACTATGTTAAGTTTACATAAAATTATGAGATTCACAATAATGTAATAAAAAAAACTAAAATAATCTCTTAAGCATTTTTCAACCTTAAAATTATTGAACAGATGATCTTACTTCTTACTCGTAGATCTTGAGACTTTAAGTGCTCACTCATACTGACTCGCGGGCGCGGTGGCAGGCGCGGTCACGAAATATCAAACATATGGCGTAATATCCAAGTGTTCACACAGGAATCGCACGTGCGGTCTAATTAGCAGGCAAGCTAGCGAAGACGCGCGCGGCGCGCTCGCGGCAATATCTACTGGGGGCTTACTACGAAAAACGAACACAAAATCACTATTGTGGTACGAAATTCAAAGTACGAACGTCGACGTAACGTATGTCAACGTTCGTTTTTCGTAGTAGGCCTCCTGAACTCTCGCGCAAACGCCTGGCGGTCAATGTGAACACGAGCTCGCCACGTCCACCGCGCGCGCGCCCGCCACCGCGCCCGCGAGTTCAGTATGAACAAGCACTAAGATTGCTAAAATTCACGAATATACATATTAATACACCCTTAGTATTTATTAACAATGTGGACTCACCTTTATAGAGATCTCGACTTGGAACCAAAACACCTCAGGTTAACTATATCAGTATGTAATAATATAATTATTTACTTAGAATTTAACATTATATCTATAACTATACAGTGAACTAGAACAAATGCGGGTTGTAGTTGGGAATAAAATAAATAAAAATGTTATGGTACCTGTTTTTATAATAACATATGTTTTAACTTAGCTATATTTTACTGACTATTGTTGAATATTTAAACTATACTACAGACCAGCTGTTTTTCTTCGTTAAAAGTAAGACCTCATTGTGCATACGTCTTTATAATACAAAATATTACACTGCGCAAACGTATAGGAGTAGATTTAGCAGACATGTAAATCGAACAATAACATTTGAAGTTTAACAGGTACTCACGATAATATCTGCGCACAGTATATCAACTCGACTCTAAGTCCGCTCCATCTAAACTCATTGAAATATGAGTATTATGTCGTGTTATTTAAGATGAACTTATTTTATCGCTGTACGCCGCGGTGTCGAACAGTTCACTAACTTCAAGAAGGCCTTGAAAATGTACCGCAAGGAGCACTACATAAAGCTTATATATCAATGCTTTAGATACGAATATAACTGGAGTGTAGTTGGAGTTGATTTAGTCTAAGGCAGGTGTCCGGCCGCTGGCGAGCAGCGAGTAGCTATGGGCTTTTCTTTTCACTCAAGAAAGGGACTTAAATAGACGTTCCATGTAAACAAAAGAGATGCATATGCGAGCGCTTACTCGCCGACAGTATGAGCAGTCAGCGAGCACTCGCTGATGTATGCGTCTCGTTTGTTTACACGGAATATCATATCTTTTTTACGTCTCTTGAGCGAGTAAATAGCCGGAATTCACTCGCCGACTCACGGGCAGTGGGACACCAGCCTAGTGTAGGAATTAAAAAAAATTACGCCCTACTACAAGCCGTATTCACTGTCACCTCTAGCGTTGCACAACTGTGCGTTTACCGTGCTACTAACTCAGACCAATAAACTATAGACTGCGCGACGTGAACAAAAGCGTGAAGCCGGAAAAAAGTCAGCTTAGCCTTATAATACACACGGCGGCACTCACACCAAAACGACTTTTGTGTTCTAAATAATAAAAAATGAATTTAAACTTTATTTTTTGTATTCCAAAAAATAAAGTTTAAATTTGTTCTAGTTCAAACTGTCAACATAGGGCTTTCTGTTGGTTCCGATGTGTGTTTTAGGCGCACTTTTGCCGGCTTCACGCTTTTGTTCGCGGCGCGCCGTCTATACATAGTCTATTGGTCTGAGGCTACTAATACAAAAGGATGGTCACTGTCTACTAGCAACCCATGAGGGTCACGATGACGCTGAGGAGTGCTGCTGATAGAGGGTACTGGAGCCGGAGCTGACCCCCATGCTGCATGGCTGCTGGGTGTTCTCCTGGGGACAATTAACATGATAAATAATGATACACACTCGTAGCCTGAGTATAATAGGATAAATAACTTATATACAGACAACTTATAGACAGACAAGGAAGTACGTGTAGAGGGAAATAAGAAAAAAGTAATTACTAAAATTTCACGTGTTGTGAATCGAACCCAGGACCTTTTAAACGGCTGCCCAATATGGTATCTATTGCGTCATTCGCTCATCAAATATTAAAATTAACCGTATTTTTTGTAAATAGCATCAACTTGGTTAGTTATAGGAGCGCGTTTGTCTTATGAATGCACGTTACGCTGTGATGATATCATAACCGAGACTTGAGTGATAAAAAACTTGCGACTTTTCGATTCACGATCACTATAGATTAGTCTAGATCCCAATGACCCTGCTCTTAACATAAATGGATGTTAAGATATTCACTTTGTGATGTTTAGGCCAGGAAGTTATTTATAATTGAAGCGGTCATGTAAATTAATTAACGGAAAACTTTGCCAAATGATAGATCGGGTGAATTTCAGATGAATTAGACAATTATCTAATAACTAGCGACCCGCATTCTCTTCGCTGAGCGTTAAATGGGGTATCTACATAGTCAATATACATAAACGTGTCTATTTATATAAACGATATATTTAAAACTCCCTCGAGAAATACTCTACCTAATGGTGCAAACCGCATCAAAATCCGTTGCGTGGTTTAGAAGGAGAAGACTTAGCAAAGCACAGACAGACAGAGGCGGAGGGCGACTTTGTTTTTATGCTATGTAGTGAAAGATCAGCAAAATGTTGGTCTTTGAACATGTTAAATGATCTAATAGTAGGTAGTGGCCACAGACTTATAAAACAATCAGACCTAACATCCTTTTCAGCACTACAAAGACGTAAGTAAGCAATAGTTTCATCTCTTTCTCTCCCATGACACGTACAAAGTCTCGTTTTGTTTTTGTTCTTGCAACACTCACGCACACATAGACAAAATGGGATTGAAGCACTTTCGCCATTTTGATAAGCTACAAAAAGTTCACTTTTTGTACGAGAACCATAGACAACATTAGACAACAGTAGACCATGAACAGTAGACCATGAATGTTTTGTATGGAGAATGTCAATGTGTGCAGCATTTCTGTGTAGTTGTAACTGGCACGCTTTTTTCTCTCATATGTTAGGTCTGCTTATTTTTTTATAAGTCTGTGCTTGTGGCCAATTTCACTCTATCCACAGTCATAAATAAGTTTCCCAGCAACTGCCAAAAGGTCACGTTCTTCTGAAATAATTTTAATGTACATCGACCACTAACAGTTTATTGAATTACTATGCATGATTATACCTTAGTCCAACGGGGAATTAAATTGCGACAGCCGCCCGAGAAGAGAAATCGGGTACTTGGACCCCAGTAATAATACCGAATTGTATGAATAGAAAGGTCAGGTTAGGTTTGGCCTTTATTTACGCCCGAAAAAGAAAATTGTTACTTTTACCTAATCATTTGTCCACAGATTATGAATGGCTAAAATATAGGGTATGTCTAAAAATTAATCGAAAGCGAACTCAGAAATAAAAAAGCCAAAACTGTGCAGACGGGTTATCTGACTAGAAATCATCACATAACATTACTAATTGTACCATCATTATCATAATATTACCATTATAACACCAAATAAATTCACCGATGACCATCGATAAAGAAGAAAACGGCAAATCCTCTTATATTGACAGAGTCAAGGATCCTTTCATAAATCTTCTTATATCAAGAATTCATTATTGTAGGCACACCAGTCTTTCTGTCTTCTTTCTAGACTGATAACAAATCGCTGATATTTTGTTATGATACATCTTAGACCATTATACGACCTCGGCTCGTTCGACGTCTTTGGTTGAAAATATTCTAGAATATTCTAGATCATTCCACTTACCACTCAGCACGTGCACCAGCACAGATCTGGGGTTGGCGTTGGCGGGCGCGCAGGTGTACCGGCCGGAGTCGGTGGACCGCGCCTTCTGCACCAGGAGGTGAGACGTGGTCGTCTCTCCCTTCTCCGTGAGTAGAATATTCTAGATCATTCCACTTACCACTCAGCACGTGCACCAGCACAGATCTGGGGTTAGCGTTGGCGGGCGCGCAGGTGTACCGGCCGGAGTCGGTGGACCGCGCCTTCTGCACCAGGAGGTGAGACGTGGTCGTCTCTCCCTTCTCCGTGAGTAGAATATTCTAGATCATTCCACTTACCACTCAGTACGTGCACCAGCACAGATCTGGGGTTGGCGTTGGCGGGCGCGCAGGTGTACCGGCCGGAGTCGGTGGACCGCGCCTTCTGCACCAGGAGGTGAGACGTGGTCGTCTCTCCCTTCTCCGTGAGTAGAATATTCTAGATCATTCCACTTACCACTCAGCACGTGCACCAGCACAGATCTGGGGTTGGCGTTGGCGGGCGCGCAGGTGTACCGGCCGGAGTCGGTGGACCGCGCCTTCTGCACCAGGAGGTGAGACGTGGTCGTCTCTCCCTTCTCCGTGATCACTGACACGCCGCCGCGCGGCGAGTCATAGTTTATCTCCTGTGAGGATAGAAGCGTTTTTAATTGACTTCAAAAATAGGAGGAGGTTCCTAATTCGACTGTATTTAATATATAATTTATATAATGCTCTTTACTTATTCGTTTTTCGACCCCCACGCGGATGAAACCAAGCATGAAGACTAGTTATAAATAAATTAATAAAAATTGCTGATGACTTTCAGTAACATTAAAAAAGTAAATTACAAAGAATATAATTTTAAAAATTCTGACACAAAATCCTAGTTTCAAAACAAGAAATCGGGCAAGATTTATTCAACAAATAACCAAAACACAAAGGAGCTCAAGTCGCTAGTACTAAACGTCCACTCCAGCGAGAGGTGACACAGTCTGGTAAGGACACTGGGAGAAAATGGGACACGCTGTTTGTAAATCCATAAGAGAGAGCAGGACAGACGGTTTCTTGAAAGCCTCTATCCACTTTTGTTAAACTAACTGTGTGTACACTTGACGTTGAAGGATTTACACTGTCCACGGCTATTTGCTTAAGTAGAGAAGAAAACTTTTATACACTCTTTATCAGAGTGAAAGAGTGTTTTTCTTGGCTTTGACTTCACGATGACTTGTTAGTAAGAAATGTAAAATTTAACAGTAAATTACGAGGGAAAAATGAACTTAATGAAATATTTATGATAACCGGCTTCAGAGCAGATGTGCTTCAAGATATTCAGTGGTCATTTTTATGGTAAAGTTTTAGTAAGGCCTTTTAAAACTAGGAGCAGGCAAGAGGACATGACTGTGGAAATTAATCTTGTGGACATTAAGTTAATGATTGAATTATTTTTGCCGAGCCTCATGGGCCATTAGCATTACATCTGTGACCAAATTAGAACGAGACTGTTAATAATAATTAATTAGTAACTGGAGCAATACTAATAATAACTAATAGGAATAATTAACGCCAATAAACCCTGCTCCAGCCCTCATACTTACTAACAAACTAACCAACTGCTGCCACCTATGACAACTGTTACCGTCCCTAAACAAGACTGAAAATGGTATTAGGATGGTCAGTACAGTGAGCAGATGGTATTACTACTTCAGGCGAACTATCGGAACTATACCTAATATATGTACAGTAGAACCAAAGTTATAATGCGCGTACAAATCTTCGCCAGTGGTCGCGTTTCCGGAAACAACCGAATTATTGAATCGTAAGAGCCCTAACCAATGCTCTTGCATTTAGCATCTTGTGCGATAGAAATAGGAGTCAATATCAATCGATAACAAGTTCGAACGGTCGGCGGCGGTCGACGGGCGCCGCCGGTGAGTTGAACGTCAGTCAGTTGTCATAATATATAGAGAATATATAGAGCTGATATTACACACCCTCCTTGGTTTTGTTTTCAGAGGTAAGTTTAAACATACATACATACAGGGTACATATAATATATTTTTAACTCGTCATTTTAATAAAATTCAAATAGAATACACATAAAAAATAAAACACATAAAAAGCTTACATAAATTTGATAGAATGTTACAACTCCGCCCATTTCATCTTCTTTCAGATCGAATCCTTCCAGAATGGATAAATTTAAACGTGGGAAGCCGCTTAACTCACAAGCACGGCAAATGGTATTTAATGTGTACCTTTATTTCTTAAATGAAGCTAATGTATTCAAAAACGACCATGACGGTTATTTTAAAAAAGTTCAGGAGCGTGTGACAAAATCTACAGGAATTTCACGCCGAACTTTGACTAATATATTGAACGAAAAAAGGCAAAATCAATCAATGAAATTTTCCACACCGAAAAAAGGAAAACCTAAAAGTAGGTTTCGGATGGGACTTGATGATTTCGACTATTGTGTAATTCGAAATATGATATACAATTTTCAGTTGACGCTCAAAGAACTCCCAACTGTAAATAATTTGAGAAAAAAGTTAATCGAAGCTATTAATTTCAAAGGCTGTGTAGAGACTTTAAGGCTCATCTTGAAAGACATGGGGTTTAGGTTTCTGAAAACTGATACCAACCGACGGTTACTTATGGAAAAGCCAGATATACGTTTAAAAAGGATCAAATATCTCCGAGAAATACAACAGCTGAGAAATGCTGGTAGAAACATAGTATTTATGGACGAGTCATACATGCATACATCGCATACTAAAGGTAAAACTTGGCAAGACAGCAGTAAAAAAGGTATTAAACAACCCATTTCTAAAGGAGAGCGAATTATTATTGTACATGCAGGCAATGAAAAAGGCTTCGTCTCAGGGGCTTTAATGTTACATAAATGTGTCGACTCAGAAGGTGACTATCATAAAGAAATAAACGCCGAACGTTATCAAACTTGGCTACGCAATCAGTTGATTCCCAACTTGCCTCCTAATAGTGTGTTGGTAATTGATAACGCCCCATATCATAATAAGCTGTCTATAAAACCACCAAACTCAAATACACCCAAACCACAAATGATTGCGTGGTTACAACAACACAATGTTCCTCATGACCCAAATAAACTCAAACCTGAATTGTACGAAATTATAAAAAGACACAAAGAACAATACACAGAATTTGCCATTGACCGTATAATGGAGGAGCATGGGCATAAAATTGTACGATTGCCACCATATCATTTGGGCGCAAATAAAACAACACGTTGCCAAAAGAAATATTGCAATGAACGTTACGTCAGTTAAAGAAGCTATTTTAGAAAAAATCAACAATATAGGTTCGGAAGAATGGAAAAAAGTTCGTGATCATGCCCTTAAATGCGAAGATGAGTATAGGAAATATGAGTCAAGAATCGATAGTTATTCAGATGAAATGATTATTTACACAGGAGATAGCAGTGATATAAGTGAAATTGGAGACCTTGATGAAAATTCCGATGACTCTATGATGTCAGGAATAGAGAATCTCCCTGATTCTGATTAAATATTAACCTATGTTCTGTTATACGATTCTGATTAAATAAAACTTTTTTTTCCTAATACTTATACCTAAATCTTCTTTTCATTTAAACCTTCTTTTTTCCATCGTTAAATCGTCGTCGTCGCTTTCCTATGTGGGTCATGCGTGAAATCTCGTTACTGATAAATCAATATTAATTTATCTCTTTTACCACAAAAAAAATATATATTAAATTATGCATGAAGTAAATGTACTTTCCACTCTATATAGATATCATCTGACAACGCTTCGGAAATACGACCGATCCCGAACAATGGCGAAGAATGCTATGCGCATTCTCACTTTGGTTCTACTGTATGTATACCTACAATCCATATTTTGGCGAGTAGAATTTTCTGTGTCCAAATTTAATTGTATGACTCCCAATATTCTTCTCTGCCTTTTCAAATTGGCAACATGTACAATAATTGTTCAAAGGAACATTTGTCTCATAGGGTATCATTACGTAAGAAGGCCTGATTCGAAACTTGGCAGCGGCTAAACTTAGTTTCTGGTTGCGCCGAGCATACAAAGGCGAGTCTCTTTAACGCACAAAGACGCAGCCATTGAAAATGTAATGCAAATTGCGAAACAAAAACAGAAAACTTATTCTGTATTCTACCTTCACGCCTATTACCATCTAATTACGCAATCACAGCCGCAAAGAACGTTCTACTTTCAAAGACGTCCCCCTTTTTATATAAGAAACTGGTTCGTTGATGCGATGCCAGAAACAGTGGCATGCCAGCAAATAAAACTGTCTGAGCTTTGAATCCAGTTTAAATGTCACCCTGTATAGATTTCCGTGCAACAAAGAAACTCATCTAAAGATATTTGTTTTCTTCTCAAGTTGTGTCAATGCTTCTGTCAAGTGGGATCTTAAAGTTAGCGAAGTAATTTTTCGCTTAAACTTAGCGAAATAATTCTTCGGAGTGCAATAGGGTATTAATTACATTTCGAAGAATCACTCGTTGCAGCTGGAGTTGATAACATAATTAACGTAGCTTCCGTTGCTCATCCGTCTGTCAGTCTATTCCTTGTTTCAGATACAGATCTATTTTTATATCAAAATAAGTATTGAGGTGTTGAACTTTCATTTCTAAAACATGAGTCACTATTCATCTTGAGCCCAAAATATCTTCACCTATTTATGAAGTAATCTAGTGGTCAACAGTCGAGGCTCTGAATTATTTACCACCACATGATGCAAGTAGGGTGAAATGACACCAAGGACAGAGAAATCGCTGGATATACTTGCTACAAATATACGGCATCGACCATAGAACCTCTCCTTTTAAACTCTTCTAAACTATCCCTCGATCCTAAGCCTGGTCCTTACCTCATCATTATGAGTCCAGCGTATCGCGGGCGGCGGCTCGGGCGAGTGCTGCACCACGCACGTCAGGTTGATGGTGCTGCCCATGTTGATGTACAGCTCCGGCCCGCCCAGGATCGTCGTCAGCGGCTCTGCTTGGGCACAACAGGTGGAAGTTAGATTTGGTGAGGACTTACTGTACTCTTTTTCCGCTCCCGGTTTCACCCGCGTGGATTTTTAACCGACTTCAATAAAGAAGGAGGTTCTCAATTCGACCGTATATACGCTTTTTTATGTTTGTTCAGCGATTTTTTTGTCGTTTATGGGCCGATTTTGATATTTTTTTTTGTTGTAAAGTAGATGCGCAGTGGGGTCCTTTTAAAAGGATCACCAGGATCTGATGATGGCATCTCGGAGAAATCGAGGGCAACTTTCGAAAATTGTAGGGACGACCAGTGTGTTTGTTAATGTTTTCATAAGTACATGAAAGCGCTACAATTTCATGAAGGTCTGGAGTCGATCTGATGAAGCCGAAAGACAGTCAAGGGAACTCCTCAACGATTTACTGTAGTTATCTAGTGTTTGGGCTTGATTAATTTGTAGTGACGAGAACTTTACACCTACATGTTGAATTAAGCGCCATCTGGCGAGTAGTTTTTGAGTTATCTCTGCTTATCGAGGTTGAAGTTGGTTATTTTTTTTGTAAAAAGCAATAATTTAAAATATCACTCACTCTAACCCTCACTCACTCTAACACTCACTTTAACCCAATACCTTATCAACCGTCTGGGGTTTTGGCATAATATTTTTTTTTTTTTGATTTCGTATAAGGTAGTGCTTGACAACGATGCCACCTAATGGTAAGTGGCCGTAATGATATGGGTCAGTGAAAATATTGAGCTGATTTCGATACGGATTTTACTGTTAATGTAAAAAACTTCACAATAATCGTTGTTTCATATTAAACGTTATTCAAATAAAAATAGGTCAACTTAAAACACATTTAAAAATTATTAAAAAAATTTGGATAGTCTGAATAGGTTCCTTGTCGCTGAACAAGCATAGTCTTAGTTAGCAATGAGTTGAATATGAAATTTTATTGTATAAATTAATCCAGTAGCATTGCACAAAATTAAGTGCTAAACATATATACGCTCATAAACCTATACCGTACGTTTATTCAATGTATGTATATTACCCTAAAATTACATACAGTCTTCGAAATTATGCAAAAGAGGTTCCGGGAACTCTCTAGTCACGTTGTAAAAGAATATTCTTATTTTTTCAACTAAGGTTTTGGCGAAAGTTTTATACAACAATCTTCAAAGAAAAGAAAATTCGTGTGATGTGCCCACCTTATTAGCTCGGATGATCCTTTTCATTTTACGTTCTTTGACGTCATGCACACGCTTTATTACGCAATATAGCGTAGGGATACGTAATAATATTGTGTTGTGAACTTTAAACTTGCCGGGTTTTTCCATTGATGCTGTTTATACTTCATAGGGAAGTAAGACATAAGGAAACCGGTAGTGAATCTCGTATCGTGAATGCTGCTAGTGAGAGAACGTCTTGATATTACATTGTATTGTTACGTTGCGAACTGTAACGCTCGGGTCTCCATCATTGATGTAATGCTCAAGTCAAGCTGTCTGTTACAAGCAAATATTTCCGAAGCTTCCCTTTTCGGAAGTAATCGTGTTACCCGAAGCATCTTCGAAAGCAATCGCTTATAACAGAACAGCTTGATATTATAACTTGCAGCGTCAAAGTTCACGTACTGTAATGCTCGAGTCTTCATCAGCGATGTAATGCTCAAATCCGGCAATATTGAGGTGAATGCTCCCGGCAAAGGAGCGACGTCAAATAAACCGTCTATTCTATATGTTCACCGCACCATTCGACAATTTCGTCTATATTAAGAGAGGTAGCTCGCATTAAATACAATTTACATTCGCTCTCGTGTTTATTTATTCAAACTACTAACATTAAAGAGCGACTATAGCTCTGACAAATACTGACTGAGTAAATTAAATTGAAATTGAAAATGTGGTTTCAAAGTTACCTAAAATTATTGTTATATTATTATGAATGGTACATGTTTAGTATTTAAATTTATTTTAAAATCGCTTGTAAAGTTATAAAATCAAATTTTTATTGCCTTAAGAGCAAACAGATTAAAATACGTGACATGAATAAAAGAAGTCGGCGATTTAACATTTTATCATATTTAGAAGCAATCTTTTAGAGCAATCTCCTAGAATTTCTGTATTTAGATCGATGGAAAAACAGCTCTTTACAAACGCGTTATATTGAATTAAACTATTGAAGGTCCATTTTAGAAGATAAGGTCAAAAATACCGTACCACCTGGGTTGGACTTTGTAATATAGCCTAAAATAGTAGATACTAAAAGTTGTCTATAACTGTGAGTATAAAGATACTCATTGGGACTTTCTTGCCACTTTTTTATAAAGACCAAATCAAAATAAAATTAATTTTAGTTCAAACGATTCATTTCGTCTAACCAAGCAAACATTACCGGGATCGAATCTCAAAGATCATTAAAATCGTATATTTCAACTTGGAACTTTCGTACATTGGTTAATTTTTAACTTGGCAAGTTCCCATATTACGTCGTAAACTTTTTAGAGCAATTACTTCCTTGCCAGTAATTTTATCAACATTTGAGTTAATTAATAAATAAATGTGTGATACATTTATTTATTTATTGAAGGTCATCAACAAAAATACAAGTACATTTGACACACAAGTAGCATTAGGCTATCTAAAGGTAAAACGAGTAGGTATTTTCACTTGTAGACGACCACAGCATAATTGCTTTTTACAAAAAAAAATAACCGACTTCAATCTTGATAAGTAGAGATAACTCAAAAACTACTCGCCAGATGGCGCTCAATTCAACATGTAAGTGTAAAGTTCTCGTCACTACAAATTAATGAAGCCCAAACACTAGATAACTGCAGTAAATCGTTGAGGAGTTCCCTCGACTGTCTTTCGGCTTCATCAGATCGACTCCAGATCTTCATGAAATGGTGGCGCTTTAATGTACTTATGATAACATGAACAAACACACTAGTTGTCCATACAATTTTTGAAAGTTCCCCTCGATTTCTCTGAGATGCCATCATCAGATCCTGGTTTCCTTATCAGGGAACCCCACTGCGCATATCTACTTTACAACAAAAAAAGAATTATCAAAATCGGCCCATAAACGACGAAATAATCGCTGAACGTACATAAAAAAAAAGCATATATACGGTCGAATTGAGAACCTCCTTCTTTTTTGAAGTCGGTTAATAACTAGGTACCTAAATAACCAATCTATAGTAATAATATAAAGCAAAACAATTTGTTTGTTTTATCGCGCTAATCTCTGCAACTACTAGTTCGAATTGAAAATTATTTTTGCATTCATTAGTTAATTTATTGAGGAAGGCTATAGGCTATATAACATCACGCTATGACTAATAGGAGCGGAGCAACAAGTTTCTGGAAGCGAAGCGAGCGCATCTACTATAATATAATATATGCCGAGTCACAACAAGTTCAACAAGGTACAAGTCACAAACTTCTTATTACGCCAAATCAAAAGTCCTTATTCTGAAAACCTTCCTTTCAGTCAAGCGTAAACGTGGCTTAGCAGTCATCATTGAAAGCAAAAAGAACATTTCTTACTTTTATTTCATTAAGAACGAGTATTATATAATATTGGAGTTTATTGCTGGGTAAGTGGGACTCGTGGCGTTGACCCTTGGCCTACGTGCTAGGCATATTTTGGGTTAGTACACGCCCTCTCTTCGGAGAGCCCCTGCCTTAGACATTTGTCCCACTGCCAGCCTAAGCGACTAACTATCGGCTATTTTCTAGCTCAAAAAGTAACAGACACATTCCGTGTAAACAAAAGATGTTTATATGGCAATTTATGTTGTATTGTTATGGCAATTGTCCCGCCACCGCCGATTAAGAAACTTACTATCGGCTTTTTCCTAGCTCAAAAAACGTACAGATACATATTATATTCCAAGAAAAGATGTACATGTATGTATGGCAGTTGTCACACTGCCGTCGATTCAAATTACTAGAAAAACTTTTGTCTACACGTAATGTATATCTATTGTACGTTTCTCGGGCAAAGAAATAAGATATATTATTAGTACCTGCTCACACTCGAATTATTTTTACTTGTGAATTGAAGGAAATAAAAACTGATCAAGTGGGAATCGGACTCGTGCACCAAATGTTCCGTACTAACTTGTAAGAGCTAGTTCGTTCCATCTGCAATGAGTTTTTCTTTGAAATAATAATTAAAATTCAATGTTCTAATTCCTGATATAGGAAAAGTCCTGATATAGAGCACTCCGTAAGGTATCCGAATCACCCCTATGTTTGTGTGTTTTCATACATGTATTTCGATACATACATACATACATAGGGGTGATTTGGATAGTCTATGGAGTGCTCTATTTACGTTTCTGCTAGTGGTGTCTTCTTTATGGGACACCCTGTATAAACATAGATACACAGATATTTACAACCTACAACACAAGTAAAACCACAAGTTGTTTCGTACGTCATAACTCTACATGCGCTTCAGCGTACAGGGCTACAAAACCGCTGGGATAGTAATAAAATAATAAAATTTACCGACGACGGAGAGGTACATCCGATGGCCGATAGGTGGCGTTGTTCCCACTTGGCACTCGTACACACCGGAGTCTCGGCGCTGCGGGAACCTTATCTGTGGACGTTTATGTTCGTTAATAGTGTACTTGGCGATGGTGTGAATGCGGCTTGGCGGTGGTATGATTCAGCTGACTTGGCGCTCGTGTAAACAGTGAATTTGACATCATCGGTTTTGGTTGCATGCCATGAATTGATTGTGATTGAGTATGTTTAATTTGTTTCAGGTTAATAGTATACGTTATTATAAATTACTGTTAGTGCATGCTGTGTTTGCCTTAAAAGACACTTAGAAATTAATACTAGATTTAAGCTTGTTTGCATGTATAGTATTGTAACCGCTGGCAGACCTAAACTAAATAAATAAATAAATAAAATAAATATTCCGTTTTACAGTAATTAAGGTCGCAAGCGGGGCGGTAACCGGTAACATTGCAACAGTTACCGATCTAGAACGAGTCTCAAATGGATGCTAAGTTGGTAAATGTAGTTGACAGACGATATGAGAGAGTCAGCTTGTTAGTAAATATGAGGACTGGTTGTTGTTTATGGTAGTCCAGATTATTATTTTGGTAAATTTTGTTACAATTAATTCACTCGCTTCACTTACGTAGAATTTTTGTTTTAGTTTTTCCCTATTCTATACGTTTACGAGGGAATTTCTGAGCATCCTATCTTGGTGCTCCCCTATACTTAACATAGCTTCGTGCGTTCAGTAGGCTCATCTGTGCATTGTTTGTCACTTAGACTCAGTAACGAGAGTTTTTTTATACGTATGTATAAATATTGTTTTAAGAGCAAGTATTGTAAGTTTAACAAAAATATTACGAGTAATATCTAAAAGAGCCGAAACTCGCTAGCTTCAAGGGGTCAAGGAGTCGGTCTTCTTCAAAACGGTCCATAATAATTTTGAAACACAAAAAGGCATGACTGATGCTAGAAATTTGAGCCTCTTCTATAAACCAATGTAGCATAATATTCGCACGACCGAGATATGACCTACATGAGCGTAGGAATTCAGGGCTAATGGTCCCTAAGTAAGCCGGTTGACTAATGATACAACTCAAATATCTTTTGCTCCTCATAAATCTAGACTTCTTAGGATATTTTTTCGACCATAGGGAATTTTACTGTCGTCATTATTCTAAACAAAAATGGTTTATTGTTTATGTCAGACTTCCCTATGAATTCATATCCTTCAGGTATCTCATATAAGTTGTCTCTATTATAAATAATGTACTATGTTTCTCTAGGTATTAAAATAATATAAGTACACATTATTATTTACATTCCTTTTCACAAAACGCTTTGTTTACTTCCGCTTAATATGACGTGTTTGTCAATTCCCTTCGATGTCATCTGTGATGTCATTATATTATAAACGTTCCACTGTAACTGAATTAAGTATTGAACGTTACCTGAATAAAAAACCCTACGCATAAAACTATGATGATATTCATTACGTAACTGCAATTATTATTTGTGACATGCACTCAGCACAGTCACAGTATACCTGTGATCACTAGTTTTCAAGGCCCTGGATTCTGCACGTACGAGTACATAGTATTACATACCTACTTCCAAAGCAAGCCATCACCGTTATGGCAACCTAAGAATTAGACAACTAAAATTAGAAGCACGATCGAAATGGCAAAGTAGTTTTAAATTATTAATTTAGCATTTAGAATTTATTATCTTAGTAGATATTATTATTATTGCGAAGAAAGAAAATAGAAATAACGTAATAAAACACGAGATATACAACCGAAATAACAGAAATAATTTATACCTTTAAGAAAAAAGAAAACAACGTAATGTCTTTATACAGATTGCTGTATAAAGAGGTAATTGTTAGAAAGTTGAAAAACATTAAACGATACAATTAAAGATAAAAGGACGAAGAAGACAAATAGCAAATTAACGTTTCGTAAAGTAAAATGTTATAACGATTTCTGAGAATTCGTTAGATCATTACTGCTTGCTGGAAACGTAGATAAAATTGTGAACAATGGTAAAAAAGGATGTAATAAACGTAGTCATAAATAAATGATTAACTAGTATCGTGTACATAAATGTTTTCTAAAGAAACTAACAATATACTGCTCAGTTATACGCACTCTCTTTCTCTCTCTCTCTCACACACACACACACACACTCACACACACACACACACACACTCACACCGTTTTTAATGTTTAGTTTATTAAACAAATAATTTAATACTCTGCAAAATGTTATCTGGAAAAGTCACTCAAGACATTCCTCTACATAATAAAAATCTATTGTGGATTATAAAAACGAATTGCCTTGAAGGACGCTGAAAATATGATTTTCTCTTTGGGTTTGGAGACATATTGGTATAGAGAACGTCGTAATTTCTAAACACAAGCCCTGAACAATGTAACATAGGGACACATTATGGCAGATCCTAAAGCAACAATTCTAGTTTTCACGTTTAAGGGTCGATGAATTCCTGAGACCTCAGCCTGAGACAATGTCAAGTCCAGAACAAGAGAGTCGTTTTTCATGTTCAATCATGTAGCTGTCAGAGATATCGCACGAATAGGTTTGTTATCGAGTATTATATTGTCGACTGAAATAGGCTCCATGATTACCATGCCGGATCGTTGCTCCAAGGGTCCTGGGTTTGATTTCCAGCAAGGCGGACATTTAAATGATGAGTTAAAATTTCCGTTCTTGGTCTAGGTGTGTGTCCTGGTCTTGAGTGTTGTCCATGGTACGACTGCCTAGAATTGCAGTCCTATACCAGGATGTGTCCATTAGGGATGCTTTATGTGTGTATGTATTGTATGTGTGTTCTGTGTGTGTGTATTTGGTGTGTCCCGAGTGCGTAAGATGATATGAAATGACAGATAAATATTCATTATACACAATTATAATAGCTCATACAATAGGTACATTTCGATATCACGAACGAAATAAGGGAACAATAATTAAATAAAGATATCGTTTTAAAGATAAACTTACCTTTAGATATATGTATAGATACACTTTATTGCACACACAAAAAAAACATTATATCAGCTATAAAAGACACAGTACAAAAGGCGGTCTTATCGCTAGACAGCGATTTCTTCCAGACAACCTTTGATCAAAGGACAAATCAAAAGACATGAAAATATACCTTTAGTATCCAGTCCTCCGTGTGAGGGTTGTGGACGCTGATGAACCTCTGGTCTGAGGTGTACGTCATCCGCCCTGACGTCAACAGGTGTATATCCCGATGCCTAATCCACGACACCTGTGCGAGATTTGAAATGTCAGTAGATGTTTACTTAAGTTATTCATATTTAACTAGTGTTTCGCGCGCGGCTTCTCTTTGACCTCTAAAGGGGGGGGGGGGGGGGTTTATCAAAACCAGTTAATATTCTACTAAAATAACTGACCAGGGACTTCTCACTGAAATCATTTCTTTGTTAAATATTTTTAAATAAATTACAACAATTGTAAATAAAGATAAAACTGCCCTACGCTACCAATCAACTTATACCTACAAGATTACGTCTTTTAAAAACACCTGCAATCAACCACTGAAAAAAGGAATGGAATTTTATGTATAACTTTAGTAATTTCATTTACGTTGGTTAGCACAAACATCCAAATTGGCAGACATTTAAAGAAAAAGTAGACATAAAACGCATTAGAAATCTAGTAATTTCAGAAAATACTTTTTATTATGCTTCACGTAGTGACATTATTTTATCCCATAATACTATAATTCAACCCTTTCATAACAACCTTGCTTAAAGCTGTAAAATAATACAACAACATATTATCAAAGTTTGACTGTTGAATTTCGTTACAACAATAGGGTTACTCAAGAAAGGGCTTCAATGGGTTCCCGGTACGATTGGCTTCTAAACTACCCACAGCTTTGAGAACTTAACGAGAACTTGTATAACGGAAGTTTTCTTAGAAGTTTTCCTTTACCGGAGTAACTAAGGGCCTGTTCAGATATAGGCTTTATCTACCACTGTATAAGTATAGCGTATCTGAGTCGCTGAAGCGGTATTTTGCTGGGTATATACAAGTTATTTGTTACATAAACCAATGTAACAACGTAAGAAAGAAACTCGACTCAATCATTCAATAGCAACCACGAATGTTCCACGGGTTCTTTACAAGTAAGGCGCAATCTTAAGGTTGTTACCACTTCTAAGTACCGAGGAATAATATGACGTACGCAGGCGGATAACACTACCCATGACCCAACCATGGGGTTGCATTTAATATGTATATGAACAGTCCATTGCTTTTTCCCCACGGATTCACCTACGTACAATTTATATTTAAGATTATTCTATTTAATTTTATTTCCCCTTAAGGGTAAATTCGAATTAGTCCTAACTTAATGCACACTCAATGCTAATGTAGGGACACTCCCTAAAAGCTCTCCTATACTAACGTTATCCATATCCAAAAACATGCATGCCAAATTCCAGCTTCTTGCGCTCAGTAATTTCGACTGTGCGTTGTATGCCAGTTATTCAGTCAGTCACTCAATAACGGAACGGCTTTCAATCAATCTGACTTGCCATGACTGACTTATTAATTCATCATCGCACTGTTTTGCTAATAACATAGGCATGGAAAAGCACCCTAAACTATTTTTGGGATAACTTAATTATCAATACTCCCTCAGACTAGCGAATGAATTATTAAATTTAATTTTTGGTTGAGGTAAACTATAAATAGAAGAATTAAGTGGTAACTAAAATAATTAAATAATATCTTTTCTTGTAATATTCCAAACTTCCAAATGGAAAATAAAGAGTACTTATTTATACTCGTAGTTTGCTATAATGACGCTGTTATAACTACAAAGCTTCGGAAATTTCCAAATCCCCGCAAAGGTGGCCCACGCAATTGCTTGTCATAGACAGAAGTGTTTTAACATAGTATTACAACCCCTGACATATAAAAACATTCGCGTTTTATTTTTTCTCAAAGCGTTATGGAGTGTTAGTGTGATAATCCTAAAATCACACTCCTAAGCGGATTAGGGATGAAAGAACGAATTCAATTCAAGGGACGTTTGTTCAAATGGTTCTGACGGATTAACTGTTCAGAAGCTGAACTGGGTCTCATAGATACAAAACAATATTTTATTAGAGGGCGTTCGAACGAACGCTAGTTGGGTTGGGATGTTTACGAGACGTACTGACGCGTGAATAGATAGTCAGACGTTATTATTTCCGATAGATTTACGCTAAAATAATCTGAGGAACGTATTAGTGTAATGAATAGTCGATTTCGACAAATCCCGTGTTATTGGTTGGAATAGGTACAATGATCCCACGGTATAATGGGCATTTCTAAGTATAAGCACATGCCAATGGAGATCGGTGTAGGGGTTAGTGGCCAACCAATGTATAGACGGTTTTTATATCTTTTGAAAGCCTCCTTTGAAGTTGACATCTCTTATTTAAAACGATTAGAACTGGGATTGATAGTTTTACGTGGTCTCTGAAGCATAAAAACGCCCCAAAAATTTTGCCAGTTCCATCACCCATAAAATAGAATGGCCATATTATCACTAAAAATACTTTTCGGAGTTTCTTGTAAAATCTTCTTCCATCAGTCAATACAAGAGTTGCATGCTGGAATTTAAATCTCCTGTTAAAATCCCGTTCTTTGAAATCAGCCAGATTGAAGCCAGTCAAGATGATGTGAAACAAAAAAAAACATTCGCAAAGACACCAAATTATTCATTCATGAATTTGAATAATTCCGGATTAAGAATGCTATAAGAACATCTAAATTTTAAATCTAAATGTTAACGCTGCTTCAAAAATCTGACCCGCTGAGTCAACTCGTAAATTTTCAAGCGCTGTCAAGTTGCTACATTTGCAAGGTATCTTCGCATTTTCCCTTATTCTTTTGCCTTTCAGGACTGACGTTGCAAGCGGTTAAAATTAAAAGTGCTTCATTCGCGGTATTTCTGTTAGACGTGATCGCAATGTGTGATATTCTTGTTTGGTCTTAGACCTGGCAAACTTTACTATCAAGGAATACGTTTTATAGCATACATTTTAAAGGATTTTAGTATTTGTTGCGCTGACAGTTAATATTCTGAATGTATGAATCTTCGAAATCGGCTCACGAAATTAGTATCTATAGCCACAAAGGACAAAGGCTCGACAGACTGGTAAAGTATCTACATGTTTTCAACCACGTCACTTAGACTTACATAGGTACAGTAAGATAATAACATTAAACTCACCGTCCTATTTCCTAAGTCGTGCACTCTGCAGTTCAACTGGGCCGTTTTGCCCACTAAAGCTGTCACGTTTTTGGAGTATGCGATGTCGAAGCGTGGGCCTCGCTGTGTGAGACCCAGGTCGACGTCTGTGTAGTCCAGCTCCGAAACACCATCGTGGCCCACGCCGTTTGTGTTGTCTGTGCAACCTGTGGATGGAAGACATTTTTAAACGAGTTCGAAAATGGAGGAGGTTCTCAATTTGGCTGCATTTTGGGCTTTACCTCAATTTGTATTGAGCAAACAAATGTAGTGTAGATATATTTTTATGCGAAAACTTATAAATAAAGTAAAGATACATTTTATTATTTCTATAGATAATATTATATTACTGTATGTTTCTCCAATAAAGCTAAAAAATATTTTACTGATTCAACCGATTTCGATGTTATGCAAGAAGAAGGATAGGAAGAAGCGGTACGCTTCCCACGCCTTATTCCCTACCATAATCATGCAAGCCAAAAAACAAAACGCGCGCCACGAGTGCCTCTGCCACAGCGCGCGCGCCACCTATGTAGTGTGCAAAAGAAGTAGCGTAATCGCGCTCGTTGAGTTACGACTACCGTTCCGCGTAAGGACTACCCCGTTAGTTTCAACTACCAAAATTTCCACTATGGGCACTGTGCCCCATCCATAACTCTTCACTCATCAATTAATTTGGTCGTGCTTTCTGTGTGTATCGAAATAGTTTGGTGTAAATTAGGACGTTGGATCGAGAAGCACCTGTCGGCCGGCGTGGTTGCTAGGTTCCCGAAGGAGAGAGTGCTCCTAGCTGCACTCTGGCGAGGTTTGTGCTGCATGTCATTTCTGTCCCTTCGATCCTGACCGTTTTGTTGTGCGTACCATGTATCACGTACAGTTCACTCATTTTGTCGAAGAAATTATCACACATAAATTATTGGAACCACCATCAACTTTATCGTTAATGTTTTCATTTTGGTACTTGATTCTTATGTACCTAATTTTCAAATTTATCACACACAAAAGCACAACTGCTCAAAGCTACACGGTAAACTCATAATAGCCCTCTTATACAGCGGGAGTTGAAAATGCATTCTTAAAATTACCATTTACAAAAAAAAACAATATTTTCCAAAAGAATCAAATTGTTTTTCAAATATAAATCAAGTATAAAAAATATTTTCCTCCCGGGGTTCAAAGTTACTTTGTAAGATTAAGGAATACAAAACAGAGAAAAAATACAAAGAAATGACAACGATTAATGAGGCTTCGTGGAAATGTAATAGATTAAAGTTGATAAAATTGTCTTAAAACATTTGATAAGTAAAAATATTACTCAGAAGATAAAACTTTTTGAGCTTTTTTTAATTGGTAATAGGTATTCTTCAGATCTTACCATTATTAGGAACTACGATATCTATCTTAGCCGAAGAGGACTTGCAATTAGTGTAATAAATTATTATATTATGACTGTTATTTTAATGAGTAATCTTTTTTTTATATAAATAAATAATAAATAAATAACGCTACACACTCATAGCCCCACACTAGGATACCCTGTGTCGTGGGTGCCATCGACAACACACTAGACAAGGACACACACCCAGACCGAGAACGGAAATTCAAACTCATCATCCAAATTTCCGCCTCGCTGGGAATCGAACCCAGGACACTCGGAACAGCGATCCGGCGTGTTAACCATTGCGCCATCCGGGTCGAATATCATTCTACTCCATCGCTTCCACAAATCCCTACAATTTGTGGCCTTGGCCTTAGTACTGAAGTCATAATATGGAAATGTTATGGGCTTCTTTTGAGCTGAGATTTTAGCCGGGACCTACGCGGCTGTTACCTACGGGTCCCGAAGCGAAGCGCGGGCGGTTCTCTAGTAACGATATAAGGCTGGAAAGTCGTGAGTGAGTGGAAAGTTGCAGTTACTTGGGAGCTTTGACATTAGTGAAAAAGTTTGTGTAATTTGTAAATACGAGTCTCATCTAAACTTTACGTACATATATTCGATTAAAACGACGATAAAACTATTTTCTGATAGTCACCCATCTTTAAAAATCACGAATGATGGAAAAGTTTTTAAAATTGATTTTTAAGAAGCATTTATTTAACTAATCGAAATTATTTATTATAATATGTGTAAGATAAGTTTCTCGACAAACTCTTAGCAAAGCAAACGTCCTAGTGATATAAAACACTAGGGTTGTATGTCGATCTGAGAAGTAATTCATTACAAATTACCCCATGACTTGTAATATATAGCCAAGGAGACGTACTAATGACCTTAAATTTAGGACGTGACTTAGACCATTTGTAAGTTAGGTCAGAATTAATGATTCAATGAACCTGTTCCACTCAATTTACTCACCCAGGCCATACATTGCTCGTCTGTTTAGAATAATATAACGGGCAAGTTTGATATATTTTCAAGATAAGAGTGTTGAATAAAATCTTCTTCATGTATATGGGAGAATGGGTTATGAGTCTATTGGTAACACTAGCGTCGTTCATTGACATTACTAATATAAAAGGCATCACCGACTTTGCCAAGAATGAATGGCTAACGTTTTACAAGAAAATAACCGACTTCAAAGTCGATAAGTTATTGGTAACACTAGCGTCGTTCATTGACATTACTAATATAAAAGGCATCACCGACTTTGCCAAGAATGAATGGCTAACGTTTTACAAGAAAATAACCGACTTCAAAGTCGATAAGTTATTGGTAACACTAGCGTCGTTCATTGACATTACTAATATAAAAGGCATCACCGACTCTGCCAAGAAAGAATGGCTAACGTTTTACAAGAAAATAACCGACTTCAAAGTCGATAAGTAGAGATAGCTCAAAAATAACCGTCAGATGTCACCCAAATGTATGTGTGACCAGAACTTGAACCTTGCGAATACAAATAAAAATATCTAAATCGGGTAACATAGTTCAAAGTTATGAAAAGTTCCCATGGGATCATTTAAACGGTATTAAGTCGTTGACTATCTCTCACGTGGGCAAAGCCGCCAACAATAACTAGTTTGAAGTAATACATTTTTAGTAACACGAGATAGCAAATATTGGGAATATTGGGATTGTGTTAACCTAATAAAACTACACGAAGAACATAAATGAATAACTAAACAAAGCACAGAAGAGAGAGACATGTCATAATTGTATCTTTGTTTTGTGACTGAAAGACGACCGAGACGAAACAAGCCATAATTATATTTTAATAAACTCTTGATAGTAACAAACTGTGATAATTGTTTCGGAAAATATAACGGCCATTAATGAATTCTCTTAAATGCCGAATAAAATATTTATAACAGTTTTCAAGAAAATGTATACAAAAATGCTCATTCATTACGATTCTTAGAAAACATTTTTGTTAATATTATTTCATGGTTCCGTGGCTGCTTTTCACAAATTCCCGGAACTGATAAGGATAATTTGAATGTCTATAACAGAAATATCTTTATTCATTTCATAATTTGAAGTAAAGTTTGAATTGTAAATAATTTATTTATTATTGAAATTTCAAGGATAATTTTGTTATTTTTTTAACTAATAATTACAAAATGAAATAAACAGTAGTGCCCTTACCGTTACTTTATAGAAATATGCAGGATTCTGTGTTGGAAGTAAAATGGACATCATAAATTGAAGGACAGAGATCCAGCTGTTGGTCTAAGGTGTTTCTAAAATTGATGGTCAAGTTGTTATTAGTGAGGAGTGTCAATTTCATATATTCGTCTAC
The DNA here is from genome assembly GCA_905404135.1 of Hesperia comma. Lineage (NCBI taxonomy): Eukaryota > Metazoa > Arthropoda > Insecta > Lepidoptera > Hesperiidae > Hesperia > Hesperia comma. The sequence continues at coordinate 1,546,678 of FR990031.1, forward strand.
GCAAGTATAATTTTTAGTTACCCTGCTAGCAAAGATAAGGGTTCTAGTTTAGATTCTCAGCCAGGGGAAATATTTATTTATTGTATTAAATCACGTGATCTACTGAGGCAACTCTAGTATGTTAGTAGGTATGTTTAAAAGTTTAATCCAAATTGCTGCCTCACTGAGAAAAGAACCCTGGACCGTTTGAACGACAGTTTAACATGGACACATTGCGCTATGAGGGTCGTCAATTTTCTAAAATTATAAAAGACCATATTCTTAATTAAATCTCCATTATCGAACCCTAATAAGTTAATTCAGACTTGGCAGGTATTCAAGGTCACGGCTCCGCCCGGTACAATTGTAAACGAAAGCATTCAAATTCTGATTCATCCAACTTTGATTTCACTGTGAAGTTGTCTTGAATTATTCATCTTGCTTAAAATTAGTGTCAATTATGGACGACTTTAATTCGTTTTTGTTTACGTAAAATTGAGAAAAGAATTAAATTTTTTATCGTTGTGACAGATTTGTAATTACCCTACTCGAAGGCAAGATACTATACCTACTTGAGTTGTGGATGATACGGAATTACCACACTGCGCTAAAAATAATTTTGTGATGTCATTGTGTGCTCATAGTTCAATTTAGTCTGGAAGCAAAATTTGCCTAAGCTACAACCCACTGATGGCCCACTACTGAGCACGAGTCTCTCCTCATTACCGAGGAGGCCTAGAGCATACTCCACCACGCTGCTCCAATGCGGATTGGTGGAGGGGTTAGTGGCACCCAGTGTCGAAAGTTTTCAAGCCGCCCGAAGGCCTCCGACATGGCTTAACGACTGCTATCAATCGATAACAACCGGGACCGACTCCGAAGCACGGAAGCGCTTAAGATATTTTGCCACTAGCGGTCACCCATCCGACTACCGACCGCGCCCGCTGTTGCTTAACTTTGTCGATCACTTAGGATCGACGCAAGCCGCCGGGCTATGAGCGCTTCGACAAATTTGCCTACGGTATTTTAAATTTCTGCCGCCTAGTTAAATCACTTATTAAGAAGAATATTTTTTTGCAAATTTTTTTCCTTTTTAAAATTCATAAACCATTATTGCAAGAACTTAAGTACATTTTGATCTTTTACGATTACAATTTATTATGATGAATCATTCAAAATGCTATCTACGTCTTATAATACTGACTTTCTAACGGTTCACAGCTTACCTAAGTAAATTTAAGTAAGGAAACTTTGTATAGCCATTAGAGAAGAATTGATAAGGTCTGCGAGACTTTGAGAGTACTCTTTGAGACGCCATCAAATATTCAGGGACAGAAATACAGAATAGAAACCAGTGTTGATTAAAGTGGACGTTCGTAAGTCCTCGGATTTCAAGATTTCACAGTCCGCGGCAGCGTTCAGACTAGTTCTACTACACGAGAGTACGACTGAAACGAGACGTTACGTTTTTTTTATTATTATTATCAAACTTAGCTCTCCTCTTGAAGACTCCCGCGTCAAATTATGAGGAGATAGATACTGGACGAGTCTTTACGGGTTCAAATTATATGGGTATCATTAAGGGATCGTTAAAGGAGGGGGAAGGCCCGAAAGAACAAAAATGTTGGTTTAGGCCTGTGTTTTATTTTTAACGTAACGTAAAAGTTAATTACAAGGATAATTTCTTAGAGTAATTTTTCATTGAACACACTGGGAGGCATAAAATATCCTTTTTTAATCAGACGCATAATTTATTACATAATTTGTCGGAATGTTAACTTATCTCAACCAGTACATAACTTTAAGGCAATTGGATGTAGGTAAACAAATATTTATATTATTATTTAATCTAAATTTTTATTAATAATTTGGCAAAACATGTCTTTCATGAGCTGGCAAGATTATTGAAATATTTCCTTAGCTTTATTCTACCTATAACATACTACACTATACTCTCACTCGCTCGTTGACGCTCAAACAAGTTGTTTAAAATAAAATGAATGTAATTCCTTGGCTTTTAGGATTTCGCTGCTATCTGCCGTGGCAGTCTCCGTTGTTTTTAAATCTTCATTCACTCTATTGTGTCTGGGATTTAAATTTAATTCATTTAGGATTATGAGAATCTTGGCGATCAAATTAATTGTTCTCGGGATTTCTTTGAATGAAATGACGACTTCCTTGGTTATTGGGATTCCAATAGTATTTCGGCATTGAGGTTGCTTGGCATGACCCGAATTCCATCCGAGCAGACCAGAATGACAAAGGTAGTATTGGAAGCAGGCGTCTACTTGGTGGTAGGGTTAAAGTGTGGTTGGCTATGTACTAGCATCTAATCTTGCTTGGCAGCCCAAAATAAATTTTCGTGTTCCGACAGGAAACTTTGGGGTTTTCGTTGATTTATCTGTGAATGTTAATAACAGATTTTGACCTGGTGGCAAAAGTATGCTCTTTCAAAAAAAATGAAAAATCTTTCAATAAATGACGGAGCCATTGTTGACGGTACAAAAATATATAAGCGCCGCAAAAAAAATATAGGCGTGGAATAACGCAGCTCCATTTTTATAAACTTTCTCAAAATAAAAATCATGGTCGAACACGTTGGGCCGACACATGTGACGTTTATAAAAAAATAAAAAAAGTAAATTAATATAAAAACAAACACCATATTATGCGAGGCCGTGAGGTCGTGACGCACTCGAAAATACGATAAAAAGTAATTCTACCTACATCTCGCTTTTCAACCGTTTGCTCCCAAAGGCGTTATATTTTCCGCGTTGTTGTTTGTAAAAAAATAATCCATGTGATCCAGTAACCCGAGTCGTTTGAACGTTCTCCCGAAGGGGGAAGGAGGGATTTGTCGAATTTGCAAACAGGCGGCTTGTGTTTGAATTTTTCACGCACCTCAAATTTTCAGTCTTGATCCTTATGGGAGACCAGGTAAACATGATTTACAGAAATTCTACGGACAGTTTAAAAAATGGTGATGATATGGTTGCTTAATGTACCCGAAAGTTTTTTTAAGTAGTTCCATCTGTGCGATTTGACATTTTTGTAAATAGTGGACGATTTAGTGATTCGTGCTGCAGAAACATTTTTCGCAAGTTTTTATTTTTATTTAACAGTTATTTAGAAAATATGTTTAAGATGTTTATTACGTATAAGTATATACAAGACCTTACTTATGTTTGTATTTCAGAGAAAAATGTTATTTGTTAAGTTTTTTTTTATTATTATACGTTTGTAATCTAAACCTAGTGAGGGTACACACGATATTCGTTTTTACACGAGATTTGATCCTGCTGAGTCCAGTGTCCTTTATTGATTTTATTAAGGAAATGTTAGGACATTATCCCAATAAGTGGACCGGAAGAGGTAGACCTATGCCATGACTAGCTAGATTTTCTGAGGCCAGAGTGTATTATTTGTACATGATATTTCTACCATTCAGTATATATATAAATGTACTCTTCAGGTCTGCTGAAAGAGATTTCATTCTTACTTACTCTTAATTTTTTATACGATATTCATGTGTACATAAACTTTTAAATAGATAAAATTATTAAGGATGCGAGCAACGTACGAACTCAAGCTCGTTTAAAAGTCCAACGTTAAAACCGCTATGTTCCGTTAATGCTATGGTAATGTCGATCTTAACCCTCTTTAAAACACTTACTTGGCACATATCTTCAGCCTTTCTTAATAGCACGAAGGACTCATTCCGATCCTTCCTAACCGCTGATTATGATAGCTAAAACCAAATTACCAACCGCGCAACATTCTGAGCGCTATAACTTCAGCTTAATTAACATAAAGCTTACCTAATGGTACTTACCTGTGCGACTAATGAGAGCCAAAGCGCCCAACGCTCCGAAGAGGAACGCCATAGTCATGGCTAGGTCGTGTATCCGTTCATAATATCACTTTCACGCCCCGTTACACCGTCGGATCATCTGCGAACAAAAATAGACTCTATGAATGAGAGATAAAATTAGTTTCACATTAACCCGATCCCGCTGCCGCATAATGGTTGAAGGGATTTAGAAGCCCATAAAGGGTAGAGATTAGGATATAGATTTTGCTGTACAGTGACTCGGCGATTATTTTTATTTGTGTATGCGTTAAGTAGACCACATTAATATTTTATTGATATGAAAATAGGAGTAAACTATAGCTCGTGTGGAGTTATATGGCCTTTTGGAACCCATAAATTATCTTTAATGACGCGATTATATTTCTTTGACGGAATAGCAGACAAACTAGAAGAAGAACGATGTAGTGTCATAAGGGGGTCATTATCGCTTATGGACATCAGTAGCATAGAAATCCTCGAATTTTTGCCTTTCTAACTTCCAAGTTTAAGACCCTGTGACAAACATGTAAAAATCGTTTCAAGGTATGAAATATCACAATATTGAAAAATAATACCTATTAGTGGTAGGTAGATCTTCCAGTAGTCCAGTAGCGGTTGAACTGGCATCTCAATTTCTCATACTGCCAACCAGCATTTAATTTATTTCTTTGTCTTACAAAATAATAATTATGAACTAATAATAACTCCGTAATGCCGCACTAAGGGAAAACGATGAATAGGGTATTTTGAAATAAAGCAAACCCTAAAATATGTTAGCTTAAGTTGACTTCAATAATATTAGTGAAGTCAACTTTAGCATGAAATAAGTTACAGCTTAACACGTTCGCTGCGTCTTCATTTTCAAAGAACTTTCGGCTAGTAGCTTTGGAGACCTAAAAGATCTCCAAACTAACCTGGCCTGTGGTGCGTTAGAGACCTAATCAGTCTCCTAAAAATACAGTTTTGAAAATAATTTATATCTTCCAAAAAACCAATGATATATTTTTGAAATTTTTATGGGTCAAAAATAACCTATTGCTGTATATTCGGACGCAGTTATGACATACGAATAAACTACAAATACCAAAATAAAATTAGGTATCGATTGTATCTCGTACCGCAACCGAAGATAGTTCAATATGTGTAGTAAATAGTGATGGGAATAAAATAATATCTCAGTTGTCGATTGAAAAAGTTTTATTAAAGTTTATTTATAAACTATGGTCGCAAACAAAAAGCATTTAATTAAATGTATAACAAAACATAAATTGTCAATTTTTAAAGATAACATTTACTCTAAAATGACTAAACCGGCTACTATTGAACATAATGATCCTATTAATCTTTATAATAAATTACATAAAAATATCAACGACGAATTTAATCGAATATTTAAGTGTAGGTAGATAAATAAAAACAAGAATTGTAAATTCAGTGATTGGGCTACTGTAGGTATTTTCTATGGCGAAAGACAATATAATTTTTCTCTTTCTCTCTCTATGCTCACATCGATACTAGGACAACACTAAATCGAGTCACGCAGCGCCCGCGCCGCCCACCTTCCCTCTCTTGCGTCTACGAGGCTTACGATTCTACGAGTATCGACATGTCTCCTAACGCAAGGAATTAAAATAATTATAATACTGTGCGTTAGGGACCTAAACCATCTCTTATTCTTTTTTTTATGTCCTGGAATTCACCATTAAGTAGGAAGCAAATATGTATATTTGTCTTTCTCATACTTAAAGAACTTTACAAGTTAGAGCCACCCGCACGGAGTGAAAGAACACGATTTTAGTCGACGCACAATTCTGAAAACCTGTAAGAGATCTGATAGATCTCGTAACGCAGCGAACGTGTTAACTTATTTCATGCGGATTCTGAAGTTAGACAAATGCGGAGACAGACTAATTTCTAATATCTATTCATTGCCATGGGATCAATAACTTCAAAACTGTCAAAATATACCCTCAATAATATGTTTCTCAAACTGCATCGATATGATTTTAATCAAAACAGTTCCATTTTACGTACAAAGATGAACTAAAAAGAGCTCCGTGGAGGCATTCAATTCATCAGCCCCAATAAACGACCTGTATCAACTCCTGGCGCAATCTACTTCCTTTGTCTAGCATTCTCTGTTCTCCAGCTAGACCGACCACACGCTAACCGGTGACCTATTGATCCGCGCCAATTGGCCGGGTCTACTATGTGAGACTCCCTCTGGGATGGACCATTTTAGTCTGGACGTCGTACATGCCGATGCATCGAGTTTCATATAAAATGAAATAACATGACGAGAAGAGGTACGAAAGATGATGGTTATGGCTGTTTAAGATCTATTCTTAGACTTATGCTTATCCTATCTTAATCTCATTTTATCTTATCTTTTGTCAGTATGTCTGTCTATGACGCTATTACGGCTAAACCACCGATTCGCCTTGGATTAAATTTAGAATTAAAAATAGTTCCAGATATATTATTGGCTACTTTTTTTCAAAAGTCAACCCCTAAATGCTTGAAATAGGAGATCAAAGTTTGTATGAAACATCTAAGCCGCTTGACCGATTTCGATGAATTTTCTCATAGGTAAGTTGCAAAATAACGTCTTCTGGATCCACTAGTTCCTTGATAACTGACTTGACGCTTGTTAAATGCAAACAGGGAAAATGATACTGAGCTAAGAGGTTGTTGATTATTCTCTCTAATTTTGAAATAAATAAACGTATTAACTTACTTTGGTTGAGATTTTTTAACATGTTTTCAAAGATTTGTGAAGTTGGTCAACCTTGCTTTACAGTGTAAGAGAAGACCCGAATGTAGCTTTTGAGATAGTTAGGTCAAAGGATTGGAAGATCAAAATATAAAATATTAAATATTATCTTATCGTGAATTTACAAACCTTGAGTACCCACAGTAAGTTCTATTTTTAGTCGAGAACAAAACGCTTTGAATGTGGCAAGGGTCCCGAAATTGGCGGCCGTATTTATTTAGGCGTAACGTTTCTAAAGGTCTTGGTGAGAAAGCCAAGTACGTATTAATGTTTGTGGATCGCAGGTAAATGGGCAACAAAGCACGTATCAGAATTAATATCGAAGAGAAAAGCCAAGGGGTGGAATAATAAATGGTAGAATAAAATATGCTGAAGGTTTCCTATTGATCATAAGCGAATATTTCATACAGGTAAACCCCTCACTTCGGGAGAGCTATGTAAACCCAAAACTGCTGCTGATTTTTCATGTATTGATATTATTGAAACTAATACGTATTTTATTTGTGAACAATATATAATAAAATATAATACAAAAAGTTGTATTTCATCTCTATACACAGCTTACAAATAGTCATTGGTGTAATAAAAATAATAATATAATAACAATAATAAAAACAAAGATGAAAAATTTCAGTCCATTCGTTCATCACACCCCATAACTGTCCCAGTGCTGGATGTTGCTCTATTAGGGTGCGTACAGACTACATAACAAAACATGTTATAAAACACAGTTATATAACGCGGATTTTTTGAAAGTTTCCGCTGTCTTTTGTTTTCATAGTCTTCACCAGGAAGGACTTCCTGCAACGTATCGTGTTTTCCTTTTCGGCACATAATATCGGTTTTATTGTTTTGTAAAACCGTCATATTATATGCCTCCAGAAAACACGATACGTTGATTGAAGACGTGTTTGTTATCTGCTGGTGCTAATGTAGACACAACGCTATGATGATTACAGAAGAAAAGGTTAATTATTACCTTACTTTACATAATGTAATAAAATCGTGATAAGAAATCCCATTCACGTTTTGAAAGTAAATTAAATAAAAACCTGAAAATTCAGTATAATTAGTTCTCATTAATAGTATCAGTTTACAATAAACTTAAAACTAAAATTATTTTTCTGCTTGCTACTGTTGGAGCATACTTATATAATATGTATAGTATTTCTTGATTTCCTAACCAAGAACCACCTATAGAGTATAATAATCTCTCGACAACTTTACTGTATGACAATAGTAATACGAGAGTTTATACATATTATGATTTCCAATTGCCCTTAGGAAGTATTTTATCAGTTAAGTACCTTTTGAGCGTATTATTATTATTATTATTTTCTATTAGCTGGTTATCTAACCAACCCAGTGAAACCACTGATGATCTGTAGCTTCATACTGCTGAATGAATGACATTATCTTGTAAGAATAAACAGTATTTATATAGTTTGCTATGGCAGTACGAGAACCTCGCAAGCAGCAATTTCCTCCTGATCTGGGAGGAGGCGGAAGCAAATCGGATCTCCGAGGCAGATTTAAGGTGTTCACCAACTGTAGTCACACCATTCAAGGAGGCACTTGTCTCTCCATCCCTCTATCCGTACCTGCCCAACTAACATTTTGGTGTCATTTACAGGTTTTAATATAACTTCATTCTGTTTAAATGAGTAATAATTATCTCAGTTCTAACTTAAAATGTTATAGAGGAGTTAGAAAATAAATTTAGCTCCAACAGTGGTTCTAGAACTTTAATGAACGGTGTTAAACAGTTTTTAGAGTTAGAATAGTGCTAATCGCAGCAAGTACCGTTAAGATGTTATAGCCCAAACCTGTTTGTAGCACCTAAATCTACACAACAGTGCTCGCTGACTCACGTTAACACTTATTGTTGTGTAGTTGTTGCCGCGAAGTGTCTTATATGTCTTTAGGTATTATATTGAATATAAGGTGCAGGTATTGGTTGTAAAAGAGAGTTGGTCAAGAGTGTAGTAACTCAAAATACTAAAAGTGTTGAACAACTCATTTATGTAGATTTAAGCTGTAATGTTCATTTTACTAAAGCAAATTGCGTTAGGCAGGTACACTTTAAAGATATTGTAAAAGTAATAGTGTTAGACAATGTAATCAATGTAATTTCGCCATTGTTTTGTTGAACTAACCTATAAATTGACTGAATTATTCAATATTTGAAAACAAAATACTTCATTACTCATGTTATTTTTTCATTCCATTGATGCCACTTTATTTAAAATGCTACTGGCTACGAAAAAAATACAAAAAATGGTATAAATTTGAAGTGTCTATGTTATTCATTATATGTTTAATTTGAAATTTTATGGAAATCTTTAATAAATTCCAAGCGCGTTAAAATTGAGATGGAAAACATGGTATACACTTACCGTAAAATCACAACGGCAGATCGTTTTCACTTCACAACAACTTGAATACTTATATGTTTATTATCCTTCTGCCAATTATTATCTCGCCATGATGTTACACTAGATCTGGTACACAATTGGTTAGTAAATATACTCAAGTAGCGGCATGATACTTACTTGAGAATATTTTACATAACTAATACGCTTCAAAGTGACATATATACAACTGTTTTTAATAGGTCTAATAAAGTTTTAATTGGTAAATAATTCTTAGCTGACGTTTTTCTATAACCCATAGTGTTAACTAACTCATCACAACCGCAGTTATACCGGTTGAAGCTATACCTGAGAATGAATAAACACTCTTGTGTAGGTACTTTAGCACCTATATACCACCGCTCTGTAAGCTCTCTAGAACCTTAGCCTCTAAAATCGTGGGCCTCTTTCGTGGTTATAAGTGAGTTAGAGCACTCTATAACTCTATTACTACAGATATTCTTAACACGTAGATTCTCAAACGGAACCGATATACAAACGATATACAGTTTGTTTTAAAGCTTATGTGCTAGTTGGGTGGTTACCCCTATGTTGCTAGGTAAGATATCGTAACCAAGATGCAAAATCTATTTAATTCGTTAAGTTCCGACTTTCTCTACTAAAGAAAGAAAGGCACTGGCATATATTATCGTGTACTGAAAGCATCAATGCAGAATGGCAATCATGTAGACATAATAATTATGTTTATTTTAAATTCAGAATCGAATGATAGAATAGGGGAAAAAATTGTTGGCCAGTATCGGAATAACCAAAATGTTGCATTTAGCAACAACTTACAATACAAAACAGTAAAATTATTAAAAAATATCTTTAAGCAAGCAATTGCTGACTTTCGAGCTATTTTGTAAACAGATATATGAGGTACTTAGATTGGATAAAAGCGTTCGCAAAATTATACATATCCCTTATTAGTGAGGATTGTATGAAACATTGTATCATTATTGTCATTATGTTTATTACTATGTATTACCAGTTTGCGTCATTTGCTATAAATATGTGATAAAGGGTATACGATATACGCTCTATATTTTATTGATCCACAAACAGATATTAAATAGGTCCAGGGGACCGAATGTTATATCCATAGGGCTGGCTGCTAAAAAAAATTAGCAATAGCTACGGCTCAATGGCCGTTGGTAACGCCAACCATGCCCAATTTCCACCTATTAATAATAGAAGTGGCATCACGACATTTTGGAATTTATCTCCGAATGGTTGCACATGTCAAATCAAATAAGTGTTATAGTAAGTTGTTAGGTTACATCTTAATGTCTTTAAAATTATTTTTTCTGAGTACTTCAGATTTCCAACATAACTCTGGAGAGTTGATCAGGAAAGGGTTTACCCCAGTTAAGCGTGTCCTTGGTCGGCTGAGCGCATCTCTGAATTTCTCTGACGGATCTCTGCTGTCTCTCGCAACCGTCCAAACGTTCGCACTTTTGAATACGTCCGTAGTGATTTGGGGCCAGAAATTCCATTCTCTTGGATACCCCATTATTCTGTCCGCTATTAAGGTGCATCTCCTTGGGAGGTAATATGCCCATAGAACATAGTTGAATCAGTCAATGACATTTAGCAATCGTAATGACCAAACCAGTAACTCCAAATACTTTGTGCTCCCTCCTTTTTATAAAATTAGGGACCAATTTATTGAATTTTATAAAACTAAAACATTAGTCTTTTAGTATGTTTCAGATCCAAATGATGGCTACTAGGACTGTCGAAATATCCTTGTTAATTTTTTAAGATTTTGTTTCAAATCCAATCTTTATAATTATTATTGCTAGTGCCATCATTATAGTAAAAAAGGACCATATCCCTGACACTAGAATTACATCTAGTTGTGCCCCCCAAAAAACATAGTGTCTTTTTATATGTTTCATTGTTAGACAACAATGTTAGATAGTGTGGACGTGTTATAAAACAGAAGTTATATAACATGTTACATAATCTGTACGCACCCTGACAAGGTTAAGGCCTTAACCCGTCACTGGCTAAGTGCGGATTGGCGGACTTTTGAGGCCTTTGAGATTTGCGAACTCTTCGGCATACAGGTTTCCTTACGATAATTTTCTTCACAGTTATTTAAAGCTTAAAACGTACATAACTCCGAAAGTCAGAAGTGCGCGCCTTGGAATTCAAGACCAGTTAATTTCATTACTTAGCCCTAATTCTCCGACGTTTATCTGTATTCCAAGTAATCGACTGAGTTCAATAACATCGAGAGTAGTCGTGAGTAGGAATAAGGGCTATTGGTAAAAAAGATCGCTTATGTGCTGCTAAGAGCACAGAAGGTCGTTTATCCCAGTTGCTATAATTGAATACTGTAGTCATACCATATCGATCTTTAGGTAACAATAAAAAACGTTTCGATACTCCGGCTTGCCTGATAACCCCTCAATCTATTTTAACTGAACCAGCTCTTTGGAAGTTACGAGGTATGCTTAGCCCCTCCTTAGTTCAGAGAAAAATTATGCTCTGTAGTCTGTTAATGGCTTGAAGGCAAATTCATCAATTATTACTCCAGGTACGAAAGCCAATGAAATCAATTGAACCATTGATTCACGTTGTACCTCTAACCAGATTAAAATAGAGACGTCCAGTAGTGAATCAATTGAGAATAAATTAAATCCTTTTACCATTTAATTCCTTCAACTCGGAATGGAGAGCGCACGCCATTTCTTTATCAATTGCACTCTATCTATAAGAGAAATAAATTAGTATTGTTGTGGCAAAGGAATCATTTTATTTTTTTATCTTTTAAAAAACTATCAGTTTCAAAGTGTGCTTTTTGTGATTAAAACATGTATTTTTGACGAATAATAATTAGCAACATGTTACCTGTGAAAATTAACAAGTTATCCCACACAATTGCTTCAATAAACAGATTCGGTTCACTCTTTTATCCCATCATTAATTATACATTTCATCCGATCATTAATCAAGCGAGTAATTTAACAGAAAATTGAACAAGTTGATAAAATCATTTATAACAATGTAAATGGCTACTAGGCGCTCATAATCAAACAACAGTTTGAAACAACTTTTTCCTGAATGGTATTTACGTACGATTGGCAGCTAGCCAGGGTACTGAATTCCAGGGGAATGATTTGTTGGAACCAATCGATGGGAATCTGGGTCACTCATTAGGGAGCACCAGGGGATTTTTAACCTAAATACAGTGTTTGACAATTGAGCCTGATTGGAGGCTTCGCGTGGAAGCTTCAAGTTGAATTACTCAAATGGTCACTGCACACATGTGAGAAATGGAAGGAAGACCTACCATACATTTCTGAATAAATTGTGAGGTATATCCAAATAGTTTGGACATAAATATTGTAACTTAGGTCGAATTCTTATTTCGTTTTTATATCTTTCTTCTTTTCTGGTCACAGTCAGTGATTTCTTTCTTTCTTCTTCCTTGTTTCCTTCAATGCTTTCCTATTAAAAATTTAAAAATCGTGTTTGTGTTCTAGTATCATGTAAATGAAACACTGTTTTTTTTAAATCACAAACAATTTTATTAACTACTAGCTTCCGCCCGCAGGCTTCGCCCGCGTGGAATTCGTTTAAACTTTACCCCCCTATTTCACCCCCTTCGGGGTGGAAGTTCCAATAATCCTCTCTTAGTGCTCCCCTACACTCCCCAAGGAACATACATGCCAAATTTCAGCTTCTTCCGTTCAGTAGTTTCGGCTGTGCGTTGTTTGTCAGTCAATCACCAGTAACGCAAGAGTTTTATTATGCAACGTGGTTACCACCATACAACAATAAATTTAATTTTATGTACCTAATGATTACCTAAGCCCCCAAAAAATTTTTCAATCAAATACCTCCTTTACTTTTGCCATTTTTTTTCAATATTCAAAATTTCAACACGCTGTATCTATTATTATTGTAAAGGTGCTTCTAAACGGGCAATGTTTTTCGGCAATTTGTGGCTGCATCATTGGCTACTTATTGCCGGCTATATTTATGGCTGAGCAATCCATGGCCGAGCAATGTGTCTGCAATAGTATGGCTCATGTTACAGACGCCTAAACGAGCTACACAAACCGACAACAATGGCTGACGAAATCACACTCGTCGCAGCGGCATATATCATATCACGGCGTCACTCACAAACTTCATATCGCGCAGAAAAAGATGCACTATACCATATTAATAGAGAGCGACGGAAACAGAAATAGAACTCGCTGGGCAATATTGCAGAAATATCGATCGCTCAGCGATCCTCCGGCAACCTCGGCCAGCAATATCGGCCATACCAAACATGTCTATATGGCTGGGATATTACTGCAATATTGCTTAGTCTGGCTGGTATTGCCAGCAATGTTGCCAGCCACTGTGTTGCAGCCACAAATTGCCGAAAAACATTGCCCGTTTAGAAGCACCTTAATAGCAGAAGATTGTTGCCGCTCTTGTCAAAAGTGAGTGACTGACGTTTAGATAGGCTGTTCTATTTTTTCCTGTATTTTGTGCTATTTAGTTTGTTTGAAAAAAACATTTTTGTAAATAAGATGTTAGGCGTTTTTTACTAAATGCAATATGTTACTTGCATGAAGCAGGGCTCGTTGTTTAATTTATTGTTGTATGGTGGTATCCACCTTGTATAAGGACTAGTTGCTACCCGCGACTTCGTTCATACATAGGAGTTTTTCATTATAATAAGGAACTCCGGGATATATAGTAGCTATGTTGCCCAACAATCTCCTCTATCGCCCAGTGAAAGTCCCACAAAAATCCCTTCAGCCGTTTCTGAGATTAGCGTGCACAAACAGTGATTAGTTACAATTTTATTATGTGTATAGAAGATAGAAGTATAGATAATAATAATAATAATAATAACGCTACACACTCATAGCCCCACACTAGGATTCCCTGTGTCGTGGGTGTCATGGACAACACACTAGACAAGGACACACACCCAGACCGAGAACGGAAATTCAAACTTATCATTCAAATTGCCGCCTCGCTGGGAATCGAACCCAGGACCCTCGGAACGGCGATCCGGCATGTTAACCATTGCGCCATCCGGGTCGTCAAAGCAGCGTTGTTCCAGTAGAGTGACTTAGCAGAATGTTAACAAACACACCGCTTCAGAACAAGCGCTTGACACTCCGTCGGAGAAACAGAACTTTCCAGGTGGCTGAATATGCTCTTTGCGATTTGCGCTTCAATGGAAAATATTATCAGCCGGCTCGCCTTTGAAGTTCTGTTAGTTAGTTAACTTTAATTAAGTTCAATCGAGCTGCCACTTTGATAGGGATACCTACTGATCATTTGTTAGATCAATCAGTTTGTTATTCTCTCATTGCCGGGCTCAATACTTATGTATACATAGTACATAGTATCTCAATGAATACAATATTATTTTGATGCTATCAATATTATAATGGTAGATATTATATACTGTTAACTAACCCTGAAGATGTTATGTATATTGCACATTGCAGGACACGAAAGTTATTCATTTGAATCAGGAATGCCTAACGCGAAAAATATATGAAGTTAGTAATATATAGGACAGAATTCTTATATGCTTAGAAGTAACTAGCTGACCCGACAAACGCTGTGCTGATCACATATTTTTATGTCAGGTTCTAAACCTCCATACAGTCCTGCGGATTCTATTTTATTCAGTATCTTTGCATGATGACCGGATAAACAAACAGATACACAATTTTTTTTTAAAGTATTATTTTTTACTTTTATTCGGTCTATGAAGACCATTCATGTCTTTTCTCTCAAATATCTCCTAAATACAGACTTAAACCAGTTACCACTATCTTCTTAAATTTTCCTATCGCTCTTCTATCTATCTCTATACATACGAGTATCATAAAACTGTATCTGATCGTTTGTCTGATGTTTGTGTACGCTAATTTCAGAAATGGCTGAACGAATTTTTATGGAACTTTCACTACGAGATAGAGAAGATTGTGGAGCAACATATAGGCTACTTTTTATCCCGGAGTTCCAGGATCCGGGGAGTTGCGGAGTCAGGATTCACGCGGGAAAAACTACTATGCACAATCGAAATCGCGGGCACAACTAGTTTTTATTATATATTAAGATAAAATGACCTAAATGCAAACATTTTTACCAATAATTACCGTCGCTTCGCTGGGAAAAACCTTCTTCTTAATGCTTCTTCGAAAAAATATAGTTTCAAACGAAAACTAAAGCTGCTCTCAAAGAGAAATGGCTTCACGATGCACTGAATGCTAATTAGCGAACTGTATACACCTTTAAAATGATTACATAGACGGTAAGCTGACTTCTTCATTATTTTCCTTTACTACAGTACTTACTTTAGTATTTTATAAATAACTAGTAAATCCGCCCTCGCTTCGCTTCGGGAAACCAGTCCCTTCAAAAATCTCTATAAATTTTAACAAATTATGTTATTCCGATGTCTAAGCTATATTACTGCAAAGTTTCGTGAAAATCCGTTCAGTAGTTTTTACGTGAAAGAGCAACAAACACACACACATACATCCTTACAAACTTTCGCATTTATAATATTAGTAGGAGTAGGATACTTCATAAATAACGAGCTGAGCCCGAGACTTTGTTTGCACATAAGAGTTGTACCCCCGTGAGTCCCAGTCCCGCGGGAATTCCGGGATAAAAAGTAGTCCGTATGTTGCTCCGCAACTTCTACCTCCTGGTGAAAGTTCCTTAAAACTCCGTTCAGCCGTTCCAAAGATTAGCCTGAACAAACGGACAAAATTTTTGAAATCTTTTTTTGTGTATACTATCATGTAATTACTACGTTTAAGCACTGGAAAACAAACTGTAATTTTTAAATCACAAACAAACCCTTCAATTTTATTTATAATATGTATAGATGTATAAATTAGACAAATTTTTTCAAATACAAATAAGATTCGAAAAATTATAGCTACCCGCATAGTTAAAACTAGATTACAAGCGACAATATTATGTACATTTTGACAGATTTCATAAAAAGGAGGAGATTCTCAATTCGACTGTATTTTTTGTGCGTTACCTCATAACCTAGTAGCGAGTAGTAAGCGAGGCAGCTCTACCCCCAAGCCTGGAGTACCTTCATCTCACTGGATGGTAGAGAATCCAGCGATATCTTCAAGAAGCTGTTGAGACTTGCCCTTGCCTTAAAGTTGGCTTCGACTCTAAAGCCGAATGATGCCTGTTACACACCAAAACATTTCACCTTGGGCTTGAGGCGTATTATCATCCAGAAGGTCAATATTCAAACAATAGATCAGCGCCACAAAACATAGAAAGGGTTTGGGGATAATGGAATGAATTTTTCATGAAATCTTACGAGGGCTGACTAACTTTACCAGGAATCGAATAAATTATTCACGATTAATTTGATCCGAGTAACCTGGGACATTCATAATAGAACTGATTGGGATTCCCGCTCGGAAACTTGAGAAATAGCGTGCGGAGCATAGAAATATGTATAGGGTGATTGTTGATTAGTAGAACGATATTAGGCTTCGGTCCAGGTCTATTCTCTTCTATATTATTATCATTTATGTGCTACACGATGAAAATATTTTAGGACTAGTAGATGCCCTCGCCTCGCTTCAGGAAACTTGTTGCTCCATTCCTGTTAGTCATAGCGTGATGTTATATAGCCCTACTCAATAAATATTTTATCGAACACAAAAATATTTTTTCAATTTGAATCAGTAGTTCCTGAGATTAGTGCGTTGCAAAAAACAAACTCTTCAGCTTTATATTATTACTATCATTAAGTACAGTATCTGCTATCACTTTCGGTACCGGTATATAGGGAAGTATCGATATTGTTATATAAGGTACATCAAGCAGAAAAAGTTTGTTACCAAGATCATAGCTTGGATTGAAACATTACTCTTATACTTCTAATAGCGTAACAAGGTAACTATTTAAAGAAACCTATCTTAACCCGCCATTGGTGACGTTGGTGACCCCGGTCTCTCGCACCGGGAGTTTTAAGTATGTGGTTTTAGAAAATGTTGATCGCTCGATAGAAATGGCTGAATGTGAAAACACCATGTTCGGTCCGGCGACAGTTACAAGTCCGGACTGACTTTTAGGACGTTGCGTTCTCATAGCGCTTTTGAATATATACCGCTTACTCACTCAGATACCGTTATCCATAGCGACAGTGAATACCGCGCAACTGAACTGACCATATTAACGCATCCCCATTACTTATCCACATTATTTATTATATATCTACCTTAAAAATAATAGGTATTTAGTGTTTTTTTATCGTTACACAATTTCAAACGTAAATGTAACTCCAAAACTGGTCTAAACGTTTTTCGAGTGTGGGTGAATTCGTTATGAAAAAATAAAACAATTAGAAGATAATTATTATGTCTAATTATTATAAGTACCCTAGTACTTACAAGGAAATCTGAGTTCTAAGATTACAAAATGAAATTAATCAAAAGTTTCGTTTAAAATGACAGTTTATGGAGTTAAACTTAAACAAAAGTAATTTCATTACTTTCATTGTGAGGCTAAGCTTTGAGATTAATTTATTATATTTGAAACAAATTATGAAACTCGTTTAATAGTCGTGAACCGGTTTAATATTAAAGTTAGGAAGTACTGTTAGCACATTTGTGGGTTACATTTTCAGGGTCAAAGTCGGCTTGTACAAGATTAATTAGAACTTTTGTAATTATACATCACGTCGCAATTCGTTAAAAATACTTTATCACACACACCTACATATATCTACAAACACCTATACAAATGTGTTGGTTTGGACTACTTAGTTTGTGTCTGTATATAGAAGATGTTTAAGAGAGAGAGAGAGAATTTTTACCGAAACAAATATTATCGGTTTAGAATAATTATAGTATAGAAACCAAGTCAGCGCGGCCATTTTGTCGCACCTTCATTGGAACCAGGCTCCAAACATCGTTCCGCTCCATAGTATTCGCGTACCTACTCACGAAAAAAAAATTATGACGTTTTGTGCTGTTAATTTTGTCACAAAACTTTCGAAAAGCAAAAAACATGTAATAACATGACTTTTCACAGATTAGCTTTCAATAAGTATTTCATAGTATGGCCGGCTCCACACGTTGGCGCCAACTGGGTTCAACTGGGTTAGTGCTTCATTTTAGACCGAGCGCTTATATGACTACTGTCATTCTATACTATAATTATTCTAAGATTATTGGTAACAAATACAAGTAACGTAATAAAAGACATTACTGTTTTGTTATTACCGATTGGCGCAATGGCTAATACACCGGATCACAGATCCAAGGGTCCTGGGTCAATTCCCAATGAGACTGAAATTCGAATGATGAGTTTAAATATCCGTTCTCGGACTGGTTGTGTGTGAGTGTGTAGCATTATTAATTTTCTGAGAAAAGCAAATTCTTTATTAATGCTTTCAGTATTTTTTTCAATCTAAAGTAAAGAATGAAACAACGAAAAAAATCGAAAAATAAATAAATAAAAAGAGTGGAAATATATTATAAGGAAGACGTTCTATTTGGAACAACAATTATTTGTATGTACCTGCAACTTGCCAAATCCCTTTACAAACTTTGTCGAACACGTCATATTCGAGTTTCCTTTGATTGCCGCAGAAAGAAAAACAAAACACGCACGAGTTGACATTAAAAACAAATCTGGATCACGTTTGGTATCCAATTTACGGCAAAATTCGAAGGGAAAATAGCTGCAGGGTTCAAAATCTATTTCGATACGATCTAAGTGTTAAGGGTTTTGGGAAACCGATAATATTCTTTGCATTGTGCAATTCTGGCGTAACGTGTTTACTCAAACTACTCATTTAAATAAGTTAAATAACTGTACATTTATATTTTAAAAAGCCCCGACTGAGAAAATTCTTTTGATGAGCTTATGATCTTCAAACACACGAACAGATCATCATAATACTGTTCAAACTGCTGGACCATATTCTACCAAACATAGCTTAAAACTGCCGCAATTAAACTGGCATTCCATTAAAAAACCAGATCGAAAACGGTCAACCCGTTTGAGAGCTACGGCGCCACGAGACACGGACAAACTCTTTTTGCGTCGGGAGTTAAAAATAATCAATGAAATACGTTGTAACTTAGAACACTTCAATATGACTGTACCATTAAATAAGTGAGTTGCGATCTAAGGCGGTGTCCTACGTGAATCAGAAGAGGTAACAATCGAAAGAAATAAAATACATATCTAATTATACGTACTTAATTACTATTGACTACGTTTCGATGATGTAAATAGGAAACTACAGCGTAATAAGTTCCTACAAGTAACATACCTAATTATATATGAAATGAAAACTTATGTCTTCATCGACTGTACATAGACTTGACCAAAAGCGTATTTGGCAAATATCATAACTGGACAAAAAGACGATTTGACGAACTACCGACTTGACCAATTTCAGATTTGACGAATTGCCGATTTGACGAATATCAGATTTGACCAAACGCGTACAACCCGTATATGTAATAGAAGAACTATGATTGTTTCGCAGCGGGAGAAACGAAAAATCCATACTATTTGCATGATATGAAAACTGGTGGGTGTGCACACAAAAGCTAGCTTCCCTACGACATCTATACACAATAAACGGGGGTTGTGTCAAATTGCAAGACTCTTAGAGCTGGAGTGGATGAACGGAACATAGTGTTAGGCGGAAGCGACAGCGATATTCAAGTTAATGTAATATAATATGTACTAGCGACTAATACAATAACTAAGTTTTTACAAAAAAACACAATCATTGAGATTGTTGCGATTGGGTTTTAAAATCGTTTATAAATCGACGCTTAAAGACAATTCAAAAAAATTGGTTGCCTGTAAAGTCGGTATACGGGCGAAAGTTTTACGTGACAACGACTTTGAGTGGTAAAATAATTTTAATGTGAATATTCATTCGTATAGTAGGAAGAAGGATGAAATAATAGTAACAATTTAAAACATTTATTTATACAAAGAATTATATTTAAAACATTAATTTATACAAAGAATCTCATTTGAAGGGACGCGTGCCTTTCACTTTTTATGTCTGTCTCTCTCGCTCTTAGGCGGGCTAACCATGCCCGAGTGGAAGGGACGCGTGCCTCTCACTCGCTCTCATTGTGAGCGCATAACGTGAGCGGAGCGTAACGCAGTTTCTTGAAGTGTCACCCGGCAAACCAATTTATAAGACGTTGTCACGTCAAAACTACTCGTCACGTGTCGCTCATTGTAGGTAGGTATATCGACTTACGCGACGAGCACCAACTTCACTACATAGTATAAAACAAAGTCGCTTTCTCTGTTCCTTTGTGTCCTTAAATCTTTAAAACTACGCAACGAATTTTGATGCGTTTTTTAATAGATAGAGTGATTCAAGAGGAAGGTTTATATGTATAATAACATCCGTTAAATAGTTATTGCACCCGTGCGAAGCCGGGGCGGGTGGCTAGTTTGAATCTAAAAAGAAACGTAAAAATCAGAACACACACAAAAAACATGTATTAAAATAACATGCATTATAATAATACATGTTTTTTGCCCGAATGCGGGTCGAAGCCAGTAGTTTCATATACTCGTAAGTTCAATTCAAACCTAAATGGGTCGGAAATCGTTTACAAAAATATTTCTTCTGCCTAGAGCTATGATAGAATGCCCATGTAAGACTCTCAGATTTCCACTTTACGGGTCAACCCATCTGAGGGTCATTGCCTCAGGCCAGTTATGAGTATTAACCCTCAATGCTCCGCTCAACCCATCATTGGTTATTGCGTACAAGAATGTTTTATTATCTAAATGTTTTGTTATCATTAAATGGCAGTCATCAAGCCACGTCAAATGCTTTAAAATTTGCTACCCTTGATTTGGTCACTACCCCACCACCAATCTGCACTACAGCAGAATGATGGAGTATTCTGTAAACCTCCCCAGATTTCTACCACCATAAGAGCAATTGTGTTCCGGATAGGAAGGTGTGGAGCCGGTTCACTTTTTTAGAGGCGACCATCTCAGTCCTCATGGGTAGCAACGCATCTGTGACCAAATTGGAACAAGACTCACACTAATCATTACTAACTGGACAATACTAATATTAACTAACAGGACTAACTATCACTAACAGTCCCTGTCCTCACACTTATTAACAAACTAACAAACTAACATTCTAACACCATCTACTAATTGGACTAACCACCCTAGTCCCTAAATTGGGTCTTGTTCTAAGTCGGTCACAATTGCCATGGGCGGCAGCGGAAGGGTGGTGCTGCATGCTCGTTTGCTACCTTCATTCAATAAAAAAAAAACTGTTTCCTGATAGAAAGGTGTGGAACCGGTTAGTTTGTACTAGAGCGACCATCTCAGTCCTCAGGGGTAACAACGCATCTGTGACAGTATGAGAACGAATCTCATACTTAATTACTAACTGGACTAACATCAACTAACTGTTAGGTAACTGGATTTGCCATCCTAGTCCCTAAATTGAGTCTTATTCTAGGTCAGTCGTAGTTGTCATGGGCGACAGAAGAAGGATGGTGCTACATACTCTTTTCCTACTCTAATTCAATAAAAAAGGAAAAATGAGTTGAAGCAAAATTAGGCATTTACTGATATTAAACGACGACCCTGTAGCCTAGTTGGTAGCGACCCTGCCTACGACGCGAGGGGTCCCGGGTTCGATTCCCGGCCCGGGCAGATATTTATGTGGCAGATAAATATTTGTACTCGGGTTATGGGTGTAATTGTAATGTGTTATATGTGTAGTCCATGCCACCCGCGACACAGGTACCTAGTAACCTACTGCGGGGGTATGAGTGTGTTAGCGTTTATTATTATTATTATTATTATTGTTATTAATATTTAAAAAAACACAACTTTTGCTGCTTCCAGTATCTCGTCATTTGCATCACAGATCAGACCACAATTAGCGCGTCAGGAAAACTAACATTGCATAATGCACTGTGCACAAACCCTTACTCTGAAGACCCGGCTGATTCAATTTAGCAAATTGTCGGAGGCTACATTCAAGCGCTGCCATTCTAGGCTGACTTAGCCTCTAAAGATACTTGAATTTTAACAGATAAGGAATGGAAGATAAGCTTCCGTTGACAAAGCCACATCCAGATCAGGTGGCTTTTACCACTTCAAATTATCCAACTGCGATGCGATTAGTAAGCACTGTTCTCACGTTATTTCCCATCAAATGTCCAATTCTCAATCTTTTGATTAAGACTAACAAGGCTGCACCGCTTATGTTAGCCGTCTTATGTAAGTTATCTTTTGTCATTTCAATTATAAATAAATAATCGCTCCGCTCCGCAACGCTCCGCCTCAGTGGAACCGCACCCTAAGGGTCCGGGTTCGAATCCTGATCGATCCTGGTCGAATCTGACGTTTCAGAGTTATGTGCGTTTTAAACATTTAAATGAAAAAAGATATTAACAATTACTTGAAAATTTAATTTATTCTTTTCCATTGTAACTGGTACGGGTCAAGAAACCGAGTATGAAATTAAATTCTCAAAATGAAAAAAGTCTTCAAAGACTGAAGGGCTGTTAACGTCGATTGCTCTTATTAAATTACTTCAGCCGTGTTAACTAAATTGCTATTTAGAAATTTCTAGAAACTCATTAGTCTGGTGCAAGTATTTTACAAGTACTAACAAGCATCAAATACGAAAAAATTAGAGCACTCGCGTGACGGCAGGCAGATGTGATACCTCTGTTTTTACTCGACTTCAATAAAGGGGAAGTTATCATAACGACTGTTTTTACGTGTGTTACCTCAATTTTAATGTTATTGTACTCACTCAAACTTAAAATCGTTATTTTCACGTAGGTATTTACAAATACGCTTGTGAATATCATTTTTTGATTCCACCGCCATTTTTGCAAAGGCTAAAATATTCCTTTGTAATGGAGGAGAAAAAAATGGCGAAAAAAATTGGTGATATTTATAATGTGACACAACATAGTTGTACAAACCTTTCAACGTTATGGTTCAACCATATTTCGAATGAACGTGACGTCATTGGATGGGAACCTATCAATATCCTGTTTTTATTTTATTGTTCCTTTCAAAAAAAACTTTATTGTAAACAAATAATTTGAACAAGTATTGCCAAAATATTGTGTAGCTGTCATTGTTTACCTACCAAACAAATGAAGTCACACATCCTAAAGTGACATATTGGAACGTCTACGCGACATTTTGAATTATCTGTCGGTACATAAATGATATTTTTAGGGTTACTTAAACTTATAGCCAATAAGGTTCATTTTAAATACTTTTTGATAAATTCCGATCCCCTATTATATACACACATCAAAAGTGTCTAGGGATCAAGCATTTTTATGCGGATTTCTTGAGATTTTCATTTCGTTTCGTGTGCTTTTCTGATGAGTCTCGTTTTGGTATGAGACCGGAAACAAGACGTATACGACACTGGAGAACCCCTGGACGCCAACAGCGATTAAAATCCTGCCAGGAAGTCCATCCTTATAGTGGTGGAACCATCATGGTATGGGCGGGTATTTGGATCGGCGGAAGAACTGAGTTGATTTGGATCAGAGGCAACCTCAACGCTCAAATTTATGCTGAGACGATTGTATCAGACGTCATCGTTCCTCTACAAGTGCAAATCGGTCCCTTATTTCAGTTAATGCATGATAATGCACGACCGCACACCGCAAGAATTGTAAGACAGACTCTCGCCGCAGCTAACATCAATGTCCTGCCCTGGCCTGCTCAGTCGCCAGACTTGAACCCGATTGAGCATGCATGGGATATGCTACAGAGAAGAGCTCTGCAGAATATGGAGGGTATCCAGTGGCAAGAAGACCTTTTTTTGTTGTTGCAACGAACATGGGCGGCCATTCCACAGCGTGATTTGGATGAACTCATTTTGAGTATGCCAAACCGATGTTCTTGTGTTGTTAGTGTTCGCGGTAGAAACATGGATTATTAATTGTTTAAGTTACCCAATAAAATTTTAAAGAAAACTGTTATTTCAGTCTTTTTTTCGAACTTTAATGTTAGTGGTTCAAATGTCAAAAATCCCTTTATTAGGAAAATGGCAAATTTCTTTATTAATGCAAAGGTGACTTGGTTTATCGTTACTGTGACAAACGAAAACACTTTATTTGATGAATCCTTAAAGAAAATTTTAATTAATATCAATCAGGAGAAAAGTTATTGCAAAAATATATGTTGATCCCTAGACACTTTTGATGTGTGTATTTATTACGCTTTGATAATAATTATATATTATACCTACTCGTATGTCTAAATAACTTCCCTCCAGGTTGAAGTATAAGAATGAAAGAATGCAATACAAAGAAAAAGATTTCTTATAAAACCTACAGAGATAACGCTCTTTATCTTAAGTACTGGAGTATAACGATTACAGCAATCTAGCGAGAATGGCCCATTAGGGTCATTCCTTCTAACTGAACGGCATAAAAAAACTTGAAGACGTTCAATCTACATATTGTTTAACTGCGAAGAAAGTTAAAGACGAGACATAAGTACATAATGATGGGAAATAAAGTACTCGGATACGTCTTGTGAAATATGTTATTAAATTCTAAAATTCAAGCTCAAACTCATTTTTTTCCACGTAGGTATTTATAAAAACACTTTCGAAAGTCTTTTTTTCATCTTTCACCGTTTCGGTAAGGTGTTTTTGAATACTGAATTTAAAAATTTTACATTTATTTCATTAGGTGAGAAGAAATGATGAAAGTAACTTATTTGTACATGCTTTGCAAAAAATACTAAAAATACTTATTGCAAGCTTTAAAAACACTATCTTGAGTGGAACCGGTTTGTGGAAATGTGTTTTCCAGTAAAAAACTTAGTCCCGGTTAGCGGCCCGTAGGTGGCTATGACATAGCATGAGTTTAGATTTGACTGAATAATGATTTCCTTTGCTTCTGGCCGACCAGCGTCGTCTGACGACTCAAGAAATTAACCCCTAGCCCAAGGAGACTAGAGGCAAGAAGAACAGTCTCTGTGTAAAAAGTGTCATAAATATACGCCAGAGTAGCTAGAGGGAATTTTTTTACAAAATTATTTAACCGATACCGTGACTAGTTGAGGTTTTATAACCAGTTTTTTATAACAACTTTAAAAACATATGAAAACTTCAGGTAACTCTTGAGTTAAACCATGATAAATTCTTAAATAAACTGTAATTTAAAAAATAATACAGCTACGTCGGAGAAGCCTTTTCAATTCCAAGAATTTGCTTCAATGGTACGTTTTAAATAATACTCTATTGTCTTGGACTCCGACGAAAATTTTCGGAGGAGCATGTTAGAGAAATTCAAATCGCGTTTTCGGTAGCTATTATGCGAACTTCCCGAGCAATGCTTTATACCATAATTCAGTTAGAGAAGCAGTGACCGCATAATGTGATAGCGCATTACGAGTTTTAGCTCAGCAGTCAAGTTTGAGATGTCTTTCGAAATAAAATGATACTCTTTGAAAACCGCATATTTGGGTGGTAAAGTAGGTAACTTAGTTTTCTCATTCATCGAGACTTTTACTGCATGTATGTGTGCATAAACTTAAGTAATGTATGACGATTTGAGAGCTTTGTAGGATTTGGTATGTTACAGAAATGAAAAATAATAGTGGATCTACAATGTGTTTGGTGAATAATTAAGTCATTTTCATTTAACTATGAACCATTGTTCAGAACGTGGATCTGCTTCTTTATTATTTCTTGAGTCAGACGCGAAACAGCTTGTCGTGTTACTGTTAGAAGATTGAGATCCAGAAGTTTCTTTCTTTTTTTCCTATTTCCATGGCTGACGATAAATCGGTTATGCCTTTAGTATTACTGACGTTTCTTCGTCATTCGGCTACTACATAAAAAGTTAAGAAATTGCTTAGAGACCAACATTTTAAATTATAAATCAAAACCAACATTATAAATCAAAACTAGGGTCACTTCGAGTACAACAATACATCGATATACTATAAAGCAACTTTATATTATTTACACGATCAAAGCAAATAATATTTCAAGGCGAAATTTCCATACGACTAATGTAAGTGATACATATAATAGGTATAGGGACCAAGGATCGTTCCTTGTGAGACCCTTTTAGCTGAGAGCAATAAATCAGTCCCTAATGGAGTGTGGGACCCCTTCCTTGGGACTGTACGCATAATATTTCTGATTTTCAGGCTGACCGTAGGATGGATCTTAAACCAAATGGGCAGAATATTGAGTGGAATGAATGTTGACATGTCGTAAGGCTTATGGAAAATGATTGGAATGATTTGTACAGGCTTTAGTTAGAGTATAACAATATTTGATTTCATCCTGTTGTTACTAAATACTATCTTTATATTGCACAAGTTTTTGCTCGTGGCTCCGGCCATGAGGAACTTAGATATAGATAAAATTTTTACCAACTTTAAAAACGATTCTTACGTTTCTATGTTCTAGTTTTCTACCAGGTCTTAAATTATCTTCATAACAAACAACTAATTCTTTTTAGCAAACTAAGCGTAAAAAAGTAATAAACAGACAGACAGAGTTATTAATTTTATTAAAAATTATGATGCGTAGTTAGTATGGCCTGGACACAAAAAAGATGTTCGAGAAATATTATAACGTATGGAGTTATTAACTGTTCCCAAATGATTCATTTCCATTAAATACAAATAATCGTGACCTACTCAACTGGAATGCTTAAGCTGAGTTAGAAAATTCTATTACCACTCAAAAGACGGTTAAAATAAAGTGACGTACCTTCTTAATACGAAAAGTTTACCACTTTGCCGAAACAAAGAACTGTCTTTACCAGAATCGGTAAACGGATATCATCATTTTGAATTTAGGGAGCGTTACAAATACGAGTATATACCTCTCTCACAATATTTATTAATTCTCATAAAGGAAAATTTCTTTTGGGTACGTAACTTGGGAGACTTGCATTCTAAGTCTATTTTTTCTTTTTTTCTTGTTTCTAACTAGCTGACCCAGCAGACGTCGTCTTGCAACATATATTATTAAGTAGACGCCCTCGCATCGCTTTGGGAAACTTGTTGCTCCATTGATCAAAACGTGATGTTATTACAGCCTATCGCCTTTCTCAATAAATGGACTATTCAACACAAAAATACTTTTTCAATTTGAACCTGAGATTAGAGATTAGATGAATTTGTTCCTGAGATTCAAACAAGCAAATTCTTGCGCTTTACATTAATACCAGCGTACCGGGTAGACGTCGTCCTACAACATAGATTATTAAGTAGACGCCTTCGCTTCGCTTTGAGAAACTTGTTGCTTCTCTCCTTTTGGTCGTAGCGTGATGTTATATAGTCTACTAGAGAACCGCCCGCGCTTCGCTTCGGGACCCGTAGGTCCCCGTTCGGGACCCGTGGCTGTTCCACGTAGGTCCCGCTCCCGTAGGAATCTCGGCTAAACAGTAGCCTATTATAAATGATATACTGGAACATCAGATATAACATTTGCCTATGACGTAATTAAATTACATGTAGTATTTGATAGCGTCATTCAAAACTTGCAAATGAATTTTACTAACGCCATCTATTAACAACATCCGGTACTAAATATCTAGCAACTAACAAAACATCGATCTTCCCATGGGAATGAGATGTTTTTCCGCAGTAAAAAGTAGCCTACGTCACTCTCCACCCTCCTAACTATCCCCACACACATAAACCATACCATATAATAGCCATGTTGCGACGTGAAAGAGTCACAAACAAACAAACAAACAAACACACTTTCACATTTATAATATTAGTATGGATAGCCATCCTCAATAAATGGACTATTCAAAACAAAAAGAATTTTCAAATCGGACCAGCCGTTCAAACGAACAAACAAATAAACAAACTCTTCCGCTTTATAGTATTAGTATAAATTAGTACTTATAGACATTGTGGCAAGGGCTTTGCAGAAATCCACAAAACACAGTGACTCTACATTTAAGGCTCAACGACAGCCATGTAAGTACTAAGTATTCAATAACATAATGCGACAAATGGAATGAATTACTTTTCCCTTTCCTTCACCATTATCAACAAAACAAATGTTCTCTATTCATGTTAACCTGGTACTCTTAAATGTTAGGTCTTACCCAACCATTATGTGAACCCCGGTCGTGTAATTTTGTTTAGTCAGCCTCTGTATGCCTTTGTCTTGAATGAATTTTATAAGACACTGTTGTCATCGTAAGCGATATTGGTGTGGTGGTGCCACTAAAGCGAGCGTTTTGTGTGTAAATTATATAAATAGGATACTCATATACCCACGCTAAAGTTCCCTATATCATAGACTCATGGATAACACAGAAGAAAATATATTCAAACTAAAAACAGAAGTTTTAACTCGTGATAATATATAAATTTCCACCTCGCTTGGAATAGCACCTTGGATGACTTCGAATTTTTAGAAGGCAGCCCAATGTGTGTGATCTTGTCTTTGTGCTTTACCATAACACCCACAACACAGGGATTCCTATTTTGGTGCCATGGGTGCGTAGGCATATTATTTTTGTTTTCAAGAAAGACGAAAATAGTATTAAGTAAATACGATAAACGTATTTACGTAAAATATGTTAATACTTTTTGTGTTACGTTCAGACGATATTTGTAATGGGGGCACCATTAACAGCAAATATATGTCGGAGAAGTAAAATAAATAATGGACTTGTTTATGTTTACGTACTGGTAACGCCATCTGTTATCGATTCAGCCTATTCATTGAGTCAGTAGTTCTAGTCAAATTTGTCTTAGAGATGTCGCGTGTCACTGTAATGTTTGGCAGATATGTCAAAATGACAAGGGGGCATTGGATGCAGTGGCATGAGATGACACACTAGACAATCGAGACTTGACCGCGCCAGTTGTGCGCACTGATTCCAATCTGTGTTTTAAGACGTAGAACATGGCGGACGCCAGATATCCACAATAGAAATATTAGAAATCCTTTAATCTCTGAAAGCAGCGGTGGGATCGGCACAGCATTTACCCAACGTGCTTACCCAACCTCCTGTGGCAACGGAAAGTGAATATTTTTATGGTGATAATTATAATGAGGCGTAAACGGCAAGTGAGTTGCCATGATGCTATGTAAGATGGAATCTGGCGTAGAATTTGGTATAACTTAAGGATTGTGCAGAAAAATGGCAAGTACCTATCGGTATGGAGGATTTTCGCGAGTATTGGGTATGACATATTTTTAATTTCATTACATTTGGTAACAGACTTTAATTTTGCCCAAGGGCCAAGTACCATTTGAAATATTGTGATATAAGAAGTGATGAATCTTAGTTCAGCTGGTCGGGTCTTGAAGAGACCGTGGAAGAGTCCGTCCGTAAGGTTTGTTGGTGTAATATTCCTGGTTTGGGCTAATTTCGGGATATTAACAAAGAGGCATATTAATCTTCCAATAATTTATTATTAGAATGACAACGTCACTTCTTACAACATACTTGCTCATCGAATGGCCGTTCTTGTAAGCGGCCATACCTCATACATCACACTGTTAATTAAATGGAAATGTTTTCGATTTAAAATTAAAAATCTACGTTTACAAAATTGTTAAAGATAATGGAGGTAGTTTACTATAAGGTCGTACCTAAAAAGAAAATAAAATAATTCGATGTGAGGTATTTGGTTATGCATTCAATGTTGATACATTTTTAAATTGATAACGAGATAATATGACGTATAGTGCAGTGACCTTTTCGATAAGTGTTTTATTTTGTCGCATGTTAAATTTTTAAAATTATTTCTTGAATACTTTTTATTTGTATGCAGTAACTGACACCACTGATATTGAAAGTAAAGGTCAGGTAGCGGTGAATAACGAAGGTATTCTTTTAATTGTCTTGGTGTTTGGTGATTTGGTACTCCGCTTATAGCTAAAAGGATTAATTAAAAAAGAAAGACACACACAAAGGGGGTTGCTTTATTTGTGCTCAACTTGGCGAAGTATTCCATTTGTCTAGTACCTACAACAATAATTGGCTTACGCTTTTAAAAAGTGAACGGTTTGGTTTTTCATTGGCGACGTCGATCGAATGAGGGTCGCCGTTTTTGTGCTCACCGGTTGGCGCCGCCGTCGAGGTGAGGTCTTGCTGTCGAAGCCCGCCCATACATAAACAGTGACAAATGACATTCAGACAAGCGAAAAGTGAGCACCTCACTTTTCACTGGCGCCTCTAGCGGAAAATTCACACGTGGTTACCCTCATTGGTTACTCATTAGTTCACGTTGCTTTAAAAGTGAAACACAATACAATTTTCATGGGTTTTATTTATTATGAATGTGACAGGGTGTTTTCGAGTGGTCTCACTATAATGACGTCTTGCGGTTTGATTGAACTTGCTTATAATTCTGGTAACGAGTATTCAGTATGAGTTAGATGTTGTTCAGTAAAGAATAATCACTCTAATGTTGTTGCACATTTGCCAACTTATGTCAAGATAGGTCATCAAATTTTTAATGACTATTAATATTACAGCGATTTAATTTACAAACAAAGTTCTTGGCTTAAATTCTAATCTGAAATGTCACTATTGACAGGATGGATATAAATGAAGAAATATGCTGCAATTATTGAACTGGAACGTAATAATGAAGTAAAGCACATTTTATTGTTTTGTATAGTATTCTAAATGCCCGCGTGGTTCATTGTTAATTTTGAATATTGTCTAAGCGTTATCTAATGATCCAAAGCATTGTTATTGGAGTTATTACGGACGAATTGGTTGGGTTCTTGCCCGCTTTAGTCGCTATATTTTCGAAGTGAATGAAGTCGACGTAGGTGTTTACGTCGGAGTTGAGCTGCGTTTGGGAAGCGATTCTGGGTTTTAAGGAGCTGGAGACCAGGACCTTGTCTGGTACCTGTCTGGAACCAAGGGTGACATCGCCTTGTTTTGGTAACATGAAACAGGGTGAGGATTCATGGCGTGCAATATTAGATTTTCAAAACCGTAATATGGCTCAATTAGTCGAGATTATTAGTACGCCTAATATCCCTGCGCCTGTAATACGATTGCCCGAATTTATTACTTTCTATTCTTGAATTTGCATAATTCTAACGTGATATACACCAAATAAATTTTAAGTTTGATTGACGGTTACCACTTAGAGATAAGTACTTTTCATATTGTAAACCGGATGAGTTTTTAGTTGCAATTATTATGATTTGCCGTGAGATTTTAAGTCTAGGATTTAGTGTTCTTATAACCGAAAGTAGTTTCAGTATTTAGAAAATTAAAATAACTGAGACAGTGGACTTTATTCAGTACTACTGATATTCCATCTGAATTCGAACCACAATTAATAGAACTCCTTGAGCAATATTATTGTCATGCCTTTGTGAAGGGAATTACCATAATTTGTACCCGAGTTAATAATAGGTGAACTTAAGGATAGGTACGTCTTGTCGATCCACATGAGACTGTCCATCAGCGACCGTACAGACTTATCCCAGACGAAAGGCAATTAGTGTATTCTAAAATGAATGAACTGCTTGATGCCCAAATAATTAGACCTAGTTATTCCCCATTTGCTAGTCCTATTTTGTTAGTCAAGAAACGTAATAGTTCCGATAAGATATGTGTGGAATACCATGAACTTAATAGCAATACACAAACATGAGTCAATAATGCATTTAGGTTGAGAAAAGACACTGGAAAGATTTATGAACACTATTCGTTTGATGGAATGTCTGCGGGACAACACATAAACTGAATTAGAGTTTTAAAAGTTTGTTATAATAACACATGGTAGGATTGCAACTAAAATACTTCATTAAGTTATTACTCGAGTCTTCATTAGGTAAAGGACCCATTGTTGGAACATAAAAGAAATATTGTGTTACTAAACAAAAGTAGTGAATATGCATTCAATTTAATAATGAGATAATCTGTTTACCATTATTTTGTTAATTATTAAGATTTTTGAATTGTTTAAGTCTGATTATTATTATCTTACTAGCGGCCCGCCCGCGGTTTCACCCGCGTGGATCCCGTTCTCGTGGGAATATATGCATGTATTATACATAAAAACCTTCCTCTTGAATCACTCTACCTATTACAAAAAACCGCATCAAAATCCGTTGCGTAATTTTAAAGATTTAAGCATACAGACAAACAGACAAACAGACAAACAGACAAACAGACAAACAAACAAACAGACGGACAAAAATAGCGACTTTGTTTTATACTATGTAGTGATTATTCAGATCGAAGTATTAAGATTAGAAAGTTACTATTTGTTTTCATGATTTTGAAACAATAAGTTACTAGGTATTTAACATTTAAGGTACCTATCTATGGTATTGTCAGATCGGTTTTTGCTCTCATGCTTTGCAGATGTAAGTTATTTTTGGACTAATTGATAATGACGCACTAAATGAAATTTGATACAAACTTCATGTAAAAAGTTGTAAGTAAAAATTTACGCGGTACCAAATTCACTTTTGATAAATGGCTTAAATTACTGATTTGCTTTTATGCACTGAATAATTAATGTCAGTTGACGGTATAGACAGCATTATATCTAGTTATATAGTGATTAACTAATAAAACTTCATAATTTTATTGAGAGATTTATTAAATTTCAGTGAACTTGTTTTGAGTAGTGATAACTTGTTTGAGAAAAATAACTTTTCTGAGAAATGTAAAATTTGTTTTGGATTAAACTTTGGCGATCAGTTAATTTATTTTGGGTACTAAGCAAAGTAATGATGTTTATGATTTGAAAAGTTATATGATGATGATGTTGAGTTAATGACCTTCAGCCATTTCAGTTCATGGGTAAACTGTGACAATTTGGTGTTGGATTTGGGTTTGGATTACAGCTTTAAAGCGGTGTAAGTGCTGGTTTGGTAGTGGCTCATTGTTTTGGAATACTGGTTGACAGGGTAAGAAACTAGACCGGGTCGGACGGAGACGAGATTTTTGAGAGTGATTTTAGGTAGACCAGGATGGACGAGCAAGCTCTGGTGATAACTGGACATTGAAAGCTCCGCGCTTTGTGCTCCCAACGCTTGAGTATTGAAAGCTCCGCGCTTTGTACTTCTGACGCCTGGACACTGAAAGCTTTTTCGCTTTGTGTAGTGTGTTACTGAAAGCTTAACGCTTTGTAAACCTGTAAACTGAAAGCTTTTACGCTTTGTGTGGTGTTACTGAAAGCTTGACGCTTTGTAAACCTGTAAACTGAAAGCTTTTACGCTTTGTGTGGTGTTACTGAAAGCTTGACGCTTTGTAAACCTGTAAACTGAAAGCTTTTACGCTTTGTGTGGTGTTACTGAAAGCTTGACGCTTTGTAAACCTGTAAACTGAAAGCTTTTACGCTTTGTGTGGTGTTACTGAAAGCTTGACGCTTTGTAAACCTGTAAACTGAAAGCTTTTACGCTTTGTGTGGTGTTACTGAAAGCTTGACGCTTTGTAAACCTGTAAACTGAAAGCTTTAACGCTTTGTGTGGTGTGTTACTGAAAGCTTAACGCTTTGTAAACGTGTAATTGAAAGCTCTATCGCTTTGTGTGTTGTATTGCTGAAAGCTTAGCGCTTTGTAGACGTGTAAATTGAAAGCTTAACGCTTTGTACACATGTAACTGAAAGCTATATCGCTTTGTCCAGTGTATTACTGACTGTTTGGCGTTTTATAAAGTTATAGTGCTCAACGCGAGAGCGCGTTGTTTGTCAGTATGGCCGTGTCGGAGAAGTAAAATAAATAATGGACTTGTTTATGTTTACGTACTGGTAACGCCATCTGTTATCGATTCAGCCTATTCATTGAGTCAGTAGTTCTAGTCAAATTTGTCTTAGAGATGTCGCGTGTCACTGTGATGTTTGGCAGATATGTCAAAATGACAAGGGGGCATTGGATGCAGTGGCATGAGATGACACACTAGACAATCGAGACTTGACCGCGCCAGTTGTGCGCACTGATTCCAATCTGTGTTTTAAGACGTAGAACATGGCGGACGCCAGATATCCACAATAGAAATATTAGAAATCCTTTAATCTCTGAAATATAGGTACTTACATACCTACACAGATTGGTTAAGCATAAATGTACGGATGGGTTATTTATTATATGTGCTCGGAACTTGTAGTTTCTAGTTACTCGCTCATGGTGAGATATTGCTTTACACAGGTAGAATGTTTGAGTTGCGAGTTTGCGGTTTGCGTAAATTTAATTTATTTTACTCCTGCTAATGTACAAAATGACATTGGAAACGTTGTTTAAGGAGTTTTGAACGAGATATTTTGGTACCTACATACAGAAGTTTTAAGTGTGTTAATTTATGAAAAAAATCGTAAATTAACACTTGAAACAAACAAACTCACTGTAATATGAAGATATTATTGTGTCAATTTTAATAAACTCGGCTAAACTGTTTTTTGAGTGGCATCATGTTTCTCAAATTGAAGCACTCTTGTTTCAAGTAAATTACTAGTAAATTCTAAGATTCTAGAAAATCTACTAATAATAAAACTGTTAGATACTGATCGTATCTTTGTACATTCTAATTTCAGAAATGACTAAGCGGATTTTTATACGACTTTTACTGAGAGATAGAGGAGGTGGTGGAGCAACATATAGGCTATATTTTATTTCGGAGTTCCCGCGAATCGGGATTCACGCGAGAATGGAATTACCTCTATTCACGAACAAAGTCGCGGGTACAACTAGTTTTAAATAAAAATAAACATCCCTTATAGTGATAATCGCTAAATTACAATTTATAATAAGAATGCTGACTTTCATTTAAATCTAAATAGTAGGTTTCAAATTGTTTGAATTGCTGAGTAACAAGGCCGATTTAATCATTTGCAAGCAAACAAAAAACAACGTTTAAGTTGAAAGTTAAAACCGCGGGCGCAAATTCCTTTGTTATGGATGTTTTAAGGAGTTTGAAGTTATTCATGCTTGCGTTCCAAGTTTAAACTCAGATCAAACACAGAAAACAACAACGAAGATTCAATATTTGAAGGCAACATTTAAAGACCAAGATATTTTACGTCCACTGTAGCTAAAAGAAGGGTGCCAAAGAAAGTGGCACTAATAGTACACTGGCACTTGTGGTACAATAATACTCCTAATTTGAGAAAAGAATCAGATTGTAGCGTTTGACACGAAAAGCTCGTGACCTCATCATCAGTCACTTTACTTTCACGTGTGCTTAACTTATTTATGGCTCGATATAAGCAAACATATTTAATAAGTACACCATCAAAAATATAAATTATTTATTTCGCAATGAACGTGTAACGCATAATATCTTAAATGTATAATAACCCAACTCCCTAAACAAACGTATATTAATTTTATCATACAATTGCACGAAAAGATCACTGCAAATAATCGGAGCCTTTTGTTTGAAACACTTATAAAAATGGAAGAAGAAATATGAATTTACAAGTCAATGTCAAACTTATTCAACTGACAAAAACAGGAACAGTGGCTAAAGAAATAGAAACAGTCTAAAATGAGACAAGGAATGTAAGGAACAAAGGAATAATAACGAAGGCAACAATATGCACTGACCCTAAAATTGTAATACATCACAAAGCTATGTAAAACGCGCTGTGAAAATTATGCAACTTTGCCAGTGATCCGAGTCATTAAAATTAATGACTGCAAAACATTCAGAGGTTCAGCTCCTGTCGCACAAACGAGCGATGGAATCCAATGAATTATGCCGTGGACACACGTTCAAAAACTTATGATCGACGACCCTGTAGCCTAGTTGGTAGCGACCCTGCCTGCGACGCGAGGGGTCCCGGGTTCGATTCCCGGCCGGGGCAGATATTTATGTGGCAGATAAATATTTGTACTCGGGTCATGGGTGTAATTGTGATGTGTTATATATGTAGTCCATGCCACCCGCGACACAGGTACCTGGTAACCTACTGCGGGGGTATGAGTGTGTTAGCGTTTATTTTATTTATTTATTTTTTCATATGAATTGCATTTACCACGAAAAGACATGAGCTGTAGCGGTAACATAAAAATGTGTAGTAAAACAACCTACAGGGGTAGAAAACGTATCTATTAGACGTATGTATGTACGTGAACGTGAAGCATGTTTGCAATATGATTGTGGTGGGAAATTATTAAGTAAAGAAACACAGGATTATTCGCGCGATTGGTTACGTGCGTCCATGAATGCTGTTAGGATCATGTCTCCGAGTTATTTTAAACTTTTATCATAGTGGACACTAAATATTTTAAATGCTTTATGGATAATCACGATTCTCGTCTTGGCCATGATTATATAACTGGATCGGAATATCGATAAAACATTCACAAATTATTGTTTTAGTGTGTATAAAATATATGTTGCTTGTTTGATTAACGACTAGGTACGTTTGCGTTTACGACTGCGTTTTGTCAAATTTTACAGGGCAGTTATTTGAAATAATTTCTGTAGTATTTTGGACATAACTTTTTCGTTACAACCCCTTTCTAATAGATGTGACTCAATTTTTAATTTTGTAATGAAAGACTAAGTTCTAAAACTCAATAAAAGTTATTTCAAAAGCTGCTCTGTAATATTTTACAAAAGCAGAACCGTCACTCTAAGACTAAGACGATTTAAATATTTTCCTGACAAATTAGATAACTTCTCATGTTGATTTAGTTTTGCGTACTACATAATTAAGAAATAAGACCACGAATTTGGCTATGATCATCTTTTGCCACTAGGTCCCTATCCGAGTTAAGTTACCCAACTTATCTCTGAAATGGCAAAAATTGGAACTAAGGCCGCCATGTTAAAAAATCATTCATAAGTACGTTGTGGTCATTCATCTGTCAGTTACTACCTGTCGATGATTGGTCCAATGCGTCCGACAGCGCCTCTCTTCATTTCAATGTTAAGTTGGGTTTACTCAAAGATATGTATTAAATATCTAGATGGAACATCGAATCCGCGAAAACGTTTCAAAAAGTTGTGGCCAACTGTTGGCCACAACTTTTATATCATTACGCACAGATTACGCACACATAGACAATAAATGAACGCGAAAAACATCGCCTACACGCACACATGCTTGATAATGTTGCCTTGTTTTTTTTTTGTTTTCATTGTAGGGCGACGCTCAATCTATGTAGATATTTAAAACATCATTGGGTTTACTATATAAAACGTATCGCGTTCACAGATGTATAATGACAAACATTTAAAGAGACAAACATTTAACATCTCTCGAGCACTTTATTCAATATGCCGTCATAATCTCCATTTTCTATGTATCTTCCTCTTATTGTGATCAGCAATCCCGACTTTTTTCCCAGAATAATTTACGAATAATGTTTGAACTTCAATCAGTTTATAATTTGTATCTGAAGGTGGAGAGATGCTTGAGCAATGAATGCTGTCAAAGTAAAAATATTATGTCTTTTGTGTCTTTTATAATTATACTATCTCTTATATGATAATATAACCTTATCATCGTCTTACGATATTCTCTTTATCAAAACAAGAGGCAATTAATTCTAAATATGCACATAATTTTGGAGAATTAGATGTCTCTCACCCTCGCTTTGCTTCAGGATGCTTATTTATTTTTTATTTCAATTATGGGTAGATGAGACTCTTTAAATTTCCCTTATTATTTGCTTACCGGTTCATATCTTATATCTTATACTAATATAAAATAAAGCTGAAGAGTCTGTTTGTTTGAACGGGCTATTCTCAGGAACTACTAAATCGATTTCAAAAATTCTTTTTGTGTTTAATAATCGATTTATTAACAAAGGCATTAGGATATATGACATCACGCTACAACTAATAGGAGCGGAGCAACAAGTTTCCCGAAGCGAAAGGAGGGTGTCTACTATTATTTAAATTTAATAATGGCATAACATAAACAGTGTGATGCGGGAGAGAAGCATTCATTATCAACTAGACAAAAAATAAACGAGCATGATTCGCGCAGACTGACTCATTAGTGAAATACATGTTACTATTAGTGAAACTAACTAGTTTCAAACTAGTTTTACATGTTTGAACGCTGAGTTTAAGTTTAATGCTTGCGTACGTTGTGGAGTATAAAATTTTAATTGGATGAATTTATTTTCGCATTTTTTTTCGTACGTTTGTCCTTGACGTAATAAGTTAGTATTGAAATGTGAGTATTTTAGGTTTCATTATTATAATTGCGTTATTATTTTTTCTAATTCTTACGTTCTATGAACTGTAGCAAAATTGCTGTAAATCGATCCGACAATGTTTATTACACGCATCATGAACGCCGCCGCGAAATTGGCGAATTGGCAATTGTGCTATACAGAATGGCTTTATTAAAATTTATATGAATTATTCATTTAAACACCGATGTGACCACACGAGCACACTGGCCTGTCAACGTGGAATATTTCATATAAAATATACGTAAAATTAAATGAAATAGTGCCGCCATATTTCAAGTGCTAAGTTTGGCAAAAGGTAATATAGCCATGCTCCAAAATACTTTTGCAGCATTACGTATATTTTGGCTTTCAAATGTACTTATTATGCAATTCAGCACGAAAGTCCGAAGTAACCGTTATTTTAGCCTCTTATTCTAATCGACTTATATACGTGACTTAATGCTAAATATTTTATATTAACTAAATATTTTATATTAATATACTACTTCCATAATACCTACTAATTTGTTTATTTGTAATTACATAAAGAGCTACAAACTATTTTTTCGTAATATTTTAAAGTGAAACTGTTTCAAAAACCACCTGAAATTCCAATTATTTATGGCTGATATCATACATTAAGCACATAGACACATGATAGAGAAGACAGGTGTAAATTCCTTGAAGTGAGTCTGAAATACAGCCTAAGTAGTAACAAGTGTTGTCTGTAACTGTAGGTAGGTAAAAAACTCCTTGGGAGTGTCTTGCCGCTTCTTCTTCCAAGATCACTCACAGTAGGAATTTGTTTAAGCGATGGCGTAGTTTGACTTAAAGCCTTTAAAAAGTTTGAGTAAAATTTATTTCATTTTCTTTTGCATTTTCGATGATACGGGAATACGAGTGAAAGAGAGGGAACCACTCGCTATATTGTCGCAGTGTTATAAAGTTGTTTTTTTATTGAATCCCAGTCCAATATGTAGCTACCAATATTACAGAAGAGAAACAATTTTGAGTATGAGGTAATGAGAAAAATAACTACTTTAGTAATAGTAGTTGTATGTGTCAGATATCCTCAAAAAAACGAGATAAATAATATACCTATATTACAAAAAGTCTCAGGGGTTTCAAACATTTTTTATTCAAATTACCTGCGTACTAAATTAATCGTTTACCTGACGTTTTATCTAATTTCCTCAAAATTACTCGGAACCGATTACAATGAAAACGACCCTCTGATTATGTAATTTTTTGATTAAGTACGAGTCTTTTGAACGATTTTCCTCCGGAGATTAATTTACATGCTATGTGAATTCCGATTTTTTATCGAATGATTTGCTTCAAGTATTCGTATTTTCTGCCATCAAAATGAAATCAGCGGCAGCATTCCAACTTTAAAAGTAATTAAATAACAGCACTTAGGCACATGAATAAGTAAATAGATATAGCTCACTTAACGCAGTTTTAAAGTGAGCGCAATGGTGACGCGAATAGAATAAATTTAAATTTTATCATAGTGGAAGGCAATCAAAATTATAACAAAGCCGGATTATCATACAACTAGCAGTTGTAGGTTATTAATTTCACATTTATCCGTTTAATTACACGAATCGACAGCTAAAGGATCAAAGACTGTAAGGTATTGTGTGGAATGCGACATAATGAACTGCCACCAGTTTCGAAGGGTCGCTCAAAGGAAAATAATAGCTGATACGTCCACATTTTCACGTTAAATACCCGGCCTAGCTCATGACTGTCATGACACTGTCACACTTCGCTTTTCAAAGATTATTCCTTTTCGTAACACAGGCATTCAAGATGTTTGGTGTTATTAAAATGAATATAAACTGGGAAATAACGCTTTTTACCTTAAAAACATTACAGTGTATGTTAGTTTTAAATTGAGATTATCACTATTTTGGTCAACGATAAAAAGCATTATATTTATCTTCACTGACGGAAATATTATGTTTTTTAAATTTTCATTTACAGTTAGATATGCTATTTCCCGGACTAATGCAAAGACTATGTTAGGTACTTATCTAATTATGGTAATTTATTAGGTATTTATCTAATGATTGAATTTTACGCCGATATATCAATTTTATGAAAAAATATGACTTACATTTTATAAAACGCCTAATTAAAACTAATGAGCATTTTGGTTGTGGATGCAGTTTGTAAATGGGTATTTTTTAAGTTAATAAGACATTATATAATCATTTATCTACGCAAATAATTATAATTTACAAAAACGCGTGTTGCTAATAGCGTTTGGGACTAATATAAAAATTAATCGTACACTTCACTTGCTCAATAAATCTTCATTCCCAGAAAAGACGAGCGATTTCTTTAATGTAAGCTCATTTTGAATGTTTCATTACTTAAGAGGCTATGTTCCGAATTAGTCGCTTCCCCCGAGAGTAAGTACAAGTCATTTACATATCGCTCAAAGTCTTAATGACGCTTGACTTTGTACATTATTTACTGTTAATTAAACCCAATACTCTGTGGATTCGGCAAATGTCTAGTACGTGACGCTGGGTGAAGCTGTAGAAATGAATCCCTGATGCCCTGAATCATCTGGATGGGAAGTTAACAACTCTATCTATATCGGAGTAATTTAAGGGTGCGTACAGATTATGTAACATGTTATATAACTTCTGTTTTATAACACGTCCACACTATCTAACATTGTTGTCTAACAATGAAACATGTAACAAGACCGTACACATTAAAATAACATTGTTATATAACAGTGTTATATAACAATTCAATGCGTATCATTTCTTAAAATATAGCATGTAACATTGTTGCACAAACTAATAACATGTTATATAACTTGCTTTTGTAACACATATCGTCCACATTAAAAAACATGTTATTTAACTATGTTTTATAACATGTTTTACTATATAGTCTGTACGCACCATAACAACGCCAACGTAGGTTACCATTCCATGCCTTTAAGTATCTACAAATTTAGTATTGATATGCGGACTCAAACACATTGTTATTGAAAGGCAGATTAAAAACTAGATATACCTAAGCTTATGGATTTTTTTATTCTGGTAAGATGTTTCTGAAGCGCTTGTGACACTGCATAAACGTCACACGGTGCCGTCATCAGTCTTCCACCAGTTTTTAACATCGCTCGCGTAAAAACAAGTTCTGATAATTATTGGAGACAAAAATATCTTGAGAATTTCCATGATTCAGAAGACACGTTAACTCATTAGTACCCGGTTGTTATCGTTAGATAGCAATTATGAGGGTGAGAGAGAGACCATGGGGTGGCGTAAGCCTTGGATGCTAACTCCTTTACCTATCCACACTGGATCAGCATAGAGAACATGATTTATACCTCTTCAGTAATGAGGAGAATCCCGTAAGTAGTGAGCTATTAACGAAATGAAGCCAAGTAAAGCTTTAGGTGTAATTACAAGTAAATTCCCAATTCGCAGTAAATAATTAATTTAACACTAGATGTCGCATTTGAAAATTAATTAGAGTTTATAATGACACTGCAAAAATAAATTAGACACCTAAATTAACTTGAGTCGTATACTGAATTTAAATTGTCACATCCTTCACAAACGAGGATGTCATTAACATCAGAGAAGTTGTTGTGTTACAAAGAGAGCGGAAATCCTACTAATATTATAAATGCAAAAGTTTGTAAGGATGTATGTGAGTGAGTGAGTGAGTGAGTGTGTGTGTGGGTTTGTTACTCTTTCACACAAAAACTATAGAACGGATTTTCATGAAACTTTGCAGTAATATAGCTTAGACATCGGAATAACATAATTTGTTAAAATTTATAGAGATTTTTGGAGGGACTGGTTTCCCGAAGCGAAGCGAGGGCGGATTTACTAGTTGGCTCATACTTCTACACCTATTACAACGATAGCAGTTTCTATTTAACAGAGCAAACAACATTCATTTTCGATTTTTCTGGGTAACAAACCGGAACACCTCAAGTAGATACTAACATTTAAAACTACACGAATTATTATCACTGATTTGATTTCCTTAACATTATCAGTATTATCTTCAACCGAAGTAATTCTTGAAGAGTTATTTAGTAGAGCGTATAGTTCATATTTGTATTCACAAATGCCTTCAATTTAAACTTTCTTAATGTTCAAATGTGTTTCATATGGCTAAATATATACCTAACTTGTGCCTTATGATGCGTAAATAAACTTGTCGCATTCATGTTTAGTTAAGTTGTTCAACAATTTAACATAACAATAAAATTAATAAGAAATAACGGTATCCAAGTTATGATTTATTCAGCTGTACGACCATTAGCT
Source organism: Hesperia comma (assembly GCA_905404135.1). NCBI lineage: Eukaryota > Metazoa > Arthropoda > Insecta > Lepidoptera > Hesperiidae > Hesperia > Hesperia comma. The sequence goes on from FR990031.1 coordinate 1,589,153, forward strand.
AAAAGCTATAAAATTATGGTAACCAGGCAGAGATGGACAAAATAATCATATAGATAGCAATGACATGAAGCCCAAAAATGTTCTCACGAGTGCCTTTCGAAAAAAGGCAGCAAGAGCGTTCTTGGCGGGACCGACGTAAGCGGACGTGCAAGCCATTATTATTATTATCATTAACGGCACGAATGGGGGGGGGGGCGACAAAATATACCACGGCGTGACATAAATGTAAACCTGTGTGTGATTGGTGTTGAAAGGAGGGAGGGGGTATGTAAAATGGTTTTAACGCGCGCGCCCATACAACTAGCGGTTGCCCTACCAGCAGGTGAAACTGTAATATGTAATAATGATAACATCTTGCCGAACTCTGTAATCAGATGTATAATTTTTTAATTGAATTTACAAAAAGGAGGAGGTTCTCAATTCGTCTGTATGTTTTTTTCTTATGTGTGATACCTAAGAACTTTGTACCTACTGGGTGAACCGATTTCGATAATTCTTTTGCCATTCGAAAGGTAGCGACTACCGTCTGGTCCGTGCAAGTTGTCTGAGCGACATCTGGCGAGTGTTTTTCGAGTTATCTATGACTTGATCAACTGCCAATTTGACATTTATCTGGGACTTGACTGACAGCGAGTTTGACGAATAGATCCGAACCGAGGCAAATTGTTTAGAACGGTATGCGTTTGCCTCTGTTACCACAGTGTCTTTGTCGACATAAATCTTTTCAAGTGAGATAATTTTTATGACCTGGACACATTAACATGACGCAAACTGATCCCTGTAATATCTAATTTGTTTATCTATTTTCATTTGTTTTTTACCTGCTACTGTAGGCCGAGGCCGCACCACGGTATTTTCCCGCAGCGTTAACCCCGTAATTGTATTGCTTTCCGTGAGTTAAAAAAATCATGCGGTTAGAAACCTCGGTGGTTTAGCCGTAGCGCGGCCTCTGTCTTAAGATACACATAGCTTAAGTTCATAGCTGACGGTCGAACTGCATTCTATTTCAAATCAAAGTTATGTATAAAGGGAACTCATACGTGGGAACATTCATTTTCTGTAAACGGCACGCTTCAAAAGTTTTGAATCTTGTTACCGTATTCCGCTACAGTTCAAATTCAAACTTTATTCATCTAAGTACATTATGCCTTTGCGAAGTATTTTATTTTATTATACGTTTAGTTGATGGGAGGGATCTTCAGCGAAATTCTGCGCTCGACTCAACTCAGTATGTCAATATAATTTGAATTGTTTAAAGTAAATACAGGGTGTCCCAGGGCGTTGTTTTTGAAAAAGCTAATAAAAATTAGCTTTTTATTTTTTATCTAGAAACATAAGACCTGAATACATACCTAATAAATTTAGAATGGATCCTATCTATATTTAAACCGCCATCCTAAATCGTTTCTTAATATTAATAATGTTAATTATAATTAATAAATGAATTTTAACAATGATAATATGAGTAATCTACGTTCTAAAGAATAAAAATTACATTTAAAAAAAACAACTTCAAATTAATTTTATATAACTCAAAAACGTTTAGTTGATGGGAGGGATCTTCAGCGAAATTCTGCGCTCGACTCAACTCAGTATGTCAATATAATTTGAATTGTTTAAAGTAAATACAGGGTGTCCCAGGGCGTTGTTTTTGAAAAAGCTAATAAAAATTAGCTTTTTATTTTTTATCTAGAATAATATTAATAATGTTAATTATAATTAATAAATGAATTTTAACAATGATAATATGAGTAATCTACGTTCTAAAGAATAAAAATTACATTTAAAAAAAACAACTTCAAATTAATTTTATATAACTCAAAAACGTTTAGTTGATGGGAGGGATCTTCAGCGAAATTCTGCGCTCGACTCAACTCAGTATGTCAATATAATTTGAATTGTTTAAAGTAAATACAGGGTGTCCCAGGGCGTTGTTTTTGAAAAAGCTAATAAAAATTAGCTTTTTATTTTTTATCTAGAATAATATTAATAATGTTAATTATAATTAATAAATGAATTTTAACAATGATAATATGAGTAATCTACGTTCTAAAGAATAAAAATTACATTTAAAAAAAACAACTTCAAATTAATTTTATATAACTCAAAAACGTTTAGTTGATGGGAGGGATCTTCAGCGAAATTCTGCGCTCGACTCAACTCAGTATGTCAATATAATTTGAATTGTTTAAAGTAAATACAGGGTGTCCCAGGGCGTTGTTTTTGAAAAAGCTAATAAAAATTAGCTTTTTATTTTTTATCTAGAAACATAAGACCTGAATACATACCTAATAAATTTAGAATGGATCCTATCTATATTTAAACCGCCATCCTAAATCGTTTCTTAATATTAATAATGTTAATTATAATTAATAAATGAATTTTAACAATGATAATATGAGTAATCTACGTTCTAAAGAATAAAAATTACATTTAAAAAAAACAACTTCAAATTAATTTTATATAACTCAAAAACGTCCTTTAGGGTATGGAACCCGAAAACCTTTGACATATTGCTGTTCTAAAGTACATAGGTTTGATTCCCAGCAAAACAGAAAGAATGATTAGTTTAAAACTTTGTTATCTGTCTAAACATTCTATAGACTCCCGGTAATCCGACAAACGTTTTGTAGGATAGTGTCGAACTTTGTCGATTATAGAGGTACCTACTAATAAGGACCCCCCACAGTCCAACCTTTCTTCAATAAAAGTACTTGATAATCCAACAGATTATTGGATCTAATAATAAGATTTTACGTTATTTTACGTTATAGTAATTATGTACCTACTCCGAAGTATATTCATAACTTGTCTATGGCACATATGTCATAGGGCATTAAATTAATCTATGAGCGTGTAGCGTATATTTTCCACACATTCTTGCATAGATTAAGCAACGAAACGAAGTGAAGACTTAAATTTTTTATTTTACTTTCGTTTCTCCTTTCGCGTGATAAAGGAACAGTATGTTTCTATGGAAATGCAACCGTAAAGCCTATTGTTCAGAATGCTCATTAAAATTTTTAATATCCATTCCGCTTTTGCCAGTACAATAATGTAGATGTATTTTTTCATTCCGAGTCTACATTCTACTTATTTACATATAAGCTCTAATTAATTTTTGTTTCAGAGAAATAATAAAAAGCTGAGATGAGCTGAATTGGGAGCGATCGATTTAATTATACTTTAAACAAAGAAACACGGTTCTTTGTTGTGTTTGTATTAATAATGATGAATAGTTTGCAGTAAATATAAATAAAGTTTGAAATGGTGTATTTCAATCTCATATTACCACTAACTTAAAATCATGGACTTAAAATCATGTGGAGCCGGTTACACTTTTTTAGAGGCGACCATCTCAGTCCTCAGGGGTAGCAACGCATCTGTGACCGAATTGGAACGAGACTCATTGAGTCTAGTTCTAGGTCGGTCACAGTTGCCATGGGCGGCAGCGGAAGGTGGTGCTGCATGCTCGTTTGCTATCTTAATTCCATAAAAAAATCATGATTTTGTGTAGTAGCCCACCTTAATGGCAACACATAAAGGTCCCATTGCTTGGCTTGAGTCTCGTCTCACAATCTGAGGATAGGCACCAGTCATCCACGCTGGCCAATGCGGATTGGCAGATCTCACACACCTGAGACATTATAAAGAACTCTGAGGCATGCGGGTTTCCTCACGATGTTTTCATTCACAGAAGTACCATTTAATTTCTAACATGTATGAAGTTTGTTCCAAGTTTATTATCGCACTGTACAAATGGAAGCTATAAACTGAAAAGTGTAAGATTTTTGCGTGATGGAAACAGGAATTTATGTTCTTATTGACTGACCCCAGTCATAGATGCGCGCTTATTGATCAATCAGTTGTATCAATTGCAGCCAATAAGATGTGAGCTGTCAGATCAGGTTGACCCTCCAATTTGATAGCCCGTCATTCAAACCACTTGCCTATCACTTCTATAATCCACGGATCGAAATATTGGTACAGTAATACAAAATCGTGATTCTATTCCTTTTCACTAAACTAAGTGAATGTTAGGCAGGTGTCCCAGCACCGGCGAGTAGCGAGTGACTATCGGTTATTTTCTCGCTCAAGAAACTTACAGAGACTGATGTCATGACGTTTCGTATAAACAAAATTTGTTTATACGAAAGTACTCGCCGCCGGTGTGAACAGTCTGCGAATACTCGTTCGTATATCTGTCTCTTTTGTTCACACGATATGTCATATGTTTTGTTCATAATTATCTTGAGCGAGTAAATAGCCGAGTTTTACGCACCGATTCGCCGGTATTAAACAACTAAGTACCTTAAGTTCTATTTACTAGTATAACTCAATGGAGTTATTAACCAAGCGCCATTTATGTATAATGTATCAAGTTCTTATCTCAAAGAGCATACCACTATCCAGAAATACTGCGAGGCCGCACCACGGTTTTTTCCCGCAGCGGTAACAGTGTAACCGCGCGAAACGCATACACTATCAGAAACCGCAAGTGCAATATTTATTTCCTTGAGTTACAAAATTTTCCGGTTAGAAACCGCGGTGCTTTAGCCGTAATGCGGCTTCGGCCTACTTACCATTTGTCGTAAGTGCATAGTTCGTTCACGTGCCACCTTATACTGCCACGTGTTTTTCTTTACATACCTGCAAGCAAATAATAAATAATTTAAGTTTTAAACATATTCAACACGTTATCACTGTGTACAATACTCTTGTTACAAACAAGGCACAAAAATGTGAATATTAAAATATACTAATTTCTCCAAAGTTAAAAAAAAGTGTGAACTGAGTTTTGCGAACTCGCCAACATGCAAGTTTCCTCCCGATGTTTCACTTAACTTACCTATATACCGAGTGATATTTAAAAAAATGCTTTGAAACGAACATAAATCCGAACCCGGAGCACCTTGAGTATTAATCTGAATTCTTAACCACTGAACTATCGCCATCATTACTGATCTGTAAAAAATAAAGGATTTTTATTCAGCTCGTATATCTAACGATATTATAATTGATTAAACTTTAATGCCATTTGGTAGAGGCTGTAATTGTCTGGAAATGAATAACGTTAAAATTTTAATACCAAGTACTTCCAAGAAGATAATTATTAAAACTGTGAGCTTTATTTCACGAATTCCAGGTACTATTTTATTCGCCTTTGTTACCTGATATCTGCCAAAGTAATCACTATCCAAGGTTCAAGTACCTGATCGTAGTTGGGGGCATGCGCAGAGAAAACTTTCAGTTTTTTCAAATTCAAATTCAAATAACTTTATTATCAGGCAACTAAGGCCCATAGTAAAATACACACATAAAAATATAACAAACTAATACATACAGGTTAATAAACAAAAATACAATGATACTATATAATGTATAAAAAAAAAAACTTACAAACTACTTACAAATACTATACATAAACAATAATAATAATACTATGCTACACGATTGGACGGCGTCGTGTATCGCGCGGAGTCCGGTAGCCGGCCTCGGAAACGCCGGAATACCACACCTTTCGGCCAGAACTCTTCTTTCATGAAGGTCGACAGCTGATCGGTTGGCAATCTCACCACGAAAGAGTTGAAACTTACATCATGGCGAGACTCCAACCGCTCGACCCTCACTCTGAAGGTGGTCTTCAATCTGATGTACTCCACGACGTCTTCAACCTTCGTGGAGTAATGCAGCCGGGACACGTATAGCAACGTTGCCGGCACAGCCGGCCGCAGCGTGTGGTTCGGTCCTGTAGGTGCGGTACCGCACTGGTTCCGACGAAAAAAACGTTTTACAAAAAAAACGTTGGTTTGGCTGTCGCAGGCTCTTGGACTATTACGCAACACCAACGTAATTTTAATTATTCGTAAAGTTTTGTATTTTTAGTAAGAACTGACTGAATAAAAATTTTCAATTAAATTCTAGGTATTCTAAACAAAACGCCGCCTTACGTTCTAGACAAATATTGATAATGACGGCGTTTCAATTTAAAACTGAATAAATTAAAAATCGTTTGAAAAAACCTGGATTTAAAAGCTGTAATAACTTAATGAAAAGCATACTTTAAAGAGGCAAATATTAATGAAAACATTTTATCCATTCAAAGTAAGGTTTAAAAATATAAAAGTGCGCGTATAACCTTCAAGCTATCTTGGGCTTTAAAAGGTACTTCAGTCTATGAATAAAATAATGCCAATAGAATTTGTGGACTAGTAAACAAACCACCATTTTGATATTGTTTATGAATAGAGAGGATTTAAAGTGATGGGACAATGGGGAAAACGCTATTGTCCGAGATTGGATGGATAGCTAATGCGTACAGACTATATAACAAAACATGTTATAAAACATAGTTAAATAACATGTTTTACAAATGTGGACGATATGTGTTACAAAAACAAGTTATTAGTTTGTGAAACAATGTTAGATGCTATATTTTAAGAAATGACACGCATTGAATTGTTATATAACACTGTTATATTACACTGTTATTTTAATGTGTACGGTCTTGTTACATGTTTCATTGTTAGACAGTAATGTTAGATAGTGTGGACGTGTTATAAAACAGAAGTTATATAACATGTTACATAATCTGTACGCACCCTAGATTAGTTGTTAGTGTTGGCTAAAATTGTGTTGCATATTGGAACAATAAAAGTTACACACTAAATTTACTTTATGATCCTGTTTCGGGATCTCATTTTAAGGATCAGGCTGGAATAACTCTAATTTTGCTTTATTTAAATAATCATAAACGAAGCTAATGGAAGACGAATTCAGTTAGTTATTATCAGAATTAGTAATCCAAAGCAAGACCAGATCGCAATGCAAATCAAATTTAATGTCCAAAATAAAGCCAAGATGACGAAATAATCAGAAATTATGAAATACCTAACACACGTACCTACCTACAAGCCACTAATGCCAGCGACAAAGTAAAACTGGTATTGTATTTGATTTTATGCATTGATATTAAATATTCATCAATATCAACTGAATTACAAGTCTTCAGTTATGTAGTGTAAAAGATCAGGAATAAACATTTTTTATTTCAAAGATTTGCTTACATAGTCTAAAAATTTGGTAACGGCGACTACGATAATAATAATAAATGAATCACTCATGCGAACAGCGGGAGCTGTCGAAAGCTGGACCCAGGACCATTTTATTTCATTTCCAAGGTCGGGAAGACACGTAAATCCATTATTCGTAACTGTTATTATATATTTCTATAAAAATCATTATATACACGTGTTGCAATACGGCCACTAAGCCATCGACAAATCCACTCTGGACTAGTGCGGTGCCAGTTCTAGGCCAACACTTCTTATAAAAAGATCCATACCCTAAAGTAGGTAAATTAATGGATTGAAGTTAAACGAATAAAATTTATCACAGCGCCATCTGTTTTTATGATTTAAAAATTCCTTTCGACTGTTGGTTGCGTAGCTTAAAAAAGTTTGTCTGCAATTACGTTACTGCCGATATAAGTTTTTCTTCTTCCGTTAAAGTGTTAACAAGATGATTTTCCACTTTTTGTTGACATCAACATAAGTGACAAGTCATACATTTCCGTTAGTAGTTTCTGACGTAACAGAAAGGGAAGACGCAAGTCCCTTCAAGTTTTTGAAGAGTTGCGAAGAAAGTATCTTGTTAAAGAACGTGGAACCCTTCTCAAAACGTAAGAGTTAAATTTGTCTCCCAACTTGATAGTTTGTAACAAACCTAACAGCTGCAAAATTTGGGAACGTGACAGACAGCAATGACGTAGGCAAAAAAAACTTTGTTGAAAACTGTACAGTGCGCCCAACTTATCTCTGAAATGGCAAAAATTGGAACTAACGAAAAGTCATTCATAAGTACGTTGTGGTCATTCATCTGTCAGTTACTAGTGTGCAATGATTGGTCAAATGAATGTCAAATGCGTCCGACAGCGCTTTCGTTTCAATCTTAAGTTGGGTTTACTATAACTGAACAAATAAGAAATGTCAATGACAAAGGCCACTGAAATGGCAATAAAATAGACGATTGTCGAACTTTAAACTGGAAAGAACTAATGAACTTCAAGCAACTCTATAAAAATTTAAATATTTGAAATGATTTATTTTCCGAGCCTACAACAGAGAGTTAATTTCGCCAAATTTTATTATTGTAGTAGAAACATTTTTAACTTTGTTTAATTTAAACGTCTGGGGGATAAATATAGGCCAACAACTCATGATTTCCGAAGCAGCTCTTACAAAATATATATAGATAATTATGTTGCCCACTAGAGGCATCCCTCAGGGTTCATCAATAAGCTCGCTCTAATTGCTCCGATGGCTTCCAATAGTGTTAATTAAGATCAGAATAGCTTGTTGGAATAATTTATATTGCTATATTGGTAAATGTAATTACAGCCTATATGTAAAAGGTGACCGAATTGTGATTGGAAACATAACTACTGCGAAAGATCACGTCAAGATTATGCATCGTTAAGCTAACGAAGACTATATTCAATTGCATCGAAAATCATCATTCGTGACTTACCTGGGTTAGATCCAAGTCACTAATTCTTATTAGTTTCTATTAATAAATCCACAATAATAATTATAATATGAATAATTCTTCACGTATATTATTTCATATTTTGGGTTGTTGTTCAGAATTTCCCTAGCAGAAAAGGAAAAAATGTTAGTATGGATGCTTATGAGGGAAGTAATGACAGATTTAACTGCTTTCGGCAGCTATTTCAATTTCCCACAATCAGAATACAAAGTTATCCATGTGGTGTTACAATAATTATGGTAAACACGAACAAATATATATTTTTTATGGAGCAAACGATTAACGAGCATGCAGCCACAGATGACATTATATGCAGCTGCCGTTCTTGACACCTGTGGCCAATCTAGATCAAGACTCAATTTAGGGGCTAGGATGGTAAGTCCAGTTAAAACGGCGTTAGAATATTAGTTGGTTAGTTTGTTAATAAGCGCGAGGTCATGAACTATTATTATTATTATATTACTTTTTGTATAGGTAAAAAATGGATACCCGAAACTTATACTTATCGTACTTTGCTTAAATTTCGAAAGAATAAAATGCGAAGCGATGATGAATAAATTATCTTTTTGATTTTCCTGTAGACAATTTCACAGTAACAAATAAATCTGCAGGTATACCAAAAATTTCGTTTCGGCCTACATCTTTAAATACGAAAAGGTCGTTTCGCCTTTTAAATTATTAAAATTACATTTATTACGAACCGAGTCGAATGAAACGGTGTAATTTATTGCACAAAAGACGGCCTGTTTAATATTCCAGTGAAATTTTATCCGACTTTTTTCTACCCGATCTATTATCGAGGGATAATGTGATTTCATAAAAATGACCGCCTATAGTAAAATGTATTTCATGAGGGATGCGACCTAGTTTCAGCATGTCTGTGGAATTGTATTTCGACGTGATAACTGGTGTTATACTTTTTATAGTGAAGGAGCCTGTGGAATCGTTAGATTAGGTTTTTTTATGGAATTAAGATAGCAAACGAGCATGCAGCACCACACTTCCGCTGCCGCCCATAACAACTGTGACCGACCCAGAACTAGACTCAAAGGGACTAGGATGGTTAGTCCAGTTAGTAGATGGTGTTAGGATATTAGTTGGTTAGTTTGTTAATAAGTGTGAGGACAGGGACTGTTAGTAATAATTAGTCCTGTTAGTTAATTTTAATAATAGTCCACTTAGTCATTGTTAAGTTGGGTTGGAATAGTAAGGTTTTGTTTAAGTAAACTTGTCAGCGACTCCATCCTACTTTGGTTTATACCTTGTTTAGTACTCAGATACTAGATACAGCAGTTTATCTTTTCCAAATTCTAAAACATTTTATCTTAGTAATGATTAATTCAGTACAGTTATGCATGCCTTTTTATACATTCATCATTTCAGAAAGGTGTTTTAATTTGAAAGAAAAGAAACGGCCAGAGAAACTCTTCAGCAAATACTTGTGTTTTGAATGAATAAAACTCAAACAGTTTTTTTAGCTTTAACCCTTTAATAGCCTACTACTGAGCACCGGTCTCTTCTCATTGTAGAGGAGGCCTAGAGCATATTCTACCATGCTGCTCCAGTGCGCTTGGTGGCTATGGCTATTTATATTTTGTTTAGGTACCTATAATTTACTCGGGACTACGTTCTTATCTCATAAAATCTTGGCGCTGCTTATTTATTGGGCAAATTCTCCAATTCTGTCTAGACAGAACCATTCTCATGTCACTAAATAGTAATAAAGTTTTCTAAGGAAATTCAATTCTCAAGTTATAACAAAATCTCATTTTAATAAAACATATTTTATAGTTTTGGCTACAACCCATTAATGGCCCACTACTGAGCACGGGTCTCTCTTCATTATTGAGGAGGCCTAGAGCATACTCCACCACGCTGCTCCAGTGCGGATTGGTGGAGGGGTAAGTGGCCAACCCAGTGTCGAAAGTTTTCAAGCCGCCCGAAGGCCTCTGACACGGCTTAACGACTGCTATCAATCAATAACCACCGGGACCGGCGGCTTTACGTGCCCTCCGAAGCACGGAAGCGCTCAAGAAATATTGCCACTAGCGGTCACCCATCCGACTACCGACCACGCCCGCTGTTGCTTAACTTTGTCGATCGCTTAGGATCGACGCAAGCCGTCGGGCTATGAGCCCTTCAATAGTACTGATAGTTTAGTTATTTAACATTAATTAATTCTGATTTATTATCTGTTGGGAATCCAGATTGTCACCATAATTATGAGGTCATGTCACACAGCTCCTTATCGCAAAATAAAGGAATTGAATAAATTAATCTAAGATAATATTATGTCTTGGACCGAAAACATTTATCTGACATCCTGCATCCGGCAGCCATCAAAACAAACAAACCGACTGTCAAGTACGGTATAGTACATACCAATCCAATAAGGTATTTGTGCCTTTCTTCGAGGACAATATTCCCGAATAAAGACAAAGAACTCCAATGAATTTCGAAGAATGCGAATATAGAGAGAAAAAAAAGAATCGTTTTAGAAGATTTATAACGGACGAGATTATTATTAAGATAGATGGAATGGGGGACTAAACCAAGCTTTCACGAGACAGAGAATATATCTCTCTCGTTTATCTGCTTCGTTCTCATTTATCATACAACATCCGTGTATTATTTATGTACTTATAAGTGCTTATTTCACTAGCTGGCGTTGACTTTATAATGCGTTTAAGATAAGGCTTAGCAGATCCTAAAGTGTCTACTTCTTAACCGACTTTGAAAATAAGGAGGGGGATCTATGTCACGTGCTTATTAGGGTTCCGTACCCAAAGGGTAAAACGGGACCCTATTACTGAGACTTCGCTGTCCGTCCGTCCGTCCGTCCGTCCGTCCGTCTGTCACCAGGCTGTATCTCATGAACCGTAATAGTTACACAGTTGAAATTTTCACAGATGATGTATTTCTGTTGCCGCTACAACAACAAATACTAAAAAACTGAATAAAATTAATATTTAAGTCAAAATATGGCTTCGACGCTTCAGCGATAAATTAGTTACCTTTCGGTCCAAGAGATGGCGTTGCTTGTGGCTACAAAAAACTAAAGTAAATATTTAAGTGAGGCTTTCATACGACAGACCAGATTTTTTTGGCGTTTTTTATACATAATGGTACGGAACCCTTCGTGCGCGAGTCCAACTCGCACTTGGCCGATTTTATATTTATCTATGTTCTTCGTCATTTGTGAACCGATTTCGATTAGTATTTTTATAAAGCTGATGCTTTTCACACGGTCCCATTTAAAGAGCAAGATCTGACGTTTTTGAGTTATCTAGTTTGTATACAAAATTTTTGGTACCTATTAAGTTGCTTTTGATAACCTTGTAAAAAATTAACAAATTGTGATGTCGGTTTTTAATTAAAAAATGATTATATGAAAAACAAATTAATTACAGATACTCTCAAACCTAAATGGATGGAGCGGGAGTGGGTTTGCTGGTGTCTATTTTATAAAGGGCAGACTTGACTCCCTGTTATATACCTACCAACGCACAGCCGAAACTACTGTACCCGTAAACTTAAGTTATGAAACAGGGTATCCTGTCATGATGTAAGTGAGCACTTAGAAGGATTTTTAGGAAATCAACCCCTAAAGGAGTGAAGTGTGAAATAGGGAGGTGAAGTGTAAAACGAATTCCACGCGGGTGAAGCCGCGGACGAAAGCTAGTGATCTATAAATGTCTACTCCGCGCTTCATAATCAAGGTCACTATTGAGATCATATTCAGCCAGAAAATGGCCTAAGTTTCAAAGCATAGTTTTAGGCCCTTCTCACATTACGCTATTTAATTTATTAGCTGCGCCAACCGTGGCTACGCCATGGGCTACGCTAATCTGACGCAATGCACAGTTCGCCAACACTGACACTGTTCACTGACAGGGCACATATCATCGCACGCGTCGTCGCGTGTCTGGAATTTGGTAAATATATAGAGCGTTGACTTACGAGCAACGTAAAGCATACCAGGAGCCCGATTTTTGAATTTCACTCGTATACGAAATAATATAGCAGAATAATATTATCTGACGAGGGCTTATATCTAAGCCAACGAACTTGATAAATTACGGAAAAAAGGCTTCGATGCTTATAACCAAGAAAAACAAATAGTTAACTTTACAAAACGTATGAGTTATAGTACTACATAATTATATGGTATTTTAATAAGATATTATCCTTAGATGAGGAGCTAGCTACGCCCATGATAATTAATATTAGAGGTGTATTCGAAGTTGTGAATGATTCTGTAAGTTTTATAGTGTGGCGTATAGTTTGACGAATTATAGCTTACGAAATAATATTTAAGATAATTTCGTTAAAATATATAATATGATTTTTCTCCGTTTAAGTATCCGAATAACATGATATTTCTAAAATAATAGGAGATAACCAGTGCTTAGTACTATGGTACTATGTATGTTACTCATACCTATTACGAGATAAGGCATATTCATACTATACCTACCTACTTATTATTTACGCTTACGTAGAGAGTGAGTATTAAAAAACAAAGATGGCGAAATCGGCATTCTAACAAGTGCGGCTGAATAGTGGAACATTGTGTTTGATAGTGTTGAAAAGCTTTGGACTAGTTTTTCCAAACAGGGATTTGTTGTTTATTCATTTAACTAATAAAGTAAACAGTGGTGTAATTGCTGACCTATATCAAAAATGGATGTAAATATCATACAAGAAATAAAAGATGGCGATCCGACGCGATCTGTTGTGTTGTTGGAAGCGCCCTCTGTACGCGACGTTTCAAAAATAAAACCTGAAATAAACGTCAAGAAGAAGCGAAGACGCGGGAAATCTAAAAGAAAAATTATGAAACCGTTTTCTAAAATTCCATGGCAAGAGAGAAGAAAGGTCGATAATTCTAAAATAACTTTCAAAAGAAATAACCGTTTTCGGAAACTTATTGTTGCCAAAACGCAGGCACCGTTTAATAACAATCAGTTCCTCATGGAAATTCATAAACCTGAACCAGAAAATAGTTTTCAAATTTTAACTACACCATCAGCTCGCACTCGTGACTCAAGCTTTAGTGTGGATTCTGAGGATAACTATTTCTACTCCTTGCCTGAAGACGAAGAAGAGTATTTGACGAAGGAATTCTCAAGTGTTTATGAGGATGCACAAACCGAACGGTTGTCCAATATGTCTAAGAATGAACTTATACAAGAGTACCTGCTACTCGAAGCCAAATATGACAATCTTGTCAAACGGACAGAGCGTAACAAGGTAAAAGAAGTTGAAGACAAAGATTCTTCAGTGGACAAAGATACCTCAGCAACAGATAAAGAAAGCATGTTTACTGACAGGGACACTTCCGAAACATCTGCCATGTCTGATTCGATGGGCGAACCGTCATTAAAAGAGTTACTGCAACGTATAAAAGAACAAGAGGAACAACTATGTGAGATGCAGATGGTCAATGAAAAATTGAGAAACGAAAATGAAAGTTTACGTCAGAGAGCACAAGATACCAGTGAAGATTCAGAGATACGAATTTCATATTTCCATATTTTTGAAATTCGCATAGGCATAGTTTTTTATCGAGTGGGCTTGACCATTCGAATTCTAAATTCGCCCGATAGAATGTGTCATGTCCTTCATTTAATTACTTGGAGTTTCGAATGGTTCAAAAATACAGCAATTGTGACCACTCGCTACGAAAATCGCATGCGAAAATGTTTCGTATACGAATATGATAAGTCATCGGTGAAATTCAAAAATTGAGGCCTTGGACAAAGATCCTAGGCGCTTGCAAATAGCGTTTTGTAAGAACGGCCTTAGTATCAACGGCCAAACGGCCTTAGTACACCTGAGCACTAATACTGAAGGGCACAAGTGACGAACGGGCAACCTAAAAGTAAATGGCCTCTGTGATCTTGACGACCTAAAATAGCAGAAGACCTACCGAACCCAGCCCTAAGTGAAAACTTATCTTACACTTTCTTGAATAATTCTGTCGGAGGTTCCAAGAATATCTGAGTGAATCTCTTAAAACAATATTAATACAAGGCTAATGACATGGAAAGAAATTTTCTGACCCAGACAGTTGGACTTAATTCGTCGAAGATTGAACATTACATGACCGGTTTTATTGTTGATACATATTTTATACGCGAATATTTTGCCCGACGTTAAAAATAAAGAATATTTTATGTTCGACGCTTATTTTTATGTATTAACTATTAACCGAGTTTTTTGTATTTGTAAGAGTAGAGGTACCGCAGAGGAGGTTCCATTGCCATCAATTCTGGGTCTGATGATGGAGCCCGAGGAAAACCTTAAAATTTAAAGGCTTATGTGTCGTATCTATATGCTTAATATTGTTTCTTATAGTACTTGTTGCTATATTTGTTGGTATGGTATTTGTTGTATGTAGTTGGTTTTATTTTGGTTATTGTTAAAACACAAGAAAACATACCGCGACAATTAACCACTAAAACCTATAATTTAATCCTACTTCCTATCCTATCCTACTATCCTACTTCCTACTATCCTACTTCCTACTAATATTATAAATGCGAAAGTTTGTAAGGATGTATGTGAGTGAGTGAGTGAGTGAGTGTGTGTGTTGGTTTGTTACTCTTTCACGCAAAAACTACTGAACGAATTTTCATGAAACTTTGCAGTAATATAGCTTAGACATCGGAATAACATAATTTGTTAAAATTTATAGAGATTTTTGAAAGGACTGGTTCCCCGAAGCGAAGCGAGGGCGGATTTACTAGTTTAATTTATATTTCTGTAATGGTCCCTTTACGTTCTTTGATTTCATACCTATATTGTTGAGGTCATAAAAAACAAATGTCACACAAAAACTACTGAATGACAGATGCGGTTTTCGCAGTTGTATGGCCGAAAAGCTTATTTAAAAACTGGTGCATATTTCATCTTAATTCACTGCTGAGAACTAATCTACTGAGTAAATAAAATAAAGTTTACTAAATAAATAAAAAAGTTGTAACCATGATATGCCCTTCAATAAACAAAGGAATGAACATACGTAGCAAGATGCAGTAATGATGGGTTAAAGTGTCCAATAGAAATGTAACAACCAATTTAATATCCTGAAGGATTCGAACTACTTTGGGAAAAGGATGAGTGTAACACTAAACTACTTCTCTTGTTAATATTGGACGGAAACTATCGGATAAAAGCCTCGAGCCTTCTGCCTACTGGAAAATATTTCATCCAGCGAAGCATGCAATTATGAAGACCGTAATTTCATTAAAAGCAAAATGAAAATGTTTGAAGGTCACAAACCCACAAACGCCGGGCTCATACGATTAAGATCAAAGTTTATTGCCCCTAGATGTTGTCGTACCGTCTACGATGAACGAATAGCGAGTGAAGAGAAGTTACGGACGAATCACACATATCAGTAAAGTCACCGTTCCGTCACCGGAACTGTGACTTCACTGATATGTGTGAATCGATCGTTAAGAGATGTGTGAGATTCTAGACTTTCTTCATAATTGTGGAGGCCTTGAATATGCTACATCACGCCGCTCTAGAGCTAATTGGTGGAGTAATCAGTGGCCAATGCAAATATCTGCTACATGAATAACTTCATTAAAAAATATTTTGATGTAATAATTAAAATCTGTGTTTCTCCGTTTGAAAGCACAAGCTGTTAGAGAAAATATTATTGAAATAATGCCTTTACTGCAAGGAGAAAGAAGAAACGTAAGAAAGAAAGTAAGTAAGAAAGAAAGAGATCGTATAGAAATGCCTAGTTATTTTTTATTTGTTTGTCAATGCGTTCACGGTTTTCTCAGCAACAGCTTAACCAATTTGAATGAAGATATGGTAGTTATCTCTGGGTAATATTTAACGTTTTATTCAATTCATAAGGTTTACAAATAAGAAATATCAATTGAACTTCCATAATTATATACATTTTGAGTGTGGATAGTAAGGCATAGATAGGTTGACTAAAGCGAAGCAGGCAGTAGATATCGTGTACCTAAAACAGTAAGTACTAAAATTTGATTTTAAGCCCTATTTTGGCTCAGCTCTATGACGTCACATCTACGTATATGACTCTCGTTAGCAGCGAGACAAATAGGGGCATAAACTTTACGGCCTCAACCATTACCCTTTATACCACGTTACCTATAAACGAACCTCTTACATCCCTAAATGGCAGACGATATACCGAAGAACGCTCGTATATAATTTCACGTGTAATTGCGTTGCCATAAGTTTTTTCGGTTCGTAAACCGATGTTCTCATGAACACCCTTTTGGGATCAAAGTTGTATGTTTTTATTCTTAGCAGCTGTAATTTGGACTGTGTAACACTTTTACGTGGGTTATTACATGACGATACGCTGATTATGTTGGTCTTATCACTGAAGATCTTTTTAGATTATTTACGTTTGGTGAAAGGGAAATCGCAATATAACGCGTAGTTATTGTCTATGCTGCATTAAATAAAATATTTTCTCAGATTCAACGCAAAAAAAGAAAATATTTAGCTTCTATTTGCGCTATGAACTCCCTTCATATTCCTCTAATATCTCCTCCATCATCATCATCTCAACCCATCATAGCCCACTAATGAGCACAGGTCTCTTCTCAGAATGAGAAGGTTAAGGCCATAGTCCATCACGTTGGCCAAGTGCGGATTGGCGGACTTCACACAGCTTTGAGTTTTGCGAACTCTCCGGAATGCAGGTTTCCTCACGATGTTTTTCTTCACCGTTTGTAGTATCAGAAAAAAATCCAATTCTCAGCACAGTAAATACTTTATTTCACTTTTTAACAATTATTATATAATTGCTTATTAGTCAACTAGCATAGTTTCAACAACTAGACAACTTATCACCTCGACGATTATCGAACGACTGGCCGAGCTCCTGACTCAATAATCCAAACGCTGTTTCAACCCCACCACTCTCAATCCTTTCACCGGAAGTTGTCACAAAAGAGTGGCGGGGTCGAGTAGTGTTGCCATTTAATAAAAATAAGATTACCTTTCATAAAATTATTACGAAAATAAGATTACATTTTATAAAATTATGACATTCGGCCATCCTACGAAATGTGTAGCCTCCCGGCACACTAAAAACATCAGGAACTCTGCCAATAAATTACTTACTAACTTAAGTTACTCATTACTATTTTGAAGCGAATAGAATAAAATCTTAATTTAATTTTGATTTAAACAAGTATAATCTCATAGAAGTACCTATATTTTAGTCTAAATTTAAATAATTAAGGTAGCTTCTATACATTTTAAAAGATTTCATGTGACTGTTAAATTATACATACAATTATTCGCTCGCATGGTCAAAGAGAATTAACAATGAGTTGTTTAAGATACATGACATTTTTCTGGTGGATAAATAAGTGACTACAACTAATTAAAATCTATTGAATCTTAACAAATTAAATCTCATAAAATATCTAAAGTACTATTCCATAAAACTAATTTCTATTTTAAACCAAAACAACAACAGTCAACCAAAGCAATTCACGAAGTGAATCAAAACCAAAATCAAAGCGTAGGTACTTATTGTAGTACTCTAATTCCTTTACATTCCAATATAACAATATAAAATCGAAACAACAAATTATCAAGCGCGAATTTAAAATGCAATTGAATTTATTAGGATGTATTAGTATCTATGAAATATTGAAATTGAAATATTGAGAATATTATTATTGCTTGACCAGAAAAATAGAAAACCTGTCATGAGGGCTCTAAAGTTTAATTTTATATGGCAACAGCACAGCCAACTGTAACTATAGTAACGCTCGTGTTATTATTGTCATTTTGACAACTATATCGGAAATGTTATTTATACGAAATGTTATTTTAGCGCATAGAAAACCACTTTTCTTTTACGAATATGAACAGTTTTTGTCATTTTAGAACTAAATAGAAACTCAAAGTAAAAAGACAAACACAGTAAAAAGACAAACACGAGACAAACTGTGACATTCAAACTCACTGACAAGCAATTTACGATTGACGTTTAGAAACTAATCGTTGCCAGTAAAATAAATTAGTTCCATGAGTTTACCGCAATATGGCGAGGTTTTTTTATATTTCTGGTCAACTTATAGTATCTATGACTTCAGCAAATTACCTGTTGCAAATGAATCTTACTAACTACTAACGCCATCTATTAACAACATCCAGAACAAAATATTTAGCAACTAACAAAACATCGATCTTTCCGTGGGAATGAGATGTTTTACCCCGGAGAAAAAAAAAAGTATCCTACTGCACCTTTCACCCTCCTAACTATCTCCACACACATAAACCATATCATAATATAATAGCCACATTGCGACGTGAAAGAGCCACAAACAAACAAACTTTCACATTTATAATATTAGTATGGATTTTGTACTAAGTATGCATACATCATTTGAAAATTCCTCTAACTAACTTTCCATACATTCAACTCCTATTTATAAAAAAAAAATAATGATGAAAAGTTTGATCAAAAATGTTACTATTCAAATTGTCTGAATCTCTCGTATTTACATCAAAGTTCACTCATTTCTTACAGTCCAGCGAGCATCATTGATCACTCAATCATTATCCAGCGTACATCATTGTTCGCTCAATCATTATCCAGCGAACATTGTTCGCTCAATCATTATCCAGCGAACATCATTGTTCGCTCAATCAGTATCCAGTGAACATCTTTTTTCTCCACTTCATGTTTAGTTCTTTTCCTTCTAACTTTCCTCCGTTTTGCGTCCTTACGCTTCCTTGGTGGAGTCGTAGGTGGCGTACCTCTAACTTGGTCATCGTATGACGTCATATCTGAAAATCTGAAAATTCCTCTGACTAGCTTTCCATCCATTCAACTCTTATATTTAGATATAAAACAAAAAAAATAATGATAAGATCAAAAATGTTACGATTCAAGTACTTCATTTACCTAAATGCATTAAATCCCTAGAATCATGTCTAAGTCTCTCTTATTTACATCAAAGTTTACTCATTTCTGTGGTGTATTTAAAATATATATTGTAAAGGGCGCGTCTCTGGTATGGTATGGTGTGGACGACTATCCCTTTACCAAAGTTTCTAATAGGTGTTATTAGAAGAGATAGGGAAAGATGTAAATGGTTTGAATGGTTCTAATTAACACTATGTATACTAAGCTAGATTGACAAAATATCACAACTGGTTAAATGGTTACTATACTAGACATTAATATTAAACTGGTAAATTGGTAATTGGTAAAATGGTTAAATGGTTAGGAATACGAGGCGCCTGAGTGGCTGCTGGTCACGTACTCACTCAAAACTCTTATTTTACTTATAAGATTAACTTAAAACTAGGGCAAGTGATCGCGCGGCAGTTAAAATGCAAACATGCAAAACGCGCGACCGATGAGCTGTTCGGTGCAACTCCGAACATATATGTTCTAAATTTGTATTAAATGTAATTGTTGTCTTTAACTTCAAACCATGTAATAAATATGGATATTGTGGTTTGCTCGTATTATTATTTAAAAACTATACAGACCAATTTCTTCCAGTCCAGCGAGCATCATTGCTCGCTCAATCATTATCCAGCGAACATCATTGTTCGCTCAGTCATTATCCAGCGAACATCATTGCTCGCTCAATCATTATCCAGCGAACATCATTGTTCGCTCAATCATTATCCCGCGATCGTCTTTGTTCTCCACTGTTTAGTCGTTCAAAGCGCGTTCAATCCCAACAATTTCTTCCAGTCCAGCGAGCATCATTGCTCGCTCAATCATTATCCAGCGAACATCATTGTTCGCTCAGTCATTATCCAGCGAACATCATTGCTCGCTCAATCATTATCCAGCGAACATCATTGTTCGCTCAATCATTATCCCGCGATCGTCTTTGTTCTCCACTGTTTAGTCGTTCAAAGCGCGTTCAATCCCAACTGACAACAATACAAAAATTAAAAAGTAAGTAAAAGACCCGCACAAAAATAAAGTCTCATAAATAATAAAATAGAAGCGTCTTTTAGTTTTTCTTTATTGGGGGTTCTCGCTTGTATAACTATGCTATCATTACCCATATTCTATTTCCAAATATCACGTAAAACGTCTAAAACTCAAAATAGGTAGTATACATTTAATATACATAGATTAAATTGCAATTACGAGTTAAACTCACATTTAATGCTTTAAAAGTAAATCAGTAGTCAGTAAATAAATATTTTTATTATTGATGTAAATGATGATCTCAATAAAAAGTCTTATGTAACATATGTATATGCATGATTTGCATCTTTGGAGAATAGCAGTGTAACAGTTTGTGCATTACCGGAGAGTAGCCCCTATCAAATGCAATTTAATAGTGTCGTATTTGTACAGTAGGTATCGAAATAATTCCTTTTTACCAAAAAAATAACCGACTTCAACCTTGATAAGCAGGGATAACTTAAAAACTTCTCGCCAGATGGCGCTCAATACAACATGGAAGTGTAAAGTTCTCGTCACTACAAATTAATCAAGCCCAAACACTAGATAATTGCAGTAAATCGTTGAGGAGTTCCCTCAACTGTCTTTCGGCTTCATCAGATCGACTCCAGACCTTCATGAAATGGTAGCGCTATAATGTACTTATGATAACATGAACAAACACACTAGTCGTCCATACAAATTTTCGACAGTTCCCCTCGATTTCTCTAAGATGCCATCATCAGATCCTGGTGTCCTTATCAGGGGACCCCACTGCGTATATCTATTACTTTGCATTTTAATGTAATTTTAACTCCAGTTTCCTCCCCTTTTTTTCCTAAGGGCGTACATGCCTGGATTTTAAGATCCCGCATGATAGATACAATAGGTGGTAAGTATAATATAATTATTTACATTAGTATCATGGACCCTGTCGGGCACGGCAACTTAAAAGAGAGGAGGATGCTTTAGCGTCAATTTCAGATTATTATCAGCTATTAATTCAATTGCATTTAACTTGTTCCATTGCCAAGTAAATTAAAAACAAAATGTAATGACGTATAAATATTGTCGTATTAATAAATTCTCATAATAATAATAAATAATACCTATATTGTATCGCTATAATTAATGAATAAATTGAATTTAATTCAATAAATAAATAATAAGTGTGAAATTAAAAAAAAAAATTAAAGTAATATAATGTCATGTAATTCGTTGTTATATCATTTAGTAATAATTTCAAAAATCAGTATTTAATACTGAACATTTTATAGAAGTTTCTATTAAATTCCATTCACTGAATCATTATAAAATAGTCCAAATAAATTACTAGTCCATATCATGACTAATTGCAGGATATAATGCCTTCACTCAGAAATCGATTCTGTGACGTCTCACTAAGTATAACTTAAATCTGCCAAGTATCATGATATAATTATGTCATGAAATGCCCCTCGAGACAATATCACAGATCGGTAGGTACCTACCTCAAATGTTACATACCTAGTAACTTGTTACTTCAAAATTATCAAAACAAATAATTACTTTCTCATCTTAATATTTAGGTACAACTGATTGATAAACTTCAAGACCCATTATTGATAATTTTAGTTTCATTGTATCAAAATTCTCACTTCATTAATATTCAAACTCAGATAACTCAAAAAAAATAAATAATTGTGACTACTTGGTTTAGCTCAATTGACAAAATAATAGTAAACAGATTATTTTTTTTACCTTAAAACCCATACGGTAACTCTAGTAATAACTTAATGGAGTACTTTTAGTTGTAATTCCATCCGTAAACGCACCAGTAATGGACAAAAAATAAAGTACTTAATCCTTTAAAATAAGGACATGAAATATTTTATTTTAATTCGTAACACTGTGACATATGTACAATAGATATCGAGCTCTCTAAGTTTAAAATTTGATTCAATTCGGTTTGTTAGATAGACAAAATAACGTGAGTGTTCATGTGATCCTCAATTGATACTAGCAGCTTTTCTTAAGGAATTTGTTGGTGTAGTGAGAAAAAAAGTTTCGTCTGGAAACTAGTATTGTTGTATTTTAATCAAAGTCTGTTTTATTTCTTTTATTAACCATGGAATTAAGATAGCAACGCACAGTGTTCTTACTCCGGGAAATGGTTTTTTTTTTTTATATATTTTAATGATGTTTATAACTGATGTGCTGTAATTGAATAGTTCCAATAATGGACAAGTGTCGAAACTTAATTTTACTTTCATGTATTCTGATTATTAACTAGTTTAACTAAATATTATTCCTTGCAATTTATAAAAATTCGCATATGTACCAGTAATGGACATATGTGTCCATTATTGGATATTTTATAGAAATCCTGTAATGGACTGTGATATAAAATGATAGAGATTTTTTTTTTGTTTAAAAAAATGTCTCCTAAGAAAATTATACGCCTTAACAAATGGGCTGGGCGCTATCGAAGCAGTAAAAAAAAAAAAGGTTAAAATTATCCGAAGCAGCAAATAAATCGTAAGTATTGTACTGTATGTAATTGTATAAATTGTATGTGTTGTATAAGTATTGTGCCTAGAATAAACTTGCAAAACAAAATTACTGGTAAAAGTCCGATTTATTATGTTCATTATTGGATGTCCACAACTAGGTTATGTTCATAACTGGATAAAAACTAGATTTTTTTTTTTATTTCTCAAATAAATTGCAACCAGCTTTGCTGTATCTCATGCGTAACACAGTTGATTATTTAAAAAAAATGACCGGACTTTACGCTTTAAGAATATTCAGTACTGTAACTTTCACAACATTGGTAAAATTTCAAGAATACTAGAAAAAGTTTCTTAAACTGTCCGTAATTCTGGTGTTTACCTTATGTTATAAAAAAAACTTTAATTCAATTAATTTGTTGTCCCGAAGATATGTTATATTGAGTTATTCTTCCTGTTAAATATTCTGTTATAACCAGTATTCCGACAACCAACAATCAATAACCAAAGCTCATTTATGAACTCGACTGATTAATTAAGAAAACAAACAATACAGATCACCTGCTATATTCCGTCAGATCCGCAGCAGTAACTCCAGACAGGCATAATGGGTTACCCTTTTCCCGGAACAATGGTTGCCAAACCTCGTCGTCCAATGTCACACGAATGCACTCCACCTCGCACGCAACTTTCGTGCCGTTCCACATAACACGCGTGTAACCTGCGCGAGCTGCTCTTGTTTCCGATCGTCATTGAAATAACCTGTACATCCTCGAAAGCTGAACTGAAAACTAAGACAGCTTCAAAATATTACGTCACATAGTAAACAAAACTTGGAAAATTATTATTGTGTTTCACTTTTAAAACAACGTAAACAAATAAGCTGTACTGTAATTGAACATTTTTTTTTTGATTATAATTCGAACTACGTTACCAGTGAAAAACCAAACCGTTCAGTTTTTGAAATTGTACGCTAATTATTTTTGTACTCGTTAAATCGAATACTTCGTCCAGTTGAGCACCAATAAAGCAAATTATTTTGTGAGTTTTTATTTAAAATAATCCTTTTCAACAATATGCGGCGCTTCAAATCACCACACACCAAAATCATTAAAAGGATACTCATTCTTGCCAAGCTATAATGATAAGAATTTAACACATGTCACGAAAGGAAAGAACACGTATATTAAAAGCAACTTACTGCACTGTATAGGTACCATACCATGTTTTCAATTGAAAATATATTTATATACTATAATATATGTATATATAATCGAATAACAAAATCTATCACATCTAACGTTTATTTTTCTTTTTAGGCACGACCACGACCTTATAGTACCTTACCCCCTTTTTCTTTAACAATTTTGTGAACGTAGATTTTCAATTTTAAATCGAAAACATATTCAAATTCAAATTCACAAAAAAACACAAAGAGCCGATCAGCTGAACTAATATTCGTCACTATTACATACTCTACTCAAATTCACTCTTTATAACACAATACTTCAAATCGTACTTGACCCTCAGGCAGCCTAGTAATCTAACCCCAAATTTACCCTCATAAAATTTAAAAAAAAAGGGAACGTAAATTATTACCATCTTTCATTGTGTGACACTTGGTTAAACTACACTTAAATCAAAGCCTTGCAACTTTGGCTTCGACCAAGGTATTTGAATGATTTGTTTTTTCAGCGAAAGAAATAAAGTCGCTACCAGTGCTGCCTTAAACCATTATAACCGGAGATTCATGTTACTATTAATCACTCAAGATTGTTTAACAAACTATTTGACACACACACACAATCCAGTTTACACAAGAATTTAAGCAATGAAATATTCATATTTCTATAGACCATTGAAATATCACCACGGACGTAATGAAATAAAAATTATGCCATACCAATACTCGCCGTCTTACTTGAAAATCCTTCATACCGATACTTGCCATTTAACTTCAAAATTATTAAGTTTTACCATGGCATGATCTTCACATCTCTTCACTTGCCATCCACGCCTCACAATATTATCATCTGACAATTATAACCTGAAAAACTTAAATAACCTAGCCCGCCATGTGTGGGACGTGAAGTTACATCTCACTTCTGAAATATCAGAAAAAAATCCAATTCTCAGCACAGTAAATACTTTATTTCACTTTTTAACAATTATTATATAATTGCTTATTAGTCAACTAGCATAGTTTCAACAACTAGACAACTTATCACCTCGACGATTATCGAACGACTGGCCGAGCTCCTGACTCAATAATCCAAACGCTGTTTCAACCCCACCACTCTCAATCCTTTCACCGGAAGTTGTCACAAAAGAGTGGCGGGGTCGAGTAGTGTTGCCATTTAATAAAAATAAGATTACCTTTCATAAAATTATTACGAAAATAAGATTACATTTTATAAAATTATGACAGTAGTAAGTGACATTTAAATCTTAAAACGCACATAACTCCGAAAAGAGGTGCATGCCCTGGGATTCGAACCCGGACCCTCCGAATAGCAGGCGGTTCTTAACGTTTAGGGGAAGGTTTAGGGCACATTGGCTGAACCGATTTTGATACGGTTTACAGTATCGTGTTAACAGATTTAGGAGAAGGATTTAAGAATATTAACCGCGTTTAACTGAACCGATTTTTACTTTTCGGCGTTAAAGTCGGTTCTATTTTGTTAAAAGTTATAATGAGTACATTGGTTTATACTGGGGTCAAAGATCAGTGACTATGTTATGCAAACTTGACCAAAAAGCACAGTCACAATAGGCACCTGACAAGGAAACTCCTCATGGGTTAACGTCACATTGACTCTATCTATTGCTGTGCTATATTCAGCTAGCTTTATACAAGGGTGTTCTTAGGCGCTTTGCCCACGGAGAAACTTAAGTTGAGGCAACTATCAACTTTTTAAAGTTCCCTGTAAAAAGTTGATAGTTGCTACAACGTTTACGGTTGCCGCAATTTTATAGCAACTTTTATGCGAGTTGCTCAATCTACGCATTTCCGGGCACAGGCAGAGGGAGGGTGTGAAAACGTTAAACGCGTTGCGATTGACAGTTGTGGAAACCGGCAACTTTAAAAACCGGTATAATATTTAATAGTTGCTAGTTGCGGCAATTAGGAACTAACCTAGTCATCGATTACAGCAACCGAAAACTGTTGACGATCACCGGAAATCGAAACTCGAGTTGCTGTGTGTGCGCAGACCAATTGAAATGTATGTAAACAGCTAATTGCCAGTGAGTTGCCAGTTGCCAGTTTCTGCAATAGTTGCTCCATGTGCAAAGCGCCTTAGTTTTTCAATATTTTTTTTATTCTCGCTACCAGCTTGAAGTCCGCGATACGACCGCAACCTTACGCAGAAACGTACGCCACACACCAGCTGTGCAGAATCTAATCTAGTTAGCAAAGCTATTAACTATTGATTATCCAAGAGCTCTGAGCGCCCACTAAATACTAGAGCTAGTGTACTCATGTCGAGATTGCACTTATGAACTCACTGATAACGCGCTATGAATAATGGATTTAATATTACTTAAGTGATACTACTGCTTATAGCATCATTTCTTGAGTTCAGTAATGGATATTTCATCATTGATCTGCCAGGCGTATTCGTGGTAAAATGTTTTATATAAGTAATTCTAGCTTTTGCCCGCGGCTTCGCCCGCGTGGAATTCGTTTATATCGCGAAGCGGGCAAGTGGGGGAGGGGGTACGTCATCTATTTCAAAAAAAATTCATAAAATAAATTCTAAAATTCATAAAAATCGTTGTTTTCATACAAACTTTCATCCCCTATTTCAAGCCTTAAGGGGTTGATTTTTTAAAAAAGTAGCCTTATGTCTCACTCTGGGTCTTCAACTTTTTTCATTCCGAATTTTATCCAAATCGGACCGGTGGTTTAGCCGTGAAAACGTCACAGACAGACAGACAGACAGACTTTCGCATTTATAATATTAGTATGGATGTGATAGTATAAACTATAAATATCTCAGACATCCGTGGGAAAACTGTGACAAACAAACATGATACACATACCCAATAACTTTTGCTCAAGTAAGGTAACAAATACGGCGGTCTCTTCCAGACAGCCTTTGGGTAGAGGACACAATAAAGAGAAAGAAAGAGGTAGGATGCACGAAAATAATAAATATAAAGGAAATATTCCATATACATACAAAATAATAGTAACATAGACATTATTTAATAACTACAACATAATTATGTGTTATTCAGAAAGCGAGTAATAAGCAAGAACTATTTATAATTGGAAAGCTTATTAATACTACGTAATTTAATAATAATAATAATAATTTATTTCAGACTTCGTTTTGTCCATAATTATCAATTGAAATAACAAATAAGTATTAAATTTAAATTACATTAAAATCGAAATCAAATTACATTAAAATTAAAATTAAACTGCATTAACATTGAAATTAAATCACATTAAAATTAAAATTAAATTAAATTAAAATTAAATTAAATTACATTAAGTCTATTCTTGTAACAATTTATTACTAATCCCACCCAATGTTTTTGGATTGGACAGTCAAACCTCGCGGCAATGGTGTTCAGAATGTTATTGTTGCTGTCTCTGAGTCGCCTTAGCATGGAGGCCGCTTTCTTGCGCATTATAGCATGAAAACCGTCCGTGCGTGCCTCCATGAACATACCAGACGCACTGCAGTGCCTCGGCAGGCCCAATAACATTCTGAAGGCATTGTTATACTGCACGCGCAGGGTGTTGTAGGCCCTCTGCGTATAGACTACCCACAGACCACTGGAGTAAAATGATTGACAGATTTAAGCATAATAATTATTTCCGGAACAATAGTAGTGAACCATTCAGACGAACAAACAATGTTAGGTACCTCTGCCTACGTCATTATTATGCCATAACCTAAAGAGGTTATGACGAACACTATTTAAAATGGCTCGAGTTATTGAGGTTAGAAAGCTAATTAAACTAGCTGAATAGATTTAACAATATAATAACTGAAGCAAGAAAAATCTTGACTCTGGTCGAGTATTTTTCTAGTAGTCGCTCTCCTAGGGAATCAACTAATTTTAATAGCGAGCCGCATAAATGCTAGCTTACCGCTCCTGCAAATAAGGATCATAGTAGATGACGGGAAGAATTTAAAATGACTTAAATAAATTATTCTTACTCGCTAAATTCAACTGTGAGTACACGTAATAAATTTGTTTTTAGAGGGGAGTGCCAAAAGTGCCAATTCCATATTTTGGGTGATTCAAGTATTCCCGTCCCGGTTGTTATCGATTGATAGCAGTCATTAAGCCATGTCGGAGGCCTTCGGGTGGCTCGAAAACTTTCGATACTGGGTTGGCCACTAACCCCTCCACCAATCCGCATTGGAGCAGCGTGGTGGAGTATGCTCTGGGCCTCTTCAATAAAGTAGGAGAGACTCGTGCTCAGTAGTGGGCCATTAATGGGTTGTAGCCCAAGTATTGCCCTGCCGTAGCGCGTAGGTTCGATTCCCGGCGTACCTAGGTATTTCTGTGATAGATAAATGGTAATTCTCAGGTCACGGGCGTTAATTATACGTTTGCTTCAATTTTTTTTTATAATAAAATGTATAATAACACTTCACACTGACACTAATAGCCCCACACTAGGATTCCCTGTGTCGTGGGTGCCATGGACAACACACAAGACAAGGACACACACCCAGACCGAGAACGGCAATTCAAATTCATCATTCAAATTTCCGCCTCGCTGGGAATCGAACCCAGGACCTTCGGAACAGCGATCCGGCGTCTTAACCATTACGCTTTCCGGGTCGTCCGTGTCATGTATAGATCTAGTAAATACATTATAGCCGGAGAGTCATATAAAAATATCTCTGTTTTGCTCATCAACCGCTAGTAGGTACACGATATTGTTGACTTGCCCTAACACTAAGATAATTTGATCAGTAAACGCCCAGTAATTTTCCTCGATGTGGTGCTGTAAACACAATCTCGATATGGATTGTCACTAACGTTATTATCTTTGATCAAAGTTTATCGATTTGATTAAAGCATAATGACGTAGTTCAAGAAAATAACGAGATGGCTTTTGTTGATTTTAACCCTTAAAAGAGGCGTTGACGATTGAACAATTTTTCGAGTCTTTTTTTTATCGCAACAAAATGTCGTCCGACCAAATACTGGTTAATTTTAGCCTTGATAGAAATACCATTAATCGATCCATCAACTAATATTCTTATGTCATCTACTAACTATATAGATTAACCATCCTCGTACGCAGTGACATTTTATAGCTACGTAGTATTACATACATAAATAGCTTTTGATAAAATAAAATAATTTATCGTGACCGTCAACAGTCATTCACAATTCCATTAAATTAAAAATTTAAAAAACCCCCGACACAAACATTTAAAAAGTAAAAAATAATATCTCTAAAAATAATACGTCGCGTTGGGGGACCGCTCCTAACTACTCATTATCTACGATTTTTTTCATAAGTATCACATGCCTACCTACTTAGTCCTTTACCCAAGACTTATCATATTTTATCAATATTTTTTTGTGTTAAAGTTAGAAGTAAATGGAGCGGTCCCCCAACGCGACGTATTATTTTTAGAGATATTATTTTTTACTTTTTAAATGTTTGTGTCGGGGGTTTTTTAAATTTTTAATTTAATTTTTATTTTATACTTTTTATAGGTAAGAATATTCTCGATTAAGTCATAAATATTCTCTTACTGTGCCCTTTCATTTGAGACCCCACATGAGTATACTTGCATACATTCGGCTATTCTTCCCCGCTTTTACCCCCCATAACTTTTAAACGGCTCAACCGATTTTCATATAACATATTTTAAAATATGCGCCCGTAAGTTCCCTTTAATACAAAAAAAAACTAAATTGAAATCGCTTCATCTGTTTGGGAGCTATGATGCCACAAAGAGACAGAATGAAAATTCTTCCCCCCTTTCAGCCCCAATAACTTTTAAACGGCGCAACCGATTTTCATCAAACATATCTAAAAATACGCGCCCGTAAGTCCCCTTTAATACAAAGAAAACTAAATTGAAATCGCTTCATCCGTTCGGGAGCTATGATGCCACAAAGAGACAGAATGAAAATTCTTCCCCCCTTTCAGCCCCAATAACTTTTAAACGGCTCAACCGATTTTCATCAAACATATCTAAAAACACGCGCCCGTAAGTCCCCTTTAATACAAAGAAAACTAAATTGAAATCGCTTCATCCGTTCGGGAGCTATGATGCCACAGACAGACAGACAGACACACAGACACACACACACACACACACACACAGACACGTCAAACTTATAACACCCCTCTTTTTGCGTCGGGGGTTAAAAATCTATTTAAAGTTCAAATCTCACTGAAATTAATCAGACAAAGCACCCGAGAGCGCAATATCATGCAGAACCATGAATAATGCAACAAAGCAACTAGCGTATTCCTTATTATTTTAAGGGATTCAGAAAACCGGGACCCGGGAATTTGCTGACGTAACGTAAGGCCAAGACATTACCTAGTAGAACAGGAATTTGCACGTAGACGATTTCTTGCTGAATACACGTGTTTTATCGACTAATGCCGCGAAAGGGTACGATTATACTTATCTATGTGGGGAAGTTACTTTGCTGAGTCGTCGCGAAGATTACAAGATATATGAGCTTCCTTGAACCCCGTCTTTATCGTAATGTAGCAATGACTTTTGTCATATTGCGGCTTTACATGATCTGTATGTTATTAGTAAAAGTGGGAAGGTTTATACTTGAGTCAGTCACCAAACGATTTCTTATGTTCAGGTTGTGGGTTTGAGAGATTATATTTATGGCCTTTACTCTCATCTATCTACATATAACTCTTTGACTAACCACTTAAAATCACGTGATATATGTATATGTTTTGTGCTCATAATAACTTACAAATACTTAATAAGTAAACTAAAAACACAAACTTTTTACATTATTTTCATCTGTTTGTCCAGGCTAATCTCCTGTAACTGCTGAACTGATTTTTATCACACTTTCGCTGGAAGAGAGAGGATTTAAAGGACAAGATATACTCTACAATAATCCTGGAATTCCCACTAACTCCCACACAGTTGACGTCGCCGGCAATAGTGATGCTTATGGTGTTTTTGACCATGGCCAACGGTGGCCATATTATTTCTCAGCTATTTACCTACAAAAGACATATACATATACATATACATTTACCAATTAAGGAATTTCGAAGAGTAATTGAACCATGAAGATAAAATTTGGTTGGAAGGTAATTTATATAGGAGACGTCGGTTAAATCGAATCATTTGATATTTTACCGTCAAGAGGGTACAATAGAGGTTGAAAGGTTGTTGGAAAAACCCTTTGTTGGCCTCCGGGATTTCTTTATTCGTACTAACAAAGCAATAATAATGAAGTCAATCACCCGTCCTAGCCACTCGTTGTGAAATTGATCTTATCTTCGGTAAAAGTATCTGTACTCGGAACAATTCATAGTTGTTTTTATGAGACATCCTACTAATATTATAAATGCGAAAGTTTGTAAGGATGTATGTGTGAGTGTGTGTGTGTGTGTTTGTTGCTCTTTCACGCCAAAACTACTGAACGGATTTTCATGAAACTTTGCAGTAATATAGCTTAGACATCGGAATAACATAATTTGTTAAAATTTATAGAGATTTTTGAAGGGACTGGTTTCCCGAAGCGAAGCGAGGGCGAATTTACTAGTTTTAAATAAATCCATTTGTTTGCAAGCCTTTCAACTTGTCAATATCATAAAATGTCTCACGCGTAATCTTATACTGTATTCAACAATACTTCACAAATATCACATGAGCAATATACAAGACAAAGACATACACCCAGTCCAAGAGTGGAAGTTTTAATTCATCATACAAATGCCCGGCTCGCTGGGAATCGAACCCAGGACCCTTGGAATGGCGATCCGGCATAAATTATTACGCCGTTCGGGCCGTCAATTCGGTTCTATCATCGTTTCTTGAGGTGAAACTATGCATGTAAATGTCTTTTGGGATTATGAAAACCCAACGAAACACTATGAAAGAATAATATTCAGTATCGGAGGCGAGTGATGTTGTTTGATTACTTAAACAGAACTTGCCCAATAGATAAAAAAAATATTTTTACGTGAAATACCATATCGTGTTTTTGATAATGAAAGTTTTCGTAAACCTACTTCTTTTCATTAATATTATTTTTGTACGATC
Source organism: Hesperia comma (assembly GCA_905404135.1). Classification (NCBI taxonomy): domain Eukaryota; kingdom Metazoa; phylum Arthropoda; class Insecta; order Lepidoptera; family Hesperiidae; genus Hesperia; species Hesperia comma. The sequence goes on from FR990031.1 coordinate 1,621,375, forward strand.
TTTTAGGTAACGTTATTATATAAACTTTTATAGCCCAAAATTAGGATCACCCTGTGTCGTGGGTATCGTAAACAGCACACAAAGTCAAGAAAACGCACCAGATAGAGAAAAAATATATGAAACTCTTCCGATACTGAGTGACTGACTGACGGATCTACAGCCGAAAGTACTGAACGCAAGAAGCTGAAATTTTTCATGCATGTTCCTTGGGGAGTATAGGGAAGCACTAAGACATAATTTTTTAAAATTCCCTCCCTAAATGGGACAAAAAAATACAATGAAACTGAAACAAAAATTCCACGCGGGTGAAGCCGCGAGGGTTTCTAGTTGTTAATAAAACTATTATGTTATTCATGAACTACATATAATAATACAATTATGCACGTCAGTATACTCGTTACGTTAATTACGTTAGGACTAAACATTCTAATTAAAATTTAAATTGGTTTTAATTATAATTGGAATCAGAATCTGACTATATTATAGGAAGTATTATAAAATACGCTTGAAGCTGTTTAGGATATTGATTCCATCATATAACAGTTAATTAAGCTGTAGTTCAATTTACAATCAACTACGGAGTTTCACCGTTTTGATGGCTAATAACAGTTTAATGAGCTTAGATAGATAGTCTCCATTCATCAATGTTTGAAGTTCTTCAATTAATTCCATGACATATCTAGTTATTAAGATGTGTCTACCGTTTGCGCCATTTGTATTTATATCATTTCGACAAAATATGAGTTTGAAATACACTTACAGTAAAACCAACTTGACCTTGATATGAAGAGAGGCGCTGTCGGACGCATTGGACCAACCATTGCACGCAATTCGATAGGTAGTAACTGACAGATGAATGATCACAACGTACTCAGGAATGACTTTTTAACATGGCGGCATTAGTTCCAATTTTCGCCATATCAGAGATAAGTTGGTGGCACTGTACACCGCCGGTTACACTTTTTTAAAGGCGACCATCTCAGTTTTCAAGTGTGACCACTAGCCACACATCTGTGACCGAATTAATACGAGCGTCTTGTTCTAGATCGGTCACGGTTGTCATAAGTGACAGCTGGAGGGTGGTCCTGCCAGCTCGTTTGATACCTTAATTCCGTAAACAAAAATTATAGAATATGGAATTGTAGCCATAATGGTAGTTATGTTTTAGGTATAGCTAGCTGACCCGACAGACGTCGTCCTGCAACAATATTATAATGAAAACGCCTTCGCTTCGCTTCTGAAAACTTGTTACTCCACCTCTTTTGGTCGTAGTGTGATGTTAGCCTTCCTCAATACAAAAAATACCAAATACCAAAATATTCATACCAAAAATATTTTTAATATCGAACCAGTAATTCCTGAGATCAGCCTGTTCAAACAAACAAATAAAAAATAAATTTTCTGCATGTCGAAGCCACGTCATCATCATTCATCATCGCAACCCATAAGGCACTTACGTTACATTACGCTATTTATTAACTAAATAGCGTTGTGTGTGAAGTGCCTAACTGTCTCATTACTGGGTACAAGTCTCAGAATGAGAATGTTAGGGCCATTCACCACGCTCTGGCCAAGTGTGGATTGGAGGACTTCACACATTTGAATTTTGGAAACTCTTCGGCATGCAGTTTTCCTCACTATGTTTTCCTTGAACATAGACATTTTAATGTTTAAAATGCATAAATGTCAGAAGTATAATGTCAAAGTCAGAAGTACATGTCCTGGGATTCAAACCCTGTCCTCCTGAGTAGAAGGCCTAATTCTTAACCACTAGGCTATTACCGCGGATTTCGGGGTTGCGGGCGGCTAGAGTGGGAGCTCGAACCGTCCATCAGCAACCCCGAGAAGGACGACGGTATGTGTGGCCGCATACCGTTGTAAGGCGCTGGCAAGCGATGGGGCCTTAGTCCCTCGCGGGAAGAGCCCGAATATATGGGCGCCGCGCTTGGAGTAGACTACGGGCCCATGTCGAAAATGGGGGGGTCATACGAACCACCAGGTGATGTATATAGGACGATATAAGAGCACAAAATAATAAGATTCAGCACTATGCCGTCACTTGTAAGCTGTCCAACTGAGTGCTGGTGAGAATTCAAAAGTGCAGGTAGAGGGAGTACATTTTGGTCATATGTTTCTGTACGGCATTTTCACCATCGATAGATCCATGAAAAATAATAAGAAAGCGCGCAGTCCCGTAAAAAAATGGTGAGCCACAAAGTCGGTAAATTTTTTTGATTTTTTGAAAATTCCAGGGTAAATTTGGTCATTTGATCCTGTACGGCATCAGTTTCATACTGTTTCAATACAGCTTCTAATCCATTATTCCGCAACGCCGTACAAAAATCATGCGACAAAGGGAAAAAATCGAGGGTTTCAACCCCCTCTATTTCCGTGGTCTGGGGGGTGATTTGAAACAACATAAAATTAATTTATTTTGAAAGTATTTTATGCACAGATAATATTTTTTTACATGCCGTACATTTTCGTTGGTCCAAAGGTTTGTAGGGAAAAAAAAATTCAAGGAAAAATCCATAGAACGAAATGTATGAAAAATATAGTCTGCATTAAAATGTACGGCATCATTTTTTCCTAATTTATGTATCTTAATACTATTTAGAACAAGAGAAAAATGTAGGAAATTGCTATATTCTATTAATCTATGAATATTTAAACTTCTGCAATAATTTAACAAATTTCAGTTTTTGTATTTCTCTATAACTTTTTTTAGAACAGTTTCTTTTGAACGGCAATACTATGCAACAATTATATTTTACAATATCATGTTAAAAAAAAAGTTGCCGTACAGTGTCAAATGACATTACAGCTTTATAAATCAAGTATACCATGAAATTAAGGTAATTATTAATATACATTCAAATGAACAATAACTTTTTGACGGCATTATTTTTAATAGTACTTTTGAGTGCTAGATAATGTTTTGAAACCGAAGCCGTACTTTTTCAAATCACCCCCCAGACCACGGAAATAGAGGGGGTTTCAACCCTCGATTTTTTCCCCTTGTCGCATGATTTTTGTACGGCGTTGCGGAATAATGGATTAGAAGCTGTATTGAAACAGCATGAAACTGATGCCGTACAGGATCAAATGACTAAATTTACCCTGGAATTTTCAAAAAATCAAACAAATTTACCGACTTTGTGGCTCACCATTTTTTTACGGGACTGCGCGCTTTCTTATTATTTTTCATGGATCTATCGATGGTGAAAATGCCGTACAGAATCATATGACCAAAATGTACTCCCTCTACCTGCACTTTTGAATTCTCACCAGCACTCAGTTGGACAGCTGACAAGTGACGGCATAGTGCTGAATCTTATTATTTTGTGCTCTTATATCGTCCTATATATATCACCTGGTGGTTCGTATGACCCCCCCATATTCGACATGGGCCCGTAGTCTAGAGGACTCCGGTTGTGTTCCTTTTGGAGATCCCAGAGTTCTCCACAAGCGCTGAGGAAGGCCACCGGGGGGGTTTTAGTGGGTAAAAATCCCACATTACCCTGTGTCGCTCCCACGGCACCGGGTACCTTTTGAAGGTTTCCCCCTCGTCAACAAAAAAAAAAAAAAAAAAAAAAAGGCTATTACCGCGGAAGCCACTTTATACTATTAAAAAAAAAAACGTAAGATTCTGATTTCTTTTGTTGAAGATGAACATTAAGACATAATTACAACGCAGATACCACAAAACGTTATTTCTGATGATAAAATCATGATGAATGACCGAAATGCTACAGCGACAGGACTGGGTGAAAGGAAAGTTTTAATTAAGCAAATACGGAAATGACCCTCCATTGCTTTGTCAGTTAGTTAAATCTTGTGATTGGCAGAGTTAGCAGATAAAGTATACAATTTTGGAAAGTAATTTGGCAGACTTACGAGTATTTGGATGTTAGAAGTATCCGGGGTAACAAAAACTGAAGGAACTTGCAAAGATCTATCTATCCAAAGTGGATTATTTATCCTGGACATACATTTTATGTTTTGCGCAGTTTTTATGTAGATATCAATATCACTAGAGGTTATGATGTGAATAACAACAATTTTTTTACGTAGTTCCTTATACTAATAATGAATTATTCTATATTTTCTTTTTGTGTATGGGTAATTGTATCCCAAAGATGTTACTAGTAAAACCATTGTACGTACATAATGTAGAGATCCTTAAAGAAACTAATAATATTATATTACGTGGTTTTAGTGATTATGTCATAAAGATCAGTCTGGTTTTGTGTGTCAAATGACCAATCAGAATATTCGCCATCAAATATTAATTACGTTTCTCAATGGATATTACAAATTCAATAAACATCATTTCCATTCCCAATAGGTTTAAGTAACTTCAGCGTTTACATTATATTATAGACTTAGTTTACATAGACCCAAATTCTCTACGATTGCTTTGCAAATACGCGCAGTAGAAGAGGTACAGTAAGTGGAATCCTAATCTCGCTAAATCAAGGATTTGGAACCCAAATGATATTATCTTAACGATAGGTCTTTAGGCCCAGACTTAAATATATTTATTGAAGAAGTTTCAACTGAAAAAAGTAAAATAATCGTACATTTTATGATAGAAGGTAGGTACCTATGTGGTAGCCACATTAGCTTTACTAATAGGTACCTATCACCATGCAAGAGCACTGTCAAGATTTACACTGACTTTATATACATAAAGCGATAAGGCCGCTTTTTGTGTTGCATTTTATCTGTAACATTGTTATATGCACCCATATATTCTGGTATACAAACAATAAAGTGTATAAATATAGAACCACAGACTTGATCAAGGGGTAGCCGGTGTGATATGCTATAAAATAAATACACTATATGTATAAATGTAACTAAGTTATGTTTATATATAGAAGGTATTTGGGGAAGAATGAATGGTATGAAGGATCTTCGTAGGGGCAGTAGAAGCCAAAAATATTATTTTAAGTTTTTTGTCTGTCTGAATGTTTGTCCAGTCCTTACGCAAAAACTACTGGATGGAATATGATGCAGATATCCACAGTGATAGTCTTCAAGGTCTAATTTAAAAAATGGTGCACGTTTCATCTTGATACGCCATCTAAAACCTCAGTTTTTAATAACGTAGGTAGCTATGTTACAAGACAACGTCCGCCGGGTCAGCTATTTACTAATAAAAATCGAGGACGCATCAAAAAATTTCGTTTGTGTTATCTTCACTTCATTGAGCTTTTTCCTAGCGACTGGAGAAACACGTCCTCTATTACGCAGTTTACCTAGGTTGCCTTCATAAAGGAGTTATTCAAAAATAATTTGAAGGCTAAATTGCTATCAACATTTTCTTTGCGAACACCTCTATTACATTTTGCGCTCCAAAAATCTCTGCTCTTTACATAATATTATCGTGTCGTCCGCAGCTGCGTGTAACTGGGCTTATCGACGATCTCAGGGTAGCGCGTAGCACGCAGGTACTTTGCTTTTGAATATTTATCTTTAGTTGAATGTAAAATGAATACTGAAAACATAAAATTAAGTCTTTCTTTTTCTCTTCCTCCTCCTTGTACGAAATTTTTGTTCGTCCGTGTGAAATAAAACCGTTGCCACAAAACGTACATTTGGATAATGTCGTAGCGATACTATCACATTGCATTGTCGATACTGTTAGATAGAATATTTGAAGAACAGATAATGCGCAACACTACGGTCATACCGAGATGACCCCATCACTAGCTGCAAGATGATAGCTTGACTTGCCGCGCTTTTGTCAATGACGAAGTTGTGTAATGATTAAAGTTACTATTTAAATACAATATTTTGTTCTTATTACCTACTTTAAGTATAAGAATCTCTTCGTGAGTCCGTTACTAAGATCAGACGTATCACTAACAAACGTAATAATTATGCGAAGATTTTGACTCATTCCTTGTTTTCAAGCTGGTAAAAGTGTAATGGTTTTTGGTGGCAATTAGGAGCACGCGAACCTCGAACATTCGCGTAGTCTTACAACACATTCGTTCACTGTCCAAACGTTCGCGAGCATGTAAACGGCCTTTTGAACGGAAAATAAGGATCTACTAAGCACGGAATTTTCAATCGTATTATACTCGCTAGAATTAGCTGGTTGAAGTGGCAATGGGCTGGTCATATAGTTAGAAGGACCGATAACCGTTGGGGAAAAAGGTCCTTGAATGGAGGCCCCATCTCGGAAAAAGGAGCATAGACGCCCTCCGACCAGGTGGTCTGACGACCTAAACAAGAGAGGGCATCCGCTAGATTCAGAAGGCGCAGGACCGGTCTGAGTGGCGCAAGTTAGGGTAGGCCTATGTCCAGCAGTGGACTCAAATAGGCTGATGGATGGATGGATAGATATTCACTATAAGTGTGTTTGACGCTGACAATAATGTATCAAATAAATTTTAAGCATTACTTAGAAATAATAAACAACATTTTCACGATAAAAGGTTAATGTAAAAATGTAATAAGTAGGTACTTATATCGTACATAATTGTTTAGACGAAAAAATCAAAAGTTATTCAAGCAAATCTTACATAGCAAATATAATTATTTTCCTAGAGGCTGAATAATAATAAATATGAGGTCGGCTAAACTTTGTGGTTTAATTATACGTATATTGTGAGTATGAGGCAGGTTCATCAGACCGCTAACTTCGAGATCGAACTTCTTAACGGAATAATTATGATGAAGGTGTAACTTACGAGTTTCACATGAACAGGCTTTAACTAAAGGTTAATTTAGTATTTATAGAGTGGACTAGGGAATGCCCTCGATTCGGTTTGGAAATAAATAAATAACGACTTCACACTCAAAGCCCCACACTAGGATTCCCTGTGTCGTGGGTGTCTTGGACAACACACAAGACAAGGATACACACCCAGACCGAGAACGGAAATTTAAACTCATCATTCAAATTGCCGCCTCGCTGGGAATCGAACCCAGGACCCTCGGAACAGCGATCGGCGTGTTAACCATTGCGCCATTCGGGTCGTTGCGCCGTTTGGGAAACTTAAACATTTTCCCTATCTTAGTCCCTTAGGGGTCGATTTTTGAAAAAAGAGTTTGCGTATGTATGACCTTGGGTCTTCAACAATTTTCTTTCCGAATTTCGCTCAAATTCAGGCGATGGTTTAGCCGTGAGCGTCACATGCAGACAGAGAGTTTTTCACGTTTATATTATTAGTATGGATGATTGCAATTACAATTTTGTATTAGCAAGCCTTAGCCAGCATATCAATATGGAGTAGCACGGATGCCTAATAGGCGTTGAATATGCAGATTGTGGTTTTACCGAGAAACGGTGGATTAGCGTCTTTCGAATTGTAAGAGCTCAGCTTAATTATCTCTTACTCGGTATCAGTCAGTAATTCGTTTCGAGAAATTCAACTAGTAGGTTTTATTCGTAGAGGATAAGGTTCAAAATTGATCGAGGAAGACACAACAAATATTATTATCAATATTTGAATAACAAGTTCGGTTAAGCAGTGTAAACATAGTTCACTATTTATTACATGATATAATTTTAACGGAAGTATACAGCTACGCTTAAACTCTTGTTTGTTTTAAACAATGTCACGGATGGAGTTGGTAAAATGTTATTAACAAAAATAATTTACTAGTCAGATGTCACTCTTCGAATGGAACCACGCAATCACGCATTTAAATAATGTAAATATAAGACCAAAAATCTCTACTAAGCCTTCTGATAGATCAATAATGGCCCATCACAAGCACAGATCTCTCTAACATACATACCTACTTAACATGCATAATAGTACTGTAGCATATTTAACCACGCTCAAGTTTCGGAACTTTTTAAGCCACCGAAAGCCACCGATATAACAACTAACTGGACTATTACTAACAAAAACTAACAGGACTAACTGTCACTAACAGTCCCTAAACAAGTCCTACCAATAAAATTATTAACAAACTTGTCCCTATGTGTGTCCTGTTCTGCGTGGGTCACAGTTGTAATGGGTCACAGTAAGTAGGTACCCTACTGCCTGCTCCATTGCTAGGTACCTTAAAATAAAAAAAAAATAATTAACGTAGATTTTTAAGTAAGGTTTTTATGATCGCGACACACATTACCCATCATTATAATATTATCACAACCATTATCATAATAACATCAACATATTTTTCTGGTACGTAAGATTATTCTAGATAGCTCATTTATTCATTTTTTAATTATTCGCTCCGAGATTACAATCTTAATATAAGAGAAGTTTGTTCAAAGCGCTCATGACAGAAACGGTTTAATTACTCTCTTTCCTATCTACTCTGTATCTACCTCTACGTCTTAGGTAACTATAATAATATGTGCACTATAATATTAAATGAAATCCGTCAAGCGTGTGTTGAACTCGCACTCGTAGGGTTCCACGCCACCGAAAAATATTAATTAATCACTTATGCACAAAAAGGAAAAGAAAATTGAAATTGTTTAAACAAGCAAAATGTTTTGTGATTTCTTCGAAAAATTTAACTTGGTCAAAAAGTCGAATTTGTGGAAAAAATTCGTATGCGTTGGCGGGTATTTAAAACCACGAACCCCCGTTATAGTTTTTCTCTTAATACCTTCAGTGTTTATAAAACAATCTGTTACAATTTTAGTTACAGATATTTTTACTTCAAAATATTGCACAGCCAAATCCAAATATTATGTAAAAGTTAAAATAAAATATTGGCCAGACAGCGCCACAAAACAAACGTTACTACGTGTTGCGAATTCTAACAACATTCACGACATCTTCCGTTATAGTTTGTTGATGGCACGCCGATATATTCCTTATTGCTTTGATAGTACGGTCCGAATTAGGAAAGCGAGCGAACTGCATTTCGTGTTAAGGTGTTTGTAGAGCGACTCGCGTTAATCAATATCTGTCTTGATGTTTTAGTGAGGTGTTTGTTCAATGCGGAAATAATGCTATCAGTGTTAGCATTTATATTGGCAACTAGTTACCCCGCCCTCACTTTGCTTCGGGAAATCAGAGCCCCAATTCTGCTAATTTATAAACGCTTCCATAGTGCCAGACAGGCTGATAGGAAGTTTCTGAGAGAAGCGCGGACAAAATCACAGACAATTAATAAAAATGTTTGTTTTGGCGATAATAAATTAATATTTAATAGATTTTTTATAGGTACCTTCAATGTACCCACAGAGAACTTTTAAACCCTTTACTTGACAATGTGCATTCAAATGCACACATTTTTGTAAAAAATCTCAAGTAGAAATTACACATATTTTTTATTTATCTTTCAAACGTTTGCGTAGTGCAACATCTATATTTTTTGGCAAAAAATACTTCTGAGCACTGGCAACACATGGAAGCTCAGTAGATCGCAAGATAGCGGAACGTGCGCAGGCGTCTACGACATATAAGGTAATAATCGATTAAAATCCTTTAATTAACTTATGAAAAGGAAAAAATTAATGCTAAATATAATACCTAAATATACATTTTTCCGTATGAATTATATATTTAGTCAATTCATCTTTGTTTTCTTCGTCTAATTTTCGTTACAATTTGCATGTGTCTTTAAATGCACATTGCCAACTTAACTATAAACCTACCTCTGTTTGGTAGTGTGGATTTAAATACACATTGCGAGTCTGGATGAAATTGTTTTGTAAAATAACATTCATATTATTTTGTTATTTTATACTGTATATGAGTTGTTTTATAAACTATATTCGTATATTCGTATTATTTTTATTAAATTTCTATGAAATAATTTATTTCTTTAAGAGTTTATTTTAATATTTTGCTTTTGTTCCAGCCTTCGTCAAGAACGACAAGAATTTTGGCGTTAGTGCCTAAGCCTGGTGCTGGTTCCGATTTTGAAAAAAGTGATTCTTCAGAAGATGAACTACCTACATTATCTACGCAAAATTGTACAAAACAAGATTGAAGATGGTAATATTCACCTAAGCTCAGACCCACCATCACTAGAATCTTCATTTGAAGATTTACATTTATTGTCGGATAGTGATGAAGATAATGTCTATATAACAACTATTAGCTCTTCAGTGATTGACTAGTATACTAAATCAAGTCATCAAGTATCTTTTCCCAGTCCAAATCCGCCGTCCATACTGTCTTCGAATAGCTTTCCAGCTGCGGCAAACAACCCAGTACAGCAAACCGAACACCAAACTCCACTGGCTATAAACAGTGCTACTACATCAGCTATCATCAATATTCCGCAATTTTCACCATTAGCTAGTCGAAGCTATCTTAACAACGCATCTCCGTCTGGTGGTACTCGATCAAGAAAAAAAAACTACAGTGAAATGTAACGTGCGACTTTGTTTAGTAGAGGGTCGTAATTTTTTTAGTGATTATCGTACTTAGTACCATTCCTACCGTGTAATAATTGTTTTAAGAACAAATTGTGTTCCGGATAGGAAGGTGTGGAGCCGAATACTAATTTAAATTATTACGAGACTTAATTATTACGAGTTATACGAATTAGTACGAGACTCATACTAACAATAACTCACAGTCCATGTCCTCACACTTATTAACAAACTAACCAACTAATATTCTAACACCATCTACTAACTGGACTAACTATCCTAGTCCCTTTGAGTCTAGTTCTAGGTCAGTCACAGTTGTTATGGGCGGCAGTGGAAGGGTGGTGCTGCATGCTGGTTTGCTATCTTAATTCCATAAAAAAATTGCATGTTTTTACATTACGAAGTAGATTTTTTGATTGTTTAAGTTTAATTTTGATCTCCACAATGGTTGTGATTAATATAAGAAAAACTAATTAATTTTTGTTAAACTTTATATAAATATATCATATTTTTGTTTAAAATAATCGCTGTTTTAATTTAACCCCGTACGAGGCAATGTGCATTTTAGTGCACACACTTTCTTCATAGTGTAAACTTGATGGAGCTGGCAATGTGCATTTAAAGACACATGCTATATTTCCAAAACTATCTATGTTAGATTTTTTTATATATTTTTTACAAGTATTCAATAACTCCAAAATCCATTATAGACAACAAAAATAACGAATAGTTACTATATTTTTTAGTGCCAATTATAGGGTTAAATATAAGTAGTTACGACGTCTCTTGCATTATAACTTCATCCCCATAAACTGCGATTTTATCATAAGGATATCTCTGAGATTTTATTTGTCATAATTAAAATTTCCCATAATTACAAGTCGCCAACTACAGTTCGGCGTTCGAGTTTTCAGTTTTAAGCAAGTTTTCGAATAAATTAATTCGTTCTCCGGACGGATTTAAAATAACATTACTTCGGCGTGCAGTTTTATAATTCATATTTTAATTTTATTTTGCACACTCGTAAAATTTCACCTTTCGTTAGCGTCGTTTTGGACTGGATTAGTGAGCGAGTAAATGGTTGTTATATGAATTAGTTATGGAACAGTCTTGTGAATTTTTACCTCAGAATTATACCTGGCTTACATTTCGTCATTTTTGAAGCGTAAGTAATAAGGTGTTAAATAGCATTTTAAAAATTGAGTGGCTGTAAAAGTGCCAAAGAAATGGACATACATTCAAACATGCACACATACATACACTCGAAAAACCTAACCCGCCCTTTGAGGCAAACGGGTAGAAAGAAAATACGCGCTAGCCATCTCGCATACAAAAGCTATTCTATAATAACGTGGCTATTCCGACAATAAATAAAACATTAGATAAATATGAACAGAGTACATTATCATTCAAGCAGGAGGACGCAGTGAGACAAAATTATCTTCAATAACTACGACGGACGTGACGCGAATGCGACCAATATGTAAGCTCAGGATAAAACGGAAAAAATTGTAAGTATGGAAAAAATTCTGAATAGGTACCTACTTTGTATACCTTAACTTTGCTTAGCTGCCACTCTGGGTCTACAGCCTGCAAAATGAAAGTGGCAGTAATTCAACACTTGACACATTTGATATAAGAAATGTGTCAAAATTATTAGGACAGAGACGTGGCAAACTATTCCGTAAGGGCTCATTCACACGAGGACGAATCGTCTTTTTTCACGAATCGTCTTTTTTCACGATTCGTTATTTTTTTTTGACGGCGGCAATGCTTTTTAAATACTCATGTTCACACGCTTGACGAATCGTGAAAAAAGACGAATACGGATACGTCTTTTAGAAATCACGAATCGTGAATGTTTTATGATTATGACAGATACGTCTTTTAGAAATCACGAATCGTGAATGTTTTATGATTATGACAGATCCGTTGTAGTATTCACGTCCATTGTGTTTCTGAACCAATCTGAACTGAGCTAAATCACGAAATAAATGTGAACTTCAATGCGGATATTTTGACGAATCGTGAAAAAACACGATTCCGTATTCAATGTGAACGTCCATCCGTCAAGACGTATCGTGTTTTTTGCCGAATCGTCAAAGACGTATTCCGTGGGAATGAGCGTTGGCGTCGCCGTTGCGCAGATGCGACGTTAACGTTGCGCTTGGACTGAACGCAACGTTAACGTCGCGCTCAGTACTTGTTCCCAAAAAAACGCAACACTAACGCCGCGTTGACGCGACGTTAACGTCGCGCTCAGTACCTGTTCCTTAAAAACGCAACACTAACGCCGCGATGACACGACGTCAACGTCGCGTCTGTGCAGCGTTGACGTCGGAGAAACGCCAACGCCCGTAAAACGCCAGTGGGATAGCGGCCTAAGGCCGCTCATTCACATTCGCATAAATACGCGAATGTGAGTGATCGGCCTAACGCTTCATGCACATCAGCTGTAACTATCGCACTTAAAGTATCTTCAAGATCTAAGAATCCTTAGATATCAACAGAGCAATAAAATTGTGAGCGCGGTCTGTATTTGGATGGGTAATCCGTCAATAATATCTTGAGCATTTTCGTGCTTTAAAAAGACGGAAAGCCTTCGTTCTCTGTTAATATAGTCATTAAGCCGGCAACTTAATTTAATTTAATGTATGCTAAATTCAATTCAATTCCATTATTTAATTAAACTGTATGTATGTAGTCAGTATAATTGAAATAACTATGTCATTATAATTTAAGTATTGTAATTTAATTTTAAATTCTTAATTGTAATTGTAATTTAAATTATTTAATTTATTTTGATGTACTTTAACTTAATGAAACACTAGTAAATCCGCCCTCGCTTCGCTTCGGGAAACCAGTCCCTTCAAAAATCTCTATAAATTTTAACAAATTATGTTATTCCGATGTCTAAGCTACATTACTGCAAAGTTTCATGAAAATCCGTTCAGTAGTTTTTGCGTGAAAGAGCAACAAACACATACACACACTCACTCACTCACTCACATACATCCTTACAAACTTTCGCATTTATAATATTAGTAGGATGATGTATGTACCTATAATTGCGGTAACACGGCCTTAAATTAAGATATTATAATTATTGTGAATGTTTAGTGTATACCTTGTTGGTGCAATAAATAAAATAAATAAATACAAATTCCCGATACTTTGGCCACTATTTACTTCCTTTTTATTTCCTATTTACTTCCTTCCACCAATTTACACTGAAGACGTGTGTATCTGTGTCGGATACCTTCATCAATGATGAGAAACCCATGCTCTATAGCCGACCATTAATCGGTAAGAACCATCCATGATTCCCATGGCCCAAAGACTTGACCTATTTATTATTTCAATTTCAATAAAGCTACAGTTGACCTTAACCAAACAACAGCATCGTGCCCCAGTCCGGACAATTTATGAAATGGGAATTGGCAGAACGCCGGCAATATCACAGATTTGTCAAACTTTATTGTCCATCACTGACAGCTATTTTTTCAGTATCTTTAAAACGCCGTCGATAAGAGCCATTACTTGGGCCAGTTCTATTTACACATTCGGAAATTCCCATCAAGAAAGGTCCGGGACAATAAATTTTAATCAAAGAGAAAATTGCTTCGGCATTCGTGACTTTGTTTCCGTAGGGCCGAAGCTTCGCAGCTAATTATAATATCTTATTCCGTGAGAGCCTTAATTAAACGTGATGCGCGCAACATCTGGTATTGTACATCACATCGAAGCGTTTGCTGCAGGGCTCATTTCACAATATACATTAAAACACAGAACAGCCTTATTTAACTACTAGCTTTTGCCCATGGCTTCGCCCGCTTGAACTTCACTTTGATCTAAAAAATCCGCACTCAAATTGGTTCAGTACATTCATTCAGTAGCTAAGGCGCTACAGACAGACACACAGACAGGCAGGTCATAATTATAACACCCGTCTTTTTAAAGCTGGAATTAAAAATGTCCTGCGTGTAGTAAACAAAATGCATTTTCATCAAAATTCAAATAACATGTATGTAAGATGACTAGATGTAGTTAAGATTCAAGTGACAATATTTGACCTTAACAGACTAACAAACATTGCAAGTTGAATAAGACATTTTATAATTCGTCGCAGTGATGGTACAGTAAAGAAAGCTTTATTTCTATAGACACAAAAACGTTTATTATAATAGCCGGAAGAAACTGGCATGTGGCTCTAAGAACACTACATACTATTTTTAAACAACTGATCTCATACAAAAGAAGGAAAAATCCCCCGTTTTTCTTGAGAACAATAAGAAATATGTCATTCTCATACGGGAAGCTAATCTGAGCGCATTTCACGGTATCATTCCCCTTAGCTTTTCTCCTTTGACTGTGGCTTTGAACTTAACGCTGTTGTTTCACTAAAAGCGAGGTACTATGAAAGCTATTGAATGTGTATGTTGCATATTTTACATACAACAATTTCGTTAAGCATGCTTCATCCTTCCGCTCCCGCCGATAAAAATTCTGTCTGATCTCGAACAGGATTGAAACCGGGACTAATAGTAAGATCCGTTAGAAGATGAATTTAAACCTAACTCATTGCGGCCTATAATAATTTTATTATGATCTGAGTATTAGGGTCGATTCAGACATATCAGTGAAGTCACCGTTCCGTCACAGTTCCGGCAAATCTTTCATACATTCTCGGCATTGTCAGCACTGACACTGCACTGACAATGCTGGCTTCGCCCGCTTGAACTTCACTTTGATCTAAAAACCCGGACTCAAATTGGTTCAGTACATTCATTCAGTAGCTAAGGTGCTACAGACAGACACACAGACAGGCAGGTCATAATTATAACACCCGTCTTTTTAAAGCTGGAATTAAAAATGTCCTGCGTGTAGTAAACAAAATGCATTTTCATCAAAATTCAAATAACATGTATGTAAGATGACTAGATGTAGTTAAGATTCAAGTGACAATATTTGACCTTAACAGACTAACAAACATTGCAAGTTGAATAAGACATTTTATAATTCATCGCAGTGATGGTACAGTAAAGAAAGCTTTATTTCTATAGACACAAAAACGTTTATTATAATAGCCGGAAGAGACTGGCATGTGGCTCTAAGAACACTACATACTATTTTTAAACAACTGATCTCATACAAAAGAAGGAAAAATCCCCCGTTTTTCTTGAGAACAATAAGAAATATGTCATTCTCATACGGGAAGCTAATCTGAGCGCATTTCACGGTATCATTCCCCTTAGCTTTTCTCCTTTGACTGTGGCTTTGAACTTAACGCTGTTGTTTCACTAAAAGCGAGGTACTATTAAAGCTATTGAATGTGCATGTTGCACATTTTACATACATCAATTTCGTTACGCATGCTTCATCCTTCCGCTCCCGCCGATAAAAATTCTGTCTGATCTCGAACAGGATTGAAATCGGGACTAATAGTAAGATCCGTTAGAAGATGAATTTAAACCTAACTCATTGCAGCCTATAATAATTTTATTATGATCTGAGTATTAGGGTCGATTCAGACATATCAGTGAAGTCACCGTTCCGTCACAGTTCCGGCAAATCTTTCATACATTCTCGGCATTGTCAGTGCAGTGTCAGTGCTGACAATGCCGAGAATGTATGAAAGATTTGCCGGAACTGTGACGGAACGGTGACTTCACTGATATGTGTGACTCAGCCCTTAACAATAATGTATTTTGTACGTCGCGTCGTTACTGTGTGATTAAGGTACGGTGTGAATTGAAAAGACGTAAATTTTGCATACAAGATAAATTTAATTGCGATCACAAGTAGTAAATTTGTTTAACAGGGAATGGCAATTCCATAATATTCTTGGCGACTCAAGTAAAGTCGATTTTTTTCACGCAATGCCCCGTTTAATTTTCCTCGCATTCTTTAAAGGTATTTTGACGTGTGTCACGCGGGTGAGGCCCCTGGCTGAAACTTGTGAAAAAGGTCTAATATCGCATTTATTTATTAACTATATTTATATACTATGGTAACTGACAACGTATATTAATGATTGAAATTGATCTTTACAACCTTGATTCATACAATTAGAAGTAAGTTTCAAGATATAATCGTGTATCGCTAATCACTTTTAATGAGACAACTTAGCAAGAGAAGGTACAATTAACAAAGCGACTGTAATTACGTTTGTGCGGAAAAATGTTTCAAAGGCCGTTCTTTCAGTGTAATTGGGAGGTGGAGGGGAAACAGTGGAGAGGGGGTGCGTTTTGAAACCACATGTGACTTAATTAAGTGAACGAATGCCGCAAAATGGGATTGTGGAGATGTGAGTGTTGTTGCAGGAATAGTGAGGCGTGTCGTGTTAGTGAGTGTTTTGTGTTGAACTAGTGAACTCACGGCTCGGGACACCGGTGTTTAAGCTCAGTCAGTGTAGAGGGTCAGATATGGATTGTGATGATGACTCGAAGAAATTTAGACAGGATTACTCATTGACGTACCAATTTACTTGTCGATCGGTTTAAATAAATTAATCATTGATGTTACCCAGAGAATACTATAATATTTATCCGGGGAAAATGTATACATTTTTCAAGTGACCCGTTACTAAGATAAGCTGGAATAAGCGCTAAAATTTTATTGACGAAAATTTTTAATATCCATGCTACGAGATGTATTGGGTTAAATTAAAACTTAACTACAACGATAAGTTATAAGTATAAATATTATGTATTGACTTTAGAAATATCTTACAATGCTGCTTCATAAGTTTACCTTTATGAATATAATCAACAAAAAAACTATACTTGAGTCGCCGAGCATAATGTGGAATTGCCACCACCTTCCAAACCCAAACTAGATAACTACCTGTGCTTGCAATTCAATTCAGCCTGTAAGCAAAATTTACTTAGGGCATTTTTAGATAGCCCCGTTAATCTTAAATGTATCTTAATCGCATTGGTGGAAAGCTGGCATTTGTGTGCCATGCAATTATAACGAATTCCAGAGCTAAGGCAAATGGAGGATAGTGAGCAATTGCAATATGGTTTATTTTATAGATTAGAAAATACCCATGTATCAACACTGAGGCCTCATGATTAATTTTGAAATGTTTTCTGACGAGATCACTTCACTTCACATCAATTCAACATTAAATACAATAAAGAAGATTTGTATCCATAAAATAACAGTAAACAAACGAATTGCAGCAAAAACAGGATATCTGCACCAAAACGGATACTTTGTACATATCATCCATTATTTACACCGAAAACAATAACATGAATTCGTAAAACGAATACGCAGCAAATAACGGTTTCGCGCTTCAGCGTATTTCCATAATATTTTTGTTCCAGGACAACATACATTCGAAACTGGACTTAGTGTGTCAAGAGATAAAGGCTAAATTAGACAGTTGGATAAAGACCCGGTGAGGCTATGAAGGGCACTTATGTTCCAACTTTTGTACTTTTGGATCTAAAGTAATGGTAAGGTGTTAATGAAATGTGATGTTGGATGGAGAATTGCGTTTAGGTCCGTCGTGGGATCATTTCACAGTTCACATAACATACTATATCATCAATTTAAAAATATTTTTCGGTAGTATCTGAATGGATTGTTAGAATATTAGAAGCTGTGTGTTAGAATATTAGAAGGTAAGTTTGTTAATAAAACTTGTAACGAAACGATGGCTGGTTGTGGCCATCCGCTACCTAATTCTTTCGATGGAAATAAAAGGCTCTTGTAATGTAGGGCGATGGAGCTGTGGCGAGCTTGAACTGACTATTTTTCTCGTGTGGGAGCAGAACGATTCTATTTTCAAACGATGATTTCTTCTAATATCTGTAGGTTCAATACTAGGCCAGCCACAGCTCGTACAGATAAATAAAGCAAGTCTGTCTGTTTTACATAAAGTAACAGAGTATAAAGACATGTCAAAATTTAGTCGTGCACAGAACTATTAGTTGACGTTCGTAGCGAATGTTAACCTAGTTCCAGAACATGAGCGATGAAAATATATTAAATTAACTGAATGTCTCATCAGGGAAAGAACAGACAATACAGATGTTGCGAGACATCGCATTTAATTAGGGTTCCAAATAAGGAGTTTGGAGACACAGCGAAAACAAAGGGCATGGGATTGTCGCAGCCATTTGTCCCCTGTTTGAATTAATTATTGCTTATATTGCTTTGCTACAATCTGTGCTGTATGTCTAAACTGACAATTTAAAGCCAGTGGCTTATACAAATAGGGTTGTTTAGCACTTGATGAGGCTTTCTTAAATTTGAATCCAAATTGTCCAATTGATTTTACTCCGCTTATTCGTATATGTATATATGTACATAGCTCAAAGAACTAGCTGGCTGAAGCTGAAGTGGCAATAGGCCGGACATAAAGCTCGAATGACCGATAACCGTTGGGGTCTTCCCCAGGTCCTCGAGTAGAGGCTCCGTCTCGGAAAAAGGAGCGTAGGACGCCCCCCGACCAGGTGGTCTGACGACCTGAATAGGACAGCGGGCATCAGCTGGCTTCAGAAGGCGCAGGACCGGTCAGAGTGGCGCAAATTAGGGGAGGACTATGTCCAGCAGTGGACGCAAAAAGGCTGATGAATGGATGGATTCGTATATTCAGTCTGTTTGTCTGTCTATGACTCTTTCACTGCGAAACAACTGAGTTTATTTGGATGGAATTCGGAATGAAAATAGTTGAAGGTTCAGAGTCACACACCCGTCTGCTTTCCCTATTCGCGATATATGCGAATTCCACGCGGGTGAAAGTTAGTGGTTATAATAAATCGGCAACTCATCGCTCTTTGTACCCTTACATACATAGGTATATGAGTAGAAACTATGTATTATATATATTAATACTACATATAACTATATAGGGCTTAACGAAGCCAAGGTATGATATCTTAAAATTGTAGTAATCGTAGGTATGTATGTTTGTCTTCGTATCACGCAATAACTGAACGATATTTGATGTGGTTTTCGCAGTTGTTGCGGGAGATGCGAGAGGTCTAAGTTAAAAACTGACGCATGTTTTATTCAATTATGTAGCTTAGAACCCGAAATATAAATTTAATTATAGATATCTTTTGCTAGACAACGTCTGCCAGGTCAGCAAGTATAAAATACTTCTATGAACATACAGTATTCCGGTCCACCACTTCCATTTCACTAGAGTGCCTTAAAAAATTACAATACAAACATCAAAAAGCTATAATAACTCAATCCACTCAGCCAGACAATACTTATTAGATTAAAAAAACTTACACAAATCTAAAAGAATGTTTGCAATTTCCATAAATGGGACGTCGTTCTATCGTACAGCCCATAAAAACACTGGATTATTATATTACGTCACAAGATAAACAAAATTCAACCATACAGGAATGGGCCAGAGTACATTTTGCCTTGTATCGTCGGATTGGATCTCAAACGAGAACGATTTTTCATCAAGGCGTCAAGAAATAAGGGAGCCTAACAATACGAAACTTTAACTTGAATTATCTGGTATGTCAAATGCTCGGAATGTTTATTTTATTTAACCGCAATGGGCTGTGATAAAGCGCAAAATATAAGGCAGCTCTTCCCCGACTTCGCGACGTTAAAGGGACTAATTATTTATTACAAGTCTATGTATATAAAGAGAGAGCAAACGCGTGGAACAATTTTATGTTTGTTGTGTCAAGTAATATTTGGTTAATCTTTCAAGTGCCCTTCAAAGGCCCTTAACTATTTACTTATTTACTTAATTATTTCTACGTTGTGATGTAATAATAATAATAATAATTTAAGGTTGTGATGTAATAATTATGTGATAAATTACTCTTTATTTATTTGAATGTGACTCGAATTTTAAAATACTTTTTTTTTCTTTTTAGCGCGAGGCCGCACCACGGTTTTTTCCCGCGGCGGTAACCGCGTAACCGCGCAATTCGCATACATTATCAGAAACCGCAAGTGCGGCCGCTTGTATTGCTTTCCTTGAGTTACAAAATTTACGCCGTAAGAAACCGCGGCGGTTTAGCCGTAGTGCGGCCTCGGCCTTACTTCTATTGACATGTTTAGAATCTAATATTTTTTATTCTATATTTAACTGTTGAAAATTATATCTGTAATTAAATAATTTATAATTATAATACAGTGATTCTCAATACATGTAATATTTGCATACCTCAACAGGTGAAACTTGGCGGACCAGTAATATGAAAAATGTAATCCATTCTGTATAATACCTACCCATGTTTTATGCAAATAAAGTATTTGATTTGATTTGATTTACGTTTTATGGCATATTTAAATGTTTTAAAGTACAGTGGCGGGTGGTGGTACTTCCCCAGATGAGTTCTGTAATCATAGTGTGACCCAACATACGAATACCACTTACTGTGATAGCGATAACCCAGTAATAAGACAATTTTGGACTCCGGTGCGATGTTTAAAACTGACCTTATTCATAATGCTGCCATATCTGATATCTGTAACAGAAAAAGTATAACATTAGTACAATTCTCTATGTGTGAATATGGCAGTATGCATATATTATGGCATGAAGCCCAGTGGTTAAGAATTCGGCGTCCTACTCAAGGGGTCAATCCGACCTCGAATTCCAGGGCAGGGCAGAGCTATGTGCGTTTTAAACATGTAAATTATACTGGCTACAACGGCGAAAGAAAACATCGTGAGGAAACCTGCATGAAGAAGTTTAAGCAAGTGAAATAAGAGGTACTTACTTAAAACGCCCACAATTCCAAAAGTCAGAAGTTCGTGCCCCGGAATTCAAACTCGGACCACATAATGATATGTCATAATATGATTGATGTGTCATAATTATAGGCGGTATCCTACGTGAGCGACGAAAACGATGCGACGCGACGTTGCGAACGCGACGAACGCGATCAAATCAACGCTATCCCTACTTGCGTCCTATGTGACAGTCTGCGACAACACGCAACGTTGTCATTGTCGCGTGTAGCATCGCGTCGTGTTGCGTAGCGTCGCGTCGTATTCGTCGCTCACGTAGGAAACCCCGTAACTGAAATGAATAATTCACCACTTAACTATCAATTTAAACATCTAACTGAAGCTTCACAAACCTTTTTTCATTGATACCTTTCGGACTGATAGTCTCATTGCCGATGTTACGTTTCTATGCGCAAAAATGACATCATTCATTCTGACCTTTGTAGGTCTGGAGCTATTTGACGCCAATTCACAAATTGGCACAACACGAATATCTCTGTAAAAGGCCTTACCAACGGTTTCGGAATTCCCAATACTACCGGCACTAATGGTTACGAAACGGGTAAACAACAGAATTTCCTGAAACCTAAAAATTTCGGCTTCAAAGGCAAAGCCTTACTTGACCGAAATTCAAAATGGAGTGGAGACCCGAATCCGGGTATGTAAACAATATCCCGGCGTAAACGAGAGCCGGCGTAAAATTTGCGAAGTGTCCGCTAGAGTTGGAATTGTTTAGAATTTAAAATCCGCATGCATTTATGCAAGAACCAGATAATTTAATACAATTGATTATTGTTTTTGAAGGTGAAAAAAGAACCGCGAATATACAGTAGAACAAAACATAGAGTGAAAATGGCATGTACAACCAAATCTTGTATCCAATTTTCCAAAATATTTTTGATTTTGCCAACCAACTGCGTATAGAGGACAAACTCATAACTACAGACCAAAGTAGCGTTAAAGACTATAGAAACCGCATCTTGCTTGAGAGATATAAATATTTTGCTGTTAAAACATTTATCCTTTTAATTGAGTGAGATGCCAAATCCAAATAGGAATCAGCTGCCTTGATATAAGCCAATCTACTGGTATACTTTGGCAATCATTCCTATAAGAGTGCGTACAGACTATATAACAAAACATGTTATAAAACAAAATTTTATATAACATGTTTTATAAATGTGGACGATATGTCTTACAAAAACACATTGGGTCTTGTTATAATTATGTTTCATTGTGATACAACAATGTTAGATAATGTGGACGTGTTATATAACAGAAGTTATAAAACATGTTACATAATCTGTACGCACCCTAAGACCGTATTATTATTATAAAAGTCCTTTATAAAATGACTCGTCGAGTCCTAGATGGGGCTTGTGAGCCAATATTTTCTTTCTTAGCCAGCAACGGTAATGCCTTTGGTGTACCAATTGCCATAGGTCAAACTGATAACTTGCTGTCTTGTGGATTGTCTGCTGCTTTTAATCAAAGCAATACTCAATATTGTAAACGATGACGTGAGACACCTATTGGCAAACAAAAAATAATAATAAGTATAAAATAAAGAAGTTGAAATTAAGCATGACATTTCTCTGCGGAAAATCTACTTTCAAACTACGAAGCTGTCAGCGCTAAAATAAATACTTATATTTTATTCAGTAACTTCAGGATTCTTTAATAATCTTATGATTAAATATCAAATTTCCAAAGATATTCAAAAACTTTTTAATTAAAATCAAAGCTGATTTACAAATGAAAAGTTTCGAATACGATTTTGCTTGCGGAAAAATCCTTTCATTACAGCTTCATACGTCGCCGAGAGAATTCGAAAGCTCTGGACAACTTCGGAAAATAAAGCCGCGACTCGATTATTAGAATCCTATTTGCATTTGCTGAAATTCTCTCTCATCTGTGACTGAGCCATAGATCGAGAATGTATAGAATGGCTCCATCGCAACTAAGATGTTAGAGTAAATCTGTAGCACATCACGTTAATATAGTCTTCACATACTTAAATATATTATAGTAGTACCGTAGTTTGACTTTCGAAAATGTCTGTAAAAAACCTACTTCGAATAAACAATTCGCATTCATTCATTCCGATGTGATAAGAGATGTCTGTCTTATACTTAGGCATTAAAGATTAAAGCCAATTTATTGTGTAAAAAAAAGGATAATAAGTTCTAATAATATTATAAATGCGAAAGTTTGTAAGGATGTATGTGTGCTGTATGTGTGTATGTAAATATAGCTTGGACATCGGAATAACATAATTTGTTAAAATTTATAGATTTTTGAAGGGACTGGTTCCCCGAAGCGAAGCGAGGGCGGATTTACTAGTAAGTTCTAATTCAAGCCAAGCTACCCGCGAATAAAATTGCACAGAATTAAAAAACCGGTGCAAATTTATAAACCCATGCGGACTGCAGACGGAAGCAGGTGTACAGAGCACGACACTACAATAATTTGCATATTATTATGACAGTATACGGGTACGAACCACATTTAGTAAAAGACAGCAAAGATGTAAAGTATATGGAAATGCAGAGCGCACTAGAGAGTAACCACAGAGCACGGTTATGCATGACCGGAATATTTTGTACGTGTAATTAGCATGGTCTTATGCACGTGCATGCATTGAATTAAACGTGCTTTCAAGATGAAGGTTGAGACAGTTCGTTATAACAAACTATGATTTATTGCTCTCTGAGAAATAATTGAAAAATGTAAGTTCATTCTACTGAAGAACTGAAATGAAATGAAGCGAAAAAATCAAACAAATTACGGACCATATTTTGTTTTATTTTATTTCGTAGCACTTACTTTTATGTTTGCAATGCTATTTTATCATATTAACTGAATGAAAACTTTTTATAAATTCTATTTTTGGAATATATCTTTCATAAATATTACTTTCAAATCTCTATAATATCTAAATATGCTGATAAAACTTGTCATAAAATAGTATTTTTCATTCATATTTTACTACGTATACCTACTTCATGTCGGTTTGTACAATTTACCTCACCTCTTAAGGTTCATAGACGCATTGTATTTTGGCTCTTCGATAGTGTAACCGAAACCTGTAAATCTTCACAGTTTACTTTGGAAAGATGATGGACACCAGCCACCTGGATAAAATCGTATACCGCCATGCTTGTCGTAATGTGCAGGCATAAGTGCAACATTAATGTACAGGAAAGGTCCAAAGTAGTACTCCTTACCCCGAGAACTACACAAAAGAGGAAAGGATTCTCTTTTTAATACTAGACCATAAAAATACATTGAAAATGCAATTTTTAACTTCCACGGTAACACCAGGTGGTTGTGACAGTTTTAAATAACAAACTTTAGTGAAGCGAGTGTGTAGTTGCATTATTACTGTGCCACGCATAAAGCATAATATTATTTGTTTTTAACCGACTTCAAAAAAGGAGGTTCTCAGTTTGACTTGTATGTATGTATGTATATTTTGTGCGCGATTATCTCGCGTTTGGTTTAACCGATGTCGATGCGGTTTTCAGCATAGTATTTGTCAGACTTAGGAGAAGGTTTTGAGCATATTGTTTGGCTGAACCGATTTTAGCAAAGCGTAACTGCAACTTAATCGATGCGTCTTAAATTACGTGAATTGGGCTGCAGGTCTCTCTTCGTCAATGAGGAGGCCTACATTCGTACATATCGGATCGCCGTTTGATGAGTCGTGGGTTTGATTTACAGCAAGCGAAATTTGAATGACGAGTTCAAAAACATCAGATTTGGGCCCGGAGCGAACAGCTTGTTCAATACCCTCAAATAATCTTGCATATTTTAATACATCCATTTCATATTTAAAAATTTAGTTAGATACATCATATCATTAAAACATTATAATTTCAAGCTTAAGGTACTATGTGTGCGCGGTGCGTAAGACGACTATATTTCATTATTCCCATCATTTTCCGCAAAAACGGGATATGCATAATGTGGCAACAATATCCTCGATCTAAAAAACCATGGCTCATGCATATTCCAGGCCCAAGGTTCTAAAGAAAGTTGCTGGTCTCCTTTCCTTTGTAAGCCTGGGTGTAAGTTCTTGTGTTATGTGTTGTTCACGACACCCACGACAGGGAGTCATAGTGAGGCTATGAGTGAGTAGCGGTATTTATTTAGAGACCTCTTTTCAACTTCGCCGTAGTTTGGCACTATGACTTCGCTAAAAATAATTTTCATTTAATAAATTCTTTTCTCAACTGTTTCAAAAGCTTTCAAAGAGTAATTAAGCATAAAGAAGCCTCGTAATTTCCGGCTGGTGAAAAGATCGCATTACAAATGAATAAGTAGAAAAAACAGTACGGTTTAATGATAATTCAAAACTGTAATCTTGTGACCCTACTCGTCAAGTATGGTGTCCCAGGTTCATGGGTAACAAACGCAATAAAAATTCCATAAATTGTTGTGATATAATCTGGGTATTGTGTTTACAAATAATCCTAGTAGCTTTTCTCAAACATATACAATGAAAAACCTATTTTTACGTAGCCTTCTGTTTCTTAATATTCAAAGCAAACTTCAGAAAAATGACGCGGATGATAGCTCCGACCTGGGACGCGACCCTCCTTGGAAATACGAGACGGGACACATTCTTGATGGGCCTGTCCCTGCAATTTATTGTACCTTGTTACCAAAATTCGCCTCATTTGTCCAATATTGGACTATGTTGATACTTGTAATGCGTAGGCACGTATCTTTTTATTGTACACTAGCAACCCGCCCTGCTTTGCTCAAATTTATGTTCACCGATGTTAATTTTCATTTTGTGATAACTCTTATACTTAAAATTGTTTAAGTTATTTTTTCGATTATTGTACCTTCTTTATGGATCCCTCTATGAATTGCTGAAACTTATCATCATTATAAG
The DNA here is from genome assembly GCA_905404135.1 of Hesperia comma. NCBI lineage: Eukaryota > Metazoa > Arthropoda > Insecta > Lepidoptera > Hesperiidae > Hesperia > Hesperia comma. Next base: position 1,647,315 of record FR990031.1, read on the forward strand.
TTTAAATTACACCATCGATGTCTTCATTTAACAAATATTATCAAGAGACCCGTGCCCCGTATTCTCAGAATGAGAAGGTTGAGGCCATACGGTTTCATTATTAGATCTTGACTGGACGGATATTATGGAATGTTCCCAACGTACTCTTTCATAGAAAAAAGTTAAAATCAGTTCACAAAAGACGGATAAATCGCTGAACACGTATAAAAAATACAAAAAAAATTTTGGCGTCAAACATAGACCTCTTTTTTTGAAGTTAGTTAAAAAGTTCGTTTATATTTTATACTTAATTTAACTCCCAACAGGCACCGTTAAGTAGATAGTCATCGCCTAATTGCTAGTTTAATGGCCAGGAAGCCATTATACCATTGTCGCTCAAAAAATTAAGTCTCATTGTGCCCAAAATTTACGTTCCTTTCGCGGGCAGATAGGCTCGCAACTTTTTACCCGAATGACAAATGATGGAGATCGCTCAACCATTCGTCCCGTCCGTTCACATGATACCTTTATTGTTCGCGGTTTTTCAGAACAACATATTAATGTTTTTTCTCTTATGGAATATCCGCCGAAAGCAGCTTATGTTTGCGACTTACAATTTCCATATTACCCTGTGTTTGTGTTCTTCCATATTTTGCGTGTCGTTTGGAAATATAGAAATATCCTGAAATGATTGCTGTTTTATTTTAATTTTAATTGACCTTTGACCTTCTTGCTTCTATTTTGTTAAATGTGTTTTATGCTTTCTCTTTGTAGGCTTTTTTATCAATCTGGAAATATCTGGAAACTTTTTGTCTTTTGAATACTGATCGGAATTGCGAGTTATAGTTTCCACTTCATTAAAAGTTTTTACACTTTGTTACAGTCAGTTGCTCATTCTTCCGTAAACTAAAAAGGAAACAAATATACCGATGTGCCATTTTTTATTTAGTGGTCACTTTCACTAATCAGTAAAAGATACTCAAGAGGAATACAAAATATATATACAAAATAGACTTTTGAGAAAATTATGATTTGTGACATTGCATTTGAAAAACTTCATACAAACATTGATATACTGTGTATTAAAAAACCAGATTCTACATTTCTATAAACGCAGTGAAAGAGTTCGTGGAATAGTTGTTACCTATTTCAAAGAAATGTAATAAAAATGGTATACGACTTTTTGCCGGGATTTGTATATACATATTTTATATATCGGAATATCGTATTAGGCTCAAGTGGCTCCCAGTCAGCCTACGTCGGAATACTCGTATTGTTTTCATCAGTTCTATCCGCACTGTACGTTGTTAGATCTTAAAGAGTGATCTGATTTCTACATCTTGTATATTAAATTCATATTTTTGGTTCTCTGCCGTTTCTATTCGTTCTCAAGCTATTTTCGTCTTATTAAGTTACAAAACTGTTTAGAGCTGCTCTGAAATTATTCATTGTTTCTTGTGTACGGGTTGTACAAAGTAACAATTTAAAGTAAATGCTTGGCTAAAGAGGACGGAAGGAGGTAGTTTATACTACTGGTATTTTTAACGTGCTAGTTTATGAATCAATCAAGCCAAAACAGTTGAATGGGTTAAAACGAAATTTGGCCTATTTTATAACACTTTATATAATCCCGGAAAACGAATCGATTCCTGGGAGACGAAACATATAACACGAAAAAAGGCGAAATATTCAGCCGAGTATCTAAACGAGGCCTAACACCGTTCCCGTCATCGACCCAGTCCTCGCCAGAGGCGATGTAATGTAATTATTCTTTAATAGTCTTCGTTATATTTAAAAATATAACGGCTGCCGCAGGAATATCCATTTTGTCTGACGTCACGGTTGCGGATCCGCTATTAATGTCGAATGGAGCCATTTAGGTGACGTCGCGGCCGCGTTCGAATAGCTATGGATTATCCACCGCTAGCACAAACTTTTATTGTTCCCTGTCAATATTGCTTTTGTTTTATTTATATTGTTTGTTTCGTTCTTTGTTTTGAACGGTACGTTATTTGTATGTAGGGCACTTTTCGGGACGAAGTTCGTTATCGCACGGTACGGAAGGAAGGTAGAATGAAAAGTATAAGATTTTTGCATGACGGAACTGCGAATGAACGCTATTGACTGAGCTCAGTCAATTTGTTAATTTTCAAAGATGTAAGTTTGATTCCCCATTGTGTAAAAAACCACGAAAAGATTTTTACACCGTAGCATCCATACTATTTATATATTTACAATGCGGAAGTTACTCTGTCGGTCTGTACAATTTTCACGCTTAATCGACTGAACTGATTGTCATAAAATTTGGTACCTACCGGAATAATTTAAGACGCGAGAAAGGACAAATTTTTCAAATTCAAATTCAAATCTTTATTTCTTCGAAGTAGGTTTTTACAAACTCATTTCGAAGCATTTCTTCACAAGTTAAGAAGAGAAATGTACTCATCAAATTCTTATCACATTGCGATAAAATTTAATGTGCTGGGACATAGAATAGGACTTTATTTCTGTTGATACTTCGTGGGATTATTTAACAGTTTTTGTCCTTGTTTATCTGTCACGCAGACGAAACCGCGGGCAAATACAAGAGCAATAAGACACTTATATAACACGGGCGTTACGAAGCGATTGTTGTTGATCGAATAATATTTATAAATGTTCCTTTTCCTCATCTTTTATCGCGTGACACGCGCCACGCGAGCAATCCGATTGGCAGTAATCATAAACGAGGAAAGGCGGAAAAACCCAAGTTGTCAGTTCAACGGTTTAGGTAAGTATATCAAGGTTCCTCAATTTATTTTGGACCACCTCTGAACTGTGGATCGCACTTTTCCAACGTTTCAATGGTATGAGATGGGCTCCTTCAAGAAGGGGGTCTATCGCTTAATTCTTGACCAAAATGTAACTAGGTTATTTCTGTACATACCTAGAATATTACCTCTCTTCGCTTCGGGAAACCAGTCCCTTCAAAAATCTCTATAAATTTTAACAAATTATGTTATTCCGATGTCTAAGCTATATTACTGCAAAGTTTCATGAAAATCCGTTCAGTAGTTTTTGCGTGAAAGAGCAACAAACCCACACACACACTCACTCACTCACTCACATACATCCTTACAAACTTTCGCATTTATAATATTAGTAGGATTTCAGAGAAAAATATGTGAAGGGACTCCATAGGGGCAATAGAAGCCAAAATTATTATTTTTATTTTTTTTTGTCTGTCCATTCTATATGTTTGTTCCCGTATTGGACACTGGATCTCCACACTAGCAGCGTGATGGAGTATGCTTTAAAGTTCTACAGCGATGAGGAGAGACCAGTGGTAAGTTGTAGGCCAATAAAGGGTTGAAGACAATATTGAGTCATGAACAAGAAATTTCATTCTTCATCATCATTTTCATTTATGAATACCTACATCCTACTTAAAATTATAAATGCGAAAGTTTGTAAGGATGTGAGTGAGTGAGTGTGTGTGTGGGTTTGTTACTCTTTCACGCAAAAACTACTGAACGGATTTTCATGAAACTTTGCCGTAAATAGCTTATATATACCTACATCGGAATAACATAATTTGTTATAGAGATTTTTGAAGAGACTGGTTCCCCGAAGCGAAGCGAGGGCGGGTTTACTAGTTCATTCATACAATTAACATTCATTCAATCATTCATTCATTCGTTCATTCTTTAACGCACTTATCAATTGTTAATATTGACGGCCGTCAATATACGTTCAACACATCATATGCCACGCCACATTTTCACACTTGTGATTAGATTATGCTAACTATTGAGATAATCATTGAGTAAATTGTTTGTACTGACAACATCGGTCGTGCAGTCCTGGTATAATCAATGCGCTGGGTAAACAATGGACTATTGCTTGTCACGTTTATTTTAACTATGGATAGTTTTGTAGGATTACGTGTAATGTATTCCAAATTAAGGCTTAGGTATAAATATTGTTACAAGATTATTATTATGTTAAAAGTGTAACTACTACATATACCTAAATTGGAAAAGCTCTTATTATCCCACAAAAAATATTATTAGAATTTTTGTCTGTCTATTTTTTGTCTTTGCATGCGCTTCTTAATATGGCCGAAAAAAAGCCAAAAATACTAGTTTTAGAAATACTTGACTGCCGAGTACCTATAGGTATGGAATTTTATGCAACATTTATTTAAGACTTTTCAATTCCTACCGTCAATTATCAATGAACCTTAATAAGGGCGCATTCAAGTAGAACGCTGGTTACCGGCGCCGATCTGCCAGCGGCCAGCGCTTATCGGTACTGGTCCGTTGACATAACCTCGGTCGTGTGACAGGTCGGAACTTGTCGGAACTTGTCGGCGCTTATTGCCGCTTATTGGCACAAAGTATAGAGACAACCTGCGCCGATTACCTGCGCGGATAAGCGCCGATAAGCGCTGGCAGATCGGCGCCGGTAACCAGCGTTCTACTTGAATGCGCCCTAACAGGGGCAGAAAGCTGGCATTTGTGTGGGTTTCCATTAAAATTAATTCCATATCGAACACCACAGCAGTATAGTTAAAAATAGATGTTTATATAGGTACATAACACATCAGTATTTTCTTATGCGACGTGGGTTATAATTCTTCGTGACGCAACAGGACTGTTTATTAACTTAAGGATTATTTCGTACAACCCGAGATAGGATCACTAGTTTATGAATATTCAAAATAAGCCTTTGTATACACAACAAACACGGAAACGGGTTTGCTTCTATCTATGTATCTTAAATTCTACACACGGTGCATGTTGGTCAGATAAGGATTAGCTTTGTACGCAATTAGTAGGAGTTATGAAAATCATTTAGATTAATGATAAATTATATGACTATCTCTATACTATACAAATAAATAAAATTTAAGTGTCTTCTTGTGATTGATTTCAAAATGAGAGTGTTTTTCCGGTGCATATAGGTAGGTACATGGTTATTACCTCGATTCCGATGATAAAACACAAACAATAGATTTTTAAATATTTGTCTGTCTGTATGAATTTCCGAATCTTAACCAATTTTTTTGGGACTTTCGCTGGTAAATAGAGAAAGTTGTGCCGCAACATAAAGGCTTCTTCTTATCCCGGAATGCCAGCGGGATCGAGATATACACAGAAAAATTTACCTTTTTTATAATTTGCTCTTACTCTAATGTTGAGCGTCTACAACAAACAACAAAGATAAATGTATTTCTATATTTGACCCAGCGATATTCATGACGTGTAGGTATTATTTTGAAGGATCGTACTTAGGTTTTTCGTCTCGATACTTTTAAAACATTTATCTTTAGCAAATGGATCACAATTATTTTTCTGCGTCGCAGCGGATGATTTCTCATAATTTGAGAAACAGGCCACATACAAGAGAATAAAAACGCTATTCACAAAAAAATAAGGCCTAAAAACTTGACCAAACACTAAAGAACAAATCAAAGCAGACATTGTAAAGCGAATTGCAGATCGGACGTTGTACGACAACAAATATACCTTAACAAGTAGAAACTCGATATGTTTGAAATTGATCACAGCTGCATCGCTCGTATCGGGAGCTTAGTCGGAACCGGGGATTCGAGATCGCAAATAATATCTACGCTCCACAAACGAACCGGCATATCACTTTGACATTTCAGTGGAAAGACATTTGTTTTATGTAAATAGCTGACCGACTCACTGAACATCCATGATGATTGGTCATCAAGTCATCATCAACAATAATAATTATAAAAAATAACCGACTTCAACGCCGAGATGACTCAAAATCGAGATAACAATCGCCAAATATCTCTCATTTATAATGGATCACACGACAAGCACTAAAGCTAAGCCTTTCAAACAAAAAAAGAATCATCAAAATCGGAACACCCACTCAAAAGTTACGAGGTAATGAGCATAAATTCACATTATAGAGAATAACTCAAAAACTGACTGTCGGATGTTACTCAACCAGACGGCAGTCATTAACTTTCGAATGGCGAAAGAATTATCGAAATCGTTTCACCTAGTACGAAGTTCTGAGGTAACACACATAAGACACAGACAGATACAGACGAATTGTCAATTTTTTGAAGTCAATTAAAAGTATCAAGGCCAAGGAAGAAAGGACCAGAAAGGCAGCTCCCAGTTAACACGAGTTATTTGATGAGAATTTATCCAACTGCTCTTGAATTACATCAAACCTATCCTCAATGAGGATAGAGAGATTGTGAGAATCCAGCAAGAATAATAATGCGAGTGATGTTTTTAGTGAAGACGTCCATTGCAGTTACAGTTCTTCAGATCGTTTATTGACTATATGTATTTTTAGTTATTTTACGAAAACAATAACAATGTCAACATCAATATGCATATAAGAAAATGAAAACTTTGTCAATTAACTAATCAAATTCAATCACGCAAATTATTAGGGGTAACTCAAACACTAGTCGTCAGATCTCACTCCAATACGAGTGACAGCTTTCGAATAAAAATCATCAAAAACGATCCACCCAGTAAAAAGTTTTAAGGTTAGGTAACATGCATAAAAAGTACAGTCGAATTGAGACCAACACTTAATTGGAAAATGTAAATCAATTCCTACTCTCTAATTTCCAACTGAAACTGAAATTCAATTGTTTTAATTAAGTACAATAATATTCAAAATATGATTATTCAGCCACGATTAAAATCAAAGGAATACTGATTTTGTTGATTAATGAATTTGCAATTTTAGTAACATCTGCTTTCGATCGAGAGCAATCATTAATCTAAAACAAATTAAATTGCACATCCGTCTCTAATTTTCCATTGAATAGAACTATTTTGTTGCAGTTCAATTAATTGGTTATGTTCGTGTTCGATTAGGTATTGATTAATTATTAATTGATTAATGACCACGGTAGCGTTGTGAACTATGCAATTGACGTGACCTGAATTGCTTTAAAATAAGTCAGAGAAAATGTTGCTGTTAATAACATAATTGCTTCTAAGAGTGACAGTTAAATAGTTTTGATGGTGATTTTAAACACAGTTTTGTAGTCAACATGATTCTTTATTGATATGAAATTTACATTTGGTTAGAAATAAATTTACAACATTAGCTTCAGTGAAGGAAAAGTTCAGATTTTCAAGTTAGCTTATGGCAAATTGTGACAAATCTAACTAGATTGTTGAAGTAGCAGGCACGAGGTATACTTCGTTCGCGTTCCAAGTAGTATTCGTTATAATTGCATGGCTCATAAATGCCAGCTTTCTGCCTATGCGATTATGGTACATTTAATATTGACGGCATACAACTGTCCTTGGTAAATTTTGCTTACTAGCTAAATTGAACTGTAAGCACAGGTAAATTTCATATTTATTTATTTATGTAACATACATTTATGTAATAAAGCAATTTTAGCTATTATGCTCAACGCAAGTATAGTTGGCCATAACCGTCGGCCCGAACTGGAAATCGAACTCTGGAGCCCATGTTTCGCAGATTGGATACTAACTGGTTATATCAAAATAATTTGATAAAAATGTAGATAATAAAAACGATTTAAATCAATTTTTTGCAATTTTTGCTTTAGATCATTTTGGAAAACATCTGATACTTTTCTGGACCGATTTCTACTAAACATAGTTGAGAACTAGCGTGTTGAACAAGGCTTTCAATTTTAAAATACCTACCTACCTTAAAAGACCTGCGATGTCACTGACAGACACACATACAGACTGGTTGAACTTATAACGTCTCTTTTTGCGTAGGCGGTTAAAAATGAAAAAAGATATTTTGTACTCCTCGTTAGCAAAATTCGCGTCACAAAATATCTAACGAATTACTAAGTCTAATTTCTACCAATTAGAGACCGCAAGTGATGATTAACAATTTTTTAATCAAATTTAAACTTTACTCTTTTTCACCAGACAAATCATTTGAATTATTTTGTTCTTTTGAAGTCTAGATAAGTCTAAACACCGATTAGGAATCTAAGCTAGGTTGCTTATTTCTTATTAAACTTAGACGAGGTTTTGGTAAAAAGTTTTTGACGGATAAACTTGAAGCGGTTATGTGCTTGATTCACTTATTAGTCTTCCAAACTTCGTCTGAGGCTTATTATTTAAACAAGATATAAGTTTTAAACTTTAAACCTGACTAGGTAGAAATACCCGCTTTGTAAAGTAAACAGAATAAATATTTGAAGTGTGCTAATTTAATATTCAATCGGCAACTCAAAAACACTTTTATGATTTTTACTTTATGTTGCTTAATGCAGCGGTAATGGCTTAGTGGTTAGGAATTTGGCTACCTACTCTGGACCCGGTTTACTTTCCAAGGCGCTTACTTCTAACTTTTCGGAGTTGTGTGCTTTTTAATGCTGTACCGTCAGTGAAAAACAGTATAAGTCTAAAATATGAAATGTTGGGAAATTCAAAAAGAAGTTTTAAAATTTTCGAAAAATTATTACTTCGTCAGTATTTCATGTAGAGTGTTGAATGAAAGCTCAATAGTTAGTGTTTATCAAACAGTTTTTCAATATTTAATTATTTTTTATCCATCTTGGTTTTTGAAATTTGAAATTAAAAAAAAATGCGAGTTGTATCACTAGACACGAATTTTACTTTTGTGTTTAATGATGTAAATTGATTTGTATCAATTTACACGTGGCTTCTATATGGAGATTAAGAATACAAGTCGCGAATAAAAACGATTTTTTGAACAATTAAAAGACACAATCAAAATTATGTAAAACAAATTTTGTAAAAAATTATGCCATACAAAGGATGTTTACATAATTTTTTAGATAACAGAGACTTTTTTAAAGTTATATTGGTTTACACCAAAATATTTATGTATTTTTCTGTGTAAAATGTGCAGATTGGCAACAAAAACTGAAAATTTTTAATTATCAAACAAAAATGAACTCCCCGTCTCAAAGAGTAGGTACATAAAGTGAGTCATGCTCATGCCTACAAAATAAAAAGAGAGCCTTTTTTCTTTCGCATAGTAGGTATACTATAGTATACTAGGTTTCGTATAGTAGGTACACTATCATGAGACCTGTCGTAATGTATCATGGATCAGAAAGTTGGGCTGCAAAGAGGACGGATGAGGGACGATTGCATGTGGCGGAGATGAGAATGTTAAGGTGGATGTGTGGAGTGACGCGAATAGTAAGAAATTAATATATTAGAGGAAGTCTGAGAGTAGCACTAATAACCGAAAAGTTGAAAGGGAACAGAATGTCGTGGTATGGGGCATGTCACGAAGCGAATGGATACTTATGTGACGAGAAGAGAGATGGATATGAATGTACATGGACGGAGGGGACGAGAAAGATCAAAAAAAAGATGGATCGATTGTGTGAAAGAAGATGGAAAACAAGAGAGTTAGGGCTTGTTTCACCACTTCCTGATAAAGTCCCTAATAGTTAATTAGGAACTTATTTTCCATATAAATTACAACTTTCGTTCCACTAGTTTCGGATAGAACTATCTGGCAGATTAACTGTCGGATAAGTTATCAGCGCTTCAAATGACTGATAAAGACGTTATTTGGCAGATATCACTGGCGTTTAGTTTCTCTGAATGGATCGATATTCAAAAATGAAGCAAAGGTTACAAATCTTACATATTTCGATTTACATGGTCAAAATATACTTGCAAATATATAAAAAGAGTTAACTTGAATTATTTTTAACTAAAAGTATTTGATTACTTAAGTTTTTATAATTTTTCTCAAGTGACGAAAGTTTACGTAGTAGTAACGAAAGGCAATGTAGTGGATAGTGGTAACTGCCATATAACTATCTCACACTTTATCAGGAAGTGGTGAAACAAGTTCTTAATGTCTAGATGACGACTGATAAGGCAGAGTAAAAGAAAAGAACATGTTGCGCCGACCAAAAATAAAATAGGCATAATGAGCACGAGAAAGAAGAAATCAAATTAGCCTTTATAAGAGCAGTAGGATATAGCAAAACGAAATCACTCTTAATAGTCACTACTCATTATATTATTATGTAACGGACTATATAATAATCTTCATTAAACTAATACAAGTAGGTAGAGTTGTATTAGTTTACACAATCTTAATAGTCACAAACTAAGTAATAATCTACAGACTTAAAACTAATACAAGTACAGTTGTATTAGTTAACACAAACTTAATTGTTAAACTAATTTTGTGAATTAAAATAAAACATAATTTATATCAGTTTACACGTTTATAAGGTAGCGAAGAAATATTTTATAATAATATAAGTAAAGTTATATGGATAAACACGAAAAAACTCTTACTTATACCACTATCCACAAAAAATATCTCCGTTTCTATTTGGCGTAGGACTAATCTGAATATACAGAACGGTAGGTAATTTTTTTTGTAATTTTATTACGTAAAAAAATAAAAAATCGTATAAGTCGAGTTATACTACTTTTCACTGACGGTACAGCTTTTTGAATATTAAAATGTCACTCGCTATAGCGGTGAAGGACAACATCGCGAGGAAACCTGCATGCCGGAGAATTTGCAAAACTCAAAGGTGTGTGAAGTCCGCCAATCTGTACTTGGCCAGCGTGGTGGTATATGGCTATAACCTTTTTATTCGATGTTGGACACTTATGGGTTGCGATGATGATGATGACTGCATTTATAACTCTCTACCAAGTTTGCAATGAGCGGAAAATCAAGACGCTTTTTGATGCTTAATATATCTATCTATACCTTTGATAAAACTGTAACTGCTTTGACTGTACTCAGAAGATATTTCAAAAAAACTATACGAAGGGCCAATAGACGCCAAAATATATATTATATAATATTTTCTGTTTACCTGTATGTTTGTCGGCGCATCACGTAAAACTACTGAATGAATTGCCAATCGATCAGAATAATATTTAATATCCTTACTCTTCTGAACTCGTGCCCTTTTACTTGAACTAATGCCATGTAATAATTTTTGTATTATTAACGAATATTTAATGTTTTTGCAGTAATTACGATTCAAAAAAATACTTTTTCATAAAGCTTGAGATGTGGAATTTGTATTAGTTAATGTATAATAATTTAAAGATCATTTCTATTACTGTACTTAAATTTATTTTTATAATCAAATAGAAGTTAACCTTAATAATATTTAAAGTAAAAATATGTAACACGGAGCATGTTTTTCTGCTGACTATACTATAGTTTCATCTTGAATTTCTGGGACCAATTGACCAAGTCAAAAAAGTTCTTGGGCAAAACGTCCCATGGGACGTTTTCCAAATGGGACGTTTTGCCCAAAGCCTCATACAGTGTTTGTAGTTGTATTTCTGGACATCTAAATTAATTAATCTAAGATTAATAATGCTGGAGGTCTGGCTTAAAAAATGATACAATAGATGTATAATATATTGTATGGTGCAAACAATGTTTTCCGAATCAACTAGGACTATTATGTTGTCCGAAAATATCACGAATTTACGAAATGTTACTCTATCAGAATTAGTCATTTTTATAATGGATTTGATTATTTTAATGGGAATTTCGAGCGAAATTGAATTCATTGTAACAATTGTCATAGACTACAGGCCCATGTCGAAAATGGATGGGTCATATGAACCACCAGGTGATGTATATAGGACGATATAAGAGCACAAAATAATAAGATTCAGCACTATGACGCCACTTGTAAGCTGTCCAACTGAGTGCTGGTGAGAATTCAAAAGTTTAACCCTCGATTTTTTCCCCTTGTCGCTTGATTTTTGTACGGCGTTGCGGAATAATGGATTAGAAGCTGTATTGAAACAGTATGAAACTGATGCCGTACAGAATCAAATGACCAAATTTACCCTGGAATTGTCAAAAAATCAAAAAAAATTACCGACTTTGTGGCGCACCATTTTTTACGGGATTGCGCGCTTTCTTATTATTTTTCATGAATCTATCGATGGTGAAAATGCCGTACAAAATCATATTATGACCAAAATGTACTCCCTCTACCTGCACTTTTGAATTCTCACCAGCACTCAGTTGGACAGCTTACAAGTGGCGTCATAGTGCTGAATCTTATTATTTTGGGTTCTTATATCGTCCTATATACATCACCTGGTGGTTCATATGACCCATCCATTTTCGACATGGGCCTGTAGTCTATCAATGCATCTACTAAGAATACGTCGAAAAACTGAATATTGTCGGTGTTTGTTGCAATTGAAAAACAAAGTTCTTGTTGAAAGACCCTATACATTAATATTTAATAGCTGCTGATGTTAACCTGACATTCTTGCTAATATTGCTCCTACAAGACACTCGCTAATACTTAAATCAAAATGAGTTATTCTTGCCCATAACTAACCTTTGCAGTTACGAGTACTTCTTCAAGAGTAAAAACTCTCGTTTTCTTTTAAAAATATATGACTTAAAAGAATTTTCTGTAACAAATAGATCTAATTTATTTAATGGCACGTTATATAACTTTAGAGCTAAAGCGACCTCAATGTCAGATGTCCTCAGTTACAGTAAAATGGCTTGCAGGTACTTAAAATGTTATTATAAGTTACTAATTTTTTCCACCACACCTAACTTCCCTAAAGCTTCCCTAAAGTGTAAAGTGTCCTAAAACTTAGTGAGTTCTTAATAATGTAAATAAAACTCTTGCGTTACTGGTGACTGACAGACAACGCACAGCCGAAACTACTGAAACTACTGAAGTGGGTAAAATAGGGGGGGGGGGGGGGGGGTGAAATTTAAACGAATTCCACGCCGGCGAAGCCTACGGGCGAAAGCTAGTTTTCTATATTTATAACATCGGATAAGTACACTCAACACCTGGATAGAACAATGTTCAGTTTGAAGAACAAACCACCACCCATTACGATACAATAGAAACGTTCGAAGCCATTACGAAAAACAAAGGAGGGAACCTTCGCTGGAAGTCGATGATCTTTATCGCAAGGTTCTGCATTTGGAGCGAGTATTGTTGGAGGAGTGGTATGATTATGGTCTAATAACTTCCAGTCCATTAGTGTCGGAGTACTATACTCCGTTGAAATTCGATCTGGAATTCGTTATATTTGCATGGAAAGAAATGCCAGCGTTCCGCCAATGCGATTAAGGTACATTTAAGATTGACGGCGTTATCTAAAAATGTCCTTAGTAAAATTTTCTAACAAGCTAAATTGAACTGTGAGCACAACTAATAAGTTTGATTTAGGGGAGAGTAGCAATTCCATATTATGCTGGTTGATTCAACTATAGGTATACTTAGATTCACGTCAGTTTTGATGTGAACTTGAAGCCTAGATTGGCGAATACACGAATAACACGAAATGATTAAGGAGACCGCGTAATAGGATTGGGAGATCCGTCCAGGTGTTTTTGTGGGTAAAAATCCCATATAACCCAGCCAGGTTATAGAAAATTTTCCCCTCGGAAAAATAATAGCAAATCGGATTATGTCCACCCTGCCGGGTTAGTCGGCGAGTGGTTAACAGCTCCATTTATATGATGCATACATTTTTTTGTACGTGTACTTTGAAATTTTGTCCACATGACTTGCAACACTGGAATTTTTTATCTGTGCTGTCAATGTTATTTATTAATTTTAATGGATCAATGCTTTATCTTGTATGGGATTAGGGGCCGAAAACGAAGTTAAATTGTCTTTGTGTTTTAAATTAGCTTTCTCTTTTTATCTCATAATTATTATGTTGCATACTTATCTTTCGCATCAATACCTACAATAATGTAATAACGTGGATCCTAAGTGTGAGTCACGTTGTATTATTATTTAGGAGTCAGGGCATGGAACTAGACTTAGTATAGTATGAACGTAACGCATCCAAAAGAGTTAATGTTTCTACAATCCTTAAAATTAAATCTGAAACCGAACTAGTAAGTCTTAACATGAAACAAAATTTAACGTAAGTTTTCCTTTGATGTCGAAAATAATATTTTCATCTATTTACGCTTTCATTCTTCAATTTCTCGGTAAGTAACGTAAATATTTCTAAAAGCTTACCGAAAACCGGACAGTAAATTGTGTAACATCTTTACAAACGATTTTACACGTACGTTTACTACAATACAACAAAGCAAGATCCATATTTCATGTGAGCTTGCTAAAATATATCAGTTCAAAACGTGAGAGTCACAGTGAGAATGTAACTGATGCACCTGCCATGCGATCTTCCATTTTAATTCACCTCACTCGCTTCGAACACTTGATGAGTCCGCCATTTTGTAGAACGGAAACATGTAATGGCGGCTCAACCTTTGTCTGTTAGCCGCGGGTTTATGCGACCATGTTAATAGCCTCAGACGTCGTAAACTTGGGAGGAATGGGGAACAGTTTTCGACATGTATGTACAGCTGCGATAGTAAATGTAAATTTATTTCCATTAAAAGGAGTTATTGCGGGGTAAATCTTCATCTATTCTGTTTGGTGGTAACCTCAATGCATTGCTTACATATTGAGTGTTGAGAAATCTATTTTACGACGCTATTCAAGATTTCATATCGATAAAGCTATTATTTTCGTTGTCAGAAAAATATAACATTATAATATTGTTTCTGAATAACGAAGATTTTACGATGCTGTCAACTCGGTCTTGCTTCGCTTCGGAAACCTGTTTATTCTTATTATATTAATTTAGAAACTGTACTCGCAAAAAAAACTTTTACTTTCATTTAACCATTTTATTGACATGTTTTCTTCATTATTACGGATTATAACTTTATTGCCTTGTAGTAACCGTCAGATATTATGACATATAGACAGGCTATTACCACCGAGCACATAACAATAAATAACTGGACAATTACTAACATTAACTTACAGGACTAAGTATCACTAACAGTCCCTGTCCTCAGCCTTATTAACAAACTAACCAACTAATATTCTAACACCATCTACTAACTGGACTAACCATCCTAGTCCCTTTGAGTCTAGTTCTGGGTCGGTCACAGTTGTTATGGGCGGCAGCAGAAGGGTGGTGCTGCATGCTCGTTTGCTATGTTAATTCCATAAAAAAAAAACAAAAAAAGACGTGTGGCACTCGGAGACTGCCGCGGTAAAGCTATTGCATAGCATTATATATAAATTAACAAAACAAAAAATAATACTGCATTTGTGATAATAATAATAAAATGAATGTATATAGAGTAATAACTCATTTTCTTTCACAATTTTTTCGTGACTTTTTCATTAATAAATGCACTTTGTTTATTCATATTTAAAACACTTTGTACACAAATTATACGAGTACAGATATTCACTGTTTTACAGTGGGATAAGAAAGTGGTGTACCAGTTTTCATTTAGTTGCCTAGTTATCAAAAGTTACATCAAAGTTTATTAGAAACGGATAATGCATTAATTTGTGCAAAGAAGATTTAAATATTCTGAACAAAAGCATAAGAACTATTTCAGTTGACAAAATAATTCTTTTTAAAAAGAAAATTGACATTTGACATTTAAGTCCTACAACGATCTTTTGGCGCGTGAATGACGTGTGGGTGACAGAGACAGTGCCTTACAGTTTGCCTTGCCTGTATGGCACTGTCTCTATCACCCTCAAGTCATTAATATAGTGTCATTATTTTATGTCATGTTATTATTTTGTATGTTTTAAATCTAAATACGCGATAATTCGACTATTATGAATACATGTTGTCGATTCCAACGCCTTATTTAATCCAGATCTACATGTAATTATTCTTAAAACACCGAACCGACGGGGCGAAAATCAAATGTTTGACAGGTAAGATTTGTATGGGAAATTAAAATTTTCATTTTTTTAGTATTTACCTCGCAATTTTTCATATTTTCTCATCGCTGCAACCTTCCCTGAACTTCCACGAATATTTTTCAAGACTAAAATTAGCCAAATCGGTTTAGCCGTTATAAAGTAAAAGTTAGTTAACTCAGTTAAAAGTTCTGGTATTTATCGATGTGTGGGTGCATAGACATAGTAACTATGTCTGTGTGCAGGGTGTAATAAATTTTCGTTACGAAATTTCTGCATTCGGTCCCCGCGCCCAAGGCCCGCGATAAAAGCTATACAATAGCTTAAAAAACTGTTCTCTTACCGCACTCACACACACGTGCGCGAATCTTTGTACATTGCACGAATCATCCAATCATCACAGCTTTGTCTGCTAGGAATAGCACGAATGTGTTAAAAACTTTGCATAAGCACTTGCGATGGTTTTACACTTCTGGGTTCGCGTATTCGCGCGAATTTTTAGTGTGCCTTAAAATCAGGCCAATAGAAAGGAGAAACATAAAACATTAGTACCTAAGCGGAACCTCAGACGTTTACAAAGACAAAAAAGATTGCAGTTATCTACATGTTTCTTTCTACTAACAATTTGTTATTCAAATAATAAAACCAACTTAATATAACTATAAACCTAAAATTAATTAAAGTTATGTACGTAATAATATAAGTTATCAAAATTAACCAATTCATATGAAGTCTTTTATCAAGTGTCACTTCAGTCAAACCTGACGTCTGTACACATAATTAATTCTGTTTTGTTCATGGATCCCAACCTCGTTAGAAATTTGAAAACTGCGAGTGACAATGTGGCTCGACTCGACTAAATTGACAGCCGGCGGTTTGCGCTACAGCGTTGACTGACTAGAATGTCACTAGAATCATGTTTCTTATTTGAACTACCAACTAGAAATTCGTAGCAAAGATTTTTTCTCTACATATTGCATAGTTAATCTGTAACTAATCCCTGTGTGTATAGTGACAGAGACAGCGCCTTACACGTAAGGCAAACTGTAAGGCACTGTTTCTTTCACCCACACGTCATCCACGCGCCAAAAGATTCTTGTACGACTCTACTACGGAAGATGTAATAGAAAAAGTATTAAGTACAGTATTTTTTACGCAATAAAACCGAAAACGTGATTTTATTTATTTTTATCCGTTTGTCTGTTTTTTCGCGCTACACTCGAAAACCCTCGCCACTCCTCGCCAAAACCAAGCTGTGTTCACAGTTCAATTCAACATGTAAGCAACATTTACTTGGGCATTTTTAGATACCGCCGTCAATCTTAAATGTACCTTAATCGCATGGGCGGAAAGCTGATATTTGTGTGGCACGCAAATATAACAAATTCCAGATCGAATGGGGCCGAAGTATACCTATTATAATTATTAAGTTGATTGATTAACCGAAAATATTGAAAGAAGAAAATTAATATTGTTTCATTATTTCATCCCATAATTCTAAAGAACAATTTTCTTTTTCAATCTTGGGTTCAAAATCGACGAAGTTTCAAACAAATTCTCAATCCCTGTTTTACCATAATGGGGTGAAAGAGAACAAAATCCGTTCTTAGCGGACGTCTACTCAACTCACTGCCCTTGCCAAATCATTTCTATAGTCTTAAAATAATCTTTTGGCGCGTGGTTGACGTGTGGGTGACAGAGACAGCGCCTTACAGGTAAAGCAAACTGTAAGACGCTGTCTTTGTCACCCATACGTCAACCACGCGCCAAAAGATCCTTGTATTTTCGTACATCAAGCCGTTTTCGATAGATCGCGATGACTGAGTGACTTTTTGATTTTATATTATAATACAAGCTGTGACCCGCGACTTCGTGCATAAGAGGTTTTCCCGCATGAATCCCGATCCCGCGAGGACTCCGGGATAAAAACTTGCCTATATGTTGCTCACCAACCTCGTCTATCTCCCAGTGAAAGTTCCATAAAATCCATTCAGCCGTTTCTGAGATTAGAGACAAAATTAAAAACATTGTTTCGGGTTCTGTTGCTTATAAAGGCCCATTATAATTTTTTGCATATAAGTAGTTGTCATGTAGAGACAGCGATCAAAAATATTTTTATTATATGTATAAACTAGCTTCCGCTCGCGGCTTCGCCCGCGTGGCTTTCGTTTAAACTTCACCCACCTATTTCACCCCCTTAGGGGATGAATTTTGAAAAATCCTTTCTTAGCGGATGTCTACATCATAGTGGCTATCTGCATGCCAAATTTCAGCCGGATCGGTCCAGTTTGGGCTGTGCGTTGATAGATCACTCAGTCAATCAGTCAGTCACCTTTGAGTTTTATATATTTAATAGGAGTTTTATAGATTACACCTTTCTAAATTTAGTCATCTAAATCAGGAGAGCTACTACGAAATCCGAACTACGAACAACGTACGAAGTTCGATTTCGAAACGTCACACGTCAGTTTCATACAATACAATTTTCATAGTAGGAAATGTTTCGAAGCGACTGACGTGTGACGTTTCGAAATCGAACTTCGTACGTTGTTCGTAGTTCGGATTTCGTAGTAGCCTCCTGATTTAGATGACTAAATTTAGGAAGGTGTAATAAGTCTATAAGATAGAAGTTGAGTAGGTATACAGGTTGGATATAAAATACAAAACAGCTAATATCACCACACGTTAGTTGGAGGAAAGCAAACAATTTCCAGAAAAGCTTCTTGAAATTGTAAAGTCAACGTGGCATAGTGGCTGCCCTACACGGAGCTCGACGGCGAGCACTCGAGACGAAATAAAATGCTGGGATAAAAACTTTAGAAAAAATATTAAGTTTTTTCACACATGCCACTAAATTAATTAAGGTAATTCGAAGTTTTTGAACTTTTATGAACGAGGGTGCTAAATATTTTTGACCTACTTTAAAGAAAGGTGACGGTTCTCGTTCAGAACGTATTTTTATGTGTCCTTATAACTTTGCAATGGCCCAAGTGATACTAAATGAAAAAATACAAAAAATTGGGAGTATCCATTAATACAGAATAAAGATAATGTAGGTACCGTACCTTAGGTAGGTACTTTGCAATAATCCGCGAGCTATTTCGTTTGATGGGACATAATAACTGTGATAACCCTCCTACACACATAAGAACATGCGATGAAGCAAAGGAAATATACACCTACATACATGACACCAATGTTTTTAAGGAATTAAGGTAGCAAACGAGCAGGCAGCACAACCCTTCCGCTGCCACCCATGTCAACTGTGACCGACCTACGACGAGACCCAAATAGGGGCCGGGATGGTTAGTTCACTTAGCAAATGGTGTTTCAATAAAAGTTAGTTAGTCAGTATGAGAACTAGGACACGGACTGCTTGCATTATTAAAAAGTTTTAATACGTAAGAATAGAAGTAATAAGACTTACGGGGTTCCAAAGTTGCTGTTTTCTATTCAGCGGGCGGGAATGAATTTTCATACAACTTTTCCTGCCGGCTAGATCTTTTCCGTCCTATTTTGAATTTAGAACATTTTAGTATATTGCGCTAAAGAAATCGAACGCAAATATTGTTTGAATAAAGAATGTCTGGTACGACGCGAGGGCCCCGCCAGCTGAATAATAAAAAAAGAAATCAAATTAAGATTTCGTTTTCAAATTAAAATTAAGTTTTCGTGCATTTTTACTTATTATTTTCTATTATTTTCTATTATATATATTATATATTATTTTCTCATAGTGGGTGATGAAAAGTAGAGTGTATCACTCGGGTGCAAGTATATTTAATACGAATATTACTTTGCACCCTTGTCATACAATCTACTATTATTTACCACACTATTTCACTACACAAACAGTTACGCAAAGTGTATCCTCCCAAGAAAGTATATACACAGACCCATTTTCAGGCATAATACGAACACCAATTCATTTTGACAAACAACGTTACTTCCGGCACACTAGTCGAGAAGATGGTAAAAAATTCCGTGTTTCTCTCTTAAATAAGAGTAGCGAGCGCCGTAAAAACATAATGCGATGCGTTGTAAAAACAAGCGGCATAGCACATGAGCTTGTAAAAAAATGTGGGAAAATTTCACGCTGTAATAAACTCAAAAAGGGAATTTTTCACGTCACTGCGACAAACTTCAGCTTCAAACGTTCGAGGTCGAATTGGAGGGATTATTAGCAGGTGTTACTATCGATAAATAAATGATAAATGAATGTTTTATTCGAAGTTGGTTTTTACAAACACTTTTCGAACGTCAAACTACGCCATCGCTTAAAAAACCCTACGGTGAGTGGTCTCGAAAGAAGAAGCGGCAAGAAACTCCCAAGGAGCTTTTATTTTTTCCCTACTCACAGTTACAGATTGCAATTACTACTTATTATGGATCCTCTCATTATCTCCGTATCTCCTGCTAGGATTTCATTTAAGCGTGATTGATTAATTTTAATGTATAACAGTTTAGGTACATGATTAAAATACCAATATACCGGTTTGATGAGTGATTTAAACTTTACTCAGTCGTAGCTTTTGGTAATGAAAACTTGTTTTAAAGCAAACACGCTGTATTTAGTAAATCAAAAGCAAATACTATCAATACAATTTAATTGGATGTGTATGTTATTTTTGTTACAAATCCGCCGACGCCGACGAGGCAACGCTTATCATGAAAATATTATTAAGTTATTTTTAAGTTATAAAAGGCCAATTTATTTTTTAATTTTTAGAGGAGTCGTTGTGACGGGTATTACTTAAAATTTATTGAAATTTTTGTTGATTTTAAAGCCATAAAAAGCCAGCTCTACAAATCTTTCGATATATAAAAGTACCTACCAAGTAAAATTTGAGCCAACTATCTAAATTTTCAATTGCAATATTCTCTATAGTTTAAGTTAGCGTAATTTAAGTCGTCCTAGTTTAGACTAAGTTAATAATAATCAGATTAAAGCGTACTTTAAGATAATACAGAATTCAGAATTAATAAAATACCTATCTTCAATTTACTCTTCCCTTGTGAATCGTTATTTCGTTTTTCTTTTGCTATCATGACGATATCCAAGATGCGTCTCAGTAAAGCGAAGGGTTGAGTATTTTTATCAATAGCCAATAAACGAGCAGTCGGGTCACCTGATGGTAAAAAGATACCGTCGCTTATGGATATTCCTTACCAATAGTTGAAAGCAAAAAATTGAGTTGGCAACTTCATTATTAAAATATTTAGGTAAATATTGGATCTTCTCAAAAACGTTTACAATACAAGCTTTTGTAACGTAAGTAAATATATATTTTTTTGAGTTTATATGCATAAGAGGTCACGTAAGGTTATCATTTTTAACTCTGCAATCATTAAGCCATGTCAGAGCCATTCAAAATTAATGACAGAAGTTGGCCATCTGAACCCTTCACCAATCCGCATTGGAGTAGCTTGGTGAAATGTTCTCTAAGGCTCTATAACGATGATGAGAGAACCTTGATCAATAGAGGACTATTCACGGGTTAAAGCTAGCCAATGAAGTATGATTGAATTTATAATATTATTTTGTAAATCACTCAGAAATCTAATTTATAAGCAATTTCACGTTAAGGCAGGTGCGCCACCGTTGGCGAGTCGGCGAGTGAATCCCGGCTATTTACTCGCTCAAGACACGTACAAAAGATATTACATTCCGTGTAAACAAAAGAGACGCATATGTCAGCGAGTACTCGCTTACTGTTTACACCGCGGGCGAGTACTCGCTCGCATATTCATCACTTTTGTTTACGCGGAATGTCATTATTGGATACCCTTTTAAGGCGAGTGAAAAGCCCATAGCTACTCGTTGCTCTACAGCGGTGGGACACTTGCCTAATACGAAAACGCGTCGCCAATAAATGATGCGCTTTGAATCTGAAAGTCACGGTAAGTGATTCAATAGAAATACTGGCAACTTTAGGGCATTCATTATACAGTCCATTATCCTTTATCCACACTGCATGAGAATTGTTTGTAGTTCATAATGTAGCTTATTCAGGGTTCCGTACCTAAAGGGCAAAAACGGAACCCTATTAGCATGCTTCCGCTGTCTGTCTCTTACAGGGCTTAATGTCTTGAGCGGAAATAGTTAAGCTAATGTTTTTTATACAAAATGCATACCACCGAATACCCTATTTAAAACAATAAAAAAGTAGTGAAGCCTATAAAAAGTTACTTGAATATCAGGACTTTTTACACTTTAATTTGTTATTTGGCCAAAATATTTAGACTAATTATTATCATTTCATACAGGACCCTATTGTATGAATCCGACTTGGACTTGGACAGTTTATTTAAAGCTCAAATATTAACGTGTATCAACGAGACAATACTCCACTTCTCTTAATAATAAATGCTGTTGTATTTATAATAATAAAAATATTTAAAAAAAATTCAGCGCTAGAACGCAAATTTCAACGTTTTTTGTAACAAGTTTTATTAGAAAATTTTTGGTCTACGAGGCATTTTTATTTCAATACTAGAGAACCGCCCGCGCTTCGCTTCGGGACCCGTAGGTCACAGCCGCGTAGGTCCCGCTCCCGTAGGAATCTCGGCTAAACAGTTTCCTATTATATGATATACTGGAACATCAGATATAACATTTGCCTATGACATAAAGTAAATTACATGTAGTAATTGATAGCGTGATTCAGAACTTGCAAACGAATTTTACTAACGCCATCTATTAACAACATACGGAACTAAATATCTAGAAACTAACAAAACATCGATCTTCCCATGCGAATGAGACATTTTTCCGCGGTAAAAAGTAGCCTACGTCGCTCTCCACCCTCCTTGCTATCCCCACACACATAAACCATACCTTAAAATAGCCATGTTGCGACGTGAAAGAACCACAAACAAACACACTTTCACATTTATTATATTAGTATGGATTTCTACATTTATAGTTTCTCAAATACAAAAGTGTGCCAGTCAGTTACTTCTTACTTGTCATTATTTACTCTGTCTAATACCTGACAAACAGCTGTCAGAAACGACCAATAACCGGACATGTGTCATGCCCCAGTCTTAAAGGGATATTTCAGTATTATTATCATACAAAATACGCATTTACAAAGGATTTCTTTACTATTTCATTGAACCTCAAATTATTTTGGGGAGCAATGGCCTCCGTTTACCCTGAAGATCAAGACAATTGATTGTTGAATCTGTAAAATACCTATAAGATCGGACTGCAACATTACACCTACCCTCACCCACCCACCCATTTATTTGTAGTAACACTCCATAGAAACGGTGGACCAAGAAAGTGACAAGCGATCACTCCTACAGCCTCTAGATAGAGTCGCCGCCAGCTGCATGAACTCCTGCGTGAAATGCCATTTTGCAAGTCATTCATCCAACTCATTACCATCATCATCTCAACCCATAATGGCCCACTATTGAGCATGAGTCTCTTCTCAGAAATAGAAGGTTAAGGTCATAATCCAACACGCTGACCTATTGCGGATTTGGCAGACGACACACACATGAGTTTTGTGAACTCTCCAGCATGCAGGTTTCCTCACGATTTCACTGTTTGTAGCGAGTGTCATTTAAATGTATAAAACGCACATGGCTCCGAAAAGTTAGAGGTTCGTGCACTAGGCCATCACCGCTACTCCTTCCATCTATGAAGCTGATAGCGGTTTATTTGTATTGATCGGTTTCCTTGTAATGAAATAATACCTCGTGCCGTCCCTCTATAGTCCATATTTTGTAGCCCCTCGGTAGTGCCACTCGCGTGCATTGCATGCCTTGCACGCCCGCTTACGGCAGCCCTGCCATAAGGGTATTGCAAAATATTCTGTACCGCTATGGAATATCGCGTATCCAAGCTGATGACGCTGCTCTAAACCAAAGGTTATCGCGTATTTTGTACACTATGTACAGGCCTTAAGAACTGTACAACTTTACACGATTCTACACCTATTGGTTGAGTTTGCGCGTCTAACAGACAATAACAATCGACATATTATTATTATTATATTATTTATATATCCGAGTCTCAGAGCTGACTTATGCATGTCCTATCAAGTTGAATATTAAGCACTCTAATGAACAAAGGAAGGTGTAACAAAATTCTAAAGTAACTCTGCAAAAGCATACAACAACAACGTGACCCAATTAAAGCAAAAAGTATTTACAAAACCTGACCTCGCCTGATCATTCAGCGGCAGCCCTTAAACTTGGGAACAAACATTCTTAACCCTGTTAACACTCAAGTCCTCGGAATAAGCAGATCCTAACTTGGTAATGTCGTTGCGAAAAATTTCCGAAGTAATTTGCCCAAGTTTGATTGGAGTTGCCTAACCGAAAAGGATATTGTGTGTACTACCCGATGTTTGCGTCTGGTAAATTACCAGTTTGGAACATTTTCAGTACGGAGTGTGCTGTCGTTGTGTATCATAAGGTATTGGCTTCAGCTTATTAGCAGTACATTGCGAGGTTAGGGTCTCCTTGTATTTTTTATTGGAACGAAGTTCCTTATTGCGAGATACGGATAAAAACTAGGAATTGGATATTGTGTCAGATTGTTACTTGATCTTAATAGGAATGTATGGTACTCAATAGGTACTAATAGGTCAATACTGAGTCCAGTCATAGAAGGTTAGTCAGTTTTTTTAACTGTAGCTGTAAAGCTGCCAGCTGACAGGTCAGGTAGGTAGGTCAGCTATCTGTGAATAATTTAAAACTTAAGGACTGTTTAAACCATTAAGAAATGTAGACGTGATTGTGACAGTATCAATTGAGGCTAATTGACTATTGAAATTATTACATTAAGACCCATTGCAAGTCATAATAAAACCTTTCAATTATATCCATTGAATTTTTTTATTGTAGAAATAGAAAGTTTCAACAATATAATTTAATAAAATTATTTGATCTTGATCAACGACACACCGCTAAGGAATTAATAAATTTGCTGAAGTATTTTCAGAGATAACCCAGGTGGTACGGATGCAACCATGCGTGACAGGGTACAAGTCTCAACGACAGATGGATTCCTTTATATACCAACCCAATCAAAAAGAAATCCATATGAGATTTATGATAAACATAAAAGCAAAATATGGCTAACTCGAAACGAAACAACCAAAATGGATTAGGGCTCTCACAATAATAAATGTCCAACTGGAAACTGGTACATAATCCAGCCAAGATCCGAACCCGATATAGATACTGAAACTTGAATGAGCCTTTCGAGAAGATAAATAACACGGGCTTCCAAACAACAAGCATTTCATCGGAGTGCGAAGTGTACGAAATATAGCACCAATGACAGCCCAAGACGACAATCGGGGATAAGTTATTTCCATCGTTTTTAACAATTATCCAACTTCGGGGGCTATTGTTCAAGTTTACAATGATACCTCGACTGTAATAAAGGATGAATTGCGATTATGGCACTTTATTGGATTTCGCTATCAAAGAGATTTGCTAACAAGATTTGCAGTATCTCCTCATCATGAACTGATTAATTACAATTTTTGTAAGTAAATTTGATTTGTAGGTATATAAAAATTCTGAATCCAGTTAATTAAGGCAAATACAAAAGATTCATTTCAGTAAACATTAGTTCTACATCGTAGAATGACCTGTCTTCAAAATCTTTTAGAAAGAGTTACGATATGGGTTTTGAAAATAGGATTTAAAAATTCTTTAGGGGAAAAAATTACAAATTTGACTGAGACAGTAACCATCCATCCATCCATCCATCAGCCTTTCGATGTCCACTGTTGGACGTAGGCCTCCCCTAACTGGCGCCACTCTAACCGGTCCTGAGCCCGTTGAATCCAGCGGATGCCCGCCGTCTTCATCAGGTCGTCAGTCCACCTGGTCGGTGGGCGCCCTATGCTCCTTTTTCCAAGACGTGGTCTCCATTCAAGGACCTTTCTTTCCCAACGGTTGTCGGTCCTCCGAACTATATGGCCGGCCCATTGCCACTTCAGCCGGCTAATTCTCTGGGCTATGTCGGTAGACAGTAACCACTGCGAAGGAATTGCTTGTCTCTTACCAGGAAACCCGTTTATTGCATTACTCATTTAATTGTAATATAGTATCTTTCTAGTTTTTCCATTCAATAATAAACCATTTATATACCCCTACCAGTAATTATTCCCGGTTCTCAGTTATAGACATATCCAAACTCTTGAATAATAATCGTCCACTTTATAATAGCCTCTCGTCATAAGTATTGCTTTGACACGAGTTTTGAGTTCACTGTACTGCACTTCAATCAATTCTTTTTTCATTTATCAATTCTTCTGCACCAAATTTAATCCAGTAGTTTGCCTTGATGTGTATACAAATATGGAGACAGACAGACAAATATTCTTTTGACCCTATAAATCACCTCATTTGCAGACCCGTTGCAGTTTTATCTTAGGTAGGTCGATTTTTATCTAACGGTATGAAAGAATTCTCAGGGATTGTAAACGTTGATTGTTCTCGTTAAGAAATTTCCGTATATGGACCATGAATAACTATATTCAAACGATGTTTCTTGTCTCACGTAATCCTATTTCATTTCATAATAATTACAACGAGAGTTTGTATTGCATAATACCGAGTGTAGGGAGCGTTCAAAATTTTGAATTTTAGCATAATATTTGTCCCGTTTAAATTTAAATTACGAATTCCAATGTTCACCACAGCTTGGATATTAAATTCTAAATTAATATTTTTAATTTAACGAATATTGCAAATACTATGATATAAATTATGCCTTAGTAAAGTTTTAGCTCCGAATATACCTACCTACTAACTCTTTTGAAATTGCGTATCAGTCGTCACACGAAAAAAAAGTTAAAATTTTAACCTAACTACGACTTCTTCGTCTACAAATGGTGTCAAACAACTTTAAACCGATTCTAAATGCCCATTTGAAATAAAAAAATATAATATTAACTCATTACATTCACTGGGTAAACCGATTTAGATTTTTTTCAACTCGAAAGTTGGTGGATCAACGAAATTGAAGATGATTTTCTTTGTGTGAAAAGTTAGGTCATATTACTATCATAGTGATGCTTTCAAAGTTGAGGTAAACCAATGACGTAATAATTATCAAAATCAAACTTGCAAAGGAACAAACAAATAAATTATCATCCTTTTATCGGCCTGATAAAATTACCTCGTTAAGCAATAGCTCGAATATTACTGGAACGACTCATTTACAAGGACGATATCTGATCGGAATTACCAAATTTATAAGAACGCAACAATCTGCTCCCCTAATGTTTATCATTCTTCTAATAGGGGTGCCAGTTTAGTAGAAGCTTTGAATTTGATACGATTAAAGTACTGTGAAATGTTTGCGGTAAGATAATCTATTATGAATTCAATTTTATCGTATCTTTGCCAGTGCAGATAAACAGTTTAAATTATGATAAACACTGTTTCATGAATGACAAACAAACAGACGCGTCATCTATATAAGTGGTCATAATCGCCAATAGAAATTAATACGCTAAAGGAAGAAAGACAAAAGAAAAAAAATGAGGAGAGGAAAGAAAAAACACTGGTTCTTAAGCCCCCAGCCAGAACACAACAAGACGTTTGGCGGCAGAATTAAGCAAGAGAATGGTAGTCAATATGTGGATAATTATGAATTGGGTTGTACAAAGTCTGATCTGACCTTTGAAAAGAGCGATATCGTAAAGGGATAGAAAGGATAGATGTTCTGGATAGAAAGGTGTGGAACTTAGTAATTATAAGGTATTCAAAGTTTGTATAGCTTAACAAGTTATAAATCTATTTGAAGTTAATTCCTTATAAAACTATCCTTCAGCAAATAAAACGATGAAACACAATAAAATCGATGGTAAAAATCTAATAAAATTGATGACAGCCATATTCTGAGCAATAGGGTTCGGTACTTTTTTATTCTGTGAAATTGCCAGGCTTAGAGACCCCTTTGGCGTTTTATGGTATTTCGATAGACACAGCGATTGGGACAAATGAAGGCGAAATTTAGCAGAACAGCCTTATTGGACTGATTCTGCGATGTTCTGATTTATGTACCGTCTTATATCTTTAACAAAGAAAAAACCAAAATCGACTTGTAGGTACACTGCGAACATTATCAACGTATCTAAAGAGAATTAACACACATTATTTGAGATAACTCGAAAAATATCCATTAGATGTCGCTCAAACGAGACTATGTGACAAGTATCAGCTTTCAAACATGACAATTATTAAAATTGGTACACCCAGTTAAAAGTTATGATGACTTAAAATAACTGCTGGATTGACTTTTTCCAATCTACTAAATTCTGTAGGTACTAAAACAATTATGTAATTTAATGTGTCAGGTGTGGCATAACTCCAATAACAAATTAATAAAGATAGTAAGAGTAGTAGAGTCTACTTATCTTGAAGAATCCCTGTTTTGGGGCGAAACACACTTTGGTGGTTGTATGTATATATGTTGGTATAATATTGTTTTCCTTGCTTAAAAATGTACTCGAATTGAGAATAACCTCCTCCATTTCTTGATATCGTTTTGTAAAAAAATGTTAAAATACACACAGATCTTCTAAAAATGTATACTGTTAGGAATGATTCCCCTTTGGCTCTAATCCACGCAATTCTGTGACGTCAAATACAAATAAACTCATAAGAAAACTCATTCAACCCGAAAGATATTCGTGTCAAATGCTTTAATATACGAATATCTTCAATATACAGCTCTCAGTAAAGTTTCCGTTCAATAGGTATAGACAACGAAAAAAGTTGTAACATGGCTTGAACGTATTTATGACCTATTACTGAGAACGGGTACCTCCTCATACCTGAGAAGGCACAAAGTTATAAGATATAGTACAAATATGTTGCTTACAGCATATTCCAACAGGCTAGGCCAACCCAAATACAGGATTTTTTTAGTCCAGTGAAAGGCTCTGACATGACTTAACAACTAAGTATTACCTATTTATAATCCTCCGAGGTAAAGAAAATAATAACTCAAAAAAATGGCCATAAGCAGTTATCGATCTCATTACCAATCGCACTGAATATTCCTGAGTTGATCACTTAAGATCAAAGACCAAAACAAGCACAATTTCAACAATCAAATTTCCACCTCGTTGGAAATTGAACCCAAAACCTGTGAATCAGTCCAGGAAGCAGCACGTATAGATCGTAAATACCGCTTATAACAGGAACATGAAAGCGACAATTTTTCAGATAATCACCGAAAACCGATTCACGGAGAAGGCTTATCTGCAGCCGGGAAAAATAAAATTAAACAAACCGGCGCTGCGGGTGTTGAAAGGGTGCCAATAAATCTCTCAGTGAATTGTCTTTTATGTAAGTATTTATTCGATACAGTTTCTCTAGATACCTTTATTCTGATTTGTTCTTTCAAATGACGATCGTGAGTTATCACTTAGCTTCCAGGGCATATATTTCGAGCAATCAAAGATCAAGTAAGTCAAGAAGCAGTTATAATTAGTTTCTGCCGCTCTACAAGACTTAGGTAAGATGTACCATCTCACTTCATAGCCAATACAAAATAGCCATAACCTTGTATTTGTCAATGATTCTAATTACTTATACCTACTGATGAGTTCTAGAAATTGGGGTTCTGTAATGCCTTGCCATCTTTAAAATGCCGAGTAGTGACCTTTTAAGCCCAGCGTATACGTCGCCCCCATCTATCCATCCGTAAGCAACGGTAAGGAATTACCACGAGATTATCGATTCTTTTATAAAAGAAACAAATCAGAATGTATTTAAAATATCAATCAACTTAATCAGAAGGATAAATAAATTTCCCCAGAACCAGTTAAATAGCCCAAAATTTTAAATCTTCTACGATCATAGCAAAAATCCAAGGTGAATTGAAAAACAATCCTTTCCATTTCATGGAAGGATGGCCCTTACGAGGGTTTAATCGAGACCATTATAGACCTTCGTCAAAACGTAGCACCATGCAGACGGGAGCGAATCAACTCCGGCTCAATTCAAACTAAATGGAAGTTTTATGTCACGCCTTAGTTGTTACCGTTCATTCAGTAACCGTAGATTCGAGTTCTTTCACCGGATAGAATTTAAATATATTAACAAAATTCTTTAACGAAATAATTCATGATTAGCGTTTCCAAGTACATCGGGAGAAATACCATCAGGAAGGATTGCACCTAAGCATTGAGTGGTTAAATGAAATAGAAATAAGACAGAATCACTTTTTCATTTCTAGACAGTATTATTTAAATATGACCTACAAATCTTTGCCTAAACGTCTACAAGTTTAACTAACAATAATTTAGTCATTATTCCTATAAATCAACTGCAAAATTTACATTTATAAATTGGGTCAAACCTAGATTCGAAGATCCTATCGCCATATTGAATTATCTTTCCATTTAGTTTCGCCGTCGAACTTGGGGTCACTCAATTTACACTTGGCCTTATTCCTCTAACTTCGTAACAGACTTTGACATTATAATAGTAGGATAACAATCCGTACGAGGAGTTCCTTGCATATGGCATGGTGATACAACTGAGAATCAACAGACCCATGCTCTGAGCGCGAATATTCAACTGCGATAATAAATGAATGTCTTCTGCAGCCACGCATTGAAAATATGAAGTATATTTTAAGATCTTTATCTTCATTATCTATAAATACCTACATATAATAAATCTGTAAATCATCACATGAAGATATTATGACAAACAATATTACAGGCAGGCTTTATTGATGCAATAGAACTCAAAATAATAGATTTAAGAATTTTTATCTGTTTGTATGTGCTTTTGGTTCTCGTTAATATCAGAAACATCGAGCGACCCAACGGAGAGCTGTTCATCTTCGTTCAAGAATTCGTAATGAAGCGGTGATAGCCTTGTGGTTGGAATTCGTGTTCTTACTCGAGAGGTTCCGGGTTCGAAACCCAGGGCACGCACCTTTGACTTTTCGGAGTTATGTGCGTGTAAAGCATTTAAATGCCACTCGCTTTTCAGTGAAGAAAAACATCGTGAGGAAACCAGATGCCGGAGAGTGCGCAAAAACTCAAAGGTAGGTGAAGTCACCAATCCGCATTTGGCCTGAGAAGGTTCTCATCTTGAGCCGATACCCGTGCTCAATAATGGGATATGATGGGTTGAGACGATTTCATTCATATATTTTGGTAGTATTTATTTAAAAAAGGGTTTGTTTTATTTCAATCCTATCCTACTAATATTATAAATGCGAAAGTTTGTAAGGATGTATGTGAGTGTGTGTGGGTTTGTTACTCTTTAACGCAAAAACTACTGAACGGATTTTCATGAAACTTTGCAGTAATATAGCTTAGACATCGGAATAACATAATTTGTTAAAATTTATAGAGATCTTTGAAGGGACTGGTTTCCCGAAGCGAAGCGAAGGCGGATTTACTAGTAATAATAATAAAGAAACAATTTTCCAAGTCACTTTATAAGTGGAGTATCTCTTTGTTAAG
Organism: Hesperia comma; assembly: GCA_905404135.1. Taxonomy (NCBI): domain Eukaryota; kingdom Metazoa; phylum Arthropoda; class Insecta; order Lepidoptera; family Hesperiidae; genus Hesperia; species Hesperia comma. The sequence goes on from FR990031.1 coordinate 1,678,482, forward strand.
TAGAAAGAAATGGAAAAAATGGGCAAAACAATTCTTTGTTTGAGACCGCCTGAAATCACCTAAAATATCATGTCCCCTGGGTCTTCATAATACTGCTATCAATATTTTCGTAGAGACGAAAATATAGTTCATTGATTTATTGTCTGTCTCTTTTTCTTTTCAAGCATCGCAGGAAAATCACTGGGCATATTTAGACCGTGCTAAGAACATTTAATTTGTTAGTCATATTTATTTAAAGATCATCAGAAAATTTATCTGATCCTGTGGAAAATATTAATTATATAATCGTTATCTAATTTACTGTCAAAAAAGCTGGTTTTCGTCGAATGGTCTCATTTAAAGAGTTGACATTTTAGAGAGTGACAAATAGTTTTTGAGTCAATATAACACTCTTCCGTTCCTTAGTAACTAACTGACAGTCAACGCAAGCTGGTTGAGTGTATTTTATAAATACTCAAAGGAGTTTGTATGTATGGGGGGAGAGGGTCGTTTAAACCTATAGTAAGCAGATTTTTGTATTAGCACCTAATATTCTGTGGTAGTAGGTGAGAGTGAAAAGGAATACTACAAATTACCTTCCATGTTAATTCCCTCTAAGAAGTCAAATATTTCGACAGACGAAAGACCAGGCACAAGTCCATAGAATATAAACCAAAATGCTATTCTTGCCAAACGACATAAATTCTGCATATTATATAATTATTATTTTCCACAGTTTGTACACCCCTGACCTATTTTTCTGTGAACCGCACTGATTGTAATCTCAGGACAAGAATGCTTTCAAATTTTAATCAACAATTACTTATTGTCTGCGTATTCAAATGAGAAGAGAAAATTAATGGATAACTTAAAACAAACGTTAAAAAATACATTGAGAGAATAAAATACATTTTATACATTGTATAAAATACATTGAGAGAATGAAAAATATTTATTGGGATTTTCTAAACATGATTTATTGTTAGTTCACAGTTTATTCTTGGAACGATAAAAAATATAAGAATGAATCGAAGAGGAAATTTCATGAAACAGCGGAGTTTGTTGGAATATAGTCTTTGATAAGAAATTTGCTTTGTGCTATAGCGGAAGCTAAACAAAATCAATGAAAATGTGACAATTCTCTTGTTTCCGAGCAAAACGAAAGAAAGAAAATATTGCTCATAGATATTTATTTATTTTTATTTATTTTTATTTTATTTATTTAATAATTAATTAGTACGATTATACACCAATTACACTAATTAAATTTAAACTACATTACTAACTACTTACAAAAAAAAAAAAATTAAACAAGAAAATAGAACAAAATTAACAGATATGATTTGAACAGTACACAATTGAAGAGTCTCTAAAGAAGTACTGGTTGATACTTTTGTGAACAATTTTGTGTTTTTATAACGCTCTAAGAAAAATAGTTTTATCTGATGTTTCTACAGATAAAACTATTTACTTACCCTGAAATATTTATCTTAAAATGTTTTACGTGCACAAATCTTTTAACAGACTTAAAAAAGGGATTCGCAATTCGACCGTATACATATTATACTTTTTATGTGTATTCAGGCATTTTTTCGTCGTTTATCGGCTGAATTTGATTCTGATTTTGTTGCAAAGTAGATATACCAAGGAGGTCCCATAATAAGGACGCCAGGATTTTATGATAGCATCCCAGAAAAATCGAGGGGAACTTTCGAAAATTGTAAGGCGTTCCATTAAGTACATTAAAGTAGGCACTTACTATTATTTAATGAAGGTCTGATCTAGGCTCACACATAAGGCTACTTTTTTTTCAAAAACCAACCCCTGAGCGGCTGAAATAAGGGGTGAAAATGGAAAAAAAACTAACTTAATACGAGTGAAACCGCGGGTGGATAGCTAGTAAAACTATAAATTTAAAATAAATAATATCAGTATATTAGGTCGTGTTTCGGTACCCTAGTAAAAGATTTACTTCATAAAGTTTTTACGACATTGAGGCAAGATTTTAATCTTTAGAAGGATTTACTTTAAGTAGTTTACACATTTCCAAGTTAAAATTAAAATTATCCTAAATCCTAAAATTAAGCAATCTGTAATAACTTTTATTTTTAAATCCCTACACATTTACAAAATACACACATACATCTCCTTATTTTTTTTCGTTTTTTATCAAATTGTATTTTATTAATCTCTTTTCACTTTAAAACAAATTGATTGACGTAAATATCATCAAAACCAGCCTACAATTCAATCACTAAACTATCACTATGATAATAACAGACATAATAACTTTTAACAAAACAGAACCGACTTTAACGCCGAAAAGTAAAAATCGGTTCAGTTAAACGCGTTTAATATTCCTAAATCCTTCTCCTAAGTCTGATAAACACGATGCTGAAAACCGTATCAAAATTGGTTCAGCTAAAAAATATACCTAAAACCTTCTCCTAAGTCTGACAAATACTTTACTGAAAACCGCATCAAAATCGTTTCATCCAAACGCGAGATAATCGCGCACACATAAACATAATATACAGGTCAAACTGAGAACCTCCTTTTTTGAAGTCTGTAAAAAATTACCCCTTTGCATTTCTTACTCACTAGTCGGCCTGAATATGCCACAAAGAAAATATTACGTACTTAACATCTTGCGTGGGGTTTCAAATCACCGCCTCGATTCAAGTCCTCTCCAGCAAGCCTTGAAAGCCTTGCTCTGCAGACAGAAAGGCTTGTGTCACGAACTGCAGTAGAATAAACCTTCTGAACTTTTGAAGTGGCAGTCGACAGTTTACTGCCGCTAGCTAACTGAGCTAGAAGGGCTTAGGTGACTGAAATAACTGGTTTATGTAACAATTTATCAATTTGTGGATGTAACTCAAAAACTGTCCTTTAGATCCTATCCATAAAAGAAAGAATTATCAAAATTGGTCTACTCTGTGAAAAGTTATGCGTCATCTTACATCTTAAATATAGATGTCTATCGAATGGAGGAGTAGGTATTTGTCCAGTTCTCGACAATCTTGAGGAGACCCGTACTCAGTAGTGGGTCATTAACAGATAGGAGCTATAAGTAAGGTCTTTATAAAAGAAATAGTATTTTCCCGGATTATTGAAACCACAATAGAAACCGAAATACACACATCAAAAGTGTCTAGGGATCAACATATATTTTTGCAATAACTTTTCTCCTGATTGATATTAATTAAAATTTTCTTTAAGGATTCATCAAATAAAGTGTTTTCGTTTGTCACAGTAACGATAAACCAAGTCACCTTTGCATTAATAAAGAAATTTGCCATTTTCCTAATAAAGGGATTTTTGACAAGTTCGAAAAAAAGACTGAAATAACAGTTTTCTTTAAAATTTTATTGGGTAACTTAAACAATTAATAATCCGTGTTTCTACCGCGAACACTAACAACACAAGAACATCGGTTTGGCATACTCAAAATGAGTTCATCCAAATCACGCTGTGGAATGGCCGCCCATGTTCGTTGCAACAACAAAAAAAGGTCTTCTTGCCACTGGATACCCTCCATATTCGGCAGAGCTCTTCTCTGTAGCATATCCCATGCATGCTCAATCGGGTTCAAGTCTGGCGACTGAGCAGGCCAGGGCAGGACATTGATGTTAGCTGCGGCGAGAGTCTGTCTTACAACTCTTGCGGTGTGCGGTCGTGCATTATCATGCATTAACTGAAATAAGGGACCGATTTGCACTTGTAGAGGAACGATGACGTCTGATACAATCGTCTCAGCATAAATTTGAGCGTTGAGGTTGCCTCTGATCCAAATCAACTCAGTTCTTCCGCCGATCCAAATACCCGCCCATACCATGATGGTTCCACCACTATAAGGATGGACTTCCTGGCAGGATTTTAATCGCTGTTGGCGTCCAGGGGTTCTCCAGTGTCGTATACGTCTTGTATCCGGTCTCATACCAAAACGAGACTCATCAGAAAAGCACACGAAACGCCATTGTTCTTCTGCCCAATTTCTGTGTTCAAGAGCCCATTGATATCGAATCCTACGATTGTGCATTGCTATAGGTGGTACCCGTAGCGGTCTTCGGGAATGAAGGTTCACTTCATGCAAGCGGTTTCTGACTGTTTGGTCGCTAATTAAGTTCCCTGAAGAGTGATGAAGCCTCACGGCTAACATCATGGCGGTTATTGTTGGAGCTCTTCGAGTTAAGATTTGAATGTATCGGTCTTGTCTCCGTGTGGTGCAGCGATACCGTCCTCCATGGCGCTCAGCCACGGTACCAGTGCTTCGGTAACGTGTCCAAAGTCGACTGATAACACTCTGACTTGTATTCAGAGCTAAAGCCACAGTACGTTGCCGGGAACCAGCTTCTATCATTCCCACGGCTCTGAGCATTTCTTCCCTGCTTAAATGACGTCGCCGCTCCATAATAACGTTGGTTTTAATCAGTAGTAGGGAAACAGTAGCACTAATAATGTCTTCAATGCGTTGTATGTTTTTATAGGGAAAATATTGACAGCTGATTTTCATCTTTTACTCGAATTTGATTGACAGTTCCTGATTCAAATTATGAAATGCACCAAAAAGGATCCATATAAATTTATAAAATCATAAATTTATTACAAAGCCACATCTCAATCTCAAGAAATCCGCATAAAAATGCTTGATCCCTAGACACTTTTGATGTGTGTATTTGAAATTAGTTCACAAGCAGCTGACCACGTTCAAACATTTGACATTTTACTTAAACTTAAAACTCTAGACTAGCCGCAGTCGACAGCGAGTCAACATTCCTCGAATCGGTCGATCGGTTACGATTGACACATTAAGGCTACGAGCGCGACGCTTTTCGTAGACGTATTGATTGGCTGACTTGAGATGTTCATTTAAGGACGATATACACGTCATAAGTGGACTATTATGAAGAACAACTTACAGGACTAACTATCACTAACAGTTCTCCCGGTCTCCAAACTTGTTAATAAACTAAGCAACTAATATTTCCACACAATGTGCTAATTGGACTAAGTCCTTGTCCCAATTCGAGACTTGTTCTGTGTCGGTCACAGTTGTCACAATCGGCAGCAAAAGGTGCTATAGTCGTACAAGGATCTTTTGGCGTGTGGGTGACAGAGACAGCGCCTTACATGTAAGGCAAACTGTAACGCGTTGTCCCTGTCACCGACGCGCCAAAAGATGCTTGTAGGACTATACTGCATATTCGTTTGCTACATGTCTTGCAGCACTACTAATCCGCTGTCCCCAATGGTAAAAATTTCTTTCAAATGAGAAGTCAGCGCCTTATCACAGAAAATATAAAACGAAGTACTCTGTGGCCTTATTCTCACACTTTGTCCAATAAACTGCATCACGTACAGAAAAAACAAATGATCTAATGAACAAAAACTATAATGCCTGGTAAAACTATTTCCCTGTCGCTTTCCTGTGACCATTTTTTTCAGCTACGGTCCCTCATTGTAAACATATTACATGGCCAATATGGGCCATTTAACATCCATCATAATTTTATCCCCAACAATGGCTTTATCGTGGCCGCTATCGCCGGCGTGTTTTGGACGTTTATTCGCAAAACTACGGTTTACGACTCCAGTCGTTAACGATGATTTACTGGGTCCCACCCTTTTGTTATCGCGATCTAGTTAAACACCAAGTTTTTAACGATAAAATTCTTGTAAAACGTCAAGATTCTAATTTCTGAACGTTTCGTAGGTCCTCGTAATATCTAAGTAAATGAAAAACTTTTTACTTTTACGTAATAAAGATAATTAAAAAACCTGCGTTTCACGGACAATTGTAATAAGTCATCTGTGCTTGAACCGACGATGTACCTACTATTGAACGAATTACGAACTATCAAAATGATTCCCGTAGGCATACCTATCGCACTGACAGTGTCATAGATTATTAAGAGACATGAGACATTAATTCTTATAAAGCTCACTTTTATAATGCGTGAATACATAATTATTGAAATCCACAAGTGTAGCATGCACCTTTGAAAATGATTATGCCTGTGAATTTGCGAAGTTTTTGACAATTTCGTGGTATTACAAGCCCATCAAGGCTGTGGCAATTCGGGCAATGTACAAAGGTTCACATGAATGTGAGTGAGCACGGTTAGAGTAGGAGATTATGGTCTTAAAGTGGTATGACGTACGGATTAAATGTTAAACATTAAACTTTGATGGGCATAATGAAAATAATATGATTATAATCATAAGATTTTCGTTAAATTGGAGACTGCAGGTTTAAATATTATCATGGGAATGCGTATAAAAAGACGAATTTATCGTTGTCTTTTAATTAAGTTTACGATGCGAGCGAGATAGGTAACAACTATGATAAGACGCTTTCACTCTCAATATTCTTGGTATAAAAATAAAATCAACATTAAATTTCCAAATATACATGAACTTCAGTGAGCTTTTCAATTTTTGTGTTATGGGTTTTGACTCGATAATTATATTCGTGGAGCTGCTAATTAATTCTAAAAAAACCCTCTCAGGAAGGCTTCGCATGAAGGTTTTATAAATGCAAATTTTTTAATTCTATCGGGCAACAGAAAGTCAAGAAAAACTTTCCTTTATGCGAAAACTTTACAAGAAAAAACGCTTTAAGTTATTAACATACATTATCATAATCGGGGAATTTATTCGGACCCTTATTATACGCGCAAGTAAAATTTGTGTTTGAACAGATTCTAGAAGGAAATATCAATTTGTTTATATTGGAAATGGCTTACGTAACTGAGGTCAGTTGAAGGTCTGACACCTTTAAAAAATTGAGTGGAGTTGTGTCGGGACTCACGGCCGTTGTTCGCTTAATGGAATTAAAACGCTTAAAGGACAAACGCGTCAATGGCCTAACTTAAACGAAATCATATTAATTTATAATGATCATCTTTTTATCTTGGTCATTACGGTTAAATACTTGAAAGAAGTCTACTACTCGTCACCCACTCCTGACAAACTTGGAACTGACAACATTATGACATGTTGTCAGTTCCAAGTTGTTCGAAATCGATTTGAAATTCAGCTATAATTACCAAGACATTAAGATCATAATTGAGTGCTTTGTTAGGGTTCCGTACCCAAAGGGTAAAATGGGACCCTATTACTGAGACTTCGTTGTCCGTCTGTCACACAGTTGAAATTTTCACAGATGAAGTATTTCTGTTGCCGCTACAACAACAAATAATAAAAAAACAGAATAAAACAAATATTTAAGTGGGTGGCCATACTTTCGACGCCTCAGCGATAGTTTAGTTAATTTTCGGACTAAGAGATGGCGTTGTGGGTAATATGTGGCTACAATAAAACAATGGTCACAGTGGCCTTTGGGAAAGCGACCATACAGACCAGATTTTTTGGCGTTTTTATACATAATGGTACGGAACCCTTCGTGCGCGAGTCCGACACGCACTTGGCTGGTTTTTTAGTTGATCCGGCAACGCGTCATTGTAATGTGCGACCAAAAAGAATATCCTGTGTTGCATTCATTCATGCCTTATAACGTAAAACTCCCTTCGTAGCTCGTATCAATTCCTCCTCTTATTTGAAGTAAAACAATACGCACAGGGTGAGAAAAGTAAACATGAATATTATTTTAATTAATTAACGAAACCCACCTGAAGCTATTTTCTCAATAATCGGCAGCTTGGAATATTCCGAACCAATTTATTTAGGTCGATCTGTAACAAAGAAAAATGACTTGTAACTGGTAATTGGTTATTTTGAATAAGTAGGACAGGAATCACGATACTGAATTAAGAAATAAAAACATTATATAAAAGCTAAGCTACAACCCACTAATGGCCCACTACTGAGCACGGGTCTCTCCTCATTACTGAGGAGGCCTAGAGCATACTCCACCACGCTGCTCCAATGCGGATTGGTGGAGGGGTTAGTGGCCAACCCAGTGTCGAAAGTTTTCAAGCCGCCCGAAGGCCTCCGACATGGCTTAACCACTGCTATCGATCGATAACAACCGGGACCGAGGGCTTTACGTGCCCTCCGAAGCACGGAAGCGCTCAAGATATTTTGCCACTAGCGGTCACCCATCCGACTACCGACCGCGCCCGCTGTTGCTTAACTTTGTCGATCGCTTAGGATCGACGCAAGCTGCCGGGCTATGAGCAACATCATAATATATTTAGTTATAAATAAGAATTTATTTGTGTTACTACAAGTAATCACGTAGATATGTAAATATTACTCAATTCATAGAATAGAATACTTTATTGCACAAATATGGTTCATACGAGGTAATATTAATTTTACTCAACAGAGAACCAGCAGCACACATTGGTTTAGATCTAATTACAACGATACTGCCAAATATACTACATGCATGATTGCTCACAAACACGAATAAATTCCTCAAATTAATTAAATAAGTATAGGTAGCACTTTGTATTGTTACGAAATCAAGATATTAAAAAAAGCTTAACTATTAACGCTTTATAACTAGGTACTTAACTTTCACAAAAAATAACCGACTTCAAAATCTATACGTGAAGATAATTCAAAAACAACCGGTCAGACGTCGCCCAATATGGGACCAGACGCGAAGCACGACTGTTCGCGCTGTTGAGGCTTAATTTTCAAATCCACCCTCAATTTTTTGATATTAGCGATGGTTAAATATCGTCGCGTAGTAACGGAGCCCAACCGCGCCGCTGTTCTTCTACTATCGTGGATATTCTTCCTGTGGATTACTTGAACCGCGAGTCGGCTTTGTCGAAGGTTATGTGTGTGTATGCGCGCGCGCGTGTGTGTGTGTGTTTGTGTGTGTGTGTGTTTGTGTGTGTGTGTGTTTGTGTGTGTGTGTCGTTGGCTTAAGTGAACCAACCAGCAGGAACCGTAAGTCGCGTGAGGAGGTCATCAGGCATCACACCACACCGCTCCACTTGAGGTAAGTCTGGACTGATTTTATATTCACATACAAAAGACATACCTACAGGCGACTTGCGAATCTTTTTGTTTTGAAATCCGTTAAAAATAATGACTGCCCCATAAATATCAGTACAGATCTGAAAACCAAACTTCATCTCATTCTCAAAATCAAACTTCAGATTATTCGTTGTAAAGTTACTTACTGAGGCAAAAGCAATTGAAGAATGTAACTCAAGAAAAAATTCTTCCACAAGGCTTTCTGCTCTAGAAACGCACACAACCTCTATAAATAATCATAATTTGATCTAACTAAAGGTGTTGTTTCAATCAATCAACGTACTCCATAACACTCATTCATTTACTCGGGGAAACCACTCTGTGAAATAAAAAAAGTTTCAACAATAATCTTGCTGTACGAGTCTTTGAAAATAACCACGGAAATGAGAAAGCGTGAGCTGACGGGTTTTTCAACACATTTTCTTGAGGTGTTTTCGAAACCTTGAGGAAATGTTTTTCACTTACAATAATTCTGTAGCACAATACATTTTGAGGTGAGAATGAGTTAAAATGTACGTTGTGCATAGAAATGGGTTTGAATTGAAATTGATTTGGAATTCAAGGATATATTATTAATGTTACGTGTCAGGAGTAATGGGCTCGAGAAAATGCCAAAATGTACCACAAAGACTTTATTTGTACTCGTAGATACACAAATTACACGATGTACACAGTACACACTAAAACACTCTGCAAGTAGATACTAGTAAACACACTCGTCGCACACTGTATCGCTCGTAGAAATCACTTCACTTCGCACTGGTATCGCTCGTAGGTATCGCTGGTATCTTCCTGGTTTCGCTTCCGAAACGAGAATGTCCGCGGTTGAACGATCGCCCCTTTTTATACCACTCACGCACCATTCACGACAATCGAGAATATTCCCGCGAAGTCCGGACCCGCGTCGAAATAAAGTTCGAGAACGTTCCTTGCAACCGACTTCCGCCCGTATGACTATTGCCGTAATGGTCGAAGCGTCGTGCGTCCTTTTGAGAGAGCCGCGCTCCTATTGTTTCTATTGTTGCGCGACATGTTTATGGCCCCTATTGTTTATTGTTTTCGGCGTAGCGAAGTCGATGCGCCAGGGTTGTCACATTGCCCCCCTCTTAGTCATGCTCGTCCCGAGCATTATTCGATCCATGAAATGGTGCCAATCTGTCCACGTGCACGATCTTCGGCTTTCTTCTGTCCCCCTGTCTGATCCGGTAGGTCACGTCGTTAATCCTCGTGACAACTGTGTAAGGGCCTTCCCATCGTGCTTGTAGCTTCGGAGACTTCCCTTTCTTCCGCAGTGGATTGTGCAACCATACAGAATCTCCCTCCTTGAAACCATGTTTCCGAGCATCGCGATCGTACCGGGTTTTCATCTTTTCGCTGGTCTTCAAACATTGCTCCCTTACAAGGTCATGTGTCTCGTCCAATTGTTTCCGTAAGTCCGCGATGTATTCAACGGTTGGTTTCGGGACATCTGGCGGTGTTCCGGTAAGCAAATCCAATGGCAGACGCATTTCTCTTCCGAAGTTAACTTTAGCGGGTGTAAATCCCGTGGATTCGTGTATGGCAGAGCGATATGACATCAGGAACAGAGGAATGTACCGATCCCAGTCTCGCTGATGTTCCTCGACGACCTTGGCCAAGTGATTTTCCAACGTTTGGTTGAATCTCTCCACCATGCCGTCAGATTGAGGATGCGCCGGTGTGGTACGTGTCTTATTTATTCCCAAAAGTTCACACATCTCCTGGAATAACGTCGACTCGAAGTTCCTGCCTTGGTCGCTGTGTAACTCCAATGGTACACCAAAGCGGCATACTACCTCCTCGACAAGTTTCTTGGCCACGGTCTTCGCCTCTTGGTTCGGAGTTGCAAACGCTTCCGGCCATTTGCTGAAGTAGTCTTGAACCACGATGATGAATCTATTCCCGTCTTCAGACTGAGGGAATGGGCCAGCAACGTCTATGGCGATTCTTTCCCAAGGGGCTCCGACGTTATACAGCTGTAGTTTTCCCTTGGTTCTAGTGCGGGGCCCTTTCACTGAAGCGCACACTGTACACTTTCTGCACCAATCTTCAACGTCCTCTCGACATCGCACCCAATAAAAGCGTTCTCGTATCTTTACGAGGGTCTTCTTGATGCCGAGGTGCCCACCAGAAGTGCCATCATGTACGAGCTTCAGCAAATCAGCCACTTTACTCCTGGGAATAACCATTTGCAGGGTTTTTTCCTTTCCGTTGAGTGATTCCCAGCTCCGGTAAAGCACGCCATTCTCCAATATAAGGCTGTCCCACTGAGCCCAGTATGCCTTAGTCGTTGCGCTCGAGGCTGACACATCACTCCACAGGGGCCTCTGTCCTTTGGCTTTCCATTCCATGATCAGGCTGAGGTCTTTGTCTTCCTTCTGAGCTTGGCTTACTTGCTCCGTTCCCCAAGACTCGTCTAGGTCCTGCATCCTTATCACCCTGACCTCTTCTTTAGCCTCATGCTTGATGCAATGTCGACATTCTTCGGAGCATGGGCGTCGTGACAGGGCGTCGGCATTCGAATGAGCTCTTCCGTTACGATGCTCTATTACGAAGTTGAACTCTTGAAGCTGTTCGATCCACCTCGCAACCTGGCCTTCTGGGTTCTTAAATTGCAGAAGCCACCTCAGAGCGGCATGGTCCGTTCTTATCGTGAACTCGCGTCCCAGCAAATATTTGCTGAAGTGCTGAAGGGTCTTCACCACAGCCAGTAATTCACGCCGAGTCACACAATAATTCCTTTCAGGTTTCGAAAGAGTCTTGCTGAAGTACGCAATGACCACCTGCTGGCCGTCCTGGTCTTGGGATAATACTCCTCCGATGCCAGTATTGCTAGCGTCCGTGTCCACTATGAATCTCCCTTCCCTTCTGGGATAGCCAAGAATCGGAGCCGAGCACAGACGTTCCTTTAAGCGAACAAACGCATCTTCGCAATCGGAATCCCAACTGAAGATTCTCTTGTCCTCCGTGAGACGGTGTAATGGCTTGGCTATCTCTGAGAAGTTTTTCACAAACCGACGGTAATAGGCGCATAGTCCCAAGAACGCTCTCACATCGGTTTTGTTCTTTGGTGTCGGCCATTCTTGAACAGCTCTTATCTTGTCCGGATCAGTTTGAACACCTTCGTCCGATATGATGTGTCCCAAGAATGATACTTCCTTCTTGAAGAAGTCACATTTCTTTGGATTGAGCTTTAGGTTGGACTCCCGGAATCGTCTGAATACCTTCTCCAGATTTCGCTTGTGTTCCACGAAGTTTCGTCCCATGACTATGACGTCATCAAGGTACACCAGACAAGCGTCCCCCAAAAGTCCCACCAACACTCGCTCCATGAGACGCTCAAAAGTGGCAGGAGCGTTACATAATCCAAAAGGCATTACGCGAAACTGCCACAAGCCATTTCCGGTTCCGGTGGTAAAGGCGGTCTTCTCTTTGTCTTCTGGCCGGACTTCTACTTGCCAGTAACCACTCTTCAGGTCCACCGTCGAAAACCACTTCATGCCACCAAGCAAATCCAGCGTGTCGTCAATCCGAGGCAGAGGGTAGCTGTCCTTCTTGGTAACGGTGTTAAGCATCCTGTAGTCGACACAGAATCTAGTACTGCCATCCTTCTTCTTCACGAGTACCACAGGTGAACACCAAGGGCTAGTTGACGGCTCGATCACCTTGCTGCGCACCATGTCCTCGATCATTTCTGCAACTTCGTGTTCCTTTGCCAATGGTACTCGTCTCGGTCTTTGCTTAATTGGTGAAGTATTGCCGGTATCTATTGGATGAGTGACAAAATTTGTTCTTCCAAGGTCGCTATCTCCTCTGGTAAAGATGTCCTTGTAGTCCATCAACAACTTTGCTGCCTGAGTATATTCTGCAGAGCTCAAATTCCTCCTGGTCGCCTCCAGCAAAGATGTCATGTGATCCGTTGATCCAGGTTTGTCCGAGTATTCTTGGACCTTCCTCAAGCTGTCCACGGCTTCACATCGGCCGATAACCGTATCCTTCGCAAGATGTATCGGCATGCTACTAAGATTGATGACCTTTAACTTAGCGTCACGTTTGTTCATGAGCAGTGTCCTTGCCGTGATCCAACTGGGGTGATCTCCATAGTCTTCCACTACGACACATCGATCCATCTGTATCTCTTCGGGAAACCTAACCTTGACCAAGGTTTCCGATCTGGGTGCTAGCTTCACTGTCCTCAAACAGTACACTGCTCCTGAACATGAACCGTCCAAGAAGACTTCTTGATCCTTGAAGCTCAACACTCCTCTGGCTATATCAACTATACAGTGATGTGTCCGTAGAAAGTCCAGTCCGATAATGCAGTCGTCAGTTATATTCGCCACTAAAACAGACTGCGTGTAAATGTCACTTCCGAGTTTCAGTCTTGCTTCCGTAACTCCTAGGACGGTCACTGGCTGGCCTGTCGCTGTCTGTAGATTGCATGATGGTCGTCCATTTTCCCACATGATAGTCCTCTTGAGTAGTTCCGGTCGAACGATGGACTTCGATGCTCCTGTGTCAATCGTAAATCGACAAGGTATGCCATTTATCTCACCAGCAGCTACCAGGCTGTTCCCGTCACAAGCTTGTGACACTATAACAGTAGGGGCTCGACGAAGTCCAGCCGCTGCCCGTCCCGTGGTGCTGACGCCTTTTAATTTTAGCAGCTCCTGGGTGTCAACTTGGGTAGCCGTCGAGGTCTTCGTAGGAGGCTTGGCAGTCTTCTTAGCGGCGGCGGCGGCTTCTAACTCTTGCACTTGCGTAGCCCTCCACACCGATTTCGGTTGTTTCCGTGTCCGGCAGCTAAGCCTAATATGACCTCGTTCCCCGCATCCATAGCAGATAGGCCCAGTACGAGGTTGAATTGCCGCTACGACTTCGCGCACCTTACAACTTTTATAGTCGCTTCGTACCGCTTCCACTTCAAGGGCATGCGCCAAAGCTGCTTCCAATGTTGCGTGATGCCCCAAGCGCACCGTTGCTCTCACCTCGGGATCCCGTATTCCGCTGATGAACGCCTCTAAAACTCTGTCTTCGACCGGTGTGGAACTCGACGCATAGGCTCGGCGTACGAGGCGCTCGATCTCCGTAGCCCATTGCTGCAGTCCTTCGCTCGACTTCTGTACTCGGTCTTTAAGTTGTGCGCGGTACACGTGCTCGAGATGCTTTTCCCCGTATCGAGCTTCCAGGGCCTTAAATAGCGACTCCAAGGTGCGTCGCTCGGCGGGCAGGTTCTCAAGCACAAGCAGTGCCTCTCCTCGTAGCGCTAGGGTGAGTGCCGCCAACGAGTGCTCGTCCTCCCAGCCATTCCCATTTGCAACTACCTCGAACTGATGCTTGAACGCCGTCCACGAGGTCGTGCCGTCGAAACTTGGGACCTTAAATTTCGGAGCCACAGGACTTGAACTGGTTGCTGCCGTACCCAAAACCCTTATTTTCTGCAGCTTGTTGTCTAACTCCACCAGCCTAGTTTCGTGGGAGTTGAGTAACGCGTCATGGGTCTTGAGGGCTTGGTCGTGCTCGGATGTTCGCACCTTGACCGATTCCAGGTCCTCCTTCACGACGTTCAAATCCCCCTGGAAACCGTCCAGCTTTGCATCGATTGTCCCTAGGCCCGCCTCCATGGTTTTGCGCTGGCTCTTCATGTCTTCGCGCAGGCTCTCCATTGCTTCGCGCTGGCTCTCCATTGCTTCGCGCTGGCTCCGCTGTATGGCTTCGCGCTGGCTCTCCAGTTTGCTCTCCAGTTTACTTTCCAGGCGTTGTAAGACGGTTAATAAGGAGGCCATATCAAATGCGCCCGGTGTCGTCGCTGATGCAGCTGACGTAGTCGTACGTTCAGCGGTGGTCTCCGTTTCCGTGCGGTCACGCCCAGGCGACTCCAATGCAGTCTGCCGTCGCGTGCGAATCCCGTCTTCACTTTGCGGTACTACAGGCATCCCGCTTCTGTCACCAATTGTTACGTGTCAGGAGTAATGGGCTCGAGAAAATGCCAAAATGTACCACAAAGACTTTATTTGTACTCGTAGATACACAAATTACACGATGTACACAGTACACACTAAAACACTCTGCAAGTAGATACTAGTAAACACACTCGTCGCACACTGTATCGCTCGTAGAAATCACTTCACTTCGCACTGGTATCGCTCGTAGGTATCGCTGGTATCTTCCTGGTTTCGCTTCCGAAACGAGAATGTCCGCGGTTGAACGATCGCCCCTTTTTATACCACTCACGCACCATTCACGACAATCGAGAATATTCCCGCGAAGTCCGGACCCGCGTCGAAATAAAGTTCGAGAACGTTCCTTGCAACCGACTTCCGCCCGTATGACTATTGCCGTAATGGTCGAAGCGTCGTGCGTCCTTTTGAGAGAGCCGCGCTCCTATTGTTTCTATTGTTGCGCGACATGTTTATGGCCCCTATTGTTTATTGTTTTCGGCGTAGCGAAGTCGATGCGCCAGGGTTGTCACATTAACTTTATCCACGAATTCGTTCGTCTGGATGGTTTTCCCGGGTAGGTAAACTCCGATCCCATGGGAATTTCGAAATAAAATTTAGTCTATAACCCATAACTACTTCTTTCCCGGTAGAATACTGATTACAGTCGCTTGAAACATTACAGAAATTAGCCCAGACAAACAAAAGACGGATAGATAAAGAAGTTGAAAAATTTGTGAAATTATGTACTACGAGTATAAAGAAGTGTTTATAATGTTGGCAATCTAATCATCATCATCTCAATCTCAAGCCATCATGGCCCACTTTTGAGCACGGGTCTCCTCTCAGAATGAGAAGGTTAAGGCCATAGTCCACCACGCAGGCCAAGTGCGGATTGGCGGGCTTCACACACCTTTGAGTTTTGCGAACTGCAGTCCGTCCGGCATGCAGGGTTCCTCGCGATGTTTTCCTTAACCGTTTGTAGCAAGTGACATTTAAATGCTTAAAACGCACATACTTCCGAAAAATCAGAGGTGCGTGTCCTGGGACTCGAACCCGGACCCTTCGAATAGAAGGCGGAATTCTTAAACACTAGGCTATCACCGCTACAATCTAGTAAAATATATTAATAGAAAATAAAATAAATCCATTACATACCTAATTTTCTCAAATCTCATGTTAATACAACCCCGTACCATTTAAATTATATAAAGACAAATTATAAGTTTAACTTAATGTTACAGTGACTCTGGAATTAAGAGGATATCCAAATTTTCATCAATTTGCTCATCGGAATATTCTGAATGAATAGGTTAACTTTTTACAGAATTTTCTTAGTGAAAGGTTACTCAAGTCGCCGGTACGTTCATACTGCGCTCTTCTTATATTTACACAAGAGTCTCGAGCCTCCTCCTTCAAGTTAAATGACCTCCGGGAGGGCTCTTAATTTCTTCACTCCAACAAAAATAAATATTACCTTTTTTATTTATTGAAATGTCTTCAGAATTTGTCTTAACGCATTCAATTTAAACGAAAAAAAGTCTAGACATTAAAACTGATAGGTAAGTACCTAGACTTTAACTGGGAGAGTGTAGTTTACTTTGCGGTAAAGTAGTTAATTGTTATAATCAGTTTTAAAACGTCATATTTATGTAATTTAATAGGGAGTGTCATGCATTTAATCTTAAAATGCGGGTGGCTCCTTTTTGGCTTCGAATATTATATTCGAATTTACAAAATTTCCAACTTGAACAAAATACGGTTACAAATGTGTTATTATTTTAAGGCTATGTGTGACCCTGAGTTCTTAGCTATTTTTATTAATATTTTAATTCAACGGTCGATAGTTTAGCCGTGAAAACGTCACAGGCAGAAAGAAAAACAGACTCATAATTAGTATGGATCACTACATAGTATAAAACAAAGTCGCTATTTTTGTCCGTCTGTTTGTTTGTTTGTCTGTTTGTCTGTTTGTCTGTATGCTTAAATCTTTAAAATTACGCAACGGATTTTGATGCGGTTTTTTGTAATAGGTAGAGTGATTCAAGAGGAAGGTTTTTATGTATAATACATGCATATATTCCCACGATAACGGGATCCACGCGGGTGAAACCGCGGGCGGGCCGCTAGTTTTAAAATAAAACGTTGACATTCCTATTTATTACACAAAAATTTGTACCTGTAATGCTTTTATTCTATATGTAAATAAGGTTAAATGCGTAACGTTTGTATATTTATTTTAGGAAACGAAGTTTTATTTATTCGCACTTAAAAGCTTCAACATTTTTACGTAAGCAAGCATAATGGCGGATTATACGGGTGCTTCGCTTTGATTCAAAAGTAAACCTTATTAGAATGAAGCAAGAGTGAAATTGAGATAAGTACCAAAGCGTCGCAAATTTATGTAGGTACCTACACTTTCGCGTTATTTCTGCTTTTCAGACTGTTTTAAGTTTAACTTTTTAGAATGTACATATTATATTGACGTTAGTGCAAATCAGAGCAGCATGTTTTTATTAGTGTGTTGTGTTTCGAAAACAATAATGTTATTCCAATACTCCGTTTGCATTCGATCTGTAATTCGTTATAATTATTATAATTGCATGGCACACAAAATATGCCAGCGTTCCGCTTATGCGATTACGGTTCATTGTACTTTGCCGGCAAGACTTTAAAATGCCTTATGTAAATTTTGTTAACAAGGTAAATTGAGCTGTGAGCACTCGTAATAAATTTGTTTTTAGCAAGGAGTGGTAATTCCATAATCTCGACGACTCAAGTATAGGCCTATCCATTTTGAATAAGGACCCATTCTCAGTTACAAGTACATTTTAATAGGTTGAACTGAAGCCATTGTTATCTCTGTTTTTTTATTAACTGACTTCAAAAAAAGGAGGCGGTTTTTAATTTTATTGTAGATATTATGTATGTTACCTCATTATTTTTACTGGGTAAAGCAGTATTGAATTTTTTTTATTCATTCATTTTATATGGGATCAGACGATGAGCACTAAGTACATTTTGCATAAAAAAAATGTCAAAAACGATTTATCCAATAGAATTTTGAGGTAACACAATACATATCAAAAACACAGTCGAATTGAGATTCTTTCCCCTACTTTAACCTCTGGCCTAAAAGGTGTTATAAGTTTGTGTGTTTGTGTGTCATGCATAAATGAACAGCTATGTAATGCATGAATGAATCAATTTGAGTGTGTTTTTTTAATCGAACTTTTTACTTGGGGTGGTTTTTCATTAGGTATATTTGGTAGAAATCGGTTTAGCAGTTTGAAGAAGATCAGCTCTTTTCCAAAATGATGTAGGGCATTTTTTGGCTCAGACCAATAAACGACAGACGGCGTGCCGTGAACAAAAGCGTGAAGCCGGCAAAAGTGAGCCTAAAACACACATCGGAACCAATAGAATGCCCTATGTTGACAGTTTGAACTAGAACAAATTTAAACTTTATTTTTTGGAACAATAAGCTTCATTCATTTTTTATTATTTAGAACACAAAAGTCGTTTTGGTGTGAGTGCCGCCGTGTGTATTACAAGGCATACTTTTTGCCGGCTTCACGCTTTTGTTCACGGCACGCCGTCTATAGTTTATTGGTCTGAGTTTTTTGGCATGTAATTGATTTATTGGTATAAAATTGAACTATGAGCTAAATTTTACGATGAAGATAATATATGTTCGGGCGTTTGATGATGATCAGCTCATTAAAGCATTTTCTTTGTCCAAGATTTTTTTATTTTAAATTTACAGTTACTTTCAAGTTGGTTAAATAACTATCCCGTGACAACATCCCTTACAAAACAAGTAGTACAGACTACACAGTCATCGAAAGGGTCACACTTAGTGATCTATTTACAACTTTGTACTCAGCACTCAGACAAATCCATTCTGATCCTTTTATCGTCCCAAAACTTTACAATAGATACAATACAACTTTTAGTTACTGTAGGTCATTGTGATCGGATTATTTATCTGAACCCATGTATATATATATCTTTATATTATGTATCAATATCTATCTACAATATTTAGCGGAGAGTGTCAATTCCATATCCGCCTCTTCCAGTTCCAATTTAAGTTCATCGTCTCAACCCATCATGGCCCACACTTGAGCGGGTCTCTTCTCAGTATGAGAAGGTTAAGGCCATAGTCCACCACGCTGGCCAAGTGCGGATTAGCGGACTTCACACACCTTTGAGTTTTTGCGAACTCTCCGGCATGCAGGTTTCCTCACGATGTTTTCCTTCACCGTTCATAGCAAGTGACATAAATGCATAAAACGCACATACTTCCGAAAAATCAGAGGTGCGTGCCCTGGGATTCGAACCCTAACCCTCCAAATAGGAGGCGGAATTCTCAACCACTAGGCTATCACCGCTACAATTTTAAGTTATTAAGTAACAATTCTTCGTTATATTTACATTACTTATTACGTGGTTGGATTAAGATTTAACTTTTGGTAAACTTGCTGATTTTATGTATTTAAAACTAGGTAAGCTGAAGTTTTAATCCCTTCAGTCTACATACATGTACATAATTACAAAGTTACATAAAGAAAATCAACCAGAACTTTTGGCGTTACGTCACGTATCATAAAATGATTAATTTACTGTTTCACGAACGGGTCAAGTAATACTGGGCGTTAATAATTGAGAACGTGCGTGACTGTACAAGTTTTAAAAAAGTGTGCAGTCAGCAAGAAAAAGGTAAATTATCACGAAAGGTAACGACGTGTTGAGAGCTAGGGAATGTATTAGCAACTCCTAAATCGTTATGTGTTTTGAGTGTTATGGAGAATTTATGGTTTTATCGTTTGAAACACTGATTTCAAAGAACTGTTATTTTAAAATCCAAAAACGAATCAAGGTTTTAAATAAAGTTAATAACGCAACCATATTCGATGAAAGCGGAAAAAGGCATGCGGTCTTTTTATTATTACCAATGGAATAAGAAAAAACCTTGAATGATGATGAAGTTGATACTCATAGTTTTTGAGTAAACATCGATAAAAGACGTGCGCCCATAGGCGAAGTGATCACCATTCCACATACTTACCAGTGACATAAAAGACATCATCAACAACAACAACAAAACTCTTTGTTGTACACCAGTAAAAAATAGTACAAACATATTGTCTTAGGTATATATTCATGTACAAACATCATCCATCAATAAAGAAAATCAATTGAAAGGCTCTATTGCCTTCAATGTAATTCTATGGCATTTACTTCGGAGATCTGGGTTAATTTTAATCCTAGCAACAAACATCCTTAAGTTTTCTTTTCCGATAAACAAATACAGCACACTACCAAGAGCCGTTTCGAATGCGGAAAAACAATCCTGTCTTGTTTTCGGCATTTATTTTTATAGGAAGCAAACTGCCAGCAAGATGATCCTTATCCACATAATATGACCCTTCTTAAATTACATGGCGTATATTTCAGTCCATGGGCCTTCAATTCCGTTTTGTGGGGTGAAAAAAGTAATGACAGGAACCATCATTTATCGACTATTACTAAGGTCCAACAGGACGCAGTCAGCGGTGATTTGAAGCGCCATTTCCTTCGAAACTGAGCCCACTGGGATCGAAAAGCCAGGGATCAGTCTTTATTGGTCGATTTAATAGAACATTACTTTTATTTGCCAAGATTTTATTGAATCCTGTTCGCTTGTCTAAGGTGTTCGTTAGATTTTTTGAATTCGCCGAACAAATTTGCAATAGCTATTTGCTACGTGTTTATTAATTTTACGGACGTTCAACAGGAAACTGAAAATTTTCGTTGCGAAATTGCTTTAGACCGTCCTTTTGCTTCTGAAATGAGTGAAAGTATTTCAGTAAGTTTTTCAGTACTTATCGAATAAATGGGATGAAGCATAACAATAATTTTCCTCACATAATTTACCGATACCTGTTGATCGCTGAAAAACGTGTAAACACTATTGTAAGTGGTTAAAGCCTCCAATAGACATCATCAAGATCAAAGGCATTACCAATGTGTTGCCGGCCAATGTTTCCCCAGAAGGAATAAATAAGAGAAGATTTTCCCAGAAAAAATCTAGAAGAAAAATAGCTCTGGTAAACGCCGAGATGTTTGGTTGCTAGCACTAACAAAACAATAGTTAGTCAGCTGGGCTTCACTTTCACCAACAGATCTTCAGGATTAACCTTCATGATACAGATTCCAGCGAAGAATATTCAGAAAAGACTTGACTTAAGACTTGAGGAAAGGACAGTTCCTAACTGTAGGAGAATATGGGCTGAAAGCAAAATTTAAGTTAATTTTACGATAATTGTATCCAGTTTCAATTTGCCTACTCATTTCATATTTAGTAGCTTCAAACGTGAGCTCACAATCACTTTGGCCTGAATTTTTTCGGCGACGAATTTTAGCATTTTAGTGGATGAGAGTGCTTGGCCTATTTTCTCAATTACATTCGCGGTGCTGGTTTAAACGTCGTTTTAGTTAGTGCTAAGTACTAAATTACTTTCGCAGCAATGTGAATTGTCATTCACATATTTCACGTTGAGATAATTATTGTTCTAAATTTTACAGCTGCTAATTTTAGAGGCTGCATACTGCAGCATTTAGATGTTGCATTGTGGTTAACGAAAAGTTTCTTCACATTCTTTATAAAACTGTAATAACCCACTGCTAGTGTAGGTTATCAAAGATAGCTAGGTCTTTCCATTTATGTCAGACGATTTAATCAGCGTCAGTTAGAGAACAATTCTGCTCATGGCCGTATAGCCAATTCGCGAGCGACATTCTCTTGTGTGTGTGTGCTATGAGTGTGTAGCGTTATTTATGAATCAATAAACTTAAACACAAAAATAAACAAACTGCTACACTAGTAACTTATTTATGAGAAAATGAAATTTTTTATTCAATTTTTGAAACAGAAACTTCGGATCTTGATTCAAAGATACTCGTGCTTAAATGAGTGTCCGATACTTTTTCACGAACTAGGTTAGTTGTTTTATTTCAACCTTTCCTTAACTCTCCTCTCCTACAATTATTCTGACTTTAAATAAAGTTCTTCTCACAGTTTCAACCGTGTTCTGCTAAGCCGTTGTTGCAAATGAATGAACTTATATTTTACAAATTCGTATTTCCTTTGAAAACATCTTACGTCTGTTTATAACTTCACAAAGATCTGTTCGTATTCTGACTCAAGAATTCCCTAATGATATTAAAAATTTTCAGTATTATATTCTGTTGCATAGGTTTCAAATAAAACAACTTTTAGTTTAATATTTTAGGAATGCCTAGAAACGTTGGAGTTAAACGAACGAAGCAGGTTATAACAAACTACCACCATTACTTGCCCTCAGTTGGTTATTGTAGTCAACCATTAACTTTTAATTAATAATGCTTCAATGCCATTTGAAGGGTCCTGATTTCGATTCTGGTCTTGCGTGTTGTCCACGGCACCCACAACATAGGGAACCCTAGTGTTGGGCTTTGTATGTAGCGTCAAAACTTGAACTGCTGAAAATGACATCGCCTGTTACCTAATACCGACTGGTCGATTAGGATGTGGGCGGAAACGAATATCAATCCAACTGCGGACATTACCTTTTGAAGTCTGTTCATTTCCGATACAATATGTTGCGTACAGATTATGCAACATGTTATATAACTTCTGTTTTATAACACGTCCACACTATCTAACATTTTTGTCTAACAATGAAACATGTTACAAGACCGTACACATTAAAACAACATTGTTGTATAACAGTGTTTTATAACAATTCAATGCGTGTCATTTCTTAAAATATAGCATATAACATTGTTGCAAAAACTAATAACATGTTGTATAACTTGTTTTTGTAACACATAGCGTCCACATTTGTAAAACATGTTATTTAACTATGTTTTATAACATGTTTTGTTACATAGTCTGTACGCACCATACGTGTGATTTAAATTGTACTTGTGTACCAATATTTAAAAATGTTGGATACAAAATATCGCGAACAGTATTACCGCCGTTCCAGTGGAACACTGAATAGCGTGTTCGATCATTTGCTTACAAAGTGGCTCAGTGCGCACAGCTGTTGGATTTTATTATAATTTCAATAACATCTTGAACTGTGCTGATACTTATCTTTTTGATAAATATGCAATTCTTAGGCAATAACGTCAATGGATTGTTACAAGTTATTGTTTTGGCGTTAAATTTACTGCACCGCGATAACTTATTCATAACCAATTGTTTTTTTATTAATTAAGATATGGTTGTCTAAAATCGCACCTCATGATAAGTGACGATGTAGTATTGAATGGTAAGGCTAGTGTAACTCAGCAAAAGCCTATCCACTCTTGGTTTGAAGAAACGAACCAATATCAAAACCTAGGGCGAACCAATCTATCTCAAGTCAATTTAATTTGATTTGCAACCTTAACTTTCCCGCAAACTAAGGTGCAAAGTTAATTAACATAAAAACAGACTTCAATATCAACAAGTGGAGATAACTCGAAAAGTAATCATCAGGTATCGTGAAGTATATGGCACTCGAAACAAGCACTAACTTTCGAATAAATTTTCAAAACCGGTTTATCCAGTAAACATTATGAGGTAACAAAAATACAGTCAAATTCAGAACCTCCTCCTTTTTTTAGTTAGTTAAAAACCTGAAACAGCGTGAAATTTACATCACAGTTTACAGCAATTATAATGGTGTCCATGAATGGGCCCACTGTCCTTTTATATCTGTAGCGAACGGAATTCTAGTGGATTAGTGTAAGTAGGAGTTAGTGGCCAATCCTAGTGTTGTTTCTTGTTGTTGTTGATGTAGCTTCAACGCAAACCGCCGGGCTATAAGCGCTTCAACTATCTTCTGAAACGTCGAAAGTAAATTGTGTGGTAATAAACTTAAGCTTATCAACAGAACTGCCACTGTAACAAATCCTGTATTTTTTCCACAACGTAAACAACTTCTTTCGCTAAATAATCAAGTAATCCAACGTGATAAAACTCTCCCCTTCGGTAACTTCAGAAAGAGTTATGTAATTCGTTTGAACTGTAAATATTTACAGTGTTTTCTTTTGCTTATATGAACTGCTAAGTCGCGCAGGTTTCTTTGTAAAGTTAAAATAAACACACCGTGTGCCATTTGCAGCTTTTTGCTTACATTTCTAATGACTTTTCTTTGAAGTTTGCTAATAAAATACTGAATAGGTCTTTTAGTAGGTACAATTCTAGCTTGTTGACGTTTTCTACTTTTTCCACTGCATTATAAAATACACACTATGCTTAGTAAACGTATCTAATAGAGAGAACGTTGTGTATACAATCTTTGTTGGTAATTTATATAATAAATATCACTGTACACTCATAGCCCCACACTAGGATTCCCTGTGTCTTGGGTGCCATGGACAACACACAAGACAAGGACACACACCCAGACCGAGAACTCATCATTCAAATTTCCACCTCGCTGGGAATCGAACCCAGGACCCTCGGAATATCGATCTGCCTTGTTAACCATTGCACCATCCGGGTCGTAACTGGTAGTATACAATTGGTAGTTTATTCCTCGTTATTGGTTGATTTCTGGTATTAAACATTGTTTGTATCGATGCTCATCATCATCATCATCATCATCATCGCAACCCATTACTGTCCTATTGTTGGGCACGGGTCTCTTCTCGGAATGAGAAGGTTGAGATCATAGTCCACCACGCTGGCCGAGTGTGGATTAGCGGACGTCACACACCTTTGATCTTTGCGAACTCTCCGGCATGCAGGTTTCCTCACGATGTTTTCCTTCACCGTTATAGCGAGTGACATTAAAATAATTAAAACGTCTGGGATTTGAACCCGTCCCCCCGAGTAGGAGGACGTATACCTTACCACTAAGGTATCATAGCTTCTGCTCATACTTCCCATACTTATGTTAAATGTAATATTTTCTTTTTACCCTAGGTACGTGTATATTATGCTTGCTGCGAAAGGTTGGAATAGCTTGCTTGTCAATATTCCCGCTACATAATGTGAAACTTAAAAAATCTCACACATCATTCGACGAATGGTCCAATAAATATTATGATTAATTTATTTTGTTATGAAAAGTTCGTGCTAAACCTATTGAAATATTTACAGATTCCACTAGCAAAACCATCAAAGCTTCACTTGTAGAACCCAAGTGACACCAACGTCACCAACATTGTTTTGGTGACATAGAATGACTAACTTATCAAACTATAAATTAATAAACGTAACCAAATTACATAAAATTAATATGAAATCGACCAACAGCCCACAACGCTATTGCGTAAACGTAATCTTTAATTTCGTTACGTCATTGTTTTCCTACAACAAAAAGGTCGTACATTTGTTTTTGAAAAGTCATACAACTGAGGGCTATTTAATTTGTAAGGGCTCCCATATTTGATTCGAATATAATCCTTTGAGGGTATTTGTTTGACCACTGGAGCCGCTATTTTGGTAATAAAATACCGTTGAACATAATATAAATTGTTAAGCGTTTTGTTAAGTAATTACAAAAATGTACACTTGTTGTAAATGTCATATTAGACTTTTTTGCGGGTACTTTAAAATTAATTAAAGTCACAAATGTTTTATTTTTTTGCAAACATTTATAATATTTCAGCAAATTTGCTAACAACGACTTGCGTGTGAATGACGATAGCAAGAATACAAGAAAAAACAATTTTGTAATTGTAAAACATTTGCAAGTGACTATTGTGAATCTCAAAGGTGATTGAAATGGGAACGTGATAAAAGAAACCTAGAACTAAAGGAAATTCATATAGCCGTGCATAGTTCATCAACTTAAGTCTTCCTTTAAATTGGCTGTAGCGTTCTTAGTGACACAAAAAGAGCGCAAGAAAGAACCAAACTTATTTTACCTCACAAGCAAAAAGCACAACGCCACCATCAACTATCGGTAAGATGTGTCGAATAGAATCCGCAAATTTTGCTTCTTTACAAAATTGCCGCACAAAATGAAAAGGATTGCTACAACCCGTTCGTCTTCATGCGTATAAAGTACCAACCCACGTCACTGACAAATAGACGCAATGCTTATTGTCACAAAAACCCATACGGAGGGTACGGCAAAAAATTGCTCGGCCCGATTTGGCTGGAAATGTTTCAGCGAAAGAAACGTATTACGTCATCTGACCGCACTTTCGTAGATAGAAATCTCCGTGAAAAATTCCCGCTGTCGAATGTCCTTGCCTGTGTTGCGAAATATTTATGATCTATACCTATATTACTTCAACATGCTTACATTAGCCTAAAGGGTACGAATGTAACGGAATATTCCAGCGTAATATTCACAAATTCCATTCAAGGAATTCAAATAACAAACCATCATATTGTAGCCCTTTCATTGCCCTCTCACATTTGTAACCAACATAAAACAAGACTAAAATTGGGATTGAGATAGTTAGTCTAATTAGCAGACGATGTTAACACGTTAGTTGGTTAGTCCATTAGTAGGTCTCAAGATTGTGGAATGGACCGTTAGTGATGCTTAGCCCTGTTAAGAGTCTCGTTCTGACTTGCCAACAGATGTGTTGCGAAATGGAAGTGTTACGTCATCTGACCGCACTTTTACTGAAAGAAATCTCCGCACCGTGAAAAATTCCCGCTGTCGAATGTCCTCGGGTTTGTCGCGAAATATTTATGATATTACCGCTTTGGGTATAATTTGATTCGATTTCTCCACGACAATCTCCTCTCGAGCGTGTGATACCGCTTCTTCGAGCCCAGGTGGTAAATACATCGTTCACTCGTGTCGTGAATTCGAAGGAGTGCTGTCTTGGTGATGGTATTGATTTCTTGTGGCATAATCTCTGTACTTCAATTGAATTTATATATTATGTTTTTCACCCCATCCTATTTATGACAAGCATTGGCGAAACTTTCATCGATGTATTGTGGTTTTCAGTTTGTTAAAGGCATTGCCTTACGTCTACGATACATTTTTATGGAAATAAGTTGGGAATGAGCTTGTAACTAGATCCTGGTCCTGATCTAAATCTTGTCCGGTGTCGGTTACAGTTCTCTTGCAAAGCATCGAAAGCAAATCTAGTAGGTACATGATATAAAATCATGTTAAAGGTTCATTCATCCCAACCTAACCGCCGCAAATATTTTATATTATGTTCACTCTAGTGTACAGTAGGTATAACGGACAGCCTTACTTGTTCTTATCCTCGTGTCATGGAATCCTTTCACAACTAGGCTCGCGTTCCGATCGCTTTAGCTGTGACAATTCAGTTTATTACGTCCTCACAGAAAATTTTCAGGGCGTTATTGAAAGAAAAATCCAACAAAGCAATGAAAATGGTTCGGTACACGCGTATTTTGGCCAAATTCAGTGTAAACATTTGTAACATAACAATATATCTTTACTAATATGACAAAGCTTTACAGTTTGGTTGAACGGGCTAACTACTTACTGGTGCGAATTCAAAAAATATGTTTGTGTTGTAAAGAACATTTATTGAGTAAGGCCTGTAGCTACATAACATCACGCTTTGATCAATAAGAGTAGAGCATCAGTGAAATAGTTGGTAAATATGGATCGCCAAATAGAATGTAAGCGCATCACTTCTGTACGGCTGCACCAAATTGGATAATTCTTTTTTGTGTTTGGTGTTAGATATCAAGACCAAAATTTTGCAAAAGAAAATTCTAGAAAAATATTCTACAGTATAAGTTCTTACTAGAATGACACACAAAATTAAGATCAAGAGTAGACCAGGTAGACGTTAAAGGACCTTAAAGGATTACTAAAACTATTAGAGACGTCGAAGTGCCCCCATAGCAATCAACATGCTCTAATTTTCATACATAAAATATTCACATTTTTATAAATGTTACTTATTTTTGATCGTATTTATGATTTAAATTATAGTGATATAGATATTTGTTATATACATTATTCTTACTTTACTTTTTTATTTTATTTTATTATTATTTATTGTTTACGTGCCGCCTACAATGTTTTCTCACTCCCAAAGGTTAACTGGTAGAGAATGCTTTTAGCATTAAGTTCGCCTTTTTGTAACCTGTACTTGTGTAAGGTGCAATAAAAGTTTAAATAAATAAATAAATAACATTAGGTAGGTATGTATTAGTTCGGTGCGGTGGTTACAATAATTAATATTTAATGATGCATAACAACTTCTGCCGGGCTAGCTAGTTTATTATTCATTTCCAATCGGTAATACCAATAATACCGATTACCTAGTAGTACGGATAGGAATAACAATATTAATTATTAAGACAAAAATGTTCTCGCTGATAAATAATTAATAGCTTGAGTCAGCGGGTAAAACATCACGTATTGTGTATGCATGTATTAATAATTAGTACAGTTATTTCATTTTCCTGTTTGATAACCGTCTTATTTGAAAACCCATCAATAATTTTTCAGGAACTAGTTCATTATCCAAATCTACAACAGTAATTGTTGTTTATTTGACAAGATGCAAATGTGACAAAATGTCAAAACAACGCATCAATGATATTTAAGATTTGGCTCGGCACCCATATCGTTTATTGCAGTTCACCTTTGTACTTCATCTGCAAATGTGACAGAATGCCAAAACAACGCATTAATGGCACTTTACGAACTAGCTTGTTACCCGAATCATTTATTGTAATTGTCGTTTAGGCCTCACATTAATGTAAATCTGACGGAATGTCAAAATAACGCGTCAATGATACGTAGTAATCAGCTCGTTCTTCATAATTATCGTTTATAGTAATTGTCGTTTATTCTCCACATGCATGCAAATCTGACATAATGTCAAAACAACAAATCAATTATGCTTCACGAACTAGCTTATTACCCGAATAGTTTATTGTAATTGTCGTTTATTCGACACATGGATGCAAATCTGACAGAATGTCAAAACATTTATCTTACCCCACCGTCATTTCTTGTGGTTGGATTCAGAAACATCCGGTTGTCGTGCACGATTTGCTTCATTATGAGACTTCTTACGGTTTTCCGGGTGTTATTGGGTAGAAAATGGGGCCGGAGTTTTTCTTTGAATACCCTTGGATTTTCTCAGTATGTACGTTGTACATTGTTCCAAGTCACATATCTTATTTGTCAATCTTAGAACTGTGTTTTGAATGGGAGTTAATTTACAAAATTAACTATACTATAATATTACATATTAAAGTATTAATAATCGTAGTATAAGCTCTAATTCTAAATTCCCCAAATTCTAGTAGGCTTGCACGGAAACGGTCTTCTTGTAGGAATGCACGTGTAAAATATAGGTAACTCCTCTAACTTTCCTCAACACTGAGGAGAGTCCCATGCTCAGTAGTGGGCCATTAATGGCTTGTAGCCAACATAGGGTAACAGATAAAAATAGGGATTAGAAATGTTGAAAATAGGAGTCCGGACCCGTGCTTCACCTAGGCTCTCCACCTAGGTGAAGCACGGGGACTTATAAGGTCCCGTGCTCCAACTGATGGCGTTAAGCCGGATTTACATTACGAAATTAGTTGCTTCAAATAGGGAATGGATTCAAATACAATGAAGAAAAAATACAATTATTTAAGATGGAATTTGGATTAGTAAAAGAGGTCGTTTGAAGATTCAAGAAACAAGAAAATAAAAGAAAAAAAATCTGTGTACTTTAAAGGTATTCAAACATAGAAGAAAGGAGAAAATTTTAATACTTAGAGTAGTAATTCTACGACATTACATACATGCAAAAACATGTTTCGGTCCTTTGTCATTACTATAAAATATGAGAAGAAGAGAGCGCCAAACCGTAAAATTTATCTGTACATATAAAAGAAAATAAATATTATATCCGGGATGATACTAAATTCTCATTTAGAACGCTATTATCTCCCTCTAAATTGGCTCAATGTAATATTTTAGAAAAGTCCTGGATTGATCACAGAAAACGATATTATTTTACTTCGTTATATATTATGAGGAAAGCACGAGTTATAATACAATTTGTACCATGTATTTCGTTTCATTTTTACGTTATTGACTTAAAGTATATTTAGATACTCGGACGAATCTTCGGTTTACTCTCTCGCCAAATATTTGCGATCGCGAGCAAGTGCGAATATACCCATTTACGCCGCGATTAGATACTCAAGCAAGCGGTGTTTAGGGTGTCTGATACGTGCCATGCCGTTGCAGATAAAAAATTTATACAGTCTATAGGCATATACCTATTCACATCTATTTTTAAACAAGGATGATGCGCGCATGACACTACCGACACCGATTTGAAAATTAACGAACACTTGTAGGAATACTGAAGAAGTCCGATATTTATTTATTTATTTATTTATTTATTAAAATCGAAAGCTTAATCTAACATTACAGGCGTGCCTAATTCGTTAGTCAGCTAAATATAATTAATTGTACAATTACACATGGTTAAACATAGGTTACGAAAATTAAGATTTAAATATAAAATTTACTACAAATATTTATGAACTCGTCCAATGTACAACTGAACAGATCGATCTGACAGGCTACAAAGTTGAGCGCTCGCAGGGCCCTCGTGAATGGTGAATCTCGCAGCAAATTAGTGCGCGCGTGCGGTAATGCCAAGAGCGGCGGCTGTCGCCGACGCCCGACGGTATAAGCGGGTGCGTGGAGCTTCAATTCCGCTAGCATTACCGGACTATCCTGTTCACCGCGCAGCACTTTCCACAAGTACTTAGCAAAAGCAACTTCGCGACGTGTTTCCAGTTTATTGTATCCCACCATGCCTAGAACGAACGAGGAAGGATACAGCAATGGATAGCCCGGATATAAGCTATTCGTACAGTCGTATTTCCACGTTCTCGGGTTTTCTCGTCGAGAATCTTAAAAGAGCATAACATTTTTGTAACCATTAGTAGGTACTCGTATGTAAAACGAGAAAGATTCCCGACGTATAGTGAGGTTTCATATTGTTTACTTTACTTTTACGTTGATTTGTTTTACGTAATCGTCATATTTGTTCGGTTCGCCGCAACAAAGGTTGGAATGGTATTGCATTTCGAACTTTCCAGAATAAATTTTAAACAATACTTTCATTTGAGACCGCAGAAATGTTATGGAAAATAGTAGCAACCAGACAAGTTATGAATATTTATAACAAATTTTGAACTTTAACCCTCAAGTCTAATTGACTTACTTAACTAAGACGAAAAACATTTTAATAATCAACTACTATGTACTACCTAATATTACTTACAAAAATTAACAGGTCTAACTGTCACTGACAGTCCATGCCCCAGTTTTCATACTTACAAAAAAGTAACCAATTTTACTGTAACTTTATCTGGTGACTGGACATCCTAGTTCCCATTTGAGTCTTATTCTAGGTCGGCCAAAGTTGCCATGGGTGGCTTAATTAAACAAAAATATCTGAAAGTTGTTATGGGCAGCTTAATTAAAAAAACATTCGTTTTCTGAATTCGATTTCGACATGAACGGGCATTTAGTGGATTAAATTTAAATTGATCTGGAATTTATCATAGATACCATAGATGACGAAGATACTAAAATAAAGTATGAACCAAAAATATCCCAGAAATATACGTCCTGAAATAAAAGTTCAAAGAAAAAGTAAAATTAGCATCTAGTTATAATCATACGAAGCCATACAAATGGCTGACTTCTGAAACAAACACCCACACAGATCGACTTTACTATTCCATTATGAATAGTGTCGACAATATCAATCAGCTAAGTTTCCGAGAAAATAATGGTATATTCTGCACAATACGGAAAGAAATAGCACAATGGCGTTAATCTATTGTTTCTCGGTGTGAAATGGTAGGTGGTAGAGGCCTGTTATTTCTATTGAAAGCATTGTAAAGTTTCACTTCTACTTACCAACAAACTTTCATTCGGTAATGTTTTTTCATAATGAAAATAATAATAATTTTAAGGCAATGCCCTAACGCCAAAAGTTTAGGATGAAGAATCGCTCAAGAACAAAAGAAAATTTTCGAACGGACTACAGTCGAAGTATTTAAAGGAACTTTGTTAAATGAAAGTAATTATAATGTTTTTGAACAAAAGATAAATTTTGGTAAATTAATATCTTAGTTTTTAACTGTCAGTGTTTGCCATTAAATTTTCATTTTTTACTTAATTTTTTGTAGCATTTAATGCATAATTATTGGACTTGAACGAGTTTAGTTAGTTGTAAACCAAAAGTTTGATACAATGTAAAGGGCTTGAGCAAACAGATGAGATAAGATTTAAGTAAGAACGAGTTATAGGACAATTAGAAACGTACTTAGTAACAATGATACGGCACAAAACATCCTTGACCAAGGTCTCGAGGAAATAAATTTGTTTGTATTAGTCGTAACTGCAAATTTTATCATTAGTAGTGGTAAGAGCTAAGTATCACATTACGTTAATAAATTATCTCACAGACACGTAACCTACATTTGAGTACAACATTTCGTCGTGTACAATTGTACGTACTTATATCTCTCATACCTACGTCGCGCGAATATAGAGTGAACGAGGGTGAAATAGATCCGAACAATTCGATCTAACAGACATTCCGGCTCCATACCCTTTTTCCCCAGTAATTCCCCTCTTCGTCAACTCATAGTTTTTTGGCAGCGAATTCCTTTTTATATTGCCACCAATTCGGAAAATATATGTTACATTTCATTGTGCCATTTCTAAGTTCGAATGAAATTTACTTGAGAACTATAAAAGGAATGAGTGAATGAATATACTTTCTATGCTAAGTCAGACATCGCAACAAAGACGAATGTGATAAGTTTAAAAAACTTGGCAGGAATGTAAAGGACATACAAAATTAAACAAGATTCGTAAATTTTCTGTTTCAAAACAAATAAATGTGAGAAAACCTTGAAAGAAGTTCGTTAGGAAAAACATATTTAACATTTGTTCGGTTGAAATTGAGCTCTTTGCTAAAATACTTTTATTCGAGTTCGATTCTCTGATGAGACATTTGCGTTATTTGCAAATGTTCTGTCCGCATTAATCCAATCATATCCAGGCTAGCTGCAGGCAGCTTCGACTGCGTGGAGTTCGTTTATACCGCAAATCGGAGAAGGGAGGGGGTGCTCATATTTCATAAAAATAAATTAAAGATTACAGAATATAAAAATAAGATAAAATTCCAAATGCGGCCTTATCGCTAAACGTCGAACTCTTTTAGGCTACTTAATGTTTAGGAGTTAGACACTAGAAGCTCAGAAAAGAAAGGTTAATACTAAATAGGAAAGATATAAAACAATGATTCGCAAAAATTCTTAACAATAAATTTATCATGTTACTGTAAATAATCAAGTTTAATTTGTGTACTCGAGATTTATTTCTGCGGTATTTTGTCCTCATTAAACAATGTGCCTATACAAACAATGTAAGCATATTTAAGAAGGTCACATTGTAATACCAGTGTAAATGTACCAAATCTTAAAATATATTCAGGGATAAAAAAGTTATTAGGTACTGAATGCGAACCCCCTTTTTGCTTTTAGTACATTTTGGCCGACAAAGGCCGACAATTAATAAAGAAAGCGTATATTAACCACTCAGGTTATTCAACCACGTTACAAAAATTGCGGTTACAAAACTGGAAAAATCGAGTCAGTGTAAAATTTTCCACATCTTACGTGAAAACCTGTAAGTTTCTAATTTTATCGTCGAATACATATCTAGTATTACGCTTAGTATGAACACAGACGAGATTCGGTCTCGAGTTTACGAGCGTACGCGAAATGGGTATTACTTACGTTATATGTATAAGAATCCTGGTACCTACTTCTTCGTTACGTTAGCAGTTCGCGTTTGTCTGCTACTCTGTCTAGATCTGACAAAGATAATGAAGAAGTATGGACATCTATTGTATACGCTTTTAAAGGAGCACAGAAAAGCGGAGTCTGAGAAGAAATATAAAATAGAACCAAAATTATTGTATAAATTTTAGTACGTGAATAGCAATAATAATAAAATGCTTGAATAAAATGAGTA
Organism: Hesperia comma; assembly: GCA_905404135.1. Lineage (NCBI taxonomy): Eukaryota > Metazoa > Arthropoda > Insecta > Lepidoptera > Hesperiidae > Hesperia > Hesperia comma. The sequence goes on from FR990031.1 coordinate 1,712,377, forward strand.
ACAAACTATGAAGTCATATCCAGAAGATCACGGTAAATAAAATTGAAGTAAAAAAGAAAAAGAATTAATAATTGAGCAGAATATAAAGCTTGGCAAACACGAGGAACATTGATCAGTTCATAAAACAAGAAAACAATGAGAAATAAACTGAGAAAACAAAGAGAAGAGAAACTGAAGATTTTGAAAAAGAAATACCGGAAATGATTCAAAGTGAACGTTAGTCTCTAGAAGCATCACATAACACGCGCCCTCGAGATATAACAAGCGCGTGTAACGTTAGCACAACAGCGGTGGCAACGTGCTAAAAATTTAATATTTCTCCGACTACCGCCCGTTCTTATTTTAAAACCGTCAAGCAATTTTGTTCAGCAAGGAAGCGCTTTGTTTCATTATTTGAGCGCCCGTTCGCTGGAAACGTTGAAAGCGTTTAATAATTGGCTGTCAGCGCCATTTGAAGCAGTGACTATTTTTGTCGCATTGTTATTATGTAAATCTAAAGTCAAAATAAAAAGTTAATGGACCAAGGAATACAATTCAGTTTCGTTTTAGTATACTTTAATGAAAAAATGGGATTCGTCTTATATAATTCTATGTATAGAAATCACAACAGCAAAAATCAATCATCAATCAAAAAATCAATAGTCATTTTTAAATGTAGAAAAAATTTGAGAAAAATTTTATACATGTAGGTATTTATTAAGACAAAATACCTCAAGGAATATTTTTAAAATTTGAGCCTGTGTTTTTGTCGGATTTTTGTGTGTTTGTTAATTAAAGTTCATAGGTACAATTTACGGTTTAGGCAAGTTTTTTAGACTTATCTGGATTGATTTATACCATCTATTTAATAATAGGATTGTTAGCTTTAGCTTTTACTTTTCAGTTAAGCTGCTATCGCTCAAGTTACGTCGGCAGTTCTTCGTGTTGATTTCGCTGTTAAGTTAAAACGTCACGTGCGTCCGCTAAGTGCAATTTTGCTTGCGTGTGTGGTTCATGAAGTATGCTGTAATTATCTAGGCAATTAAAAGGAACTTGTAGCAAGAAAAATAGCTGTAATATTTGTTATTTAAGCAGCTTGACTGCAGCTCAGCTCAGCTCAGTTAGGATAAATATTTGTTTTCCGTTATTAAGATTTTGAAGGAATTTTTGCCAATAATGGCAAAATTAAATTCAAAAATTTAATAACTTCGCTTTAGACACCAGTCCCTCAATAGTCACATTCCGGAATTGTTAGGTAATTATGATTCTTTATATTAAATTTATAAAATCAGTATTTGTTAAGTGAAGCTTACCACTGTAATATTAACTGCATCCAGGTCTAGTTGTGTCTTGAGATTACCGTGAACAACACATTAGAGCATCGTTTCTTAACCTCGGGTCGCGACCCAAATCCGGGTCGCGGGCGGTATTGGGGTGGGTCGCGGGAATTTTGAAAAGACATTAGCGGCCTTTTCCTTACAGCCTGAAGGACTGACGTAAAAGCAGTCGAGCCACCTGATGGTAAGTGGTCCTCGTCGCCTATGGATACGAGCAACACCAGGGGAGTCACCAGTGCAACGCCGACCCTGAAGGAAAACTCTTTTTACACCTTTCTTGAAGAACCCCATGTCATAGCGCTCCGGGACTACCTCAGAAGGAAGCTCATTCCACATCTTGCACGTTCGCGCCTAAAACGAATGTGAAAAACGGACCGTAGTCGTTCGCCACGAGTACAAGCGATGTGGATGAAACTTAAATCTTCGGCGAGTGTTGTGATGATGGAAGGGTGAAGATGGCACCAAATCGAACAATTCCTCGGAGCACTCACCGTTGTAAAGCCGGTAGAACACGCAGAGGCATCCCATGTCTCTCCTCAGACTAACCTGTTAGTGACTCGTGGGTCGTTGACAATTCGAACCGCGTGCTTTTCTACGTCGTCAAATGGACTACGCTGGTATTGTGGTGCCCCTGCCCAGAGATGAGAGCATTACTCCATGTGAGGCCTTATAAAGCATCAGTAGGTCCCTCGCAGTGAAGTACTGCTTCGCTAGGTTTAGGACACCAAGCTTTTTGGAGGCCAATTTGGCCTTAGCTTCCAGATGACTCCAATACTGAACGTCGCTCGAAATGTCAACGCCCAGAATCCCAACACTTTTACCAACGGTGAGCGCGGTACCCTGGAATTGAGGCGCCATGACAAATGGGGCTTTCTTAGCGGAAAACGCGCAAACTTGTGACTTCGTGGGGTTGAACTCGATTAAATTGAGTCGACCCCATTCCGAGACTTCTCCAGAGAGTTCTCTACTTCAGACACAAGTTTGATTCTGCTATCCTCCACTTGTAACCGAGAGGCATTTGCAGGGCCTGTATAATAGGCATCTCCCGTGCTGTCATCTGCATAGCAATGAATGCCGTATGCACGCTCCAGCATGTCATTGATATGCAGAATGAACAGGGTAGGAGACAGCACAGACCCTTGGGGAACACCAGCGTTTATGGGTTTCAAATCTGAGCAACAACCGTCAACTACGATCTTTATATGTCGCTCAGACAGAAAACTGGCTACCCAACTGCATAACCACTCAGGGAGACCGTAATGATAATATCATCATCACCAGCCTTCTAATTTCCCCACTGCTGGGGTACAGGCTTTCCTTGCTGATAGAAACACACAAGGAGAATGAGCCATAAAACCCACTATAAGCGGGCCCAGTGCGTATTGGTGGGTGTTAACGACTGCAAATGCAACCGGGACCAACGGCTTAACGTACCTAACGGAGAAAATATTAAGGAGCCGGTTACACTTTTTTAGAGGCGACCATCTCAGTCCTCAGGGGTAGCAACGCATCTGTGACCAAATTAGGAGACTCATTGAGTCTACTTCTGGGTCGTTCACAGTTGTCATGGGCGGCAGCGGAAGGTGGTGCTGCATGCTCGTTTGCTATCTTAATTCCATAAAAAAAAAACCCATCCAGTGACCAGCCTCTGCGAAAGTTGCGTAGCAATCGTAATCGCAAGCTGAGCGCGCTTACCGCTGCGCCCTGCGCCACTAAGCTACTCAACGTAATGACATCAATTTGAGCAAACTACGGACTTTTACTCCTATTATTTTCGAAAATCAACAAAATATCAGGGTCGCGGACTTCAAATATTTTTACATTTTGGGTCGCCAGCCAAAAAGGTTAAGAACCGCTGCATTAGAGAAACAGATTTAAATTAAATACCCTTCAAATTTTCACTAGGAAACAAAATGTACTTATTATTATGGGGATAAAAGATATTATTATGTTCTTTCAAAGGTCGCAAACTATTCCATTATTACCATCTCAATCAATTCAGTAGGCTTCAAAGTATTATGGATGGAAAGAATATTGTTAACACCAGTCTAATGAAATATTCCAAAGTACACAAAAATTATGGGCCGATGAAAAGGCATTGGGGTTGTAAAATAATGATTTCGACTCGGAAATTTGTCCAGTATTCCCGCAAACGACTTTAATGCTAAACTTTCCGCAGATAAATCATTTTTTATTAACCGGAAGTGCGTCTGGAAATTTATGGGTCAGATTTAACGGCAACTTTATGAGGGCTCTGTTTGAGGAGCCAGTTCTTCGTTGATTAGAAGTCTATTAGCGGGTACACGCAAGTTGGGGTTTTATGATGAGTTATGGAGAAATATACATTTTAAGGAAAACTTTTAAGGAAAATGCTGACTTCTATTAACATTGTTGAATTGATTTATGACAATTTCAGATCAGAATTCAGAGGTAACTTATAAAGGATTTCAAAGCCATTAATTGTTTTGAACCGACTTCAAAAAATGGAGAAGGTTTTCAATTCGATTGTATTTTTTTGTGTACGTTACCTTTGTACTTTGTTACGGATGAATCGATTTTAATTAATCCTTTTTATATTCAGAAGCTGCTTGCTACTTGTCGTGTAGTCTTAATTAAATTTGAGCGAGATATTACAAATAGTTTGAGCTATGTTATGTTTAATGTAGAGATAAATGGACCAGTTAAAGTGTTCTCGTATCATGCATAGTTTTAAATTTTGCAGTTAGAAAGCGTTACTGCAGACAGAGCGCGGTTGTATAGACAGGTGTCCTATCAGCAAATCCAATTTAAAACGTTATTTCAAACGTGGTAAGTAAACCCGCCGTCAAATAAACTGTTTGCAGAAATACTAAAGCGCGTTTTGTTTGAGCTCCAAATGACAGCTACAATAAATAACACAAATAGTTTTAGCAACGAAAGGCATATGTGACTCTCGCTTTATGAGTGGACTAGTTTGTTGCCCGCGGTTTAGGTTTTGAAGTATTTTTGACGTTGGAATACGACAATATCCGCTCTTAGCCTACTAAGTAATAATTGTTTTAAGGACATCTTTGGTCCACTTAGAAAGTTGTAGAGTTGATTACAAATTAAGAGGCGACTATCTCAATCCTCAAGGGTAGCAACGCAACTATGACCGAATAAGAAATATACTTACCAACAATTACTAACTGTAACTAAGTCTCTGCCCTAGTCCACAACTTATTAACAAACTAATCAAATAACGTTGTAACGCAATCTGTTAACTGTACTAAGCATCCTAGTCCCTAAATCGAGCCTTGTTCTAGGTCTGTCACAGCTGTTGTCATACGCAGCAGTGGAAGGGTGGTGTTGCATGCTCGTTTGCTACTTTAGCTAGGTGTCGGACTTAATATGACATTCCATGTAAACAAAAGAGACGTATGTGCAAGTGAGTACTCGCCGGCGGTGTGAACAGTCAGCGTATACTCGCTGACATATGCATCTCTTTTGTTTACACGGAACGTCATATCTTTTGTGCTTGTCTTGAGCAAGAAAATAGCCGAGCTTTACTCGCCTTCTCACCGGCGCGGCGGCGGTGGGACACCTACCTTCATCCCAATAAAAAAATAGATTTTCTTCCGGTCGATCATTCTATAGATGTAATGGTGAACTATTTAAATTACTCTGGTCTCACTGCTTTATTGCGTGTAGTTGACGCCACTCAATACTATTACGTTACCGTGGCGGCCGCTTTTTGGTCATTTGAACAGTACGAATAGCTCTTACCCTTTCTTATTTTGCTACCCAAGGACGCATCGGATGCTGCGTACATCTGAATAGACCTTTATGTGTTTGTAAGCATTTTATTTCTGTAAGTGTATTAAACATGTGACCCTTTTTGCAAAGCGTCGACCTGTTTCAATTTCAAGTTTCATTTCTGTATTCAACAAATGTGAGTCGCAAAATAATATTTTTTTTATTTTCTGTAAAAAGTTTTATTTTCGTATATATTTCGTTTTATTACTGATAATTGCATAATTATTTTAAAGGAAGTCATGTTAGTATGTGCTGTTTCTATACTTGAGTCGCTGAGCATACGGAAAAAATTGCTTCTCTGCGCCAAAACCAAATTTATTACCTGTTCTCACAGTTCAATTAATTTGTAAGCAAAATTTACTAAGGGCACTTTTAGATACCGCCGTCAATCTCATATGTACCTTAATTGCATAAGCGGAAAGCTGGCATTTGTGTGGCATGCAATTATAACGAATTCGAGATCGAACGCGAACGAGTATAGCACTTTTCATGAATAGCGATGACGAAAATAGCTCACACTCCTGACCTTGGCCGAGTGATAGTCTTTGAAATATTTTTCGTGATTCAAACACCTGGTATGTGATTATGGTTTTTCGTTGGCCGGCAACTGAGCTTACTAGTACTATTACATATACATATACTAGTACTTATGCTAGTCCACTAGCGTTCATAGCAGGGCAGTCAACTAATGCGTCGAGAAATGATAGATCAATGTGCTGTAGCTACAATATCGAATTCAAGCATTACAAACCCGTAACAAAGTGTTCTGACCATACCCCCACGGCCCGTTTTTTTATCTATTTAAGGGAGGAATCTTCATTTTTCAAAGCATTTGAATTGTGATCATACCTAATAATTTATATTAGACACACGCGAGACATCAATCTGAATTTTATACCAGTAGCGGAATTAAATTGATTAGTTTTATACATACTAACATCCTCCAATATAACCCCGGCAATATTGCTGTTCTTGTCAGCAAAGTCCTCAAAGGAAAAAGGTTAGTTTTAACTCGAGGATAAACTTACGCGACTTTTATACTTTGAAGAGTTTTTCTCAAATTTTCCAAATGGCGCAATGGTTATTACGCCGGATCACTGTTCCGAGGGTCCTGGGCTCGATTCCCAACGAGGCAGATATTTTGAATGATAACCTTTTCCGTTCTCAGTCTAGATGTGTGTCCTTGTCTTGTGTGTTGTGCATGGCACGCGTGACACAAAATCCTAGTGTGTAGCGTTATTATTTTCGATATCTATACATAAATACAGTTTTATTATTATCATTACGCAATGGCGGAATGGTCACCACGCCGGACTATTATTGATTATGAGTCCTGGGTTCGATCTCAAGCGGAAATTTAAGGATAAGTTTAGCGTTCGTTATTTTTTAATGTTCGTTTTTGATGTCTGTCTGTGGCATTCACGTCTTAGAGAAAGCTAGTATATGTAGTGTATGTACCTACATAGATATAGAGACGTAATCTACTACCAATCAGTTTCAAATTTCGTACAAAGTCAAAGCAACTTTACTGCTGACGAAACAGCCTCGCAAAGTGTAACTACGACGTTGCCATGGCAACTAAACTACCGACGTATAGATATCACCCGTCATTGGGCAGCGATCCAAGTATTTTACGTTAGAATCGTAGACAGAAAATACTATAGACGACTGATTGGTGTTGCGGAATATGACATAGAACTTGTATGCCTACTATTTTGTTTCACTTGTAACACTTTCACTTAGTAAAAGATCACACACTAAGTAATGTTAATAAGTTATTGTGTCATAATTTTCTTACACAATTTTAACTTTGTAGTTAAAACAATAATTTCTTTCTTGACTTGTAACGCAATGGTTTTGCTGTGGTGCTGGTGGCTTCATTTCCATTAGAAAGAAGAAAGAAGAAAGAAGAAAGAAGAAAGAAGAAAGAAGAAAGAAGAAAGAAGAAAGAAGAAAGAAGAAAGAAGAAAGAAGAAAGAAGAAAGAAGAAAGAAGAAAGAAGAAAGAAGAAAGAAGAAAGAAGAAAGAAGAAAGAAGAAAGAAGAAAGAAAGAAATATGATTTATTCATACATTCATTACATTGATTCATTACAATGATAGTTTATTTGTTCACATTATGCAATAATAGATGCGAAAGATTTAACTTTCGTAAGTACACGTCATATTGATAAATGCTTACATGGCATGGATGCTTTCAGTTTTAGTTTACCACATACTATGTAGTTGATGCCTGCTACGTTGTCCGCGTAAAATTCAACTCCTATTTTAATCTACAAGACGTCTATTATTATACGTCTAGCAGGTATTCACACACTTCCTCCAAATTGCATCCAAACTGCCTGCCTACCTGCCAAATTTCATCTATATAAGTCAAACGATTTTCATTCTATATTTCACGAGTGACTGACCATTCGCGTTTATAACTGTAAGATAGACTTTAATTTTAAATTTTAAAACAAGGCATTTAAATATTATATAAATCTATCCAGTTACTCAATCAAAACGTATAAAACCTACGTCTTTAATATTTTCCCTCTGTCTGAAACAGTTATTTAGGTAAACCGAGAGACTGGTGGTCAAACGTTGGCTGCGTGTGAAAGATTCTGCCGCCACAAATAATCTCTGGGGCAAGGTCGCTCCGATTCTATTCCGTTCGTTTATACTCGTATCATGTATTCGTTCGTTTCGTACTTTTTGCTGTTGTAAGGTTTCCTTTTAATATTATTGCGCTCTGTTAAATGACTCGATCTTTTTATAGGCACTTCTTTTCATACTGCAGTGTAGTTGCAATATTAAATATCTTTGATATTAGTATGTCTGCATTGCTTTTAAATAAATTCAAGAGTACACAATACCTAAGCCATATTTATTTCATTTTTGAATTATCAGGCAACATTGTCATACAAACAAAGTAAGTAATTAAATCCTTTTTTTTAAATAATCATTATACAAAAGTAAATTTTAATAGAACTTCTAACAAAAAACTGAATTCCAAATCGACCTGTTCTAAAATGAGAAAATCATCAACGTAATCGAAGTCAATTCAATATGCATTATTTGGGATAACTCAAAAAATAATCGTCAGATATCGCTCTACACGACAAGATAGAGAGACAAGCTCCTTCATTCGGACATATACATACAGAACTATTGTATCGAATTCAGTTTACCCAGTAAAAACTTGTTTATACAAAAAAAACATAGGTGAAGTCAAATTGAGAAAAAGGGAGGCTTTTTTCGAAATAATTAACCCTTTATATTTTAATGTGAAGCGTAATTTTACATTAATAATTCATGTCGCGGATACAATGACACTGAAAGTATCAGGTGACATCGTTGACTAGCGATGTCTACGTATTTGTGGTGACAGTAAAGACGTCTACATAGCTTTGCTTGGATGTCACAGGTCTCCTGTATCAAAGCATTGTAGATAGCTCTACACAAAGAGATACTTACTAAACACTACTTAATGTTACTCCAAGTTCACTAAAATGTAGTGAAAACCACATCCAAGTCGATTTAGCCGTTCCTGTGATTATTTACTTTTTTAGAGGCGACCATCTCTCAGTCCTCAGGGGTAGCAACGCATCTGTGACCGAATTAGAACGAGACTCATTGAGCCTAGTTCTGGGTCGGTCACAGTTGTCATGGGCGGCAGCGGAAGGTGGTGCTGCATGCTCGTCTGCTACCTTAATTCCATAAAAAATAGAGAGCGAGAACAAATATTATCTCTACACATAAATAAAATTGAGGGGTCTGTTTGTGATTTCAAAATAACAGTGTTTCTTCCACACAAACCAAACAAATGCTTTTAAAAGTTCTGTCTGTCAAATATTATTATTTAAAATTCATAACGGGGGTACTTATGTTATGTATTAAGTATAAAGTAATGTTTTTTTTTCATTTTGTCTTTTTGTCCATATTTTTGTGCACGCTATTTACATAAAGGCTTAAGTATACAATTTTAATGCAATATCATTATTGTGATGAGCTTTAATTAACATTCAGTGTATTTTTTTATTTAAATCGGTAAACAAAATAAATATTAAAAGTTATGTGGGTTAAGCTGTGGGCGGAATCAAGTCCAATATTAAAACTGTACCCGGACAAAAAAGTTAATTGGATATTTATAAAATATTTTAGTAAAAGTAAAGTTCGCTATAAATATAAATGTGGGTGCCAAGCCAAATTACGTATTGCCGGTCCTTTTAAACGGTAGAAGTTAAACCTGAATTTTATGTGACGCCTGAAATAAATATCTAGGAATATTTTTATAGATAAAGGTTTACAGATGCGAAGCGAGTGTGGGTTCATCAACATCATTATTGTCTTAATTCATCATGACCCACTATTGAGCACGAATCCCTCCTCAGAATGGGAAGGTTAAGGTCGTAATCCTCCACGCTGGCCAAGTGCGGATTGGCGAAATTTACACACCTCTGATTTTTGTGAACTCTCCCATATACAGGTTTTCTCACGATGTTTTCATTTACCGTTTGTAGCAAGTGACATTAATATGCTTAAAACGCACTCAGAAACTCAACTCCGAAAAGTCAGAGATGCGTGTCCTGGGATTCCAAACCGTACCCTCCGAGTAGGAGGCGGAATTCTTAACAGGGTGAGTTTTTTACAAGTATTTTTTATAACAAATAAAGCCTAGCCTAACCTACCCCCGTGAAGCTTCCAACACGTCATACCTACCTGACATTGCTGACATGTACTCGTATAACGCGAGCAAATTGAAAAGGACGTCAGAGATATTAGCGGCCCATTTTTTCAGAGTGATATTTAAATTAGTCCCGTGATTTGTTATCCGGTTTCTACCGGTTTATGTCGGTTATAAAATGGTAGCAGTTAATCTGGGTGTCGCGTTACGAAAATGCAGGCTTATGCATTGCATTATGGAAATATAATTGCATCGTAACCGGGTAAGTTATTCTGATTGTGTATGGTTTTGCATGGTATATTTGCATGTGGAGTTTTCGGTAAACTTGGAAATATTCTCCTTTGAAGTTGCTTGCCATTTGTCTTTTTTAATCAACATTTTTTAAATTGTAATAGTCGATGAATTGATGATGATGATGGTGTTAGATTGTCAACGGAAGTGAGGGTAGATTATCGGTTGATAGGTGGCAAGAGCTAGTGTTCACCCGGGGGGGAAGTAAAACCGCCCGCCACGGTACTTAGTACCACTTCTACCGCCATAATAATTGTTTTAAAACCAATTGTGTTCCGGATAGAAACTGACTCAGTCCTCAGGGGTAGCAACGCATCTATGACCGAATTAGCTCAAGACTCATAATAACAATTACTAGCTGGATTATTACGAACATAAAATAACAGGGTTAACTATCCCTAACAGTCGATGACCTAATAATTATTATCTAACTGATAAACTAATATTCTAACACCATCTGTTAACTCTCCTCGTCCCTAAATTGAGGCTTTTTCTGTGTTGGTCACGGTTGTCATGGCGGGCAGCGGAAGAGTGGTGCTGTTTGCTATCTTAATTCCATTAAAAAAAATACGCGGATCTATACAAGTGGATGCAAAGTTATATTTTTTAACTGAAGCGAGAGTAGATTACCGGTTCTTTAATAAAAAAAGCCTTTTGATTGCCACGAGAGCTATTTTTATATTCTTTTTACGTTGAAAACATTAAAAGAAGCTTCGTATGAGCATCATAAATAAAATGGGATAACCTATTAACCCGCCTGAGCGGGGATGGAACATAAAGCCTGTTCTAAAAACTCGTGCAGCCTTTGAGGGTTGGGTGCTTTGTGGGAAGCTGATAGCTGTATTTGTTGCTAGTCACTGAGACTCCACAGTCAATTAATTATCTCAGTATAAGCTGCATAAAAGCGATGAGAGCCTAGTGGTTAAGAATTAGGCCTTCTATTCGGGAGTCCAGGGTCGAATCCGAAGATCCGCCCTTTTGACTTTTCAGAGTTTTGTGCGTTTTAAGCGTTAAAATGTCGCTATAATGGTGAAGAAAATAACATCGTGAGGGAATCTGTATCTCGGAGAGCAAAAACACTAGCGAGCCGCCCGCCTGTCTTTCACCGAATACAAGGTAGGTATGTAGGTATATACTACATATAAATAACTTTTCACAACAAATAATCGACTTCAGCTTCGAAAAGTACAGATAACTAAAAAATTACTCGACAAATTTAATGTCGCTAAAATTTGTACAGCTTTAGCCTATCTTCAAACCTATAAATATATATCATCGCTCTGTTGCGACGTAAAAGAAGGACAAACAAACAAACAAACTTTCACATGTATAATATTAGTATGGATATACAAGTTTATTCACAAAACTACACACTGACTACACAACTAGTGTAATATACAGCTGCCGTTCACACATTTGTCAAACAGTTTCAACCCTTGTTTCCAATAATAAAAGAAGCATTAAAAGTCACTCATTTTCGTCGGAACTTTATTACTTTTCCAACAATAAATATTCGATGCGTATCGTTGCGAACTGAGTTTTATTGTGTTTTGTTTTAAAATGTTATTTGCTTTTAACTTTTAACTTAAGTCAGCGTTGACGGTGTACGTGTTATGCACATGTCAATATTCGGAACTATTACGGCAAAGTTATATCTTTCACCGCAGCTTAAAGCGCTCATAGCCCGGTGGCTTGCGTGAAGAGCTCATTGCCCAGTGGCTTGCGTGAAGCGCTCATAGCCCGGCGGCTTGCGTGAAGCGCTCATAGCCCGGCGGCTTGCGTGAAGCGCTCATAGCCCGGCGGCTTGCGTGAAGCGCTCATAGCCCGGCGGCTTGCGTGAAGCGCTCATAGCCCGGTGGCTTGCGTGAAGCGCTCATAGCCCGGTGGCTTGCGTGAAGCTCTCATAGCCCAGCGGCTTGCGTGAAACGCTCACAGCCCGGTGGCTTGCGTGAAGCGCTCATAGCCTGGCGGCTTGCGTGAAGCGCTCACAGCCCGGTGGCTTGCGTGAAGCGCTCATAGCCCGGTGGCTTGCGTGAAGCGCTCATAGCCCGGTGACTTGCGTGAAGCGCTCATAGCCTGGCGGCTTGCGTGAAGCGCTCACAGCCCGGTGGCTTGCGTGAAGCGCTCATAGCCCGGTGACTTGCGTGAAGCGCTTATAGCCCGGTGGCTTACGTGAAGCGCTTATAGCCCGCCGCATTGCGTCTATCTTAAGTCATCGAAGAAGATGAGCAACTACGGGCGTGCTTGTTATTTGGATAGGTGACCGCTAGTGGGAAAGTTTTTAAACCTTTTCGTGCTTCAGAATTCATTTAAAGCTGTCGGCCCCATTTTGTCTTGACAAATAGCAGTCGTTAAGCCATGTCAAAGGCCCTTGGGCGACTTGATAACTTCAGACACTTTGGTTGGTCATTAATCACCATTCGGCACTGGAGCAAAGTAGTGGAGTATGCTATAGGCATCTTCAATGATGCCTTACTTTTCAATAAAGCCTTACTAGAATCTTCTTGCATGAGTCAACCGCCATAGGACTAGGTTTTCTTTGTTTACTATCCTGGTTATTCTACAATGCTTTTATGCTATGTATTTTTATCATAAACAGTAATTTGTCGCGTTATGTTTTTAGTATAATAGTAATGATGTAAATTTTATACAAAAATTACTAAATATTTATCCTCCTTTGAAGTTTAAATGCAGTGTTACTAAACAAAACTTCCGAACAAAACAACTTGGGATATTTCAGTGCATAGAACGCTTGAAAGTAATTGAATCTTCATCAGAGTTGCGGTGTTTTATGACAAAGGCTGAAGCATAATGATTAAATTTTAGAAGTGTTCATCGACAGAGTTGAGAAATTATAGCAGTCAGTATCTATACGGTCAATATCTGTTCTCGTGTCAAAAGACTCGTAACATCGACGATCTTGTTTTTTATCTTCAGATGATAGCCGTGAAAAGTCGTGAAAAGCGGCGATGGCCTAGTGCTTCAGAATTTGGCCCCATATTTGGAGGGTTCGAGTTTGAATCTTAGGGCACAAGCTTCTGATGACAATGATGATGACGATGAACAGTCGTGAAATCATGACGAATGCCTTCGTAAGGCTTAATGTACCGACAATCGGCTTGGCTTCTAAAAACTCTGAATATGCATTGAAGCAGAATGGTGGAGTATCACGGCTCTCTATGCCTCCTCAGTTATGAGAAGAAGCCCATGACATTGGAATAATAAACGGTTGAAGCGCTCATGTCTTGAGATCACTGGAGTAAGCAACAGAGGTGGGCGGTAAATAGATGATGGCGGTAAATAGTTATTGTCAAACCTTGAGCATTTTCTTGCTCAGAAGGAACATAGAGACGTCACAAGGACTATAACGTCTGATATATTATTACTTCCATAATATTGTTTAAATAAAAATGTGACTAAAATCAATAAAAACTATATTCCCACATTTATAAAACAAACATTATAAATTATTATTATTATCAATTTCACAGTAATATTATATCTTTTAAAACTTCCGTAAAGTAATTCATTCTTAACATCGTATACAGCGAATCCCTTGGATAAGATAACACCGGAATTAATAATAACTTTAAACACAACGAGCCCAGTACTCATACTCACTCAGGTGTAGAATTAAACGGGCGAGTTGATGAAATTTGTTCCATAAGCGTTGTATGGCGTAAAATTAATTAAATACAAATACGGACGATATGGTAAAGGGTAAATTATAATACAAGAATAAAGTGGTATTAGATTTGAATTAAGGGAAAGCTTAAGTCAATTTTAAGTGATCACCCGAGATAAGCAATTCGGGCCGGATCGAATTGGGAGTGGATGGATGGTCGCTGGTGGCATTTATATAACGGTCTATATTTGAAAGGTTTGGTTAAGTCATGTTGGACAGCAAGAACCACCAATGCCTGAAACTTTTAAAGTATGTAACCACTAATTAATCAGACGAGCTACTTAATGTTACCATCATTGGTCATTGCCATGGATACTAACAGATCTGTTGCTGGACAAGAAAGACGAGGGAACTATTTATTTTTGACTCTCCGGCACAAAAATCATAGCTAATAATTGTATTAGAACAATAGCTAGAGAATTTGTTAAAAATTGATGTTTGGAACTAGATATAACAGGAAGCTAGATCAGAAAAAACCTGAAATCGTAATATCATCAATAGTCTCTGCACCACGAGAAGGGGAGGAGACTGGTATGAATTACAAGAAAAATCCCGCTATCCTAAGATTCCCTAAGACAGGATCTCAAGGGGACATTTGCAGCCTTCGGATATAATATTGTAATCTGTAATCATCTCTGGTTACCAACTCAATTAGCACGCAAGTCCAATTCGGTCTTTACTGGCTTTATTTCTATGAGCTGGGCTCGCTAATTCATTTTGCAAAAATAGAAACGCATTTTTGTCAGTGCATTCCATTTCACGCCTCGTAAATATAAATGTTTCGCTTTAGTTGGCACTAATATTTGAATTTAAATATTTGTAAAAACTGTTATATTCGTGCTAAAATATTTCCAAATGTTAAAATACGCATGAATATCATTACGGCTAAACTGTTTGGAGAATTTTGGTTTCAATTACTCATTTTCTTTTTAAAATCTTAAAAAACTATAATAGTCACTTTATCAGTCACAAATTTTGCCTGTAGGGCACTTAAATATTTATGATGAGACCAAGACCATACACTAGCACGCTGCCGGAGCACAGATTGCTAGAAGATTTAGCGATTAACTCGTGTATCCTAGAGAATCCTAGTGTTAGGATAGCCCGAAGTATGTAGCGTTATTTATTTATTACTCACTAGTTTCTGCCTTCTGATTTATTGAAATCGGTCGAATACAAAGTTTCATGGATGTATCTTTGACAATGTCGAACTTCCATACAAATAAAATAATTTCATCCCCTGTTTCAACCCCTTTTTTCGCGAAAAAGTTAATTAAGCCCTTCACGAAGGCTTACTTTATCTCTGCACCAAATTTTTTTAAAATCATTTCGGTGGTTTAAGTGGGAGAGCCTAACATTTAGACAGAGGTATGTTCCCATTTGTAATTTTAGTAGGGATTCATGGAGATGATTAAATTTTTACAAAGCATTATATAGCTCTTAATATTAAGTATTACGTTTTATTAGACCGGTACTTGAATTATGCTTTTACTATTCCAAATGGATGGCTTCTTTCAGACCACAGCAATTGTACTTTTATTGCGAAAACACAAAATAAACGCCATCTTCCTTTGAAACTCCTATTGTTGAGAGTCTTGGCGCAACAATGCTAGAATCTTGTGTACGTTTTGTTTGTTTTATGGGGTTAAGTTTATGGGGTTTAGTTTTATGGATTTAATATTTAATTCGTATTTTAGTAAATGTTTCTATTGACCACTACCTACCTTTCCTCTCCTGTGATTAAAGTACTCGTACATCGGAGATTGAGGGCGAGATCTCAAAATGCCGTAAATTTTTGCTGACAAGCTAAATTGAACCGTGAACACAAACAGTTTTCTTTTTAGCGGGGACTGGCAATTTCATATTCCCGGCGATTCAGGTGTGGGAGAAAAATTTCTTGCGCACTTCTAACTTTTGAATATCACACAAAGCCATTGAACTTGGTTAGTATCTGCAGATAAGCAGTCGTCAAGTTAAATTCGAGGCCTTTGGGCCGCTAAACACTCAATCTATTCTCACTCGGGTAGCACGATCGAGTATGGTCTAAGCCTCCCCATATATGAATAAAGATAGTGTTCTGCAGCGGGCAATAATTGAAAAAGACTGTATACCTACTCCATTCTTGCTGCAAAAGATGCTAAACGGAAGATGATTTTCATTTACCTAATAATTGATATCCCTCTTATTAAACTTCAAGTAAATTTTTTTATTTGTCACAATATTGCGTCTAGTAGTCGCCATATTGAATTTTGATTAATAGTGTGTCTTAATGGCAAAATTAAGACAAATCTGTCGGTTCACGAGAGTGCTCCAAAGATAATACGAACATGGTAAACACATTATTCTCTGCGTCGCGGGGTCTATTAAAACATGTTAACCTGAAGATAGCAAGGTGGGTAACTACGTAGTAACAAAGTAAATCGTTACCTTTATCAGATCGTCTCTCTGTTTGTTCATCCTTACCTTCCCGCTTCCTTCGCGACGTTGGCTGGGAAGAAACAGCGCAGTGTTCCTTTATTTGACATCCTTTGTCTTCTTTTGTCTGTTCCTCGACAAATAAGGTATTTTGTAATGATTACGTCAGTACAAGGAATTCTGAAGCTTCGTCGTCGTATACATTGTAAGCTGGCTTGCTTTCCCCACTGATAATGTGACTGTAATTGTACGTGGGTAAATGCATATTTTATTCTGTAAGTATGTATTCTTCTTAAAAAAGATTTTTCTTCTTTTTGTCGATAATAGTGTCGGTAAGGTCCTCAATTTGACTGTATGTTTTTTTTATAATACTTATGTTGTATCACCTCCTATCTTTTACTTGATGTATCGATTTTAATCATTCTTATTCGAATACGGATACTTGGCGTGTACTTAATACAATTTAGCAATATTTGATGGTTAGGTTTTATTTTTGAGTACATGGTTGATTTTTTCATTTTATTACTTGTCGATATTAAAATCGCCTATTTTTTTTGTTAAAGTTATTTCGCCGATAATGGTTTTGGTACACGACAGTGTTATGTTCCCGTCTGGTGGCTCGTTTGTCAATAATTTGCATATTTTTTTTTATTAAATGACACCACAAACTAATAAGTACCTACTATTCTTTCTGTCGTGCTATAAACATCACACAAAGAGAGAACATACTCCCAGACCAAGAACAGGTTAAACTGAACTAATACCAACATCAACTACCAGGACTTACCATCACTGATAGTCCCTGTCCTCTTATTAACAAACTAACCAGCTAATATTTTTACACCAACTGCTAACTGCGCTATCCATCGTAGTCCCTAAATTGAGTGTTATTCTAGGTCGGTCACAGTTGTCATGAGCGGCAGCGGAAGGTGGTGCTGCATGCTCGGCTACCTTAATTCCATGTACACTAATAATAATTATAGGAAGAGTGGAAGAGTTAATTTGTTTGTTAGTTTGAACACGCAAATCTCAAGAACTACTGGTCAGATTTGAAAAAATATTTTTGTGCGGAATAGTTCATTTATTGAGGAAGGCTATAGGCTATATAACATCACGGTACGACCAAAAAAAGCGAAGCAACAAGTTCCCGAAGCGAAGCGAGGGCGGCTCCTTAACAATAAATTATATGTATGTTGCAGGACAACGTGTGCCGGGTCAGCTAAAATATAATAACCATGGTTGATATAGCTCTCTACCAGCCAATGGACAATAGCAGAACGTGTGGTTAAATATCGACAACTGGACGCGGATTGATAATGCCAACATGATTAATGAGTTCCAGAATGGTTACGCTATGATTTTGTAATTGAAAAGCTGGAATGAAATCCCACACGCATATCGAATTATTATTACATTACGTGCATTTTGCAAAGTTATTGTAGACTAGCTTCGCCCGCGGCTTCGTCTAAGTGGAATTTGTTTATATCGAGAATCGGGTGATCACTTACACTACCCAAACAACACAATGAATGCTCCACAACCTCCTCTACAAAAATCCGTTCAGCCGTTTCTGAAATTAGCGTACAAAAACAGCGATAGATTACATGTTTATTAGATGTATAGAAGATTTATGGTCACATTTATTACTATATACACAACCACTACGATAGCCACAATGAAATTTTGCATATTTATTCAGCTAGAAAACATTTACACTGGAACGATAGTCATTTCCTGCTGTGAAATTGTGTAAATAAAATATTGTTCCACAATAAATGGAGTTGTTTGAAAACTTTTTAGCCGAGCACACTTTTAATTGCTTTGGAATTCAGTTTGTGCAGTCGCGGCATGAAAGTTGGAATGTTCCTATATGATTCTACTGAGAGTACATGGTTATTAATAGAGTTAACACACTCTTACCCTCCCACCAGGCGCGGATCCAGCGATGATGGGGGAGGGGTTCACGGGGTATATGAACCCGCCCAAAATTGAACACATTTAATATAAAAAAAACTAAAACATAAAAAGAAGCAATTAAATTTGTTTGCCTCTAGTTATGAAGCATTGTATGGTCTTCTGACATTTAACGGTACTCTTATGAACTACGATATCCATAAAATTTAAATGCGACGTCTAGATATTTGTGACCTCCCCCCAATTTAAGTCTCCGTCCGCTCCTGCTTCCCACCAAGATTCCCTATGTCATGGGGGGCATGGACAACACAAATTCTGTAATTTCTGTAATCACTATCACCCACGACCACAAATCAAATATTAATCTCCTTTTACTCCCTTTAATTAAGTTGACCTGTATCGGATTATAATAGAAGTTTTCAGCCAAACTTTCACCAATTTCAATAGATCTGTTTTTATGGGATTCACGCAGCATACGAGCATGCAGCACCACCCTTCCGTTGCATGACCACTGTGATCGACCTAGAACAAGACTCAATTTAGGGACTAGGGTGGTAAGTCCATTGAATAGATGGTGTTAGAATGTAAGTCACAGATGCGTTGCGTAAATATCTGAGAATCATACCTGAGAACCTTTGGTTCGCAAGGACACCATCTATGCTACACGGTCGGCAAAGACATGGTACAACTACTAGTCTCAACTACTTAAAAACTCCATACCATTAATTAGTTCACTAACTACTCATTTCTTGCTCATTTGCCAAGTTATTATAAATCATTTACACACACTAAAATAATATTAACTAAACCCACAGTAAAGAGAATCTACGATAGCTAATCGCTTTGATGTGTCACACAAATTCTGGCCTTGAATGTTTGAAATATCGTTCACGTTACAAAATGTGAGGTAGGAGCGAGGATTTTGTAGTCGCGAGAGACTGGCAAATACGACGTTGTCAAGAATTACAAAGCTGTCATCGTGGAATTAGTCAAACTATTACGTCGAGCTAAACTAATGACGCACTGATGTTTTGATTGCGTGACGTATGTACGTTGTTAACGCTCTAATGATTAATTAACTCTACGTACCTTAGTTTTCTTTATGTTATACCGCGACTTGAATTAGTAGGGGCTCAGCTATTGGAAAAAATGATAAGTAGGTAGGCAGTTCTATCATTAATACATTATCATTAATTAACTGATCTAATAAGGCTAGCAATGTGGGAATACTGAGGAAGGGAGATCGTTCCACAGTTTACACGTAGATAAACTACGTGACAAGAAATGACGTTAAAACGGAATTGTGGACGAATGCCAGGTATCTTGGTGTTGTTGGAACCTGGCCTTACCTCGTTAAGTGGTGGGAATTAACTGCGAGCATTAAACTAAACACTTCCTTAGAACATTCCCCGTTATACAGACGGTATAAAACAGAGAGAGAACCACATCTCTGCAGCTCGAGTGGTTCTAAATCGTAAGTAAGCAAGGAATCGTCAACAAGACGAACAGTTCACCGTTGAATTCGTTTAAAATTCGTTTGGATTTGACAAAACATTACACATACCATCTGAATACGCGGTTACTAAATTGCAACACTCATACAAATTAGTAACACCAGAGTAATCACTGACGTATAGACAAACAAAAAGCTGTCAGAGATATATTTAATCTTAACTAATTCGTACCAGCTAAAATTCTCAGTAAACATTTACAAAAACTTAATGATTTATTTAATTTAAAACTCAAATCCTAGTTTTCTTAACGATTTAAAAAGTCGAGCAACGGCGCTCGCTTCTAAAATTACACAAACAGGATTGTATAGTGTATAAATGGAGCGAACAGCTTAAACTCCTTAATCAGAGGGTTTGACTGGGATCTTGATGTTATTTCTCAGTAACAGGAATAAGGTGGTCTAACTGGGAACTGGGACAGAGAGGATTAGTTGAATGTTGAGTAAAGAAACTCTGTAAGTAAGCTCATCCTGATGTAGTTACGACTTCAAAAAAGGAGGTTCTCAATTTAACTGTATTTTTATGAGTTAGCTCATAACTTTGCACTGGGTGAACCGATTTTGATAAAATTCGTTGTGTATTCGAAAGGAAGTGCTTCACATCCCAGGTAAATCTGAGTGATATCTGACGAATAATTTTAGAGTTGTCTCTTCGTATCGATCTTAAAAAATGTTGTAAAAAGTTAGTTATTAGATCGGACGACTTCGCAGTAATGTATTTTTTATTTTTGCTGAAAAGCTAGCAGACTTCTTGCTAGTTAGTTACCACTCCCCCAGATAATAACACCGAAGGCATCACTGATACGTTAGTCAAAGACTGAAGAACAAGAAAATATTTCGTTGACTTACCACTGCCTGTAGGATGACTGGGAGAGAATGCTTTATCATTAATTTCGTCGCAGTAATACTGTATGGTGCATAAATGAATAAAACACGATATTAAGGACACATCAAAACTCATAACTACCACGAGGAATTGCGAGGAATGCAAGCAATAATTCACCAATGCTGGCAAAAGTAGGATTGGTAGACTTCGTCACGTAGAATCGACGCAAGCCGCCAGGCTATGAGCGCTTCGATTTTCTCAAGTACAGTGACTTATTAAAATCGTGCCGCGAAGGATTGGAATAGTTTGAACGTGTGGTACACCCACCTACGTTGTAATGTGAGAGCCTTCAAGGAGAAAGCGAATAGACTAGTATCTACTTTAGTGCGCTCAATAACAAAACCGCTTATCAGGTGGGACGTTATGACGTTATTTTCTAGCAGTAACTTATTAACCGACTTCAAAGAAGGAGGAGGTTCTCAAGTCGAGTCGAGTCAGTCGTTAAAAACCTTAACTTAGTTCCTTAATTCCTACAACATGACATGTGCGGGGTGCCATAAGACCGGTCACTCAAATTCGCTCGAATACGCAACCCACGATCGTCCTTGACAAATGGTCTTGCCAAGTTTTTGACCTATTCGTGTTTTCCAAGCTGTCAACCCTATGAGGTTTCGGTCTAATAATATATAACTGTCACTTTGTGTTTAAATGCTAATGGATGTTAATACCAACTTTACATTGAGCTTTTGTCTAATAGACGTACACAAAACTAATTTCTGACGCACAGAAATAAACACCCTTCACTATCTTTATACTTTAAATCTCCGACAGTGAAAGATGTGTGGCTTGGTCTAGTGTTTTATAAACGTGAGCGATTGTTCCTTCGGGTGAGATAAACGTAAAAGCGTAATATTTTACCGGCACATTATGAGAGTCAAACGTTAGCAGTCGACTAAGTACTATATTGTAATGTATATTGTCTCTGAAGACCTATTTAATTTTTGGCTAAGATCGTAACTGTTATGGCGCACATGGCAAAAGTTTATGTTACTTCAACTCTCCTAACTTTCTTTCCGAACTTAGCAAAACTGTTAGCTTGTTTATGGGCATATTAAAGTAAAATAAAAATACAACATAATTGCCACACTGCAGCGAACTAAAAAATGCACACACTGTTTTAAAACTCATGTTATGACGACAGGCTTGGACATGAGTTTCGTAACATACGAAGCTGTAAGCTGAAAGTAGAAGTAAGTTCAATCTGTAACTGTGAGCAGGAAAAGGCTCCTTGGGAGGTTCTTACCGCTTCTTCCAATACAACTCACCGTAGGGATTTCAAGCGATTTCGTAGTTTGACTAATGAAAAATGTTTTTAAAAAACTTACTCCGAAAAAACATTTCATTCATTAATTCATACCCAAGCAAAGCGAGGAGGTTAATAAACACCCCAACACACACCCCTTAGTTTTTTCACCTGTGCTGCGTGTGACATCCAAACCCTTGAGACGCGCTAATGAGACATCATGAATGCTCACGAAACAAGAATCGTCTCGTCAAAATACAATATTCAATGATACAGGATACAGACATATTGGATACAGACCAATTAAAACAATTCTTCCTGGTCACGCTGTTATGACATGCCTGTATGATCGCTGAGAAACGCCTTACATACCTACATAATTAATTATGTGCACCGGCCGGTAATCGGACGGAACAAAATTAATGTTACGTACCTTTTGAATGACATAGATTACTTACATGAGTCCAAAATACAACCTTTCAAAGTTTATTCACTTCCTATTCCTGACTTCTTGTTTAGGATGCAATTCATTAACTGCATTCGAAAACAGCACCGATTTGAAACCCTTGTCGCTACCCACGCTTCTAAAATCATCCAATAAACTGCCCCTTACATTTACATTTTCGATCGTCCTGAATCCCAAATTCAGCTCCAGCCGTACGATTAAACGGTATTAAAACTGCGGCGTCTAATTCCTCGCAAGGTTTAACATAATATGCAATTAAACTCTCAGCGGAAAGTGTTGCCATAATGAGTTGGGGAGCATTTTGTTCGTTTAATATGCAAGCTTGGCCATCGATCGCTTGTAATGGCGCCATTTAATGAACCTGATGCAGCCACTTTGGTAATGAGTAGACGTCGTAGCTCCGCAGTGCCGGCGTTTTGCCTGCTTTGTTTTTTCATCATCTTTATCGCAGCTGTTGTTGGTAAAAGAGAAAAAGATATCAGAGATGTGTGACGCTTAGAGCATAATTTTGGCTTTTGGCTCATTACTGAGCATAATATGTGTATCGTTCAGAACGCAAATATTTTTGTATTACAATGTATTTCTAACGTAAATATGAATAAAATGCAAATTAAATTATTTTCTACACTTTAGTTCTAATAAAAAATACGAAGCTTTCTGAAGTTTTTTTTAACTAAGTTTCCCTTATTACATAGTAAACGTAATTATTTCGTACTTATAACTGCTAATTCAAAGTAATATAATTGAGGCGAGGTAACTACAAACACTTAGGTATTCATGAGCCATCTAAAAAACACTTGAACAGAACTCCTAATCTCTGAACTCATGAAGATTGTGAACACGAAACTGCCGAGTCATTCTTAGTCTGCAATGAACTTGGAATTTTTGGAATACCCGACCACCTTAATACGAAGATTCTTCAGTTTAACTTCGTGTCTACATGAAACTTAAGTCTTGAGAGTATATTACATTTTAAAGAAGTTACTAAAATACTAAAATGTCTACGACGAAATTCATGTTATTATAAACTCCGTACAAGGAACACTTTGAGAAGGAAGGATATGAAATAATATGTCACGAACATCCACGATCAACGAACAGACCACCAAACTGGTTGGTGTGTTAATAAGTGTGAGGACATTTGGTAAAAGTTAGTGATGTAGGCGCCTGTTTGTTGATGATGTTAACATGAGTGTCATTCTAATTTGGTTAGAGATGCGTTGCTACCCCTAAGGGGTCTTCTCTTAAAAAGTACAACCGGCTCCACACATTTCTATCCGGTCCACAAATGCTGTTAAAACAATTATTATAGCGGTAGAAATGGTACTAAGTACAGAACGGGCGGTGGTAGTTCCCCGGGTGAACTCTAGGCTCTTACCGCCCATAAAAATAAATAATTAAATTAAAACGAATGCATAATGATCCTTCTCGAACTTCGAATAAAAAAAATTCCACATTTAAAAAATCATTATACTTTTTAACCGACTTCAAAAAAGAAGGAGGTTCTCAATTCGACCGTATAAATATGCTTTTTTTTATGTACGTTCAGCGATTATTTCGTCGTTTATGGGCCGATTTTGATAATTCTTTTTTTGTTGTAAAGTAGATATGCGGAGTAGGGTTCCCTGATAAGGATATCAGGATCTGATGATGGCATCTCAGAGAAATCGAGGGGAACTTTCGAAAATTGTATGGACAACTAGTGTGTTTGTTCATGTTATCATAAGTACATTATAGCGCTACCATTTCATGAAGATCTGGAGTCGATCTGATGAAGCCGAAAGACAGTCGAGGGAACTCCTCAACTATTTACTGCAGTTATCTAGTGTTTGGGCTTGATTAATTTGTATTGACGAGAACTTTACACTTAATGTTGAATTAAGCGCCATCTGGCGAGTAGTTTTTGAGTTATCTCTACTTATCAAGATTGAAGTCGGTTATTTTTTTTTGTAAAAAGCAATTATCAAATCACGAATTGTAATTGTTATACTTTGACTTCATTACGACGCTTTTTAAACTTCGAATTGTTGAAATAATTTTTGAACGTTGATAATATTCAATACAACGCTTCACGGGTTTCGGCAAATTTAGGCTGTGCTGACATTATTTGATATTCATTTTGCGAAACTATTACGGCTTGGACGTAAAACTTACTCGTCATAAGCTGACAGGAGAAAACCTGTGACGGTCGCAAATGGGCCAAGTCTCTCCATTTTATTTTGATAACCTGTACGGCGAAATGGTTAATAGGTGTATAAAGATTTTGCTTCACATATATTACAGGATAGATTGTTATAACTACATTATGTTTACTTTAAAAATAACAATAAACTATATCTTTATATCCCTTATACGCTCACAATAATGTAATTACACAAAAAAAGTCCACAATGTACTAAAACCAATGATGTTTGAAATATCTAGATTGAGCGTCGCCCTACAATAAAAACAAAAAAAAACAAGGCAACATTATCAAGCATGTGTGCGTGTAGGCGATGTTTTTCGCGTTCATTTATTGTCTATGTGTGCGTAATCTGTGCGTAATGATATAAAAGTTGTGGCCAACAGTTGGCCACAACTTTTTGACACGTCTTCGCGGATTCGATGTTCCATCTAGATATTTAATACATCTTTGACTAAAACATATATTACGTTAATCTTTACGCCTAGATATCCTTTACACGTAAAAGCCGTTGCAACGTATATTTCAAAGTCAACCTCTGTTCGTTATTAGCCGTTTTCCGCGGCTATATCGCTGGAGACTATAAATTATAACCGATGGACGTCTTTATGAACTAACGCCTGATACGAGCACACGCTCTTAATCTCTCCCCTGGGTGCGTTGTAACACCCCTTGAAGCTTTATAGCCAAGATTGCGTGCTATCTTGGCTATATAAACGTGGGATTGCAATGCGATGACGGAGTGTCCTTCCGCCATCTTTATTAGGAAGTTAGAAACAAATATTAGACGCCAATGATTGCCTGAGACACGAAGCGGTCCGGGTTTGATTCCCCGCCGGGGATCGAATTTATTTATTTATGTGACAGATAAGATGTCATAGATAAAATTAATGTTTGTTTTCAGGTTGTTGGTATTAATGATTTGTTTTAGAAAGGTCTATTTTTTCATTTTCATCACATCGAGATAGGTCTGGAGGATGTGAAAATGGCTAATGTTGGTAGATGTTACTAAAAACCGTGTACCTACCTACTTTATATAGTTTCGTGTCGCACTCACATAATTTAATTTGTTTACCCTAAAGTTTACCTACTCATTATTTTCAACTTCAGGCTTATTACCCTTTATAAGCTTGTTATTTATGATATATGTGTATGTATATATGTATCGCTAACTTTAAGCCTAATTTTCACTAATTTTAAGAGATTTGGTTGGCTAAAAAATTTGATATGGGCGATGAAATTGCAATGTTTATTTATTTATTTACATATATAAAATATAGAAATTACAGAGTAACAAAATGCAATACTAATTTATCTAAGATGCAATTCTACTACCAGGCGGTCATAGTTTCCTCGAAGTCACTGGCTAGCGTAGGTATGAAATGGTTGAGTGAGCTCATGAACAGACCAGAGTTGCTCGAGGCTATTGTATTTTAAAGTCTCAGAGCCCTTGGGAGGGGCGCCCAGCCGTACGACATGTCAAACATGGCTAAATAGCACAGTCACAGTCTGAATGAGGGTCGCCGTTTTTGTACTCACCAGTTGGCGTCACCGGCGAGTGAGGTCCTGCTGTCAAAGCCCACCCATACATAAACAGTGACAAGTGATATTCAGACAAGTGAGAAGCGACAGTGCCACAATCTTATCTGACCCGGTGGCCAAAACTGGAACTAATGCAAATGTTATACTGTTGTCAGACAAAGACAAAGACAGTAGCGCCCTTCTTACCGGGTCAGATAAGTTTGTGGCACTGACAGCCAGACCTCACTCTACACTAGCGCCTCTAGCGGCGAATTCACACGCCTTTACCCTCATTGGCTCCAGTCAAGGGAACTTCGCGACGTTTAACGCCACCGTGACGACATTAATTGCGTTGTATGTATACTTCAGATAACTTGACACAGGGTGTTTTTAGTTTTTTCAAAATATTATTTTATTTATTAAAATAAATTTTGTTTTTTTATGTCACATTTTTTACGGTCTCTGCAATAATTTCAGTAAACAAGTGACATAAAAAACAAATTGCCCCTGTTCTAAAATCTAACACAAAATTACCGTCGAAAATTTTATTACAAGTTGTTAAAATGGGGCTCATGTAAAATTTATACATATCGCATACTGAGATTATTTGCCCCATTTGCCTTAGGGCACACACGTAATGGAGTTAAATCGTTAAATAGGTTCTAGATTACACTAATTTCGGAATAAGCCCTTTCACATGCTGTAATTAAATTAAATGTCGTAATCCCCTTTTCTGTTCTGTTTGAAGTAGTTACATCTGTGGTCTCTCAGATAATAGTTAGCAACAAACATTTTTTTTTTTCAAACCATTTTGAGTGCAAACTGTGAGTCCGTCGGGTCCTGATGCTCATTTATATTGCTACGGCTACAACTCATTAATGGTCCAGTACTGAGCACGGGTCTCTCCTCATTATCGAGGAGGCCTAACTCCACAGTGCGGATTGGCAGAGGGGTTAGTGGCCAACCCAGTATCGAAAGTTTTTAAGGCGCCCGAAGGCCTTCCGACATGGCATCTACGTCTATCTATCGATAACAAGCGGAACCGTCAGCTTTACGTGCCCTCCGAAGTACGGAAGCGCTCAAAAAATGTTTGCCACTTGCGGTCAATCATCTAAATACCGACCGCGCCCGCTGTTGCTTAACTTTGTCGATCACTTAGAATCGACGCAAGCCACCGGGCTATGAGCGCTTCGATGTTATTTTTCTGCATATCTGCATGCTCATTTGCTACTTTAATTCCATAAGGGTGGTGGCCTAGAGCTCACCCGGGGAAGTACCACCGCCCGCCACGGTACTTAGTACCATTCCTATCGTGTAATAATTGTTTTAAGAACAATTGTGTTCCGGATAGGAAGGTGTGGGGCCGGTTACACTTTTTTAGAGGCGACCTTCTCAGTCCTCAGGGGTAGCAACGCATCTGTGACCGAATTAGAACGAGACTCATTGAGTCTAGTTCTAGGTCGGTCACAGTTGTCATGGGCGGCAGCGGAAGGTGGTGCTGCATGCTCGTTTGCTATCTTATTCCATAAAAAAAATCCGGCATAGTAACAGTACGCTACAGTGCTCGTCAAGTTGAATAATTGTTTCGGAGTGTCGAGGTAAGGCATGGATTACCCGACGCGGTCGCTAGTCCATAATAAACGTTCGTGGCTGCCAGTGCGTAAACCTTACCGAGACCCTTCTCATCTAGGGTAGCCATGCGGCTGAGATATTCGGGAAACTTCCGGAATTAATGAAAATGAATATGAAATGATTTTTATTCGAACTTGGTATTTACAAACACTTTTCGAAAGTCTAACTACGTCATAGATTCCACAGACTCCTACGGTGGGTGGTCTTGGAAGAAGTAGAAGCTACATTTAGCATAATACTTTACTTTTCCAGGATTCAGAAGCAATGATAGGTAGTCAAATAGATTGAGCGTTGAATCTTAACCTCAGGGTTTGAAAATTATAAATCAGTCATCACTCATCGCTTCGGTGATGGAAAACACGGGAGAAAACCTACATATCAGAGAATATTCTGTTGTCAAAGTTGTGTGAAGTCTGCCAGTCTGGATTTGGCCAGCGTGGTATATTTTGGCTCTCTTGTGTCTCTTACATAGACCCTACTTGTTTTTATTTAATATACCTACTGATGTTCATTTCCTACTTATTTTATTTATTTTTATTTTTCTCGTCATAATATATTTTTTCTTTTCAAAACTGTCCTGAAAAATATAATCCTGTATCTGTCAACCCTATTCTCACCAGACTGCACGTTCAATACTTATAAAAACTTCTATATTTAGGTCCAAAAGCGTTCATCGAATGAAGCAAATTGAACCATAACAGTACGTAATAAAGTGCATTATTCACAAATCGGTTTCTTGTTTAGAGGTATCGTTTAAACTTCAAAGCATATAACAAGAGCACGCACGAAGTACCCCAAGGGTAGGTAGGGGTAATCAATTACAGGCTCGGGGGTGTTCAATCAAGTGGGGATGCCGGTGACTGGCGGTTGTGATTGTTTTGGACACTACGGTGTATTAACTGTTTGATTGATTACTCCTTTGAAAGTAACTAAGTGTTCGGGTACTTAGTTGTTACCTGTTACATAATAATATATAGGTACATAATACATACCTACTACGCTACACACTCATAGACCCACACTAGGATTCCCTATATCGTGGGTGCCATCAACAACACACAAGACAGGGACACACACCCATGCCGAGAACGGAAATTTAAACTCATCATTTTGCCTCGCTGGGCATCAAATCCAAGACCTATGGAACAGCGATCCGGCGTGTTAATCATTGTGCCATTCGGTTTGTCAATGTCTTGTAAAATATAATATGTATTTGATAGTTTATCATGATGGTGATAGATGAGGGAGCACTCATAGCCTGGCGACTTGAGTCGATCCTAAGTGATCGACAAAGTTAAGCAATTGCGTGCGCGGTCGGTAGTTGGATGAGTGACCGCTAGTGACAAAAATTCCTGAGTGCTTCCGTTCTTCAGAGGACACGTAAAGCCGTCAGTCCCGGTTGTTATTGACCGATAGTCCTTACGCCACGTCGGAAGCCATTGGGCGAAAAACTCACTGAAGTACGCTTAAAGCCGTCTTACAGATGAGAAGAGACCCGTGCTCAATCGTGGGCCATAAATGGATTGAAGCCATTGACTTTGAAGAGACACTCCGACATCGTCTAGAGTCTAGACATTGAGTCATTACAACCATAAACCAGGGTTGTCTGGTAGTGATGTAACGGATACGCACGAATTTTATAACTCATACTGTAAAACTGTATTTGTCTAGACTAGTTTACTAGTGCTTAATATATACAATTGGTAAGGAAATAAGTTGTAAAGACGTTATTACAACCTACAGCTAAAATATTTAAATCTGTGATGATAAAAGTGGTGTAAACGTTGTTACCTTCGTATTCGAATATTGCATCTAAAATATCTTTAATTTCAAAGTTATGATCTCACCAGAAGTTAATTAC
Organism: Hesperia comma; assembly: GCA_905404135.1. Classification (NCBI taxonomy): domain Eukaryota; kingdom Metazoa; phylum Arthropoda; class Insecta; order Lepidoptera; family Hesperiidae; genus Hesperia; species Hesperia comma. The sequence continues at coordinate 1,741,740 of FR990031.1, forward strand.
TTTTTGCTTCGATTAAGAAAAATATTGCCAAGAAATCGAAATACACGCAGCTAATGTGTTTCGTTGTTTAAAGTATGACAATACAATCTTGGAAAATATAGCCTATAAGTCTTACACTTTGTGTTTCATCAGCAAACACCACACTACTGATAAATTTGTCTTCACTACATAGTATAAAACAAAGTCATCTCTGTCTGTCTATCCGTCCGAGCCTTTCTAAATCTTCTTCACCTAAACCACGAAATAGATTTTGATGCGGTTTTCACCGCTAGGTAGAGTATTTATCAAGGATGGTTTATATAATATAGACCAGATATGGGCTGTATAGATACCCCATTCAACGCTGAGCGAAGCGAGGGCGGGTCGGTAGTTAAAAATAAAAGAGATACTAGAAGGGTAGAAAGACCCTAGAATTGAGTTTTGTTGTACACTACAAATGAGCATGCAACACCACCCTTCGCTGCCACCCACCACAATAATTGCGATCGACACAGAACAAGACATCGAAACTATCATGGTTAGTCGAGTTATTACGGTTTAAGATCCTTTATTTCTCATAAGATTACAAAAATCACTTACTGAGAAACATTAATATCATGTTAGTAATTTTACAAGTGAGCGTACTTACAGACGATACATTATTTTTAACACACTCAATAACATAACAATTAATTCACATTAATAATATGCACAATTACATAAAGTTATTAGTTAAATGAAATAATTAATCACTTTATAGACGCTCAATTTAACAAAAATACATGAACATAACAGATTTTTTTTTTTTTTTAATTTTAGTAACAAAATAAATTATAAGAAAAGTAAATGTATGTAGGTAGTTTTGAATCATTCATTTCAAGTAGTGAGACCGATTCGAATGAACCAGAACTTATACACGCCTGGTCGCACCGTAAATTATGCTTGTTGTTACTTGATCAATAGTTATGTTTCAGTTGTTTGTACTTTATGACTTTTTATGTTATGTAATGTTAGTATGGTATCTAAATGTATTTATTTACTTATTTGTAGTTATCGAGTAATAGATAAATTACTTACAATAGTTTAGATAGAGTATTATTATTATATTAGTATTTTATTTTAGTTTCTATTTTTAATAAAAAATATGTGTGTATATTTGTATTATTATTAATAGTTGTATTATAATAGCTAAAATAGTGTTATGAATTAAATTACATTAAATTATATTTGATTAAATAAATTTTAACATATTTTACAACATCATTGAATAAAGTAAAATAAATGCATCTATTTAATTAAAAATAGTTTGCCCAATCTATTATTTCATTATTATTATTTATAATTATTATTAAGTGTAATCAGTTTGTTTGTGCCTATCGGGATTGCAAAAATTGGTAATAATCATTACGTGTGCCTATCAGGATTCCAAAAATTGGTAATAATCATTACCAATTTTTACAATCCCGATAGGTACAAAGGAACAATATGTTATACATATTTCCACTTTTAATGTAATTACTTAAAATCCTAGTCCTAGTAATATTATAAATTATGCGAAAGTTTGTAAGGATGTGTGTGTGTAGAGTAACAAAGCACGTTTGTTACTCTTTCACGCAAAAACTAGTACGGATTTTCATGAAACTTTGCAGTAATATTGCTTAGACATCGGAATAACTAATTTAAAATTTATAAAGATTTTTTAAGCTATTGTATAGCTTTTATCGCGGGCCTTGGGCGCGGGGACCGAATGCAGAAATTTCGTAACGAAAATTTATTACACCCTGCACACAGACATAGTTACTATGTCTATGCACCCACACATCGATAAATACCAGAACTTTTAACTGAGTTAACTAACTTTTACTTTATAACGGCTAAACCGATTTGGCTAATTTTAGTCTTGAAATATTCGTGGAAGTTCAGGGAAGGTTGCAGCGATGAGAAAATATGAAAAATTGCGAGGTAAATACTAAAAAAATGAAAATTTTAATTTCCCATACAAATCTTACCTGTCAAACATTTGATTTTCGCCCCGTCGGTTCGGTGTTTTAAGAATAATTACATGTAGATCTGGATTAAATAAGGCGTTGGAATCGACAACATGTATTCATAATAGTCGAATTATCGCGTATTTAGATTTAAAACATACAAAATAATAACATGACATAAAATAATGACACTATATATTAATGACTTGAGGGTGATAGAGACAGTGCCATACAGGCAAGGCAAACTGTAAGGCACTGTCTCTGTCACCCACACGTCATTCACGCGCCAAAAGATCGTTGTAGGACTTAAATGTCAAATGTCAATTTTCTTTTTAAAAAGAATTATTTTGTCAACTGAAATAGTTCTTATGCTTTTGTTCAGAATATTTAAATCTTCTTTGCACAAATTAATGCATTATCCGTTTCTAATAAACTTTGATGTAACTTTTGATAACTAGGCAACTAAATGAAAACTGGTACACCACTTTCTTATCCCACTGTAAAACAGTGAATATCTGTACTCGTATAATTTGTGTACAAAGTGTTTTAAATATGAATAAACAAAGTGCATTTATTAATGAAGAAAGTCACGAAAAAATTGTGAAAGAAAATGAGTTATTACTCTATATACATTCATTTTATTATTATTATCACAAATGCAGTATTATTTTTTGTTTTGTTAATTTATATATAATGCTATGCAATAGCTTTACCGCGGCAGTCTCCGAGTGCCACACGTCTTTTTTTATAATTTGGTCATAATATCGCGATAACTGTTAAGTAAGTCGGGAAAAATCAGCTTTCTGAAAGGTATCTTTTACTAAGGGGCTGGTTCCCCGAAGTTATAAAGATGTAGAGTTTGTTTATTTCAACTGGCTTACTCATGAACTACAGACTCGAATTGAAAAAATCTTTTTGTGACGGCTAGTCCATTTATCTACGACTTTTGGCTATATAACTTCACGCCACGACTAATAGAAGCAAAGCATCAATGAAAAAGCTAAAATGGGATAACATTAAACAATTTATTCCCGAAACGATGCGCATGTCCACTTTCCGCTTTCAGTTTCCTGTATAAAACGTTTCTCACCGCTTAAATATGTTCGACTTATGTAACATATTACATTTACTGAAGCCTCAGTCTAACTCCAACGTCGACGCCGCCGGCACCCGACCGCTCCATATTCATCGTTTGATATCACCCACCGATATTTGACTTCAATTCGAGGTCAACGCGACCGTTTAAATGGGGAACTTTAGCGACTTCAAGATATTTTGGGTTGAATCGAAGTTTGGAATGAAGCGATTCGATTAATTTATTATGATTTATTACGGATAGATCCTATCCTGATTTAGTTAGCAAAGATTTTGAATATTACGTTATGGTTGAATGAAGTTACGTCAGTTGGTGTAATACAGTTTTAAGGAGGAGGCCGCACCACGGTTTTTTCCGCGTAACCGCGCAATTCGCATACATTATCAGAAACCGCAAGTGCGGCCGCTTGTATTGCTTTCCTTGAATTACAAAATTTACGCGGTAAGAAACCGCGGCGGTTTAACCGTTTAGCCTCGGCCTAAATATCGCACCACACAAAACTACATGATTATTGCTCGGTACGAATGAAAACTGAAAAGCCGTAACTCTCTTAGTTATTGTTAGTAATAGTATTTGTTAGTATGAACCTGGTTCTAATTCGGTCACAGATGCGTTGCTACCTTTGAAGACTGCGATGATTGCCTCTAAAAAAGTGTAACCGACTCCACACTTTTCTATCCGGAACACAATTGTTATTAAAGCAATTAATTATTGCGGTAGAAACGGTTTTTCAGTTTTCATTCGTACCGAGCAATATAATCATGTAGTTTTGTGTGGTGCGATATTTAGGCCGAGGCTAAATGGTTAAACCGCCGCGGTTTCTTACCGCGTAAATTTTGTAACTCAAGGAAAGCAATACAAGCGGCCGCACTTGCGGTTTCTGATAATGTATGCGAATCGCGCGGTTACGCGGAAAAAACCGTGGTGCGGCCTCGCCCTTAAAACTGTATTACACCAACTGACGTAACTTCATTCAACCATAACGTAATATTCAAAATCTTTGCTAAATAAATCAGGATAGGATCTATCCGTAATAAATCATAATAAATTAATCGAATCGCTTCATTCCAAACTCCGATTCAACCCAAAATATCTTATTGACTTAGGTACCATCACTAACAGTCAATGTCCATAACTAATGTTCTACACCATCTACCAACTGGTCTAACCATCCCAGTCTCTAAATTGAGTCTTAATCTAGGTCGGTCATAGTAGTCATGGGAGGCAGCGGAAGGGTGGTGCTGCATGCTCGTTTGCTACCTTAACTCCATAAAAAAAGGAAATTAAAAGTGTAAGATTTTTACCCCTGTTAGTTTTACTCTGAGATATTTTTTGCGTGTCCCTAACAATGAAACGATTATGGGTGGCAATAACGATGACATGGACTATTAATTCTTTAGTAGATTTTCATAATATACAAGCAAAAGGAATTTCGTTCCACCAGGAACCCATGACACCTATATTAAATTTTTTCTAAAACATTTCTGCTAAAAACGATCTAGATAATAAATCTTACGCTTATGGAAATAAGCTTGCTTGACGTAAAACAAATTTTACACTAAAATGTATAAAACTGAGCAAGAGATAGCATTTTTATATTGAAATTTCATTAAGTATATACCCGGGCCGGGTCTCATTTATCTCAATTCGCTTGCCACTTGACCCGTCTGCGAGAATCTTAGCACAGAATTTATTTCTATTGCCTTGTAGTGATGTTGCCATCTTGTTGTATTTATGTCCTCCTGGTAGCTTCAGATTGAAAAATTATCATGAGCTTAACTCGGATAGCGACATTACTTGCGTATTGACGACCCGCATGGCGCAATGGTTAACACGCCGGATCTCTGTTCCGAGGGTCCTGGGTTCGATTCCCAGCGAGGCAGAAATTTGATTGATGAGTTTAAATTTCCGTTCTTGGTTTGGGTGTGTGTCCTTGTCTTGTGTGTTGTCCATGGCACCCACGACACAGGGAATCCTAGTGTGGGGCTATGAGTGTGAAGCGTTTATTAGCGTTTATTATTATTATTTTTTTCTGACCCAAAAATTTCTTAGTTTTTAGCTGAGTGATTAGCAAACAAGATACCTGATGGTCACCCTTGGACATAGGCAACAATGTCTTACCACTCAAAAATATACGAAGAAGAAAAAAATTAATCTCTCAAGACACCAGTCGAAGCTGGAGTTATCTAACGACTGACTCAATCAAGTTTAACTTTTAATCTACGCACTAATTAGTAGTTCTATAATTATAATGTTATGCCTTAATAATAAACGCTGTATAAAGTTATTCCATGTTTAACATTATTTGTCCCTGTCATATTATGATTCTCTGAGTCGAAGGTTCGAAAAAGACAAAAGAAATTAAACATTGAATAACTTTATACTGCGTTTATTAGTAAGACATAATATCTATACCTGTAATAAAACTGTTATCAGAACAAATTATTAAGTACCTACAATGGTTCTTTCATAACCCGATGTTGCTAACTATGTTTTTTTTCACAGTTATGAATGTTTCTCTCCAGGTAGCATCGTACTTCTAGAACGTGTAAATAAGCATCTTAAACGTATCGTCTCTCAGTTTGCGTGCCACGCACTTTCGCTACGGAGTTTTTTCGGACTGGACATGTACAAAGACACCACGCGACCAACAGCGCTTCAATTGTTTCAAGTGGGTGGGTTTTGATATTAAATAAATAAATAAATAAATGTTCACACTCATAGCCCCACACTAGGATTCCCTGTGTCATGGGTGCCATGGACAACACACAAGACAAGGACAGACACCCAGACCAAGAAGGGAAATTCAAACTCATCATCCAAATTTCCGCCTCGCTGGGAATCGAACCCAGGGCCCACGGAACAGCGATCCGGCGTGTTAACCATTGCGCCATTCGGGTCGTCATTGTCTGTTGTGTGTCTGTTTTATTCCAATCAGTTCATAAATATGTTATAAACTAGAGAACCGCCCGCGCTTCGCTTCGGGACCCGTAGGTAACAGCCGCGTAGGTCCCGCTCCCGTAGGAATTTAGGCTAAAAAGTAGCCTACTACTCGCTCTCTTCACTCCACCCTGTCTGAGGTGTGTGGAGCCCTCGGGACAGTTAGTTCCCCTTTGGGGGTGTCTCTCGCGGCCCGTTAAAACGGGCCGGTTCTTGGGCTGGGCCCTAAGGCCCTTCGTTGTCCATCTGTGGTTAACCAATAGGTCAAGTCCAGTGAGTGGTGGCCTTTTTACAGGCCACAGGGTCTTAAACGGGATGGGGTTCATCTTCGCGCCGCCCAGGCGATCGAGGCCCTACCGGGTGAATTCCGCTGGTGGGAATCCCTGCAGGAGCCGATCAGCGCCGGGCGACGACTTACGAAGCCCCAGTATCAGTCAGTGCTAGGCCCGTCCCGCGCAGCCAGGTCCTGCAGATGCGGGAACCGCGACGCGTCGACACGCCCGAACATGTTGCGTGCCAATCTCTCGATGAAGTCGTCCAGGCTCTCGACTCGAAGATCCCTCTGGTCCGCTGGCACTATCCTGTTGGCTGAGCAACTTGCGGACATCAGTCAACAGGATAGTGCCAGCGGGCGGGCGGTACACTGAATACAGCCGGAGCGGGGAGTTCTCGAGGCAGAGCTAAAGTAGCCTTACATTTGCCTATGACTTAAGTAAATTACATGTAGTATTTGATAGCGTAATTCAGAACTTGCAAATGAATTTTATTACCGCCATCTATTAACAACTCCAAAAATAAATATCTAGCAACTAACAAAACATCGATCTTCCCATGGGAATGGGATGTTTTTCCGCGGTAAAAAGTAGCCTACGTCACTCTCCACCCTCCTAACTATCCCCACACACATAAACCTTACCATATAATAGCTTTGTTGCGACGTGAAAGCGTCACAAACAAACAAACAAACAAACAAACAAACAAACAAACAAACACACTTTCACATTTATAATATTAGTAAGGATTTCAAGTTTCAAGAATCACGTCTTTTTCTCGTCATCTCGTATTTACGAGGTATGAATAAATATCATAGAGACATTTTTCATTTTAGTAATAGCTACTAGTTATAACATAGTTTCATTAAAATACAATTCTAACAATACATTAATATGTAATTTAAAACAATAAAAGCAAAACAATAATGTTAGCAATTATCACTTAACTAAATAATAATAACTCGATATTAATAACTTGATAATACGAACTGGTAGCTATAAATTAAGATTTGCGCGCGTTAATATCTGAACACGATTACATTTGGCAGGCTTAGCACCTTAAACAACGTAACGTATGCGACACAATTAATTAATTGATATTGTATTTATTGTCAATAATATGTAACTAGTGTAACTAACTAGTAACTAGGTGGTAGGGCCTAGAGCTCACCCGGGGAAGTACCACCGCCCGCCACGGTACTTAGTACCATTCCTATCGTGTAATAATTGTTTTAAGAACAATTGTGTTCCGTGGTGTTCCACCTTCCTATGTGGAGCCGGTTACACTTTTTTAGAGGCGACCATCTCAGTCCTCAGGGGTAGCAACGCATCTGTGACCGAATTAGAACGAGACTCATTGAGTCTAGTTCTGGGTCGGTCACAGTTGTCATGGGCGGCAGCGGAAGGTGGTGCTGCATGCTCGTTTGCTATCTTAACTCCATAAAAAAATATCGAATATTATACATACATATAATACTCATATTAACTAGGCCAGAGCTGCTTATGATGCAAAGACTCCTATAGTTAAGAGGTGACTGAATTATATTGTATACGGTCGAATGGAGAACCTCTTTCTTTTTGGAGTTGGTTAGAATTCTACATCAATACTATCATGAGAATAAAAGGGACCTATCCCAAAATTTGCATTTTGTGAGAAAAACATTTACATGATTTTAGGTACCTACTGCCCGTAATTATTCATCAATTCTCTATTGAGTCACGCAAATGACATTTATATTAGCTTTTATTTAATAAAATACCTATATCAATCACGTACTTGTACAAGGTGAATTTATTAATAAAAAAACTTTAAAAAAGACCTACACCGCAACTACGAATAATGATTCAATTAAACGAAATGAGTGTGTCTTATGGTTGTGATCTTTAAAAACTTAAAATCCTACCAATAAAATACTAAATCGGTCATTATTGTAACGTGTTAAATGATTACGTTCTAATTTTGGCTTCAAACCTACATACAGCGCAGGTTTCTTCATAAGTGAAGCAGACTAAAGTAATCACCACTGGCATTATGCCGCCCGAATATCTCCGAGATGACTACGAATATTTTCGAGGACAATACCGGAAAGTGTACGAGTCCTTCATAGCACAGAAATGCTCAAGAAATTTTGTCACTAACAGTCACCCACTCACCACTACTAAGACCTATAAATTGCTTGAATATAAAAGCATTATTAAGTTAAGAGCTTCTAGGTATAACAAATTATTCCTGATTCACTAAATAATTAGTTCTAATTCAAGTACATTAAGTCTGACTACAACCCATTAATGGCCCACTACTGAGCACGGGTCTCTCCTCATGATTAAGGAGCCTAGAGCATACTCCACCACGCTGCTCCAATGCGGATTGGTTGAGGTATAGTGTTATTGTACATTAAGTAGTCCTAAGTATTTAACTCAAAACGCCAAAATTTTTAGTTACGACCCTTTTTCACTGTACACATAAGAAATCTGTATTAAATAAATACTCGTAATTTGAAGAAGAAGAAGAAAATAGACGTACGTAATTGTAATTAATTTTCAGTTTTTATCTCAAAACACTAAAATTTTCAGATAGGACCCTTTCATTCTCGCTGTACAGATAAGAAACATGAAATAACGAGTGTGTAATCGAGTTTTACACCACTATTAACACACCCCAACACGAATCGTTTACAACGCGGTAAATTAACAGTTGTAGTATTAATTTTTCCTCGCGTTTCGACAATATTATTTATAAACCAATTAGGTGGAAATGGTTTCAATTGTTCGAAACACTAGCGTTGTTCCAAACAATACAATATTATTTAGAGCTAAAATAGTACAAGCACCATTTATTTTCTTTCCGTTCACCTCGAATACCGACGTCACCTGTTAATTCTCACGCGAACGGCACAGCGTTAAAGTTTAACATAGTTTTATATGACGACACTACAATACATGATTATCATTTCTAATGACTTACTCATATCTACATACCAATTACGAGTTAAGTGGATATTTTTGTACAAATTAAACGTATCTACATTCGTGAAAAAAAGATAAGTGATTTTAAAGAAACACGCCTAAAAATGTGGCGACTAAGAAATTGGTTTTCCAAAGCGAAGTGAAAACAGTTTACTAGTAAGTAGGTAGATTTATAAATGAATGTTTTTATTGAGTGAAGCTGAGTCCATATTGCGTTCACGATCGATATGGTATTCGTTTAATTGCATTCCACACGAATGCCAGCTCTCCGCCTCTGTGATTAAGGTACATAGCGTATTGACGGCCAAAATTCAAAATGTTTTTTTTATGGAATTAAGATAGCTAACGAGCATGCAGCACCACCCTTCCGCTGCCGCCCATAACAACTGTGACCGACCTAGAACTAGACTCAAAGGGACTATGATGGTTAGTCCAGTTAGTAGATGGTGTTAGAATATTAGTTGGTTAGTTTGTTAATGAGTGTGAGGACAGGGACTGTTAGTGATAATTAGTCCTGTTAGTTAATGTTACAAGCTAAATTGTACTGTCATTACACAATACATTTTTAGCGGGGACTAGAAATTCTTTTCTCGGCGACTTAAGTCTTGTTGCAATTGATGTAAAACGCAGCCTCACAAAGACCGTTGGCCTGTTGTTGCTCCCTTTTGTATTGAAGCCGATATAAAAGGACATAATACTAAACTCACGATCGAATTTAATTCCCATTAGACCAGTCGGTCTAATCACCCGCTCGCTCGTTCGTGTAAGTCCAATTCAAAAGTAATAATTGGAATAAGTTTATCGAATTCGATTCAAAACCCGATCGCTAAATGACCGTGTAAACTGAAATTGGTTTTCATTATTTTTGCGTATGTAGCTCAAAATCGAGCATACTGAAAGTATAAGTAATCATTGAGCATCAAGGGCTACGTCATTGCCGATGCGTGGAAGCCCAGAAGAAAGAAAGTATTGGCCTAAAGCTTTCAGTCCTCATGTCGTTTAGAGACTAATTCAGGCAAGAGGATAGTAATAACCAGGCTTTATTTAGCTCTACCTTTAAACAACGAACGGCTTCCATCTCCTCAAACCCTGGTCACTCATCATAAATTATTATTAGTATCCTAACCTGCCCCAATTCGACCATATTATTTTCTAAGAGTTTAAATGTCACTTGCTACAAACGCTGAAGGAAAACATCGTGAGGAAACCTGCATACCGGAGAGTTCGCAAAAATCAAAGGTGTGTGAATTCTGCCAATCCGCACTTGGCCAGCGTGGTGGACTATGGCCTTAACCTTCTCATCCTGAGAGGAGAACAGTGCTCAATAGTGGGCCATGATGGGTTGAGATGATGATGATGATTTTCTAGCTAAGATAGTTAAAGATTTATTAGCCCTAATAAAGATAGGCGGCGAGTTATTAAAGGTTTCGACACTCGCCAATGTAGGTTTCGAAGCCGAATTAGCCCATCAAAGCCTCGAAATTGTTTCGTACTAATCATTCTAAGCATTCTAAATACAATTGATTGGTTTTTTATGGTTCGAGCTATCAACTTGTGCTTAAAATGTAAGTGTTGAACACCTGTTAGTAATATTTATGAGTATTTGAAGCTTTTATTAATTTGGCATACCTAACTAGATATAAATAAAAAATAAATAAATTCAACTAAGGAATCCTCTCATGAGCTGATGATGATCAAACGCCCGAAAAGATCTTCATCATAATATATCTATAGCTAAAAATTGAATTTTATGTCAAAAATGGCTAACATGATTTTGAAAAAGAGACTCTTTACACAGCTAGACCGATTTCTACCAACTCGCTAAAATCATCACAAGTAAACTGACTTACGATAACAAAACCGCACTCAAATCGGTCCGTTCTTACTGGAGCTAAGCTATGGTACCACAGAACCTGTAACACCGTCTGTTTGGATCGGGTTACAAAAAGGACCTGGGTTCAATTCCCCGGCAGAGCATATAAAATTTGTTATCTTATCATCACACATTGTGTGTAAATTGATTTATAAATTACACAAGAAGTTCATGGTGCGGGGCATGTACCTACTTAAGTATAAAAAAGCTGATTGTCATGTCAGCATATTTATGTTATCCATCAATTTCAAACCTATAAAATACCTGTATAGCTATATAGCATTCCTGATTGAGTTTTGCAAAACCTTGTGTTGCTGCACTATACAAGAATATAAATTTTAAAATAATTAATGTAATTAAATAAAAAAAAATTTAATTAATTGGCTTAGAAAACTGATTTGGTTCCTAACCAATAAAAAATTTGGCTCATATTGTACTTTAAAAAGACGGTAGGTAAGTAGGTACGTTTTCTAATATTCTGCATTTTCTACGATAAAATTGTACAAGTGAAGAAATTTAATTGCCGATTTGTATTTTATAGTGTTTTTAAAGTTATAGATCTATACAATACCTTATAGGACTATTTAAGATTTTTTTTAAATATTTCATTCAGTACTATTAAATCATTTCCACATATTTTTATTTATTTATAACGCTTTGCCTAAAAAATTTAATAACCCTTAATTATTAACATTATTACGGAAGAAAAATGGGTTAATACAGCGCAGAAAAAGTAAAAGCAAATCTGGAAAATCATAAGGTTACACAAACAACTACATTAATATAGAATTAATAAAAAAAAGTACATGTACACTAATGTTTTGTTTATTGTTTTATGTTTCTATCGCATGTTGCAAGTTAAATAGTTTTTAACAAACAATAATATTAAACGATGTTGCATTGAATTTCAAATACACACTAATTTTTTCATTGTCGTCACCATCAAAAATTATCTTTACGGTTAAACTTGATGATAATTTATAGTGTACGCATGGGTTAGAATGTTTCACCTGAATATTTTTAATTATAAATTGGAGAACATTTTAATTTAATAATTTTAAATAAATATTCTCTCATTATATATATTTCTACTATTGATTAAAAGTAATAATTAATTTCTAAAATAACGCACATTTCAAATCAGAAGCGCTTAATTAAAACCCATCTTAAATGACATTAAAATTTTCACTCAACACAAAAATCGTCACTGAAAAATAAATGATTAATCCTTAATTATAAACACAAGAAAAATCCGACAAGAATAATTAGAATTTGCAAAATTTTCAAACACTTTCAATTTCACCACGTGCGTTTCATAACGCCCGGAAAAATTGTATACAAATAAAAAAAGAAATACAAAAAAAAAATACTCACGTCACAAACAATGTAAATCCCAATACACAGACACAAGCACACACACAAGTCACCCACGGCACAGTTCGTAACTCGCGGTCACCGAGACACCATACGCGCCGGCCTCCGCTCCGCGACTGAGGGCGGGCGGGCGTCGGGACGAATCGCCGCCCGGGACCACCGATAATAATATTTGGCGCTACAAAATCACTTTTTGCCCAGTTTAAACGTCTCCCTAAGTGATTTTTATTGAACTATCTCACGGTAATTACGTTGATTGATAGATTCTTTATTGTTGGCACACAAAATAACATAAATAGAAGAAATAAAATATTCTTACAAGAAGCACGAAACAACAGGCGGCCTTATCGCTACCATTAACCCATTTGAGGATGGAATACAAATATACGACTTAAAGGGTAGCAGCAGCAGCATACATTATCAATACAGAAAAAAGATAGGAAGCTGAATAAAAACTGTATAAGCCTCTCCAAATATCCTTTATTATTTGGTAGCTTAGTTTGTGCGCGTCGGTGCTTCCGCCTGTGTATTAAAGTAGCTTTCGTCGAAGAGAGAATAATTACCTTTTATAAGTTAGAGTGTTTAACATCTGGACCTCATCACCACTTACCATCAGGTGGGATTTTTGTCAAGAATTAACATATTTTATGTAAAAAAGATGACAGCTGTTTCCCGCGGTTTGGGCACGAAAGTACATTTACTGGATTTTCAAACAAACTTTTATCCCTTGTCTACGGTTCCTTGGTTTATTCTCTTAGGCGCGGAATATGATAAAATCCGTTCTTAGCAAACATCTCCTATTCATAAACTACATCTCTGCGTAATTTCATATTCATGGGTCAAGTAGTTTTCAAGATTTTGTGTATAATCAGTGAGTATCGCTCGTTTTATAGTTGGTGGGCTTATGTTCGCGCTCACAGCTTGCCAGCTTGCTTCGATACTAAACTAAATTAGTTACGTATAATTGCATGGCACAGAAATGCCAGCTTTCCGCCTATGCGATTAAGGTAGGTTTAAGATTGAAAGCAGTATCAAGAAATGTCTTTACCTTTGATGTTTTAAATGTCTAGATGGAACATCGAATCAGTGCAAATGTGTCAAAAAATTGTGGCTAACTTTTAGCCACAATTTGATATCATAACGCACACATAGACAATAGACGAACGTGTAAAACATCGGCTGCATGCACACTTGCTTGATAATGTTGCCTTGTTTTTTTTGTTTTCATTGTAGGGCGACGCTCAATCTAGGCATTTAAAACATCAAAGGTCTTTACAAAATTTTGCGTAAAAGCGAAATGGGACTCTGAGCACAGGTAATAAGCTTGGTTTTGGCGGAGAGTGGCAATTACATATTCTCGGCGACTCAAATATAAGTGCTCGACTGAGTTAAGCAACAGCAGCTGCGGTCAGTAGTTGGATGGATGACCGCTATTGACAAAATTCCTTCAGTAATTCTGTGATTTACACGTACGCGCGTAAAGCCGACGCGGTCCTTGTTATTATCATCTTGGCGATACTGGTAGGTATGTATGTCGGTGTATATTTTTAACTGTAAGTATATTTTTTCATCGTGGGCGATATTATGAGCACTTGTATTGTAAATTACAGATTTGATTTAGAAATCGCATTTATAATGCCTTCATTTATTAGAAAACATTAGAGTACTTAAACGAACTGAAATATTGGCTTTCAAATATGACTCATTTTGTAGATACATCAAATTGATTTTCGTTGAAAATTTGACCTAACTGGATAATATTTTTTATGGAGTTTTAAAGTTGCTTATTTACATTTTTGCTTGTTTTAACACATTCACTGCTTAAACAATGGGTACAAAGTAATAGCCGTATGCCATAACTTTTTATGGTGAATTTTGATTAAGTAAATATGAATGTTTGAAAATAATATGTATGAATGTATATTATTATTATTAGTATTTTTATTAAAAAATACATTTTTCGGATCCGAGTGGTCGGCATGCAGCACGTCGGGTGCCGAACACTCGGATCCGAGTGCTAGGGATGGCAATTGTTTATTAACTAAAATGTCATCATGTGGTGACTTAAAAAAACAGTAAGTACTTAAATAAAACAATTATGCATCTGGAGAATTATTTATTTAGAAATATATATAAATCAATCTATGCAAAGAAGCATTAAAATCTACAATTATAAAAATCAAACAAAAAAAAACATAATACTTAATTAAAATCTACAATTATAAAAATCAAACAAAAAAACATAATACTTAATTAAAATCTACAATTATAAAAATCAAACAAAAAAACATAATACTTAATTAAAATCTACAATTATAAAAATCAAACAAAAAAACATAATACTTAATTAAGTAAGTGGCCAGAAGTCGTATATTGCCAGAGTGGCCGCGCAAAACAACGTGAGCTCCCTCGAATGCCGGTGCGTTACTAGCCAAAACAAAATGAATGGGACGCTTGCACGGATCCGAGTGGGCGGCACCGTTACTTATGGCCCCGCCCCACTCCGCCCCACTCGGATCCGAGTGAGGAGCACAGAGTGGTGTGCGTCCTGTCTATCGTCTATACAAATCACCACAACACTATTAGAATGAAACCAATTATCTTTTTCGTAAGTTGATTATATTGCCAGAGTTGCCGCGCAAAACAACGTGAGCTCACTTCGAATGCCGGTTCGTTACTAGCCAAAACAAAATGAATGGGACGCTTGCACGGATCCGAGTGGGCGGCACAGTTACTATGGCCCCGCCACACTCGGATCCGAGTGAGGAGCACTGAATGTGTTAACCCACCGAGTTCTGCATAATGTTTTAAACGGTAAGTTCAGAGAAAAAGTGGTTAGCCGTCTGATAAATTATAAAGGGCTTGTGGAGCTAAGAGTTAGGGCAAGTCTGGTGTAGATAACATCGACGTTAGCTTTGATGTTAAGATTGTCCGCCTCAGATCCGTATACTTTAGTATAAAGCTACTTTGGTGTCGTGATAACTTTATAATAAACACAGGGAGATCCGTATACTAAGATACTTTGGTGTTGTGATAAGTCTGTTTATAAGTAATAAACACAGCGCTATTATCCTAAGTAATTAATATTATTATGTAGCGGTGATAGCCTTGTGATTAAGAATTCGGCCTCTGATTCGGAGGGCCCGGGTTCGAATTCCAAGGCCTCTGACTTTTCAAAGTTATGTCCATTTTAAGTATGTCACTTGCTACAAACGGTGAAGCAAAATATCGTGAAGAAACCTGCATGCCGGAGAGTTCGCAAAATTCAAAGGTGTGTGAAGTCCGCCAATCAGCCAGTAGTGGACAGCCAGTAGCCTTAACTTTCTCATTCTGAGAAGAGACCCGTGCTCAGTAGTTGGCCATGATGGGTTGAGATGATGATATTATACCTATGCACGTCATCTTTTTTTTTCTTTCAACTCAATGTTTCGCAAAAGTGTTTTATAATGCTTTGTAATGGAGGAAAAAAACGGACAAAATATAAAGAAAAAAACGGAGAAATTCGCGAAACGTTTAACGTGGAAGGGGAGGTGAGCGGAATGGGTGAGAGTGGAAGTGACGTGCAAATGGAAAGAAAGGGTAGATTCAATAGAAATAACATTAAGTATTGTATTATATTTGTACGTACTACTATCTATATTGTAGCTGTTATACCTACGTAAATTGTTTTTATAATAGTATTTATAATTATTCGGGTGGCCTGAAATGGTGGTCAAAGATTGTAATAATTTAGCTTGTACCTTTCTTTGCAATATAGGTACAACAATGGGCGAATTCACCAACCGATACGGCGATACAGCCGATACGACGGCGAAATATTTCGCTTCAGTATTCTACGCGTACACCAATTGCCTTAAACTACACTGTAGTCACACGTTTCACACGACGAAATAGTTTTGTGTCTGCAAGGCTATTCTGTAAGAAACAAATTCGATATCGAAGCTCACTTAGGTGAGTTCTGTCACTCCGATTGCGGGCTTGATTGGCGCTGCCGTCAGTTTTAATTTTAACAGAACGCAATGTACGTCAAACGTCAAAATCTCACCGCGGATTCAGCTATCGAGATGTCAAAGATATCCTTACAGAATAGCCTAGCTGGTCTGGCGTATGGGCGCATTCATGTAGAACGCTGGTTACCGGCGCTGATCTGCCAGCGCTTATCGGTATAGTCTAAGATCCGAATCTAAATCGACATTCATCGGGTTTAAGAGAATCAAACACACTAATAGAAACTTTTTTTGATAGTTAAAAATATTTGTTAATATTTAACAAATAATTTATTAGAGACCACTTTTTAGTGCTTAATAAATATTTCTTAGTATTTAAAAAGGTTTATTAATATGTAATAAATGAATATCAGATTTATTAAACACAAAAAATCATTTTAAATACTAAGAAATATTTGTTTAATACTAAAGAGTGGTATAAACTAATACTTAATATTCTGTCCAGGATTTTTGTTGTCTACCCATTTTTAATATATTTTCTAATATATACGAAATTTATTATTTTATAATTTTGATTCTCTTTTCAACCCGATGAATGTCGATTTAGATTCGGATCTTAGACTATACCGATACGTGCTGACAGATAGGGACAGGGATGGGCAAATGGGAAAAACATATCGACATTTATCGTATCCATATTTTCCAAATGTATCGATATATACTACCCAAGAAATTTAATATTGATATTTCGATATATCGGTATGTTTTGCCCAATGTGCAATTATTTATAAAAATTGCCAAAATATTCGAAATTTTAAAGTACCTAAATACACATCTGGCTGTTATGACATCAGTTTTATTATTAAAAAACATGTTTATGTACCTGTAGCCAAGAAAAAATCAACATACAGTGCCACAAACTTATCTGGTCCGGTTGCCAAAATTGCAACTAATGCAAATGTTATACTGTTGTCAGACAAAGACCAAGACAGTAACGCCCCTCTTACCGGGTCAGATTAGTTTATTTTTATTTTATATATATTTTTATTTTATAGATATTTTTCTGAAAAAATATCGATATTATGATATACTTATCGATATTTTTTACCCAAACCTACTGGCAGATCGGCGCCGGTAACCAGCGTTCTTTTCGAATGCGCCCTATTGCTCGAATTAAGGAACCGAAAAGATCGAATAGCCACGCCGAAACGCTCGCGTTTGGTCCATTTTGGTCCCGTTTGAAGAGCGAATCTGACAGGTCATTTTTGAGTTACCCTTGATTGTGTATTTAACTTATGATCTTGACCTCATAACTTTTGACTTTATATTCCGATTTTTATAATTCTTTTTTTATTCAAATTTGAGTAACATCTGAAAGGTAATTTTTGAGTAATCTCTACTTATTTCAAATTAGCTGTTTCTTGTAAAAAATAAGCAGTTAATTATTATTTTTGTAAAATGTTAGTTTTTTTTGTGTAATAAAAAGCTAAAGTTGATTATTATATCCGCCACAAATGTAAGCAATTAGAGCCCGAATCAAAATAATGTAAATATATAATTATAATATTATAATAACGAACAATGTATCAGGCACAATATAATAATTATATTATCTGTAAAAGGCAAAACATGTTGCATTCAATTAGTTTGATGGTAGGTATGATGTTTATTATAATACCTAATGTACCTATTTTTGTTGATGACTCCAAATATTTAAATAAGTAATTAATTGTTAAAATTATAATATGTTGTATAAAACAGTAGGTTACAACTGTAAATAAATAATTAAAATCAACTGTTTTGAATTAATTGCTGTGAAGTTTCACTTCATCTGTGCGTAGGGATTTCACGTAGTAGTTTTTGTTGTCTTTTGTATTGTGTTTTACGGTTTGAAAATTTTAATTTACCAAGCATCTTTTTAAAATAATCTGCACCATTTTTCACCATATATTTTTTCCACTAGTCACAGTCAAAGTTGAATAGAAAAAAATTAAAAAAACATAAAAAGTCCAAAATAAACCTGAATTTTTGGGATTTACGTATAATGTTTAGACTCAATTATATTTTGTTATTGTAGATTAACTATCTTTGAAAAAAATTTAAGATATCTGCTCATTTTTGTATTCAGCAAATAAAAATAGGGTAAGAGAATCCAACACTTCTACGCAAACGAATTTTTACATCTGGTAAGTCCCTCTTCAAGCTATCTTCCATTACAGTTTCTCGTACAACTTATATGACACAGTGGCTATAAAAGCTTATGGTCATTCACTCATCACCCAGAACCATCAGAACCCTATTAATATCGTCCATTGTCTGTCAGTCTGTCTGTCCGTCTGATTGTCACAAAATTCTATCTCTTGAAATGAGTAGGTACGCACCTAAAATTTTCACAGATTTGTTACTGTAGCCGCTATAACAACAAATAATAAAAAATTAAAAGTTACATTCTAAAGGGGATCCCTTATACATTTGAATCCCTTATCTATTATATATTTACATCTCTTTTCGTTGGTCGGCCTCATCCTCTTCGTCCATCCACATTATCAATCACTCGTATCGTCACATGCGTTTCCTCTCGCCTTATCACCTGCTCATACCACGACATTCAGCTTCCTTTCCAGTTATCTGTTATTTGAGCTATTTTAGACAACAATATAGACAGAAAATAAAAATATAATAACTTAAAACTATACCAACGGCACACAACACT
This sequence comes from Hesperia comma, assembly GCA_905404135.1. Classification (NCBI taxonomy): domain Eukaryota; kingdom Metazoa; phylum Arthropoda; class Insecta; order Lepidoptera; family Hesperiidae; genus Hesperia; species Hesperia comma. The sequence goes on from FR990031.1 coordinate 1,760,889, forward strand.
GCATCCAGAACAATAAGTTGTACTAAGTCCTACGCCAGTATACACGGGAACACCCCGGATCATAATTCAATGTCAACAGGACACATTCATGCGGGCGGAGGGAGTTTGCAGGTTTCTTGCTCCATTTTCAGAACACAAATATTGTTCCACACACAATGCAAACACTGTACATCTATTATGTAGATTGAGAAATAGGCAACTTACCGCTGCCTCTGTTTAACCCACTGAATAACTGCGGCGACAAACGTTTATTTTTAAACTCTAAGTGCCTTTTCACATGCTGACAGTCACGGCACGATTGCCGTGTCGCGGCGGGGAAATAGCGGGATCGGGGTTCACGCGGGAAAAGCTCCTATGTACGAACGAATTCGCGGGCAACAGCTCGTCGTTAAAAAATACAATAAGCGGTCGAATGGATATTCACTGTGTACCGTGTCGTGCTTTTATTTATGCTTGACTAACAAGACGGTTGCCGCGTCGAAACCGCGTTTATAGTGGTGTAGGACGGCAGACACGCTGTTCCGACACGTTCGCCGTACTTTGTGACAGGGTTCTCAATATAGCTCATACTTTTTTACCTTACACGGCACGGCGAACAAATCGTGGCCGCATGAATGTGAAAAGGCACTAAGACACTAAAATTCCACGTTATAATTATTTAAGTCGGGTGGAATGGTCAAGTAAATCCCAAATACCTATAGTAAATCCGGGACAAATATAGTAAATAACACTTATAATATCTGTCATATAAATATCTGCCCCAACGGGGAATCGAAGCAAGAATCTATGGAACGCAGGCACGGCCTCTATCAACTTGGTTACGAGGTCGTCACTGTTTATTTGGCAACTAATTCAGTCAACCGCAAACTCCTCCTTTATTTATCAATACATATGATCGTCAAATATTTTTCCTACCGTCGTTTCGCTAAGGTGCTCTCTAATATTAAGAGCCTTTGAGCCGCGCCCGGAAGGACCACAGGTAATATAGCGACGCTAAAGTTTCCTGGAAGACTATTTCTACAGTTTATTTATTTTCATACATAACAACTTAAGATACAACAACAACAGCACTTACATTCTAAACTAGGTAGGTACCTACTTTCATTGTGGATATATCAAAGTTATTTTATAACAACAGATAAACACAACAACCCCATTTATGATAAGAATATTTTTTCAATAATTAGGTAAGAAATAAAATCTAATAAGTAATTGCATTTCAATAATGAATTATAAATCGAAACAAAATATAATTAATGCTCGTAGAAAAGAAAAAATCAAAATCTTTCAATATTAAGAAACCTAACTGAATAATTTCGCTTAACTATTTACTTGACTATAGCTTTAACAAATTAATGTGATTCAACAAACTAAAATTATTTCTATTTTTCAGGGTTTTTTAGCTTAAAAAACTGTGGTCACTATCAAAACAAATGTCAACACTAGGTTTGTTATTTACGATTTAGGTATACATTCGAGGTTCCAAGAAATCGACACAGTATCAAAATTAAAAAATCTGGGATCACTATCAATACAGAATATGTCAACACTAGATTTATTATTTACCTAAATTTTTAATTTAGACACGCATACGAAGTTCCGCGAAATCACAGCATGGCAAATAGTACAATTTTCGAAACTACCAATTTTCTAGGAAGTTCCTGTGAATTTTAGAATTGGTATTAATTTCAATGGCGCAGGGAATTCCGTTCGCTTTTTGAGCAATTCAATTTCATCGTCGCTCGTACGCCCCGTATTTCACTGGAATTGCAATCTTAGAAGTGTTTCTTAATAGTTTCAGGTATTGAAGTATTACTATGTATTAAGCTTAACGGACTGTGTCGTCATGTCTATTAAATTACTCAAGGCCGAACGTTTAACGCGAGTGCAGGTGCATAATACTCGTATAATAAGAGCCGCATTGCTTTATTAAACACCATTATGTAATGGCTGTCTGTCACGGTGTCCCGAAAGATAGCCTCCCTCGGGATGTATTTATCCCGGTTTTTCGAAATGGCGTGAACTTTTGGTGGGATGGGCCATGTTTTGTCTCTGGACATGATTACCTTGCTTGGGGTGTTCACAATTTATATACGACTATGTTCCGCTCGCATGCTTCTCTCGCGTCGAATTCGTTTAAACTTTACCCCCCTACTTCGCCCCTTTAGGGGTGGAATTTCCAAAAATCTTCTCTTAGTGCTCCCCTACACTCCTCCTGGAACATACATGCCAAATTTCAGCTTCTTCCGTTCAGTAGCTTCGGCTATGCGTTTTCTGTCAGTCAATAACTCATATAGATCTATAACTGAATCCTTTCAATCGCAGTTTTCGTTCGACGGGGGGGGGGGGGGGGGTGCCAAAAACGGTTTTGCACGCGGGCGGTCATACAGTGTTCACGATGAAAATTTCCTGTTTTGAGCCGAAAATAAAATGTTCACGTCGTTATCTTCTGTAACTGCATGGGTTTGACCCACTGCAAAAGGTTTCATAATTAGACCTGACCTGGAACTCAATGTCATCCTACGGTTCGTCCTGACCTGGTGTTGGAGACCAGAACTAACGTTAATGGATTTGGCTGCAATAGACCAGCTTGCAATAGACCTTTTGGAGTACCACCTAAGATCAGTTCTAAAACATAATTTGAATTGAAAAAGACAATCGCAACAAAAATTTTGCCAAAACATCAAATAGATATTCATACGCAATCTATGCTACATCCATGGGATATCCGAAGTATGACATTCAGTTTTTATCTTCCAGAGCTACTCCGACACATAATAAACCGGCTCCCAGCTGTTACGATCGTAAACTTTTTATAGCACGCTGTATATTCAGAGGAAACAATAGGTACGTGTTATTGGAACATTCGTGTTACCTTCACTCTTATACCAAAAATAATTGTCTCACGCGTTCTGTAATTTTTTATGGTATTTAAGTAGCAACCAAGCATGCAACCGCTCTTCCGCTGTGGCCCATAACAAAATGCCCTAGAACATGATGAAATAAGGGGCTAAAATGCTAGTCACTGATGAGGTGTAAAAGTTCCATCCACCCTTGACTTCAAGTCAACATCAACCAAGAGGTTTAGTACGTGGTGTGACGTAACAGTTCAGATTCGAGTGGATACTTATTTGTTAAATCAAATTACTAGGTAAGTATCTCTTCAATGATTAATGAACATTTCAAGCAAATCCTTATCAGTCAAAGTTACGTAGTAGGTGCTCAAACTCGAATCTTATATTGTTATATTACACGGAATACTCGTCGAGGGCTCGGCTTTATGAGAAACGAATGCCTCTCCAGCCTTGTTATGGGATAATTTCAACATACGAGAGACAGATGTGATGTAACGAATGTAACCCTTTCTGCTGATCATCAGGCCGACCCTCGCTGGGTCAGCGTTTCAGTGATAGATTAATGTTTTCTTTCAGGGATCTTTATCACTTGCTTATTACATAATTATTAGTTAAGATAGTTTTATTGATATTTGTATATAATAATATTTTTTTTAATAATTTCCGAAACTATGACTCGTTGTCGAGACGGATGAACTTTAACTTATCCAGCTACAGGTTTGTACGGAACCCTCGGTATGCGTTCCGACTCGCACTTGGCCAGTTATTTTAAATTGACGGGGATAAAAAACATAAAAACCAGAACTCAAAAAATGCTAAAAATATAGTCATAGATTTATTAAAATCTAGCTGTGCCTGCGACTAAGTTGTTTAAGTTGTAGTAATAGTAATAGTCGAACATCGTACGAGTGTCATAGTCCATACATAAACTCGTACACCCGAAATTATTAAAAGTCTTATATTAAATCTAGATGGTGCTAACATGGAAGTGCCTAAACATGACAGATTAGGATTGCAATCTATTGATAAAATCGGAAAAAAATATGTCCTTACAGTGTTAAATAGTTAGTTCCATCTAAAAAAAGTATGTAAAGAAAGTTTAAAAGCGACAAGCTTACTAAAAACGTGTCAAAAATAAAAGTCATTACGTGCAAAAATATTAAAAGTTTTAGAATTCAAAAGCATCAGAGTATACGAGTAGAAATTTGAACATGAAGCATTTCAAGTTCAGCGTGTAATGACTGTACTTAGCTCCATTTTACTGGCGATACGAATATATTACAACGTGTTCAAACGAACCGGCTACTATCTACTGTTTCACCAGCTATGAACCGTGGAATAATAGGGATAGGGATAGGGAATAATAGGATAACTATGTAATTTATTATATATATAAGCAAAACCGACAGCTAACTTTTTGCAAAAAAATAAGCGACTTTCAAATCGATAAGTAGATGCAACTCAAAATATTATCCCATCAGTTAACGCTTAGATTTATACAAAATAGCAAAACTCACATAGTACAATGTATGAAGTCACACACATAAATTATTATCGAATTGAGAACCTTCTAGGTAAATAGACGGTAAGTAAATCAATTTATTGTAAAAATGTCTTACTACTCTGTCAAGAAAGTACCGGGAAAAGATCAATAACATACAAAACGTTTATTATTCATCCAAATTTATTTTATCACCTTCAAAGTATGCTCCTTCAGAAACGATACACTTACGCCAACGAATAATCCACTCATCAAAACATTTTTTAAACATTGTTTCCGGAATTGAGTTTAGTTCTCGCCGCGAATTCTCCTTTATGTCTTCTACCAATTGAAAACGGGTGCCACGAAGTGGTAATTTGAGTTTAGGAAATAGAAAGAAGTCGGCTGGAGCCATATCTGGTGAATATGGTGGTTGCTCGATAGTATTTGTTGAGTGTTTGTACAAAAATTCGTTCACAATGATGGCCTTGTGACTCTCATGCGATTGAGTTTTGAAACATGTTTCGATTGAAACATGTTTCATACCCAAGTGATTACCTATTTAAAATGGTACGGATCGACTCGTTTGGCGACAGAAAGTTTGGCGGCTATCTCTCTCAAAGTTGAATGAGGATTTTCAGTCATTATTTCCTTCAGTTTTGCAATGTTACCTTCAGTTGCAGACGTTGATGGCCTACCAGAGCGAGGCAAATCTTCCATCACATCTCGACCGCTTTAGAACGCTTTGTACCACTCTTAGGCACGTGTTTTTGATAAAGTCGATTCACCGTAAGCCTTCTGTAAGATTTTCAGTGACTCCAAACACGAAATTACATTGGCAATGCAAAATTTAAGACAAACTCTTTGTTCGATGTTTTTGTCCATTATGAAATTCGCAATACACATTAGATATGATATAACTAAAATCAACACTGTAATTAATATAAATAACAGATGCAACTCAAACTGCGTGCCAAAATGAAAAACAGTTGTGCCAAAATAACAACAACAAAAAAAACGAAAATTTGAATTTGGATCCATAAAAAAATCATCCATTCCCGATACTTTCTTGACTGAATGTATATCTATAAAAGGGCAAAATATTACGACTCGTGTTACAACTTCAGTTTATAATTTATTGAACGATGAAAGTATTGACAACAACAAATCTTCCTTTGCTGTCGTCGTTCCATTTTTAAATAGGTACCGGCCAGGTCGCTGGCCAGTAACATTTTAATAGAAAACCTGAAAAAGAAATCTGACTCCTCTCCTCTCCTCACTCCTCTCCACTCCACTAAAACACTACTCTGATCAAAAGCACCGCTCCCCTCAATAGCACCTCTCCACTCCACATCTGGCAACACCAGTATGCCAAAACTGCCCTCGCTTCAGCACATCTCATATCACCACCTGCTGCAGTCATTGCCCGTCACAACTGTTATAGCACAGGCATAAAAATCCTCCGTTACATATCATTTTGGAAAAGGGCTGAACTGCCCTGCAAACTGTTGGACCCATTTCTACCAAACATAGCTAAAAACTGCCGCAACTCAACTAGCTTTCCATTAAAAAAACCGGCCAAGTGCGAGTTGGACTCGCGCACGAAGGGTTCCGTACCATTATGTATAAAACGCCAAAAAAATCTGGCCTTTTGTATAAGAACCTCACTTAAATATTTACTGAGTTTTTGTAACCACATATTATCCACAAGCTACGCCATCTCTTGGCGGTAACTAAAAGCATGGACTACATATTAGCCACAAGCAACGCCATCTCGTGGACCGACTGGTAACTAAAAGCATGGACTACGTATTAGCCACAAGTAACGCCATCTCTTCGACCGTAAGGTAACTAATATCGCTGAGGCGTCGAAAATATTATTTATTAACTTAAATATTTATTTTATTCTGTTTTTTAGTATTTGTTGTTGTAGCGGCAACAGAAATACATCATCTGTGAAAATTTCAACTGTGTAACTATTACGGTTCATGAGATACAGCCTGGTGACAGACGGACGGACGGACGGACGGAAGGACGGACGGACGGACGGACGGACGGACAGCGAAGTCTCAGTAATAGGGTCCCGTTTTACCCTTTGGGTACGGAACCCTAAAAAACGCTCTCAAAACGGTTATTTTATTCAGGAGCTATAGAACAACAGAAATACACACAGACAGGTCAACTTATAACATCTCCTTTTGAATTCGAAGATTAAAAAAATGTCTTTTATAGTCGATTCTCATAATGCTAGTAATACAATATTTGAGCTATTTATTATCTAAGTAATCTGTTTGTCTACACAAACTACGTTGTAAATGCGAGGGTATGTTGTACTTGATAATAAATCAAATAAGCCGTAGTTGTTCACCCTTTTTGCTTCAACAATGAATTGAATTGGCTTCCATTTATTCTTTTCGTTTCAAATACCTGACAACTTTTGTATTGTCTGCCTGGCCAATATCATTTTCATGTAAATATAGCCTACAACCGATTAAACTGGCTGCGTATTTCATTATTAAAACATAACTAACTTTTTACAAAAAAATAACTGACTTCAAAGTCGAAATAACTCAAAAACTATCGCCAGATGTCGCTCCAATTTATACAGGACTACATGACAAGCACTACACTACCTTTTGAACTAAATCGAAATCGGTTCACCCAGTACGGAGTTATGAGGTAACAAAATACATTCAGATAAATTGGGAACCTCCTCTTTGTTTTGAAGTCGGTTAAAAACTATTGCATAAGATTTTATAAATTAAAATGAAAAGTTTCAAATTCAAATGAAACTTTGACGTCATAAGTCATTATTATCTCCCCAATAAGCTTGAAAAATGATTGGATTAAGTTATTCACTTAAAAATCGGTCAATGGTGAATTGCTCTCGCGTACGAGGGTTCCATCCCAACTTGTAGATAAATATTAGATAATGCCTTACACATTTGATTATATTACCAATTTTTTGTACTAGTCTCGCTTCTTGCCAGATTTCATGATTCTGGGTCAACGGAAAGTGCCTATAGGTCGATTACCTTGCGTGCGTCAATAATGCGGCATAAACGAAGCATAAACGACATCTTTTGGTCGCTTTGAGTTAGACGCTTAATTCGTTTCTGCTCTAAAGGATCGGAGGTCTGAATATTTGTTATTAATTTCAGGTTGATAGCGCCAACTGAGAAAAAGGATCTTGACAGACAGATAGACGACAAAGTGATTATTTAAGGGTTACTCTTTTCATTTGAGGTACAGAAGCTTAAAATCAGCAATTGTGATGGTGTTCATTACTTTCACAGAATGCAAGTTTACGATCTATAAAACTGGTGGCTTCAATCAGTTAATGAAACACTGCAGGTTCCAGGTCCTCTTAATTGAGGAGGCTTGGTTCACACTACAATACATAAATGTACTAGAAGCCACGTGTAAGAAAATTTTAAAGTCAATCTACAATGAACCTTTAGCATAGGGGCTGAAAGTTGGCATTTGTATGGGTTGCCATAAAAACGGATTCCACATCGAACATGAACGGAGTTATACTTACATATTATGGTATCAAAACTTAGTTTTGTTTAATTGTATGTATTGGTTGTCTGTAAAGTCGGTTTACTGACGATAGTTGAACGTGACAACGTCTTAAGAAAATACTGATGGAATGGTAGCATAATCACTTATAGTCATCCTAAACTATCTTTGAATACTTAGTTATAATTTATTTACTGTTATATTGCAGTTAAAAACCTTTATTAAATATTTTACCAAAAAGACTAGTCGTTGCATACCGTATAACGAAACATTAATCTTTAGCTAGTCTGTGCATATTATGTCATGTCAATGTGCCACAAACAAGTCAAAACAAACCTGGCTGGTTATAAATAATTTCGATAAAAAGCAAAACTAAAGAGACGTCAGAGTTACATTGACAAAGGCCGATTGTGCTTCTTTGTCGCTCGTTCCGCGCTCTCGCTTGCACTTCAAGCTTTACATGGGACGCCTCAGAGCGAGGTAACGGTAACGCCGCATGACGTCAGATAACGCCGCATAACGTCATGTTTTTCGTGCGTGCAGTCGGCTATATCGAATTATAAAACGTAACGTTGTCACGTCAAAAATGTTTTAGTATTTATCAAAATGCTGTTTCTAAATAAAAAAGACATTTCAAGTTGAAAAATAGTATCAAAGAGACAATCTATCGCCTCAATTCGCCTCATGTCTACTGTGTTGGTCAGACGAGCCATTACACAGTTACCTTATAATTACTGCAATTAGCTGAATTTTAGCGGCTTCAAACATCTAATGATAATGGCTCATGCATTTGTAAGTAGTTGAAGATTTCATTCCGTAGGTAGATACTTTTATTCTTATGCGTCGTAATAGATAGAAAGTAATTATGAGCGACTTGAAAAGATGTAAGCAACATATTATAAGTTATTGGAAAAAGCTAGGTAGACAAAAGGTAAAAAGGTAGGTAGGCGGGTTTGACGCTGAGTCAAGACAAACCTTTATTTATTGACTACAATAAAATTAATACTACGGTTCACATGGAAGCCTAAGGCTAGTTCTGTTGCATTTGTACCAACTAACCATTTGGCTACACAGAAAAAGATCGCTTTTAGCTTGAATATAGTCTATACCCCTGATAATATGAGAAACGATCGCGAGCCCAGAAATGGAACAGTTATAGCTGCGATAATGATAATAGCCCCAAACGTACCATATAATTTGGTTGTACGTATAACTTTCAGCAAAATAAACAGAGAACTGCGAGCTATACCAGAATGAATAAAATTGGTTTACTGTGTTCTAAATTTGTGGTTTGCTGTGTTCCTAACTTTTATTATTAGTTTACTGAGTTCGCAGTTCATATATTAGGCGGGGCACACAAAGGCGATAGTCGGTCGCGCTATAACCCCAACTAATATTAATACGCAAAATAATGTGCAAAAACCCTATGTGTTCGAATTCCTATTCATAATCTTATCTTAATTTATGGTAAAAAATAACTGGGTTATGTATATTATACTTACATCCTATCCTACTAATATTATAAATGCGAAAGCTTGTAAGGATGTATGTGAGTGTGTGTGTGTGTGTTTGTTGCTCTTTCACGCAAAAACTACTGAACGGAATTTTATGAAACTTTGCAGTAATATAGCTTAGACATCGGAATAACATAATTTGTTAAAATTTAAAGAGATTTTTGAAGGGACTGGTTTCCCGAAGCGAAGCGAGGGCGGATTTACTAGTACGAAATATTTGAGAAAAAATGTATGAACGGTCTTCAAGGGGGCAATAGAAGCCAAAAAAATATTTTTAGAATAAATCTTTACGTTCGGGCATCACGTAAGAACTTCTGGGTAATCACTTGATACGGTTTTTGCAGTTACATTTCTGAAGAGCTAAAAAGGTACTTATGTTGCAAGACAAGGTCTACCAAGTCAACTAGTTTTTAATATGAGATTTTTTGTTTAAGTTAACAGCCGCAAAACAAGTGTATGAGCCACCTGATGAAAGGTCACATTCGCTGATCATTGCCGTCCAACAAAGAATCTTCTTCTATCTTCCATACATACATACATACATATTATAAAACTGTAACTGATCGTATGTTTTTGTTTGTTAAATTTAATTTTAACGTTCGATCATCATCGATAGTACGTACCTTTATCTTTTTGAAAATATATAGTGCAATTGACATTTTTTTCATAACCAGGAAAATACATCACATTAAGTATATTACAATAAGTAAATGAATCTTTTGTATTTTATTTGTAGGAAAGTCAATATTATAGATACGGTAAACTCAAGATGTTCAATCTAGCAACGATACTAGCGAGTTCTATAACTTGGGATTGAAAACCAAATATCGTTCGCTCGAAATATGTTAAATCTGGGAGTTTATACAACATGCTAAGTTATGATGCATTCAACCATGTTGCCACTGGAAATTTCAAAGTAAATACAGTTTATTGAGCACTTAGCACTAACAACTATATTTTGATGTTTTATATTCGCTACAATACATTAATGGCCCACTACTAACCACGGGTATTATTATCATTGAGGAGGCCTATAGCCATACTCCACCATGCTGCTCCAATGCGGATTGTGGACAATCCTTTTTATATTACCAAAAGATTATTTATTTAAATATTTTATGACAATAACCTACCAATAACCACCCTACCAAGAAATCTTTGTCCTCTGTAAGCTTCGCCAATAGGTTGTCTGGAAGAAATTGCTACCTACTTAGCAATAAGACCGCCAGTTGTTATCTTATTACTATATCGTGTTATTTTTGTTAATCGAAAAGAATATTCGTATTTTATGTGTATTTTACATCTATGGCACAGAGAGATCTCCCGCCTTTAATCGACTTTCAACAGTAGGTATCTAATCATTACATACTTCTCATTACAAGACTACATCAGGAAGCTGGTGACTTTTCATACGTCACCACCGACGTGATTGACGTCCATCTGTGTGTGTGTGTGTGTGCCAGCTGTAATTTATTGAAATATTAGCCACATTCAATTACGTAGATCTATTCAGGTGATGACCAAAGTTTTTCTTAGTCTGGGTAGTTCCTTATTAATTTTTCATAGTTATTACCATCAAATAATCGGTAGTGTAACAACCCTAACGAGGAAAGCATAACTGCAAAATGTTTTACTTCATTTTGTATCTGCTTTTCGCATTTGTATTGCAAGCTATCCCAGTTCGGAGATGGAGTCAATTTGAAACAATGAGGATTCTCGTGTATGTGTGTCAGCGCGGCAGTGAATAGCTGCCTTATTTATAGGGTAACGACGCCATTAGGAGGCTGTCAGTTCGCATTTCGAAAATTAAATGTCAGTGACGTGATAAAGTATAGTAATAGGTATATTTTTTGAGTCTGCCAAGAGTTTTAGTAAATCTAATCGCTTCGGACATACTTTCTAACTAATTATAGTCAATTTGAAACAATGAGGATTCTCGTGTATGTGTGTCAGCGCGGCAGTGAATAGCTGCCTTTATAGGGTAACGACGCCATTAGTAGGCTGTCAGTTCGCATTTCGAAAATTAAATGTCAGTGACGTGATAAAGTATAGTAATAGGTATGTTTTTTGACTCTGCCAAGAGTTTTACTAAATCTAATCGCTTTGGAGATACTTTCTAACTAATTCTAACTCAAAATGGTCTTATCAATAAAACTGTTACGGCGTAACAGACTGTGTTTTCACCCATTCTTTATGAAAAGGTCTAATATTATCATGTTATCATAAATCAACTTTAGTCTAGCTATTGATATCGGATCCACGTGACTTGAATTTTGTGCTCTCAAACAATCACATTACTTATTACTTCATCGAAATTTTATTATTTAGATTTCGGTGGCTTTTTCTGTTCAATATAGAGTCCTGTGATTGTCAAACGGACGGACAGATATCGGAGATAGGGTCTCCCTTTTTAACATTTTATTACGGAGGCCTCAAACGGAACACATAAAGGTAAATAAATAACACACGACTTTTATATAACCTACTAATTGTGCCCGCAACTTCATACTACTCCTCAGAGTCGCACAATTGAATTATGAAAAAACTTTACTTACTTGTAGCAAAAAATAACTGCTTGTTGTCTGTACAAAAAAAAATATTTGATCAAAAATCTATTAAGGATAGGTATTCTTAGGGCCTTTAGAAGCCAAAAATATTATAGAATAAAAAAAATTACATGTATGTGTGGGCATCATGCGAAATTACTGAATGTCTGTTGCGGTTTTGACAGTTTCATTACCTACTAAAAGTCTTATTTCTCTTAGTCTTATATGTAAAACCTGGTGTATCTTTTAGCTTAATACGTATGACACTTAAAATCGAGACATAAAAATATACACGAGACATATGTTATGTATGTTGCAAGATAAGATGCATGGTCAGCTAGTGTCAAAATCAATTCAATAATAATAATTCAATGAGTCGAAGATAAATTAATTTTATAATATAAACCATAACAGTATAAAGGAGTTCACGTTTAAAAGTATCTTCGAACGGCCGGGGTCTTTCAAAATTTATATTCTCCGGCATATCGATTGGAATTAATAGCAGAGACCGGTCAGATTTGACCCATTTCGTTGTAGAGGACATACTAGGACGTAGACCATTCGTTACTAGAAACGGCCTTATGAATCAGTCTATTTTTTTCTAGAGCCATATATCCTAAATATCCCATAGGGTAGCGCCACATCCGTGACCAATTTAGAATGATACTCTTACTAAACTAAGAAAAAAGTAAGAAAGGTGTAAAAAGAGTTCTCCTTCGGGGCCGGCATTGCACTGGTGAACCTCTTTGGGCAATAAACTCTCGTATAGAGTGTTCATACCTAACAAATTTTGGTATTTTTAAATCATTCGTCTACTACGACAAGCGGTCACAACGTCATAACCATTTGACTAACTAGGCGAACGATTACGTGTTTCGCACGTAACGACACTTTTTCCACAGAAAATTTAAAGTTTCAAGTGTTTTAGTCGCTAATAGAATGCACGGAACATGTAGGAACATTGTAAATCACGAATGGATAAAAAATACTAAATTTTGCTATGTCGCATGAAAATGACTCCAAACGAATGTTCGCCTCCAGATGCCATTTCAAAAATAGAGCCCCTGGTGTTCTTAGGCGATAGGCGACGATGACCACTTACTATCAGGTGGCTCGTCTGCTTTAACGTTAGCCCTTCAGGCTAAATTGAAATAAAATTAAAACTAGAGACTGGACTATTACTTAACTGACAAACAACTAACAGGACTAGCTATCACTAGTAAATCGCCCTCGCTTCGCCTCGGGGAACCAGGCCTTTCAAAAATCTCTATAAATTTTAACAAATTATGTTATTCCGATGTCTAAGCTATATTACTGCAAAGTTTCATGAAAATCCGTTCAATAGTTTTTGCGTGAAAGAGCAACAAACTCACACGCACACTCACTCACTCACATACATCCTTACAAACTTTCGCATTTATAATATTAGTAGGAAGTAGGATAGGAAGTAGGAAGTAGGAAGTAGGACTAACGATCCCTGTCCAAGTCCTCATCATTTCCTCAAAGTGTTTTGCCACCGTACATGCTCATTGCTCATGCACCGGACATTTTATTCCATTGAAAAATCCATAGGAATTAAATCCATCTTCTAATTAAATCTCCTCGTTATAATACCGATGAATATAAAATAAAATAATTTGTGTAGGCAACTGACGTATTGAGGAAACTGAAAACAAATTATAATGATTATATTTTAATTTTAGATATTTCAATTTAAAATAATTATTGCCATTAAAAACTATTTGATAAGAGAACTGAAATATAAAATTTTACTGAATAACAGTCTTTTAAGTATATCATTAAAAGTTTATCTAGTTCTTCCTACATCTTACAGCTACGGTGCCTAGCAGTGCATCACATTACATAAATCTTGCAACCTTTATTACAGCCGCAAAGAGTCTATTTTCCTCCCACTAAGAGCACTGGTCGAGCGAGTCTTACTACAATTCTTTTGTCTTCGTTTAAACCTTATTACTAGTCAATAGAGACCAGTTTTGTTTGTCTTTTAATTGTGATGTAAAATTACATAAACCAAACAGTGTGTTACAAACTTTATATATTATCCTTTAAATTTTAGGGGCAGTTTGCTAAATATCTTAAATAAAACTGTCGTGTGATAAAATATTACCATTTTGTTGTAAACTATTACAACGACTTATTTGCACAAAGAAATAAACTAACTTGTAGCCTAGTTGGTAGCGACCCTGCCTGCGACGCGAGGGGTCCCGGGTTCAATTCCCAGCCGGGGCAGATATAGTGACAGATAAATATTTGTACTCGGGTCATGGGTGTAATTGTAATGTGTTATATGGGTAGTCCATGCCACCCGCGACACAGATAATAACCTACTGCGGAGGTAAGAGTGTGTTTAGCGTTTTTTTAATAGGTACATAAATAAATCGACGCAAGCTGTCTTTAAGTTTATTAACCCTGACTTTAAAGGGCGGTGGCCTTTAAGTTTGACCTCTCTGTCTCTGTCTGTCAGTGGTGCGATAGCTCATGAATAAAAGAACCAATTTGAGTATTTTTTTATCGAAACCTAGTTTACTTGTGACGCGGCGGTTATAGCTAAATTTGGTAGAAATCAGTGATGTGATGCAGTTGAAGAGTACTTATTAGCTGTTTTCCAAAATCATGTAACGCATTTTCAAACGTATGTTATCGGTCAAGAAATCTTTGCAATAGCAACATGATAATTAAACCATTGCAACTCGAAACTGTTCCACAACCAGACATTCGTCTCCACTTACAATGTAACATTGGTCAAGTTCAGAATGGTGTACTTTAGATATTACGAAGAACCCTCAGGTATGCAGTTTCCCTCCGAAGTTTTCCTACACCGAAGCAAGTTCATCATCCATCATCATCAACGCAACCCATAACTATACATCTGCTGCTAGGCACTTTTCAAGCTGGCCAAGTGCGGATTGTTGGAATTCATATAGCTTTCAGTTTTTGCAAACACTTTGGTATGCAGATTTCCTCATTATGTTTTCCTTCACCGTTATCGCGTGTGATATTTAAATGCTTTAAACGCAAATAAGTTAACTCCGAAAAGTCAGAAGTGCGAATTCTTAACCACTAGGTTATCACCAAGGTCAATACATACAAAATTTCCGAATATTTGTGGTCTTTGCAGGACTCGAACCCAGGCCTAGTTCAGCGCTCCGTTTCAATCATAGGTTATTGGTTCAAACTTTGAACTTTATATTTACTGAACCTACGGCCAGCGACGTGGAGCACGTATAGACATCAACTTGGGGGATTTAGATATCTATATATATATAATGGCCGCAAACGTCTGACCGTCTGTACAAACGGAGTGGCATTGCACTTGGAGATCCTATTACGATAGCGAGAAACGTTTGCAAGGAAAGTCAACATTTGGTATTAGATTGCTCTTATCTGGTCTAAGACCTTCAGAGTATACCTACTCATTTCTTTTGTGAGGAAATTACTTAGAAAATGGAATATTAAAAAATTAAATTATTTTTCTGTTACCTATTATTAACGTTTTTTAATAGAACAAAGCTACTCATCGCACGGAACGGCTGGAAGCAAGAAAATGAAAAGTATAAGATTTTTCCGTAACGGAATGCGAATGCTATTGGCTCAGCCCAGTCCACTTATTGACTTTAATAAAACGTCTTTAATTTCTATATCAAATGAAAAATTCTTTAACACTTAAAGGTCGGTAGAAGCTCTAAGACAGCAGAAATTGCCTTATTCTTTTCACGTGAGGATATTGTATTATTACAATATTTCACTTTTAAATAACCTAACATTGGTAAATTCTATGAACTCTGATGAGAGGTTGGAGTGATCTGGGACGGTTTATGATGATAGTTTATATGCAACCTTGGCCGTTCTCACACAACGCTAGCAAGGGCCTAGGATTTTGTCCATGAGTCGCTCGTGAGTCGACGCCCTATAAGTATATGTATTTACCAAATTCCGCACACGAGGCGACGCGTCTACGATGCATGCCTGTCATTGAACACTGCAGTGTCGGCGAACTGTGGATTGCGTCAGAGTCGTGTATTAAATAAATAGCCTAGTGTGAGTACGGCCTTAGAAGAGTGCATCTATGTAGGAATAGGAACTACTTTTTAATCGAAGACAATAAAAAAAAATATTCAAAATTATTTAAGCTGTAATTTAAAATGGCTAGTAGGTAGATTCATTGCATCAGCTATTTTTTTAAACTTTTAATTGACCTACTAATTAAGCTTAATTAATGTTTCCAGCCAAATTATGTACATTGCGTATACCTAAATAAACCCATCCATTTATACTAAGGAACTTTAAAAAGTGTTGAAAATTTGGGGTTTTTTACACAATATGTCTTGACCGCGCGGTCCTAATTCTCTGTCCCCACGCCCATATGAAGGGACACCTTCATTTCATTGTCATTCATTTCCTAACTCTAGCTTTGTACGACCACAAACATCTCAAAGCATATTGATGCACTCTAAATAATTGAACGTTGAAAAAACGTTTTTTGTTTGAATCAATCCGGGCCTTTTACAAAACGAGGTAACTGTTTTGAATGCAATACAAAGTAGAATTCTATTTCTATACGTAGATTTTGACAGTATTATGCTCCGGTGCGGATGAACGATGAAAGCTGTATAAAAAATGAATAAATAATTACTTAACTTTTAGATTTGCGATTTTTAGATTTCTTTACTTATATGTACTTTTCTTTTTTACGTTATTTTAGATTACATTCCTATTACTAACTTTTCTTTTTTAAGACGATTTATAAGGAATATAATGGAATAACCGTTATCCTATTCTAAATATCTCATGGTGTTGTCTGCTAATAGTGATTCATCCACTTGAGTCCATGCCGCCATCCCTTGCTCGGGGAACCCCTAGAAAACGACGGACCCTTGTCCGTTCATCTTGGGCACCAGGTATGGACCTGGTGACAGATTCTTCGTGATTGTTTATGATTTTCATGTGATATTTTACTATTACTTATAGATATACACATATAATAAAACTGGAACTATTCGCTGTTTATGCACGCTAATCTCAGAAATGGCTGCACGGATTTTTATGGGACTTTCACTTAAGCGACAGAGGAGACTTTGGAGCAACATATCTATATAGGCTACTTTTTATCCCGGAATTCACGCGGGAAAAACTCCTATGTACGAACGAAGTCGCGGACACTACTAGTCTAATAATAATATAGTATTTGACCCTTTTCATTTCCTTCTTTCTACGTACACAACATAAATAAATCTACCAAATATTTCAATTTCCACTCGTTTACTCCAAATCGTGCCGCAGCGCCCGCAGATCCCTGAAAAACCTAACCAATTTTCCTCCCAACAGCTGTTTCCTCGCAAACATACTTTTATCGAGAGTTGAAAGTCTAACATGACCCAATTGTATCACGAATTCACGACCGTTGTTGGTAGTTAACCGGCGTCTTTCCGGATTAAAGCCATTGGAAGCGATCCAAGTGGTCGCTGGCGACCAACGCCCGACCTTGTGACCGCATTAGGTTGTAGTTACATATAAGGTCATCTCTTCAGCACTATAGGCTTTACAGGTTTAGATGCGGCGTTTTGGGGAAAACTATTTTGACGCTCATTATGGCTACGCTAAGAATAGGTTCTTTTGAGAATGAGTCCTTTTACGACGACAGGTCGTTTTGCGAATAGGTCCGAATACAAAAAAGCCGAAATTCTTTCAAGGAAATCCTTTTTACAATAGCATCTCTTTCTTTCTCTTCACTCGTGCCTTGTCACTGAGGATAGTTGTTCTAGAGCTAAGACATTTTGTAATGGAATTATGATAGCAAATGAGCATGAATCACGGGCGGGTACGTAAAGCGAACTGTCCCGGTTGTTACCATTAGCAGGTTTTTACCATTGACCAGGTAGCAGTAGCAGTTTCGGAGGCCTTTGCACGGTATAAAAACTAACACTTGGGTTGACCACTAACCTTTGCCACCATTTTGCACTGAAGCAGCATGAAGAAAAGTGATCTAGGCATTTTAAATTATTAGGAGACGTTCGTGCTTTGAGATAAAAATGAATAGGATGAAATAACAACGATATGACGACAATGGCAGTGGTTGAATTTACGAGACCAGCCAGTAAGACTTCACATGCAATAATACGACTGTTTTATTGCTCTGCAGTACGTTATTCCAGATGACCTAAAGAGATCCTTTGTTACGAGGAGTATATGCAAATTGTGGAATAATCTTTCTTCTGAGGTATCCCCGGAGAACTTTGAAGTGGGTTTCTTGAAAAAGGTGTAAAAGAGCTTGCTCGTGTCTATAGGTTGATGGTATGATGACCACATTTCATGAAGTGGCTTGTCTCCTGTTACGTCAACCGTCAGGCTAAATACCTAAATAGGGGAGAGACCCGCACTATGTAGTGAGCCATTAACCAATGTAAGCTGAACTAAAGCCAAAGTTTTATTTAAGAAAATTTATGATGTTCGAGATACATCATTTATTCGTAGCCATTCGTGAAAGAGTATCCGGAGTAATTAGCTCATCACGCGGAACTTGCAAATCCAATTTGCCGGCGACCTCGCCGCTGTAGGGACGATTTTATACAACGGTTATGCCGCAATGAAACGAATTGGATATCCGAAAAAATTAAGGCGACGTTTTCATATACTTACATTGAAAACAGATCCAGAGTTGACTATAATTGTTGACTAGTATCGCAACTAGAAATGAGGCTTATCATTCTTAAGGTGTGTGAAGATCATTTTCATATCACATGGCTATATAGAGATGAAATTTAATCCATATAATAAGTTTAATTTTCTTTAAAAGAAGAGACAATGAAACTAAAATGCCTTAGTCTATTTCATCCGTTATAGATAGAAAGTATTTAAGCTTTATAACTATTTCTACTTTCTTAGCTGGCAATGGCAATGGCTTGGCGATGCATTGGTGATGCCTTTGATATTACTAATGTCCATGGGCGACGTAACCAAGTGACTATATCTGTATGCAAAAATATTAAATCATAATATAACAAAAGTATCCGACACTTTTTAATGATTGCCACTATTTGCCAGTTTTATCCTCTAACTGAAAATTCCGTTTCATACTTACTTTATTGCTTTGTTTTAATTCTTCTCGCACCACATTACAATTTGTGGTCCGCAATGTTTTACGTACATTCATTACATTTGACCTATGTGGCTCAGTGGTTACCATGCCAAATGACATATCTAAGGATTTCGTACAAAAATTTACAAATCATCTTTCTTTTTTTAGCTGGCGTGTTGACACATCATGGCGTGTAGACATCCATGCAACAGGGAATCCTTGTTTGGGGTATAGGTATGTAGCGTTATTTGATTTTTTTATTCATGAGTCACTTTTTACAATTATAAATTACCGACTTCATTATCGACAAGTACAATTTACTCAAAAACTACTCGTCGTACGTTGCGAAAATTAATATGGGACCAGTAAATAAAATTTATACTACAAGTTATACTTTTCGATTTTAAAAGATTTCGGTTCACGCAGTATAAGACTATGAGGTAACACAGTAAAAATACAGTCGAATTGAGAACCTCCTCCTATTTTTATATTGATTAAAAAGTTCTCAAGTCAACTACTTGTTTTTTATAAAAAAAATGTCATTTCCTTTTATTAGGTGAACCATTTTTATAATAATTTTATATCCAAAATCTCCTGTCGCGTGATACCATTTAATTTGTATGCCAAAGAGCATGTTTTGAGTTATCCTAAATAATGAGTATTTAATTGACATCGCATACATTGATAACACTTGAATTTTATTACTTGTCGATAATAAAATTTGTAACACGGGACCCAACCCTTGCCGACCCCAGCCTACCTGAGCCTACCCGAGCCTACCTGAGCCAACCGGTGCACGATGCCTGTGGTGGGGCTAAAGCTATATAATGCCCTGTCAGCTCATTTGGTGCCTACTTCTCCGAGTGTCTTGAACTTAGCGGAAGCTCTGCTGGTTTCATTATTTGCAATTGTATCGTTAAGTAATATCGTTAAATTAAAATTAGAATAAAAGTGTCGAATTCATTAATTTATTAATAATCTGAAATATAATTGTAATTTGTATCATTAAAATTAAAATAAAAGTTCTACATAATTCACCTCTTTGTTTCATCTTCAGAAGCGGGATATATACCTATACAGATACAGATATGAAACGTCATCACTCTAATACGCCGAAAACAGGTCATCTAATCCGCCCACGCGACTGGAAAGAATCACAGGATGAGGGTACGTTTCAAGCGAGCGACAGCGAAGACGAAGATACGACTTCAAACGACCCTCCTGCTCGGAAAATTCTTAAAAAGCTGTTGGAAAACGAAGTACAGAAGGCTATGAATGGCTTGAACGAAGAAGTACCAACAGCCTTTGCTAGACATGAGCACCGAGCAACCTCACTGATTCCCGAATTCGACCCTGACAGTGAGGATTGTCTGACTGCATCAGCGTGGCTTAAAAAGATCGATCAGCTGGGTGACATTTATGGCTGGAGCGAAAGTATGAAATCATTTTATCTTCAAGACAGATTGAGAGGACAGGCAAGAAAATGGTACAACCGTCTGGATGAATATGATCGTACATGGGATGACTGGAAGGTTATGTTCACCCGTGCTTTTCCGAAGCATTGCGATTTTGGTAAATTGCTAGAAGAGATGATGAATAGGAAGAAACTACCAGCAGAATCCATGACAAAATACTACCAAGACAAACTGGCCATGTGTTTTCGTTGCAAATTGTCAGATAGCGCAGCTATTTCGTGCATAATTCGAGGACTACCAGTTTCTCTACAAGCTAATGCAAAAGCCTACCAGTGCGAACGACCCGAAGAATTATATGAAGGTTTCCTCTCTGCTCTAGACGATTATCAGCATGTGTCCACATCACTCGGTACCCGTGCGCCAAGTAAAGATGCAGAAACTAAGAGATATATCAGTCTCGACAAACCATGTCCACGGTGTAAGAAGTTTGGTCACATTCTTGTTAACTGCCCATATCCGGATTCTCGAAAGTGCTTTAAATGCGGCATGCAAGGGCACATTGCTCCACGCTGTGTTATGACTCAGAAGACTGCGACTTCGAGCGACGCCACAGTAAAAGAAGTGAAGCTCCTCCAAAACTACAATGAGATATATGAGAAAATCGTGAGGATCAACGGCGTCCATGTTAAAAGTTATATTGATACCGGCAGCCAAGTCAATGTGCTTTCCAGCCACGTGGCGAAATTACTCAATCTAAAGATAATTCCCACCAGTACAATCTTCAAACCGTTCTCGGGAGAGCATTTGCCCAGCCGCGGAGAAGTAAATTTCGATCTAGAGATCGACGACATATTATGCATCCCTTGCAAAGCTCATTTAACAGACATAGACATGGGCGTGGTCCATTTGTTGATTGGACAACCGATTATCAATAGTGATGGAATGACATTAGTAGTCAGCGAGGGGAAAGCCATTCTCAAACAAGGGCAAACTTTTTCAGATTTCGCAAACCAACTGAATATGATTGAGGAACGCACTCACTTTAAAGTCGTGACTTCGGGAAAAGAGTGCCTATTGCCTGGTACCTCCATAATTAAAGTTAACGTGCCTGGGAATGATGAAGGTAATGATGTTGTTACTAAACCCCAGCATTATGAACTAAATGGTGTATCTTATTCAATTCCAGGTACCGTATTGCGAGGCGCTATCGGATATATAAAAGTTATCAACAATGGCGAACGGAACATTGCTTGGAACGAAGGAGAAGTAGTAACCAGAGCTGACAGCTGCACTGCTCCCCAGCCACCAGAACAGGTTAGCGTATCTAATTACATTTTGCCGTCAACTACCTCAGCCAAAGCCAATGATGAGCATAGTCATAATACTGCACTGCTTTTGTACACTAGCTCAGGTAACGGGGATACTATTGGGGGTATTAACGTAAATGAGATTAAGATTGGTCCATTACATAAAAACGACCGCGATTGTTTAATTGCTTTATTATTTAAATATACAGATTGCTTTGCAAGTAAAACACGAGACTTAGGTTGTACAGATTTATTACAAATGAAAATAAAATTAACACGTGAACAGCCTATATACCGACAACCTTACCGCTTATCGCATAGCGAGCAGGAGATAGTTAGGTCAAAAGTAGCAGAATTATTAGATGCGGGGATAATCCAAGAGTCTGAATCCTGTTTCGCTTTTCCGGTAATTCTCGTCAAAAAAAAGAACGGCGACAGCAGGCTCTGTGTCGACTATCGGGCGCTTAACGCCATAACAGTCAAAGATAGATATCCATTGCCTAATATCGACGATCAAATTTCAAAATTAGCTGGTAAAAACTTCTTCACTTGTCTTGACTTAGCTCAAGGTTATCATCAAGTTAAAATAGATCCTGCCGACACGTACAAAACTGCTTTTATTACTCCACACGGACATTTTGAATATACCCGCGTACCTTTCGGTTTAGCTAACGCACCTTCCGTTTTTATGCGACTAATAAGTAAGCTAGTAAATTCCATACGTCATTCTAATGACAACTCGAATTTTGAAGTATTGGCGTTTTTAGACGATTTGCTACTGCCATCTTTTGACGTAAAGTCAGGCCTAGATATTTTAGAGAAAGTTCTCGTTAAATTAAAGTGCGTAAATCTAAAACTAAATATGAGTAAGTGTTCGTTTTTACAAAACAGAATTACTTATTTAGGACACGAGATTTCATCAGATGGCATACAACCGGGTGAATCAAAGTTGGCAGCGGTGTCGCGTTTTCCCGTACCAAATAATGTTCACGAGATACGTCAGTTTCTTGGTTTGTGCAGTTACTTTCGTAAATTTATTAGTAACTTTGCGATAATTGCTCGTCCTCTATCAGATCTCACAAAGAAAAACGCTATGTGGAAATGGGACGTCGATCAATCTAACAGTTTTGAAAAGTTAAAACAATGTTTGTGCTCCAAACCCATACTCGCCTTATACGACCCTACACTGCCAACAGAGATCCACACGGATGCGTGCAAATCTGGAATCGCCGGCATTCTATTACAAGAGCAAGCTGATAAATCATTACGCCCGGTAATTTATTTCAGTAGGGTTACAAGTAAAGAAGAAAGTATGTACCATAGTTACGAACTCGAAACACTTGCAGTAGTCGAATCGTTGCGAAAATTTAGAGTATACATTATAGGCAAACAAGTGAAGGTTGTAACTGATTGTACAGCTGTCCGTGCTACCTTAACTAAGCGCGACATGATTCCCCGTATTGCAAGGTGGTGGCTTTCTATCCAAGATTTTGATATTATTGTAGAATATAGACCTGGGGACAAGATGAAACATGTTGACGCCTTAAGCAGGAACCCAATTGATACTACAAACATTAACCGTCTAGAAGTGTCAGATTGGTTCTATACCATCCAGTATCAGGATGACAAATTACGGCTAATTATCGACCAACTTAAAGCTGGTAGTGCTGCCCCTGAAATAACTAACAATTACATTTTCCTAGATGATAGATTGTACCGAAAAACATTACATGGAAATCGTCTTGTAGTACCATCATTGGCTCGGTGGAGGTTAGTTCAAATGCACCATGATGATATAGGACATGTTGGTTTTCAAAAATGCTTAGATTTAATTAAGAAACAGTACTGGTTTCCTAAAATGACACGCTTTATTCAGAAGTATGTTACTGCATGTCTCAATTGTGCCTATGGGAAAGGGGATTATGGGAAGAAGGAAGGAAAATTGTTTCCTATTGCCAAACCAACAGAGCCCATGGTCATGGTGCACGTGGACCATCTAGGCCCCTTCTGCAAGACCGCAAAAGGCTATCAGTATATGTTAGTGATTACAGATGCTTTTTCAAAATTTGTTATTGCAGAGCCAACCAGAACAGTAAATTCTATAGAAACCATAAGAACCCTGAAAAAAAATATTTAGCCTATTTGGATATCCTAGTAAGCTTGTTAGTGATCATGGGAAGGCATTTACCAGCAGATATTTTAAACAATTCTCAGCCGACAAACAATTCAGGCATATCTTAACTTCGGTTGCATGTCCACGAGCTAATGGCCAAGTGGAGCGTACCAACCGGACCATATTAAATGCATTACGGGCCATAGATCCTAGTGAGGCTGCAAATAACTGGGCGAATAGCTTACCTGATATTCTCTGGGGCATTAACAACACTATAAATGAGAGCACTAAATACAAACCATTTGAACTGTTATTCGCCAGAAATTCTAGATCTCGATGTGATGTGAATGCCGGTGAGAATGTTACGGAGCCAGTAGACGTTAGGCGTAGGAAAGCTACCTCCCGGTTGAAGATAGCTAGCAATAGAATGAAACGTAACTTTGACAAGAGGCGTAAAGTTAGTCGTATTTATAGAAAGGGTGATTTAGTTCTTTGGCGACAGGCACCTACAAGCAGTGCAACAAAAGTAAACACCAAATTGGATGATATTTACTCAGGTCCATATATTATAAGCAAGGTTGTTGGCAATGACAGATACAGGATCCGAAGCATCAAGGGCATAAGAGGCTATAAAGCATTTGTTGGTCTGGTTGCAGCAGACTCTTTAAGACCCTATTACAGTATGGTTCCTGGCTCTGACAGTGCCAGCAGTTCTGATGAGCAACTTGAAACTGAAGACCTTATTGACTTGCTGGAAAGCTAGTTATTTTGCTAACCAAGTTCTCTCCCATTGCGGGAGCAATCATTGTTTCAGGATGGCCGAATGTAACACGGGACCCAACCCTTGCCGACCCCAGCCTACCTGAGCCTACCCGAGCCTACCTGAGCCAACCGGTGCACGATGCCTGTGGTGGGGCTAAAGCTATATAATGCCCTGTCAGCTCATTTGGTGCCTACTTCTCCGAGTGTCTTGAACTTAGCGGAAGCTCTGCTGGTTTCATTATTTGCAATTGTATCGTTAAGTAATATCGTTAAATTAAAATTAGAATAAAAGTGTCGAATTCATTAATTTATTAATAATCTGAAATATAATTGTAATTTGTATCATTAAAATTAAAATAAAAGTTCTACATAATTCACCTCTTTGTTTCAAATTATATTTTTTTTATTTTTTTAAAGGAACGCTAACACACTCATACCCCCGCAGTAGGTTATTACCTGTGTCGCGAGTGGCATGGACTACACATATAACACATTACAATGACCCGAGTACAAATATTTACGTTGGGGTAATACCGGACGGATTTACGACAAGTTCGAAGGATGTTGTAAAAACTTAAATTTTGTGAGTTCAGTAAGTGCTATGTCAATGAAATATAGTGCAAACGGATGATGAATAAACATAGCATAATTTAAAATAGCATTTCTCTTCGTACACTCTATATTTTATTATTTATACGCTTAGAAAAACTCGATATACTTTTTTATGAGTATAATCACAATTTGGTCATTAAGGGGGAAGTTCGGACAGTAATTTAAAACTGGTTCTATTGCAAAGAACACAAGGTGTATGACAAGGATATATCCGATCTTTTATGTGCTTTAATATGATATCAATGAAATCTATGTAAGGCTACGAACATAGATGTCCCAAGTAACAAAATGTGGTCTTGTAGTGGTTCCGGGGCCAAGTCTATAACAGGCTAGTAAACGTTTATAACCACGGAAAAGGGCCCATTTTATACGCGTACTTTTGCTATTAAAACACTCATAGTATATTTGGCGAGCACCACTTAGACCAATAATATACTCATATTTGGACTACGCAGAACTATCTGCTCCCGCGAAGCCAGCTATAAGCATCTAATAGAACCAGGTAGGCGTGTAACATACTCCGCGCATCTATTACTAGCTACTTCAAACATGTCTGAATTGTTGTTATGTTGTTCGATTATGGAGGAAAATAAAATAATAAAAAATAAGTTCATCTATTTTATATTATAATATGTATTAACAAGTATTTCGCACGTAATATTATAAGTGCATACATGTTTGCACGGCGAACGCGTAAGTATTTTCGGTGAAGTATATAGTGTTTTACATCTCAATTTTTGTTCGCCTTTTGAACACAGCATATTTACTAAGTTGTGTTTAAAAATAATATTAATCCTAACAGCATTGTCGCGCCATATTGTGACGCATTAGGGTTCCACATAAAAATGTGTTCTTATATGGACTTCACTAAGATATCTATAGACACTAATAGTTTTACAAGAAACCTTTATACAGAAATGAAGACTATAACAGCATTCGAGAGTCCACAATAATACCAAGTACACATACTCCTAAAAGAAACCACTGTAGAACTTATTTACTTATAATTGGCACATAAAGTTGACTTATACACCTCTATAAGGTCTAGTAACAAATGCAAACGGTTCTAAGTGTATTTAGTTCTGTAAATTACTATTACTGGCGTATGACACTAATAGCGGATTTATAATTACTTCTTGTAGCCGATTATAAGTGTTACATACTGGAGCAAGTTTTCTCAAGTGTATTTACACCTATGCAACACTTTTATAGTTAATCTTAGCCTTTACTGCGCCTATAATTTTGTTCTATACACGACTATAAGTCAACTTATAAGAATAGATGTACTATAAAACCAAAAGAACTCTGTGTAACCCGTTATAAGCTTGGTAGTAAATCCTGGAACCACTAAGAGAGACGTACTAGTGCTGTGAGCCTATATACAGGAGAACTTTGTTACTTGGGGTTCCAGATGATTACTTTTTTTTCGCTCTTTTTTTCGTTTGGGCTGTCCGATCTTACCCCTTATTTTAAAATTAGGCGATTTAATGGTTCCCAAAGTTTAGGTTCTCTCGACATTTGTCTCTAATAGAATTGTCGTTAAATTGCTACAAGTGAATGACCTTTACTTACTACTTACTTCTTTATGTACGTATAGGTACAAGTAGTAATTTCAAGCAAATTTATGTGTTTAAATATAAGTAAAACTATGGATATGAGAGAGTGATAAAGGGAAGCCAAGGAGACTAGAGCCAAATTATGAATTGGTAGAATAGTTTTTAAAATAATAAGCGTGTACATTAGTAGAAAATTAGATTTATTAAGCTTTAAGAATTATTTTTATTATTATTAATAAGCACATACATTTAATAATTATAGCTGTTATTTTTTTCTTAATGTTCTAAATTATATATTTTGTTAGCGATGTATGCATTTAATCTATTAGGATAAGTACTTCAAGTTACGTTGCTTATTCTATAATCAGATTTTTGTTATTATAATCTATCTTGGTTTTTAATCATATATTATAAAAGTTTGACAACCACTACAAATTTCATCACTTGGCGCTGATCGGATATTTTTATCCGATCTTCACCTGAGGAGGATAACACCGGATTTCAGCCTGCAGAGATACTAGACGGATATCAATTAGTTCTATCTAATTACCACTGCTTAAATTTTAGTATTTAGGCAAAATAATAATAAAATACATTATACTTTCGCTACAATATTCAATCAAAAATTGAGGGGGAAGACCGGATGGACAAAAATTTTGGAAAATTTACCTTGTTAACTTTAAAAGCATGTAGCATACGTGCGTCTTGCAGGAGCGACTGGCGACCACTGCTGGGTGGGGCGTAACAAAATTATCTTTCACGCAGTGTGGCTCACATTGAAAAATAAAGCCAAAATAGTGAGTTATTTGATTCCAACGGTCTTACCCCACCACCGATCTTACCCCAACGTACTTATCTGTCACATAAATATCTGCCCCGGCCGGGAATCGAACCCGGGACCCCTCAAGTCGTAGGCAGGGTCGCTACCAACTAGGCTATAGGGTCGTCAATTATTTTCGTCGTTATTTATTGTTTTTAAGCATTCAAATTTTTACGTTGTCGCGTTTGAAGTTTATGTTACATCTTGTAAATATGAGGTCTTCCTTTTTTCCTGACGCAAAGTAAGGATATACAGGTTATAAAAATAACAAAAACAATTCAATAAACTCGTTAGGAACACGAAAAACCTTGAGACGACTTGTAAATCACGTACGATATTAACCATAAATCAGCGATTATCCCGCTAACGGAGGTGAGGTGAGCGTAGATGATGGTATGGCCATCAAAACAGAGTTTACATGAGTCCCATGATTTTAATACTGTCAATGATTTTAACTCGCTTGGATACAATTAGCTTGACTTAGATTTATGTAACAGAATCTTTCAACATAATTTTCATGAACTTCAAGAAGTTTGATTAACTTAAAAATTTGCTCAGAGGTCAAGGCTCAAGGGTCGATGACAATGCCATGTTATAAGAAAAATTACATAATATTTCGGTCAGAGTCGGCTCCAGGCAAAATTACTCCTGAAGTTCTAGAAGAATAGTGTCGTGATTACTTCGCATTCGTTATTCACGTAGCATTTATACAATGTGTCTGGTTACCAGTGTCGGAGACTTAAGGGGGATGAAATATGGTATTTTTATCGACCAATCATTATCCAAATTTTCTCTTGCCCCCTCCATGATAAAATGGGAGCAATGCAAGCAAATGGGAGAATTTTTTAACCTCGAAGCTCGGGCGCCTGTACTGTTAAGGTCACAACTCATTAGAGCCACCCGGCACCCACCCCGCACCGCCTCGTCACACGGCGTCCACCCGTTGTCGACAGGTCGTCTACGGGTGGACGTCGCGTTAGCACCAATAAATGTCCCGCGGTCAACCAGTGGACCCCGCGCGGTCAACGAGTGGACGCCGCCTGGTCCACGAATTTTCGAGTAGTCTGTTAATAATTGGCACATGGCAAGAAGCCAAGAGATGTCTCATTTGAAAGCTAACCATGTAGGTAATCAACTGATAATACATTTTATTTAATATATTTTTAATTGAAGAACAAAAAAGGACTTAAAAAACAAAATTCAATATTAATTCACTGATTTTTCTAAGTTTAGTGCCTTTTACATGAAAACTTTGAGAACTTGCAAAAGCATAAGTGTACCAATCGTATGCTATGGCCTAGCTTTGTGCGGTTAGATCCAAGCCCAATAGTGGGATAATCGCTTGCAGCGATCTTAAACCAAGTCACAATTACGAGAAAGGATCTTAATTAGGTATGTATTTCGCGGGAATATCAAGGGAATCAACGTGAACTGTTTTCCAGATCGCTAATTTAGGAACCACAACCTCACGTTAATGTTTTGCACGCCGGTCGCATACAAATGTTAAACAAAACAAAGAGATAACGCCCTACCCTTCGAAGTTGACGATCATGCGACACTTTCCCCCTTTCTACATCATCCTTACTAATATTATAAATGTGAAAGTGTGTTTGTTTGTTTGTTTGTTTGTTTGTTTGTTTGTTTGTTTGTTTGTTTGTTTGTGACGCTTTCACGTCGCAACAAAACTATTATATGGTAAGGTTTATGTGTGTGGCGATAGCTAGGAGGGTGGAGAGTGACGTAGGCTACTTTTTACCGCGGAAAAACATCCCATTCCCATGGGAAGATCGATGTTTTGTTAGTTGCTAGATATTTATTTTCGGAGTTGTCAATAGATGGCGTTATTAAAGTTCATTTGCAAGTTCTGAATCACGCTATCAAATACTACATGTAATTTACTTAAGTCATAGGCAAATGTAATAGGCTACTTTAGCTCTGCCTCGAGAATTCCCCGCTCCGGCTGTATTCAGTGTACCGCCCCCCCGCTGGCACTATCCTGTTGGCTGATGTCCGCAAGTTGCTGGACTCACCGACACCGGTGGTGGGCGCGGGCGACTGGAACTGCAAGCATCCAGGGTGGAATAACCTAGCTGCCAACAGAAGTGGAAGGCTACTTTTTGATGCCGCTGAACAGCACGGCTATACCGTCTGTGGTTCGGATTCCCCGACGCACTTCCCAGATTACGCGGGACACTCATCGGACGTTCTGGACATAGCGGTGTACCAAGGTCTCCATTGCCAGCCACGATTGGAGACGCTACAGGACAGTATGGGGTCCGACCATGTTCCTGTCCTGTTATTCCTGGCGAAGGAACCCAGCAGAGTCTTGCCAAGGCCCCGTCGCCTTATGGACTGGACAACCTTTGAGAAGCAACTGGAGATCACCACGCCAACTCAGCCTGTCCGCACGGATGCGGACGTTGACCAGTTAGCGGTTGAGCTCACTGTCAGCGAGCAGAATGCACTGCAAGCTGCAAGCAGAGAGCAGAAAGCTCCGGGGAAACTTCCACCTCTCCCCTATCACCTCAGCAGCCTGCAGAAACGCTGGCAGGAGTCAACCGGACCGCAGCCCAACTCAAGGCCGAGTTAGATGCACACGCGACTGAGAGCTGGGAGGAACACCTGGAACTTTGCACTGCCTATAGCTCCCGAAGAAGACCCAATCGTCATCTCTCCCGGCTTGGTGCAGCGCACCATCAAGAAGCTCCCTCCCAACAAGGCCCCCGGTGCTGACGGGGATCACGAACAGAGCGTTGCGGCATCTCTCTCAGAGGACGATCGGAGCAGCCACGCGCCTTTTTAACGGGATCCTTCGCACCGGGACCTTCCCGCAGGCCTGGAAGTCGGGGAGGGTCATAATGCTGCACAAGCAGGGGAAGAACAGGCTGAAGCCGGAGAGCTATAGGCTAATCACCCTGCTTCCCACCCTATCCAAGGTGTTCGAAAAGCTCCTGCTGCGACACCTAGCGCCGCATATTGCCCCCAGACCGGAGCAATTCGGGTTCCGCCCGGAACACAATACGACTCTTCAGTTGTCGAGGGTGCTGTTACACCGTTACCGCGACTCTGAATAAGAGAGAACGCGTGTGTGCAGTATTCCTCGACATGGAAAAGGCGTTCGACCGTGTTTGGCACGACGGCTTGCTCTACAAGATCTCGCAGTCGTCGGCGCCCCGGCGTGCCGTTAAGGTGATCTCCAGTTTCCTCGAAAATAGAAGCTTCAGAGTAGTGATTGAAGACGCCGAATCCACCGAGCGTCCAATCGCAGCCGGCGTCCCGCAAGGGAGTTGCCTGTCCACGGTCTGCTACGCTTGCTACACCGACGACATCCCGGCGGCAGGGGGGGCGTCGCTTGCCCTGTATGCCGATGACGTGGCGTACATCACCACGTCGCTGAATAGAACCCACGCCATCGTCAAGATGAAGCGTGCGCTTGATGCCCTCCCCGAATGGCTCGCCGCGTGGAGACTGTCGGTGAATGTCAGGAAGACGCAGGCCGTGAACATAGGATACCTCAATAAGTGGGACCCTACTCTGGAGCTTCACGGACAAGATATACAATGGGTCCCACAGGCCAAATACCTGCGGGCAAAATCGACGGAAGACTCTCGATGAAGCCACGAGGTTACGAAAGCCGTCGCGAATTCCAGGAGCGCGATGGCAGAAACCAGTGCTCTCCTCGCCCTCCCTCTCGGACTGAAGCTCGGGGTCTACAAGATCTACATCAGATCCCGCCTCACGTACGCGGCACCGGCGTGGTACGCGCTCGCCAGCGAACCGCAGCGCAAGAGGATGCGCGCGGTTCAGGCGATTGCGCTCCGCCGGCTGACTGGTGCGCCGAGGTACGTGAGGAACACAGTCATCCAGAGGGACCTTCGAGTCGAGAGCCTGGACGACTTCATCGAGAGATTGGCACGCAACATGTTCGGGCGTGTCGACGCGTCGCGGTTCCCGCATCTGCAGGACCTGGCGCCACTCCACGCCCGTCCACCGGACCGCTGGGCCTTTCCGCGCGATTCGCTGGTTGCGCGGGACGGGCCTAGCACTGACTGATACTGGGGCTTCGTAAGTCATCGCCCGGCGCTGATCGGCTCCTGCTGGGCTTCCAACCAGCGGGATTCACCCGGTAGGGCCTCGATCGCCTGGGCGGCGCGAGGATAAACCCCATCCCGTTTAAGACTCTGTGGTCTGTAAAAAGGCCGGCACTCACCGGACTTGACCTATTGGTTAACCACAGATGGACAACCAAGGGCCTTAGGGCCCAACCCAAGGACCGGCCCGTTTTAACGGGCCGCGAGAGACACCCCTAGAGCGAGTAGTAGGCTACTTTTTAGCCTAAATTCCTACGGGAGCGTGACCTACGCGGCTGTGACCTACGGGTCCCGAAGCGAAGCGCGGGCGGTTCTCTAGTAAAAACCTAACTTCTGACACATTTATGTTATCTTCTGCGTTAGAAAGGATAACACTAAGTTTACGTCATATATTTTTTTGTTGGGGATTGTCTAAGTTTTACAAAGTTGTGACAAGTAATGTTGTTGACTGTTGTGCTTCATGCCACTTTGCCCCAATATTTGGTTATAGGAATAAATATTCTTGTGTTGATTTTGATGCTGAAGGATATAGGGATTCTTATTCGTTTGTGGTGCTGATGTCTCTGTGGTCAATGCTCCATCGGTTAGAATTAATTTCGATCCGTATTACTACATTTACTCGATACTAATTATGAGTTTTTTAGGAATAAATATCATATGTTTATACATTCTACTACGGACAGGTTGCTGTTTGAAAAGCAACCGAATCACCAACAGGCATGGACTCGAAGATATGCACATGTAGCAGTATTGAACTTAACCAGCAAGATTCCTATGTAGGAAGGATGTGAAGGCTGTTTACATGAATGTATACAACATCATACAACCATCGGTGATAGCTTTATGATTAATTAAGAATTCGTCATTCTAGTCGGGGGCCCGAGTTTCGAATCTTAGGACCTGTACTTATGACTTTTCAAAGCTATGTGTTTTCTAAGCAATTCAACGTCACTGGCTGAATATTGAAGAAAAACATCGTGAGAAAACCTGAATACCCGAGAGTTCGCAAAACTCAGAGGTATGTGAAGTCTGCCAATCTGTACTTGGCCAGCGTGAAGGTCTACGCTGACTACGGCCTATACTCCTCAAGTTGTGAGTAGAGATCCGTGCCAAGCAATGAGAAAGTAAAAGGATATATAATAATGATACAAGACAGATCAATAATTTGTAAAGTCACCAGTGTTTCAATGGCCTTTTAAAAGAGCTTTTTCTCAAAAGGAACTTAACATTATCACGCACCGGAAAGACCTCGAAATAAACCTCAATCCATTGTTGTTAGCATCATCATCCCTAATATAATTTCCTTCGTACATACAAGCCACGGAAGTGTAAATTGGGTCGATCGAGTATCGTCTCGGCAACTCGCCAGTCGAACACGATGGATGTCTGTACTGGTGTGTGGTACTGCTTGCCAATTTAAGTTTTCTGTTGTTTTATTTAGTTTCACTAACTATGTCTTAGTTTTTTTTCAGTCCAGCTGTTGTAGTTTAATCGATGACGTTCTTTTATTTGTTCGTTTGTTCGTAATTTTATTAATTCACTCATTCAGTCATGTACTCAGTCCTTCGTTCGTGCATTCTTTCATTCATATATGTATAAAGTCTGTGCTCCCACAAAACATGAATTAAATTAATCAATTTATCAGGTTGATTTAAAAGTGTTCAATTTTTTAAGTCTTGTAGATAAACATATTACTTTTTTACACATACGTAATAAGAATTTATTGGAAGGATTCGTCAAATGATTGGGAATTTATTCAATCTTGTTTTGAGATTTAGCCGTGACGGAAACTAGTAGGAATATTTGCTAATACTACCAGCAAATACCTATTCCCCAATCTCAGTTAGAACGATTAGGGGGAATTGAATAGTTTGCAGTATGGAGCCGAAATTATACGAGTTATCCTGTGAAAGCAATGATGGTTCCGAATTGGATGTGAACCGAAATCCTGGATATATTCCGTTTTTCGGTATAAGTAGAGAATCAATTATTTGTGCCTACAAATGTCTTTAAGAATATTGATTATTTATTTATTACCTTGTCACGTAGAGCAAGTAGCACCACCATAACGTTGCCGCCCATGACAACTGCGACTGACTTAGAACAAGACTCAACGTAGGGACTACGATGGTGAGTCCAGTTAGCAAAAGTTGTTAAAAGGATATTAATTGGTTAGTTTCTTAATAAGTGTTAATGCAGGGATTGTTAGTAATAGTTAGTCTATATCTAGTCAGTAATTGTGAGTCTCGTTCTAATTCGGCCACACCGGACTTAATTACCTTCTGATTAAGAATTCAGTGGGCAAACTGATGGTGACACTTAAGTACCGAACTAACTCCCAAAAGCAACCGTTGTTAAGTTCGTCGATCTCTTAGTATCGACACAAGTTGGGCTATAAGCACTTTGCACTCCACTGCAAAGCTTAGTCAGCTTCATGGAAGATACATAGGAGAGATTACGAAGTAACAAATGTCAACAAAGCATCAAATTTGTTTCCCCAAAATAATACACCAACCACACCGAAATATCATAAAAATTCGCTTTACCATTGGATTGCAGAGAAAATACAGCAACATCGAAATTCGAAAAGAAACTACAGTATCGTAATTTACTTACTCTTAATAAAGCGAAACGCATACATGAATATTCACCAGATAATCCGTTTAACAGCATCCGGTGGCACCGTGTGTATTGAGTTCACTGAATACGATACGCCGCTGATACCGAGTTTCATTAACCGCGAGGAGCGATTAACACTTCCATCCTGCTACTAAAAGGGGTAAAAATGAGGAAAGATAACTTAACTGCACATTTTATCACTAAGAGTCAGTTGCTCATCACGAGGTTAAAGTAAGTTTAAACCTAAAGTAAGTTTTTTTATGGAATTAAGATAGCAAACGAGCATGCAGCACCACCTTCCGCTGCCGCCCATGACAACTGTGACCGACCCAGAACTAGACTCAATGAGTCTCGTTCTAAATCGGTCACAGATGCGTTGCTACCCCTGAGGACTGAGATGGTCGCCTCTAAAAAAGTTAAAATATGAAAAATGCTCAATAATTTTGAAGTTCTATCCATATTTCAGCATTAACCATTCAAGCGCGGTGATCTACTCACTTCGCGCTACTTCCCTTCCACGTTACTGAACAACGAGTAACAAGGACCCTGATCTCTCCTATTACAATTATTATTGTTTCTAAACTCAGTTGCCATATAGTCGAGTAGGTACACTAGCACGATTTAGGATTGCAAGATTGTTAACTATTTTGCTAGATTAAATACTTATTAAATTAAATTTATTAATTAAATTTTTTAGAACGTTCCGGTCATTATTTCTTAAAGCCAGTAGGAAGTCAAATCCGAATTTTCTTCTTTTTCATAACTGATTTGAACATAACTTTATTGTTACAAATACCAAATAGATGGCACGATGATCGTTTGCAATCAGATTTTAAATACTCAGCTATTGATGTGAAATAAATAAAAGTAAATAAGTTAAGTTGACTTTAAGGTAATACTATCTAGACCAAAGAACTAAAATAAATTCCTTACTTAAAACTCGTTTCACGTAGACGATGCGACATCTTAATATGGGTTAATACGATGATCCATTAAGGGTATACTTTACTTTTCCGTTTCATTTATATTTCGCTACTGAGATCAATATCGACCCATGAGTATGTTGACGAGGGACCGGTCCAATGTGATTCTATAGGTCATTGTACGGACTCACTGCTTATTAAACTTCTGGGTTCGAAGCTCGATCCATACTACGATTGCATCACTGAAATGAAAAATCTAAAAATCATATACGAACTTTAGGCAAGGTGTTATTAATGCTTTGGTAAATTATGATGCTGTTAATAACATTGTATCCTTAATGATACTAGCAAGATTTTTTTATGAAAACAGCCGGTAAAAAAGTAAAAAGGCCAATCACGGATAAGTAGTTATCCTCTACCGTTGCTTCTCGATATCAGTTACGATTAAGGTTTCACCCATGTTTAGTTAGCCAAGGCGAGAGAGAAGAAAGGAAGTAAGTATGCATCTCAATCCTTATTCCCCAAGTCGTTTGGCTGCTGACTCAAGCAAGAGGAAATAGCCTAGTGGCTTCTCGGCAGAGTTATTAGTACATTACTTATAAAATATGTGACCCATTCTTGGAAGAGCTTCCGAAAAGGCCCTTCTAACAACGACGCTAGCTACTGGCACCTCATAAGACACCTTGAACTTCCAGCTTGAGTTTGAGGACAGTATTCCACCACACCACCCCTCGCGCAGCCTACGTTATTCCCAAGTTGTCTTCAGAACAGTAACAATGTTTGGAACTTGTTTTTAAGATTCTTTAGGGAATTAAAGGAACGGAAACAAACTCAGGGAATTTCTTTGTAAAGTATGAAATGGAATGTTTATCTTGAATAACTTTTTGAAATGTATTCCCCTGGGCAACAGATCAACGAAACTACACTTTGAATTCATAAATGACCCTCATTTTACTCCGGAAAAGATTCCTGCAAAGTTTTACAACTTGATCATATTATATCCAGAGTACATCTAAAGATTTTTAACTGTGAGTTGTTTTCCAAATGCACTCAATCTATCCTTAAGTTTAAGAATACTTCCTGATTTTCAAATTCAGCACCGATTTTTCTAGAAGGTCACTGGATTTCATGCCCAGCTTAATGGTAGTTTCCCGCTTGACTGTCAACTTGAGCATCTTTGAGCCTATGAACTCAAGTTACAGAGCCAACATATAACTTTGGATGCTCTATTTGTACATTCGAAGACCTTCTTGAATTCGAACCCGAAGTAGAATTCAGTTTAAATAAGCGCATAAGACGATCACGTTTCCTTTTCGTATTGGCCGTTTATATTGCTGTAGTGTTACTAGGAGTTTTCGATTTTGTCCGAAATTAGGAGCTCTCATAATCGTAACTCACAATTTTCATTGCTGTGCCCTGGTCTCGTCGTAAAATTATGGTTGTGGATTACCACATCCATTACGATCATCCATCAAGAAGAACTAGCCACGGACCTAATACACATTATAAAAATATAATGATAAGCTTATATATGAGGCATATTTCGAAGATTATTTAGTGATGGATCATTATTTTAAGAATAAGACTATTTGAACTTGATTTCGACTTTTGATGTAAGTTGGAAAAAATCTCTTTAGGTATTTGTTCCCCCTTCTTCTTCTTTTTGACTTTAAATCTAATTTGGGACCTTTAACTTTGCAGGCATCATCAGAAATCGAACTTGGGACATCAGGATTCAATCTTGGAACCCTTTCTTCGTACACATCATCACTCACAAATCAACGAGCAGTAAATAATTACAGAAACCATAAAAATATCGGTAGTACCATAGTAACGCCGGAAGGTAAAGTTTGAGCTGAAACATCAACACGCACACAGATGGCGCTTTGGAACTTTAACGTTTATTTTGGTTGCCGAATTTTTGTTGTATGGGATTACATCGGCTCTGTTGTGATTTCTACTTACCAATGTCATATGTTCCGTGAATGGCTTAAAGGATCTTTTCTGCGCGGGTCTCGACTTTATATTATGTTGTGGTTATATTTTAATATCTTTTTTTGCCTTGATATTTTATTTACCTCAAGGTTAGGGCATTGGCTGTTCGGTGATTTTAAAGGTCGGTGGTAGGCTGATGTTGCAGGCCTTTACCGTCGTGCGGAAAATTCTGTTTGCCAAACTCCTCATACTCTGAAAGTCTTATTGTGGGGTAGTTGTGATATATTAATTTTTATTGCCGAATTTTGTTAGAGGTTCTTCGGTTATTATTTATTATAGAGGCCGTCGTATACACCTAGGGTATGCCACAAAATAGGTTACGACTAAAAATGCTATCTAAACTCTAATCAAAAATACATTCGAGTTCCACCGGCCCACTTGACATGTTTACTTGACCCCAAGCTCTTTTAACTGTAACCGAAAGCGACACAACTGGGGAATAAGCAACTTCTTTTGACGGTAGTGTGTACACATCATTATACTTTGTGAATTGAATGTGTTGCGTTAGGAATTTCACCTTACGTCGCCGTCATAAAGCTTATTTTGCATAAATTTTACAGTAAATTAAGTTCTTTCTGCGGCAAGGAACAAACACTGTTTAGAACCATAGGTAAGGATTATAATAGACGTCGTACTCAGATACGTAAGCTTATACTAAGGTATACCAATTTTCAGTTTAATTCAAATTCGTGTTTAGTGCTACGGTTCATTGACCTGAATAGCCAATCTACCTGAAATTGGCCGTAAAATGGTTTATTTGTAATTAGTTTCCATATCAAATAGTCGGTTCAAATCCTACCTACTATTACTTTTCTGATTAGGTACTTACTTTAAAATGCAGAAATCTACAACTGGCTAGTGTGTGCATTGCATTGTGATTTGTATTGAATCTTATGTCGATTCATGGTAGTTATTAACTTTGTATCGATAGAATTAGAAGTCGAAATCAAATTGCAACCACTTGAATAACTTTTATCAAAAAATAATCGACTTTAACGCCAAAAAGTAAAAATCGGTTCAGTAAAGTGGTTAGTATACCTAAATCCTTCTCCTAAGTCTGATAAACACGATTCTGAAAACTGTATGAAAATCGATTTAGCCAAACAATATGCTTAAAACCTTCTCCTAAGTCTGACAAATACTATGCTGAAAACCGCATCAAAATCGGTTCAACCAAACGCGAGATAATGGCGCACAAATATATATCATACATACAGGTTAAATTGAGAACCTTCTTTTTTGAAGTCGGTTAAAAATACTCCCTGAGCGGCAGTGGAGGGTGGTGCTCCATGCTCGTTTACCCCAGCCAGTTTCATCATCGCGACACAATTCCACGAAAAGAGAAAACTTCGAATTAATCGTCGTCAATGAAAACATGATCCAATTTAAAAAGCGAAGCTCTAAGGCCAGGCTTATAACAGAAGAGTCCGTGAACACTTCATTTTAATTTCAATTATAGTGAATTCAATTCCCTATACGAAATAACTATGACGGCAATTCCGTGTACATTTGCAACACCTCAAACATAATTGTATGTTTCCCACAAGACGAATGGCCTCAAATTGGCAAAGTTAAATTGTA
The DNA here is from genome assembly GCA_905404135.1 of Hesperia comma. Lineage (NCBI taxonomy): Eukaryota > Metazoa > Arthropoda > Insecta > Lepidoptera > Hesperiidae > Hesperia > Hesperia comma. The sequence goes on from FR990031.1 coordinate 1,799,696, forward strand.
ATGTGGCGGAATTAGTTCTACTGAATTTAGCTTTTTGCACTAAGCGTCCCGTGGTTAGAAGGGATAGTATTAAATTTATATGGCAAACACTAATTGCTACAATTCACGAGCAAAAGTGATACTTAAGATAATTTATCAATGTATGAAAAACTGTTGCAGATATCTTCAAGAAATCTTCTGAGTTAATATTACTTAAATGTTTTATTCTTCTTTTTGTTGAAGCTATATAATTTTGTTTTCGTCTTACTAATAAACGCAGTATCAATTTATTCCATGTTTAAAATTATTTTTCTCTGTCACATTATGATTCTCTGAAATCAAAGGTAAGAAAAAGTAATAAATTAGGCAAGGAATAACTTTATACTGCGTTTTATTTGCAAAACCGTTAATATTTTAATAATAAATTGATATTATGGTATACCTATAATGTGGATTAATGCTCAGAAAAAATTATATTACAATGGTGTTGGTGATCGCTAAATTGCAGCTCAGATACATGATAGAAATTAAAAAATTATTAAATCATTTTATATCATCAGGACAAAAACAATTGTCATTTCTCTTCCAAAAATTTCACATAAGCTGGTTCAAATCATAAGTATGAAAAGGTACTTGTGGCAGACATACAGCCACTTTCGGATTTATAATATTAGTAAAGATAGACGCCACTTACAATCCACAGAAAATAAAAAATATACAGCTAAAATAATACTGGCATTCGCCGCCACTTCTGTGTAGGATTGTTCTGCACAATCCATTCACAAGTACCCTCAGCCAACTGAATGGCCATAAGAAGTTTTTCTTCTGTGGCCACTAAATAGGCCGTATGTAGAGTCAGAGTACAGAAAAACGTCTTATCCCGAGCAAAACCATATCAACGCGGAGAAAATAGCTAAGAAACTCGTGTTTATTATTCAAGGCATGGCCTGTAACACTCGACACTTAGCTTGCGGGAACAATAACTACACTATTCTGGGTATAGTGCAACTATTGTTATGATTTTTCCTAAGTACCCACATAAACATCGTACATTGCTGTTGAAGTAACAAAAATCTTGCAATACAATACATATAGCCATAGTTGGCGAGTAATGAAAAACAAATGTGGAATTTTTCATAGGTCTGCGAAATTTCAGGGTACATTTTGTTGAGCAGTACACATATCACGTCTTGTGGGATCCAGTTGAGTGTATTTTATTCCTATGCTTGTTTCAACGCGTGCTCAATTACCTATACTTTTATTAAATACTAGTTTTCCCCGCACAGCTCCGCCTGCGTAGAATTTTTTATCCAAATTTTTTAAGAGGAGAAATTTTCAAAAGTGCTCTCACAAAAATGCATGCCAAATTTTAGTTTCGTGCATTCAGTTCGGTTGTTCGTTTTCTGTCAGTCTCTCAGTAACGGAAGAGTTTTATATGGTTTTATTGATAAGACTAGTAATAATAAAATAATGCCCAGAAAAGCTTCTGGGCACGAATCTCCTCTTGCGTTAGGAGTACAGATCATCACCACCACCACGCTGGGAAAATGCAAAGGAGAACGGCAAATAATCTTCTGTTGTTTTGGGATACAATTTGTACCACTTATTACGGTCACTAAGACATTTATTTTCACATAAGTTTAGAATTTCTAAATGTTGGGATTCATTAGAAATATGATTGAATAGATTTGAATAATTAAACGTAAATTGAACGGAGCCATAAGTTATCAAGACCTGACACTGAAAGCTATAGTGAAGCACAAAAAATATTTCCACGTGAAGTGTATGACGTAATTCATTTCTCATGACCGGGTAGATGCTATCATCCATAATGGAATATGAGTCAGTCACCAACGAGTTTGGACTTCTTTTAGTGATTCTTTTAAAGATATATTTTCGAGTTAACTTAGCTATTAAAAATAAAAATAAAAAGACGTGTGGCACTCGGAGACTGTCGCGGTAAAGCTATTGCATAGCATTATATATAAATTAACAAAACAAAAAATAATACTGCATTTGTGATAATAATAATAAAATGTATGTATATAGAGTACTAACTCATTTTCTTTCACTATTTTTTCGTGACTTTCTTCATTAATAAATGCACTTTGTTTATTCATATTTAAAATACTTTGTAGGTACACAAATTATACGAGTACAGATATTCACTGTTTTGCAGTGTTTCATAGGCAATATCACTGAAAGAGACGCATAATAATGACGTAACTAAGCCTAATTGTTATACCGCCAACAGACTCACGCGAGAAGTCTCGAAGAGTAATCTTGCCGCGAATTTGCGCGAGAACCGAGAAAGCATCTACACTCATGCGACCTTCTCATTCGCATCCTCGATCGTCATCCGGAATGGACGTCAGTGCAGCGGCTTTGGTTTTGTGTGCATTAATATACTATAATCTTGTGAATACTAAAATAAGAAATAAATTAATATAAGTACTAAAATAATAATAATAATTGGTAACCACAGACAGTAGATAATTTTAACTAGAAATGTAAATTTTAAATACAAAAACACACAACGGTCCCACTGAGACCGAACGAGAATGTGAATACGGTTCTCTTTTCTCGCCCGAGAAACCCTTTGAAGCGGGCAAAAATACCGACACCGATCCGAGCACAGGCGAGCCCGAGAACGAGACTGTGAGAAACCGATCACATTCACGCTTCTCGGGTGTTCTCGGGGGTTCTCGGCGTGAGTTTGTAGCCGCTATTAAGAATACGTACATCATAACGTCACATTATAGGTGCAAGACATTTTAATCTTTATTAGAAACGGATAATGCATTAATTTGTGCAAAGAAGATTTAAATATTCTGAACAAAAGCATAAGAACTATTTCAGTTGACAAAATAATTCTTTTTAAAAAGAAAATTGACATTTGACATTTAAGTCCTACAACGATCTTTTGGCGCGTGAATGACGTGTGGGTGACAGAGACAGTGCCTTACAGTTTGCCTTGCCTGTATGGCACTGTCTCTATCACCCTCAAGTCATTAATATAGTGTCATTATTTTATGTCATGTTATTATTTTGTATGTTTTAAATCTAAATACGCGATAATTCGACTATTATGAATACATGTTGTCGATTCCAACGCCTTATTTAATCCAGATCTACATGTAATTATTCTTAAAACACCGAACCGACGGGGCGAAAATCAAATGTTTGACAGGTAAGATTTGTATGGGAAATTCAAATTTTCATTTTTTTAGTATTTTCCTCGCAATTTTTCATATTTTCTCATCGCTGCAACCTTCCCTGAACTTCCACGAATATTTCAAGACTAAAATTAGCCAAATCGGTTTAGCCGTTATAAAGTAAAAGTTAGTTAACTCAGTTAAAAGTTCTGGTATTTATCGATGTGTGGGTGCATAGACATAGTAACTATGTCTGTGTGTAGGGTGTAATAAATTTTCGTTACGAAATTTTTGCATTCGGTCCCCGCGCCCAAGGCCCGCGATAAAAGCTATGCAATAGCTTAAAAACAAATCACTCGCACTACGATTTCTTGTGCTGCGATAACACCACATTAACTCACATGATCTGAGTGGAAAATAATTCTATTACAACAGACAGCTAAGTGCCATATCTACCTATTATAAATTTAAAGATAATGTGAAAAGACTACATCGTTGATGATTAAAATAAATTATAAAGTGTATAAGAATGTTGAAAAATGTTCACTAAATGCGCTTGGTACACACATACACACATACCTACTCTGTTTTATAATCTTCAGGCATATTTTTCTTCCGTTATTGAGTGACTGACAGATAATGTTTCGCCAAAACTACTGACGAACAAAGCTGAAATCTGGCACGCATATACCTTGGGGAGTGTAGGGGAGCACTAAGAGAGGCTTTTTGTAATTTCTCCACAAAAGGGATAAAAAGGGGAATAAACTAGAACAAAAATTTATGAGGGAGGGAGGAGAGGAGAGGTAGCCGTGGGGGGATTGCTAGTGTCAAATAGAACTGTAACTAACTGATGTCTGTATTCGCTATGTGCGAAGCGGGTGGTAGGTGTACCAAAACGATCGCAGCGCACAACGTGACAAAAAATGGAAACTACTTCGGCTGTGTGTAATACTTTCGAACCCGGTTTTTATGATTATATCCATTTTACATATACACTATTCAATAAATTGCACTCAAATAAAGTTAACAAGTACCATTTACTATTCATTTTGGTTTTTAATTGTAAAAATACTAACAATGTTTACATGTCATTATTTGACAGTCGCCGAAAAAGTTGCGCGTCGCCACCGTCGCGCACGTTCCCAATAACATTATAGTCCCTTTGGATTCCAGCGAAGCGTACGTACTATGGGTTTCATGACATGAATTCATGTCGTTGGAGTTTAATGAATAGACGTGTTCACATTTAAATAAAAGATCAGAGGTTGCATAACTTTAAAAATGTCGCATTTAAACATTACGTAACGCAATTAAACATAATAAACCCCATTCAGAAGGCTGTAGGCGATTCGCTGAACAGTTTCATATTTTTATCTTTAATCCGAAGTGGGTGAGATGTTTTCATCCCCTAAGTGGTAGGCGGTTGAACTGTTATAAAAATAATTACATTCCGCGTTACACAGTCCTCTGCGTGAGTGTGCCGTGCCGTTTTAAAAAAGTATTTTAAGTGTGACGCGGCGGAAAATACCGTGAATAACACATTTTGCATGCAATTTTAATTTCCTTTTAGTTATGTAAATCGAATTCTGCGTCGACAAGGAATAAAATGAAAACATCATGAATGTTATCGGAGTCAATTTAATACGCATTAAATTTTATAAGAGATGTCGGTAAAACTACTTGACAGATCTTGCTTAAAGGGGGATGCCCATCCCTCATAGAGAGATAGGCTCTAAATGCACAATAGAAAAATATGCTACATTGTTAGTATATTATGATAGTATGAATTGTTTTGTGAAAGATTATTACGAAACAAAGTTCGGGTGTAGAAGTTATGCGTATACTGTTCGACTTACATGCGTGCAATTTTCCCCTATTTAAGAAGAGTTATTCTTGATTGGGAACTCTATTTTATAGCACCGTTACGCCTTACATGCTCACTATTATAATATATGCAAGTGCTTGTTTTATTTGGTATATATCCCGCAAGAAATATAATTATTATTGTGTCATTAGGTATACGCCAAAACAGGAAAATCTGTGTTTGACATTCTCAGACCATCTCAGACTGACACGTCAATAGCTTTCGAAGTTACCATTACTACAAAAATCAATAATAAAATAAAATTGATCGATACAAGTCCAATTTGTATGTGTAGGATTAAATATATGTATGGTTTTTACATATTATATAATTTCACTCGACCATTATATATTTAAAAAATTACAAGACAAGCAAACATTTTATTATTACTGAATTTTGTCTACGATAATATTTTATCCGGCAGAATGTTTTTATGATGGCAACAACTAACAATAATCAAAATTGACGTAAAAATATAAGTATTTATTAAATCATTTCCATTACTTTTTATTGTACTGCAATGTTAGGCAAACTTCGTATATTGAGATATTATACGCACATATTATATTTTTTTAATCTTTTTTTTTCAACATAATTTCATTTGAGTGCGTTTTAGAGCCAATACCGGGCATCTTCAAATATAAAAATATAAATTTAATGATTTTAGTGCTATTCATCAAGTCAAAAAATATGAGGTACTTAACACATACCTAAGCGTACAGTAAAAAATTGAATTGAGGACCTCCCCTTTTTTTGATGTCAGTTAAAAAACAAAGGTAGAGGGTTAGATTTTCCCAGAATAAACACTGAATAAAATTATTTGGAAAACGTTGCATGCGTTGCCCGAATATTTTATTTTTATTTTGTACCATCTGTTTAGCGAAACACAAAGTTTCTGAAAGTTATTCAGTTCACAAGCCGATTCACAAATTCCTTTCTGTTTAAACCATCTGCCCACTTAATGCTAAATAATCCATGTACGTACATTCTATACATACATTAGGATGTTCTACTGCACTGACAATAGAACACTAAAAGACGTTTTTGACGTATTCAATTTGTTTTATGTGTGTTACTCCATAACTTTGTAATGGGTGAACCGACTTTGATATTTTTTTTCTATTTGAAAGGTTGAGCTGGTCGCCTAGTACCATGTAAATGAGCGACATCTGATCTGGATTTAGTTTTTGAGTTATCTTTACTGATTGATTTTGAAGTCGATTATCTTTTTATAAAAAAGTTATGTTTTATTGTTTATTTATTGTTTGATTGTAAATTCTCGAAGAAATCCCGCTTGAGGGCCAGGAACATTTAATTATTTATTGACCATTAAAATTTGAAAGTCTCTCTCCTCCTGATCATCTCATCTCTCTTAACCTCGCCTTGCCTCACCACACTTCTCCTCACTTCACCTTATCTCACTAATATCTGCTAAGTTCTACTTCTCTGTGTTTTTTTAGAAAAGGTTTAAAATACTAGGCATCTCAAATAAATTTAATTTACACAGCCGCTCTATTGCTTTAAAACTAACACAGGCACGTCGAAACTTCTAAAAAGCACTTTATTAAATCGCTTTTCAATGTTAACAGATTGTAAGCGTTGCGTGGGGGTTGCGAATTACGTTACACAATAAAAGCAAATTTTATTGTTAGGTAATAGCTTGTACTATTCGTTAAAATTTTTGGTATATCATTATTTAGAAATAGATATAATTTTAAGACTAGACTTTCACGAATTTCGGACATTAGAAAATTTTCTTTGTCGTGGTATTTATTATTTCAGACAAAGAGATTTTTTGACAATTGAGTCTAACGTTCGGGTCGGCTATGTTGTTAAGCAATTACAATACTGAATCGAATAACAATAAATAAATAAATAAATAAACGCTAACACACTCATACCCCCGCAGTAGGTTACTAGGTACCTGTAGCGCGGGTGGCATGGACTACACAATATAACACATTACAATTACACCCATGACCCGAGTACAAATATTTATCTGCCACATAAATATCTGCCCCGGCCGGGAATCGAACCCGGGACCCCTCGCGTCGCAGGCAGGGTCGCTACCAACTAGGCTACAGGGTCGTCAACATAACACAACATAACAGACAGTGGTCGTACCTGACAGGTTTACTCCTACACAATATGTATAGTTGAACTGTATAGGTAAACTTGAATATGTATGCACAACTTTGCATGTACGCCCACTTCGTAGCTCCAGTTTACCTTATAAGTTAACTGCACAACATAATGTACAACGGCTTTAAGTACTAACCGCACAGTTCCCGCGCACGCTTCCCGCTCACGCTTACTGTTTACGTTGTCCGCTTGCGCCTGCCACTTAAATAAATAAACAATTTGGTCTAAGATCCCATAACACTTTTGTTTAATGCATCAATTATTTGATTAAAATCATTTTTTATGTACAATTAGGCACCGAACAATATGGTTTGCCTATCGAAAAATGTCCGCTAGTATGTATAATTAACGAAAAATGAGTTTCTGGGGAGAACTTACATGCATCTGTTATTTATCACTACATAGTATAAAACAAAGTCGCTATTTTTGTCCGTCTGTTTGTTTGTTTGTCTGTTTGTCTGTTTGTCTGTATGCTTAAATCTTTAAAATTACGCAACGGATTTTGATGCGGTTTTTTGTAATAGGTAGAGTGATTCAAGAGGAAGGTTTTTATGTATAATACATGCATATATTCCCACGATAACGGGATCCACGCGGGTGAAACCGCGGGCGGGCCGCTAGTCTATACTATAATAAAACTGTAGGAACACGTGTTCTGTACATTGAATATTTTTTTTAAATTTCGACTAAGGGGCACTTACATATCGAGATAGAACTCAAAAATATATATTTTTTTATTTATTGTCTGTCTGTCTGTCTGTCTGACCGATCATCACGCGTAAACCACTGGACGGATTTAATTGAAACTCGGTAAAGTTATTACCTATATACTGGTGTCTATTATAGGGTACTTTTTTTTTCGAATAATATTAAGGTTCCCTAGGGATAGGTGACTAAAGTTTGTATGGAATTTTTTTATAACGTCGTCCGATTTACTTCAAACTTGCAACAAATGGTTATCACTTAAATTAATAGAATACGTGTTTCTCAGTTTTTCGATATTTTGTTAGGAAAAGAAAAAAAACACAAATGAATGCGGTAATTTGTAATTTTTTACGGTAACTTTCTGACTAAACTGAAAATTATTTTAACCCCATATTTTAAAATTATTATAGTTAAATAAGTAATCTTCAATGTAAATTCAGTATTTAAAAAAAAGCCAGCAAAGGGTGCAAAAATGGGGATAACGTTGGTACAATTAGAGGTACCTACAGTGTTTATTCAAGTTGACTTAAGTGACAAAACAAAATCCAAAAGGAGTTTAAGATAGAGTACTAGAACAACAATCTAAAAAAAATTAAAATTAAAAAAAAGTTTGTCTGTTTGTCTGTTTGTGCGCGCTAATCTCCGGTTCGGCTGAACGGATTTTTATGGGACTTTCACAGGAAGATAGCGGAGATTCTTGAGCAACATTTAGGCAATTTTTTATCCCGGAATTCCCGCGGGATCAGGATCCGCACGGGAAAAATTCCTATGCGCGAAGTCGCGGGGATTTAATTTTTATGGAACTTTCACTGGGAGATAGAGGAGGATCTGGAGCAACACTTAGGCCCGGCGCCCATTATCGGCATCGGCAAGGAAAGGGATCTTTCGGCATCTCTACATGCCAGCGCACACTGTCGGAAATTGGCATGGCCTTGGCATGCTACAACGTTCTTAGGGATGACGAGGCGTCCTTAAGCATGCCGCACCGAGTGCTGCTTGGGCGAATGTGACGCCGCGACAGTGGGCGGCGGCGTACTGAAGGATCCCGAAGTATCCCGAAGCATACTCAAAGCTGCCGATTCAGTAGCCTCAAGCATACCGAAGATTTTTGTTACTACGATCATATATCATGGAAATTTCTACTTTATTGCCATGAAGTTAATGTACCTATAAAGCTTTTTATCACCTAAAATCCTTATCCTGACAAATCCTCAAAAAATTATGATGAAAAACTCCTATGCGCGAAGTTGCGGGCTTAGATTTATATGGGACTTTCAGTGGGGATAGAGAAGAATCTGGAGCAACACATGGGTTATTTATTATCCCGAAATTTCAGCGGGTTCAGGATTTACGCGGGAAAAACTCCTATGCGCCAAGTCCTGAACTTGGAGTTTTATGGGACTTTCACTAGGAGATAGAGGAGGTTCTGGAGCAACACATAGGGTACTTATTATCCCGGAATTCTGGCGGGATCAGGATTCACGCGGGAAAAACTAATATGCGCGAAGGCCCGGGCTTGAATTTTTATGATACTTTTATTGCGAGGTAGAGGGGAATTCTGGAGCAACGTATAGGCTACTTTTTCTTCCGGACTTCCCGCGAGATCATGATTCACACGGGAAAAACCCGTATGCGCCAAATCGCGGGCTTAGATTTTTATGCGACTTTCACTGGGAGATAGAGGAAGTTGTGAAGCAACGTATAGTTTATCTCGGAATTCCCGCGGGATCAGGATTCACGCGGTAAAAACTCATACTCATAAGGTCGTGGGTTCAGATATTTATGGGACTTTCAGTGGGAGGTAGATGTATGGTATGGAGTAAGTATTATAATAAGCTACTTATTGTTTCGGACTTCCTGCGGGATCGAGATTTACCCGGGAACAACTCCCATGAGCGAATCAAGTCGCGGAGTCATTTATATCTATATATCGGGATATCTGTATATCGGGAATCGAACCAACTCTTTTTCTCATGACCAACTTTATGTTGCTTTCTCGAGGGTTAGCATCGCTTCTGGTCGTTATGTTTTGGCACCCGAAAAAACTACCAATGGAGTTTAAAATTATATATTTTTTAATTATCGTGGTTAAATTTATGCTTAAAGTTTGGAACAAAAAAACACGTTTATATCTTAAAGTCTTTTTATCGATTTTCTCAAGATATACATAACGGATTTTGGTACGGTATGTCTAAACATAGTAAAAAATCAAGTGTAGAGTAGATACTTAATATGTGCGGAGCAATATTTACCTTAGAGTTCTTGCGGGGTCGGGATTCACGCAGGAAAAACTTTGTGACACACTAGGTTCCACGCGGGCGGAGCCGCGGGCACAGCTAGTATAAAATATACTACAAGCTCAAGATATACACCTAGAGGTCCTAAAAAGTCGGGTGTGCCATTAGGCACATGGCCGCAACTTGTTGGTAGCCAGGCATAAAGAGGTGCTATTCTGGTGAAAGTTTACGTCCATCTGTTATTTGCATCATTTATTGGTACCTACGTGTAGAGGGCATCATGCCACTCAAACTGGGGATATAAATTCAAATTAAAACCCCTCAATATAATTATTATCCGCACTTTCTACGCAAAGTATGACACACGGCATGATATCTCAGTATCCAACCAATATTTTAGGCTCATGAACTTCCAAGAAACTTTTTAATGGATTCCTCAAAAAGGCAGCAATATTTTGAACAATTTCTATTCAATATTCAACTTACTCACGAGTTTGCTGTATTAGAGGCTTTCAAGGAAATAAAAAGTGCAATAAGCCCCGGAAAGTTTTAAAAGCTACACTGTACATGATCGTTAATATAAACTTTAAGATGTAGAGTTTCACTTTACGGCGCTTTATATCGACGTAAGTTTATGGTCACACTTTAGAGTAGAAGCGAGTAGCGAGCGATGCGGCCGGCCAGCGAAGCGGGTGGTTACAAATCCCCCGAAATATTTATTCATAAGTACAACGATCTACGAATAACACTAATAAATGAGGACCTGAACAAAAGAATAGAAGCTTATGAAAATGAAATATTCTTGTTGTCTTCTATTCAACCGACTTTAAAAAAAGGAGGTGGTTCTCAATTCGTTAGTATGTTTCTTTTTTTTATTCATAAGTGTGTTACCTCAGAATATCGTAATGGGTGAACCGATTTCGATAATTCTTTCGTCTTTCGAAAGGTAGTGACTTAAATTGTTTTAGGTTTTAAATTGAGCGACATTTGACCAGGGTTTTTTGAGTTATCTCGACTTTGAAGTGGGTTAGTTTTTGTAAAACGTTATTTTCTAGTCCTTCAAAACAAAGGTGACAAGTTTGCTCTAACTGATGTCTATAATAGGTGACGGTAGATACTTAATATGGAAAAAAATAATATTCATATTGTATAGGTAGTAAGATTTTATGTGTGTTTGACTAAGTATTATAAAGACAAATTTAATGTCGAATACATATTTTGATTGATATTTTTAATTCTTACTTCGTTGCCTATTCTGCTTTTGTGACTGTTTCGCAAAAAATTTTTTGTATAAATATGGTAACCCTGTAGCATTTGAGAAAACATAATAACGTCATAATATATTTGGATTTCGCCTCTTATCGCTAATAGTTGACGATGGTACAGTAAACTATGCGCCGTATGTCGGCCATGAGTGCTTAGTGAAAATATTTCATGAAGGCTTATAACTCTGGAAACTGAAATTGAAATACTGTTGGCTAAGGATTATGAAATATTTTTAACTCTAAAAATAGAACTTAACTTTTTGCCAGTACGTTATCAATAATTCACAGACCGGCGTAGACTGGTACTTATTTTATTTCAAAACAAATCCACTACGGATTATCCTATCTTATTAATATTATGAACGCGAAAATTTGTGAGGGTGGATGTACATAATATAGGTATGTATGTTTGTTAATCCTTCGTGAAAAATTTACAGAACGAATTTGGTTGAAATTCGGAATGAAAATAGTTGAAGACCCAGGGTCACACAAAGGTAACTTTTTTCAAAAACCAACTAAAGAAACTTTCATGCTGGTGAGATCGCAAAACTCAAAGGTGTGTGAAGTCCGCCAATCCGCACTTTTCCAGCGTGGTGGACTTTGGCCTTAACCTTCTCATTCTGAGAAGAGAACGTTTAAACATAAAACGTTAGAATTATGTTTAAAATCATAACATAATCCGAAACTAATTTGACTTACTACTAAGACAGAAGTAGTAAGTTTGGTAGTGTTAGCACAGACGATTGCGCAGGTTATATTGTACACAAAATCTAACAGTGTAAGCTGTAAGCGCGAAGTTAGCCCATTTCCGGCGCACCGGAAACTGCAAACGCAATCACTAATCACTATTCTAAGTCCTAAGTTGCCGCACAACTTAGCTGGAGTACAACTTTGTTGGCTTTCGGGCTTACTGGTTTAATATTAACAGTTATTTCCATGCGAGGCGTTTATTGTTCAATTTGAATTCTGATTACGGAACTAAATTTTCATCATGAAAAGCTCACCTTAAAAAAAGAGCTCTCTCTTGCAGAGCTTTGTATTATAAGGTACTATCTAAATATTGGACTGTTAGGATTAAATGATTTCGTATTCCATTTCTCGAATGTAGCTACCATGTATGTATGTATGTAGTAGGTACATGAATGTGGTAGGTACCTACCTATTCCAGATGAGACGGAGTTTATTATTTGACCCTAACACATTCATACACGAACCTAAATACAATAGTAAGGTTTAATTTTTTGCTGCCCCACCGTGGACCAGTAGCCGCCCCACTCCCCTGAGTGCCGCCCGCGTGCAGTGCATGCCTTGCACCCCCTCTTACAACTACCTTTCTTAAAGTTTTAGTTTAGTCAACTACTTTTAAAGTACTCCAAGCTGGGCGTAAAAAATAGCGACACAATTTACACTAATGCTGCTGTTTACGATCACAAAAAATTGTAAACTTGTGTTTTTTTAATCAATAAATCTTTCAATTATTTATCATATACGACGTATACATAATATTAATGTCATTCCAGTCAGTAATGAAAGTAACTTGACCAAGACAAAATTGTTGGTCCTCGACTAACACTAACAGCTCTAGCGAGACCATACAATGTATGAATTAATCTTTTCTGTGGTTGGCGCCGGCCCAAATCACACGGGTCTTATGCACCGTAAAACAATCAGTTGATGTTGAGAACCAGATTATTGTAGGCTGTTATGATTAAGTAAGAGCTATTGCATAGCCCTAAGGATTAAGGCCGTAACGTAAAAATCCCTGATTTACAAATGAAACAAAGAGAGATTCGAGAAGCTTACATCTAAAATTATGTGTGAATTAATTATGTAAGAATATTATAAAAATAATATTTAAAGTCTAGTAGCTTAACCTATTTCGTTTATCAATGACTTTGTCTATTTTGTTAAGTTGCATTAGAAAAATTAAAACAGCTATCGTCTTTTATTAAATTAGATCTTGAGGCAACTGGGAAAGATGTTTTTATATAAAATAGCGGACAGATGAACGGACAATGCAATTGATGGTAATAGTCATCACCACGCAATGGCTTCCATCTCTTACCCACCCCTGGTCTTGTGGAATTTGGGTCAGTATTCGTGAACGCACCAATCAATATGGCCGAAAACTATCGGTCACCAAGATCCAACTTTTTTTCATTTCCAACCATAATATTATCAATAGATACTTATATCATATTATTGTACATAATAAACTATTGTGTACCTAAAAGTTATTAAATGTGATTAATTATTTTGGGTCAATCTACAACACACTTGAAGCAAGTTATTACGAATTTATTCCTCACTATTATATTCCATAAATTCATAAACGATACTCCATTAAAAATAATATTTCTGCCCATTTACCCGCTCACTAATTAGTTCATAATACTAAAACGCGACATTTTCGAAATAAAGCTGCATTAAAACGTACGAAAAGCGCATTTTAAATTAAATTACCGCAACATGGCCGTCAGTGTCGCTGCGTCGCGTCGCGTCGCATTGACTGACAAATTGCAGACGCGACGCCGCCGCAGCCGCTTCGTCGGCGTCGGAAATTTAATTTTCACCGACACGACTTGCCTAGCCAGCACTAGGGTTATTACGAGCCTTTAGCAACACTACTAATTGTCATACACCATATACGAGAAAGCCGGATTTCCTATCCTAAAAAAGACACGGTCAAAATAATTATCAATGTAGATATTTTGTCAACGATACAGTGCACGTCATTGTTAATAAACCTATTTTTGTAAGCCTTGTCACGACATTGCAAATCGAAGGTCATTCTTGTGTCGGCTGCTATTTAACAGCACGTTACATATAGCTGAAGTAGGTACATTATCACCCACTCTACAAAGGTTTTTCTCATCTTGTCGTTCCCACGTCTCGACTTATCCCAGACAGAGTATATTCCCAGGGTGCATTATTAAAGCTAGTCAACATCGAAGCATAAGAGCTGTTGTTACAGTACTTACGCTTCGATGTTGACTTTCTACCTGAGCGACGGATAATGGCGATAACGTGTTGACACGACGAGTCTGAACCACGATGTCGAAGTTTTCTAAACCGCTGACATGTAGATTAGTCCCGACTACATCTCATTCCATCAAGGCAGGTGGTATGTTTTCATCGGACAGCACAGGAAAGTTAAGCCTCCATTGTTCCATGTCGTACAAAATAGTATTGAATGTTTTCTATTGCCTAGAATGGACGCGATTCAACTAGTTCCACTTGCATAGTTCTCGGAGTGACATAAACGAATGAATTAATGAAAATAATGTTGATGAGATGTTGGTCTTTTTACGTCATTAAGTTAACTGTCAAACGCCGTTCAGTTAATCCCAGAGCTGGACATTAATGTGCAAATGTGTTACGTCCGAAATTGTAGTCTATTCCCAATTGTCGGCACTTTTCATCCACTAGCGAACTTTAAAAAAACCGTTATTTCATAGTGAAACAATATGAAAATTCCAGAGTATTATCTATGAAAGTGACTGGTCAATGCCGATGGCACCACTTGTCACGCGTGCCAACACGCCAGTGGCAGTGGAATTAGATTTGTGTATATTGTGAAGGCTGAAAATATCAGTGTTATTTTGTGTACTGTATTCAAACTTTTTGGTCCTAACAAAAGTGTGTTGATAAAAGTCATGTAGTAAAAGTAGGTTAGAAAATGTATTATGAAAATTCTAAACTTTAGAACCTATATCAAGACGAAAAGTGAAATAAAATACATATAAATAAAAATTGCTTCTGTTACGGACGTTTCTTTTAAAGACTTAATTATATACAATGTGTCTGGCCACCAGTGTCGGAGACTTAAGGACGAAATATGGTATTTTTATCGACAAATCACTATCCAATTTTTCTCTTATCCCCTCCATAATAAAATGGCGGCCATTATGTTTTTTCAACCTCGAAGCTCGGGCGCCTGTACTGTTTTAATCATTGCTATCGATGTAGACGTCTTAGGAGACCGAAAGATGTCTCATTTGAAAGCTAATAGGCAATCAAATAATGATACATTTTGTCTAATATTTTTTTCATAGAAGAACAAAAAAGGATTCAAAAACAAATTCAATATTTTTTCACTGATTTTTTTATTCTAGTGCCTTTTACATGAAAACTAACCCGTCAAACTACTTTTTTTTGTTGTTTTGTCACAATACAGGATATCAGCTTATTAATAAATGTTACATCAAAGCATCAACTTTTTACGGTAAAAGAACTGAGTTGCGAGATTTGGTTTTTTTGACAAGTACTGTTTTTACGGGATTACTATTTAGATATAATATTAACAAACTTTGATTGTCGCAGAATGAGTAGGGAGTTAACATGACAGTACGAAATCCAGTAATTTGCTTGAATTCATTCAATTTCTTCGTCTACTTGCAAGTTAGACGCGCAAGCAAAAAGAAAATTGACTTAAACTGAAAAATTAAGCCCTACCATAACATAAAAACGATCACGCTCACATCATAACCCAATAGACACGTTGTTTCAATAATGGTAATCCAGTGCAACACGACCTTTTACATCTATTACAAATTCTTCGGCTACAGAAGTTAAGGCGCTATGGAAGTCTTACGTAATAACTTTCAAGAGCCTCATACGTACGTTTAGGATAATTGGACTGACGGCGAATGCTCAGTTGCTCGAGTGAAAGGTATTAGTGTCACGCCGAAGGCTGACGCGATTGGACGTACCGTCATACTAAAAGGATTCAAAATTGAATAACAGGGTGTTCTTAGCACTTGATTGCATCAAAATTTTGAAGAAAATGGCAGTTTTAGTAACGGGAGTTCCACTCTCTTCCGACCTTTTGTTCTCGAGCTCATCTTTGTACTTACTGGTAGTCAAGCATACTGCTATATAACTAAAGAGGTGATAGCATCAATGCATTGGACTAGGTGGAGATTATGCTATCCAGTTTAATCAGAACTTGTAAATTATTGTAACATTCTTCAGGTATCCATCTTTTTCCTAAATTAACATGATTTAGCATCAGATAGATACGTCAGATAAGAACGCCTTGTTCATTAGCAACCACGCTATGGAGTTACTAAGCTACTTTGCCATAATCCGCGACTACGACTACAATGTGTGCTAGTAGTTAACTTCAGACGTTCGTGGACACAGTAGCCGATAGTTCCACGGTAAACTAGTTCGCAGTCTATACGAATGAATTTCTGCACGTTAACGCGTGTTACTATTAGTTAAGTCACCTACTGCAACAAACTTAACTTCATTGTCTAATCCTGCTTCTACAATAACTTCAATTTTCCACATTCTAATTGAAAAACTTTTTGCAATTTCATCTCAATATTTCCACTCAATAGCTTGAATAATGGTCTTCATACTAGACGAGGGTAAAAACTCTTCGGTCACGAAAAAATATCAAGCTACTTAAGCATTTTGCCGGCTACTCCGCTAGAGGTAAAATTAAAATAAGTGGCGAAAAGTGTCGAGTTTAGTTTAAAATGTGCAGCGGATGTTAAGTATATAACTGGATGGCGGAGAAATTCTGCATTTCCTTCGTTTCATTAAGGTTTTAATTACTGACTTTGTTCTGAGCTCTAAAAAATGTTGTCATTACGTTGAAATTACTTGCACACTCAGCATATAACTTTCTTTTATATTAGTACCTAGCGAGCTGATTGCATGCATTGATGAAGTTTATTCTATTATGAACATGTTAGATGATTGTGCTTTGCACTCTGGCAGAGTGAGCCTCTGAAATAGCAAAACATGTTCAAGTATTGATGATGCACCTTGTCTATTAGAGTATAGCTGCCGTCCTAACGAAGAGTGCAATAACTCGTGTTTTTGAGCAAATTGAGTTAATAACATATCCATAATCAGGAAAATGAGCTCTATATTTTCTTCTTAGACGTCTTTTTTGTATCTTCATTAGTTTTGGTTTTGTTGGTTATCATAACTGCAATATCTAAAGTTACGGTTTTTAAGCAGCAAATCATAACCGAAATATCTTGAGTTATGACTTGGATAGCTTTGATATTTTGTCGTATTACTTAAAATAACGGCAATAAGTCTCAGTTACTGCACTTATGACTAGTACGTTTTATAAATTTTTAATACATTTACTAGTTATAAGCGCAACATTTAAAGAGTTATTGCATTTATCATAAGGAAATTTGTTACGTAAAATGTCTAGCTTACTAAATGTACTACTAGTCTTACTACTTACTAACGGGCCTGGCGAACTTCGTTCCGCCAAACAGTCAATGATAGACCAGATTATACTATTTGAAAAATTTAATACAAATTGATAATGTTAAATCCTTCATTATTAAATAATGAAATTGACAACATCAAACTCTTTTAATTTCGTATATTTCGTATATGTTCGTTTATTCCAACTGATCTTTTTTCCACTCTGAAAAAGACTTTGTAGTCATCATTTGACATGCGCTCCAAAGCAGTCTTGAATATCCTAACCAATGCATGATGTTCATGAAGTCGTTATTGCATGTCTGGAAGAATCGCTTTTTTCATAGTTGTATTAATCTCTAGACGTCAATTAAGTTGTTTTCCCATGTTGTCCATGAGGTGTATTTGTAAAAAATATGTTGTGGATCTCCGAGAGACGGCAATGATCCAATTCGATGGTGAATTTTCCGTGCATCTACAGAATAAAACGCAAAGTCATTATCCAATCATTTTAATCCCATTTACCTATGAAACAACATGTCAGGAAATTTATTTATTTAAATATGTATTTATACTATTTTGCTGCTTTGCCTGGTGTCATTCTCTACCAATATATAATGTTTTATCTTATTTTCCTTCAGAAATAATTATAAAAGTTACTTCTGATTTGTGCGTAAAAACAAAAATATGTAAATACCTTCAAAATTGGATTAAATCCTGGTTCTTCAATAATTTCTGTCCCAAATGAAATCACTTGGAAATAACTATTGTAGGTTTGGTTGTTGGCTAGAAAATGTCGCGATTCTTTTGGTTTGCCACGAAACAGAAATGCAATGGTTCAGATGGCGGTGTCAATACTGATAATTTCGTTTTGCCACTAAGGCAGCAGAATCCTGGCATTTCTTCGAAAAACTTATTGAATTTGTGGTGAATTGACACCACAATGATCTTCGCAAACAATGTCCCAATACAAACGTAACGTGGATTATATCTAATTATCTCGATTTTTTAGGGATACATGATTTTACTGTTTTTATATAAGAAAAGAGATAAAAAAAGAAGAAAAGTTTGTTGATTGTTAAAAGCGTTTTTTCTATTGATATGACATGCGAATTACCAACTACAGTTTCTAAGTTGTGATTTTATTAATTGTTGAATGTAGAATGTAAGTAAGAAAACGCTATGTAGTGATTTCATTGATAAAATTTATTTAGACTTTTACAATTTCATATAATTGTACTTTATAAATAAATATTTTCATACCAAATATATTGTTTTATATAATATATTTTGGTATAAATTATTATGTTCTTACAATTAACCATCTCTGCCTTATATCTAATTAAAATATTTTACTATGGAAAATCTCAATAACTAGGACAGTTATTGCACTTATGGTTGGAAGAAACTGTATTTTGTGCTACATAAAAGAGCAATATGTCAATAATACGTCAGTTTACTAAAAAAAACTGCAATAAGTAGTGTAGTTATTGCAGTTATGATTAGGAATACTGTATCAAAACAATTCATATGTCCCAATGACATATATAAAATTGCGTTTAAAGTATATATATAAAGTTATATACAAATATTATATACTACATAAAATTAAGAATTATTTTATCTGTCGTATAGTAAAAGTTTCAAACCAACAGCTTTTATGGTTACGAAGAGACACACAAAACAAAAATTTAACTTTTAACCGCGATTATCTCGAAAGTAATCAAAACCTAGTTATTGCACTCTTCGTTATGACGGCAGATAGATAGACAGGATGTGTAATTATTTAAGATCATCAAATCATCGAAGTCGAGTTATCGAAATTGAGTCATCGAAGCCAGAAAAGATTTATTAAAATTTAAAATAAAATACAAGTAATTCGAAATGTCCAAACGTCATCTCCATTCGTTAATCTATGAGTTTCCAGTTCGTTTCATTCGACTGATGAACATATCGTCAGTGTTTACAACAAACATTTATTTGTCACGAGCCTGCCGACGAGAGAAATGGTGTTGGTGTTTAAATCGACGTATTCGCGGAGCGGAGGCGACACCGGCAGATAGGAATACTGCCGTAAAATTTTGTACCCGCGCATTTCTCTTCGTGTCTTATTAGGGTTGTGTACGTACAATTGATAAAGGAAAACCTTCACGTGCTGTCAAATGTATTCATAGAAATGTCAGAACGAAAGAAGAAGATCGCTGAAAAAAGTGATAATAATTAATTTAGTAATAGTAAAAACATAAAACTTTTGAAAATTATAGGATAGTTTGGGACTCAGTCTAGGCCTCTCTGGTTATTAAGGGGTTAAACTTACAAACCAGTTGGGTATTATTGCTTAATATACATGGCATAACCAGAATATATTATTTTATTTATACATTTAAAAATTATAAAATACAACATGTAAAAATACATGTAACTTCACTATCTCATCATTCGACTTAACCTTCAAAACTACTTGAAGTAGTGATAAAAAATAACAAAATGTATTTCAGGGCTATATTAACAGTACGGAACCCTGTAGCCAGAAGATCGTTCAGACTTTCCGGGTGTTTTTTATTTTTGAAGCAAATTCAAGGCCATGATAGGATTAAGATTGTAGCAGTAAAATGTAGGATGTTCTCATAACCTGAGCTTTTGTTGCGCCTAGCTGACTGGTTTATTGGCCTTCTTTACATATCCTACATATATTATGTGTAGCTGATCGACGTCAGTACAAGAAAGATGTAGAGAAACATTATTATTGGGATTATGGTATATTGCAATACATTCCGTTACTTACTAATAACTTTTATAATTTTTTCTGTTTGCCAGATTGTCTGCTTGTCTGTGCGTTTGGTTCAGATCGTAGAAAATGGTTTCAGTGAAGTTTTTAGGGTTTAAAATACAAAAGGCAAAAAGCGGAACTTTTTCATTTAGTTGTCTTTCTGTCTCTTATTTTTCATAATTAACTTTCAGCACCTAAACCCCAACCCCAAGCCAACGCCCATCCTAGTCGGCAATATTAAACATTTTTAACATTTTAAATGCTAACAGGTACTCGAGATCTACAAAGGAAAAACGATTCAAAATCCTTTTTTATATTTTTATTTACTGTTGTGTATCCGGTGGAATTTTAAAGACAAGTCACACTTACATGAATATCCCTTACACTCTTATTCATCGCCATAGATTCCAAGTCGTACTATTTATAGGATAGTCTCTAAGAATCTAGGTCTTTGTATTCGTTCATGGTTCATCTACACGGGATCGATGGGAACAAGGCGCGTGTCCCAAGCCATGGTATTCACATTAACATACATTGCGCCTGTAAATGTAACCTACTTCTACACACGGCACACGACGGACCGCTTAGCTGACGTGTGGACACACTGTCCGAAACGATTGCCTGCAACCTAACTAACTCTAAGTAGACCACTACTGAGCACTCTCTACTCATTATTCAGGATTCATGTGGCTTACTACTGAGAACGAGGCTCTCATCATTATTGAGGAGGGCAAGAGCATAATAAAATCACACTAATACGGATTGTAGGAAGGGTTGGTGGCCAACCCAGTATTGAAAGTTTTTCTGTGGGTTTCCGACATGGTTAAACGACTGCTGTCTGTGGATAACAATCGGGACTGGCGGCTTTACGTATAGCCTAGTTGTAGGATTATTTTTTTCGTAATGACATTGTTTGAACATTCTAATAACTTTGGATTGAATAAATCAATATTCCGATCATTATTAATGTTGTATCCACTATCCCGTTTGTTTAATGCGATAGACAACAAACAGATGTCATGTATAATCTGTGATTTTTATATTTATGTGTATTATTAGGTCAACATGTTGTTAATACACACGAGAAAATTGATTTCAATTTAAAGTGTGTTTACGTTTTAAAAGGAGCCAGGGGCATGTATTAACGGGGGTAAGTATTAACAAGCTCATAGATGCAAAACTATTAATGAGTGTGATCTGTGTCCGCGATGCGAAGACAAGAACAACGTCCCGATCACGTTGCGACCTGTCAGGTGTCGTCCGGACACCGCGTTTAAAAGTTCTGTGACATGAGTGAATTTTAGCAGGTAAACGATCTTTTTTACACTAAAACTTTTTTGATTTATAGTAAATGTAATACATGTAACTCATACAGATTATAGTGAATTGATGGTAATTTATCTAGCTATAATATCGCGTTTATTCTATTTAATTATCTTTTGTCGTTCTAAACATACAATGTTTTATTTAAAAGCGTTATGCTTGGGGCAAGTATTAACAAAATGTCAGGGGTAAGTTTTAACATGTTAATACTTGCCCCTGAAAAAATTTATTTCTTTATTTCAGAATGAGAAATTACAGGCATGGCATGTGGTGAATCGTATTCATCAAATACTTCAGGAGTTGATTGGTTTGAATGCAGGTCATGCAAAAAATGGACGCATGGTAAATGTATCAACGGGAACCCATACAGTTTTGTATGCCTAAACTGCAACTCTGACGATGATTATGATGAACTAGTAAATCCGCCCTCGCTTCGCTTCGGGGAATCAGTCCCTTCAAAAATCTCTATAAATTTTAACAAATTATGTTATTCCAATGTCTAAGCTATATTACTGCAAAGTTTCATGAAAATCCGTTCAGTAGTTTTTGCGTGAAAGAGCAACAAACACACACACACACACACTCACTCACTCACTCACATACATCCTTACAAACTTTCGCATTTATAATATTACTAGTAAATCCGCCCTCGCTTCGCTTCGGGAAACCAGTCCCTTCAAAAATATCTATAAATTTTAACAAATTATGTTATTCCAATGTCCAAGCTATATTACTGCAAAGTTTCATGAAAATCCGTTCAGTAGTTTTTGCGTGAAAGAGCAACAAACACACACACACACACACTCACATACATCCTTACAAACTTTCGCATTTATAATATTAGTAGGAAGTAGGACTAGTAGGATAGTGATAGTGAAGTGAAGTGATAGTGATAGTGATAGTGAAGTGATGAATAAAGGGTGCTTTTTTATTAAGTTTGATAGATGTCAAGCAAAAGATATTAATTTTTGTATCTATGATTGTATTTTGTTTACTTTTATTAACGTTAACGATGAATGAATGAATCTGTTATTATTTTTTGCATATTTGTTGTATAATTTTAAAGGCTTATATCGTATGGGTAGAGCGTTGAAACTTTCTTCTATAAGTTTAATGTGTAATACAGACTGATTAAAGAAGCGTTGATAAAAAAACCTAACCTAATGTTGTATCAAGCTTTAAGTATTAAGCGGCATTGAGTGAAAAAGAGATAGTTTTATTAATTCTATTAATAAATAATATGCTTTACAAAAATTTATTAATATTTACTTAGTGTATAAGATTGTAATAATGGTGAAAATCAAGCAATATATTTCCGTTAATATGTGCCCCAGAGTAGTTAATACTTGCCCCAATGACGGGGTAAGTATTAACAACCGACTTTTTTTAAAAAAACCGCTCTACAGCAAAAACTAATACGAATTGTAGATTATTTTTATTACTATGTCAAAAAGAGATAGTTAGTATATGTTGATAGTAAATCCTGTCTCCATAAATTAATTAAGTTCAGAATTACAGCAAAAATAAAAAAAATTGTTAGTACATGCCCCTGGCTCCCCTAGATATTACAACTTAAACAATTTAATTTACGTTATACATTTCAACATGAAATAATACTTTCAGTACCAATCTGATTACACCTCAGTATCCAAGAAAATTTATTGAAAATATTATCTATCGTAGAGAGCCATGTGTAGCGGCGTTTATCCTTAAAAGCTCAATCGCAAAGTCTACGAGCGCGATGTGTCACGCGACTGCTGCTCGTGAAGGACTTTCGTAGCGCCGATAGCTTCGTGCTATTGCTTTCCATCTCTATTTATGAGCATGCGAATGAGAAATTCTTCTATAGTTTTTTGCGAAAATTCAAAAATTACAGTAATAATTATATTAATTTGTGTACTTATCAATATTACAAATAATACGAGTATAGTTCGACAACTTAGGAAACTCAAACTGATCGATGTCGCTGCTTGGAATATATTAAAAAAAAAATGTTGTGGTGGTGTAAGTATCTTTTTCCGTTCATTTGAGAGTTTTTGCCTACCTTAACCGAACTTAGACCCGGCTTAACTGATTTTGATGTGCTTTTCATTGACGTTTTCTTATAAGCGTTTGATTCATTGACGTTTTCTTAGGTATATTCAGTTTAAATAATTTAATTCTCATCTCCTTTTTGGCCGGCAATATTTTAGGGAAACTTTTTGCTGTCTATAGTAAGCAGTAACTACATACTTTCAGATCCCGTTCGTCAATAATTTACTTTAAAAAGTCCATTTTCATAATTTTCTAAAGCAGTACCATTACAGTACAATAGGCATGTAGCCTTATGAATGACTTATTTTACGGCTTCAAGTAATTTAGCAAATAGATCCAATGTAGCTGACATTGAAATATCCCCAATTCAAAATTCATAATAATAGATGATAGATGAAGAATTCAAATGAAATGTCTACGCCTGAGTATTGACACCGCAGTCAGCTCACGTTTCTCACCTTGAATATTATAAGCGTAATGTTATTTAAATTCAGTCATAATGGACAATCACGTCGCATTGAATCACTCTCTGAAACATGAATATAAGTACTGTACCCGAAGAAAGTAACGATTACCGCGACGTACGAACCTTTACAAGGTTTACCCTTGACAATGGCCCGATTTAACCCCGAACCACCCTTTACACTTCAACTGACCCTTGTTTGTTTTTCAGAAAAACATCATCCTTGGAAACCCGCACTTGTTTTGTCGTTAATGGGAAGTGTTTTACCCTTTTTGAACCGAAACAGGAGTGCTTTACCAGACTTTGTAATGAAGATATTATCGTGAACGTTTTCAAGGGTTTTGTCGATAACGACCTGGGAGCCCAGGCCTTGCACTGTGGGAAATCTATGTTAACTGAATGCTAGGAAGAAATTATTGTTACTTTTGGGAAGGAATTGGTTAAAATCGACATGCAGAAACCTACAACCTTACCTTACCTTCTTAGTATCACTTCCTAGTATGACCATCGAGCGCTACAGATCCTAGTATGAGAGAAAAAAATACTAGTATTACAATTCATTTTTAAATGACTATATAAATAAGAAGTGAAGTAAAACGCTCAAAGCCCGGCAGTTTGAGCCGACCCTAGTTTTTCTTGTAAGTTACTACTTACAATGCAGTGGTGGATAAATGGTGTAGGTAAGTGATCACAGATCAACTGAGATCAGCACACTGCTGTCGGCAATTCTATGGATGACCACTTCACACGTGACCGCCTTTTCAAACTGTAATATTACGTACTTAACGGGGGAATTTCATGCATCTACTTAAACAACTGTGAGGAACAAGATCAGGAGGAGATTGTGAGGCGCGTTGTGGAGTAAAGGTGCTATAAAGAAGAGCGGTGCTTTATACGAGAGGAGAGGACAGATGTGATGAGGAGGAAGGTTTCAGGTTTCAAGTTTTCTACCAAAACGTTACTGGCCAGCGAGCAGGCCATCTGCTGTAAATACATTCATTGAATAAAATGAATCGAAAGACGTTTCACGAGTATTTTACTTTTCCCTTGTATAGTCATACAAAATATCATCAGCAAAGCTTAAGGTATTATTAGATTACAACATTATGATTCAAGCAATATTGTTCAAAATATTTTCCATAACATTTTCTAGAAGCACCCAAAATTTCGTGAATAATTTTGTTTTTGGTCGGAGCACACTTTTCTATTCAGGACTTTAATCGTAAAACTTTTCCAATTTCGCCAGCCATCATTTATACGGAGTAAAATAACATGCATCGATTCTGTTACGAAAGCAGTTAACTCTTTTTAGGGTAAATAAATAAAACAAATTAATGGTTCCAAAGAGTAATCAGTCAGCCGGGAAATTTGAACGAGATTCTCACTCCGAGGGGCCTGGGTTTAAATCTTGAACGCACCTTTGATTTTCAATAATTATGTTCGTAATATAACTTGATTATCACTTGTTTCAATGAAGAAACACATCGTGAGGAAATCTACGCACTTTGGAGGTCATCATAATATTCCCTATATATAATATATTATGTACCTATAGTGTACCAAGACGCACTGGGCCAGCATGGTAGATTATCGTCTGTATCCCTCATAATATGAAATGAAACTTGTGCACAACAGTGGGACAGTTATGGGGTTATGGGTTGCGGTGATGATAATATTAATGGTTTCAAGAAATAAAACATGATGTTTTGGTTGATACGTGAATAAAGTCACGCTTGCCGGTAGCTGATGTCTATTTCCAAGCATCCTTTACGTTAATATTCTATAAAACTTTATAAAATAAAAAGTATTTTTCACAATCAAATCAGGTCCTTCCTGTCAGCTGTATTTGAGACGTAATTCCTAGAATAGAATTCCTAGTATAGCGAGAACGTTGAACTATCTAAATCTATTACTGTTTCAGGATATCGAGTTTAAAGAAAAAGAGTATATTTTTGAAGTATTTTCTCCTATTCTTCTTATATCCGTGATACACAAATGGTTTAGTCTTTCAATTTTCCAGCAAGGTGCAAGAGTTCAAATCCTGCACGCACTTTTAATTATTGTCAAAAATACGTAGCTATTAAAAATCAATGATAATTAGATTCTAGTGGCAACAACCCATAGGTAAATGGCCCACTGCTGAGCACGGGCCTCTCCTCATCATTGAGGAGGCCTAGAGCATACTCCACCACGCTGCTTCAGTGCGGATTGGTGGAGTTAGGTTCTCTAGAATTAGAGTCATAAGTGAAGAAAACATCATTGGGAGTTCTCATTCAGTGATAAATTGCTTATGGACCGCTTAAAATATTTCATCTACGTTCCGGCTCATTGCATTCTTTATATTCGAGTAACATTAGTAATCCTAATTTCCAGCTATCATAATTTACCCCGTCAAAAATGGGTATCGTAAAATCTTTGCTTGTTGGTCCATTTTAATAACTATAGAGCAATAAAATAAATAAAGATGGAATTTTCGCAGGTTGACGTTTCGATCCAAATTCTCTACACGAAGCTCCTAAAATTTTCAAATTACATGCATATTAATATCCACTTTGGTTCACTTAGGGAAAGCTATTCAAATTCAAAATCATTATTGTATGAATAATTTATTCACCGATGCAAAAGTTTCGCAACTGCGCTTTATTTCTCAGCACATATTCAAAAACAAAGGTAAAATATTATATCCTTAATACAGAGACACTTAATATTCACTGACTTTAGTGAAATTGATTTCAGCCCTGGTCATTCCCATGATTTTGCTCGTCTTTACAAAGAAATTACAGTTAAAATAAAATAAAATAAACTTTTGTTATAACACTTGGTCGGATTAAGTGGGTAATATCTATTAACCGATTGAAGTAAAATATCGTAGACAATGGTCTATAGTTTTCCAAGCGCTCATAGCCCGGCGGCTTGCGTCGATCCTAAGCGATCGACAAAGTTAAGCAACAGCGGGCGCGGTCGGTAGTCGGATGGGTGACCGCTAGTGGCAAAATATCTAAAGCGCTTCCGTGCTTCGGAGGGCACGTAAAGCCGTCGGTCCCGGTTGTTATCGATTGATAGCAGTCGTTAAGCCATGTCGGAGGCCTTCGGGCGGTTTGAAAACTTTCGACACTGGGTTGGCCACTAACCCCTCCACCAATCCGCATTGGAGCAGCGTGGTGGAGTATGCTCTAGGCCTCCCCAGTAATGAGGAGAGACCCGTGCTCAGTAGTGGGCCATTAATGGGTTGTAGCTCATTCCAAGCCCAGCAAGGTGACACATATGGGTTCTGATGACCCAGTTGAAATTTATCTCACATGACCACGGGTTAAAATGTAATCTCCGCGATAAAGAGATTCAGGGGGTCTAATTTATCCCTCTCAGGTTTAAGTGGTGTCAGGACGACCCTAATGCCCCGGAATGGTTAAACGGTTCAAATTATGTGGTATACGCTCAGAAACACTTTACAATGTAATGATATTAAATTGAATGAGTCTGTCTTGAGCGGAGACAGAATAAAGATTATAAAATAAGTAAAAGTAATGCGCGACATTATTTTTAAGCAGTCTCGCCGTGACTACGATCCATGCAATTTTTTCAAAATATTGGTGAATACCATACCTTCTGTTCTGTTGTCATTGACAATAGATTCCAGATTCCAGGTGTGGTTCAAAAAATATTGTAAATATAGCATATACTTTACGTAACATGACGTATGCACGAGATTTTAAGACTAGACCTTCCTGATATACGAGTAACTGGAAAAAACACATCAAAGACTCAATAGTTTTTGCGTGATACTCGGCAATCGTTCAGATGGAAAAAATATTCCCAAAATAATTATTTTTCGCATCTATCGCAATAACCAACTATCGCTACTATCTAAAATTAGAAGAATGCTACAAGGTTACATGCGAAGATGTTTTTCAAAAAGGTATATACAAAGCTGACTGGAAGCTGGAAGCTGGAAGATTATCCCTCCTGCATCGAAGACATCGAGTTAACCTGCTATAAATTTATGCAGTGCTGATACAGCGCACTCTCTGCACTGAATACTCTCAAAGCGTTTTGGGATCATTGTAAGTCCCATTCGTCATCTGTTTTGTGCCTTAGACAGCTTGACTTTTGCAAGCTTGGAGCTTTGCAGTGCATAGGTGCATTGAATGCCTTTGTCATTCTCTAATTCGTCTTGGATAGAACTATTGTTGAATAAGATATTACATCTTGCAAATTTATATCGATTAAAGACATAATATGATTAACATAATATGATTCAGAGGGCATAGGACCGGTTTGATGTCAAAGGTCAAAGACGTATGCAATCGGTCAGAACTAAGCTGGTCTTTGTAAACGACTTCAAAAAGGAGGTTCTCAATTCGTTTTAAAGTTTTTTTCTATGTGTGTTATCTCATAACTTTGCACTGGGTGAACCAATTATGATTTCGAAAGGCATTGTTTCATGTCTGGACGGGTAGTTATTGAGTTATTCATAATTATGCGTATTTAAATTTTGGCCTTTACTTACTTCATAACTTTTGAGTGGGTGTTCTATTTGCATAATCCTTTAATCGTAAGCTAGTGCTTGCCGTTTGATCCCTTATAAAGTTTGACGAAATTTACCAGGTAACTCGGTTTTTTGTTACAAAGTTATTATGGATTTAAGACAGCGAACGAGCATACAGCAGTACCCTTCCGTTGCCACCTATGGCAACTGTGACAACAAAATAAGATTGATAATCCAATCCTGTTGTATCTGAGGTATGAGGAGGTAGTTAGTTCTATAAGTTGTAGTTAGTCACTTTTGATTCTATGGACGTTAAAGACATCAGCAATGTGTTGATACTCTAGAAAGAAAGGGGAAAAATTCAATAGTCTTATGCCTTGCCGCAATAAGAAGCAATAAATTTCATACTTCCATAATATCTGGCATTAGCCTCCCATGCATTTTCTATAACATATTATAAGGGTCGGCAAATAAATAAATGTCTTAACCCTTTTCAAACATGTTGGAAATATTAAAAAGAACGCTGGTCAAGATGAATAGGGTCTATGTGGACAACGAAAGTTTTTTGTAACATTATTATTTTATTCACGTTTTCGAATTGTCCTTAAATAAATATTAGTTTTTTGGAAACACATTGCCAGTCAAGATGAAAGTTTGTGGACTTCAGAACATACATGGCGAAGGAACAGCAAAGACTAAAGGATTACATTTTACTCACGGTTACAAAAACAAAATAAATATTGAAGCAGTATTAGAAAACTAGAATAACAGACAAACAGAAAGTGTTACTATCATATTTATTTATTTATTTATTTAAAAAACTTTATTGCAACAACCTAAAGCTAGGTGTACAAGGGGCGGACTTAATGCCTATTGGCATTCTCTGCCAGTCAACCCATGGTGATGATGAGAGCAAGTCGGTAGGTGACAATAAATTGAAAAATAAGATTAAATATTAAACTATAATATTTCACACACAAATACTATTTTATACATATATAAATATCATACATATATACGCAATTATATATAACACTATAAATATATAATTATACATACATAACAGTGTAAAGAAGCTGTGTTTACAATGTCACAGAAAATTGTAAAAAATTCTCCCGAACCAATCTCTTAAATAATTAATATCGTAGTACAGATAGGCAAATAGTTTTTAATGGAATCATATTTAAATTGTTATCGTGTACAGTTAAGCAAATACTTTTTAATGGAATTAAGGTAACAAACGACCACCCAGCATCAATATCAATTAATAGAACATCACACGAGATACCATCACTATACCATGGCTTCACATAAATTATTAATGGTATACGCAGATAATATAGTCACATCTTGATACCATATCGGAACATATCTGAATTTTCATTCATATTGTAATTTTATGGCGCTATAGTGCGTGATTTATGATGCGATACCATTGTGTATGCCATGGGTATGTATTACGGAATATATTACGGGAATCATGTAAATAATTCAGCAAAGGGTTTACTATGAATTTGCTAGCAACGGCTATTAGTTAAAGACTCTTATCACAATCGAGACTGTGTATTGTATACTTACCTAATGTACATGCCTTATATACAATACGACTTGTACACGTGTATAAGTCTCCTACGAAGACGAATCCCCACAACTGTTTATAACGGCTGCTTTTGTGATGTGAAGGAAGTTGCTTCAAGCAGGTGCAACTTTAGTATAAAAATGTTGTACATCTGAAAGTTCTCTTAATGTTATCAAAAGGGTGTGTGATATCCGCCAATGCACAAATAAAATCGAACTCAAAGACTATACTTAGATCCTTAATCATAATTGAAGTAAATTGTTTTTATTAATGGCCAAGAAACCTAATAATAGCGTGGTGAGGAGCGGAGATAACCTAATGATGGGCGATGATATCCTAATGTTTAAGATTTCAAACTCTTACTTGAGGGGTCTGAGTTTGAATTTCAGGGCATGCACTTCTTAATTTTTTGGAGTTATGAGCATTTTAAACTTTTAAATGTCACCCGTTACAACGATGAACGAACAGCATGCCGGAGAGTTCGCAAAACCCAACGGTGTGTGAAGTCTGCCAATCCGCACTTGGCCAGCGTGGTGGACTATGGCTTTAACCTTCTCAACCTCAGAAGAGCCCCTTTTTCAATGGTTTGAGATGATAATGATGATGACTGAACATAACATAATTTACGTATGGCTATAGGTATTGATTATGATAAAATAAAAAGTCTTACTTATAGTAAACCCAACTTAAGATTGAAACGAAGGGAGGCGCTGTCGGATGCATTGAACCAATCATTGCACACTAGTAACTGACAGACGAATGACCACAACGTACTTATGAATGACTTTTTAACATGGCGGCGTTAGTTCCAATTTTTGCCATTTCAGAGATAAGCTGGACGCAATGTAATCGAATACGATTCATAAAAGTCATAAGAATCACAGCTTTAACATCAATGTTAATATAAAATTACGTATAAACGAGCCACGTTTATTGAGTTCATTATCATAATATTGACAAGAGTGCAAAATAAGGTTAATTAATCGTGAAATTAATATCTGAGACTACAAAAAGAGTAATTAACATGATGTTAATTATTTAATAGAGAGGAAAATATAGTTATTTTAAGTATCGTGTCTTGTTTGGTTAATGTAATTATGTTCAAAAGCGGTCAGAGACCAATATTTTGTATAGGTTAGGTTTCAACCGCAAAAATTATGACAGTTAATCATTTAAAAAAATAAACTCAACATCGACAGGTAAATAAAATGAGAAAATTACCAGCATAGTTACAGTCAACCATGTAACCATAATTAAAAATAACTTATACACTACCCGTCAAATGCCATTGTTAAATTAATGAGACCGCACGACAAATACCAGCTTTTGAATTCGAAAAATTTATCGAAATCAGTTAATATCTACTTTACAAAATGAGGTACATAGCAACATGGCTACAACCCATTAATGGCCCACTATTGAGCACAGGTCTCACCTCATTATTGAGCAGGCCTAGAGCATACTCCACCACGCTACTCCACTGCGGATTAGTGCAGGGGTTAGTGGCCAACCCAGTGTCGGAAAGTTTTCAAGCTGCCCGAAGGCTTCCGACATGGCTTAACGACTGTTATCAATCGATAACAACCGGAAAAATAAATACATAAATACATAAAAATAATTGTTACATAGCACTCGTCAAGCCGTATCTTCGTAGGGCATGAAAGTTTCCGTCACTTAGATTGGTCACTAAACCCTCTACCAATCCGCCCTGGATCAGCCTGGTGAAGTATGCTCTACACCTCCTCAATTAAGTGGAAAGACTCGTGCTGGGTTGTGGGCCATTAATGGGTTGAAGCCGATGCAAGTGAGGAACCACAGAATGTTGCTGACGTGAGCTCATAATTTTTTACTATCCAAAAATCGCAAAACGCGATACTAACATGGAATATGTACTAGGAAAACATGTCTCAACAGCAATGCTGACCACGCCATGCACGCATAATGTACGTACTTGACTCCTTCAACGGTCTATAGGAAATAGAATACGCGGTCCCCGTCGTATTGTCACAATAAACGCAAAAATGTACGAGACGGCGCAGTGAACATAAAATATAGAAGCGAAACGCGTTTGTACTGACAAAAAATATTTATTTATTCTGTATTAAACCTTACGTACCTAAGTAATGGAAAAAAGGCGGACTGAATTGTAATAAATTGTGTTTATATAAAATCTAAACATGATTATGACTGGATGTTATGTATTGTCTTCTTAGGTTTAAGATTCCTTCTTTGATGAGATTAAGACTATTGTACAATACACGACACAATATTGTGGTCTTATTTTTTCGTAGATTAACTGAATGTTTTCTGAACATACATATTTTTGAGTGGTTACATAAATTCTTTAAGTCGGGGTCTTTATTTTCATTAGGGGTAGTTTTCAGTTTTATATTTATGTATGTTAGCCTGTAAGGTATTATAATATGGACCTCTGTACATACACATAAATATTCTATATATTTATATTGTTCTATGTATGTATATCGTCTGAAGCAAAGATTTATTAATATTTTCTAATTTGCATTATATTGTTTTATATAATACCGGAGCACAGCAAGTAAAAATCTAACATGTGGTCATATCTAAACATTTATCTATCACTGGGCGCACAGGAAACTGTGGCAGGAAATCGACAAAATCGAAAGGGTTGGAAAGTAGCGCATCTTCGGGGCGGAACTGGTGGGCGTCTCGAAGGGTTGAATAAACTAAGTTTCCGTTGATTTATTGCCAACCATACTATCCTTTGGTCGCGGCCCGATTTATATTGTACACATGTTTTGTATCAACCCCTACTTCTGGTCGCTTTTGTTTTAATCGTTACACATATACTATTTTTC
The DNA here is from genome assembly GCA_905404135.1 of Hesperia comma. NCBI lineage: Eukaryota > Metazoa > Arthropoda > Insecta > Lepidoptera > Hesperiidae > Hesperia > Hesperia comma. The sequence goes on from FR990031.1 coordinate 1,832,712, forward strand.
TGTTTTCTGGACGAGGTAAGTTTTAAACGCTTCCAAATTCAAATGAGACAAAAATGTGACGTAGAACACTCGGTTGGAAGGAAGTTATATTCTAGCACTTCAACTCCGTCTCGTGAATCTCGTGAACATGAACCCGACATACATTACGTCACAACTGATAAAATTAATAAAACTGATCGAACAATAAGCGCGTATCTGTCACTGGGCTCCGCCAATAGGATACGTTGCAATTTCCGTCATTTTTCTAAATCGATAAGTAGAGATAAATCTAAAACATCCCTTCAAATGTCGCTCAAATGTTAATGGGACCAGGCGACCAGTATTGGCTTTCGAATAAAAAGAAAGGATGAGGCAACACACATAAATTAATATAGTAGAGTCTAACCATAATTTTTTTTTGAAGTCGGTTAATTACTTTTGTTCATCAGAAACGATTTGAGCTCAGGCTTCCAATTATGTAGTACACTATTCAAGGCACATAACTATTAGTACAATTATGTAAATTACATTAGTATATAATCGTATAGGTATTTATATGGATAACATGACGTCATAACGAATTCCACCCGCGATACGCGCGTCCCTTCGGTAATATGTGCGTATTACAATATTAATTATCACTTATTGACGGTTAATGATAATGAATTATGTTAGGAATCTTACATGACTGGAATACGTATGAAATTACTAAGGTCTGAACTGAATACATTACAACAACTCTACTGAGGATGAGAAATATACCTACAAATGTTAGATTTACGTCAACTCATTTATGACCGAGATTTCGGCCGTTTCGGAGTTGGCCGTAGGTATATCTTGCGCATGGTTCAGTTAATTTAAATGTTGAAAGTTCATCCGTAATAACACTATTTAAGGCTCTTAATGTAATGTTTCGGATGACCATATTCGGACTATTCACATACCTGTACAGATACGAACGTTTTGCAAGGACTTTAGATTTTCTTATTTTGTTGCGGGGAAAGTTACGGAAAAGTTATTGAAGTCACGCTATAACTAATAACAATCTTTTCTTTGCAAACGGATCGTATACTGACAACGATGACCCACATGAATATTATTTTATTGTAACGATTATCCGTTTAATGGACTATGGTTAACCAATAATCAAAAAGCAATATAAATCAAAATTGTATATCCCAGCCAAGAATCGAGCCCAAGACCTTTCATTCTTTCGTTTTCCCGTAGACCCTTAGGTACAACCGACTCCGACTTTGTAATCCCAATCCTTGTAGGTAATTATAAAAATATTTGTGCAACATTCTCCAACTAATTTGATTCATTGCAATGGCAATAGCCAAGTTTTATTCTCTTATTTATATCATCTGTTTTACAATAAGGTTTGTTCGACAACCATTATAATTTCTATAAGCAGTTACATTGATATTTAAGTCACCTAAATTCACCTCACCTCACTTTACCTCACCTTATTACTTCCTACTTAGTTATTTTTGTTTTACCTTTTACATTCTTCTGTTATCTATATTCCAATTAGGTATTCATAACGGCAGCCAAACATCACGTAGCTTTATGAGTATATACGAACACTAGTAAATCCGCCCTCGCTTCGCTTCGGGAAACCAGTCCCTTCAAAAATCTCTATAAATTTTAACAAATATGTTATTCCGATGTCTAAGCTATATTACTGCAAAGTTTCATAAAAATCCGTTCAGTAGTTTTTGCGTGAAAGAGCAACAAACACACACACACACACACACATACATCCTTACAAACTTTCGCATTTATAATATTAGTAGGATACATAACAAAATAACGATATCCGTGCGTAAACGAAAGACTTATGACTAACATTCATGAATTGTAAATTTTCAATTAAGCTCCGGAAACGGGAGCATTCGAGAGAATCTTAATGGACGCTTAATGGCCAAGTACGCTGTCGCACCCACTTTTGTATTTAGATATTGAAATATTAACGACAACAACAATTATTATGTTAAAATACAATTCAAATACTTTTTCTTGACACTAATGTTTACAAAACATAACGTAATCTAGTTACACTTTTTTAAATATTTTTCTGCAATTTATTTCAAAATTATGTTACGTTAAAATTTAATATTCAACGCTAAGTTAAAACCATATAGCCACTTTCTGGCTTCTTTATTAGGCTCTGAATAACGTATTAAAATACAAATCACAACAAATAGATACAATGATTTCAGTGTTCTTGTATCATTATGTGTAATTAAATAATATCAGCTCGTAAGAAAAATACCGCTATGTTTATTTGGGATTCGAATCCAGGATTTTTCAAACAATGGTACGTGGTAGCTACCTACATTATAATCGTTGAGTCATACGGATCGATAAGATTTAAAAATAAAAAAAAAACAACAAATACAAGCAACAACAACGACAATTGGCAGGGTGTAGTTTTTTATTCTAATGCATGTACGCAGCGTGAATGGTCGATTTATATAGGCTAACGGATGTTTGCAGCCGGCTTAGGTTTTAGAGTAGGTTATTGACTAATCTTCTATTTATATACCTAAAAGGCAAAGCGTAAGATACTCACCTACATTATATCAACACACAGCCGAAATTATTGTACTTTGAAACTCTTTTGGTACACGGGTTCCTTTCATGATGTAAGTGAGCAGTAAGAAAGGATTTTTATAAATTCAACACCCAAAGGAGTGAAATAGGGGAGTTTAAATGAATTACCTACATGCGGGCAATGTCGCGGACGGAACCTACAATTTCTATACTTCAAATTTCCGCCTCGCTGGGAATCGAACCCAGGACCTTCGGAACGCCGTTCTGGCGTGTAATAATTGCGTCGTTAGGGACGTTACAATAGAAATTTTAAATATTGACATTGATAAATACCTGCGCCATCATTCTGAGAAACCTCATGCTCGGCAGCGGAGACCTTGCGTGTTACGACGATGATCAATGAGAGTCTGGCGACATCCCATACGAGTCCCACAATGACGTCACGAATCCCGCTATCAAAGATTTCTTCATCGCTCGCATATACGAGGTGGATACTACCATTCAACAATAAATGAAACCACGAGCCCTGCTTCATGCAAGAAACATATTACATTTAGTAAAAAACGCCTAACGGCTCATTCACACGAGGACGAATCGTCTTTTTTCACGAATCGTCTTTTTTCACGATTCGTTATTTTTTTTGACGGCGGCAATGCTTTTTAAATACTCATGTTCACACGCTTGACGAATCGTGAAAAAAAACGAATACGGATACGTCTTTTAGAAATCACGAATCGTGAATGTTTTATGATTATGACGGATACATAATATGTGAACTTCAATGTGGATATTTTGACGAATCGTGAAAAAACACGATTCCGTATTCAATGTGAACGTCCATCCGTCAAGACGTATCGTGTTTTTTGACGAATCGTCAAAGACGTATGCCGTGGGAATGAGCCCTAACATCTTATTTACAAAAATAATTTTTTCAAACAAACTAAATAGTACAAAAATACAGGGAAAAATAGAACATAGCCTATCTAAACATCGGTCACTCACCTTTGACACGATGGCAACAATCTTCTGCTATTACAATAATAATAGATACAGCGTGTTGTTTGAATAATGTAACGCTAAAGTAAGGGAGGTATTTGATCGAAAAAATTTTTGGGGGCTTAGATAATCATTAGGTACGTAAAATTAAATTTATTGTTGTATGGTGGTAACCACGTTGTATAGCTACCAGATGACAGATCCGACTGTAACGTAATTGAGGCTCGGTTGCCCCCAGTCATGTCATCTCGCCAGGCGGGAGATTTCCCTTCGTCAAAAGAACTTCTCAACAACAATACTGCAAAGGTATGTTTTGTCCACAGCTTTCTCAGAAAGTAATAGAATTTTGGTCATTTTATTTATGGGCTTACAATTACTTTACGTAAGGGAACAGAAAATTTCACTGAAATCAGGTTGATAGTTCTTGTAATATAGACCAAAAGGCTATAGACGAACTACGGATGTGATGTCAAAGGGAAGATACTCGTATCTCAAAATAGTGAACGGGGCGATGCGATGAGGCATCGTATTCTGTTTCAAGCGTTCGTTCACCGCTACGTTACGATACCATTTTGTGTTTGGCTCAAAACAGGACATCGTTTGGTATTGTTTCGTCACTTAGGCTCTTCTCACACAACGCTATTTATGAGCTATGCGACTGCAACGCAACCCAAAATTCGCTATACCTATCTGACACGCGTCAGTGAAAAATGTCAAATACAGCGAATTTTGGGTTGCATTGCAGTTGCGTAGCTCATAAATAGCGTTTTGTGAGAAGTGCCTAAATGTTACTAATCCAGGTTTTATGAATATTTAAAGATCCCACGGAAATCAACCGAATCACAACAAAACAAGGTCACTACCACTAATTTCACCGTATTACGTAAATACGGGACATTTTTCCGTCCCGGGGCTACCGTTCGGGACACTGGGATAGACAACTTGAAAATGGGACGTCTGATTACGTTAACGCTACACCTCGTGGACCAGCCCTCGGTTTGCGTCAAAAAACTACCTACTTCAAGCTCGAATATTGGTCAACCTGATTCGTTAAATTGGCTTCAGAAAAGGGAACTCCTCAATGGTTAACGATACAATGAATACTTTTATTTCTTTGCATTTTTAAGTCTGTTAGTTTTTAGTTTTTCAAACCTTACTTTTCTATTATTATTATGTTTACCTAAACATACGGGCAATATAACTTACCTGTCCAACTAATATCTTACAAGGTATTACAAGGTACTTGTTATCTTAACCTTATTTATAACTTAAGAACCAAAAGCCATATAAAACTGCGCAACTTAAACAAAGTTTTGAACTATCAAACAAAAATTGACTTTACATAAAACATTAAAAGTTCTTTTTACCTTCTATCACGTAAACAAGATATCACCTTTCCCCTTGTAAATCTGTTATAAACGAAGCACTCATTGATTTAGAAGTTCCGGTACATGAATTGAATATTTTCAATGGAATTAGGCTTCAAAGCGGATCGTAAGGGCCGGTATAATCACACTTGATTGTATTATAAAAGGTTAATGAGACGTTTGTTGCTGTTTGATGGTAAAACGAGGAAAAATTAAAGGATCGCGAGTTTCTTGTTGGGTTTAAGAAAGAAGAAAGAAGAAAGAAAATACATTTATTTCATCAAAATATGTAACAAAAAAGACAGAAATACTTAAGTGAACTAAGTTAAATATTTGACGAAATTGGTCGCACTCAGCAGAAGGCTGTGGGGAAACAGCCGCTGATTTTCAGGGCGACCCATTGCAATGGGTAGTTCGGGCTACCGGCCAATTTTAAATTATTTAATTAAGAGAAAAAAAAATGCATTATTAACAATATACAGTGAACATTAGGTACCTTACTAATATTACTATGGAATTACTATAACATATTATTACGTTTACGATAACATATAATTATATATATCATATCATTTATAACATATCATTCTCGTCTGCATGTGCCAACCTAGATTGTAATAAATGGGTGTGTTAGCAAGTGTGTGTGAGTGTGTGCGTGTGTGTGCGCGTGTACGTGTGTGTGTGCGTGTGTGTGTGTGTGTGTGCTTGAGTATGAAGTTTTGTAAAGCCATTATTTTCGGCAATATTGAAGCTCAGTTATGAACCCCTAACTGAGAAATGTGGCCTTAATCCAGAATAAACACATTTTCTGTAAGAACCAGTATAACTTTAAGAAACGAAAACAGTGATAATTTCTTTTAACAAAAAAAACTAACCGACTTCAACATCGACTAGCAGGGACAACTCAAAAACTGCTCGCCCGATGGCGCTCAATTCAACCCATCTAGGTAAAGATCCCGTCAATACAAATTAATTAAGCCCAAACACAAGGTAACTGCTGTTAATTGTTGAGGACTTCCCTCGACTGTCTTTCGGTTTCGTCTAATCGAAGGTCTTGCCTTCATTAAATTGTAGTGATTTCTTGAAGCTCAGTTATGAATCCCAAACTGAGGATGACATTTAATTAAAATATTAACAAACAAAGTAGTCGCCAATTTTACAAAGTTCCCCTCAATTTCTCTGGGATGCCAACATTAGATCCTGGTCTCCTCACTACGGGAACAACCTTGGAATATCTACTTTCCAACAAAAAATAACTATCAAAATTGGTTCATACACGACGATGCTTTGACGGTCAAGAAAAGATGAAGAGGTAAGAAAGAAGGTTGTAGCTCAATAGTTCCACAGCCAGAACAGGATAAGTCGTTTGGCGTCTTCCTCAAGAAGCAGGCAGGTGTCAGACCTATTACCAGGTTTGCCATCCTAGGTGGTAAGATCCTAGAGTTCACCCAGGAAGTACCACCGCCCGCAACTGTTCTTCGTACCGTTTGTACCACCATAATAATTGGTTTGACAGCAAATGTGTTCCAGAGAGAAAGCTGTGGCCGGGTAACTTTTTCAAGACGATCATCTTGATCCTCAAGGATAGCAAGATAGCAACTCGTGACCGAATTAGAATTAGACTCTTACACTTACTAATTGAATCTTGTTCTAGAACAGTTACAGCTGTCTTGGGCAGCAATGGAAAAGTGGTGCTGGCTGCTCGTTTGCTACCTTTTTTATAGCCTAAGCAGGCAAACCAGCAGACGGGTCACCTGATGGTAAGTGATAACCTGATCACCGTCGCCCATGGACATTGGCAACACCAGGGGCGCCACCAACTCGTTGCCGGCCTCGAAGGAAGCGATAGACCCGCTTTTTGAAGGACCCCATATCATAGCACTGTGGGAATACTGAAGGATGAAGTTCGTTCCACAGTTCCACGTACGGGGCAGAAAATGACGTGAAAACCGAAGTGTGGACTAACTTAATTCTATAAAAAAGAAGCGAAAGAAATCAGATACTGTTACCAATTACCCTGATCTGCCAGCGTGGGAATTCCTCACTTCTCCAATCTATTTACGGACCCAAGACGTTTAACTGACATTTATCTGCTTCATAAACACCGTCCCTGGAGATCATACCCGGATCTTGCAGGGTCAGCAACCGTTATGATGTCGTCGGCTATAAATAACAGTTTAATTCACAAGCTGACAACCCTGCCTCTCCCGGGTACGCATACCGACCCATTTCGTAAGTGCTCGTTCACATAGAACACGCGGGCGCGGTGGCGGGTGCGGGCGCGGTGGACGTGGCGAGCTCATGTTCACATTGGCCGCCAGGCGTTTGCGCGAGAGTTCAGTTGCGTTGCGACTGAGACACACACAAACATCTCACGCATTTGTTATTGCCGCGACCGCGCCGCGCGCGTCGTCGCTAGCTTGCTCGCTACTTAGACCGCACGTGCGATTTCTGTGTGAACACTTGGATATTACGCCATATGTTTGATATTTCGTGACCGCGCCCGCTACCGCGGCCGTGTGTCAATGTGAATAAGCACTTACTTGACCCGAATAGGCGTGATTGCTCCCCAAAATGCTTTATGAAACTTTTATGGTCAACACTCGTTGAAATATACACGCGAATGAAATTTTTGACAGTAAATAACGTTAGTCCACCGCGGAGGCTTGACAACTTTTTTACAACAAATACTGGCAGCGCTCTGGAATGTGGAATAAATAGAGCAATGAAATAAATGGTGCTATACGCGCATAGATTCACACTACGACTCTCGTGCGTGGGCGTCAAAAATACACAAAGACAATAAAATACGACCACGAACAAAACTTTAAACTCATATTTGAATGATATTCAAATTCAGTGTCGCGGGAAATTAAATCCAGGGCCATTCAAGATTAGTAACCTTTATCGTAGAGTTACTCGTAGTTGTTATTTTTTTACCAAGGTAATAAATTATCCAGAAACAAGGTAAATTAAAAATATCTGTGATAACTCACCGTCAAATCCATAATTAAAAACATCACCGGAGACCACGACGAAATCGAAGAATATTTTATTACTAAATTAAAACATGTAATAAGATTTACATGGTTATTATTTACACAAAAAATACCATTTACCATTTATTTAACCGTTTGCTATGCTCATAATAAAAATATATAAAAACACACCGTCCACACGTTATTATTGCATCCCATCGCAATAATATGAAAAATGATATATTTTTCTCTATAATGCATTTATTTCCTTTGTATTCCGACTCAGGAATAGTAAAATATACGCTACGGTAACAATAACATTATTCCGTACCAAGACTGCAGCATTTTATCTGTCAGTAGTAACACATCGTCGCTTCGCTGCGTATCACATGATCCTTACCTGTCACAGTGTCACTCTACGTGAATCGTTATATTATAAGATATTATCTTAGCCACCACGAAACACGTCCCACTAAAGGCGTTTAAATATTTTTTACGGAAGTAAGGTAGCAAACGAGCAAGCAGCACCACCCTTCTGCGGCCGCCCATTACAACTGTGATCGACCTAAAACAAGACTCAATTTGGGAACTGGGATTGTTAGTCCAGTTAATTAATGAGTGTGAGGACAGGGACTGTCAGTCATAGTTAGTCCTGTTAGTGTTAGTTAGTCCAGTCACAGATACGTTGCTACCCTTGAAGACTGAGATGGCCGTCTCTAAAAAAGTGTAACCGGCTCAACACCTTTTTATCCGGAACTGGTAACCTACTACGTACCGTGGCGGGCGGTTGTACTTCCCCGGGTGAACTCTTGGCTCTTATCGCCTATAAAATTTAATGATATCGCTACAACTCGCCGCGCAATTTCGTGGCTTTACATGGCCAAACGCATACATTTGTTTTTAACGCCGCACAGGTCGCTTTAGGAAACATGATGTTTACTTCCAACTAGGCTACGGAGTCATCTCTAAATACTGTGCTTTAAGCATATTGTTTTTAATTTATACATGCTTATTCCAGAAGATATTTCCGCCCAATAATATGCGCTCATATTTAATGTTTCCAATATATTCAGTCAACTGAAAGAGCCACGGGTCCGTACCATTCAATGTCTAACTTTAATCCAATATTACAACAGTTTAGGAAACACTTAGACACTTCATTATGAGTAGCCTAGAGCTAACTTAGATCCTTCAAATATATACCTTTTAGTTAGGGGGCTGGGTTGTAAAAGAGAAATGCGAGTAGCGATTTGATGTTAACATTGAGTGAGTGACGCAATAATTATGCAAATCTTTTGGACAGATTTCCAATTTAAAGAGTTTTAAAAAATCACATGTATAAAATTTATAGGTAGGTTATTCTTTCCTGTAAATAAATTATTTCTCACAATTTGGAAGGAATTATTTTTGAAATTAGAATTTCACAAAATTATAATTCTATTAAATTATATTTGTAAATAAAATAAAATTATATTTCTATTAAACAACGAACTCAAAAAATAACTTACTTTTACATTACATTTTTTTTTCTCTTACATGGAACATTTCAATACCACTTATCTAATAAAGTCGAAATTCACACCTAAGTACTTTAAAATTTCTTTGATACTCATACATCTCTCATGAAAATAACCGATCTTATTGCCAACAATACGACAAGGGCGTCATTCGCAAACAATAGTCCCTAATTCGTCCATTTCTCTCCATTTTCAGCTGTCATCAGCAAGCCTTCAACTTACTGAACAATTGTTACACGGGATATAATAAGTTTTCAACACCAACTTTATTGTTCAAAAATGGAACGTTCTAGACTAGTTTTGTAACTAAATAAGTACAATACGCTTTTTATTTTACCGTGTAACTGAGAAGGTATTGTGTTTAAGCTTCTTATTCTAAAATCAGATTTTGTTCGCAGTAAAATAGTTCTTACAATGGATCCTTGTTTAGAGTGGGATTGAGTAATCTAGACTTTGTTACAAAGCCCCAAGTAGAAGAAATACTTTTGTGTGAATAGCCGAATTAGCAGAAGAGTCACCTTTTTATAGAACTAGTAAATACGCCCTCGCTTCGCTTCGGGGAACCAGTCCCTTCAAAAATCTCTATAAATTTTAACAAATTATGTTATTCCAATGTCCAAGCTATATTACTGCAAAGTTTCATGAAAATCCGTTCAGTAGTTTTTGCGTGAAAGAGCAACAAACACACACACACACACACACTCACTCACTCACTCACATACATCCTTAAAAACTTTCGCATTTATAATATAATATAGTTAGTAGTATAGTAGGATTAAGGTAGCTGCAACAACAAGACACACATCAGAACAAGAATAGTTAGTCAGTAAGCAGATGGTGTTAGAAAATTTGTTGGTTAGTTCACAAGCAAGTGAGGATTGGGCCAAATCCGTTTCTGATGAATAGTGATGGTACGTATTTATGTATGTATGTATGTATGTATGTTTGTATGTATGCCCATTTATTTGTGAGGCCCCACAGCCCAAACTGTTGAACGGATTTCGACATATGAGGTATCGTTGAATTTGTCAGAATCGTGGAAGTGTCACAGGCTATATGAATTTTCAAAATGGCGTCCGAAAGTGGAAGAAAAAGAGGGGAAGCACGAAAACGCTCAATTACTTTTAGTCACTAACGTTCATCTATCCAAGACACGCAAGTCACTGAGCTATGGCTTCACCCTCATGGAATTAATTTCAGTTTATCCCCCTTTTTATCACTCTAGAGGAGGCATTTTCAAAAATCCTCTCTTAGTGCTGCTCTACACTCCTCAAGGTACATAAATGTCCTTGCCTTCAGTAACTTCAGCTGTGCGTTGTCTGTCAGTCAATCACAAAACACAATCAATCAATATACACTCCGGGATAGATGAAGCGATAATTTAACACTGAATAGTAGATCTCATCACCACTATAGAACCACCTCTTAATGTGACTTTCCTACCTTCACCTTTCAGGAACCTAGATTTGTATGTATTGTTCGGCCCTAAATTATTGATTGATTATCACTGTTTACGAGACCCAGATCTGCCAACATCGGACCGGTTCAAAACACTTCAACAAAATCTAACTCGCCGCACTATTCTGTAGTGTATTTCAAATAAAATATGCGATGTCAGGGTTGTGTCTCAAGATTCGTCATGGAAATTGTGTAATAAAATATAAGAGATGTCAGCGATTCGCGCGCCCGCTCCCAACGGATGTTCCATTTAGTGGCAACCATGATGTGCTGTTATGACGTATTCTGATGCACACATACATAAAGTTTGGATGTGGTATCTGTAATACACCTGTTTAAAACTTAATCGCAGCGCTTTTGCTTGATTAATCTGAATTATTAGAACTAGAACTCTGCACTTCGCTCCATGTTTATACTGAGCACTATGTTCCAATATTTTTGTGTATAATTTATTTTTTGCACACCAGTACTAGTTAAAAAATATAAAATGTAGGTACCTTACCTACAAAAAGTGGATTTATTCTTCACTTTCATATTAAATATACCGAGTGAGTAATTTTCTAAGCATTAAATAGATGGAATGAGATTTGAATACTTAGTAACTATTTCAGAACTAAGCTTCAATTAGTCCTGTTAGTTGTTGTTACAAATAGTCTACGTAGTAATTATTTATTACAGACAGCTGTTCCAACATCATCGTAAGATACACGAGTAACGCAGAATATTCCAATAAGGATAAACGTCAAAAAATTCGTTACACAAAAACACTGGCTGCTAAAAATATCGCAAATTATGATGAATATATAAAAACATGAAACAAAAAAATACTGTATTGAGATCCGGTTCGTCGGCAAAACATATTTCTTGGCTGTCCTTGGCGCAGAACAATCTCAATTTATGTGTAGGTGTCAGTAAACTCGACTCCCCTTGTCCTATAAAACACTACCTACGCTTGTTCATTTCTGAAGCCCTGCTCGATCTGTGCTCCTAGCTTTCGTAGCGTTTATTATCTATTTCTATTTTTAGAACCAGGCCAAGTGATAACATTGTTGATAAAACTATTGTTTATAGTTTATTATTGAAATGTATGAACGAGTTGTCATTTAACCAGTTGGCTGAGAGTCGTCTAGGCGTCCTGTAGAACGATGTATTCAACCACCTGCCTAATCCACGTTTAGCCATTTGGTTGGATGTCGTTGTCCAATTACATAATTATGAAGGCGTCCGATTGAATGGCTCATTCAACCAGTTTGCTGCAACATATACACTTTAGTCTCAAAGTCCATAATTATAGTCCTCTGCCAGATTCCATATTTTAAATTTGCACTAAAACTAAAGCAAACAAAACCTTAGGAATAATAATTATAGATATAAGACAGAAAAATATCTTGACAGCGAGCCGGGGAGTTTAGTTTTTTATTATAAACAAAATAATATTCCCGGCTCTCAGGCTGTATTAAATTCTTAGTCTATTACCTACAGTTTTCGCTGAGCTTTTAATAGATAATAATGTTCAATATTTTAATAGAAAATAATAAGGATAAAAGCGCTAGTTTTAACATGCTTTTGTTAGCTTGACCTGTATACAATGTATCTAGTCATCAGTGTCGGAGACTTAAGGGGGATGAAATGTGGTATTTTTTATCGACAAATCACTATCCAAATTTTCTCTTGCCCCCTCCATGATAAAATGGCAAATATTGAATGTAATTGAAAACGAGTTTCGAGTTCCGGCAATCGTCAACAGTTTTCAGTTGCTGTAATTTGACTAGGTCAGTTCCTAATTGCCGCAACTAGCAACTGTTAAATATTATACCGGTTTTTAAAGTTGCCGGTTTCCGCAACTGTCAATCGCAAATCAATCAATCAAGTTGTTCACAAATTGCTATAAAATTGCCGCAACCGTAAACGTTGCAGCAACTATCAACATTTACAGGAAACTTTTAAAAAGTTGATAATTGCCTCAACTTGAGTTGCTCCGTGGGCAAAGCGCCTTACGTCCCATTTATTAAAGATTAACAAAAGGAAATATACCGATATTTTCTTATACTCGTTAGTGATGTCTTAATTGAGTTTATCACCCGCGAGATACAAGTAGTTCTTCTGAACTACTGTGTGAGCGTGTATTTATTTGAACAGTGTTGAAGTTTTACTAGCCAACATCGCTCGCGCAATTAACATGACAACATCTTGTACAAATTGATGTTCTTCAAGTTAATAACAAACATCGTCTAGTTAATTACTTGATTAACAGTTGACTGAGTAATTATTATTCTTTATCTTAATTAATCGAATTCCCTGCATTTTTTAATATTGGTCATATTACATATTATATTATTATAATACGTGTTGTATGATCTTCAATCCTCCCTCATATTCAAGTCGAAATATTACCCAACCTAAACACGATTTCTAAATACCTATTCAATGATACGATTTTTAACGTGTTCGACTTTTATTGTTCTTTTTGTTACAACATATTGTATGTCTCTTTATTGTATCTTTTGTATGCTGTCACAAATAAATAGATGGTTAAAGAAGTTACTGATAGTAATATTTGCATCGCGATATTTCTAATTAGCGCGAAAAAAGTAAAACACATATATTACATTAACAAAAATCAAGATGCGAATCAAAGCTTAAATGCAAGTGCACAAATTTAAGTAAATTTATTCGGCAACGTTGCATAATATGCCGTGAAAGATTAAATAACTTGAAATTCAAGTTTCCTTCCTCTGAAACCCGATAAGACCCGAACAGGTCGTTAGGACTCCTGCATACTGGCGCTTTAATACTCATCTACTTAAGACATATTTCTATCTACTCGGGTATTCAAATCGTTAAACATAATGAATCAATAACGCGTTGTGGTCGAATCGTTTGAAAGCCAACATAAAAATTGCCTTGGAGTAAACGCATTAGATTGTGGATGTTGTAGGCAATATTTGGCTCGATGAGCGATTATGGTAGGTAAGGTTAACATAAGGTAGAGGTAAATAATACTATTTCTTAACTTCCTCCTTCCTTATCTGCTAATAAAATAGAAGTACTGTTCCAAAGGTTCTATTCCCAGCGAGGCTGAAACTTAAAGGATGCATCAGCTGTTACCGTTCTTTGTATGGGTGTGTTTTTATTTGTGTTCTTGCCTTGTGTTGACTATGGCTCCCACGACACAGCGAACCCTAATGTGGAGCTATGACCGCGTAGCATACACACTATCTATTATATGTAAAAATTATACAAATTCCCTGTTATACAAATGTAAATATGAAAGCAGTGTGAACGCAGGTTAACCCGTACATTGTTCGCTGACTCTACGTGCCGTTATGGTAATGAAACATTAAATTATACACTATGTTGTACCGCCCCGTGGTTTAATGACTGGGGGATTACGTAATTGTCAGTAAACGGCACCCTGTTTACGCACAATACATGATCACATGAGCGCTCGCAATCTGCGCTGGCGAGTGATTGACTGACCATTTAACTGCCAATGCTAAGCACAGCTCTTTCCTCATTGAGAAGGGTTACTGTATATTCCACTACAGTGCCCGAGTGATTGTCATTTGACTGCCACTGCTAAGCAGCTTTTTTCTCATCATTGAAAAGATCAACAGTATACTCCACATACTGCGCCAATGCGGTTTGATAGATTGGTTGGTGGTCAAATCAATTATTGGAAGTTATCATGTTGAAGGCCTTCGACATCGAATAACGATGGGGTCTTTACGGCTTTACGTGTCCTCCGAAGCACGAAAACGCCACAAGAAATTTTGCCAAGAGCGGTTACTCATATAATTACCGACCGCGCCCGTACTTGATAAACTTTGTCTTTCACTTAGGATCTTCCATAGGTATTAGTAAGTTTTCACAACTGATTCAACAAACTACAGTGTTGGTATTTCAATGGCCGGTATTGGCAAAATTTCGTGGGCATTTCGTACTTGAACTCTAAGCTAGCGGGCGTCAAACTTTTCTGGCCACAGGCCATGATACTCGTACAGAATGTTTGAAACTCTATACACTAGGACTCTACTCTATACACTAGGACCGTTTATCCAGTTAAAACGTATTCAGATTTCAATCGAATTTTTCACCAACTTAAAATAAAAAGGAGGTATTCAATTCAACTGGATGTATTTTAACAACAACTTATAATACAAGTTTTAGAAATATGCTAATTAAGGCATTTAACGCAGCTTCATAATTTTTTCTTTTCTTCTCTAGAGAACGCCATAATGTGTAGTATTAATGTGCACATCGCCATTACAAGCGGATAATCAAAATATTTACAAAGAATGTACCGATTCGCATGATTTCTAATTGCAAACAGTCTATCCGAAAAACTTCAAACATTTATCACAATAAGCAATTTAAGCTTTACTACCTATAACATAATAAAATTTAGGCAAAATTTTAATTCTACGCAGTCACCTTCCTAAAGATTCAACTATACCCTATTCTAAATCCGAACATTTTTGGACAGCATCACTAGTGTAAACTATGGATCATAACTCTTAAAACCTATTTCGGTTGCATCTGGCCCATATTCAGCAACCCGTTGAAGCCCGTTACCACTAGATAGGCAATCAACCGGTGTACGCCATAAACATTGGTAAATCAAGACAAAAAACATTAAAAATACGGTTTTGGTTAGGGTTGTCTACTACAATAAACGCATGCTTCAACAGTTTCATACACATCAATAAATTTTAATTGAATTGAAATAATTAAATGACGCAATAATATGTATCTTATTGGCATCTAATGACCCGAATGGCTCAATGGTTAACACGCCGGATCACCATTTAAAGATACTAGATTCGATTCCCAGTGAGTGACGTCCTTGGTCTGGCCGTATGTCTTTATCGTATGTGTTGTCAATGGTACCCACGACACAGGGAATCATAGTATGGGGATATGAATGGGGCTATGAGTATAAGCCTTATTTATTAGTGCAAACTTTCATGTATCAATTATCATGACTAAAAAGCAACCTGACCTTATTAATATGAAAAAGTTTCTTTTCATTAACTATGCGTTATAAAATACATAACTTTGTTTATTACCGCAAAGGTTTATTCAGTTGACGATATTTATTACAGAACATTGCAGTTGTATGATCATCTACAAAGCGTATTATTTATCTATGATAATATCCTAACAATGAGCCCGTGTACACCATTTATACGTACAACAAATCTTATAACAAAAAATATATGGAAATACTGTACCTGCTAGGGTTGTCACCGCTAAACTTAACAATTATTATAATGCTTTTATCGCTGGTAAAAATAATTCATATTTATGAATTTAATCTTTATCTCACGAATTAGAAATCGCAAAAGACTAGTTAAACTAATGAGCAGAACAGAACTTAATTATGGACTCCATGTGCAACACTGTTTGTTATTATATTTTCGATGCGTCTTTATGGAGGATTGTAACAGTGTAATGGGAGAAGACAATTTGATTGATCATAAATAAATCTCCACCTGATAATAAGGAACTTCAAGAAGGAACTTCAAGAAGGAACTTCAAGAAGGACTTCTAGAAGGACTTCAAAAAAAGAGAACACATATAATATTATTTTATGTGTATCGTAACTTTACACTGGGTGAACCAATTTTGACTTTTCTGTATTAAAATTCTAGTGTGTTTCGTCTGGTCCATCAGATCTGATGAGTAGTTTTTGAGTTATCTATTTGCGTCGGTTTTGAAATCTTCTTGAGATTCTTTGAACAAACCTAGCCTTGGTAATTTGTGAACCAATTGAAATAAAACAAACAAGAATTATTCTAAGCATAATACAATACATTGGTAAAACTGCATAAAATTGGTTAAATCACTTCTAATATTAGCAGGACGAAACAAAATCACAAAAAAAAATGATAAGGAATCCATTGTGTTGATGAATATCCTTAGTAGTAGTTTTTTATTAAATATCAACAAAGTTTAATTATAATTACATACGATTTCTACAAAGCGCCAACCCTAAGCTTAACAGTCGTTTGAAAATTCCACATGCATGAATCCAGTAAATTTATAACGAGCTCACGAGCCGCGACTGTGTTTGGGTGGATAATCACATTTTTCTACCCGCGTACTATACCTCTAGTTTTCAAAGAATAACCAATAAATTCTAACAACTTACTGTACTACCAGTTCACCGGGGGAAGTACCACCGCCCGCCACGGAAGTAAATGCCATTTCTACTGCTATAATAATTGCTATAACAGCAATTGTGTAAAGCGAATAGAAAGGTGTGGAATAGATTACACTTATTTTAAAGCGACCATCTCAGTTCTCAAAGGTAGCAACGCATCTGTGACTGTAGGAGGATTATGTACACGTATAAAGATTGATATCGCGGCATTGCTCAAAAAGTAACGTTATCACAATGGTATGAATTAGAAACATATTAAAAACTATCCTGTATCTTTTCGTGGGAGTCAAACTGATTCCCATTTCATTTCATTCCATTAAATTTCAGTTAGATTCCGTAAGATATTTATGTTCATGCACAGCGGCAAAAAACGCAGTAAACAAATAGGTAATACTTACGAAGTAGATACAAAACTATATTATTTTTTTGCTTTTCTCTTTTCAAAGAACTTGTCGTCTAGCTATTTTCATAAAAAGCAATACTGCACCTCCCCAGTACGAATTTCTTCTGGTGCTGTCACGTATTGCCAGCTTTGGCAAATACCGCTATTTACCATCTACGCTGTAGACGTCTACGTCGTAGGCGTCTACGTCGTAGCCAACGCCTACGGTATAAGGGCACAAGATCTCGTAGCTTTGTATGTACCTAATCGTAATGTGAAAAGACAAAGGTATTCATGTGAATATATTGGTAACGAAATGATCTAGCGATAGGTATATTTTATAGTTTTGTGAGTTAGTAGATTATTATACAAAATGTCTGTTATTGATAAAACTTCAATCGAGGGCAATAAATTACAGAGTAGGCATTTTAAAACTTTTATTTGCAATATTCAGTCCCCTTAAATAATTTTATTAATTTCAACAGAATTCACTTATTTCTAAAATTTTACTCACTCCACACACTACATTTATTTTTACCTTTGATTCCTTTTTAAGCAACTATGACAAAGCCAAAAGGAGCGTGTTGACATTTTACTAAAAATAACGTGTTGGAATATTACAAACATCAACTAAATATTACTCAAAGTCCCATTCCAGTGTTCATACCAACTAAATTTATTAATAACACACTGCTCACTGGACTCACAGTTCCGATTCGAGTCTTGTAATTTGTTTTCCAGTTGTCATACTCGACAGCGGAAGGGTAGTGCTGTGTGCTCGTTAAGTTTGCTACTCGTACATTAAATCTGTATAATTTCGGTAGGTGTATTTGTTAAGCACTTCTTGACAATTTCATTAGAAGCTTCTTGCTGTAAATTATATAATCTATACAGTTTATGGAATATAAAGATATTCAGAGAACATAACTAAGTGCAGTCAAGGTATATACAACAGCCAATCTTAAGTTTCTTGTGTTCAGGGCCCCGATTCTGCTAATTTATAAGTGCTTCAATAGCAACTCGATTGAATAATTTGACACATTTTTGACACATACCCCCTACAAAATGTGTCAAACAATTCAACTGCGACCCAATTTATCCTTTTATAAATTAGCAGAATAGGGGCCCAGTAGTTTTAACTGTGCATTATCTGTCAGTCAGATATAATATATTAACTTTTAACTGAAGTACTAGGTACCATAAGACTAGGTACCATAAATACAGGGTGCAGGAAATTCTCATTGTAATGAGTTATCACGGGTAATATGATAATACTTACATGTCGCTATAAGATCATCATCATATTGTGACACGTTAGTATAACGGTCACTAGATCAAAGGCCCAATTGCTCCTTAGAACCTTAGGGTTCTACCTACCTGTAACTGTACCCTACCTGTAATAATGAGCTTCACCATCTTAAAAGCCTTAGTATGCGTGAATAGGATTATAGGTGGCAACCTTCGACCCGTTACACGATAAGCAAATCGCAGCGCGTCCGGTGTGGGCTTGTAAATTTTTACGGCGTCAACCGGCCGAAGGGCCGTTATGCCTTTAAACGCGGAAAGGGTGTAGGGTGCTTTATAGCCAGATTTTTTTGAACATCGAACGAGGATAATGTCATCATGTTGAAACGTTGTGTGAATTCAGTTAAATAGGAGGCATACGAGCATACGAGTGATAACAATTCGACCATACCATATCTCGAACAACTAACTTTTAACAAAAATAATAATCGACTTCAAAGTCGATTTGTAGAGATAACTCAAAAACTACTCGTCAGATTTCGCACAAATTTATATATGAGATCAGACGAAAAGCACTAGCTCGCGAATAAAAAAAATATTCCAATCGAAACTCAAAAGTTATGAGCAAATCTCAAGCTTAAAAGTTACGAGGTAAAGACTATAACTTAAACACTTATTATTCAGAACAACTCATTTATTAGCCATCATATGTCACTCAAATTGGATTAGACGTGACGTCTACCTTTCGAATACATAGAAAATATATTATGTAACAATAAAGCATTCTTTGAAATTACTTGTTTGCGAGTAACAACTCGTCTCGTCTTTCCCATCTTCATTTCATCTAACACTTTTTGTTCCACGTAATCTTGTAACAAACTAGTAACTTGTAACAAGATAACTTGTAACTGTATTCTACCTTACACTCGGTATAAATAAACAGATATACGTCCTGTCAATGTTACTGCGGACTCAAATGAACAAAGTAGATAATCTGTTACCGCGATCACTCACATACACGCGAACGTTTTTACAAGTAGGTACATTGTATGGATGTTTGCACGAATATGTGCGAGACTACGCGAATGTCGGAGGGTCTGGGTTCAAATCTAGTGGGTTAGAATCCTGCTTCATATTCGGAAAATCCGGGTTCGAAATCCAGGGCACTGTGAAGAGATCTGTTGCTCAATATTGGACATGATGATGACGTGAAGGTTCAGACCGTTCACAGCTTTAATCGAAAACCACTAATTCAAAACTTCGCGTAATTATTTGTGTTCGCGTATTCGAGTTCGTATTGGAGCGAATGTGAGTGACGGGCCTTAGAATCCTTATTTTGTACATGTTTTTAGCTTTGAGACTTTTGTACTTAATTTATTTACTAAGGCTTTTGCATCACCGCCAGCGAGAAAATCTACAATTTAACCGGGTAGACCTGAAATACCAGTACCCTTTCCGGAAGTAGAAGTGAAACACTAGGTACTTAATTATAATCATGTAGGTATAATGCGAGATACAAACGCCTCTAGTTTCCCAATCTGAACGAAAACGTTGAGTGCAAGCGTACTAAATAATTTGTCGAACTGCACGCGAACAATTCGAAACGGCTCACAATAACCAAGTTAGTGCATGTAAAGTCCATTCCAGACAGTTACGTGGCCGTTATACCAGGACTGCGAAAAACGAGATTCACTCACCGCAGCGACCGAATGCAAACTTGTCTTTCAGTTTTTTTCTATAAAACCACTAATTCTATAAAACACACCCACACACACAAACACACACACACACACACACACACACACACACACACACACACAGACACACAACACATACACACACACGATATATATAGAATTAAGTATTTAAGTATTAGGCAAATTAAGTATTAGGTTTAGTAAATATTATATGTAATCTGAAGACCCTAATCCTTAATGTGTAGCTATAAACGGCTAAAATAGGGGACCACTGATACTCCCGCCAACCAACATAGGGAGAAGGGGATGGCTGAAAAACAGCGCTGCATAGGATTAACTATCCTTTGTCAGGTCACGCTGAGCTATCTCCATTTGCCTCTTAATTTTAAGCATAATTTGTTATTTTTGTATGTTTATTTTTGTATTTTTTGAGTGGCAATAAAATACCTTGTTTGTTTGTTTGTTTGTTTGTTTGTTAATTTTGTGCCGCTCGTCGTGACTGTTCACACTCTCCCGATTCGGCCACTCATGCGAGCGAGCGTTGCAATATCAATATCTGTGTTAGTTTGGTTAGTTAGTGTATTTGAATATTTATTTTTTAAAACGGATACAGTCTGATTGGATTTGTACGTCATCTACTACACAGATAAATCTTTTATAACCTAGATTAGTTAACACCGTTGTTATTAATACTTTTTGCCTTTTTTACCTTATTCAAAAAAGCGTAGGTTTACAATTTGACTATAAGTATGTTCTTGTTTATGTTATCTCAAAACTTTAACTGGGTGAACCGATTTTGAGAATTATTTTTGTATTCTTCATGTGTGGTCCCAAATATCCCAATTTGAGTGACATCTGACGCATAGTTATTAAGTTATCTCTATTTATCGATTTTGAAGTCGGTTTATTTTTATAAACAGTTATTTAGGTATTTTTGTTATATAACACATTTTACTTTCAGCTTAATGTGTATGGATTAAGCAGTAGGTACCTGTGTATGCAACATTAAAGTTATATATTTCTTCTTGCGAGTGAGCGAGTGTATGGGTTGTGTTGATGATGACGATGATCCCTGCATTACAAACAACTCACCTTGGAGGCTTAAGCTGTACTTATTCTGCGAAAAATATAATATTTTAGACGAAAGCCAAAACGGGTTCAGAAGAAATAGATCTACAACATTAGCTGTATTTAAATATATACAAATAATTTTGGATATGCTGAACGAAAAAAAATATGCAATAGGTATTCTCCTGGACATGAGCAAGGCATATGATCGAGTAAACTATGGCATCTTATTACGTAAACTATATGAAATAGGAATAAGAGGTGTTGCCCATAATTGGTTTACCTCCTATTTACATAACCGCACCCAATACACAGTCATTGTACACCATGATGTCCAAACAGGTAATATTTCTGAGGTTACGTCCAATCAGGTCTACGTAAAACAGTCTATACCGCAGGGCTCAGTACTTGGTTGCATTTTATTCCTCGTATACATAAATGACCTACCAAAAATTGTTAATACCCCATGCGTATTATTTGCTGACGACATCTCCCTTGTATATCCCACTGTGAGCGAATTCCAACTCAATGAAAATTGTATCAAAATCTTTGACACAATGTAAATAAATGGATATTAGATCACGGCCTGGAAATAAATTACACTAAAACCAAAATCATACAATTCAGACCGCACCAAAAACGCCCCCTTAATGTTAATTTAACAGTAAACAATTCACAAATTGAATGCGTTGATGCCATAAAAATGCTAGGATTGAATATCGACACTAATATAAACTGGAAAACCCACATACAAGAGATTACAAAAAAGCTCTCCAGATTTACATACGCACTCTATGAACTAAAAAAGTCAACAGACACAAAAACAGCAAAAACCGCTTATTATGCTTATGCGCACGCATGGTTACAGTACGGCATTGTGTTATGGGGCAATAGCACGGACGCGGGTAAACTATTCGTCCTCCAAAAAAAGTGTATCAGGATACTAGCTAACATTGGCCCCAGAGAAAGCTGTAGAAAACACTTTGCGCAACTGAAAATACCCACCTTGACATCTTTGTATATTCTGGAAACTTGCAAATTTGTAAGAAAACATAACCATCTATTCGCCTACTCGAAAGACCTTAACAACTATAGTCAACGACGTCCTAATAAACTGGCCTTCCCTAAATCAACAATGACCATGCATAGTTCTGGGCCATATTGTATGTACATTAAGATATATAATAAACTCCCTAAAGAAATCCTAGAAAAAGACTCGTACACGGCATTTACTAACTCCCTAAAAATTTTTTTATTAATGAAATGCTACTATACAATAAAAGAGTACCTGGATTCGACGAAATGACGACATGGCTTTAAAAATGACTATTGAATTATATAAAATGATTATGTTGTAATTTTAATTTAATTTAATTTTAATCTAATTTTTATTTAATTTTAATGTTAATTTTATTTATGACGATGGCAATGTAATTTATTAATTCTTGACCCTATTTAATTGAATTTAATGTAATTTTTAAATAACAATAATTTTAATCTAATTTAATTATTTTGTTTAATATAATTTAAAAAACTGTAGACATATAATTAGCTTTTATGTAATGACATGGTATTAATCAAATCTGTCCTCCTTGACTTTGCAATGCCCTAACGGGGTTGTTCATGCACACACAGTGAAATATTGTACCACCTAGTTCGTAAGCATGATCAGCAATAAACAATTATGAATTATGAATTATGAATTATGAATTATGAATTATGAATTATGAATTATGAATTATGAATTATGAATTATGAATTATGAATTATGAATTATGAATTATGAATTATGAATTATGAATTATGAATTATGAATTATGAATTATGAATTATGAATTATGAATTATGAATTATGAATTATGAATTATGAATTATGAATTATGAATTATGAATTATGAATTATGAATTATGAATTATGAATTATGAATTATGAATTATGAATTATGAATTATGAATTATGAATTATGAATTATGAATTATGAATTATGAATTATGAATTATGAATTATGAATTATGAATTATGAATTATGAATTATGAATTATGAATTATGAATTATGAATTATGAATTATGAATTATGAATTATGAATTATGAATTAATACGGGGATAATAACATACTCCATATATTGAAAGAATATTTATTTAAAGTCTACTATTTAAAACGATACTTACAAAATATTTTCATTAACAATTAATTTTATTATTTGTGAAGAATCGTTCGATGGTGGCAAGAAAATGGGGGAATTAATTCATGCAATTCCTACGCATATTAAATTCCTGTTCACCGACCCATGAAATAAAGTACACTACAGTAAATTCCTGGGAAGAATGTGCGCAAGTCAGCAGCCACACAGTAACAGCGGAACTTTTAACGAGTGTGCCCTGTTAGATTGGCTGCGCGGGACGCAGCACTAACGCGACTATTTGTTTCTAGCGGAAGAGCAGCTAGTTTACACCGGTTCTAGCCGGTTTCAACTAGAACTACAGTAATTTAGAAACAGTTATTACTTTATCTGGTTGTTAAATCTAAACGTATGTGGAAAATAGTTGTCATTTTATTCATAGAAAGCTCTATTTATGATTGTTGGATGGTTGGTTACCTTGTTTACAAAGATGGATGTCCCGGGTTCGGAATTGTGGGGTGCAGTTAGCAACTCGGTGTGTGTACGAAAGGTCTGGGGTTTGATTCGCGACCGTCACCCCTCCTTGACTATAGAAAGTGAGTTCTGTCTAGAGAAGTGTGGATAGATAAATAAATTACATTATTTACCCACAACAGGTTTCAATGTGTCATGAGAACTAAGTATAAAAAACAAAAATTGATCACTTTTTCATCTAGCTGGGAGTCAAATCAATCTTTGCACGTATAAAAATATCTTTTAAGCTTTGCGTACTTACGTGCTACTGGTCACCAACGCGTTGCCACTCCAGTAAAAAACAGGAATAATACTAAATGAACTTCAAACTAAATCATAGAAACACGTTAACAGAAATCGTACTACTCTTATGTACGAGCATCAGCAATACTAAAATAGTGATCGCAATCGCAAATCTACTTGATTGGTAGACATAGACCCGGCGAGGCCACCACAGATTGGTAGACAGACCCGGTGCTACCACACGTTTAGAGCCGTGTGGTAGCCGTGGTCGCACCACACTAACTGCACAAAGCTGCTGCCTAACAAATGAAATGTCTAGTGTTTAGAACTAGCGCACTGCTACCGGCGCTAATAAATAACCGTTCATCTGGAATAGGCAGGGGACGTAAACATTTGGTTTTTGTAATAGAGTTTATTTAGGTTCACCTGACTTTACTTGCTTAAATGAAATGAAAATATAAACTTTGTCTTGGACACACTTTTCAATAGTCAAACTACGCCATTAATTGCGACAATAAAACCCTACCGTGAGGGGTCTTGGAAGAAGAAGGGGGCAGAAAATCCCAAGGAGATTTTTTATATTACATAACAACATAACATAAATTATAAATAATCAAATAATGGCACATGGCCATTATACTTGTAGCGACACCGCACACACGTCACACGGTGACGTCACCGAAGCCTGAATCGCGCTATCGAAGAATTGTCGATCGCCGGCATATATACCACGCCTCGAGTACATTCACTCGGGGCCTCGGCCGCCCCCCAGGCATGTCATCTCGCCTGGCGGGAGATCTCCCTTTGCCAAATACTTATATCGAATTCGAATCCGGACCCCTCACTTTGCCTTTGCCAGCACATACACCACGTAGGTATATCGAAAGAATATTATAGAAAATTTACACTTATACATTATTTTCTTTCTAGTGTTTTCTAAAAGGAAACAAACCGTAAAATCAAAATAGAACAGATAAGTAGAAGTTCCGAACCAAAATTTTAACAAAAGATCTTTCAAACCACTAGGCAATAACTATCCGCAAAGTAACGGTACTGGAGTCAAAGGAACGCTTTAACCTAATGGACGCTTTCAGCTCACCTGGAGCTGCGGAGTATCACTTTATAAAGGATTAACGGGACACAGTATATACACTGTTCTATTCCGAGTTTTTAATCGATTTAAAATAGATGAAATCGCTCAGATCTTAATAGTGAGGTTAACAATTTTATCGATCGGGACAGAAATGTGTCTTTTTACGGAATTAAGGCGGCAAATGCATGCAGTACCCTTGAGAATTGTGACTGACCTAGAACAAGACTCAAATAGGGACTAGGTGTCCAGTTAACAGATGGTGTTAGAATATTAGTTGGTTAGTTTGTTAATAAGTGTGAGGACAGGGACTGTTGGTTATAGTTAGTCCAGTTATTTGTCAGTTATAGTCCAGTTAGTAATTGTTATTATTCCAGGTCTCCTTGAGCCAGTAATTCAACAACTCACAGAGTTTCTTTTTCCTTGCTGGCAATGCATCCGTGATACCCACTTACTATCATGTGGCTCATCTATTCTTAACAATTATGCCCTCAAATCAACATAATATAATATAAGAATAATCTCATAGGAATATCTCACCAGTTCAGCAACTCATTACTTATCATATCTTTTGTTTCTGTGTGTCGGTCTGTTGTCAAATAAACTTCATTGCAACCTTTTTAGATTACGTTAAAGACTTGAACCAAACACGAAATAATAATGATAGTCTGTTAAACAACAAACAAAGAAAGCAATACATGTTCGTTAACAAAATTGTTGCGCTTCGCTGATGTTCTAGGTAATTGAAACGTGCGCTCATACAAAGCAAAGACTGGCTCGCCACATGCATTTGTAATACAAGAGCCTTTGCACTACATCTAACAGAGATATCACTTCTGAGGTACTACGAAGTCTATTGCCTCAAAATGCTTTCCAGGATTCCATAGACATAACCTGAAGCAGTTTCATAATAATCAAGTAAAGCTTGTCATAGCATACGTTTTTAATGTTTCCATGAATCGTAAACATTTTTGAATAACGTTTGTTGTATTTAAAGTATATTGCAACATGTTTTAACCAAGTTTCGTTTGAAAGTCGTTGGGAATTCACTTTGAATTTAATTTGTAAAGCAAAAAGATAAAAAGGTTTGGTTTAATTTTATAGTGAAATATTAATAAACAATTGAGGAGTTTATTAAATGGACAACATTTTCAATGGAATTCTGGCACAATTAAAAATTCCTTCCAATTATAAATGGTAGTCATCTGTATAATATATAAATTAATTTTCTCGTAGGTATTGATTAATATCATTATAATTAATAAATAATAATCATTTCGCAAGGAAAAATAGAAGTAAAGGGGTTGTTTCAAAATGTATGGAGCCCCGGCCACCACTTTGTACACCATACTAAAATATGGAGAATCGCAATTCAAACAGTTTTTAACTATCCAATCACTTCAAATTGGTTTAGTTTTTTGGTACAACACAAAAATATACAATTGAAATTGCAACACAAAAACAAAAATCCGTCATGGCGGTAAGCTGTCATCACATGTCACGTTGGTTGATTTGATTGAAGTTTGACATATATGTACGTACATTTCTGTCATATTAAAGTGACAGTAGACAGTTCGTGATCTGTGATCAATGACAAATTGGTAAGACGCCATGTTGAAACTTGATAAAATTAAATGATAGATACAATTTTTGTACCAGAAAAGTATGCATTTAGGTAATTTATCTTTATTTTTCCCGAATTCCATGGATTTTTCTCGATCTTTCGAGGTACTGTACATATTGTGGGCCGGATTTGAAACATCTCCTTTTAATTATACATTACGGCCATCTTTGATTGCGTTGACTTAGAAGTTTGATTTTTCTCTACTCCACGGGATTACAGACCTTCTAGTGTTCCCGAGAAAAAGGAGTCTTAAAAGACAGATATCCTACAAGAGTTAAGTTTTTTCTTTTGAGTTACGAAACTTCAAAAGCTATAAAACAATAAATTGGTAAGCATATAATTAATTAATTAGTAAACTAAAATATTACCTTCTAAATCAATCCAGCATTTTAAATTTAGAAACTGAAGTAAAGTGCCCACTCTTAATTCAAATTTAGAAGCATTTCAACAAATCATTCGCTCTTTCGCTTGAATCCAAACACTGCATTTCCTCTAAAACTGCACGAAGAAGTTTGCGCTCGGAAATTTGCACCAGATATCAACTTTGTCGTGACAGATGGCGGTTGAAATCCTTTCAAATTTATTCATCCCAATGGATAAAGCGGCGCTATGTGATAGCGATAGCTGACAAAACTTACAAGACTGCATTCTTCTACACGAAAATTCCACTGCGTTTGTGTTCAAAATCTTACGTAGGAAACAGACGTTAGGAGATATTTGTTTCAAAATGGTCGATAGAATAAGAATTTCTTATTTTTACTTTCTTCTTTAGATTTTTTTTTTGCGCTCCTTAAGCAATCAAAACGCCCTAAACACTCTATTTTCCGTGGAAAATGAGTCGTTTTGAACGTTGTAGGTAATCGCTTAATGGAAAGCGCCCGATGTCAATAGATATTTTTTTATAAATAATTTTTATTCGATACAATACACTGATGTTGGCTTTATTGATTAAAAAAGATTTAAATACGGGATAATTAATTTTTATCCCCTGAAATTCGGCCCGTGTAACTTGGCGCCCAATTTTTCTTAATTGGACAAACTAGGAAATTAATTACATAAAGCGTAAAATAATGCTGCCTGATATTTACTATTCAATTTATATTTTCACTGTCGATTAAAAATTAATAACATTCGTTTATAACATTAGGTATTTATACGATAATAAGTTCTAATCAAAGTATATTTTTCATAGTAATAGTAGTGTAAAAACTTATTTATTAGATTGTGTTCACCGCCATGAGGATCCATTCATCTTGGCTCCTACTTTTTAGAATGTAAGTATCCTTGGAATAAACTGACCGACTTCAGTTGTTGAAAGCTGAAATTTCTTCGAAACTCAACTTTGAGCGGTTCATCGAATGCAAGGCAAAAGCAATTGCAAAGAAACTTAGAGTTCTTGCGAAGGTGCGCCGGTACTTCACACCAAACAACCTGTTAACCTTGTATAAAACTTAGGTTCGACCTTGTGTGGAGTATTACTGTCATATTTGGGCTGGTGCCGCCAAAATTCGACTATCAGCCTTGGATTCGATGTAGAGGCGTGCAAAGAGGCTCATTGCTGACCAATATTTGGCTGAAACCAATCTACAAAATGTCATGCCATGAATTTTCTGTTACCTTATTCTGAATGACTTGTCTATTCGTTCGTTAATCCTTTCATTCAATCAATCAATAACTCATTCATTCCATAAAGATACTTTTAGTCTCTCCAAATAGCAATTAATGCGTTCGTTTAAACATAAAGTTAGAGTTTAAGGAATAAGTTTGTTCGCTTCAAACAAACCGTTTCCAAAACCAAGTTCGAAGCAGACTTGAGATACTTAACCGTTAGTTTGGTCTCACATTGAGAAGTGGGTACTTACCGAACTGCTAAATGCAGTTTTTGGTAGGTATTTTAAATAAATGCTACCAAAAAGTGAATAATTATGATTAACTAGTTTTTGGTAAAATATTTGTAGGGAATGCAGGAATAATTATGCAAATAGATTGAATGGTCCACTGATGGTGCCACCTACCTTCATTATTTATAAACATTATATGTAATTCAATTTGAGGGTACCGACATTTTAAAAAATTGTTATATCCTTCTCCCCTTTTCCTCCCGTTAAGGGATAACTTCAGGGATACAAAATGGGTATAGGCAACAACAATTAGATTCAATACACATAATATAATTATATGAAATTAAAACGTAGGCACGCTTCATTGAAAAAATTACACCATTTTCGTAATAAGTTTTAAAAATTCGACGCTTTACATCTTATTTTATCCCCGGGTGTTTCAAAGCAAACATTTTACAGTCCAGAGCAAAAAAGTTTTCGTCCGGAAATTTGCGCCAGATATCAAGTTAGCACAACTGTTGCCTCTTTAAATCCTTTAAAGTAGTAAGTTCCATTTTAATGTGAGAGCCGGGAAACTTGGAAAATTGCGTTTATCGCCTTATCTTCTTATTCGGGCGTTTTTCAATTCGGATTTTACATATTTTTATTTGTACCTTTCTGAATTTTTAATGGATAAAAGTAAAGAGTCACCTGATGGTAAGTGGTCATCGTCGCGTATGGTAACGAGCAACTCTTGCATAGTCATCAATGCAACGCCATCATACCCCTTCAGGAATACCCCAGAGTTCCATATTTTTCAATAAACTTTTTTCACAATTTTCACAAGAATCGGGCCGTAGCGTCGTCCACGGGTCTAATTGATAACAAAGATTGCTAGATAGGGATATTGCTGTCTATAACTAAAACCTTTGACGAATTACTAAAGGTTTTAACCTTAAATATATTTAAACCTAAAATACCTACATTATAATCCTCGATTATCAGAAGGACTATGCTAAAAATAAACAAAAAAGTTTTTTTTCAAGAAAATGTGAAACCTTTTGTGCTTTACAAAAATATAATTTTAATACCCACGAAGAGTATTTATTTTTACCAAGTAACCCGCCTTCATCCCACTGTGGTAAACATGCCTATGTCTACATGTAAGTACGCACCCGAAATACTACTCACTTATTTCAGAAGAAACATACGTTTCATGTTTACCTCGTATTAGTTTTAGGGTTATTTTGTTGTTCTTTTTGTATTTATGTTAGTTATTTATACATTAACCATAATTAGCTACTAATCTTTGAGAGCATCCATTAAATTTTTTAACTGTTATCTCGCAAGAGTTAATCGGTTTCTCAGAAAAGTACCCGAACTTATTAACTCTGATGTAAATTATAAATTTTGCTTCAAGAACATTTACATTTTAAATAAAATAATAATATCATTAATTTTTCTATCTCTCTTTGTTGCTACCGTCTCTTCATTCTCCCACTGCTCTAAGGTTGACTGGTAGATTAGCTTAGATTAGATTTTATCATTAAGTCCGCCTTTTGTTCCATTACTTGTGTACTTCAATAAAGAATAAATAAACGAATCATTGATCATGCATATTATTATCATCTAAATGTATTTAGTCGCTTACGTGACTCATAATAATATATGCAAATAGACATTAATTTCCTCCTTCTGAAAACATCTTTGGTTTTACCTCTTTAACAAATGTTACTTATTTACATTAAAATTTTCCAAATATATCCAGAGTATACGTAAATATTTTGCTATGATACAGTTTTGTTATTAGAAAGGAATAAATCAAAAACAATTATGATTACATAGTTTACAAGGCAATGGAAAGATTAAATACACCTAGTGCAATCACTATTATAGTATGAAATTTGACAATATTCTGTTCATCTCCCTTTTAAATTTTTACAAAAAATCTAGTCCAATAACTGTTTGTGAAGGAAAAGGGGAGATCTCTAGCCTGGCGACGTCACTGCCTGGGGACCGTGTTTTTTTTTTTTTTTTTTTTATGGAATTAAGATAGCAAACGAGCATGCAGTACCACCCTTCCCCTGCCGCCCATAACAACTGTGACCGACCTAGAACTACACTCAAAGGGACTAGGATGGTTAGTCCAGTTAGTAGATGGTGTTAGAATATTAGTTGGTTAGTTTGTTAATAAGTGCGAGGACAGGGTATGTTAGTGATAATTAGTCCTGTTAGTTAATGTTAGTAATAGTCCAATTAGTTATTGTTAGTATGAGTCTTGTTCCAATTCGGTCACAGATGCGTTGCTACCCCTGAGGTCTGAGATGGTCGCCTCTAAAAAAGTGAAACCGGCTGAAAAGTGAAAGTGTTCCGAATGTCTTGTGATTGGTCAATCTCAGTATGACGCGTGTGACGTAATGTATTGCTTACTGTACTCGATGCTTATGGTGGTATGCTTGGTCAGATCTCATCATCATGTTACTGTAAGGTGGTGTCCTACGTGAGCGACGAATACGACGCGACGCTACGCAACACGACGCGATGCGACAATGACAACGTCGCGTGTTGTCGCAGACTGTCACATAGGACGCAAGTAGGGATACCGTTGATTTGATCGCGATCGTCGCGTTCGCAACGTCGCGTCACGTCGTTTTCGTCGCTCACGTAGGACATCACCTAAGTATCGCACCGCTAATCTAACAGGTATGTATAAAAACAAAAGGTCACTCCTTCACGAAATCTCGAAAACCGCTTGACGAAGATGTTATTTTGCACGAATGCCTTTTACAGTAGACGTCCCCTTAAACGCATTTTGACATATTCCTTTAATCAGTGAGTCAAATAAGGGTTGAAAATTTGTATTGAAAATCAGTCTTTACTTTAATGCGGGTAAAGGCGCGGGCAAAAGCTAGTATTAATGTAGGAATAAGACACAAGACGCATTTTTATATATTTTCCTTAACTAATCTACATATGTATATTGTACCACATACCAGCATCCGGGTTTGCAGAATGTATCACGATAAAATATGAATTTCCTGTCTGGTATCCATGTTCATTAAAATGTTATTCAGGACAACGTCACATTATAATGTTCACTAGAAATTTCCGTGAAAATTAACGCCAGACATCCTCTGTTGTAGCATTTAAATCATTTTAACGCAATTTTAATGTGGTAGTTATTAAGCCTGGCAAAATCAGTTCTTCTTTGTTTGAAATATAATTTATATCTTATTGTCTTTTATGTACCTACATATTTATTCCTATAGTTACTCTTTTATCGCACCTTTAAGCTGCATATTACTTTCTGTGGAGTAATTTTAATTTAGCTTTTTAATCGAGCATGCAGCACCGTTCCGCCTGCTCATGAGAACTGTTAATGACGTAAGATAAGACACATAGGGACTAGGATGGTTTATCCAGTTAGAAAATGATAATAGAATAAGTTAGTTAGCTTGTCTATAAGTGTGAGGACTTGGACAGGGACTGTTAGTGATAGTTCTGTTCTCTAATGGATGCCTTTTCCGGCTGGCTACCTAGCCTACCTTAGTAGGCTACTGGGTCGTTATCAGAATAATGAAGGATATATTCGGTTCATCATGAATTAGATCCTTTTGTCTAAGTGTTCGATCAATCTCTTAAATGTTTTTTTTAACGCAAGTGAAGCCTAAAATATACCTGTTTAAGTGTTATTAAATGTCGATTCTTAACTGTATGGCGCAATAGTTTGGTTATCATACCGGAGCACTGTTTGAAGGTCCTAGATTCCATCCTCAACGGGGTACAATTTAAATGATTAGTTGAAATTTCTGTCCTCGATCTAATTGTTTTTATTGCCTGAAGGGCTTACGTAAAAGCAGACGAGCCACCTGATGGTAAGTGGTCATCGTCGCCTATAGACACGAGCAACACAAGATTAGTCACCAGTGCAACGCTGGCCCTGAAGGAATTGTGTCCTTGTATTTGACCAAGGGAACCATAGTGTTGGGCTTTATTTTATTATGAGCAAAATAAGTACCTATATATTCATTTAAACTAAGTTTACTTCTCTGGGCCATCTACTTAAATATATAATACATTCAGACCCAGACATTCAGGTAGCCTCAAACACATTTTTATTAAAGCACCAGGGAATTATAGAAAATCCCGCTGTAAAATAAGACATAAATAGCGGTAAAGAAACCTGAAAATCTGTAAAGATTCCGCTTTTCTTAAGCCACAACCCAAGATCTAGAGTCTAAAAATGTGGCTCGAAGGACCAAAAAAATTTTCAGACTAAGCAACAAGACATACAAAAATAATACGAGACTTGATATGCTATCCGTACATCCGTTCATCGAATCGAGACATGCACTCCCTTAATAGAGCTCTTACTTTGATGAGGAAACCGCAGATGCTTTAAATTCCGTGTAAAAGATATTCGGAGTCGTATTGAAAAACAGAGAAAATTGGGTCGGGTAACCCGGTGTGGGGCTGAATAATGCGGGAGGAAGTGGATTAGATCAACTATAGCATTATACTTAGGTACTCAAATTCGAAAATCTTTTTGTCTGTTCAGGCTTCCGGGTTATGTAAATGGGGATGGGGATTTTTAAACCATTGTGTTCGTTGAAGATAACATTATGTTTTTTTAAATAAATGTCAATTATAACGTCAAAGGTATGTGCTAGGTAGTTCCTAAAACCATTTTTCTTCTTTCATCATAATCACCATTTGCAAATGTTACAAGGTGCAAAAAATATAAGGAAAAAAAGAATATTATTCCTTCCCGGGTCATGAATTCAGGAACTTTGCCAAACCTTAATCTGGAGTTGGGTAAACACATTGATACTTGTATATCGATGACATAGGCTAGGCATCTACATACATAAAAGTTCGAAATATTTCCAATTAGGAGCACATTTATTATTTAGCAAAAATTCTTACAGTGCCGCGCTGCAAATTATAATGAGTAACAAAATATTGTACTTCAGCAAAACTAAGAATATTTATTATATGGCAAATGTCTAACACAATTATATTTCTGTGAAGACAACTAGTCACGGTTTTCCACGCTATTCCCTAGACGAGGAGGCGGCGACGTGGTTTTCTCAAACATAGAATAAAAGGCATTATTTAGTCCAATTCTATTTAAATAAGTCTACATTAATATATTATAAAGTTTTTTCATAATTATATGTACCTACATATATGATAAACTAGTTCTCGCCCGCAGAGTTCGCCCACATGGAATTCGTTTAAACTTCACCTCCCTATTTCACTCCCTTCGGGGTGGAGTTTCCAAAAATCCTCTCTTATTGCTCCCCTACACTCCCGAAGGAGCATACATGCCAAACAGCTTCTTCCGTAAAGTAGTTTCGGCTGTGTGTTGTCTGTCAGTCAGTCACTCAGTAACGCAAGAGTTTTATATATTATAGATAACTATTTCTTTTAACACATTCATCACCATCATCATCGTAACCCATAACTGTCCCACTGCTGGGCAGGGGTCTCTTCTCGGACTGACAAGACCATAGTCCACAACCCTGGCCAAGTGCGGATTGGCGGACTTCACACACCTGAGTTTTGCGAATGTTTTCTTTCACCGCTATAACACCGTGATATTTAATTGCTTAAACGCACATAACTCCGAAAAGTTAGAGGTGCGTGCCCTGGGATTCGAACCCAGATCCCGAGTAGGGTACTGAGTTCTTAACCACTGCTGCATTAATATCTTTAGCACATTAATCTCTGGATTTCGTCGAGTAAAGTCGAGTGTGATTTTTTCATGCAGCAACATCCTTACGCCACCCATAACAAGTTAGATCGACACAGAACAAGTTTCACTATGGAACAAGACTCAAATCTGAAGCAACATAGTCCAGTTTACAGAGGGTGTTATTATTAGAATTAGAACGTTCGAAGTTGTATTAGTTCCACATACATAGATAGTAGAACGTCTGTGACTCTGTGGTCAGTTTGTTGGTATGTAAGGGCAGTTCTATAGGAGGTAGATAGGCATAGCAATAAATTTTCATGAAGTTAAGGTAGCAATCGAGCATGCAGCACCCTCAGACCAATAAACTATATATAGACGGAGCTCCGGGAACAAAAGAGTGAAGCCAGCAAAAAGTAAGCCTAGCCTTGTATACACACAGCGGCACTCACACCAATACGAAGTTTTGTGTTCCAATAAATAAAGCTTAGTTGCGTTCGGAAGACAGTTCAAACTGTCACCTTAGGGCATTCTATTGGTTTCGATGTGTGATTTCGGTTTACTTTTGCCGGCGCTCCGTCTATAGTTTATTGGTCTGAGGCAGCACCACCCTTCTGCTGCCGCCCATGGCAACTGTGGCTGCCCTATAATAAGACTTTTAAGGACTAGGATGGTTAGTCCAGTTAGTAGGTGGTAGTTGAATATTAGTTGTTTAGTTTGATAATACCTAAGTATGAGGTATGTTTGTGATAGTTAGTCCTGTTAGTTGATGGTAGTGATATGTAGTCTAGTAATTGTTAGTACTTAGTTAGTCTTATTCTAATTCGGTCACAGATGCGTCGCTACTGAGATGATCACCGCTAAAGAAATGTAACCGGCTCGACAATAATAATTTGTCTCATTCGTCTTCATCACCCTCTTTCAGCCTTCGTTATATTCACAACTTCCAACAACAAAATATATCTACGTCAATAAATACGTCACACCTCGTCCCGCCACAGATGATAATATATTACCGAATATACTTAGTCTGTGCTGGCTGTATGAATAATCGGCTACGTCCGTGTGAGGGATGACGAGAAGCAAGATGGCGGTCAAAATGGCGCCTAATAGTCAGCTGGCGTGCCAATGCCGCCATTGGTCTTTGTACATCTGGCCGAAAGCGAATCTCGTTAATTTATGGATTTCATCGATCATTTTACATTATTCGTTTTAAACGCGTATTAGACAGGGAATTTGGTATGTTCGATTCAGGTGGATTTAATAACTTATTTGAAGAGGTCATAACGTCGCATGGCTTAGCGTAAGTTTGTGGTGGCGGTAAACTATGTTTAAGAATAAAACATTAAAAGTTAAATAAAAGCTCGTAAATTCAAAATCATGACTCGTGTGGCGCAATGGTTTTCATGCCAGATCATTTTTTGCTGGGAAATCATAATGAGACAGGCCGAAAAAATTGTTTACTGAAAAATTTAAAAAAAATCGTGACTGTCGTAGAAGTAGGACACTCGGTTGGATCAAAGTAATCTTGTTTCACTTTAACTCTGATACTGGAACATCTCACTTGACAGCTGTGTTACCTGACCCTGAGAGCCGGCTGCAATATAAAAAAAATGATTGACCAATAAGCACTTAGCTATGACTGGGCTCAGCCAGTAGTATTGTCATTTCCGTCACACAAGAGTCTTACACTTTTCATATTCTAGCTTTCATCCGTATCTACCGTTCGATAAGAAACTTCATTCCGATAAATAAAAGATTACCAGTCGTACAGGTGACAAAATCTACAATCTAAAATTAGCATTCTAGACCCAGCGTCCAATAGTTGGCTCCAGAATCCAATAGTTGTATATTCAGCTTGTATTTTGAAACAAACGCAGGAATACAGAAAAGAATTAGGAACAATTTCTGTGTTACAATTTACTAAACATTTACCGCTGTCGGGTCCTGGAGGTCGATGCAAATGTGTTGTGGTGATTGTCTCATCAAGCGCTTTAAGCAGATGCTCTGTCGGATGTATTAGATGGCCGGCCTAGTGTCAGCGGTTGAATCGCTTGACGTTACAATACCTGGGAGCAAAACTTAACGCTCCAAGGAAAATCAAACACGCTCCACTTACAAAAAATGTGCATTTTCGAAGAAATATTAAATAGTCCACCACCAATCCGCAATGGAGCGGCGTGGTGGTGTATGCTCTAGGCCTCCTTAATGACGAGGAGAGACTTGTGCTCAGTTGTGGGCTAATAATGGTAGCCATTTAGGAATAACAAAATTGAAGTTTTGGTTTTTTAAGTGCACATCAATCACACTTATTTTACGTTACGTTCACGCACTCACGGAAAACACACGACCATGTTCAGGACACAGCCAAGATGCCCCTTTTCATCTGGTTCCTTCCAATTTCCTTATCCGCTGCCACTGTCGCCACACGAAAGTCAAGATAATAATCTGGCTCCCCGACAGTCTCTGGCAAATTGCATCGTTCCATTTTATGCGCATCTTCTGAGGGTGGCGGGGGGAGCCGATAATCAGGTGGCGCCAACACTTTGAAAGGTTTATCTGTTTCATCTTAATTATTGGCTCGCGGGTTTAGAATCAGTTTCCCTCGTATGATGTAGGTAGAGATATAAGAGTTTATAGTTGACAAATTCTGAGTTAGTCATACCTAGTAAAAATTAAAAAAAAAACTTCGCAAGTAAAATGGCATTCATTTAGAAGCTATGGTGCCACAGACAGATAGGTCAAACTTATATCATCACTCTTTTTCCGTCGGGGGTTTTATATTTAATTTTTAATTTACAGTTATTTATTTACTTTAAAATTGCATTCCTCATTAATTCGATTTGTTTTGTAGAACTCATCAGGAATCCAAAATAATAAACTTCACGACGTCCTATCTTGATTCCACAAGAAGCAAGCTATATTCGTACATATACGCATACATTGTGTTTCCTACCTTACATGTATGCAAATAGAGTTAAAGTTCACTTGCATGGGTAATCCCGCAATGCTTAATTGAATGAAATACATCACAGAGCTACAAACGAGCTGGCTCACTCGCCCAATACATCCTGAGGACTGGCCGGAGTTTCCTGTACATATTTGTTAGACACTGTTGCAGGAAATAACATAATATACATATACACCACAATTACCATGCCAGACGGAGGCTTTTATCATCCTGGGTTCAATTTCACATACTCGGCGTCTCAGATATACGCAGAGAATAACGATGATTAGGTAATATAAGAGGCCAAACGAAATAGCTTTTTTATAAGTCATCAGAAAAAACCATGAATAGGGTTGTTAAAACATTACAAATGATTACAAAACGAGAACAATGGAACATCACGTAAACAAGCGTCAACAACACAAAGGAATCTCGCGTGAATTTTCATTTCAAAAACCCCTACGCAATATAAAGCATTTTCTTACAAATCTGATAATTATTCAAACATCACACCCTCCGCATACAAATCACAGCCGGTCTAACTAACCACAAACAGTAAATTTACATCCACGCCACGAGAATATTAAGCGCTGCGCTAGCCCTGATTATCTGCAAGACAATACAGATCGAGGATCAACTGGCATTGTAATACATACTGAGATGGAAACTACGAATCTATTTAATTGGGGACGTGCGGTAAATCAATTAACAATAAGTTTACGTTATTAATCTTGTTTTAACGTCTTGGGTAATCTTGAGAAACTAGCAAAGGATTTCGTTAATTTATTTACATCCTACTAATATTATAAATGCGAAAGTTTGTAAGGATGTATGTGAGTGAGTGAGTGAGTGTGTGTGTGTGTGTGTTTGTTGCTCTTTCACGCAAAAACTACTGAACGGATTTTCATGAAACTTTGCAGTAATATAGCTTAGACATCGGAATAACATAATTTGTTAAAATTTATAGAGATTTTTGAAGAGCTGGTTCCCCGAAGCGAAGCGAGGGCGGATTTACTAGTTACAGATAAGCTTATGAGCTTTTTCATTTTTGGTTTTATAATAACTAAACAGGATTTTTTATTAAATTAGAATAGCAAACGATCGGGTACTATACTTCTTCTATAACTTCTATAACAACGGTGACTAATGCAAAAGTTCAAATCGGTTTCACCTGTACTGTACCGCGTTTCCTCCATAACGTACAATAAAGTATTTGTACTAAAAATAAGCCAGTTACACTTTTTTAAAGCCGTCTTTTTCAGGTATAGCAACTCATCTGTGACAGAATTAGAACGAGACTCTTTTTTTATAGCCTGAAACACTGACGAAAAAGCGGACGAGCCACCTGATGGTAAGTGGTCATCGTCGCCTAAGGACACCTGCAACACCAGGGGAGTCACCTGTGCAACGCCGGCCCTGAAGGAGAGCTCTTTTTACACCTTTCTTGAAGAACCCCATGTCATAGCGCTCCGGAAATACCTCAGAAGGAAGCTCATTCCACAGTTTGCAAGTTCGCGGCAAAAATGATCGTGAAAATCGAACTGTAGTCGTTCGCCACGGATCCAATATGGATGAAACTTCAATCTTTGGCGAGTGGTGTGATGATGAAAGGGTGACTCATACTAACATTTACATTAAGTGGACTATTACTAACACTTACAAGTACTAGCAGAACTTACTATTACTGTCCCTAAAAGGCCCTGTCCTTAGACTTACCTATTACCAGACCAGCCTTATAATATTCGAACACCAATTAGCAGACTCTGCCAATTGGATTAACCATCCTGGTCCCTAAATTGTATTGTTCCAGGTCGGTCATAGTTGTTATAATTATTGCCAAAAAAATTAACAATATATCACTTTACACATAATTTGTTATTCATGTAACATTTCCATAAAACACATATTTGTTTTGTAATTTTAATTATCCGACCGTTTGTTTAATTTAAATCCATCTTCATTAGCATAATTTGGTCTGTAATGAGAGAAACCGCGCCAGCCAATTACACGGGCCTATCGACGTTTAGCGTGTCGGCCGATTGGCCGGGCCGGTGGTAAACTGTGTTTAACTGGACCTACATGCATCTAATTTTAAACTTGGACCTACTTGTATTGTATACGTAACTCGTCACTGGTTGTAAACATTTAATTTTTGTTGTCATACGGGTTGTTGTGATGTGTAGTTTGTGCGCTGATAATTCAACATTGACCACGACTCAGGCAACGGTTTTTTTAAACATTTTTTTATTTCAATTTTTTTTATAAATACTTTGAATCTAATTTATGCGTTTTACTAAGCCATACATATTATAGAATGAATGAATGAATAAGTACATATAGAATGAAATTAAATACACATTTACCTATTTTGTTATACTTTCTTAATCTTATAAATTCTGTATGAAAGTTTATTGTTATTTAATTAAATTAATTGAAATAAACTTTCATACAGGTAATTAATCCTATTTATGTCTGTACACAGATGATATTTGAGAAGGGTTGTGTGAAAGTTTGTACCTACCTATAACTCCTACCTAAAACTCATTATACTTAATCAGATCGAGATAAAATTTGACAAACGGGTATACCATGGACTTAACCCCAGTTTAGGAGACTTTATATCCGATAAGTTGCTTTGATTACTTTATGTCCTTTTTCGACGCATACGCGGACGAAACCGCGAGAAAGACTAGTATGAAATAAGTGTGTGTCCCATGTATGAATCGAACCGGAACTATTCGTTATTCATCTAAACTACGGCGTAACTGAGGGTGTAAGTGACGAGAGCATTTTTAACTTCAATAGGCTATAAGGTACGATAAAATATGTAACTTCTACAGCGAAGAAAAACTTCATGAAAAAACCTGAATAGTTAGTTACTCGAGAGTTCTCTATAAAGTTGTCAAAGGTGTAAAGTTTGACAAAGGGGCCAGCGTGGTGGACTATGGCGTACCCCTCTTATTGTAAGAGATCTATGATTATACTAAACGCATTTTGTCCGTGCATCACTAAAAATGGACTCACTGAAAATCAGCGCCGTTGCCAACACTACGGCATTAGGTATGCTGAATGAGTTTCATTTTCTAGGCCACTGAACATTTATGCGATCATTGCAGGACAGTAAGCATGTAAATTTTCTTTGAAAAAAAAAATTATTTCATAAGCTCTTGCGTGTTTATTATGGAAAGTAATTAACACTATTCTATTCTACTCATCGAGACCGTTACCGTTAACGATGATTATAATGTCAAAGTCAAAGTCAAAGTCAAACTGTTTATTTCATTTAGGAATTTACAAATTCACTTATGAACGTCAATTTTTTGATTCTACCACCGTTTTGGAAAAGTGCTTGAGGAGAAAAAAACGGCGAAAAAAAACTCCTCCGCATCTTTTAAAATAAAAATTACAATATTACTTAATTGATACAGGTAAGCACTCATAATGAACACAACAAATCAAGTTACAAACTCATGAAATTCAACAAAGAACATCCTTCACAAATTTCACAATACATTATTTATCGTGACCAGGAAACTAACGCAAAATCGATCGTGTTCAATAGAGCCGGAGCGGTGAAGCGTTCTGCTGTAAATATAGCAAACATGGCGTCAAAATGCGTCGTAATAACGTACGTTAAACCGGTACGTGTCCCGCATGGCGCTTTGACGCAATCTGTGCATCGTGCGCAAAACATGCATGCGCCTAGGGTCGCCATGTCGCCAAATGTAAAAGCCGGATAGATCAGTCAGTTTAGCCGGATTTGGGTAAAGATCCGGGCACCCATTATATTAATTATAGTCAATATATGTATATAGTCAATAATCCCTATTATAGTCAATATCAAAATTTCAGCTTCGTAGCTGGTGACGGCGGAGAGGGTGCAAAATTAAGTCGTAATAGGAATATACTGGAATCGGAGTGACTTGTATGATTAATAATTAAGATTCAAATGTAAAATGCTTAATAAAAGCCGGACAGGCCGGACACCGTTTATTTTGACACTGTCCGGGTTTATCCGGACGTCTGGGAACACTACTTACGTCGGCGAGGCTTTGACGCTTTCACGTCTACTGATTATGTAATATGCGACGCTCTGCATGGGGGCCCATGTTTACTTATTACGGTTACCGGCCGGTAT
The DNA here is from genome assembly GCA_905404135.1 of Hesperia comma. Taxonomy (NCBI): domain Eukaryota; kingdom Metazoa; phylum Arthropoda; class Insecta; order Lepidoptera; family Hesperiidae; genus Hesperia; species Hesperia comma. The sequence continues at coordinate 1,874,317 of FR990031.1, forward strand.
GTGTTGTTTGTTGTTGTCAATTATTTATTGGTACTAGAGTCGTCGATAGGAGTGATCCCGGGTTCGATTTCCGATTAAATCAGACATTTATTTGACAAATTTTTTGTTTTCTAGTTATGAGGGTCAGTGATATGTGCCATTCCTGAGAGTTTTCATTATCATAAATGAAGTAATGCAGTCATAATTGAATTATATATTTTTTGAAAATTAGAGGTGCGTTCAGGATTTGAACCCTGGCATACTAGTTCATGAGTCCCACGTAGGAACAACTCTTTTTGTGTACCAATTTACTGGTGATAGAAGCACAGTACCAATTACGCTGCTTGGAGTACCAAATGGAATAATGGAGTCTAAAAACAAAGTTATTCGCTGCGGTGCGCGGTGTAGTCCGAGCGACTTCCACCAAATTGAGTTCACAGGTCTGATTTGCTAGTAGCTTTACTTTTAAACTTTAGCCGGTCAATGCACTGTGCTCCCTTTTTAACTGACTTAAAAAATAAGGAGTTTCTCAATTCGACCGTATAATTATATGGTTTTTTATGTTTATTCATGTAGAACTGAGCGCCATCTGGTGGGTAGTTATTGAATCATCTCTGCTTGTCAATGTTGAAATTGTTGAAATGCCGGAAAGCTCGTAAAACCCTAGGTGTGTGAAGTCTGCCCATTCGCACTTGGCCAGCGTGGACTATGGCCTTAAACTTCTCATTCTTAGAGACCTAGCAGTGGGATAGTTACAGGTTGCTATGATAAATTATACATTTGATAATGCGAAGTCCCCAGCGATATAATATACCTACATAATTACATACTTCGTTCGAATTCGATCTGGCATCCGTCATTATTGCATGGCACACAAATGTCAGCGTTCCTACAATGCGATTAAGGTACCTATCTACATTAAAGATTGACGGCGTTATCTAAAAAATTAAATGTCCTTAGTATTTTTTCTGACAAGCTAAATTGAACTGTGAGCGGCGGTAATAAGTTTGGTTTTGGCGGGGAGTGGCAATTCCGTTATGCTCGGCCACTCAACTGTCTTTCGAGCGAGTCACGTGAATTTTATAGCGAATATTTTTGTACCGCAAATGTACAAATTATTGTTTTCCTTTATAAACACAATCATAATTTAATTTGCTTTGTAGTTTTCAAATGTTTTTACCTATTCACTAAATTTAATATTGTCTGAGTAAAACCGTCAAATTAGATTTCGTTCGTGGAATCAGCGTTTGAGTTACTTGATATGAATTAAGGGATTTTCGAATAAAATATTGCTCTATTTGTAAGCTTTTGGGTATTATAATTTATTTATAACATTTTATCTACGAAAATAAGTTAGTTATAAATATCTAACAAGTAAAAAAACAGTTACAAAGGAATTGTCTGAACGTTTGACTCCTAATCCGGGGGCCCGAGTTAAAACCTCGTACTGGGCTACCGTAAGCAGGCGTGCAAGGAGTGCCCTGCACGCGGGCGGCACGTACGAGTGACGGAAAATGGACCACAGAGCACGAGATATTATTTCAATAAAATAAACCTATATCTACTTGAGAGTTCATTTTATTAAAACTAAAGGTAGGTACCTAATATTCATTTTGAACATAAAAATTATTACCTATAACATCAACAGACTTAATGGACCTAACGCAAATATGAATCGGTCCAAGTCCGTGCGACAAAAGGACAGCTCTTTAAAAGCAAAGAACTGCCCTCGTTAGGAGACAAATTAAACATTTCCACTACCATCTCTTTATTTGCCGCCAGTCATTCGAACGAGTTAATTTCGAAGGAATGAACTCGCCAAAGTTTAATGATGAAAGTTTAATTGCTGTCGAGAGAGAGAAAAAGAAAAGAGAAGAAAAGAAACACGACATCCTGCCCCATCCTGATTAGCTGGGGGTACCTTTCTGAATACTTTACAATTCGTTGATACATAGATGGTAATTAAAGATACTAGACAGCCCTGACAAATGTAATGTTTTTTTTTTATGGAATTAAGATTTGATAAATGTTGGAAAGCAGCTCTAGCAAGCAAATTATATTACAACATATTAATATATAAAACTCTTGCGTTACTGGTGATTGACTGACAGACAACGCACAGCCGAAACTACTGAACGGAAGAAGCTGAAATTTGGCATGCAGGTACCTTGAGGTGTGTAGGGGAGCACTAAAAGAGGATTTTTAGACATTCTATCCCGAAAGGGGTGAAATAGAGGGGTGAAGTTTAAACGAATTCCACGCGGGTGAAGCCTGCGGGCGGATGCTAGTCTATACGTAATACAAATGTATCGTTTTCTGTACCTAGTACCTATATAACTCATAAAATTATGAGAAACCTATTCATAATAATTGCATTAACATTGATTTAATATTCTAACACCATCGACTAACTAGACTAACACTAACTAACTAGTCCTAGTCCCTAAATTAAGTCTTGTTATAAGTCGGTCATAGTTGTCATGGGCGGCAGCGGAAGAGTATGGTGCATGCTCGTTTGCTACCTTAATTCTATAAAAAATACATATAAGAGCCTTATAACGCGGTTCGTGCACATTTATATTTTTTATCAGAAACGGCTTAACCTATTTGAGTGTGGTTTTCTCTGTAGTGTAAAGTTTCGTTTAAAATTTTTACTATATTTACTTTATTTTTACTATAAATATATTATCATTTATTAACTTCAAGCGTACCTAAATAAAAAGATTATGTCACTTTATAGAATCATGACCAACAAGTTTCGAACGTAAGTGTTAATTTGAAAGGTTGAGGAGCAGAAAAAACTCATCATTCAAATTACCGCTTCGCTGGGAATCGAACTCTGGAACGGCGATCCGACATGTAACCGTTGCCGCATTCAGGTCGACTCTTCTATCTACGATTTTAAAATTCAAATAGAAGGTGTTGGAGTGCCCTCGGCGGAATTGCTGGTTTCACGTACACTTAAATTCCTCTACATTTGTGGAGCCCTGGTATACAATTCTATACAGTGCGTGGATATGTGATAACTAGAACGGCCATGTAAATTGTATACTCGCTGACAAAATATACAGCATACTTATTTAAATACATTGCGTAAAGTGTAAACGCTATCATCATCATCATCATCTCAACCCATCATGGCCCACTATTGAGGTCACCTCTCAAAATGAGAAGGTTGAGGCCATACTCCACCACGCTGACCAAGTGTGGATTGGCGGACTTCACATATCTTTGAGTTTTTACGAACTCCACAGTATACAGGTTTCCTCACGATGTTTTCCTTCGCCGTTATAGCAAGTGATATTTAAATGCTCACATAACTCCGAAAAGTCAGAAATGCGTGCCCTGGGATTTGAACTGGGATTCCCCGAGTGGGAGGCCGAATTATTTACAGCTAGCCTATCGCCGCTTTAAGAAAACTGAAAACGCTCAGGTTTAAGAAAACTGTCCTGAGGCGAGAAAATGCTGGACAAAGAACCTTCGCTTTAGTATTTGAAGTCGGTAAAAATTTGACGTGTAGAATTTGAACCCAGACCAGTTCAGGACTTCAACGTCCAAAACCACCTATAATTGAGTCGTCCACAATACGGAATTATACTCCCAGCTTAAATAAGGTACATAATATGTGCTCACAGTTCAATTTAGCTTCTAAGCAAAATTTACTTAAGGCATTTTAAATTCTCGCCGTTAATCTACAATGTGCGCAATGTTTGGAGGTTTACATCTGGAGTAGTGTATGATTTATGGCTATATGGATAATACCTTTCTATATCCCGAGTGAATTAGAACAATATAAAGGACACGACAATACCCGCCTCGCTCAAGTTTCGGCGATTCATTTCACGCGAATTAATCATAACGTGTTGGTCGTCCCTGCCGTATTTTGTAAACACTTTTAAATGGATTTTGAAGGAACGTGATTTAAATGTAATGGGTCTCGTCCGTGATAGAGCAAGGTTTGAAAGGTACGTATGGTCGATAGGGTTTTTATGTTAAAAATATTTGCCAATTATTATGTATGTGAAAGTTTTATCCGATAATAATAATTATGAATGTACTTCATGAAAATTTGTTGTAACATTGCCGTATAAAAACCCATTTTGAGCATAAATAATAGTCACATTTTATACTATCTTTTATATACAATAACAGTTTTTTTGTAATAATATACCTCATCTGTCATTTTTCTTGTTAAAATGTAAATTATAACGAATAAACTTTCACAAACCAATATTTCCGCACAAGCAAAAACAGATTTTGATTTATAATTATGATTTTTTCAAATTATGATTATATATTATACATTAATAATTATTAAGTCACTGTACACCTCAAAAGCAGTAAATAGGACTACATTTATAATATGTTTCACTGATTGTAGCACCACTTAAAAATTATAGTAAAAAGTAAAAACAATAATACACTGTTCACAAAGCTCTACTCTACGCAAGCGTCTATAGTGGGTGGCTAGCATGAGTAAAGGATGGTCCGTCACGCACAGCGACCGCTGTAAACTTCTGTTTTACGTGTCATGTTCTGAAATTCGTGTTGTGTGCGGTGGGCCTTCGGTCAGCCGCAACCGGGGTGTTTCAGTACCGAAATAAGCGCCATAGCTTAGTAGTCGGTAGTGAGGTTTATTAAGGTTGCTGGGTTCGAATCTGATGATTAAATTGGTGTTTAAAAGATTTCTTAAAGTTTTTCGTTTTTTATCTTCGGATAAGATGGTGAATCCCAATGATGTTTCGAGATTAAAAATACGTCACTTCAAGTCCCTTCAAGAAGTGGAAGAAGTAGAGACGTAACACCCAAGAGAAATTTGCAGTATTTTTACTTGGAGAAAGTTTTCTATGGATTTTTTCCAAAATAATAGCTTCAATTTATAGCAATAGCTCAAATTAAAGCTTATTTGGCTCGAATTGCAACAAAAGTGTGATAAAAAATAAGAGCTATACAGACAACGCACAGTCGAAAGTACTGAACACAAAATGCTGAAATTTGGACTGTATGTTCCTTTGGGAGTCGAGAGTAGCGTTAAGAGAGAATTTTTGAAAATTCCTCAATAAAAGGAATAGAAAGGGGGCGATGAAATTTGCACAGCAATTTAGACAACTAGTTGATGTCTATAGTTCTCGCTAGCAGCACTCAAATCATTCTTATATTCTTAAACTAATCGGCAGCTACTTTCAAACTGACTATAGAGCGCTTCACGTGTAAAATGTCGTTGAACAAACTTACAACTACTCCTCAGGTAGCGGAGTTGCTGGACTCGGCACGGAACGGGCGTGGTCTGCGAGCGTGTTCTCAAACGATTGTTGGAGTACCTAGGTACCTAGCTTGAAAGAGTTAGGAACGGTATCCATACTAATATTATAAATGCGAAAGTCTGTCTGTCCGTCTGTGACGTTTTCACGGCTAAACCACCGGTCCGAATGAAATTCGGAATGAAAATAGTTGAAGACCCAGAGTCACACATAGGCTACTTTTTTTTTCAAAAATCAACCCCTAAAGGCTTGAAATAGAGGATGAAAGTTTGTATGAAAAATCTACACCACATGACCGCATGAACGATTTAGATGAATTTTCCCAGGAAGATAGTTTTTGATGTAACCCTCCCCCACATCCCCGGTTCGCGATGAAACAAATTACACGCGGGCGAAGCCGCGGGCAAAAGCTAGTATTATTATAATATTATGTTGTCTTACACTCCACCTTATGTTAAACTTAACTCATCACGGATTATTCACATTTTATTATGATTTGATTACTTATATTATCATTTTGTTATCCAAATTTTTCAACCTGCTTACAGATCGTGGTTACGACTGAACTATCCTACTTATTTATTATAAATCTGAAAGTTTGTGAGAATGGATGTTTTTTACTCTTTCACGAAAACTACTAGACGAATTTGGATGAAACTTGGCCGTGTTATAGCTTATGTTCCAGAATAACACATAAGCTACTTTTTATCCTGAGATTCGCGAGAGCGGGACAGGTTGAGAACATGATGACATTTAATTTTTAGAGTCAAGGTTTTAAGTTTTTTAATTATGTCCTCTCACCTCTATAATAAAGTAGAGAACGGGAAAAAATAATTCTAAAAGACATTTTCCGGCAGTCATCCCTTTTGAAAATAGCTGTTAAAAAGGTGCATGGTACACGAAAAAATTTCATTAAATCCTGCAGACAAAATGCAATGAACGTCAAATTCTTCAAAAGTAAACGTAAATACATATAAGTATCTCTCTTTAATAATTATATTTAATGGGAAGGCTCCAACTGAAAAAGGCTTAAGCTCTACAATTTATTGCTTTCGGACGAGCTCAGAAGAATCGGTCGCTCAATTGATAAGTGGACGATTAATTAATACTTTATTGGATTGCCGGTCGTACAGATTTATATTAATTTGAGGAATTTTATTAAGGTTCTGCAATGCACCAATTATGTCCTTATTACCTTTATTTTATTATTAGTGTTACCGAAATAAGTTATCCAAATAAAAACTATCCTAAGTATGTCTCTTCTGAAGTAAACTGTGTACACACCACGCATACTCTCGCTTCTCAGAATGAAAAGGTTAAGGTCATAGTCCACCACGCTGGCCTAGTGCTGATTGGCGGACTCACACTTTCCGACATGATGTTTTTCCATCACAGTTTGTAGCAAGTGACATTTAAATATAACAATACTCTATAACGAATATTATTGGTAGATAGCAAACATAATTATGTAGTTTAGCTTAGCTCTCAGCTTAGTTTAACTTACCTCTGAAGGAAAGGCGCTCAAGTCCTTAAAAAATGGAGCTGTGTACAGAACACGAACCCACAGGGTCTTGTAACAGAACACACAAAAGTTCTTGTGCAGGACAAAAGTTGAAAGTTGCGACGGTCTTTTTTGTTTTTAACAGACTTCAAAAAAGGAGGAGGCTCAATTCAACTGTATTTTTTTGTTAGTTACCTCAGAACTTTCGACTGGGTGCACAGATTTTGGAGGTTCTTGTTTTATTCGAAATCTGGTGCTTGTCGCGTGGTTGAGCGACATCGTTGTTGTGTAGCTTTTGAGTTATAATTTGATTATTTATCTCTTCTTGTCGATGTTGAAGTCGGTTTGTTTTTTTTTTTTTGTAAAAACTTATATTTTAATGGATTACCAGTAGAAGATACAGACAGCACTTTAATTTTAATAATATACGATTGTTGTGGGTATTAACTAACGGTTCTTCCCACTAGTTCAACTGAGTAGTACAACCGTTGATCCAGGTAGTCACACAAATTCAATTTTAAAAACACCTATTATTACTCATTAGTAACAAAACTCAAATAAGTATATTAAAATAATTCTAATAAACTAAACAAAATAATTTTCATTTATTCGCGCACTCGGGATACTTAAGCGACATATTAATTGCGTGCAATAATAAACAAGTTTCAGGGAGCTTCACACGTAAGTCGCAAGTGGAACCCACTGCGAGTGCAAGTTATTGCACAAGTTCAGATGCAGTAAGTACTGATGACACCGTAGCTCAGTGAACTTTAACTTTGAGCGGAAACTTTGTCTGCGTAGCAACTATAAGTCGGTAGCTTATGCACTAATTAACTTTATGATTGGAAGGAATAATCATTGCAAGTCTATACATAGAACAAAACTGTAACTGCTCGATATGTTTGTTCACGCTAATCTCAGCAACGACTGAACGGATTTTCATGGGACTTTTACTGTGAGACAGAGAAGATTGTGGAGCAACATATAGGCTACTTTTTATCCCGAAGTTCCCGCGGAATCGAGATTCACGAGAGAAAAAATCGAATGAAGGCGCGGGCAACAGCTAGTTAAATAATAAGCCCTACCCTAGCTGCCATAAGGATTATGTTCTAGGTGATCCTGTATACTCTGATATTAATATACTTTGGTTTTTGTTGGATTGTCCGTGTCCGTCCATTTGAGAGTTCGAACTGACTTTCTTTGCTCCTGGATTTTTTATGGAATTAAGGTAGCAAACGAGCATGCAGCATCACACTTGCGCTGCAGTCCAAGACAACTGTATCCGACCTAGAACAAGACTCAATTGTGATCCGACTTGTACCTTGAGATCCACTATCGTCTTTTCTTTGTCTTCGTTCTAGGGCGACAATGCAATGCCTTAATTACCATTTTATCATTATCATTCGTCTGCTCTTTGCTGTCTAATAACAAAGAAAAGTGTAAAACTTTCTACTAAATCTACAGACAGAGTAATCTATAATATATGAGTGCTAAAATGTTTGTGTAACCGCTAACCTTGGGTTCGAAGTCAACCCTGAGGGCGATAGGTCGTGGAGTTCACATTATGTGTAATTCGATATTTATTCCCAGCCATATCGATTTCATCCTTATCATGACTTCCATTATAAGTTTGCAGTTGGGCTTCGTATAATGCAACTTGGAAACTTGGCAACTTGGAGTTTAATAAGTACTTACCTTCGGCGCTTCTCAGGTGGGACTTATTGTTAAGCCTTTTTGGTCGTTCGCTTGAGTAATGATGACATACGATTATTAAGGATTTATTTATTGGATTTTACAACGGTTTTTTTACAATTTCAACTCTGATATTTGGAAAAATAAAGAATATTGTTGCTGTTTTATGGTTGTGTAAGTGGATCGAACCATTTTTGACTGATTTCAAACCAATAAAGAGGTTCGCAAATCGTTTACAAACATCAAAAAATTTTGACTGATTCCGATTTTCATTATATTTTTCTCGTCTGGTCATCTAGTCCCAAATAAATATGAGCAATCTCTAATGAGTATTCTTAACCCACCCTTACATAAATACTTAAGATAAATTTTGACTCTGAATCATCAAAGTAGGAGTCGCGAACCGAGTGCCCCGGTTCAAATAACAGGAGACCCATGCCCATTAGTGGGACAGTTGTGTTGCGATATTAAAGTCAAGTACCTACTTACCTACTTCCCACGTAGAATCAGTGCTTATTCAACCTGCTTATACGGGAGCTATTCGAAGCATAATATCCTCGTAGATAACTCAGCGGTACAAAGAGTAGCCAACAAATGGAAGCAGCGATAAATTCCGATTGGAACAATACTTGGCGAACGGCATCACTTTGCCGCGATTAGGCCCTACGACCCACGCGCGCTGGTTAAACTTAGGGCTGACAATCGATATTAAAACAATTATGTAAGTACATGTGATATTACCACACTTAAGTATAGGACGGAGTCTTACGCTGATTCTTAGCGTTGAAGCATCTTGGTGGAGTGTGCTGTAGTAGTGTGTTATGAGGCCATTAGGTAATGAATAAAATCGTAAATCTGATAGTTTAATATCAATTCAATCTTCTACAATAATTAATATAAATGGTTAAAGGAAAACTAAATTACTAGTTAATTTCGTTTCCTGTTTGTTAATTGAACTGGTATACCTACATATTATATTGTATTTATAGCATGTCAATTCTGATATTATTATGCTGTTATTATAATATCAACCTAAGAAGTTGATATAAATGGTCAAAATTGACATAAAATTACATTGGGATACTATGTACTAAATGTAAAATTATCACAAAATCCAGTTAATGACGATAACAGGAATGATAATTGAGGTATTAAAATTTTACATGTACGTATAATATAATTGCTAATATTTGCTATAAGCGGCAACCCTATGCTAAACCGTCGATAACCGGTACGAGCCAGTGGCGACCGGTTACACTCGGCTCAATGCGAATGATTTACCGGATTTTAGATTCTGATTAATAGAAAATCGATTTCGTTTTTACCCACGCTCTACTGAAAAGCGATGAGCTATGCTCAAGTCGGATTTCAATTCACAAATCGACTAAAATTACATTTGGAAAGAGAAAAAGTTATTTTTATTTCTAAAATAAGTATTTGCCCTCTTACAGAAATATAATTCTTAAGTTTAAAGCGATAATGTCGATTCAAAACTGCTGAAATAAAATTTCATTATTAGCTGCTACGAGTATTCCCCGGCCCGGCACATACAAAGCCGCTGAAAGAGTTATTCTCAGAGTACTCCGTTCTTTTGTTCTGAAAAAATAAGAATCTCTAACATTGAATCTCAAAATACTCCGAAAAATTGTTAATAAAGGCCAGTAATGTCAAAATAGTACATTATGATACAAGTGCGCGAAGTTGGTCATTACAGTCGAGGCGGTATTGAGCCCGAGCCGTAAGGCGAGGGCTGTAATAGAGCCAAGACTGTAATGAACAAAGCACACGCGTATCATACGACGTTTTTCAACACACTTGCGAGGAAAAAAACAATTAGGTATCGACATTTTTCAGTCACAAATCAGCAAATTATAAACGAACAAATGTTTGCACAAAATGGCGCGGTTTATTTTTTCGCGCGCCGTATATTTGGTTGAATAACTATGCGCGCGCAGGTTAAGTCCAGAGGCACCGAACATTCAGCCACAATATATTAAACTAAATAATTATGTATTTCTAATAAGAATTTACGGTACTTAATGATTTAAAATATTGTATTTTTTAAATGCTTTAATAGATAATTAGATGAAGTATAATCTTATCTTATCAGATTTTGACTAAGTACAACAAGTTTATTTATTTACAAAATAACAAATCTTTTGGTAACAACCTCTTTACGGATATTAAAAAAAAAGTGGAATAAGAAAAACACTAGTGCGGCAATGAAAAGTAAAACGCACTAGTGTGTAATAAACCGCATTCCGGGCGTAAGACTAAAGAAAAAATAGCAACTTTACGAGCAAGTGTGTTGAAAAGGTATATTATAAAACAAGAATTGCATGCCTCTAAAAACAACAGTATGGAGTGGGATTAGCTGGAGATGGTGTGGTGAAGTGAAGTGAGACGAAGTGAGGATCCAAAACATTTTCGGACAGCGACCACCAAAAATTAGTGGCCAGCAAGCAAGTACCTACAAAAATAGACAATAGATAGAGCTCACCCGCGGAAGTACCACTGCCCGCCACGGTACTTAGTACCATTCCTACCGTGTAATAATTGTTTTAAGAACAATTGTGTTCTGGATAGGAAGGTGTGGAGCCGGTTACACTTTTTTTAGAGGCTACCATCTCAGTCCTCAGGGCTAGCAACGCATCTGTGACCGAATTAGAACGAGACTCATTGAGTCTAGTTCTAGGTCGGTCACCGGAGCGGAGGGTGGTGCTGCATGCTCGTTTGCTGTCTGAATTCCATAAAAAAAAACAAATGTCTCTCTGGCTGTGACGCTTTCACGGCTAAACCACCGACCCAATTTGGACGGAATTCGGAATGAAAACGTTGAAGACACATAGGGTCACACATAGGCACTTTATCCCAGTTAACATTTTAATGGTGTTTGTCGCTATGCGTCTGTGACGCGGGCGAAACCGCGGGCAAAAATCTAGTGATAAAAAACAAGGATTATTGTCATTGAATAAAATGATTCGGAAGACGATGCACATATTATATTTTATTTTTCTTCATAATAACTTTAAAATATACCCGATAACGTTATTCAGTGGAATCCCACTTTATTCCCGACCATTCGGTTGCCAAGCAACTTTATTTATTCGTTCGTTTCAAATGAAAAATGATAAAGAAACCTTAGACAAGTTACAAATTCAACGTAGATACCCTACTTATGATATTTCGTAGACATTAATTTTTCCCTATTTACAATATGGCTTCTTGTCGTTGCCATATTACATTTTCGTTAGTGATACGCGCAAGATTAACATAAGTCTTTTGACATAGAAACATTGATCGGTCGCGCGGTCTCTAGAGCGCCGCGCCGTAGAGGAACAAACACACACACCCACATACATAAGGCTAATAAACACAACAAGCGAATGTCTTATTCGTGAAGTCAGGGGAGTGACAGACAGGCATAATATATAATTTAACTCTTGTTATACAAGTTAAAATTATCTTCGTATCCCTTTTAATATCATAAATTCCAAAATCTGTCTGTCTGTCTGCCTGTCTGTGATGCTTTCAAAAACACCAGCTCGATTAAGATAGAATTTGGAATTAAAATAGTTGAAGACCCAGGGTCACACATAGGCTTCTTTTCAATCTAGGGCACTTGACCGATTTCGATGAATTTTCATTACGCAAGGTCAAACATAAGCTATCTATTTTTAAACCGACCCCTAAGTGGTTGAAATACCGGATTTTTTTTAATTTCCCGCAGCGAGGCGAGGATTCGCTAATAATAATTATCTAATATCTTTAAACGAGCAATTCTTGTATATTTATTTATTTATACCTATATATATAATCACGATCTCGGAAACGGCTGCAAAGATTTTCATGAAAGTTACAGATTAGGGGGTTTTCGGCTCAAGGAATCGATTTATCAAGGTCCCAGGTTCGAGAAAAGCTCGGTTCCCGAGATAAAGAGATTTTAAAAACATCATACTGACGTCATCTATGAAACATTAGGATAACTTCTATGAGGTACTGTTTGTAACGTGTTGAACTGACGCCATCTATGAAACATTAGGATAACTTCTATGAGATACGGTTTGTTTGTTTCAGTAGTATGAAACTAGATGGCGCTCGAATATATATTAATATTCATTCTTACGTTGAAGCGCTATTTTTGCGTTATACCTACCTATTTTCTGTTTGAATAAAATTAAAAATCAGTGCGATTATCTCGCTTGACCTCGCAGGACGCGTAGTGATAGTTTAACGTGCGTTTGTGATATTTACGAGAATATTTGTAAATAAATGTTAGTTTTGTTATTATCGATTTAATAATATATTTTAATAAAGTTTTAAATAAATAATGGTCAGATCGATGAAATTACTATTGTTGTAAATAGAATCAATAAAATTTTAAGTACGCCTAACAACTTGCTCATTAAACTAAAAGTATATTTATTTATGTTTTTTAATTATCATAAACATTCAATACATTTTATCGCAAATAAAAATTTCAGTCGGGGACTGCCTAAGCCTGCGAAAAGTACGAAGGAAAGTTCAATGAATTTATCTAATTAAGTATGTACCTATTTAAAATGCAATTAATTCGCTCACACAGTTAACTTCTATGAGGTACTGTTTGTAACGTGTTGAAATTTCAGTAGTATGAAACTAGATGGCGCTGTACAACTTTGTGAAACACGCTGTTGAGATCCTTTGGCCGTAACATAAGTAAAATGAATTTTGTGCTCAGTGAACAGTTGTATGATTTGACTCCTGAATAGATGGCGGAATTCCTCGTATTTCTTGCGATTCATACTAAATATAATTTTCAACCGAGCAAAGCTCGGTCAACCAGGTACTTATTAATGAATAATAAAAAATAAAGCTAGACACTCATAGCCCCAAGCTAGTATTCCATGTATAGCGGGCGCCATGTTCTATGTTGTATCACAATTAACGGCCCTACGACATTTTAAATCCCGCGACATTTAATAAAATTTTAAATAAATTGTATCCCGCACACTTTACCACCTAAAACGGTGGTCGAATAAAAAATGACGTTTGTAATAACGTGGTTATGGTGCTTTAAAGTGCTTTATAATGATTAATAGCGTAGTTACCACTGAGCCTTAAGAGCCTTAAAATACTCGTAACTAGATAAGTTATGTGTTTTGCAACTTCTCTATTAAATAACTTTTAACAAAATAGAACCGACTTTAACGTCGAAAAGTAAAAATCGGTTCAGTTAAACGCGGTTAATATTGCTAAATCAATCTCCTAAGTCTGATAAACACGATGCTGAAAACTGTATCAAAATCGGTTCAGCCAAACAATATGCCTAAAATCTTTTCTGACAAATACTATGCTGAAAACCGCATCAAAGTCGGTTCAACAAAACGTGAGATAATCGCGCACAGATATACATACATACATACATATAGGTCAAACTGAGAACCTCCTTTTTTGAAGTCAGTTAAAAAAAACTTCAAGCCTTAATATGCATCTAATAAAGATTCATCGCAAACTGCTTTCTAAGCAAGTAAGGAATTATATTTAATCTACATAATCTATGCTTCTGGTTTAATAATAACAGCAGTAAGTGGCCGTAATGGGAGGCACTGGGCCGCATTTGCGTGTAATATCCATTCCGCTTAATAGGATCGAATGCTTTAGAGATCCTTCTTAACATAAGAAAATAGAACTTTGATTGTGGATGTTTTTTTTTTTCATTATTTCAGTACATTTTTATTACTGGCCTATTTGTTTTGTATATATATTTACGACAATTGATACCTTAAGGGAAAAAATAAGAAGCACACTTCGTGATAGAGTTTGGAGAGAAGATAGTTAATTAGTTTGTTTGTAAGTCCCTCGGACATCAGTTATTAGTTATTACAAAAGCATCAATGAATGTTAATATCTAACCAAGAAAGTTTCAGGAAGAAGGAAAAAAGTACTGACTCTTCCAGTCAGAACACAAATCATTTAAGGGAAACTCCAACGCTGCAACCACGCATAGGCCGGTCTCTATCGCAGCTAATGACCTTTACGGCGTAAGGTTCAGCGGTTTTTTGTGGGGCTTGGTGTACGGTTTTACAAAAATGATATTTAAAAACATGATTTATATGGAAAAAGTATTATACACTTCTGCTATCACACAGTTGAAGTCTACTTCTTAATACGTTACGTAATCGTAAACTATTGAGATACTATGTACCTCAATGTCGTAAACGCAAATTTTTGTATTATTTATGTCCCATTCACAAATAAAGACCGTGTAACCACGATGTTTTCCCGAACATACGGAACCATTATAATGCACTTCGTATTCTCGGAAAATTCTATCGAAGTCTGTTTTTCCCGGTCCGGTTAAAGTAATTGAACGAGGCTGATTGCCATTTTGCTGTTTTATCCGGATATGTGTCCGGATTCTAGTCCGGGCATACTCTAAGGGTATGTGATACTAATTGAAAGTAGAGCGAAGTTGTGGTTTAGACTGGACTAATATCGCCGTACTTTTTAATGCTTGATAGTTTAACATTCGCATAATGTATTTTATAGCACAGCGTGACTTAAACCCGCACTTATGCCACGATTTTCCGTGACTTAAATGGCTAAAATGTACTATTATGTATTCGTTAAAAGCATGACATAATAGATAAGGTAAAACCCGGATAGTCGCCCCATTTTGTGGCATTGAGGCCTGTTTGGTGGCTTGGTACTTTTGATTATAATTAACCGCGAATACTGTCAATAAGTGCATCGTAGTGCATTTGAAACTGAGGCAAGTATCCCTTCGACGCGACTATCCGGGTTTTACCCTATATAATAGATAATTAGTCAATCATTTTAAATCGACGCAAACCGCCCATTATTTAACAGCTACAAACCAAACCTTCATTCAACAACAACATAATCTTCTATAATAACAGTCAAAAGCCATTCTGTGACCATAATCAAATAGTTATCGGACAAGTTTTCATGTTGGGGTATAATGTGAGCGGGCTCCCTTGATTTAGTGACACTCGCACCCGATTCAATTATACAGGAAATACATAAATCAAGCACCCTTGATACCGTTTGATACCGTGGGCTGTGTTCGCGGTAATGTCAGGGCAGGGGACGCTTTGATCTTATCGCAATCAATTTATTAAAAGAAGTACTTCATACCTAATGTAGAGAAAAAGAATTGGTGAAAAAACGCGGTGATAGCCTACTGGATAAGATTCGGTTACCTACTCAGTGGATCCAGGGTCGAATTCCAGGACACGCAATTCTGACCTTTCGGGGTTATGTGTGTTTAAAGCATTTAAATGTCACTCGCTATAATGCTAAATATCGTGAAGGTAAATTAATATTGTGAGGAATCCTGAATGCTAGAGAGTTCACAAAACTCAAAATTATGTGTAGTCTACCAATCCGCACTTGACCAGTGTGGTGGACTATGGCCTTAACCTTCTCATCCTGGGACGAGACCCGCGCTCAATAGTGTGCCAAAATTGAGATGATTATAATGAAAGGAATTTGTTGGTTACTTGAATTGTTTAAAAAGCTGAAAAGGGATACTTCAACAAATAAACGAGTAAAACGACATTAAGTTCATTCCACCAGCCTGTCCAGTTATTACTCAAAGACTTTTACGTAAGCTTTTTAATATTAAGCAAGTACTTTATGCACTTACCTTAACCTAAGTAAGAACCATCAGCTTTAACGGGGGTCAAAGGAAATTGTGTACATACGGGCCCAGAATAGCAATCTCAGATTTTTTAACCTCCGACCGAAAAAGAGGGGTGTTATCAGTTTGCCTGTCTGTCTGTTTGTGACACCGTAACTCCTGAATGAATGAACCGTATTGAATGTTTTTATATCTAAAGCCAGTTTACTTGCGGTAGTTCTTAGCTATCTTTGGTAGAAACCGATCCCGTAGTTTGAAGATTATCAACTTTTCAAAAATTATATGAGGCATTTGTGGCATCAAATTGATTTATTGGCATAAAATTTAATTATTAGCAGAATTATTGTGATGAAGCAGTGCTTCATTTCTGGTCCCATATAAATTTAAGCGACATCTGAAGTGCATTTTTTGAGTAACCTTCTACATATAGATTTCTACGTATTTTTTTCTAAAAATTAATTAGTGTTCCTAAGCTAAAATCAGCGAAAACGTCGCCATTCGCAAGCCGTGTATTTCCGTCATAATCGCTGATAGCGTGGCATAGATCTCACACCCTGATAGCGTATATTGAAGACCACTGCACACTGCCGAGTGCACCGGCTTCATAGGGGAACCATTCTAAGTATGACCCATACTTTTCCCACTGTTGTGGATATCAACTAAAAATGATGTATGGCTACAACCCATTAATGGTGGGCCACTACTGAGCACGGGTAACTCCTCGTTATTGAGGAGGCCTAGAGCATACTCCACCACGCTGCTCCAATGCGGATTGGCGGAGGGGTTAGTGGCCAACTCAGTATCGAAAATTTTCAAGCTTCCCGAAGGCCTTCCGACTTGGCCTTAACGACTGTTATCTATCGATAACAACCGGGACCGACGGCTTTACGTGCCCTCCGAAGCACGGAAGCGCTCAAGGAATTTTGCCACTAGCGGTCACTATGATGTATAATGGCAATTAATGCTATCAATCCGTGGGTAAGTTTGATTCGCAATTTAAAATAATGAAACTAAGCCGGCACCCATGACTTACTGTGCTCTCCAAAGAAGATAGATACAGAAAATACTTCAAACCGGTTACACTTTTAGAGGCGACCAACTAAGTCCTCAGATGTAGCAAGGTGTGTGATCGAATTAAAATAAACTCAAGCTAACATTTACTAACTGAACTATTACTAGCATCGACTAATAATACACTTACAGTCCCTGTCTTCACACTTATTAACAAACCAACTAATATTCTAAAACCATCAGTCTGTTGACTGGACGAAGCACTAAAGTCCCTACATTGAACCTCGTTGTAAGTCGGTCACAGTTGTCATGGAGGACAGCGGAAGTGTGGTGCTGCATGCTCGTTTGCTACCTTAATTCCAACATCACTAAGGATCGACGCAAGATGGTCTATGAGTTTTTCTGTTTTTTTTTTGTTTTTATTGTAACCCCTATAGTACACCATAAAAGATGGTGTCCTCTGAAGCCAAGTTCCATGGTCACCTCGCGCGGCGCGGCGTCGCGTGTGTAAAGACTATTTAAGGAACGGAGGCGCGTTAATTCCTACAGCGCCCGCAGATAACACCTTAAGGCTATTTTAATTAATTAAAACATTACTGCGATACCGGTTACGCATTTATATAAGTACCGTTATACTGCCTTTGATCTGCTACCTTAATAATGTTACCTTAATGGTGTTTGAAATGCTACCTTGATAAGTATTTATTTGTTTATGCGAACGAAGTTCATTAACGCATGGAACGGATGGAAGCTAAAAAATAAAAAGTGTAAAATTTTTTGCCCATAGGCCCTAGTGACTTATTTTTCCCGCTGCTCGTTTTTCCGCTATTTACATAAAACACCCTAAATTTTAATTAATATAATTTAATTATTAATTGACGCTACACGCTGTGTGATGGATGCTATGGACACACACAACACAAAACAATACATAATATGTAAAAGCACAAACACCATCTTATCCACTTCGCTAGTAATGAACCCAAGACATCGAAAGACCATTATACAAGCAATTCACCTGTAGCTTTGCTGGCATGGAATAAGTTTTTTTTTTTTAATTTTCACCCCCTATTTCAGCCCTTTAGGGTTCGATTTAAAAAAAAAGTAGACTATGTTTGACCTTGCGTCATCAATTACATAATTATCTTTCTAAAAAAATTAATCGAAGTCGGTCTAGTGGTTTAGATTTTTTTACACAAACTTTCATCCCCTATTTCAAGCCTTTAGGGGTTGATTTTTTTTAATTCTTCAACTATTTTTATTCCGAATTTCATCCAATTCGGGCCGGTGGTGTAGCCGAGAAAGCATCCAGAGAGACAGACAGATTGACTTTCTCATTTTAATATTAGTATGGATACTTCCTATATTATGTACCAGCACCATCAGAAAACAAAAGACTGCACGTTACACTTGCACCATTCGCAAGTGCATATCAAATAAATCTCTCCAAGAGAAAGTCCATGAGATACGCCGTTAATGAGATTGTTCCTACGACTAAATTAGGTAGGGTGCGCATCTTAGTTATTCCAGTGAGGATTACCTTCATTACGACTTAAACCGATTGAACTTCGCTCGATGAGATTTAAAGTCGCCAAAGTTGACAACGCTTAACCCCGATAGATCGACTCGGTAAAATCGTTATTCTCTTTTAAAATAACTTTTATCACAAAAAAGAACAGAGTTCAAAGTCAGGCATTAGGGTGCGGTTCCACTGAGGCGGAGCGGAGCGGAGCTGTGCGCGATTCACCAATCACATGGTTGGAAATCCACACGAGGCACAATAAGCGGGGATTTCAAGCCATGTGATTGGTGAATCGCGCACAGCTCCGCTCCGCTCCGCCTCAGTGGAACCGCACCCTTATGGATGGATGGATATTAATGGACGGTGTAGTCCATCCAATAATAGAATTCTAAAAATACATTATTTAAGCCCTAAAAAAGTTACGAAGTAAAACAAAAAAATACAGCTGAATTTAGAACCTTCTACTTTTTAACTGAATTAAAAATGAGGAAGTTCAAAGTCAACTGCATTTTTTACGTGTCATACTCATAAATTTTTACTGAGTGTTCCGATTTTTATGATTCTTTCCCTATTAAAAAGCTGGTACTTTTTGTGTCCATTTAATTTTTAACGACATCTGGCGATTCGTCTTTGAGTTATCTATACCTGTCAATGTTTTAAGTCGGTTATTTAATTATTAAAAAACTAATAATTTCGAATTCAGTTAAAAATAAACATCACTCTTTGCGAACACAGACAGCAAATTCTTTTAAAATCATGGTCACTGAATATATTCCGCCCGCCCGAACCGCGCCGACCAATTGGAAATATATTACGTCACGACACCAGTGGCTCTATGTTTGAAATAGCGTCTGGCCACAAACGTCCAATGGTCGTCGTATACGGCTTCAGTCGCATGACGCTGATTCTGTGCATTTTAGAACTATTCAACTCCTTATTTGTCACTTGTTAATACGAATTTTAGTATATCGAATTAACAACGTTTCTACACACTGAAATGTTAAATTTTCTATAGAAAAGGTGTCGTTTTAAGCGTGATCTTTCGCCGAATAGTTATGAAGTCGTGACCGCTCGCCGTAGTAGACGAATGATTAAAAATACCAAATTTTGCAATGTCGCATGAAAATGACTCCACACGAGTGTTTGTCGCCAGACGCCATTTCAGTAATAGAGCCCCAGATCTGCACCAGATAGCTATAATGGACGACCATGGCTCGCCACGCTCCGCCTCATAATCTCTTCCAAACCCCAAGATCCAGCATTTAATTGTCTGGGAAATAAATAGAACTCCAGATTTCGTCGGCGATTTCCATCCGCCTAATTTATACGAACACCTTTGTCCTTCGAGAATCGCTTGTTAGAAATGAAGCTCGCCTCAGATCTTTCGTTTTTGTCCATGATAAAATACTTTAGTACCCACTTGCTTCCGCCCACGGCTTCGCCCGCATGGATTTCGTTTAAACTTCACTCACATAACTTCTTTATTTGTTATCCAATTTTAATGATTTTTTAATGAAATGTTAACTGAATCCCATCATAGTAAAATCCTGAAAACTGCATTCAAACCGAATAAGCCGTTTCTAAGTATGTATGCACAAACAGCCAGACAAAATTAAAAAACATTGTTTTGGGTTCTCTTGCGTACATAAACGCTTCCCATTATGAATTAATTTCTCAATATAGGTATTTGCCATGTACAGACATCGATAACTTAGAGTTTTATTATTACATACAGATTTTTCTGTCATTTCATATTATACAGTCACTATGTTCTTTGAAAAACAGTGCTGTTTTATCTGTGCTTCTGACATAATAATTTGCCTTTGAGTTGTTGCTCAAACAAATTCACTTATCTCATAAAGTTGAGTGCCAGAAAACGAGATCAAATATTCTTTACAGGAATACCTACATCACAGCACATCATAGCGATTTCGAAATAATATAGAAACAGACGTATTCAGGTAAGGTTCTATTCAATCTCACAGATGTCTATTCTTAGCACTGGATGAACTAAAATCAAGAGAAATATGTATCTCCAACCATGTGTGTACACAATTTAATACATCCATCACTTAACTGAACATCCAGAACTGTCTTTTACGGTGTAGGACTAAAGAAATTAATAACTTTTAACAAAATAGAACCGACTTTTACGCCGAAAAGTAAAAATTGGTTCAGTAAAACGCGGTTAATATTCCTAAATCCTTCTCCTAAGTCTGATAAATACGATGCAGAAAATCCTATCAAAATCGGTTCATCCAAAAATATGCCTAAAACCTTAAACCTAAAACTAAACGCGAGATAATCGCGCACAAATATACATACATACAGGTCAAACTGAGAACCTCCTTTTTTGAAGTCGGTTAAAACAATCTTAACAGCCGTTATATGAGAAGTCTAGTTACTTGATGGTTCGTGACGTTCACCCATAGATATAAGCATCGTCAATAACTTTCAGCAAGAAAGGTCGCCTTAGACTTAGTGACGGAGAGCGCAGTTACGAGTATATCGCAAAATTACTCCCTACTTCCGCCAAGGCCGCCGATAGCAGTATGTGCGCCCGCGTGTGAAACCGTTTCGGGGGTTGATTTTTAAAAAAGTAGCCTATGTGTGATCCTGGGTCTTCAAGAATTTCCATATCGAATTTCATCTAACTAGAGTCGTTGATTTCGCCGTGAAAGCGTTACAGGCAGACAGACAGTCAGACAGACTTTCAAGTTTGTAATATTAGTATGGTTGTCCCATAAGAGAATTGTTAACAGTCGTCGTTCGCGGGGAGAAATGTCTCCGGGCCGGGGGTACCAAAACGTGGTGTAATTTTAACACTGGCGACACCTTGTTTAATTTATTTCTGCCGTAAGCCCTAGATCCAGGCGCCATATTAATTTCTCGCCGCTGCTATGCATCACAGAGGCTTACAGCGTTGGCTTCTGCTGAATATTGAATTCGGGCCCTAATACGGGACGTAATTTAAAACATTTTATTGGAACTACGGGATATTTACTTTTTAAACGACTTCAAAAAAGGAGGTTCTCAGTTTGACCTGTATGTATGTATGTATATTTGTGTGCGATTATCTCGCGTTTGGCTGAACCGATTTTGATACGGTTTTCAGCATCGTGTTTATCAGACTTAGGAGAAGGATTAGGAATATTAACCACGTTTAACTGAATCGATTTTTACTTTTTGGCGTTAAAGTCGGTTCCATTTTGTTAAAAGTTATTCTTTGTGCTCGATTTGGTAATTTATAAGAGTGATAGCTCACAAAGCATAAATTTTATTTCAGGATGTGGATCACAATTGGTTTGTTATGCTTGATTATTGGATCGGAGTCGAAGCTGAGCCCTCGCATTTTGTCAGCAGTGTCAATATTTACTGGGCTACTGGGTTTTGTTTTTTTGTAACTGTGAGAAGGAAAAAACTCCTTGGAAATTCCATATCGTAGGGACTTGTTGAAGCGATGGCATAGTTTAACCACGTTTAACATCCTAGTGTTTGTATTGATGTTTGGAATTTTTAATAAGGAAATTATCTTATTCTAGTGGTGATTTTCTAGTGATACCCAAACAGACTAATAGACAAACAGATGGATAAATAGCCAGACAGACAGGTGGAAAAACATACAGACAGACCGAAAATAGACAGACCCACAGATAGGTAGACAAATGGACATTGCGAAAATGCTTGACCCGTATACCGATAACAGACCTTCGTTAGGTACATTATCCAAAAATACCGTCTCCGTTTCGTCGCGGGTAAAAACATTCTTATATTGACAAGCATCATTTGGCGCTTGGATGACAGAGACAGCGCCTTACAGGTAAGGCAAACTGTAAGGTGCTGTCTCTGTCACCCACGCGCCAAAAGATCCTTGGTACTACTATACATAATACAGATTTGACCCTGTGACATTCCTATTAGTAAACATAATTAAATGTTCAAACAAAATCAGTATTCATAGAGCCCCGCGTTCCCCAATTAAAAATCTAATATGAATAACGTAATTCAAATCTTTTATTACTATCCAATCTTGGAAGCGGCGTTTTTATGCGGCTAGTCGTTACCGACGCGGTCGCACATTAGTTCAATGAAACCGATTTCCAATTTAATTCAGCCACCGTGTGCCACGCAGTTTATTTAATTTATGATTGTTTCAATTACATGCGAATGAGATACGCGGGTACGGTCCGCTCCACTTGGGTCCGATAATCTGCCCTATCTGCCCATTTTGCCCGTATATCAAGCTTTAGCATCCGCTTCCGATAGTTAGTAATTTAGTGTAATATTAGTTTAAAAGTTATGGTGAGGATTTTCTTCCGTATTCACCTCGATGGTTAGGAATACGTCAGATATGGATAGAAGAAAACTCTTATTAAAACTCCACTCAAAATTCTTGTACGTATTCAAAAAAAAGGTTATAAATAATAAATAATTTATTTAACATAGCTTCGCAGGTGTCAAATTAATTAAGAATTATTTAAGGTTGAATACGATACATACGGCTACGAGTAGGTACATAAATAACATAAACCCAAAAAGATCTTATATTATTTAATTGACGAAGAGCTCACATTAATTAACAAGAGTTGTGTGACAGTTTTCATTTTGCTTCCAGTTCTGGTTAACTTCGCCTGGACGTAGGTAAATATACCTACACATAATATGTGGACGTGGCCACTAAAACCTTTATAGGACTTTGAACTTTTGTCCTCGTACAAATTCTTCAACTCAAATTGTAGTTACGAAATGCCATAACTTTGCTTCACTACAAATTCTGTTGTTGCAAACAGCCCAGCAAAGCTTTAAACATTCTGAATAGGAATAGTCAAAACTCTCAAAAACTCTCGGAGCCGTATTTATATGAAGACGACGATACAAGGAGTATTATAAACCTTCACACATTTGCACTCTTGCACTTCCTCTACTTCGCTGATGGCGTATAGATGAAAGTCAGCCAACCAGGCTTCAGTTAGCTTCTCAGCCCTTTCGATATCTTGGTCGACTAGATATATAGATAGAGGCAATATTCTAAGCCGCCTTTATGCGACCTACAATCTATAACATAATCATAAAAGCGAAAGGTCACTCATTTGTACGAAAATCGATCAAATATTTTTTTTATGCTGACAAAGCCGCGGGCAACAGCGAGTATATTATTACGATCAAGTCAAATTAATTCACCTACTGTATCCAATGAAGTATGCGGAGCAGTTAATAATGTCAGAAAATGTCTGTCGTAATAATGTATATTCAACAAAAAGGTGTTATAACACTCAGTTGGTGCCAAGTGGAACACGCCTCGTTCAGAGGCCATCTTTAAATTGGATTCGTTTTTCACGGCTCTTTGTAAAAAAGAATTTAGAATTGATAGTAGATTTCCGAATCGTTACACGAATCGACGGCCGGCCAAGCGGATACCTACTTTAGATGTCTCCTTCAATTTATTTTTTACAGTACGATACTTAGCGTTCAATGTACCATCGTATCTCGTCTCATCTCATCGTAATATTCAACTAATAAAAATAATAGCCAGTAGGTACATAGTAGAAAAATATATGAAGGGTCTTCGTAGTGTGCGCATCATCATCTCAACCCATCATGGCCCACTATTGAGCACGAGTCTCTTCTCAGAATGAGAAGGTTAAGGCCATTTCCACCACGCTGGCCAAGTGCGGACTGGCGGACTTCACACACCTTTGAGTTTTGCAAACTCTCCGGCATACCGGTTTCCTCACGATGTTTTCCTTCACCGTTTATAGCTAGTGACATTTAAATGCGCATATAATATAAATATTGTAACTCCGAAAAGTCAGAGGTGCGTGCCCTCTGATTTGAACCCGGACCCTCCGAAGAGGAGGCCGAATTCTTAACCACTAGGCTATCACCGCGCATAGAAGCCAAAAATATCATTTTTTTATTTTGTCTGTTATATTTATCCGGGCATCTTGCACAATCTACTGAATGTATTTTTATGCGGTTTTCGTAATTGTATTGTTGGTGGTAGCGATGGTGTATGTAAGTGATTACAATCAAGAAGTATTCAGTGGCAAAATCGTGTAAATTATATGCTTACTGAGATATTTGAGCTATCAGAATAAAAAAGAACCAAATAAAAGTATTTAATAAATAAGAAAATTCGTTATTTTGAACACAAATACGTATTTCAGAGAGTATACGAGTATAACTTACGACTTTTCATCGCTGAATATTTCTTGATTGTAATCACTTACACCACCGGTTGACACCTATACGTTTCATCATCGTCGAACAAGTTTTTTTTACATTATGAACTTGTAGGTATACCTACCAGGTTTCATACAAAAACGTTCAAATCTCTTACCTACTTTTCTTCAAATTTCAAAAACCTTTTAATATGATCTAAGAACTGTTGTTTGTTACGGACCAAAACCCTTTTTCATCACAAAAAAATTATATTCCCTTCGACTTGGTTTAGTTTGTAAATTCTGATAAAGATTATTTCCCTAAATATCGCAACTTTTGGCAACAATTCATACTTGTTATTGTTCTGTATAAATACTCTGTGTTATCATGTTAAAAATATTAGCACTTATTTAAAATGGAGCTCAGGCGGTCCTATAAAGGTTCAGATTGGTTTATTTAACAACAACATAAAAAGCTGGGCCCAATTATAGTGGGGGATAGCTGCCTAGTAATCAGAGTGCGCGGTAATAAGCGCAAACATAACGTTCACAGTATAAGGGTGCATTCCCACGGAATACGTCTTTGACGATTCGGCAATAAACACGATACGTCTTGACGGATGGACGTTCACATTGAATACGGAATCGTGTTTTTTCACGATTCGTCAAAATATCCGCATTGAAGTTCACACACAAACGCATACTAGACTGTGCGCGGATCCGTCATAATCATAAAACATTCACGATTCGTGATTTCTAAAAGACGTATCCGTATTCGTCTATTTTCACGATTCGTCAAGCGTGTGAACATGAGTATTTAAAAAGCATTGCTGCCGTCAAAAAAAATAACGAACGTGAAAAAAGGCGATTGCCGCCGTCAAAAAAAATAACGAATCGTGAAAAAAGACGATTCGTGAAAAAAGACGATTCGTCCTCGTGTGAATGAGCCGTTAGGACTCATTCACACGAGGACGATTCGTTTTTTTTCACGAATCGTCTTTTTTCACGATTCGTTATTTTTTTTGACGGCGGCAATGCTTTTTAAATACTCATGTTCACACGCTTGACGAATCGTGAAAAAAGACGAATACGGATACGTCTTTTAGAAATCACGAATCGTGAATGTTTTATGATTATGACGGATACGTCTTTTAGAAATCACGAATCGTGAATGTTTCTGAACCAATCTGAACTGAGCTAAATCACGAAATAAATGTGAACTTCAATGCGGATATTTTGACGAATCGTGAAAAAACACGATTCCGTATTCAATGTGAACGTCCATCCGTCAAGACGTATCGTGTTTTTTGACGAATCGTCAAAGACGTATGCCGTGGGAATGAGCCCTAACTTGGTATGTTGCTAAATACATTCCGTGGGCGCCAACTAGCGTTTTTAATGCGCGTTTATTTTAAACGGCGAAAAATTAAGTAGGATGTGTTTTTTTATAGCCTGAAGGGCTGACGAAAAAGCGGACGAGCCACCTGATGGTAAGTGGTCATCGTGCAGTGCAACGCAGGCCCTGAATGAGAGCTCCTTTTACACTTTTTTTACCATTTTTTTGTATAAGGTAATGTTATTGATATAAAGTAGGTAATATTTCGGATAAGGTAGCGTTAGTGGGTAAGTTAGGTTAGGTTTTGTATATTTATTCTATGACACCCCGCTTAGTAACCTTTATACAATCTCGTCTTTAGTTATAGATTCATCAAACTCTACTTAGCTTGTAGAGCGCCTCATTAGCACAATGTTTTTAGCTAGCTAGGTACTTTTTAAGGTAAGATTAAGCGTCCATTTCATCAATATACCAAAAAAACATAAAAATCAATGAAATGTTTTTTAGTTTTTTTATGCCGCTAAAACAAGTGAAGTACGCTCGTCTACGCAACACACAACATGTGTACATAGGAGCGTATTTTTCAGAGCGAGATAATAATAGGCTGTTACGATTTCTCCCGTGAACAACGCTCAAATAATAAAAAGGGGAAAAAACACCTCACACGAAAAACAATAGAATCCGAACCGCTCCTTTGCGACCGATAATAACGGTGAAAATATACGCGTATAAACTTTTTGCTTTGTGTTCCGTACAATTGGTATAACAGATGTAGATTGGTATCCTGATATCCTCCTAATTTAATAACCTACTCGCAGTTCGCTTTGGAATACTCATTTTTATTTCTAAATAAAGTTTTTGGGTTGTATAAATTTACAAACCTATATTTTTATTTGTGGGCATATCGAAATAAAAAAGATAATACTTACTGGAATAATTATTTTAACAAAATAATAAACGCATCCGCGTAGCTTAAGCCGTTTCTGCGGTCGGTGCGAACGTAATTAACGAAAAAAACAGACATTTTTTTAACTGTCTTATTACCTATTAAAATATCTGCTATATTCATTTTATTATATTGTGTAGTTCTTAAAGCAGAGATGTTTGTCAGTCGTCTGACAATTTTATTTACGCTAAGAAAATCTCATTTAACATAGCGCCCCAATTTCAGGGTACCGCGCTCACCGTCAGTAAAAGCGTCGGGATTCTAGGTGTTGATATTTCGGGCAACGTGCAGTATCGGTGTCACTTGAAAGTAAAGCCAGGTTGGTCTCCAAAAAGCGTCCTTAGCTTAGTCGAGCGAGGCAGTACGACGTTCAAAAGGGCGAGGTATCACTTACGAGTATGAATTGTCAACCACCCACGAGTCACTCACAAGTTAGAACACTGAGTCTTAAGAGGAACATTAGATGCCTCTACGTAGCTATACTCAACCTGCGGCCCGCCAGGTCCTTTGGATTCACTTCCTTCGAGCCTTTGGCCCACTTGAATTCTTGTTATAAACCATTTTAAATTTTGCACCTATCACAGACCGTAAAAGTACCTATGTTCCGAGGATTTTTTCAATTTGCTGCCTTACTTAACCCTTCCATCATCACACCTGTCGCCAAAGATTGAAGTCCCATCCACATCGCTTGGACACATGGAGGACCTCAACGGTTCGATTCTCAAGGTCGTTTTTGCCACGAACTTGCAAGCTGTGGAATGAGCTTATTTCTGAGGTATTACCGGAGCGCTATCACATAAGGTTCTTCAGGAAAGATATCAAAAGTGTTCTCCTTCAGTGCCGGCGTTGCACTGGTGATAGTGATGACTCCCCTGGTGTTGCTCATGTCCATAGGCGACGATGACCACTTACCATCAGGTGGTTCATCTACTGTTTAGTCAGCCTTTCAATCTATAAAAAACTCACTTTCATTTTGTCGTATTTTCCAATATCGGATTAACTGACATATCGGATGTACTTTAGTACATAGTATCTCAATGTATCGGATTACCATACAAACTCCGACCGAAATAAAACCGCACTTAGCAAAATAGCCGGAAAAAGAATGGAGCATTTATTTCAGTTAAATTTTCATTTTAAAGATTACGATAACTGCACAAAATGTCGCTTAAGGTTTTCATTTGTTTACGAAACCCCAAAATTACAAGAATAACGATAAAAGACCATAAAAGAGAAAGCTGTTTCGCAGTTTTCACACTATTTATTAAAACGTTTGCGCCCCAAAGGCGTTTTTGCACCGGAATTGCTCTTATTAAGGCCCTTGAATGGTTTTATTCTATAATATAGAAGCAGTAAGCTTACCCAGAAGATTAGACTCTTAAACAGACAGCAGTGATTCTACCTATAACAATTGGTCGCAGCTTGATTCAAATCCTGGACCACAGTAATATTACCGTGCCTGGACGCAGCTCTAATCCTACTAATATTATAAATGCCAAAGTTTGTAAGGATGTGTGTGAGTGAGTGAGTGAGTGTGTGTGGGTTTGTTACTCTTTCACGCAACAACTACTGAACGGATTTTCATGAAACTTTGCAGTAATATAGCTTAGACATTGGAATAACATAATTTGTTAAAATTTATAGAGATTTTTGAAGGGACTGGTTCCCCGAAGCGAAGCGAGGGCGGGATTACTAGTTTAAAATAAAAATACATACGTATGTATAACAAATGACATTCTTATAGCCGTCTTTACTTAAAATTTTAAATGCTAACGTGTACCCACGATTTTAAATTTGACAGATATTTCGACCCATTTGCATGGTAAAAACAAGTAAAAATCACTCATGATGACATGGGCATAACTCCACTAGAACCGGCTCACATTCGTTCTCACTTCGTAAGCCCAGCGGTGGGACAAATATGATTTGGGTGAATAACAATATTGCTGGTTGATAATAAACAGAACACTTCATATTGTCCACTGATTAGCATAATACGCGAATATTCAGAATGTTCCGTTCCATAATTGGTCAGGGAATGCACTAATAAGCGTGATTTAAGCTGCTTTACCATAATTTGCTGTCTAATAAGCGTTTGTAATACCAAGCATTGCATCCATAATGTTCTCACTATGAATGTCATCTTATAACTGTATGTGTGCATAGTGACCACAAAATATAATATGGTTTAACCGTTAGTGTGGGTATCTACAATATATATAATTAAAATTGAAATTATACCTATATATATATATAATACCTATATATATATATATAATACCTATATATATATATAGGTATAATTTCAATATTTTGTTTTAAAACGACTAAAAACGTTTCTCAATTCGACCGTATGTATATTCAACGGTATGAACCTATAACTGAGTAGATTGACCGTTAAAAAATGTACGTTGTGGATAACTTGTTAATTTATAAGCTGATAACAACTATGTTTTTCCATAACTATGATTGATACAGAACAACACTCATATTGAGACTAGGGCATGGTTAGTCCAATTAAGAAAGAAAGAAAGAAAGAAAGAAAAAATATTTATTCGTTGCTGACACAACACACTGCAGCAGAACCAAACACAATAATAAATTATACAAAGTAAAAAAAAAATAAGTACGTTGGTCTGTTAGTTAGTACCACCTACTAACCGATAGAGACTGAGGCAGTACCTAACTGTTCGTGATAATTCTTTTGTTTGTTGTTAGTAATAGGCCAGTTAATAATTTTATTAGTAAGAACTCGTTTCGTTTCGGTCGCAGATATATTGCTACCTTTAAGGTACATTTACAAGAAAATTGCTGTTTAAGCATTTAACTTTATACTATCTCCTACTGACTTGAAAGTACTAGGTACAGTCAGATGAACTCTAGGCTACCCAACTATTTTACTTGAAATTTGTACTTACCTACATAATTTGTAATTAGTACTTACCTACGTAACTTTCGGCGAGACTGATAAAAGATTAATGATATAATAAAGTTAAAATAAATGTATAAAAGCGACGATTATAGAAGGTGCGTCCTCGGTAAGAAATTCTAAGCGCTCCGAGCATGCGGGTACCTTACTATCAGTTAGATTAGACTACTCTTCGGCGGTTTTCCTTTTAGGCAGTAATTATAAGGAGGTAACGTCGCGGAAACTGCTGATAACGATTAATAAGCGGGGGAAGGGGTGGGGCAGGGGGGCTTTGACTATTCATGACGTTGAAGCTTACGTGGAAGTCGACTATGAGAAATTGTCAGCGCTTGCCAAAACTAACGTGCTTATGATTGGATTTCCGATGAGTTTAAAATCGGTTTATTTCTCAAACTATCACAATGATCAGGCAATGGTAGAATGTGACAAAATGTTAATATTATCCATACTAATATTATAAATGCGAAGGTCCGTCTGTCTGTCTGTCTGTGGTGTTTTCACGGCTAGACCACTGGTCTGATTTAATGAAATTCGGAATAAAAATTGTTGAAAACCCAGAGTCACACATAGGCTACTTTAAAAAAAATCAACCCCTAAAGGCTTGAAATAGAGGATGAAAGTTTGTATGAAAAATCCCGTTTCGCGATATAAAAGAATTCCACGCGGGCGAAGCCGCGGGCAGAAGCTAGTTTATCCTATCCTATCCTACTTCCTACTATCCTACTTCCTACTAATATTATAAATGCGAAAGTTTGTAATGATGTATGTGTGTGTGTGGGTTTGTTACTCTTTCACGCAAAAACTACTGAACGGATTTTCATGAAACTTCGCAGTAATATAGCTTAGACATCGGAATAACATAATTTGTTAAAATTTATAGAGATTTTTGAAGGGACTGGTTCCCCGAAGCGAAGCGAGGGCGGATTTACTAGGAACAAGATGAAAAGGTAAACGACGCATTTATTAGCCGTATGGAAGCGGCCTAAAATACTGCCTTAAGTGTCACGCTGGATCAATGTCGTATAAGATGACGGCAGCCGATCCCCGCGTGGTGTTAGGACTTGTTCTAGGAATAGTGGTTTTTCTTTCTTTCTTGGCTATGCATCATTAAATGTTACTGATCATTATGTAACTCACATAAGGATGACATAGATACCACACCATCGGAGACATGTTCCCACTCTTTATATTAATTAACATTATTTCAGCTATTCAGCTAATAGTTTTGTTTCTTATGTATCAATATTCATCGCTTAATCTTCGCTTCCTTCGCATCGTTTAATACCTAATATTATACAGTAGGAACGTAACGCATTTATAGTAATAATATCTTTGGGTGTAAGTTATGAATATTTCATGAAAAATCGCAATGGAACCAAAAACCCTCACTTTACATTCATATATACAAATCAAGAGCAAATAAATATATCGTAAGTATCGACACTCCGTAAGTCGTGAGCGCCCGTAGGCTATTTCCATTTTAAGGAGCGCGAAAAATAAACGTTAAAGCAAAATATACCTTAAAACTAAAGCTACAAAGCGCATTAGCGCCGCGTCGTCGCAGTTAATACTCGACCGAAGCGCTAACCCGTCGCGGAGTCGTCCCGGAGTCGTGTCGTGTGTAATGGATTGTGAGCGCGCCTAAGCAAATCGCGACCGTTTGTGTGGTACAAGTGAACTCAATAAACGCTTAGGCACTTCTCACACAACGCTATTTATGAGCTACGCGACTGCAACGCAACTCAAAATTCGCTGTATCTGACACTTTTGACTTTTGACTGACAGGAGACGCGTCTACGATGCGTCTCCTGTCATCAAATTTTGGGTTGCGTTGCAGTCACGTAGCTCGTAAATAGCGTTGTGTTAGTAGAGCCTTACACATCTACAGTCGTATTAAGCTCTGCGCATATTATAACTTGAGAACCGACAAACTCAAACGAAAGAATTCAATTATCTAATATCTTTAAACGAGCAATTCTTGTATATTTATTTATTTATTTATACCTATATATATAATCACGATCTCGGAAACGGCTGCAAAGATTTTCATGAAAGTTACAGATTAGGGGGTTTTCGGCTCAAGGAATCGATTTATCAAGGTCCCAGGTTCGAGAAAAGCTCGGTTCCCGAGATAAAGAGATTTTAAAAACATCATACTGACGTCATCTATGAAACATTAGGATAACTTCTATGAGGTACTGTTTGTAACGTGTTGAACTGACGCCATCTATGAAACATTAGGATAACTTCTATGAGATACGGTTTGTTTGTTTCAGTAGTATGAAACTAGATGGCGCTCGAATATATTTTTGTTCGGCTAATACTAATATTAATATTCATTCTTACGTTGAAGCGCTATTTTTGCGTTATACCTACCTATTTTCTGTTTGAATAAAATTAAAAATCAGTGCGATTATCTCGCTTGACCTCGCAGGACGCGTAGTGATAGTTTAACGTGCGTTTGTGATATTTACGAGAATATTTGTAAATAAATGTTAGTTTTGTTATTATCGATTTAATAATATATTTTAATAAAGTTTTAAATAAATAATGGTCAGATCGATGAAATTACTATTGTTGTAAATAGAATCAATAAAATTTTAAGTACGCCTAACAACTTGCTCATTAAACTAAAAGTATATTTATTTATGTTGTTTAATTATCATAAACATTCAATACATTTTATCGCAAATAAAAATTTCAGTCGGGGACTGCCTAAGCCTGCGAAAAGTACGAAGGAAAGTTCAATGAATTTATCTAATTAAGTATGTACCTATTTAAAATGCAATTAATTCGCTCACACAGTTAACTTCTATGAGGTACTGTTTGTAACGTGTTGAAATTTCAGTAGTATGAAACTAGATGGCGCTGTACAACTTTGTGAAACACGCTGTTGAGATCCTTTGGCCGTAACATAAGTAAAATGAATTTTGTGCTCAGTGAACAGTTGTATGATTTGACTCCTGAATAGATGGCGGAATTCCTCGTATTCTTGCGATTCATACTAAATATAATTTTCAACCGAGCAAAGCTCGGTCAACCAGGTACTGATCTTTATGTCTTGATCGCCACCGACTCCTGACCAACTACAAACCGACATCAAGTATAGAATCAAAATTCAACCGTAACAACTAAGACGTAAAGATCACTTTAGTTTGTCGGTTAACAGGATAGCATTTTTAGTTCCCACCGTAAACCATTAAAATTTTAATCCGCTAGAAACTCAAGTCTTATACCACATCCGACAAGCACCAGCTGTTAAGTAGCTTCAGATTATTCGATAGCAAACTGAATCTTTTCACATGGAGATAAGATTGAAATTTGTATATTTTGCGAATTTAACAAAATAATGTCTATAATACTTTGCAAAAAATGTTGGTGTTTCACGCCTAAGCGTCTAGTTCAATTTCTCAGCGGTGAAAGCTGGCGTGAAATATTTTTGGAGTGCTGAAGGGTATTGGATCCAAAACACTTATCAATTACAAGGATCTTTTTTCATCTTTCTGCTTTCTTCTATCTTCTTTACTTGTTCTGTTCTGTTGGTCTGTAACGGTAGCAATTTACCATTTGCTGCTGCTAACAGTGCTAACTATTATCATAGAAAAATGAAAAATATTTGCGAATAAATAATTATAATACCTATTGTAATGGCGAGGTCTGGTTAGAAACGCCTTAAACGATTTTGATGCGCTGTTTTTTTACATATTACAACTAACCAACCTCTATCTACCAACATTTATGTATTGCGACTATAAAAGATCTGTGAATTTAAAAATCCTATTCATAAAAACAGAACATACACATGAACTTCCTTCTAAGCTATTCGCAGAACGTTATGATATGGAGTTCTGCAAAAAAGGTGAAAAAAAATAGTTCTTCTTGAGGACCGGCGTTGCACCGGTGACTTCCCTGGTGTTGCTTGTGTCCATAGGGGACGACGACCACTTAACGCCAGGCGGCACCGAGCAGTAGTCGGGCATGGTATCCATGGCTTCTTAAGCTTAATCAATAGAAAAGATCTTCGAAAAACACTGGCACCCTAGACATTTTCCCTCGCCATCAATAAATGCAAAGTAGAACGAATCCTGGCGTTAAACACGTCCAATAAAAATCACGTCTTACTGGAATTCTCTTATTTTCAATTTTCCCTTTAAGTCCAGGTCCTATAGTTAGCGTAAGAATATCTAACTGACCCCAATTAAAATTAATAATAATTAGAGTAATAATTAAAGTTAAAAAGTAAAAAGTTTTTTTTTATTTATTTATTCAATACCATTTACATCCATCATTACAGGTTTTACCCCAATGCGACAGAGTAAGCAAATCTTATACTAACTAGGTACTAATCTTATTCTAACAAACTAAACAATAATAATTTATTAAGTATTGTAACTTAACATTTTGTATTGCTACTTTTGCGAACTCACTCAATGGGCAAGAAAACACGTCCAGTCTTTCGTGGGCCTCACTGAGTGCCCGGATCGCTCGAGTGAGAGGCGCTTGCGCTAGTAGCTGAGTCCTGGCTATCGGCACCGCTAACAGTGGCGGACGTCGCCGTCTCCACACGTAGCTATCCGGAACGCATATATCGATATGCTGCAACACCCCTGGATTTTGAGCCTCACCACGGAGCAATTTAAGCACATACGTCATCAATGCAAGCTCTCGTCGCACCCTCAATTGGTTGTACCTACCCCACCATTCCAAGTACAAATAATGTCGGATACATTAAGGGGTAATACGGGTAGACGCCATAGAGCTTCATGTACAGAAACCTTGTGAATTTATTTTGAACACGCTCCAGCATTTCCACATATTTCGCCTCATAAGGTGCCCATATGACCGCGCAGTGCTCTAGATGGCTCCTGACCAGAGCATCATATAGAACCCTAACTGCAGTAATACTGGTAAAACCTCGCGATTGTCTCAAAATAAATCCAAGGTTCCTGTACGCCTTTCCACTGAT
Source organism: Hesperia comma (assembly GCA_905404135.1). Classification (NCBI taxonomy): domain Eukaryota; kingdom Metazoa; phylum Arthropoda; class Insecta; order Lepidoptera; family Hesperiidae; genus Hesperia; species Hesperia comma. Next base: position 1,909,266 of record FR990031.1, read on the forward strand.
AGTCTCAATGTGACTACGAAACTGAAGTTCCGAAGTCAAACTGACCCCCAGATCACGAACCTCTGAGATTCGCTGTAACGGCACTGCATCCATCTTATAACTGTAAAGGATAGCAGCTCGTGATCGCGTGAAGGTTATTACGGAGCACTTGGAGACATTAAAGAAAAGTTTGTTTTCACGACTCCACTCTACTATCCTGCATATGTCACTTTGAAGACGTTCACAATCTATTCCCTCTTTAACCTCGAGCAGCAATTTAAGGTCAAGCAAATTAAGGCAATTTAAGTTTGAGGTTACATCTGTAAAAGAAACCTTACAGTCAATTTATTACCTCCTTTTTCTTAACCCTCGATCCGTCGTGTGGAGATTTGCAGAGCCCAGGGTTTAGAAAACGTTTACGGATCTTTTAATTTAGGTAGCCTACTGGGTAGTAAAACATTGTTAAAATAAGATAAAACAAAAGTTAAATAGATATTAATTAATAAATCGTATTTTCATCATGGATAAGGAAACATCAAAAATGGCAATAAGAATATTAGCTTACCGCTATCCGCCGCTGATACAACAAGAGCTGCAAGGGAGGACATTGTTAGGCAGAAAGGCATTAAAGTAACGCCTCAGTTCTCGTACATCGTCACGCTAAGGACAATCGGACGACATCTTGCTTTTTACTGTCCGACATTTCATTTTTATTTTGTAGGCCTTCAGGCAGATTTGGAACAAGTTACAAGTGGAACAAGAAATCGTTTAGAACTCATGAAAAAATTGATAATTTTAAACCAGCCCAGCGGTCTGAAAACTGTCAAGTAAAAATGGTGAATTAAATTTTTTGTTCCGTCAAACAATTAAAACAATTTCTCTTTTTCGGAATCCTAAACTAGTCCCCTTATTCGGGAGTCCAACGTTCCTCTAATTGGCTACCTTTCTCATTATTACAATATTTTTGTTTATTTCGTATAAAAGGCGGTAACGATAAAATCGATTGAGCGCACTAACTTAGGTAAAACATCTTATTCTCCCCTTCAAAACCATCATACGTAGACGGCACTGATGGAGGTAATAATTCCAATCCTTCGCAAAACAATTAACGACGAGGCATACCACGTCGATCGACCAACTGGATATTACAACATAAGGATGGATACCAGCCGTGCGTCTGGTTATACCTACTATGGAGAAACTGGGATGGTTAATTTATGTAGTTTCAATAATTGCAAAGATCCCTCTTCCAAGGGCCCTGGGTTCGATTCCCAGCGAAGCGGCAATTTCAATGAGTTTAAATTTCCGTTCTCGGTCTGGGTGTGTGTCCTTGTCTTGTATGTACCATAGCACCCATGACACAGGGAATCCTAGTGAAGGTCTATGAGTGTGTAGTGTTATTTATAATAATTATTAATTACTAGCTTCCGCCCCTAGGCTTCGCCCGCGTGGAATTCGTTTAAATTTCACCCCCCTATTTCACCCCTTTCGGGGCGGAATTTCCAAAAATCCTCTCTTAGTGCTTTTCAGCTTCTTCCTTTCAGTAGTTTCGGCTGTGCGTTGTCTGTCAGTCAATCACCAGTAACGCAAGAGTTTTATATATTAAGATTGTAAAGAGTCACAGCGCTTCACTTGTACCGACCAATAATTTTTGGATGTAACGCGAGCCGTTCTCTAAATTGGATTGACGTAATTCTGGCCTATATTTCTTTCTTTCTAAGACGTACGGGGTCATTCGATATGAAAGACGTTTTCCTTCCACAGTAAAGTTCTGCTTCTTAATTCATTTGTGATCCCCTGTTAGCTATAAAAGGTTATAGCAATTTTGGTGCGGCGTGCCACAGGGATCTATTTTGGGGTTTATATTTTTTCTGATTAAATTTTCCGGAGAGTATAATGCTGTTAACCTTTATCGTAAAATTTCCTATTTTTTTATTATTTACAATAAAAACAGAATTAAGTAAACTCGCTATTAGGCAACGATGTTAGCAAGTGCAAAAGCTTTTGAAGCCTAAAGCTACACAGCGTAAAATGAGGCCATAATTCAAATGGACGATGCCATTCAGTTGCGCCATAACACGAATTCATGATAGATGTATTCGTGTGGATAATAGTCAAACAAGATGGTGTTTACCTACTTATGCATACTACATAGCATGTTTCGCATCTCCGCCATGTGATGCTCCGTTGAATCCAGCGTGCAATTTCCATTTGGCGAACATAAAGGGAACTAGCGGTAATAGAGGTGCAGGTTTCCGATTTTCCTTTGATAATTTGGATCCTATTTGTATGTATAATGAAGTACTCTTTAAAATATAAATATAAAGCAAGCGGTTTGCACGCTGCACTTCTGAACAGGGAGACCAGAATCGAAGGCTGCATATATAATTACATTGTACTCTTTAACATTTTATTCATTGTACTGTTTATTGTAAGAAGAGCCCCGTTTTCAGCAGTCTCAGTTATGAGTTACGATGAATAAATTAACTTCAGGGGCGTAGGTTTATACTTACATTCTGGAAAAGTAATTATTATGGTTAGTGTTCTATGTATGTAACCTGTGTGTGTGTATGCTTCACTTATGCTTTGCCAGTCAGGAATGGAAAGAGAATAAAGCCTGAAACTAAAATCAGACTTTAGTCCTCCATAGAATTCTCTTGAATAAGCAAAGTCAAACTTTTAATATGTAATTTTGGGGTACAAATAAAGTGTATTTGAATAGTATTGTATTGTCTTGACACATTTCGCTAGAAAGATCTTTACGACAAAACAAATGAGTTGAGGTTTCAAATTAAAACGAAATTTTCCTCGACGCCGAAATGTAATTATCGTCTAGGTCTAGCAACAATGTTTAGTGCCTACTGCCGTAAATAAGTAAATTAAACATGGACACGCGTATTTTCTCTAGTTTGATAAATTCCCGTGCCCTCTAAACTTAACACGAAATTACACAACGAATGCTAAACAGAGGTACAGTTCGAAATTGCCACGTCGCGGCGTCGTATGGAAACCGCGAGCGTAATAAAGCGAGCGTTCATACTCCGGGTTGTCACAACAATTCCGAGAAGGGAAAGTTCAAAACAGATCCCCTGTTCCGGAATTCCCCGGATAATTCCAATGGTAATGTTGATATTGTTTTGGTCATTTTCGCTAAACGATATGTAAATCATGTTAATACGTGAAGTTTAATTCATTCGTAAATTGATGTTGGTTGATACTTAGTTCTAGTTATCTGTTTACTTAATGTACCTAATCGACGCTTAGTTTAGTTTGTAACTAGGTTTATAATAGCGCCAGTTAACTGTTCCCTTTTTAATTTTATCTACCTATCGGAGACATTTATTTTTCAACTAATAAACCCGCCCTCGCCTTACTTTGGGAAACTGGTCCTTGGTTTTTAATTGTAGGCAAGTTTAGGCAAGGTCTTGTTAGGCATAATTTTTTAATCTGTCTGTCTATGATAACTTTTTATTTATGTACAAATTGAAATAAATCAAAGTTTTTTTAAATTAAGCTTATCTACACTAAAGGAAGCCGCAGCTAAATCGGTTAAGTAGTTTCTGAGATTAACGAAAACAAAACAAAAAAATCTAAAAATAATATTTCTGGCTTCTATTTATTCAGATTGGACTATCAAGTATTTTACGATATTTTTCCAGTTTACATTTATCGTAAAACTACGTAAATCCACGAAAATCCACACACACGTAAAATGGAATGCGAGCACGAATGAGCCACTGGAATTTTTGGAATAGTTCCGGCGCGTTTTAAATGACACGGTGATAATTTTCGCGGAACATGGCATGGCCTGTAGTGGACTGGACTACAACTGGAATCTGGGTTAAAGCGGTTACAATACGGTCATCGGTGGCGCGGTTAAGTTCATTTTTATCGCTTATGAACGTCATTTGCGCTGGACTCTTGTTAAATTGTTAACAGTGATCGACCGCGTGTATGGACGCGGACTGCATTTGCTTGTACCTAGCTACAACCCATGTATGGTATCTGAGCACGCGTCTCTCATTATTATGCTGGCCTAGCTAGCGCATACTCCACCACGCTGCTCCAGTGCGGATTGAAGTGTTAGTGGTCAACCCAGTATCAAAAGTTTTCAAGTCTCCTAACGACAATTTTCAATTTCGTATTTCAATTGTTATTTTACGCTTATAGTGAGGCCGCGCTAACTATGCGTTCCTGAAATCTGTCATTCGACTGGGCGATGTAACTTTGAACTGGCGTACAATTAATTGACAATTTTTTAATATCTTTTAATTGCCTTATTAACGAGTGATAACATTAAAATCAAACATTAAATCGAATAATTATGCCACCTTACAATAATTGTATTAATCTTGGGCTAAAATTATTACAACTACTTAAATAACAAATATAAAAACCAATACTTTTTAAAAGAAAACCACGTCAAACGGCGCTCGTTCAATGTTATATCCATGTCATATCAACTTTTTGTTTTTGTAGTGATGTGACATAATAACAAGGCAATTGTAATTGAATATTTTTGTAATCTTAATACAATGTCGGTAAAATATAAAATAAAACGTTATAATTTTATAATTATATTATATAATGTACTAAGTATTCAATATAGTTAATAATATTATTTTAATAAAGGTACGCCCAAACATAGCTTAGGAAAATTTGTGTTATAATATCACTCAGGTGAATCAAATGAATATAAAATAAATAAATAAAACATTTTAATTTTTTTCTCTTGATTACATTCAGAAATTATGATTAAATTCAATTAATTGATTCCTTAAAATTTTATTTACATAACGAATATTTTTATTGAATATATTGAAACATAATTCCTTTAAAAATAACAACATATAAATTGAATAAATATTATGCATAATGAATGCATGTTGTTATTGTTATTTGTTACAACGCATAATGTTATTTATTGTACATCACTAGTCATGACGAATTGACATGTGTCAGGAACGCATTCTCATTGCGGCCTCACTATAACAATGTGAAATTGGGCAACATTCAGAAGCTTCGACATTTGCTACTACGTAATCCAATCACATTTAATCAAAACAATGATATACCTATGGTGATATGTGCTTCCGCAATAGTAACCAGAAGAAACCTTACGAATATTTCGTTTATGGGTTAAAATCGAATGAAGTCTAGACCATAATATACCACGCTGCTTCAGTGGTAGATACTACATTATAATACATTATCTTCATTAATTATTGTGCTACAAATAAATAGCTTATCTCATGGTTTTAATGTCTCGATAAAGTTGTTCATTTCTCATAAGCAACACGAAAACGTTTACAACGGTTCTCGCAGAAAATAAATTTATTTTCCCTCCGAACACAGGTGCTAAGTAAACTTCAGTGGTTTGTTTTTAAAATTTGTTGCCACACTCAATTTACACGATTTAGTTTGGTTACTTTCAAAATACTGTAACTGACATAAAAAATAATGAATCATTTTGATTTTGATCGTTTACCGTAAAATTAACTTTTTATGTTAATATTCTTTTGATCAACTAGCTAAGATTCCTTGTATTTTACCCGACTGCGTCAGAAGGAGGGTTATGTTTTTCGAGTGTATGTATGTATGTATGTTTGTATGTATGTCCATTTATTTGGACCGCCCCACAGCCCAAACGGTTGAACGGATTTCGACATATGAGGTATCGTTGAATTCGTCAGAACTGTGAAAGTGTCATAGGCTATATGAATTTTCAAAATGGCCCCCGAAATTGGAAGAAAAAGAGGGGATAATCTTGAGTTTTTTTTGTTATATTAGCAATATGGGTATCAAATGAAAGATCGTGAAAAGACCTTTTCAAAAATATATATCATATAACGTCGTTTTAACACAAATTGTCAAAAACCATCCCAAAAAGTAGATTTTTTCGGTGAAAACACTAAAAAGTCTGAAATAAAAATATTATTAAGTATAAAAACAAAAAACCCGACTGCTTACAAAAGAACTCAAAAGAAAAAAACAAGTGTCACAATATATCAACATAAAATACTTCATGGTGCTGCAGGCGGGGACAAACTATACTGCTACTTACGGGTAAAAAAAGATTTATCACAAGTACAACGTTTGTCCCCGCCTGCAGCACCATGAAGTATTTTATGTTGATATATTGTGACACTTGTTTTTTTCTTTTGAGTTCTTTTGTAAGCAGTCGGGTTTTTTGTTTTTATAATAATATTTTTATTCCTATCTAACTTTCTTGGTGTCGTAGGTTAGGTATTTGTATTATATTCTTATATATCAGGAGTAGAGTTGATTTTAAAAAAGAAAAATAACGATAACTACATCGAATATTTTAATCAGAGAAATTACATTACAACGTTAACACAATATTGAACTACTATAAATAGTACGTCCGTCACGTCCGAATGCCAACACGAGAATGCCCGCTCTCTGCTCCGGCCGCACCCCAGGTAGTGCAGGTACTGCTCCTCCACTCCGCCGCTCACGCCACCAGTCACCCGATGTGACGTCACGCCAGCGCCACCACTAGACCCGTTATTTCTAACACGGCCTCTCCTGACAGCGAGGCGTCCTCGACTCGACGTAACTGCGGAGTGTGAAGAGATGCCACGAGCGTCATCATCTGCAAAAAAAACACTCCTCTATAGCTATTCATCCAGCAATCCTGAATTTGATAACAATTAACAGCTCCGTGTCATAGCCATAAAGTTGTGCTCAAATAACCACGACCAAGGCTTGAAAATTGTTATCTCATAATTGAACACATTTAGAGGTTTCACACGTCACCGGTAGCTGCCAAAGAGGCAAGCGCACATGTAAATTCAAAAGCAAAAGGTACACCATAGGTGAGGCAGGCGCGCCAGACTATTGAAGTTTTCACCATGCATGAAGACGGCACAATGTCTCCGACGTTTTCAGTTTAACATTATAAGATTTTGTTTAATTATTGACCATTACTGTGATCAACATAATTGTAAGCAACATTGGAAGAAAAATATGGCGAAGTAACTTTGTTAGAAGTACAAGCGTGCACTCAAGTACAACCAACAAAGGTCTCGTGAAATTAATTTGACAAATAAAACAAAGCTAAATAATTTCAGACATGCAATACTTGTATTAGAGATGTATTTCAAAAACAAGGTGAAAATAATAATTTAAAAAAATGAATCACGAATTAAAGAATTCCGGACTTCTTAAATTCGCCAAACATTCGAATGAAATAAATAATAAAATGGCAACTGCATGATATGGCACTCACAAACCACACCACACATTGCGCAACTATGTGGAAGGACGTCTCCTGCCCACATATTGCAAAAACGGCAACTGTATGACGAGGCCACTCACAAAACCACGTCACACATTGCAGCAACTATGTGGAAGGACGTCTCCTGCCCACATATTGCAAAAACGGCAACTATATGGAAGGACGTCTCCCGTCCATATATTGCGGCAACTGCGTACCCTTGGGGTAACGCATTGCAAAGGCAACTGTGAAGGGTTAACAACACATTGCAAAATCATTAGGCATCAGCAGAATGGAAGTATCTCAGCTCGCTAGGCAACTATATGGAAGGACGTCTCCCGTCCATATATTGCGGCAACTGCGTACCTTTGGGGTAACGCATTGCAAAGGCAACTGTGAAGGGTTAACAACACATTGCAAAATCATTAGGCATCAGCAGAATGGAAGTATCTCAGCTCGCTAGGCAACTATATGGAAGGACGTCTCCCGTCCATATATTGCGACAACTGCGTACCTTTGGGGTAACGCATTGCAAAGTTACGTCTCATATAAGAGACCTGAAAATTGCGCCTATAACGACGAGCAATTGTATTGGAGAGTTTTAAACAGTAGCTTAGTTTAGTTGTGTTTAAAGTAAGCTGCACCTTCCACATGACATCGGACCCCTGATTGTATTTACTTTGATGCTCCATCGGACCCCTGATTGTATTTACTTTGATGCTCATCATATTAAGGTCATTACGACAATACTTTTAGACTTTTCTTACTTGTGGCAAGTCTTGCAATGCAAGCTGTTTTAATTACGTAACAAGGAATGTACCACTAAATAATTGACTAGGCCTTAAAATTGTCTTACGATCGGTTTAATGAAAGCGTAGTACTTTACTGGGACTCGGCCGTACCTGACCAAGACTTATTACTAAGCAATTTCATTTAAGATCAACTAGTATCCTCAGCTAAAACGTAAAAGGCATTATTATGGCTGAAGGATATGACTGAACTCAATTTTTGAAAGGTGATATCACAAAAACTTATATCTGACGCATTACATTTCATACCTATGGTACGTTTAAGGCAAAACGCACAATACGTCTACACATATTTTTTAGGCATTTTAAAGCAGATAATTGTCACTTGACATAAAGCAATGCTAAATTGCAAGTAGGCAATGTCTCAAGAATGAGAACAATTTTATTGTTCACAAAAGCTACAAGAAAATAAAATGAACAATACAGGTCACCTGTGATACTGCGTCATACCCAAGGAGGAGTGCTCATCAAAGTGTCACTCGCCAGCGCTTTCCAGCAGCGAACTCGCGCACGCGGGCTACGATGTGGTTCCGCGCAACACTCGGCGGCAGAACTGTCCTCGCTCTTCATTTAGGCAGCATAGCTTACATGCCATCGATGCAGAGTAATGCCATTCCGCCAATGACCCCGCATGTCTTCAAAAACTTAACTGGAACACAGAGTACAAAGTGCATTGCATCACGATACATGAGATAAACCCAAAACGTATTGGTATCAAGGTAAATAAAAACCTAATTGAATAACTCGCACTTGTAAATTAAAGTTAATTAGTAACCTGTCTGTAAACATTTTTTGACTGCGTAAGCTAATTGTGCTCGTTATAAATGAAATACTTCGTCAAGTTTCGCAAAAACATGTTTTTTTTTTTTTTTATTAATGGTTTTCATTGTCGCTAACAAGTTGAATGCAATATTTTTTCCGGAACTTTAATGTCAAGAATAAACACTTCAAGTGAGGTTAAATTCACCGCACTGTAGACAGTATCACGTTATCATTTGAAAATGAACCAACACAAAGCAAAGCAAAGCAGCAACTGTTTTTTTTTTTCGCGCAACTATATCTAATCTACCCCATTAACTTTAACAATTTTTGTGAACGTAAGTAGATTAATTTTGTGACTTGCGATGTCTCATTTGTTGTGTTTGATCACTGTTTACAAGGCACACAAAAGGTCATGTTTTCCCATGGAACGAAATGAAATTGAAGTCATGAAACTCCAACACACCAGTTGTAATAAAATTATAAAATAAAAGTACCTATGTCATACCAATACCGCGTATTTTATTTTTACCTCCTTACAAGTAACCACAACCAGATGTCAGCTTTGGTTTCATAGGGGTACCAGACAAGGTCCTGGTCTCCAACTCCTTAAAACCTAGAATCGCTTTCTAAACGCAACATAAATCCGCACTTTACGTGTGAACTTACGTCTACTTTAGTTATTTCAAATTTGTAATAGTAGGAGCTTGAGAATAAAGCGGGTAAAATGTTACTAATTCGTCTAATACTTCGAATGGCAGTGGAGTGTTTTAGATCATCAAATAAACTTTTCACAATATTACACGAAACTGACTTACGCACATAATATTACGCACGTATTCAGAGTACGAAGCAAAGAGAGCCTGTTTTCACATGGTCAAAAATCATTTAGCGAAATCATTATTCTGTAGGCAGACTAATCGAAATAATAACCTAAAAATGGTTCATGTGCGAACACTGGAGACAAACCATCCAACCATATACAGACATCGCCCCAAAGGCAAAAGGGCAACACGTTATAGGTACTCACCATGATCACATAGATTAAGCTCGTGACCTTGATTAACCTTCGCGCACTAAATATCAAAATTGTGCACGTTAGGATCAAGATTTGAAATGTATTAATGTGGGTTAGATCTCACCAATTGAGTAAACCGCGTCCACGATGCGATTTGTAGAATGCGTGAGTCGCTGGACTGTTGATGCGGCACAGCAGCGACAGGCGATGGATGACGCACTGGCGACGACCGTCGCCGCAGCGCGGTAGCGGCGCACGATACGCCGCGACAGCAGCGGGTGCAGACCGTGTCGATGACGGCGGGGCTGCCGGTGCCAGCACGCCGGGCGTCACCTGGGCGACGCCGACAAAGGCGTATGGTAGAGGAGAGAGGGGTTCTTGTGAGACGGCCGTTCCTGACACGAGTTCGTCCTCGAACGTCTCATGCTCCTGTCCGTCTCGCCCATCCTGATCATCGCTGTGCTCGTTCTCTGTAATCCACATGAGACACAAATATGAGTAATGTCAAAAAGTATTAAGGCAAGCTATCAATTTAATATCATTGCTACCAGCGCAAGCGTGCAGTTAAGCGTCCTTTAGCAACGATTATAAAACTTCAAAATAATGAGATTAGTTGTTTATTGTAAAATGGATTTATCATCAAAAATGAAATGCGATTGATAAGATTCCGGACTCTCACTCGCACCATTATAGAGAATGTGAACTCTATAAAGGCAACATTACGAAACCCTTTATACAGTGCATTTGGTACATCTACATATGTACCAGTTTACCAATGTATGACGTTACTTACAGACGCAAACATAAATTACTTAGCTGAAACAGAGACCACAAGCTAAAAGCTCGGGCCGCACAGAAGCCATGAGCCAGGGGCTCAGGCCTACGGAAGCCATGAGCCAGGGGCTCAGGCCTACGGAAGCCATGAGCCAGGGGCTCAGGCGTACGGAAGCCATAAACCGAAGGTTCAGGCCTAACAGAAGCCATGAGCCAGGGGCTCAGGCGTACGGAAGCCATAAACCGAAGGTTCAGGCCTAACAGAAGCCATGAGCCAGGGGCTCAGGCCTACGGAAGCCATAAACCGAAGGTTCAGGCCTAACAGAAGCCATGAGCCAGGGGCTCAGGCCTACAGAAGCCATAAACCGAAGGTTCAGGCCTAACAGAAGCCATGAGCCAGGGCTCAGGCCTACGGAAGCTATAAGCCTCGATGACGGCGGGGCTGTCGGTGCCAGCACGCCGGGCGTCACCTGGGCGACGCCGACAAAGGCATATGGCGACGCTTGGCGCAGACAGCGCGGTGGTGATGGCAGCGCCCGGTGTAGATTGCACGACGTCCGATGTGGACTGCGAGGTGCCCGCCGCTCTAGCGCCCGGTGAGGACCGCGAGACGTCCCGTGTGGGCTGCGAAGTGTGCACGTAAACCGCGCCACAGACCGCTCCTCGAGCTCTGAAAGTCAAGACAAGATCGCCTCCATTGTGCTCCGCAATGCACCATCCGGAGAACGATCTCGTCGTTTTCTATTAATTCGCTGTTCGTAATTACCATAGCGGCTTTGATGACGTTAATGTGGTGACAATTTATTGGAAACAAACGTGCTTAACCGGCTAAGTGTCAAGTCTGTAACTCGCAACAGTAGTGTGGCATTCACGAGTTGGACGTGACGGTCCGAAGCAGATTTTATAGTGTTCAGTTTGTCCTTGATCAGACCGCGAAGGTCGTTTTGTCATTATTCAAGAAAATGTACTCACGGTTTGTTGAAACATAACACAACACCTCACCAAAAATTTAAAATAACGGGTTTTCATTTACGTGGAAAATAATTTAGTCAGCAAGAGCCAGGCTTTGCGTTCGAATCCAACTTCTGATCTTATATATCAGGAGTAGAGTTGATTTTAAAAAAGAAAAATAACGATAACTACATCGAATATTTTAATCAGAGAAATTACATTACAACGTTAACACAATATTGAACTACTATAAATAGTACGTCCGTCACGTCCGAATGCCAACACGAGAATGCCCGCTCTCTGCTCCGGCCGCACCCCAGGTAGTGCAGGTACTGCTCCTCCACTCCGCCGCTCACGCCACCAGTCACCCGATGTGACGTCACGCCAGCGCCACCACTAGACCCGTTATTTCTAACAATATTTTATTAACAGAAAAAGTATTGGTTGCAGAGCTTGGACCATGACGAGTCTTTTGATGGCTGGGTCAAGCAAGAGAATGGTAGTTAGTCAGATAAGAGATGATAATACCATTAAAGACTACGATAATTTTGATAACAATATGGGTAATATTTAAGCGAAAGTCTTCTACCAATCCAGCTTCTTTTTCCTTCTCTATACAACATGCCAGTATAGAATAACGGTCATTCTCACTATCCATACACATCCAAAAAAAATCCTTTCGTTAAAATTAATAATGTCAGTTTGGTACCGATTTCTTTCAGAGCAGAAAACACGAAGCGTTATTCAATTTCCTGACTCCATCGGCCATTAAATTGTTTTATTTGGTGTTTATTGTGTTTTTTCGAGCACCAGATTATTTCTCCTCGAGTAGCCTTCACTTTGTCCTAATTTATGTGTCGCGAACGATTTAATTAAACGCTTATTGGACACTAACAGTGCGAAGGCTATCGTGTTGCGTAACGGGAATTAGCCCGTCCGTCCCCGCATTATTGGTTTACTTTTGTAATGGAATTGAAAACTCTGGACGAAATGGGAAAGTGCTTACTGTATTTGTTTATTCACTGTATTGCTTGTATACCAATGTATGCACAAAACAATATAAAACACACGGTATTCCAATCAACCCAAGCTTTTAGAAAAGTAATTGGTAGGCAAATGGAAGGAATTGAGGTTATAACATAATGGTTTGTAAAAGACTATGTGTATGTAAAGAGGAGGAATAAGTTACAAGATTATGAAAAGAAACAGACAGTTATAATTACCTATACTAGCGACTCGCCCTCGCTTTGCTGAGAGTTAATTGGGGAAATCTACATAGTAAATTACATAAAGTACCTACATAAACTATACAATAAACCTCCCTTGAAAAATACTCTACCTAATGGTGAAAACCGCATCAAAATCCATTGCGTGGCTTAGAAGAAGACTTAGACGCACACAGACAGACGGAGGCGGAGGGCGACTTTGTTTTATACTATGTAGTGATTCTGAACCTTCGCTCCATCTGTCCACCTCTATCTCTTAGTTCTCTTTGTCGAAATCCTGCAACTGTTCACGGATTGGCAAAATGGCAATTCCTGCGAAAAATATGCTTCAAAGCCTTTTTCATTTCGACATTTCTACCTACACTGCGAATCGAACACGCATCAGCTTGTCAAAATCCAAATTCAACGTTCCCGTGGAACAGGTCTCCATTGACTTTTCCGATCAGAAAGTAAAGTTCGGCTTTTTCATACGATTTCATTTCATCATTTTTCTGCGAAAATTCACAATGACTGAGGTCTACCAGAATTATTCGGTTACTCGCTCTAACGGACGAGAATGAATGCCTTATTCAATTACGATACGACTTTGTACGTCAAAAGAGTTTATTTTGAGGAAATTCAAGTCATATTTGAAAATTCATGCACACGGTAAGGGCTAAGGATTTTTTTGTTGGTCGGGTACCTTTTATCTTAAATATGTAACAATTTTTAATTTGCTTCTTAAACTCTATTATTCAGTTTGCATAAAGCTCCTGCACTAATTGAATTTATTCCGATTAAAAAAAACAATACTTCACATTACATTATTTATTCACTTTGAAAGAAATATAACAACAATTTAGATAGATAAAGTAAAGAAATAAAGTTACATGAGGCACAAAACAATAGGCGGCCTTATCGCTAAATAACGATTTCTTCCAGGCAACCCAGTAGAAGATAGGAAAAAAACATTGCACTTAAAGAGTAGGGGCGTACATATAGTAGTAGTAGTATAGTATTTTTAGATATTTCAAAAATATTATACCTTTAAATCGGTATGTTTAATTAATTTTTTGGGCATGAAGATAGCAAACGAGCACGCATAATTAGATACCCATCCGCTAACAGTCATGACAGTGACCAACACAGAATAAAATTCAAGTCGGGACTAAAATACTCAGTTAAAAATCTGGTGTTAGTGCGGTCAGAAAACTAATATTTTTATTTTTCAAAACTATTAGATATAATAATATTAAAGCAAAAAAATGGGTATATTCTATTCAAACATTAAATAAAAACGGTTTGGCCATTGAGCTGCCAGCAAGGTGCGTTCATTCAAAATGCGCCGTTGAATGATTCAGGAAACTCACAATAAAATCGGAATTACATACGAAATTCCGACGTACTAGTTTTCGGTTCATTGAACTTGTAGTTTCAACGCGTCGTGAATTAGGGTTGAACTTTAGAAAACTTTTTTCATAAAAAAAAACTTTTAGTTAACTTTTTATTACATTATATTACTTCAGTTAGATTTATCTATCGCCATTTATTACATCCTACATCGCAATATCCCATGTGATGTATATTAAATATAGTAAAAAACAATTTTGTAATTTTTTTGCTTATTTTTTTGAAAAAAAACGGTAATTTCTAGCTCTATTGGCACTTTTGTAAACAATTAAGAGAGTGAAATTTTTATGATACGCTCCAAACCGACAGCGAAAAATTAACACAATGAAGTTAACTGACAGTTGTGACATTTCTGAAATTACGTGAAAGTTGTGACATACAAGGTGAAATCTATAGATTTTTATTATTCTGTTACGCCAAAGAAGTATTACTTCCTAGCTACATAACATACGCAGTTTTTTTCACCAAATAAATGGTGACAACCCTACGATATATCTGAGTATACGTTTGATATTTCATAACGAAAACTTGAATTTTCAACTAAACGCCATACGACCTGATTGACTGTATGCGGTAACACAACAGGGAATTATGGAATTTTAGTCGGACTATAACCGCGTAAAGGGTCTTTAAATTTGATTAATTTCGGCGCAGTTTATGACTATGATTAAAAGCTAGACAGACACATTTATTATGCAGTTATGCGGATGCATACGAGTATATGATTTACAAGGTTGCTTGTAAAAGGAAAGACAACCGCAATCGGTCAAGTCAGTAGGTACGACTTGGGCTCATTCCCACGGCATACGTCTTTGACGATTCGTCAAAAAACACGATACGTCTTGACGGATGGACGTTCACATTGAATACGGAATCGTGTTTTTTCACGATTCGTCAAAATATCCGCATTGAAGTTCACATTTATTTCGTGATTTAGCTCAGTTCAGATTGGTTCAGAACAACAACGGATCTGTCATAATCATAAAACATTCACGATTCGTGATTTCTAAAAGACGTATCCGTATTCGTCTTTTTTCACGATTCGTCAAGCGTGTGAACATGAGTATTTAAAAAGCATTGCCGCCGTCAAAAAAAATAACGAATCGTGAAAAAAGACGATTCGTGAAAAAAGACGATTCGTCCTCGTGTGAATGAGCCGACGAGTAGATATATAAAAATAATTGTAACTCATGAGTTGTGAGTTATGTTTTTAAAACATTTGCCGAGGAGCTGATTTTAAAACTTTAAAATCAATAGGTACTTAGGGTAAACAGAAATGTTATTGCTCATGGTTTAGTAATAAGACACAATTAAAGTTTCAATGCTTTATACAGTATTAGTGCAAACACTGTACAAAATATTACGGACATGCCTAAATAATTATCCTTCCAGCTACAAATAACCGTTGGAGAAGAAAGGTCCCCGAGTGGTGGCTCCGTATCGGAAAAAGGAGCGTAGGACGCCCCCCGACCTGGTCTGACGACCTGAAGAATACAACGGGTATCCGCTGTACTCAGAAGGCGCAGGACCAGTCGGTGTGGCGCAAATTATGAGAGGCCTCGCAGAAAGGCTGATGGATGAATCTGTATATATAAAACTCTTGCGTTACTGAGTGATTGACTGACAGACAACGCACAGCCGAAACTACTGAACGGAAGAAGCTGAAATTTGGCATGTATGTTCCTCGGAGAGTCTAGGGGAGCACTAAGAGAGGATTTCTGGAAATTCCACCCCCAAGGAGGTGAAATAGGGGGGTGAAATTTAAACGAATTCCACGCGGGCGAAGCCTGCGGGCGGAAGCTAGTAAATAATAAGTTGTTCAGGTTTATGATTCGAAACTACTGGCTGTTGGCATATTGATTAGGGCATATACCCATCAAAATGTATTGTAGCCAAGATAATACTATCATAGCCAACATCATGCACGTGTGAACGGCAGTATCATCTCACATCATTAATGATTATTGATGACACGGCAGGTACATTGTCTCGAGCGTCCTAACATAGGGGGAGTCCGGGAGAGTTGAACCGCTTTTTTTTAAAGTATCATATTTTCTAAATAAGGAGGCTTAGTGATTCAATTATAATAATAAACGATAGCTTATTTATTTAGGTTTACTTATGCGTATTTAGATTTTCCATATTATATTACTGAAATATGTTATACACATTTTAATAAAAAATGGGATATGATTCAACTCTCCCCACCCCATGGGACACTTGAACCGGGGTCTGGGGAGAGTTGAATACTGCTTTTTAAAGGTAGAAAATAAAAACATTTTACAGCTTAAATCACAAGTTTATTAACCAAAAGATTACCAAATGAAATGAAATTCTAACGAAACACAGTCACACACTCTTCTCATAAGGATAAATAAACAATACTTCGACATACTCTTAAGCATTCCATAGGCATCATAATTATTAAACATTTTATTCAAATTCAAATTCAAATTCAAATATTTATTTCTTCGAAGTAGGTTTTTACAAACACTTATCGAACGTCAAGTTACGCCATCGCTTCAACAAATCCCTACGGCGAGTGGACTTGGAAGAAGAAGCGGCAAGAAACTCCCAAGGAGTCTTTTTTTTCTCTTTCTCCACTCACAGTTACAGTTGCACTTACTTCTAATTACGGCTAAAATACGAAACTCATGTCCAAGCTGATTTATCATTAAAATATTCATCAAGTTTGTAATAACCTTTCGTCATAAGAATGCTTTTGACATGAGTTTTAAGTTTACAGTACGGCATTTCTGTTAATTGTATCGGAACTTTATTATAAATTTTAATGCAGTTACCCATGAAAGAGCCACCAGTTTTGCTAAGTCTGAATTTTGGTACAATCTGTTTAGCCTTATTTCTAGTATTTATATTATGAACATCACTTTTTTTAAGAAAACAGTCATGATATTTTTTTACATACATAATATTATCCAAAATATATTGTGATATCACAGTTAATATATTAATAAAATTAAATATTTAACGTTTCTCTAATCAAACTTCTTACTCTTTCTTGATATTTCTTACCATTTTGTTTCAATTATACACTTATTCTTATCATTTAGTATCATTAATTAGCCTTAATTAGGACTACTTTCAGTCAGCTGGTAACCAAAAATTTGATAAATGTTATTCTTTAAGATGCAGAGTCCTTTACCTCACGTATAGCATTTTCTAATTCTGTAATGATATATATTTTTCTTTTCGGTATTTTTTCGGATGGTTTGTATTGAAATGATATATTTCATTCAATTATTAGTCTGCAATAAAATATAAAATTACACGTAAAAACAAACAAAATACAAATAAGACTTGTTGTATTAAGGTTCCCGAATTGTTTTTAAATTTCGTCAAAAAGTTTAAAATTTATATATCTGTAAAGTAAAACTCCAAATATCTTCATACAAATACTATACATGGGAGACATGAACCACTGAGCGTATCTCCCGCACCCGTCATGGTGCAACTCTCCCGCATATACTACTTTGACATTAAATTCTACCCACAGAAAAAACAATCAACGTAATCGAAACAACACTTAGCACACGTCAAACTATAATAATCAGGCAATAAAATAGTAATATCACAAAATACTTACCTCTATAAACACGGCCGCAATATCAAAACTACAAAAAAAATTAAAATTCACTCCGCCATAACAAAAACACCTTTTCGAATCTGACAGCCAAACAAACCGGCCATTGTTAAAAATGGCGCCGTGCTTGTCATTGGCCTCCCGCGCCCTATCAATGATCGTCTTGACGTTTCGTTAGCGCAAAATTTAAGTCGAGTTTTAAAAGGTGGTTCAACTCTCCCATCTGGGCAAGTCTCCCGGATTCCCCCTACGCTCTACAGCGATGTCATTAAAAATGCATTAGAGCATCTGAACTATGATGCTGTATTCTGTTGTGAAACAATTGCTTAGTCAACAGTTTTTATTGAACTCGATGAACCGTATTAAATGATATGTTTTCAAGGATTTATTTATTGTAAAATATTATTTACTTTGCCATTAATGTTAAGGTTTTTTGAAAATTATTTAAATCAGTTGGTAAGAATAATGCAAAATAACACTCTTGCGACTTATTTGTGTATACTTGAAAATTTATCAATAAATTTTATTGATGTACCTACTGTATCCTACTAATATTATAAATGCGAAAGTGTGTAAGGATGTATGTGAGTGAGTGTGTGTGTGTGTGTTTGTTGCTCTTTCACGCAAAAACTACTGAACGGATTTTCATGAAACTTTGCAGTAATATAGCTTAGACATCGGAATAACATAATTTGTTAAAATTTATAGAGATTTTTGAAGGGACTGGTTTCCCGAAGCGAAGCGAGGGCGGATTTACTAGTTAAGTATATTTCTTCTTGAAAAAATTTATGGTATTGATGTTTTTCAGCAAATTTATGATTCACTTCAAGCCCTTAACCTACTACGCTACTGAGCCCGTGTCTCTTCTCATTATTGAGGAAACTTAGAGCACACTCCGCGCAGCACCAGCATAGATTGTTGGATTATAGCGCTTTCATGTACTTATTTAAACATTAACAAACACAGTAGTCGTCCCTACAATTTTCGAAAGTTGCCCTCGATTTCTCCGAGTCATCATCAGATCCTGGTGATCCTTATTAGAGGACCCCACTGCGCATATCTACTTTACAACAAACAAAGAATTATCAAAATCGGCTCATAAACGGCGAAAAAATCGCTGAAAAAACATAAAAAAACTAAAAAAAGCATATCCCTATACGGTCGAATTGAGAACCTCCTTCTTTTTTGAAGTCGGTGAAAAATTTATAATTACATTTTTAATAATCAAATCAATCATGTGTAAGCCTCAATTCATTAATTACCTATCCCAGTTCTCTTTCCATTTCTTTTCTCTTCCCTCATAATTGAAAATCCTATGGCATTTAATTTTCACGCTGATCCAGTGCGGATTCGGTGGATAATTCTGAGTTTCTTATCGTAAATAAATCACACAATTATTTCATATACTGTAATAACAGAATAGTATAGGTTACAACGACAGATGTAATTGACAGTAACAGCCGGTAATTCAGTTGGAAGAAATATATTGCATGGAAATGGATTGGCCGCGAGATCACCAACCCACGAAGTACTTTCAAGGTGTCCCTTATTTCATAACCTGAAGATATGAGATAAAATTTTATGAAACGCTAAGCACTATCATTTTAATAACCTCAAACTGAGATTCCCTGTGTTGCACAGACAACAGTGGCATTCACTGGCACTCATAGCCCAAGAATAAACAATTATCTGTGTAATAAATATCTCGCCCCCTCAGGAATCGAACCTGAACCTCTCCTACACTTTTAACTAGTCTACATGTTCGTTATAAACTTTAATTATTTAAAAAAATTAGTTAAACATCATAACTTCTTTCTTCTTTTATTTCTTCTTTATTAGTAGACAATTCATCGGTATTGCCTGTGCTGAACTGATGTTCCAGGGTAGCCAGTGTTAGGTCAGTTAGGCCTTTCTCACACAACGCTATTTGTAAGCGACTAGGATGTTGTCAAAGTAAAGAAGCGACGAGTCTAGGATGCGTCTCCTGTCAGTGAACAGTGTCAGATACAGCGAATTTTGCTTAGCGTTGCAGTCGCGTAGCTAATAAATAGCGTAGTGTGAGAAGGGCTATAGCTAGCTATTATATAAACTCATAACAAACAGATCAACAGATGGCTAGACTGCTCATTTGTCAACTTTCCATTTTCCTACCGACAAATGGTTGCACATCTACTACATTCACCCTTTGAAGTATTGTTTACCTCCGAGTGTTATCTAAGCAGCACAGGAGTTGTCAGTTTTCAACCAGCATAAGAAAGTTGTTGATAAAGCTTCTATCTTCTCTCTGAAGGTAGTTTTTGTTTTGCACCCAAATATTTTTTTTATATGAAAGATAATGGTGAACACGAAAATAATAACAAAACAAATTGTAGCGGTACGCTAAACAACCCCTTTTAGCTACGTTAAATTACTACACCTATCTACCATATCGCAGAAGGCGAAGACCTACCTACATAGAAATTAATTATTAACCTACCCCGGCAACCGGATACTGCAAGCTGCATATTATATTTTTATTCTGAACTAAATAGAATTTGACGCCCGTTCAGAAACCAAGAAGCAGCCGCAATATCATATCAGCGCCGTAGTCTTCACTCGCAGCATGCAAGTACATCCGTCTTCGTTTGCTTGATCTTCACGCCGCCGCCGTAGTCGCTTCTTCTGCCGCTGTTCCTGAGTTGTGTCCAAGCCGCTGCCGCCCGCCGAATGAACACTGCGCCGGCCGTCGCGCCTTTTATATGCTTCGTCAATCACGGAGTTCAACATGGAGCCACAATGGACGCACGTCGTTGTACGAAGTTCAACAAAATTAGAGCGAAGAAGAAAAATATATTTTTGTCTCTTTTATAGATAAATACGTTGCCGAAATTATTAATTTGTATTGAGTTAAATGTGATTGGTAGAAATTTAGATATTTTTATTGGCTAAACAAATAATGATATTTTTATTGGTTAATGCTTAGCGTAAGCTGGTGTATAAATATAGGCAGGGTTTGTCAATAAAGCATTCATATTCATATATCCGATACTACCTCTACAGCAGTAACAAGAACCAGTCGTTTTATTTATCTGCCACTAGACCACTCGGATTTGTTAATGGTGGACCTCTCGCCACCATTACAGTGGTGACCCCGAGAAGAACACGGACCCCGAAGGGCGCAGGAAGGCCACCACCATTACAGTGGTGACCCGAGAAGAGCACGAACCGCTGGAGGAACACGCCACAACCATTACATTGGAAACCCGAGAAGAACACTGCGAAGAAACTCTGCACGAGCATCGAAGAAAATCTCTGCAAGAAACCACTACGAAGATCCCACCACGAACATTGAAGACGAACGCCTGGACGAATTATGGAGCAAGCAGCCACCGAGATCCTACGCCAGGAGATCCAAAAACTGGCCGATGAAATCATCGCGCTCAAGGCTTCCCAAAATCAAACCTGTTACCAGCAACAGTACAACCAGCGCAATCAGAAGCATCAACGACGAAAGGGTGATGATTTTCGTCGTGACCGTTCCTTCAACCGAAGCCGTTCAAGCTCAAGAACAAGATCTCCCTACTGCTACTATCATCGACGTTTTGGTTCTGAAGCAAGAAAATGCACAACGCCGTGTACATTCAAGAACGAAAATATTATGAAGTCGGAAAACTAAATAATACGCTCGATGCGACGGGATCCGGCGTAACAGAAAAGTCCTACCGTCTTTTTGTCACCGATAAAAAAAGCAAGACTACCTTCCTTATCGACACCGGAGCGAATATCTCAGTCTTACCGCCGAGACAAGGACAGAAGATGAAGCCACTGGAATTTCAACTTTACGCCGCAAACAACACGGTGATTCCAACCTACGGAGAAAAATCAATGGAACTAGATTTAAACTTACGAAGACCGTTCAAGTGGAGATTTATCGTCGCTAAAGTCAGTAAACCTATCATCGGTGCTGATTTTTTGCAACATCATCAATTGATCGTCGACATCAAGAATAGAAGATTAATCGACGGGAAAACAAATCTTGCATCTCAGTCTTTCGTTCAAGCAACAAATCTACCCACAATAAGAAGCATAGACGTTCAACAATCTTATCACAAGATCCTTGAAGATTATCCTGGAATCACAAGACTAACTTCAATGAAATTAACACCGAAGCACGACGTGGAACATTTTATTGAAACAACCGGACCACCGCTTCACTGCCGTGCACGTCCAATCGCACCGCACAGATACGAGCAAGTTCGGAAGGAATTCGAAAACATGATTGAGCAAGGAATATGCCGTCCAAGCAAAAGCCCTTGGTCATCACCACTTCATGTCGTACCGAAGAAGAACGGAGAATTACGAGTATGTGGATGTAGCGGTACGCTAAACAACCCCTTTTAGCTACGTTAAATTACTACACCTATCTACCATATCGCAGAAGGCGAAGACCTACCTACATAGAAATTAATTATTAACCTACCCCGGCAACCGGATACTGCAAGCTGCATATTATATTTTTATTCTGAACTAAATAGAATTTGACGCCCGTTCAGAAACCAAGAAGCAGCCGCAATATCATATCAGCGCCGTAGTCTTCACTCGCAGCATGCAAGTACATCCGTCTTCGTTTGCTTGATCTTCACGCCGCCGCCGTAGTCGCTTCTTCTGCCGCTGTTCCTGAGTTGTGTCCAAGCCGCTGCCGCCCGCCGAATGAACACTGCGCCGGCCGTCGCGCCTTTTATATGCTTCGTCAATCACGGAGTTCAACATGGCAGCCACAATGGACGCACGTCGTTGTACGAAGTTCAACAAAATTAGAGCGAAGAAGAAAAATATATTTTTGTCTCTTTTATAGATAAATACGTTGCCGAAATTATTAATTTGTATTGAGTTAAATGTGATTGGTAGAAATTTAGATATTTTTATTGGCTAAACAAATAATGATATTTTTATTGGTTAATGCTTAGCGTAAGCTGGTGTATAAATATAGGCAGGGTTTGTCAATAAAGCATTCATATTCATATATCCGATACTACCTCTACAGCAGTAACAAGAACCAGTCGTTTTATTTATCTGCCACTAGACCACTCGGATTTGTTAATGGTGGACCTCTCGCCACCATTACAAAATAATGTGAAATGATAAACAAAAATATCACTACTATTTTGTTGTTTACCATTTAGGCCGCTCACACACAACGCTATTTGCAAGCGCCTAGGATCTTGTCCATGCGTTGCTATTGAGTCGACGCCCTATATACATTTACCAAGTTCCGCACACGAGGCGACGCGTCTACGATGCGTGTCCTGTCAGTGAACACTGCAGTTTTGGCTAACTGTGGATTGCGTCGGAGTTGCGTATCTAGTAAATAGCGTAGTGTGAGAAGGGCCTTATTCTCAAATCAAAGTTGACCTCGGTATTACTTACTGGTTTCTTTATTGATGAGTGTCAGATCCACGAGTCGTACAATTTTTCTGGATATTTTTTTAATCTGTTCCGCTCGATATACTTTGCCAAATAACAAAAAACCAGATGAGAAAAAACGCTGAATGCTAGTCAATACTATATACCACATTGAAATTTTAACTTCCTAAAAATATAATTTTATTTAAATCTAATAAACTACTAAATAATAAAACTATAACAATATTCATCTTATGAAACAAATAATCTATGACTTAATTGGCACCTATCGATTAAACTTATAAATGTTACGAAATATTTTTAACTCAAAATGGTATAATGCTCAAATATAATTTTCATTATTACTTACACAGAATCAGTTCAATAAAAGTATTATAACAAACCTCGAAACCTCCTAAAATGAACCGAATCATCAAATTGAGAGTCATCGTTGTGTTTATCAAAAAACTAATACATGACGTGAGAATCTGAAAGAATACAAGTTTTAATTCTATAGCCGACTTCAGAAAAGGGATCTTTACTAAGCTGTATTTTTTGTGTAAACTCATAACTTTTTACTCGGAGAACCGATTATGTCTCAATTAATAGTGAAAAATTAACAAAATACAGTCATTAGCGGGAAAATATTGATAATAGGTATTTTATTCTCTTACCCTGAATCCGTACATACTGTTAATGAAGTCAGTTTGTTCCAATAAAAGCAAGTAACATGGACTAAGCTGTTGAATAGAATGTTCTCGGTTTAGCTGAATCGTTTTCAATAAATTTAAACGATTTGTATTGATCCCATTCCTCGACGTGACTTCTATTCTTCCAGGTCTTACGTATTCATTTATATCCGGTAACGATGCGCTAGATTCATAAAAATCTTCGAGGATATCAGCCATAACTTTCAATCGAAATTCAACTTGAAAATAGTGAACCATGATATCTATAACATTTATCGTTCTTAGAAGGAAATAAAAATAGTCGATGGCATACAGAGTCGTTTGGAACCAGCCGACTGCAAGAACAAATGTCGTATAGTCGTAGACACAGCTCATTATACTGATTATTAAGAAAATGATCACAATGTGGGAAATGCTTCTTTTCATTCCGTTGTAAGAAGTCAACTTCAAACGTCGATCGATGCTGTTGTAGATCAAGAAGTACTCCAACAGATCGTCTCGGCCGTATTTGTATACTGTATACAAATACATCAAGTATTCCAGGAAGCTCAACAAAAAATTCATTTGGAAGATATCAATGAAGTTCATGGTTTTTGCCACGTTGAAATTTTCCATCTTGAGGAAGAGATTCACTGCGTTCATCAGACCAAGTGAAAGGATCAGTAAAATGTTTCTAGATATGGACCAAGATGTTTTTATTTTCAGACCATCGCGGTAAATACAACTAAGTACAAATACTCGAAGAACGGAATTCCATCTTTCTTGCGGGTAAAAAGCGTCAAAGCTTGCACTCATTTTCCAACAACACCACACCAAAAGCGTTATACTGTAATTGCATGAATGATAAAGTAAATAATCGTCATTAATATGAACACGTATTCGATACATGTGCCATGGCCATTAAAATAAATTATTTTATATATCAATTAGCTTGTCCACTCCAAGCCTTTTAAAGTAATTGAGATATTATCAGCTTTGCGCACGCTATTCGTTGGATGTATTTTATTATTAAGCTGTTTACGCTTTCGACGTTATTTATTTTCGTCTCTGATGATAATATGTGACTTTCAATAAGCAATAAAAAAGAATCAAAATACTTAACAGCAAGAAATATAATAAATGATTAAAAACTAAAAAACACGACTGCGACAAATAATCACTTAAATCCATAATTATAATAGGTAGGTATATAAAAATATTTTGGAAATGGTTTTTTCACGATCTTTCATTCGATATCCATATTTTCACGGAAATAAAAAAACGAATGGTTTTTTTCTAAACTTTGCGGGCACCATTATGACAATTTATACAGTATACACTACCCTACTAACACATTTCTAATGAATTCAACGATACCTCTTAAACTCGTATGTCAAAATCTGTCCACCCGTTGGGGTATAGCGCACACCAAAAAACCGGCCAAGTGCGAGTTGGACTCGCGCACGAAGGGTTCCGTACCATTATGTATAAAACGCCAAAAAAATCAGGCCTTTTGTATGAGAACCTCACTTAAATATTTACCGAGTTTTTGTAACCACATATTAGCCACAAGCTACGCCATCTCTTGGACCGACTGGTAACTAAAAGCATGGACTACTTATTAGCCACAAGCAATGCCATCTCGTGGACCGACTGGTAACTAAAAGCATGGACTACATATTAGCCACAAGTAACGCCATCTCTTCGACCGTAAGGTAACTAATATCGCTGAGGCGTCGAAAATATTATTTATTAACTTAAATGTTTATTTTATTCTGTTTTTTAGTATTTGTTGTTGTAGCGGCAACAGAAATACATACATCATCTGTGAAAATTTCAGCTGTGTAACTATTACGGTTCATGAGATACAGCCTGGTGACAGACGGACGGACGGACGGACGGACAGCGAAGTCTCAGTAATAGGGTCCCGTTTTACCCTTTGGGTACGGAACCCTAAAACTGAACAAACATACACACGATCAAAAAACATTACTTCTGACGCAGTCGGGTAAAAACTAAACTGATCACCTTTGGATGTTTTTTTTAACTTTTTAAAGTCATTTAGCGAAATTACAACTTGTAAATACCTATTTGATACCGCACTCAAGCACATGCGAATGTTTGTACATTTTACGAATGTTCGCACGAATGTGTAGGGGACTGCATAAATGTTCCAAATCAACGCGTTTCGGTTTCGGTATTTCGGTATAACCCGTCACAGCTATGACAGCTTACGAACCACGAATATGTCAAATTCCGCATAATAGTTTGCGAAGGTCCGTCCTACACTTGTAGGTTCGCGTATTCGCGCGAATGTGTGTGATAGCCCAAACTGCATGATAGTATTCGCTTGTTACTTCGGATTAGATGTGAAATAATTATGTGCTTGTAATTTTCAAGTCCATTTATTAGTATTTTTTAAATAAATACCTAACTCTTAATCACGCTCACTTGTATGCACGTGAATATTTTTTTGTATATTGCACGAAGTGTGTCAGCCTTAACAGCTTAGAATACACCGATGTGTCAAAAATTTCGCTGTGGCATAATCGTTTGCGAAGGTCCATCCTACACGTGTGAGTTCCCACCACAGAACAGACAAAGGAGGATAGAACGGCCTTGTGAGCGGGGCAGGCGCGCCGCACAATTGAGCAAACGCTCATGGAACCCCGAAATTAGTTTTACCGGTCATTAGGCGTGCTCATACCTTGATAGCGAACGGAGCTCCGCTAAAAAAAAGAATAATGCCGTCTTGCGCAATTGTAACGTGTAGGAAAAGAAGCCAGGTGTGTAATGTAGTCCGAGGAGGAATTTCTTTTCACAAGTAAGTCCAAAAACCTTAAATTACAATAGATATTTGTAATTATTACAATAGTATTATGTAGTTTAAGACAAAAACCACACAATCGCAAACAGATTCAAAATTATACATTGCTCGCCAACACATGAGTACTATCTTGTACTACGAAAGTGATTACGCAATGTATTGCAAAGTATTGCTTTCATTGCGAAAGTCGCGCGCATCCAAAGGAAGCTTGAATTTTGGTATATCGGTGGAACGAGTTTACGTGGCGTTAGTGATGACTGATGTACCATGTCGATAAATATGTCGGCAAATTATTTTAAACAAATTTATAATTAAAACAACTTTATTTATTACCACTAATTATTGTTTATTATTTTATTATTTAACAACCAAACAAACAAACAAATTCTTCCGCTTTATATTATTAAGTATAGATAGATAATAGATGTATTTGGAAAGTCCACAATATTCGTGCCCTCTCGAATTAATGAAAGTATTGCAAAACTTTAAGAAACAAAGTTACAGTAATTTTACCGATATTTATCGATAGGTATAGATTATCGACCTTTGCAAGCCGTAACATAGATTTATATTTAGTATGATACTATGATTGCATTCATCACTACATAGTATAAAACAAAGTCGCTATTTTTGTCCGTCTGTTTGTTTGTTTGTCTGTTTGTCTGTTTGTCTGTTTGTCTGTATGCTTAAATCTTTAAAATTACGCAACAGATTTTGATGCGGTTTTTTGTAATAGGTAGAGTGATTCAAGAGGAAGGTTTTTATGTATAATACATGCATATATTCCCACGAGAACGGGATCCACGCGGGTGAAACCGCGGGCGGTCCGCTAGTTTATTATATAAACGCTGTTTTATTTGTTGTCCAAATATCCCCCTGAGATATAAAAATTAGGTTCCCAATGTTTTTGGGTTATATTTATAGTAATTTTTAAAACAATATGAAGAAAATCAGTATCAATATCAATATCGATCGACTATCACTATCCCATCACCATCCTTTGTGCGAGTTTTAACTACACTGGCGATCGAACCAATCACAGCCCTGAGATTCATTTCGGTTGTTTGAGTGGTGGGAGGCACGCGGCGACAGCCGTTTTCATACAAAATATGAGTTAGGGCCGTTCTAATCTCCTTTATCTGTTCTGTGGTTCCCACACGCGAATACTCGCATGAATGTGAATGAAAGTGATAAACGTTACTGTAAGAAAATAAACGGTAAAATATTGTAAAAATGCCACAAAAATACATTTGAGAAAAAAAAGTAATTAGCATAATTATATTAATTAAGGAAATAAAAAGTAAATACAATAATATTACAAGTGGCCAGTTCTACGCACAAAATATTAAGGAATGTGATGATGGCTATCACACTGGCTGCAGCAAGGACGATGAACTTCCCTATCGATAGGTTATTTCCCAAAAATAAACTTCAGCAGCATCTTTACACATTGTTTATTACAACGCATACACATTATTCTCTACACTTTATATTTAATTACCAATTATCTTTACAAGTATACATTCGGGCAGAACTTCCCCTTAGAACCGTTACAAAAATTAATGACCTGCACTACCTTAGTTCGCCATATTTATATCCTACTCTCAACCCCACTTTTCAATTAAATCGGAAGTCAATAGCACTTATATAATCTCAAACAATAAATGAATTTATTAATAAATCGTAGGAATAAATTATTATACACAGAATTATTATACACACAACTATATTATTATTGTAATTAATAATTAATGTTGGGTTATATCGGGGTGCCGGAAGTAGAACTTTTAACACTCGGCCATCCTGCAACTGTCGTGTCTCACGGCGGTCATCATTAGGTCATCATTGCTAGTCTGCTCGCGTCCCGATTTGTCACTGGTCTACGGCAGCATCTGAAATTGAAACACCGAACGAGTAACTGGTTCTTGTAATTACTGCAAATTTAATGGAGATTGAATGACAATCTTGTCACGTAGAAGTTCGCCATTTGTACTAAGTAATAAATAATAATCGGGCTTTTTTGTCAATAAAAGTTAAATAAAATAATATTTATTTTTCTTTGGTAACGTTTGTATTCTCCTCAATCGCATTTTTTTTTGTTTATACAATTTTTATTTACTGTTTATATTTTTCTTCCAACACAGAACTTGATTTTTTTACAGTCTAATGTTAAGTGAAGCCCATCAAAATAGAAATCTGAAAAGTGCATTCAAATCGGATAAGCAATTCTAGAGGATTAGTGTGCACAAACCTACAGGCAAATAGACAAAATGGTAAATAAATAAAGACACACACATATTATTATAAATTTTTAAATTTGTTGCCATGTACAGAAACCGATCAGTTAAAATTTATTAAGTACGTACAGGATAGAAAGTCAAACTGTATTTATTTATTTTATCCCATTGCTATTAATGTAACTTACACAAATTTGATTTTATTTCACACAGCTTTAAGTTTAATTCACACAGCTTTGAGTTTAATTCACACAGCTTTGAGTTTAATTCACACAGCTTTGAGTTTAATTCACACAGCTTTTAATTTAATTCACACAGCTTTAAATTCCATTCACTCAGCTTTTAATGTATTTCACACAGCTTTTTAATTCAATTATACTGTATTTGTTTATATAACATAGGATAAATGGTTTCAATTAATCCTGTTTTTCCCAAAACTCATTTCCACTCAAGCCTTTACAATATACATACATTCGTAAGTATTTTGTTCGTATTTTGTTGAGGAAGACATGTCAGAAGTATGTAATGTTTTAATTTTGTGAATCGAGTAACTAGGTATGTACAATAAGACGAACGTTAAAAACTAGGAGCGACCATTTAGAAGCAAATTCAAATTCTTATGCGAACCGACTCCGTTTTCTCATAAATGCTAGGACGTCAAACGGGAAAACGCAAACAAATATATTTTTAACTATTTCCAAAAAAATATTTATCCATGACATTATATATGATGGCTGTAATATATAATTATGTGAACTAGTAATAATAGTACATATGAACGTGTGTGTAATAAATGTGAACGTGTGGTTGGTGCATGTTATTATTGGTGAAAGATATTTATATAATCCTACGGCAAATACATATATGGAGTTTAATGGTTATTTATGGATATACATATATTATTTATGATTATATCGGTGGAGTTTAATATATGGAGTTAATAACAAGGCGTAATAAAGACCTTATCAAATAAAATTATAAAATTAGGGTTAGTTTTTTTTTCTCTTATGATAAATTAATAATTGATTAATAAATGCCCATGAAGAAGTAATTTTTATCTTTCATGTTTTAATGCAATTGTATGTAATCGAAATGATTGTATTGGTGTACTTACATGAGATCGTAAAGTACTGATTATATTCTATTGTAGGTAAATTAAGATTTTCAATTTTTTTTTTTGTTTTACGTATGTTTAATAAGCATAAATAGTAGCATCTATTTATTCTATATAATATTCCATGTAATCATTTTATTTATGACTAATGAGTGATGTGTACTGCTGTAGGTAAGGGAAATGGATCTCCTATAAATTAAATTCTAATAATGTATTGTTGAAGAACCTTAACAAATGAATAATATAACGAGGTGATATAAGTGGAATAAATAAGCCAATACTTAATTCAGCGAGGTTATTACCTAACTACATAATATAAATAAATCTTGTTTGTTTTACATTTTTGTTTCATTGTGTTGTAACTAAATAACGTTTGAATTAATATAGGAACATAAATAAACAATTATTTTATTGAAATATTATTTACAGCATTAACACAAAGTAACACCTTCAATTGCGTATATACCTAATTATTTATTACTTTTTATTTATTTATTCCAAAATAATAACACTAACATTAGGTACAGGTGCTACGTCCTAATGCGTTAAGTGTATTTCATATAAATTTCTTAATAAACACAGTAAAAATAATATCTTAGTAAATCATTATTATAAAATGATTATGACGAAATTAATTAAGGTATTTACTTGATAAAATTATCAATTGGCATAATTTAAGAGATAATTCGTGATGACAATAATTGTGTTGAATATTTAATACTTAAAACATGCGTTGTAAGTAATAAACCAATTAATTGAAAATTGTAATGTAAGTAGGTATATCACAAACGAGTCTATGTATTAGGTTGATCGAGTTTGAATATTATTGTGAACAACGATACATAAATAAATTAATAAACCAAGAGCATAAGTGGATTGAACCCAAAATTTCCTTCAATAAATATGGTAACTGTAATCAAGACTATGAAATATACCGTGTATTAATTTTATTTCGGCACACATAGCATTATTTGACTTGAATTACTCATTTAATATTCATGACCCATGTATCAATAAATAATATGACTATTTTGTCAAATTCCCTCTTTCATGAAATGAGCCAATTAGCCATAGCTTTCGTCAATAGATACCAAATATAAGATACATATTTACATACATACATATAATACATAGATATGTTAACATGTACAATACTCAGCGTATATATGTTACTGTAAAGCAAGTCGGTAATGAGGATTTTTTTGGCTGCGGTGAATCCTGAGCGTGCTACCAGATCATGATTATGTCAAAAGTATATTATGTAGGTATGTTGTCATTAGAACTATCAGAATGTATGTTGAAAGAAGTCTAGTTAATTCGCAAAATTATTAAACAAAAAAATAACATTATCGCATGTACAATAAAAACTTATTGCAACTTACTATTGATCGCTTGTTTCTTTTAATCCTCTGTAGGTTAATCTGTTTCGCATTTTATTTTTATCTATTTATTTATTATAATTTATTGCACACCATGACAACAAACCGGAATAAAAATATTGCAGTTTATATAACTTTTGCACAAAAGGCTATAGCAAAATTGCGATTTCTTTCAGAGTACCTTTGGGAAGATGATAAGGAGATAAACCAAAAAATTGCTTTCCTACTACTAGATTCTGTCCTTGCTTTGCTTCGAGAAAGTTGTTGTTTACGTTTGTAACCATTTATCCGTAATATTTTGTTTGTCGTAGAGGAATGCTTAAAAACTTAGTCTTCTTCAATAAAGTGAATAGTCAATTCAATACTTGAAACACTAATCCCGGAGATTAGTTAAAACTTAAAGCTTTTTTTTATATGATAAAGGTTATACTACTTTCATAATAGCCTTACAACCTGATTGTGGGGACACACAGCATTTCTTTTAGTAACCTCATTGATCTATCGTGCAGTTCTACAGCATTTTCATAGTAGCCACACAGATCCACTATGTAAGCACACAGTATTTTCATAGTAGCCATACAAATCTGCCAAGTAGACGCACAGATTTCTCATAGAAGTCACACAGATCTGCCAATTAGTCCTACAACCTAACTATGGGGACACACAGCATTTCTTTAGTAGCCACATAGATCTCCATGCAGTTCTACAGCATTTTCATACTAGCCACACAGATTCACCATGTAAACACACAGTATTTTTATAGTAGCCGTAAAAATCTGCCAAGTAGACGCACAGAATTTTCATAGTGGTCACACAGATCTGCCATGTAGTCACTTTTCTTATATAGTAGTCACACAGATTTATTTATTATGCAAGATAACGGCTTGATATTATTAGATCGATTGTTTTTATTCTAACCACACAGTCTTGTTATTTTGTTATTTATTTCCTTTTTGTATTTACTTTTTTTGAAAATACTATTCTGTTCTAATGCTGACAAACAAATAAATTTCTATAGCTCAATTGTACACCCTACCCTGTTTCCAAAGTTATTTATGTATTCAGCTTAATAGGTTGTCTAGAAGAGATCGCTATTTAGTGATAAGGCCGCCTGTTGTACTAATCTCTGTGTGATAATGTGATCATGTAATATGTTTTGGCGTATAATAAAGAGGATTTTGTTGTTGTTATTTCACTTTAGATAGCAACAAGACAATTATTATTATTACTATTATTTTCCATGTGAATACGTACAAGTGCTTTGTGTTGTCGTGTAGATATACCTAACGTTAGGTAATTTTATCTTAAAGTTTTTTGAAATAATAATCTGAAACGGGTCAGCAACCACTAACCAAAACATTCAATATTTAAGAACTGTCATAAGGTTTTTATAACCTTCTAAGAAATACACCACTTCCTTTGATTAAGACAAAATGAATATGACGTACCTGTTCGTTTCTTTGTTCCTTGGATCACAAGAAGTCCCCGCCGCATGCCAGCGATTACTTTGGTAGACATGGATGGCGTGTCAAAAAAAAATCTCCGTTCCGTTAAGATAATATGGGCTGTAAAGGAAAATATCCCCACTTCTGAAGTGTGATGATGGCTATCACACTGGCTGCAGCAAGGACGATGAACTTCCCTATCGATAGGTTATTTCCCAAAAATAAACTTCAGCAGCATCTTTACACATTGTTTATTACAACGCATACACATTATTCTCTACACTTTATATTTAATTACCAATTATCTTTACAAGTATACATTCGGGCAGAACTTCCCCTTAGAACCGTTACAAAAATTAATGACCTGCACTACCTTAGTTCGCCATATTTATATCCTACTCTCAACCCCACTTTTCAATTAAATCGGAAGTCAATAGCACTTATATAATCTCAAACAATAAATGAATTTATTAATAAATCGTAGGAATAAATTATTATACACAGAATTATTATACACACAACTATATTATTATTGTAATTAATAATTAATGTTGGGTTATATCGGGGTGCCGGAAGTAGAACTTTTAACAGGAACCAAACCCCTTGTCAAAGAATTACTGCACATTATTACAATGAACATACACATTAAAAGTATTTTTTATTAATAGCTTTATTATACACATAATTATTATTTAGCTTTTTGTTCTTCTCCATGCAGATTTTACAATAGCAAATGCCAGTTACACAATAATTATTGTTAAAAAGTGATATTCCGTATAAAAAGTATGAATGTGTTTTATGACAACCCCTAGGCTACTAAGTGAGGCGCCCTGGGTTCTACTTTCGTGTGGCTCAAACATGATAAGTGACAGGTAGGTAAATCATTAGACCTATTTTCGATTCGTGGGTAGGTACTAGCGATGATTTAATTTGTGTTGACACAGGGAGTCTTAGCGTGAGGGTGTTTATTTATTTATTAACTAGTAAGCGCCTTCGCCTCGCTTCGAGAAACTGAAATATTTTCTCAATTTTAACTCCTTTTCATACAAACTTTCGTCCCCTTTTTTTAACCTTAAGGAGTTGATTTTCGAAAAAGAAGTAGTCTATAGGTAATTATGAACGTGGGTCTTCAAATATTTTCATTTCAAAATCCACCCAAATCGGACAGGTGATTTAAGTAGCCGTGAAAGCGTCACAGACTCACAGATAGGCAGACAAACTTTCGCAATTATAATTTAAGTATGGAAGAATGAATGGTATGGATTTTTTTATATATTCACATAATATCAATAGTATAGTTGATGATCATAGTGATAAAATGCGCATAAATCATTGAGTCATTGTAAATTCTGCAGCAATATCATGGTGTAAGTGACGACAGCGGACCCGAACGACAGCATCAGCGCACAGTCGAGCTTGTAGAAGTTGACAGCATGAAACCGCACTGGCCGAGACACCACCAACAACCGGAGACTCGTCAGTGTCTCTCTTGTGTCCAAAGCTGAAAGAACAAGAGATAACAAGATGACCGAATTGGAACAAGACTCATACTAATCATTACTAACTGGACAATTACTAATATTAACTAACAGGACTAACTATCACTAACAGTCCCTGTCCTCACACTTATTAACAGACTAACCAACTAATATTCTAACACCATCTACTAACTAGACTAACCACCCTAGTCTCTAAATTGGGTCTTGTTCTAAGTCGGTCACAATTGCCATGGGCGGCAGCGGAAGGGTGGTGCTGCATGCTCGTTTGCTACCTTAATTCCATAAAAAAAAAGACGTGTGGCACTCGGAGACTGCCGCGGTAAAGCTATTGCATAGCATTATATATAAATTAACAAAACAAAAAATAATACTGCATTTGTGATAATAATAATAAAATGAATGTATATAGAGTAATAACTCATTTTCTTTCACAATTTTTTCGTGACTTTCTTCATTAATAAATGCACTTTGTTTATTCATATTTAAAACACTTTGTACACAAATTATACGAGTACAGATATTCACTGTTTTACAGTGGGATAAGAAAGTGGTGTACCAGTTTTCATTTAGTTGCCTAGTTATCAAAAGTTACATCAAAGTTTATTAGAAACGGATAATGCATTAATTTGTGCAAAGAAGATTTAAATATTCTGAACAAAAGCATAAGAACTATTTCAGTTGACAAAATAATTCTTTTTAAAAAGAAAATTGACATTTGACATTTAAGTCCTACAACGATCTTTTGGCGCGTGAATGAAGTGTGGGTGACAGAGACAGTGCCTTACAGTTTGCCTTGCCTGTATGGCACTGTCTCTATCACCCTCAAGTCATTAATATAGTGTCATTATTTTATGTCATGTTATTATTTTGTATGTTTTAAATCTAAATACGCGATAATTCGACTATTATGAATACATGTTGTCGATTCCAACGCCTTATTTAATCCAGATCTACATGTAATTATTCTTAAAACACCGAACCGACGGGGCGAAAATCAAATGTTTGACAGGTAAGATTTGTATGGGAAATTAAAATTTTCATTTTTTTAGTATTTACCTCGCAATTTTTCATATTTTCTCATCGCTGCAACCTTCCCTGAACTTCCACGAATATTTCAAGACTAAAATTAGCCAAATCGGTTTAGCCGTTATAAAGTAAAAGTTAGTTAACTCAGTTAAAAGTTCTGGTATTTATCGATGTGTGGGTGCATAGACATAGTAACTATGTCTGTGTGCAGGGTGTAATAAATTTTCGTTACGAAATTTCTGCATTCGGTCCCCGCGCCCAAGGCCCGCGATAAAAGCTATACAATAGCTTAAAAAAAAAGATGTTAACGTTTCAATTAGAATGTTTTAGAAGCGACTTACTTGGTCCTCAATGGTAGAACATCTTAGATTGAATCAGAATGAGACTCGAACAGAGTTTCTACTTGCTTCAGTGAAAGAAAAGTTTGTAAGGAAACCTGGTACACCTAAGAATTGTTCACGTGTGTGAAGTCCGCTAATCCCCACTTGACCAGTGTTCTTGACTTGCATTTACCCTTACATTGGGACCAGTGTCTAGCAGTGGAAAAGTCATGGGTTTTCATGACAAAGCTTTAAAAACTCTAAACTCGACGTCGTACAAACTAACGTACATATCGTGCCCATTGTAGCCAAAACAATTCCATTCAAAAACTTGTTGAAACACTGTAGACGTATTTAATTATATTTACTCCAGTTAAGTACGTACCTCAGATGTAAGTCAGCAAACCCACACTTGATTACTGTGACAAAAACAGTCTTAACCCTTATTATTTTCAAAGACTTTAGCCTAACATTCATACTGAGAAAGGTCATAATAATTTTCAATAGAATGTTAGGGCTAAAAAAGAGTTGAAGACACTCCAGTGTAGTTTGTAGTGGCCATTCTTAACCTGATTATTTAGTTTTTTGCTCAAAAGGAGCTATTGTCTGTTTTCGTCAATTTTCAAATTCAAATTTAAATTCAAATATTTATTTCTTCGAAGTAGGTTTTTACAAATACTTTTCGAAAGGCAATTTACGCCATCGCTTCAACAAATCCCTACGGTGAGTGGTCTAGGAAGAAGAAGCGGCAAGAAACTCCCAAGAAATATTTCTTTTCTCTTTCTCCACTTACAGTTACAGGTTGCACTTACTACTAATTCAGGTTTTGTGAATATTAAATATTGAAGCAAAAACTGCGGCTTCAAACAGCAACTCAAGTATAGGTACCTACATCCACTATCGTTACCTATCAAGAGAAAGAGATTTAGAAGCTCAAACTAGCCGCAAAAGGTTATGGCACATACTAACATATCTGTTTGTTGACAAGCAAGTAGTCAATGTATCGGACGATCCTGTCTATCTGGAAGTAGCATTTCTCGCAACGGTACACCTTGTAGAACAGGACGAAGCCAATCGCCAGCACCCGGACGAGACTCGACACCACGGGGAATACTCCCGAACCATATGCCGTTACCTGGACCTGAAGAAAAGGCTGTGAAACATAGGTACTTATCATATGATAGTAGGTAGTAAACCCGCCCTCGCTTCGCTTCGGGGAACTAGTCCCTAAAAAGAAAATAGCTCTCAGGAGGCTGATTTTTTTCCGACTTCCTTGACAGTTACCGTTACTATAATGACCAAATTATTAAAAAAAATGTGTATAAATAACTTATTATGTCATTCCAATATCTAAGCTATATTAATGCAGTTTCATGAAAATCCGTTCAGTAGTTTTTGCGTGAACGAGTAATAAATACACACACACACACACATCCTTACGAACTTTCGCATTTATAATATTAGTAGAAATAGGAATATTAGTAAGAAGTAGGATATCTATATAGATAAATGGTAAATATTTAACTTTTGTCGTATTTTTTGCGCTAACTTCAGAAATCGTAAGTACGTGATTATTATGGAAGTTTTATAGTATCATAATAGTAGAGTAATTTCAATTAAATTAGGGAGTACAATGAACCTATAATGATCTCAGGTAATGGTACCTTATTATTATTGAAAATCTATTACTAAAAATATACGATAGTTAAGTAGATCTAAATACGATAATTTTTACTCACCAAGGTGCCCATCGCGATTCTTACAGCCATATTCAATGTCATTACCACGTCTATGAACGTAGATAAGCATGTTCCTAATATCTGAAATTCAATATAAGTTAAACAAAAATTAATAAGTAGGTACAGCAATAAACCTTACATCTACTACGTCTATAATAATTCTAAAAAATATGAAATAAAAATTAAAAGATAAATGTTTGACCTACTATAGAAAAAAATGACAATAATCATGAAATTATGTTTACTGTGTTTTTAAAAGCTGCTCATGTAAGTTAAAATACATTAATTGGCCTTAACGCCTTTATGGCCTTTTACTTAAGAAAATATAAGTACTTTTTTCATCTAATATATAATTATGTTGACGAAGTGTTCATTAGAGGTGGCGCAATATAACTTTACAAATCAATGAATTACCCTTATTCCATACATGTTGTTTATATAATCACTTTGTTCAAGGATCATCAGGTAACATCCATTGAGCTGTTTTATCACCGACGTATAATGGTCCATTGTTTTACCTGGTTTATTGTTTGATACTTTATTTTTCCATCCTTTTCCCAGCCCGTATTTATCAGCAATAATATCTTTTTCACCCGGTACCGTCTCACTCAACAAATAGAATCCTTTGAGAAAATCTCCAATAACTCTAAGCCTAAACGAGATTTGTATCACCTGAGCTATGACTTCAGCGAAGCCTAAGTTTCTTATTACTACATAAAAGTAATCAATAATATATGCCACGATAACAACAGGTCCAAGAGTCACAAACCATGCGGAAAAATCGATAGCAGACGCCGTAAAAGTTACTAAAGCGATAGAAATCGACAATATATTGATACACATTCGGATTTCTCCATAATTATTCACACTGAGAACTTTGTCAATCTTTTCGTAAATATTAAAGTAATGTAAAGCATTATATCTTCCATACTTATAGACATGAAACAAATCGAACAAGTATTGAAAATATCCACATAAGAAGACTACTTGGATAGCGTCTTTGAATTGAAATGTTACGCGTCCATTCCAAATGACTAGCTTGTTATACAGATTATAGGCATTCATCAAACCAAAAAGTAATACGAGGAATGTAATTTTGGGTAAAGACCAGACGTATTTCAGCGTTGCTCCATCTCGATGAATACAATTTAGTCCAACTAACTTCAGCGCGAAATTTAAGGGTTTCAGAGTATAAAACGTATCCCTTCGTGGTTTTCCGTTAACTTTTATTTCATGCACTCTCATTTTTCCTGTCGACGTCACTATCATTACAAATCGACTGATGAGTTAACTGTGGCTCGTAACGCACTAACCTCATAATTGAAACACCATAAACTTTATATGACACTTCATTCCATTATCGTATTGAAAATGAATTATTTTAAGTGTTATTTGTGTTGTTTATTCTTCCATGGTGACGATATGGTCACGATTCGATAAGTACTTAGAGAAATTGAAAATATCGATGACGTTTTTGAATGGCTTCAAGCCATCAAAAGGCTAATAAATGAGGAGGTGTAGAGCATACTTAACCATGCTGCTCCAGTGTGGGCTTAAAGACCAACCATTAGTACCTATAGGTAAGTCTAATCACAAAAAATATCTAAAACGTTGTAACAGGATGTATACTGATAGTTCTTCACAAACATGAACACTACATTACATCAGTTTATACATGATAGTAAGAAGGCTTCCTTCAGGTTTCCGGACCGCTATGGAATGGGGTTCTTCAAACGATAGGTAAAATATAAATTACATTGACGACTTGTCTATTATTGCTCATGTCCATATGTGACGATAACCACATGGTGTCCGATCGCTCGTATGTTTTTTTTTATGGAATTAAGATAGCAAACGAGCATGCAGCACCACCTTCCGCTGCCGCCCATGACAACTGTGCTTGATCCTCAACCATTCAAGCCATATTATAGAACAGGAAGGCATAACAACAAATACTAAGAGACGTTAGCTCTCAAAAACTGTTACTGTTAAACTGCTACTCAAAAACTAATCAATAATATCCTTCTTATTAGTTAAGCTAATAAATAGTCTCAAGATTGGAGGCCAATGCAGTAGTCACGATGAATCGCAGATAAAAAGTGTAATTAATTTAGTGATTCTTGTCCCGTTTAGGAACGATAAATAAATTAATCCCACCAAAAAAAAATTCATGTAAAATGTTGCCAAGACGAGGCAATATTTCTAGCACTGACAAAAAAGTTATCAGATCTTATTTAGAGTCAAATTTCTAACTATACACTCCCAAACTCAACAAGCGTTACTTAATGATTAATTTCGTGACTGTTCATTACTTTTCTGTTATAAAATCAATCGTTCATTTATTAACGAAATCTATTTAATGAGTGTATTAAAACGTACTTAGGTTTACGAAATGGCTGTTATAATATTTCGGAGTTATTTTCAAAATGGCGACCATTCCTCTTTAATAAATGCAATAACATGACACAAAAACTACAACACAAAACCAAATAAATTACATATTGTGTGTTTGATATATAAATAATATTGTGCCTATAATTGATAAAAAAACCGAAGATTTCATTAAATAGTTAAGAAACTCGCTTTCCAACAATTGAAGTTTGTTGTGGATCCTAATGGATCCAATCATTCACTGATAATAATAGAAGTAAGAAGAAAACAGGCTTCGCAATGGAACAATAATAGAAGTTTGAATCCATCTCTCATAATAGGGTCTCAACAGCCTCAAGGCAATTCAAGGTTGGCTTTTCTTGTTTCTGCTAAGTACCTTCATTTTATTTTCTTACAAGCTAGTCCTCACATTTCTTTGAATCATAAATCGTAATGCCTAGGTAAGTTTTTGTTAATACACTGATATAAAACTAATATTCAATATTATATCACGAAAATATACCTAACTGTTAAATTGCATGCCAATCCGGCTTAGCCGT
This sequence comes from Hesperia comma, assembly GCA_905404135.1. Classification (NCBI taxonomy): domain Eukaryota; kingdom Metazoa; phylum Arthropoda; class Insecta; order Lepidoptera; family Hesperiidae; genus Hesperia; species Hesperia comma. The sequence continues at coordinate 1,949,578 of FR990031.1, forward strand.
TTCAGATATTAGCGGGGACAAAATCACCGATACTCTGATGGAAAGTCGAAAAATTACTGCTGTGAATATTGTTTAAATTGTGGGTTCGGTAATAGATTTTAGAATCCTAAATTAGGAAGTCATTTAGAAGACGCATATAGAAGTTGCATTTAAATTTAGTTAAGGACACCTCATATATGTATTCGGCAACACCTCCCTCCATGAGTAAAGCCACCGGTGGAAACTAGTACATACATAAAACGACTAATGAAATCTAGTACCTAATAGAAAACATAGGAAGTGATTCAGTCAAAGCATAAAATAAATGCTTTAACTTGACTGTGTTACACCTATAGACCCTATAGTTATACAAAATTTCCACAATTTGTATTAATTGATACCAATTTATCCGAATGTTTTCGGAACGATTATTGCGATAGGAATCGTGGAAATGTTGAAACACTTGTTATTGGACTCATTAAGTTATTTCAACCTAACTATAGAGCAATTATTTTAAACGTCTATTTGATCGTTTGTTTGTTGTAGGTACACTTCTGCGATAAAATTGTAGAGTTGTAGAAAATTGCTCATAAGTAATTATTTGTTTATATTGTTACGTGTCAGGAGTAATGGGTTCGAGAAAATGCCAAAATGTACCACAAAGACTTTATTGTACTCGTAGATACACAATTACACTCTGTACACAGTACACACTAAAACACTCTGCACGTAGGTACTCGTAAACACACTCGTCGAACACTGTATCGCCCGTAGAAATCACTTCACTTCTCACTGGTATCGCTCGTAGGTATCGCTGGTATCTTCCTGGTTTCGCTTCCGAAACTAGAATGCCACCCACTCGACGAAGGGCCCTTCTCGCCACTATTCACGCCAATCTAGAATATTCCCGCAATTTTTGGAATAACTGTCTAGTATATTCCATGCAATCGACTTTCAACCTTAAGACTATTGCCGTAAGGTCGAAGCGTCGCCGCGTCGTGCGCGTACTTTCGAGACGGCCGCGTCCCATTGTTCCATTGTTTGCCTGACATGTTTATGGCCCCTATTGTTTATTGTTTCCGGTTTAGCGAAGTAGATACGCCAGGGTTGTCACAATATGAAACACACTTTTGGTGTAAATGTTCGACAAATGCCACGAGTGAAGTAATGGTGAAGTTATGTAGTATGGTCGTCACCAAAATCTTTTCTTTTAATGAAAGAGATACCGTAGAGGATTCAAACTGAGCCTTAAGTGTTTGAGAAACAAACCTTCAAAATACCTGGCATTATGTCAACTAACATCCACCAATAAAAGAAATAGGAGAATCCACGCCACAAGGGGCATACAGTATGCATTGAAGCTAAATGGTCGGTCTAAACCGTTCTTTAGATTGATTTTCCGGTTCAAAAGAAGCGCCGTGCGAGCAATTAGGCGAGTAAACACGGGAAGGGATGGTTTTACCCCCAGTGTAAACACGCGGCTATTTTCGTTGCCACCCACCGTTTGAAAGGACATTGTGTAATAAAAAAAGACATAAACGTTGGCGAATGACAGAATACGCGTTAGAGGGAAGCGAGAGGAAATAAAAAAATATTAAGCGCAATAGTGGAGCTTATACGCGACATACACCGACGCAAAAAGTTGGGTGCTATGTCGACTTTTAACGTGTGTGTGTGTGTTTCGATTGTATTTCCTAAAGGTATGATTGTATGAACCAATTTTAATTAAACTGATTTGATAAATTCTGCATGTCTGGTCAATTCCTGTCCCATTTTCCAACATAATTTTAATTATTATGCTTTGAGTGCAGGAGTTGAGTGATGACGTCGATAAAGTTAAGCAACTGCGGGCGCGGTCGGTAGTTGGATGGGTGACCGCTAGTGGCAAAATTTCTTAAGCGCTTCCGTGCTTCGGAGAGCTTGTAAAGCCTTCGGACACGACGGTTTACGTTAGATATCAGCATGGTTGGGGCAGCATGAAAACTTCCGATTCTTGGTTGGCCACTTATCTTAACTATTTCACAATTGGGCGTATTGGAGTGTGCTCCAGGCCTCAATAGGCAATAATAAGAGACTCATTCTCAGTAGTTGGTTGATACCAATAGATTGAAGCCAGTCGTAAAATTTTCGTGCATTGGTCTCAGACCCCTTTGAAGCCCTTTCAGAAGCCTTTTTCCTGTTTATTTATGAACATTTCCCTCAGAGTTCACAGGAAAAAACTTTAATACTCGGCAGCGATAATTAGTTCGGCGTTGTTGTGCATAAATCAAACATTGTACCGTATAAATCGTAAAGAATAACAGAATAATGACTGGATAATACTCATCTGAATTAATTAGCTCCGACTTTCATGACCGAGTGAACAGAAAAGATGATAATATGCTCATTCGTTCGGAAAATGAAAACTCACTCCAACAACTTTAATAATTAATAATTCGTTAGAGCATGCTAATGGCGTTTTAATGAATATTGAATAAACCAACAATTGATGGTGTTTTGGATTTAGAGCTTCTCGTTGTTCGATGAGAATGGTTTAAAGTTTTGTGGATTTTGTCTATGTTAATGGTTTTTGGTTGAATTGACTGAACTGTAGATCAATTTGTATGATAGTGTAGAGTCTTGGGTTTAAATCCTGATCGCAGTAAACATTTTTGTAACATTTGTATCATGAGAAATATGGGTTGTTGTCCTTGACACTTTGGCAATTAAAAATAATGGCACTGTTTGAGCATTTGACTTTTTGTGTTGGACAGTCGATTTATCGAGGAAGACTTTAGGTATTGCCTAAAGCCTAACATCACGCTACGACCAATAGGAGCGGAGCAACAAGTTTTTCGAAGCAAAGCTAGGGCGTCTACTAATAATATTTATGAACTTTATAATAACTATGTGGTTTAAATGTTGGAATTCCTAACAGGTTGAACTTGTACGCACCTCAAATTTTACAAGTGAGCGTATTACAAATTAATTACTTATCCCTTGTTTCGAAGGAGAACATCGTGAGAAAACCCGCACACTTGAGAGTTCTACATAACGTTCCCAAAGTTTTGTGAAATCATTGCAAGAGGACCCCACTGCCCAGCAGTGTGGTTTGCGAAGAATAAGAAAACACTGCTCAAAGTTTGTTTCAACAGACTAATCTCAGGAAATACTGGCTCGAATTGCAAAATTGTTTTGCGATGAACACATTTTATCCATTAATAAGTAGAGGAAGGCTTTAGGCTATAATATCCTGCTACAATTAATACGAGCAGAGAGAAAAATGTTGCAAAACTAGAATGACCTCTAATATTTGTAAGAGTCAACAACAAGTCCACCGAAACGTAGCGGAAGCGGTCACTATTTTGAGATAATAATTTGTAAGCCAATTTTATTTGTAAACATTTTCTAAGCGTCCATTACTAGAACAGTCAAACATATCCGAAGACAAACAGAATATTATCTCAGCATCAAAGTTATAATAAAAGTACGCGGGAATCACGCACCACATCGGATATGGACGAGAGAAATAATAACAGACCCAGACAGAAAGATACAATTTGTTTGGGACGGAACTATTGGGAGGAATCAATTGGATTCGGTCAATAACTACGGAACGTAACTTGGACCAGGAGTGTTGTGGTAGATTAGGAATATTAAGATTAATTTACTTATAATTAGATTAATTTACTCTTTCTCAAGCCCGGCTAGCTACCATATACCTACCCAACAACCAATGTTTCGGCGTGAAGTTTGAGATCGAATAAGCGCTTTATTCTTCATTGGTTCGGTGTTCATTCCTGAGAGACAGAATCTATTTGACTCTTTCATAAGCGGCAACGCGTTGGTTGGTGACGAATTTCCCACTCAAATAAAACTTTTCTGCTATCTACTGAGTGACTGACCAGACAGCGCACAGCCGAAACTACAGAATGCAAGAGCTGGCTAGTATGTTTCTTTAAGAGTGTAGAGAAGATAAGAGAGGATTCTTGCAAAATTCTCTTAGAGGAATTAAAAGGGAGATAAAAAAAAATCTGCGCGGGCGAAACCGTCGGAAATGACAATATTACCTGCTTTTACCACCAAGCGGAGGACGAAGATATTGAATAGCGAACTGGAATAATTATGCAGGGGCGTCTTCATTTGTTTGGTCCTGGTGAAATTTGAATTTGGAGCAAGGTCACCAGTCAGTTAGGATAGGCACGTTCTATTTTTGTATTTCAGTGGTAAGGACGAACCAACTGAATCTTCTATATTTCATTCACATGTTGGAAAATACTCATTGAACATTCGAAAACAAACTTCACATTAATTTGATATGAGTATCTGCATGTATAAAGGAACAAGTATTATTTTACCTCGAGAACTTTATTTACCTAAATAATAGTTGCCCATTATGTCTACCGTCAAAGCCATTCTTATAACGAAGGGTTACCTATTAATTTATTACAAACTGGCTGATTACTTCAAAGATGAAATTGCTATACTCGAGTATAAGTGTTGTCTACAACTTTGAGTATAAAAAATAGATAAATGAGGTTGGTATTGAAACGACGAGGGGGGTGTGCAAAACGGTTTTGCACGCGAGCGTCCATGCCCTGCCCTGCCCTGATCACTGCTATAAACTACTATATTCTGCTAATGATGAAGTAGGTACAAATTACAATACTATAACAATCATGCAGCGCGTTTTCTTAAGAGGCCATCCATAAATTGAGTCACGAGAATTTCATGATTTTTGACCTCTTCCCCCTCCTTGTAACAGCTGGAAATATTTATGAGACCCCCCCCCCCTCTCCTAGTGTGACGTTATTTGTTCTACTTACATAAAAAAATACTTACCTATTGTTGAGATGTGGCATCGCGAAATTTATGACCCCACATATCCCCTTGTCACACAATGTCACACTTAATTAACCCCCTCGCTCCACCTAAACGTGTGACATCTTATTTTTTTGATGGCCCCTAACATTAATATTTTGTAAGTGAGCTCCCGATCACACGTTAATGTGTTGTGTGTACAAATGAGAGGAGATAAGAGTGCAAATAAGCGTCAAGCCAGAGCCGCTGGCTTCCCAACTTTACACGAACCACTACCCTCTATACAAGGATAGGAGAAATTTGAGACTTTGAATAACGTACGATACGATTCAACTTAACTTAGGATCTTTATTATTTAGGTAGGTACACTGGTAACGAACAAATTAGATAGATCATACACACGACGAGAATGGTATCGTTGTAAATAATAAAAAAATGATGTACCTACTTACTTACGTTTAGTGTCCGCGATGATAAAAGTTTAAAATCTTATAATCAACTTTCATTATACTATGGATATGGCAACCATATTAAAACAACCTCGTTGTTGGTTGTTGTTGTATGAAGGGCCCTGGGATCAATTCCCAGTAGAATTTGAATGATGAGTATTGTTCACGGTCTGATGTAGGTAATCTTCCCTATTAGATATAAATATCGTATATGACACCCACGAGCCCACGACACAGGAAGCACTAATTTGCATAGGCGTAAATACACCTCCTACGTTCGCATTTGATAAGGAATTCGTTGTAATTCCATCCCACGCAAATGCCTACTTTCCGCCCATGTGATTAAGGTACAGTGCCGATTGACGACGAGAATTTAAAATGCCATAAGTGATTTTTGCTTACAAGCTAAATTAAACTGTAAGCACAGGTAATAAATTTGTATAAGGATGTGACAATTCTATTCTCGGCAACTCAATTATTACCTGCCAAGACGGTAACACATCTTGAAATGCAGTTTGACTGTTCATAGTCTTCATGCTAAGAGCTTCCTAGACTGAAGCAATCGGCAAAGCTGCTTTGAGGTTGAAACGCATGCGTGAAATTAAGTTCCTAAGTGCTTCTGATGGCTGTCACTTCAGTTAGTGAGGTTCCGAAAGGTTTAATCTAAAATCTACTCTAAACTATAAAGGTGCATGGTTGGATTGTTTTTACGAGGCTGTTAAAACCATAAGAGAAGTGATAGTCGAGTAGGTTAAACGTTAAACTCCCAAACCGGAGTGCCCGGGTTTAAATTCTTTTTTTTTATGGAATTAAGATAGCAAACGAGCATGCAGCACCACCTTCCGCTGCCACCCATAACAACTGTGACCGACCCAGAACTAGGCTCAATGAGTCTCGTTCTAATTCGGTCACAGATGCGTTGCTACCCCTGAGGACTGAGATGGTCGCCTCTAAAAAAGTGTAACCCACCACGCAGCTCGAATCAGCAACCCAAAATTGTCCTACTTACTGCTGTGCACGGGTCTCTTAGAATGAGAAGTTTAACGCCATTAGATAATACTTACACCACGGTTGCCATGTGCGGATTAGCGGACTCCACACACCTTTGAATTTTGCTAACTTTCCGGCATGCAGGTTTCCTCACGTGTGTGTCCTTAATTGCGTGCCCTGGGATTGGAACCCGGACCCCCAGGGTAAGAGAACGAATTCTTAACAACTAGGCACCTTTAATGAACCACATGCACTTTTATTTACCACTCTTGTGCTTGAGTAGGTAACGTCCAAAGGACTGTCATTTTTGTCGCCTACCTGTACCCTCACTTGTCGATTAAGTATTTGCATACAAAATGTATCTTGGCTAGGTAAGGGAAGGGGTTAGTACCTACTCGTAGCTAATCCATTCCACCATTGCATATTGTAACGGAGGATTTTTATGCCTGTGTTATAACAACTGTGAGGAGCAATGACTGCAGGAGGTGGTGATATGAGATGTGCTGAAGCGAGGGCGGTTTTGGCATACTGGTGTTGCCAGATGTGGAGTGGAGAGGTGCTATTGAGAGGAGCGGTGCTTTTGAGCAGAGTAGTGTTTTAGTGCACTTGAGAGGAGAGGAGAGGAGTCAGATCTTTCTTTTCAGGTTTTCTATTAAAATGTTACTGGCCAGCGACCTGGCCGGTACCTATTTGAAAATGGAACGACGACAGCAAAGGAAAATTTGTTGTTGTCAATACTTTCATCATTCAATAAATTGTAACTGAAGTTGTAACACGAGTCGTATTATTTTGCCCTTTTATAATATTGATGTAGGTATCTTTGTACATTCACGCGCTGAAGTTTGTAGGTATTGTAATTGTAATACATAGATCCATTACCTACTTCAGAATGTAGACAATAAGACGGTAGGGAGCTTTTAAGGCACTTCCAGGCTAGTTGGCCCCGTTCCGGTATTGATTAACTGCTGGCGGAAATCGAGAGAGTGCAGGAATAGATTTATTTGAGCGTTAATTTTTATTGAGAAGATCGGTTTCCTTGCTCTTTACTGGGCACTCTCTTTACGTTCACGTGACGTCATTGATGATAGTATCGTATTTAGCGATGGGCAAAATATAAAATAAGGATTACGATTTCATCTGGTGGCTGGTGGTAAGGAAATATCTGCCCCGAACGCTCTGACTACATCTTGAAACCTTATATTTCAGAATCAGATTTAGATAGCGGGCTAATTAATTTGTATAGCTTTATGGTCAGAATATGCCTACTGCTGTTACTACTGCTGCACTATACTTACATCTAGTTAGTTCGAGTTGAGGTAGTCAGAGCGTTCTGGGTAACTAACAGGCAGCCAATAGATCAATTTAAACAATTTTAGTTCAGTAGGTAATTCGCAGATACCTACACATAATACCTAAGTAGATATGTAGGTTTGAAGGGAATTAAAATACTCGGACGTCATATTCCAAATAATTACCTATTTCCAAACATGGCCTGCTAGCTGGGTTTTTGTAGGAATTCCTGAATCCCGTGACCTCTCTGCACATCCTCACCTATAAAGAATTTCATCATTCCACATCTCGCCTCACCAGCTCACCGCAAGTCACTTCGCCTCAGGACCACAGAAATGCATTGAACAATACTCAAACCTAAAATTCTAGTAGGTACTTACAAAAAAAAGAGTTCTGCTGCATGAAACTTCAGCTTTGTATAATTAGTGTACACGACGACCGCACCTGTTGACGTCCTAGCTACGTAATTAAAATTTTCAAAATGATTTAAGTATACAAAATTGTTATTCATTGACTATAAAAACTAAGATAGTCTCTTCTAAAAAAACTTTAATTGCCATACCTATCCATTTTTCAAAGCAGTACTTAGATAAGCTACACGCATTTAAAATAATATATAGTGATTCTCACGCTACTGAAACACTCGGCCCCATTCTAGTGCGAGTCGAGGGCCTACATTGATTACATCGCAGGAAAGCAATTAGGCGTCTTCTTGTGTGGCTGTGTGGCTCCAATGCATGGGAACTGGGAATTGCTTGACATACGTGCCTATTTTGCTTGTTATCTGCTCCACATTTGAAACAAAATTCTAGGTTGTAGTTTTGAAACTGCAGTGGATTATTTCACGGTATACCTACCTACTTACTTACTTAGCGATAGTCATTTCTTGACCCATCGTGCCCCTCTATCGAGCCCGTATCATTGAGTTGATACCATAGTCCACCACATTGGACAAGTGTGGAATGGCAGACGAAATTTTATTATTGTTGTAAACCAATCTAATATCGGCAGTCAGTTTATGCTAAATCTATGGGTATAACAATGTCACATTGTACTTTGATGGGTGATTAAAACACAAAATGCTATTGATCTAAAAAATGCATAAAATATTTAAAAAAAATGTACTTAAAATACAATAAAAAAGTCGTGGCGCGATATACCTACAAGTCGTATAGTCGTAAAAGTCGTTATCAATTAATACGGAACTTCATGAGCGGACAAACGTCAAACCGGCCATCATAGCGTGCCGCTAGTTTACCTATTATAAATTATTTCCTTCAACGGATAATTTCATTCATTTTTTTTGTTAAACCGCCATCTAGCCACTCTAAGTGGTACTAAGTTATTTGCCAGAACGTGTAGTAATTATTTTCGCTAAAAGATGATGCTAGTTGCTACTTTCTAAAATGGCTTTCTAACATCTGGCAACATCTGGCAAGTCACTAGATTTAATAGCGCCATCTATTGAATTCTACATTTATACATAATTAGCAAATACCTTTATTATCACACTAGATGGCGCAGTTTGCGAACCTCTACAATCTCTACATAATAGGACACCGCATAGGGTATAAAAATATTTTTGCGTAATTTATATTGGGAAGTTTTAAACACCTATTAGTAGGTATTTTATTTATTATATACTTACATGCAAAAGTATAGAAAAAAGGCGACACTCGCTCGCATACGCATCTCTTTTATTTACAAGGAATATAATCGACAGTCCTTTAAATAAATAAAAAAAGGAATTTAATATGATATCTATTCTCTTTAGCGAGAAAATAGCCGATAGTTACCTACTCACTACTGGTCGGCGATGGACAGGCTGCCACAGTCAATGTAAAGTATTTTTCTAATGAAATTAACGTATCTTCATATTAAAGGAAGAAAATAAAAACGAGTTTACAAAAACATACTATTTATTAGCAACTTAGACCATCATAAATTAAACTTAAACAGCTCATTCGCACCAATTGATCAAACTAAATATACTAGTATCTTTGATAATAAGAAAATAGTATAACTACAGATTGGCCATTTTAAGAATGCTTTTCTGGAAAAACAATGCTTGTTGAACATGACTAGTGATGTGTGTTAATTTAACCTCAATTTTTGAGGAGACATTAAGTGACTTTTGGGGTAACTTTTCGCCAATGGACGCCTAGAATTTTCAACCTACATTAGATAGCGCTTATACTTTTATACACCATGGTATACCATTCATTGTTGAAACCTGTCAGAGAAGCATTCTTTCAGTGGCTGATGTAGAACAGAATACAAACAATTCCTAAGTCACTTGAATGACAAAATACAAAGAATCCTCATACCAGATGAATAACAGAATACAGAGTATTCTTAAAGTAGACTTTATTTTTTCGTAAGTACCTATATCAAATCAATGAGGGTAACCGCGTGTGGATTCGCCGCTAGAGGCCGCTAGTGTAGAGGGTGGTCTGCCTGTCACTTCTCTCTTGTCTATTCACTGAATAGTATTCAGACAAGTGTCACTTGTCAATGTTTATATATGGGCGGGCTTTGACAGCATGACCGCCGTCTGCAGTGGCGCCAACTGGTGAGCACAAAAACGGTTACCCTCATTACGCCATGACTTATATGACATATATAACTGTGCTAGAAGGATAGCAAGTATAATTCCGCACACTCTCCATAAATTCAAAGTAGCCTATTATTTTTTAACCTTAGATTTAATTTTTAACGTATTTTAACATTTACGGTCCACATTAGGGTTTGAATCAGTCCTAATAAGTATGTCTATCTATCTATTCCGAAGGTCTCCAGTAATTTACCTTATATAATGACATATTCTACATTAAATTCATATTTCACAGGAAAACAATACAAAGGATTCTCTAAGCAGAATTTATTTTATGTTAATTGAGTTATGGCAAGTAGTGAAGTAGCAGGAAATAAGCATTAAAAAGCCTAAAAGAAGTTATGTAGAGGCTTATTAAGCTGAAAATAAGTTTTAAATCGCTACAAATAAACAATTCTACTACCGATATCTAGTGTTTGAGATTTTATCCTTGTGCTATAAGTCATATTTACATAGTATTGAAGAATATTGATACCTTCTTAATAGCACACATTGATAGAAGACCTAAATAAGAATATTTGAACATGCTATCTTTAAAATTCGGCTCGTAAATGTATTAGTGTAAAATGTCATGTGTTAAAAGTTTCTCCGCGCCACCGCAGTTCAGCCGTGACCACGATCCATGCAACTGGGTCGAAATATCGGCACACCAAAATACATATCGTGAGTAACCCGCATTATAGTAAAAATGAGTTCATATTGACAAAGCATGATAATCATGATCTCAGCCTCCATTATCAATTATAGTTTAAACTATGATTTATTCTTTTTTACCACACAACACAAATTTTAACAAAACTAAACCGACTTCAATTAGTCATACACGATAAATCAAAAAGATAACAGTGCAAAAACAATCAAAAAGGTAAAAAATATGGTAAGGCAATAATATAGCAAAGCAATAACATAATGTAACGAAGTGCCTGTGCGAGAGGGATGGCTAACAACCTCTCCCCTCCCCACATATTTTAACTGTATATTTTACAGTAATTTTTAGCGCATTTAAATATTCTTAATCCACATTTAGGAGGTTTGCATCAGTCATAATAATTAGTATAGATCTATAATAGGATCTTTTATCTATTACAATACAAAGAGCAACACTACAATGACATAATCAGTATATAATCATAATATATATGATATGGAGATTGCTGCTAATAAGTGACTACTACTACATTTTACGAGTCTAATGTACTCCCATACTGCAATTTGATCGTCGTATCTCACAGATTAAATTCACAAGCGATTCTAGGATAAATTAGTAAATTTTCATTATTTTATGGTTTGATGTGTCCGATATTGAATAAGGTTATATCTTATGTGTTATAAATGCGCTCATAACTAAGACACTTCACATAGGCCAATATTCAAAACTGTCAATGTTGTGCCACAGATTGCCTAACAGTATCTAGTGTTCAAAAATGTATTTAATATGTAAGAGATGTATAATCCTAGAATACTTAAATTTATAATCCTATACGTTGATATCCTATGATGCGTTCTAACACAAAGACTTGTGTATTAAGGTAAAGACAAATAAGTAATTTTAATATTGATATCAATAAGAGAAATTGATGATGGCTTAACCATTTTCAACTTTACCGCTATAGATTCAGAGTTCATATTTGTTCTTCAGGTCAGCAATGTCTTCGTCACTGCAGCCTTCCACTGTCTTGCAATGCACCAATAATTTGTTAAGTACTGAAAATGAAAAATTATTCACCTAAGTTGTTTGGGTATACTGTAAGGTGCTAACAAAACATTTAATAAAGAATGTGTCCTAATGACACATTGTATTTTTTTAGTGATCACGGCTCACCCGACCACAAAAACAATGTAGGAATAAGCATATATACGAGAATCAATAAGCATATATTATAATATACGAGAAGACTGACATAGTCATATAAAAAATCGTACACCAGAAATTGTTAATAATAAAATAAAGAAAGAATTAAAAGCCTTTCTAACAAAAAAATGTTATTACTCGGTGAATGAGCTTTACCTAGATCATGAAAAATAAATAAATATAATTAAAATCAATTTCAAATAGGTCAATGAATTAAATTACGATAATAGAACATATATTATATAGATTAGTCTGACATTACCAATATTATTAATATTATGATTAGTATGAGTTATCATTATTATATTGTACACCCACTATGGGTTCCTGTTGTGAAGTGCTTATCTTACCATGTATAACATCTTGTGTACCAACAGAAACAATAAAGACTATTTGTATTTGTATTTATTTGTATTTGTTGAAAATCCTTTAAAGCGTTATCCAGCGAACCATGAGGTACTAAAACTATGAACGCAAATGCCTTTAGATTATGCTAATCCTCTACAATAAATTGTACATATTAGGTATAATGTAAAATACTTATCTTTTCTGTAACACAAAACCCATACATATGTTTAACAACACTTACATTCCTTATCACCAGCGCCCATAAACATAACAAGAGCAGACAGCCGTTTGACGCGCGACAATCCTTTCATATATTCAGTGACCCGCAGTACTGTCTTGTTGTTGTATAGCACCTGTATGATCTCTGATAATACTTCACTTTCTAAAGCGTTCGCGAATATCTTCGGGATGTTGGATGGCTCTAGAAGCTAAAAAGAAAGATATAATATTAATAATATAAACCCTTTATGTACCTAAACCATAGTTGTTATACACCTTATGAGACATTTGAACAAAAAGTAACTCCAGTTGTCTTATTGCTAAAGAGTGATTTCTTCCAGAAAACCTTAGGGTAATGAGTAAAAAAGTGCAGATACAATCTATAGGCAGGGTGTACTGTGAAGAAATGTTAATTATTAGAGGGATCTTTCGCAAGGTGTGATATTCCTGGGAAGCAGCTTAGCTTTGCTTGATCGCCATCAGAAGTTTGTATATAATGTGTGCAGTGTAAAAATCTTCGATAGCGTGATTTAGGGTTGTGTGTGCGATGTCACTATGCAGTGAACCCAAAGTTTTTTCCCATAAAATTATAAATATTAAATAGAAAATAATAAGCTTTACTTACAGTCAAATAGTCGCATCGAGCACTATCATATCCTTTTAGGTTTCTCCACTCAGTCATGAACTGAACGCTATTAGTCGGTGCAACCATATCACTCTTGGAGATCTTCAAATCATTTTGAAACTTGATATTCTCATTTAGATCTATCTTCGAAGCCTTTTTCACTTCATTAATCACATCACTTGGTGAATTGTCAATTTCACATTCAACTGTTGTGTCTGTAAGTGGCTCAGTAGTGATGTCTGTGGTATTTTTGTCATTGTTGTTGGTATCCCCTTGTGAGCTGTCGATTTCTATAATCTTCATGCGAGTTGCAGGTTTTTCGGCATTCATTATATCTTCAATTGTCTTGCCTAGGGGTATTTCTCTAATAGGAATTGTTTTTAATGCACGCTGGAATGAAATAACATGTTAATTAAAATATGAAGTTTTAATTAAAGCAAAACCAAAACAACCCAATAGCTCTAAGCTCTAAGGTTTTGTTTCAACACTATATTCTTTGCCACACACCAATCCTATCTTATCTTTATTCTTATGCAAGAATAAATGAACTTTTTTTTATTTTTGAAATCCTTTCGGAAGATTCCTTCTAGGCATGCAACGCATTGATGACGTCCCTAGAGTTGCTAGCTTCCATAGGCGACAGTGATCATTCACTATCGTTTGACTTGTTTATTTATTTACCTTTATACAAAAAATAATATCATAATAACATAGCAACAATACCTTAGACCTCAAATGCGGTGGTTTCTTGACAGGTTTAATGACTAGCACATTTTCTCCGACTCCATCCTTCCAGTTGGCAACACTGCTTTCGTCCGTTCCATTCACCTCCACCTTCACTATCGGAGTAGGTTTGATGTCCAGATCTATTTGAGATGCGCGGGGCACACCCAAAATCTTGGCTTCAGGTGGTGTAGGGTTTTTCACTCTGCTGTCTTCAGGAGATTTGGATTTGGTTGGTGGACTAGATGCTGATTCAGATCCAGAAGAACCTCTTACCACATGTGAGGACTTGCCCTTCTTCTGAAATTTCAGTTTTACACATTAACGTATTGTCTTTTAATTCAGTTGCAAGTGGCACTGTATATTATATCGATAGACTGTCTGAACCTTAAAATGTATTCCACATTTTAAGGGTGAGACAGCGCTATACAAAACAGGGACAATAACTACAATTTTATTTGTGTTATCGCCTTACACCATTTAAGCTCATAGAATTTTGGATCTTGCGAAGATGGAATACGCATTATTACGAATAACTAAAAAACGAATCGTCAGATGTCGCTTATATTTTAGTCTGTTAAAAATCGCAATGCAACAGTTTTATTTTTATTCTGGCGATACTTTTTATATTCTAAAGCTGGTGCTCGTCGTATAGTCGTATTGAAATTTAAACAACATCTGACAAGTGGTTTCTGAGCTATTCCAAATAACGCGTAGGTATTCGACAAAGTTGATGACATTCGTATCTTACCAACTACATTTAAATCACTCTTTACCACTCACCCCCTTAGTCCCCATGCGTTGTTTGATCGACTCCAACTGTCGTTTAGCAGCGGTATTATTTGGCTCTAGTCTTATAACCTCATTCAGGTCGGCGCAGGCGGCGCGTAGCGAGCCCAGGCGTTCGCGCGCGGTCGCCCGACGTTGCAGGGCTTTGACGTACGTCGGGTCGAGACGCAGGGCTTCTGTGCAGTCCAGCTCTGCTTGGTGGAGGCTGAGGAGATATGGTCTTTATTTGCAAGGTAAAGCACATAGGTAGATGGATAGATATACTCTTTATTTGCAACGTAAAGCACATACATACAAAAAGTACAATAATAATGTCATTAACAGATTAATGAGGGACCAGAGTTAGGATTGTTCTTATTTATTGAGTTAGATTTTTCATACAAACTTTCACTATCTGCCTTTAGGGGTGAATAGATAGATATACTCTTTATTTGCAAAGTAAAGCACATACATTATATAGGTGTCTGAGCATAGGGAACAAGTATCCCCATGAAGCCACTGCGACCTCTGACCTATTGTGGTCATAAGCACATACTTACAAAAAGTACAATAATAATGACAATAACACAATAATGAGGGAGGATAGTTGGAATTGTTCTTATTTATTGAGTTTTAATAATAGGTTTAAGATTTTTTTATATTAGTTCTACATTTTTCATTCTGAATTTCATCCAAATCGTACTAGTAAGTAATTAGGCCGTAAAAGCGTCACAGAGAGACATACAGATGGAAGAACTTTCGCATTTATAATATTATTATGGAATTATGGAAGTATGGATAGTTATCGTAGCATATGGACACGAGCAAGACAGTAGGTATTTAAAATGTTTCCTTGTACAAAAACAACATAAACCTCACCTGTCCTTCTTAAGATAGCAGAAGCCCCTGTTAGCGTAGTATATGGCGTCATCCTTGACGAGTTGTATAGCACGGTTGTAGCACGCGATCGCATCGTCCCAACGCTCCACTTTCACGAACTTATTGCCCTGGAATGGTTAAAATGCACGCAATTATTTCTGTTGCAACGGGAAAAACAGTGAAATGCATCAGTGATGTCTTAGGAGTTAGTGATGTCCATGACAACCACTTAGCCGAGTTAAGTACATCCAGGAAACACACACATAACCTTCACTATCCTTAACCACTAAACACAAATTTACACACAGAAACCTGATTTATTTTAAACAATATCGGAGATTGTTTTGACAACTGACTGCCTCAGGCTGATAAGCTGTAAACCAGTCTTCTTGTCTATCTATCTCTCTCTGTCATACATGTAACAACAGTGTATGCTAAATCTATGGGTTACAATGACATGATGATAACATCAGCAAGGATAAGTTACCACTAATGTCTATACTTCTATAGATGGATATATTTATTTATTTATTTATTTATTTATTTATTTATAAAATTTTACATACACTTAGCAAACATTACAGTTTACCCAATTCGTTTACCAAGCGTTTCAAGATACTCTCCTGCTGTCCTGCGGAATGCAGCATGAGGTGTACAAAACACATCAATTTGACGGTCCCAATTTACTAAGCCGTTGAGCAAGACCAGCGCTTTAACTAGGGGAGACTCCGTCACCCGTTGTAGCCTACATCTAGGAACTGAGAACAACTTATGTCGCCGCGCCCAGACATAGTTATCTGGGGCGTGCAGTGGAATCAATTCTAGCACTGACGGGTTATACAAATTGCCCCTGAGCAGTTGGACAAAGTATTCGATCAGAGCGATGTTGCGGCGCAATTCCAAAGAGTTATATCCTAGCATACCTAATAAGAAATTACTAGGGTAGATGCTAGGATATCCTACATAATAACCGTATTGTCGGAAATATAATTGTCTCAAGAACTTATTTTGAAGTTTCTCCACCATGAGCTTGTATTTATCCTCATGTGGGCTCCAAATAACTGCATTACTCTCCAGAATGCTTCTAACAAAGCTGTTATACAACATTTTCATAGCCGCTACGCTATTAATCTGTTTTACCTGCCTCAAAACAAAACCCAATGCCCTGTAAGCTTTTGAGCACACTGCAGTTATATGGTCTCGGTAAGTTATATCGCTACTCACCAGAACACCGAGGTCTTTGACGGAGGAGAGACGAGTCAGTGTGAAGTTGCCCAGATTATAATTGAATTGGATTGGGTTCTGTTTAAGAGCAAAAGTTAATACAGAGCACTTGTCCTCATTAAGCATCAACTTATTCTGGGTACTCCACTGCAAGACATTATTAATGTCATTTTGCAGAAGTTGGCAATCTGAACGTTTTTTGATTTCAAAGAATAGCTTTAGATCATCAGCGAACAACAAACACCTAGCGGCACTGACCACGTCCGGCAAGTCATTAATAAATATTAAGAATTCCAACGGCCCCAGATTTGATCCCTGACTGACACCCGAGTACGTAAAATAAGGCCTTGAGATGTATCCTTTGTACTGCACGTACTGCCTCCGGTTCCGGAGGTAGCAGGAGAAAAAATTTAGTAACTTAGGAGTGAATCCGGCAGCAGCAAACTTCTGGAGAAGTACGTCATTGTCTACCAGATCAAATGCCTTTCTAAAATCGAAGTAGGCAGTGTCCACCTGGCCACCCCCATCCACAATCCTAGTGGTATATGACCAAAAGGACAGTAAGTTGGTGGTGGTAGACCGACCCACTCTAAACCCGTGCTGGGAGTCGGCAAGGCGGAAGTCGAGTTGTTTTCTCAATAACCGATATAATATTGATTCAAACAACTTACCAAACACGGATAGTACCGCTATGGGCCTATAATTACTCACTTCCGAACCCAAACTATTCTTTGGAACCGGGACAACACGAGACAATTTCCATACGTCTGGGTATGTACTAGTAGCCAGACACAAATTAAACAAGTACAGTAAGGGTTCTGCAAACACTGAGCGGCAATCCCTAATGATGTAGGGCGGGATGCCGTCTGGTCCAGCGGAGCGCTTTGGTTTCATTTTTTCCAACGCCTGGGCCAAGTCTTCGTTACATAAACAGTTGACCCCTACCATCGCATCTCCACCGCGTCCTGCGACCAAGCTGGCCTGTTCAGGGTTGAGATTAGGCGGTGTACTGCTATAAACAGACTGAAAGTAATCCGCAAATAATTGAGCACATTGCTTATCAGGCACGGGTGAACCGTTGGCCACTACCTGTTTCACTCCTTGTGTTTTAGCTCGCTTGGAACCTATGTACCTCCAGAAAGACTTTGGATCGCGCAATATATCGCCCTCCATACGTATTTTGTAAGCACAAAAATCGGCTTTGATGTTTAACTTGACAAGCGCCCTGCATCTAGAGAAGCGACACCTATATTTACGAGATTTAGTTTTCTTATATAATCGATGGTACATATGTTTTAATTTTATGTTGCGTCTTGTATAAGGTGAGTACCACACAGGGTAAAAGTACCGAGGTTGTACCGCCACACGCTGTTTAATTGGTACGCAGTTATCTATTCTTTTATTGATTAGTTCGTAAAATTTGGCTACAGCTAGATTTGCATCGTCAATTTCGAACAACAATGTCCAATCTATCTCCACAAATTCTGTGTATAAAGTGGGAAAGTCTGCTTTGTAAAAATCCCAATCAGTACTAGAAGTGACCGATGTCTCACTATTGCATGAATGGCTAAATTTAATTATGTACATACCCTCTCTTTCTGGTACTGGGCCTCTTCTTTAACCTGCATCTGCTTGAAGACCTCACTCTGCTTGTGGTCCAGGGTCAAAGACAGAGGACCCACATCTTCCATCTCTTCATGTGGTTTGTTCTAGAATAAAAGTGTTATCTATATCTATATTAAACATAACTTATCATATTCATTACCCAATTGAGTACTACAATTATTATGGTATTTATTAATGTAATATGTCCCATGAATGTCAGTATGTCTTTGTTCGTCTCACTAATATCAGAAATAGCTTATCAGTTTAGCCGCTACTCTTTCACATTTCATATAATTTGTTTAAAGTAATGCACAATTATAATAATTAACTCAGATCTGCATTAATAAGATTGTTATCAATTGTAATATTGATTGATTGTTTATAAAATTTAAAAAACCAGACAAATGCAACTTTATAAACAGGTGATGTTGTAACAAAAATATTAATGTAAATCCTACTCACACATCAGGAAAGCTGATATATTAATAAGATAATAAATTAATCAATAAATGTACTATAAAACAAAACAATTAAAAATGAATTTTACTTGGTCTGATTCCTCGCTAGCTTGCTCGGTGGATGCTGGGCGTTTCCTGTTGTTTTTCTTCTTGAACTTGTCCCGTCTTTGCCTTGTCCTGACCGGAGGTAAAACCTGAACAACATACTTTATCAGTATACTTACATTTCTAGAAAATCAAAATAGCTGCCACATACTTCCTCATTTTCTCACTTTCATATAAAACCTTGCAGCAGTACAGTATTTTAAAGCTCTCTATTTGATGAAAGACCTTGGATATAAATAACACTATATACTCTTATTCTCATACGAGATATCCATGTTGTGGGTTGTCATGGACAACACACAAGAGACAATGTAAATATTTCAATTTGCAGTCTGATAACAAAAACTTAACCTCATCGTTCAAATTTTCCCCTTGCTGTGAATTACACCCAGGACCATTCCAAATGCACTTTGGTATGGTAACCAGTTAACTACAGGTACAAACACCATTGACAAGATCTTAGAAGAAACATTCATTGCTCTCTTGTCTGTCAAGGTTGTAAATAAATTCAACACAATCATCAGCCCCCTTATTATGAACTCTTAATTCCAGACAGTTTATGTTCAGTTCAGTGTGTGACAGAGACAGTGCCTTATTAACTGTAAGGCGCTGTCTCTGTCACCCACACGCTGTGAACGTGAACTGCCTGGAATTAAGAGTTCATAATAAGGCCCCAGGTTGTTGAACTTGACAGTTTGTGCACCTATAATATTGTACAATATTCTAAATTTCTGTGACAGTAAATTATTATAACTTTGAAGTATTTGCAGAGCTTTTTTTCTGAATTAAACAAGATATAACAGAAACAGATGCTAACCAAAAAGTTCTGACATTTCTTTCCACAACCATTCAGTAAATATAGTGTTTTTTTAAAATAGACCAGCACCCAAAAATCATAACAAAAAAAAATATTTTACATTCCAATGGAAGGAATTACTATTTTTCTAAACAGTATTCTGTACACTAATTACACAAAACAATAAAGCACTTTTAAGGGAAGTGTAGGTACACTTCAGTCCTGTTTTCACTACATCAAATAGAGTACCACAGAAATAGAATTTACATTAAAACATAATACTTGTAACTACCTACAGTAAATTATATAGTATACTAATTATAATATTTCATAAAGAACAACGAAATACAATAAAAAATTAGGAATACCTATAAAAATTTCACGCATTACATTAAACAGGCACAACGTAAAGTACATCAAAAAAACTCATCGAATTTCAAAACAAAACCGAAATAAACGAATACAACTACAAATTGTGTGCACACATTAATTAAAATTATATAAAAAATATAAGAAATACTTCGAAAGCAGCAAGTCAGTTGCTGTTTGCGAGAACAATAAAACCAAAGTGTAATTTCAAAAGACACCAAAAGATACGATAAAATTCGAAATTAGAAACCTGCTGGGCCTGTTCGTCTTTCAATGCAGCTTCCTTTTTTTTCATCTCATTTTCCCAGGAGTTTAGATCTCTAATGTAATATTGCATGGTTTCCCCATCCTGCTTGGCTTGCGCCATAACTCGATTAACTCGTAATGTTTTTTCCATTATTAAATCACAAGAAATTCCCTTTTTTTAAAGTTAAATTTCTTTACCTGCTAGATCGATACAACCCGCAGTTGTCAAAATTATGACATATGACATTGCTGGTGTCTATTCTACTTTTAAAGTTTTTAAATGTCATGCACAGACTAATGAGAATGTTGAACGTTAATACGAGCATAGATAATACATAATTTCATACCGCCTGTTGATAGCATAGAGAAATATATTATAGTGATCCGTTTTAAATTATTGACATGCTGCTATTCGCTATGTGCGAAGCGGGTGATAGGTGTACCAAAACGATCGCAGCGCACAACGTGACAAAAAATGGAAATTACTTCGGCTGTGTGTAATACTTTCGAACCCGGTTTTTATTATTATATCCATTTTACACATAAGTACCTACACTATTCAATAAATTACACTTAAATAATGTCAACAAGTACCATTTACTCTATATATAGTAAACCCAACTTAAGACTGAAACGAAAGAGGCGCTGTCGGACGCATTTAACATTCATTTGACCAATCATTGCACACTAGTAACTGACAGATGAATGACCACAACGTACTAATGAATGACTTTTCGTTAGTTCCAATTTTTGCCATTTCAGAGATAAGTTGGGCGCACTGTATTTTGGTTTTTAATTGCAAAAATATTAACAATGTTTACGTGTCATTATTTGACAGTCGCCGAAAAGTTGCCAAAGCTGCGCGTCGCCACCGTCGCGCACGTTCCCAACCCAATACGAGTTGAGTACGAGTGGTGCATATGAAGGGTTTAATAGTAGTAGTAGCGATGCGCGATGACATTATTGCTTTTTACAAAACAAAAAGCGACTTCAACCGTGATAATTAGAGATAACTCAAAAACTACTCGCCAGATGGCGCTCAATTCAACATTCTCTGTAAAATTCTCGTCACTACAAATTAATCAAGCCCAAACACTAAATAACTGCAGTAAATCGTTGAGGAGTTCCCTCGACTGTCTTTCGGCTTCATCAGATCGACTCCAGCTCCGCTTTAATGTAGGTACTTACTTTAATAATTATGATAACATGAACAAACACACACTAGTCGTCCATACAATTTTCGAAAGTTCCCCTCGATTTCTCTGTGATGCCATCATCAGATCCTGGTGTCCTTATCAGCGGACCCCACTGCGCATATTTACTTTACAAAAAAAAAAGAATTATCAAAATCGGCCCACAAACGAAGAAAAAATCGCTGAACGTACATAAAAAAAAGCATAATTATACGGTCGAATTGAGAACCTCCTTCTTTTTAAAATGTTAAAAATGTTAATGCTACGGCGACATCATAGCCCGGCGGGCGTGGCGTGGCGCGGGGGCTTGCGTTGATCCTCAGTGATCGACAAAGTTAAGCAACTGTAGTTGTGGTCCGTACTTAGTTGGATGAATGACCGCTAGTGGAAAAATTTCTTGAGCGCTTCCGTGCTTCGGAAGGCACGTAAAGCCGTCGGACCCGGTTACTATCGATAGATCGCAATCGTTAAGCCATGTCGAAAGCCTTCGGGCGGCATGAAAACTTCCGATAAGTAGGTACAACCGTTTAAAGGTTGCTTGCAGCTACCGGCGATAACTTACAGACTGATAACTGAGGATGTCGTTAACTAGATGTTTTAGTATTTATTGGTGCCATATCTGTTAGTCCAGCAAACTCGTGCTTATTAATTCTATAGACTTCAAAAAATAAGGTTCTCAATTCGACCGTATCCTTTTACCTTTTTTTAAGTGTGTTCGCGTCCCATCGTTTGAGAGCCGAATTTGATAATTCTTTTTTTGGTGGAAAGTAGATGCGTTGTAGGGGCGACTAGTGCGTTTGTTAATATTTTCCTTGAGTGTTTTAAAGCATTCAATTTAATGAACGTCTGGAAATTGACGATAGAGCCGTAAGACAGTCAGTTGGTAAGCACCATGGAACAGAAAAAAATAGGAAGCACCCTCTGGCGCGTAGTTTTTGAGTCATCTTTGCTTAATCAATGTTAAAGTCGTTTCTCTTTTTGTAAACAGTTAGTTTAAATTAATACAAATCTTTTTTAACCTTTTTATGTTTTTGTAGATACTCTTATGTTATATTTTATTGTTATTGGTAATAACTTTGCATACCTTTGTTACTTACGGACGGACAGACAGCGCAATCTTAGTGAAGGCAGTTTATTACATTAATGTAGGATTTGCATTTTAGAAGGGAAATAAAATGAACAGACAGATATTTCAAACTAGGTATTACCTAGGTACCTACTTAGTGAGAACAAAGTGAATAGTCCTGCAGTGTCATATTATACTTAACTAGCGGCCCGCCCGCGGTTTCACCCGCGTGGATCCCGTTCTCGTGGGAATATATGCATGTATTATACATAAAAACCTTCCTCTTGAATCACTCTACCTATTACAAAACACCGCATCAAAATCCGTTGCGTAATTTTAAAGATTTAAGCATACAGACAAACAGACAAACAGACAAACAAACAAACAGACGGACAAAAATAGCGACTTTGTTTTATACTATGTAGTGATAGCGGAGATTTTGTACCTAGCCATTGTTTTGAGTTTAAATTTATCCTGACACTTCAATTACACTTAAAATCGTGAGGCATAAACGCAGAAATCCATTGTATTGGTTTGGTTTCTTGGATATTAAAATATCATGATAACAAGACAATGAAAAAGACAAAGATTTTCCAGAAAAATAACATAGGTACTTACCTACTTAATATATCTATGTATATTGTGTATTAAATGTGTTCTTGGGTTTTGGGTAATTTTGGTTCATAAAATTTTGTTTAAATTTAACCGAAAAATTAGAATTCAAAATTCTCAATCCGTAAAATCGCACCCCAAAACATACAACCAAATAGTAGGTAGGTACGTTTATCTTTTTTCAAGGACTAATATATGCCCTTGCTTTGCTTTGGGAAACTTCTTGATTCGCTTCCATTGGTCATAGTCATAGCACGATGTAATGTAGGCTACAAAAACCCTTACTCGATGAATCGACTATCCAACAAAAAAAAATTCAAATCGAATTAGGTAGTAGAAAGAAGCAAATTCTTCAGCTTTTTATATCTATTAGTACCTATACCTATTAGTATCTTTGATGTTATAATATAACATCAAAGATTAGTATGTATTAGTTTATCAGATTCACAAACACCCATGGATTTAGATACTTACTTACTTATATTTTTTTCAGACCAGGCCAAAATCTTGATATCGCCCCAGTCTACTTATTAACCTAGATCCGAAAATATCTGGGAGAAAGTTCGTGATACAAAATGTTTGATAAAAACATTGTGTTAATGTCAGTGTTGATGGCAAATTGGCAACCCTATTGTCACATCACATTCGACCTTCAACCCGCCCACTGCTCACTGCTCACGTCTTCATCACATCTCATCTTCATTAGAACGACATGTGTCGATTCATGTCATCTCAATAACACCCACGCTTCTGAAAATTGGTTGTAATTTCCAAGCAACTGACACTCTTGTAGAAGGTGTTTTGTAAACAGTTTTAATTCACAATTCTGTTTATCGGCGAGTGTTATTATTACGTTATGTTATTAATAATGTTATCTCACTAGTTTATTCAGATCAGTTTGATTAGAAAAACACAATACTCAGTACACTTGCCTTCCTTAATTATAGCATTAGGCAGGTAAGTACTTAAGGAGAAAACAGCAACTAAGAATTTAAAAAAGAAAGAAATATAAGTGGGTATATTTTAAAAAGAAGAAGGAAAAAGTATATTATGAGCAATCCGAACTTATTATAACGCTGCCCTAGTGCTTGAATGGCCAATCGACCAATTTTATCAAAATCGTTTTTTTATTTCAAACTATAGCAATTTTGATTACGCACCTTACAATATATATTTTTTATTATTATTATTGACCTAACTTCTATTATTTAGCAAAAATAAAATATCCAATCTCCCATATCAAATTTGTTTTTAGTACTTGAGTGGTGTATCTCCTTATTTTGCTCAAATGAACGCATCCAAATATCAGTTTACGTGCTTGTTTGTCCAATCTCCATCGATTGACCAATCACGGCGAAGCATTCCGAAATCACGTGACGCAATTTTGATTTGTTATTTTTTGCTTAGTTTTAGAGTTAGCAGCATTAATTTAACAAAATGAAGCATTTATATTGTTTAAACACAATTTTTTTGTTTCAAAATGTCAGAAAAAAACGGGACAAAGTATATTAAACTTAAAATGTTGTTTTAATTCGTTCATATTTATTGTATTTACTTAGGTGTTGTACACAGGATGATTTTAATATGTAGTATGTGAAGTAATAATAAAAACTAGGATTTGGATTTATGTCGGAGTGTTGGGAGTCGGGGGCACAAGAGTTGTATACTTGTGATAAATCTTTTTTTACCCGTAGGTAACAGTATTATTTGTCCCCGCCTGCAGCACCATGAAGTATTTTATGTTGATATTGTGACACTTGTTTTTTCTTCTGAGTTCTTTTGTAAGCAGTCGGGTTTTTTGTTTTTATAATAATAATTTTATTTCAGACTTTTTAGTGTTTTCACCGAAAAATATCTACTTTTTGGGATGGTTTTTAATAATTTGTGTTAAAACGTGTTCCTAAACGTTATAAGATATATATATTTTTGAAAAGGTCTTTTCACGATCTTTCATTTGATACCCATATTGCTAATATAACAAAAAACTCAAGATTATCCCCTCTTTCTTCCACTTTCGGGCGCCATTTTGAAAATTCATATAGCCTATGACACTTTCACAGTTCTGACGAATTCAGCGATTCCTCATATATGTCGAAATCCGTTCTACCGTTTGGGCTGTGGGGCGTCACAAATAAATGGACATACATACAAACATACATACACTCGAAAAACATAACCCTCCTTCTGACGCAGTCGGGTAATAAATTCTTTAATTACTATGTGTTTTTGTGCGTGTATCTACGTGCAAGTATACCTACACATTTGAATCTATTACTCTAGACCTCACTAGAATTCCTCTTATACCCTCCCCCCCCTTCTATACCCCCAAAAGCTTAAAAAACGAAATAGGACTTTATTTCGTAGTAAACATTTTGATTCAATTTATAAAACAACATAATATTATGAAAGGTCTTAGGGCCGCGGGACTCCGGGTCCCCACGACCTGTAGTTATTATTTAAACAATTTTATACACGATTTTATAGTATAAAATATAGCCTAAATTCATGACACTAAACCAAGTCTTGTCGGAGTCAAGTCTTGTATTCATATTGTATAAAATTGAACATACTGTATTGCACCAATGATGGTAGTTTGGACAAATAAGCACAAAACGTGCATGTTATTCTTAGGGCTCTATCTCCATGTCACTGTGCTCAATCTCCATGAACATAATTTTGTTAGAGACGTTTTAGCCAATCTCCAATAATAAAATGAAAAATAGTCATTACTATTATTATTATTTTAAATTACTATTTTAATATACGTAAATAAATGATTCATGTATCTAATTCATAAAAGGTTTTAGTAAAATTTTTAATATTAACCTTTACTAATTAAAAAAAACGTCTCCTGTAAAATTTTATAAATGGTCGATTGGCCATTCAAGCACTAGGGCAGCGATAAGTAAACCTTAGGCATGTAATCCATAACTTATAAGGGGGCGCATGTCCTAATCCTACCCGCTATACCTATCTACCTATATACAATACATACATATATCTATACCCATTATTGCAATCTGAGCTGTATCTACCAACTCAAATAAAAAGTAACAATCCAAATTTAAAATTCAGTCAACATAACATGACATGACAAAACATAACATGATAGATTATCAATACACACTACCTACACGAAGCGATCTATGATTGACAGTTGCATTATAACATCATTCTGGGTCAGCGTGGACGAGGTCGGTCACGATCAACTTAATCTGTGATATTATAAAATTATCGGAGTAGAATAGTCTGTGATATCGGCGATAATGTATACTATGAAGTATTGTTTAATTTGGTGTTAATATGGTTTAACCTTTTGTCAAGGCAAATTCAAATTCACAAAGGGTTTTGAACATAAGTTGTACCTTAAGTTTGGAGTGTAGTCTTTTGTTTATCATTTTGTCTGCGGTTAATTTTAAGTCATCTTCTCATTAAAATATCGCACTTGAAAATAACTTCTTATAATGATAGGGTACACGTACAAACAGCTAAACGTCGGTATGTGGTAATACGACACGCAACCATTGATAGCAAGCTACTGCCATCCATCCATACATAAATATGGAATGTTCCCACGTAAAAATTAACGTAATTTGTTTTGTTAAAAAATGCGTGTCATAAAAATCAAAGATTGTTAGTAGAATTCACCTATTCTGATAAGAAATCCTACTAATATTATAAATGCGAAAGTTTGTAAGGATGTATGTGAGTGAGTGAGTGAGTGAGTGTGTGTGTGGGTTTGTTACTCTTTCACGCAAAAACTACTGAACGGATTTTCATGAAACTTTGCAGTAATATAGCTTAGACATCGGAATAACATAATTTTTTAAGATATATAGAGATTTTTGAAGGGACTGGTTTCCCGAAGCGAAGCGAGGGCGGATTTACTAGTTAATAAATAAAGCTGAAAATTATGATTTTTGTGTTTGCGATAAGCAACATTACCTAATAACCAGTAACAAATACAACAGACCGACCAATGCGTGTATTCGAACTTAGGACCCTTCATATTATTATTAAATATCATACTTAACTATGTACCACCAAAAGTAGATATACCTATCCTGAAGGGGCCAAAAGTATACCTACCTATCCTGAAATAGGGGAAATTTGGGTGAAAGTGGCTTATAAAAAAATATGACACTGAGATAACCAACTACGTGCTTCTGTAAACTTTTCGGAGGTAGCGTAACTAGCTACCACATAATTTTTATTTTAAAGCATTCAACCAGGTTTCTCCTCAGTTTACCCTATACCTACCTACTAAAGTTAAACATGAACTATAAAAAATAATAATTAATTTATTGCAGTATTTAAACTGTTGACTACCCCTGAAACGTCACTTTGACAGAGACATTTATTTCCAAATGAGTTCGAATCAGATTTCAAAGTTCACTTTAAATGATGAAAATAAGCAATTCGTCCTTGGAATTCGCAATGAGCGTGACTTACTCCGCTTTAGAACCGAAATCACGTATTGTTTCTTCGTTAAGTCAGTTCAATTAAGTTCTTGTTTAATGAGACGTCTTGTCTTTGTGCTCCTGATTTTCGTCATAAACTCGTTTTGTGTAACAAATTTAGTACGTGCTTACGAATGGGTACGTTTTACGGCTTGAAATACGATTTGTAATGTTCTTGATTTGCCATGGAGTTCTAAAATTTTTTATAGCCTGAAGGACTGACGAAAAAGCGGACGAGCCACCTGATGGTAAGTGGTCATCGTCGCCTATGGACACCAGCAACACCTGGGGAGTCACCAGTGCAACGTCGGTCCTGAAGGAGAGCTTCTTTTACACCTTTCTTCTTCTTCATGTCAAAGAGCTCCGGAGATACCTCAGAAAGAAGCTCATTCCACAGCTTGCAAGTTCGCGGCAAAAACGATCGTGAAAATCGGACCGTAGTCATTCGCCACGATCCAAGCGATGTGGATGAAACTTCAATCTTCGGCGAGTGGTGCGCTTATGAAAAAGTGACGTAGCCAACAAATCGAACAATTCCTCTGAGAACTCACCGTTTTAACCGTTTTGTACGGCATCAAATATGGACTCAGCTGAGCCCACAGATGAGGACAACAGCACTCCAATAAAATTTAACACTAGTAGGTAGTCTACCAGTTTCAGATAAATTTTTTGTCACAAATTGTTCTCACTATAAGAATGGGTTGAATGTTAAAGAATACCAATGACATGGACATTAGGTCCGTTCTTGTAAACCTAGCTTTAGGTAGTCATATTTAAAGCAATTAGGGTTACTTTGCCCATTTCTGCCAACATCGACGGCTTCTAACGTAGGGTGCCGGATAGGATTACAAACTACATAGAACGGTAGGATCTTGACAGAAGTTTAGGTATTCTTAAGTCATGGGTGTTAGTCACTGTTAGTATCTTATGTGTTATTTGTGTTGCCCATGGCACCCATGACACAGGGAATCCTAGTACATTGGGGAGGAATAAGTGTGTTAGGGTTAGGGTTAATTTATAATTATGATTGATTATTGAATTTGGAAGAAGGTATGGTTACCACCAAATTACTTACATTGTTTCGTAACTATTTTAAAACAAATCTTTCGAACATTTGACTTTTTAAAGATTTTTTTTTCAATAAAACACTTTTACGAGCGCTAAATAATTAAATTACATAGGTATCTAGAGGGCAGAACTAAAAAGTTAATTGGAGGTTAAGGTCGTTGCCACATTTCGGCGTTCATCAAATTATCTATCTTTCGCTACTACCACTCTTTATACCTTCACCTTTCACCTTTATAAAGCGAATATAATGAAGCACGTTATTATTCATCTTTAATAACTTAAATGTAATTTAATTATTTCATCATTTACAATTAAATTTAGTCGCGTTAAATTTGACAAGCGTGATATGAATTGGATATTTACCTCGAGATTATGATGAATTTAGATAAATGAGTCTACACATGGTGCCTTTCAAAATATTGGTTTTGGGTACGATTCTCGTTTAAGAAATGAAAGACGATCAAGATCATGTACCTATTTTCATGTTTGGAGTATCTCAACAGTTCTATCCTACTTACGAGAACAATATTCGCCCGAGAGCGAAAGATTCGCAGATGAAATAAATGCTCGATACCACCGCGCAATAAAATAAAGATTTTGGAACACTTGTTCCATTTTTCTATTTTATATATTTTTCTATTTTATTCAGACAAATAAAAAACTGGATAACAGCCAAAAATCCAAAATTGTAATCGTGACTCTTAGTGACCCATACCTTGTAAACAGACCAGGAAATCCGAAAACCAACCTATTTAAAAACTATAAATCGTAATAATGCCCTCGTTTAATCCTTATCTTGAGTCAAATTAACATCATGTGCAAAGCTATAAACATACATACATATGTTTACGGCGGATTTTACTACTGGCCTTTGCAGATCACGAATTACTTCAGTATTATTATGGCCATCGCGGATGTTGCCGTAATAGTAAAAACATTTACTAAACTGGTAATTATGTTGGGCTATGCCTGACTCATAACCAGTACATCTACTTCAATAACATGGGTTCCGTGAACCTAATAATAGTATTCCGCAATGATTTATTGCAATGCAATCGCAGGAACTTAGAGGTTTGGTTGAACTAATGATATCCTAGTGATGCGAAGGTCGAACGCACGCAACTTTGCATCCTACACGCACGTTTCCTTTGCTAAGTTTACTAAGTTATGCGTAGGTATTTTTATTTGATTATTACTTGCTTATATACAAAAAAGTCAGAGAAAAATAAAATATCCAGTAAAATTCGTTTAAAACTGTCAAATGAATCCATTTACAGTTTTATGTCCACTTTAATCCCATTGAAATTTTGCATACCTTACTTGATTCTTGAATAGGCCTTATAGGTTTTATATATTTTATGTATGTATGTTTAAGTTAAATGTATTTGTTACCTATTTCTGTTATAGTGTCGTAGTCCGATTTATTTCCATTTTGTTTTCAGCCGGCAGGTCATTAGGTAGTATCTAAATCAGTCGGAAAAACCACCAAATGAAATTGAAGAGATGAGTGGATGAAGGGGATAGGTTTTTAAATGTGCAGAAAATGAGCTCCAAACTTCTGAACTTATTTTTGAGATAAGTAATTCATGTCGAGGTTAAATAATTATGGTTTTTAGGGACATTTCACGTTCATTGAGTGAAAAAAGTTGATTAAAAAAATGCTACAGATACCCTTCATCCACTCTTGTCTTCAATTGTAATCGGTAGTCATGATTAGGTACATTTTGCCATCTGCTTCTCTCCATAGTGCCCCGTGGACTACGGAACCTTAATTCCCCGTTCCGGGATACCATTAATTGGCACTCAATCATGTCAATACTGTCAGTACGAGGCGCTGGTGTATAAAACCATCGCATACAATACGTCTTGATTGTTGAAAACATTTATCTTAATACGGATCCTAATGTTTTGTGATCGTGAATTAACCATTTGTTTGTCTTTTTTGTTAACTAATTAGACAGATAACTTTATTATGGTTATCGTAGTAAAAAATTAATGATTTAGCTTTTTTTGTTGATGCCTAGTTCGAAAAAACTGAACATCTTTATAACATTTACTTTCGGTTAGCAGTAGGTGCCTACTATTTAATTTATGACTAACTTAGTAGACGCAATCGGATATTGTAAGTTTAATCAACCATAATGTCTGTCAGTTACAATTTTATGGTAGCTAAGTAAATAAGTATTTTGCTGATAAAAAATCGTTTACTGAAAAATTTCTACTTACTTTTGATGGTTAAAAATTTTTATAATTAATTTTATGACAGAGTTTATAGAAATAAATGGTATAGTAATTATTTAGACCTTTGAAGTAATAAACGGCTTCTAGACTACCCGGTTTTATGAAGGTCTAATAGGGTTGCCAACATTGTTTTATAATTAATGAATTTTATGATATCGATAATATGATTTTTCTGACTATAATGTACCTAGCTGTTATACACAGTGGGTTACGTTAATTATTAACCGCTTAAATGTACTTTTGAATGGTAACATATTAACATCTTAAAGATAAAATAAAAAAGAAAATATTAATTATTTACGTAATTGTCTAATGTCTTCTTCACGACAACCACGACACAGGAAGTAGCTTCATAACCACTCATTTTATTCATTTAACACACTCATAACTTCTAGCGTTATTAATTTAATTTAATCATTTAATTAACAAGTGACAACCCTAACGTTCCTCAATCATATCGATAGTATAGATCGATCACGATATTGATTACCAGCACTTCATAAACTCATAACATAGGTGATGGTAAGCTGTGGGCTGGCTCGAGCGTGATGTTTGAATTAATTATCGAATTTGTACGGTTATTTCTACCTACCGACGACCTCATATTGGGTGACTGTTAGTGAAGTGATGATAGGTCCCGGGTTCGACTCCCTTTTTAACCGACTTCAAAAAAGAAGGAGGTTCTCAATTCGACCGTATATATGCTTTTTTTTATGTACGTTCAGCGATTATTTTGTCGTTTATGGGCCGATTTTGATAATTCTTTTTTTGTTGTAAAGTAGATATGCACAGTGGGGTCCCCTGATAAGGACACCAGGATCTGACGATGGCATCTCAGAGAAATCGAGGGGAACTTTCGAAAATTGTATGGACAACTAGTGTGTTTGTTCATTTTATCATAAGTACATTAAAGCGCTACCATTTCATGAAGATCTGGAGTCAATCTGATGAAGCCGAAAGACAGTCGAGGGAACTCCTCAACCATTTACTGCAGTTATCTAGTGTTTGGGCTTGATTAATTTGTAGTGACGAGAACTTTACACTTACATGTTGAATTGAGCGCCATCTGGCGAGTAGTTTTTGAGTTATCTCTACTTATCAAGATTGAAGTCGGTTATTTTTTTTGTAAAAAGCAATTATCTAACTAACTTTTTCCAAAAAACCTAACTTTCTTTATATGGGACGAGACGATAACCGCTGCCTTTCGAACAAAAAAAGAATTTTCAAAATCAATTCACACAGTAAAAGCTACGAGGTAACACACATAAAGAATACATAATAATAATTATTTATCAGACCTGGTTTCTACCTTCCTTTTAACTGAACCACAACTTTATTCCAAATTATAATTTCATTGCATGATATTTATTAAGTTCATATTTTTAGCCTTCTAATTCT
This sequence comes from Hesperia comma, assembly GCA_905404135.1. Lineage (NCBI taxonomy): Eukaryota > Metazoa > Arthropoda > Insecta > Lepidoptera > Hesperiidae > Hesperia > Hesperia comma. The sequence continues at coordinate 1,981,955 of FR990031.1, forward strand.
CATGATCTACTTTTGATGATGATTGATACGTGAATCAGACACTGCACCCACAACAATTAGGTACTGCGTGATTATATTGTGGATCAATCATCTTCCTCGTGGAATACCTAAGTCCCAAATAAATAAAATTAAAATAAATTTTCTTTGCTTTTAAGTAGGTACATAATTATTTCTGGTAAGACACCAAAAACGATTAAAGCTCTTAATAAACAATTTGCTTTGAAGCTTACCAAAATACATAACATCACATAATTATACCTATATTATATTAGTGAAAACCGCACCCAATTTGTTGGGTGTTTACCAGTGGTCCCGGTGAGTTGACTCATTACCGGGTCCACGGGTAATTTTAATTCCCCGTGGTCCCATCGCACTTTCATCGACTTCTTTGACTTTTGATATCCCGGTAATGAGTCAACTCACCGGGACCACGGGTAAACACTCAATTTGTTGGCCTAATCTGTTTCCGAAATCGCTACACATTTACCGACAAACAGAAGAAAAATTGTATTTTATTGGGTTTCATTATGAATATTGCGATGACAAAAGCTCAAAACACACAATTGGTACATTCACTAAGTTACTCCTTAAAAAAATTCCATGTACAGCTACTTACAAATAGGAATCAGTCGCCGATTTATTACACGAATAGATTAACCCATCTTAATTTGTTTGTTTAGAGTTAATTAATTACTTCACAGCTCAACCGTTGGCCGCTGGTACATTTATCCGGTGGTCGGTAGGGGCCCGTTACAACGGTGTCTGTCACACCGGAGACAATTTGTTTTACTGTCCAATATAAACTGTTAAAACATTTATAATTTGCACGTGTAACGCTCTATGTAAACTAGACGGAGCGTTAAATGTCATTATTATTTTATAGCCTTTTTGGTAGGTAGGGATACCGGGTTCGATTCCCGTATGACAGATAATCGTTTGTTCTCGGTTAATAGTCATGACTGTGTTTATGTTGAACACTCCAAGCACGTAGTCCCACGTTTAACGGTATGTATGTGAACGGTGTAGAAAACTACTACAGCGTGTTTCAGACGAATCGTGACATTCTTGACGTCAACATCTGACGTGTTTGAGATGTTGCTACATAAAAGTCAAGTGCAACTACACAACAATAAAATACCTATAGTCTCTTAGATAGTACCTACTCTCTTCAATACCCTTGATTTTTTATTCTCTACAATTCTCAGATGCCACCGACATCAAGGAGATTTCTTAATGAACGCAGTATAATAGACATATCGTTAAAAGCATCATGATAAGATAATCTCATGCACAAGCCGTCAAGTATCGCGGTTAAAACAATGAACGTATTACGTAGGCCCATTGACGGTACAAAGGTGACCTATGACAATCACAGGTCCCCTCGAGGATGACCTTATATGTAAAAATATCTGCATAACATTGCATTAGATAAAATTTGGGTGATATGATCGTTAGGGCAGCGTTTCTCAAAGTTGTAAAACATACTTGGCATGGAAAAGTTGCTTAAGCGCGATTTTGTTTTGAAATGTTTTAAAAAACTGAAATAAAATAATCTTAAATATGACATACGGAATAAGTAGATTATATGAACTACTTTCGTGTCATTAATTCATTAAACATATTTAATAAAAATATTTTTATAGTATTGTTATTAATACTTAGTATTATTAATTATTGTCACTTTGACAGGTAAACACAAATGACTAAAGTATAATAAAATTGTGTTACATTGGCGCGCCTTCCTAAAATAAAATGATTTCTTAGTTCTTGACAAACAATGCTACAATTATGTGATAAGAGATGTTTAACCTAACCCAAGTTTGAGGACCACTGTCCTCCCGACCAACGCAACCTTACCCGCCACGTAAGTCACGAGCCATACTCCGAGTATCGATTTAATTCAGATACGTTAAAATTAATAGCCTGAATAGAAAACAGATTGACTCGCTAGGCCACGGCTCAAGAGGTCCCAAGAGGTCAAAGTTCTCAATTATTTTGTGTAAATAAACAGAAGAAGTTAGAACTTTACTTTAGTTATTAATCACGGTCGGATTATTTATCGGAGTATTATTCTTATCATTATTAACTAAAAGGTATTTATGTATCAGCCCTAGTTTCTTTTTAGTAATTCAAAATAAAGGAAATAGAATAAATATGAATAGTCCGATTCTAGTAAGATAAGAAACAACGGAAAGAAATGCATCACGCTTCCTTGAATAGGTGAGGAAGGATTTTTAGGGGGACTTTCCCTTTAGAGGGGCTGTCTCCCATTTTGAGATATAGATACCTATCTTGTTTGTGTCTTTGATAAAAAACATAAGAAAAACCGATTTTGAGATAGCATCCAAACAAATAGGGGGTTTGTTTTTTTATAAGTAGTGATATAAAAGTAGATATTAATATGATAAGAAAATAAAGAAAGAATTCCGATCGAAAAACCTGTAGCGCTCAAACTGGTATTTTATGGGCCTGTGTCCGGTACCGATTCGTTTTAAATCGATAAAGGTATGCACAGACTAAGGTGTCACTGTGTATCATTTTCTCAAATTAAACTCCATACAATTTTGATGGCAAGTATGCTTATATAGGTTGAAGTCACGCTGCAATTATTTTGAGATAGTGATAAGTGATGGAAAGATTACATAATATGAAACCATCGTTCTAATAATACTATTAGATCGATTTTATTTTTAGATCGATGTATGGAACGCTATTTTTATCCGAACAGTTGCAGTTTCTTTACTTAGCCACCTAAGTCATTTTCGTTTCGATTACATATTATTATTTTTTAACTTTCTACTAGAACATAATTATTGTGTACATATAAGATTGTCTTCTTTCTGTTATAAATATTGAGATCAATGGATTTTCATCGGCCGTCGGGCAACTGAAGGCTCGGAATCTCCTTTCCTTATATACATAGGAGCTATTTATCGACGTTTCATTGAGTGCTAGAGTGCCTACCTACATAAAAATGATTCCGGCTTCATAAATTTTATGGCGTGCATAACGCCGGATTCACACATATCAGTGAAGTCACCGTTCCGTCACAGTTCCGGCAAATTTTTCATACATTCTCGGCATTGTCAGTGCAGTGTCAGTGCTGACAATGGAGAAATGGCTGAAAGTGGAGACAGTCAACAAACGTACAAAAGGACAACGTTACAAACGGACATTCAAGTCGGCGCAGACCCTTAAATGTACAGAATAATAATTAATTTGTAGCAATAATTTACACTATTGTACATAGAACAGTGTTAAATTATCTTATAATTTATACCGGTTAAGACCGGTTTTATTGTTACATTTGAAGAATATGATCAACAACATCGATGTTAACGAATTCAAGATTTAGAACGGTACAATTGTGATAGAAGTATAATATTTACTGAACATTTTATGTGAATAATCTATCTACTAAGAGTCTACCGGGATGCATACGCTTTTCAACGGGTTTGATCTTAACACTGAGGGGTCTAGAGTTTCTAGAGCATACTTCACCACGCTGCTCTAGTGTGGATTAGTGGCAACCCAAGCACGAGTAATTTTTCTGCTTCCCCAAGGCCTTTGACATGGCTTAACGACTGCTCCTTTATGCCAAACAACTGGGACCAACTAATTTGGTGTACCGAAGCTACCGACCAGCATCCAACCCGCTGTTACTTGACCTTGTAGATAACTTAGGAATTTACGATCGATGCAAGTTGTCGGACGTTGAAGTGCTTCTGTTGAGTTGAGAGTGGCTCGAGTCAAAACAAAAACTATTTTTAAATTGCTTCGTATTTTAAACCTTATGTGTTACCTATGAGTCATTTAAAAACTACAATACAATCATAAAAAACTTATTTTGTATATTTTTTACTACCAATAAAAAGTAATTGATTCAAATAACTGCAATAATGACGATATAAAATCTATATCGAATTATTTTAAGCTACTGAAATTTTAGTTTGATGTTTTTGATGCAGTGGTCGTCAACTGCGGGCCGCGGTCGGTTTTTGTGCGACCTTCCCGTGGACGATATAAGGTAAGTAAGGGTGCGCAAAATTGTATTTCACGCCCATACTGATAGCGGTGGTCAAGATGGCGCCTACATAAGTTTAAACTTTAAAGGGACCTTGTGCGGCCCTTGGCCAGAAAGGCGTGCCCTTGTGCAGCCCAAGTTTTGCTGATTTACAAGTTTGGCTGATTTATACCTTTATTAACGGAACTGATCAAAGGATGTGTTTTTGCGTTTGAATCACGTGCGAGATGAACAGTAGTTTGTAGAGACTATTTTACTCCTCTCGCCGTGACGATACCATATTCAGCAACATCAAAAATAATTGCGGCTTTGACAATATTATTTATGTTGGTTAATTTCAAGAAGGGCAGGGTCTTAATTCAACTTTTTTATCTCAATTAACACATAGATAGGGAAGCTTTTGATGAGTAAATCCATATTTATTTGTACCTTATACAAAAGCTGGTGCTTGTGGATATGGTTAAATTATAATGATATATTATATTATGATAAAGGCACTACTTAATTCCTTTAGAATCTGCTCTACCAGATCGGTAGGTACCTACTGTCAAATGATAGAACTTTTAGGTGTGCAGGACACCTTACGATGTTTTCCTTCACCGAAACACGTGATAATTAAATTTGAATACGGGCATAATTTTTCAAAACTACCACCATCGCCTTGCAAATTCTATAATATAAAAATGTGTAAAATTACGCCTCCATTGTTGGTCTAATCGATCATCTATTGTTGGTGTGTCGTTTATAACAGAAAGATTCATAGTAGATACCATCTAACTGTACCTAAACCAAATGCTACATTTCAAAATGTCTGTCTGTTAGCTATAGCCTACGTAATCTAGATCTCATGTATTTCAAATATTTTGGCATAAGTTATGAGGTAACACTGAGTTTGAGGAATAAGGTTACAGTGTCCGTGTCGAATTTTGTATAACTGTGATCACTCATATGCGCGTGTACCGTTGTACATTGTACCTACGAATGTTTGCAGAGCTTTGACAGCTGGAAATACCACGAATGTGTCAAATACGCCACAAAATCATTTGCGCGTTCTACACTTTCGCGTTTATAATATTAGATAATATCGTAATATGGTATAGGTACGTATGTTAAGTCTGTAATGAGAATAAAAGAATGCCGAAACGTGCAATATCCCCTGTGAAAAAGCTTTCTAATTTCAACCAACGTTCTATGTAGGGTCAAGTGGGGTAAGAGAAACATACTTTACTGGTATTTTCATATTTTTGCCTTCAGCTATCAAAATTATACATTTACTTTGATAATAATAGAAACAAATCTTCTGTTTTGAAATATACTTACATTTTTTTTGACACAGAACTAAATTCTTCGTGTAATTACGGCACAATTTAGCAACAAACATAGGTCTTATAAATGTTCCTCTTTCCCGAGATTTGGAGTAAGAGGAACACTCGATATTTTTAAGTAATAACTTATGTTTTTAAGTGTATAACATAGCATGTTTTAAACATTTTTTTGAGTAAAAGGAATTAAACCTCGCCTCGTTTTAAATAAGGTCTTCTTTAGGATGACAGCAAACAAAAACGAAATTTGGGGTAAGAGGAACATATAAGTAAGGTCAGAGGTACTAAACTCTTTGTGCTTTAAATGATTGTATTAATAAAAAGAAGAACCGCCATTTTTTTAAGTCGGTAAAGCTACCAAAAACCTTTTCCTAATTCTAAAAATTACTGTACTGAAATCCACTTTAAGATCGGTTCAGCCAAATGCGAACTTATGGCGGACAATACGTAAAACACGTTTTAAAGTGCAAAACTCCATTTTTTAAGTCGTCTAATATACCTAAAACCTTCTCCTAAGTCTGAAAAATACTATGCTGAAAACTGCATCAAAATCATACACATACATACATACAGATCAAACTCAGAACCTCCTTTTTTTTGAAGTCGGTTAAAAATAGAAATGAATGGCGCCACTTTTAACGGCCCTAACTGCTTCTAATAGTTTTTCTTTCGGGTAAGAACTTCTATCGGTCTTTCTTACGTAAGCTCGAGGCATTTTGCTTTTTTTCTGTAACAAATAAATAGTAAAGCAAATCATGGCTATTTTCGGAACGTGTTATATTTTAGCGGATTTTAAATATGTTTGTTACCCCTGAAATAGGAAAAGAGGAACATATGTTTCTCTTAACCTGGTATAGCCGTTCCTCTTTCCCAGCTTGCCATTTTGAAGGTTATGTTATTATTGATATCGAAAAAGCACTAAAAACACACGTTACAAACAATGTAATACGTAGAAAATAAAGATTAAACGTAATATATACACTTGCCATAGCAATAAACCGCAACACTGATGTTTTTAATACTAAAATTAACTTAAACAAGGAACGCCGCTAGGTCTTGTTTTTTTAGCTTGACATCTGATATTTTTTTTTCTCTTTTGCTCGCTTACTTGCTGTGTTCCAGCGCAATCTATCCAAGAATATTTGAACTACGCCTAATATTGTTTTATCCACGTAGTCACCATAGAGCTGGGCATTATAGTTTTCTTTTTACGAGTTATTGTTACTCTTCCCCCAGTGTCCCTCTTACCCCACCTGACCCTAAATAAATTAAGTACCTAAATTTCTGCGCACATTCCATGAACATAATTCTAACTACACTCAGACTTATTAAGGGGAAACCATTGAAATATCAGCTTTAAGGTATTTAATGTTCTACTAACTATCGGAGAGAAAAATCGGTCGTCTATTGCAGGCCTTAATGATACGGGCCGTGGGCCGCACAGATATCGGGCAGGCCCCAATTTAACGACCAAGGGTGCTATGAATATTATGTAAATGTCTTTTTCACATATTAACATTTGACAACATTAATAAGCATTGTAACTTGTGAAATATGTCGACAGGTTGATTGTCAATTACCGGTGCAAGTAACTTATAATTACAAGATCATGAGAAATACCCAACGACGCCTTTCCAATCATCATCCAAACCTTGTCTTAAATATTATATGCGCGGTAACTTTCGAAGGATAAAATGTCACCGAACTGTCTTGGCTAAGTGCTTGTTTATCGTTTTTTTATTGCTTATGTACCAGGATGTGTAGGTAAGTTTATAATATACAGCGTGATGGCCAAGACATTTGAACATAATTATGTTGGTCCTTCAGAACTTGGCTTGATTCCTCCACACATATTTTTAAGTAATGTCCGTGAATATACATTTTGTATAGCGCATTTAATGATCGATCATTTGCTGATTTTCTTACGATAATACCTGACACATTCGCAGACAGGTCACTTGATGGTAAATGATCACCAAAAGGTTCTCAAAACGTTAGTGCTATTTATAGCATCTTCTGCTAGCTAGACTGCACAAACCTAATCCTGTTTCGTCTACCTGTCTATACGTTTAATGTTGATTTATTGACAGTTGAACCATTTGATTGAAATGGGGACTTTAGGTTTAAAATATCCTTTCAGTTAATATACAACATACATACATACAGAGCACAAAAAGTTGAATCCAGTGTAAAAACAGCGCAGTCAGACGTTTGATGTTATTAATAGAAGAAATATTATTTTAATTTGTTATAAAATATTTTATATTGTTCTTAATAAGTTCCAATACTGACCAGTGATCATTGATCTTGACACCCATTTTGATGTCACTTATTTTTTTGTTAAAGTATACAACCAATCGTATATTAGATATTATTATTATTAATATTGAACTTGGCTCTCATTTTACATTTATGTTTTTGATGGGATAGGAAAAAATAAGAACACGATGACACCATACCTAATGTAGACGTACCTAATTATGTTGTTTGCTTCTGTGCAAATAAATAATAATTTTATTAAATTAGTAGTGCTTAATATTATATATTATTACGAATACGAACGAAATCATACAGATTTATGTTTATGCCGCCCCGCCGGGATCCATTTACCATGAATTTGCCGCCCCCCCCCCCCCCCCCAAGAGTGCCGCTCGCGTGCGCCGCACGCCTTGCACGCCCGGTTACGGCGCCCCTGATTAGTGTATTGTCATCGGTCCTCGATAAATCTACAAAGTTTGAAGGAAATCTGGCCCTTTAAAGTGGGTCAAAATCGCGCCCAAAGAAGTCGGCTACAAACAAACATACAAGTGAAGCTAATATAAAGCGTGTAAAAATAAAAATGAGGAGACAGAAGCAGACTTATAAATTGCTTCGGTAATAAGGATAAAGTGAATCTCAACGTAAGCGTAACATCTCCAAGCAAGTATGCTATCAAGATTGTGCCTGCGGTCATCCATCCAAATACCAAACACGGTTGCTTAATTTGGTCCATCACTACGAACTTACGATTTACTTGTGTCAATCACTAGCCTTTGGGCTATGGGTTGATGCTATGATGATAAAATACTTATTTGCTTTGAATTATTAATCCACTTGAAAAAGGAGGACGTTCTCACGACTATATTTTTATGTGTTATCTTATAACTTTGCAGTTTTGAACTGGGTGGACCGATTTTGATTATTCTTATTTTATTCGATAAGTAGTACTTGTAGTCTAGTCCCATATAAAGAACGACATTTTGGCGGGCAGTTTTTGAGTTATCTCTACTTGTCAATTTTGAAGGCGGTTTTTTTTTTAAAGTTTGTTATTTTAAAGGTAAAACAGCTTCGATTTGAGTTCCATATTTAGGCGTATGTAAATAGTAAGAGCAATCTGTAAATTTGCCTGAAAAGAAGCTCCTTGGGATTTTCTTGCCGCCTCTTCGTCCAACGGTAGTTCTAGTTTGATTTCGAAAAGTGTTCTTATAGCACTTTTAATGTTTATGCATTTTTAATGTTTAAAATGTTGTACACCTACATATTACCTAAATGTTATTTATCGTTTTGCTTCGGTGAATGAAAACATGGTGAAGAAAATGAAATTGTTTATTTGCTTCAATGTAATTAAGTACCTAGTTACGTAGATACATGATAAGAAAAAGAAAGCCTCCTATCAACACAATGCTAAACTACACAAGTCATAGGCAAGGGAAGGGTGATGCTGCATGCTCGTTTGCTACCTTAATACTATTTTTCTCAATTTTCTCTTGAGGCAGAGGGCTCCTGTTTCTTCTTACAGCGAATGACGCTAAGGCCTACATTAGAGCATACTCCACCGCCTTGCTCCAATGCGGATACATAGAGACTGGTCTTTATGTTTTTTATTAATCTTTAAATAATATATTTTTCATTTTATCCAGAAACAAAAAAAAATCTGAATTAATGGATTTATTTCACATGCAATACAATCCTAAGCAAAATTGGAATGTCTTGTAGTTAATAATGGAAATTAAACGTAAGTAGCTTTTAGTTTGTTGTTTAACAAGCTGGAAGGACCCAAGGTCGCGTTCATCATGACATGCCATTACCACGTGTGGACACGTCTTTACAATGCCTGTATAATAAGCCTAATTACTGTGAAACGATGATTTAATATTGTGTGTGACTGTGAGAATGGCTCAGGTGGCAGTGTTTTACTTGGCGCTTCCATTTTTACACGACTAGGTACGCGCGAAGCATAAAGAACGGTTATGATTTTGAGTGGCACGTACCTACTTATGTATTTTTATGGCCTAAGCATGTAAAAGTGTAGACGGAACAACTGATGGTAAGTGATCACCGTCGCCCATGGACATTGGCAACACTCGGGGCGTCACTAACGCGTTGCCACCCGAGAAAGAAGCGATGGATCCACTTTTTCTAGAGTAGGTAGTCATAAATAAATCTTTCTAAGTCGACAAGAAACCTGTAGTTTCAACCACGTTCGTACGTTGGGCCACTGAGAATGTCTCTGTTTTGGGAAGATGTTTTTGTCTTATACATAAATATTTATCCCGCTGCAAAACAAAATATTTTTTTTCTGTGACTCCCATGCACGTAAAGTAGAGATGTTTATTTCTCGTTTATCATGCGAGATATAACTGTGGGGATGATAACTGACTCAACCCCGTTCTGCTTTCGAACAAAACAAGCATTAGCCGCCTGCGCGTCTGTGGAAGTCTTCAAGTGGTGAGAAAAGTAGTGTGTGTGTCAATATTTTAGGGTTTATCACCATTTATTTTAAGTACCTATCATTTGACTCATGTCATGGTGGTTTTGATTCATTTGTGGGTCCTTAATGGCCTTTCTTCACAACTGAGGAGGTTTTGAATAAAGGAAGATAATGATGACGATGATTATGATTCGCATCAGATTCCTTGATTGAGTTACTTCCGATGATACTGGATATTGATAAAAAGAACTCGTATATTATGATCATTGCTACGTTGTGCGTAGCGATGATCATAATATGCGATTCCACAGCTGGACACTAGTTTCCTCTCACGATTTGTCTGTTTTGATTACATTATGGAGAATTTAGGTGTGCAGGTTTTCTCACGCTGTTTTCCTTCGACAAAACGAGTGACAATTAAACTCTAGTATGCACATAATTTTTCAAAATTAGAGTTGCGTGCAGGATTCGAACCCGGACTCTCCTAATTAACAAATTATTTTTGTGTTGGATAGTCCATTTATTGAAGGTGGCTAAAAAGGCTATAATAAGATACGATTAACAGGAGCCGAGCATGAATGAAAAATGTTGAAAAAATATGGTAAAATATTCAATGCGTGTTGTAAAAAACCAGTTCCCGATGAGAAGTGAGTCCACTAGTTATTTATAATGTGTGAATGTTTTTCTCTTTAATGACCACCTACTTATCCAATAATACGTAAATTAATATCACTAAGGAACTTCACGATGTACTTAACTCTTGCTATAGCCTCGTTATCTCAGTTTTACGGTACCTACATGAGTCATATAGTACCTATAAATAAAGTGCTCGGTAAAAGAAATGATTAAAAATTACTATAGGGCGTTAACCGTCATTTTTAATACCTATTTTCCTACTGACATTAATTCTTGATTGAATTGGGTGTGTTGGTTTTGAAAATAAACCATAATGTCATTTTTTACAACGTGCTTTTTACCACGTTTAAAATTTTTATGAATATGAATATAGTACATTATGATACAAGTGTGCGAAGTTGGTCATTACAGTCGAGGCGGTATTGAGCCCGAGACGCAAGGCGAGGGCTATAATAGAGCCAAGACTGTAATGAACAAAGCACACGCGTATCATACGACGTTTTTCAACACACTTGCGAGGAAAAAAACAATTAGGTATCGACATTTTTCAGTCACAAATCAGCAAATTATAAACGAACAAATGTTTGCACAAAATGGCGCGGTTTATTTTTTCGCGCGCCGTATCTTTGGTTGAATAACTATGCGCGCGCAGGTTAAGTCCAAGGCACCGAACATTCAGCCACAATATATTAAACTAAATAATTATGTATTTCTAATAAGAATTTACGGTAATTAATGATTTAAAATATTGTATTTTTTAAATGCTTTAATAGATAATTAGATGAAGTATAATCTTATCTTATCAGATTTTGACTAAGTACAACAAGTTTATTTATTTACAAAATAACAAATCTTTTGGTAACAACCTCTTTACGGATATTAAAAAAAAAGTGGAATAAGAAAAACACTAGTGCGGTAATGAAAAGTAAAACGCACTAGTGTGTAATAAACCGCATTCCGGGCGTAAGACTAAAGAAAAAATATCAACTTTACGAGCAAGTGTGTTGAAAAAAATATATCTATTTTTAATACGCTTTCCTTTCGCTTGAGGAGACTTAATATGTTTACAATCAATATGAAATTTTTCAATTGGAGCAAACAAACAAACTCTACATAATATTATGAAAGCAAACGAGCATGGATTAACAAGCTTTCGTAGACATCTATGATGACCAACTGCGACCGACATAGAAGAAGACTCAAAGCGGGACTCCGGACTAGGATGATTAGTTAGCATACAATGTTAAAAAGTTAGTTGGTAGTTCGTTAAGGGTATCTGAAGACTCCGACAAGAAGCTTAGAGCTTTTAGAAGCGCGGTCCGGCCGACAGCCGCTGCGACTGAATTCTGCTCACTGTTATTGGAACTGTTGGCTGTCGGCCGGATCGCGCTTCTAAAAAGAAGCGCCACAGCCGCCGGTGGCTGCAGTCAGTTTGCGGAGACTCTTAGTGACACCTGTTAACTAAAAGTAAGTAGCATTAAAATGAGGCTTACAAGTTCTTCGATAACAAACTTATCAGATCTGAAGTTCAATCATCTCGGGCACTAAACATTTTAACTGTAGCGGGTTACTCACGATATTTATTTTATTTATACTAGTATTTCGACCCAATTGTATGGATGATGATATATAGATACATAAAAGATAAATATCGCGAGTACCCCTTACAGTTAAAACTGACATAATCGTTAAATTATTATGATACGTTGAAATAACTATGTATGTATTATGTAGTATGTATGTATGTATGTAGTATGTATTCAATATTTTTAACACAGGAAATCGTGATGTGGGGCTGTGAGTGTGTAGCGTTTATTTATTAAATGTTATTAATATACTTAATTTTAAAGTTCTCATTATTCAAATATCAAATGACAATATTATGACAAATAATTTCCGATCTCAGTTAGATCACAGAATGGTAACATCCCAGTTATTGTAACAAAATCACGACCCTCATATCTTGTTGCACGACCATCTTTATTGGCGATAGAAAAACATTCTTCACCAATTAAAACATTTAATACCTCTTAAACTTGAATTCTATGCGTGCATCCGCGCCAACTTAACCAAAGCGTCAAAATAATATAGTCGGAAACAGTACTCTATTGTGTGGGGAATAAGGATGTTATAAAAAAGGTATACAGCAAATATATCGTGGTTGAATATCTCAGGCACGTTTTTTCGATGAGTTTTGAATCAGTATAAAAAGCAAAAGTCGCTTCGTCAACCATCAGTGTGATCCTACCCATCCACGCAGAAACAACCCTTTACAATGAATCTGGTAACTTTGAATAACTGTTACAAAACTTAGGTTAGGTCTTGCGAAACTTAGGTCACGTATTATTAGACTTATTTCTGTCGAAAGTTACCAATTCAAAAGCATCTTCTGACCCTTTTGATGGTTATAATAGTAATGTCACGTAACGAATTATTTTGGATCTTAACTCTTATAAGCTCTTGTCAATCATCGAAAGGAATTTCAAGGGATTAAAGCAAAAAGGACTTGGTCTTAATGCCCTATTCTTTACGAATTAAAGTTCAAAATGTTGATAGCAAGTATGACATTAATTTGAATTTTGGTAACATTATAGGTGTTGGTGACCGCTTTGATAGCGGTATGCGGAGCTGATAAGCTTGATCGAACCTACCTGCCACCAGCTTCCGCCAACACAGCTGGTGGGAGTCCAGGATCCCTTCAGACACCTTTCAGGACCTTCAACCAAGGTCTCGGCGGCTTGCCCAAAGGCGGCTACAACAACGAGTTCGAAGGCGTCGTGGTGGATGCATCAGCACCTGGAACTAGGGCTTCCGGAGCTGATGATACTGGCCTCGGAGGTCCAAGGGTTTCGTATGGATCCCTAGACTCTAAAGTGGGTGAAGCAGCGTTTACTGCAGATACAGCATTCCCCCGAGTTGGAGCCAACTCGGGTTTGAATACTCAAGTTTTCGGAGGCAATTCCCAAGGCCAAGGAGCTCAACCCGAGAGAATCCAGGCTGCACGAGACCGCGCATCAAACACAGTGAAATACCAAAGTGACGTCAGCCCTGACAGATTTAACTATGCCTTTGAAACTGACAACGGGATCGTGGCAGAGGAAAATGGAATAGAAGTCAACGGTGTGAAAGCTCAAGGTGGATATTCGTATACCGGTGACGACGGCCAAGTGTACAGTGTGACGTATACCGCTGACGAGGAAGGTTACCGGCCGAAGGGTGATCATCTGCCGACTCCTCCGCCGATACCGGCTGAGATCCTCGAGTCCTTGGAGAAGAATGCTCAGGATGAGGCTGCAGGCATCATTGATGATGGTGAGTTATATTCAATACTAGCCTTAACCCAGCTTAGCGCATTAGCGCACGCCAATGTGGTTCTTAGAGGGCAGAAAATAGGGTGCAGAGTTGTAAGTTTTCGGCAAATTACATAAAGAACATGTGAATGTGTCAGTGTTAATAAGTGCGATTATTAATGTAATGTGACCAATAAGGAAGAAATTGGCATCGATAATCCGTGCGGCACAATATTTACCGTATTGGATCGGCGGTTGAAAGGTCCTAGGTTCGATTTTAAAAGGTGGAAATTATTAAGTAGTAGTTAAAATTTTCGTTCTTGGTCTGGGTGTGGTATTGTCTTTTGTGTTGTCAATGGCCCCCATGACATAGCAAAAATGTGCAATATTCAACTTAATAGAGCATCTTCTTTTAAATTAAACAGTCACAACAGACCGTCCACTATTTTTGCTATAAAGCAGCTTTTGTATTTTACAAACAACATAAAATTCAACATTATAATTTGACTAAGTCATCTTCGATTCAAGCCTTTGCTGTTAGTATCTATTTCAGGGTTTCTGACTAGACTAGACATATGTAGGTAGAATCCGAATTGTAGAGTCCAAAAAATCCCAATCCTTACTAATATTATAAATGTGAAAGTGTGTTTGTTTGTTTGTTTGTTTGTGACTCTTTCACGTCGCAACATGGCTATTATATGGTAAGGTTTATGTGTGTGGGGATAGTTAGGAGGGTGGAGAGTGACGTAGGCTACTTTTTACCGCGGAAAAACATCTCATTCCCGTGGGAAGATCGATGTTTTGTTAGTTGCTAGATATTTAGTTCCGGAGTTGTTAGTAGATGGCGTTAGTAAAATTCATTTGTAAGTTCTGTAATCACGCTATCAAATTCAAATACTACATGTAATCTACTTAAGTCATAGGCAAATGTTATAGGCTACTTTTTAGCTGAGATTCCTACGGGAGCGGGACCTACGCGACTGTTATCTACGGGTCCCGAAGCGAAGCGCGGGCGGTTCTCTAGTAGACAATAATTTAATAACGATTATTTTTATAAGTCACGTTATAAGGATAAAAGATGAATACCCAATAATAAATCAAGGAGGAACTCATGAAATCTAACTATACAATACTCAAATACCTTATATCTAACGATGCTCAATTAAATATTATAACAACAAAACTCAAGAGACTAGCACTGACTCAGAACTCAGACGTATGTAGGGCTACCATTTATGTCTGGATTTAACCGGACATACCTTGACTTTTAGCATTCTCTCTGACTTTTGAATTTGTCCGAATTAAAAAATAAATAAAACGTAAAATGTTACAAACATTTAATTTTTTACATGTTTATACCTATAACAATAACAAAATATAACCGAATATTGATTACCTTGAAATCAATTTACCTGTAACTAATTTATCTAATTGTAAATATACTTAGTAATCAATCTCGAACGAAAAGCGACAACATTTTATCTGCCATCTTAAATGTGATAATTTGTGAAAATGCCCATATTTTTTAATATCCAGCTAAATGTCCTGACTTTCCTAATTTTGAAGTGGTAACCCTATTCGTACACAAACTTACAGCGTCCGGAGGTAATTGACCTCAACGTACAGTCCGCTACAAACGTATGTAGATAGCATCTCAGGATTGACAAGATACACGGAGATAGACGGTAATATTTCGGTGCTATCAATCTCAAGATATTTATAATTAATTGCTGCCCTGAATACTTATGAGAGTTATTAGTTAGTGTATCAGATATCTTCCGAATTGCACCTTATTTTTTACTAGCGACCCGCCCCGGCTTCGCACGGGTGCAATAACTATTTAATGGATGTTATTATACATATAAACCTTCATGTTGAATCACTCTATCTATTTAAAAAACCGCATCAAAATCCGTTGCGTAGTTTTAAAGATTTAAGGACACAAAGGGACAGAGAAAGCGACTTTGTTTTATACTATGTAGTGATTGTACTGTATTTTTATTTCATGTAGGTACTGTTATTTAAGGTCTCGTAGATGAAAATAGCAAACCGTTATGATAACAAAAGTCAATGATGTTATGGATAGTAATTTAAATAGTGTTTTGATTTATCCAATGGCAATATTAAAATTTCAAATGTTAAAATAAAAAAAATATATTGCTCATTTTTATAAAGCGTTTCAAAGTTTTCAAAATCATAATATGACTGGTCTGTAGTTATTACTATCGAACTACTTGCACTATAACTATTTTCTACTCGTTGCTTTCAATCTTTTCTCAAAGATATCAGTTTCGAAAATGTCCAACATCGTGAGAAGAAACTGCGAAAAAAATGCCTGAGGTCTTCATTACAACCTTTATAAAAAAATAAAAGCTAGCTAAAATATTACCATGAACTTAACAGTGTAGGTGATATACACAGTTTATGTTGTTCCCACAGATAAACCAAACATAACAATTCCATTTTCAACTGTCGAATTAAAAAAATAAAGTCATATTGTATCGCGTACAAACAATAAAGTTTCTGGCTATTTTTAGTGACTGTACGTATATCCTTACACGCAAACTGATTTTTTATTGCTTATTTAAACAAAATGCACGTGGGTGGTAATAAAATAATTCCATATTAAAAGATATGAATTAAGCCACCATGCGCAGGCTTCTCATAATGTTGGGGGTTTGAAGTTTACATAAATATTCTATTTTGCTGCTCTATTATTGATTATTATTTTTTTCTTATGCGTGATACCTCAAAACTTTAGACTGGGCGAACCAATTATGATATTTTTTTGTATTTGTATTTGAAAACATCAGAATACCTAGTATTTTAATATGTATAGAATTTGCTCATCGAGGATATCTTGAAAAGGTTTTGTAATTTTCATCTGAGTTTATTTAACTCAATTATCGTCCACTCACGAGAATAATCTCCTGGCCCTACTACCATAGCTACACAAACCTTAAGCTTAGATAATGAGATTAAAGCAAAACAATCCATTTGAAAGTGGTCAAAGAGGTCAAGCATTATCGGACACCGTGTATAACATTTTCATTCACAAATCCGAGCCGTCACAGATTGCCACTAAAGCTATTGTAATGGTGATAAATGAATTACCGCTCCAACACAGATCAACTGAAACGTTGACAAATGACTAACAACTTTCATTTTTTATTTCCAGGCTCATACGACGCTCAGAAATACAACACTGGGGAGGATTACACAAAAACTGACAACGGGCAGTATAATAATGGACAACCCACACAACTTGGCTATAGGCCTCAAACCGACGCTGTGGCTAGTGGATCTTTCATCAATCAGAACAATCAAGGCTTTGTAAGACCGAACTCTCAGCAATTCGGTTCTACGTTTTCGCAAGATTCTTCAAAAAATGTACCTTCAAGTGGAAATAACATTGGAATAGCAGGCGGTGCTGATAAACCAGTTCAAAATAAACAAACGTTCGGTTTTGGAGTCACTTCGAACAATGAATACTCATCCCCTAGCAATAGCTTTAATTTCAATGGGAGACCTGGTTTAAATGGACCTCAAGGGTCAACAAATAATGTACAAATCCCATCATATAATTCAAATGGCTTAAACAAAAATCAAAATGCAGGAACTTCCGCGTTCGTCCCACTGGCTCAACAGAAACTTCAGGATGACAAACCTAAACGACCCCAATCTGGTTCTCCAATATTTGGAAAACCAACTGTCATTGATTCAACACTTTCAATTAAAGATCCTTTTGCAAAGCGGCCTTCTGCTAATAGGCCCAATCAAAATAAGCAACCTTATCAAAAACCTATTGGAGGCAGCTTTGAAGTAGTCTCTGGCAATGTCTATAGTTCTAAAAATGAATATCTTCCTCCAAGACGTCAAGGCAATACGGCAAATCAAAACAATGGAAATCAACGTTTCCAGGGTACTAATTCTGGAACGACAACTAATCAACAGTTCATAAATTCACAACCTTTCAATTCCAACTCCCCATCTGCTTCGGCCTTCGCATCGGTATCTCGCCCTTCATCGGGACTTCAATCATCCCCACAATATAGTAGCCAACAAATTTCTCAGAGTCCCTCAACAAATCCGTCAGGCAATAATGCATTTAATCAAATAAACCAAAATTATCGTCCTTCTAATGAACAACAGACATCACTTAGCCCTAGTCAACCTAATGCCCCTAGTTTCAATGGATCTCCAGCAAGTCAGTCTCAGTATAGACCTTCGACATTTGCTTCTCAATCTCCAACATTGACACCCCAAATAGAATTAAGTACTCCGATAGTATCAAACTCTAACTTGAATAAAAATACTGCACCAGTTCCGGTTATAGATGGCCCAGATTCTTCGAGTCAAGCCGGTCCATTCGGTTTACCCTCATTTGGCATACAACCATCAAGCAATTTCCAGGCACAGTATGGATTCAATTCTAATAAATTGCAGCAAGCTTCACCAACTCAACAATCCACTTCTGCTGTATCAATGCCGAGCGATCAGTCAATTACAGCAGGTTCTCAAGGTGCTTCTCAATCTGGAAGACCTCTTGGTATCTCGGGCTACCAGTCGCAACCCAGTAAATCATCTGTGAATGGACAGTATTCAATTAGTACTCAAAGACCAAGTTTTAATCAATATAGCCAGCAGCAAGGTGCAGACGACTCTTATTATTACAATTCACCATTAACACCATTCAATCCGGATTCCAAATTCCCTAGTACATCATTTGATCAATCTTTCAAAGTAACGCAAACTCCCTTTGGCAGTAAGCCCCAATCTGTTAATTCTGGATCATTCTTCACGGCTCAGGGTAGTACACCTTCAGATGATGGCAGATATCCTAAGCCTTCTACCCCCGAGACTATCTCTCCAACCCAGCCTACTCGACAAGATGGACAAAATGGCAATCAATTCCAATCACAGTTTAACAAAGTAACTCAAGCAGCTTCATCTTCTTTTCCTTCTCCTACACCCACAATATCTGCAGGTTTTAACGGAAATCAATTTGGTACAAGGCCTACACGACCTACTGACCGATTGAGTCAAGGAACTCAAGGCTTCAATCAACAGGAATCCGAAAGACCTCAACAACAATATGGTGGTGAAATATATGAATACAATAAACCACCACAGACACTTCCAACTCCACAAAACAGTGCTCCTTCTGGACAATTTGGGCAGACTCAATTTGGGTCCTCATTAAATACACCGTCAAGCCAAACTCAAGCTTCTGGCACAAACACCCCAAGTTCACAATTTGGATCAAAGTTTCCTCAACAGCCATTCGGACAAAGGCCGCAGAGCTCTCAAGATTCCCAAAATAACCAAGCTTTCAACATAAATTCTGGACAAGCCCAGCAAAAACCAGGACAATATGGCTCGCAACAAAATCTGAATCAAAATACTGAACCGACCCAGGGTGCATCGAAATTCCCTCCAACTTACAGTCAGAACGCTCCACCGTGCTGTAAGCAGCTTCCATCGTCTCAAGCTAGTCAAGGCAACGAACAAGGTGGAACTTCTCAGTTCAGCACCCAATTCAGACCGAATCAAGATTTCAGTCAACAGGGATCAGAAGGAGAGAAGCCTGTCCAATCGGTGTCAACCTTCGCAGGGGTTGGCGAATCTTTTGCAGGAAATAGAAAACCACCCAGCTTTGACAGCACCGGTTACCATTATTAGGAAACTAACGAGTGAATTAGTGCCATTGACTAAAATATGTGTAAAGTGATCAAGGTAATAATTAATGCAAAATAATTTATTATTGTCTAAATCTAAACAATTGTGATGCTTGTATTTTAAGATTATGTAGTAATATCAGTAACTGAAATACAATGTTTTGTATTTTATTAAATGAAGATAATAAATAATATATTCATAATTTATTTCTAAGCACAATTGCTGACCCGGCAAACGTTGTGCTGCAACATACCCATATTATTTATATCTCAAATTGTAGGCGGCGTTTCAAGATGAAACATGCACAATTTTTTCAGATTAAGATAAATAAAAAAAAATAGTATTTTGCCCTATACTGGTCCTGTGAAGCGCCGTAATATATTTTTTCTCAAAATTCTTCCTTATTAAGATAGGATTTGCAATTTGCGCGTTATCTGACAAGTATTTTTTGAGTTATCAACTCGTCTCTCATGAGCAGCGTTGACCAGTTGTCATAATATCTACCCGGTCCATTCTCCACTGTAACTTTAAATTTAAACTTAACTTGACACGGAAATCTGTCACTGTCACAAAACAGAGAAACAAGTCTTCCGTGGTAACCGTATTGTTAAAATTAAATAAAATAAATAACCCTTTGAGTACTGGTAATTAATTGTGACCAATTATTCCACTTTTTGCAATTTTATTTTTAGTGTCAAAAATCATTTTATTTTTGTTTCTGTAGGGCAATTAATGTTTAACAGATAAGTTTTTTATCAATTCTTCTTTTTACTCAAACGGGAATGTCCATATCGATGACCCGGATGGCGCAATGGTTAACACGCAAGTTGCGAGGGTCCTGGGTTCGATTCCCGCCGAGGCGGAAATTTGAATGATGAGTTTAAATTTCCGTTATCGGTCTGGGTGTGTGTCCTTGTACTGTGTGTTGTCCATGTCACCCACGACACAGGGAATCCAAAAGAGAGGCTATGAGTGTGTAGCGTTATTTATTTATTTAGTCACAATTTCGATTTTCAATCCTAATGAGAAAACTTAGGAATCCTATCACTTGAAGTTGCATTAGCACCGTTGGTATGAATCTAATCAGTACCGTGCCACTAAATGAGTAGTTACAATTACCAACGTGAAGTACAGGTAGCGCGGACTTTACTGATGCGCACCGCGTTATCTCTACGGCAATACGGAGGAATAGCACGAATCTTCAGCAACGCCATCTAGGCACTCTAATCTGAACTATAAAAATGTATATTGTATAGCAGTACTAATTAGTACACTACTTAGTTATAAAATAATATTCTAGATGGCATAAGTCTTGGCTACAACCCATTATTGGCTCACTACTGCGCACGGGTATCTCCTTATTATTGAGGAGGCCTAGAGCATACTCCACCACGCTGTTCCAGTGCATATTGGCGGAAGGGTTAGTGGCTAACCCCGTATCGGAAGCTACCCGAAGGCTTCCGATATGGGGTAGGTAATTACTGCTATTAATCTGTAGCGGCGCGCATTTCTGCAGTAACATGAGCGCGCGCCTCACATGAATATGCTGACCATAGCATTACACCACATGCACCGAGCAAAGTAAACAATAGACTACGTCATACGCGTCACTCTGAACTGGCCAATCAGAAGACGCATCCTCAACCGCGCTAACGAAGATTCTACAGTATCTAACATATATACAAATGGTCCGAAGTTAACATAGGGCCGCGGTCCCCTCGCCTGGCGGGAGATCTCCCCTTTTCCTCCACAAATCGATAACAACCGGAACCGACTGCTTTACGTGCCTTCTAAAACGAAGGCGTTAAAGAAATTTTGCTACTAGCGGCCACCATTTAATTGTTGTATGTGAGAAAAAGAGCATATTCAACAATTAAAATACTGTTTTTATTTCCTCATTGTCAGTTCGTGATATTTAATTTTTTTATATTTGATATTTCATGAAATTTCGAAGTTATATGAAGTAATTTTAAATTATGTCAGATTAGTAAATACATTTATAAATAAATTCTTAGTGACAATAATATTTCATCACTAATCGATATCTTTCATTGAATGACTCAATCTCTGATACCTGTATGAAACTACATAATTATTTGTGCTCAAAATATTTCTTTACACTCGCGACAATGATGCAACAAAAAGTCGCATAGTGAATTTGGTCCCCTGTCTCCCCGTCGGCATGAACAAGACAAATCAATCTATCAATTAGGCAGTCAATAAAACAAAGTCAGTGAGCGAATTACTTACAGAATCACTCACTTATGATCTGTCACATAAATATTTGCCATGCGGGAATCGAACCCGGTACACCTAATTGCAGGATCACTACCCGTGATCACTACCGACTAATCTATTAGATCGTATGAAAATTGTTTACATCCATTGATGTCAATGTAAACCTCCAATGCAAAATAAACTTTAAACTTATCGAGTGACGGTCGAATGTCGATCGCAGAGCGGCTTTACTCGATTACAATAGTACAATTATGCCGTACAATCAATCAATTGGTGTTAAAATTAAGTTATACGAAGCTTTAATATATTTCTTTCTTTTGACATCTGACATTTATTAAGATAAATAAAACAACTTCAATACGCCACACCTTCATAGCCCCACACCAAGAATCCCTGTATCGTGGGTACCACGAGCAAAACAAAAATCACAATACACACCCAATACAGAAAACACGCATAATTCTTTCTCCCTCGCTGGGAATCGAACAGCGGTCGACAGGTAAAGTGAATAATATCCTATTTACAGCATTTTTGACGTGACAACGTCTTATAAATTGGTTTGCCGGGAGGCACTTCAAGAAACTGCGTTAGTAAGCTCCGCTCACGTTCCTTGGTAACAGTGTACAGAAAATGGTACAGCGCCATCTATGATTAAGTAGAGTAACTAGTTTGTTACCTCACTTAGTTGTGACTAATGGTTAATGGTCTAACGGTTAGCAGCGCTAGATGGCGGATGGTGTTACAATGTTTTAAATATAATTCTTTGTATACGTTTACCCCATGAAGATACGGGAACGCAGGGTCAACTTCACAAATAACCACAACTGCTTGCAAACCCAAAATAGCAGTTTATTATAAAACCAAAGAAGTCGATACATTGCCCTTTAAAAATTTTTCTCTTATATAAACTCCACGTTACACTCGTTAGCGCGTTTCACAAATTGGTACAATGCCATCTTGTTTACAAGTGAGGAACTATTTAACAAAAATAAAACATTAAACTTAAATTGCTTCCGCCTTCACATGACGGTTAGACAGTATAAATAAATGTTTTAAATTGTTACTATTATTTCATCCTTCTTCCTACTATACGAATGAATATTCACATTAAAATTATTTTACCACTTAAAGTCGTTGTCACGTAAAACTTTCGCCCGTATACCGACGTTACAGGCAACCAATTTTTTTTTAACCCTAGACACCTAACCTTCGTCAAATCGACGAGCACCCTACATTAATATCGCCATCTCTTTTCGGCGCGCACGCCGACCGCCGTGTCTTCGCGTCAGTGTTGCCAACTTAACGGATTTCCCGTTAGATTTAACGGATTAGGGTCAGGTATTAACGGGAGAAAATACGTTTTAACGGTTAACGGATTTTTTGACGGGAAAAATAGTTGAAAAAAATCAAGAATTTAGTTCTAGTGTTCTAGTAACGAACTGTAGAATTTTGGTCAGAGGTAAGAAATCTGAAGGTGCGACAAACATTAATCCATTCCAACACTTATAATATTGTGATTTTGCTTTTACAATGTTATTGCTACCTTGTTCAAACGCGGAGGTAGAAAGAGTTTTTAGTGTATTAAATGGAGTAAAATCAAAATTCGTTCTGCATTAAAAAGAAATGGCAAGACATGTTACACTTTTGATTTACCTCTTATTGCTATGCTAGGATCAATGCTAAACATAAAATTAAAATCAGCCTTCCACCTTAACAGGTGCTCCCATAGCGAGTATAGTAAAATCAACTGGAAGCGATGATGATGATTGTGATTTTTTGTTATAAAGTTATTTTTATGTTTTCTGTGTCTGATGACGATTGGGATTGTTTCTTTAAAACTTTTTTTTTATATATTAACTAGTAAACCCGCTCTCGTTTCGCTTCAGGGAGCCAGCCACTTAGTAGAAGATAGCTCTCAGAAGGTGGATTTTGTTTTGACTGGTTTCGACTTTACATTTATAATTGTAGTATGACCAAATGATAAAAAAATCTCTATAAATTTTTACTTATTACGTTATTCCGAGGTCTAAGCTATTTTACTGCAAAGTTTCACGAAAATCCGTTCAATAGTTTTTGCGTGAAAGTGTAACAAACACATATACAAATACATCCTTACAAACTTTCGCATTTATAAAAAGTATTTTTTATTTAACGGATTTTTTGACGGACACAAAAAAAAATTTGACGGATTTTTGACGGAATTTACCAACAGGTTTAACGGAATTTCGAAATTATAGTTGGCAACACTGCTTCGCGTGTCAATTCAGTGCTCGTCAAGCTCTAACTAAAGGCGACCGCGCCCGGCGGGTAAGTACTTCCCATTTCGAGATATTTCGAAAATGTTCGTCGTTTCGACGAATAGTTAGGGTTTGTGTATACTTCTTGTTTGTGTTTTCATTGTGCTTGTCCTTTTTTGCAGGAATAACCATGGCTTCTAAACATCATCTTCTAATAATGACCGTCAGCAAGTCGAGGTTACGAATAAAAAAAGGAAGATTTGTGGGCTATGTTCTTACAAAAAAGGCGCATGACAAAATGTTATTGCTCAAAATGTAATACCGCAATTTGTGGTGAACACAAAGTTGATTTTTGTGTACAATGCGCCTCAAAATAACTTTTTTTTTTGTAATTTATAAAATAATAAAACTAATTTGATACATGTGTGCCAAAGAAGAAGAGGCTATTTGTGTTATTTTTTTTATTTTTTATTAAGGTGTCGTCGTTGATCTCAAAAAGTCTAGTGTTTTATAAACCTTAGTACAAAATAAATATTTTTTACCAAACTACAAAAAATTGGTTTTTATTTTAAGAAATTAATATTTGTTTTACTAAATCAACTATTAAAACTATCGAAAACATTCAAAATTATATAAAATTATGCGCTGCCAAAGATTGCTCGTCAAATCGACGAATGGTTAGGTCAAAAGGGATGTGTAAGAAGGTTAGGTGTCTAGGGTTAAACAAAATATTTAAATTAAACCTTTGTCTTGACAAGTGAGTTCTCAACCAATGAATCAACATACGAAAACGAATGCCATTTAAATACCACATATAACGGTATCCCGCTACACACGCAGTCAATGCCCTTTTCCGAACAAGTAGCAATTAATTCGAAGTAATCTGAGCAATTAGTTGCGGTTTCAATCAGATGTAGCAGCTTCTTATAGTTGAGCTTTAAATGTATTAGTTAATTTATTCGTTGTACCATGTTTATAATGATCAATAAATTTACTGACCACACCACATTGAAATTTAATGTTACTTTTAACCTATAAACGACTCGGGTCCAAAGACACAGGTGAAAAGGTGATTCTTCAAAATTAAGACTTGATCATACCTAATCCACCACGCTACTCCAGTGACAATTACTGGAGAAAATAGCGTACAGGTCGAGTGTATTAATAAGCATTTGGGCCGCACTAAAAGTTTCAAAATGACTTAGCGGTTGCTATATACCTACCTACCTAACAACCGAAGAGGCTTAACGTATCTCCCAAAGCAGCGAGGTCCAAAATATCAGAAGGCAGTTCTCACGAGTTCATGCCCGGACCCGGATAAAAAGGAGACCCTTGAGACAGATACCTTTGCTACGTTACAAATATAACGCATCACCGAAAGGCGGACCAGCTATTTAGCTTTAAGTTCCCACCGAAGTATGGAAGTGCACTAGAAATTGCCTCTATACCTACTTGAGTCGTCGAGAATATAGAATATTGTCATTCCCCTCTAAAATCGAATATATTACAACTGCTCACAGTTTAATTTAGCTTGTAAGCAAAATATACTTAAGGCATTTTAAATTCTCGCCGTCAAAACTACAATGAACCTTAATCAAAGGAGCGGAAAACTGGAATTTGTGTAACGAACGCGAACGGACTAAGTTTAACAAACACTGAAATTTGTCTCAATTAAGTATTCAGATCGCTGCATACTTATAACAGAAAGGTAAACTCATTTATTAAGTTATACTTACTTTACTTAATTCAAAGAAATTACATATTCCAACTTCATTCCATTACTGTGCGAAGATTCCTTACTGTCGTTTAGTAATAATTGCCTTTCGCAGATTGCGTCTTTTTTTGTTATAACCGCCTCAAAATATCCGCGAACACCTTGACTCTATAATCGGTTAACGTCCCTCGCGAATCGATTTCGTTTATAACCTTTATAGATTTTTGATGTCCATTTGAAACGTTTCCCCATATACACTTTTTTCATTTCTCAAGTCGTATTCATTAATAGTTCATAGCCCTGCAGTATCAACCACGCATTGCAGTGTGGGTGATCGCTATACTCGGTTCGAATTTAATCTGGAATTCGTTATAATTGCATGGCACACAAATACCAGCTTTCCGTCCATGCCATTAAGGTAGATTTAGGTTTGACGGCGGGACCTAAAAATGTCCTTAGTAAATTTTGTTTACAAGCTAAATTGAACTGTGGGCACAGGTAATAAGTTTGGTTTTGACAGGGAGTGGCAATTCCATAATGCTCCGGGACTCAAGAATAGTAGCCAAATTTTTATGTGCGTTTCCATGATTCGTTAAGCCGTCGATATTGGTACGCTTGTAATCGCCAAATAGCAATCATTAAATAAAAACAACAATAAATAACACTACACATTCATATCCTGTATCCATACCATACCTATATCTACGTTTATTCCCTGTGTCGTAGGCGCCATGGACAACACACAAACATTCCGATTCATTCACATTTTAATCGAATACAATTAATATCGATACGGATGTGGACCGAAAGTACTAAATGAAGAGAAAAACAAAGTTATTGGATTATAGGGTCGCCATAATATTTGCTTTGTGTGTATATTTTTAGTGTAAATGTATGATGAGCTGTAAATAAGTTATTTACTTTTAGGAATTGGACTGACTGATTTGCTGCTGGTCTTTATGTCTGTCACTATCCAATAGGACTTCGTATTGTTGTCGGCAACGCATTGCGGTAATTCATTTCGTTAAGTTCCACTGATAGTTTAATAATGACTTAATTTGTCAGGGTTTGAGCGTGAGTCATACAAAGTTATCATCTTTATTCTCAACATCTTTATTTAACTGTTGGTTTTATTTTTTGCTGGGTTAAAGAGCTGAAGCTAGGTGGCTCCTTTTTTGCTTGAGTCAGACGCCAACCAACTTGTATATTTTTAACACGTTAAGTATTTTTATTTCTTTCCTCATCTTCCTTTCTTGGCCGAAAACATGACGATAAAGGCTTGACGTCACCGATCAGGGCTCCGATTCTGCTAATTTTTAAAAGCTAATTACATCTTGATTGAAAAGTTTGACACATTTTTTTACATAAATCGAATAAAAAATGTGCAAATGAGATGCAATTCATAAATTAGCAGATCGGAGCCACAAAAAACGGTTAAGATTCCAAAATAATTTGTTTCCCTTAAGTGTGGTCATCATACGCTTTATTATTAGTTGTCTCATTTTCCAAATGATAAACGCGGGCCTTGGGTTGCCCTTTCTGTGCGCATTCGATGTTAAAAGCAGAAATCCAATATGTCCTCTTATATAAACCTACATGTTTATCTGTTTACTTCCTCCTCGCTGCTCGGCAGCAGGTCGTCTCACAAAATAATAAATAAATCACGCATGCACTGTGAATTGACTCGTCATACTTTGCACCATGGGAATCCATATTTTTAAATCTCCGGAACCCTTCGGAACTACATATTTTCATTAATTGAAATAATATTTCAAATCAAAATAAGTATTACTACCTACATACCCTAAAAATTAAAGGTGCATGCAATATTGCGCTATTTCTGTTTCATATTAGGTGACGATCCTTTTTTTATCATTTGATTATATGGACATTTCCTATTATATAATAAAATGATAATAATTATAATGTTATAAAATTGATAATTGAAAAAGTTGTGTAAACGCAACGAATCCGTCTACTTTCGCAGTAGGTATGTACAAAACAAAATGAAATCTTCATATTCTGCCCTTTTCATCGAGGCGTGGTCTTTTTGTCACATCAGACTAATCGCAGAATAAAGCAGGTGGCATATTGGTTTATAAATCAACAATGCTGACATATCCCAGTATCATTCTGACTTTTAACATTTTCTGTGCTATTGTTATACCGAGATAGCAAAATGTCAAGATACACGCTTGTATGCTAACGCTCTTATCATATTTACGTAATATCTAAATCCTAAGGCGACTGGACCGAGGTGAAATTTTGCACGATCTTTTGGGTGAAACGTGTCGTGAATCCCGCACTAGCCTCGCTTCAGGAAGCCAATCTACAATCGAAAATTGTTAGACTCAATTCGTTAAATTGACAAAATTTTTATTTATTTATAAATTTATTAAAATGAAACGAACGTACGTGGCCGTGCCCAAATTAGTGAAGATATTTTTAGATAGGTAGTGTGCATCTCTGTATTTTTATTAAGTAGGTACATGTCGCACCTTCGGTAAAATAAGGGGTCAACTGCACTTTTTGTAATTTTACGGGAGAGCCAAATTAAGTATGTTTTTTTCATTCCATAACATATTGTTCTGTTATCACTTACTTGAAATAATAAATAATTCTTGCATGAAATTAAATACCTAATCCACATACTTTTGTGCATACCAATAGGTAAGGGATAAAAATGAGGTCATTTTATCGGAACCGAAGTCGGAATCGGAGTTTTTAAATTTGATATATCGGATTCGGAATCGGAATTGGAGGCTTCGACTACTCGGATCGGTCAAGCCGTCTCTGAGATTAGTGAGACCAAGTGCACAAACTGACAAAAATTCTAAAATTAATCATTATGATTGGGCTATTAAATACCGTATGTAATATTATTTTCCTCAAATATCTTCCACATAGTAAATCGCTAACTTAAAGTTAAAAAAAACATACAAAATAATAGAAACAACAAGCGAGTATGTTCTCTATTGCATCGTGTATGTTAAAAAATCGTACCATGAGACTGCAATCAAATTGCGTTAACCTCTTTACCGCGGAGGTCACGGCTAAAGAAATTACGGAGTGACGTCGGAATTGAATCGTGTGCGGGCGGTCGTAGTCGTGAACGGTCGCAGACGGTCGTGAACGGTCGTCCGTCACGCGGATTGGGTAAAACTAACACGGCTGATTGATTTTTTATATTGATTATTATGTACAAACTGACAGAGGTGTAAATATAACGCGGTTGATTGACTTTTTACTATATAACTTTAATTAAGTATGTGCAAACAAACGCATTCGATTACATTTTTTACATAGACAAACAATCAATGAAATGAGAAAAACATGATATATTCATATATCTAGGTAATCAATATCCGATCCTTGTCTAAGGGTCAGCTCACACCGAGACGCGACCCGACGCAACGATACTGGAAGAGGCCAGTGATTTCGAGCTGCGCCGCGCGTCGCATCTCAATGTTGCGAGGTGCATCGTAAAAGTAGGCAATCTTGCACGCCGCGCGTACCGACGATGCACGGCTGCGTAGCGATGCACCGCGCTACGCCGCGAGGCGTCACGAGACGCAGCGCTGCATGAAGCAACGTATTCTGAATTGTCACAATGAAATGTGTATCTTTTCGTGTAGAAAATAAAGTTCTATTTTGAGCCGTTCTTTGAAAGACTGCGCGCAGCGTCGCGTCGCGTCGCGTCTCGGTGTGAGCTGACCCTAAAGCTAATCCTAATCACAGTATCCAAGAGATAAGTCACAGAGTTGTTGGAGGTATATAAAGTTAATTTTTCACCCTTTCGCACCCTAAAGATTATACTTAATCAAGTTTATTATTACTAATTAATCAAGTCAATTAAACGAGCGAGAGGAATGCGATGCCCTGGGCCTTTATTTTGCTAATTTATAAATGCTTCAACTGGCTCAATGAGGGTAACCGTTTTTGTGCTCACCAGTTGGCGCCACTGCAGAGGGCGGTCATGCTGTCAAAGCCCGCCCATACATAAACAGTGACAAATGAAATTCAGACAAGCGAAAAGTGACAGACAGACCTCCCTTTTCACTAGCGCCTCTAGCGGAAAATTCACACGCGGTTACCCTCATTAGTTTGACACATTCCGTATACAAAATATGTCAAACTATTCAAACATTTTGTGTTAGGAATGAGTCAAACTGTTCAAACGAGACCCAATTTATTCATTTATAAATTATTTATCAGAATCGGGTCTCTATCCCTTAACCGCAATCACAGGTTTACAAATCGGAGCATAATATTGCAGACATGTTTCGCTGGCGCTATTATAGGTTGATATTTGTATCAACTAACTTTACCATCATCATCTCAACCCATCATGGACCACTAAGCACGGGTCTCCTCTCAGATTGAAAAGGTTAAAGCCACGCTGACCAAATGTGGCTTGACAGACTTCACACACCTATGAGTTTTTGCGAACTTTCCGACATGTAGGTTTCCTCTCTATGTTTTCCTTCATCGTTATAGCGACTATCATATAATGCTCCAAAAGTTAGAAGTGCGCGTCCTGCGATTAAACCCAAACCCCTGGGCCCCAATTCTGCTAAGTTATAACGCTTAAATTGTGTCTCGATTGAATAGTCTGCCACATTTTGTATACGGAATGTGCCGAAATAGCGTCGAAAACTAGTAATTTTTGTACACAGAATGTATCAAAATGTGTCGATCTATTCAATTCTATACACAAAATGTGCCAAAAATGTGTCAAACTATTCAAATTTGTATACAGAATGTGGCAAACAATTCAATTGAGATACAATTAAAGCGTTATAAATTAGCAGAATTGGGGTCCTGAGTAGGGGGCCGAATTCTTAAGCACTAAGCTATCACTGCTCAGCAACAAACTAACTTACTCAACCTATACTTAAGACTACGTTTTTCCCTTATTATTCGTATAGAAACGAATCAATTATTCCTTTCGTAACAACCATTCAACAACCAGCCCTATTGCCCTAACATTGTCATGAAAAAACCTAATAAGATCTAATACAGTTAATCATCATTGCTCAATACAAAGTTCCCATACAGTATGTGAACAGGCAGCAAGTCACGCAAGAGCCCACTATTAAAATAATGTAATTTACAAGAATACTACTTAACTTAATTGGTTACATAAAAACTTTACCGCTTAAAAACTTGTCGAGTTAATTGTAAAATAGATTCTTTAATGAATATTGTTCAAAGAGGCCGAGTGTAATCGAGGAAAAAGTGTTTATTGTGTTACCCATTAACGAGCCTACCCTAACGAGGTCATCTGGTGGTAAATGACCACTTACCACCAGGGGTCACGTGCTTTGTATGGAAGTGGGAAGTGGCTTAGTCTATAGTTTACTCTGGACTTCAGAGGTTGTAGACCGTAGCATTGATTTAAAGGGTTTTTAGTAGGTAGTATATTGTGGTAGTAAAATGTTATGCACAACTTACTTGACATCATTTAGCGTGTAAATCGAGCATTTGGAATAATGCAAGTTCAAATTTTAAAATTTAAAAATTGTGGAAGTTCTTTAGTTTCATTTTTTATTTATTTTAAAAATGCAATGTTATCATTAGTGTCGCCATTGAAAATAAATCCAGCGAGTAATCAGACATCTAAAACTCGGGACATCCTACGCAAATTGTGACACCTGGCAACACTATTTAGCACTGAAGTAATATACACTTTTCGAAATCTAAACAACGTGTTTCCTTACAAAACTGCCGTAATCCCCGCAGGGCCTTATTTGTTTACATCAAATATATTTTAAATTACGTATTGCATGCAGAAATGAATGCATGTAAGTGCAACAGCCTTGGAAGGGCGAATAAATAGACATAGCGCCGTAATGTTTGATACACGAAGAATTTGTTGTGAAAACGATGTAATGAGGAATTTCTTAGTCACGTCCTGAACTCCTGACGTCACGACTGATTTCAGTCTTTCTAGATGTAGCAAGTTTACAGCTTGTCTTTATGACTTCAGTCCTGGGGCCCGATGCAAATTATAAATCCTTTTGACGTAGTAAAACACCTAATGTTATTTATCTGGCTTTTATTTATTAGCTTTTATCCAATGATAATATAAATAGGTAGATTGAGCGTCGCCCTACAATGAAAACAAAAAAAAACAAGGCAACAATATCAAGCATGTGTGCGTGCAGGCGATGTTTTTCGCGTTCATTTATTGTCTATGTGTGCGTAATTTGTGCGTAATGATATAAAAGTCGCCGCCAACAGTTGGCGCCGCTTTTTTGACACGTTTTCGCGGATTCGATTATCCATCTAGATATTTATACATCATTGCTTTTATCATAGATGTACCATACACTATCGTCTATGGTAGTTTATGGTGGGTTTCATTTTTTTGTTTATTTTACCCAAACTAGACAAATATAAAAATTTATAGTTATACCATCATATTGCTTCAGATCATTTCATAAATACCTAAATATCTTTACGACAGTCACGAAACGGCTTAGCATTATATTTTTTACAAGACGTAGCGTTTGTAGAGTTAAGGGTGTGACCGGACCAATCGATCGATGGTGGAATTTATTAGTCTTCTAAGATCTGGGGCTTGGCTATTTATGAGATCTGATAACTTTTTAAAAAGAATCCATCATGAGAATATATTTCTTGCTGTTACTTGCATTTTATATTGAGTTAAGTAAGAAAACGAGCATGTAGCACCACCTTCCGCTGCCGTCCATGACAATAGGTGTGATCGAGACTGAACACTAGGTTGATTAGTTCAGTCAGCAGAAATCATTACAATGTTAGTAAATATGGGTTACAGGGTCAGGGACTGTAAGTGATAGATAGTCCTGTCCAACGATGAGTCCGACTCGCACTTGGCCATTTTTTTTAGTTCAGTAAGTTCAATCATTCTAATTCTCATTGCTTTAGTTCCGATGACAATGTGGTTTTACGACACGCATGAAATGTTATTACTTATAAGTAATTTACATAGGTAATAGTATTAAATAACGCATAAATAAATAACGCTTCACACTCATAGCCCCACACTAGGATTCCCTGTGTCGTGGGTGCCATGGACAACACACAAGACAAGGACACACACCCAGACCGAGAACGGAAATTTAAACTCATCATCCAAATTTCCGCCTCGCTGGGAATCGAACCCTCGGAACAGCGATCCGGCGTGTTAACCATTGCGCCATCCGGGTCGTCTTATATAAAAGTATCTTTTATAGGTATAATTCATAAATATAATACCTATTCATAATTATTTTTGGGTAATTTTACTTTTTAAGGGAAGAATTTGCATAAACCCCTGAGATTCAGTTAGGAAACTCAGGGCTCAGGCGGTGTGGTGTTTGGCAACCTCTGATACTGAAAATTGTATGTTTCACATTTTTTTTAATCAAACGATAACCAAAGTAATAAATAAATACCTACTCATTCATAGCTCTTCATTAGAATTCCCTGCATTGTGGACTTGTGGGTGTCATGATTCTAAGAACATATTATTACAACATAATATTATAACCATATTATAACAAGAACATCTTATAACAAGAACATAAGCTCAGATCGAGATCAGAAATAATTCATAATTCAAATTTTCTCATCACTGGGAACCGAACCCAAGCAGCGTTTTGCATCGTAATTATTGCGCCATCAGGTCAGAAATATTTTTAATGTTCTGTCATACCGGTATCTAATGTTACTATTTTTCAGTTAAACGTCTGGTCTGACCAATTATACCTTCACACAAAAGACAATTAAAAATAAAACGAAAATGATACAAACAAAATTACCTGAATAAAATTTTTAAACAAACCTCAATTTAAGCAACAATCCACTTAAGTTACAATACAAAATCAATTATACATCTTTAATTAGTCGACCTTTTGTTAAGGAAGCTTTTTAAAAGCTATACAAAGCATTTAAAAGTGATTTGAGTCAATAACTAATGACCTTTTCTGTACCAACCCTAGGGCGGTCCGTCGACAGAGAACAGAATAAAGTCGATCACAACAATTAGCGTATCGCAAATTCATCGTCAAATTGTGCAAACACACTCCCACAAGAACTTATACACACACACACACACACACACGTGGATCTTCACTTACTCCGCCAGTCAAAGGTTAGGGCCGCGAGCACTTTTAGGTAACGTGCGGTGAACGAATTTCGTTTGATATAAATATAGGATGGGTACTCCATCCAGTACATTCAGTGAGCAAACATAGACAGAACAGCTTAACATGAAGCTGGTAACTGTTTCATATTAACTATAATTATTAGAAAATATATTATAAAAAATATATTCGAATAGAAAATAATTTTTAATTCAATTCAATGAAAATCTAGTTTTCTAGTGCCAAATTAATCCGATTACATTTTTTATCTTAAATTCATATCAAATAAGTATATTAAGCTGATTACATTTTTTGCATAAAAATAATTGTTTTCACTATTAAATTACATGATTATAGTAAATATCCTTTGCTAGACTAGGAGTGCTTGAAAGCCTGGATCTCTATCCTATTAAAAAAAGTGTCAGTGAAATTAAAGTAACCTAAAAATATTTTCCTTCTCAGCTTGTACTCATATCGTTGGTAGCCTGCGGCTATGCGGCTAAGCTGGACAGAACCTACCTCCCACCTGCAAGTGCTGCAAGCGCAGGTGGCAGCCCAGGATCTCTCCTAGCACCTGGATCTGGATCTTTTGGCCAAGGTCCGGACTCTTCTAACGCTTTTGGACGTCAGCCCTCTGGCCCATCTGGATTTGGAACGCCTTCTTTCGGTGCAGGAGCATCGAAACCTGGTCTAAGCCAGCCAGGGCAGAGCGGTTTCCGACCTGGAGGTCAATCTCCTGCTGGCCCGAACCAGCCATCTGGCCCCTCTGGTTTTGGCCAACCATCTGGATCTGCAGGATACGGCTCTGGATCTTACAACCAAGCTGGTTCCGGATCTTTTGGCCCGTCAGGTGCTGGTCAATCCGGCTTCCCTGGATCATCGCAAATTGGTATTAACCAAGGTTTAACTTCGGGCCCGAACCAGGGATCATACAACGTTCAGTCTTACAACCAACCACAACAACCCCAAAGGGCCCAGGCCGCAGCTGACCAAGCTGCCCAGATTCTAAGATACGATAATCAGAATGATGGGGATAACTTTGCATACAGTTTTGAAACTTCAAATGGCATTCGCGCTGAAGAGTCGGGAACTGCGGCAAACGGTGTGAGGGCTCAGGGGGCATTCAGTTATACTGGTGATGATGGTCAGGACTATTCCATCACTTACACGGCTGATGAAAATGGATACCAACCTCAGGGTCAACATCTTCCTACTCCTCCTCCAATTCCCGATGAGATCTTGAAGTCTATTGAAGAAAATGCCAGAGCAGCTGCTGCAGGCACACAAGAAGGTATTTATTATTTTTTGTTAAGTTAATGACGTAAGAGTGGTTAAGGATTCTGAAAACTCATTAAAGTTTTTTTCGGCAGAGCCTGTGCAGGCTCACGCCTCTGTCCACGTTAATTGCTGGAATAGGTACATCTATTAGACAAAAAGAAAAAAAAAATAGAAATGTCAACGAATGATAAATATTCTCAGCTGAGAAGTAGCAATATCGGTAAAGCTTTAAATCCGAAAAAACTTAACTCATATCAAGAACTTCTCATAAAAATACAAAAAATAGTCCGACAAAATTAAAGGTACCTCAAAAAGTTGATGAGCGTATGATGAGGGTCGCTGTGATTAACATCAACTTTTTGTGTTGCTTTGTCCGGAACTTACGAAAATTGTCTTTTTATATTCAAGATGTTATGGCCCATCATGCTTATCATTTCGGTAGACATTGCAGGCAAACAGGCAGTAAAATGTCATAATTGGCTTTTAATTGCAATTTTAAGAATTTTTTAAAGTAAATAGGTGGGAAATTAGCTTCTTGATGGAAGGTGGTCACCGTCACTCGTGTAAATCAAATAATACCCAGACATATCCAAAGCTTTTTCAGTCAATAAAGACAAAATTAACAGACGACAAATATTTTTCAAAATAAAACTAGAGTAAAATAAACAAGATATTATGTCCTATTTACGGTAAAAAATTTGGAGTGAAAATTGTTCTTGTCCTGAAGCACCTTAAAATTGGATTACCTTTTTGTAAATGGCCACGTTTTTTCAGAAATTCTTACAGTAAAAATATTTGTTTCAGGTGCTTACCGTCCCGAAGAATATGAAAATGAGGGTAGTTCACAAACATACAACAACGCTGGATCGTCCTTTAACCGACCAGGCCAGGGTTCTTCCCAGTTGTATGGACCATCTAAATCTGGACCAGGATCTAACCAGGGGGCTCCAGGCTACAGCCCACAAGGAGGTCAAGGCGGAAACCAAGGGTTTGGACAGGGTGGTCAGCAGCCAGGTGCAGGAAATCAATACAACCAACAATCTCAGTTTGGTCCATCTGGATCAGCTCAGAACTTTGGTCCTTCTGGTGGCCGAAAACCTCAGGGTCAGTCTCCATTCGGACAGGGTGCTGCTGCCAATCAAGGCTATGGTCAGCCTTCCTTCGGATCCGGCAGTGGTTCTAACCAAGGCCAAGGTCCATCTTACGGACAGGGTAACGGTTTTAACCAGGGCAAGGGTCAGTCTCCTTTCGGACAGGGTGGTAGCAATCAAGGCCTTGGATTTGCTGGAAAGGGAAGTCAGGGTCAGTCTTCTTTCGGACAGGGTGGTAGCAACCAGGGCTCTGGACTCGGTGGAAAGGGAAGTCAGGGTCAATCTACCTTTGGACAAGGCAGTTTTGGTGGACAAGGAAGTGCGGGTCAATCTGGTTATGAATACAACCGTCCTCAGGGTTCTGGGCAGTTTGGACCTCAGTCGCCAAGTCAATCTGGCTCCAGCCAAGGATCATTTGGACCTGGCTCCAGCTCTGGTCAAGGTTCATTTGGACCGGGTTCTACCTCTGGTCAAGGATCATTTGGACCCGGTTCTACCTCTGGTCAAGGATCATTTGGACCCGGTTCCGGCTCGGGACAAGGATCATTTGGACCTTCTGGTCAAGGCCCCAAACCAACTTATGGTGCACCTGGCCAAACAGGATCTCAGTATCGCCCTGGCCAGTCCACCTTTGGTTCAGGACCGTCGGGTTCATCTTCGGCTGGTCCTCAGGGTCAGTTCGGATCTGCCCCTGGACAGCCCGGAGCTGGAAGACAAGACACCTTCGGCGGCCCCCGTCAACCACCAAGCTTCAACGCCCAAGAAGGATATAAATATTAGAACAAAAAACTAGTAAAAATTTAAGCCTAGTCGAAATTTCTCGAAAATTAACGATAATTTTTATATTGTGTTAGTCATCGAAAAATTTTGTACCCCGGCTCTTTTATTTATATAAATCGAACTGTTTTAAGTTAAGTAACAAAGCTTTATTTGGTCACTAAATTATTTTAAAAATATTTTAGTGCAATTTTAGAATATGCTAGGAGCTTGCAAGCATAGAAAAATGTAAAAAAAATATTGTCATTATAAGCAATACTTTGTACATATTGTTTATAATATGTAAGAAAGTTATGTCACTGTGTGACTTTTTGTAATAGAAAATATATAATGAAGCATTACGACATATTTTATTTTACCCTGAAACCTTAAAGTATCCCATCCTAATCTCATATTTTACAAAATAATTCTTACACTTATTGAATATATTTTGCAATTGGCATTTTTTAATTTTATAACAAGAAAATAAGTAATGCTATACGTAATCCTACCTAATCTTTTCTAGGTATTTTATTTCGCTTCTGAAGTCTTAACAAAACTTTAAAAAAACATGACAATTCTTTCAGTGAAGTCTTCATTTGCTTATATATTTTTGTACAACGTCGATTAATGAAGAGTAAAGTTACTTATATTTATGAGATCGCCTTGACTCATACATGTTCAAAGCATACGTCACTGTCACCAACGTGTTTTCGACCAAAGCATTATAAAAATAAGTCCAAAATAATCCGAGTACAATCAGTATAAAACGTTAAATAATTACTCAGCGAATCAAAAAATACACATACCTTATTTACGAACAACTTTACTTAATAACTTAACATAATGTAACTTTAGTTATTATCAACAATCTGAATACAATAACTTAATAATCAAACATCAAACTATCAAAGTAACACAAAGACAAAGTAAAATGTAACATATTTGTAATATTACCTAAGTCCAATATAATCTCATCATTTTAATGATGCAAATAAACATCCATGCACGACCTACCCGGATTTGAACCCGTAACCCTACGAACGGCAGCGAACGTTTGCACGTTTCCACTAAATGGGTCATCGCTAATGCGGTGCAATCTTGCACTCGTTAAAGCCGATTCACACGGATGGTATATTTTAAGATGCATCGATTTTTAACAGACTTCAAAAAGAGGTTCTTAAATCGATTGTATTAGTAAAATATGTAATGCATTTTTTTAGTAACAAACTATTTACAAAAAATACCGACTTCAAAATCAATGAGCACGAATAACTTAAAAGTTACCTGTCAGATTAAAATGGAATTAGACTACAAGCACCAGAAAATCGCTGTTCCAAGGGTCCTGGGACGATTCCGAGCGAGGCGGAAATTTCAATGATGAGTTTTTTCCGTTCTAGGTCTGGGTGTGTGTCCTTATGATTTAATTTTTCGTTCTCGGTCTATATTTATGTCCTCGTAATATGTATGGTCCATGGGACCCACGACACAAGAAATCCTAGTATTCCTACTGTAGGGATATAAGTGTGTAGTGTTATTTATGATTTAAGTCTTTATTTTATGTATAGTCTGTACAAACTTTTATGTCGCTCTAATGTAAGGCCTCTCTCGATTTATTAAAGACAGTGACTGTTTATATCCACGGGTCTGAGAGCTGCTAATACATCTAAACCCTTGATTGTATCAGATTCAGTTTAAATTAGGTTCTTTTCAACCGAGGATTCGTGAACTTTAACCAAATGGCTGAGTCATAATGATTTATGTTTGAAATTCATCTTATCAAGGATTCGGTTGTACCTTCAAGGATTTTTTATTTTTATTTTCTTTTATTTTTTTACTTTGTCACAGGTGTCATGATTTTCTAATTTAATTTATTAATTTTGATAAAAAATATCTGATTTTGAATGAAAGGAGGTATTGACATAATGAGTAACTGGCAGGTTAGCAATTTAGCAAGAAAAGAAGAAAAAGATGACATTAGGTAATGGCGGGAGATGAATGTAAATTATTATAGCGATTGTAATGTTGGGAGATAATAAATGTTTAATGTGATAAAACTATAAACAGGTGATTTTCATTATACAGGAACACTTTAATATCTAAAACAGATACAACTAATTAGGTCAAGAATTAAGCTGGTAGAGACTGATTATCTCTGATGCCTCAGACCAATAAACTATAGTCGGCGTGCCGTGAACAAAAGCGTGAAGCCGGCAAAAGTGTGCCTAAAACACACATCGGAACCAATAGAATGCCCTATGTTGACAGTTTGAACTAGAACAAATTTAAACTTTATTTTTTGGAACACAAAGCTTCATTCATTTTTTATTATTAATTAGAACACAAAAGTCGTTTTGGTGTGAGAGCCGCCGTGTGTATTACAAGGCTAAGCTGACTTTTTGCCGGCTTAACGCTTTTGTTCACGGCGCGCAGTCTATAGTTTATTGGTCTGAGTCTGTATGTGTTCTGCGTCTGTGTCGTGGCAACGTACATAACTCTCATTTGGATTGACCAATTTTAATGCGACTTTTTTGCACCATCATGCAGTGAACAATTTTAGTAGTCCATTTAAAGTAAATCTAATTGACATTAATTGAATTGTACTATGATTGTATTATAGTTCAATCGCAGCATACTAGTTGGGGCTGTATGTATCAAACGTCGTAAAACGTCGGGTGGTTTTTAAATTTTAATTTCCTTTTAATAAGCAAACAAAAAAGAACATGTAGGCTCAGACCAATAAACTATAGATGGCGTGCCGTGAACAAAAGCGTGAAGCCGGCAAAAAGTACGCCTCGCCTTGTAATACACACGGCGGCACTTACACCAAAACGACTTTTGTGTTCTAAGTAATAAAAAATAAATGAAGCTTTGTGTTCCAAAAAATAAAGTTTAAATTTGTTCTAGTTTTAACTGTCAACATAGGGCATTCTATTGGTTCCGATGTGTATTTTAGGAGCACTTTTGCCGGCTTCACGCTTTTGTTCACGCCACGCCGTCTATAGTTTATTGGTCTGAGCATGTAGGTAGGTAAGTAAAAAAAGTTACCAAATATTTCTTATATTCTAAAAACGAAGGGCGTTAAGATAGTTTTCGGTTCGGTCGTAACATTGGCAATCGGGTCTGGTGATCAGAAGGTGCACGACTAACCATTGTTGTATCTTTCAATTTTTGATTGAGTGAGTGCGGTGCGATAAATACAGGTGAATTTGGGGTTCAGCGTATTGTTTACAAAACCTTCTTAATGGTCAGTGTGTACCTGTCTGTCTGTCTGATTTTTTATATTATCCCTCAATTTTATACCGTGGCGTAGTTTCAGAATTTACGTATTTATAAACTTAACGTATTTGCAAAAAATAATATTGAATAAAATTTCATTTCATTTGTTTGTTATCAATAACGCGTTCAAAAATGTATTTAAAATATAAAACTTGGTAACATTCAGTGTTTTATGTTCGGTTTTTATTTAAATCGCTTTACAAATTAAAAATAATAAGTCTAAACGTTATTTCGAATGTGGGAACTAACCTTCTCATAATGTTTTCGAAATCAGTTACTTGCAAATAATTTGAATAAACTTATTCTAAATCTGTAGGTTAACTTAAAAAATAAAATAAATTACTTACGCTTAACGATAATTAAATTTGACCGATCAGCGTGATAGATTGCATTCGCCACTTGCTTATTGGATGTAGTAAATCTAACTGACAACTCTCAATTTAGAACAAATAGTTACGCCTCTCATCTCATTCGTTTAATTCTATGCTAATTGATATAGAAGCCATTGACAGATAGCGATGGTAATAAAACACTCATAGTTAATTAACAAGTGTTCAACAAAAAACAAGAACTTACTATATTTGGCTATGTTCTTAACATATTATGAGACATTATAATAAATAAACCTTTATTTTCTCTCACAAAAAAATTCTTTATAGGTACAATGTTTCAGGGTAAAATTCTTTTACTTAAGACCTTTCTTGTGAGAGTCTGGTGCCTGATATGGGTTAGAATGTAACCTGTATTACAGGTTACAAGGGGCCCTCCCTACACACTATCTACTACATTATTGAAAATACGCACTTTTTACATCGGATAGACGCTTGCGTGTACTGAGAATATTGTCAATTTTTAAATAATATTATTGTCAATAGTGAATCTATTCGTTTTTGTAAATATAATTAGTAAAAAAATATGTGTAGGTACATAGACTCGTACCTATAGTTAGGTATAAATATTAATTTATGTACCTGATATTTCCCTGCAAAAATGAAAAAAAAGAAAATGTCTTTTTTTAAACTTTAGTTCTGGATCTAGGAATTTTTATAACTTTTTAGACTAAGATCATGAATTTTAACGAAATAAAGAAAGTTTATCGTCTCATTTGTACGGAACTTCTTCGCACGCGACTCCAATATACCGGTTAACTTATCTATAAATCTTTATTGTAAAGTAAGTGGAAACAGGTACAACAGATAAGTAATGTAACCGAGAATTGTTGTTTATCAGCTGTAGCAATGAATAAAATGTGTACCAATTTTAGTTTTTAATTTGTACACATTTTGCGATAATTTCAAAATAAATTCCCAACAGCAGAAGCTATTTACATAATATCCACTTCATTAAATTACTTTAAAGTTCTAATTTTTTTTGTGGTTTACTCAAGAGTTACAAGTGGTTCTAATATTATAATTAATGTTGTATTTATCTTTGAAGGTAGTTTTGTTGGGTTATTTACTTTGAGCTTTGGGCGACTTGCGTCGATCCCAAAATGATCAAAGTTAAGCAACTGCGAGCGTGGTTGGTAGTTGGATGGGTGACCGTTAGTGTCAAAGATTTCTTGAGAACTTCCGAGCATATAAGGCATGTAACGGAAGACCCGTAAAGCCGACGCTTGTTAAACACAGATAGCAATTGTTAAGCCATGTCGGAGGTCTTCGGGTAGCATGAACAATACTTGATTTGGTCATTAACACCTCCTCTAATCTGCAATAGAGCAGCGTGTTGGAATACTGAATAGGCCACTTCGTGCGTGCCACTCAACCCAATTTATGACACTTACACAAAGAGTAGAATAGAGATAGACATGAACCTTCTCAATCTGAAAAGAGACCCGCACTCAATAGTGGGTCATGATAGGTTGAGATGATGATGATGACACAATGAGTAGACATTGGAGTTTCAATGTGATGGGTACACCCTTGAAGGAAATTTCCATCTAGTAAAAGTTTTACACACAGCTTCTTTAAATTTTGCTGCGAAAATAACGTTTATGATAAATAATTTTTCGATAATAGATTCTTTTTCTTGGAGCTTTGTACTCGTATTACCATCGTCCTTAATATTACCCAATTAATTTCGACGGTACTTGTTGTTGCTTGTAAACTACTCGTATCATACAAAGTAATAACTACACTTGTGAACAAGGTGGCAGTGGTCCCATTAAATTTCACTAAGAGAGACTTGGTAGGGTGGTCTGCTGTTTTTCATATTACTAGCAGATGAAGCGTTTACAGCCCAGCTACTTGCGATGATCCTAAGTGATCGACCGAGTTAAGCTACAGCGAGGCAGCTGGTGGATGGATGGGAGACAGCTAGTGGCAAAATTTCAGGAGCATTTCCACACTTTAGAGGGCACGTAAAGCCGTCAGTGCCGGTTGTTGTCGTTAGATAACACGACACGACGTAGTAGGCTGATGCTGATGTGCCTGATGTTGTAGGCTACCACCAAGCTAGGGGCGGCTTCTGTTGTCTTCTACACACTGGCACTGGTCTGCTAGCATTAGATTGGGGACAGTATTTCAGTCCGCCCTAATACGATCGTAAATACTAGGTACTCTTTAGCAGGGATGATTGACTCGACATTGAATAATTCATATAGACTCTACATCCTAATCCCGCGCAAATTACATTAACATACTGAACTAAACATGCACATAACTAAAACATTGACTGATTCCATAACATTCATAAGTAGAGGTCAAGTTAAGGCGTGAAATGAAATATTAACACACTTAAATAGCCACATCAAGTGTGGGCTATAATTATGAAAATAAAATATAGCAAAAAGTAGCATATGATACGGTACTTAACGCTTATAAAAAATAATCCGCAGACGTTGGGCGACTTTGGTTTTGTAACGAGCGCAGCCAATTGATCTGTTGTAACTACTTGTGTGTTATTAAGAGCAAGGATCGTGTGAAGATGGCACGGTGGTTGGAGTCGCGCCGGTTTGGATTGGTCGTGAACTGCATTGTCAATATTTTATCTATACACTAGCTTAGCCCCTCACGGCTTCGCTCGCGTCGAATTTATGTTTCTTAGTGCTTCCCTATATTCTCCAACTTTTATCTCAAAATTTTTATCTCCATTATTTTTACCTCAAAATTCTTTCGTAATGGAGTGAAAAGGAGAGAGGAAAAAAATAAAACTCAATATAACTTTTCTTATCAGAGTGCGATGAAAGTCACATGGGTAGTCCATGACCTGGACTGGGACATAGAACACTTTCCTGACGACACCGGGAGATCATTTTGACGGTAGATATTATGTCGTTGTTGTTGTTTGTTTCTCATGCGGGTGAAGCTGCC
This sequence comes from Hesperia comma, assembly GCA_905404135.1. Taxonomy (NCBI): domain Eukaryota; kingdom Metazoa; phylum Arthropoda; class Insecta; order Lepidoptera; family Hesperiidae; genus Hesperia; species Hesperia comma. The sequence goes on from FR990031.1 coordinate 2,025,611, forward strand.
GTCAAATACAAGCATTGTCAAAAAATAAGACACAGGCAAACATTGATTGTCAAAAGTTGACTATCAATGTTTTTTTTAAGGTTCCGTACCCAAAGGGTAAAACGGGACCCTATTACTGAGACTTCGTTGTCCGTCCGTCCGTCTGTCACCAGGCTGTATCTCATGAACCGTAATAGTAACGCAGTTGTAATTTTCACAGATGATGTATTTCTGTTGCCCCTACAACAACAAATACTAAAAAATGAATAAAACAAATATTTAAGTGGGCGCCCATACAATCGACGCCAGTGATAGATTAGTTACCTTTCGGGCCAAGAGATGGTGTTGCGACTAATATGTGGCTAAAATAAAACAATTAAATATTTAAGTGAGGCTTTCATACAACAGACCAGATTTTTTTGGCGTTTTTATACATAATGGTACGGAACCCTTCGTGCGCGAGTCCAACTCGTTTTCACGTTTTTCCTACCCTTTAATCAATTTTCAATTTCAATTTAGGTTGTGAACAAAATTTACCTGAAGCATGTTGAATACTTGCCGTCAATCTATAATGAAGCTGAATCAAATGGGGGAAAAGCTGTCACTTGTTTGGGATGTTATTGAAACAAATTCCATACCGAACGCGGACGGAGTATATTCAAGTGCCAATCCAAAACACCCCCATATTGATAAAGCACCCAATCCAAAAGACTGAGTATTTAATAACAGTTATCGTGATATTGATTTGAAGCTTATTATGATTATATTAACTCACATATTGCGGCAACTTACGGCACCTATAATTAACTAAACGTTGCAAAGTAGGCAGCGTGGGGCTAAAGGTTACTACGAAATAAGTTTAAAAGATCTTCAGTCAATCGTGACTTATGATATGAACTCGGTTCGCATGAACGAACACTTTGTCTCATATCCTATTCATAAAAATATGAATTAATCATCATTTTCATTACATACCGTTGCGAAATAAAACTTTACCGTAATTATTTTGATATATTTTTGCGCATGTAACTTGCTCCTTTTCTATCGCTCTTAATTAAAATATATTATGTTATAATGAAGCATAAATGAGATTTTTTCACTAATTAGAAAATAGGTAAGTACGGAGCGATCAACTTGCAATCCCAATAATCAGAATAAATTAATCACTTTTCTGTCTTAACTTCCATTATTTATTATTTCTTTTTTCTTAGTTCTTCCTTTTTCCCTTTTTTAATCGATACTAGGAGGTTCTCAATTCGTCTATATTTGATTTTATGTATGTTTGTGTACCTCATGAGTTTTTAATGGGTAAACCGATTTTGCTGTTCTTTTTCTTGTTTGAAGTATAGTACCTACTTTTTTTTATTGAATTAAGGTAGCAAACTAGCATTCAGCACCACCCTGCCGCTGCCGCCCATGGCAATTGTGACCGACTTAGAACAAGACCCAATTAATAACTAATAACAAATAATTACTTGTCGTCTTGTCCCATATAAATATGGACGACATCTTATGGGTAGTTTTTGAGTAAATTCTATTTTTCGACGCTGTAGTGGGTAAGTATTTTTGTAAAAAGTTAGTTATTTATACTATAAACTAGAGAACCGCCCTCGCTTCGCTTCGGGACCCGTAGGTAACAGCCGCGTAGGTCCCATTCCCGTAGGAATCTCGAGATAAAAAGTAGCCTATATGTTATACTGGAACATAAGTTATAATTATAACATTTACGTACCTATGACTTAACGCTGTCCTAGTGCTTGAATGGCCAACCGACCAATCCTATCCAAATCGTTTTTCTTATTTCAAACTATAGCAATTTTGATTACGCGCTCCACAACACACATTTTTTATTATTATTATTGACTTTCAGACTTTAGGTCAATAATAATAATAAAAAATACATATTGCAAGACGCGTAATCAAAATTGCAATAATTTGAAATAAAAAAAACGACTCAGACAAAATTGGTCGGTTTGCCATTCAAGCACTAGGACAGCGTTAAGTAAATTAACGATACATGAAGGATTTGATAGCATGATTCAGAACTTGCAAATGAATTTTACTAACTCCATCTATTAACAGCAACCGGAATTTAATAGCAAAAAACATCGTAAAAAACATCGATCTTCCCATGGGAATGAGATGTTTTTCCGCGGTAAAAAGTAGCCTACGTCGCTCTCCACCCTCCCAACTATCTCTACACACATAAATTATATCATATAGTAGCCATGTTGCGACGTGAAAGAGTCACAAACAAACAAACACACTTTCACATTTATAACATTAGTATGGATATTATGGATGTCCACCATGGTATGTATGTCCTATGTATGGTATGTATGTACCAGTATGGATGTCGCCCGACGCACAATGATGTTTACATAAAAATAACAAAATAATCTACCATGTGCCCTACGATTTTACAGTTACGCATAAGATCTAAGACCCTGACAGGTTTCCCTACGTAGAGAGAAGTGGTTCAATAATTGTCCACTATAGATCATGAGTCTCTTTTTACAATTGAGATAGTCCAGACTTTTATAGTTTTGTTTAACACGCTAGTCTGATGTAATTATGTTATTTAGAATTTTTTATTATTTTTTCTTTTATTAATTGAGTTTCTTTTATTATTTTTTACTTTTTAAATGTAATTTCTTGTGTCGGGGTTTTTTTTAATTTTTAATTTAATTTTTTGATATGGAAGCCTCCTAATGATTTATTGAAATTATGAACGGCGTTGTATTTGTTAAAATTTTAAGTGTCTACAACATTTCATAAGGCAGGACGCTAAAATGACGTATGACTTAGAAAAAACAATATTTTTAGGGTTCTTCTTTTTATGGGTTTCCTTTGGGAGGGATATAATATAGGTATAGCGGTGACAGTAACACGTATTTCATGAATATTGATTTTCTTCAAGAGATAGAGTCCTGTGACAGATATAAAAACTAGACTCGAGCAGCACGATAATGAATAAAAATATAAGGAATATTTCCTGAAAATTCAAGACAATTTTGGCATAATTTAGAACAGTTTTCAATAAAAATTAGGTATAATACCTAAATCAGCCCATTTATACCTCGTTACACGTTAAAGCTAAACAAATACGTAGGTCATATATATAATAATATTGTAGGTAATATTGCGTCATAGATTACACAAAAAAATATCATCGCTTAATAGAGATTTATATAAACGATAAGAAAGATTAGAGTTTAAATGCTTTAAAATCTTACAACGTTTGAATCTTTCTTACAATAAAAATCTTTACGCAAGCCTGAATGTGAATAATATACCTTCTGTGGTGTCCTAGGTTGTAAATAAAAATAATAAATGGTTGAAAAACGCTACAAACCTGTAATCCTACTGTATATGTTATGTGTTTATCATGGACATCACACATACCCTAACCGGAAAAAGACATTGAAACTCGTCATTTAAGCATATGCCGTGTTAGGAATCAAACCCAGGTCTCTTAAACAGCAGTTGATGTTCTAGTGATATTTTTATTTATTTATTTAATAATTAAAGTACACAAACACATTAAACGAGAAGAAGATATCAAAAAATTCTGTACAAAGCTACCTACTGCCTATTTCTCACAGATTTCTTCCAGCAGCCCTATGAATGGAGAGTGTCGTGGGTATCATGGACAACACGCAAGACAAGGACACACAACCAGACCGAGAACGGAAATTTTAACTCATCATTCAAATTTCCGCCTCGCCGGGAATCGAATCCAGGACCCTCGGAACAGCGATCCGGCGTGTTAACCATTGCGCCATCCGGGTCGTCATCGGGAAGTCCATCTTCATTTCGCTGATTTATGTGGAACCTCTGCACAACTCTGTTTCTAAGTCCATCGCCATTTCTCTAAGTCCATTCACTGATTCAGGCTGTGCGTTGTCTGTCAGGCTGTCGCCGTTAGCGTTTTGCTAAGGAGATAATTATACACTATTCGTCATATCCGCGCCAGACATTGCAATCAATTAACATCCGTGGAGTATAAATATTTTATACGGGTTTCTTTAACAATCACTAGGTTTACTTGACACGTTTTTAATGTTGTACCTATATCCAAGCAATTATGGTTCTAATTTTAAAATAGTGTCATACGTAAATCAAAAATATTGCCTGCTACAGGGCAAGGATCTGTCATTACCGAAGAGGCTTAATAAATAAACATCCACGCTGCTCCAGTACGGATTGATGGAGAGTTTAGTGGCCAACTGTCGGAAATTTGTATGCCGTCCGAAAACCTCCATACCTAGCTTTATAATTATAATATTTATAATTATACTGTAATCTTATGTTTACAACATTATTTGGACCATTTAGTGCCTATGTCACACATATTTGGCATTATTTGAACATTTAGAAATAAGGTAATAGGCGTATATTGTATGTGTAAACTTTTAAATAACAATATACAAGCCTAGACCAAAATGACGCTACCGATAAAATAGCCCAGAAAATAGAATCGAATCTATTTATAAAAAATATCATTCGAAAGGAAATTCCTTTTGCATGACAAACATACAGACATATCGAATAAAAATATAGTAGTAATTAAAATGCATTTAAGTATGTTAGTGGCCTTTGAAAAATCACGAGTATATCCTGAAGCGATGTGGTGAACTAATTAACTTTTAACTTAATGGCCTAAGGTCTATGTATGGATGATTGGGAGTCTTCAATGCAAGGTCGGGCTCTGCACTGATTGTTCGTAATACGTTCAAAGAGGATTTGTTTGTGAAAGGCCTGGTTCATGCAACATAGACGAATGATCTATATGTGCAATTTTTAAGTTCTGGTGAAAAACGATGCTAATAAATTTTACGTACTGTACATTATATTATGTAATGAAACATAAAATTTAATTGATTACTGTGTGGTTAAAAAAAAAAACAAAAAAAATGTTTCATACTCAATTCTTTCTTTCTTCTTTCTTTTCTGATAGTGGAGTGGTTTGAACATTAGATTCCCGAACTGGGAGTTTAGGTTCGATTCCGGAATAGATTTCTATCTTTCAAAAGTACTTAATATTATTTAATTATTACTTACTTCGGTGAAGGAAAATTTTGTGAGGAATCCTGCACATCTAAGAGCCCTTCACAATGTTTTTATATTACGCTAGGAGACCAGTGCTGACCAGTGGGACAGGTTGCAATGAATGAGCGAATGTACCAATATTATTGCTGATGTGAATGGGCTACGGGACCACATTCAATCTATCGGTTTATTCGATTGTTAGTCAGCTTTTTACAGACATTTTCCTGACATTTATGAAGGTATTGTGGCCTTGTGACCGAAGGGGGTAGTATTCCTCCAAGTAATATTAGTGTCATTTATACTATTCTCATTTATATGATATTGGTATTAAGATCCTAACCTGAACCTTTTGTGGCTAGCTTTTTTATAATAATTGAACCTTACGCTGTAATTATCTTGTTTTCATTATAAAATTTTTATTTATTTTTATTACTAAGTGTTATATTAAGTGTAGTAGAGTATACTAAGTATGACTAAAGCTTAAGAACAAATTATAACACATTGATCTAGTTATCGAAAATAGCGAGTAGTTACTGCATACGCACATCCAAGCCATCCACCTTCGCTATCAAGCTCTGATTAAGCAACAATACGACCCGAGTGATGTGAATCTTCTACATTAAAGTAGATCGATCGGTGTACGCATTACTATAAATATAGTCCGCGGTTTTTGATTATATCATTCATTCCACCTTTAAACATCTGTGCAAGTAACCGTTTGAAAAAACACTCGAAATGAGATTGGTAAATAAACATTTAAGATTTTAAATCGAAAATAAAATATCAGTGATAAAGTTTAACTGTTGCATCAGATGGCTCTTTGTGTTTGTCTGGTTCAGTCTCGATCAATAGAGAATTTTGTCTTTTAATATTGGATTGTCGATTGCCTAAGTGTTGAGATGTTATCGCCGTTCAAAGGATTTGGTTCGATTCCCTGTTAGGCGGAAAGTTAAATGATGAATTTATATTTCTTTTCGTGATCTGTATGTGTGTGTGTTGTTGTTTTTGTGTATTCTTAATAGCAACCATGATATGTCATGGGAAGAGGGTACAGGGACATAGAATGGAATCCTAGTTCAATAGTTTTATCAGTAGATTTAACACATGGCATAAAACAATTATCCAGTAGCATGGTCTAAATTTAAAATTAACAGCGACACAGTGCAACATCGCTCAGAATTCGCAACAATAGTCGAAGGCATTAAGTGTAAACCATTTCTTCTTACTGCTTCTATAAACGTCTTTCTTTTTACTTTTCAGTTAATTGTCTTAGCCGCCGCTTCCTTGGCTTCCGCTGCCAAACTGGACAACACCTATCTTCCTCCCAACGCACAAGCATCTGCAGGCTCTGGTAGTTTCCTACAAACTCCTTTGTCTGGACTGAACCCTGGATTCAATGGACCTAACAAACTAGTCCAGAACACCTATTCATACAATAGTGGTTTACAAGCCCAAACTGGTTTTGCCCAGAATGGTCCGAACTTCGGAAGACCCGAAAGACCAAGAGCTGCTTTGGAAAGAAATGCTGCTATTGTGCGTCAATACAACCAAAACAATGGAGATAACTTCGAATATGCTTACGAAACTGAAAATGGTATTTATGCGGAAGAGCGCGGAGTAGCCAGTAACAATGGTGTTGAGTCGCAGGGAGGTTACACGTACACAGCTGATGATGGTCAGGTTTACAGCATCAGGTGAGCGAAATTATCCAATATACCGTTGAAACTAAAAACCTCTCTTCAATATCTACGACAATGAGAACATTCGATACGTGATCGATATCAATTATATGTGCATTATTGGGGATGACTCAAAAGGAACCTACTTGCCACGGAGCTCTAAATGTTTAAACGGGATCACATAGATATAAAAAAGATCGGTTCACCCAGTAAAAAGTAATAAGGTTTCATACATCAAAAACAAAGAGATTTTTATGATGTCGGTTGAAAAACCATGTTAGTTTCTGTTTCAAAGCTGTCTATAATATTTCCCTGCTCTTTCACAGATACACCGCTGGTGAAAATGGTTTCGTTGCCCAAGGCGACCATTTGCCTACTTCTCCCCCCGTTCCTGAAGAAATCCTTAAGGCATTGGAGCAGAACGCTCGTGATGAAGCTGCAGGAATTTACGATGATGGTATAAATATTTTCACTTGGTAGCAATTTTAAGCTTTATTTTAAGCAAAGATTAAATCTTATCACAATGTGTTTTTTGGATTACGATTAGGTTTCCTTATTTTTAATTTCATCTAAAACGTGCGCAAATATATTCCAAACTTCTTTAAGTCGTGTATTAAAATAAATTTTACGAAGTTATTTTACTTAACTTTTACTTTTGACACCACATGAGATTCCAGAATTTACATATTTAAAAAATATATTTGCCATTCTAATTGTGAACTTTCAATTTTCGGTGAACTTGTAATTCATTGTAGATTTTCTGTGAATATTTTCCAACAATCCTCATATCAATTGTTACAGGCTCCTACAACGAAGCTAAGTATGGCGACAACAATTACCAATCCGGAAACTACAACGGAAACTACAACGGAAACTACAACGGAAATGTGAATGGTTTCAACGGTAACGATGCCATCGTAACGAACTCCGCTTTGTTCGGAGGAGCTGCTGGTTTCAGAAACGTCAACGCAAATGGCCTGAACACTTACCTTCCTCCAGTCAAAGGCACTGCTTTCGGAAGAAATGGTTTTGGAAGAAGGCCCAGCTTCAATGCACGTGATGGATACCAGTATTAGGAATAGATCGAAAAAAATGTAAAAAAGAATAAAAATTAGAAAGAGCATTTGCTATTTTATTACGAGTACCGCCCTATAATATAAATGTACTTTCTATTACTATAACTCGCACGTGCACATCATGGTTATGCAGTTAAATATTTTAAACGACAACACCGTAACTACAGATAGTTAACTTATAATAAATTCAAGTTTCCTTAGAACTTATTAGTTTTATTATGTACACGTTACAGAAAAACTTTAAAAAATCAGTAATCACAACCTTTTCTTGTGTGAAACTTATTTAGCTCATAGGTAGGGCGCCTACTCTGCCCGAGTGTGTAGGTACGTAGTATTATGCAATAAATTTAAAAGATATGATGTTATGTACAGTAATAAAAGTATTTCAAGTTGCCCAGAATGATGCGCCAAACGATATCGTGCTTAGCAATGTTGCAAAAACTAACAATGATAGCATTATCTGTAATAAACTATTGAACGGATGAACAAGCGATCTGGATCAATAAACGTTTAAAAATGTGGCAATACATTATCGCTTCAAACAGTTACCTTGTCAATAATTACATTACATAAATGCTAAAATTAAAAGTTGCAGACGATTTAAAGATGATAAAATTAAATTAAAACTACTTTGCTGAACGTGATCGCGTTGCAAACAAAAGTAACAGTTAACTAAAAAAATTCTTAGTACTTAATTGATGGAAGTAATTTAATGTCATCATCATCGCAATCTAAATCTGTCCCATTGCCGGTCTCCTGTGTGTGAAGGCCAATCGTGTAGTTTACTGAAAATACAGATTTGATTCGAGTATTCACTTTTTTATTATATTCATTCTAAATGGTTGATTTTTTAACGAATCCGGAATAATGGATGTGCCGTATGAATAATAATATTATGAAGCTGTAGAGTATAATGTAGAGTATGTTTATTTTTTAAGCTTATAAACAGGAAGTAATGGTTGAAACTGAAAAAAATATTTTGGTGTTGGATCATCCATTTATCGAGGAACATAACAATACGCTACGACTAATGGGAGCGGAACATCAATGAAAAATCTTGCAAAACGGGGAAAACGACAAAATGTTTAATATTTGTAAAAATATAAAGAAAAAGTTTCAAGTAATTCATTAAAACAGATTTTAACAGAAAATCTTAAGGGGCATACACTTTTTCTACACGAGAAGTATCTTTTTTTTTCAATCATAGATGCCAGATTGTGAGGCATATTTAGTAAGACGCCGATCTTTAGAGATAGCTAACCGCTAAAAGTATTATATACGGTGATTATTAAATCATAGATCGTTTTACAATGGACTTGAGGATCGTGCCGAGATAAAATATTTCGAGATTAGAATAAATAAGGGCAGATCCATTCATGAAAGATTTAAGACGAAGTTTTTTAATCCGATTATTAAACATATGTACATAGGTACGGATACAATATACCTAGTGATTTTTGGTAAAATAGAATTCCATATTATACATAATATCTACACATTTCTATAGTTAAGTTAAACTGAAATTTTTAAATGTGACTTTAAAATTACTAAGTGCCTTTAGTTTTTCATACCAAACCACAAAAACTCATAAAAATTCTCGTCAGAAGTCTATCTTCCTACTTATCCGGTTAAATCTCTGCAACATGTGCATTGATTTCAATGGAACTTTCACTGCAAGATAGAAGAAGTTATAAAGTATCATGCAGAATACTTTTTATCTAGAAATTCTTACAGTCATGATTTTCACGGTAACAATCTATCACGCAAATAACCTGTACCTGCCTACTAGTAGATAGTGAAACTGATTTATTTTAGGCGTTGATAGATTTTATCATAACTTATAACAAACTTCGTTGTTCTAGGATTAATAAAGATCTTAATTTATTGTAATACTTGCATAAATACCGTAACTTTTACAGAAACTAAGAACTACTTAATTAAAATTGCATCGTATAATAACAGAAATGGTGATAAGTAAGATAAACTAAACTTTACTAAGGCATAGTCCTCCCGAGATGAAGCAATGCGGTAACTAGTGTAAAAATAAAATTAAAAACAATAAATAGCTTGCTTAAATCCAAGAGCAGAGGTCATGGATCACAAAAAGTAATTATCAAAGACAATACCATCAGTCCAGTCGCATATCGTGGGCCGTGTGGCCTTCCAGCTGATTACGGTCAATGCTTTATTTAGGTCAGTGTTATAGGTCACAATAGAATCCCATCAGATCGATGTTTTATACCTACCAACAAATGAGTAGAACATACCTTGATTATGGTTATGTAGCATTTAACATTAAAGGTATTACTGATGCATTGTTGGTCAAGAAAAAGGGCGAAATAAACAAGAAAGGTTTACAGGTTTTCAAGCCCACAGCCATATCATGTATTGTCATTCGAAGGCTGACTCATGAAGACAAGCGGTAGCTATTCGGGCTAGCTTCATAGAAAGACAATAGTGGTGATAATGGTATCAATATTGACTTAATAATTTTCCTTGTATGAACCCTTATACACAAACACACCTCTTGCGCCTTAAGACACCGGATAATTCATGTTATTGTCCTTATCACAATAACCTTATGACAGTGCCTGATTATTCCTGATGCAAAATATGCACGTGCTTAGAAGCGCGAGGTAATAAGGGGACGTGCAAAGTTACAAGGGGCGCGAGAAAATAATAAGGGGGCGAAGGCTCTGAAATAAGTACAATATCCATTGAATTAAGGTTGCCAATAATCTACATATAGGTTCAAAATAGAGTTACCTATGGCATGAACAAAACACAACAGATCATAAACATCGCCAATGAAAAAAATAGATCGTCAGCTTGGCCTAGGGGCGCTCTCGCCTATAATCCGCCCCTGCGGAGATCCATTAATGGTACTTAATAGTGACTCAAGATGGCAGAATCTTTTAAAGCTTTCTTAATTTCGGGTACATAAGTTTGAAGCCAACTTTTTGATTCCGGCCAACGTATTTGTTGGTTTCAGACAATTTAGTAATTTAGATCTTCTGTCTCAATTAATTTGACACCTCTATGAGCTTCGAACGGATTCCCCTGCATCGAACTATCAATTACAAAGGTCGTCACGCAGAAATGTCAAGGTGTGATAATGTCCGATTCATGATCGCTCATCAACAATAAAATTATGAAACTTTAAAATAAATATGTCTAAAAAGTCTTTCGGTCCTGACAGCTACAATTAGGGTTTTGTCACGCCGTCCGTATGTCACGTGCACACGATTTTGTGAAGATGATTTTAAGGATGGTATAAAACAACCTCAAAGTGTGACAACCAGCACACACTTCATCGTGTCTTATCAAGAAAAAGTCGTACGAGATGAAGATATTACTGGTTAGAAATTTTTATTCAAAATTAACTTTGGCTTTTGAAAAAAGTCTTGATATAAACTATTAATATGTATCAGTGAACACCTGCATGGTTTTTAGATTTACAAAACGTGCTTATAAATATTTGAATTTGGCTGCTATTGGCAACATTTCCCATAGATAAGTCCTATATTTATGTTAATTCTAATGGCGATAGCCCACTTTATTCGTAAAATAACAAGGCATAAATTAAATTAAATATTATTCTTTGTTACAGATTTTGTGGGCCGTTGGCCTTACAGCATGTGATAAGCTTGATCGTACTTATCTTCCACCAGCTGGTTCCATTTTGGCTGGAGGATATCCAGAAGATCTTAATCTTCCTTTGGAATTCCCAAAAGGAAAACCCTCTTCCACCTTGAAATATGGAAGTAATAGACCTTCTAACGATTCGTTAGGTTCTAAATATCCCAATATAGCACTTGGCATTGATAGACAAGGTCCTTTTGTAACATCATCCCATAAATTCACTAAGAGACCTGATAATTTCAACAATATTCCAACTACAACCAGCGCATACAAATTAACAGACACATCTGCATTTTCACCTGTAGATATCTTTGACACTACGGTTGGACTTGTAACAACAGTTCCTCCACGGTATTCTCCTACATCGTCATCTTTTGATCCTAATCTTACCTATGATCAATATTTAATTCATGAAAATATAAAAGCAAACCAAACTCCACAATTGACTTCTGTCCTTAGTGGTCCAGTTTCAAATCTCCCTATTGAAAACATTGGCATTTTTTCTGGTGGACCTGATATGAAAGCCGTAAAGAATGCATATGGAGGTGATCTCGATAGCTTATCAGAAGTAGCAATCCCAAATACAAACAGGTCTTATTTTGATGGAAGCCTCAATCAACAAGCTTTTGATATCTTTACCACCCAAAGAGTTCCTGTAAGCTCTGATGGTATAAACATAGATTCCCAAGAAAACTATGACGCTATAAAATCTGGACTTTCTCCTACATCAACACGAGATAAAACTCTTATTGGAAAGTTTGTGACAAATCTTGCACCGTCTTCTCAATCTTCGAACTTTCCTAATCTTTACGATACACGCTATGATACAGTGTTCCAACCACAAAGGGCACAAGCAGAAAATGATAGAAATGCTGTTATTCTAAATTACAATAATATACTTACACCCGATGGCTTTGCATATAGTTTTGATACCTCAAATGGGATTCATGCTGATGAAAGTGGTACAGCAAACAATGGAGTAAAAGCCAAAGGATCATACTCGTTCACGGGAGATGACGGAAAAATTTACACTGTTGAATATACAGCTGATGAGAACGGTTTTATACCACGCGGAGATCACTTGCCCACTGCACCACCAATACCCGATGCTATTTTAAAGATTATAGAACAAGCTGAGAAGAATAGAAATTTGGGAATTATCGACGATGGTAAGTAAACAGGTGAATTTATATTATTGAACAGAGAGTAAAGTAAATAAAAAGTTGTGATTATTTTTATTCATATTTTCCTTAAGTTTTTGTTATCATAATCACATATTGTTATTTTATTTTTTAGGGTCGTATGACAACGCCAAGTACGGTCATCAAAAATATCAAGGATTAATGGATCGTATCCCACAGAACCAATATAATAATATCATAAGTCAGCCAAACTTCAAAGAGAGTAGTGAAACGACTAATTATGGAAATAAACTGCCTGCATATAATACCAAAAATGGTGAAATTTTAGATGAAATTTCTTCCACTTCTCCACCAAGCGGATTATTTAATTTTTATTCACCAGGCAAGACTCAAACATTTGATGCCAATAACAAAGGTACAAAGGAAGATGACAATGATAAAGATTTTCGTAATTTATATAATACCAATCTGCCTGATGGAAATCGCGTATTTAATTCTGAGGCTGAAATGTTCACTAATAAACCGATTACTGAAAGGAATAAATTCAGAGAAAATGTCGTAACCAGTGTCCCAAAATCAGATGAAGACTTAGATCAAGATACGAAAATATATGAAAAACTGAATACTGTAGATTTCACTAACGTTTCGCCTATAGAAAACAATTCACAAAATGAATATAATTCAGGATACGTATACAATCTGCCAAAAAATAGTTTTAAAGACAGAGACCAAAATACCTTATATTTAAATTTACCAAGCATAAGAAGAAATAACGGAATCAATTCTAACGACGAAGCACGTGATGGAATTTCTGCTGATGAATTTATAACTCCAAACACGTCATTTGATTTCCGAAAACAAAAGCCTGTTACGAGTTCACCAATAGTAGGAAAAACATTTATCAATTATGTCACTGCATCTGGCATTGATAATAATCGCATAACTAATCCCGATAGTCCAATAATTTCCATTGATGGATCAAATGGATTTAAGACTGGACAGACTATAAGCCGAGAAAGAGTATACCCGAGTACCTTGGATCCAAAATTTGTTTCCACTACTAGAACACCTTATAATTATGAATCGCCTAATACATTTAATAAATATGGCAAACAGTCTACCTATCCTTCTTCAACCTATGAATCAGAATATTCAGTGTCAACTACACCAGTCCCTTCAGATATTTCTTCGCCAATAACTCCATCCACCAACATTTTTCGTTCTTCTACTCCATTTCCAAGCAGTGTTAGATATTCTGAAATAACTCCGACTTACTCTCAGATTACTTCAACATTAAGACCTTCAGTTACTTCTAGACGACCAACTTCAAATATGCCTTCCCGTTCAGATAGTTACACAGGAAGGATTTCCGGACCAGAAAAAGCTGCAGACTCCAGAATGCCAACAACAAGTCCAAATAATTTCGGTCAAAGAATAATTGCAAGGCCTGGATATGACGGAAGTCGTAATAAGATTCCTATAATTAAAGGAGGATTTTCTGAAGACATTGAACCTGGGCTTGTTGAACTGACAGACCCTAGGTCTCAAGATTTAGGGGTCTCATCTGTACCAGGGAATGTCAACACTCAGTCATCGACTGAGAGAGTGATCGGTGAAGATTTCAGTGGACCAAAACAACCTCAGAAATATAATCCTGAATACGGATATTACTATTAAATATTAATTTGGATATAATAATTTATTTAAATGTTAGCTGATTTTTGTATTAAATATACTTACAGTAATCGGATAATATTGTTATTTTATTTTTGTTAACCATAATAGCACAATATCATCGCTTTAAAATAAATATAAATAGTACTTTTTAACCATCTTATTCAAAGAACAGGCTTAAGCTTAATTAATAGTGGGCTATATTAGGTGATGATGTTAATTATGTATTCAAGGAACATGGAAATATCTAAACTTAATAAACGAATTCCAGATATTATTTTATACACCTTTGTTACCTAATATTTGGTAAATAAATAACTATCCAAGTATCAAAGTCCCTAATCCATCTCATTTGTCTTGGGGCATGTGCAGAAAAAATTCATTCATTATTTATAAAAATAACGAAGTAATGACAGACGTGGGCTCTTGGACTTATTCCATAATGGTATATTCGTAAATATAGAGCTGTGTACCTACTTATAAAGAAGTTATCATAATTATATTTTTTTTCAAAAAGTCCATGAAGATTTTTTCTCTATGTTTACAAGTACTTCTTACTTCATTGGTGTTTCAAATATTTGGTTAACGCAGTATGCTTCATACGTCTTGTCCCAGAGTACGGCACCAACAAGAATCATTATAAAAATTTAATCAAGAATTAAGATTTCTGGTTCTGTGTACACTCAATAACCAAATATCTAGCATAGCCATATCTCTTGTTTTGAATCTTTCATTGGCCTAATAGACTTGCAGTGTCAGCGTTGTGCATCGCATACTTAGAGGGCATTTAGAGGGCTTTTTATTCTTTTTTTGTCCATGCCACCCGCCTGTGCGACGCGCAAGGCATGCACTTCGCGTGGGCGGAATGGCCGCGGGGGTGGAAAATGGACCACAGCAGACCAATGCAGCACGAGATATTATTTAAATAAAAGTAAACGTCAGATATCAGTTTGGTAGTTGAACAGCTAGCGGCAACCCGCGACACAAGGAAACTTAGTAGATATGTGTGTGTTAGCGTTTGTTTATTATCTATCCAAGATAGAATATATTGTCAACTGTTGATATAGTAAACCCAACTTAACCTTGAAATGAAGAGAGGCGCTGTCGGACGCATTTGATCAATCATTGCACACTAGTAACTGACAGATGAATGACCACAACGTACCTATGAATGACTTTTTAATATGGCGGCACTAGTTCCAATTTTTGCCATTTCAGAGATAAGTTGGGCGCACTAATAGAGGTACATGCAAGTTCAAACCTAGTACGGTACATTGATATTAAAACCACTTTCGCTGCTACTAATAGAGCACGAGGTAAACAATCGCCATGTGACATAACTAGACCAATTGATAAATTATTACACGATAAAAAACTAATGCGATTTCAAAATCAGTTGAAAGTTTTCGATAAATAAGTTTAAGATCGGTTGATTAAAATATTAAAGAATTTTTTATCTGTTAAAATATTTAGGTAGGTAGGTACTTATCTTCCATTTCGTAAAAACGTTGCTCAAAAATTTCAGTATAATCAATATTAGATGTGATTGTATTGCCAATAACAGTTGCAAGGTTTAATTTGACATTATGGGGTGATTTTCTTTTGACATTTGATGAATAGGTAGTTTTTGAATTATCTCTACTTGTTGCTGAAGATCTACCCCAAAAAGTACGAGTCAGATATCGCTCAAATTTATTTGGGTCCAGACGACACGAATATTTTTATCAAAATCGGGTAACCCAGTACGAAGTTATAAAGTAAGACACAAAAGAAATCAGTCGAAATTGAGAACCTCACATTTTTTTGAAGTCGTTTAATAAAATTAAAGTGTAAATGCTGTGTTCATTGAAACTCTATTCTCAGTTGGGCTACCCCTAAGGCGCTTTGCCCACGGAACAACTTAAGTTGAGGCAACTATCAATTTTTTAAATGATTCCTGAAGTTGATAGTTGCTACAACGTTTACGGTTGCCGCAATTTTATAGCAGTTTGTGAGCAACTTTTATGCGAATTGTTCAATCTACGCATTTCCGGGCACAGGCAGAGGGAGTTGACAGTTGCGGAAACCGGCAATTTTAAAAACCGGTATAATATTTAACAGTTGCTCGTCGCGGCAATTAGGAACTAACCTAGTCATCGATTACAGCAACTGAAAACTGTTGACGATCACCGGAAGCTGTAATAGCTAGTTGTAATAGGAAGTATGTAAATAGCTAGTTGCCAGTTACCAGTTGCTGCAATAGTTGCTCCGTGTATAAAGCGCCTAAATAGTGCACCTAACCCGTAGCCGAATGCCTCCACCTCCATCCCTCAAGATTAGTTTTTTGGTATTAGATCGGAATAGGCCAAGCTACGCCACTGAGTAGACCAATACATAAATGTATAGATAACATAACATATTTTTCCCTTACTAATAGAATTTTCCCGTGTAGGTAAATCCTGTTCACCTATCAATACATAATGGGAAAAAGTAGCCTGTACGCTGCTTTATAACCGCTTTTATTTCCAGTGCAGTCGGAGTTCCATAGGTACCTATCTATTCTTGATTTATAGCCGTATATGTATATACCTACTCAGGCAGAAAAAAAGTCATTAAATTATAAAATTTGGGGATAGTGATAGTAAAAATGTATAAAAGTTTTAATTCAATTTCACAAACTCATTAAACTATTTATTTATTGTCCGACCATGTAGCTCCCTCTATATTAGGGACTTGGAACTATCGTATATCTCGAGGCAAGATCGAATTCGATCATTGATCCGCCGCTCACTATCGATGAACTGTGCAATCTCCTACTCAATAGATGGCAATAGTGTCGCTGATCATTGAGAGAGGTAACAAATCGACGAAAACTCGTAGAAAGACTCGTGAATTAAAGTCATCAGTCTAAACCAAGAAAATTTGAATTCATTATTAATAATTTTCATCCCGCCTGGCATCGATCCCAAGATTTTTCGCACAGTAGACGGTCACTACCTACTGTCTGCCTGTACCTACGGCATTCAACCGTTAGCAATAAACAACACGGCGAGGAATCATGATAGTCATCATGGCATCTATAACTGTCCTGTTACTGGGCACGGAATTCCTTTCACAATAAGCAGGCTATAGTCCACCACATTGCCCAAGTACGGATTTGTAGACTTCACTGACCTTTGGGGCCATTGTGGTGAATCCTGGTGCAAGTTTCTTACAATATTTTCCTTCACCGAAACAAGTAGGTACCTAAAAATTAAATTCACTACTACTATGTACATCATTTTTGAAGAGTAGAGCTGCATACGGGATTCAAACTCGGGTCTGTCGATTCAGAACCCAACATTCAACCACTCAGCTATCTGCGACGAGAAATATTTAATCCGATTGCGCTGTCGAAATGGTCGCACCACGGATTAAGTGAATGGTCAGTCGATGTAGGTGGACGTTTTACAAAAACATCATTATGGATGGTACATGCAAATACCTACATGGAAGGATTTTGTAACTATGTCTTTGGTAATATTTCTTTGACTAAATAGTATGTCATGTTACATTTTTATGTAATAGAAATGTTAAATTGTAGGTTAGAATAATTGATTTATCTTACTGATAAACATTTGTATGGCTGCGGTCACTCACAATGAATTGGCAAAGCTTTGACAGCTGGGAAATCACGAATATATCAATAATTTTGCATAATAATTTGCAAAGGTCTCCCTCCATCTGTGTCTTCGCGTATTCGCGTGAATGTGAGTGAATGGCCTTACAGGAACAGTAATTATAGTTTTTATTGAATTAAGGTAAACGAATATCTGGCATCATCGTTCCGCTGCCGCCCATCTTTGTCACTAGACACCAAATGCTCCTTCATCCCAAAGATGAATGAATTTTGAAAAATCCTCTCTTAGTCCTCCCCTTCACTCCCCAAGGAACATACATGCCAAAGAATCATGGCAAGTTTCATACATTGAATTGTACAAAAAAAAAATTAAAAACTCGAGAGCCTGGAATGAGTTGTAATATTTATTTCTTATTTTTATCAACACTTATATATATATAAAATATTTTTAAACCTCGGGGTTATATAATCAAAAATGATATAATTTTCTTCATTTTCTTGCCATTATAAAAATACGCCATTTGTACGCTAACTGTCAAAGTGACATAAGAAATGATAATAATGACATGACAATCTAATCAAAACGCTCGCAGCCAATGACAATGTGACATGTGGCAATGTCAATGTCTACGACACAGAGTAAGTAATTGTTCCAACAGATTACAAATCAATCGAAATCACAGATTAAACGCTGATATAACAAGACAGAATCTACTTCAAAATGTTCGTCCAGAAATGGTAAACTATGTAAATAAGAAAATGATTTTAGAATCCCCGGGTTTTAAAAATATTTTGAATGGTTCAGGATAATACTTGAAGTCTAATTAAACAATTACAAGTTATTTCAAATTCTCGAGAATTATTATTTTTTTTGTACAAAATCTGCCATGATTCTTTCAGCTTCTACCGTTCAGTAGTTTCGGCTGTGCGTTGTCTGTCAGTCACGCAGTAACGCAAGAGTTTTATATCTATAAAGATTTTTTCTGATAACCGTACCTACTTTTAAGTTAAGTTTACTTCTAATTGACATCATCTATAAAATCTGAATTTGGGGCCGAGTGGAACAGCTGAGAACGGAAATAATCCATAACAACTGTAGCCGACCTAAAACAAAACTCAAATGGGGACAACGATGATTTTGAATTTTGGTAACTATTTGGTCAATGACCGGGTGACGGCGTCTTTGGTGTCATGCGCATAACACTCGTTTTAAATAATAGAAAAGCCAGAGACTAACTACAAGCAATAAACTGATGAATATGTTGTATATTGAAGGGAAACAAAAACATAATGACATATTGAAACACTTAATATAGGTACTTACATATACACGGAACCAGGCTACTAATCAAATTTATACACAGAGTCAATAAAAAAGATTATGTACATCATCATTTCATCGCTAAAGACGGCATAATGATAAATTTTTGATGTATATTTTTTGTTGCAACATAAGGCAATTTGCGCACAGAGCTATTAGAAAGCTCATATAATAATATAAAAGACTATTGGACAGACAGACAGACGTCATCCTGCAACTATTGAAAACAAAAAGAATTTTTCAAATCTGACCAGTAGTTCCTGAGATTGGCGCGTTCAGGCTCGTCAAACTATATTTAATGTAATAACATTTTTAACATGTTATCTAGAAAAAGAAGCAAAAGGCTTCTTTAAATTTTGTTTTGGACCAGACTTATTATTTATTTGAGGTATTTTATTATTTTTACATTTATGTAATTATTACTTACTCGTAGGTTTACCTAGTATGTAAACTTATTTTTCTTTCGGCATTTAACACGCACGTCTTAACCGCTGAGTGTGAACACTCGGACAGTGGGTCAGTAATGAACTTAATCAGACCGGATATCGGCCTTACAGAAGGTCAAGTTTCAAGGTCTGAGGTTCCTGATGTAGATTTAATTAGCCTTTTCGCTAAATACCTTCTACACGACGAATCGTGTTATGTATAGATACTTAAATGTTTATTTAACTTTAACACACTTTAACTATATTGACATGACCGTCATTTAGCTAAGGGCTACTAGCGCAGGGTCGTAAGCTTTATACCTCGGGATTCAGGGCCAGTCATTGAATCTTTATATAACTAGGTTAAAAGAAAATAGTACGCGATCTTTCTTCTTTTTTTCTTATGTAGGTCAACATAGCTTAACATTTTTTTATGGAATTAAGGCAGGTAGCAAACGAACAGGCAGCACCGTCCTTCCGGTTGTAACGGTGGTAAACCCGAGTGAACTCTGGTCTTTTACCACCTACAACTTGCCACCTTGAACGAACGAGGGCGGTCCGTTTTTCACGATGGAATGACCTTCCTTCTGAGGTATTCCCGGAGCGCTTTGACGTGGGGTTCTTCAAGAAAGGTGTAAAAAGAGTTCTCATTCAGGGCTGGCGTTGCACTGGTGACTCCCATGGTGTTGCTTATGTCCATAGGGGACGATGACCATTTACCATCAGGTGGCTTTCACGTCAGCCCTTCAGGCTATGAAAAATACCTAGATACCGACTGTTTTACGTGCATTCTTTTGACTAAAAGCGACCACCTCAACGAAACTTGCAAGTAATGACAATATAACGTGCATATCCCAAGGCTTTCAATAAGGTCCATTGTGTTGCAACACGGCCTATTGTGTTACAAGAAATTGTGTCGATTTTTCATACAGATCTTGACCCTACGACCTGTCTAAATGGGTCTTTGCCTAAACAACCAACTTGTTCTATCGAGAGCGATAAGCTATCTGTGTTCACATAAAATTCCGTATCTGACCTTTGTACACACAAATGTATGTCCGATATGTACCTATACCTATATATGAAAAAAATGCAAAAATATTAAATGAAGCTTGCCGCAATAAATTAATGAAAACCGTATCCAAATCAGGTAAGCCGTTTTTGAGATTCGTGTATATAACTATTCAATTGAATTAACTACAGATAAAGAGATAGAAATTTTAAATGACATTGTTTTGCGTTCTATTGGTAATATAAGTATACATCAATAATAATAAATAAATAATAGATTTTCATAAATTAAAAATTAATTAATTAATTTAATTTCATAAATAAAAAATTACCGCAATTTGTTACAGATATTTTTTATGTAAGTATTTTAGATAGATGGTGTAGCAAGACCTTAACATTATTGAGTTAAGTAACTGTTGTAATGTCTTCATTCTTTCTGATGATGATATTTTTATAATAGGACCAACGTTAACAGAAATTATGGCATTAGCACAATAATGTTGTTAACATCTGCTAATGAATGAATTATGTGATTGAATCAAATAAAACAAATGACTGCTTAACGATACATAGCGAGATAATATGCAGTTTGTTTTCGACATTTGTTAAGTACCTCGCAGGAGCATGGAGTATAGAATAAATAGCCCCCGTCGGTGATCCGTTCGACTGTAAAATGAATGTCTTCTAGTCGAGTGGAAGGGTTATTTTAGTGAATTTATTGACCCATGTTATCAATTACAGCAGGTAGGATTTTAAACAAACTGTGACTTTTGACTTAACACTCAATTTTACACACACGCTGAAATTCTGAAACAGTCCCTTATATTTTTAATCGACTTCAAAAACAGAGGAGTAGGTTCTCAAATTGATGTGCAGGTACATAGGTACCTAATTTTCATGTAAAATAATGATGTTAAGTCTTTAGAGGTCTCCCCTACCCTCGTCGATCAATACCAATCTCATACAGGTTTACTTTATTGCCGCCCCGCCTTGATCCATTGATCCGCCTTGAAGCGCTCATAGCCCGGCGGCGCGGCGGCGGCTTGCGTCGATCCTAAGCGATCGACAAAGTTAAGCAACAGCGGGCGCGGTCGGTAGTCGGATGGGTGACCGCTAGTGGCGAAAATTTCTTGAGCGCTTCCGTGCTTCGGAGGGCACGTAAAGCCGTCGGTCCCGGTTGTTATCGATTGATAGCAGTCGTTAAGCCATGTCGGAGGCCTTCGGGCGGCTTGAAAACTTTCGACACTGGGTTGGCCACTAACCCCTCCACCAACCCGCATTGGAGCAGCGTGGTGGAGTATGCTCTAGGCCTCCTCAGTAATGAGGAGGGACCCGTGCTCAGTAGTGGGCCATTAGTGGGTTGTAGCTTAGCTTAGCTTAGCTGGCCAGGTGGCCAGGAACCCGGGATTGTCCCATATCCTATATTACATTTCTCTGTCCCGGATTCCGAAAGCCTACTTGTTTTTAGTTATTTGTATTTGAAGGCGTGATGTTTCGTTATTACTTAATAAGTTAATGCACAGGCAAATGTAAAATTAGGATGTAGATCTTTTATTTTCACATTTATTACTATAGCTCACTTACCCAAGTGGAATTGTGCCGTAAATTATAAAGGGCCGCACTTATCCTAGTACAATAGTCCGCGAATTTTTGTACATCTATTTCACAACCCTGGTTGGGATCGACACTGAGCTATGAGCGATTCATTTGCAGCAACTTATGATGATGTAGCTGAGCCGTTGGTATGGTGTTGTGGTCGGGTTAATGAGGGGTAATGGCTTGCACATCGTTATAGGTCGAGAGAACAACGCATCGCTCGCGGTGACGCGTGCGCTACTTCGGGCGTAACACACACTGGCTACTTTATTTTATTCATTTATCGGTAAATTAAAAATTATACGAGTATATTGACGTTTTGTACAGCCCCATCTAGTATACTGCGAGTGAACAATAATAAAATCATATTACAATTAGCTTTCCTCCGTCAAGACTTGTTCACTACGTAATACCATTTAGGAAAAGAGCTGATATTCTTTATACGGTCGAGCCGATTTCTACCAAACATAGCTGAAACCACTGCAAGAAAACGGGCTTTCGAATGAAAAAAAATCACATTGGAATCGTTCAATCCCTTTGAGAGCTACGGCGCCATGAGGCAGACACACAGATACACAGACAGACAGATGAAACTTATAAAACCTCTCTTTTTACGTTGGGGCTTAATAAAATAGGAAACGAATATGTAGCATCAACATTAAATTTGTGACAACTGTGACTGATCCATTAGGACTTGGATTATAAGTTCAGTATGCAGAGAGTGTAGTTATTAGGAATTTTAGTTAGTTAGTTTTTTTGGTACATTTTAGAACCAGAATAGGGACTGTTAGTGTTTGTTAGGTCTGGTAGTTTTTGATAATAATTGTTAGTAAAAGTATCATTAGAATTTGTTTCTAAAAAGCGTAATTTCTGTGGGCAATATGATTTTATTCACTGCCGTATTTATTGTATATTAGTATAGAGTAAAACTAACAAGTTATTCTTTGTTGTGGCTGTCGTTTTCCATATTCTTTACTTAAGCTTTTGGTTAATTGTTAAATTATATTAAGTATCCTCTAAAACTTCATAACACATGCTTGTTAGGCGATGTCCAACATTCAGTCAGCTACAGCTAATTCCCTGATCATGATTTATTTATTTATTTATTTATTCACACTTTATTGAACCTTACATATGTAATGGAACAAAAGGCGGACTTAATGCTAAAAGCATTCTCTGCCAGTCAACCTTAGGGCAGTGGGAGAAAAGAAGAGGGCGGTATCAATAAAGTTCAAAACCTTTCAACACTATAAATGCTAAACAAACAAATAAATGAAATTAGATAAATATGATATAAGCACTGTAATATATATGTATATATATATATTGTATTATATATAATATTAATATATAGGTTTATAAATATATATATATATAAATATAAATAATATATAAAAATGCAATATGATACATAAGTGATTGATGACTGATGACAAATTATCGGGAAATATAATAAATAATGGTAATAATAACAAACTAAGAGCCTACTATTAGTGATCATACACTAATGACAAGTAATGAGCCCGAACCCGATTTTTAAAACAAAACTTACTGCATGGCTTCTTAAGTTCAGGTGGAAGAGCATTCCAAAGACGTATGGCCTGAGCAGCGAACGAATAATGAAGGAAACCAGTACGGTGAGGAGGGACAGAAAGAGCTAAAGTCTCAGAAGAACGAAGCTGCCGGCCATGAGTGTCGCATAAGAATTGAAATTTAAATTTCAAGTAATCGGGGGCAAATTCATCAAATAAGATTGAGAAAAGTGTTGTGAGTATCCTAAAGTGCCGTCGCTGGCGAATCGGAAGCCATTTCAGCTGAGCGCGATAAGACGAAACATGATCGTATTTTCGAAGGCAGAAAACAAAACGGATACAATTGTTAATGAGACGATCCAGTTTGTCTAGAAGATCCTCATTTAGATCAGGGTAACACACATCAGCATAATCAATAATAGGGAAGATAAGAGCTTGCACCAATGTAACCTTTATCTTGACCGGAAGAAAATTTCTAAGGCGATTAAGAACGCTTAGCTTTGCAATTACTGACCTGCTTATGTTTTTGACCTGCGTGGACCAACTTAGTGTAGAGTCCATGTACAGGCCCAGGTTTTTGACACTGGATGAAAAGGGAATAATTGTTCCATTTAACGAAACAGGTGTTACAGAACCAGCATCAAGTTTAGCCAACTGCCGACTACTGCCAAAGATGATAGCTTGGCATTTACTGGGATTCACTTTGATACCAAATTTGACAGACCACAGATGTAAGTTGTTTAAGTCCCTGTTTAATTTGTTAATGGCAGAGTTGACAGACTCAACATCAGCTTGAACGTAAATTTGAAGATCATCGGCATATAGATGGTAAGAGCAGCTAAGCTGGGTAGACAAAAAATTTATAAAAACGGAAAATAAACCACCATTTTACCATTCAAGAATAATAAACAATAAATTAGCTCCCATCCGATAAAAAATATTCATATTTTATAAACTACAATGGAGATGCAGATGCAGAATTCAGAGGTTTTACAGAGCTAAATATTTCCGTAAAAAATACTGCGACCAGAAATCGTAAAATCGCAATGTCGCAAGTCTGTACCGAAGCATTTGGAACACTGAACGCCCGCCCGATATTACAGCATTGCGACACAATATAGATCATCAGCGCACTCACGTACAAAGGATTACCTTATTTTAATTCCACGACATATTCTCACGTAGCCCGTATCTGAAGATGGTATGTTCAAACTAACTATACTTATAGTTAAAATAACAAAATACTTACCTGTACGAATTTGATGTTAAAATATAAGGTTTAAATACAAAATGTATTTTAATGTCAATGAGTAAGTTAATGACAAAAGAAATTGTACAGATTTTGCAATGGTTACCATGCCTGCCCGCCGTACGAAAGGCTCTGGGTTCGATTCCTAATGAGGTAAAAATTCGAACGATATTTTTTTTGTAGGTTTTGGTTTAGCGTGTTGCTATTAAAACGAAATCCATATCGGTGTACCTATGGGAACGGTATAAGACAAAATCCATTCTGAGCAAAAGCCCATTAACTATAAACGCCCTCCCTGCCAAATTGCAACTTTATACGTATACATATACATACGTTGTTTTGCCAAAAACTTGTTAAGGGTAAACAACCCTTATCACTGAGGGGTATGAAAAATAGATAGTAGCCGATTCTCAGTCCTACTGAATATGCATATAAAATTTGGTAAAAATCGGTAAAGCCGTTTCGGAGGAGTAAGGTAACTAACATTGTGACATGAGAATTTTGTATACATATAAGATTATTGTTATATTAAGGATATATATTACGCTTTAAATAATTGCACAATATATTCACATTAAAATCTTACCTTATTTGATATCTAAACGCTTGACTCTTAATACTTTAAATTTTCTCTTTCATTTTAGTCGCTAGTGAAGAAAAAGTTGATGAATTTAACCAGTTTTATTGATTAATTGACTAAGATATCTTATGATTAATGGATTACACATGAATAATTGATTTAGGTGGTGGTTAAACCGTGAAAGGTTACTAATTCGTAATTATTAGGTAACACTATCAATTACTTAATTGGTAATTATATATGATCTTTATCTCAGCTGAATAGTTTTTGGATTGGAATCCGTTTTTGCTTAGTAGTGCTTGTTAAGTTAAATAATATTCGAGTATTTTTAACCGATTAAAAAGTGTGTTTTAAACTACAACACACATTGTGACAGCCAGTTAGTATGAGGACTTAGGATTATATATTGAGGAGTAAGTAAGAAACTAAATTGTCTGATTCTAATTCAGTCACAAACGTGTTGCTAGTCTTGAAGACTAAATAAAAACTTCTAAAACATGTAACCGGGTCCACTCAATATTATAAATGGTGAATAATACAGTTCACAATTCGTTTTATTAGCTTTACGCATGTAACGACATTGATACGGATAATTAAAGATGCGATTAAAAGCTATGTAAAGGCTAACAAGTGCTCATTGCTAGCGAGAATTTATTTGAAGACGCCGCTAGCTCTTATATAGAAAACCTTACCCAATTACCCGTTAAGTAATTAACATAGCTACGCTTTAAGAGGATTCATTCAAGATTAAGCATTGCTATAGATATGCGGGATAGGTTGCATCCATAACAAGCGCTCATAGCTCGGCGGCTTGCGTTGAACCGTGATCTAGTGAGTTAAGCAAGCGGGCATTCCGTAGATGAATGGATGACACAAAACAAAAATTTCTACCTTCCTTGCTTAAAGCACGTTAAGCTGTCAGTTCCGGTCGTTATGGAGAACTTCGTTAAGGGCGCATTCAAGTAGAACGCTGGTTACCGGCGCCGATCTGCCAGCGCTTATCGGTACTGGTCCGTTGACATAACCTCGGTCGTGTGACAGGTCAGAGACCTTCGGGTGACATTAAAAGTTCCGATATTCGGGATGGCCTTAAACCCCTCCACCGATGGAGCAGTGTGCTGAAGTATGCTCTAGGCCTTCTCAATGATGAACAGGAATATATTTTCAATAGCAGGCTATTAATTGGTTGAAACGACGTCTGCTGGTACGGGATTAGTTTGACGTAATAGCCGTAATCCGGACTGCCGTTCAAAGGATCCTAGGTTCGATTCCCAGCGAGTGGTCTATTTGTATGATGAGTATCAATTTCTGTTTTCAGTCTGTCAGTCATTCAGTCTGTGTGTTATCCTTGGCAACCACGACAATGGGAATTCTAATATGGGGCTATAAGAGTCACATATTTTTTTATCTCAATATCAGTCTAATACTTCCAAAAAGTGTAAACAATACATTTAATCATCTAATTAACTGGATGATCTCTAAGACATATCACGGTCAATGTTACTTAAGAGCTTTCGTTCACATAGCACTAACTCGATTTCATCATTTCATTTGCATTTACATAAGTTCATTATCAAAATTGAAGATGTATTATTGCCGTAACGATGTTGGGAAACTAAGTTTGATGGATTTATGACAATATCAGGTCAAAGAGTATAAATGTAACAAGATTTTAGAGTGTTTGTAGCTTTGTAGTGAGTGAGCGAATTAAAACGTATTGATATTTCTAAAAGTTATCTATCCTTTAAGCAGTGAAAGTCATGTAAATTCCCATAAAATTGGATTCCTCAAAATTAGATTCTTCTTTTTATCACTGTCCAATTTATTATGTATGGTTGTTATGGTATGCCTATGGTCATTATACAATATCACCATATTAGGATTCCATGTGTCGTGAATCGTTGGGTCCATGGACAACTCTTAATAGAAGAACACTCACACCTAGATCTAGAATTGAAATTTAATCTCGTCATTCAAATTTCCGCCTTCCTGAGAATCGAACTCAAGACCCTACGACCGACGTTGCGGTTTGGTAACCATTGCGCCACAAGGGTCGATAATAATAGGTACCTACTGGTCGTGCTATCCGTACTTTTTACTGGGTTATCTTTTGCTTTTATACATACCTACGTGTGTTTTTAATTTACGGTGTACAAAAATAGGTGCCTACTTAAAATGTAAGGTAAATAATCAAATGAATTATCATTTCGGTTTATTTATAATTCATTCATTAGTAATCCGTTCTCACTTCGCTTCGTTAAAATAAGTAGGTACTAAGTTAGAACTAGCATAGGTACTAGTAGCGTAGGTTACTAAATTAATTAACTTGTTATTGTTAGAGATATTGTAACAGAGTTGTACATATAAATGTTTAGTATGGAATTCGAAATATCCCGCGGTATTAGATTAGAGCGCTTTAACGAAGACACAGCATATTGCCCGTAATAATTGTTGCGTAAGCTGCAAAAAGGTTTAAGTTGTTCCATTGCAAAGACGACGTAGTATGTAGTCATACTGGGCTGTACCTGTACCTAATACTTTAAATATAATTTCTGAATGAATGTTTTGGTTGTATCGTGCAAGTTGAAATAGAACTTCTTGGACGCTGAGACTTGAATTTTTAACCGACTTTAAAATAAAAAGGAAGTTCTCAATTTGACTGTTTTTTTTTGTGTGTTACCTCGTAACGTAACTTTGTCCTGTGTGAACCGATTTTGATAATTATAAAAGAAGGGAAATAATACGACTATATTTACTTTAGGATTTTATAATTTTCTGCTCAATGACAATACATCGAATAGAATACCAAATCAAATTCGTCAACGTCACATCTTTCTTTTTCAAATAACATAAGTTCATGCAAAAAGTATCGTCAATGGCTACAGATAAGGCTAAGATTATGGCTTTGGCTTATATTGACACCTTCCGCTCCACCGTCTGGCTGTGACGGCTGCCTGGCTGTGGCTGGAGGGAATCATCAATATGGCGGGCGGTGGCTTTGGCTTGGCTTTGGCTCTGACTAAGGCTAATGCATGTGCTACACGGCTTCAAACCGTGGTTTGAAACCGAAACAGCACGAGTTGCGCTTTGCCGGCTACACGGTTTCAAACCAATCAGTGTTGGTTTGAAACATCAGTGCAAAAAGACCGTCGCGCGACTATCACGTCTCTACGCTCGACCTATATAAGACTAGTAAACCCGCCCTCGCTTCGTTTCGGGGAACCAGTCCCTTCAAAAATCTCTATAAATTTTAACAAATTATGTTATTCCGATGTCTACGCTATATTACTGCAAAGTTTCATGAAAATTCATTCAGTAGTTTTTGTGTGAAAGAGCAACAAACACACACACACACACATACATCATTACAAACTTTCGCATTTATAATATTAGTAGGACTAGTAGGTAGGAAGTAGGAAGTAGGATAAGGATGGGATATCCTTAGATTGTCAATTTTTTTTTGGCAGACGCGGCGTTGGCCCTTGGGTCAATTTCTTTTAATTTGTCGGCTAAAATATTCCACGCATTTTTTTAATACAATCTTTATAGGACTCTGATGTGAGGTCCCAAAGGCAGGGCAAGTCTCTATACATTTCTATAAATTCACTCGTCTTCCCGCTCTATCTGCTCTCGTGACATTTCGTCGTAATTGTCGTTGAATTGATTTGATGCGTGCGTCCGCGCTCGCCGCTGCAGGCAGACTGCGTTCGCTTGGTTTGAAACAGACGGCTACACGGTTTCAAACCAACGCTTCTGCCAGTGGTTTGAAGCACAAGCCTTTCTACCAAGGGCGTTTGAAGGTCAAGCGAAATTTGGTTTGAAACTACTGTCTACACGGTTTTAAACCTCGGTTTCAAACCACGGTTTGAAACCGTGTAGCGCATGCTTAAGGCTACGTGATGCGTTGGCAGGCGGCTCCTTTAAGCATGCGCTACACGGTTTCAAACCGTGGTTTGAAACCGAGGTTTAAAACCGTGTAGACAGTAGTTTCAAACCAAATTTCGCTTGACCTTCAAACGCCCTTGGTAGAAAGGCTTGTGCTTCAAACCACTGGCAGAAGCGTTGGTTTGAAACCGTGTAGCCGTCTGTTTCAAACCAAGCGAACGCAGTCTGCCTGCAGCGGCGAGCGCGGACGCACGCATCAAATCAATTCAACGACAATTACGACGAAATGTCACGAGAGCAGAAAGAGCGGGAAGTGTTGAGTGAATTTATAGAAATGTATAGAGACTTGCCCTGCCTTTGGGACCTCACATCAGAGTCCTATAAAGATTGTATTAAAAAAATGCGTGGAATATTTTAGCCGACAAATTAAAAGAAATTGACCCAAGGGCCAACGCCGCGTCTGCCAAAAAAAAATTGACAATCTAAGGATATCCTATCCTTATCCTACTTCCTACTTCCTACCTACTAGTCCTACTAATATTATAAATGCGAAAGTTTGTAATATGTAATATGTTTGTAATTGTATATGAAAGTTTGTATATAGGTCGAGCGTAGAGACGTGATAGTCGCGCGACGGTCTTTTTACACTGATGTTTCAAACCAACACTGATTGGTTTGAAACCGTGTAGCCGGCAAAGCGCAACTCGTGCTGTTTCGGTTTCAAACCACCGTTTGAAACCGTGTAGCACATGCATTAGGCACAATTTAGCTGGCGGTGCATCAGCTTACGTCACGTCCGTTACATAATTCATTTTTTTAATCGAAAAGTAACGCTTGTTGCGTGCACTTTTTGGTTGCTGGGTTTTTAAAATACGGAAAAAATTGAAAATTCAATATAACCTTGAAAAGTTTTCGATAAACTTATAGTATTGAAATAATAAGGTATAGGCATAATAAAAAAAACATTAAAAGGATTATCTCTTCTTAACATAAAGGCAAACAAATAAACAGGTGCATAGATTAAAACATTTTGTAAAGTGTGATATCTACTACTTTATTTCGGCCCAGTCTGCATCTACAATAAATGGATACTGACTTACTGACTGCTTGACCTCTCAGTAGAATCAATATAATTATAATAATGTATGTCTGTGTTCATAAACCCATTGATTTGATTTAGATTGCGTTTTTCTGGTGCTGTAGTTAAAGAATTGCAACATAGTATTCTAAAATTAACTGCAAAATAAGTTGTAGGTAGTTAATGGGGGTAGAGCTCTAGACGCATTTAGTGAATTTAAATTCCCCGTTCGTTTAACATTATTATTTATTAACGGTACATTATACCTACATATTTCTGCAAGTCTTTAAGCCGTGTCAGGGGCCTATATCTGGCGTAAAAAATTCCGATAAATCGTTTCAAGCCAAATATTGATTTAACCGAAATGAAGAGAGTACGCTAGTACCTAATTGATAAAATACTAAATGAATAAAATAATTTGACAACTACATTCAGTAGCATATTCAGCAGTAGCATAATACACATTCGTTGTTTATAATTAGGTAATTCAAAAGTGTAGTAAGCGCCATCTAGAGTGGTTTGCATTAATATGCCGTAATACGAGGAGGTAGGCGCTGTTGTCTCGCTGCATCACGGTAGCGACTGCATTGTGTTAACGTTACAAGAGGACGGAGTCAGATTGAAAATAATAGCGACGCGGGTTTGTTGTCCCAACAACAATTTTTGCAGTGGCATTGTTTATGATGCCGTGATTTGAGATGTTCCTTCACTTCTTGCAGGTTTCTATAATTTTTAGGTAACAAGTTGCCATATATGAGCATATATATTGTATATAAAAGTACAGGTAAATAGCCACCATCGCTTATGGATGCCAAGCAATGAAAATAAAGGGTTACCCTTGTTTCGTAAAAAACTTTTGATATAATTTTAATAAATCGAACAACGTTTAAGATAATAATCAGTTTGTATAATATCGTTTGACATAATTTTCATTTGATCGAATATTCGTTTTGTGTAATATTGATTGACATAATGTTCATTTGATCGAATATTATTTTATACAATGTTCATTTCATGAAATGTTCAGGTTATAAATGCCCTAAAGTCGGTTCTGGCACTCGCCGGCCGCTGCCGCGGCACGCTCGCTTCGCTCGCTCGGCTCGTGCGATGGTTCCTGTTAACCTAACACGCTCGTCGCTTCGCTCCTCGCTAACCTAATTACTTTAATTAAAATTAGCGCATTTGAACATTCGATCAAACGATATTATTCGAAACAAATGATGATAAGAAATAAAATTATGGCAATCAAATATTCGATCAAATGAATAATTATGTGAAATGACTTTATTCCAACTAAAATTAGTCGAAGCCATTTTCGACGAAAAGTTGTTATACCAAACAAGAGGCACCCGAAAATAAAATGCAAATATGTATTGCAGTGGGTATTTACACGCTCTTAGCCCTGTGGCTTGTGTCGGTTGGTAGTTGGATGGGAACAAAATTTCTTCAGCGCTTCCGTGCTTCGAAGAATGCATACGTAAAACCGTTGATTCCGGTTCCTATATAGGTTTCACTTGTAAAGCCATATAAAAGACCATGACTATTCAGAAGCCATGCATAGCAGAGTATGAATTACGTTGTGTACGTATGTGTAGGTGTACGTAGTCTACGTAGGTATATGTTACGTTCTATATAGGTATATGTTACGTTATATGTGCTAGTTCGTCTACTTATTTTAACGAAGCGAAGTAAAAACGGATTACTAATGAATGAATTATAAATAAACCGAAATGATAATTCATTTCATTAATGTTTATAGATTAATTTAATTGTGATACTTAATTTCAGTAATAGGTGTAATCTGGATAATTATAATAGTATAAAATGTAGAGTAAATTAAAAGTGTATTAAGCGCCATCTAGAGCTGTTACCTGCATATGT
This sequence comes from Hesperia comma, assembly GCA_905404135.1. Lineage (NCBI taxonomy): Eukaryota > Metazoa > Arthropoda > Insecta > Lepidoptera > Hesperiidae > Hesperia > Hesperia comma. The sequence goes on from FR990031.1 coordinate 2,058,011, forward strand.
CGTAATATAAAGAGGTAGGCGCTGTAGTCTCGTTGCATCGCGGTAACGACTGCTCTGTATAAACGTTATAAATATTAAGCTGGGGTTCCGGTTATATGGACTATTCTGTGGCCTCTTTCTTGCTTTGAGGAAATCATATTTTTGCAGTGGCATTTACCTTATTGAGAATGCCGTGATTTTCACATTTTCCAGATCAACAATATTTAAAGGATTACATTTATTTCAAAATATTAAATAACAATTGGATTTTTTATACAAACAAAAAAAAACGTGTGCGTCACGGTAAGCCCGACAGAAGTAAAAAGAAAAAATAAATTAACAGTAGGTAAACGCATCCTGCCGCTACAAAAGTCCGAGTCCGATACTTAGAAAGCTGATGTGCTTTATTGATAAGTAAAGACCTAAACTGTCTAATTGCAACTGCTTTTCCATGCATCCGTTCATCGTTTCAGGATATATGAAGCCTTAGCAACCAACTAGCTACTTTCTGTGCTTACGTTGTCATTCTTTCATTTCATTAAGTATATTCATTCATTCCATTCATTCATTTCATTCATAAGTATCACTCATTTATTCATTCATATTTTATATTGCGTCTAAGTAGGGCCTAACGTGCCCTTATGGCGTCACCATAGAAACAGATGTAGTCATCTAATTGTGGTCACGCTGTCGATCTAAATGGCGATAAGAACATTTGCATTGTATTTTGTTCATTACCTAGTGCATTGCTGCACTGCTGACCTGATGTTCTATATTTGAATGTGCTCATCAATTCTTACGTATATGGAAGGGTCATGACTGAACTGAAAAAAATAGTTCAAGCGCAAACACTGAGTGACAGAGTAGCAATCATCGAGACTGGTGAAGCTTCATAAAAACTTTTAAATCTTGAATTGATATAAAATAAAACAAACATTAAATGCAATCTGGATAAAAATGTAAAACGATAACATGAAAAGATATTGATAATGACTGAGAAAAATAAATATGAACTTAAAATAAGTTTAAGTAAGGATATCAGCTTAAAACTTTGAAATATCCTCGATAAAAAAATCCTTCGATAGAGAGATATAGATATTATTTTATTTTACAGCTCAAGCTAATACGAGTAAAAGCGTGTAAAAATACAACGATCACTCCTGTAGTTGTTGAATTAAGATTAAATTCCTTTGCTTACTTACATATTCAATTTTCAACGCTTCGACTACCAGTAGAGCATAAATATCAAAGCTGCAGAAAGCTACTAGAGTCACGAATATGTGTAGGATAATCTATATCATCCTGTGTGTTCGTGCATCGCAATACACGCCCGACTATGAACGCTTAATCAAACCTGTCGTAAATACCATTTTGATATCAATTATGAAGAAATTTAGCGCTATAATCGCGTGCGGCCTTGCTAAATGAAAGTGTTAGGCTTTTTGCTGGTTCCCGCGATGCGTGCATGTTAGGTGTTACAAAAGGGTCTAATGAAGCAAAACATGGTTTATAGGTATTATTGAATGTGGAATATTTTCGTTGTAAAGTTGTAATGTAGGTTAACATAATATTTTTCTGTCTATTTTTTAATCCAATAACCTTAAAAATCTTGCCATATAAATAGTATACCATAAATAGTAACCGGTTACATTGTTTTGTAAATGAAGTAATTTAAGAGAAAGATTTGAAAACGAAAAAAGCAAATAAAAATAAAGCACTCGATAAAAACGAGTTAAAAAAGGCTAGATAAGCTTACCTAAACATTGTTTTGGAGCCGACAAAAAATACTAATGCCTTTCTTAATGGGTAACAACGGCCACTTACCTGGTAGTTACTAATATTGGTGGCACTAATATAAAAAACTCTAATCTAACATAATAAGCAAAATGTAGAGTCACTCCATCCATCTATCAGTCTTTGAGTGTCCACCACTTGAGCCTTCTGAATACAGTGGATGCGCACTATCTTCCTCAAGGTGGCCTGTGCTTCTTTTACCAAGAAAAGGACCTACAATTGAGGACCAATAATATCAATTTATCTTTGCTGGTACTAATCTACAGACCAGACATATCTAAAATTAATTGACAGCATTGCGTCGTCTCTAGGCAGCGAGATGCACTACAGATTACTTTAGATTGCTCAACCTGTCAGTTATCTTTAACCGAACTAGTTCATTGCCACTGGAGTAACGTACAGTTAACGACCGCGCTCCATATACGTCTTGAAAAAAAATTGCATTTAAATATGAATGGTGTCGTGATGCACACTGATTTATTTTATTGCTCCTTAGGAATGTTCGGCATGCTAAACTTGTATTAAAGGTGTTACGTGGATTATAGTAGTTAGATGATTGGAAGCATAGTATCTTCTTACATCATAGTACCTGGACAAACCTTATGATATAAAATAAATTGTTAGTGGCCTAATGTAGAGTCTCTATGTGTAAGCCTCTTGAAGGCTTCCGACATGGCCTAGGCCAATATTATGGCAACATGACCAAGGCTCAAGGGGTCATAGGTAAGTTGAAGTTTCCTCATCATTGAGGAGGTCTAGAATTGGTGGAGGGGTCAAATGTCAACCCGAGTGTCAAAAAAATTTTAAGACTCATAGGCCTGCCACAGCCAACAGCTTAAGGACTGTTTTAAAATGATAGTATCCGGGACATATGCCTTTACGTGCCTAAGTCCTCAAGAAACTTTGCCACTGACTACATCCAACTACCGACCGCGCCCGCAGTTGCTTCACTCGGTCAATCACTTGGATCGACGCAAGCCGCAGGGCTATGAGCGCTTCACTACATTAAGTGTAAAGCACTTTTGCTAACTTCGTAAAAGTACGCACACGTTTGCCTTGAAGACACCTCATATGCCCGTAATTGACGTTTTAATGACTTTCGCTTTACAAAATGAATCTATACTACGTTAGTGTTTGAATAGAATTGGCTTTTATTGCAACCCATTTAAATTTCAGCTTTCCGCCTCTGTCATTACAGCACAATGCAGATTGACGAAGAGAGTATGAAATGCCGTAAGCAAATTTTTATTCAGAAGCTAAATTGAACTCTGAGCATCGGTAATAAATTTGTTTTGACCGGGCATAGCAATTCCATTTTCCTGGTATCTCAGGTAAAGTAACAGTAGTAACTCATAGTAACAACATGATTCATAGGCAATTAATAGGGTGATTCTCGGTATAGCATTGTAACTCGTGTATGCTATTAAATCATCTTTTACGCATTACTCAAATGCGTTACATTATGTCACTGCGCATCCGGGGCGTGATTATAATTATTAATTGCTGTAATTAAAATTGTACATTGCAATGCTATGAGGATTTATAGTTAGTTGAATAGTTTTTTATGTGAATACCTGACAAAGAAACTGACAAGTTGATGGTAAGTGGTCGTGGTCGCCCATGGGTATTAGACGCGTTGCAGACCATGGAAGAAGGAAGATGTAAGAGAGTATCGTCTTTCAAGCTTTTGGTCAGACTAGGGCGGCTGATTTAAGTAAAAGGTAACTAGCCAGCAAGCAAAGAAGTTACAAGCAAGCGCTAATACGATGAGGAAGAGGATCTAAAATTTCACTTAAACTCATGCAAATCGATGCATTTAAATAGTCATGCCGAACCAATGAGCCTTTCGTTATCCATGTTTGAACTATGATCACTGATTATAGACGTTCACAAGCTCGTAACCAAAGTTATTTACGATTAGGTAAGTATATAGCGGTGATAGCCTATTGGTTCAGAATTCGGCCTTCTATTTGGAGGGTTCGGGTTCAAATCCCAGGGCACGCACTTCTGACTTTTCAGAATTATGTGCGTTTTAAGCATTTAAATGTCACTTCCTACAAGCGGTGAAGGAAAATTCAAAGGTGTGTGAAGTCCGTCAATCTGCACTCGGCCAGCGTGGTGGACTATGGCCTTAACCTTCTCATTCTGAAAACAGACCCGTGCTCAATAGTGGGTTATGATGGGTTGAGATGATGATGTAGAGGTAAGTATACAATGACAATACGAGTTGCACTTTTAGGTCTGCTCCGATGACGATGAACAACTATGGGCGCGAAAGAATTATGAAGAAAGAATTATGAACATGGTTAGTATGATACATAAAGCGTCTACAATATGGAAAATAGGACAATTAACTACAGTTGAATGGCTCGTTTTTTGCGAGCTAATAACATATAGAGGTACTTTTTTAGGGTTCCGTACCCAAAGGGTAAAACGGGACCCTATTACTGAGACTTCGCTATCAGTCCGTCCGTCTGTCACCAGGCTGTATCTCATGAACCGTAATAGTTACACAGTTGAAATTTTCACAGATGATGTTGTATTTCTGTTGCCGCTACAACAACAAATAAATATTTAAGTGGGCGCCCATACTTTCGACGCCTCAGCGATAGTTTAGTTACCTTTCGGTCCAAGAGATGGCGTTGTGCGTAATATGTGGCTACAATAAAGCAATTAAATATTTAAGTGAGGCTTTCATACAACAGACCAGATTTTTTTGGCGTTTTTATACCTGATTAGGTTCAACTTACAATCAGGCTTACAATCAGGTGACTTGTAAAGGACGTGGTTGTTATCTGTGTTGTTCTTGTGTGGTTATTTGAGTATCTCTCAGTGCATTGTGTTTACTTGGTAATATTTTCATTCAGCAGTCCAGTGTAGTTAATGCGCCGTGCATGCACTCCGTGCATACACTCAGGCTCTTTTCACACAACGCTGTTTATTAGCTACGCGAGTGCAACGCAATTCAAAATTCGCTGTATCTGACACTGTTCACTGACAGGAGACGCATCGTAGACGCGTTGCTTTCATACATTGACAAGATCCGAGTCGCTTGCAAATAGCGTTGTGTGAGAAGTGCCTTAGCCTTACTGAAGAAGGGATCGCACAAGGACGTATACTGCGACCGGTTTCAATTTGCACTAATTACTATAACATCGGCTGTCGATAAATACCAACAATCACTTTTTATGAGGTGAACTGATGGGCCGCCTATAACCTGTGGCGATATTGCGGCTACGTCCATTTGCAATATTAATAATAAGTAATAGTTGTGAATCATGTGGTTTGTACACTGATATTTCATAAGGGGATCGAATCCGCAATAGACTTTTTCAAAATGAAACCAATTTAAAGCGATTGCAGATATCACCGAATGTTAATCCATCATCTATCAATCGGTCCTAAGCGAGGAGGCCTAGAGCATACCCCACAACGCCCACAAGTGCGAATTGATGGAGGGGCTAGTAGCTAACAAGTGTCGAAATATTACATGCCTCTTGAAGACCTCCGACATGGTTTAATAACTGCTAGCTATTAACTGTAACTGTATCAACTGTATCAGTTGCTATATATAGCAACTAGGACCGACAGTTTTGCGCGTCCTTCGAAGCACGGAAAGCCCTCTAGATTCTAGAGAAGCTTTTGCCACTAACGATAGCCCATCATTCTACTTTGGTGATCACTGTGAGCTATACTATGTTCATCGAATAAATAAAGTCATAATACAAAGAGTATTATTAACTAATTGAACCGTAACGAAGTTAAAAAATATGCAAATTTGATCCATAAGTAGAAAGTTGTTTGTTTACGAAGGTCGAGATATCTTCAAGATCAATTTGAGACTTGAGAAGTATCATTCTAGCGCATCGAAGCTAAAAGTTACTGGCACATAAGTGACTGTCGCGAATCGCGAACTCGCGTCACTGCGTACCTAATGAAAAACTGACGTGAAATTTACATTCAGAAAGTTGTATGTACCTATTTTAAATAAAATAACAACTTATTAAGCTTATTTGTTTTTTTTTCATGTAACGAAAAGATCTTTAAGTTTCTTCTTTCACATCAGCCGAGTTATAATGAACTTACTGTATGTACTCGTATGTTGCATGTCTGAGAATATAATATTATATTCGGCAGGGATCTATTGAGCGAGTATCTTATCCGCTCGCCTTCAAACTAGTTGTTAAGTTGTTAGCGCCGCAATTGAATCAATTACTGTATTACTTGAACTCTTTTATTACTCTACTTAACTTTGAACTATGTAGTTAATGTAATAAATAGCTTTATGAATTGATGGAATTAACTGTAAAAAGGTCAAAATACTTTTGGAACTAGAACCACGGCCACGGCTAAAACTACGCATTTGCTTTAATATAGGTATATGGGTATATCTCTGTTGGAACCTTAAAAATAGCGACATAAAACTGTTTAAAATTTCATTGTTTTCAATTTATAATGACGGAAAATCCTGCTTGCAATGGTCGGAATATTTAAAGTCTGATGTCACTACAACTCAATTCCACAACAACTCATAGAAAACCCTTAAACTACGTACTAGCTTCAGACTTTACTACGGTTTAATATTTACTTACTAACTATACTAACGGTTGTAAGTTTTAATATTCGGCCTGCTCGAAGTTGACCGTAGGAAAATAATATCGTCTCCATCGCCCTAATTTCATTTCTTTCAAATAAATACTTAAAATTCAACCCTAAGAAATACGACATAGAGCTCAAAATACGTTATAATGTGCGCAAACTGATACTTTTTGCAAAGCGAAATACGAATTGCAGCGACAATTAGTACAAGAGCTATCGATAGATGGCAGTCCACTGGGAGTTCTCATTTCAGGAAAAGGTAGGCGCTCTTGTAGTTCTGCATCGCGCTAACGACTGAGTCAGATAGAGTCTATAAGGTCGCAATCGTGTACGACGTAAATCGATGGCCAATTCTAGAGACATACATTCAAATTTTTGTAGAGGCAGTTAGATGTTATAACCTTATAACTGCCTATGAAGACTTATTTGGAGGTTCTGTACCTGTGGTTTAAAAAACGGGGTTTTTGTCAAACAAATAAACAATTTTCAGCTCCTATATATTTTATACTTACTTTAAGAGCTCATTTGCTAAAAATGTTTATTACTTAATACAAGGAAATCCTACTAATATTATAAATGCGAAAGTTTGTAAGGATGTATGTGAGTGAGTGAGTGTGTGTGGGTTTGTTACTCTTTCACGCAAAAACTATAGAACGGATTTTCATGAAACTTTGCAGTAATATAGCTTAGACATGGGAATAACATAATTTGTGAAAATTTATAGAGATTTTTGAAGGGACTGGTTCCCCGAAGCGAAGCGAGGGCGGGTTTACTATCTCTTATAAAATACAAATTTCGTATTATAAAATACTACGTAACAAGATTGTTTTTAAGACTGAAGTTAGTACTCGTAAATCAATTGAATCTGAATATTGTATTAAAACTATCCATTCCTTCAACATTTCATTGCTTTCCATTTCTTGACACAATTATTCAATTGTCCGAGTGTCTGTCTGTCTGACTGTCATAATAATCTTTATTGATAGATCTGTAATCTCAAGATGAAGACAAATCGTTTAACGTAAGAATGATCAAAGTTCATATGTGATGTCCCTGCTCACTAGGGTGATGACAGGAACTTAAATTATAAAATATCTAACATGTTTATGTACCTACTAGTAAACCCGCCCTCGCTTCGCTTCGGGTAACCAGTCCCTTCAAAAAATTTCTATAAATTTTAACAAATTATGTTATTCCGATGTCTAAGCTGTATTACTGCAAAGTTTCATGAAAATTCATTCAGTAGTTTTTGCGTGAAAGAGCAACAAACACACACACACACTCACTCACTCACATACATCCTTACAAACTTTTGCATTTATAATATTAGTAGGATAGGAAGGATATTAAAAAAAAATCATGATTATTCACAATGCAATTTTGAAGGTTTAAGTAAATGACAGTTTAGGAAATGTTAAATATAATAAGGCTTAACTTTTAATCCTAAAAAGACTCTTAGTCAATTGAACGAAATATCGAATAATTTAGTCAAAGGATGTTTAATTATTAATTAAATTTTACAAAAAATGAAGAAAAATGATACTATAAGGTACTTTATTTCGTATCAATTAAACACACACCTTTGCGTCTTGTGAACATGAACAGGCAAAATTATAGAGAACAGATATAGGTATTACCTTTACCTACGAGTGTGCAGACTAATTGGTTTTAGAACATCGTCATTTTAACAACCGCATTGGAGCTACGAAATGCGAATACCACAAATCCAGGTTCGTGATGAACGTGCGATGGTAATTATATTTATAGCTGGCGATGTTTATGAGGAGATTGCAATGGAGCTGGGAGAGGATCTGTTCAGAGAATGTGTAAAGGTCAGATGTGAGGCCGTTGTCGCTCCCATTTTATTAGTCTGCCCACGCTTTGATTCCGGTAAACTGCTCTCGAAAATGATTATATGATATTAGTACTCTTTGTTATTATACCTAATGAAATGAAAAATAACTGACGTTAGATTCCGGGATTAGTACCTGCTCTCGAAAATGGTTGAGGATATTAGTACTCCATAAGTTTACATTGTAATAATACCAATTGAAATGAATACCTGACGTTACCACAAGTAAGTTACAATATTTTATGTACCGATCTCAGAGGAATAGCATTCAAATTGGAAAGGTTAGCGGGAAAGTCATCGTCCAACACACAATTTGACAATAGACAAACTAACAATAGATCCACTGACCATCTGTAAACATACAAAAAATCCTAAGTTGTTGCTATGCGATCTATTGAATATTATGATCTATGTACAATATTGTACAAGCATTAATTAATTACTATTGTACGATTACTTATAACATTAAGAGTCCACTGAGACTGCTGAACAAAGGACGATGTTATTTATCTGGTCCCTCTTTTCAGAGGTCACTGGACTCTGTAATACTTTAGGCTGGTGGTAAAATTTTAAGCTTGGCTGTGTAGCTACCACCGAAGTACCACAAAAGACAAAAGGCGCATTTCATACTCTTAGAATGCTTAAATCCCCGCAAATATGCAACCATCTCAAATATTTGTCAACACGGAGACGTTACCGAGAATCATCGCTTGAAATTTATTGCAAACAGATTTACTTACGAGCCATTGTATTGAAATCACAATGCGTAATGGATCTATTTATAAATCATTGGCTATGCAGTGTCATATCTCACGATCGGATGGCCAGAGATCCTGATGCGTGGTTGAGACTTATTGGGAATATCCGAGTTAGGATTGTCTATTCTAACTTTAATTTTGTTCGCGGTTACAAATAATCTATTCCGGATTAGGATTGATCAGACTGAAAATCAAACAAGCAGACAGTCAGAGTTACTTTAGTTTACTGAAAGATACTGATGGATGTTTGTAAATTAAAGATATTGAAGAACAGCTATTATAGGGTATTATGGATATGATTCAGCAGATCCTATAGATAACCCTTAATTTTTTTATCTGCTTATGTGTTTTTTGTTCCTTCAAATCCCAGAAACGTTTTATTTTACCGCGTTTATAGATGCATTTTATCAAATAATATTTAATTATTAATACCAGCGATGGCTCAACTTAAACCAAATCCCAAAATCAGGTATCCTTCAACGACAACTTAAAAAGAAACTCCCTCCAGGTCAATTAGAAAATGGTTGGACTGCGACAGCGCTTAACTTAGCGTTTTAGGATAGATGCGGGGAAATAACGACTGCAAGACATCATTAAACAATAAACACTAAACACTGTAATCCTAAATAGGATTACTGCATGGACAGCACTAATACCATTTCACCATACTCACGATTCGAGAAGAAACATTACACTGTCATGTAAGCATCTGCTCCAACCGAGAATCGATCTCGTGAACCCTCACAACTCAAGCAGAGCCACTACGTCACTACCTGTGGTCACTACCAACTGCGGGGTCGTCAAACTATGTGATAACTAGTCAGATATGTCGATGATAATAGTTTCCACAATTAAGCTAGTCGATCTAGTAATGTCAGGTTGGGTGAGTAATCATACTCTTGCCCTTTAAGATATTGTCTAAACAATTCGTTCAATAGCATTTCAAATAGCCGTTGCTAATCAAGGCATTCATCTTTGCCACATCCTCCTTTCTAGATTTGTAGCAAGGTTTTTTAATATTACCTACATGAAAGCACTTATTTATATTACAGCGGCTTGATTGACTGCTAGACAAGTTTTGGGCGCTTCGTCAGGTATTGTAAAATGTAAATGGTACTTGGTTAAAATGCGCGCTAAAGGAGGTGATAAGGCAATGATGGCCGAGTGATTAAGAATTTGGCTTCCTACTTTGAGGGTCCGGGTTCGAATCCCAGGACACCCACTACTGATTTTTCGGATTTATGTGCGGTTTAAGCATTTAAATATCACTCGCTTCAACGGTGAAGGAAAATATGGTGAGGAAAACCTGCATTCTGGAGGGTTCGCAAAACAGAAAGGTGTGTGAAATCCGCACATGGTTAGCGTAGTGGACTACGACCTTAACCTTTACAGTTTGAGAAGAGAGTCACGCCCAGCAGTGGGTCAGTTATGGGTCGATGCGACTTAATTCAAATCACCTGACCTGGAGACATTATGAGCACAGAATTTAGGGTCGTACTTATAAAGCTAAGCTAAGCTACAACCCACTAATGGCCCACTACTGAGCACGGGTCAATCCTCATTACTGAAGAGGCCTAGAGCATACTCCACCACGCTGCTCCAATGCGGATTGGTGGAGGGGTTAGTGGACAACCCAGTGTCGAAAGTTTTCAAGCCGCCCGAAAGCCTCCGACATGGCTTAACTACTGCCATCAATCGATAACAACCGGGACCGACGGCTTTACGTGCCCTCCGAAGCACGGAAGCGCTCAAGAAATTTTGCCACTAGCGGTCACCCATCCGACTACCGACCGCGCCTGCTGTTGCTTAACTTTGTCGATCGCTTAGGATCGACGCAAGCCGCCGGGCTATGAGCGCTTCAGCCGCCGCCGGGCTATGAGCGCTTAGGGTCGTAGTATGTTCTGTGACATATGAAGTGTGCAACAGAAAGTGTGGGAACACCTATTTCACAACTCTCGCTTGCGGCGAGTTATCACGAAACTAAACTTATTGTTCACACCTTCTATTACGAATTATTCATAGCATGAAATCACATTTAAATTCAGGCTAATAGAGGAAAACCGTAAAGCTGCTACAATAAGGTTTAAAGTATACTTTACTCGTACTTTAATGGCTATTGCCTGAGTTTCTTTGAGTGGATCAAATAATATGACATATAATAATAGTGTCTCTGGCCACCTTTCGAACTGCTTTATGTGACGAGGCTTGAGTTTGCCTATCAATTATAATAAGTAGATAGATATTTTCCAGAAATGTATTATTATTCAAACGTCTAAGACAAATCTGGGTCATTATGCTCCATTGAACAGATCACTAAGGAGCTATATACAATGTTATTCATAATGGATCCACCAATGGCCCGGAACTACATGGGACTAAAGTATATCTTGACATTTTCTCAAACTCCCAAAGCAAGTTTAAACAAAATGTGAGTCAAGTAATAGGAGAATAAAATGTATAAATGTTTAATTTTTAGTTTTTAACAACAATATTATGTTTGTATAATGAATTTATTAAAAAAATAATATCGGAACCCGAATGAAATATTTTTAATTTTTAATTCGTATCAAATTGTAATTATTGATGATTTTTAATTGTTAATTTTAATGTTAATTAGTAATGAAATATAAATCTGTGATAACCATTGTAATTTAATTCTATGTTAATTTTAATTTAATGTATTCATTTAATTTAATTGTAATCAAACATATTTATTAAATTATTGTACTTATACTTCTATATTTTACTTTCTATGTACGCGCCAAAGAAGCTTTACCATGCTATTTGCGCCTTTAATTAAAGTAGCATTTTTATTGTTTTTTTTTATGCATGTGTGAATAATTATGTATAGTGTATACTTTGTTGGTGCAATTTTTAATAAATAAATAAAATAAATAAATAAAATTATAAGCACTAAGTATTAAAACAATAAATAAAAAGGTCTGCTCAATAGTAGCTTGAAGCCTGGATAGTTACAATAATCAAATTGACAAAACTTGTTGTATTCTAGCTAAGGACTTGAGAGCTAGTTTCTACCTTCCTTTTTTCTTCGTTCTTACATGGCCGACCTATGTGTAAATACCTTTGGTGTCGTTGACGTGCATGAGCGACAATGATCAATTATTACCATCAGGCGGCTACGTTTATCTTTTGTTACTCAAGAACTGACTATAAACTTTATTTTCACAGTGAAAAACAATTACCCCGGCTTAGTATCGAAATAATAAACAATTACACAAAAATTAACAGCAAACACTTTTATTATAACTGATGAAGAACAAAAACAGTTTAGACGAGTATTTGGAAATCCATCCCATATTCCTATGAGTATACAGAAATCAATTACCCACTAATCATTTTGTGTTTTTAATCAATTAAATTGTCAATATATTACGAGTACAGGACTAGTTGTATAATAACATTCGTGCATCTGCACTACAGTTGCTATGACGTCTTCCTTCGTTACGTCATTGCATTTTGTTAGTGTCTCTTTGAATTCTTCAACCTTTGGATGGTTCCCTAAAAGTGCGGCTAACTTGTCAACGACTAAATGTCCAACATCGTCGATTAGTCCAGCCTTTACGGAGAAGCAGTATAGGTACTTGTTAGTGGTTTCGTCTCGTGGAAGTGTTCCGTCAGCGATTCTAGGGATCAGACCAGGACCATCTACGTTGAGTTCGGCCGCACACGCGTTTGATATTTTATGAACTCTTGCAAGCTTGTCTTCTGGTAACTTTACTCTTTCCTGTGGAAATGTATAAAAAAGTTTTCTTTCTTAATTTTTTCTAATTTCACTACTTAAGATTATAGGTAAGTATATGATTATATTATATAGTAAATGTGAAAATTTTCTCCTTTATATGTTTGCATATTTGTCACTTAAAGATCAAAATGATTCCATCCATCCATCCATCCATTAATAGTAGATTGTATTACAAGGGTGCAAAGTAATATTTTTTCGGCGAGGGCGCTTTTTTGAATCCAGAGCGAAGTGAGGGATTCTAGAGTAGAATCCCGAGCGTAGCGAGGGATTCTTTAGTAGAATCCTGAACGTAGCGAGGGATTCAAAGTATGTCGCCCGAGCCAAAAATATTTGCTCCCGAGTGATACACTCTACTTTTCATCCCCCACTATGAGAATTTTCTCATAGGCGCCTCAAATTCAGGAATAATACTGTCACAGTCACTAAACTGACTAACCCGACTAACCCGACTAACCCGACTAACCCGACTAACCCGACTAACCCGACTAACCCGACTAACCCGACTAACCCGACTAACCCGACTAACCCGACTAACCCGACTAACCCGACTAACCCGACTAACCCGACTATTATTTAAATAACGGGCAGGAAAAGTTATATGAAAATTCATTCTCGCCCGCTATTTAAATAACGGGCAGGAAAAGTTATATGAAAATTCATTCCCGCCCGCTAAATAGAAAACACCAACTTTGGATCCCCTTAAGACCGAACCAAGTCGTCTTTTTCGAATAGGTGGGATGAAAAATCTATTATAAAATCCTCATAGTTTTAAAAATTTTAAACGACTAAATATGTAGGTAGGCAGAACTGATCAAGATGTTTGCGGACGTGGATTTTCAGAAAACATCCAATACAATTACAATATTTATAGCGGATGTTACTTTACTAGATACTTAACAAATTAAAAATACATAGATAATTGAATAAAAACGAGAATTTTACTAACCAAAACTAACAATTTCTTTCCCACTCATTATAAGTAACTACAGGAAAGGCTTGCGATCTTAATATTACTCTCTATTAACTGGACTAATCATCCTAGTCCCTTATCTTGTGTTTGTGTCGGCATCGGTGGCAACGTGGTAGCGAAAAGATGGTGTTGCAAGCTTGTTTGCTATCTTTCTATAAAGAGAATGGTATTCTTTGGCTCAGGATAAGAAAAATTCCTAACGATCCAAAGTCATCCAATACAAAATATAAATAAAACTAACCTGATGTATAGCAGACACGACGGCCACAAACCCAAATAAAATGACGATCAGCTTCATATTTATCAAGTAGATTATTTTATTATTGCTTTTAGGAGGTATACTACGTATTCCTTTGGGTCAGGTAGACAGACGGCTAATTAACGCTGCATAGAAATTAGAAACCGTTGCTTTTATAACAAATAAAGCATGTCAAGTGCGAGCAACATTAACTTTTATACGTTTCCGTACAACAAATAATTACGGCGCTATGGTCAGATTGCGAATAGGACGAGACGAATATGAAATTAAATTACATTTCTGGGTTGGCCACTAATCCCCCAACTAATCCGCATTGTAGCAGCATTGTGAAATATGCCCTAGCCACCTTTGTTAGGGTGCGTACAGATTATGTAACATGTTATATAACTTCTGTTTTATAACACGTCCACACTATCTAACATTGTTGTCTAACAATGAAACATGTAACAAGACCGTACACATTAAAAAAACAGTGTAATACAACAGTGTTATATAACAATTCAATGCGTGTCATTTCTTAAATTTTAGCATCCAATATTGTTTCACAAACTAATGACATGTTATATAACTTGTTTTTGTAACACTTTACATATCGTCCACATTTGTAAAACATGTTATTTAACTATGTTTCATAACATGTTTTGTTATATAGTCTGTACGCACCATCTTGTTGACAAAAGACGGATAACGGGTTGAAATCAAACGAACATAGAAGATTCCAACATGGGACTGCAACAATAGCACCCTGAATCCTCTAAAGGCGTAGAGGGCTACATCTATCTAAAATTCGGATAAATCTTCTATATTTGTGGTCGCACCAGATATGTTGACGATAGCTGAGGTTATGTCTCCTGGGGTAATTCAGCCAGTGTCTATTCATTCATGGTGGTAGATTTTGTTTCCTCCTAACCAGCTACCATCATCAGTCAATAAAATGATAATGAAAAAGCTACTTTCTGAAACTCGTATGGGGCAGCCATTTCTTTTTCCCTGGCGCGTGGTTTCCATCATAAAACAGATAATGAACCCCAAAAATTATCTTGATATCTCTGCCATTGTTATTTATGTGGCATACACTGAAAATGCAAATTAAGATAGTCTTTTGGCAGTATTGGGCAATTATTTTTTTTTGTTGTAAAATATAAAGATAAAGTTGTTTAATAAAATATAATTTGTCTAGAAATGAATGTGAAGTTATTTTATATGGCAAAATTAGTCTAGTTATGAATATGTTTTGGCAAAACTTTCAGAAGCTGAACTGCGGTCTGTATTGTTTAAACAAATACGTAGGCATTAAAACATCTATTGTTCACAACGTTATGCCAAATGTAATCATTACAAAAGTGCCGGTTCAACATCGACAACTTATAAAATTTAATGATTATAAAATTAATGTTGTTGAAGCGTCATCCGTCGTAAGACAGGGTGACCACTCTTGACGGCCCACCGTCGTTATATAACGCCGCGCGAAAATGACCGTCAAAAGCCCACGGGCGTTATATAACGCCCAGCGGTTCTTGAGAACCACTTATGCAGAAGAAGCCGTATTTCTATGCCTTTAAGGTTAATTTAATTAATTTAATTTAATTTAATAATTTATGCACACGTAGAAACAGTTTACATACACTTAAATCTAGTAAGGATGGTACAAAGGTACTGCTTATCTCTTATGAAATTTCTTCCAGCAGACCTGAGACTGGAGAGTGGCATTTTCAACTGGTAGAAAGACCGTGCACACAAAAATAAAATAAAATACTTTACCTAGTAATATTATACATAGCTAATAAGAATACTATATCAATATTAACATGTTATAAATAAAATAATATATTATATATACAAATACATACCTATGTAAAATATATACATACAAATATAAATACAAATATATAAACTTACAAAGTATATACACATGAACCGATGACTAAATTTTATGTAGCTAAAGATAAATAGTGTTCTTTTACACGTCTTTTAAAAATAGAAATAGTTTTACATTCACGGATACTAGGTGGGAGCGAGTTCCACAACTTAACTGCATGAACAGAAAAGGAGTGGGAATACAAGGAACTTTTATGTGAAGGAAATTTGAGTAAGGATTTTAGGTGAGTTCTACAAGGAGCGATTGAAGGACGAGCATAACTAAAACGATCACGCAGATAGGATGGTGCAGTGGGACAGTGAAGGATGTTAAAAAGGAAGAATAAAATCCTAGAGTTTCGGCGAAAACGGATTGGGAGCCACTTGAGATCTTTGCGAAACTGAGAGACATGATCATATTTGCGAATACCAAAGATAAAACGGATGCAAAGATTTTGCAAGCGCTCAAGTCTGTTTAACTGCTCCTCCGTGACATCCAAGTAGCAGGCGTCAGCATAGTCTATAATGGGCTGAATTAAAGTTTGAGCAAGAGATATTTTAGTTTTCAAGGGCAAGAAACTCTGCAGGCATCTCAGGGAGTGAAAAGCACAATGAACTTTGCGGCTAACTTCACTGACCTGGGCATTCCACGAAAGATTCGAGTCAATGATTATGCCTAGATTTTTAACAGTATCGGTGAAGTGTATGGCGGTACCACCTAGGCTAACCAATGGCAGCTGTGACAAATCAAGCAAATTACGGTAGTGTCTACTGCCAACTATTATTGCTTGCGACTTACTGGCGTTAATGTTGAGACCAAAAGATCTAGCCCAGTTATCGATGCAACTTAAGTCGCGATTGATAGTGGATACAGCAGAGTTAATATCTGCCACGCTAAAATGATGATATATCTGCAAATCGTCCGCATAGAGATGGAAATTAGAAGAGATAAAGGGAGTAACCGTATTAATAAAGACGGAGAAAAGTAAAGGAGAGAGAACGCCACCCTGAGGTACGCCCGCAATAAGATCACACACGTCAGAGGAAGTGTTATTGATTCGTATATATTGCGAACGACCCCGAAGATATGAGTTAAACCATGTAATAGCGGTAGAAGATACATTTAAAGAGTGGAGTATACCTTCAAGGATATCAAAGTCTACAGAGGAGGTTAATTTTGGTATTGGAAATTTTACTAACATATGCTCTATAGAATCTAGTAGCAGTTTGTAATGTAACCTCACTCACCACAGTATAAAAATATTTTACAATGTACGCTTTATTCGGCGCGTATTATGCTGACGTCAGCGAATTTTATGAGGCGACTTATTTAATTAACTTATGTGTTTTTGCGAGATATAATCGTGAAGTTATGTTGATTTAACATTACTTGATAGTATTTTAGGTCGATATTAATTACAACAACAGTAGTTTTTGTAATTCAAGTAGTCAAAGTCGAACCGGTAGTTGGTTTTTTGTGTCGTGTTTTTTTTAGCTAAAGCATATATTCGAACAAATACTAATAATATACGTTTTACTTTATTCAAATATTGTCTGTTCAGTTATAAAACAACAGTATACGACTGTATGCAAAGTTTGTTTAAACAAAACTTGAGCTCGGAACTAGACCGGCGCGCGATGACGTAATCTGATAATGTAAACAAATATTTTGTAAACGTTTTGAGCAGGCTTTGTAATGCTAAGTGTAAAAGTATTATACATCAATGAGTTCGGAATTTCTTCTTCTAATTGAGAAATGAATTAGTTGACCGAAGTAAGACGATTATTATACATAAATTCGATCAAAATCAAACCCTTATGTTTATTACAGAGTTACCTATACGCCCTTTGAGATGTTTAGTCGTGTTATGAAAAACTAGTGTCTTAGCAGCTATGTATGAAAATGATAAACTATTCTTGAATGTCATATCTATGTGATAGTATATAATAATATGACCAATACTCTATAATAGACTCACAAAAAAATTTTGAAAATGAGCGCTCACCGCGCGCGAAATCAATATCTCGTCAAATTTTTACCGTATTTTTAAGGGTGATAAAGTAAATATTCTGTAATGATTACTTTCATATCTTTATTTTTTTTTGAAAGCCCATATTGTGCAGAATATAAGGATATAAAAACATAGACAAAGCTCTAAGTTATTCATTCACAAAAAAATCTATTGTCGACAAAACCCTTTTTTTTCGTTCCCTTCGAAACAAAGGTCTGTACAAAAATAAATATACACTCAAATGTTATCGCTTACATTTATTCTTATCGGCAATTTTATTAGCTCTCAATAATAATATTTCACAATCCTCTCTTGCGTCGAGTACCTAATCACGAAACTAAACTTTGTTCACACCTTTACGATTTATTCATGGCATCAAATCACATTTAGAGTTAGAATGAAAGAGGAATACGTAAAGATGTATCTTTAAAATTTAAAGAATATTTTACTGATACTTTATAGCAATAGCACAGGCTGTAGTATGAGTTGTGTTCAGCATGTATTATGTAAGTCATGTGGTGCATTTTTGGTACTGATGTGCTGCGTTATTATCTATATGTAACGGAGACCATGCACCATCGAGTGTCTTGCATACTAGTTTACTGGCTACGAATGCAAAGAAAATAAAGACAAAACAAATATTATCTCTATTAAGAGTTGAAATAAAAAAAAATTGCACAAAATTTACGGTAAATTCATTTATTAGAAAGCTGATAAAGAAGAAAATTACGGTAGACAAGTATCCTTACTAATATTATAAATGTGAAAGTGTGTTTGTTTGTTTGTTTGTGACTCTTTCACGTCGCAACATGGCTATTATATGGTATGGTTTATGTGTGTGGGGATAGTTAGGAGGGTGGAGAGTGACGTAGGCAAAAAGTAGCCTACGTCACTCTCCACCCTCCGCGGAAAAACATCTTATTCCCATGGGAAGACCGATGTTTTGTTAGTTGCTAGATATTTATTTCCGGAGTTGTTAATAGATGGCGTTAGTATAATTCATTTGCAAGTTTTGAATCACGCTATCAAATACTACATGTAATTTACCAAATATTACAGGCTACTTTTTACCAGAGATTCCTACGGGAGTGGGACCTACGCGGCTGTTACGTACGGTTACCTGCGGGCGGTTCTCTAGTTCTGAAATATATTTCCTTCTAAATCATTACATTTTTTAATTCACCAGAATTATTAAAATATCAAAAGTACAGGGCTAGTTGCAGCATAGCATTCGTTCATCTGCACTACAGTTGCTACCGGGTCTTCCTTCGTTACGTCATTGCATTTTGTAAGTGTCTCTCTGAATTCTTCAGCCCGTGGATGGTCGCCCAACAGTGCGACTACTTTATCAATTTTTATGTGCCCGATATCATCAACTAGATCAGCTTTTACAGCGAAGCAATGTAGAAACTTGTTATTAGATTCCGTTCGAGGGAGAGTTCCTTCAGCGATTTCCGGAGTAAGGCCCGGATCAACATTGTGTTCGAGCGCACACGAGTGTGATATTTTATGAATTCTTGCTAGCTTTTCTTCTGGCAACTTGAATTTGTCCTGTTGAAATGAAGGAAACAGCTTTATTACACAACTGCTGATTATAAGTATTTGGTAATTTCAATTACAATGTTATAAATGTGAGCGTTTGCACGTTTAGATTTTTTAACTTAAAGATAAAAATGGCGAAACAGATTTAAATAGGCTTGTCATTTCCTGATAGCAAAAGGTTCAAGCATCTACTTTTGTAATAGGTCTACAAGTAATGAACGAGTTCGTAGCGAATAGAAAGAGTATGTTACTTGAATAAGACAGAATTATTATAAAGAAGAAATAAAAGAATTAAAATTGAAATTTATGTTTAAGTAATGTTGTTTAGGTATATTTATTTCTAGAATGATTTTATTAGAGATTCCTTGCTAACCCAATTAGTATTAACACAAATTGTAAACAAAGTTTTATTCTATTACAAAATTATATGCTTTGCAATTAGAAAATAAGTGTTTAAGTAGGTATATCGTAGTGGAATTAATTACCTCCTTAAACTTTTAAATTAGAATCAAAATCATAATAATCCACTAATTACTTATTATTTAAATGAGTAGTTTTTAGATATATTTATCATATTATAATAATGATATAGCCTTCAAACCTCCTAAAACTCAACAGTTAATTTTCATGAGCGGCACGGGAAGGTGCTGCATAATCGTTTGCTATTTTAAATCCATAAAAAATAACTAGTAGCCAATGAGTATCCAGTACCACCCTTCTGCTGCCGCCCATGACCGCTGTAATCGATCTAGAACAAGGCTCAATTTAGGAATTAGGATGATTAGTCTAGTTAATGTATTGTGTTAGAATATTAGTTGATTAGATTGTTAATAAGTGTGAGTACAGGGACTGTTAGTGATAGTGAGTAATAGTCCGGTTAGTAATTTTTAGTATGAGTCACGTTCTAATTAAGTTACAGATGCGTTGCTACCCTGAAGGACTAAATCGTCACCTCTTATAAAGTGTAAACAAACGGCTTCACACTTTTCTATCCCGAGCACAGATGGTGTTAAAACAATTATAGCCCGTTACATCCCAAAGTAAAATATTACAAAAAAAATACTAACCCTTTGCACAGCACACACGACGGCCACAAACCCAAATAAAATGGGTATCAGCTTCATATTTATCAAGTTAAATAAATTATTATTATGCAGTATTTATTTACAATCTTAAAAATTTTCTTACTCCTTATAGTTAAGAAGACAGGCAGATTAAATTAAACACTGTATCGTAACCTTTGCTTTTATAATATGAGATATTAAAATCCAAATAAAAATAGAACGGCACTTGCAAGAGCGAGTAGTATTGGTTCTGACGATTCCGTATATCCTTACTATTGATAACAAATCTGTTTATTGCAATGGTCTTAAGATTTGGTCAGATTACGAACAGGACCAGTCGGAAAAGATATTTGATACAGGTACTATAGAAGGATTTCCGTACTTCGGGGTGCATGTAAATATTTCGGTGCCGTTAATCCATCCATCCATCCATCAGCCTTTTCGCGTCCACTGCTGGACATAGGCCTCCCCTAATTTGCGCCACTCTGACCGGTCCTGCGCCTTCTGAAGCCAGCGGATGCCCGCTGTCCTCTTCAGGTCGTCAGACCACCTGGTCGGGGGGCGACCTACGCTCCTTTTTCCGAGACGGGGCCTCCACTCGAGGACCTTTCTTACCCAGCGGTTGTCGGTCCTTCGAGCTATATGGCCGGCCCATTGCCACTTCAGCCGGCTAATTCTTTGAGCTATGTCGGTTACCCTCGTTCGTCTACGGATCTCCTCATTTCTGATTCGATCACGTAGAGAAATACCGAGCATAGCTCTCTCCATAGCCCGCTGCGCGACTTTGAGCTTGTGGATTAGGCCAATCGTAAAGCACCACGTCTCGGAGCCGTATGTCATCACTGGCAACACACACTGCTCGAACGTCTTCGACTTCAGGCACTGAGGTATTTTGGACGACAAGATGTGACGTAATTTCCCGAACGCAGCCCATCCGAGTTGGATTCTACGAGTGACTTCTTTCTCGAAGTTGGACTTACCCATTTGGATCACTTGTCCCAGGTAAATATATTCGTCTACAACTTCGAGAGCAGCGCCATCAACAACGACCGGTATGGGCGTGACATGGACATTCGACATGATTTTCGTCTTGTCCATGTTCATCTTAAGACCCACCCGTTGTGAGGCGCTGTTCAAGTCCCCGAGCATTGTACCAAGTTCTTCCATGGATCTCGCCAAAATGACTATATCGTCGGCATACCGCAGGTGTGTGATGTATTCGCCATTGATATTAATGCCACGTCGTTTCCACTCCATCAGCTTGAACACGTCTTCCAGCGCAGTGGTGAACAGTTTTGGGGATATGACGTCCCCTTGTCTGACACCTCTCTGCAGCTGAATGGGGTTCGTTGCTGTGTCGTGTACTCTGACGGACATGGTGGCTGATGTGTATAAATACTTCAACACCTCGATATACCGGTAGTCGATTCGGCACCGCTGGAGAGAATTTAGTACCGCCCAGGTCTCGATAGAATCGAAGGCTTTCTCATAGTCCACATAGGCAACACATAGCGGCAGACCATACTCCTCGGTCTTCTGTATAATCTGCCGCAGCGTATGTATGTGGTCTATGGTACTGTAGCCTTTACGGAATCCTGCTTGTTCGGGAGGCTGGAAGTCGTCAAGCCTGCGTGCAATGCGATTTGTGAGGACTCTCGAAAACAGTTTATAAACGTGGCTCAGAAGTGCAATGGGCCTGTAGTTCTTTAAGAGGGTCTTATCGCCCTTTTTAAAGAACAGCGTCACTACACTTCTGCTCCACGCTTCCGGGGTAGTCCCAGTATTGATGACGGAATCGAACAGCTTTTGGAGCGCCACTAGGAGGGGTTTTCCTCCAGCTCTTAGCAGCTCGGTTGTGATTCCGTCATCTCCCGGTGCTTTGTTGTTTTTTAACTGTTTGAGAGCCTCTCTAATCTCATACAGGCTGACGTCCGGGATATCTTCCGTGTAGTGTCGGGTTAGTCTAGCTCGTTTGTCGCTCTCCTCGTGAGGCAAGGGAGCTTGAGAGGAGGTATACAACCGTCCGTAGTAGCTCTCCATTTCTCTCAGAACTTCGGGTTTCGACGAGACCATGATGCCAGACTCGGTCTTCAACCTCGTTAGCTGACTGCGCCCAATAGACAGGTCTCCGGCGAACACTTTGGAGCCTTGGTTTCGCTCAATTGTGTTTTTAACACGATTTGCGTTGTGGTTTCGCAAATCGCGTCGCCTACTCTTTGAGATCTGCTTATTGAGCCGTCTGTACTCCGCCATAGAGTTTGGAGACTGCACACATAGTTCTCGTCGTTCCCTCATGAGACCGAGAGTATGTTCTGAGAGAATTTGGGGTCTACCACTGGGGTGGGTCTTAAAGTACTTTGACCCTACCTCGTGGACAGTTGTAACCATCCTGGTGTTATACTCGTCCACAGAACTGCATGACTCTAGGCACGAGAAACGATTTTGCAGTTCGAGTTGAAAGTCTTCAGAACCCTGGATTTGGACGGGTGTTGGGCGAAGCGTAGACTTCATCAGGCGCGACCTTTCCAGCTTTATGTCGATATTTAATGTGGCTCTCACGAGGCGGTGATCGCTCCCGGTTTTAAACCTACTGATCACTGAAACATCATTAAATATGTGCCGTTTGTCTGCCAGAATGAAGTCTATTTCGCTTTTTATTGAACCATCAGGGCTTATCCAAGTCCACTTGCGTTGGGGCTTCTTCTTGAAGAAGGAGTTCATCGCAAACAGATCCTCCTTCTCCAAAAAGTTGGCCAGCAAGTGTCCTCGGTGGTTCCTTTGCCCAAATCCAAAGGGTCCCACTTTCATCTCGTTGCCATTTCGCGTGCCCAGTCTTGCGTTGAAGTCCCCCATTACAACTGTGAAATGAGCTTTTGAGGTATGCATGGCCCTACTAATGTCCTCATACATGACCTCAATCTCATCGTCGGGATGTGTCGAGGTCGGCGCATATACCTGTATGACCTTCAGCGAATACCGCTTGGATATTCTGAGTATAAGGTACGCTACCCTTGCCGACACGCTCCCAACTTTCACAATGTTGCTGACGAGGGACTTGTGGACGAGAAACCCGACACCACCTTGGGACAGTTGTTCGCCCTCCCGGTGATAGAACAAGTTTCCGGATTTGAGTATTATCGTGTCCTCCCCCTGTCTTCGGACTTCAGATAAACCCACAATACTCCAGTTTAACTTGTCTATCTCTTCTTCCAGCTCTTTTACCTTGTCGTCGGTTCTCAGTGTCCTGGTGTTGTATGTTGCCAGGTGCAGAGGTCGTCGGTTTTGGTAGCCTGATCTCTGCCGGAGATTCTTAGCACCCCCTGCTCCGCCGTTACCATGGCCGCTACCGTAACCAGGAATAGCGGAGCTGCCGGGGACTGGGGGCCGGGGCTTAGATGTGGCTATCATAGAGGGTTTAGCCAGATAGTCACCGCGCTTGGCTATTGCGTGTTGGTGACCGCAGAAAATGTTGGCTTTACACAGGAAGACGCTGCTGCCCGTCTCCTGGTGTATCCTATTAGTCGCCTTTTACGACATCCCAGGATGGTGTGAGGGGAGTGGTGCTATTCTACAAAAGTGGGCCCGGCACCACACGGGGTTAATACTCCCGTATAATTAGGTAACAGTCTATGTTAGAGCATACTTCAGTTGGATCTCATCAACGTCTTCAACCCACTCTCGACCGGTGTGATGGAACCAGGGCAAATCCAAGCCAACATAGAAGACTGATCGCGACACAGGACTGTATTTACCACATCTTAAATCCCCACATTTGCTGAAATGATCTTCATCCATTTTCGGTTCATATAAACTTTGATTAACGATATATTCTGAGAAAATCTGTAGTAATAGCACAATAATTGCAGGAATAGAAAAAGAAGAGACCGGATTTAATTATCTGGTTGAATCAAAAACTACAAGAACTTATCACTACGCTAGGATTCTTGTATAGGCGTGGGTTGCATGTTCATCTATACTAATATTATAAAGCTGAAGAGTTTGTTTGTTTGTTTGTTTGGTTGAACGCGCTAATCTCAGGAACTACTGGTTCGAATTGAATTTTTTTTTTGTGTTGAATAGACCTTTTATCGAGGAAGGCTTTAGGCTATATAACATCACTAGCGGCCCGCCCGCGGTTTCACCCGCGTGGATCCCGTTCTCGTGGGAATATATGCATGTATTATACATAAAAACCTTCCTCTTGAATCACTCTACCTATTACAAAAAACCGCATCAAAATCCGTTGCGTAATTTTAAAGATTTAAGCATACAGACAAACAGACAAACAGACAAACAGACAAACAAACAAACAGACGGACAAAAATAGCGACTTTGTTTTATACTATGTAGTGACGCTGCAACAATTAGGAGCGAAGAAATAATGGAAAATGTGGAAAAAACGGGGAAAATTATTCATTCTCGAAGGCCTTCGTTGCATGCGTTGCGAAAACGATTCAAGATATCAAAATACGCGGTTGATAATTACGGGTCCCGAAGCGAAGCGAGGGCGGTTCGCTAGTGTACAATACAAATTTTCACGACCTGAGAAGAAAAATTTTGTCCCACAAACAACTTCTTCAGTTGGAAATTCTAATCCGAGGTCTCCGCCTTCACAGACATGGTAATTTTATTATCAATGATACAATATTTTCAAACGGGCAAAGCTTCAGGTTAGTCGTTCGAGCACCTTACAAATTTTCACTGAAAAAGTTGAATGATTGATTATTGTTAATTTACTGGCCCCCAAAAATAATTGTTATAGCAAGAGGTGGAAAATTATGCTCATTGCATTTATTTTTAACATTGAAAATATTAATTATTTTTATGCACTTTAAATTTAAATTATTATGCAAAAATTAATTAAATATTTTTTTGATTTATTATCGTATTTTATTAAATTTTTAGTAGTTTTATTTCATTCATTTTCTATCGATAAATGTTGTCCATTTTCTCTTCTATTTTTATGCACACTTGATCAGATGAGGATTTATATTGTATACAGCTGAAGTGCCGCTCCCCGCTTACCTAAGGAATAAAAAAATATCTGTCAGTCTGTATTGTACTTTAATCACAGGGGCGTAAAGCAGGCATTTGTGTGGAATTCAATTTAAACGTAGTTATTCCGTATCAAACGTGACTTCAGTGTGACGCTTCAACTAGAGAGATATTAAATTTTATTAGATCCAAAACAAAACACTTACCTACTTTAATTTCCAAAGATCTTTTTTATCCTCATTTACGTCACTTGAGGAACCTATACACAATGCTTCAAGCGAATCCAATGAAGAAATAAAATATTTCAGTTTATTCAATTTTTATCCCCTGGAAGAGGATTTCCAAAAATTTTAGTGCTGGCCTGAACTTAAAGGAATAAACATCTAAAGAGCTTCTTGGTTCAGTTGTTTCGGGTGTGTGTTGTCTGACAGTCTGTTAGTAACAAAAGAGTTTAAAATCTGTTACCGCTAACTAGTTTTGCCTAGGCCAAACTAATTGTTCCTACATGCAATAGGATAAACTGGTATAGGTTAAACTAGTTCGTCCTTAGCCCGATAGGATAAATCAGTTTAGCATAGGCTAATCTAGTTTGTCCTGATGTTTATTCTATCGCACGTAGGACAAATTAGTTTAGCCTAAGCTCTACCGGTTTATCCTGAAATCTGGTAACTCATTGTAGTATTACTATTTATCATTTCTATTGCTAATCACTATAATCAGTTAAATTCTTCAAACTGGTTACAGAACCCAATAAGCCTATCCCTACTCCACGTAGTCTTGTTTGCACTACCCCTAGAGTGCTTTTTAGAAGCCCGAGGCGCAAAATTTTATTTGCGATAAAAACAGATTCCTTAACAAACCTAAGACTAAGATGATGAGTGTGTCTGTGTGTAGAATTCATTTGTGTTGAATTCATAGGCAAAAGTATTTTTTAGGTAGAGCTTATATAATGTAAAGTAGGCTTCTTCTTTTCTAAACTAGGTAGGTACAATATTTCGTTCGCTATTATTGCTAAAATCGATGGAAAATATAATCACTATATATAAAATAATAGTATATAAAATAATAATCATAATAGTATGTAATAATAAATAATAGTATATAAAATAATAATATAAAATAATAGTAATATAAAATAATAATCACGTTGACCTCAATGGTGCCATTTCAAGGGAAGGTTCAATTCCTAATTAAAAGTTGGCAATAATATTATTTCAAAAAGCGGCTTTAGCTTCATTGCATCAGTTTCCTGCATCGAATTAAAAGGTGAATTAATTCAAAGACCGAGAAGAGTACACGACTTAAAGATAATCTCACTCCCACAAGAAAAGGAGCGACTTATGCCAATGACATGAGAAACAATACAGAATGATACATCTTCTTTCTCTCGATGCGTGACGGTTTGTTCTATGAAGGCAAAAAAGTTAGTCCTAAAATTTTTCTTGTGCCGCAAAAAATCATACTATCTTTTGCTTGGTAAGTTCACTAGGGTCTTTTGTAACCACCGATGCAACATGAAGAGTGTTATAAATATGGCCTGTCTATGTGTCTGTTTCGTGGTACTTGATGGGATTCAACTTAATGGGAATCCAACATTCAGAGAATTCAACTAAATATCCCAATTTTAATGTGGTTTCTTTTCGTTAAAAAGCCAGATTCCTTGCTTTGGCTTTATTAGCTATACTTAGTAGATATTGGTTCAACAGTTTGAAGAACACAAACATCAGCTCTTTTACAAAATGATGCAAGGCATTTTTGGCATAATAATCATCCCTTGTTACCGCCATCTAGATATTGTGCAGTGAACGTAATAGTTGAGCATAATAAGTAGTCTATTTGATGGGGGACAGCCAATTTGCATTAATTAAATTGTAACAATTTACAGTCAATTTACAGTTATTCTTGTAGTCTATGGTTGAATTATACGTTTAATACTTTATACACATAACTGTAAAACCTATCTAGTAATCTTTTTCGGTAATTTAATTTTCCGATTCCCATGCGGGCGAAGCCGTGGACAGAATAATAATTTTATTGGAGTTATAAACACAAACATGATAATAATTTGCAATGAATTTACGATGAAGTAATTAAGTAGACATTAAAAATAAACAAAATTAAGTAATTAGTATGCAAGAACTCTTAACGTAGACTAAGTTGTGAAAAACGTATCCAAAAAAGATGTTTGAATAAAAGTAATTTCATTTCAGTGTGTAACGTAGCCGACACGGTCAGAAGACCACTCGACCATTTTACACAATGGCACGTTTACCTGACCGCTAGTGGCAAAATTTCTTGAGCGCTTCCGTGCTTCGGGGGGCACGTAAAGCCGTTGGTCCCGGTTGTTATCGATAGATAGCAGTCGTTAATTAAGCTATGTCCGAAGGCCTTCGGGTGATTTGAATATAGTGGCCTACCCCGTATCGGTTTATCCTGAAATCTGGTAACTCATTGTAGTATTACTATTTATCATTTCTATTGCTAATCACTATAATCAGTTAAATTCTTCAAACTGGTTACAGAACCCAATAAGCCTATCCCTACTCCACGTAGTCTTGTTTGCACTACCCCTAGAATGCTTTTTAGAAGCCCGAGGCGCAAAATTTTATTTGCGATAAAAACAGATTCCTTAACAAACCTAAGACTAAGATGATGAGTGTGTCTGTGTGTAGAATTCATTTGTGTTGAATTCATAGGCAAAAGTATTTTTTAGGTAGAGCTTATATAATGTAAAGTAGGCTTCTTCTTTTCTAAACTAGGTAGGTACAATATTTCGTTCGCTATTATTGCTAAAATCGATGGAAAATATAATCACTATATATAAAATAATAGTATATAAAATAATAATCATAATAGTATGTAATAATAAATAATAGTATATAAAATAATAATATAAAATAATAGTAATATAAAATAATAATCACGTTGACCTCAATGGTGCCATTTCAATTGCGGAGGGGTTAGTACCCCTCCGCCAATCCGCATTTGAACAACGTGGGGGAGTATGCTCTAAGCCTCCTCAATAATAAGGGGGAGAGATCCGTGCTCAGTACAGTTTACCTTTTCCCGCATTCCCTACAATAGGTATTTGGATGTTCTTGTCTCTGATGCGGGCGAAGCCCCGGAGAAAGTTAGTAGCCAACAGTTAGTCACTTCCTCGTCGGTGGTAGGACTCCCTAAGTCACACTCTACATGACTACATTTTTAACCGGAAGTCAAAACCGAGACTGTTTTTCCGTGCAACGTCACAACCAACAATTTTTATGACGCCACCCAATCAGTAGCCCCACTCACACAAGACAAAAACATACATATGCAGACCGGGAACTGAACCGAGACCCTTGGAACGGCGTTCCGGCATGATAACCATTGCGCTTTTCCGTTCGTCATTGAATGATTATTATAAATTAATGATGGTTTAACAATACCCTATGTAAGTTTTATCAAAAATGTTATATTGATACCAACCTGTTTGATAGCAGACGCGAAGACCATCAAACCGAATAAAATGGTAATAGATTGCATTTTTTATTTTAATTTAGATATAATTAGATCGTGAATATTCTATGCAGTTTTTGAAAATAACATTCTGGGGGGTTTTTGAGCTAATGCAATGCATTTGCAATTGCTTTGCTTTTATAGTAAGTTGCATCATTCAAGTTAATAAAAAATTTATTACCAATAAATGATTTTTAAGTACAATTTCAGTATTATAATATGTAGGTATGAAGATAATTGAGCTATGCAAATTAAAAATAATTAAATAAACTTATATAGTAGCTTCTAGAGAACTGAGTTGGTGACTAGCGAAAAGTAAACTCGAATGCTCTCGAAGTCATATTTTGTTCTTTATCTTCAGCATCAACAGCCCTCTGTGCTTATCCCAACTGGCCAGCCAGAGTGGAATTGCTAGAGCTATGTATATGAATGTATATGAAGCAAGTAAAACTCATCGCTAAATTCTGTAGTCGTTACCTCTCAACAGTCCTATCTGATGGTGCTAATGTTACCCCCAGGATTGTATGCATTTGATTTATTATGAAAAAATTATATAGATGACATGTGTTTAGAAACAAAATACTTTTAGGTACTTTGTAATGCGAATAGGTAGGCATATAGTTGCAACTTTGTGTTATCATTTTAGGAATGCCAATAAATACTTAAGTTAATACTTACGTTGAAAATCTAAATAGAGTAGTATAAATTCGTTGCTTTAACTTGTCGAAGAACGCTTAGTCTTAAGACAAAAGTTGATGTTTATTCCTATTTAAAGCTGCGCACAGACTGAGGGTAGGTGTAAAAAATCGGGAGAAACCAGCGTATCTGATAATGATCTTGTTCTCAAAGAGGTGTGAAGCCTTACTTGGTCAACGTGGTGGACTGTAGTTTATACCACTCTACAAGTGAAACATGACCCTTGCAGTAGTATACATAGATAAGGGTTGCTATGGCGATTATAAGAAACTCAGATGTAATTAGATTTGATTTATTTTCGGAAAGTTTATAAAGAATTTAAACACTTTTATCGTTACATTTTCATGAAATAAATTGTTGTTGTTTATAACGAAAACAGCACAGGAGAAGTTTCAAAATAGCAACGGTATATTTCAAACATTGTATCAATAGGAGTTTCTTTGTTTGCTTCATTGCATTTTGTAAGTGCTTCTTTGAACTTGTCCACCAGCGGATTGTCCCCTAAATAGCTGCCTAATTTGTCCACGACTGCATGTCCAGTGGCATCGATTAATTCAACCTTTTGGAAAAAGCATAGAAGATAGTTATCATTCGTTTCTCCTCTAGGTATTGTACCGGCTGGGATTTTTTCAAACGTACCAGGTTCAACTTTATATACTGCACCACAATCTTCGTGTGCGTTTTTAAGTCTTTGAAGATTTTGTTCTGTTACTTTGTGTTTCGTCTGTAACAATTTTTTTTATTAATAATGCTATTTAGTACAATTAAAGAAGGATGAAAGACGGCTGCATGTGGTGAAGATGAGAATGGTGGAAATAAGGTAGATGTATCAATAACGAGAATGGATAAAGTAAGAAATGAAAATGTTAGAAGAAATCTGAAAGTAGCACAAATAACAGAAAATGATGAGGCGATTGAAAACGCATGTGACAAAAAGTGTAATTGATATGAATATGAATGGAAGAAGAAGAACAGGATGGTCAAAGAATAGATGGAATGGATTGTGTGAGAGATGATATGAAGATAAAGGAGTCAGAATAAAAGTGACGGTTAATAGGGCAGAATGGAAAAAATATATTTCGCTGACTCCAAATAAAATTGGAAAGGTGCAAGAAGATAAATAACACTACTCACTCATAGCCCTACATAGGATTTCCTATATCGTCGGTGCCATGGGCAAAACATAAAAAAAACACACACAGAGAGAGACAAACAACAGAAATTTAAAGTCATTAACTAATTTTTTTAATTTTCAGCTCGCTGGAAATCGAAACCATGATACTTGGAAAGACGATCTGGCATAGTTAACTAGTGCGCCATTCGGGTTGTTAAAAATAATTTATTGTTATAATAATAAACATTAATTTAGATAAAGACTTAAGGATCATGAAAAGATAAACTTTATCTTTTCATGATCATTTTCTCTATTCATTAGGTACTCAATGTTCATTAGTTTCTAGAAGGCTTCAAGTTAACGTGTGTCCGTGCGTCCGTGTGTTCGTTTAACCGTTAATGTGCTAAGTAGATTAAATAGAACTTTTGATACGAGTAATTAATAATTTAATTCCTTTTTAAACTTTATCAGGGCAATACGGAAGATTTCACACATACTACAATTAGAGTTGATTTATTTATCGTATGGTATTTTATGAGACATTAAATTTTAATTACTGATAACAACTGTTTAAACGAATTACACAAAATAGTCCTGTTGAAAATAAAACATAAGGAACATTTTATATTTGACATGAAATTATGTTCAATAGAGAATTGTAGTAAAATCATAGATTTAGCATACACTGACTATGTAACTCTTACTCCACTTAAGTCCACTATGTAACAAATATCAAAAATATTATTACTGTCGTACTAACCTGTTCGATAGCAGATGCGAAGGCCACAAAACCAAATAAAATTGCAATAGATTTCATTTTTTTTTAATTTTATTTTTCTTTATTAATTATCTGATTATTTTAAACGGTTAATCAAATAGACGGGCCAGTGGCTTTTAAATTTGTATTACCATGTTGTCTGCTTTTATAGTTAGTTAATTAATTAATGCTAATTGTAGAAATGACTCACAAAATAAATAATAAAATTAAATAAATAAAAAAAAATAAATAAGAATTATGTTAATGAGCTGTCATAATTAATAATTAAGTATAACTCCCATTAATTACTTTTCCTACGCCTAGCTGTGAAGTAAAAAATTAAATATCATATATAAATTCCTGTAGGACCTACATAGGTGAGATTCTGTGTAACAAGGGACTCGCTCTTCGGCCAAAACACATAACACATTTAACAAAATAAAAGAAAAAATGTAATTTGTCCAAAATGAGTGTTGTTGTGTATTGTGTGAGTACGAGTAGGTGATAGTGGTTTTAGGTGTATTCATCTTTCTTGCTATCTTCACCTCTACTATCATTCTTGGGCACCAATGCATCAGTGACAACTGTGATGATGCTCATATCCATGAACGATAAGGAACATTTACCATCAGGTAGTTCGTCGTCTTTGCTGGTTATCCTACTAATATTATAAATGCGAAAGTTTGTAAGGATGTGTGAGTGAGTGAGTGTGTGTGTGTGTGTGTGTGTGTTTGTTGCTCTTTCACGCAAAAACTACTGAACGGATTTTCATGAAACTTTGCAGTACCTAATATATGTAGCTTAGACATCGGAATAACATAATTTGTTAAAATTTATAGAGATTTTTGAATGGACTGGTTTCCCGAAGCGAAGCGAGGGCGGATTTACTAGTTAACATTAAAAAAGAACTGTCTGCGACGAATCACTCTACTAAACTGATCCTAATATTTAAAACTTAGGCATTGGGGTCCAACTTAAAATTAAGAATATTTTTTATCTTGTTTATTCAACGGAATGGTCTTGTGTTGGACAATGCGTTGTAATTCTTTTCAATTACAAAGAATATCCAACTTTAACATCAACAAGTCTTCAAAAACTACTCTCCAGATGTCGCTCAAATGTATGGTGGGACCACAAGTAGGTACCTACCTGCTTTTGAATAAATAAATCATTAAAATTGGAGAACTCAGTGTAAATTCATAAGGTTACGACCATACATTATTAAGGATAACTCATAAACCCACCAGATGTCGCTATTATTTGTTCCAGACGGTTCAAAGACGGTCGAAATCGGTAGTAGTCGAAGGTCGAAGCCGGTATTTAGTTTAGTGTAAGTTAATTTAGTGTAAAATGTCTGCTACGTCATATTTTTGTTTTTATGAAATAACCTGTCTTGACCAGTCAAATTCCATTCTCCATTATTTCTGAAGATTTACAGTCGATAAATAAATCTGCTCATCAGTAAGTCTCAGTCTCAGTCCCAGTCGCAGTCTCAGTCTCATACTGAGTCTCAATCTCAATTTTATTCTCAATCACAACCTCAATCTCAGTGTGAATTTGAATTTGTATGGTGTCCGTAGCAACTATGACAAATGGAATCCTAGTGTGCGGCCATGAGTGTATAGCGTTCAAGTGAAGATGTATCAAGCCTACCAATTTGCACTTGGCCAATATGGTTATTATGACCAGTTCCTTTCACATCATCAGAAGAAACGTTAACCTAGTAATGGGACACTCATGGGTTTCGATTACATATAAACGAATTATTAAATAAAAGCCTTTCGTTATTTTATTACTTAGATTGTCATTATTCAAAATACAAACGTTATAGGAGAAGTCTCAAAATAGCAAATATGTAAACTGGCTAGAGTTTCATAGGGATTCTCTTTGGTAATTTCATTGCATTTTCCAAGTGCTTCTTTGAATTCTTCCTTAAGCGGATTATCCCCGAAATACTCAGCCATTTTGTCAACAAAAACGTGGCCAACTTCATCGACTAGCTTAAGTTTGTCCAAAAGGCAGTAGAAGTATTTATTGACCTCTTCAGTTCTTTGTGCTGTGCCATCTGCGACTCCTGCGAATACCCCTGGGTCAATATTGAGCTCCACTGCACACCTCTCCCCGGTTTTCTTAATTTTCTGAACTTTATCAGCTGGTAGTTGATATTTTGCCTGTAATTTTTCAAAAATGATTTAAGATTGAATTACAGTAAAAATCCCATCTACACTTTTGTCACAATACTTATAAGTCATATTTTCACTTCTTTCTGGTTTTATAAGTTGTGTCATTTGTAAATCACAGAATTTATTATTTTAAATAACTGTATATTTAAAAAAACCCGACCTAGTATATCCATTACGAGTGAACTATAATAAATTATAATTAATGAATGTTAATTAGCTTTCCTCTATCAAATGGACTATTAGAACTTTTTACTGCACAACATTTAGATGGCGCTGCTCGGTATTGATATCGATTTATATCAAATTAAAATTATATCGATTAATCGATATTTATCAAAACCTCCTTAGGCATCTATAAATGGGTAACACACATATTACTACCCGGGACCTTTCGATTCATAGTTAGGGCCTCTCCCAACTAAGCTTAAGGTCGTAGGAGGATAGTAGTCATAATAATCCTTTCTGAATTTAATCAAAAAATTTCATCAAACTAACCTGATCCTTAGCTGATACGATAGCGCCAAAGCCCAGTAAAATAGCAATGGTTAATCTCATCCTTAATTTAATAAAAATAATAGTTAACAAATTTATAAATAAATAGTATCTTGAGTTACTTAAATCGAATTGTAACGTTGGTAGGCAGGTTTGTTTTGAAACGAATGTAGTCAAATAAGTACTCTCTGTTTTTATATTTAAGTATTTGCCCTTGAATTTAGATAATATTTTCTATAAATTAGTTTTTTCTTTACCATTTCTGTTTAATCGTTATGATGATGACGTATAATTATAATGTATAATTAAAAGATAAATGCTAACAATATATTTATTAATAGTAAATCAACGCTCAGTTAGCTTTAGGATTTTTGTCGAAAACTATTTAACAAATTTCGTGTACATGGATTAAAAAAACTGTGAATTGCTCCTAATTCAACAAATGCTAAATATGAACCAAACTCTTCACCTTACTTTGAACAGCTGTTTACATATCGCTTAACGTTTATAGTCCAGTCATTTGCTAAAAGAGTGCGAGGTCATGATGTCAGTCCAGGAGGGCGTTGAGTACAGTGAGCATACGGTGGTGTGAGAAAAATAGTGCGCTACAGTGCCTGCGGGCGGCACAGCAAATAGAGGAAGACTACCTGTCGTGGCTGGGGGCTTAGTATGAGTTTTACGAAGATCGAAGCAGTGCCATTTACTTCTGCTAGTTGGCTCTGCATCGATCCCAATTTTTTTTTTAGATAATTCGCAATTACGTAGCTAGCGCGATATGTCACGTAAAACTCGTACTAAGCCCCCTGGACTTCGTGTGTGGACTTGTTCGACAATGTTCATGCTCGTAGTGCTCTTTGTCGTACGTACCCGTGGATTACGATACACTTACGTTACGACGCCGTGTGTGAAGGGCCTATTAGGTGCCGAAAGCTGACACCCGTTGTAGTGTATGGATATAAACCAGTTACTTGTCTCGAGCGCATACGTCACACTGTGCGGGTCACACCGGGTTCAGTTGTTATCCGACCGTCGACCGAGCAAGACGTGGTGGTACGTGAGCGAGCCAAGTGTCCTTAGATAACGGGTATACTACACCCGTCATCATTAATATCAGTAATAATATAAAGAATGATGAATAAACAATTTTGATTTTAAAAATGGATTTTGAAATAAATATATCGGAAGGTTTGATGATGGGTTATGCAGATATCAGAGATACATAGATTGTTAGTGTGTTAGTAACAATTGAGCTTAATAATATTATGTTAGCGTTGTTAGTGCAATTATTTATTTATTTAATTATGTCACATTATACTGTAGTGTGCTGCCCGGACATCGTATGAATAACATAATAGCTAAAGGTTCTGATGATTAAGAAATTAATTATGTAACAAAACTTATCATTTTATTAGTTACATACTTAACACTAAAACGCAAACACTACAGGAGAAGTTTCAAAATAGCAACGGTGTACACTAGCCAGAGTTTCAATGGGAGTATCTTTGGTTATTTCGTTGCATTTACGAAGATCGTCTTTGAATTGCTCTAGAAACGGATTTTCCCCTAAAACATTAGCCACTTTGTCAACAATAACGTGGCCATCTCCGTCGATTAGCTTAAGTTTCTCCGCGAGGCAATAGAAATAGTTATTAGCGTCGTCATTGTTTTCTGCTGTGCCGTCTGCAACTCCAGCAAATATTCCCGGATCAATTTTGAGTTCTATTGCACACATGTCTCCGACTTTCTTAATTTTCTGTATTTTTTCTGCTGGTAGTTGATATTTTGTCTGTAATTACAAAAACAGGTATAGATATAATTACAATAAAATTGTCTCCCACATTTTTCATCAAAAAACCTTACTTCTTTTCCGCCAATAATGCCTCAATATCCTTACTTCCTTACTAATATTATAAATGTGAAAGTGTGTTTGTTTGTTTGTTTGTTTGTTTGTTTGTGACGCTTTCACGTCGCAACAAAGCTATTATATGGTAAGGTTTATGTGTGTGGGGATAGTTAGGAGGGTGGAGAGTGACGTAGGCTACTTTTTACCGCGAAAAAACATCCCATTCTCATGGGAAGATCGATGTTTTGTTAGTTGCTAGATATTTATTTTCGGAGTTGTTAATAGATGGCGTTAATTTGCAAGTTCTGAATTACGCTATGAAATACTACATGTAATTTACTTAAGTCATAGGCAAATGTAATAGACTACTTTAGCTCTGCCTCGAGAACTCCCCGCTCCGGCTGTATTCAGTGTACCGCCCGCCCGCTGGCACTATCCTGTTGGCTGATGTCCGCAAGTTGCTGGACTCGCCGACACCGGTGGTGGGCGCGGGCGACTGGAACTGCATCCGGGGTGGAATAGCCTAGCTGCCAACAGAAGTGGAAGGCTACTTTTTGATGCCGCTGAACAGCACGGCTACACTGTCGAGGGTGTTGCACACCGTTACCGCGGCTCTGAATAAGAGAGAACGCGTGTGTGCAGTATTCCTCGACATGGAAAAGGCGTTCGACCGTGTTTGGCACGACGGCTTATTCTCTACAAGATCTCGCAGTCGTCGGCGCCCCGGAGTGCCGTTAAGGTGATCTCCAGTTTCCTCGAAAATAGAAGCTTCAGAGTAGTGGTTGAAGACGCCGAATCCACCGAGCGTCCGATCGCAGCCGGCGTCCCGCAAGGGAGTTGCCTATCCCCGGTCTGCTACGCCTGCTACACCGACGACATCCCGGCGGCAGGGGGGGTGTCGCTTGCCCTGTATGCCGATGATGTGGCGTACATCACCACGTCGCTGAATAGAACCCACGCCATCGTCAAGATGCAGCGTGCGCTTGATGCCCTCCCCGAATGGCTTGCCGCGTGGAGACTGTCGGTGAATGTCGGGAAGACGCAGGCCGTGAACATAAGAGGATACCTCAACAGGCGGGACCCTACTCTGGAGCTTAACGGACAAGATATCCAATGGGCCCCACAGGCCAAATACCTGGGGGCAAAATCGACGGAAGACTTTCGATGAAGCCACAGGTTACGAAAGCCGTCGCGAATTCCAGAAGCGCGATGGCAGAAACCAGTGCTCTCCTCGAGCCTCCCTCTCGGACTGAAGCTCGGGGTCTACAAGACCTACATCAGATCCCGCCTCACGTGCGCGGCACCGGCGTGGTACGCGCTCGCCAGCGAACCGCAGCGCAAAAGGATGCGCGCGGTTCAGGCGATTGCGCTCCGCCGGCTGACTGGTGCGCCGAGGTACGTCAGGAACGCCGTCATCCAGAGGGACCTTCGAGTCGAGAGCCTGGACGACTTCATCGAGAGATTGGCACGCAACATGTTCGGGCGTGTCGACGCGTCGCGGTTCCCGCATCTGCAGGACCTGGCGCCGCTCCACACCCGTCCACCGGACCGCTTGCTGACCGCTTGCCGACTTGCTGGTTGCGCGGGACGGGCCTAGCACTGACTGATACTGGGGCTTCGTAAGTCGTCGCCCGGCGCTGATCGGCTCCTGCTGGGCTTCCCACCAGTGGGATTCACCCGGTAGGGCCTCGATCGCCTGGGCGGCGTGGAGATGAACCCCATCCCGTTTAATACTCTGTGGCCTGTAAAAAGGCCGCCACTCACCGGACTTGACCTATTGGTTAACCACAGATGGACAACCAAGGGCCTTAGAGCCCAACCCAAGGACCGGCCCGTTTTAACGGGCCGCGAGAGACACCCCTAAAGGGGAACTAACTGTCCCGAGGGCTCCACACACCTCAGATAGGGTGGAGTGAAGAGAGCGAGTAGTAGGCTACTTTTTAGCCTAAATTCCTACGGGAGCGAGACCTACGCGGCTGTTACCTACGGGTCCCGAAGCGAAGCGCGGGCGGTTCTCTAGTACCTAATATAAAAAGTTATCTACTCGTTTAAAAAGTATCAAAGTGCACCATTTCTCCTTTTATTTTAATTGTTTAATAGAAATAAATTCTATAGGAATAAAAACGGACAATTAGGGATCTGTCCCTTTTAAGCAATTATATCTATCTACATATATTTTGTCCATATTTATATTATATAATAAAACAAAAGCGTTCATACTCAATCCTCGCGCTAAGATTTCCTGTGTCTTGGATGGCATAGACAACATATACTTACATAATATTAACAGCCAAGAATCTTCCGGGAAATTCATAGTCAGGGCTTCTACCCATTGAACTACGGGGTCTGAGAATTGAGGGTTATGTCACTGAATTAAATCCAAAATTTTCGTTACACTAACCTGTTCTATAGCTGATACGAGGGCGCCAAAGCTCAATAAAATTGCTATTATTTGCATTTTTTCTTTTGTTTTTGTTAACGAAATTAAAAAAATAGTATCTTTTACTAGACACAATGAATTGTCAGGATGATCGGTTGGTCTTTTTTTAAATAATATTTGAATACCCTCTGCTTTTATAGTGAGTTAGTAGGAAATAGCACCTTGAAATTTGAATTTATTTTCAATAATTCATATTTTAATTTTTATTTATCTTATCAAAACGTTCATTATGACATTTATTACCTACTGTATAAAATGTAGGTATAATTGACTGGTAAACCACCGACCTAAAACTTTGGGAAAATTATTTCTATCTTTGATAAGATATAGCCGTAGAGTATGTTCGGTAGTTTGTAAACCTTAAGAACAAGTTTCCTAGAGCTAAGCGAGACTGGGTCTAAAAATTTTATTATTTTGTAAACTAGAGAACTGCCTTCGCTTCGCTTTGGGACCCGTAGGTATCAGCCGCGTAGCTCCCGCTACCGTAGGAAACTCGGCATAAAAAGTAGCCTATGTATTATTCTGGAACATAAGCTATAACACTGCCAAGTTTTATACAAGTCCGTTATGTAATTTTTTGTGAAAGAGTAACAAACATCCATTCTAACCAATTTCGCATCTATAATATTGTACCTATAAGTAGGATGTAAAGCGGTTTGTTGAAACCCAGTGTCGAAAGTTTTCAAGCCGCCCGAAGGCCCCAGACACGGCTTTACGACTGCTATCTATCGATAACAACCGGGACCGACGGTTTTACGTGCCCTCCGAAGCACGGAAGCGCTCAAGAAATTTTTGCCACTAGCGGTCACCCATCCGACTACCGACCGCGCCCGCAGTTGCTTAACTTTGTCGATCACTTAGGATTGACGCAAGCCGCCGGGCTATGAGCGCTTCGTGAAGATGAAGATTAATGTATCGTTCGCGTATACCTATATATAAAAGTTCAGATCATGGGATTCGGATCATCGGTTCCACTTTCACGAGTCAGTAACACATTTTGGAGGGAATAGAAACAAAATTTTTTAATAATCCAACCCATTTATTTCTATTAGAGGTTTAAAGACTTTAAAACGCAAACAGTATAGGAGAGGTGTCAAAATAACAACGGTATATGCCCATCAGTGTTTCAACGGGACTTCCTTTGGCTGCTTCGTCGCAATTTTTTAGTGTTTCTTTGAACTTCTCCATAAGTGGATGTTCACCTATTAAACCAGCTATTTTCTCTACATTCACATGGCCATCATCTTTGATCAGGTTAACCTTTGCAATTAAACAGAAGAGGTAGTTATCATTGGTCTCATCTCTAGGCAGCGTGCCTTCTGCGACTTTTGGGAATACTGCAGGATCGATCTTGTGTACTGCCGCACAAGCGTCACCCGCGTTTTTAATATTTTGCAGATTTTCTGGTCGTAGTTTGAATGGTACCTGAAAATAAAAGACAATAAATAAATAACGAGACCGAGAACGGAAATTTAAACTCATCATTCAAATTTCCACCTAGCTGTGAATCTAACCCAGGGCCCATGGAACAACGATCTGGCGTTAATCATTGCACCTTTCGAGTCGTCAGTCCACAATTTCAGATTTTGAAATTTTAAGATGTAAGGGTGCTTTTCCACAGGAGATGCTACATTGATGAGGATGCATTTGAAATCCACCAATTACATTTATTGACCAGACATTTCCAGGTCCTCGGCCCCGACCTCTGTCAAGGTAGCTTAGCACACCTTGGGTAGAAAGGCAAGGGTAGGCACTTTACTAAATTGTAGGTAAAAATACTAGCAAATAAATCCCTACAATTAACGTTATTTACGTCTACATAGACTGGATCATACATAATAGGCAAAAAATACTGGCTGTGGGCAAAAACATAGGTAGGTACGAGTATATTTGCCTACAGCTATTCTTGGATGCATAAATTATTTATTTATTATGCTAAAAATCTAGCATAAAGTAATAAAAATAATGCAAGAAAATGATTTATATAGCTTTTCCACTAGCACATTCAATTGTTTTTTATTCATTTAGTTTTTTATTCAAAACTATAGAAAACATGCATTCCCTGCCATCAACCTTCGGACAGTGATCAATCAACCTGTTTAATATTAATATTGTTAAGAATAGTTTTCCTGTATTTGTATTTTTTCACGAATAAACTCATAACTCGCACTAGATTTGCTAATGTCAGTAAATAATATTTAACTGTCGACAATCGAACCTGCTATTCCTCACTTCGCAGGTAGGGTCAGGGCTAATTAAGCAACGGGGTCGTTATCCTAAAAAATTACGGCCGAATGCATGCTTACGACCTAAATAATATCAAAACAC
This sequence comes from Hesperia comma, assembly GCA_905404135.1. NCBI lineage: Eukaryota > Metazoa > Arthropoda > Insecta > Lepidoptera > Hesperiidae > Hesperia > Hesperia comma. The sequence continues at coordinate 2,098,806 of FR990031.1, forward strand.
GCCCACTATGCACGTGAGACATTCGCATAACCCCAATGCAAAATTGAGATCATATCTTCATATAAATAATTGACCAGGACGTTTTACAGAAGTCTTTGCTAGCTAAGGGGATAGCTAGCTACCTTTGGGGGATTTACAGAATACCCAAATTAAATAAATTTACTATCTGAACTTTATCCAAAAAGTCATACTAACCTGTTCTATACCAAATACGAAAACCACAAAACTCAATAAAATAGCGATATTCTTCATTTTTATTTAAATAATGTTATTATGAATAGATTTTTTTTCTTTATACGAATAGTCACTTCGAAAGACAAAATTTTAACTCTATTAGTAATTGCGATATTCTTAGCTTTTATAGTTATGATCACGCAATTTACCTATATTAAAATTGATGACTTTTTAAATGACTTAATACTACAATCGTAAAAAATAATTTATCACCCATTATATTTTTTAATTACATGGACATTTTATAATTTCTTTTCTGAGGAAATCCTTTAAACTCATCGACAACAGTCGTCGTTTTTTTTTATAGCCTGAAGGGCTGACGTAAAAGCAGACGAGCCACCTCATGGTAAGTAGTCATCGTCGCCTATAGACACGAGCAACACCAGGGGAGTCACCAGTGTAACGCCGGCCCTGAAGGAGAACTCTTTTTACACCTTTACATTGTAATACCTTTTACACCTTATAGCGCTCCGGAAATACCTCAGAAGGAAGCTCATTCCTGCACGTTCTCTCACACCAGCGTTTATGGGTTTCAAATCTGAGCAACAACCGTCGACAACGACCTTTATATGTCGCTCAGACAGAAAGCTGGCTACCCAACTGCATAACCTCTCAGGGAGACCGTAAGATGGTAACTTCGCGAGAAGAGCCCTGTGCCAGACCCGGTCGAAAGCCTTAGCGATATCTAGGCTGACTGCCAGTGCTTCCCCGTTGCTGTCTAGGGCCTGAGCCCACCGGTGCGTGAGATAAACTAAAAGATCGCCAGCTGAACGACCGTGACGGAAACCGTACTGTCGATCATTGATCAGCTGGCGATCTTCGAGATATCCGAGATATTTAATAAACTTTGTCGTTGTACTGTTGACCGTTGAGGGCTCTAAAATTTGGTTATGCTTGTAATAGTAAAACAAGTTCACAGGTAGGTACATAAGTAGAAGTAATTTTATTTCAGCCTGCAAAATACTAATTAACAAACGGAGTATTGCAAGTTATATATTATTTTATATAGAAAGGGAGACTCCTCGTTCTTGGTTCATCTGTTTTCTCTAGACTAAGGTAGTGCCATAATTATTGTATTTTATTAACATCGTCGTCTAGACATTAAAATAACCAGAATTAATCAAAATATAAAAAAACAACTTGAAGTGAAATCTTCTATAGGCGCGTTATAGAGGAGTTGGTAGGAGAATATGATTTCGTGCCGGCTACTATCTCATAACATAACACATAACATAACACGAAAACATAATATATTGTGTATGAGGGGTTGACTAAAAAATGCAATCACCTCAACGTTTTTATTTCGCCAAACACAAGATAATTACACCTCAACAGTTTATCACTACTTTTGTACACCTCGGTTACAACGTCTCGTTACATTAGTGCATTCTCACATTCAAATCTATCCTGTCACGGGTATCGATCAATTACAATGTTCTGGTTTACCATAATGAATTGAACACCTCAGAGTAGTAATTAAGAAATCCAACATGTATTATGTAATGACCGTTGGACTCTTCATGGATGGATAGAATATCGAGATTTTAATTGTTATTATTACTTTAATTCACTTTTATTTATGTTTTAATGAGATGGAATAACGAAGGCATTTTAAGGAAACATTGTGAAAAAGTTAGGTTACAAAAAAAATTAAAGTAATTCAATAAGTAATTTACAAAGCGAACAGTATAGGAGAGGTAGCAAAATAGCAACGATATATTTATATCCGCAAACGTTTCCCAGGGACTCCTTTTGCTTATTTCATTGCATTTTGTGAGCGCGTCCTTAAACTCCTGCGCACGTGGATGATCTCCTACTAAAGAAACAACTTTCTCCACATTGTATTTGCCCTCTTCATCAATCAACTTAACATTGGTGGCTACGCAGAAGACGTATTTGTAACTGATTTCATCATCAGGCAAGGTGCCGTCAGCGATTCTTGGAAATATTGCAGGATCTATCTTCATTTCCGATGAACACTTTTCTCCTGCTCTCTGAACGTTTTGTAGATTTACTGGACGTATTTTGAACGATTCCTAGAATGTAGATAAAGTTATTTTAAGTTTAATAAGTATAAGTAGTCTTATGTTATCATCAATATCGCAATCCATGACTGTCGCATCGATGGACATTGGTCTCCTCTTATCAATCTCTAGTTTACTATATGCTTCAAATGCGGATCGACACACTTTTCCAGATTTCCTCACGATGTTTTCCTTAAGTGATAGAAAATTCGTATCTTATCTCTCGGGACTCCTATCTTCAAGCCCTTTTCTGTCACAGCGGTTTAATACATGTAGAGTCCTTAACTTTGCTAATAACTTTAATAATAGTTATTAAACTTTATCACATGTACTCACAGTTCAATTTAACTTGTAAGCAAAATTTACTTAAGGCATTTTAAATTGTCGCCGTCAATCTACAATGAACGTTAATTACAGGGGCAGAAACTTTTGTGGCATGCAATTAAGACGAATGCCATGTCGAACATTTTTAATTCAATAAAAAGGACGTTACAAAATGGCGAGTTATGGAATTGTCATTTGCTCAGTATCAGTAACCAATACGACGGCTTATTCTATACGACATGGGTACTAGATGAAAGGGCTTGATAAGCTAAACACTATAAGTGACGTTATTGTTAATCCAATATGGTGAAATTTACAAAATGGCGACTTTTCACAAAATTTCTATATTAACATTTCACATCCACATTCCATAAGAAATGTTTATCAAAAATGACCTTTCATTTATACATAGGTAGAATAATATCATGCGACAAGTTTTAAATAAATCATACAAATATAGGCCCTTATTCTGCTAATTTGTAAATGCTTTAATTGCAGCTCGATTGAATAATTTGACACATACCCCATACAAAATGTGTCAAACAATTCAATTGAGACCCAATTTATCCATTTATAAATTAGCAGAATCGGGGCTGAGATATAGTAAAATGACTATAAAAGATGATAGTACAAATTTTAAAGGAAGATAAATCTTTCTAGCCTATTTTAAAAATGAAAGTTTTTTTTAGTTTACGCATTCTTATTTATATTAACTACGTTGCACTAAAAAGTCCACATACATAATTACCCCGCACAAGGTATCTCAGTGTCACGGGTGGCCAAATATCCCAATAACAAAATTTAAATACGCGTCCCGGTCGGGAATTAAACCTAGGACCCTCAAAATGAAATCCATACCAAATATTACCGTAAGTAAAAATATTTTTACCATACTAAACAATACTGACCTGGTCTAATAGAAGATGCAAGAGCCACAAAAGTAAACAAAATAGCGAAATACTTCATATTTCTATTTTATTTAGATGTTTTTATTTTTTTAGTTCTTTAAAATGAATAGTTGCGTGTAATAAATTAATTCCTTTTAACACTTAATTAAAATACTCCCTGCTTTTATACGTCTATTTCATGATTATCAAAAGGCAATAAACATACAAAACACATAACCGTTAAGTTAGTGATACCTAATTAAATTATATTCAAATTCAAATTCATATTATTTATTTCTTCGAAGTAGGTTTTTACAAACACTTTCCGAACGTCAAGCTACGCCATCGCTTCAACAAATCCCTACGGCGAGTGGTCTTGGAAGAAGATATTATACTTAATTATAATACAGCAAATTTACTTGTTGGTCTATTCGTTACGCATTGAGTACCCAAACCATTTGGGCCTTCAGCGAATATTGCATACGATTTAAATATAAGTTATTTTATTTTGTCCTTATTACTAAAATAAACATATCTTTAACGTTTTTTAAATTGAATACTCTATTATTGCTTTTTCCAAAAAATAACAGACTTCAACATTGACAGAGTTAACTCAAAAATTACTTGTCAAATTGCGCTCAATTCAACCCATCTAGGTGAAAAGTTCTCCTCACTATAAATTAATCAAGCCCAAATACAAGGTAATTCCGGAAAATAGTTGCCTCGACTGTCTTTCAGCTTCATCAGATTAATTACTGAAAACATAACCAAACACAATAGTCGCCCATACAATTTTCGAAAGTTCCCCTCGATTTCTCTGGGATGCCATCATTGATCCTGGCGTCCTTATTGGGACGTGCCATTGATATAATTATCACAAAACATACACTACAAAACTTTTGGGTTATAAATAAATGGTGAATGAACAGGTTCTTTTACGTTTTTCGTCAACGATATCTCCGAAAAGTTTGCGTGGAAGAACTAATTAGATTATGGAACTGATCGATACAGTAGTTTGAAACATATGAAAAATATGGTTTAAGAACTTTTTTTAAGCTTGTTAAAATCAACCAATTAGTTTATTTTTTTACCTTTTATCGGTTGATATCCACACACGCAAACACACCAACAACAAAATGTAGAGATCTGATGAAAACTTAATTTCCAAGAATCTGAGTGTAACTATTAGTTTCCCAATGATGATAACTTTCTGTTTTTTAGCGGGAGAAATATGTTTCTAGAGAGTATGAGAATCCTATGAGTATGTTACAAAAATGTGCATATTTAAATTAGTTTTCGGTAATGCGCTTGGCCAGCGTACGGGACAATGGCCTTTCACATTAAGTGACGGGAACTAATTTTTATTTTTGAAAAAATACAGCAAAATAGTAAACATGTTTATGTTTACAATATGTTTTATTAGTAACAATTTAATAAACTAAACTAAACAATTTTAAAATGCCTGAAACCTGAATGATAAAAATATTTTAATATATTAAGTAATAAACCAAATTTTGTAACCATAATGTAATCTTGTTACTTTAACACAAAATGTACAGGAGCTGTAGCTACTACGCAACGGTTCAACTCTACGATAGTTTCAATTGGATTTTCTTTAGTTATTTCATTACATTTCCTGAGAGTTGCTTTGAATTCCTCTGCAATTGGATGATCTCCTAGAAGACCACCCAATTTGTCGACGTCTATATGGCCATCTTCTACTACTATTCCTGTCTTCAGAAGAGCACATTGTAGATATTTGTCATTAGCTTCCCCGCGTGGTACCGCTGCATCAGGAATTTTTAGGCGTAATTCAGGATCAACATTGTGTTCCTTTGCACAAGCATCTGATATTGCCTTCAGCTTGACTAGTCTCTCTTGTGGTATCTCAAAAATTTCCTGCAAAATACAATAATATGAATTAAAGTAGGTAAGTGTCTGGGCAAAGCAATGGTAGATCACCGATGTGTTGGACAAAATGCACACGAATAGCAACGATTCGTGAAGACTGGCGGCGAGTTGTGAGGCGTGCCGCAAATACTGAATGACCACGACCACTCTGCCAAGAATGCTTAGAAGAGGAAAGGGAAGAGTCTTCTTCTGTTTATAAGTCAAAGCTGATCTCTTCTGCGTGTGTTGCACATCGCCATGTTAAACATCGAACGAGGGGGAAACCTCGTATCTAACTTCAGAGGTCGCTGGACTTTCTACTATTCAGTTAGTCTTCTTCTGTTTATAAGTCAAAGCTGATCTCTTCTGCGTGTGTTGCATATCGCCATGTTAAACATCGAACGAGGGGGAAGCCTCGTATCTAACTTCAGAGGTCGCTGAACTTTCTACTATTCAGTTTAATCCCAAAATCACTCTAGGGTTGGTACTGGGATTGAAACCCAGCTGATTAACTACCAACCTTTTGCTTCCCCACAGATTGGTTTACTAGCAGCTGACAACGCAAGGGTGATCCTTTTTTTGTTACTGATTTTAATGGGCAAAGATTACTACTTACCTAGATTTATTTATATTAATACCCGCTAATGTTTAAGTCGCGAGTAATATTAGACGGAATATCGAATAGCCGATAATGCAACACTATGGTCATACCGAGATGGGGTCATCACTAGCTGGAAGAGTGACAGCTAGACTTGCCGCGTTTTTGTCAATGAGAAAGTTGTGTAAAGATTAAAGATATTATTTAAATACAATATTTTGTGTTTATTACTATGAACAATTTGTATTCCAGGGAGAGCGTTGTTGATACTTTACCAACATTATATTATATCCATTTTCGTTTGCATTGGTTTAACAATACTTTTGGACCGTAAGTGGTTCATAACTAACTCTGAGTCAAACCAACGTCGTTACATGTTAAATACGACGACTCACTGGTTCCGAATAGTTCAGGTTGCTGGGCGCTGTACTACCCAGTCCATTGTCATGACTATGACATTATTATGTGATACCTAACATTGATGTCTACCGCACAAGGTAACCTCTAAGCAACAACGTGTCTGGTTGGTCATTTGTTGGTTGTTTTCGGATGTTGACGATAAACAGATGAGCACCTGGATTTTACGTGGTCAACGTCGGCCATGAGTGTAAGTATTACGAAAGGTACCTATCACCAATGGGATGCAAGAAAGAAGAACGAGAAAAGTAAGTCATTTAAGTACAATCAATTAAAAAATATGATACTAACCTGTTTAATCGCAGACGCGACGCTCACTAAAGCAAATACAATTGCAATACACTTCATTTTTACTTGGTTGTATCCAAAATTAACGTTTTGAAATGAAATTTTAATAGAAGACTATCGCTTTTATACTAATTAGAAAATTGCAAAAACAGAATTGATTTCTTAATTAATAAATTCATTTCTTGCAGATTAATTAATATGATAATATTTTGGTGGTTTTTCTGTTTATAATAATTACGTAAATGTTTAAAGTTTATATTCATCAGATCCAATAAGTACTTGGAAGTTAAAAAGGTTCCGAATAAAATATTAAGTTACTGAACTCCCAATTTTTTTGTCTAAAATGTTCCAAATTTAATGTTATTTTTACTAAAATGGTTCTTAGCAAAAACATAACCGACTCCAAAGTGGATAAGTAGAGATAGGTATTAAAAAATCCCGACAGATGTGGCTCAAATTTAAATTGGACCAGAGATGAATTACCTACTACCTCTGGAATAAAACAATCAAAATCGGTTCACCCGGTACAAAGATAGTTATGAAGTAATACACATAAAATCTTACTTATTAACCTAATGGACGTATTGGATTTTCATATTTTTGTAGTGAAGTCTATTCTACTAAACAAGATCTTTCGTTTGATATTGATTTTGTAACGACGATTATCTTGGATTTACCTACATACGAGTATAATTCAACAGTATGTCTTAAACAGCTGTATTGCTGCTGTTTAAGACAAACAGCTGTATTTTTAGAAAAATGTTACTTTATCATAATATATGTTATTATGGGTTTTTACTAAATAATAAGGAAAACCGTCTTTTCGGTTAAGACGTTTGTTTCACTTTACTTTTTTCCACAACAAATGCTAGATTACTATTAATTATATAAAATAGGTATAATACAACTTCTAACAGTATTTTCATCAGAAATAAAAGTATGTACCAAATATCAGATCAATATTAGTCAACATCAACGGAGTCAAAGAATTACTCCCAAATAAGTAAATGCACAAATAGGGCAAGCTTTTATAAGCCAAAATGCTGAGTGAATAGGATGGGAGATGGCAGTAGAACGTGGCGGTTAACATGCAGGAGAGTTTGCAAATCTCAAAGAGTAGTGAAGTTAGCCAATTATTATGACTTAGAAAATATGGCAGATAATGAAGGATTTTACAGCTGATCGTTGAATTTTTGTTATGCCACATACAATTTGTTCTTTCTTGTGATATCTCATTTTTGCCACGCTCTGTGTTCTCTCTCTTGCCGGCACCAATCAGCCAGCATTCTCAAAAAGTTTTTAGTCTACGTCTATGTCGTGCATTGTACTACCGATGTTTGCCAGATTTTTCAATGCTTGGTTACGTTCTTAGCTAATTAATAAAACTAATTTGGCAAGTTTTATCGTCTAAGTAAGATTGAAGTTTGTTCAACACACATATTTATTATAACGTCAGTGTATGCTGAATCTATGGTTCAACACCACACCATTTAATTTCGATATTTAAGCTTATTTATTAGGTCATTAATTTCTATTTCAATCAATTTCCAAGCACACACTATGAAAAATCGATCATTCAGTAGTTTTTACATGATGCTCGGACAAAGATATAATTATTGTAAACGAAAAGACAAAAATTCTTAAAATCGTATTTAATATATTATGTTTCCCTTAAATACCTCCTATTTACAATCAAAAACAAGTTACATTTTTATTATATCATTGACTATTTTACTAATTATTACATCATTTGACTACAACCAATATTATTACGTCTTGTTCTGATGATTTAATTTCTGAAGTAGATTACACTACATATAGCACAGGAACTGTGGTAGTAAAGCAACGATTCATCTCCTTTAAAGTTTCAAGTTGGTTTTCTTTAGTTACTTCATTACATTTATTGATTGCTTCTTTAACTGCCTCTTTCAGTGGATGGTCTCCTAAAAGATCAGCTATTTTGTCAGCGATCGGGTGGCCATCTTCTTTTACTAGACCTGTCTTCACAGTAGCACAATACAAATATTTCAATGTCGTCTCATCAGTGGGTAGTGTTCCGTCTGGAATTTTTTTTATTAATTCGGGATCAACATTGAGTTCCTGCGCGCACGCATCTGCTATTTTTCGAAGCTTGGCTACCTTGTCTGCAGGTACTTGAAATTTTACCTGCAATGCAATTTTAATTAAGTAGATGTCGTTGGAGACAGTCTCAGAGTTTTCATCGATCACATTATAGAGCAAGTAGTCGTAGAACAGACAACTGACTGGCTTAGAGCACCTATTAGTTGATGTTTTTCGTTTTAATATTAAAACAATGTTGGGCCGTTGTTATTAAAGTGTCTCCCGTCATTACTGCCCAATAAGGCCCTTCGCACACTACGCTATTTATTAGCTTCGCGACTGCAACGCTATCCAAAATTCGCTGTATCTGACACTGTTCACTGACAGAAGACGCATCGTAGACGTGTCGCTTCTTCTTTGACAACATCCTAGTCGCTTACAAATAGCGTTGTGCGAGAAAGGCCGGCTTACCTGTTCTATTGCAGACGCAACAATCCCAAATACGAATAAAATTGCAATAATCTTCATTTTTCTGTTAATTTGGATGTAACCGACAGCAAACTTTAATCAGATGAAGTTATAGAATAAAATTAGCGCTTTTATAGTCAAAAGGTAATCCAAAGATCTGTTTTTGTCCAAAGAGTTTTTGTGAAAAATATAATTACTATTATCTGGCAATTAGTATTTATAAATGGTAACAATTATGCAGATTTTTGTATTCGCCGCAAAACTTCATATTAATATTATGCAATGTATAACTTATCTTTGACAAACTAGGGTAGCAACATGGTTTTGTTTTAGAGAAAGTTTAAAAATAATAAGAACGCACTTCATTTTACACCATAGAAGGAACATAACAAAATACGTTCTTTCCTCCAGATAACCTTTTTGTGTATGGAATTAAGGTAGCAAACGAACAGGCATCACCACTCCACCCGCCCATGGCGCCCATGACGAGTGTAAACTTCCAACCTGACCTACAACAAGACTTATTATGGACTAGGATGATCAGTACAGTTAACGGATGGTGTTAGAGTATTAGTCGTTTAGTTTATTATTAGTGTGAAGACAGGATCTGTCAGGGATATTTAGTCCTATTAGTTGATGCTAGTAATACTCCAGTTAGTACTTGTTCGATAGATGTGTTGCAAACTTAAGGTGCTGTTAAAATAATTATGATGGCGGAAACTATGGTACTACTAAATACTTTACTTTTACTAAACTATCAACTAGATTCTAAAACTACTTAAAACCACTCAAATATTTATTTTATTCTGTTTTTTAGTATTTTGTTGTTGTAGCGGCAACAGAAATACATCATCTTTGAAAATTTCAACTGTGTTACGGTTCATGAGATACAGCCTGGTGACAGACGGACGGACGGACGGACAACGAAGTCTCAGTAATAGGGTCCCGTTTTACCCTTTGGGTACGGAACTCTAAAAATGAGTAAATGATAAGGTAAACAAAGTAGCATGTCGTGTCCCTTTGAAATTCCAAGTGATTACTTTGAACGAAAACAATTAAGAAATTTTGGTCTTGTTTAAAAATAGTACGATTTTTTTTGTGGCTACATTTCTTAGTACTATTTTGTAATCTTGGTTAGATGCGTCAACTTTAAAAAAACTGGCCGCAGTAGTGTTCAAGGTTTTTGTTACACAATGATGCGTGTAAGTAGACTGAAAGTAAAAATCTTGCAAAATTTTAAGGTAATTTTGGTGTTTATTTGATTTTTGTGGAAAAACTGCAGGCTTTCTGGGTTTTTTTTTAATTTTTGTGAATACTACTGGAATAATACTGGTAATACTTCTTAGGTTACCGATACAAAAAACAAAACTGTGGTCGTGGTAGTTCAAAATAACACAAAAGGTGTAAATTTTCGAAAATTTATTTTCTTAAGAAAAAACAAAGAGCGCTGGATTTTTTTTTCTTATCACAAAAATTTCGGGAATAAAATACATCCCATAATGTTGCATCACAGTGTCCTCTACCTTTTAGTAAAATCCCCATAAAAATCGATTTCGTCGTTCCGGTTAATCAACCGGACAAACAGAAGACACGGACAATTTAAAAAAAGACGTGTGGCACTCGGAGACTGCCGCGGTAAAGCTATTGCATAAAGTGGTGTACCAGTTTTCATTTAGTTGCCTAGTTATCAAAAGTTACATCAAAGTTTATTAGAAACGGATAATGCATTAATTTGTGCAAAGAAGATTTAAATATTCTGAACAAAAGCATAAGAACTATTTCAGTTGACAAAATAATTCTTTTTAAAAAGAAAATTGACATTTGACATTTAAGTCCTACAACGATCTTTTGGCGCGTGAATGACGTGTGGGTGACAGAGACAGTGCCTTACAGTTTGCCTTGCCTGTATGGCACTGTCTCTATCACCCTCAAGTCATTAATATAGTGTCATTATTTTATGTCATGTTAATATTTTGTATGTTTTAAATCTAAATACGCGATAATTCGACTATTATGAATACATGTTGTCGATTCCAACGCCTTATTTAATCCAGATCTACATGTAATTATTCTTAAAACACCGAACCGACGGGGCGAAAATCAAATGTTTGACAGGTAAGATTTGTATGGGAAATTAAAATTTTCATTTTTAGTATTTTGCTCGCAATTTTTCATATTTTCTCATCTTTGCAACCTTCCCTGAACTTCCACGAATATTTCAAGACTAAAATTAGCCAAATCGGTTTAGCCGTTATAAAGTAAAAGTTAGTTAACTCAGTTAAAAGTTCTGGTATTTATCGATGTGTGGGTGCATAGACATAGTAACTATGTCTGTGTGTAGGGTGTAATAAATTTTCGTTACGAAATTTTTGCATTCGGTCCCCGCGCCCAAGGCCCGCGATAAAAGCTATGCAATAGCTTAAAAATGCGTTGTGTAGATAACTACAATATTATGTACAAATAACACATTTATTTTGAACTCACAGACAGACCTTTCATTTTACACAGATTTTACACACATTTTACACAGATTCATATTTAACATGTTACAGTTACAAAGATTGACTATTGACTATTTTACTACTATCATTCGACTGCAATCAATAGCAATAATTATTTTTTGTTTTAATTTGTGTAGTAGATCATACTACAAAACGAATCGGAATCGTGGAAGTGAAGCAACGGTTCATCTCCTTCACGGTTGCAAGGTTGTCTTCTTTAGTTACTTCATTACATTTATTAACTGCTTCTATAAATGCCCCTTTCAGTGGATGATCTCCTAGAAGATCAGCTAGTTTGTCGACGATCATATGGCCATCTTCTTTTACTAGACCTGTCTTCACAGTTGTACAATACAGATATTTTATGGCGGATTCATCATTTGGTAACGTCCCGTCTGCAATTTTCTTAAGGTATCCAGAATCAACGTTGAATTCTTGCGCACACGCCTCCGATATCTTTTTAAACTTGGCTAACCTGTCTTCTGGTACTGGAAATTTTTCCTGCAATGCAACGATAAAATAAATTACATTTTTATAGGTGGTAAAAGCCTAAATTTCACCCGGTGAAGTACCACCGCCCGCCACGGTACTTAGTACCATTTTTACCGTCATAATAATTATTTTAACAGCAATGGTGTTCCAGGTATAAAGGTCCAAGCCGGTTAAACTTTTTATAGGCGAGCGTCTCAGTCCCAGAGATCTGTGTCAGAATTAGGACGAGACTCATAATAACAAGAACAAACTCGACTATTACTAACATCCACTAACAGGACTAACTATCACTAACAGGCCTTTTCCTCACACTTATCAACAAACTAATATTCGACTAATATTCTAACACTATTTCTTAACTGGACTCACCTAACCACCCTAATTCCTAAATTGAGTCTTGTTCTAGGTCAGTCACAGTTGCCGTGGCCGGAAGCGGAAGGGTGCTACTGCATAGTGCATATTTATTTCCTACCTTTAATACTTTATAAACTAGCTAACTTAGATCCCATAGATTAGATTTTCCAATAGATATATTATTGTGATCATTTCTTGTTTATCTTTTCTATTAATACTAATACCTACTAAAGAAAATAAGATAAGGCAAACCTGTTCTATCGCAGATACAACTGTCCCAAGTACGAATAGAATTGCGATAATCTTCATTTTCAAATAATTTAGATGTAACTGATATCAACAAACGTTACTCAGATGAAGTTTTTTAATAATACTAGCGCTCTTATAGTTAAGAGCTGGCCTAAAGTGTCGAGTTTTTGTAAAATTTATGAATAATCTTAACTCGTAATTAATGCTCATAATTCATAATAATTAAGCATTTTTGTATTTTCCGCTATACCTAATTATGAATATGCAACCTTTAACTTTATTTAGACAAACTATGAAAGCATCATGGTTGTGGTTCAAAAAAATTTATTTTATTTTATTTTATTTTATGCGCAGTGGAAGCGTGCTGGGCCCATAACCTGTTGGAATTTTAAATAAACAGGCTGATATTTTAGTAACGCAGTTTTATTATACTTTCCACAATGTATGTTACCACCATATTGTTCTAGAAAAGCATGTCATCTCATCGAACACAAAACAATATAATATTCAAATATAATGTTGCCAACCTATAAACCTATAAACATATTACCTTGTTTCAACAACTACCATAATATTATATTACAAAAAATAAACCCGCTTCATTATCGACAAGTTATAAAATGTGTTAACATATTTACTCAAACTTCAAAAATATTCGTAAGTTGAAAATTTTATTCAGACCATACGATAAACACCAGCTTTTGAATATAAAAAATTATGAATCGACAAAAGTATATGAATTCAATGTTTGGTGTTCATTGTGACCTGTACACAATGGCTCATGGATGGTGGATCAAACTACCCCACTGGTGGGCACGGGTCTTTTCTCACATAGGTAGGTATAAAGTTTATAAATCGTAGTCCACCACGCTAGCCAAATGCGGACTGGCGGGCTTCATGAACATTTGACAACATAATGTAGATAGAGCTTTTAAATGAACAGGTTTTCTCACAATGTTTGCTTTCACCGAATACCTACTGATAATTAAAATCCACTACGCAAGTATTTCTTGAAATGATGCCTGCAGTATTCCCGTAATTAGTAATGTTTGCAGTAAGCCCTTATTCGGAAGTCCAAAGTTCAAATTACTTGGTTTCACTACATTTTTGTTAAAATGAAAACCAATTTTTTCGTATACTACAAGTACTAAGCAAAGCGGAGGCAGTTTTCATACACTTAAACATTGCATGAAAATAAAAAATACTTATTATATATGTATATTATATTATTTCAAAGTCTACGTTGTCCGTCTATCATTTGCCTTTAGTTTTATATATACATATCTATTTTTAATTTTTCCGTGCTACGCATAATTTTGAATTTAAAGCGTTTTTAATAAATTTTATTAATTTATTTCACTAGTAAAAAATTCTACAATTATAATTAAAATGTCATCCATATACAATGTAAACAATAAATTATTTTAATTTATATAAATCCCAAATTCTCCTTCATCAGTCCGACTTGAGGCAAAAGTTATTAGTAAAACGTATTTTTATCCCTAAGGCAAATTAGGCATGTGCCTAGCCTAGGGACGGGTGCATGCAAGGTTACAAAAAGGCTCGTGCACATATTTTTAAAATGCTTCCCAGTTCCTAGTTAAAAATTATAATACGTATTCGGTGGCTATAGATGCAATACAATGAAATGTGATAAATATTTTACAGATGACTTTTCGTAGTAAATCATGTAAAATACTCTTACTAAGTAGTTATTAAAACAATCTGTTTTTCTTCAATTAAATTACAAAATATATAACTGAACTGAAACTGAACTATAATTTACATTTTTTAAAATACTTCACGACATAATCTTTTTTAAAAACTAAAATAAAACCTATGCAAAACAAACTTAAATTAAAACATTATTATTTATGAAGCTAACAATCAAATATAGAGTCCAAACGTGAATGTGTCATCGGATCCATCGGAAATTCTTCGAATGGTTTTAAGTTCGTGCGGATTCATGGTAACCTGATTTATATCAACAATGAATAGATTATGAAATTGTAGTCTACTTCTTATTGGCATTTTGGAAATGAAATTAGTACCAGGTACCAGTACCAAGAACCAGTAAGTACCAAGTATCAAGGGGGAATGTAGTCAACCTTTATGTTATACATTTTACACACCATAAAAATTTAAGTAACTCATCGGTTTTTGTACATGTGTTTTTGTGATGTAGTTCGCGTTTATCTCAAATACGGTCTAACGGTTTTCATTTATCTAGGTGGTTTTCGTCCCAAGCTTTTACTTAGCTAAATAGAGTTTGTTTTATTTTAAGCGGTTCAACAGAATAAATTATATATTATTCACGTACCTTCACAAAATTTAATTTTATAGATTTAATAATTAACTTTAAATATGGTACTAGGAAAGTAACTACTGCTGGTTTCGTACTTTAATAGTGAACTGGCATGTAAAGCATTTTTTTAAGTTCGACCATTGGGTACTTATATAAAAAGTTACGACTTCACTTACAAATCCATATTGATATGAGAAATGCCAAAGTAATGTCTGCCTATATCTGTTTCTTTTTCACGATTAATCTATTGAACTAACTTAGATGAAAGAAACTTTGTAAAGAGTTTACCTAATTCAGATCTGGATGATGGTTTTATCCCAATAATATATCCCGGTAATACCCTATTTTAACATTTTAATAGTATACCAGTGTCAAATACGCAGACAAAGCCACGAGCAAAAATTTATCGAAAATATTCCATTCAAATTGATACAATAGTTATCTCATCGTAGAGTCGCTACTATCACTACTATTGACAAAATAAGTAGTAATGAAACATAGTGCAGTAACATAATACCTACTGTTTACTAAGATTAAATCTTTTAGCATGTTTATTGTTAAAAGACGTTTTGTTTGAATAAGAGCTTTGCGTTTCACCTTTCAAAATAAAACTGCATTGTAACAACGATTAACAAATGTTATGCAATAACTTATTGACGTTTATTTAGTATACACAGCTGAAAAATAAAATCGGTAAAGTGTGAATCGGACTCGCACATGTAAGATTCTTTACCACAGTCAAATTATTTGTTAATTAGGTATTTTAGTGAATAAAAAGAAAAATCAAATTTTTATGAAAACTTTATTTGGACCTCTTTTGTATGTTACTTAATTTTCTAATTTTTTTTTTTGATAGCATCCATGACAAATTTGTGATATTCCATACGGATAACATACATAGTTAGAGACTAATTAGTACCTATAATTTTTTTTTGAGTTAGGTATCGCTACGTATTAAATTTTGATCGAATCGATTTGTGAAGTTGTGAATAGTCGGTTATTTTTTTACGTTATTGCTACATTGGTATTTTATAACTCTAATTCTTATTAACAATTCGTTACATGCATTTAAATGAAATTGTTACCAAAACTACCACTAAAATTAATCTTAGATAAGTTTATTGAAGCCAGGTTTTGTTACTTGATCTTTAATCCGTAACTTGTTATCTTGTTTTTTTAATTAAGTGTCAAAGCAAACTAGGTATTTCGCAAAATCTGAGTCTTAGCAACTTGTTATGTTCGAAGGTATACTAAAATTGCCTTCATCTAAGATATTTAAGTTAGTATTTAGAGCTACCAAAAGTAAAAATACTTGTAACTTTTAATTCATATAGCACAAGCTATGTTAAAACTAATTTATCAGGATACCTGTTTGTTAACACAATTTATATCGTAATAATACCACCAAGAACTTCAATTTCTGTAGTTTTCTCACGATATTATCAAGTTTTGACAGTTTTGACAATTACAGCTGCGTGTAAGATTCGAACCTAGGCCCTTTTATTCGTGACATCAACGCATTGGTGATACCTTTGGTGTTACTGATGGCTATAACTGTGTCTCTTACCATAAGCCAGCTCATCTGTTTTTGTAGCGACTAACATAGGAAAAAGATGGTATGAGATTTGAGGTGGCCATCCGGTAATCATAAGCAATACATTAGCTTATCCGCTTTATCTCACGAGTTTGAAATGACTCAACAGCAAGACCAGGAAATCAGTTTTCATGGGAAACCCCATGAGTTAGTATCAATAAAATAGAGTAGAATTACATCAGCTCATCCGTGTTAATTGCGGATTTGCTAGTTGGCATTGTAACAAATCCATTGCTCCATAATCTCTTCTATCTCACAGTGAAAAACCTTTAAAAATGCGTTGAGCCGTTCCGGAGATTAGCCCGCCAAATAGACAAACTTACATACAGGCAAACATTTTAAAATCCTTTGTTTGTGTTTTAGTAACATGTATCTAAATACATAATATGCACTTGGAACAACACTTATTTTGAAATCACAGATAGACCCTTCAATTTTATTTATATAAAGGTATAGATGAAAACTTCTTCCTACAACAAAATACCTCACGTCTGACAATAATAGGAACAACGTTATAACAGTATATTAAGGTATTGCGTCTGCGCACCTCGTGCCTGTAACTATGCAAATAGCCTGTCTGACATCTGGTATTAAACAAACACTATCATTCCGTGAGAGCCTTTGTAGCAACACCTAGTGCATCTCCGAGATGAACTCATTATTACATTTTAGTGAGTAACGTGTTTGCTTCAATGACGGATAGCTTTCAATCTCGGACATATACGCCCATACTAATATTATGAAAATATATTTAGATATTCGGTTGCGATAATCCTATACCTAAATGCGGAAGTACCTATTATGTCTCTGCTACATTTTCAATATATTCATCGTTATATCATATCAATTTTTATAGCTTAGAGTCTAAGCTATAAAAAAATTTAGATCATGTACAGGATGTTGATTAAGTAGTTTGTATACCAAAACCTAAGACACTCGGGATAATTAACTTATTTGATGCCCACGCGAGCGATGTATTAATATGTATTAGCTCACTACTGAGGTTTAGCTCGTAACATTACTCATTTTTTATAATAATATGTAATAGTTTACACACATTTAAATAGGTAGTAAATATATTCCTGCTGAATATCGCGAGGAAACCAATACCAATTTCCGTAAAGTTCTCAGAGGTGTGTCAAATCCACCAATATGCACTTGGCAGGGTGGTGGATTATAGCCTACTTCTCACACTGTGAATTTGAACCCGTGCTCAACCCTACACTGGGACAGTATTCGTTCGCGTTGATGTACTACTCATATCTAAAAGCTATAATTATCTCATAGCAGCAGTGATGTAACCATTCCATAGTGAAGTAATGACGGTTAAGTTCACATGTTAAAAGGCCGTATCGAATTTGTAACTGTAACTACTGCGGACCTTGTATGACATACCAATTTAATTATAACTACTTACCTAATAAATGATTTGTAAAAAGTATTATTATATTTATTTCAAAATCGTACAATTTTTCTCACATTAGCCGTGGAGATACACGGGTGGCAACTGTTCAGGATAAAGTGCATTTTTATATCACTTGAGTGGATTATTTTCCTTGCCGGCAACGTGTCTGTAACATAGGTATACAGTGGACTGGTGCTAGTAACATTATAATATGACTCAGTTTTTTGTGTGCTTTTACAGAAAATATAATTTCAACATAGTTGGCTAGCTACCACTCTTTTTTCGAGTCAGCCACCGTACGACTCCTCGTTTTCCGACTGGGGGAAAATATTGTAACAATGCTTCAAAAATACAGAAGCAGTTAAAAATTACTAAGTATAATAATTTGCAATTTTAAATCTATCCACATCGCTTGAATTTTAGATTCTTGTGATTAGGAACTTTGTAGTAAAATAGAAAAATTGGTACACTTGTAAATATTTGCAACACTCTTAAGTCTTATCATCACAACGAAAATTTTGTACTTAACAAATAATGGAGTTATCGCAAAATATAATGATCTATCTCATCATACCAGTGCACTGTCATACTAAGATCATTGCTCAATTCAGACAAAGCTGCGACAGGGCACTATACCTACTGCGTTGACGTCTATATGGAATTCGTTATAATTACATCCCACGCAAATGAAAGCTTTCCGCTCCTGTAATAACGTACATTACAGATTATCGGCGAGAATATAAAACGCCGTAAGTACATTTTGCTTACAAGCTAACTTAAACTTTAAGCGCAAGTAATACATTTGTTTTTGGCAGGGAGTGGCAATTCCATGACTCAGGTAGACAATGAAATAACTGTCGACTAAAAATATTTCTAAAAGCAAACAGCGATTAGACAACTAACATTCATTGTCGTTTCAATCTGTATTACAATCTTTTAATTTTATATTACTTAGAATAGAATGTTTTGTAACACCTATTGAGGCGAATCCATTCATGTTCTTCGCAGACAATGATGGCAGAACAGGTGGTTGGAAGATCAGGTGCGATGCAGTATTTAGAAGATATTTCGTGATGCAACGCAAGTGATTCAGCGGTTTTTGCCGAGTTTAATGTGTTTGATTCATTATATTCATGCTCAAGCTTGTTCTAATTACAAGTTGCTGAATAGATTTACTATTCATCGCTGAACTAATTTTTATTTGCGTCATTCAATTGAAGCGTAAGAAGTTTTTTCTTTCTATAGCTGATGCAATACAGACGTGGTAGAGCCTAGAGTTCGCCCGGGGTAGTACCACCGCCCGCCAAGGTACTCAGTACCATTCCTACCGTCATAATAATTGTTTTTAAGAGCAATTGTGTTCCGGATAGGAAGGTGTGGAGCCGGTTCACTTTTTTAGAGGCGACCATCTCAGTCCTCAGGGGTAGCAACGCATCTGTGACCGAATTGGAACAAGACTCACACTAATCATTACTAACTGGACAATACTAATATTAACTAACAGGACTAACTATCACTAACAGTCCCTGTCCTCCCACTTATTAACAAACTAACCAACTAACATTCTAACACCATCTACTAATTGGACTAACCACCCTAGTCCCTAAATTGGGTCTTGTTCTAAGTCGGTCACAATTGCCATGGGCGGCAGCGGAAGGGTGGTGCTGCATGCTCGTTTGCTACCTTAATTCAATAAAAAAAAATGGGAGCTGATTTTTAATGAGGGTAACCGCGTGTGAATTTTCCGCTAGAGGCGCTAGTGAAAAGGGAGGTCTGTCTGTCACTTTTCGCTTGTCTGAATTTCATTTGTCACTGCTTATGTATGGGCGGGCTTTGACAGCATGACCGCCCTCTGCAGTGGCGCCAACTGGTGAGCACAAAAACGGTTACCCTCATTAGCGCACTATGTGATAGATCAACCCAAATATACCTATTGTGAAGAAGATGATCAACTTGAAATATCGGGATTAAACCTCCATTAGAACATAGTGTCGTTGTCATATAAATAAAATGACTCAACGGTAGAATTTCATGTCTTTAATAAAACAGTAGGGAAACGCAGGATTAGAGACGGTAAGATGAAGTGAGGTAAGGAGAGAGAAGTGAGATAAATTACGGAGAAAAGAAGCGACGTAAGGAAAGGAACAGAGAGGCGAGAGAGGAGAGGAGAGGCAAGGAAAGGAGAAGCGAGGCGAGGAGAGATAAAACCAGGAAGGAGCGTTCCAAATCACAATCATGAGTGGAAATGGTGACGTAAACTGAACATTATAGTGAAATTATTTATTTAACAATATTATAACAACAATTAATATGATTCGCAATCCTTTCTAACAATCTCGTATGAACACCTCAATTACGTAATGTGCATGCATTACCGCTAAATGATGATGATGTGGAGGCATTAACGAATGTACAATGATATTTCGCTGAGTTACCGCCATGCGCCACTGACAAGTAAAGGTTTGAAGGATGCGTGATAATAGCGCAATTTACACCGCGATGTTTAGAGTTATTTGTATTTTATGTGTAATGATTTGAAATCCTGTATTTGTTGTGTAAGATGATGTGTGTCTCTGCTTTGTTAAGATAAGAGATATTTTATATAATATAATATTCCTTATAACATTATAATGCGAAAGTGTGCTTGTTTGTACTAGTTCAGCTTAAACTGAATATAAACGCTAAGAATGTTGATATCACCTTCACACAAGGAATCTTACATAATATGAAAATATACATTATCTAAATATTTATTATTCTTCTGGACACACTAATATTACTGTACCTATTCGTAATTATAAATTTTAATTAAAAATTAATTAATTTTATCATATCCCTGATAAACTTATCTTTATAATTATTTTAATATACCTACTTGGAAAGATTGATAATGCACATTAATATGACAACTCAGTCTAATTTTGTTGTATTCACAGAAAACAATGCGTACTTTCATCGTACAGTAGTGAAATATTATCAATAGGTAAGTACCTATTACGTAAGAGAGAGTAAAGTAGTATAAATATTTTATTATTAATTGAATTACTATTTAATTCTTCTAAAAAGTATAAACAAGTATAAACAAGGTCGTTTCGCATTTGCTTTTTTTACAAAACCGTGTGCCTTCGTTGTTTTCCCACTGCCCAAAGATTGATTGGCAGAGAATGCTTTTAGCATTAAGTCCGCCTTTTGCTCGTATACATTGTATGGTGCAAAGAAGCTTAAATAAATAAATAATTACTTTTATAGGTGACGGAAAACACCGCGAGGAAACCTGCATACTTGAGAACTCTTCGTAGTGTTCTCACAGCTAAGTGAAGTTCTCCAGTGTTCAAGGACACCCTCCTCAGCAATTTCTCTTCTCTTCTCACCTCATCATCTCACTCTCTCATCTCCCCTCCTCACCTAAACTCACCACATCCTGCCAATCCTGTTCCTCCCTGTTGTTTTCTAGTTGGGATTTAAAATAATATACATATAAATTCCTCCGTTATTGTGGCTTACATTAAATACAATATTTAAAACATAACCGTAAAAAAAACTACGCTCGACACTTTATTAATCCGTACGTATCAGTCGCAAGTACGTCAGTAATAACTGTCCGAACAATAATTTTATTAGTATAATATAAAATTGCATCTTCGTCGTTTCACAATAGTTACCTTGTATCGCAAATAAAACTGTATCATTTGACAACATTCTTCAAGATTGTTATAGTTTACTTTTATTTCTATATAATTTCAAAATTCCGATATTTTAGATAACAACGTGGATTATCAATGATAAGGAGAGACCCATGCTCAGTTTTAAGTCGTTGGTTAAAACGTCGTTTAAAAATAAAAGTAATTTAACTGTTAGTGTTTTCTTTTAATTACTTCCCAAATAAAAATGGCAAATCGTATTGAAACAACGTAAAAAACAATTTCTCGAGCTTTATGTGTAGGGTTCCCAAGGCGAAGCGCATCCAATTTCTATACTACCTGAGTTACCGGAAATACGATATTGTCACTCTCCGCTAAAACCGAATTTAAAACCTCAGCTCACAGTTCAATTTACCTTGTACGCAAAATTCACTTACGACATTTTAAATTCTCAACATCAATCTCCAATGTGCCTTAATCACAGGAGCGGAATGGTAGCATTGGTGTGGGCAGTAATTAAAACGAATTTCTTTTTACCACAGTATAATTATGTATAATAATAGTCGAACGAAGACCACTGTGTCAGCAGGGCACAATCAAGATGCACCGATGTGGGAACCGGCCATTAGACACGACTCGGGCTAAGTTCACGAGTGTCAGTGCTCCGTGACAATGTGTCTACATCAAATGGGTGGCACATTCCACATTGCACCGCTTAGTAACAGAATTCTCATCTCTGACAACTATTAGCTTCGATGGTGTAGGTCTTGTGTTCGATTCCCGGTCAGGTTTGTTATTTATATGCAACAGCAGAAGTCTTGGGGAAGCCAGATATTTTGTTAAGAGGTTTTCCATTGGATTTGATAGAGAACTAAAGGATTTTGATCACTATAAAAACAATATTTACGGAAACAGAGTCAATATCCCATCTATTTATCAAACATAGATACTAGTATTATTAATGCAATTTTAAGTAATTCTGTCAGTCACCTTTTAATTTTTAATCCGCTGCGCTGAACCAAATTAAACAAAATTTAGTATAGAGAAAGTTTGAGTTTAAGACTTTTTACCTCGAACTATAACTATAAGCCGGACTATAGGCGCTTCAACTTCTTATATAGCCTTTATATTTTAAAGTTATAGCCTAAAATTGATATACCTAGTAGCTGTATTTAATATAATTATCTCCTTACTATGTAAATATACACTTTAGTTTAAAAGATGTTCAATTATGCATGTTCTACATACATTTAAGTTAAGTTATAAATAAAGACGAAGGTACCTATTCTGGAGCTTTTAAGGTATTTCTCTCAAACATTACATAATTAATTAACTATCCAGTCTCTTCATTTTCCACAAAAGCCAGCCAGGATTGATAAAAATAGGTTAGTAAATTAAGCATTAAGCTTTGATACTTTATTTTGTCAAATTGTTTCAAGGTAAAATTGGTGGTTAAATGTTTATCTTGTATTTATCGTTATTAGTGCTTAGATGATGATCCAAAACATTCAGGGCACTAGAGCAGTCTAATTTAAACCAAATTGGGGCCGGCTTAAAATAAACCGAAAAAAAATATAAAAAACAAATTAGGTTGTAGTAACATTAAATAAGTAGTACGTTTAATAGAAAAGAATTCAGGCTACGAACTCAGGGAAAAAATAACTTCCCTAACTATTGTATCCTGGTAAGATTGCGGGTAGAGGCTCAATTACTAACGACTAAACGACTACATTAAGTTGCAATGGCGTGAGTTCCGATATTAATCAGGTGTTTTACCGCTGTGGATGAAAATCACTTCGTGATATTCTAGCCCTAACTATTAAGCTCGGTTGGTAGTTGCCTTTTTGGAGAAATGAGGGTTTACGCGTTCGATTCTCGGCCATGGAATTGTCATGGATGTTAGTAATCTGTTATTTGTATTATCCAATGTGCATGCCATCAGCGATATAGAAGTATGTTATTGGCTATTTTTACTAGTATATATTAAAATATACGCATGTTAATAAAATATTAAAATAATAGCAAGTTTTATACACCTATTTAGGACGTTTCTTAAATCAAATCTAACAACAGCTTTTAGATCTCTCTTGATCGAGTAACAGAATGAAATATTTAGTGAAACAAACAAAATCATTGCTTATCTATTAACTCAAAATAATTGTAGCTCAAATTCGAATCGTGTGACTTAAAGTCGAAAGACGAGTACGATGCGCGGTAATCGCTCCCTTATACCTTGGAAGCCTTGCATTACATATTTGCGTGGATAAGAAGAGCAACCTCGCAATTGATAGGCCTATGACCTTATCCAATGTGAAAGGTAAAGCAGAACTAAAAATGCCACAGGAAACTTTATTAATATAACCAATTACTTTATAATATTGTTACCGAATCGGTCCACATTCCAATTGGTAATCGTTGAGATGAGACCACTCATACAATTATTGTTGACCTTTGATGTTACTTAAAGCGATTAGTAAGTACCTATATCATTTTTTATAATGCACGATGATAGCGTAGTGGTTAAGAAATCAGCCTTTTACTCTTTGGGTATTCTGGGTTCGAATCCCAGGGCATGCTTTTTTGACTTTTCGGAGTTATGTGCGTTTTTAGCATTAAAATGTCACTCACTGTAACGGTGAAGGAAAATATCGTGGGGAAAACACCATACTGGCGCGCTCGCAAAACTCAAAGGTGTGTGAAGTCCGTCAATCCGCACTTGGCCAGCATGGTGGACTATGGCCTTGTCCTTCTCTTTCTTAGAAGAGACAAGTGCCCAGCAGTGGGTCAGTTATGGGTTGCGATGATGAAGATAATGTACGACCCCAAAGACTAGTTGATCGTGACCTTGCCTGTAAAGCGAGGGTTTTTTTGTACTAAAAGGTATTAGTGATACCTATGTTAATTTTATTGTCTACATGCATGCAACCCGCGACGCAGGAAATCCTAACGCGGGGGTATGAGTGTGTGAACGTTTATATAGGTCAATACCTGATAAAAATCATATGAGCCACCTTTTAATTAAGGCATTATCGTTCATGTATATCAGTTACGCTAAAGGCGTGTATGCGATTTCGGATGTCGGAAGCATGCAAGCTGCTAAAATTCTGTTTTAGCTTCAACTCGGTTCTAATTTTTCACATTGATGTCGCTCCGATAACAACGCAATTTTAAGACACCGTACAATATCGCATCGCATTAACAATTTGCTTACTATGCAGTTTAGCATTTACACTTTTGTAACTAAACTTAACACATTCACTGCTTAAACAATGGGTACAAAGTAATAGCCGTATGCCATAACTTTTTATGGTGAATTTTGATTAAGTAAATATGAATGTTTGAAAATATGTATGAATGTATATTATTATTATTTTTATTAAAAAATACATTTTTCGGATCCGAGTGGTCGGCATGCAGCACGTCGGGTGCCGAACACTCGGATCCGAGTGCTAGGGATGGCAATTGTTTATTAACTAAAATGTCATCATGTGGTGACTTAAAAAAACAGTAAGTACTTAAATAAAACAATTATGCATCTGGAGAATTATTTATTTAGAAATATATATAAATCAATCTATGCAAAGAAGCATTAAAATCTACAATTATAAAAATCAAACAAAAAAACATAATACTTAATTAAGTAAGTTGCCAGAAGTCGTATATTGCCAGAGTGGCCGCGCAAAACAACGTGAGCTCCCTCGAATGCCGGTGCGTTACTAGCCAAAACAAAATGAATGGGACGCTTGCACGGATCCGAGTGGGCGGCACCGTTACTTATGGCCCCGCCCCACTCCGCCCCACTCGGATCCGAGTGAGGAGCACAGAGTGGTGTGCGTCCTGTCTATCGTCTATACAAATCACCACAACACTATTAGAATGAAACCAATTATCTTTTTCGTAAGTTGATTATATTGCCAGAGTTGCCGCGCAAAACAACGTGAGCTCACTTCGAATGCCGGTGCGTTACTAGCCAAAACAAAATGAATGGGACGCTTGCACGGATCCGAGTGGGCGGCACAGTTACTATGGCCCCGCCACACTCGGATCCGAGTGAGGAGCACTGAATGTGTTAAGCAAATAAATCAGTGTACGAGCAGCACTCAACGCGGAAGGTTTCATTTATCATTGTCGCGTATAAAAAAAGATTGATAGGAAAATGTCTGAGTATTTATTTTAGGATGAATGTGTGTTAATTTAAATGTGCTATGTAAATTCACTACAGGTATGGTGACCTACCAAGAAGACTACGCGAACAAGTTAATTACACTAAAATAAAATAGAAATGGAGTGTCCTTCAGTTCTCGGTAGATTAAGCATTGGACCATTGGTTCAAGGACCTCTTGTTGACTTATCCTGTGGGAGGTTTGTTTAGAATAAAAAGAATTAGATTTGGATATTACTCACTATATTAGATAATCGCGGATACATGGCGGCTCGGCCCGCAAATGAACAATCATGTAATAGAAGTTAGGTTAAGTACTGAGAAAAAAAAGAATGTCTACGTGGCAAGTGGCATCGGTGCCTGAAATATTACGTCGCGCACTGATTCTACAGATTCTGGCCAGAATAGATAATGGAAGTCAACTCACGCATGGTACCATGGACGGGAAGGTAATCCGCACACTAGTGTCAGCTCTCCCACGGGACCTCGGGGATTATCCTGGGCGTCGTCCGACGGTGTCCCGTGATTCCGAAGCTCGAAGCAGCCGTTACCCGGAACCTGTGGGCCGTCAGGGCAGGCAAGCAGATGGAAGTCCTTGGGGTTCCACGTGGCGTGCGCGTGCGCATGTACAGGTTAGGCACGTGGCGAGCGTGACCGTCGACGCGGCCAAGGTGCTGGCAGAAGCTGGCGGTGCGCGCCGTCGTCTTCGGTGGTTGGCCTCCAATCCGGAAGATCAGGGAGCGCAGGCGGAGCTGGCCACACGGCTGGCAACTGCGTGTTCGGGGCGAGGCATGCGTGGCGTGACGATGGTGGTCGCAGTGGTGATATGTCTCACCTGATTCTCTCCACGTAACGAGGCGTCAGCATGGCGGGCGCGGATCGCGAACCGAGATTTACATCACGCGTGAAGCGCGTTACAAAAAAAACGTGGTGTCCAGTCTACCACATTACTAACAGAAAAATGGCGTCAGGCAGCAGCGTGACCCCTTTACATGAGTCGGCGGTGGGCCAGGTGTGCGTCCCGGACCCACGCAAGAACCAGACTGACCCATCGCTAGCCGGATCACAGCTAGATCGATTCCATCGACAAGAGTGACAAAAAGTTGCAGAGTGCCACAGACAACCGATCCAGAATTCGCCTTATATAATTAAGGATATTAGGTTTATTTAAATTTACATAAATAAATAAATATTCCTTGTAATACATAACAAACAAACATAATCTTATTATTTCTGACGGATGTTTACTTGCGGAGAAATAATTTTAATTATGTACTACCATAAATAAAGCAGACGGTGTCTATGACTATAGATGAATTGTCGATGGATCGCAGAGTAGCCAACCACATAATGTTGTTGATACTCGTTGATTATTGGACAAACGATTACAGATCCACCAACCGGCTAATATCGGTGGTCACGTTCAATATATTTATTATGCCACAGATAAATGATTTGTAAGTGCGGGAGCAACACCATGTAGTAGGTATGTTAAAATACACTACTACAATACCCCCCTTCGAACAAAAGAGGCTAACCAAGTTAGCCGACATAGCCGAGGTAACCGGAAAAAAAAAAAACTTTTTACCTTATGTAAAAGTTTTCTTATAAACAAGAATAAAACCTAAACTCAGAAAAGACTAAATCTTATACCTACCGGACTATGAAACCTACATCCTACTATCTCAATCCTAAACCATTGGAGTATAAACTATTATCTTAAACTATGGGCCCAAAACTATAACTAAAACTTTGTATATTAGATATAACTAACACCTTACTTATACTATGGTATAGTACTGAGGAACAATACTATACCTAGTATGTACCTATTTATTTACTACTCAACATTACCTATAAGAACAACTTAACTACTGTATAACTCTAAGTTAAGCTACACTAGACTTAATAACCCTAATATTTATCGCTAATAGAAAATTTATATAAGTATGGACTAACTTTATACCTAACAAGTAATCTCCACAGTGCTGATCAGGCAACTGGGTAAATAACATCAGCCCTACATTGGAATGTAGGCTGGGTGCAGTCTTAATCAAGGAAAATATGAGCTCATGTTAACAATACAAGTACTGCATGCAGTATGGTATCAATACCTATAAAAAGTCTCTAGAGAAAAAACTTATTTTCAATTATTGTGGGAACAATAATGAACCAAAATGGATAACAAATGTGCATCCAGGATCCTCAAAATGTATGGATACATCATCACTTTTCATTTTGTAACAAAATTGGAAAGTATATTTTTGTACCAAACAAAAACAAGAAATAAGTAAAAACTTATTTTCAATTGTTTCAATCAAACTACTGAACCAAATTTGTTCAGAGCAAAAGTAGTATATTCCTAAGAATATACACACACAAAACTATTTAGTTTTGTAACAAAATAATCAAAATAGACAGAATAGTCAAAATAGACAAAATCTCGAAATGGACAAAAAAAACTGTTTTGTCAACGAAACGAGGATTATTCTCGAATCCTTTGTATTCCAAAATCAGATTTGCTGATTTAGTACACACCTAATTAAGGCACTTTTACAATGTCCTTAACATGATATTTCCCTATATTTTTTGTGTCAATTTCCTCTAATTGGTAAACAACATCAGATAGTTTGCCAATTACTTTACATTTGACAAACCTCGGTGCTAGTTTAGCTGAGAAAAACTTAGCTGCGTTTGACTGTACAAAATTACGCCTCCCATGAAGCTAATATAGAGAGGAGACGTTGTATGTATATTTCTCTATTGAAGATCGCGTGAGGATTTGCGGGGCGAGGGGGATAAAGAAATGGGCGGGATCTAACAAGATCCCGCCCATTCATCTAACGGTCAATAGCAAAACTACTCGCTTCGTTCTATATCGACTTTACTACGTAGTTCAACTATCTCACACTAGATGTCAATAAATGTAGGATATAACAGGGACGTACTCAGAATTATCATAATCATACCACATCATTTCATTCTGTTTTTTTAACATAAATTTTGTGAACCATCTTGATTAACAAAATCCTGTGCGGAAGTTTCGAGGGCAATATAGACATGGCTTACACAATTACTGAATAATTAAGCATGTTTCAGTATGCACCCATCACGTCATGTGACGTGGAGAGATCATTCAGCCAATATAAGGCTATATTTCGACCAAATCGTCAGAGTTTTAATTTTGATAATTTAAAGAAGCACGTCATTGTGTATTGCAACCAATTTCATGGTAAGGCTAAAGTAATGGAAGTTGAATAAAACTGTTATTAATTACACCAGGTAGGTAAGTTGTCACACTATAATTAACAGAGTACCTACATATAGGCAGTAGTTTAATTCAATGGGACAGTCGGAAAAATAATTGGATTCTAAATACGGCCCTGTGTTTTTGTTGTTTTAAGTAGTTGTCGATAGATGGCGCTGTTTACAAAATGTCGCCACACAACATACAAAGTGTCGCCATCTAACGTCAAGTAGAAATTTATTTGGTGAGCGCCGTCAGTAGACTGACTTAAGGCCACGCCCACTGTGATGACGTCAGGACCTAGTTGAGTTACAGTGCACAGTTGCTTAGGCCGTCTCCTCTCTATATTAGCTTCATGACGCCTCCACACTGTGTCACCCACGCTTAATTTGAGCTCGCGACGGCGTAGGTTGTATCTGTGTGCGTTCTGTTTGTATGCTTTGGTCAATGCACAGCTTACACGTAGGAAGATATCTGTAAGTTCATTTAGGGACTGGGCTGTTGTGGTCCTGGGAGAGAGTTGAATATCATCGATCGAATTTGGTGTATTGCCTCTTAAGGTATGCAACGCACCATCCGCGATGAGTTCACGACCTCTGGCCAAAAGATATGGTGTGTAACCAGTAGCAAGGTTTACTGTGGTATTCAAAAATAATTGTATATGAGGAAGAAATTTTGACCAATTTCTCTGATCTTCCTCAACCAGAATAGCAAGGCAGGTTTGAACGGTTTGGTTGTAGCGTTCAACGGTATTGGACTGAGGTGCATAATATGCATTATAAAAGATCTTAGGTATTGAATACCTCAGGCAAAAGTTTTTAAAATCCTTACTTTGAAAAATTGTAGCATTATCACAAATAATAACACATGGTATGCCTTCTTTTAATAAAATTTCGGATTCAAGAAAAGAGGTTACTGTTTTAGTGGTTGCTGTTCTAAGTGGGTGAAGCCAACAAAATTTTGTAAAAACATCAACTACTGACAGGATATAAACATGACCAGAATATGCTTTGGCTAATGGACCAATTATATCAATAGAAAGTGTATGCATAGGACGGCTTACATTTTTTTGGTTTGTCATGTGACCATGTGGTATACTGTTTGAGTGTTTGTAAGCTTTACACTTCTCACAATTAGACACATAACTTTTAATATCAGCATACATATTTTTCCAAAAATAATTTTCTTTAATTTTAGCAACTGTTTTAAATGTACCAGGATGTATTGAATTAATTTCATGATTTTGTTTAATACACTCCTGTACTAAGTCCTGAGGGAGAACAATTTTCCAAGCATTTTCTTCATGAAGTTGTGATAGTGGTTTGCTATATCTCAATAAAATATTATCTTTAATTTGATAATTTTTATGAAACTTTGGATTACTCTGTACGTTTTTATATAATTTATTGTACCACTCATCATTCGAGGTATTACCTCCTGTGAACGTAATTGCGTTTAATTCGACTCTAGATAAAACATCAGGGACCAAATGCAAAGTACCTTTTTTATGTCTAATTTCAAAATCGAAACATGCTAATTGCATAGACCAACGGGCTAAACGACCAGAAGGGTTGTTTAGTGTTTTTAACCACTTAAGGCACATGTGATCAGTAACTAAAATGAAATGACTACAATCTATGTAAGGCCGAAAATGTAAAACAGAGTCCACCACTGCTAATAATTCGCGTTCAGTGGTACTATAGTTTCTCTCTGTTTTCGAAAGGAGACGAGAATGAAATGCTATCGGATGCTCTATACCGTCAATTTCCTGAACGAGCACACTGCCAATTCCCACGGATGAGGCATCCGTGTGGATCTGGAATGGTATGGAGAAATCGGGGCAAGCAAGAACTGGTGCTTGAGTGAGAGCTTCTTTGAGAGTTACAAACGACTTTTCGGCGTCATCACTCCAAGCGATTGCTTCTTTACCTTTTTTCTTACCAATCAGTGCAGTCATAGGAGCAATTATGGTAGAGAAATTCTTAACGAACCTCCGATAGTAAGAACATAATCCTATAAAAGCTCTTAGTTGTCTCGCCGTGGTTGGCCTGGGAAAGTTTTTAATACAGTCCAGTTTCTTAGGATCTGTTTGCAAGCCTTGTGAACCCACAACATAACCTAGATAACGTAATTCGTCTTTACAAAATTCACACTTATCAAAATTAATTGTCAAACCTGCTTTTTGCAAAGTATGAAATACCACATTCAAAATATTTATATGTTCCTCAAAAGAACTGGTTGCAATCAAAAGGTCATCACAGTAGCCGAATATTTTTTCGCCGTACTTGTGTTCAAATAGAGAATCAATTAGACGTTGCATATCACAACCAGCGTTACACAAACCAAAAGGCATCCTCTTGAACTCAAAAAGACCACGGTTAGGGACTACAAAAGCAGTCTTTTGACAAGAGGTGCCGTTGCCATCTGTATTATCTGAGTCACAAAGTGGAATTTGCCAGTATGCGGCTGACAAGTCAATCGAAGTCAAATAACGAGCGCCTCTGAGGTTATCCAATATCGAAGCTATATAGGGCAATGGATATGAATCCATTGCCCTATATAGCTTCGAATATGAATCTTTAATCGTGACGTCATTCAACTTTCTGGCGTCAAGGCAAAATCTGAGTGAGCCATCCTTTTTAGGAGTCATCACAACTGGGTTAGACCATGGTGATTTAGATGGTGCAATCACCCCTAACTGTAACATTTTATCAATTTCGGCGTTAAGTGCTTGTAATTTCGCCGGAGATAAGGGATAGTACCTTTGTTTAATTGGGGATCCAGTTGTCATAATTTTATGTTGTATTATATTTGTCATACCTAAACCTTTTGTTTCAGTATCAATTGTTTTAAATTTATTAATTAATTTACTAAGTTCAATTGATTCTAACGGTGACAGTTCACTCTTAGAAATTATACCACAAAATGTATTTGAAGTTCGTTTATGTGTATCAACATCATTAACTGAATGTGTGATATTATTAAAATTAAGTGAATCAAAGATTCCGGATTGATATATAAAATCCATTCCCAAAATAAAATTATCTGAAATATCTGGTATAACCATAAATGTTAATATCAAGCGTTTATTTTTGTAACTAATTGGCAAAGACATTACCCCAATTGTGTTAACCTCAGAGCCGTTAGCACACTTAGCGCTCAGATCAGAAGGCTGTAACTTAAAACCTAATTCCAAAAATTGTTTATGATAACCATTACCGATGACTGAAAGATTTGCACCTGTATCTAAGAGTCCTTTGCAGGTTCTACCGCCAATTAAAAATTCCAAAAAAATTCTGTTGTCACTATTATTTACTGAACCACCAGGAGTAACTGTACCTAGGTGTTGTTTGTGAGTATCAGAACCAGTCACTCCTGAGCTAACTAGTTTTTTGATTTAGGCTTATACTTTTTTACAGGGTGGGAGACTGAGGGTGGGTTACACTTGGAGCAAGCGGAAGACAGTGTACCCTTAGTACCACACTTAAAACAAACAATGCCAGGGATTGTCTTGCATTGTTTATATGAGTGACCAACTTTTTTACATTTCCAACATGTGACAGAAATATTTGTTTTTTGAAAATTAGTATTGACAACAGTTACATGTTTTTGACTTTTATGTCTAGATGGAGAACTGCATGACGGTTGAACGGCGTAGGCCTCAAAACGTTTTCCTAAATAAATTAACCTGTCAATGGTATCTATATCATTGACAGCTAACAGCTGTGCGTAAACCGGTAACAAATTATGCTTAATGATTTCAATAAGGGTGCTCTCTCGTAGAGGTGTAGCGAGCCTTGAATTCATTGTTTGCATATCTAAAATATAAATATGTAAGGGTTGACCTGGACTTTGTTTGTGATCTCTAATTAATTTTTCCAAAATGAAGTCATTGTCGAAAGATGAGAAAAATGTTTTGAATTTATCATGTATGTCAAGTAAAGTGACCGCTGAATCCCTAATTTGTCTATAATATTCAAGGGCTTTACCGCTTAAAAGGTCTGAAAAACATTTGACTACTTTTGATTCTGAAACATCTCTAGTTCTCATAAAGTCGTCAATCCGCAAGAAAAAATCCACTACACTTGAGTCGCCAGTAAACTTTAAGTTCCATGATTTCAAATTATCATCGCGGATTACATAAGTAACCATATTCGAGCAGTCAGCTACGTTCGGTGTACCTTGAATCGATTGATTAAAATTCACTGGATCATGGGGCAAAGCGGTTGTTGTCTGTGGCTGCGATGAAACTTTCTTCCTATGAGTTATATTACTAAAAGATTCTTTCAAGCTAGGATCCTCAGTCTGGTCTTCGATTGTGTCACAATATTCACTTAAAGGAGTTGCCATTTTTACAAAGTAATGACTACACAATATTTAGTAAATAAACAATGTTTGCATGAACAAAATGCTAGCTCCAAAATTTAGCGAAATACAATTGCGAGCACCATAGGTAACTGCAATTGCTCCCCAAACTTATAAGGTTTATATGTCTATAAACTTGTAAAGTTTGAATCCAAAAATCGATATTGTTTCGGAGTGACAATATCATAAAACAGCTGCGAATATATTTATCACTGTTTATTTACTAAGTAGGTACAAAGTGAAATGTCAGATTTCTCGTATAGTAATATGTGACAACTTGAAAAAATTATCTTTTGACAATATCAAAAATTTAGTGAATATTAAAATTATTCCAAACAAACTCCACAGAATAAGCGAAAACAAATAAGTTCGGGCGCCATTGTCGCGTATAAAAAAAAGGATTGAAAGGAAAATGTCTGAGTATTTATTTTAGGATGAATGTGTGTTAATTTAAATGTGCTATGTAAATTCACTACAGGTATGGTGACCTACCAAGAAGACTACGCGAACAAGTTAATTACACTAAAATAAAATAGAAATGGAGTGTCCTTCAGTTCTCGGTAGATTAAGCATTGGACCATTGGTTCAAGGACCTCTTGTTGACTTATCCTGTGGGAGGTTTGTTTAGAATAAAAAGAATTAGATTTGGATATTACTCACTATATTAGATAATCGCGGATACATGGCGGCTCGGCCCGCAAATGAACAATCATGTAATAGAAGTTAGGTTAAGTACTGAGAAAAAAAAGAATGTCTACGTGGCAAGTGGCATCGGTGCCTGAAATATTACGTCGCGCACTGATTCTACAGATTCTGGCCAGAATAGATAATGGAAGTCAACTCACGCATGGTACCATGGACGGGAAGGTAATCCGCACACTAGTGTCAGCTCTCCCACGGGACCTCGGGGATTATCCTGGGCGTCGTCCGACGGTGTCCCGTGATTCCGAAGCTCGAAGCAGCCGTTACCCGGAACCTGTGGGCCGTCAGGGCAGGCAAGCAGATGGAAGTCCTTGGGGTTCCACGTGGCGTGCGCGTGCGCATGTACAGGTTAGGCACGTGGCGAGCGTGACCGTCGACGCGGCCAAGGTGCTGGCAGAAGCTGGCGGTGCGCGCCGTCGTCTTCGGTGGTTGGCCTCCAATCCGGAAGATCAGGGAGCGCAGGCGGAGCTGGCCACACGGCTGGCAACTGCGTGTTCGGGGCGAGGCATGCGTGGCGTGACGATGGTGGTCGCAGTGGTGATATGTCTCACCTGATTCTCTCCACGTAACGAGGCGTCAGCATGGCGGGCGCGGATCGCGAACCGAGATTTACATCACGCGTGAAGCGCGTTACAAAAAAAACGTGGTGTCCAGTCTACCACATTACTAACAGAAAAATGGCGTCAGGCAGCAGCGTGACCCCTTTACATGAGTCGGCGGTGGGCCAGGTGTGCGTCCCGGACCCACGCAAGAACCAGACTGACCCATCGCTAGCCGGATCACAGCTAGATCGATTCCATCGACAAGAGTGACAAAAAGTTGCAGAGTGCCACAGACAACCGATCCAGAATTCGCCTTATATAATTAAGGATATTAGGTTTATTTAAATTTACATAAATAAATAAATATTCCTTGTAATACATAACAAACAAACATAATCTTATTATTTCTGACGGATGTTTACTTGCGGAGAAATAATTTTAATTATGTACTACCATAAATAAAGCAGACGGTGTCTATGACTATAGATGAATTGTCGATGGATCGCAGAGTAGCCAACCACATAATGTTGTTGATACTCGTTGATTATTGGACAAACGATTACAGATCCACCAACCGGCTAATATCGGTGGTCACGTTCAATATATTTATTATGCCACAGATAAATGATTTGTAAGTGCGGGAGCAACACCATGTAGTAGGTATGTTAAAATACACTACTACATCATCCCGCACCCCTTACAAAGACATTCACGACGAGGTTGGTGAGATTGAAAATTGAATAGTTTTCGACACATTCCATAAACAAGATGAGTCGAACTATGCAATTGAGACACTATTGAAGCGTTTATAAATTAGTAGATAGAATTGGGTCCCAGGAGATCTCTTAGACGGTCAAATACAGTGACTTTATTTTTTGTTATAATGTAATTCACTTATCATTATAAAAATTTAATTGAATTATTCCTCCATAATAGTTAACAGTCTAAAAGAGCATAATTACTTGTAATATATTTCGGTGAAAGAGAACCGAACGTGTAATTTGCACGTCGCGTTTAGAGCATAACTTAATCAATATTATATTTTTTGCGTAATTAGACGGTAAACGATCAGACGTGTCTGTTAGTAAGTAGGTATAGACCACTTAGATAGCTGGCCAAGAAATAAGTTATGTAGGTAGGTACGCAATATTTAAGGCTCTCCCGCAGTAGGCCCATGGATAGCTGGCCAATAAAAAAGTTATGTAATCAATATTTATGACTCTCCCATAGTACTACCGAAACTGAAAAAAAATCACCGTCGATTTTGGAAGGAAGATCGTAGCTAGCCAGAGTTTACCTTACCGTCGAGATTTAAATTGGTAATACAGGGCTTATACCTTCAATAGAAGGGGCCTTGAAGCCTCGTTTATCGGCAAAATTTCTAGGGACAGGGTTTGACTTGGACTCAAAGAAGGAACCTGTTGCCCAAAATAATGGGTTGTATGAAATAAAGAATGCTATGTAGGAAATTCAAAGGTGTGTCAAGTCTGCTAACTCGCACTTGGCCGGCGCGGCGTGGAGAACTATGGCCTTAACCTTCTTATTCTGAGAAGCAACCCGTGCCCTACAGTGGGACACTTATGGGTGGCAATGATGACGATGGTGATGTAGATCTATGTCTTTATGGGACGTACTATAACAATAGGAACATCATTGACGCGATGTGTGTCGTAGTGGGTATCAGCCGGACTTCAAAGGGTCCTGGGTTCGATTCCCAGCGAGGCGAAAATTTTAATGACTTTATTTCTGTTCTCGGTCTGGATGTGTGTGGTTCATGTTTTTGTGTGTGATCCATCGCACTCACGATTCAGTGAATTCTAGTCTATTATTTTAATAAGAAAAAAAACGAGGCAAAATGCATACTAAACTTTTACAGGATGAAGAAATCCAACCACACTATTGCTATTGTTTCGCCTGTAATATAAGACCTTTTAGTAATGAACAATAATCTTAAAGTCTACAATTTTATGCCATCTCTATACGAGGTACAATAAAGCTTAGATGAACAAAATAGTTTTGTCTCCAACTATTTTCGTAATTAAGAAGGCTTAAATCATACACCACGCTGTGCCACTGCATATTAGTGGTAATAAATAGTCTTGTGGTTTGTAATACAAGTTGCACTCGTGTGATTGGGCTCGAATTGCAACCTTTTCTAATATTTCAAAGATTCGGTTACAAAATAAGTATATCGTACCGCGCAATTTGTCTTATTAACTTAGGGCGTGTGAATTATGAAGGTTAAGGGCGTGAAGATTTTTATACCGCTGTATGGTAGTATGGTGGATTACTCTGATGTCATTCATCAGGAGTTTGTTCCAATCATTCTTGGGTGTAAACCAAGCCCTATTGACCAATGAAAAATTATAACGGCTTTGTAACAGTTCTAGGATTTTTGACCATTGCGTATTCTACATGGCAGTGATGCAGGCAAATAAATGGTCCGGGGTTCATTTCCGGGCAAATTTTTACGACAAATCAAAGCTATTTCTCGAGATGTACAAATATATAAGCATCATAATGTGACACAAGGAATTCTAATGTGTTTTTTTTTTTTTTTTTTATAACGCTTCACACTCATTCAATTCTAATGTGTTATAAGTATGCCAGCGTTAATGCTTATTTATTTCTGACAATACCATTAAATCACATTAAAATCGCGTTGGAGTATGTAACCGTTTATTTATGCATCGTATAACTCATCCGTATTATGATTGCATCAACATAATAAAGGTATGCAAACGGATGTACAGACAGAAAAAAAACGGAAATGAATCCATTCAATTATACCATAATCGTAATATCATAAGGAATAACGTCAGGGATCGCCTTTCGATAGATACTGCTATCTGTGAGACAGCCGATTGAAATGCACGGCCATGATACCTTTTTCAGTGAAGCGTTCTATCGAGATGGGAGGTATATAACCCTCCGTGGAACTCGAGACAGCACAGTTCACAGCCAGCGCAGGACGCACCAGTAACTCTAGATTTTAATATAAATTATACCTAAACATGAAACTGGTGAGTGTTTTACACGTTGGTATAAGAAAGCATAGAAATGGGCTGGCTTAGAGATTAACTGATCTAGTTTTTTTTTCATTAACATTGCTATTAATGGTCCATTTTACATACTTAGTTCGGGACTTATAGGAATTTTGTTTTTTTTTTATTTTTTGATTATTTAATTTAATTTTTATGGCGTTATTCAGTTGGTTTAGTTTTTTGAAAAATTGTATGCTAGTTCAAAAATTAAGAATGTAGGGCAATGAGGATACTCATAATAATCACTTAGTTAATATGTAAAGCAAAAATTTTTCAACCGCTTAAAAATATAACCAAACAACATGAATTCTAAACTAACTTAATCCTCATACTAATAATCCCTATAAAAATTAGAAAGACTACACGAAAAGAAAAACAGCACTAACATTTTCAGGGTGACAAAGTTTATTAAAAAATGATTGAGTCCCATAATTATGTCTTCAAAACTTTTAATCTAAAAACTATTCATTTTTAATTTTAAAGTAATTTATAACAGCAGAACATTTTAATACCTATACAAATTATTATTACTCCATAACTAAAATTTATAGTCTTAGTAAAGACGATCCCACATCTTATTTGCATTGCATAGAGCTTTATAGACTTACAGTATAACGGCCGTTTGAACGCAATACCAATTAACCTGTCACGGTTAGATTGGGCCTATTAATTTTTACGCCTAGGGCATCTGTTTGAGTACTAGAACATCTGTATTAACGTGCTTTGCTATAGTGAAACTTATAACAGAGACGAATCACTTGAACTTTTCTTGTTATTATTAATATACATATCTATTCGATATAATTATGTTACCTACATTTTTTATTATTGTTTTCTTTTTTTGTTCATTTATATTCGGATGGTCATAAGTAAAATATTTTAATCGACCTAATATTAATTACCTCAGATTTTTTCTGTTTGATTAACTATAAAAGATACTTGCGTTAGCGTTAATAAGCAATTAATGTTTACGTTTAACTATAAAATACAAATAATTTAACACAGAAAGTTCCTTGTCTTAAAATGAAAAAGTGACATTGTAACTTTCGTGTAGTTACGACATGAAAGATGTGTCGATAAGTCATGTTACCTTAATTATCTTTGTTTGATTGCAAAAACTCTTAGATTCAATTACGATAAATGGTCGAATAAATTAACGACAAAAATTATGATACGAATAGTAAAGAGAAAATATCTACTTCAGTAGTCTTCTTAATTATAAATAAGCTTTGAATATCAGTTTCCATGTTGATAAAATTTTGGTGCAAAACAGAGATGACTGATTCTTTATTCCTTTTTCAGTTCTGAAAAGTCGATGTAACAAATTTTAATTTCATAAACAACGATTGACATCGCTACCTAATACACTATCATTCTATTGTATGGATAATTGATATCTAGACTCGTTAATAACTTTGTCAATAAAATCCATCATCTAGGCATAATAATATCATCAACTGCCTGGTCAACTTTTAGTGTGACTTTAACAAAAACCTGTTTGTTTCAGTTAATCGTAGCCGCTGTGATCGGTGTCTGCTCAGCAGCCCGTTTGGACAATGCGTACCTGCCTCCTAGAGGCGGCGCTGGAGCTGGCTACGGAGCTGGTGGTGGCTCAGGAGGCTTCGGAGGTGGCCCTGGGAGTAGCTTTGGAGGTGGTGCCGGAAGTGGCTTTGGCGGTGGTGCCGGTGGCGGCTTTGGCGGCGGTGCCGGTGGACGAAGCAACTCAGCAGACGCTAATGCCCAAATCCTCAAACTGAACTCCGAAGTCACCGCTGAAGGATTCTCTTACGACTTCGAAACCTCAAACGGAATCAAGGCTGACGCGTCTGGCGTAGCTACCAACGGTGTCCAATCTCAAGGCAGCTTCGCGTACAAGGGTGATGATGGCCAGGATTACAGCATCCAGTACACCGCTGATGAGAACGGCTTCCAGCCCCGTGGTGCCCATCTGCCTACTCCTCCTCCCATTCCTGAAGAGATCCTGAAGTCTCTGGAGCAGAACGCCCGTGATGAAGCTGCCGGTATTGTCGATGATGGTAAGTTCATTGATTCTTAATATTTCATGGGTTATTATTCTAACACCAAAGTGATTTTTTGTGTTGAATTTTTTACTAATTTTTGATATAAGCAATAGGTTCAACTTGGGTAGTAAATTATATAATTATGTTTTGAAATTTATAAATCACAAAAGTCCAATTTGAATCATTTCAACAAACTTATTCTAAGTAATTCATATAAAAACTAGAATTGCTATTTCAAGATCCTCAGTAGTGTTATTTTTGCTTAATCTCAATATTAAATTAGTTGAAACATTTACAAAAAGAAATATATTAAATGACAAAAAGTTAAGCAGTTAATCTTAAGCCAAACTAAATTAAGTATACTTTCAAATGATAATGATTGCATCACCATCCTACTTCCTACTTCCTACTAATATTATAAATGCGAAAGTTTGTAAGGATGTATTTGTATGTGAGTGAGTGAGTGAGTGAGTGAGTGTGTGTGTATGTTTGTTGCTCTTTCACGCAAAAACTACTGAACGGATTTTCATGAAACTTTGCAGTAATATAGCTTAGGCATCGGATTAACATAATTTGTTAAAATTTATAGAGATTTTTATATCTTACTAATCTTATTAATATTATAAATGCGAAAGTTTGGATATTTTATCACGCCAAAACGGCAGAACGGTTTTAAGCCAAATTTGTCACACAGATAGTTATTCACGAGACCTAAAATACCAAATACTTATAATCCCGGTAAACCTATCGGTTCCCGCGGGATAAGAGGTTTATAGTCGACACGTAACTTGCTACTTCCTACTATCCTACTTCCTATCCTACTCCTACTATAGTAATACTATAATACTATAATATATAATAGTACTATAATAATATAATAGTAATACTATAGTAATAGGTATGTCAGTGAGTGTGTGTGTGGGTTTGTTGCTCTTTCACGCAAAAACTACTGAACGGATTTTCATGAAACTTTGCAGTAATATAGCTTAGACATCGGAATAACATAATTTGTTAAAATTTATAGAGATTTTTGAAGGGTCTGGTTCCCCGAAGCGACAAAATCAAAATGTTTTGCGTTTTGTGAAAATTTAATCCTATCCTACTAATATTATAAATGCGAAAGTTTGTAAGGATGTATGTATGTGAGTGAGTGAGTGAGTGAGTGTGTGTGTATGTTTGTTGCTCTTTCACGCAAAAACTACTGAACGGATTTTCATGAAACTTTGCAGTAATATAGCTTAGGCATCGGATTAACATAATTTGTTAAAATTTATAGAGATTTTTATATCTTACTAATCTTATTAATATTATAAATGCGAAAGTTTGGATATTTTATCACGCCAAAACGGCAGAACGGTTTTAAGCCAAATTTGTCACACAGATAGTTATTCACGAGACCTAAAATACCAAATACTTATAATCCCGGTAAACCTATCGGTTCCCGCGGGATAAGAGGTTTATAGTCGACACGTAACTGGGAGATATCTAGAGGAAGTTGTAAAGTAACGTATAGGCTACTTTTTATCCCGGGATTTCCCGCGGGATCAGGATTCACGTGGGAAAAACTTTTATGCGCGAAGTAAGAATGGGCTTATATTTTTATGGGACTTTCACTGGGAGATAGAGGAAGTTGTAAAGTAACATATAGGCTAATTTTTGTCCCGGAGTTCCCGCGGGATCAGGATTCACGCGGGAAAAACTCTTAATACGAGAAGGCGCGGCATAATTTTTTATGGGACTCACTGGGAGAGAGGAAGTTGCGAAGTAACATATAGGCTACTTTTTATCCCGAAATTCCCGCGGGATCAGGATTCACACAAAAAAACCCTATTCGCAAAGTTGCGTGCTTAGTTTTTTATGGGACTTTAACTGGGAGATACCTAGAGGAAGTTGTAAAGTAACATATAGAATACTTTTATTCCCGGAATTTCCGCGGGATCAGGATTCACGTGGGAAAAACTCCTGTGCGCGAAATAGTGGTCTTAGATTTTAATAGGACTTTCACTGAGAGATAGAGGAGGTTATGGAGCATTGTATAGGCTACTTTTTGTTCCTGACTTCTCGCGGGATCGAGATTTACGCGGGAAAAACTTTGTGACACACTCAGTTTCACGCGAGCGGAGCCGCGGGCACAGCTAGTAAAAATATAAAAGTAAAGAACGCCGTTCACAAATATACAATAGCAATGTTAAACGCAATCAAAAACAGCTAAATAAAAATCAATCATCGTAATATTACTGACATGATCAAATCTAATCCTACAACGCAACACGATCACCGTAGTCCAAATAAAGTCAAACAAACTAACAGAACAGACAGTCTACGAGCAAAATCATCGCCGTTGATAGATTAATTGCAAAACGCACGCATATGAACTATTGCATTAAATATGATTACTATAAAAACTGGTACGTAAAGTCATGAAGTGGTCTTAGCACATCACTTACAAAATGATGAGCCTCCGGTCGCTTTAGTTCTTGCAATCAGAATTAACAAAAAAGCTAGATAACGACTAAGTCCATTAACACTAAATGCTGGACCTGCCAGAAAATTATTCGCCATTAATGAAGACGAGATTCAAATAGACTTGAGCAAAAAATGGAACATTGATGCATGTGGATCAATTCATGTAGATTCAAAAGCATTGGTAGGCATAAAATTGAGACGAAGATAATTACTTCGTACCCATGAAAAAAGATAAACCAGATGTTATGACTAATAACAGTTAAAAATAAGCGTCCACAAAGATAAAAGATGATTTTTATCTTGGAATTTTCAAGGTATATTCATGTTGTCTTTTTAAAATGTCAAATAAATGAATGAATCGTT
Organism: Hesperia comma; assembly: GCA_905404135.1. Lineage (NCBI taxonomy): Eukaryota > Metazoa > Arthropoda > Insecta > Lepidoptera > Hesperiidae > Hesperia > Hesperia comma. The sequence goes on from FR990031.1 coordinate 2,141,450, forward strand.
ACAAATAAGCAAAAGGTAATTTTTAAGGAAATTTTGTAGCAGAAAAAACATCAGGTTATCAGGAACTATAAACTCATGAAACACATTAATCTAAGCCGATATATTAACCACAGTTTAACCTTGCCCGATTGCTCACTACTCGTCATAAGCCACATATTATGTTGATAACCATGTAAACTTATTGAGCTTTGAAGAAAGTCCTAGTTGTTTACCAAATTGAAATGATTTTATAACAGTAATGAATGGTTCAAATTTAAAATATCAATTCCTATTTTTGGTTTAATAACTCAAATAACTTCGAAATTTGTTTTTGTTCATACCTCTGCGCGTATATAATTTAATTTGTAATTTTAATGACCTTTTCTTCTACTATAGATACAATTTGAACAGAGCGGATTTTCTTTTTGCAATGCTACTACACTACACTTCACAAAAACTTGAAACCACACAAAAACATCCACAGTAATAACAAAATTGTGGTCAACCTACAACATTAGAGCCTACAGCCTACAGATGAGTTACAAGATGACGTGATACGGTTTCATTAGGCAATACTCGGTAGGCATAGGTCATCGAATAATTATCTAGACATTCTAGACTAACTGACACTTGCAATACTTAGAACGTCGATATATTCATATTAATGTTGATTCTAATACATCTTTGACTAATTATTCTAAAGTAGCTTAGTATATTGTAGGATATAGGCGTTCTTTGGATGTATGCGTTTATTCTGTTTATTTTATAAACAGTGACCTCTTTCGCTTGGTTTTAGAAAAAGGATTTGTTTTTGGATTGAATCGATTATAATGACACAAATACCAAATTCGAGTAACCCAAGCTCACTTAAATATCATTATTATTCTATGAACTTATTTCACTTTTTATTACATTCTTCTTATATCTATAATCTGTAATCTTCCATTTACTTTTATTTTTCTGTAACCTCTTAAATATAAATGTGATGAATACATTCAATAATATACATGAATATGAATATATATAAATAGGAACGTTAAATCCAACGCATTGATATATCAATCATAACTAGAACTTAAATAACGTTAAATTTTGTGCAGTGTTTTTCTGAGATTACCGCTTTCTGAGACTTACACGCAAGCCCACAATTGTAGGTCCCTTTGCATCAGTAAGCTCAACATTGTAGTTCTAACCGATAGTAACAGTGTTTAGCTCGGTCCCTACAAACTGTTGCGTCGGTTCGAGGCATAGGTCATAGTTTAATTGTCTAGTGTTCCAGCCACGGTTCTACCGACCGACGCCGTAATCTAGTTCATGTACCTAGGCTGTTTGTTGAAGATTTATGATTAGTTTCGCTTTTTGTCAATAGAATTAGGAGTTTTACTACCTACTATTGAAATTGAAGTTAAATATTATCGCTTTATTGAATCTAAAAAATTTCATTTTTGTTGTTAAATTTGATAGTAATACTGGGCTCTATTATAATATGGCCATCTTTACCTATCCAATTGTTATTTAAGTACCTAGCTGTTAGTTTCCCGAAAAGTTAATAAAATAAAAATAAATAAATGTAGGTATACGCTATATGCAGAGGTTTTGATACACTCTAGAGTAGGAGTGTCAGTGAATCCTTAGTGTCCTTTGCCTTTTTTATTTATAAATCAATGCTTAGCGACACTCTGTTGTTAAGTATTTCTGGATTATAAAGCGCTCTTATTAAAAACCTTAACCTTAACTTTATTTTATCAGTAAATAACAGTGAAACAATCTAGTGACCCATATGAGGCAAATGGTCAATATAATCTTCAGAAACACACCATCGATCAACCAATAAAACTGAGAACAAGTAAAGATCGACTATCTATTTGCGCTAATCTCGACACTAGTCTAACAAGGAACAAATTCGACAAATATCCGATTCGCAGGGACATCAATATTACATCACTATCGCACTAAAGCATAGTTCAGACAGGTACGAGTTCGGATCAGTCGTGACCCGCTCGCTCTGCTTGAGGCGTGGAGCACACGATACGTTCACATCCTTTTAAAAAGGTTACGGTTATCCCGAGAGTGAATGTATGGGGATCGTGAGGTTTCTTCGGAATATTCTCAGATTTATTAACGCTCCGTAGGATTGGATGGGATTGGTGAAATGTCGTGGGAAATCGAACGTTTAATGTAGGTAGTAATGTAGTATTAGTAATAAATATTAATTTTAATTACAGTATCATCATGATTTATTGGCAGTTAAAAATTGAGTGCGTGTTGTTGCAAGATGATTTTTTCAAGAATTTTGACGTCATTAAATTCTATTAACAATGCGTCTCGAATTTTTTTGGGTAGCAACTAGTATGTACTTGTACTTACTTCAGAAAATATCGTTTCATTTTCAAAACCATTATGCCCTAATTATTAGCTTGTCGCTGGAAGGAAATGACTTAAAGTTTTTGATCTCAAATTGGGTTTTAGTTCTTATATTTTTTCGTCCATGAAACTCATAACATAGGGAACCCTGGTGAAGGGCTATGAATTTTTTGACGAGCCAATTTTTGCGATACTAAGGCTGATTGTAGGTTTAATAATAGCTTAGCGTGTGTTGTTACTTAATACACAAATAACCTTATTACCGGGATATAATTGTGTGAACGTTTAAAAAAAACTTAAGCGAGGACCCAACGCAATCTCAGTATTAAACGCATAGTGTAATGAAGTGTTTATACATAATGGTGGTTTACGAAACCCGTGATGTGCACTGTGCCTTGTTTTGTAATTCGCTCCAACTAAGGAAGCGAAAGTGTGGGCTCGTGGGCTAACTCTAAGGGAAATTATGAAACTATAACGGCCACCCGCGGTTTTACCTGTTTCGTAAGCTGAAGTTGCCCAAACTGGTGAACTTCATCATGATAATATTTATTCCTTGGAATGGAGTTTTCCTCAGCTCAGGTCTCCTCTATCTGTCAAACGTGCTAGTTTAGTTGAAGCTAGTCGAGTTTTTACGTCTTTGAAAATATTGTGGAGAACTCTTAGGTGTGCCGATTTCTTCACAAACTTATCCTTCACTCAAGCCAGCGTTAATTAGTTTCAAACAAACATAACTTCGGAAGTAGTTTAATTTGTATTATTGATCGAAATAAAACCAATCGAGGTGAACTCTATTGTGAATTTGAAAGCCAGTATAATCACGGCAGTAGGTAGTGTAGGTTTTTGCACAAAAGGGTTGTCTCAAGCATTTTGGTTGCGTTCTTTGCCCAACTAATCTTTTATATATGGATCTAAGGAGCATTAGAGAGCCAGATTTTTTTTAATCTATTTGTAGTATTACTGGTAACCATGACCGTTTGATACCTTGCTTGGTCTGTCTTCTTGATATACCTAATCAAATAGTGTCGGTGGAACATCTCTACCTGGTTAACTAGTTAAAACCATCTACGAAATTTTATACGTTTGTAAGTAATGCCGGAAAGGCAACGGACATCCTACTAGTTCTTGCAACACGTTGCTGAGGAATTTGATGTTCCACTTGTCCAAATACGGCAGTATCGCTTTTAACATTAAATTCTTCATCTGCTTGTTTGTAAGCCTGTTTCGTGACTGCCTTAGGAAAATCATGTCACTAATTAAAGAATGTAGAACACAGAGAAACATGTAAATGGGGTATCTTCGCCATCTTAGCCCATAATGCCCCAGCCTTTGTTCTAAGTTTCCCAAGCCAAGTATCTCTGAGAACAGATTTTGTCACGCGAAAACAAATTGTATAATTATACGGCTAAAGTTTACAATGATGTGACGAAATATGACAGTTTTATTGTTTTCAGTAAATTGTGTCGTCATTGTCTTGTTGAATTTTGGATTTGCAAAATTGAATAGTGAATTCTTGGCCTAAGTATGATTTGAATTAAAGTTACTTACCTATATACGCCTTAAATGATACTTACGCAAATAAATTTCGCTTAAACTCTATTATTATTGCAGTTAAATATAAAAGAAACTTATGAGTATCTTACAAATTAGTCGAAATTTTTCATTTATTAAATTATCCAAATATTAAAAAAAACGTTTCAATATCTAATCAATTTCATTTACGAATCGAACCCGGAACATAACCCATTCAGTTAAACCAGTACCAATTAAGATGTCAACAATGTGGGGTTCAATTAGAATGTCGTTTATAACACTATCAATCATCGAGGTACGTCGGTAATAAATCTTTATCTGTTATATGTGATAAACAGGTCGACACGTCTTCGCATAATTTGTATTGATGCTAAACTAACTATAAGTATTACTAGGTTAAGATGACTTGCAGTAAGACAAGTGCTCCTTATGTAATAAAGCTTTATAAAAGTGATCCGATCACAGACTTACAAATGGCTAGACAAGCTTCGTATTAAAAGATTTGTATCAAAAATTCGCACAAGAACGATGATGATAATAAATACATTCTCATGAGATTATGTTTCGGTGAGGGTTAATTTCACTTTTCTGGTGATTTTACGTAAACTTTAATAAGTTTGCTATTAACTTGGTTTATTTTATACTCTTGCAATGGGTTCCATGTGAACAAAGACTACGACAGTTTTAATTTCTTTTTCTTAATTAATAATCATATTGTTAAAATGCCAAAAAATAATTTAAACGTAAAATAACAATGTGATAAGACATAAAATCATGTAATAATGTTTGTTCATCTATGTGTTAAAATTTAAAAATTAATTTTAATTTTATCATTACCATTTTGTCCCGTTGCAAATGTAACTCTTAAAGTTTCAATGCAATATTAAGATTGAGATACCAAGTAATGGGATTGGGTCCGTCCATAATATTTGAAATAATAATAACCTGACAGCATTGGATATGATTCATCGGAAGATGAGCCAATTTTAAATATAATTGCAGTTACAAATCTTGATGTAAGTACCAATGTAAGTAAGAGCTTGTATGAATTGAAATCTGCATCATGAGGGAGATTGCATCGAAGCCTTCATTATCACAAGTATAGGAACAAAATATTCTTTAGAGGGACATCCTCATGTGAGTTTAAACTGCTTTAACAATCTAAATTACTTAAAACTTCCTACCATTATTGTTTATGGTGACATTAAAATTTACAATCCATTTTATAAAATAATATTTCAAAGTTGCGACCATCATTTATCGTCATTTGAAACGAAATGGCAGATTTTTCCAAATATAACTAAATAATCCGAAACAAAGATAAAGTTGGCGATGTTTATCTCAAAGTGTTTACTGACACAAAACGAAAATAACAAAAACATCGATATTACGAGTTCGTATAATCTTAACATTACATAAAAAGTATCTAGTTACTTTCTAATATTTCTGTATTTCTAATTTCGTTAGGTACTGACATAATACTTAAAGATTTTTAAGAAACGAAAGATGATTATTAACTCTGAAAGCTTTATCTTTAAATACTTATTTTCAAATTTTAAATTAGAATGAATTCTAACGGCTGAAATCACTTCAAATCGCATTACACTAAAATTAAAGGGACTTTAAGCGCTATATTCAATTGGATTTTTTTCTTGGACGCGGATACAAATGTCAGAATTAAATATATAATTTTAAAAAATGTTATGTTAAGTCCATTTATTGTGTAATATTCCGGCTCTAAAATATTTCGCAACAAAACCTCAACATTGATTTTCAGCGAATCTCTAATGAGGCGGTCAGAATGTGAATGGCTCCGGTGCTACTCTAGCTTTACTGATGAGGTCTAAGTGATGGTCCGAGTAATGTGTGGTAGTCTCTATGTAGAGCAAGAAGCTTAAAGGTCAATTGGCGGTATGGATTTGCGACCGACCTTGGAGCTTTCTGATGGTACCGTTCGGGTATGGCCACTAGAATAGCGAGTGCGGTGCAATATTAAAAGTAATCATGTCTCAATTTTAAAAATATCTATTAGTTTGAAAATACTTTGTCCATCAAAAAGGTAGCAAATGTTTTCGCTTTTAATTTTGACAATTGATTTTAATCACAGAGTTAAATTATTGTTACAAAATGTAAATACAAAAAGTAACGTTTAACTATGTATATGTAAGAAAACAACTCTCTAAGAAAAAAATACCTAAAAGAGACATCAATAATATTTTGTATAAACCATTTTTTAGAACACCATAATACATACAATTAGGTGACACCCAGATATAAAAAATCTTAACAATTTGTCAATAATTTTCGATTACCGCCCATTTGTTGTCGTAATAACCACAATTTAACAATACAAAGATGCGTGCGCGATTTCGTCACGATCAAGACGCGAATCATTTTGTAATTGCAATTGAAAATCTGATCACCGCCCCACTTGTTACTGTAATTCCAAAGGTCAGCCGGTAATGATCCACCAAATAGCTTATTACCTGTCGGCTTAGCCGCTTATTATGACTTATTTGATGGCTATGAAATTTGAGATGGGTATTACGATAAAGATAAATGGGTAGACGCTACTGTTGAAACTGTAGTGACTGAATTTATGTCATTATATTGCGTACGTTCGTCGCACGTTTTAAAAGTCGTAAACAACGGGTAATTGTTAAGCTTTTACCATCGAGTTATACCTATATTATTTGATTGACGATTTTTTATAAGTATAACTAACGTCAAATATAAATTACAACTTTACAACGGTATTTACAACTTGACATTTAACTGTAACATACCTTTAAATTTAACTATACCAGTAAAAGATTTACTGCAGTAAATTCTCGTGCAGATTTTATTAGCCTATATTTTATAAGACATCTACAATGTACCTATTATTATTTTGTGTTAACATCCGTACTTTGTTTTGAATGCCAAATTGACGAAAGATTACCATTGTCTTGTGTGCTGTGCTGTCCATAACCTCCATGATATAGGGAATCCTAGTGTAGCCTTGAGTGGAAAGTAATTTAAACAACGTAAATCGCAGATGACTTAAGTGATCACTACTGAGTATTGACTACGATGACCACTTACCGTCAGATGGTACTTAGTACTTACCATAAACAACTATTACCGCAAAACAATACAGTGACGTCAATAATACAAACGTACACATACAGTGCAGACGCTGAACTAATGTCAACATAATAGTTCTATTCCATATTTAAAAGTGTTTTCCTTGTCTCCAGGCACCTACAAGGGTGAGGGCGCTGGCAACGGCGCGGGCGGATACGGCGGCGGCGCGGGCGGCGCGGGCGGATACGGCGGAGCTGCCGGCGGTTCTGGCGGATTTGGCAGCGGCGGCGCTGGCGGCGCGGGCGGATTCGGCAGCGGCGGCGCTGGCGGCGCGGGCGGATTTGGCGGCGGCAACCGCGGATTTGGCGGCGGCGCACCTTCCCGCCAATACCTCGGCCCCAACGCGGGAGGACCCCGCGGCTCCGGAAACGGCAACTTCAACGCGCAGTCCGGCTACCGTTATTAGATGACTGAAGCGGCTAAAGAAATTAATGGACCCGTCCAAAGGTGCTATTCGAATTTCGAATTTCAATGCCTGATTGGTCCGAATTAACCAATCGGATTTGTGATTGTACAGTATCATTAATTTCTTTCAATACGCTATACGTTAAAGTTATTTATAGCCTTCTTATTGTATAAACGATGTACGCTATGCCCGCACTGATTTCCGCTTGCTCGACGGTGTACACCGCCGTGCATGCAACTGTATAAATACTCATTAATTTTTATTGAATCTTCCTCATTTTCCGTTTCTTCGTTAATGATCTCAAAGTAACATTTACAAATTCTTTTCTATCTTCTCTGTTTTAAATAAATATTTAGTGTAAGGTTATGTGAAATACGTTTGAAATAAGAACAAGAACGCTCCGGTATATTGTGATGATTTACAAAATTTAAGCTAGATTTGATTATTAGTTTTTAGAAACAGAAATAAACGGAAACCATGTTCTTATTTTAAACGCATTGTGTTATTACGCGGCGATAAAATGGACAGTAATAGGATGTAAGTCGGCGATGTATTAAACGATGTAAAACGATTTAGTTTAAACGACTGTAAATATGAACTGTAACGAATAAACTGTAAAGCAATGTTAATTAATTCTTTTATTTTTATAACATTTCCTCAGAGAACACACGTAGAAATACAAATACACGACATGGTAAACGAACGGAAGTAAAGTACCAACCTCACCATAATTATTTTCCTAAATGTCAAATACTGTAATTTGAGGTTGATGTAGGTATACTTTATTTTACTACAACTAAATAACCAGTAAAACACAGTTTGTACCTTCATACTTGAAATTTAGATGTACTCGGACCTTGAAGATAAAGATCTATCGAGCAATAGACTGCCTGACATTACTCTTGAACAGTAGTTGCAAGGGTCATTTGACACCTATTTCAGTTAAATTTTTACTTTAATCATAATATCATTTAATGCAATATATAACTCACAATGTGGCGACCACTGCATTGGCCAAGTGCGAATTTTTTAAGACTTTAAAAATTTTATAGAAAAATTTCAAGTGTGCAGATTTCCTCAGTAGTTTCTGTCATCGAAGAAATTGATAATGATTTAACTAACTTCTTATAAAAAAACCGACTTCAAAATAGATATGAAGTAGGTCTTCTATGCTCATTCAGTCGTTCAAATTTATATGGAACTAGACATGAAGCACTACCTTTTAAATACAAAAAAAAAATCAAAATCGGTTCACCCACCGCAAAGGTATCAGGTAAGTAAGACACTTAAAAATACAGTCGAACTGATACCTAGTCCTGTTTTTGAATTCGGTTTAAATAAGGAGGTTGTATAGGCCCAGCGATTGAGCCGTCATTTCTTTACTAATTTTGATGATTCGTTTTATGTTCGAGCTTAACGACTGCTGCCTAACGATAACAGCCGGGCCGACGGCTTTGCGTACCCTCCGAAGATCGGTAGTGCTCAAAAACTTAATGTCCCTAACAATTACCGACTGCGCTCACAGTTGAACTCCGTCGATCACTGGGGTCGACATAAGCGGTCAGGATATGCGCTCTTAGGTAGGTGTCCCACTGCCGGCGAGTAGACGAATGAATCCCGGCTATTTAGTCGCACAAGACACATACAAAAAATATGTCATTCCGTGTAAACAAAAAAGACGGATACGTCAGCGAGTACTCACTGCCCGTTCACATCGCCGGTAACAAAAAAACCATGAATCAAGACGATATCCGTGGTGGATATCGCTTGCTACACTTCAGACACAGTCATTCAACAAAGCTATAAAAGAAAAATATAGCAGGGTTACATAAAATTAGTATACTAACATAATATATCTAAAAACAAGCTATTAGAAGACATCGATACTATAATAAAATTCAAAGGACAATTTTTCTGTACATTGAATATTTTTGCAAAATTTCGATTAGGAGGCACTTTAATAACGTATTAGAGTACAAAAATATTTTTTTTAGAATTAAGTATTGTCTGTCTGTCTGTCTGTTTGTCCAGGCATCACATGCAACCCCTTGAACAGATTTCCATGAAAATTGATAGAATTGTTACTTATACCCTGGGTCATATTTTAGAAAACTTTTTATCCCGGAAAATTTAAAGGTTTTCTTGGAAAACAAGATGAAAGTTTGTATGGAAAAAATTTAAAACATCAACTGATTTCAAATTTGCAACAAATGTTCCTTATTTGAATTGATTAAAACATATATTTTTCAATTTTTAAAACTATTGCAAGAAAAAGAGAAAAAATACATATTAACATGAAAATTGCTTAGTTTTCAAAACCCGTACCTGGAGAAATCTTTTGTGATTGTGTCGTGGGTTTCAGTATAATATAAATTACTAAATATTAGTATCTACTTCAAAATAAATCACGGTTTTTTTTAATTTTCTTGTGCAATAGGTACAAATAAAATAAAACTTAATCTCATCTAAAATTAGTCAACCTAACGTAAAATAATTCATCACAGGACAACTAGATGGCGCTATTTAGTTTTCTGAATCACGCTAACGCTATAAAGTCGTTTCCCAATTTCTACGCGGACGAAGTCGCGGGTACTGTTAATACCTTTATAAAGTTGTGTATCAATAAAAAAACTGTCTAATTTATCAATTAGTTTTAATTTCTGAACATCCGTAATAAAATATTTATTATTGTCTACATAATTATTTTATTCGTCCCAAAAAAATAATACCCTTGAATGTATCTTTACCCTCAAAATTAAATCTAGTATTAGGTATACCTTTTTCCTTGTATGCTTTTGTCCTTTCTGGGGTCGTAAATTCTTTTTTCTATGTAATTTTAAGATAGCAAACGAGCAGGCTAGCACCACCTTCCGCTGCCACCCATGACAACTGTGACCGACTCAGAACAAGACTGAATAAGGAACAGGGATAGTTAGTACGGTTAGAAGTAGGTAGATGTTTTTAGTATCTAACAGTGTCGTTCTAACTTGGTCCCAGATTCATTGCTACTCTTGAGGACTGAGATGGTGACCTCTAAAAAGTAACGCGTTCGACACCATTCTATCCGGAACACAATTAATTGGTGTTAAAATAATTATTATGGCGGTAAAAATGGTACTAAGTACCGTGGCGGGCGGTGGCACTTCCCCGGATGAACTCTAGAATCTTACCACCTATAACTAAACTATTTCCATACCAATTTTTCTAAGTAGTTCGTTACTTACACGTGTATAATGTTAGCAATATGAATACCCGCTAATAAATAAAAACTAATACCTATACACGACCTAAATAAGAATATAATTATTGTAATAAACATTACGTAGCTATTTAAATAAACAATAAAAAATAGAATCTTAAAGGTATTTCAAGAGAGCGTCATAGGACCTTAAAGCTCTTCTGTTATTAACAGTTCGGTGTTATTCAAAGCGTTCTAATTACCAATTAATTGGTTAAATTGGTTTATAATTATAAGATTTATTGCCGGTCACTTTATTGCCTTGTTATGGACAATGGAATTCACAATAGCTGATGGTCATTAATTATGTCAACATGTTACTACATGTTTCTATCCTAATTAGTATAGATCATAAATAATACACCTAGTAAGGCTTAGAATTAAAGACATGCATTTTTATTTGTTCGTTGTGCTATTTTATATGTTTAACATGGTTTACATAAGTTCATGCAAAATGAGAATCGGTAAATCGAACAATTTTTATTAACCTTAAACCATAGCAGTCCCAGTACGACCAAAACTTTACTTTAGCTTAGCTTTCTCAATCTGGGCTTTGGTTTCCAACACAAGAGATATGAAATTCTAAAAACTCCTATTTAGTAGATAATACTGAATACTGCTTCTTATTTTAATGTGTCACTGAGTTTGAAGAGTAAATACAGGGTCGCTTCGCTTCTCTGAATTAGTCTTTTAACTGACTGTTTTAAATATGAAACGATTGAAAAAAAAACTAATGAATCGGTAAACAAATCGGACGCAGTTTCTGAGATCAGCGAGGACAAACCCACAGGCAAAGAGAAAAAAAAATCATTAATTTCAGTTATAATAATACAGATCTAATAAAGACACGGTCTAAGAATATCTATAAATAACACACCATACCTAAAAGAGAAAGGATAACAAAACCAGCATCCATGATTAAGATGTATAAAGCGACGTGTTACGCAAGCGACATACTCCAGTAACTGGAAGCATCATCCCGTGACCTCTACATCATAAATAGTCATTAGGCTCATCTCGTTCTGCTAAAGGTATGAGTTGTACCAGTTTTTGCTTTAGTATCCTAGTTAGGACGTCGGACGTGCGGCGTTGAATCCTCGCATCTAAAGCGAATGAATGGTGCATTTATTACTGTATACTAAGCTTTGAGCCTGGCTGTGTTGATTAAATTTTAGCTCCAAGAAAAGGAGGATAATATATGTGGTATCGTTATTAGGAAAAGAGGACAGGTGTTATCATTATTTATAGCACACTTTGCTAACTTTGCATCCTAGTTTGATTTGATTCTTGTTCTGCATTGATCAAAGTTATCATGGACGATAGCGAAAGGGTGGTTCTGCATTCTCCTTTATTCTTTCTCTTCTCTCTTTTCCTTTACTCCTTTGCTGTCTTAAGTCTTTGGCAAATGGATATCTCCCGCCAGGCGAGACGATATGCCTGTCCATGTCCCATTTGTCGATGGCATCATTCTGTGCATATGCAAGCGGTATAGAAATCTCCGATAGCGTAATTCAGGTTTCGATAACGTCTCCGTGTGGTGTGTGGTGCGATGATGCCACAAGTTCATAAAAATTTAAATCAACGTTGGTTTGGCCATCTGCTGTGTTCTATTACACCAAAAAATCTCTGACTTAATAAATACCATTAGTTGTAAAATATGTTACCAATTTTATTCTGACTTTCTCAGTTTTTTTTCTGATTAAACTCTTATATTAGTTGACTGGTAGATAATGCATCTCTTTGGATGTCATAAATTTTGTTTCAATACATACAGACTTACAAATTCTCCTGTTCTTAACATCACAGTCTCAGTATGTTCACGCGTATATCTTGATTTTCCTAATACAGAGGACGTTTAAGCCGTCGTCTCTTCAGTGTTTTAATAATGAATGAATACGTTTAGATATGGATAAAATCCAAGTGTGTTTTATGAATCAACGTTTTAATATCTAGACTTTTGTAATCCGTATATTATTTTAATTATTTAGATACATTTAGAATTATTAGTGTCTTTTTCTAGTGTGATGTCCATGGCACCCACGACACAGGGAATCCTAGTGTGGGGCTATGAGTGTGTAGCGTTATCCTACTATCCTACTAATATTATAAATGCGAAAGTTTGTAAGGATGTGTGTGTGTGTTTGTTGCTCTTTCACGCAAAAACTACTGAACGGATTCTCATGAAACTTTGCAGTAATATAGCTAAGACATTGGAATAACATAATTTGTTAAAATTTATAGAGATTTTTGAAGGGACTGGTTTCCCGAAGCGAAGCGAGGGCGGATTTACTAGTTTTTTTATATTAATACTAGTAAATCCGCCCTCGCTTCGCTTCGGGGAACCAGTTCCTTCAAAAATCTCTATAAATTTTAACAAATTATGTTATTCCAATGTCCAAGCTATATTACTGCAAAGTTTCATGAAAATCCGTTCAGTAGTTTTTGCGTGAAAGAGCAACAAACAAACACACACACTCACTCACTCACTCACTCACATACATCCATACAAACTTTCGCATTTATAATATTAGTAGGATTTAGTGGCAGGTATTAAAAAAAAACTAAACATTTATTACAAGCTACAAACGGTGAAGGAAAACATCGTGAGGAAACCTACATGCCGGAGAGCTCGCAAAACTCAAAGGTGTGTGAAGTCCGTCAATCCGCACTTGGCCAGCATGGAGGAACTATGGCCTTAAAGGTACCAAATTTAATTCAAACAGCTTTTTCCGTTATCCGAAAAGCGATGAAGTTCTACGTTACATTACTGAAAATCCGGACAATGTCTTTCCTGTAGGTAAGGAAGGTTGAACTGTAGTTCAAGCTCGTACCTAATTATTTTAAAATGTGGTTACTCCTTCCTTATAAATCGACTATGTAAATATATTGCAAATGTTCAGATCCTAGATTATAGATTCAGAAAATTATCTCTTATTCCGCAGTTTCTTTTCGGTCATATCCATTGCACAAGATGCTCGTCCAAACGGTGCGGTGGCTAGATTTTTTATTGGTTGCAGTTACCTTTTACCTATTAGGTAGTAGAATTGCCTATTAAGTAGTTATGATAGGTATAAAGTTTAATTTTTAACCAAAAATAGGTTTACTTCTGAGTCTCCAGTGCCTTTAGTGTCTTTTCAGAAGGGCATGGGGCAATCATGAATATAAGGTACCTAGGTCATCTGCTAGCTTTTCAGTTAGTTACTTTTATGAAGCAAGAATATACACAGTTAATTTTATTATAGCCAAAAAGCATTTAAATAATGAGCATTTAAACAGAACTAACATAGAAAACAAAAATGATATTGTCGTATTGTAAACATATAGCAAACAAACATAGTAATCAACGCCATCTAGATGATATTATATAAACTAAATGCTAGAGATGTTCACTATTTCTGCCAGTGCTAATGAATACGACTGAATGTTGCATCCATGATTCAACGGCGCTGCTAGTATCAATTCTTGATACTAGCAGTTTTGCTTTGCTGGACGATAATAACCGCCTACGCTTCTATTAACCTTTGCATTAGTAATTTACCAGAAAAAGAAAAATTTTGCTAATACCTACATAATATAATATGATCCAAGAAGAACCAAGTGAACTAGGGATGTAGGGATACAGAAAGAAAAGAGTAGGTACGATAAATCGGGAGTTAAGAACAGGGCCCAAAAAAGCCAACCCCATAATGCCAATAAATTTCGTGTCGAAATAATTGGACCCGTTTCGAAGGATTTAAAATAACAATATTGGGCCCCTATTTAAAACGACAGGTACCTAATAAGGTACCACTGCGCCACAAAAGCGAACAAATTGAAACAAAACAAGCGCTGAATATAACTGAAAGCTTACGATTATGTTGTGGAAATAATGTCCAAATCAAGTTTTTAAGCCGAGATTTTCTGATACCGGCGACTACGGAATGGAAGATTCAGGTACAAATAAATTGAGAAAGTTTTTGCTTAGTTTTTTTAATAACTACCACATACTTTTAGAGGCCTACAACGAATCAGAAGCACCCATAAGTAAGCCTTATGCCCTAGGGTAAAACTGGTGCTTAAAATAACTTTCACTACGCGTATTCTTTGAGGATTATAGAAATTATAAGTAGCTGCAGTTTTCGAACCTAGATCAAATAATTTTATTATAATTCCACTTAGCTCTAACTGCGCTTTACTTCTACCTTATTTGAAAACTAATAATCAGCATAAGTACCTTATTTTATTACTAGTCCATAAATAATGCAAATATATAAGTTTACAAATGTCAGATTTCTTGTAACTAAATTACAAAGCGAATACTCAATACGCCCTTTATGACGACTACCCTTTACACATCCTATAATAAATCACTTATTACGAGCAAGCAGTCTTAATGTAACCTTATTAAGTTATCGTAAGGTTCAAAATAATTGATAGGTTTGAAAAACTAGGTTTATAGTTCAGTTGGCTAAATGGATTTTGTTTGAAGATGACGACGTGGCCATAAATAGTATTGTTACACAATTTAAGTACTTAGGACTAGTCTGACAACGAACGAGAAGCTTCAGGCGAGATAATACTTTTTGACGATCAAAATACAACAATATAACTGTGAGAAAAAGCAATTGAACTGTGAGAAATTATTTTAATTCTTTAACCTCGTGCAAAAACGGGAGTGTTATCTAAATGTATAAAAGTATCTGTTTATCTGTGGCATCGTATCTTGATTGCTGCCTTAATTCCATACAAATAAATCACCTAAACTAAAATAAAATGTGGATTTTGTTTCAAATGTAATAATTAATAGTAGCAATAGGTAAATATTATTTATTCATAATTCATTGAAGAGTGGATGGAAGTCACTTATGTGTTAGTCAAATAAAATAAGTCTGAAATGACATTTGTAATATTGTATATCTGGCTGTAATATTTTCAAAAACTGCACAATGGTCATCATTGTTCTTTTTATTAATTTTGCGCAACATAATTATCATAATTGTGTTATTACTGATTCACCATCTTCATAAGTGCGAAAGAACCGGAACTCATTAAGCCCAAACCTTTTTTGGCGTTATAAGCGGTAAAAACTTAAAATACAATAGCAGAACCCTTTAAGTGTTTATATTACCCTATAAGGGTGCATACAGATTATGTAACATGTTATATAACTTCTGTTTTATAACACGTCCACACTATCTAACATTGTTTTATAACAATTCAATGCGTGTCATTTCTTAAAATATAGCATAATTATAATATTGTTGCAAAAACTAATAACATGTTATATATCTTGCTTTTGTAACACATATCGTCCACTTTAAAAAAACATGTTATTTAACTATGTTTTATAACATGTTTTGTTATATAGTCTGTACGCACCATTAAATAACACTTTGCTGTCGGTCTCTCCTGTCAGAGGATTTTATCCCATAATTATTTATGGACAATTTAAAAATTATATAGAGTGTTTATTCATCATAGCAACCGATAATTGTCTCACTGCTTTGCAAATTTTTACATCCTAATAAATGTACTTTCACATTTAACACTGTGGATATTACTACAGCGGCTATTATAACATAATAAAAAAAGCTAAGTACTACAGAAAAAACACGTTTTTACTGAATTGTTTCGCTATCTTTCAATCATGACGTTTGTTAATTGAATTACTGATTTAATTTAACCAGTAATTCAATTAACAAATCAATTCAATCATTCAATTCAATTAACAAATAATTTACATCTTTCAACTTTCTGGACCTGAAGGCTTCTATCATCGCTTATCTCTTATCGCAGATAGTGAGCAATGTGACCAGAATAGCGTTCAGGTCATGAAGATGGTCAATGATTGTACTGTTTATGGAAACGGACTGATCTAACGTTTGTTTGTCCGTTGTGGTTTAAAGATCAAATCCGTATATGGTTAATTTGGTCCAAATCTAGAAGATGAAAGAAAACTGAACCATTTAAAGTCGAATCAAATCCTTTTAAGATGTCCCAGCTTCAAGCTGAGATGAGAATCTATGGGGCGTTTGTTTTATGTTTATGATAATAATTTAATTCAAGCCATTACCAGTTCAGGTTTTTCTGCCGTCCGAAGGCTTCTTATTTGGCTTAACGTATCACTACATATTATAAAACAAAGTCGATCTACGTCTCTGTCTGTCTGTGCTTTCTAAGTCTTCTTCCTCTAAACCACGCAACGGGTTTTGATGCGGCTTGCACCATTAGGTAGAGTATTTCTCAAGAAGGGTTTATATAAATAGGATAAGTACATTTTATGTAATTTGCCTGATAAATGCGAGACCGGACTTAGGCTATGTAGACTCTTCATTGAACGCTAAGCGAAGAAAGGGCGGGTCGCTAGTTATAAAGAGTGTTCACTTTCAGGCATTCCTACAACACTTTTTTATTTTAGATATTTTTTAACATTTTGATTCTACAGTAATGGATTGTTGTTCCTTTATTAGTTATACAGAGTGTCCCATAGTTACTGAAATATAAAACATACCTACCTAGTGAAAAATCTCAAAACTACACCACACTGCTTCATAGAAAAGTTACAGTTGTGCTTGCATGCTGACAGGTGATTGGCTGGTTTTGGATTTGTTGAATTTAGAACAGTACATTTTTATAAGGTAGGTAGGCTAGGACCTAGGTAGGCTTTACAAACTAATTATAATTTTCGATGACCTTTAACTACAGAATTCGCGTGGCCCGCACACTTGACTATATTTTGTAAATGTTACAAACGAAAAAATAACAGTTGGTATAATAAAGTACTTTTAAATCCAACTTGATGGTGGGTTTCAGTAAGCCTTAATACTATTAACTGTGTAAGGGAGCATACAGATTATGTAACATGTTATATAACTTCTGTTTTATAACACGTCCACACTATCTAACATTGTTGTCTAACAATTAAACATGTAACAAGACCGTACACATTAAAATAACATTGTAATATAACAGTGTTATATATCAATTCAATGCGTGTCATTTCTCAAAATAAAGCATATAACATTGTTGCACAAACTAATAACATGTTATATAACTTGCATTTGTAACGTCCACATTAAAAAAACATGTTATTTAACTATGTTTTATAACATGTTTTGTTATATAGTCTGTACGCACCATAACTGTGGACACGAACCATAGATGATTGAGCTAATATTAAGTATCTTAAACTCTGGCTGTCTTATTAATAAACACGGTGTAAAGATATTACAAGATTAAAATGTTTAATTCTTTTTCTAACCTTTGACTTTAGAGAATCACATGATTGGGGCTAAAACAAATTAAACCTGGAGTTATTTTATGCCGCACTTATTAATAAGACAAATGGGGTTTTCGCGCTTCGGAGGGCACGATAAAAAGTGTCTAAATAAGGAGAGATTGTTCTGTGTAGTAAGCTACTGATGAGAGAAATCCACCATATTATGAAACCCATTGAAAAGGCATCTACTGTAAAATGCAGATGGTTGGCACGAATCAAATCCTATATGTACCATAAATGTATCGAAAACGGTTCCTTATTTCAATCGAAGGTCGCGTCGAATACTCGTATAAAGATCGGATTATTAAAAATTAAATTAGTCTTGGAGTAATTAATTTCATTGAGGCTTCATTTATTTGATCACGAAACGAATTTGATATGTTAGGTCATATAACGCTATGATTTGTCTAGATTTCCTCGACCAGATTTCGTCGACGGAACTGTTGTTTTTAACTGAGAATTTTTGGAATTAAGATTGAAAACGAGATAAAGTTATGATGACGATTAATGACTCGGCACTTCTCACACAACGCTATTCATGAGCTACGCGACTGCAACGCAACCCAAAATTTGTATGTATCTGACACTATGTACTGACAGGAGACGCGTCTACGATGCATCTCCCGGCAGTCAAAAGTGTCAGATACATACAAATTTTGGATTGCGTTGCAGTCGCGTAGCTCATGAATAGCGTTGTGTGAGAAGTGCCTAAAGAGTGGCGTAGCTAACTTGGGTGTCACACTGTGCTGTCGTTTCGTGTCAACCCAACACAGAAAGCTGTCAAGACGGCATTATCTAAACTTTCTTGAAACATTAGTTAGTATTTTCAATCCCTTAAAGCTAAGTTTTGAATGCTACGGAGTTAAAATTTTCAGAATCAGATATAAATATTAAGTGGACCCACCCACTCCGTGCAATGGCCGATGTAAGTCAATTTTGCTCTGGAATCGCTCACTTATAAAAATGCCTAGAGTTCTTCCTACACACAACACACAACACAACTCACGCCCCGAAAGAGACGATCTGAGTGTGTCACCCTCAAGTTAGTATCACTTGGGGTGGACCACCCCCGCCGGTTATCTCGCTACTGCCCCGTTGCCTATCCTAGCCAAACGAGAAGTCTCTTAATGTCTCTAGTTTTATTACTCGTCAAGCATTTACTTGTCAGATCACCGTTTGTTTTCGGTTCAATTTCGTGTACTTTAATCTCGTCCTTATAAAAATATAGCAGTGAAAATTTTTTCATCTACATATCTTTCTAAACTACTCGATTCGCGTTCAATCTTGAACTTGCTAAAACTGTTTGGCACACTAATGACAGCTTTCCACCTATGCGATTAAGATACATTTAAAGTTGACGGCGAGATCTAAAAATGCTCTTAGTACTTATTATAGCATTTTTCTTACAAGCTCAATCGAACTGTAAGCACAGGTAAAAATTAGTTTGGTTGTAGCACAAGTAATTGTTTACACACAAAGTACAAAGGGTTTCTGTCTGCTTTTTATTATACCTACTTCCATTTACGAGTATTATAACGAAAATGTAGGTACGGAAATTGTATACAATTTCATTTAAAAAAAATGCAGCATAATTACTTTTAAACCCGTTTAGTTAACTTAATTATAACTTCATTGTACCTACAAATTATTCATTAAAGCCATGATGTGTTTTTATCTCTGCTAATTATTTCAATTCTTTGTTAAGCGTAAGTACTCGTTATTAGGTGCTTTAATTGATTTTCAATATGATATATTATAGTAGAAATGATAGTTGTGTACAATTCGCAGTTGTTTATAGAAAAATACTGTCATAACTTACGTCATTTTCTCCGATTACGGCGAAGCCAAAAAGGTCATGATTTCAGGCAATTTGTGCGTACGCACAGAATAGAGTTCATTTATTCCTGTATGTACCTATGTTCATCTGTTTGCACAGAACATCTAATTTATTTATTCATAATGCGCCCAGGTAGAAGTTTCATGTAGGTACTAGCGCGTGCATGTCATGAGATGCCACACTTCTACTTAGGCACTTTAGGCAACTGAATAAAAAACCTGAAAGGTGCAGTTTTTACTTTTGTAACTTAACCTTATTCGGACACTCATAAATGTTCTATTACAGGGGACTATTCCCACAAATACTAAAGGTGTGTGTTTTATTGAATAGAGATAGTACAAAAAACAATATTCTAATTGTCAGCCATAAATGGAATCACCTTGTCCGGTTGTATGTGAGTGCAAGGATAAACAATTTATACGGTCACTAGAAATATTGAAATCAATTTCATGCCTATCTGACACCATTATCAAGTTGTAACAATTGTTCAGTAATATGAAGGGTTCAGGAACTGAGAGATTATGGTTCATGTATCTGCTCACAGATTTTTAACGGCGACCATAATTCTTAGTTCTCCAGGGTAGTACATCTTTAAGCAAATTAGAACTACATAGATCTTACTAAGAAGAACTACAGAAATTTTAATCACAAAACAAAACTAATTGAACCGAATGGCACACTAGCTAATATGATGGCTGGATCGCTGTTCCTAGGGTCCTGGGTTCGATTTTGTCACACTACAAAAATAATTGACGACCCGAACGACGCACTAGTTAACATGATGGCCGGATTGCTGTTCCAAGGGTCCTGGGTTCGATTCCCGGCGAGACGAAAACTTCTCGTGTGTTGTCCAGCGCACCCACGACAGAGGAAATCCTAAAGTCGGGTTATGAGGTATAGCTTTAAAAAAATAGCTGTCAGTAACAGTCCTGTTCCAATAGGCCTTTATGAATCAACCGATTACTATACACCCTTGGTCTGCAAAGTGGTCGATTCATAATAGTCCTAATTTTAAACTTATTCTGGGCTGGCCAGTGTTGTCTCACTCAGTCACTCAGTAAGAACACGATAAGTCGTTTGTTGACTCAAGCAAGATGGTGGTCGCTAGATTTTTAACTTTTACGACCCCGTAGCCCAGTTGGTAGTGGCCTTGCCTGTGAAGTTAGAGGTCCTGGGTTCGATTCCCAGCCAGGGCCGGTATTTATGGGACAGATAATCGTTTCGCGTCGAGGGTGCGCGCGACAAAAGGAAACCTAGTGTGGGGGTATTACTTTATTTATTTTATTTTTGTTGCCTCTTAACTACCCCGTCAGTATCGGATTGCGATGAATATTCTAAGCGGCCCTAATACGGTCATTAGGCCCAAACTACTCGTAATCCCTTTGTTAAATCCACAGTTAACAACATAAACAGCTTTGCATAACAACACAAACTTGACTCCAACTCGAACTTCACTAATGGTCCTATTCACGTTTTGACGATTACGGACACGACTCAAAATCCGCAACAATAGGACTATCTAAGACAGAAATGACGACTGCTTTCATAATTAAATCGATTTTAGAGCCTAGTATTAATTAAGCATGGTACCCTTGTGACTTGACAGACAAGGCCACGGTAGCTTAAAAAAGCTGGAGATGTGTCTAACTGTATGCGAGGAACGATATTTTTACTCCACCATAAGTATAGCTTAGCTGCAGCTTTCGGTATAACTAGTTCTGCGTTTAAAATTCAACTGTAATTGCTTTTGTCGAGGGGTTATTTCACAGTGACAGTAATGAGTTTTTAAGTCCTCCTATAGATTAATAAGTAACAAAAAATAAGTGAATAATAAGTGCCCTTCTTCACGTAAACTTTAACTAGATATTTAAAAGGGGTTAAAGGTTTTTTAAAGACTAAATCATCAGTGACGGTGAATTATCCAGTTTAAAAGAAATGGTTATTTATTTACTTTAGTATTCATATAATGGTCAGATTTGTTGCTCGTCCGGCTTTTCCTCTCTCTAGAATAAAATTAAATGTGATGTTTCGTTTTGGTTTGTTACCATTTGTTTAGGTTTAGGTCTGTTGGTTCCCCTGTTCAGTTCCCCTAGTGGGTCCATGAGGACTTACAAGTACTAGTGGTTCCCCTTCTGATATAGGGGGTTTACACTCTGTTCATAATGTAAGACATTTTTTTTATCTACTTACCCAATTGCTATTTTTATAGGTATCATATTTCCCAAAGTAACTCCAACTTATGGTAACGTTATCCAGAAAATCGTTAACTGTCGTCTATACGACCGTTGGTAACTAATTACGTGGTATATGATATCTTTGGTTCATTAAGAATAAAACATTACGTCAAAGCGCATGAGATGATCAGGATCGTTCAGTCCGTATAAAATGGGTCTGCGTGAGGAGTTCTGCACAGTTTGGAGACTGCCTTCCATTTAGTCGTACCCTCCTGAGACAACATGAAACTGGTAATGTTTAATTCATATTTTATGTTTAACTACATGAAAAATATTTGATTTAAATAATGTTAAATTTTCATAATAAATTAAGGCATTTCTTTCGCGAAAAGATTGCTTGTCAATTGTAAATTACGTCTCTGGATCAGTGGAAGGTTAAGTGGATATTTAAAATTTAACACCGCCCTAATGGTGTTGTGACCACCAACCAAACAGGACCCTTGATTTAATTATAATAAAGTTCAAGGAATTGATTACAAAGCTGATCAGTTTAGAAAATGCATTTGCGTATTTAGCGACAAGGCCTAATGTTCGGCTGTCTACAGAGAATCCTAGTTTAACGTAAGAGTGTGAGACAATCTCTGGAAAGCGTAGGTGACGCAGTTATTATTTATTCTAAGGCAATCATTCAAGTAAGTAAGTCATTGGAATTCTCTCAAATAGCCTGGTTTTAATTTATCTGTTATCAACAAACGTTTTATTATATCACAGAATTCTAAATTAACGGTTGAGTTTGTATCTAATTCTGCCCTGAAAAGGTCCAACATTAGTCATGCCCTGACCAAACTATGATTGCAATGACTAACTTGTTTTATTACTTATCTATAATTTTGTGATAGCGAATATAATCTATTCAAAACTATTACTATCTGACGCCTAACTTAACAGGTCGTGATCGCAAGCAATCAATTGAGATCCGCCTTGCGCGGGTAGTAGTGATGAATGATTGCTTGCTCCCTGGCTTCTGAAGGTAGCACGGTTACCCGTCGATCATGGTGTAACACCGATTTATTTATGACCCGTTGTTAAGAATGGATAGCAGTCGTTAAATCGTGTTGGAGACCTTTGAATGGCATATTAAAGTAGTTTCGATATTTTTGGTTTAATTAACGGTGTTAATCTAAGCCGAATTCGTTGGAACTCATCCATGCATCAGTCTTTAGAAGCCAATTGTTGGATTTCTATCTGCCAGGACGTCTGCCACTTTATACCTGAACCTCAATTAATGGGTGATGTTCCTTATGTATAGCGGATTTTCCCTGTCTTTGAAAAGATTTTTCTATCACCAGTGTATTTTCTTCCTTCTTTAAAATTTCATTGATACATCGCATGGATTGCCTATTTCTCTTAACTGTGTCCGTGTGTGTTTTAATGTAAATATTCGACAAACAAGCAAAAAAGCCGCTTGATAAGCTGTCACCGTCGATCATGAATAATATTAACACTAAAAGCATCACCAATATCATCCAAAACTAGTCTTTCGTTTTCTTTAAGTATAATTGGTATATTTCATCATTTTATCAGATCACAAGGGCACTGTTTTGGACACAGGCCTCCCTTAACTTGCGCCTCTAAACGGTCCTGAATACAGCGATAACTTCTTTATTCTTCAGGTCAGTCGCCCTATATTCCCTTTTCTCAGACATCGTTAATAAGTACATAAAATTCACACAATTAACCTACAATAAGTGCAAAGGATCACGTAGCTATATTATTTTTGTACAAAAACCTTGTTAATTCATTGCTGGACCATGAAGTTCACAAGAACATCTCAATGACACACGTACTTAATTGGTTTTGTTTTGTGTCGCTCTATGTTTTTGTTTGAGCAATCAAAAGTTTTGTGCGAAGCTTAGTTAAATCAAGGATGTAAGTGATATTTCTTAATGTTAATGGCCTCTGGTCTTGGTGGCTGTTGTCAAGTGGCTTAAGCACATTACGGCGCTTTATATTTTTGTTTTAGATGTTCGTTCTATTACCATTTCCCACTTCTAATTTTGAACCTAATCATGCTGAATCTTGAATTCCAGCTCTTCGTCTTCTAGCGACATCCTTCACGAGGACATCGTGATTGTTTGTTATAAATGTAAAAACCTTTGATAGAGTGAATAAACTTTTATTAAATACAACTTAATTACTTCAAGATCACGTATATATTTTTATCCTTGTATTAAATCACTTCAACTTTTTTCAGTTCATCATTAAAAAAAATTTCAAGACAGCTAAACACTCAAAGACTTCTTTTTACTTTCCAGTTCATTGTCGCCGCTCTGATCGCAGCAGTTTCAGCTGCTCGTCTGGACCATCTCGAGAGGAGCTACCTTCCTCCAGCCCAGAACAACTATGCTGCTAACTCTGGTGGTAGCAGTTTTCCCTCCGCCGGTGGCCACGGGAACTTCGGCTTCAACCAAGGATCTCAATACAGTGCTCCCGGCCGTGGATCTAACGGCTTCGGATCTTTAGCTACCGGCGCTGGATCTAACGGCTTTGGAAGCAGTGGTCTTGGATCCAACGGTTTCGGAGCCAGTGGTCATGGATCTAATGGCTTCGGATCCAGTGGTCATGGATCTAACGGTTTCGGAGCCAATGGTCAGGGATCTAACGGCTTTGGAAATAACGGCCGTGGATCTAACGGCTTTGGAGGCAACAACGGTGCGTTTGGAAGGAATGGTGGTGCTTCAGCAGCTACGTCGAACCAGTATTTGCCTCCTAATTATGGATCCAATGGTGGCAGCTCTCCCCAGTCTTCTATTGGATCTTCCATCAGACGTGAGTAAAATATTAATTGAAGAATTAATACTAAGCGAGTTGTCCCCTTGTTTACACGTAAATAATAAGTAGTTTTAGGCAAATGTTATTGTTTTCCATATTTATTTAAATACTGACACATACCTCCGCAATAGGATTCCATGGACAACCCAACTAACGAACACGAACTGAGAGCAAATATCTATCTATCAAAAACATTTGCTCCGGTCGGGAATCAAATTAGGGTAGCAATGAAGTATGCATCAATACGCTCCGATTCCAGCCATGAAAAGTATAACGGACCTAAAACAAGACTTCACTACTCTGTGCTAGCTGTAAACTTCTGTATGTGGGTGTGAGTGTGTGTGTGCGTGGTGTGTGTATATGTGTGTGATCAGATTCAACATCCTCTGTTCAAAACCAGTTGTGAGAATCTTATTTATTTTCCAGCCGCCTGCTCAACCTGTGGCTTCGGATCGCTGCCTCGGTACCAGACCTCTTCATTTGACTCTCAGCCCTCAGGTCAGCAGTACGAGAATGGAGCCAGTCGCCAGTACCTGGCCCCGAAGGCCTCCAGCCAGAACAGTCCCCAACAGCCGTTTGATGAAAACACTGGATACATTTACTAGGAATATAGATACCTATTATGCTTACTCTCGATAAGGAGATGAGAGATGTACAATTTGTGTTCCAATGAATTTGTAAAATAAAGATTGTCATTTATTAAATTGTTTATAATTTAAATACCAGAAAATCGATGTTGCATCGAACAGTAATTAATTTATACATTAAAAATGTAAATACCTACTTAATCGGTGTTTGTACAAAGATTATTTAAGTACCTATAAGGAAAGCTATTGCTTTGAGGTGATAATTTATGTATATCAATGACTGTACATTTTAAATTAAAAAAAAAGACTTAAAAGTCCTCTTATGAGCTGATTATAATTATCGTCAAACGCCTGCACAGATCAGTGTAATTAATAGAACGGCTAGTAATTGACGCCAATAATTCAATTTTATGCCCATTAATGCCTTACATTATTTCGGAAAAGATTGATACTCTTCAAACTAATGGAACAATTTCTACTAAACAGCTAAAAACCAGCGCAAGTAAACTAGCTTTCGGTTAAAAGAAACGCACTCAAATTGGTTCATTCGTTCAGGAGCTAAGTTGCCACAGAAAGACTCATCATCATCATGTAATCATCATGCTGAGGTATTCCCGGAGCGCTATGACATGGGGTTCTTTAAGAAAGGTGTAAAAAGAGTTCTCCTTCAGGGCCGGCGTTGCACTGGTGACTCCCCTGGTGTTGCTCGTGTCTATAGGCGACGATGACCACTTATCATCAGATGGCTCGTCTGCTTTTACGTCAGCCCTTCAGGCTATAAAAAAAAATAAAAAAAATCATCATCATCTCAGGTCTCCTCTCAGAATGAGAATAGACCACCACGCTGGCCAAGTGCGGATTGGCGGACTTCACACACCTTTGAGTTTTGCGAACTCTCCGGCATGCAGATTTCCTCACAATTTTTTCCTTCACATTTCTAGCAAGTGACATTTAAATGATTAAAACACACATGACTCCGAAAAGTCAGAGGTGCGTGCCCTGGGATTCGAACCCAAACCCCCCGAATAGGAGGCCGAATTCTTAACCACTACGCTATCACCGCTACATACTCACGGATACAGAATACCTACCTCAAAGTCAAATTCAATGGTGTTATATTTTTCGGGATAAATAATGTTACTAGCATGCGAAAAGTGGGCAGTCTAATAATTATACTAATCAATTATTGCCCTTCTTTTCATGTAGTTATTTCTTTCTGTCTCGTAAGTTCCTCAATTGGTTGTAATTTCTGAAAATCGTTCTTATTCCAATCATCCGCCAATCCGCACTCGGCCAGCGTGGTGGACTAATGGCCTTAACCTTCTCATCTTGAGAGGAGACCTGTGCTCAATAGTAGGCCGTGATGGATTGAAATGATGAATGATGATGATGATTCCAATCATATCGAAATTGAGTTAATGTCAAATCAATCACGGGATCCACATTTAGTTGCTCACTTTATTTCACTTTTTTTCGTTACTTTAGAGTACAGCATAAATACGTTCCAAATCACATTGTTGTACAAATAAAACAAAGGGTTTAACTTAAAACTCTACTTATTTTCAATACATATCGTGTGTATCCGTATCACAGTAAAATGAGTACTTAGGTTACAATCCGCGATAAGTTAAGTTTAAAATCAGACTTAAATATTATTTTCAATATTAAAATTGTAGATTGAAACGTTTTTCAGGAACTACGCCTTATTTATCTTTCATATCCATAAAGTAGGTAAGTATGTACTTATACTAGGTATATTCGCGTTTCTTCTACAATTCCTTTTAATCATATCCCACACAAATGCCAGCTTTCCACGCCTGTGATTACGGTACATTCTAGATTAACGGCGAGACTTTTAAATGCCTCAAGTACCTAAATTTCTGGTTATAAGCTAAAATGAATTATGAGCACAGTCAATAGCTTTGAAGCGCTCATAGCCCGGCGGCTTGCGTCGATCCTAAGTGATCGACAAAGTTAAGCAACAGCGGGCGCGGTCGGTAGTAGGATAGGTGACCGCTAGTGGCAAAATAAATATCTTGAGCGCTTCCATGCTTCGGAGGGCACGTAAAGCCGTCGGTGTCGGTCCCGGTTGTTATCAATTGATAGCAGTCGTTAAGCCATGTCAGAGGCTTTCGGGGGACCTGAAAATTTCTGACACTAGGTTGGCCACTAAACCATCCACCAACCCGCAGTGGAGCAGCATGGTGAAGGACTCTAGACCTCCTCAATAATGAGGAGAGACCCGTGCTCAGTAGTGGGCCATTAATTGGTTGTAGCCAAATAAATTTTTCCTTACAAGCTAAAATGAACTGTAAGCACAGTCACTAAAGTTGTTTTTAGTGAGGAGTAGAAACACCATTTCGCCGAATCAGGTTATTTGGTACAGCTTAGTGGTGCCATCTACCACGCAAGGCAGTACTATAGCTGACACAGACGGCGGGCGCTCTAGTCGCAGTGAATCGCGCTAACGACTGCTTCGCTACAATGTTATGCTATATGAGGAAGCTCAGACGGAACATTGAAGACCAAGAATGGTATTATTAGACTTACCTACTTTTTGTAGAGGCAGAAATAGTTAAATATCGTTCTGCCCTGTAACTTAAGGGACGTACAGACTACCTATATAAAAAATATGTTATAAAACGTACCTAGTTAAATAACACGTTATTTTAAATGTGGACGTGTTATATGTACATAATACAACAGAAGTTATAAAACATGTTACTTAATCGGTAAGCACCATAATAAATAATTATAATTCATAATTATAATAATCTAATTAATAAATAAATGCCCAAAAATCATCTGATAATGTGGCATTACTTTGCGGAACTCCATTAATACAGATTAATGCATTATTTATTTTGCACCAATAAATGAGAAAAGTCTTATGTGTGACGGTGTAGGTATACTCGTAGTTTCATATAAGTAGCATCTCCCACAAAGGCAAATGCAACAAAACAAAGAAAATATTCACCAGCATACATACCTACCACATTTTTCACACCATTGTTACCCCGTTGTGGCACCGTAGACAGTTTAGTGAATGCTAATTTTTTTATCTTTATCGACCATAGGAAGAAGAAGACAACTGAAGACAACAATTGCTTTTCTAAGGGTTCTTGATTCGATTCCTATGATTACAGGAGTTTTTGTTAAGTACTCTTTCTGGTCTAGGCGTGTGTGTGTCTTTGATACCTATGGCACAGGGAATCCTACTGGGTAGCAGATACAAATTATGTGTTGAATGTTTAGAGCATTTAATAACTTATTTATTACTAATTCTGCCCGCGACTTCGCTCGTAGGTAGGAGTTTCCCGCGTGAATCCAGATCAAGTGGGAACTTTGAAATAAAAAGTAACCTTAATGTTGCTCCACAACCTTCTCTATCTCCCAGTGAGAGTCCAATAATAATCCGTTCAGCCGTTTCTGAGATTAGCGTGCACAAACAGCGATCAATTAGAAGTATAATAAATGTATAGAAGATAATTGACACTACCCCATCTATGATTCACTGTAACGCTTCACACTTATAATTGCTTGCAAATATTCAAATTGCTGACTGACTGCCAAACACTATGACGTGTCTATGAAGTAACCGTAGTGGCATTCAGATAGGCATTTCATACTGATAATTAGCTTAACCAACCATGACAGGGCTGAGATAAGGTGAAATATCAATAGGCAATGGTATTAAATCATCGTCGTTGATCTAGCTGAGTTGGGCCCCGTCCCACTATTTGTTTGTCAACGTAATTTATGTGACAGTTTATTACGTAATGATACTGGTATCAAGTAATTAGCAGCATCTGCATGAGCTCATGCGTTCTGTGGAGGCGTGGGCCAACTCAAGTATAGAAATCAGCAGTTGGTCACATAATCATATTTTTGCACAACTGCGGTATTTTGACTAATCTAAGGCATGCACGCCTACGTTTCTTAAATTCCAGTCAATAAAGCAATAGTAGAGAGCATGAGATGGAACCTAACTTATTTCTTCAGAAAGTAGGTAAGTCAAGGTGCTAAGGGTGAAAAATACTAACTGTGTTATTAATAAACGTGGTCCCTCACATGTGACTCTAAAGTCAAAGATAACGAAAAAGACACAACCTTTGAAATTTTGAGTAACTTTACACTACGTCTATCGATGAGACGGTAATAGTCTGACAAAGATGATAGTTATAGGATTTTAGGAGTATACTGTGGTATGATGACTTATTATAATGACAATATTCATTACTAATGATAGACTGGCATACCTCAGATTTGAGGCGGAGACAATGTTAAGTCCGTTGGCGGAGACAAAGCTATGACAATGATGCGACAAAATGGCATATACTTAACGCCTGCATATTTATATCAAAATGCATAATTTCATTCACATGCATGACATTTTGAAGTCCTGCAGTAATTTAGGTTCATTCAAATTATTTATTATTCTTGTAGTCTATCTATCTATCTATCTATCAGCCTATCGAAGTCCACTGCTGGACATAAGCCTCCCCTAATTGGCGTCACTCAGACCGGTCCTGAGCCCTCTGAATCCAGCGGTTTCCTGCTGTCTTCTTCAGGTCATCAGTCCACCTTGTCGGGGGGCGTCCTGTGCTCCTTTTACCAAAGAGCTTTTATTCTTTTATTCTTGCAGACTACACCTTAATTATATTAAAGATCGGTTATGTGCGCTACAAAGGTAAAAAAGTTGGTATCCCTTCTCGCGTCTGTTTATTTTCGTTTGATTGCGTCTACAGACATTTTGGCATACCTCAATCTCGACAAGACAAACTTTATAGTAACAATGCAGTTTAGATACCTACCTATTTATCACCTAGTTAAGCATTACGATTGATCATGGCAATCGTCGTTTCGTTCCGATCACCTATCAGAAACTGGTTTCCTTTGTTCTACATCTTTACCCCATTATCTACAGTCTACACTCTTCACACTTAGTTAGTTTTCCAACTTAAGTGAAATATTTTGTTAGGAACTTTTATTTTACATTAAAAAAAATGCGTAATATTTTTTGGCAGATATCTAATATTCTAATCTACATAATATATATTGACACATCGATCAGTGAAAGTTAGGTATTAGATAAAATTTTGTATCCTACAGCTACACTAAAAAACCATAAAAGTAATGTGTACAAATGTAGATACTAAAATGCCTGCAAACCTACTTTTTTATGTAGATCCCTCTTCCTTCCTTCCTTACAATTTGACTTTTTAGTTGTTTAGCCAAAGGCACCGCAACATTATGGTGCCACATAAGTCGGAAACTGATACAGTCTACGATTTGACCGAATTTTAACAAGGGAGTTTTATATAGAAAAGTTACAGAATAGACATTTACTATAAAGAACTTTCTTCAATATAATTTTGATATCTACATACCTATTTTTGAAAAGGAATGAGCCCTGATTGAAGGAATGGCCTGTAAGTTTGAGTGTGTGTACCTACTATAGTAAGAAACTATTTGAGAGTTCCTTAGCGCTTTTTCTTTCGAGACTTTGACCTTAGGGGTTTGTTGAAATGATGGCAAAGTTTGACATTTGAATAAAATTTCGAATTTCAAATCATATCTATAACTTAATTATTATTGTGGGAAATGAATTGCCCTAAATTAAAAAAAAACAAAAGAGAAACACGGCCATCTTCCTTAAGAATTCCTTTCAACGGCAATCAAAACCGGATCCTCAATATTTGGATGACACGTAGAAAGTAAACCAAATCCCAAATCGTTTACTCAAGGCTCGTTGGCCCTGTGTCATCCAAAAATCCTTGTTGGACACAATAATAACTACTATTACTTTGCATATAAAAGCTGAACTAATTTTTGAAAAAATCAGTACAACCGTCAGTGCTTCACGAGTTAACTTGGATAAATATATTCAAAAAGAACAAAATTAAATATGAAGCTGGTAAGATGTAAAAAAATAATATAATTTAACGATTAACTAAATATTATTATAGGTACTTACCTACTCATACTCGTAATAGATGCTTAGACAAGCAAATAGACAAAAATTCAAAAAAATATTAAACGTGGTTTGAACGTTAAACTTCTGAATTGAGGCAAACTCAGGTCCTTCGAATCAATAACTTATTATACCTAATATGTTACAGATGATTTTTGTCGCCCTGGTAGCAGTGAACTCGGCAGCCCAGCTTCCTTCAAATAGCTACCTTCCCCCAACCCGGGGCAGTGGGGCTGGTAGTGGAAGCTATGGCTCTCCCAGTGGCGGCATTGGTGGTGCAGGCAGTGGCAACACGAGACCTCAGCAGGCCATAGAGAAAAATGCTGATATTTTGTACACTGAACAGGAAGTCGGAGAAAATGGTAAGATTTTTTTTAAGTTAGACCTCTAACACTACGATTGTGAGAACAAAGATCCAGTAGTTTTGCGTGATGCAGACAGAAAAAAAGGATAATAATAACATTTTTGGCTTCTATATGCCCTATAAAATTCCATTAAACATTTTTTCTCAAACATCTCTAATGTACAGACATAAAATAGTTATATTTTAGTATAATATATTAAGATAAGATTACATAAAAAAACAGCCATAATTGTTGAAGTTATAAAAATCACAATATGCCAAGATATACACATATAAAAAAGCGTTACATATAAATTATCGATAAAATAATTTACACACTGATAAGTCCAACTAAAAAACCGGCTCCTAAGATGTTCACCGATCATCAGAAATGCAAAAACGGATTTAAATTCTTTACTTTAAATTAACTTTAAATTAACACCTTAGCACCCACTTCAGATTATCGGTATCCAAATCCACTTACGTTATTTCACATTAGGATTGGATGCCTACGTTTCTTGGTTGGCAATTTTTTTTTAACCTTGAAATAATATAACAAAGATAAAGTAACTATTGTGAACCATGGGATTCATTGGTATTTCTGTTTGCTACACCGTTTGGTCCTCTACAAAACAACTACAGTTCAAAGGTGATTTTATAATCGTACTTGAACACCAAAATAATTAAACAGAAAATCATACCAGCTGATTTGCGTGTACAGATAATGCTCTAAAATTAAAGTGTTCTCCTTTAAATGCATGTTCAATTCCCAGGTTTCCGCTACACATACCAAACTTCAAACGGCATCCGAGCGGAGGAGGTAGGCAACGGAGAGAGAACCCAGGGAGTCTTTGAGTACAAGGGTGACGATGGCATCACGTACACAGTGAACTTCAAAGCAGGAGTGGACGGCTTTCAGCCCGAAGGTGCTCATCTGCCAGTGCCGCCTCCCACTCCTCAGGAGATTCTGCTGGCTTTGGAGCAAAACGCTAAGGATGAGGCTGCTGGGATCTTTGATGACGGTAATTAATAATGTGTTTTTGGCTATTTGGGAGGTTTCTTTGAATTTCACGTATCATAACTTAAAGTCATCAGTTTCAATTATTTATGTCAACAATTTGAATTATTCCTCGATGTGTTGAAGCTTGCAAAAAGCAATTTGTTGGATTCATGACTGACCATGATAAGACAAAAATTAGTCATTGAATAGATAACTTAACACCAGATACAAAACCATAATTGATTTGAATAATTTTATTATATTGCGTAATTATAAACCCCCAATACCTAATACTGTTTCTCGTACATCTTTCATGGACAGACAACGAACAATTACATTCTTATTACCTAATCTATATAGATATAGCTATAGGTAAACTACGAGTACCATTGTTCATCCACACTAAAATTCACGACAGCTTTTTATCTAATTACAGTGAACATTTTCCACCAATTGGACATTTGATTATCTTACTTCTCAGGACTTTACCACCCTGAGGCGGAAGAAGGGACTCGAGGCCGTCCAGGGTACAGTGGAAGACCTGCATCTGGCCAGGGTTTCGGCTCGGCTAACCGTCAGGGCAGCTTTAACGCAAACTCTGGTTACCGATACTGAAGATAGACTCTTTAGTTAAATCATCGAAGCCCAACGAATGTTGCACGAATTAATGTGATTTTGGAGCGTTAGGTACTGCAATAAACTATACTTATATTTTCATTTTATAGAAAGTAAGACCCTTGTAAATAAATTACGAGTACATAGTTAAGGCGATTAAACATTGAACTTTTGCAAGCATCACTGTGTTTTGAAACTTCTAGCTAGCTAAGCTACAACCCACTAATGGCCCACTATTGAGCACGGGTCTCTCCTCATTACTAGGCCTAGAGCATACTCCACCACGCTGCTCCAATGCGGGTTGGTGGAGGGGTTAGTGGCCAACCCAGTGTCAAAAGTTTTCAAGCCGCCCAAAGGCCTCCGACATGGCTTAACGACTGCTATCTATCGATAACAACCGGGACCGACGGCTGTACGTGCCCTCCGAAGCACGGAAGCGCTCAAGAAATTTTTGCCACTAGCGGTCACCCATCCGACTGCCGACCGCGCCCGCTGTTGCTTAACTTTGTCGATCGCTTAGGATCGACGCAAGCCCCCGGGCTATGAGCGCTTCTACCTTTTTTCTTTTTGAAACTTCTACCTTACTACATTCTTTGATTTAAACATTCGTGCATAAGCTAAAATAAATTTCTATCAAAAGCAGTTTTAATCACTGTATTGTTATCCATTGAGGATTTTAGCACTTTGCTGGAGCCAATTCTGACTGTATACTGTACCTATACCTACGTATATTAATATTCGATCATGCTTGTCATAAAGTTGCATTGTCATCAGAACTAATAAAGCAGTATGCAAAATTGCAAATAAGTGAACATAGTTCTAATTCAGCTTGTAAGTTTTTACCCGAACACGCTTTAATATAAGCGTTTCAAGTTCAAAAGATTGTTCATAACAGTTTTTTAGTAAAAGATAATGTTACAAAGAACTACGAGTATTTCAAAGTTGTATCTCCACGGAGATCTATCTCTTAAATATTGGTTCTGTGGGTGTTATGTGCAATCTAAGAAGCATTTTAGCAACTAACTACTGCAATGTTTTTTATTTCTAATATTACATTAGAACTTAATAAGAAAAACTATATTTATAGAAACTAGATAAAATGAAGTCAACGTGTAATTTAGCGCCTGAAACATCTGAGTAGCGATGGTTCAGATTTGTGCAATTATAGGCACTATCACGAATGGTCTACGATGAGCCGGCTTCACTTTTTTAGAGGCGACCATCTCAATCCTCAGGGGTAGCAACGCATCTGTGACCGAACGAGACTTATCTAACAATTACTAACATTGACCAACAGGACTAACAATCGCTAACAGTCCCTGTCATTTCACATAATAATCGACTAATACTATTCTAAAACCATTTACTAAATGGACTAACCATCCCAGTCCCTAAATTGAGTCTTATTCTAAGTCTATTACAATTATCATGGCCGGCAGCGATAAAACGATCCTCAGACATATGTATTTGCTACGTTCGTAGAGTATTAGGTAATTCAAAATCTTTATGGACCTAGCAAATGTGCGCGTTATATACTAGGATTAATAAAAATATATTATAATATGTTAATTATTATGACTTTATTGACGTGACAACGTCTTATAAATTGGTTTGCCGGGTGACACTTCAAGAAACTGCGTCACGCTCCGCTCACGTTATGCGCTCACAATGAGAGCGAGTGAGAGGCACGCGTGCATGGTTAGCCCGCCTAAGAGCGAGAGAGACAGACATAAAAAGCCCAATCGGCCTTTGCGTTCGGCAGCTTGATTACTTTGGAGGTAGATATTTTGGTAATGTATCCAATTATTACTTTGTTATTGACTTCTGGGACTATTTATAAATTTTAAATGTTACCTTTTTATAAATGTTTCCTGTATTCCTTCTTTATTTTTATTGATAAATTTCTGTAACTTTAAATACGATTTCATGACGTTTGTTTACTTTGATGATATTATTTGTCAATCATTCCATCAGTATTTTCTTAAGACGTTGTCACGTTCAACTATCGTCAGTAAACCGACTTTACAGACAACCAGTTTTTATTATTTGGAGAGTATCTTTTGCTATAGATTTATGAAACGTAACATATTTATTTATTTATCTTTTTACGTGTTCAGACACTCACGAATCATTATGTGCTAATTTATGTTTTATAAGAAATAAATATCAAACTGTAAATAAATATACAATATAACATATAAAATAGAATATAACAAAACTCTTAGATAATCTTCTTACTAACTAGATAAACCTAAGTGTTTTTTTTATAATGTTAGGTACCAATGAAAGTCACAGGCGAAATTTCTGAGAAAAAGAAAAAGGTCTTTAAACCCGCAATGCAAAGAGACTGTCAGCGGCATCGTAGTACCTTAACTTTAACGACAGAATTAGAAGCAGGTTTTTGTTTGAGAGCTCAAATGACCGAGAGACGGCTCATTACAAAATTTCCTTAATCAGGGGATTTTAATTTTCTTTTTTTCCATTTCTTTATGACATAGAAGAACGTAACCAAATGAAAAAGAAACAAATAAATTATGTAAATTCTTTTATTCATAGAATAAATAATCGTAAAGCATCACGCCTCCAATACTCAGACACTTACAGCGCTAGGGTACAAGGTAAAGGGTTCAAACATCTGAGACGATTCCAATCGAGATGGTAAGTGGTAGGAATAGGGTAATGACGCGAATGACTTAGTAGGGAATAGGTAAAATGGGATTATAAACATGACAAATCAAGTCATTGCACCACCATCACAAATTCAAAATATTTAATTAAAAGCAACTATTGCTAATTAACTTAATTAAAATATTTTAATCTTCACAACGGTCATTCAACGATCTGATTTGAATTTAAACATCGAACACACAACTCCAAATAATACGCAAACATGGCACAGATGATCAAAGAATTTATACAGAGTTGTTACAACTTAGGATGGGGAATGTTAGGAAAGGATTTATATAGAGGGGACAATGTAGTAAATACGTAAATAAAAGGAGGGTTTTACCATTCGAATCTAATGTAACTTAGCTAATACTGGCTTATTTAGAATTTGTAGGGTCTTCGGAAGGCGGAGGCTTGAGCTTGCGCGTAGTTCTGTTGCGCGAAGCCTGTGGGGGCGCTGCCGTATTTACCAGGGTTGTATTGACCTGGAAATGTACACAAAATAGTTTGTTTTAGTAGATTTCAAATTAATGACGCTACATGCACACCCCCGTATATACTGATACAGAAAGTTTGTTTGAAAATCTGATAAACTAGTACGCGGGCCGCAGAGAACAGCTAGTACATTATGCGATTGGAGGTTTTATGCGCGAATGATGTAAATTCGATGCTTTGTTTCGGTCTTGTTAACTTAATAAGCCTGAACGAATACTATAGGCCTTCACATATTGACAAAACCTAGACAATAGCTACAAACAAGTCGACTCTACGTCTTTAGGAATAAGTCAGCAGAAACCGCTCCTATAATGTTGTAAATTTTAAATTGTTCTACAAATTGTCTTCCAAGACAAAAGCAAATTTTCACACAAAATAACAAGCTAATTTCAACACTATAACTCTATCAATAAGGTTTGCAAAATTGTCCTTTAACGAGCGGTTCACAAAAGATTGATCTTTAGATTAGCAACATGAATTTAAGACTTTGAACTTTACGAGTAATGCTTTAGAGCTGAACATTCAAGTAATCGTTATCATTGGTTGTGGTAATAAGGGTCTTGTGCAAGTGAGGTGAGTGTGTAGAATTTGCTTTGACAAATTATTTGATGTGAGATGGCGCCTAGATTGATCCATCTAGAATCCAGACTCTACATAAATTAAATTTCTGGATCGATCGATCACGTTCTGAACATTAATTTTTCTAAGATATAGCTATGAAATAACATAAATGTTATTCCAACTGCTCGGACATGAATTTGGAAGCTCTATATAAATTTAGTAATAAGAGTTGTTTGTAACTTTGAGTAGGAAAAGTTTATTCTTCCACGACCACTTACGAAAGAGAAGTGAGGCAAATCCTGATTTTTAAAAGGTGTCAAAACCAATTATTTAATTATATACCTACCTCTGGTTCTAAATCTCATACAAATAAGTAAATGTAGCACACACATATCGTGATCACAAGAACAAAATAAAAAGATACCACTTCACAAAACGAGAACAAACATTTTATTAGCCACATAAATAGCTGCCGAACCGAATTCGACCGGAAATCAAACCCCGGACCCTTTGCGGGCAGGTCAATCTCAACTAAGCCATAGAATATAATCGGTAGTTTAAGTTACTACATTAAAATACTACTAACAAGGATGCGTCTAGAACATCGTTACATTGAGTAGTACAAAAAGCGTATTAGACGAGTGAGGTATGCACACGCATTATTATATAATGTAATGAGTATTGCAACTCTGGTGTCTACAGTCCCTTCTAGAATACACAGATTATCTGATTTATTAACTTTATGTAACTATTGACATGTTCAATTCTGTCTCTGGTTCATAACTTTCTTTTCATGGATAGATACGATTCTTCTTGTTAATATCTTACATGGCTTATCTTACTAAGATACACTATTCAGATATTTTGTAGTAAGCTTTAAGGTACCATTTAATATTTGCTTCATTTTAATAGTAACACACCAAAAATTGGTTCACTTCAACAATAGACATCCTTTCGAGTGTGGGAATGTTGGAGAGTTATCCCGAATCGAATCTGATATTGTGAAAAGAAATTCGAACCCAATGGCAGTTTAGTGAAGATAACTTGTTTGCAAAAATTTTAAACACAGAAAAAGTTACGGCAACATAATAATAACTATATTATAATGTACCCTATCGTCAGGAAATAGAAAAGGTCAAGAGAAAAACGGGAACAAAATCATTCCTGCATTAGAATTCTTTAATTCCCGGGCGGGACTGACAATGCAATTAAGAAACTAACACGCCAACATGCATATTTAGGGGATTCCATTCCCGACTAGGGCAAGTATTTCTTTGCCTTAGTCAGGAATTGAACCCAGGTCTCTCCAGACAGGGTCACTACCAACTAGGCTACGGGGTCATACAATTCTAAAATGATACAATTAGTTGGAAATTATCTTTTCGTGTGGAACAAAACCTTGGGCTTAACCCGCGAGCACTCGCGCTATGAGCATTTCCCTCACGGTGAATTTCAAATTCGCGTCATTTTTGGATTTATTTAACTATGGACGTCATTCGCCCGATAGCTGAGTTTTATACTTCCTCCGTCCCGCCCATAATGTTTTTTTCAGGAAAGTGTGCATCAATCGCTCAGTGGAGGTGGTTTGTTTAGCCGAGTCACGTCGCGCGGCATTTTGCTCATCGCGCGAGTAACCACGTAAGTATTATTTTATTTGTTGTTCTTTTATTTTCCAATAGTATTATACATAATTTAAAATCTTTCTTGTTAAATAAAGGTCAACAATGAGTATATAATACAGTGTACATATAAATATAACAATATTTTTACAGATAGATAGCATAGAACAACAAATTTTGGCGTGGCTACAAGAAGATGATACCGAAAACATCGAAGAAGAGGTTTTTAGAGCTGATATTATTGAAAGTGATGGAGAGTGTGAGTACAGTGATCATCACAATGACACTGAGCAGTCATCAACGAAAGATGATGAAGAGGCTGTAAAATCTGATGGAATCTGCACAATCTGTCCAAGACGTAGGTAAAAATCGCAAGACAAAAATGTCATGAATTCCATGTAAAAAAAAATTATGTACAGAACATGTTTTGACCTTGTGTGATACATGTAAAGCTTGTGCATTTGATGAAGATAATTTTTTTGGTCATCCTTTTATTGTTTTTGACTGAAGTAATTTTTTTTTTTTAGTTTCTTCCAAAAGTACACTTAAGAAATGCCCATTTAGTTCCTAAATTTGTAATTAAAATATCATAGTATAACCAATGTTATATATTAAAAATAAATAATTGATTTGATTTTACACAACTGTTTTATTATTAATCAGCAGTAATATAAATAAATATACTATAATATATGTACTTTTTCGCTATTTATAAAACGTGAGAAAAATGCTCTATACGCGAGTGCTCGTGTAAGTTTTAAAAGCGCGAGTGCTCCTGGGTTAACAAAATGGCCCATCGTAGTGGCTAAAGTAAACGAATTCACATTGAAACAATGTGTTCTCAGAGGTCGAGAGAGAGATAATTGCTGCAATCTGTTGTTTCACGAGTGTACCAACATTTGGACAAAGTGGTATTTTGTACTGAAGATAAAATTATATAAATAATTATGTTGCTAAGTAAAGAGCAGCCTTTTATATTATTTTTGGGTTTGTATGTTTTTTATTTTGACATTGAAAGAAGTTAAAAAAGAGAATGGAGATTTCTTGGGATGTTTGGGTACAATAACACAACAATTACAGTTTCTGATCGACTTTAGTTTTCAAAGCTCCAGAGAAGCAAACAGCTAATTCCAGTAACTACAACAACAACAACAACAACAAAACTCTTTATTGTACACCAGTAAAGAATAGTACAAACATATTATCTTATATTTAATGTACAAACGGCGGCCTTATCGCTTAAGAAGCGATTTCTTCGATTTAATAAATAACTACGTTATTTATTAAGCCATTTGAAGTACAGAAGCGTTGAATTTTTTCCACTAGTGATCACCCACTTACTTCTAACATCGACCACAATATTTTAAATAGTACAACTATTCTATCAGTCAGACTATAAACGTTACCCACAGGTTACCCAGACCCTTATTAAAACATATTTCTATTGCTCATGTGGGCTGAGACAACTAGGTATCTCACATACTACAGGATTTACAGTCAGACCCTCTAGAACTGCAGATCCCTTTCTGAGGGCTATCACTGATTTGGTAAAATAAATAAAGACTCCAAATCCAACTCACCATCATCAATGATGCCAGCGGCTTCATCAGCAGCGTTCTGCTCGAGGGCCTTCAGGATGGCCTCAGGAGTGGGGGGAGCGGTGGGGAGATGAGCTCCCTGGGGCTGGAAGCCGCCCTGGCCGGCCGCGTAGCTGATGGCGTAGACCTGGCCGTCATCACCGGTGTACTGGAACCCACCTTGGGCTTCGATGCCGTCAACCTGAAATTATCATTAAGGGAGTCTTGAGAGATGATAAGTAGAAGGCCATTATAAAGTGACTCTTTAAAGATGATAAGCAGAAGATTTTTCTGTCTTTGCAATGGTGATGTTATGATAGAACAATAGTTATGATATGGGCATCAAGTGGAAGACCAATTATTGTGAAGGGATGTTTTGATGATAAGTAGAAGATCAATTAGTTCCTTCTTTCTTTTTTCTTTGCAATGATGATGCCATTGGTATCTGGTGTCTATAGTTCACGGTGATCACTTACCACCAGATGTTATTTATACTGGTTTTTCGGCTATGTAAAAAAAGTAATTTGTAGTAATCAGTGATGATCTCCAAAGAAGAATTTATGATGCATAAGAAACTAAACTTAGAATGATTATCACCTGGTAGGCAGCCTAGCAATAACTCGGTCGGAATTGAACCCGAGACTTCTCGTGCATAAACAGTAAACACTTTACATAAAATCATAACAGATTACCGTTTTGAAACGCCTTTTTGAAGCTAATGAAAATTTATTGATTAAAATGAATAGATTTCATAAAAATTAACATCAAAATTTATGATCTGTTATTGTGTTAATATTATCAATAAGTATATAATTTATTTAAATCACTTAATAACAAACATTTACATAATTTTGTTACGAGGTCACCCATACATCACGTGTGAACTTTAAATTTAAACATGAGACCATAGTTTTTTTGCTTCTGTCTTAATAGGTGTTATTGAAACATACCGGTTTTACTAAGTTTTTTTTTCTATTTGTCACATCCTAATCCATAACTGATTGACCAACTTACTTTCGAAGTGATATTAATATTTTTGAACATAAGAGAAGGGTGATTCGATCCTAACATAATACGAAATTTCAAGCAGTGAGAGTTTAACCGTAGAAATAACACCTCCTTAGGAGTTTATTGCAACTTCTGCCAAGACCACTCACTTTAAGAAATTGTTGAAGCGATGACATACTTTAACTTTTGTAAAAAGGAGTTAAAAGCCACCTTAAAATTTAAGAACCCGCTTTAAATAAACAAACTTTATTTATTCATTCACAAATTTAATGTCGTATCAGTCACTGGTAAAATTCCTCTCACAGCCAACAACCACAAACTGCAACTACATTTACCACTAACATTACCGGCAGGTCAACGGATGTACTGTAATGATTGAAGCCTTATGAAACGCCATAACTCATTGTTTCGCCACGGACGTCATTCATTCATACGCCATTCACCTAGCCAAGTTCAATTTTGTTCGTGAAACAAAGCTTAGAATTCTCTGGTATTAGCAGGAGAAATAGTGAAGGATTATAGAATTTTCAGACGTGTTTGCTATAGGTACTATTTTTATACCATCGCAACCAAGCTCAAGGAGACTCTATAGAAAGTCTTCTTTGATTTTTTTTTATGGAATTAAGATAGCAAACGAGCATGCAGCACCACCTTCCGCTGCCGCCCATGACAACTGTGACCGACCCAGAACTAGACTCAATCAGTCTCGTTCTAATTCGGTCACAGATGCGTTGCTACCCCTGAGGACTGAGATGGTCGCCTCTAAAAAAGTGTAACCGGACTGCAAGAGCTGCTGCTGTGTTGTGCTGCAAGAGGACTCAAATTAAGACGGCACAGTGGTCAATTCTTTTTGACCACTTTCTTCAAACTTTGAGAAGATTATGGAGAATTTTCTAATGCGTAGGTGTTTAAATTAAATTATCAGCCTCTCTCGGGCAATAAATTTAGCAGAAAAGTTTTAAAATTTTTCATTGAACCTAATTATAAGGCTAAGAAAAAAACTGTAAGTTAACGTTGGAGTAAATAAAGAAATAGCTATCAAATTTTAATGAAAAAATGACTGTACACACCGTTACAGTGTTGCCAATTACAGGAGGCCTATGTCCAGCAGTGGACTTAAAAATATCAATTGTTATTGGAAACAAAATACATATTTCAAAATTATCTATACTATAATAAAACTGTAGGAGCACGTGTTCTGTACATTGAATATTTTTTTTAAATTTCGACTAAGGGGCACTTACATATCGAGATAGAACTCAAAAATATATTTTTTTTATTTATTGTCTGTCTGTCTGTCTGTCTGTCTGACCGATCATCACGCGTAAACCACTGGACCGATTTAATTGAAACTCGGTAAAGTTATTACCTATATACTGGTGTCTATTATAGGGTACTTTTTTTTTCGAATAATATTATGGTTCCCTAGGGATGGGTGACTAAAGTTTGTATGGAATTTTTTTATAATGTCGTGCGATTTGCTTCAAACTTGCAACCAAGGGTTATCACTTAAATTAATAGAATACATGTTTCTCAGTTTTTCGATATTTTGTTAGGAAAAGAAAAAAAACACAAATGCGGAAATTTGTAATTTTTTTAAGGTAACTTTCTGACTAAACTGAAAATGATTTTAACCCCATATTTTAAAATTATTATAGTTAAATAAGTAATCTTCAATATAAATTCAGTATTTAAAAAAAAGCCAGCAAAGGGTGCAAAAATGGGGATAACGTTGGTACAATTAGAGGTACCTACAGTGTTTATTCAAGTTGACTTAGTGACAAAACAAAATCTATAGGGAGGTTAAGAAAGAGTACTAGAACAACAATCTAAAAAAAATAATTAAAATTAAAAAAAAAGTTTGTCTGTTTGTACGCGCTAATCTCCGGTTCGGCTGAACGGATTTTTATGGGACTTTCACAAGAAGATAGCGGAGATTCCTGTGCAACATTTAGGCTATTTTTTATCCTGGAATTCCCGCGAGATCAGGATTCGCACGGGAAAAATTCCTATGCGCGAAGCCGCGGGCTTTAATTTTTATGGAACTTTCACTGGGAGATAGAGGAGGATCTGGAGCAACACTTAGGCCCGGCGCCCATTATCGGCATCGGCAAGGAAAGGGATCTTTCGGCATCCCTACATGCCAGC
Organism: Hesperia comma; assembly: GCA_905404135.1. NCBI lineage: Eukaryota > Metazoa > Arthropoda > Insecta > Lepidoptera > Hesperiidae > Hesperia > Hesperia comma. The sequence goes on from FR990031.1 coordinate 2,184,788, forward strand.
GCACACTGTCGGAAATTGGCATGGCCTTGGCATGCTACAACGTTCTTAGGGATGACGAGGCGTCCTTAAGCATGCCGCACCGAGTGCTGCTTGGGCGAAGGTGACGACGCGACAGTGTGCGACGGCGTACTGAAGGATCCCGAAGTATCCCGAAGCATACTCAAAGCTGCCGATTCAGTAGCCTCAAGCATACCGAAGATTTTTGTTTCTACGATCATCAATCATGGAAATTTCTACTTTATTGCCATGAAGTTAATGTACCTATAATGCTTTTTATCACCTAAAATCCTTATCCTGACAAATCCTCAAAAAATTATGATGAAAAACTCCTATGCGCGAAGTTGCGGGCTTAGATTTATATGGGACTTTCAGTGGGGATAGAGAAGAATCTGGAGCAACACATGGGTTATTTATTATTTATTATTAATATTAAAAAACTCCTATGCGCCAAGTCCTGAACTTGGAGTTTTATGGGACTTTCACTAGGAGATAGAGGAGGTTCTGGAGCAACACATAGGGTACTTATTATCCCGGAATTCTGGCGGGATCAGGATTCACGCGGGAAAAACTATACGCGAAGGCCCTGGCTTGAATTTTTATGATAATTTTATTGCGAGGTAGAGGGGAATTCTGGAGCAACGTATAGGCTACTTTTTCTTCCGGACTTCCCGCGAGATCATGATTCACACGGGAAAAACCCCTATGCGCCAAATCGCGGGCTTAGATTTTTATGCGACTTTCACTGAGAGATAGAGGAAGTTGTGAAGCAACGTATAGTTTATCTCGGAATTCCCGCGGGATCAGGATTCACGCGGTAAAAACTCATACTCATAAGGTCGTGGGTTCAGATATTTATGGGACTTTCAGTGGGAGGTAGAGGTATGGTATGGAGTAAGTATTATAATAAGCTACTTATTGTTTCGGACTTCCTGCGGAATCGAGATTTACCCGGGAACAACTCCCATGAGCGAATCAAGTCGCGGACTCATTTATATCTATATATCGGGATATCTTTATATCGGGAATCGAACCGACTCTTTTTCTCATGACCAACTTTATGTTGCTTTCTCAAGGGTTAGCATCGCTTCTGGTCTTTATGTTTTGGCACCCGAAAAAACTACCAATGGAGTTTAAAATTAAGTATATATTTTTTAATTATCGTGGTTAAATTTATGCTTAAAGTTTGGAACAAAAAAACACGTTTATATCTTAAAGTCTTTTTATCCATTTTCTCAAGATATAAGTACATAACGGATTTTTGTACGGTATGTCTAAAACATAGTAAAAAATCAAGTGTAGAGTACTTAATATGTGTGGAGCAATATATATGCCATTATTTACCTTAGAGTTCTTGCGGGGTCGGGATTCACGCAGGAAAAACTTTGTGACACACTGAGTTCCACGCGGGCGGAGCCGCGGGCACAGCTAGTATTAACATAAATCAATAAATTTTAATAAATTCGATAAACCTAATCTAAACTAGTCGTAAACCGGCTTATGAATAAAGAAAAAAAAAACAACCTAGAAAAACTAGTTTATAAATAATTAAGTAATTTGCGTAGTAAAATTTCACACTCATCTCATCAGGTTTCGCCATAAAATAGTACAATTTGCGGATTTAGTAATTAAAATCGTTATTATAGTATTTCATTGTGACCTCATTCGCTCATCCCAGACAAAGTTCAATTAATATTGAAGTCTCGAACATCGTAACTTATGTTGTATTCAATTAATTCGAATAACCGGTAAGGTGCTTGCCCCAGTGATGGGCAGACCAGACCAGTCTTCGAAACGAATCTACATAGGACCTTGAAAGTAAAAATAGATAACACTACACGTGTTTTCGACATAAATTAACATAAGCCTTAAAGGGAAAAATACTCTTTTATATGGATAATGAATTATTAATGATTTATAGTTTACTTCAATTATTTTATTTCGTAAAGCAATGACTGATTGGTTACTATTTTGTTGGCCGTATAATGGAATATTCTTCAAAGAATACATAGTCAGATTAGGTGCTTAATATTGGTGCGTTTTGTATTGGAAACTATTGAAAAATTCCTTTAATATACTTATTCAATATTTATTATCAAACGACTGGTTGATCGCAAGTGGGAAACTCGTATTATTATATTTTATTTTATTTTGTAGAAAAATATTGAATCAAGACTCGTTGTATATTAGTATTAAACTTACTGAATATCACATTACGAAGTAATGCTACAGTACTTTAAAATGTCCTCCAAAAGAGTCCATTATAAGAACGACCACCTTATAAAGCTCCGCCTTACAAATTTTATTGTTGTATGCAATAAACCTTCAGTGGGTGTGCTGGAGATAATTGAAGCGATGTAACCATGGAGCAAATAAAGAGGATGTAACACCATATGTAGCATCCATTACAAGTAAGCTTTTAACATACTCGTTTATTATCATTAAGGTATAAATAAATCCAGAAACATTCAATCAAAATGTCAATGTAACTCGCCACACAAGAATATTTCAATTTTACAGCTTTCCTTATAACTTTTTTAATTTTTAACTGGGTATTAATAAAATTAAAATGAATATATGTAGATACCAATCTTTTAACAAAAGTTATTAACACTTGCGCTGCCATGTGCTGCCACTTCGTCTACTTTTCTTTGTTACGACAAAATTTCTCACACGACAAAAGAATGACTAAACGTTCATTCAAGTAATCCAAGAGCTTGCAACAGTGTTACAAACAATATATTTATAGGAACAAGTTGGTCTCGATCAACATAAATAAAACACTGTCGCACCTGCGGATTCTCCCATAAATCTCCATGTTAACTTTACGTAATAGCTCTGACCTTTCTATGTGGGTCGGTTGGACACTGCCCTTTGATTAGCGGTGGCATGGGATCGACCCGGTCTAAGCAGAATGCACTTGTAAACAGCTATATGTAACTCGTCTTATTGTTTATTAAATTACTCGTATATATCAATACTAATGTTATCTGTAAATGCGAATGTTTGTTTGTTTGTCCTTCGCCATAAAGTTTGGCACATGGATAGGTCCAAGTCATAGGATACTTTATTCCTGGTGATTCGTTCGGGGATAATTTTAATTATTTTGTCGTTGTCGGTCTTAACCGGGTGTAACCGCGGGCAAAAACTAGTGTTGACGTAATTATGCATATGAATGTTTTCAGTTTAACAATACGAGTAGTTTCAAAAGAATCCTTATCAAGTTTTAATAGCAGATACTAAAGCACTTTCGTTAATTATACCTCAAAGTTACTCTTCAATTCATTAAAGGGTTTGAGGCCAATTTGATGTATTACTCCAGAGTCAAAGGTTAGGGTTAATGTTGCAAGTGACCTTTCCCGACAAAATCTAATAAACGTATAATTAATTTTGATTCAAATCATTGTTCTTTAATTGATGTAAAACAAAGAATCTGTAAATTAAATTGTTATTTTACGTAAAATGAATTCAGAGTAAATCGGATGAGTCAAAAATGTATTGCATGATACAAAATGTTAAGTGGCAGTTACACTGGTTTTGACATAGACATGTACTTAACAGAATCCAATATTGAATGTCTAATTTAATGCGTTGATATTTCTCAGATGTCAGCGTTTTAGTGGGCGAGCGTTTCGCAAACTTATGGGGATTGAACTTTGACTCACATTAAATAACTACGGGCGTGACTCGCAAACGATCATGTGAAGTTAACCAGACACTTGTTCGATTGAAATGGTGTTTGCAACAATAGATAAGGTTTTTATAGCCGACAAAATAGTAGACGAGGCGCCTGATGATAGATAAATGGTCAGTTTCCCTGAATATTGACTTTGACTATTCCGTAGTCAGTTTCGCGCATGAATAGAACAGCAAAAGAGAAACAGAAATCTCTATAAGTACAAAATGCGTTAACCACCGAAGAATTTTAAAACATTCGATTGCAATTTGTAATAATTTTGCGGTATTTAATAAATACCATGTTATCATTTACATAATTATTTTAAATTCAAGCTGCCTCTTATAAATTTATCTTAGCATTTTGATATTGAGTCTTGTTACTTAATAATATTAACGTTAATATAAATTTAATCTCTGTAACATATGTTTTACGATTGAAATAACATGTTTATCTTCATAGACTGCTTTATAAAAGTTCAACTTGAAGTTTCTGAATAAGTTAGTACTTATTTGATTATCGTTATCTAATCATCGTTCTCACGTTGGTATGACCAACATAAATAATATATTCATATGATTTATTATATCCATCTGATTCATAATTTAACATACTGACGATTAAACTTTTAACAAAGTGTGTAAGCGAAACATGCTGGAAAATTTAATTTTAATTTAATTGTCATCGTTAACAACATTAAAATGTTACATAGTTTTTTAAAGAATCTATAGGATTTCTAGTTTATTGCCTACTTTGTCGGCGAAATATTGAAACAGCGACAAAATATCGTAATAATCCCGTAGGATTATATAACCAACAGTAAATCATTCTATGTCCGATCTCAAGTCATATGCCAAATTTTATCGTAATCTGATAGGCCCAAAGCATACTCTACCCTGCAACACTGCGCATCGGTGGAGAGATTTGTCACTTGAGGTGTCGACTTTACAATAACTTTACTTGCACAGAAACACAGAACGCTGAAGATTTTTTTGCTTCTAGCGATCACCTACCGCCGCGGTACTATCCGCGCCCGCAGTTGCTTTTTACAAAGCCATTGTTTTGCTAATTTATATTTATAAACTTCAATTGAGGCTCGACTGAATAGTTTGACACACTATTGACACATTCAAAACGAGTCAAACTATTGAAACGAGACGCTCATCTGCTCATTTATAAATTTATAAATGAACGGAATCGGGGCTCAAGTCCAAGAAAGCCGTCAGACTATTAGATCTTTGCAGGAAATCGACATAAAAGAAGATGATAAGGAAATCTTACCTCACGACCCTGCTCCTCAGCCTTGATTCCGTTCTCGGTCTCGTAGTTGTATCTGAAGGAGTCCTCTTTGACGTCGGAGTCCAGGGCAATGATACGCGCGTTCTTCTCGTACGCAGCCTGTGGTCGGTTGGACTGCTCAGGGTAGGTGGGGGCGTACGCTGAGGCAGCGAAGCCGAAGAGGGCGGTGAGGAGTAACTGGGGGAAATACGATCATATTTACCATTTTTTTAACAGACTTAAAAAGAGAGCTTTATCAATTCGACTGTATTTTTATGTGTTTTATAAAAAATACCGATTTTTATATTTGAAATTATTCATTTTATATTTGACAGCCAGTTTTTGTCATGAGTTCTGTTTTAAAATAAGAGTGAGATCTGACGAAAACTTTTTGAGTTATCTCTAATAATGCATGTTTTTTTTTACTTCGACTATGTTGATGTTTTTCTCATTTTATTATTTGTCGATGTTAAAGTTAGTTTTTTTTAACTTAAATAGTATTTTTAAATTTATTGTACAGATCGATCTGTCTATAACGGCTCTGTTTTTGACTTTTGGTCCGTTCAATTTATGCAAAATAATAATTTTAAACTTAACACGTTCAATGCCACCGACACGCCTAGCGTGTTGTTGCGAATTTCTATGACAACGCCTTGAACACACCAGGCGTGTTCTGAATCTTTCGTCGATATTTAAAAAAATTGCCTACATAATTTACTGGGATTCACAGTACGTAACCCTTGAGTAACAAACTAAAGAATTTTAAAGTGGCCCCCGGTTAAAATCTCCAATTTTACATTAAAAAAATAAATTGGTTAAGTAATGGCGACCTGGAGTGTCCGCATGGTTTTGTAGGGCGGCATCGCTACGAACTTCATGAAAATTGAGGTGGCGTTGAACGTGTTAATTTTAAACCCAAAGAAATCGACTTTTATTTCTCAACTGCATTCAAAACATTTTGTAACAGTCCAAAGCTATTCTATCCACCATCTTTCAAAATTAATCACCTGTGAAAGTTACGGAATTCTTACATTGTTTTCTCATTACGAAGCAATGGCGAACAAAAGTTTCTATCATTCGACAAATTTGCAACATGCATTGTCGCTTGTAAAAACTGAGAGATAAGCATCAGAATTCCTTGCGAATGTACAATGGAGGAGTTATATTTGCTGTACACTATACACCAATTCGATGATTAAGTAACCCCACACCTACGAGCCTATTGTTATTATGCAAATGGTTGGTGAAGTGGTGTTTTTATGATGGATGCACTGTAATTAAATTGTCGTAGTAGTTATATGTTAGGTACGACGATGATATATACTAAAAAGGTGCCAATTATGTCTCTTTATGGATATAAAATTGTTTGGAGATTAAGTATACAAATTTGTTTCACCTTAACTACGATTTAACCTGCTCTATCTGTCGAGCAAGGTTTTGGGTTCGGTTCCCGACTGGAGCTGAGTTATGTTTTTTTTAATTCTCGTACTTTATTTTGAAGTTATTTAAATAAAAAGGAACAAAAACATGTTTTAATATAAATTTCACAAAACAGTCAGAGTACCACTATAGGAGACCTTGTGTCGTGGGTCGTGGGTGCCATGGGCAACACACCTTAGACCGACAACAAATTTACAATAGGTCTCATAAAAAGTTATTTTTAATATTTTACTGTACATTTCTTTCGGAGTATTTGAATCCGTTTTACCGATTAGGATACGAATTTATCTTCTACCTATATCGGTTATTATTGATTATTGTATTTATTGCTCCAAAAATAAAAAGATATGTCAGTAACATAATCCCGTGAAAAAAAAGTCATGAAAGAAAAAGTTTCGAAAAGCAAGGGTAGTTTACTTATTAAAACTCTAAAATCATTTCTGATGTCTACTAACAGTGAACTATTGTTATCAGCAGTAACGTAATATGATATTTGCCGATCTGAACATAATCGATAGGTCGGACAAGATTAGATTAAATTTGTCGATACAGTCAGTTACATAAGCTTTGAGCTTTAAGCTTATCATACTATGTTAGCAAAAAATATTATTTGTTTCTTAATCTCGAACTGTCTTCATTATTTAGATATGATAGAAATATAATAATAACCATTAATACGAGTATAAAATAAGACAGTATTATAAAAGCAATCACAAAACACAAGTTTGAAAATAATAGATACATTCTTTGAAATACTATGTATTAAAATTATAAAAAAATATGTAAAATATAATAAATTAATTTACCAATACAAAAAACTCATTAATGACAAAAAAAGACTAAAAAATTAATCTACAGTGAATTAACAAGCACCACGAGGTAACGTGTAAATAAAGCAACGGAGTTCAAAATTAATGATTGTTAACGTATGTTATCTACGTATATCTATATATAAGATATAAAAAGTGTATGTTCGACTCACCAGCTGCATGTTAGCGAGGTTGAAGTTGAACGCACAAGTGATGCAGCAAAGTAATCGCCCCTCTATATATACGCTGGTGCTTGGTTTCAAAATTCATTCTAGATTATAATGTAACCGCTTTTCCCAATAAATAACTGAACTTTAGGCGCTTTTTTTGCGTAATGATTTGGCTAATGATTCGATCATTAATTTTAGGAATCAACAGGAAATTTTGTCATTAAAATAATGGTTGTAAGGATGAGTGTTGAAGTGCGGTGTTAATTATTTTCCTCGGTGCACGCGTTCAGCGTTCAGTTGGTTAGTTACTTCAAAATTAATGTCTTCGAATTAATTTTGTCGCAGCTGATTTTAGGAGGTCGTAGGATAAAAAAATCTGTAACAATTAAAAATTTAATGCGAGATTCTTACATCGTTAAAAACACTTCAGGGGCAGTTTATTCCAAAATATTATGTTTAGTATTGTTATCCTATTTGGTATTGTAGTTATAGGTACTGTACTACCTGACGCTATTTTACGAGTTTTTGCGTCCAGTTCAAACTGTCGTTACTTAATTTTTTAACATGATATTTATTAAACAGAAAGTTCAATTAAATTTACTTTTATAATGACACGTTTGGATACATTTTACCAATTTTTGGCTTTATATAAAAACTGGTAAAGTAAATAAAAATTTGTTTTGAATTCGTTACTTAGTTACTTAATATATTTCTTGCTCATTTGCATGTTTGAAACGAAGTTTGTGAAAAAATAACTATTTTTTTTTTAAAAATCTTTTCTAATTATTATCTAATGTTTGGTATTACAGAATAACTCCAATATTAACGAAAACATCAACATGGCCTGTTTTAAGAAATTAATAGTTAAATAATGGTTTAATGTTTTCCATTCATGTGTTATTTGATGGTAATTAGTCTCACCCATGGAGATCAGTAGGTAAGTACCTATTTACTGGTGTCCAAGCTAAAAAGAGAACAAGATATTGACGACCCCATAGCCTAGTTAGTCAGCTTTATCTGCCAAATGAAGTGTCCCGTTTCGACTCCCGTCCAGGGGCTGATATTTATGTAAATAAATACCGCTACACATTTATGACCCCAAACTTTGATTCCCTACTGTGTCGTGGGTGCCATAAACAATACAAAGGACAAGGCCATACCTACACCCAGATCAAGAACAGTTTTTTTTAATGCTTTTTTTTAAACGCTAACACACTCATACCCCCGCAGTAGGTTACTACGTTACTAGGTACCTGTGTCGCGGGTGGCATGGACTACACATATGTATGTATAACACATTACTATTATACCCATGACCCGCGTACAAATATTTATCTGCCACATAAATATCCGCCCCGGCCGGAATCGAACCCGGGACCCGCGTCGCAGGCAGGGACGCTACCAACGAGGCTACAGGGTCGTCGAAATGTAAACATGTCATTAAAATTTCCACCTCGCTGGGAATCGAATCCAGAACAATTCGAAAGGCGACCCAGCATAGTAACCACTGCGCCACACGGGTCGTCCGTGACATTCGTGTCCATCGTTATGTGAAAGATAAATGCTTGCTCTCGGGTCTTCATGTATAAGTAGTTGGTCGGGGTTAGGGGAGGCGTAATGTTTTTGTTGATGAACCATTTGCATCACAGGGAATCCTAGTGCAGGATAATATGTGTGTTAATGTTTTGAGCGTTTCAGATCAGTACCTTTTGTGCCTCCAGCTGACTTCTCTAAAAAGATAATAAAACCAATAACAATATTAATGAATATTTATATAAAGGCGAAAGGTCACGCATTCATCACGAAATATCGAAAACTGCTTCACGCGTTAAGATAAAATCAGTCAGGGAGTTAGCAGACGGCCGCTCATAATAGATTTTGTTGTGTTCTACAAAGGGTAAAATAGGGGTGGAGAAGTTGTTGGAAATGAAATCGATTTTAAACAGACACTGTGAAACTTGATATTTATGATTATGGTTAAAAATATTGAAACATCTGTATCAACATTTTTATTCAATTGACCCTTATGGGTCTAACTATTATTATGGGTATTAAACTTAGAGATGAAAGTTTGTTTGAAAATCAGATAATAATTTAATCTATACCAGAAGTCACTACCTCCACATAGGCTAGTGACGTCTTTTGCGACCTGGTCTGCCTGCCAGCATGTGATCGGAGTCAGCATTTTAGGCCGCCCTAATACGGCCTCTTCCGATTAAGGGGCACCACGTTTAGCAATCAAGGATCTCTAACGGGGTGCCCTATGTGAGCGACGAATACGACGCGACGCTATGCAACACGACGCGATGGTACACGCGACAATGACTATGTCGCGTGACGTCGCAGACTGTCACATAGGACGCAAGTAGGGATACCGTTGATTTGATCGCGTTCGTCGCGTTCGCAACGTCGCGTCGCGTCGTTTTCATTGCTCACGTAGGACACCGCCTAAGATTTCTAAAAAATCATACCATGATTTGAGAACAAACATTTCACCACCATCATCATCGCAACCCATAACTGTCCCACTTCTGGGCACGGGTCTCTTTTTACATGTTCATATTGGGATGGGCACAGGTCATAGTCCACCAGGCTGGAGATGCGGATATACTTACACATGTTTTCTGTGATAATTTGAGGTGCGTGCAAGATTTAAAACCTGGCCCTCTATCTTGGAATTCATTGGATTCATGGAAACCAATATTTCTATAACTTCGTAGAAATGAATGAACGTTATGATGAACCCCGTAAGTAAACCCGACCTCGCTTTGCTTAGGGAAATACGAGTATATTATTATGGCTTAGTACCCGACTTGAAAAAATGTTTAGTCGGAATGAGGCATCACTGGTTAGATTTCCGGCCAGGGCTGATATTTATTATGTATGTGAGAGATTAATGTTTATTCTTGGGTCGGGGGTTAAGTGATGTATTATTTATGATCCATGCCACACAAGACACTAAAAGTAGTGCGGGGGGTATGAATGTGCTATATTTAATAATTATTATTATTATGTCAGAGTGACAAGACAGTATATCATAAGGGAATGAGGGTAACCGTTTTTGTGCTCACCAGTTGGCGCCACTGCAGAGGGCGGTCATGCTGTCAAAGCCCGCCCATACATAAACAGTGACAAATGAAATTCAGACAAGCGAAAAGTGACAGACAGACCTCCCTTTTCACTAGCGCCTCTAGCGGAAAATTCACACGCGGTTACCCTCATTGGAGTAGCTCGAAAAGTGTAAGTCGGGTTGTCCCAACATAACGAATAGTTATAGATACCTAATATATTTGAAAGTTAAATTTTATCGATTGCAATCTATTGCGTTAAATAATAGTATATCTCAAAATTATCCACGAACACAAATTGATCAGTTAGGCCAAAATTTTATTGTACTTGCTTAAGTCATAAAAGAGCATAAGAAAAAAATCATACCTTGGCTCACTCCATCATCAAAGTCGCTGTAGCACGTGGCGATTCCGACAAGACATCTCAACAGCGGAATTATTGGAATCATTGTCATTTTCCTAAAATTTTCCTCAAAATTTTCCGACACAATAAATTTTCCTGACACCCAGCGTTGCCACACCCAATAAACTTAAAAGAAGATTGGATTTCGCAATCGGTTAGTATATAACGCAAGTCGCTATAGGATTGAACCCGTGACCTTGGAGGTCGAGTTACTGCCACCTGATCACTACGACTCTGGTAGCATGTCGTGATATTGCTTAAGACAGGTTTTAATTAACTTGCTGTTGGTTCCGTAGGACTTGGCATTATTATTGACTAGTTTTTGCTAGCTTTCCCACGTCTTAGACACATACTCCGTGAAAATTATATTATCTAGGGAACGTAGGGAAAATTAGATGAGCAGGTAAAATTGTGCGAAAACGTCATATGTTCGGTACTGCCAGCACCTACGCCTTCCTTCCTTTTATTAAAATTAAAACTTTCAGTAAAGTTGAGTGCATCAACATTTTACGGAAATATTTTCCTTGTTACTCCTGTTTCAATTTCCAGGATGAAAAAATATCCTCTATTTTTCAACAATGTCTAAGGTTTATGTGTACCAAATTTTATTAAAATCGGTCCAGGTGGTGAATTCTTTAAAATAATGTTCTCAATACATTTTATTTATCACTTAATAAGAATTCATCATTATGTTGTCAAAGATGTTTGAAGTTCACTAATCCGCAATCGGCCAGGGTGGTGGAATACTTTTACCCCTCACACTGAAAAAGGTTACCTATGCCCGGCATTGTGGCAGTTATGGGTGGCGATGATGATAACAATAAATAATTTAATACATACTCTTACAGGTATGTATTTAATTATTTATTGTCATCATGTATAGTAATATAAAATTGACATTCTTCACTAAAAACAATTTTTTACAAGTGCTTATTCTCGCTCATTCTTGGCGTATATCTGTAATGTTCCTTAATCAAAAGGGTCGAAAAGGTGGTTTTGCACGGGATGTAAATAAAACGATTATGTATCGAACGCGAATGCAATCCAAGATCCTCTCAAAACTCATCTTTAATACTTTCACTTCACTGAGAATCAAAAATGCCCACACTTGTGCATGGTGACTATTTCGCCACATGAATAATTCAGTTTAAATTTGTATGAATATTAATATATGAATCATTAAATAAATAAATAAGATTTACAACATTGGTTAGATGCCTCTACGTCGCGCGTTACAAAGTTCTGAACCCCATTGAATATTTTGACATATGAATTGGTCATTTCGTTATCTGTTTCTTACATCGCAGAACAATAATTATTGACTCTATTGCGTCTTTCCAAAAGTATTTACTTTGTACAACAACTAAAAGTTTAGTTCAAAAGATAATGTCAAAATACCTAGTTACCAAATCAATGGCATTGTTTAAAGTTGTGATCTTATTGATGATGATGATGGTGATAAGGGAACCTCTCGTACCTTTCATCTCTTAAGGTTATATTTAACTATAAAATTAAATTGGAAGTAGGTTTTTAGAGACACAAGTCAAACTATGCAAACACTTCAAGGCTTCAAGCTATTCCTAGCCGGAGGTCTTAGTAAAAGGGGCAAGAAACTAATTAGGAGTTCTTTCAGTGATCACTTTTACAGATAGGTCTTCTGAGTGCTCCTACTTATGGCGGATATATAACAAACTCATGTCCAAGCAGTTTTATCTTTCTAACCGACTTCAAAAAAGGAGGAACTTTTCAATTCGACCGTCGTCGTCATCGACCAGTTTTTATTGGATTTTCTCTAAAAAATGAGGTTAAGGAACAAGTAATAGGCTGCTAGTAATCCGGAAAATTCCGTGGGATCGGGGTTTGACGCAGGAAAAACTCCTACGCGTGACCTAAGTCGCAGGCACAGCTTATTAAAAATACACCAAAATTACCCATTTACCGACTTTAAACAACTTGACAATACAAATTCCTGAAGCTGTCGTCTCTTATTAGCAACGGCTAATAACTTAATTCTTCGTAACAAGACTAAGGAACTCCAATGTGGGCGTGTTTGACGGATCTTAAGTAGGTTTTGTCTTACTGAGAATACCGGCTACTGTAACCAATGTTAGAAATATAGGCGTAAGTAGTTCGAATGTAAGTCCTCATTCTTTAGTTGGGGTCAGTTTCCATCGCTCGCGAATTCTCTACTGACATAGTAATCCGATTTCTGTTGGTTGTTGGTTTAATATCTAATGATAACTGATGACGAAATCTTTGGGACATATTCTTTATTTATCTGTAATGTTCAAGTTTAGTTAGTTGCCTGGTAAATTCCAAAAGTCCACAATATAGTGGTGTTTGTTATTATTTCTTTACTTACCAACTTATCAAGAGATTATGAGTGGATTTTTTTAAACAAGTCCAAGACTGTGAACGCATTAATCGAGCCAATGTATGATATTTTTTTTTTACTATGAAGCACTGAGAGACTGTTGCAGAAAAATTTATACCTTTATTGCTATTTCTATTATTGCTATTTCTTTAAAAAATATTTTTTTAAACAAACAGCATGTGAAAATAACAACAGTTGTTTTTACAATTTTTCGATTGCATGTTTTCGCTATTCTATATAGACGCGTTATCTAATCCTCAAATCGATCTTCGTAAATTCTTGTTCATTTCAATTAATACATATCACTCGAACATAAGCAACAGTGGTTTTTAACTATAATTGTAGAACCAGATTCGCAGATTTGGAAATAAAACAAACTGTTTCATTTTAGTATCTGTCCATCGTGTGGGAATTGTGTTGGGTAAATGACTCTAACTAGGTAAGTGAGAGGTAACTGGAAACGAAATGAAGTGTCGACGAGGAATCTGCTGATTTCCGGGGCGGACCTCTCTGTTGGCATGCTGCGCTTGCGCATGCGTGAATGATGTACGATGGTCTGTGTCGATTGTAAGATCGACCGAGTTAAGTAATAGGGCTGCAGTGCGGTATGTGACCGCCGACAATGAATTCTTTGTAAATAATGGATCCTAAAGGGGCCCTTGAAACAGTAGTCTTAAAAATACGGTTTTGTACTTTTTATTTACTAATTGACTAAATTAAAAGTACAAAACTAAATAAAGAAAAAAAATACTAGAGTTAATATTGCTTGGTACGGAACCCTATGTGTGCGAACTTTTTTTTAATGTTTATTTGAAATAGGTTTTGTACAAGACTTTTCTAAAGTCAAACTACGCCATCGCTTCTGCAAACCCCTACGGGAAGTGGTCTTGGAATAAGAAGAGGTAAGAAATTTCAAAGGAGCTTTTTTGCTACTCATAGTTACAGATAGCACGCATTACTATGTAGGTACTTACGGCTAAAATGTTTAACTCGTGTCCTAGCTACTTCATCTATAAGTACTTTGGATATTGGATAACTACATATTTTTTATACACACATACATTGTACGCATTTAATCTCACATAGCGATAAGTAATGGAAATATCATTAAAATGTCAAAATAAATATGATTTATTGTAGTGAGGCATATTTCTTAAGTTGATGTAAACAAAACATCGACCTAACTCGAAGCAGTTATACCTTCTACCAGTGCTTTAGATGCGGCAATTGTACAAATTGAACATTTACGGATGAGTGCCATCCATTGCACGTTCAATTAGTTTCAGACGAACAACGTTTACAAAATTGTTTATGATTATTACGATGTGTGTTGTACAATGTTATATGTATAATATGAAGATTTTCAGTTGATCTGTTCGCCTGTTTGCATTACTTATTTGATAAGGATAGCTATATATTTTGATTGTTATAAATCGTACGATAAAAATTGGTAGAGTCGACACACTTTAAATAAACATTATGGGAATTTTATTTTATTTTAAACAATGTGGGGTACTACATTAAAGCATTAGTTTTCGAATATAAAAAGAATTATCAAAATCGCTTCTTCTTGTCAAATTGAAAACCTCTATTTTTGAAGCCGGCTAAAAATAAAAAGGGAGGAATTTGTACAACTGATACTTTTAAAAATGTTCATAATTTAACATAGCCATAGGTATAAAACCTTATTTCAATAAAGCTTTTGATAGATAGATGAATTCGCGGGGAAAAGCTAGACTTGAAATAAAAATACAGAGAACCTATCGACCTTCAAGCGAATCGGAGCCATGAAAATATTAATGTGATGACTAACGTCTAGAGAGTGAGCAAAGGTTGCATTCCTGACGGGGAGCTTCCATGTATGATATTATGTATTGTTTCATGAGAAAGGTCATGCATCCTTTGCTATTATTGCTGTCCTGTGGTATTCGCGAGATTCCAAGATTTTTCTTATGGATTTAAGATTGCAAAGAGCAATATGAAATGTGTTCGTTTTGTAACAATTATTAGTATAAGTCTCGTTCTAAAACAGTCACCGATGTGTTTCTACTCTTTAGGATTAAAATAGTGGCACCTTCCAAGAACATAATAAAATTGCTGGTAAAACAATAATTACAAGGTAAATAATAGTACCTAATACTCGTAGGAACCATGGTGGGGAGTGGTACTACCCCGCGCGAACTATATAGGCCCTACGTATCATCAACTAAACCTTTTTTTGTACTCTTAACTTGCTATGATTCGCCATAGCACTGATTTTCAGCGCAACCCTAAGTGAGCATTTTGTGCCCGCTTTACTTGTAGAGATCTACATCGCGCATCGGAATAACGATTGTAACAACATTTGTAGAGCTCAATATGTCAAGTTCGTTACTCCGCTAACCTCCGCATATCGACAGTATCGACGCTACAACAAAGAATATGGCAGAGATGCTCAACCTTTTTCTTGTTTTTTGTACTTACTTTTATTGTTCAGCGGATTCTGTTAAGTGCAATCTTTTCGCCATTTCACTGCTGAACCTTTTCGTTATTAATTGCTTAGTACGAATTTTATCGTTTTATCTTTTATATGTAGCAAATATTTTTGCATGCAAGAACTACATTAGTTTTTCTATAAAATTTTTGCAGCATTGTATAAAATGGAAAAAAAAATTGCTTGCGTTTCTTTGTGGAACTCTATTGTTACAAACTGAAGACTAACGCCTAAAAACTAAAAGTTAGCTGATAGTTCTATAGAACAGCCAGCGCTTTCAGTCGACCATCAAATCTTTTCGCAATATGGCGATCAATTTTTCTCGCGTTTCCCACGTGTATTTTGACATTGTGTCTCGGGCGGACTCAAAAACTAGTACTTACTCGAACCAATAATTAAATATTGCACGCACCTAAAGAACATGTACGTTTTCATTTACACTTGCATTTAAAAAACATCGAAATATTCATGTCTGAGAGCTCTCTACCTCTACATTCCATTATCTTCTCATTAGATGTGTGAAGTCCGCCAATCCGCACTGGCGCAGCGTGGTGGCAAACGACTTGTACCCTTCACTTAGTGAGAGAAGAAACAAGCCCAGCATTGGGAGAGTTATGACTTATGGGTAACGATGAAGAAAAGACAAAGTTTGAGAGCCACTGAACAAAGGGTATGGTGTGAAGGGCTCAAGGACACAGTCCGGTCGCATCTAATGTCGTCCGTCTCGTCCTATTACGAGTATATCCGGGAAATCGAATGTTAACGAGAAAATTATCTACGCTCTGTTTACAACACGGACCTTATTTACAAGTTATATGAAACTAGTAAATATGTAAACGCTTGCACAAATTCCGAACTAGAATTTTCTGTATCGCGGACCCTTTATGTCGTATATGTATATAAGTCCTATATGTATTGTCTATACCCGTATAGACAATACAAGGACTTCAATGATACTCACGACCCGAGAACAAACATAATTTTGTCTGTCACAAAAATATCTGCTCTGAGGCTCTGACCTCCTGGTCTAGCGACCGTGAAACAACTGGCTTTGCAGGCAAGTCCAACCAAGCCGGGTCAAACTTCGCTCCATGATGCCTGTGACCTAGCCTCTACACCACAATCAGGGACTCATAAATTACTCACTCATCAGACACTTACTCATATAATAAAAATTTAAACTCTATAGTTTGATTATATTTCTATGGTACTCGTATATTTCTATAGTATAATGGATAGATCTTCGATCTAAATTAAATACATGACCGTACAACGTCTAGCTCTAGACCATACCTTAGGGCGCTTTTAGTGTCATGCGGATTTGCTCACGCACGCGGGATTGGCCCGCATGCGTAGCACCCGCAAAGAACAATTTCATATATGAATTTACTATAAAGCGTGAAAAACGCATGCGGGACGCGGGACGCTGTGCGGGGCGTCATCCCGCAGTGGCGCATCCGCATGCGTGAGCGTCCCTACAACTTCAGTGCCCATTTTAGAGTCGTGCGGGGCGCATGCGCCATATTGTACTAATCGTCTACGCAACCCGTTACGCAACCCGCAGAAGACTGAAACTTAAACTGCGTATGATCCGCAGCGTGAAATTTCACGCATGCGGGCCAATCCCGCGTGCGTGAGCAAATCCGCATGACACTAAAAGCGCCCATAGTGACTATTCACTATTCCACCATATAGGTCATGCTATTCTATGCCCTAAAAGTATTTATTTAATTGATGTTTTGTAACACAAATTCAATGGTTAAAATAAAATACTTCTTCAGGCGTTGTTAACTTATCTCGCAACGTGTTAACTTTCACTTGTTCTAACAAAGCCGTCAAATCAGCCACATTGCTAATTGATTGCTGGCTTTCATCACACTCGACACCCCATTACATGTACTATGCAAGATAGACAAATGTGAATTAATGAACTTGTAATTCGTACTAATATAATAAATAGAAACGCTATCTGTCTGTCACACTTTCATACTTAAACAACAGAACCGATGTTAATGTTCGGTACAAATGGAGAGTTGAGCTTGGAAAAAGGACAGATGTTTTTATCCCGGAAATTATTTAACGAAGTGAAATGGGGAAAGGGATTACTTTGAATGATGTCCCCTACTTGTATATTGTTTAAATAAGGAATGTTGATAACTAGCTTGTCAGTTGATTGTTCGATCTAATCGCGAAATGCTGGTATTTTTCGCAAATTACAGGTATTTTGACGTAGACGCACGCGCGGGAAGACGCGGCCAAAAACTTGTCAAACATTATGTGTGAATATTTAGTACCTACCTACTAGAAACTCGCGTTGGATTTGCTTTGGGGTATTTTTTTATAAATACATAGGAACTGTATTTCCAGGAATAGATTTGTAAAAAAACAAACGCTAAATGTTAAATCAAGCTTATTGCAATGCATCAGCGATTACATTAAAAACCTACATCCAAAATGGTTACATGTTCCTAAGACCAGTGAATTCAAACGCACTGATAAACTGACAAACAGCGAAACACTCAAATGATTAAGTATTTATTAATTTTATTGTATTGGAATAAAGCATTCAATACTTTCTCGAATATCGCATACACTCAAACATCGATCAGTTACAGATATATTACATCAATCAATGTATACATTTTTTATTCAACGTGCCAAAAAAATGGCACAGGTGTACCATCTCAATTATGTTTGTTGTTGCATAAAAAGCTGATGTATTAGCTGACTAACTCTGAATGGGTGTAGGAATTCAATTAGGCGTTGGATACATCCTCGTAGGATATAAGGCGTGTGTTTGATCGCTGGCGTGTATGCGTAACGATTTGAGAAAGTTTGAAAATATCAGGCGTATTCTGTGGCGCTGTGATTATTATATGAGACCTTATTGTTATACTAAAAGCTATCCTTTAATTTCACACACCTTAGAGTAACTTTAACTGTCAAGTGCCGAGTGAGACTTCTAAGATTTTTTTGCCAATCGAGATAAATATTTTGTTCTCTGAGTTTTGGAAGTCATTTAACATTATATTTATGTAGGTATTTACGTGATTCCTTATTGGTTTTTATAAAAAAATGCTAACCCACTCATACCCTCAGTAGGATTTCTTACTTATGTTACTGATGACAGAAACAGCACAAATAACACGTTTTTAATACTCCTGACCCGAGAGAAATTATTTATCTTTTATCTTTCATCGTTTAAGGTAGAAGACATCATTTAAACCAAAGATAAGTAGGCATCTGAACGCCAAACGTAATCCCTGTCCTTGGCAGTAATAGCTTTATCCCATTTGGCTCAGCCGATCCTCAGTTATGTTAATGACATAATACTGCATAATGTATGTTTTGTTGCAATTTATGTACTTAGCGATTCTGCTATTTGAATAAAATTAATGTGTAATTAGACTTAACAAAAACAGAATTAAGATATCTTGGTGTTAGGTACTTAGATGTTATTATGTTTCTTGTGGTGTGAATATATTTTAGAACCTTGTTAAACCTTGTTATTCAATGACTAGTAGCCCACGTGCTTCGCTTCGTTAAAATAAATATTTAAATATAAGTATATAAAACTGTCGGTAAACATATAAATTGGTCCCGGGTTTAATTTTCAGCCGGAGATGACATTTAAATCACAGATAAAATATTCTTTTTAACTCGTGTCATACACGTATTTGTCTTGTTTAATCCCCTTGCGAGAAAGTTATCCTAGCGTGAGAGTTCGAGTAAAAAAAGTAATTCAGGGCAGTAAAAAAAGTAATTCAGCTCCTCCGTTATAATTCATATCACCATTTCAAAACCATTTGAATAATATGTGGGAGATGATTTTAATTAAACACGCAAATAGACATAAATAAGTATATTTACGCAAATAAATATCAGTGATGACAGTTAATACTATATAGCAATGTTTATTTCAGCAGTTCGTAAACTAGGTATCTAATATCAACATTAGCATGACAGCATTACAATAGCATAATAATAATATCCTTAATTATTAACAATGTAATTTACAGTGTAAACGTAAAATAGAAATAACATAGTCACCTGACAGTTCAGAGCTCCGTGTGGAGCCGTGCCCGCGATCGGACAACTTCTGAGCCGTCTGTGGCGCTCCGAGCGTTTATAAAGGCTTGCTCGTCAATGGCGGGGAGTTGTATCCGTTTGTACCGGAAGCAGTACTATTTCCGTTAATACTTTAACTGATTTTTGTAACCGGAAATCAATGTTTGAAATCCAAATAAAATATATGCAGCGTCAAAAAAATAAATTCGAACACAAAATTATTTTATCTCCCACACGGCCATTCTGACGAGCAGCCAATATGGCTCGCGAATAACAATAATAGTCAACAAAGTCACATGTGGAAATGACAATTAATATCTTGGTACAATTCCTCTCATGTGAGAGAACAAAATTATCAATTTTAATATAACAAATAGTGGTTCAATTCACATGACCACGGGAAATATTTCTATGGTTCAAATCACATGACCATAATAGTGGTTCAATTCACATGACCACGGGAAATATCTCTATGGTTCAAATCACATGACCATAATAGTGGTTCAATTCACATGACCACGGGAAATATCTCTATGGTTCAAATCACATGACCATAATAGTGGTTCAATTCACATGACCACGGAAAACATATCTACGGTTCAAATCACATGACCATAATAAGAGCAATTTTAGTCAAATCGCATGACGACAATGGGTTCAATTTACATGACCCTAAAACAAATTATTTCGCCAAATCACATGACGACAATGGGTTCAATTTACATGACCCTAAAACAAATTATTTCGCCAAACACATTTCTAAGTGTCTGCTTGTGACAACGATGTTCGTTGGCCAGACGCTTACGCTGACACAATGCATACACCAGAAATGTAATAAAAATAATAAAAACAAAACTTACTCTACAGTAATCGCTCTTTTCCCAAGTCGGGTGTTACAATACGCAAGTTATCGTGTAATGCGTATAGCTCATGACCAGTCTTATAAACTTTCACAGTATATCTAGCGTTTTCATTTACTTGGATTCTGACAACTTCACGCGTCCTCGTGTGATGCCTTTTACTTTAGATTACAACAAAGCTCCAATTTTATTTTATTCAGCAAAAGCTACTAATTTTAAACGAGACTACAAATTTAATTTGAACAACAAGTTTTTAGATTTAAAATTTCTTTGATTGAACGCCAAGCTTTTATTTTAATTCTTACACTCCCACCGCGCTGCTTGCGGTGTCGAAGAAACGGCAGAACAAACTTCATACCATTGCAACACTTGTTTAGAGCAAAATTACCAAATTTATCACTAACGCGGCTTGCTTTTAACTTTTAACGCAATACGTCGTAGTACAGTCGTCGTAACCTGATACTGTAACAATAAACATAAACGAAAGCATCTCTTAAAGCTCGGCCCTTCCTGACCTACTATAAAGTCATTCTCAAAATCTCAAATTTCGTCTTTACTTTTAATGAAATCATAACAGATTATTTCTCTCAAAGGCCAAAGCTGACATGTCGATTAACACCCATACTCATTCAAATAATAGGTAGCTCATTGAAATATTGCAGTGCTCGTACCCTGACCTCCATCCGCACCTGATCATCACACTTATAACCTCCATCCAGTCATAAGTATCAACCCAATAGGCAACCTCTATCCAGTTACCTCCGCATGTAACCACCCAGATGATATCAAAAATATCCATAAAACCAGCTTTTATCAAAAATACTCTTAAAAAGGTTTGTTCGACATGTCGCTTTATTTATCCTATCACATTAACTAGTGGACTTTCTCCAGTTTTAATCCCATAATTTTTAATTTTTAGTCAGCTCAAAACATAATAGCTTTTACTCAAAAGAAATTAACGGGTCACCAAGGATTAATCCAAAACAAACTCTACGTTTCTCATAGAAGCTACTTTTCTTAAAAAGTTATCATTTCTCAAACAAGTTGACTTATCGAACGGTACTCAAGTACAATCAGTACTTCTGTCCAGAAATAACATTCAAACCGTATACATAGCTAAGGGCTATACATTTTTCAAAGTAACAACACCATTCAATTACAATTTCAAAAGTTCCGTTCGACAAGTTGACCGAAAACTAAATCTCAAAAATAAAGAAATCTTTGAAATTGAATGAACATTACGTCTTGAAAACAAATTTTAATTCATTTCTCCTTTAAGCTATCAGAAAACAAATATTATGACGATACAGATCACCTGCTTCGTTTCGTCCGATCTGCGGCTGCCAGTTGCCAGAGCTTTCTCCTTCAATGTCACACGAATGAACTCCAGGAAGCCCACGAGTGCACGCACGCAGCCGTCGATTCGGCTCCAGACAACACATGTGTAACCTGCGTGTGCTGCTGCCTGTGCATCCTCGAAAACTTATCTGAAAACAGAACGATGCACATTGCATCGTCACATGTGAGATTACTTTTAAACTCATTGGTTTCACAAGGCAAATTAAAACCAATCGAAGTGTGCTGCACTTGTAAAATAAAATAATTAGGGAACTGATTGTATCCAACTGCTACTTTAATTAAAAATTTCACTAAACTTCCACAAACTGCTATTGTTTTTTTTTTCAGCAAATAGAAAATGACGAAAGATTAAAATGAACAAATTTAATTTTACAGAAATCCGATATCTTACTTGTTATCTTTTGTCATTGTTCACTAATTATAAGACACAAGAAAAGGTTATATTTTCACAAGGAACGAAATAAAAATGGAAGTTTTAAAACTCCAACACCAGATGTAATAAAATAAAACTTTATCATACCAAAACATCGTTTCACTTTTGCCTTGTTTCATGTTACCACAACAAGGCGATGTCACCCTTGGTTCCAGACGGGTACCAGACAAGGTTTTGGTCTCCAGCTCCTTGTAAACTAGAAACGCTTCCTAAACGCATCTTAAATCCGACGTAAATCGACTTTATTTATTTCGAAAATATAGTGACCAAAGCGGGCAAGAATCGAACTAATTCGTCTGTAATAACCAACGACAATGTTTTGGATCATTAGATAACGCTCACATAATATCCAAAATTAACAATGAACCACGCGGGTATTTAGAGCACTACACAAAACAACAAAAATGTGATTCACTTTCAAAACGACGCAACAAAATAAGCTGAAATCGAACACTCTTCTTAATTAATGGCTCGATAAATGTCACCACAGTGAGACCACTCGAAAACACTTTGTAAATAAAACCTATGAAAATTGTATTGTGTTTCACTTTTAAAACAACGTGAACTAATGAGTTAAAAACTTGAAAATTGTAGTGTGTTTCACTTTTAAAACAACGTGAACTAATGAGTTAAAACCTATGAAAATTGTAGTGTGTTTCACTTTTAAAACAACGTGAACTAATGAGTTAAAACCTATGAAAATTGTAGTGTGTTTCACTTTTAAAACAACGTGAACTAATGAGTAACTAATTCGATCGACGTCACCAATGAAAAACCAAACCGTTCACTTCTTAAAAGCTAGCTTACGCTTTTTATTGTTATTATTGTTTTAGGCTTTTATTATTGTTGTAGGTACTCGATAAATGGAATACTTCGTCAGGTTAAGAACAAATAAAGCAAACTGTTTTGTGTATGGTTATTTTTTTTCAATGAATCCTTTTCAGCGATAAGCGGTGCACCAAATTACCAAAAACCAAAATAACTATCACGAACATTACACGTTTGATAAAAGTCACTGCACTGTACGTCATATCTCGTTATCGATTAAAATTACCAACAAGGAATGCACAACAAAATACCTGACTTTAAAATGTTTGTTTTTCTTTTTCGACCAGACTACAAAATCTTATCTACCAAAGGGGGTATCTTTAAGAATTTTATGAACGTAGATTAATTATTATTGTAACATAATAATTTTACTTTAAAATTACTCGAGTTACGTTACATTTCAATTAAATTAATTGAACAAAAATGCTTACCCGACCAAGTACCAATATTGTCCAATAACTTTCATCAGCTAATATCATCAAGGAAACTCAAAACAAAGGATGAATCTTATTCGTGGCCTGTGGCTTTTCACTAAGCCCAACAAACAAAGTCAACAAGTCACACGGACTCTTCCACGGTCTCTGCAAGACCCGACTAGCTGAACTAAGATTCATCGCTATCACTCTACTCAAATTCACTTTTTATTTCACAACACTTCAAATGATACTTAGCCCTTGGGCATTCTAGCAAACTAACCACAATTCTACCCACGTTAAACTTCAACAAAATAATCGCATGATAAAAGTGTGTTCCGATGTTATAATACTTGGTTAAATTACACTAAAATCAAAGGGTGTAACTTTCCCTTCATAATGAAAACATAGAGGTCATAATAAAAACGATTTCTTTTGTTTTTCAGCGATTAAACATCAAAATAAGATTACAATGAGAAGCGATTTGTTTTAATTACGGAGCTGCGTTAAATGATTTTATCACCGGAAATTGATGTCTTTATTATCACTTACGATTATCAAATAAACTACACACACACAATATAGTTCACACAAAAATTAAAATTTAAGCAATGAAATTGTATCACCTCAGACGTAATGGAATAAAAATAATGCCATACCCATACTCGCCGTCTTGCTTAGCTTTACCAAGATTCGACGCCACATTCCATCCATGTTACGTGAGATGAAATGGCACATGGCAACTCACTTGCCATTTATGGATCCAGTTATGAAAACCTGAAATTGTAAACTAACAACCCACAGTGAGTTCTTTATCCCACTTCTGATGTGGGAGATGATTTTAATTAAACACGCAAATAGACATAAATAAGTATATTTACGCAAATAAATATCAGTGATGACAGTTAATACTATATAGCAATGTTTATTTCAGCAGTTCGTAAACTAGGTATCTAATATCAACATTAGCATGACAGCATTACAATAGCATAATAATAATATCCTTAATTATTAACAATGTAATTTACAGTGTAAACGTAAAATAGAAATAACATAGTCACCTGACAGTTCAGAGCTCCGTGTGGAGCCGTGCCCGCGATCGGACAACTTCTGAGCCGTCTGTGGCGCTCCGAGCGTTTATAAAGGCTTGCTCGTCAATGGCGGGGAGTTGTATCCGTTTGTACCGGAAGCAGTACTATTTCCGTTAATACTTTAACTGATTTTTGTAACCGGAAATCAATGTTTGAAATCCAAATAAAATATATGCAGCGTCAAAAAAATAAATTCGAACACAAAATTATTTTATCTCCCACAAATAAGTACATTAAACATTTGTTATTCAAAATAATAATTTTAATGGTAGCATTATGACCTTTACCAAGTGTAGCAGATATATTTTAATCCGTCATATGTTACATAACAATTTTTCGACACGTCAGGTCCGTTCTCGCCTGGGGGTCTAGATCGCTCTAATGTCAGTAGGTCACAGATAAACAATTTAAAATTATTTCTAACTCTTGACTTTTGTAGTGCCTATTGTAAGGTGTTACTAATTGAAACGAGCACGCTTTAGTAGACGTGAAGTGTATGTCTTTATATTTTCCTTCTTTAAAGCCAGAGCCGCCGTAAGCGGGCGTGAAAGGCGTGCACTACACACGGGCGGCATTTTCGTGGAGCCCTTCATACTTGTGGGACAATTCAACTTGGTAGAGAAAAATGGGCTGCAAAACGGTATTTGCACTCAATTACCTAGCGGGGGCCATGTTGAAACGTGTGATAGCTGTGGTTTGAAAATGTTTAAATTCAAAGTTCGAATGAATGATTTTGATTCGATAACAGCAACCTCTTGTGCACCATAGTTATTGACTTTACAGCCCATAACATTCCCATTCTCACTCCCTCCTTCATTTTTGCAAATCAGGTAGGTATATTGCTTATTATTTAACTACTAGGCTCAAAACTCCTTTGACAATGTGAGGATTGATAGACCACGAAGCTGGCCTAGTGTGGGTAGCCAGACTTTCATTGTGGGTATCATTCGAAGTCTGAGAGTTTACAAAGAACTCACAGGTGTGCAGATTCCGTCACGATAATTTCATTCTGAGAGCTATATGGCTAGTATTTGCTCGCGGATTCACCCACATGGTAGGCCGAATGACAAAATACCATTAAAATAATTCAGAGAAAAAAATTTATCGTGATAAAAAAAATCTTATATCGTCGCTTCTCAAAATATCGCTAATATAAATTTCGTATGAATTGGTTTAGCAAACAAGCATGAAAGTACGGACACTTTCACAGTTACAATGTTATACGAATCCCTTTTCCTTTTACGGTGAATGTATTTGTAGGTTAGCGGAAACAAGTTAATCCATCCGTTACTGTCAGTGAGTCAAAGTGCAGTGAAGATTGCATATCGGAATGTGTCGATTGGTATCGCGAGATTTGATCGTAGGACGATCAATATGGCTTGTAATACACGCTCTTTAGAACGTAGGCTCTTTGTGCGTGGCGCAATGTGTAAGCGACGGCGTGCAGTTTTTTTCTTTTTCTCTGTTGAGCTTTAGGAATAGGTTATCGAGCACAAAAAAAAATCATTTATCTATTTTTATTAAAAAAATATCTGGTTAAGTAAATGAAATTGGTAGTTTTAAAGTTAAATATTTTATATGGCTCCTATGCGTAATATTTAACATTCATTAATATGTTAGGCGCATTGATGAATACCCATTTGAAACTAAATTGTTAGTATTTTTTATATATCGAGTCATGATTTCAAATCTTAGAATTTCTAAAAAAAATTTGGGCGCCCATTTCTAATACGGCAAATGTTTTCCAGAAATATTTATTTTATTTTTTATCCAACCTTAGTCTAAATTTTAGTATCAGAATTTTAAAAATAGGGATTTATTTAAGATATTACTAGAATATCTAAGCGCTCATAGCCTGGCGGCTTGCGTCGATCCTAAGCGATCGACAAAGTTAAGCAACAGCGGGCGCGGTCGGTAGTCGGATGGGTGACCGCTAGTGGCAAAAATTTCTTGAGCGTTTCCGTGCTTCGGAGGGCACGTAAAGCCGTCGGTTCCGGTTGTTATCGATTGATAGCAGTCGTTAAGCCATGTCGAAGGCCTTCGGGCGGCTTGAAAACTTTCGACACTGGGTTGGCCACTAACCCCTCCACCAACCCGCATTGGAACAGCGTGGTGGAGTATGCTCTAGGCCTCCTCAGTAATAAGGAGAAACCCGTGCTCAGTAGTGGGCCATTAGTGGGTTGTAGTTTAGCTTAGCTTTATTGCTAGAATATAATTATATGTAAACCAAATAATGTATGCATGTAAAATATTTCTTATTAAATAAATTACAATAATACATGTGTGTACTTATTACTTACTTACTTACTTCGTTGGCGCAGGGACCCAAAGTGGGTCTTGGCCTCCGACACGAGAGCTCTCTATTTCCCGCGGTCCTGTGCGGCTTCTTGCCAGTTATCGGCACGGATCTCACGCATGTCTGCCTCCACTCTATCCTTCCAGCGATATTTGGGGCGGCCGACAGGTCGCCGGCCGTTCGGTTGACATAAATATGCTCTCTTTACCGCTCTATCTTCTCCCATGCGCTCCACGTGACCAAGCCACCGAAGGCGTTGAGGTGTACTTATTACATATTATAATTATAATATGTGTACTTATTACATATTATAATATTTTAAATTACATAATAAAAATTCCTTAATCAAAAAGAGTTTCAGGTAATTTTGATGTCTATTTTATTAGTCCAAAAATTCTTATTTGACGGACAATAAGATATACCTACTTGTAATTATTTATTGTAGTAATTTAATGTTATTATAAAATATTATCAATGCTAAAGTTTGTCACTTACACCAAACGTTATTTTTTATGATTCTCAGCAGAATAATTCGACATTGACACACTTTGTTGTCTGTCTCTCGATCTGCATTTGTTTTTGATCATTTTAATATTACATGTCATTGTATTGTAATCTGAACTTCTCACAGATATTATGCAACTTCTAAACGTTTATAATATTAGCATAGTACAATATACTCGTATAGTATGTATCACATAAGTAGATATTTGGAAAAGTCAAGAGATAAGATCAGGAAAATTTTATAATGCCAAGATTGGCATAATGAGGGTAAAAGCGTGTAAATTCGCCGCTAGAGGCGCTAGTGTAGAGTGAGGTCTGGCTGTCAGTGCCACAAACTTATCTGACCCGGTAAGAAGGGCGCTACTGTCTTTGTCTTTGTCTGACAATTGTCTAACATTTGCATTAGTTCAAATTTTGGCCACCGGGTCAGATAAGTTTGTGGCACTGTCACTTCTCACTTGTTTGAATGTCACTTGTCACTGTTTATGCATGGGCGGGCTTTGACAGCAGGACCTCACTCGCCGGTGGCGCCAACTGGTGAGCACAAAAACGGCGACCCTCATTGATGCGTGATACAATTAACTACATCTGAAGGCTTGATAAGCCCCTTTGAGCGTCTTTCTAGATAACATTAAATTGAACATAAAAAACTCGATTAAGAAAATCCTGTAATGAGCTGATGATTTTCAAATTCCCGAAAAGTTCTTCATCATATTAATACCTAGTTTATCAAATTTTACTCCAATAAATCAATTTTATATCAAAAAATGTCTTACATAATAATATTTTGGAAAAGAGCTATTCTTAAAACTGCTGGACCGATTTATACCAAACATAGCTGAAACTTCCGCAAGTATTTGACTAAAACAAATCGCACTCAAAACGGTGCATTCATTCAGGTGCCCGTGCCACAGACAGATACACTGACACATAGACAGGTCAAATTTACAACACCCCTCTTTTTAGGTCAGGGGTTAGGAAGGTAATTAAAGCATCTTTGGTGCGGGTATTTCCATGATTTCAGATGTAATCGTAGGTAATCCTTAATCATTAGATTTTACCCATTATGGAGATGTTAAGAGTTTGGCAATAGGGAGATCTCGCGCCAGGCGAGACGACATGCCTGGGGGGCGGCCGAGGCCCCGAGTGAATGTACTCGAGGCATGGTAAATATGCCGGCGATCGACAATAATTCTTCGACAGCGTGATTCAGGCTTCGGTGACGTCACCATGTGACGTGTGTGCGGTGTCGCTTAGAATTCACCCGGGGAAGTACCAGCGCCCGCCACAGTTCATGTACCATATCTACTGCCATAATAATTGTTTCAACAGCATTGTACTCGTATTCCGGATAGAAATACCTATGTGGCGCCGGTTACACTTTTTAGAGGCGTCTATCTCAGTCATCGTCCTCAAGGGAAGCAACGCATCTGTGACCGAATTAGAACGAGAATCATATTAACAATAACTAACTGGACTATTACTAACATTAATTAACAGGACTAATTATCACTAACAGTCCCTGTCCTCACATATTTTATTAGCAAACTAACCAACTAATATTCTAACACCATCTACTAACTGGACTAACCATCCTATTTGAGTTTAGTTCTAGGTCGGTCACAGATGTTATGGGCGGCAGCGGAAGGGTGGTGCTGCATGTTCGTTTGCTATCTTAATTCCATAAAAAAATATTACTAACTAGACCTAGACTATTACTAACATCAACTAACAACAACGCTTATTAATCGTAATTCGCAATTAATCGATAATCTGTGTCCATGCCATAGTCTTACATTCGGATCCAGTGTGGCTTAGTGGACTTCACGCACTTCCGAGAGAAATATAACTTAGTTTTCTATGCGCATCATTTTTGAAAATTCGTGTTGAGTGCAGGGTTTGAACCCATCCTCTTATGTTCGGGAGTACAAATTTCAACGTGGTCACTGATGTTAGGCTGGTTTATTAGGACGACCAATTATTTTATTTTTACTGATTCTTGGAGTATCTAGTATTAAGTTTCGTTCTATGGCTTCAGAGCCATTGCCAACAGTTTTTACGGCCTCAAAAAAGGAAGAGGTTCTCAATTGGTCTGTATGTTTTTTTTCTTGGAAGTTATCTCATAACTTTGCACTCAGTAAACCGATTTGGATCAAATCTCGAATCTTCTCTGACAACGTAAAGGACACAGACCATAGTCCTAAGTGACCAAGTGTCGATAGACATCGAATAATTTTGGAGAACATCATGGAGAAGCCACACACAGAAGCCGTACAGAAGGTACACAGATTTTTAACGATGTTTTTCTTCACCGAATCAAGTAATAAATTAGTTTCTAATACAAATAACTATGTTTGATAACTTTCACAAAAATAACTACTTCAATAAACATCCAATGGAACAACTAAAAAGCCACACCGGGTTGCGCAATTACACATACAAAATAACACTTAAGAACGTTTTATCAAAGAAATCTTAATAACATTTTTCAACACCAATTAACAACATCCACAGATAACTGAACAAAGATTTTAATTCCAAACATTTATTTTACACCAAATTAAAAACAAGATAACATTTGAAATAAAAACAAAACAATACAATGTTGAAAACATAATTAGTAACACATTCTCACGCATACAAAATATTTGAGTAGGTATTCAAAGTAATCTGATTAATATGAAAAGTGGACAGAGAATAAGGGCCAATAATTAATTACAATGCTACGACAAACATAACCAAATACTGTACTCAAAATAGACTCAGGACAAGAGAATTCCTCAATGGCTACTTTCATTTTTAAATATTATTCATTTAGAATTATAAACGCTTCCTTTTAGTTTTTCAAGCTATTTTTTATGGCTTGAAAAGCTGACGTATGTACCTAAAAGCAGACGAGCCACCTGATGGTAAGTGGTCATCGTCGCCTATAGACACGAGCAACACCAGGGGAGTCACCAGTGCAATACCGGCCCTGAAGGAAAGCCCTTTTTACACCTTATTTGAAAAACCTCATGACAATGTAATAACTCTCCGGGAAAACCTCAGAAGAAGGTTCATTTCACAAAATTTACAAAGCGAGGCGAAAATGACCGTTAACTAACTACTAGCATAATTTATTTAACAAAACACTAGTGGTTACTGACTATAAATGAATAGATAGAACAAGTAGACCTAGAAAATTTGTACTAAGATTATTTAAAGATTATTATGCACTACTTAAAGATATTTGAAGACTTCTGGCGAAGAAAAAAGTGCTGCTGGGTCTTTTATCAGCAGTCAAAGGAAGTCAATGACTACCTGAGGACTATCAAAGCTTATTTTCACTATTCTTAAGCAATGGTATTCTACAAAAGTCATGCAGAGCCAAACAGGTTCATTTTCCCACAGTATGTGTGTGTATGTGTGTTGCTAAAATGGTATAATAAAAGTATGTAAAGATTGATAATAATGTTTGCCTAAATCATTGAAATTTTCTTTTCGTTGGCCTTACCATCGATTTCTACGTTAATTTCGGGTTATTACACAAACTATTGTCAGAAATTATACTACATAAAAGTGTATATTGTCCCTTAAACTTCAGTGGAACCCAACTAACTATGTACAATAATATAATAAACTATGGTATTCTTCTAACTAATCTTTCTTACTTCATTTCCGACAATGCTTTTAGACTTAGTTAGAGATGACCATAGACAGCAGTGACCACTACCATCAACTGATACGTCTACCGTCGGCATTTTAACTACTTACTTAGTGTTTTATACTACTTAGTGCATTACTTAGTGTTCGCAGACTAGCATTTAAACAATTAATTTAATATTGCCAAGGACCCCATTTCGTAACGTATAGCCTTTAACATTTTAGTGGTACCCCTCGGCGGAGGTAGCCATCGCTGGACTGTAGTCTTGCTGGTAGGTCTGGTAGGACTGCTGGTAGCCTTCCTGCTGGTAGCTGGCTGCTGGCTGGTGCTGGATCTGCTGCTGGACCTGATGCTGCTGAGGTTCGGTGTAGTGACCTGGAATTGGAGAAAAAATAATAATGAAATAGAATGAAAATAGAATGAAAGAATTAATGAAATGTTTAGGTTTTTTTTCAAAGTAGATTGTTTACAAACACTTTGCGAACTTTTAAACACTTTTAGACATTCACACACGCTTCTCGTAGCAGTAGTATTCTCTTAATAAGTATAGTATTATAGTTCTTTACTCTATGATGCCGATGATGCTGATTATAATTATTATGGTTTAGTTCGAGAAATAGGCACCTCATAATACCAAAAAGAGCCAGCTTATATTAGCCTGATAAATAATTGGGATGCCTGAGACTAGCGTGGTTTTAAAAAAGTTCGTATATTCCTGCAGAGCTTAGAAATTTTTAATTAGAAAGTCTTGGTGCCATTACCTCATAAAAGTACCACGATAAAATCTCTTGTAATCAAAAACTCTGTCCCAATTTTCATAAGTAAGTACATAAAAGAACTCCCCAAGTAACATCCACAAATTAAACCTTTTTTGAAAAAACTAGACATAGAATTTTTAGCAATCAATATTTTTTGCTATTGTATATTGGCAATGTAAGTGACATAAATATGTTTAAACCTTTTATAAACAAACATTCTTCAACTAGCCCTCTGCTAACTGGACTCAGTCACAGTTATCATAAGCGGCAACGTAAGACTAATACAAGCTTTTAATATTTTAAACCCATAAAAAGTTCTCTTACCATCATCATAAACCCCATTAGCCTCATCTTTAGCATTCTGCTCCAGGGACTTCAGTATGGCCTCGGGGATGGGCGGTGGGGTCGGCAGATGCGCGCCCTGGGGTCGGAAGCCGTGCTCGTCAGCGGTGTACATCACGGTGTAGGTGTGGCCGTCGTCGCCGGTGTAGGAGAAGCCTCCCTGGGCCTGCGTGCCTTTGAACACTTGCCCGGCTTCTTGGGCTTTGATGCCTGGAAGATGTTGTTTGAGTCAGTTATTAAGTGTCGAGTTTGCCTTTGAAATCTTATGCCTTTGTATTTGAATTCATTTCATTTATTCATTTAAGCGTTGCTTTATATAGATAATACTTACAAACTTTCATCCTCTATTGCAAATCTTTGGGGGTTGATTAAAAAAAATAGCATATGTTTGAGTTAACAACTATACATACTACATACATATACATACATATACATACTAGACGACCCGAATGGCGCAATGGTTAACATGCCGATCGCTGTTCCGAGGGTCCTGGGTTCGATTCCCAGCGAGGCGGAAAATTTGAATGATGAATTTAAATTTCCGTTCTCGGTCTGGGTGTGTGTCCTTGTCTTGTGTGTTGTCCAAGGCACCCACGACACAGGGAATCCTAGTGTGGGGCTTTGAGTGTGAAGCGTTATTATTATTATTATTATTATTATTACATACTCGTCTAAGTCAAAAATGTTTGCAATCGGTAAAGTGTTTTAGATTTTGGAATTTTAGCCCTTTAGGGGTAGGTTTTTGAAAAAAAGGAGCCTATGTGTGATCCAATTAGATAATTTCATTCAGAATTCCATTCAAATTGGGCCGGTTGCTTAGACGTGAAAGCGTCACAGACAGACAGACAGACTTTCGCATTTATAATATCAATATGGATTAATAGGCACAAAACATGCGAGACTTGAGTTGGAGAAATATACTATGTACCTATGTTATAAAGTTTGTTTTCAGATCGGAGGGGCTCGAGGTCGAATTGTGATATCTTCCTGAAGAAACCTGCACACCTAGGTATGAGTTCTCCAAAATACTCTCAAAGATCTGAGAAGTTCGTCGATCCACACTTGGT
This sequence comes from Hesperia comma, assembly GCA_905404135.1. Taxonomy (NCBI): domain Eukaryota; kingdom Metazoa; phylum Arthropoda; class Insecta; order Lepidoptera; family Hesperiidae; genus Hesperia; species Hesperia comma. The sequence continues at coordinate 2,218,138 of FR990031.1, forward strand.
AAGCCTGGTGGACTATGATAATGGCTTGTAACCCTCACGTTATAAATTAAGACCGGAGCCCAGCATTTGGTCAAATATAACTGGTAAACATGATGATAAATCTTACCGTTTTCGGTCTCATAGGCATACTGGTAATTATGGCCATTATTTTCCGAGTGGTAGCTCAGGATTCTTGCTGACTTTTCACCCAATGGGCGTTGGTTCCCGTGTCCCGCGAAGCCCTGTGATTGGTCGACGTATGCGCCTTGTAGGTGTGATTGGTCGACATAGACGCCTTGTTGCTGTGATTGGTCGATATATCCGCCTTGTTGCTGATACTCGGCCCCTGATTGGTAGATTTCGGCTGCTTGCGTGTAGCCCTGCTCCTGTGGCTGCTGGGAGTGGATCTGACCCGCTGATACCACAGCGAGGATGGTCGTGGAAATTATTGCCTGGAATTTCAAATATATAAAGAAGAGTTAGAAACATCATACATGATTGAGGTCCATCTAATTTACCCAGTCCTATTCCTATTTTATATAGCATTGGTTCGGAAGACTGTTTGTGAATAAAAGATCAGATGATGAACAAGTTGGTGAGATGAAGATGTGACAGTAATAATGTAAATGGCCTATAAACGAGCAGACGAGCCATCTGAAGGCAAATGATCATCGTCGTCACAGAACAATAGGAAGGCTAAAGGCACTACCGATGCTCTACTAATGAAGAAAGAAGGAAGATGTGGTAGCTTATCAAGAAAGATTCACGGAAATACAATATCAATGACCTAATAACAACCAGTAATACAGTTAATATAATCCTGTTGCGAAGCCCTAACATCAAAAGATCTGTATCATCTCTTACGACACACTGATCTGCCAACTTGAGTTTGGGGTCAACATTCTAGGCCGTCCAAAACAGCGGCCTACAAAAACTTAATCGCATACACTTATTACTTACAAACTAACTAAAAATGTTCATTAATTTCAAAACTAATTGGATTTAATTAAAACTTTCACTGTATCACAACACAATAAACTACGTACCAGTTTCATTTTGACAAAAATTCGCTAAGAAGTACAAAGAACGAATGCGTTTAATGGATCTATCCCGCACCTTTTATACCGGTATACGGCATCTTCTTGGGTTTACACGAACTCACACCTACTGGGCTTCAATGAAAGTTGAACGCGTAAACAGTGAACTCATGTACACGTTATTTTGTTTCATTTTTTCCTCTTCCTTCTTACTTGGCCGATAACGCTCGATTGTTACAATCGCTGACTATGTTATGCTTTGTTGATGTTTCTACAAGATACCTATTTTTTTCTCCATTTATCTCCTTAATGGAAACTGTAGAACCATTTTTATGTAGGTATATTGATTTTTAGCAAAATTACTTAAAATAACAGATCCACTTTTTACTAATAATGTCGTTGGCAAAACCAGTCTAGCATTAATCAACAAAAACACACTACATGTACCTATATAGTGTGTTTCATTTGATTTTTTAATATTAAAAACTGCAAAAAATTTAATCATTAATATCATTGATTTTGCCATCCTCTTAATTAGTAACACCAAAGACCCAATGTGTTACCAGCCAAGACAAGTTTATCCTAAATTTCTATGTAAACCCTATTCTGAACTCCACACAGATAAAATTGTAGGCGAAAGCTAGTGATTATTAAACAACACTTCAAAACACTTTAAGAATGCCAAATTACAGAATTTAGTTAACATAACCTCGAAGCATTACAAAGCCTTTATAAGTGTAGATGTTTGACCAAGTTCACAGTTTACCCAGCCCACACGTGCGAGAACAGTTAAGTAATGTTAGGTAACGAGATGCACTGGCTGAGCAAGTGGAGCGAATTTTGGACAGAGTTACATTGCTGTTAGACACGACGTTAGGAAATTTGAGTATTTCTCATACTTCTAATACTATGTAGGTACTATGATTTGTATTAAAAAGTGTTGGTAAATATTATAAAAGAATAGTTTTGGAACCAAGTTCTTTAACTTATTATTTATTTTTGACAAATTAATAAAAAAATAACATATTTATTATGTATTTTTTAAAGTAAAAAATTAAAAAAGACAGACCGCACAGTATGGATAGACGCTAGAAAAAAAGTTATGTGAATTTTTTACTGCCACACGCAATTCTTTCTAACGGAGTGTTCAAAGATACTTACGTATTTTAATAAGTTTTGCAGTTGTGAGTTTCAATATAAACATAAAAAATTGCATTATTTTGAACTAAGTAGTATTTCTCTTAACAAATAAGACCGAATTAGACCAAAAAAACAATTATTGCCATTATAATTTAGCAAGCGCTAACTTTTAAGATTTATCAAGAGATAAATAAGCCAAGAGAAAAAAATACGAGTGGAAAGTTAAATATACAACTGTTCTTCTAACACAAATACAAAATAATGTCGTGTATACCAACACTTCATAAACATTTATAAAGGCAAACACACTCACTTAGGGGTTTGGCACTAGTCTAGTTTACCCTGTGTCGCGGGTGGCATGGACAACATAATAACACATTTTATGTATCCTTATGACGTGAGAATTACCTTTATCTGTCACATAAATATTTACTCCGGTCGGGAATTAAACCCGGGACCCCTCACTTCTAAGTCAAGGCTACTAGGCCACATTATGTAAATACAAACAGTCTATGCAGTTATTTTTAATTCGCAACAGAAGTACTATCTGAATATTCTTAGCTCTGCAACACTCACACTTTCATAACATCGGTCCGGCCGATATTAGTAGGTCTATATCGAGATCAAAATGTTTTTGAGATCACACATGTCTGCACTGTTTTTTAATCCGATATCATTACATCGTCAAAGATGCTGCTCATAAAATAATTATGCCGAGTTACATTGTTGTGTATGACTGGGTAGTTTGGGAAATCAGCCTCGATCTTTTGCTTATATTGCTGCTAAACAAGCTGACAGCTCATTATGATGATACGGATTTTGATGCGGTTTTTTTAATAGATAGAGTGATTCAAGAGGAAGGTTTATATGTATAATAACATCCATTAAATAGTTATTGCACCTGTGCGAAGCCGGGGCGGGTCGCTAGTTGTTGATAATGAACGTTTGTAAGAAATCTAGACTAGTCTAGTTAGTGTAAGGGAACATGTATGTTTCTTTTTTTCTCATGTGTGAAAGCTAAGAACTCGGTACTGGGTGAACCAATTTCGATAATTCTTTCGCCAATCAAAAGATTATGGCTGCCGTCTGGTCCCATAAAGAGCGACAGCTGACGGTCTGACGGTCGGTTTTAGTTATTCTCAATAATGTGAGTTTAATTTATGATCATTACCCGCTAACTTTTGTCTGGGTGTACCGATTTTGATGAGTTTTTTATCTTTTTGTTATCTTGACTTGGAAGTCGGTTATTTATTGTAAACAGTTCTATTTCAAACTACTCAAAATAAGCATCTTATCTTCTCGTTTATTAGATTTTTACAAATAAAAAGATAAAAAAGAATTAGTATGCGCTACAAAGAATATTTTTTTAATCGAATTAAGATATACCCCAAACAATAACGCAGCAATTAGAAGGCGACGTTCTCTGCATACCTCAGTTAATTGATTTTAACCGTCACAAAAGGAGGAGGTTTCAATTCGACTGTTTTTTTATGTTCGTTACCTCATAACTTTTACTGCGTTTACCTGCAGATTTCGATTATTCCTTTCATATTCGAAAGTCGATGCTTATCGTGTGGTTCCAATTGAGCCAGAGCTTACGTGTGGTTTTGAGTTATCCCTTATGTTCCATACTAGGTTACCCGTCAGACGCTGTCCTGCAATAATATTATAGTAGACACCCTCGCTTCATTTCGGGAAACTTTTTGCTTTGCTCCTATTGGTCATAGCGTGATGTTATATAGCCTATAACTTTCCTTATTAAATGGACTATTCAACACAAAAATATTTTTTCAATTCGAACCAGTAGCTCCTAAGATTAGATTTCAAACAAACAAAAAAACTCTTCTGCTTTTCATTTTTATAGTAGGATAGATTTTTTGGTACTTGGATTACGTTGATGTTGTTCTCTTGTTATGTTTTCTTCATGTTGAAGTCAGTTTTTTCTTTGGTAAAGTTATTCTAGATCTTTACTTTGTTTTGTCTGACTTTAGCCCCTATTAATATTGTTTTTCCGTGCCGTCATTGCTATAACACACACTCAAACTACTACCTACATAACTAAGTATTATACATTTCACACAATTCAATTGTATGGGTATCATGTAATAGGTATACGTAACTGCTACCAACCAGCTAGATAATCAGGTGTTATTTTGCTCATTTGTTTTCAAATATTATGACATGTGAGAGTATTATTGATTGTATAAGATTGTTTCATTCTGATATACATGAACCTGATTTCTTGTAGTGGGCGTTGAAAGTGTCTGGAAGACACGCTATATTTCTTGTTATAAACAGTAGTAACTAAAATTAAATATAATTATCTGAAAATTTATCTCCTGTACAAGGGCGGGCCTGGCTATTTTTCTGTAATCCGACTCTCGCTAAGTTTCAAAAATTTAATTGTGTAAAGGATAGTAGTTAACGCTTCCTTCAATGAAGGAAAATAACGTCAGAAATCTTCAAACATTGTCCTGTGAACTTCCTTGATATTCTTAAAGGATTGCGAAAACTTCGTATTAAGGAAGGAGACACGCGCCCATCATTGGAACGGTTATCGATTGCAAAGAAGAACTTACGACAAAAAATACTTAAAAATCGTATTCACGGACTCAACATCAATCCTGACCATAGCAAGAAGCTAAGTAATCAAAACTGACAGTGCTTTGTCTATCAGTATGGTGTTTACACACCATGCCGTATCATTAGCACATTGTATCCGATCGGCGGGTGTCGTGGGCGTCCATTGTCTCAAATATCCGAACAATGCCGTTATCTATCGAACAATAGCAACAGATACGGACAGGTTGTTCCAAACAATATTTTTGCCAACTACGAGTACGATATAATTATCAATTTGTTTCTTGAAAATAAACGAATCCTTCAAGGAAACAACAAAAGAAAACATAACGAGTTTGTTGTGTAAATAGATAACAAAGAAGATCTATTGGCTAACGAGCTGAGCCCGCGAGTTCGTTTGCGCATAGGAGCTTTTTTTTAGAATTTTGGGATTAAAAGTAGCATGTGTGTTGCTCTACCACCTGTATGTAAAAACGGACAATTTTTTTTATTCGTGTTCTATTATTGTTTCTAACCCGGGTTTTATTTTTGCTGTTTTTATTCATCACTATTCCCGTGACTCACTATCCCTCAAAATCGTAACTTTAAATGTTAACGCAATCCTCCATTACGAGATTTCACTTCAAAAGATACTGAAAGCTTGCTTATAACTGAATCATTACTCCTCCACCAAAACATTTAAACCTAGATGCTTGGCTACGCCGCCGCGCCGGTTTCAGCGTAGTATTTCTTGCCGCAATTTACAATACTGGTATCCAGGATATACCTAGTTTGAGTGAGAGCATATCAACCCGCTATCAGTCTGGTCGGTCGGTCCCGGTTGTTATCAATAGATAGCAGTCGTTAAGCCATGTCGGAGGCCTTCGGGCTTGAAAACTTTCGACACTGGGTTGGCCACTAACCCCTCCAGCAATCCGCACTGGAGCAGCGTGGTGGAGTATGCTCTAGGCCTCCTCAATAATGAGGAGAGACCCGTGCTCAGTAGTGGGCCATTAATGGGTTGTAGCCATCAGTCCGCGCGCATGTAAATGAGCGCGGTAAGAATAAATACCTAATTCGCAAGTGGTCTCTTACGGTCAGCATATATTATGAAGGCAACTGGTACACATAACATCTCGGTCAGCAGTCATCAAGGTCTTCGAGGGCTTACACATTCAAAATTAACATTTTTACAATTCATTTACACTATTTACAGCAATACGAGGCAGGAATTTTGCAAACAGTACATTTCAGTGTATTCTCTGTTACATTTTACGATTATTTCACGCAGAATTAATTATGCAAGCGCAAGGCCAACCGTGTTTTATGACTTTATAAATGATGAAAATGTTGAGTTGCACACTCTGCGAGCATAAGTGTTGATTTAGAGATCACTTAGGTACCTCTTAATGTTTTTGTTAGAATTCATTCTTAACTTCTGATGTTTTTATTCCCCTGTTGGATATAAAGCAGAAATAGAATAACTATATAAGAGTAAACAGTTATTTGTTTGTTTATTCTATTCATTTTATTGGAAGACTTTTTATTTTTACTGATTCCAATGTAGGTTACCTATAGCCTAGTGGTTAAAACTTCCGATACTGGATTGGCCACTAAACCCTCCATAATTCGCACTGGAGTTTATGCTCGAGTTTATGCTTATGGTAGAGTATGATCTAGACCTCCTCTATAATTAGGAGAGACCCATGCTAAGAAGTAGGCCATTAATGTGTTGCAGCCATGTTAGGTAGACATGAAATCATTCAACTCTTGATGAAAATAAGTAGTTATTAACTGTGTCAGTGGTGCTTCATATATTTCTAGTATGAGAATTTCATTAGTGCTACGGCAGTCTAATTAATAAAATATAATTAAGTATGTACTGTTGCTACAATGTCTTTAACAAAGTAGGTATTCATCTCTTTTTCTTACATAAAACACAAATGTACAGTCAAACCCAAAAAAGGTACCTTCTTTGGTTGGGACTAAAAAAATCAAACAAAACATAATAATTGGATAATCAATTTATTGCATATGATAAGTAATACGAGTATGTCTGTACAATCTTACACTAGTCGCATGGCACGTTTAGATCAGTAGGGTCGGTAGACGGGGGCAAAGGGGCGTTGGGGGTAGGTCCGGGCCGCCACCACGCCAGAGTCGCTGTATTTACCCGCGTGGTAGCTACCTGCGGATTTCAGAAAGAAAAATTTTGAGTCAGAATTTTTTTACACGACTGTACTATGCTATGACAGAAATTTTGGTACTTTTTTTACACATGTGTAGGTTCTAAGTCAGAAATTATGGTTCTTTTTAACACAAGTGTAGTAAGTTAGAAATTGCGATTACTTGTTTTTACCAATACAAATGCTTTAATTTCGATTCGCCAACTCAAGTATCGGAAATATTGAAGGCACTGGGAGCATTCCGTCATGACTTAACGTCTGCTAACGAAGTGACACTAAGGACCGACTTCTTCTATAGTGGTCTATAGTCATAAAAGGTCTTCCATGAACATCAATAAGTCATTATTACTGGGAAAGAAACAGGAATGATAAGCATTGTGAATGTACCGCTGGACAAATCAACTCATTACGTATAACTATAAAATTTTCTTCCTGATGCCCTTCTGCAATGAACAAAAAGAGGGTTACCTTGAACAGACCAGCAAATTATTGTACACCTTATTTGTAAACGTTTTTCACGCATAGCCACTAGTATTCCTTGTGTCGTGGATGCCATGGATAAAACTCAAGATAATTATGACACACCCAGGCCGAAAAAAGATATTGAAACTCATCATTCAACCCGCTTTGCCGGTAATCGGACCCTAGAAACTGTAGTAAGGCACGAGTATGTGGTGGAAGGACATTTTTTTAAAGCCTGAAGGGCTGACGTGAAAGCTGACGAGCCAGCTGATGGTAAGTGGTCATCGTTGCCTATGGACACGAGCAACACCAGGGGAGTCGCTGAAGGAGAACTCTTTTTACACCTTTCTTGAAGAGCCCCATGTCAAAGCGCTCTGGGAATACCTCAGAAGGAAGCCCATTCCACAGCTTACAAGTTCGTGGCAAAAACGATCGTGAAAAACATTGATTAAATGTACCGCCAAGTAATCAATTACATTATCTAATCTAATCTATACATTGTTATGACAGTCCGTCAATGTCACATTATTGATTATGATTACTGAGGACATGTTTAACCTGTTAGTATTAAAGTTGTAAACATGGTTGTAAATTAATTTGTTGGCACCAATGCATCACTATTTGATTGATTGGAGGGCGGTATGTAACTTCCAGTACGGGATAAAAACGGTCTGTTACGTGTATGTTGCCTCCGATAAAATGAAGGTTTGTCAAGATTTTTCAAATATTTTTTTGTTCATCAAAAACATAAACTTAGCAGACTTATGACATTCCGGCTAAAGAATAAGTACTTTTTAACCGACTTCAAAAAAGGAAGAGTTTATCAATTAGACTGTATTTTTTTTGTTTTGCGTACCTCATAACTTTTTACTGCGTGAACCGATCTCTTCAATTTGAGCGACATCTGGAGGGTAGTTATCGAGATATTCTTAACAATGCGTATGTAATTTATGAAATGCATTTTTTTTTATTTTAATTTTTTTGATGCTACAGTTATTTTTAAGTTTTCGAGAAGGAAATCGTTGAAACAATTTAAGAAGCGATAGTGATACGGATTTTGACCTGAACACACGTGGATATATTCTGGCTATAATATATTTTATGTATGTAAAGCATTAAACTCTTCAAATACCAATTCCATAAGTCATCTTCATGACATCAGTCTACATTGTATTGCTTCCCACGAGACCTAAATAAGTTTAATAAATCCCCATTTTAGTTACCTTTGAAGTAAACTAATTATAATTACAATAACAGTAATTGCATCTCGGAGCGTCCAGACGTATGATTTATGGTTGTTGGCACACCGTTGGTTGTTGGTTGTCAAGTAACGTTGTCATGTTGGGAGCTGGCTGCTAATAGGCAATTTATTATGGATTATATTGATGCTCCTAAATGTTAATAGCTTCGCAACACTTGTATTCACGTAATATGGTCATATTGTAATGTCATCCGTGCAGTTACTATACTTGGAAAATTTAAAAAGCTAGCTTTCACGCATAACAGAAAATACGAATAGCGATAATACGATACATATTTAGAATCAGTACTATTTTATTTGGCCAAACTTAGTAAAAATATAATGTATATTTTGAAGATATCCCGTCTGTCAAAATTTTTCTAACAATAATTACTTTCCGATTGATACCTACTCAATGAACGTATGACTAAAATGTCTGATACAACCAAGTACCGAGCCCGAAAACCTTTTGTTCTACAAAGTGATAACTAGGTTAAAAACTGCTCCATCTGGAAAACTAACCCATACTTCTTGGTTTTACAGAGCCAGTACCCACAAGTAATCTATAAAAAGACCATTGAACTATCCAACCAACTCACCGTCATCAAAGATCCCACTGGCCTCGTCCCTGGCATTCTCCTGGAGGGCTCTCGCGATGGCCTCCGGGATGGGGGGCGGGGTGGGGATGTGGGCGCCCTGGGCCTGGAAGCCGTTGACGTCAGCGGTGTACCTCACGCTGTACACCTGGCCGTCGTCTCCCGTGTACGAGTACCCGCCAGCCGCCTGGATGCCGTTGGCTTCGCGGCCGGTTTCCTCGGCTTGGATGCCTGGGAAGGAAGCAAATAAAAAATGTATCAGAAAGATTCCTCATGACTTTACCAGACAAATATCTATGATGTGAAAAAATGCATGTTTGCAATAATTGTTTGTTTGTCATGTATAACTACTTGATCAATTTCAAAATTTCAATATTAGAATGTTACATAATCTCTCAGTAATGTTTATATGTAGGTAATTAGAATAATTTATGCTCTACTACCCTTGTGAATCTAGAGTCACTGTCACGGTCGCTATATACTAGTATGTCAGAAAAATAAATACCTCTGCCGGGAATCGAACCGGGAACTCACTACCAACTATGCATTGCGGTCGTCCAAGTATACTATTTGATATTAAATTAACATAGTTGCGAACATTAAGGTGAACTCATAAAGTTATAGCCAGCAACGGAGCTCTCTGATGAATGGATGATAATGAAAGACTGAAACGGGACTTGACACACAGTATCGTTGTCTTTCTTCTCCATTCTTTATAAATAAATAAATAAACGCTAACACACTCATACCCCTGCAGTATGTAGGTTACTAGATACTTGTGTCGCGGGTGGCATGGACTACACATATAACACATTACAATTATTACACCCATGACCCGAGTACAAATATTTATCTGCCACATAAATATCTGCCCCGGCCGAGAATCGAACCCGGGACCCCTCGCGTCGCAGGTAGGGTCGCTACCAACTAGGCTACAGGGTCGTCAAACCCTAAAATGTATCGGGTATGTCTTTGTTGTTGCTGAAGTCAATGGGTGGCATTGACCACTTACCATCAGACAGCTCGTTTGCTCTATTGTTGTCTATTTAGAATAAAAAATGGTTGTGACAGCTAAGTTTAAATGAGGTGCTATATTATACATTCTATTATTCGCTATAAAATACATTATAAATTATAATGAATCGCTATTTAAATGTTATCAATGATTTTGTCTATTAAATTATAATAAATTTTGTAATCCAGAATGTTGAAAACTGTTCGAGTTAAGACAAAGCGTTGTTTATAATTATTCATAATTCTCGTAAAGATTTAATATAGAGCGTAAAGTTTTCATGATTTCGTTAAGAGGATCAGATTTATTTCCTTTTATATCAAATAAATGACGACGCCAAGACTACCTACCTGCAAGTCCTATCATCAGATAATTTTGGTGGTACCATAATTATTATGGTATTGTCATGAGATACGCCTGCTTAGATTAGATAGTTTAGATACAAGGAATGGAAGGAAGTGAAATTTAATTGAGACTTTATATTATTTTATAAATGGTTTTAATAAAAGCATACCTACTATAAATCAATACTTACTCAAATATAAAAAATAAAAAGTCAATAAATAATATTTCACCTTTACAACCCCACAATATAATTTATTGTATTAAGGATTATGCACATAAGGACAAGAACACACAGCCAAACCGAGCAAGAAAAATTAAACTCATCGTTCTTTTCACCTTATTGGGAATCGAATCCAGGACCAGATTTTATAAATGGTAAAACAAATTAACAGTCATCACCGAAACACACCAAATTAAATATTTTAACTAACAAAACATTGTGAGTGATTGTATCTAAAAAAGTGTTCTAATTTGTGTATTTTTTCAAAAACCATAACTATAGCAATTTGCATTCAATAGATTCTCCAATAAACAGTTGAATAACAAAAGAACTTGACTTAACAAATTCAAAAGCTCCATTTACACTGGATGACCTTTCGCAGTGTAACTCCAAAACTATCCGAACTACTCATACAGGAAATGAGGATGAACTAACTACTCAAGCGCCCACTTACATTGGGAGTGAACCAAATGTCGTGACGACCTTGACTTTAACTTCACCAGATGCACTATAATAGTAGTTATTTGATGCGCAATGAAACAACTTTTAAATTTTTATAGGCGTGCGCAGTTGGGCAACAGTGATAAAGTTCACAAGGAGTGCCATTGAATATCATTATAAAGTATACAACCTAATAATAAAACTGTAAGTAACTATTTTCTTTTATAGAATTTCATGTTTTAAGGTTATATGTTTTTCTGATTCATTTTAAAAAAGGAGGTTCTATGTTCAACGTTAATTCATTTTTGTACGTATGTAGGTAGGTATATCCAGCAATTTCATTTTTTTTGTTTGAAAAACGCATTATACATTCATATTTGTGGTTACTTCCTAACAATTGTAACGCAAAGTTACGACAAAAGGTAAATAAAAAATCTAGAATTATAATGTACCAATTCAGCTTACAAACTACCAAACAAACAACCTGGGTTCCAATTCTGCTAATTTACAAATGCAACAATTTCGTTACATTTGAATAGTTTGACACATTTTATACACGAAATGTATCAAACTGCTCCACCATTGCACCTGGAGGCAAGTTCTAACCATATAAATACCTATTATCCGTAATCATGACATCATCACATTTTGTCCAGCTCTGTCATCAAAGATACCTATCATCAATGTCTGGTCAAGAAGATAACAGAAGATTACCTATATGTTTTGACTCTCAAGCGTCATTTATATGTATAATGCAAACTGAATAATTCATTGTTATTTCTTACGCAATTAATTTACAAAATTAAATATTCATTATGTTTATGAATGAACAAAGGTGAATGACAATTCTGATTCATGTCGTAACATATTCATAACTTTCATAAGTGTAGTTCAATGCTGAATTCAAATGCATGAGACAGTAGGTGATAGTGATAGTGATAGTGCACAATGTTCCAAATTATTTGTTAGTGTCTAAGTATTATGTACCAATTAATCCGCCGTGACTTCTCTTCGGTAAACCTATTTTTGGCGTTTATAATAAATATTCTGTACTAACTGTTGCTGATGGCTTGGCCCGCGTTGAAGAACTTTTGATTGATTTTTAAACAAACTTTCATCCCTAATTTTATCCCCTTAGACCGATGCTTCTTTAATTCTAGTCATAATCCTACAGTTCAATTTTCATAGTGTATGCTATAAATCGACAAATTTTCAAACAAACTCTCTAGACCTAGGTTAGGACAAAAATAACTCAGCGCACGTCTACTACCTTTTAATTACCCCAGTTCCAAATTTCACATTATACATGAAGCGGTTTTTGATATATCGTGAAGAGTCAGTGACCTTTAAATAAATAAATAAATAAAAAAAAAAAAAAAAACTTATTTTCCCTTGGAAGAGTTGGAAGTCACTTGCATACCCCTAACTTTTTTCTCCATACCAAAAATCTGTCTGTTGATCTGTTCGTAATAAACACATTCAAACTCACTTTCGCATCTATAATTTTAATGTAAATTAGATGTACCTACATGTTATTAAATTGAATACAATCCCACAAACTTAAAAAATAAAAAAATATCGAAAGGCCGAATTAAGGTTTAACAAGCGCTAAAAATAATAACCACTTAATAAGTATTATTGTAACTATAATTGTCAGTAATACAATGTAGGTAGGTATTATAAAATAATTGTGAGGTACAAGATTAGAAATTTCTATTGATTTCGACTAATTTATATACGAGTAATATGTCTCAGTAACTAGATTAAAGAGATGAATGGACTTTAAAATTAATTTAATAGTAGGTAATATAAAAATCATGTTATAATAAAATTATTAAAATACCGCATTTATAACCACACATTAAACAGGTATAACAAATTGGTACATCCGTACAAATAGCAATCGATTTTATTGACGTCGCTGCTAATCGATACAAATGCTCTTACGCACAATCCGAAAGCAATTTTAAACATGTTTAACTCTGTAATATATGTTTGTGAGATCTTCAGTTTATTAATTTAGGCTTTTTAAATAGTTAGGTAGTAGACGAGTACCTTTGACATGCAATTTGATACAGCTGCTGCATTCCCATATTAAACCAGATAGTTGAATAATCGGCTAAAAGAATCTTAACGATTCTCTTTTTACCCAAATAAACTCATTTAGACCTCAAATATCTTTTCTTTTAATATTACCGGCTCTTTCTAAACGTCAAAAATCGTCAAAACATTAATTTAATAGTTAAATATTATTTTATGATCAAAGTATACATTAACTTAAACAGCCTTAAATGTCTGTATGTCTACTTTAGTTTAAGGCTTGTCAAAAGTAATATTTCCAGATAGGTTGTATAAATGCCTTTTAGATATATCGAAATTTTCAAATTCGAAACTTTGGTAATTTATTTGCCATTTAACCGTTTCCAACCGACGCCCGGTTAATGCATATGTCACTTTAGACCCATTCACACGTTTACTACAGAATAATTAATGTTCCCGCAACGTAATTTTATACTACACAACGGAAGATGGCATATTAATAGTACCAGTTGTATATATAGAAAATATATCAAATTAATTAATTAATTTGAATGTACATACTCGTAGATTTATTGCATTACTTCAGTGAAATAGGTAACACATGCACAAAGTTTGGTTTACGAAATAACACTTACGGTATCTGAAATGATTGTCACTAGAATTAAATTACAGGATGAGATGGAATATGGTCATATTCCAAAACAATCTACATCCAAATTAGGATCAACTAGTCCACAGTAGGTAAAATAGAACCCGTTCTCCCCTTTTGTACTAAATTATGGATAAATAATTATTGTACGTAATTCTAACAATCCATCCGTCGACTATTGGATGGTATCAATGAAATTGGAAAATATTGAATAATTGAGCAATATTATAATATTACCCAAAAAATGAAGCATTGACTTCACTTAAAAAAATGTAAAAAAATGAAGTATTGACTTCACTTAAAAAAAAGTAAATGTTTCGTTCTGTCTTTAAGGATATGAGAATCGTTTATGTATAAAGCTGAAATTTTTGCTTCAAGTGTTATTAACTCACCGTTCTCAGTGTCATAAGCGAAGTGGTAGCCCTGCTCGTTGACATCGGAAACGGATCTCAAGATAGCCGCGTTTCTCTCTAGCGCAGCCCTAGGCCTCTCCTGGCCGTAGTAGGTCCGGTATTGGGGAGCTACGTAGTTGGGGAGAGCGCCCGCGGCGCAGACTCCGATGAACGCGGCGAGGATGATCTGGAAAATTTTGAAATTGGAATTCCAGGTTGCTCTTGGAATACATTTATAGAATTAAGTTTATGATGACCACATTAGGTACAGTGTAATTTTTCCTTTTGTGACCGTATCTTTAGTTTAATTTTCAATAAGGTACAGAAAACTGTTAAATATGATAAAATCATTTCTTTTTGGACATGAAAAAGAAAAAAAAACATACATTCTGAAAATTTCATGGCAAAATTACAATTGTAAAATGACTAAAGACTGCTCAAATAGTTACAGATAAATTATGAAAAAAATCCAAAATCAGTAAATCAAAAATGAAACAGTTATATTTAAACTAAGATCAAGTTTTGTATTCTTCTATGAATAGTTACGAGTAAACACAAACGCCGTTAACAATACAAGCCGTTACAACAGCATCTATCAATGAAAAATTGCCCGAATCGATTTTAATTACGTCACGAATCGATACAAAATAAATAATCGATAAATGGTGTCTATCGAAGACGTACCAATTTCATGTTGTTCTCTTCGAGTACTGATAGTCGAATGTCTTCAGTGGGAGCCACTTCTGCTTATATAGGAGGTTGGTTGATGGAAGCCCACTGTCAAGGACACTAGTAGGATCTCTGCAATAGAGATCATAACGTACGCTAACCCACAATGGTTGTACCTTAACTGTGAAATACGCATGCTATTTGCGTACCAAAGTACATAAAATAAGGGCGAGAGTTCGCTGCATGTTACTTAAAGCTCGTTCTCCGTGGGTGGAGGACTGTAAAGATTGAATCTTTACAGTTTATTTTTTACTCGACTAGGCAAGGAGGTTAATGTTAGGCGTAATGATATTTATTTCTTCAATTAATTACATTCCTTTGCAGGTTGGAGTTGAATGGTTTCGCTTCCATTCATAACATTTTATGGGCTTATATTTTTAATATTACTGATGAAATCACAACTTATTGATCCACCGATCCTGCTGCCAGTAATAACTTTACCCATGATTGAATTTTCTTTTTTTAAAGCCTAAAATCCAACGAAAATAATTAATGTCGTCCGTGGTCATCACTAATGGCAAAGGATTACCGATGCGTTTCCAAGAAAGTAGGAAGAAGAAAATGGGGAAAAATAAAATAAACTATAATCCACTACTTTTTGGTGCATGGCTATAACTATTAAACGTCTTATACATTTTCTATTAAAATTTGCAATTCTAGTTATTTAATTATTTTCTGATTTATTATATTTTATTCCAGTTAGGTAGACGTGCAAACTAAGACTTGAGTCGACTTCTTCATGCAGTCTACTGTTTAAAAAAATTATGCTATTATCATCTGCTTTGGTTAACAAAACTAAGAAAACCTGACTAAGAAAACACATTTTCATAATTTTCTAAGAGTTGCGTAGTCTACCAACCGCCCAACGTGGTGGATTTTGGACTGTACCCCTTACATTTTGGGTAAAAACACAAGGCCTGTATTGGGACAGATATAGGTTACGACTAGTCCACCATTCGTCATACGGCGGGTTAAAGATGGTTTCCGAAATTCCATGTTTAAAGTTTCGAAATGAAGGAACAAATTAAATGGAACGTTAATATTTATAACCTGTGATTAGGTGTTTGAGATTGGTGAGGCAATAGTAGTAAATACGAAACCAAGTTTTGTGAAAATTAGGAAAATCTCAAATAAAAGTAAAATGTCCCTTAAAATTAGTTTTAATTTAATTTTTAAATTACTTCTCACCTCAAGGCAGATTCAAACCTTGTCTAGAAACAAATAGTTTGTTTTTCAAACGACTAGAATCTTTGCCTCTCCTCTACCACTTCCGACCTTGTACCTATTGTAATCAGCATAACTCTTTATCTGGTAGAATGTTCATTGTTCGACTGTAAAAAAAACGCCACACCCTTTTTATGACAGCTTATTTTGCTTGCAGGTATATCACAATACATTCCAATATGCGACTTTCAGGAGTGTAGATAAATATACCAAGTAGCTGTAGATAAATATACCTACCCCACGACTTCACTCGCGTAGAAGCTGAAGTGTTGAGGTGGGCGGTAGTTGAAGGGTGGTTGTTTGCTACCTTATGGGGCCAGCTACTGTATCAATGTAATTCGGCTATTAAACCATATTAAACTTGTTGTATTTGACAGTACCTACATAGCATCGACCAGTAAAATTGTTTCTGTCATCTGTCAATTTTCTGTCACTAATTTAATACTTTACCAGTAGACACGACCATCGCTTGCAAAAATTATGATATAACCTTTGCTACGAAAGAATTTACAATCTATAACATAATGATGAGAAGTCACGCTTTCAGATGAAAAAAAGGATAAGACTGAGGATTTAATATAAGTTTGACTCTCTAGACTACAGTTTAAGCTTTTTGACTGAATCGTCTACAGGAGTTATTTCCATGCTTTGAAGGCTACGTAAAGCCGGCTGTGGTTGTTATCGCTAGATAGGTGTCGTAAACCCATCTCAGAGGTCTTCAGGTGGAATAAAAAATTTCAATACTTGCGTTACCCCATAACCCCTTCACCAATCAGCACTTTTACATTTCTGCCATTTTGTTAACAGACTTCAAAATGGAGGAGTTTCTCAATTCGTCTGTATGATTTTATTATGTGTGTTACCTCATAACTTTACACTGGGTGAACTGATCTTGATTTTTTTTGTGTTCGAATGTTAGTGCTTGTCGTCTAATCTCGGACGGATAGTTTTTGAGTTATCTGTGGGACTCTGAAACCGAGTATAAACTGATTGAAATAAATTTAACATCAATAGTTAAGTAATCTTACCACATTACATTACTAAAAATTGTATTCAAATCCATTCTTTCTTCAAAAATCAAATAATTCTTATCTGAAGTGAGCGCGTACAAAAGCACAGAAATGCAGATAAATAATCTACAAATCATTATTGTGGTTCTGTTGCATAAGGGAATAAGACCTCCAATAACAGTTTTTAATAGACTGATCAGTTACATTGTATTTGCATTGAATTCGATCATCCTTGTGAAACAAATAATGACTCAATCATAACAATTTAGATGTAACGTAAATCGAATCTGTTTTTTTGGTCTGTATAACTTATCATTAGGTTCCATGCCTGCTCTAGTGCGCCGAATTTAATCTCATAACAATGCAAAAATTTGTAAGAATTAGCTAAAAAATTCTCGGAATATGTCGTTTGCCATTGTGTGTTAATGTTTATACAAGAGTAGCTGACCCAGGTGTCGTTGTCATGTTACATAATTTATTATTATATCTCGAGTTTTGAGCGTTAAAATAAAATAAGTGCCAGTTTTAAGGTTTTTTAAACGTCTAGCAATTAGCTGTTGCGTGATGCTTGGATAAACATACAGACGGACAAAAATTGTAAATATAATAGTTTCATATTTTATTGACCCTCTAAAGACCCTTCATACAAATTTTTCTTAAGTCTCCTATAAATAGACATAACAAAATTGCAATAAAGCCGTTACATTTTTATTATATGCATGAAATATATTACTATTAAGTACTCTCTTCGTTATTTGAAACGATTGAAGCTATAATTAAATTTTCATTGCTTAAAAAAATAGTATTTTTCAAATTTACCGAATAACTGGCTACTATGTGCACCAAACTTAATACTTTTTGCCATCGCTAGCATTAGTATTCATCTGGACTAAAGTCGAACTTAAACGTACATATTTTGATGTTGATTAAGTAACTACCTGCTAATTGCATACGGTCTGTCCATTAACGATATGAATGATAATATGATTAATAGATTTTTTACTCTGGTATTTCAATCATCAATTTTGTTTAACAAGCCGAAAACTAGGTTCACTTATTACAGGCGATAAAACTAGTGGACGAATCTGTTGTTACCGTAGCCCTTGGACGTCATTATCTTTTTTCTTATAGCCTAAGTAGGCATGGACATTGGCAACACCAGGGGCGGCACCAGCGCGTGGCCGAGATGCAAGCCCCGCTTCCCGGACCATCTTCTTTATAGGTGGTAGGGCCTAGAGCTCACCCGGGGAAGTACCACCGCCCGCCACGGTACTTAGTACCATTCCTACCGTGTAATAATTATTTTAAGAACAATTGTGTTCCGGATAGGAAGGTGTGGAGCCGGTTACACTTTTTTAGAGGCGACCATCTCAGTCCTCAGGGGTAGCAACGCATCTGTGACCGAATTAGAACGAGACTTATTGAGTCTAGAGTCTAGTTCTGGGTCGGTCACAGTTGTCATGGGCAGCAGCGGAAGGTGGTGCTGCATGCTCGTTTGCTATCTTAATTCAATAAAAAACCCGCTCCACAGTTTACACGTACGTGGCAGAAAATGACGTGAAAACCGAACTGTGGACGAATGCAATCATCTTCATCATCATCTCAACCCATCATGGTCAACTATTGAGCACGGGTCTCTTGTCACGTGAAGACCATTTTACTTGGCTAAGTGCGGATTGGCAGACTTCGCACATTTTTGAGATTTGGAAACTCTCCAGAATGCAGGTCTCCTCACAATGTTATCCTTCACCGTTGTAGTGAAGTTCAAATCTTAAAACGCATATAATTAATAGTAGTCAGAAGAAAAATTTAAACGCACATAACTCCGAATAATATTGCGTGCCTTGGGAAGACCCTGTCGAACCCTGACCGTTGTTCAGCAGAGCACACCATGAGCAGGGGATGTCAACCTTGGACTCTGACGGAGATGGTACAAAAATACCTCTACAAACTGATAGATCGTTTACTCGTTTGTTAGCTATTTATAGAAACAACGGTAATTGGCACATGAAAATCAGTAAGGCAGTTCTCACACAACCCTTTGCAAGCGACTCGGATCTTGTCAATGTATGAAAGCGACGCGTCTACGATGCGTCTCCTGTCAGAGAGAAGTGTCAGATACTCAGATACAGGGAATATTGGATTGCGTTGCAGTCGCGTAGCTAATAAAAAACGTAATGTGAGAAGTGCTTTAGACCAATGATATCGCAGATGTGTTGCCTGCCAAGAAAGCTTTTACTTATTTTGAAGAAGATATTAAGGCTTAAGGCTTTTATATTAGTCATTTGGAGGTTAATTGACGCACCCGGCTAGCTGAAGACTATTTGTCACTGAGCGATTAACCGTTTTGGAGTTTCCGTGCCTGGAGCCTGGAGTCAATTTTAATGTTATCATATTTCATTCTCGTGAGATCCTCTGCAAAATGCAAAATTTTAAGTATGTAGGGTAAGTAGTTTCAACATTCAGCTTAAAAGATTTGACTCATACATACAAACACATATTGCAAGTTTAAATAAGACAGTAGCGATACAATTGATCATTCTTAAACAAAGTGACATCATAAGTGCCTATTTGTCTGCTAAAAAATATAAACAAATTAACACAACAACCATTCTTAATCTTCCCATCGAAGATAACTGAGCTATGTGTCAGTACACGCCATTGTGTCGCCCACGCGTGGGCCGTGTCAAGGGTAGCGTGAATCACTGAGGAAGTTTAGGTTACAAGTGTAACTGCATAGCATCTTCGATCTATGCAAAATTCTGGTATCTGTATGATCTATGTTATATTACAATAGAAATATAGTTAATAGTAGGTACTAATAGTAATAGTAGTTAATTAATTGATTATAAGTTGTAGACTTCACTCATTTTACAGATATACTTAATGTATGCATAAACACATAAAATTACCATTAAGTATTCAAAATTGAATGCCTAGGAAGCTAAATTTAATTCCTCATAAAAATTCGTTATCGATATGTATATTAATTCATCATCTTATATCGAATTATTGTTCATTGTTTTGTTTTATGATCCATTTATTATTTATTATATTAATATTAAAATTATTTTTCATCCAAAGGCATCTAAGTCAGTACAGACCTCCTATATATTGCGTGCATTATTATCTATCGATTTAAATTATTCAATGTCATCCATTATATTCGTTCGGTATTGCATTGTTGTTTTTTTATTACATAGGGATCAGAATGATACCTAATTAAAAATTATAATTTTATTGTAGTAAAAACTTGTACACGTGTTATTATGACAGTCTGCAAGTCTATATTAATGAAGTTATTGTTTTATCTATGCTATTAAAGCTAATAAAGCTTTTTGTAGCGGTGATAACCTAGTGGTTAAGAGCTCCGCCTTCTATACGGAGGGTCGGGGTTCGAATCCCAGGGCACGCACCTCTAACTTTTCGGAGTTATGTGCGTTTTAAGCATTTAAATTTAATTTGCTACAAACGGTGAAGGAAAACATCGTGAGGAAACCCGCATGCCTGAGAGTTCGCAAAACTCAAAGGTGGGTGAAGTCCACCAATCCACACTTGGCCAGCGTGGTGGACCTTAACCTTCTCATTCTGAGAAGAGACCCGTGCTCAATAGTGGGCCATGATGGGCTGAGAAGAAGAAGAAGAAAGCTTTTTTTAAATTTGATAATGTAGTTTTTATCGTGAGTGGCTAAACATTTTTCGAAGGTCTAATAAATTGATACGGAGAATAAATAAACTAAAATCAAAAATAGTTTATTTTCTCTTTAGTCAAAACACATCAGTCTTGAAGAATGGATCTTTTTCAAGAAATGATAAGGATAAAGTTAGCTTGGAAGGTCAAAGAATTAGTCCGCGAATGTTATGACTGTTTTTGAGAGTAGTGAGTAAATACGAGGTTTTGAGTAAACTCCCAACACGTTTTCTTACAAAACATCAAACATTCTCTGCTGAGTGACAGTTTAAGCGTTAGATTGTTCGATAATTTGTCTAAGTAGCAGCTGGGGTCGCAGACATCTTCGCCGCGATTATACTGTCATACGTTAATAGCCACTCTAGTATTTCAATTGTACCACTTACTCATTGCAACATTGTTGTCTGTTATTCTATTTTTTAACCGACTTCAAAACAGGAGGTTCTCAGTTTGACCTGTATATGTATGTATGTATATTTGTGCGCGATTATCTCGCCTTTTTTGAACCGATTTTGATGCGGTTTTCAGCATAGTATTTGTCCGACTTAGGAGAAAGATTTAGGAATATTAATCGCGTTTAACTGAACCAATTTTTACTTTTCGGCATTAAAGTCGGTTCTATTTTGTTAAAAGTTATTTTAGTTCTTTTTACACTACCGCGTCAGATGATCACATTCTTGTTTGTGGATAAGCCTACCCTGCAATTACATATAGGTATACTTAGCCTCCAAATATCTTGGTAAAAGACAACATGAGGCATCCTTAAATCATCGTCATCTATCATCTGTCACACAGAGATGCATCGAAAGTCGAAATTGAAAATGAAATGAAATGAAAATGTAACGAATTTTATTCGAACTTGGATACAAACACTTTTCGAAAGTCAAACTAAGCAAGGAATCACTTCGAAAAATCTTTACGGTAAGTGGTCTTGGAAGAAGCGGCAAGAAACTAACTAAACTAAATGAAAATGTATCTAATGAATTTTATTCGAACTTGTTTTTTACAAACACTTTTCGAAAGTCAAACTAAGCAATCACTTCGACAAATCTTTACGGTAAGTGGTCTCGGAAGAAGCGGCAAGAAACTACTAAGAATTTTTTTTCATCGATGGGTAACATCCGGCCCGAAATACCCAAATATACTTACTTTCGGTCACTTCTCATTCAACACATCCAGAGACCGCTACATTCGTCTTAATAGAGCCAATAATACTTGACGCATTTATATTTGAAGAATCGCTTCTAACCACATAATTGAGTAAAACTTCTAAATAAGACAAAAATGTGCATTATCAATCGAAATACCTATTAAAGGTTGGCTTGTACTCAAAAAACAGAGCACACTCTATAATAATTAAAGTCAAAAGAATTCACAACTCAAAAATCACATAAAGACTCAACTTGAAGCAACTTGAACTTGAACTCAACTTCAAGCCTGAACTTGGCAAAGTATTACCGCGCTTCCAGATTTATAGCACACTTAACTAAATAACTTAAATATGAAGATACTCGTGATTTCAACGCATACTTATTATCCATTTATTGGATAAAGATCGTAGTATTAGTTTCTCTATAGTTATCATTAAATAAATTACCTCTCAATATTAACATATAAAATACCTGAATATACACGCTTAAGATTTATAGAACAAAATAATAACATTTAAAGTTCTACGTATGTCTTTGCGGATAAGTCATCGACAGAATAAAGCAACAGCAGGCGTAGTCAGTAATGGGATGGGTGACCGCTAGTGGCAAAATCTCGCTCAAGAGATGCCAGCTCTGCACTGGCACTGGCACTGGATTTTGATCACTGGCACGTAGTATTTATAGGGATCCAGTGCCAACGGCAAGGCCTACGCCAGTTACAGGGGGCGGACACTGGATCGAAAAATAGGCGGCCGGTCTATTTCGATTCAGTGCTGGATGCTGGATGCTTGACTGGATTGTAACATGTTTACAATAAATACAGTATTGATCCAGCGCCAAAATCAAGTAATGCTGGCGCCAGCTACTGTATCAATGTAAATCAGCCTTTACCACTAATAAAGTAAATCTAAAACTGCAAGCAAAACCAAGCCATCGGCTAGTATGCAAACAATTAGACGATGCACTTAAAGACATTAGTATTGTGTTGCGCGATTTTCCTGAGATAAAACAGTTCAATAGACAGACAGACAAATCGCTATCATCACTGCTATGAATAATTCATTACTTCGTTTCCTTGTGATTGATAGAAGCTTTAAAACAATTATTGTTTTAACAACAAAAGGTTAAATAACAACGGTATATAAATTATGTCAATCAAAAGCGGTTGGCTGTGTTTATGTTTAGCGACTTTGAATGCTGAGATGGGCATAGTGTGAGTTTTTTGAAAGGATCCGTACTTAAGAGATAAAACAATACGACTCGTGTTACAACTTCAGTTACAATTTTATTGAATGATGAAAGTATTGACAACAACTGTAACAAATCTTCCTTTGCTGTCTTCGTTCCATTTTCAAACAGGTACCGGCCAGGTCGCTGGCCAGTAACATTTTAATAGAAAACCTGAAAAGAAAGAAATTTGACTCCTCTCCTCTCCTCTCAACTCCACTAAAACACTACTCTCCTCAAAAGCACCGCTCCGCTCAAAAGCACCTCTCAACTCCACATCTGGCATCACCAGTATGCCCTCGCTTCAGCACATCTCATATCACCACATGCTGCAGTCATTGCTCCTCACAGTTGTTATAGCACAGGCATAAAAATCCTCCGTTACACTGTTTTGCACAGCCCCCCTTTCGTCGTCTTCAACTACCAAGTTGATATTAATTTACTTTTATTGAAATAATAATAATATCGTGCCGCCCTTCCGTGGTTCATTTGCCGCCCAATGGACGTGCCGCCCCCGTGCAGTGCACATCTTGCATGCCTACTTACGGCGGCCCTAGAGGGCACTTTAAGCAACGAGCTATTTCCAACTGACAAAATTTATGCTAGGGACCAATGAAAAACTTCATTTAAATAAAAATTAAATCCATATTTTACAATAGTAACCACAATTTTGGTTATAAACCGGATATTGTTTTGGATGTCGACCGATAATTTAGTATAGAAGTAGGTATATTATTAAGCTCCGAATTATCAGAGTTCAGAAAAAACGAAGCCATCCAAGATTTACAATCACACGTCCTTGGAGTTTTGCTCGTGTTTAACAGACTATATTTTTAGAGTTCCGTGTATTCAATTAGAAAAACAGAAACCTGGCACCGTTTCTGCTAGTTGGATGTCCACAAAAAATCGGATGTTCTGTGTACACTTATCGAATTCTAATGGAGTATAGTTTATTTTAGTGTTTTTTTATTGTATTAGCACACAAACAGAGAGATAAGACAGCTTGTGATAAGTGGTTACCTATGTACAAGCCGTTCGTTACTAGCCAAAACAAACAGGAAATCCCATTATATTACTAATCTCAACATAGCGAGAGTTACCAGTTATTAGGGTGCTTTTCCACCAGAGATGTGCTATGCTACGTTTCTGTGGATGCGTTTGATATCCACCAATCATATTCATTGATGCACGTAGCTTAGCACTGGTGGAAACGGATTCAACTAAGATATGTTTCTTATATGGAAGGATGCGTGCAGTGGATGTGTGCTATGGATGCGTGCTATAGATGCGTGCTATGGATGGTCGCGAGTGGTGTAGCTATGTATGTGCAAAGCAGAGTACCTACAGTAGGCCCGGTAGCGGCGCATCTTCATAGCACATCTTACTCGCACCGCTACATAGCTTAGTATCGGTGGAAACGGTCACAACGTTTCACAGCTTAGCTATTACATCCTCGCAGCATAGCTGCATAGTATATCTCTGGTGGAAAAGCAGCCTTAAGCACGTTAGTTAGTTAGTTCCTTAGAAGTTATAAGGACTGGGGCAGACACTGCAAATGATAGTTAGTCGTAGTAATTTTAAATAATAAAAGGAAAATATTGAGTTTATATTATCCACTATACGGAACTCAACACAGATGATTCCGCCTTGACCGGTATTTTATGAGCCGTTTCCCATCGGTCGATCGTATTATAAAATTTAATAACAACAATTATAGCCTTGTTACTTAATGTCTTAGTTTCGTTTTGATCACTCTAATAAACTGTAAAAAATGTACAACAATTAGCAGAGCAGTTTTAAACAAAAACATGCCAAGTGCGAGTTGGACTGCGAATAGGTTTTTTTGTGTTTTTTTTAAGACTTATGACAGCCAAGGATCACAAAAGATCCTTAGCTGTCTCCCATGATAATACAAGATCTGGTAAGACCTGTGCCTCTATTATGAGTTGTTGTAGTAAACGTAAAGGACGTTACTATTGCAGTTGACGTTTAGAATTTGTATGAGAATTGTAGTTCAGTATCGTAACCGCTAGAGGCGCTGTACGGATTCTCATACAAATTCTAAACGTTAACTGCAATAGTAACAGTTTGACGTTTACTACAACAACTCATAATAGAGGCACAGAATGATATAAAGGAGCTTAAGAGTTTGAGTTTGAAGAATTGGTCAATTTATTACTATTATTGTGTATGTTATTATAACACTTCTACATTAACAATAGCGGCTTTAGCTTAACATATTATTTGTATACTATATTCAAATAGATATCCTTATCCTCACACTAAAAACAAGTCCTATGACAGACGGAATAATAACAATGAAATGAAACTTCTTTTTAGTATGTAATTATGTACCCACGTACCAGTTTTTCGTAATTACATAAAATTTAGTTTTCACTTTCATGACTTTTAATTTGGATAAAACCAAAACCGATTGAATATCATTTATATTGATGCATCCCTAATGAAAAATCATTATTAAAATATCCTTTGACATTACTTAGAGTAATCAATAAAGGCTCTAAATGTCAATTTCAACTCGTGGGTCTAACCTACGTCCCTTATGTCTCATTGCAGAGCCGTTGAACAATAACCGTGGTTAATTCGTTAATTAAATCGCTATTGATATGAAGTCATCTATTCGTCATGATTCTGCTAACAACGAATGAAATTACAGCAAAGGGCAGAACGCAGTCTAGACTACTGTGACTCTACTGCAATATTTACAATACGTTGCATAACCGTTGTGATGGAGAATAGCTACAGCTATTTCACCGCCATGTAAATAGCTAAAGTACCAGCACAGTATTGTACTATGGTACCAGGCAAGATATAATGCACATCGGTATTCAGAAAGAGATAATCGGTTAGTTTCGGCTTTGTAGAGCGTTGTCCTTACTACACAGTCCTTACGATTGACTTGTCACTTTTCTTTCGAATTCGGTAGAAGATGGTCGCGTTCACTCATAAATAATTATAAAGAGTTGCTAAAACCTCCAATCGAACATCAATATTATTATTATAAAAGTACTTGATAGGGTGCTTTATCAGCTCTTAATAGATATTGCACTATCAGTGCAATGTGCGAGAGAAACAACGCTCTACAAAGCCGTAACTAACCGATTATCTCTTTCTGAATACCGATGTGCATTATTTCTTGCCGGGTACTGTACAGCTTTTCTCCATCACAACTGTCATGCTGTCATGTATATAATTTCAGCTCTTATTTAGCTTTTATTGAATTTTAAATAGTAAAAACATTGTTGCAAGAAATGGCTATACTATATCATAATATTATATCTACAAAATTATATTATTCTACCTACATCTAAAATCATTAATAAATAAAAATAATGTGCTTTTAAAAAAGGATTAAAAGCATTAAAAAATCATTAAAAATAAAAAAGACGTTATTAAAAAAAGCAAAAATACTATGGTTTTCTCGATATACTTATAGCAGAGCGTGGTTTCGATCCACGGACCTCTGGGTTATGGGCCCAGCACGCTTCCACTGCGCCACTCTGCTCACACTAGCGGTGACGAAATATTGAATCACGTTCCGAGCCAAATACCAAGTTTACCATCTAGCTGACCCGGCAAACGTAATTTTGCCAAAAAATGTTAAGGGTAAACAATCCTTATCACTTAGGGGTATGAAAAATAGATAGTAGCCGATTCTCAGACCTACTGAATATGCATATAAAATACGGTAAAAATCGGTAAAACCGTTTCGGAGGAGTAAGGTAACTAACTTCGTGACACGAGAATTTTATATATAAGATTATATTCATTTAAATGAAATTATTACAATAACAATAATTATGTGTTCACTGATTTATTACTGGTACAAGACTGTTGCTACAATTGACACCAACAAGCCAATAACTATTGTATTACGATGTGAAATGCCGCGTCAGCGCGGTCAGCACTGCAGTCATGAAGAAGCCACGGTTACGCCGCCGTGGTAACTTCCGCCTTATAATGAAAATCATGTGATTACAACTACTGTAAGTCCGGCTCGATAAGGAGAATTTTTTACAGAAACTATGCAACATGAATGCTAGCTATCCGATTCCAGTGATTGACGAAGAGAACTTAATATGCCGTAAGTAAATAAATAATTTTGCTTACAAGATAAATTGAACTGTCTGTGAGCATAATATTATATAATTTTGTTTTAGCTGGAGATGGCAATTTCATATTCTCAGTGAGTCATTGATGGACTATTGATTTATAAATTGTGTAAAAGATGGGAAATAATCATTGAGATATTATGTACTAAAGGAAATAATACGACTATTTTTACTTTAGGATTTTATAATTTTCTGCTCAATGACAATACCTACATGACATAGAATACCACGTCAAATTCGTCAACGTCACATCTTTCTTTTTCAAATAACATCAGTTCTTGCAAAAAGTATCGTCAATGGCTACAGAAGGCTAAGGTTATGGCTTTGGCTTATATTGACACCTTCCGCTCCACCGTCTGGCTGTGACGGCTGCCTGGCTGTGGCTGGAGGAAATCATCAATATGGCGGGCGGTGGCTTTCGCTTGGCTTTGGCTCTAACTAAGGCTAAGGCTACGTGATGCGTTGGCAGGCGGCTCCTTTAGGCACAATTTAGCTGGCGGTGCATCAGCTTACGTCACGTCCGTTACAATTGGTAGATTTGAGGCCCCATAAGTATCACATTTAATTGCATAGATACATACCCAATTTTGATAAGTAGTATCACGCCCGTTTTACTTTGTGAAAGTAGTTACCTTGTACCAGCGATTGAAAATCATTTTTATCAGGCATTGTATCTTCCTAATCATACGTATTATTTATATATTTAATATTATTTTACGGCGATAGAAAAAATAAGCGCTGATAGCCCAGTGGTTTAGAATTCGACCCCTTATTTGGAGAGTCGGCGTTCGAGGTGCCGGAGAGTTCACAACACTCAAAGGTGTGTGAAGTCCGCCAATCCGCACTCGACCAGCGTGGTGGACTATAGCTCTAACCTTCTCATTTTGAGATGAGACCCGTGTCCAGGGCTGCGACAATGGGTTGTAACAAGTGTATCGTTGATACTTAACCTACATAAAAATCACCTCAAAGTCACCTGACCTCCTTACGTCAAGCTTTCGTTCTTTTCTGTTTAGACGCATTTAGTACCTATAACTAATACCTACTTAGGTATGCATGCGTTACGATGTACACTTTCCAATAGGTATTTTACACGTCTGTTATTTAATAGAAAAGGGCAGATGCAATAAGTTGACAACCCTACGAAGCGATCAGATAAACAGTAAAGATTATCTACAAACATGTAAAATCACTAGAGATGCAAAGATAATTAATAACGGAATTCCGATAGTTTGAGTCATGGCTATGATTTGCACCATTGTTAGATATGGGAACATCGAATGATTCAACATTGACGAGTTCCTTCCTGTACGGAATCCACAATATAAATGTCTGTTTCGGGTCGTCCATTTTACTTGCATGTGACAATCGTGGTTTGAACGTTGGACGCACCGCTAGTTTTCAAAAATTATGTGCGTGTTATAATTTAATTATCACTTAATTTAGTGAAGAAAAACATTGACAGGAAACCTGTACCTCTGACAGATGTCCTCGTAATGATGGTGTTAAATAGGTGGTAGGGCCTAGAGCTCACCCGGAGAAGTACCTACCACCGCCCGCCACGGTACCTAGTACCATTCCTACCGTGTAATAATTGTTTTAAGTTAAGAACAATGAGGGTAACCGTTTTTGTGCTCACCAGTTGGCGCCACTGCAGACGGCGGTCATGCTGTCAAAGCCCGCCCATACATAAACATTGACAAGTGACACTTGTCTGAATACTATTCAGTGAATAGACAAGAGAGAAGTGACAGGCAGACCACCCTCTACACTAGCGGCCTCTAGCGGCGAATCCACACGCGGTTACCCTCATTGTGTTCCGGATAGAAAGGTGTGGAGCCGGTTACACTTTTTTAGATGCGACCATCTCAGTCCTCAGGGTTAGCAACGCATCTGTGACCGAATTAGAACGAGACTCATTGAGTCTAGTTCTGGGTCGGTCACAGTTGTCATGAGCGGCAGCGGAAGGTGGTGCTGCATGCTCATTTGCTATCTTAATTCCATAAAAAAAAGACTAAGGTAAATAAATACCTTACCGCCGCTGCGGGACTGATCGCCGTATTCTCATTCTTTCCTGTCCTATCGGTTGCACTACGAGCATGGGAGATCGGTAAGGCCCATAAGGCAGACGATGCACCTGGGACTCCAAACCTTGTTCAGAATTCCTTAGGAAACCAATTTAAACCGGCATAAAACTTTAAAAAAATTTGGTACCTTGTTGCATTTACGTAGTACCTGGATACAAAGGTCTCTATGTCTATTTACCAGTTTTATAATACGGGTTCGGTTACCTCAGTCAGTACTTATTTTTCTAGCATTTTCTTTTTTGTAACCAACTTGGCTTTCTTTTACATTTTTTAAACTTAGTGCGACCACTATTTCATGAAAAACGACCAGGAAATCGACAAACAGATCCCTTGAGATCACTGAAGATGATAAAAACCCCAAAAATTAAAGGATTAAGAGTATTTAAATGAAACAAACGTTCAAGTCTAACCTCTTATTACTCAAACCTTCAGGTTACCACTGCTTATCAATTAATTGAACAATTTTGTATGAATCCTACACACACCGACTACACGTAGTACATAATTACATTACAGTATAACCTTAAGTGACCATAAATAGATGATTGTAGGCTCAGACCAATAAACTATAGACGGAGCGCCGTGAACAAAAGCGTGAAGCCGGCAAAAGTCAGCTGAAAGCACACATCGAAACCAATAGAATGCCCTATGTTGACAGTTTGAACTAGAACAAATTTAAACCTTATTTTTTGGAACACGAAGCTTCATTCATTTTTTATTATTTAGCACACAAAAGTCGTTTTGGTGTGAGTGCCGCCGTATGTATTACAAGGTTAGGCTGACTTTTTGCTGGCTTCACTCTTTTGTTCCCGGCGTGCCGTCTATAGTTTATTGGTCTGAGATTGTACTGAAGCTTCAAGCTAGATTTATTAGCTCACTCCGACGCTGTGTCAATCAATGTCGGATTATGAATTTATGTGTCTACAATAAATTATTGTCTTTGTGTCTGGGACTCTGGGTTAAATAAACTTTATCCCGTAACCTAGTGGAGAGAAAATGATTTATGAGAGTTAAATTCACGGTATTTCTGTATGTGAATTTAACTGGGTGTAACATTACACCCAATTTGTTAACTTTCATAATAATAGTTAATTTTTACGTTTGCAAGGTTCGGTTCCTCTCAATGGAACCCACGAATAATTATTCTAATATTAAATTTTAATATTTAAACAGAGAGAGTGTCTTACAGTTTGCCTTACCTGTAAGGCGCTGTCTTTGTGACCCACACGCCAAAAGATCCTTGTAAGACAATAAGCAGTACCGTGGCCAGGAAGACAATCCCAACTGATTTCATAAATTGACCACCCCATAGTCTATCCTCTGTTTGCGTTCGATATGGAATTCGTTTTAATGGCAACCCACACACAAATACCACCTTTCCGCCCCTGTCATTAAGGTTAATTGTAAATTGACGACGAGAATTTAAAATGCCTTAAGTGTTTTTTACAAGCTAAATTGTACTGAGAGCACACGTAATATTTTTTTAGCTGGGAGTTCCAATTCCATATTTCCAACGGTCAAATATAAATCTAAATAAGGTACGGTGTATAACAACAATTATTCGTATGTCTTACACGTGCGTGTTATATAATATATGTAGGTATACTGAATTATCTTAATTAACCTACGAATTTATGGTAAAGTTTTAGATATCTTCGTAATGAAAGAAGAGAGCGTGAAATAATCTTTTACCTAATGTGAAGTAATTTTATTGTTTGGGACGTAAAAGTGTTCTTTTGCTTTTATCAAAGATTTCAAATAAAGATGAGTTATGTGCATAGAACACGAGTCGCACGTTTTGATGCGCTCCGATAACATAACCTACTCACCATGGACGGAAAATATAATTACGAAACTTCATTCCTCGTATAAAAAGTGAATAGGTATAGGTAATAGATATCTATCTACCAAAGTTTTCATACAGTTTTCACTCTCATTCAGATATTTATTTTGTGACGGTTAAAAGACTAAACAAAGTCTATGTTTCTTATCAATGTACAATTTTGGGCGCTTTTATTGCTCACTATAACCTTAATATTTACGTAAGTTATTGTTTTTCGATGGTATGGGGTCCAGGCTTGATTCTGTGGATACGCACTTCTGACTTTTCAGAGTTTTGTGCATTAAG
This sequence comes from Hesperia comma, assembly GCA_905404135.1. Classification (NCBI taxonomy): domain Eukaryota; kingdom Metazoa; phylum Arthropoda; class Insecta; order Lepidoptera; family Hesperiidae; genus Hesperia; species Hesperia comma. The sequence continues at coordinate 2,249,816 of FR990031.1, forward strand.
CATTTCGACGTCACTAGTTGTGACGGTGAAGGACTACATCGCGAGAAAACCTGCATAACGGAGAGTTCGCAAAACTCAAAGGTAGGTATGTGAAGTCCACTAATTCAAACTTGGCCACGAACGGCTTTAACCTTCTCATTCTAACAAGAGACGAGAAGAGAAACAGAACAGACGAGAAGGATTCGAACTCGGAGCCCCCGAGTACGATGACGAATTCTTAACCACTAGGCACTAGGCTTTCTCGCCTTGATTCATGTTTCAAACATGACCATATCATATAGTCCATTTCTAAACCATGATAATTAAGTTCATTCCACGTTAGCACAGAGCAAATTTGTTGCCAAATATGTAAATTGTACATCATGAAGTTGTAGCAAGTAGGATGGTGAGTGTTGCCTCACATATAATTTGGTGGACTGACAAGTGCCTCAAGCTGCAAGCTGGGCTCGTCGGTAATTTATGAAGAAGCTGCAAAGTAACGTCGGCAAAAACATTTGTAAAATAATATAAGTTATAACTGACACATGTCATATTATAGTGACGTCACTTCGAGCCTGGATCAGAGCAGCCTGAGCCTGAACAGTCAGAGCTCGGTCGCTTCCCAGGCATGAGACCTGACCTTGCCCATGGCCTGGCGGAAGTTCTCTTGTTGCCAAACATCACCTATGACTAAAATCATGGCAAATATATTTACCTATTTATAACATTTTTGATTTATGACTGGTTTACTTGTAAGTAATATCTAATTTACAAAATACTACAATAGCTATTAACCTATATAGGTACTATATTTAGTGCACAACTAAATGCACAGGTATTACAATGATATTCTTACTTTTCCTCTTTTTTGTAGCCTGCAACGCATCGGTGTTGTTTTGGTGTGTATTGGCAAACCTAGAAAGAGGGAACCCCAGTGTGGGAGTACGTATAAGTTTAGTAATATTTAAAAAAGCGTTTACGTTCACACTATTAACATAGTCGAGCTTTCGCTGTTGACGGTACAAGGCTGCCCACATCAAGACCAATTCAAGTTCCATTCGAGTGCAAATTACAGACGGTATCGGTGAAATTTATCGATAACATTTGGTAATAGCTTTACAATTCTAATCTATTTACTACTAATAAACCCGCCCTCGCCAGAACACATTTGCAAAGTATATTGCCACACTCCAAATGTTGAGCTGGGATTATTTCTTTTGCATATGAAATAATTTCAAAAGTGTATCAAGTGTGTACGTAGGTGTAAAATTTAGAACGAAATTCCTCGAATGAACTATCGGTGTCCCACAGTGCAATGGCATGGGGCATTCAAGAATCGGGTGCATCGCTTCTTTCTTGGCCGGCAACGCGTTAATGCCCCTGGTGATGCCAATGTTCAAGAACGAAGCTTAGTAACTCATAGTTCTTCATTAGGATTCCTCTTGTAGCGGTTGACAAGAACATCATCTGCACCGGTCGGGATTCGAACTCTGGACTATTACTACCGCCATGAGGTTATTGATTCAGGAAACTCTTTTGATACGAACAGAAAAACAAACTCCTACGCAAAGCATAATTTTATTTTGCAATCACAATACATGTCCATACTACTCATATAAAAAACCATCTACACATACTCAACTACATAATTATAAAATCAAGGAAGAAGATATTTCCAATGTTTTTATTGTAACAAATAAACTCAAAAAATACTCGGCTTAGTATTATAAGAATGATATCTCTGAGAAACCCAGGCTATATTTATTGTCGCATACCTACACATTGCAGTGCATACCTGCGGGACCACCGTAAGCGGGCCTCTGCATCCGTGTAAAGCCGCGTCAACTCGCTAGGTTCCAATATTTGTACTTGACCTATCTATTAAATCCTTTTTGACCATAGCGTCACGAATTAACATAATCCTGGTTATATTGAATCCGTAAAATGGCCGTTGGCCATCGATCAATAGTGATCGATGTCGTTGGTATAAAAAATGACCAGGATTTGTCTGAATTACTCTATAAAGTTCAAGAGCTAAGTAAACAGTTTGATATTTAGGATCTCGTTTAAATTTGAACTTTGTGCTATCGTTCCTACCTATAGTAGTAGCTGTAGGTACCTACCTATATTATTTGTGAGGCTGATGACATTCCTAAAACTGCTAAGGGATTCAATAAAAAATCTTTTTTACATTTTTACATCTGTTATATAAATGTATATTAGCTAGCATGGGTCTCTCCTCATTTCTGAGGAATCCGAAAGCATCCATCACGCTGCTCCGGTTCGGACTGGTGGAAGGGTTAATGGTTAACGTAACTACCAAAGGCGACTACTACCGGGACCGATTTACGTGCCCTCTAAAGTACGGAAACGCTCAATAAATTAGTAGACCCAATGTCAAATAAAAATTAAAGGTAATTTTTAAGTAATGATTGAACTTAATACAACCTCACACACGGTTTATTACCAAAAATCCACATAAAGCGACATTGATATTATTCCAATCGATTCAAATCATTCTGAATTAGATATAGGTACCCACCTACTATAAAATAACAAGTCAATTATATTAAAAGGACCTTTTTCCAAGGCTATGTCAAGAGATGGGCAGTCACAGCGATCTAGTTATACGATAACACTCATTATTTAGTGACGAACGGAGCGTGAGCGAGAGCGGAAGACAATTTTACTGAACTTTAGAAAAGAAATAGGTAAACGTCGTAAAGCACCCGATTACAACGAAATTATACCTATTGTGGCATTTGTGGCACTTTAACTCTGATATACCTCATCTGACAGTTGACTTTCCTGAGCTGATAACTGGCACCTTATTCACTGCAATTCATACCTAAAACTGAAATACCAATAAGCGTGTATTTATATCTGGGCTCAGCCAATAGCATACATACCATTTTCAAGCATGGTAACATCAACTTATAACTTAACTTTATTAAAAGTACCTACAAATAAATATTTAAATACTGTAAAATACCAATGCAGTATAAAAAATGTTTATAACTACTACAAATTCTGGATTAAAAACGCTATTTCTCATTACCATGTCTAATCCCAAACAGATATTCAGAATGCATATTTCAATCTGCAACCTTCAAACAACCAGAAAATAAATGTTTAAAAAAATATTTATCGACGGTACTTATTGTTCAATTACTTATCAATTACGGACAATTTAGAGCCATTTAAATTAAAATATCGGCGGATGTTTTAGATGGGACTCCTTGAGTTTGGTAAAATAAATTTAATTAATATACGTAATTATTACACTTCAATTTAAGTTAGGTTTTTGGATGTTGTTTGAAAAGTCGTCGAGCATAAAATTAAATAACAGTTTTTTTATGTATACCGACATACAAAACTTTTCCCTTACTGGGTGACTGAGTAACATCGATAAAAGGAGGATCAACTGAAAGAAAATTCTACGCAGGCGAAGCTGTGGGAGGAAAGCTAATTTCTGTATATTATTAATATTATCTAATCACAAAAGATACTACCTGTACATATCATTTCCTAGACACTAATCCTTAATTAGTTAAGTTATTGTAAGATACATAAAAACCATATGGTAATTAGGAGTGTTATCATTTCCGTGGCAATTGTTTGTATCACAATTCACAATGCGAGACCTCGTTACCTTATTAACTAGATGATCTGCGACCTTTGCAAGAACATTCATTTTATCACACTAGGCTATTAGGAACACGCAGGAAACAATTTGTGTACCTACTTATAATCGTGGTAAACAAGTATCAGCTTCGCTTGTTACAGAAAACTACACATTATGGATAATTTTCCAATAATCAATGTTTATGCAGAAACAACTGAAAACAAAACTGTTGTATATAGGACCTATCGAAAGAAGAAAAGGAAACGTCATAAGCAACAAATAGCAAGTTTTTCACTTGGGTCTATAACTTTTCAGGACTAGAAATTTAAAAATTCCTACTTTGGGATCTGTACCTACTTTCCAGGACAGTATATTTTCAGTAAGGATTGTTAAGACTCCCTCCTCCAACACTGCGTTTTTTATGATAACAACAAGAAGCACTGTTTTATTCTTTGTTACAGTGTTTTGTGGACATATTAAATTAAACAGAAGGAGAGACATATACTTAATATCCCCCAGGCAGTCGCGACTTTATTAATCTCATGTGAATATTTTAGAATATCCGCTTTCAGGTCTGCTTGATAACATGAATTTATCACTATTCAGTGGTTTGAAACTTGGTACACCAGCAGAGCCACCTATCTGATGTTTGGTCAAATAACTTGTCAGTTTATCTAAATGTAGCAAGATGGCGTTGCACACGTAGAATTTCAATGGTACAAATATTTACAATGTATACCTATTTAATTTCTATTAAAAACAGAGTAAAAGCTTGTGTAGAGATCTTTGAATGAAAACAACGTCACAATATTTATTTAAGTAAGAAGACAAAATACTGATAACTCCACCACATCATTAGTTTTTTTTTTTTTTTTTATGGAATTAAGATAGCAAACGAGCATGCAGTACCACCCTTCCCCTGCCGCCCATAACAACTGTGACCGACCTAGAACTAGACTCAAAGGGACTAGGATGGTTAGTCCAGTTAGTAGATGGTGTTTTGGTTAGTTTGTTAATAAGTGTGAGGACAGGGACTGTTAGTGATAATTAGTCCTGTTAGTTAATGTTAGTAATAGTCCAATTAGTTATTGTTAGTATGAGTCTTGTTCCAATTCGGTCACAGATGCGTTGCTACCCCTGAGGTCTGAGATGGTCGCCTCTGAAAAAGTGAAACCGGCTCCACAAACCTTCCTATCCGGAACACAATTGCTCTTAAAAACAATTATTATGACGGTAGGAATGGTACTGAGTACCTTGGCGGGCGGTGGTCCTACCCCGGGCGAACTTAAAAAATAACTTTATTTTCTACTATAAAAAAAAGAGACAAAATTAAATGAGTAGGTATTTTCAGTTTTCAGGTGGCAGGGCTTAGAGCTCACCCGGGGAAGTACCACCGCCCGCCACGGTACTTAGTACCATTCCTACCGTGTAATAATTGTTTTAAGAACAATTGTGTTCCGGATAGGAAGGTGTGGAGCCGGTTCACTTTTTTAGAGGCAACCATCTCAGTCCTCAGGGGTAGCAACGCATCTGTGACCGAATTGGAACAAGACTCACACTAATCATTACTAACTGGACAATACTAATATTAACTAACAGGACTAACTATCACTAACAGTCCCTGTCCTCACACTTATTAACAAATTAACCAACTAACATTCTAACACCATCTACTAATTGGACTAACCACCCTAGTCCCTAAATTGGGTCTTGGTCTAAGTCGGTCACAATTGCCATGGGCGGCAGCGGAAGGGTGGTGCTGCATGCTCGTTTGCTACCTTAATTCAATATAAAAAAAGGTATATTGTGGTACTTTAGCGACAGGTCGTTCATGTGTGACGTCGCAGGACACGTAATCAACCAGAATAGCGTAGTGTCCACCAAACCGGACTGCCGTTCAAAGGGTCCTGGGTTCAATCAAGTCAAAAATATTGTTCTGTTCTAGGTCTGGTTATATTTCCTTCTCTATGTGTGTTGCTGTTGTCAATGACACTCACGACACAGGGAATCCTATACTACGAGTACATTTTAGCTATAAAAAGAAACGATTTAAAAATAATAATAATATGTAGATATGTAATTACTTTAATTAATGCATTTAAAGTAGTCCATAACGATCTACACGTAAATTTGTCGGAAATATCGTTGTTTAGAAAGCAACAAATTGGCTACTTTTTATTGTTCTACAGCAAATTATAAACGTTTATGCGCAACATCGTGAAAGATTGCGACGTGATATGCGTTATGTTCCCCGGGGACCCGATCTCCGCTTGCCGATATCTACCATTCGATATTATGTCAAGCGAGCGAAATATGGTCGCATGATTAGCAGTAGTGTTTGATAAATCATAAAATCTTACAATCTTTTTTTGGTACCAAAAAAATATTACGAAAAAGAAATTATGTTATTTTAATTATTTGATAGTAATAAATTAAAACCGAAGTGAGATTCTAATTCATTTTAAGGTAATACGTACTCATTATAGTCATAATTAGGTATATTATTTACTTTCATTTTACTTTAAATATAGGTAATTTATTCAAGCAGATATCTCAGCCTTCAAATTGTTAGACTATAAATAATTATTTTAATTAACATCTCAACCATTGATTTTATGTTTTATGAGAATATAATGATGTCTACGAATATTATCTCATAGGCCGAGAATAGTTCCCCGTTCAGCAACAGTGCCACGCCCAAGTTACGTTTACTTTCTGCAGTTAATTAGTGGTAATGGCTGTAATAATTGTGTTACACAGTAACTTACACTCTTTCTGTTATCACACATAATAAACGTGTTTGTTATCGTTATCTTCGTGTTATGTGTTAACAATAAATATGTTTTTATCGTCAAGTTACTTTTATATCTATAAATATGTATGTTTGGCATGAGAAATATCGCAATCGCAGTGTTGGCTAGTCAGGCTAGTAAGCCCTACTACCAAGTAAGCACATTTATCGTTGGTAAACAGCTCTGCGATCTATAAAATAATAATAAATAACGCTACACACTCATGACCCCACACTAGGATACACTGCGTGGTGAGTGCCATGGACAGTGTAGAACACACAAGAGCAAGACAACGACACACACCCAGACCGAGAACGGAAATTTAAATTCATCATTCAAATCTCCGTCTCGATGGGAATCGAACCCAGGAACCTTGAAACAGCGATCCGGCGTGGTAGGTAACTATTAGATTTTAAACTTTTATCATTGCGGACACTAAACATTTTAACTGCAACGGCTACTCAATAATAAATATCGTGAGTACCCGTTACAGTTAAATTGGTAACTATTGCGCTATTTGGGCTGTTAATAAGTAAAAAGATCTGTCACTATAACCACATAGAGCTTTCAACATTTATATTTTTCCACCAATCCAGCTTTAGGCTTCCTCGGTTATGAGGAAAATCCCGTGCAGTCTGTGGACCATAATTGGTTTTTAACTTGGTATAAGCAACTAAATGCAAATCGTTATGTGGTAGAACACGGCGCGTGCGCATTCCATTCCATCACACAACTGGATGGTATTAAAGGTAAGAGAATGTAGTTCGCGCGGATCTGCGCGCACAATACCACGAATGTGCTCGTATATAGGATGTTACATAAATCATATCAATATAAAAAAACGTATGCTGCAATAAAATTAATGATTTTCTATGATAATGTAAAAGTCAAATGTATTTTAACATAATAATCTACGCGGACCATAAAACGAATGTGCTGGTATATACTCGTAGGATGTTACCATCAATTTTACAATGTGCTACAAAAGACGAACGATTCTCTGTGACAATGTTAAAGTAAAATAGTAGTAAAATAGTAAGTATTTTAACCTAACAACTCGATTCTTATTAAATAAATGAATTTATGAATCGAAATTTTATGGTGTACTTAATTGTGTTCATAGTGTTTATACCTACCTCATTCTCATTCTCATTCTCATTTATTTATTGCGTTCCATGAGTACAATAGGTGGTAAGTATTTACATTAACATCATGGACCCTGTCGGGCACAGCAACTTAAAAGAGAGGAGGATACTTTAGCGTCAATTTCATATTACTTTCATTTAACTTATCTAAATTCCAAATAAATTAAGACAAAATATAATGTCATAATAATGAATTGTCAATATAATAATAATAATAAATTGTCAAAATAATAATAATAATAATATCAATAAATAATAAAAATATATCGTATCGCTATAATTGGTCAATAAATTAGGTTGTATAGGTACAATAAATAATAACTGTAAAATTAAAATAAATTAAATTAATGTAATGTCATTTTGTAATTTGTTAAGATGTCATGTTAATTGTTAAATTCATCATTTAAATATTCGTTAAGTTTATAATAAGTTTTCTTAATTAGAAATTCTTTTAATTGTCTATTAAATTTTGTATAATTTGTCTCCTTTTTTATATGCTCCGGTAATTTGTTGTATATTTTTATTGACATGGCGAATGTGCCAGAAGAATAAAGCTTCAGTCGTGATGTCGGGTTGACTAAACGGTTTTTGTGACGTAATTCACGACCCAATCACGCTTCTTGTCGTTTTATGTATAGTGTTGGATTTTTTTTCACAAATTTACATATTTCAAGGATATATAACGATATTAAGGTTAGTATATTATATGACTTAAAATAGGGCTTGCAACTTTCCCTTTGGTCTATGTTGGCTAAAATACGTATGAGTTTTTTCTGCTTTGTGAAAAGAGATGGAGCTGCTGTGCTATTACCCCATAAGATAATCCCGTAAGTGAGATGCGCGTGAGCGTAGGCATAGTATGCACTCATAGCCGTTTGAAGGTCAGTGGTCATTTTAATCTCACGAAGGGCGAACGCGAATGATGCTACCTTTGATGTAATTTTTTTTTTTTTTTTTTTTTTTTTTTTTTTTTTTTTTTTTTTTTTACCTGACAAACGTGTAAATGACTACCTACCCCATCATCGCCAATGTGAATGTGAAGATCGAAATACGGGCTTGAGAGCACCTATCCGGAACACGACTAGTTGTTGATGGCTAATTAAAACATGGTCATAACTAGCATGCCTGGATCAATGCCCTCGCGATTGTCATTATTGAAGGAAATGAAACTGGGTTGAAAACTCCTGCGTGACCGATTTAAATATTAATATATATTTTTTTATATTCAATGAATTTATAGATTATACATATTGTGTACACTTATCTTATAATTTTAAAGACAGGCTGTATACACACATTCGCGGTGCTCTACGCCCAATAGTGAATCGTAAATAACTAAAGGTTTATATACACTGACTAAGTCGATAGTATTCCGATTAGGCTGAACGGGTATTTGAAGGAATAATAATTAAAAAGACATTTTTTGTTATTTTGAATCATATTTAATTTTATATTAATATTTATCTACCACCGCTTTATCACCTATTCGTGGCGCATTCTGTTTAATGTTTTAAATGTAGACAATATTTTTCATCAGTCATCCGCAAATTAAGCACCTAGAAAAGCCTTCTATAATCATAGTTAGAATGTGGGGAATACGTAAAATCGCTCTCGCGACTATATAGGCTGAATGTGCGATTCACTGTTTCTGTTTGCAAAACTGAAAATTATTATTTAGTTATACGTTAAGCCAGGAGAGTACAGGGAGATGTGAAGAGGTAAAGGGTTGCAAATTGCAATCCCAATGATTCTCGAAAGTTGTGAAATGGATCATATTTCTTTTTACATAACTCGACAATTTTTCTTTCAGAAAATCAAATGAAAATAATCTATCTGCATGCACAAAATATGACAGACATTGTACAGGGTGCTTTAGTGAATGACCTTATCCGTATTACGAGCGAACGGCTCATTACTCAATTATCTCATTCACTACGATATAGTTCAAGATCCTCACGTCATCTATATTTAATATTTGTAAACATCATCTAATAGGAGGCATCATTACAGTATTTTGGGTTGGGATACCTTAGGTAGGAACCTACAAAGATCAATTTTGACGCTGACGCTTGCTGGTTGCTGAAGTAAAAGGTCTCGGGTTCAAATCCTGGCAGATGCTGATAGGTATGTCAGCATCAATGTTGGTTATCTAATTTGTAAATATAAATTTTCAAGAAGAATAAAATAAGTAAATGCAGAACTTTTAACCCATAAGTTAAGACGCACCCGTTGTGTTTTGTCGATATGAGGGAAACAAAAATTGACTTAATTTTTTTCACCAAAAAGTTGTAGTCAGAAGTTTTATTTAGTCATAATTATTGTGGTTCCTAACTGAACACCTTCGATCATTGTTTTGCCTAAGTTAAGACTCAAAAGACTACAATAATTTAAGCGGTAAATTATAAGTAGGTACATCCTGGTATTTTATTTTCAGTAAATTGTTTGAAATATTGCCGTATTGCAAGTCATACTCGTATAAAGTAATTATCAAGGAAATAATTAAACGCAATTAATTATACCTAACTTAAATATACACCTATTGTTTTAATTAGCACAGCTGTCCAGAATGCAATATTTTATCAAACTTCAAGTAGGTACTTTTAAATCCGGGCATTAAATATGTGTATCTGTTAATTAGATGGTACCTATTAGATAATATTAAACGGTTTGGTATAAACCCTAAATGACACATACTGATGTATAATGACACGACTAAGAGCATGTACAGTACACATTAAGAGCTTTAAGCGCGCGCTTTGCTAACGCGCGCTTTGAGAATGAAGAGATTGTTTGAAACTGTAATGTGTACCACATTCAAGTGCCCTTCTGATAGGAATTTCGTTCGAACGCGCGTTGCGCGGGCGTAAAGCGCGCGCTTCAAAACGCTTAAAATATTATGTGTACACGCTCTTAATAGTCGTAATGTTCTGCGTGCCGGTACGGGTTCGATTACGGTATGGGGAAAATACAATATTTTATGTGACAAAACCTATTTAAATTTAGACAATAGAGCAACCCAAAATTGAGTCGTAAAACTCGCTTCAACTCCTACAAGTTTATATTAGTGAAGGTGTATATTATGAAACTGTAAGGTAATACGCTAGAAAGCTATAAATTGTACCACGCTCCCATGTCAAGGTTTACTTTTAAGCTCGTTTAAGTTGGAGCTTTGGTGGCTTTGATCGCTTACTGATGAAAGCGAATACACCTGTGTGGTGGTAATTAATTCGCCAATTAAGTACCTAGAATAAGTTCATAGTCCACGATGATGCCATGCAGGATGGCATCATTAACACTTAACTTTTAAAGAAGTCTCGAATGTGCCTTCCTTCAACGAAAGGCATTTGATAATAATTGTTTAATCATACATTTTATAGTTATTAACTTTACCTACCCTCCTAAACGAGATTATTGAGAATATTAAGATTATTAAGAATAGTTCAAGAAACACCCGTCACATGTCGCTAGAGTCGCTTTTTGAAGTCGGTCAAAAATCAACAATTTTATATCGACGACCTACTTAACATCTTCAGACCTACTTAACACATCAGCCACTCATACCTAGATAAACTTAAGTATGTAGAAATGGTCAAACAGTGATATTGCATCGATAGAGCTGATAGAGCAACAATGACCAGTAACACGTAATATTATTTTGCAATAATACAGTGAGTCTGAACCCAGTGTAGTAACACGGTTTACGCAGTAGCCTTTTCACACGTTGTTTAGCAACTATTCTTTTATAAGAACTAATAAGCCACTTCATCCTGATTAGTCTTTAATCTAACGCAAGGCTTACTGTCAGTTCTTTGTTAGATGATTATTTAAAGAATGATTTAATTTCGATTTTATGCTTACTTAATCAATGTAGGTACATAATCTACCATACAGCTCAAAGTTCGACGGCCTGTGCATTGTGTAAAGCAACTGCGGGCGTGGTCGGTGGTTGGATGGGTGACCGTTACTGCCAAAATTCTTGGATGTTTTCGTTCTTCAGAATTCAAGTTTTGCCATAAAAAAAGCTAAGCTAAGCTACAACTCACTAATGACCCACTACTGAGCACGGGTCTCTCCTCATTACTGAGGAGGCCTAGAGCATACTCCATCACGCTGCTCCAATGCGGATTGGTGGAGGGGTTAGTGGCCAACCCAGTGTCGAAAGTTTTCAAGCCGCCCGAAGGCCTCCGACATGGCTTAACTTATTTGAGTATCTATGCTCTAAGCGTCCTCAGTTATTCAGTATCTAGTGGACCCAGAGTGGGTTGCTAACTAATCCAAAATTTCGATATATCGACCTGATACTGGTTTTGCAATGTTCAGTATCGGTATCAAAACCGATGTTATGAATTAGTTCCAATCAAACTTATAGACTGGACTGAGATGACTGATTCCAGATATTAACATTACAAATAGGTATTTTGAGCTTAAAATAATTAATAATAATAATAATAAATAACGATTCACGCTCAAAGCCCCACACTAGGATTCCCTGTGTTTATTGTCTTTATAACTCTTTTTATTAAGACATATATGTTTGTCGTAGTAGTATGTAATTCTGTGCATTTTCAATCTGCAATATAGCTCCTCCCTACTCTACATTCTGCTCTACACCTCCCAACTATAATCACAGGGGTGAAAAGCTATCATTTGTGTGGTGTGCAGTTGTCTTTTTATGTATTCTTTAATGACATCTAAATGAATACGATCAATATTCACCCATTAATCTCTGAAGACATCTCAGCAAACAAACCAACAATCTCGTCTTTCAGTCAACATAATGCTTGAGAGACCTCCTCCTATAGTCCCTCTTTAATAAACTTAGCTTTGGTGTTCTCAAAAATAATTATAAAACGCTTCAATTGCGTATCAATTTTAACGCAATGAGGGTAACCGCGTGTGAATTTTCCGCTAGAGGCGCTAGTGAAAAGGGAGGTCTGTCTGTCACTTTTCGCTTGTCTGTCCAACTTCACTCTCAGTAAGGTTTATTAGTTTATTTAAATCATTTAACTTAGATTATACATTCTCTGAACCTACTCGAGTAACTCCATCATCAGCTACTTGCTTAGACAACATTTTTTGTAATTGTACTGTTGTTAATAAGTTACTATTAAGCTGTATTAGTTCAGACCATAGCGGACAACTTGCCACCATTGAGTACCATCATGACCTTTCCAAAAAATACATAGTTTGCAGACCAATTACTCAAAAAAATTTAAACAATTTCAAAAGCAATATAGATAGAAAAATTTCTTCAATAAATATTAATTATAATGATACACCAAATCAAGAATACTGCAATGTATTTGATTTAATAAAGTACGAATTTAACAATAATTTTAAGGAAAAAAGAATTGAATGTAGCATTAAAAAAACTAAATTTAGTGATTGGGCAACAACAGGAATATATAAAAGCAGAATAAGACTTTTTGAACTCTATGCAAAAAAGTCTACTTCCACAGACTTAGAATTTATAAATTATGTAAGAAGGTATTCAAAAATTTTTAAACAAGTCTGTGCAACAGCTAAGTCGATCTTCATATCAAATAAAATCAAGAATTCTGGAAATAAAATTAAAACCACTTGGAACATTATTAATAAAGAAGCAGGTAAAGTTAAATCTAATGATCGTAGTTTTGCCTTAATAGTCAACAACAAAAATGTGTCTTCTGATGATGCAGTTGCAAGCACATTACAGGATTTCTTCTCGGAAATACCACATGAAATTACAAAAAACTTGCAGGCCAGCCCTCAGTTAGCTTTGAATATTATGGAGTCATGTGTTGATAAATGCAATAATTCATTTACATTTAACCACATCACTTTTGATACAATAGTAAAAACCTTCAATTCTATTAATATTAAAAAGTCAACTGATCTTTGGGGTCTTTCTACAGTTGTCATTAAATCAATTATAGCCTCCATTGCACCACATTTATGTATTATTTTTAATAAATGTATAGATGATGGCAGCTTTCCTAATTTAATGAAGCATGGTAAAATAATACCTTTATTTAAAGCTGGTGAAAAAAGCGACCCCACTAATTATAGACCAATATCTATTTTACCAGCTCTTAGTAAAATCTTTGAAAAAATTATCTACAACCAGCTGCTGTCACATTTCTCTAAAAATAAATTATTTCATGCAAATCAGTTCGGTTTTTCGAGAGGAAAAAATACTACTGATGCGGGCATTGCTCTTCTCAAGCATATTTTTACTGCCTGGGAGTGCAAACAGGATGCTATTGGCATATTCTGTGACCTCTCAAAGGCCTTTGATTGCGTTGATCACAACATATTAATAAATAAACTTAGGCATTATGGTATCTCAGCACTATCACTTAGCCTTATAAAGTCTTACCTGTCTGAGCGTGTACAAAAAGTAGTGATTAATGGTATAGAGTCCTCAGGAGCACACATTTCTATGGGTGTGCCTCAGGGATCAATACTGGGACCATTGCTATTTTTAATATACATAAACGATCTTCCTCATTTTACTCGGGATTTGTGTGAAACTGTATTGTTTGCTGATGATACATCCTTAGTTTTTAAAGTAGATAGAAGAAAACATTGCTTTGACGATGTGAATAATACTGTTTCGCAGGTACTACACTGGTTTACTTGTAATAACTTGATGTTAAACGCGAAAAAAACCAAGTGTGTCAAATTCACGTTACCGAATGTAAAACAGGTGCCAACTAACATACTTCTAAATGGGAAAGTACTTGACTTAGTAAATTCTACAAAGTTTCTTGGCCTTACGATAGATTCTCGGTTGCAATGGAGTCCCCATATTGAAGCCTTGTCTGGGAGACTCAGTTCTGCTGCTTACGCTATTAAGAAAGTAAAGCTCTTAACTAACGTGGAAACAGCAAGACTAGTTTATTTTAGTTACTTTCATAGTGTGATGTCCTACGGTTTGTTGTTGTGGGGCACAGCTGCAGACATTGAATCTATTTTTATATTACAGAAAAGGGCAGTGCGTGCAATTTACAACCTCAGACCTAGGGACTCGCTGAGAGATCTGTTTAAAGAAGTTAATATACTCACTGTTACATCACAATATATCTTGGATAATATTATGTATGTTAAAAAGTACCATGATAGTTTTTTAAAGAAAAGTGATGTCCATAATATTAATACTAGGAATAAGGCTAAGCTGATTGTACCAAATTTTAGGCTTTGTAAAACTGGTGGCTCGTTCATGGGTAGATGCGTAAAAATTTATAATAAAATTCCGTTAGAATTAACGGAAATGCCATACTGTAAGCTAAAAACTCATGTTAAGTACATTCTTATGACGAAGGGTTATTATAAACTGGATGAATATTTTCAAGATGAAACAGCCTGGACATGAGTTTGAAATATAGCCTTAAGTAGTGATAAGTGTTCTCTGTAACTGTGAGTGGGGAAGAAAAAAGAAACTCCTTGGGAGTTTCTTGCCGCTTCTTCTACCAAGGCCACTCATCGTAGGGATTTGTGGAAGCGATGGCGTAGATGACATTCGAAAAGTGTTTGTAAAAACCAAGTTCGAAATAAATCATTTCATTTCATTTCATTTCTGAATTTCATTTGTCACTGTTTATGTATGGGCGGGCTTTGACAGCATGACCGCCCTCTGCAGTGGCGCCAACTGGTGAGCACAAAAACGGTTACCCTCATTGGATCAATTATAA
The DNA here is from genome assembly GCA_905404135.1 of Hesperia comma. Taxonomy (NCBI): domain Eukaryota; kingdom Metazoa; phylum Arthropoda; class Insecta; order Lepidoptera; family Hesperiidae; genus Hesperia; species Hesperia comma. The sequence goes on from FR990031.1 coordinate 2,265,030, forward strand.
ATTGGTGCAGCTTGATTAACCAAGTGCAATTTCACCAAGAGTAGGATACAACGCCGTGAATTTATGTAAATATCAGGAGATTATATCACAGCTTTGGTTCTTGGTATTCTGTAACCTCAGTTCCGGTTTCAGTTCGACACGGTGTGTGCTCTATTTCCTATCATAAGATCTGACTCTACACAAACACAACAGGGAAATTACGACCTACTTACAACTGTTTAAGGTTTAGTTTCAATTGTCTTTATATTTTTATCGGTGAAATTCTGCTGCAAGCAACATTAAATTTAACAGTGTTTAATACAGAGTTGAAATTTGAGTGTAAGCGGATTTGGAAAGGATATTCTAGAGGATATAATTCTTCGACTGTGAAAACGTGAGCGACTAGTCAGGCTTTTGTCGCCCAAATGTTTAAAGATGAACTTTGAAATCAATCGCAAGAATTTATCACAATATCGTATCAAAGCCACAATGTAGAAGATACGTTCTACTTCGTTTAATTCAATTCCGTGTATAATTTTGTTGTCACTGAAATATGAAACTGAAACTGTGGTTAGGCAAAGTAGTAAGTACTACTCAGTTCTAAGGCCACCCCCAAAAGATGTAACTTAAACTAATAATTGGACTGACTCAATGTTTTGTAGCACAATGCACGTAGCAAGCACATGCCACGCAAGCCCTGAAGTAACTTTGATCCAATTCTCGATTTAAGGTTATTTACTGGGTTAACCAGTTATAGCCGAATGGTTTGAACGTTGAATCCCAGAACCGGAACGGGTTCAAAAATTGGAATTTTTTATTACTTTCTTCAGTGAAGTAAAACATTGTAAAAAGCCCTACACATCTGAGATTAAAGTTGAAGATGATATTAAAGTTTTGTAAAGTCCACCAATCCATGATTGGCCAGCATGGTGAACTATGAACAGTAACCCTCACATTGGGACAGGAAAAACAAGGTTCACTGTGGGAAAGTTATGGGTTGCGATGATGAACTATGCAGGTTTATCACAGCGATTTTAATTGTAAGTGCCTATGATTACAAGTTAATTGAGCAATTACTTCATAAGAATGACGGCAAAGACACCTGTTGATGTACAATGAAATGATTTATTTCGAACTTGGTTTTTACAAACACTTTACAACACACTTTACAATAACCATGTTTATTAAAACTGTCTTTTATTATACTCCGTTCGAGTTCGTTCAAATGGCAACCCACACAAATGCCAGCTTTCTGCGCCTGAAATTAAGGTTTATTGTAGATTGACGGCGAGAATTTAAAATGCCGTATGTAATTTTTTTCTTACAAGCTCAATTGAACTTTAAGCACGTGTAATAAAGTTGTTTTTTGCGAGAAGTGGCAAGTATTCTTGGTGACTGAAGTACCTACCAATGTATTTTATAACTATGTTTTTAATTACTTTCTATACATATGTATAAGGCTAGGGTGCTACAGGATATGATTATTATTGGTTTCCGCGATGAAAATGTCTTAGAGAATGTGTATGACTGTTTTATGTAAGATATGTGACCTATTTTAATTTAAAAAATTATAGCCTGAAGGGCTGACGTAAAAGTGGACGAGCCACCTGATGGTAAGTGGTCATCGTCGCCTATCGACACGAGCAACACCAGGGGAGTCACCAGTGCAACGCCGGCCCTGAAGGATAACTCTTCTTATACCTTTCTTGAAGAACCCCATGTCATAGCGCTCCGGGAATACCTCAGAAGGAAGCTTATTCCACAGGTCCACAACTTGCAAGTTCGCGGCAAAAACTGATTAAATTAATAGCTGAGAAACGAGCACTGATCCATCTGATCCATTATGGTCACGGTTTCTCATGACCTTAAGAATTATACTGCATGTGCTCCTTGTTGCTTTAATACAGAGATAACATAAGGAAGAAATTGTCCCTGATCCTATTTGCAGCCTCTTAATACACCCCAAAAAGAGATCAGGGTCCAAAGTCTGCTAATGCATGAAATTATTCATTTACATTGTGTTTGAATAGTTTGACACATTACGTATACATAATTTACTACAAAATGTGTCAAAATTTGAGATGAGAGAATGAAACAGACATGGTACTATTCCATAAATCGTTCCCTACAATAAACATGCGGTACAAGTAGTCACAAACTGTCTATTGAAGTAGGTACAACTTTTTTATTGCTTAACACTATCGCAATGTGTAAGTGTTGAGCTTGGTTCTTCAGAGAATTAAAATGAATAGCCATGCTGATTAAGTGTAGGTTGCCAAATGCCTTCGAGAAAGTTATGGCGTACTGTCGTCGAAGTACGCAGAATGTTTCTTGATGAAATCAATCGATGATTTCTGTATGCACTTAATTAAAACATCCATGTTGTGAGGGTATAAATAATTTGGGAGAAGGAAAAAGTGTGTATCATACAGCTAGAATCAGCTAGATGATAATCAATGTATTTCTAAATTGGGAAATAATTAGTACATTTTAAGTAGCTTAAAGGTTTTCGTCCATTGTTTCCTCTTCACTCTTGATACGCAACGCATTGGTAAAGCTTTTGGTGAAAAGCACACAGCAAAAACTTGACTGAAAGTGAAAAAAAAGTGACTGAAAGACACCGTACAACCGAAACTACTGAACGTGTAGGGGAGCACTGAAAAAGGATTTTTGGAAATTTCTCCCTTAATGGGATAAAAAAATGCTACGCGGGCGAAGCTGTAGAGGTAAAGCTAGTTTACCATAGCATGACTCCTCCTTTATTGGCTAAAATATAAAATAAATAAGACAATGTAGTGATTCAACATTCATTCGTTTGTTCGTTCGTTAAATCCTTTTAAGTACATCACATTCGGCGTAAAGTGCTTGACATTTGCGTGATACGAATCAAAAGGTAGACGAATTATTTGATGGTTCATCTGAATGGGTACCGACTTCGGTAAATCCAGTAGCAATTCTAAAGGTGAGCCATGAAGATGGTTAGATTTTAGAGAATATGCCAGGATTTGCAAATTTAACATAGCAAAATACATACCTAAACAAGACTTTTGATCCTTATCACAGAATTGTACCTATTAAAAGAAATCTAGAAAAGAAATTCTAGTCTTTTTGATTTATAACGTATTAAATGGCGTTTTACATTCATAGGTGGCATTTCAACAAACGAACCATCTAATCTAAGAAACATTGTAGGATATACAAGAGTCGATCGCTGGCTGATAACACCAAAACATCATTGTGGTCATTATCATTATCCAAAGAAGAGTCATGATCGCTTATATTGCAAAAAACTTAACGCTGTATAAATATTACTAGTAAATCCGCCCTCGCTTCGCTTCGGGAAACCAGTCCCTTCAAAAATCTCTATAAATTTTAACAAATTATGTTATTCCGATGTCTAAGCTATATTACTGCAAAGTTTCATGAAAATCTGTTCAGTAGTTTTTGCGTGAAAGAGCAACAAACACACACACACACACATACATCCTTACAAACTTTCGCAGTTATAATATTATTAGGATATTAGGATTAGGATAGGATAGGATTAGGATTTATCGTCTCAAAGCACTTTTTAATAAACGGAACCTGATGCCATAAATAGACACGTTTGATATACAACAAGACAAAACATCACAGGGCAATTCAGCCAAATTTCACATACCTAAATACATACGCTTTAGAATTTGTTGGTTTAATAATTTTGTCCAATAGGCCAAAATTGGAAGTCCATAGCCCTACAGAATTTGTATTAGTCATCCAGAGATGACTAAATCCATTGATTTTTGAGAGGATGGTAACTAGTGTAAGGGCTGATTAAGAGAGATAATTATACTTCGCTCTTGATCATAGGACCACCAGTCGACTCTTTAAAGTCTTTAAAGTGTAATTACTAATGAGAATGAATTTAAATTACGAAGTTAAGCGACACAATAACTTCATGATTCAATTTATGGATTTTACTGTTGACTTTTAAACAATCCTTTCATAATTACCTTATATTGAGATCGAAATGAACTTTCAAAAGACCAACCGATGATATCAGAGATCACGCAAACAATATCGTCTCAAAATTATAGGTTTAGTGACTTTAGTTGGCAACTGAATCTGAAGGTCCCACTAACTTTAATGTTCTGGTTTTGCCTGCAATTATAGAAATTGTTGGGATGTTTAGAAGGACTGCATGCTGCGTTAAACCTTAATGCATTGCCTTTCATTCTTCCTTCTCCCTCTTTCTTGGCCAGCCAGGAATTGGTAGTGCTAATGGTGTTCCTAACGTCCTTGGGCAAAATTGGCCACTTACCGTGAATTAACTCGTCTACAATAATAAATATACACAAACGAAGTTTATTTTATAGCATTTAATCAGACTTTGTCATAACGTTAAGGGCGTGGTTTTAGTTTAATCACCCAAAACGTGCATTTACTGAATTTGGTTAAAATAAACATTCTAAAAACACATCAAGAACTCAAGACTTAACTTATTTCCGATTCAACTCATAGAAAAGTATGGTAATATGAGCTTTATACGTATTGACTACGGTTTAATTTTAAAAACCTGAAAAAACTGATCCACGCGTGATTTGATATCTACTGTACCTATATCTATGAAATGAGCATACATGTGAAGGAAGAAAGTTTAATTCCTCATGTCTGGCACAACCATTAGGTATACCTAATTATCACTTGCTTCGGTTAAGGAATTCATATACTAGATGTACTTTTATTCAATATAATGATGATGAATGACTTCTTCGAGGCGCTTCTTATGAGCGTGAAGTTTTTAAAATATCAACAAGATCTGGCTTACTCTGGTCTTTATCAATCCGGATATTCATTCAATTTGGTCAATTTAGTTTGATCAGATATGAGGCATTACTATTTATTATTTAGGTATCAGGGCATGGGTGACTAATATCCCCATGAGGCCACTGCAACCATCTATTATGGCCATCCCAGTTATACTTAGTTAGATCTGGTCCCCCAGGCCTACAATCTAGGTAAACCGTAGTACATACAAATAGTGCACTACAATTAATTAATTGTAGCATTACCATAAAATTACTAAAATTATTCAAACATGATCTAAACTATTCAGTCATCGTACTAAAACAATTAAACTATTCGCGTTCCAATTTCAACTTTAAATTCGCGCGGAAAGATTCAAACATTCGAGGGATGCGTTTGAAATCTGAACGTGGAATTATTCGAAGTCATGAACCGACGCTATATAAAGCTGGTGATGGACTCCGAAGTCACCATTTAGCTATCGACTTCCGAAGAAGATACATCACCTCGCCAACATGAGAATCGTTAGTATCTGTTTAAAGTGCTGTGATTGTGTAGTGATTGTGGAGTGGTTGATAGTTGGTAAATCGTTGCGTTGCGCACGCGCAATATTGACATAGCCGATGACAGTTGAAATTCGGTTTAAGTGATAAAGTAAAGTGTTGACATCTTACGCATATTCAGATGTCAAGTGGGTGCTTAAGAAATAAATCGTAGGCAAAGAAAGGTTTAGGGTGTTAAGTGTAGGACTTCCGCTACAAAAGGTTTGCCTACTCAGCGGGTAGTCAATCAATGGGTACTGGGTTTGATTCCCGCAAACCAAAGTAACAATTTTGTTCGCATTTGTTGGTTGTTTGTGATATTTCATTTGTGTGGCAAGATGTCGTGTGTGAGGATGACGGCCCGAATGGCGCATGTCGGATCGCTGTTCCAGGGGTCCTGGGTTCGATTCCCAGCAAGGCGGAAATTTAAATTATGAGTTTAAATTTCCCTTCTCGGTCTGTGTGTGTCCTTGTCTTGTGTATTGTCCATGGCATCAACGACACAGGGAAACCTAGCGTGGGGCTATGAGTGTGTTGTGTCATTTATTTATTTTTGATAGTGTATTAACTCCTATTTACCATACAAATGTTTTATTGTAGTATGGAATTAGCAAATAACATGTAATCTGTTAATGTTGCAATTGTTTGACATCTATGTATGTAGATATGACTAGTTGAACAAAAATTATTGAGCCATATTATATATTTAAGTTACTTATTACATAAGATAAGCTAAAGGAACCTCATTCATTCTAAGTAGTTGTTCGTTAAGTTCGTTTGGTTGAGATTGACTGGCACCAGAAAAGCCAGATTACGCCCAAGGATAGATTCTCGTGCATAATTATCGAAGGTTTAGGTATCTTGTTAGATTTTTACACCTTGTGTCATTTTACTATAGTTTTTTTTCAAAAGTTGGTGACCACTTTCCATCAGTTAGCATAAATATTTGCTCGTTTTTTGATTCTTAAAATTAAAAATAGTTACAAAATTAGAACAACATTAATTTTCCTTCCGCTTATTCTGTTTTGAAAACTTCCTTAGCGTCCACGACCCGATAACCTCCCGGCCGGAATCGAAGCTGAGACCTCTCGATTCAGGGCAAGATCACTACCAACTAGATAACGGGAGTGCGTGTTTAAACATTTCTGAGCACTTGTTAAAGGCAATTTGTAAAATTCTTGATATACCTATAGGTAATGCACTGAAATGCATGACACTGGAAGAGACAAAAGCTTGTGTACTCCATTCGCGTGCGATATGGAAATCGTATCAATCGCAACCCACAGTAATCCTACTAATATTATAAATGCGAAAGTTTGTAAGGATGTATGTGAGTGAGTGTGTGTGTGTTTGTTGCTCTTTCACGCAAAAACTACTGAACGGATTTTCATGAAACTTTGCAGTAATATAGCTTAGACATCGGAATAACATAATTTGTTAAAATTTATCGAGATTTTTGAAGGGACTGGTTCCCCGAAGCGAAGCGAGGGCGGATTTACTAGTATCACAGTAAATTTTGCTCACAAGCTAAATTAGATAAATGAGCATACATAATAAAGTTGTTTTTAGCGGGGAGTGGCAATTTCATATCTTAAGCGACTCAAATAATTATAGTAGGAACGAGCTTTACCAGCAGAATTAACAAGTGTGAAACTTAGGAAGGTTCTACTAATAATTATTTTAATTGTTTTACCATAAAATGATTTAATTGCCGACATTGGACGCGTCATACTAGTAGTTAAAAAAGCTTTTCGTGATCAAGCTTAAAATTACACATATTTAATTTAACTACCATTCATTTAAATAATAATATACAATGAAAATATGAAGGTATCAATGATATCATACCTCATACCTCAAGAAATCAATGATAGCATTCGTTAAAGTCTATTGATTTAAAAATTAAGAAATATTTGCACCTCTCAGGTTAGAAGTAAATGTCTCTTGCTTTGCGATAAAGAAAATATTGCAAAATCTCGTACATACCTACTAAAAACTTTTCTGGAAGTTCCAAGCACGTCTTTTGAAAGAATAAATCGCTGATAAAATACCAACATTTGATTTCTGCATCAATGAGATCATTTAACCCGTCACACCTTTCAACTGTTTCGCCGCGTGAAAAATCTTTTCCAAGATGAAAACTATCCTATGAATAGACCTGGAATATAAAATAGAAATATGACGCATTGTCAATGGCTTACGCGTTATGTACTTACAATTACAACAAAGTATTAGCAATAAATCCATGTTGGGCTTTATTTCAAAATGAAGCATTCATAGTCAGTCTCCGGAGTATGTGTAATTGATTGTAATGTAATTGTATAATTTACGGCAAAAAAATCAGTTCTTTTTTTATAAAATTCTTACTCTCTCATATCTGCACTAGGATAATCCATGTCGCAGATAAAATGAGTCATCATCCCAGAAAATACACCTGTCAAATCAACATCTGCCTCAAAGGGACTCGCATAACAAGACCACTGAACCATTAAATTTATTCCGTGATTTATTCCCAGGTCATTCTTACCAAACATTGTACCAGCGAAACTAAAGGCTTCTCATCTGTAATTCCAGATAATTCTTCTAGCAGCGGCATCGGTAGCCAGTTCAGCGCGTCTGAACAACGTGCATCTCCCGTCACACTCCGCGTCATCAGGAGGAGCCAATGCTGGGTTACAGGCACCGTATGCCGACCGCCGGTCCCGCGCGGACCTGAGCTATGCTGCATCAGAACCGGAGAAGAAACAGCATGCAGAAATACTCAAGTTTGAGAACGAAATGAATGAGGAAGGATATCACTATGCTTTTGAATCTAGTGATGGAACTAAGGCTGAGCAGGAAGGTTAGTTGATAAGTATTTTGGATGGGTAATGAGGAGATTTAGTTGGCAGCCCCAAGAAAGAAAATCGCTAGAATTGTTAAGATAAAAATTATTATGTCTTTCTGGGGTTAAAACCATCACGATGCCAAGTTTCATCTCAATGGGTTAAGTAAGCGATTTAGTGAAAATAGATAAAAGACAGATAGAGTTACCTACTATCGCACGTAAAATTGGGGGAAAACTTTATTTATATCTTTTTGACACGTTGACTATAGGTACTCTCAAACTCTCAAATCATACGACAAATTTTAAAGCATTAAGCAATGTTACGCGTATTAGTTAGGACAAATTTAAAGCATAAATGTTACGCGTATGAGTCAAAAAAGCTTCATTACTCTACTCGTAAACAACTAGAACACGAATGAATAAACCAAAACTATACCTAAATGCTTCTAGAAACGTTCGAGATAAAAAAACACTACTAAGTAACTGTTACAATAATTTTGTTACACCAATCAATCAGCTCGAATCTCCTAGAAGCCCATGTAACATTCAAATTGTTCTGATCAATTAACACTAATCAGTGGGCGTTATCGAACAGATATTGTAACTTGAGCAAAAAGCATTCACTTAACGCTTCCCCGCATCGCATTGTGTGGGCTTATTACTGGTCACTTATGAAACATTGTTTTTCGTACGGAACCACTCACGTAATGTCTACACATTCTATGTTATCTGATAGCTGTAGGGTTGCCAACTGAAGTCCACCTACGGGTTTGAATAGTACATACTCGGGCGACGAGCTTTAGTAATAATAAAAATATCTTTATTTTTATCTTATTTATATTATTTTATCTTTATATTTATCTTTAAATTGTTTTCCTCACGTCTGCGTGTTTTAACTTTACATCAAAGCATAAGTATTCTTTAATAAAAATTGAATCCTAGGAATTGAACATACATTCTTAGTGCGTATCTCGTTGAGGTTTAGCTTTTATTTTAAACTTATTACAATGATGATAATTATTTCACAATCAGACATTTGATGACCCGACCAGTAACCGTGATTCACTTGATTTTGTATGCTCATGTTTAAAGTTGGCAGCCCTATTCGTAAGCGACATAGGATTGTAAAGGTTAAGTTAAAAATAATTTATTTTAACAAGCAGTGCCCTCGTAAACGTTTTTGGCATTTGACTTATCATTTTTAACTTAATGATCAGATTACTCAAATACACAGTCGATTAAAAAGATAGCATCGTAGATGTGCAATGTCGCATGTCGCATTACTTAGGAGTAGTTTATTACATTACCTACCTACCTAGGTACATACCTACCTACTAGAGACACGCTCGGCGATCAAAATTTGACAGTCGGTGCCTCAGACCGCATGCCTACTGACAAAATGACCAAATAAATTTTCTAATAACGTCTGGTAACGATAGCCCCAAATATGAATCTTGCACACTAGTCACTGTAACAATGATGCTGCATGCTCGTATGCTTGCTTGGCTGCAACCCATTAATGGCCCACTACTAGGCACGGGTCTCTCCTCATTATCGAGGAGACTTGAGCATAGGTACTCCATCACGTTGCTCTAGAGCGGATTGGTGGAGGTACACTTCCGTCATCATCTCAACCCATCATGGACTTCTATTAGAGCACGGGTCTCCTCTCATATTGAGAAGGTTAAGGCCATAGTCCACGACGCTGGCCAAGTGCGGATTGGCAGACTTCACACACCTTGGAGTTTTGCGAACTCGAGGATATCTCACGATGGTTTCCTTCACCGTTATATGCTTCCTTACTTCCACAAAAACAACTCACACCTGTCCCACCCTCCAGGCCAAATCCTGCCAGACGAATTGGTGAGATATGCTTTCTTATAATCACACCTACCTATCTCACTCTCCAGGTCAAATCCTCCCGGGCGAGAAGCCGGAGGAAGGGTCTCTCAAGGTGTCAGGCTCGTTTTCCTACATCGGCGACGACGGCCAGACCTACTCGGTGACGTACACGGCGGGCGAGGACGGCTACCAGCCCAGCGCGGCGCACCTGCCCACGGCTCCGCCTGTTCCTGAAGAAATACTGAAGAGCTTGCAGCTTAGCGCTTCTGAAAGTAAGATGTTGTTTTATTTTCATTCGATATCAAAAGTAGGAATCGATAAAAGTGTAATCTCTTGTGCAATTGGACTACTTACTTAGTACTAATAATTTTTAACATAGTAATGGCATTATGTAGACTGAACAAACAAATTTGACATTACAAAAAAATAACTGACTTCAAACTCGATAAGTAGAGATAGCTCAAAAACTACCCGTCAGATGTCGTTAAAATTTATATGGGACTAGCTGATGACAAGCGGCAGCTGAGGCATAGGTATAAAAATTAGCAAAATCGATTCACCTAACAATAAGAATTAAGTAGTAGCAACTCATTCTGGCACCGATCGCCGAACGGTGGCTTGAGAACTTACATAATTGTATATGTCTCGTGGTTCGTTTATCCAGGTTAAACCAGGTTAATTTTAACAATAGCAATAACTACATATTTATCACGACAGTATAACTGCCGTTTGCTTGCTATGTGATCAGTTGCAGGCGTCCAAGCACTAACTGCATTATTTGTTTCAGGTAAATACGACAGCCAGAAAAGTAGTTATGACGCCGATGCAGAATATTAGATTATTTAAATAATAAAATAATTATTAAGTAAATAATGTTGTACAATTGACTACATTTTCAATGCTTGCCTATTTCGTATTAGTTTATTGTGTAGTTAATTGTACAAACCTACTCAGTGTTCAATTAGCATAATGTTATATTTTTATAATAAAAATATAAATATTATAATTTAATTGTTGGTACTTTGTGTGACTCCATCCATCATGATTCTTCGAGTCTCGTCATTGTTTTGTTACTATTACCCAATTAATATTTTTTCTCGCTAGCCTAATCAAATTAATAATTCCTTATCGAAGAAAAACTCAAGTTATGTTACTGTGTGTTTTGCTAATAGCAATGAGCAGGTAACTAAATAAAAATGAATTATTTCGTACATTGAGACTGAAGTATTCCAAATAACGCCTGCTAAGTTATTGTAGCAATAGCTATATCAAACAATAAACAGCATTACTAGTGATAAATACTCGTATATTATAAGGGTTATGGATGTGCGGGTTATTGGCCATACGAAGTGTCGAAGGGTATTATGCCGCCCTAAGACCTACGACATAGCTTGACCGACGTTTTAACTTGCCCTCTGGAACAAGGAAACACATAAGGAAATTTTATTACTTTCTTATCGCAGGTATCCCACCGCTGACGAATCAGCGAGTTAAGCTCGGCTGTTTTTCGCACAAGACACGTATAAAAGATATGACATTCAGCACACATTTCTGGCCAAGGGCGGCACAAGGACCATTCAAGGGCACCATCAGGGCACCTGCTAGATGCTAGAGTAGGTACACGGGTGCAATACCGTTTTACACAACCTCATTTAAAAGATACCAGCCTCTGGCCGTAACTTGACCACCATGGCTATCGACGCAAGCCGCCGGGCTATATGAACGCTTCCGTTCTTCGCACTAAAAATAAGTAATAGATACATAATATGAGTAGTGTCATCATTAGGTAACTCACTTATACCTACTACATGCAACTTTAAAGACGTACCTACTAATAATTAGTAGGTAATGGTAATGGTATTGTACAGCAGTTATTCAGTTAGTCACAAAATTAAAATGACTGTGACCTAACTGATTTAAAGATATGTAATCTTTGATCATTAAAACTATTCGATTTAATGATCGAATAATGTAATGGATTATTGGTTGAATAATGTTTATTGGTTGACGCAACAGTAGAAATACATAATTCATTATACTACATAGTACTACATACATAATACTACCGTAGATACTAGGTAGGCATTTTTGTAATACATAATTTAAAAAATACTTATTAAAACACTCGCACAACGTAATAGGATGATAAATTGTTTTGCATACAGTACTTACCTATGTTTTCAACAAAGATTAGTTAGGAATAAAATAATACATATAGTTTCGTCTCGTCTATCAGTTTTAACTGAGGCTTTTAGTACCTACTAATCTCATTTAGGCATCCATTATTGAACGAATATCAGAAATCAATGTATAATAATTTCAATGAATCGTGTCATTGGACATCCGTATCCCAAACACGCTATCTGCTTTCCATGAACTGCAATTTTGTGAATCAATTTACATTTAAAATTACATTGTACATTTTATCTCCTTTACTACGAAATAGTCATATTCCAATTCATATGAAAGTTATCACATTTTCAAAGTTACAAACTTTATTTCACAGAATTTCATTGCAGATAAATCTTTGATTTGTTTGACCACCGTTACTCATGATCATTATCGTGGCAACATCATCGATTACTAACGATTGATGAGGAGCATCAATAAATCATCACCTAATACTGGGCCAGCGAAAACTAAGCAGAGGCCTCGTATTAAGTCCGCATCTGACACTGCATCTGAAACAATATTTTGTGGTACTTTTTAGGAAGGTAGCGGCTATCCAGGAAGGTTATAAACCTTGCCACCATGTATGACTACAGTTGAGATTAAAGTAGGTGTTACGGAATTCAATGTCCTCCAACAAAAGAGTTCTCACGCATTTTTTTCCAACAAAATTCACGACGACCAGGGGCCTTAGTACGAGTTTTAAGTGACAAAACGTGCTCGCTACGTAACTGCGAATTACCTAAAATTTGTATGGGATCGGAGCAGAGACACCTAGCGGACGTAAATGGCTCAGTTTCGATTCCATACAAATTTTAGCTAACTCGCAGTTACGTAGCGAGCGCGTTTTGTCACTTAGATCTCGTACTAAGGCCCCAGGACATATCTTAGACTCAAGGTGAACGGTACTCTTTACAGCAGAAAAGTTATCTGGACCGACACTCTACCGAGGGTATGTACCCTCGTTAACCCAATATGCTTGGGTACGGTAGGGTTACAAAAACTTGATCCTGCTGTTATTCTCCGAGTGTTCTACGCAAGGACGTTATAACGTCCTTAGTTCTACGTCTGCAATTACTTAGTATAAAATACTACGAAGGACCACAGCTTACTTTAGTCTATTTATTATGGATATTCAATATTTCATCAATGTGTGAACATCGTGAAAAACTCTGACCTTGTCTACCTACTTAAAATTCAATAAAATCCACCAATACGGATAATAATTACTTAAAAGCTAAAAAACTTACTAACTCAAACTACCTCCAGGATTCCCTGTGCCAAAGATTATTATTTAATTTACTTAATTAAATTTGAAAATGTGAACAACACAAATACTTATCATTAACTCCGACGGCTTGAGAACAAAAATAATCTGTCACATAAATATCTGCCCCAGTCAGTTCCAAACTCCTCGCTTCGTATACCAGCACCACTAACTAAAACCAAGTCATATTCAATTTGGCGTCATCAAATAAAAGTCTGCTAACTGATAAAAATACTACTCTGTATAGTTGTAGGGAATCGTCACCTCCATAAATACCTACTTATGTCTAGAGTCTTTCGATTCGTCACAAAACAAATTGAGCGAAACCATTAATCAAATAAAGGTAATTATTGTTGATTTCATAGAACGAATTGTGGTGACCAGTTCACCGTCTGTAATTGAGAACTAGACGACGCCACACAGATTGTTCAGTGATGTCATCAAAGTTACGATGATCGCGTTTTACTTTATGACCGCGGCAGTCACTAATTTTAGATTTAGTTACAGTACGACGTTATGTCTATTTCCACCCTCGTTATATTTAAGGATGACCTGTTACTTTTAAAAACTGATAATAATCCTTCTTTAACATTCGCTGCTCTTGAATTCCTTTACCTATGTAAAAACATCACACTTGAATCGTATCAGTCAAAAAAGAATTCTAACCGAAATGGCTCCTGGATCAACCTTGATTAGGAGTATGATTTATAGCATTTATGGATCATAATTATTTGGTTTATATTCATTTGTTTTAAGTTAAAAAAGACATTGAATAATAATATAGCGGGCGCGGACGGTAGTTCAATTTGTGACCGCATACATACTATCGTGACTGCCTCTTACCGTAACCGCAAATGCAATAGATAGGTATAGATATATCCAGCGCTTTCGTGCTTCGAAAGACACAAACCGATCGAAGTTCTTATCGTTTGATAGCAGTTCGTTCTGGCGGCACTGAAACATTCGATACATGGATTGGCCACTAATTTCACCCCCTATCCGCTCTGGAGCACAGTGCAGCCCAAGGCCTCCTCAGTAAGGATTCTGAGGATGCCTGCAGGTGAGATGATTGCCCTGTGATAATATTAATATACATACATAATAGGCTGCTAATAGGTCATTAATAGGTTGAAGCTTTTTAAGTTTACGGCAGATGCTAATGAAGTCGACAATGACATTAAATACATAAACAATGCATTACAAATCAGATAGAACCGAAACTCCATCTAATGCCATTACGTCATCAATGACGTCATAATAAAGGTCAAGAGTGAACAAACGTGTATACTGGCATTGTATGGAGGTCAAAATGTTCTTTGAATTTAGAACTTACATAATTCTGATTGTGACAATACTTACGTTATAAATTATAGTGTTTCCAATTATTGCTTGTATGACGTTCATACAAGGAAGACTTGGTCACAAATAGAGACGTCATCCCTTTGTGTGAATGGGATTATCCAGACGTCAATATCCGCTACACGACAGTTATGGATAAAACAATGTTATCCTTATTCTATTAATAAACACACTCTTACCTCGTTTTATATTCCGTTCGCGTTCGATATGGAATTCGGTTACAGATTTTGAACAAAATTTAATTATGGCATTTTAAATAATCGCCGTCAATCTACATTGATCCTTAATCTCATGACGGAAAGCAACTTTCCGCTTTCCGTCATGAGCGTTATATTAAATTATGTATGAGCACTGGTAATAGATTTAGTTTTAGCGGGAAGCGGTAATTTCATATTCTCGGCCACTGGAATATAGGCTAACGGGGCGGTCAGTAGGTAGGTACGTCATAGTACGGTACGGTTCTGTATTATAAACGAAATTAAATTTTTAATCGCGCACACTCTCTTTGAGACGCTATGTCGTTTGACCTGAGGGTGACCTTATGACCGCTTTGAATCTTATTCATTCTCAACTTCTATGTCTTTTTTCTTTCGTGGACTTTCATTTGCTTCTATTTTTGAGTTAATGCTTTCAGTACCTACGATTTCGTATAGTGATGTTGTCGTAACATCATATTGCAGTAGATAAGCGCTAATATGTTCTTTTACTTTATTAACCCCGTAGTAGTCTAGTGTTGGCTCTACCTACGATAGAGTGATCTCGGGTTCGACTCCCGGCCGTACCAGACATTTATGTTGCCATTCCCGACCAAAAAGAAAAGGGACGAG
This sequence comes from Hesperia comma, assembly GCA_905404135.1. Lineage (NCBI taxonomy): Eukaryota > Metazoa > Arthropoda > Insecta > Lepidoptera > Hesperiidae > Hesperia > Hesperia comma. Next base: position 2,280,627 of record FR990031.1, read on the forward strand.
AAAAACACTAGTTCTCAAGCCCTCAGTCAAAAGAGGACAAACCCTTAACACACACCCTACACACTTACACTAACAATCACCCTCGATTTACCTCTGCAATGTGTACCTCAGTAGCTGCAAATAACTCGTAACACATACCTACCTACATAATGTCTTATTTATTTTAGTCATATTATTACATTATTTATGAACGCAATAAAATCAGACCAAAAAAATTATCCTCTATCATAATTAATATCAGTTGCTGCAGCTTATTTTGCGCACTATCTCATATAACTTACTTATTTTTAATAAGTTAACCTTAGATACGACTTTATAATTATCACCTCATTATCTCCAATAATTTAGTTTTAACCAGGTCGTGTTTAAAAGATGATAAAAAAACTTTTGGCGGATAGATTAGGCCAGGGTCATCTCGTAAGTCATTGGTGTATTTTATTTTTGCAAATCAAGAGTTCCGTTTCTCAAAGGGTGACAATGAAACCCTATTACCTAATTATGTCTGAGACTGTCTTTCCCTCACCGGGCTCTATCTCTTGAACGTTAATTTGGCGAATAAAATTTTCACAAAATGCATGTCACTGTGTGCGCTTGCACAACAAATAAAAAAACTAGGATCTGATCATTAAAAAAATGGTTAATTACATTTTAACTTATTAACGACAGTCAAAATTAAAGGTTCAGAATGTTTCGTTGTTATCCTATAGATGGGAGTCTAAATTAAATAAAAGTACTTAACCCAAAAATAGTTTTGTAAATAATTGAATAACATGCCCAAGCCATGCCCAATAACGTTGCCTATAATTTATTCAGTTACAAAGTAGGTAATATTCATTGATACTAGGAATTGAGAAGATTTAGTAAGTTTACGATGGATTTAATTATTGTAACTATAATCTTACGTAGTGTCTTGTTGATACCTTCATAAAGTAAATAAACAAATATGTAATGTGATAGGATGGGAGTCATGTTTATCTATAAGGCGCCGGCTCATTTTCATACAATAGCTCCAATTGGGTCGATTAAATCGATTCTTCAGGATGAGCTTGGACGGATCCATTAGCTTCATGGACGGATCTCATTCTCTAATATGTTACCTGTTATATACAATAAATCTCATACAATAAATCTCACAAGGCTGATAGACAACTTTTGTCTGTTTGTTGGTTCGTCAATTCCAAAGGTACATAATTAGGTATTTAAAAATTGTTTAGCAAAGAGAAACAATGACTATTATGAAATAAATTCAAATTAATTTATTCATATAGATATCACTATTTATTACACTAAAGCATATATTTTTTACAATAGCACTATTTCGTAATGGTTAAGAATTAGCAAAAGAACTTCACAGTAGGTATATACCTACATGACGTTTAAAACAAAATAAAAAAATCAATTTTATTTCAAGAATATTCAGTAAATATTCAATGCAAACATATTTAAATTCTAAGTGAAACCTTACGTTAAGCGTAGTGAATCCGTCTCAAATGTGCACTTAGTCATATAATTAAGCGGTGTGCATTGCACCCCGAGCTTAAAACCAAACGCGACTTTGAACGAAGTACTCGTGACTTGTGTATGATCGATTTTGTCGTGTGTTTGTCAGTTTAAATAAATTATAACTAATTTATATTTATATAAATATGAGGTCGTTTTTAGTGCTATTGTTGTTAGTGATGGTGTTTTTGGATTACGGAATCGGGAGACTTGTAAGTTTTTCATTAAAATTTTGATCGTTAATTTTAATTATTTTCCGGCGACTATGATGGCAATATAATATATTTTTAATTGTTCAAAAAATATTATAGATTAATTTTTCCTTTTTCAAAGTTGGGTTAGGTTTTTTTTTATTTTTTGTAAACTTTCGGAAGCATCGAAACTATCAGGTACAAATAAAATTTATTTAAAATAAATCTACTTAATATAATTATTACACAATCCGACTTCAAAAAGGAGGTAGTTCTGAATTCTACTGTTTTTTTTTGTGTGTGTTACCGTATTACCGATTTACCGGTAGGAACTTTTTACCGGGAGAAGCGATGTTGATAATTCTTTTTTATTCGAAAGCTGGTGGTTGTCGTCTAGTCCAATATGAATTTGAGAGTTTATTTTTAGGTTGCCTCTTTATTGTCGTTGCGATTTTTATGTCGGTGATTTGTTTGTCAAAAGCTAAATTATTTGAAGTTGGTCATAAACTACTATTCTCAAAGGTATGTGGAGTCTATCAATTTTATTGGTTAGCGTGGGGGACTAAGGCCTGTAGACCCCACATTGTATGAAGAGAAGCAATCCCAGCAGAGGGACAGGTATGAGTTGTAAAGATGATGAATTCTAGCCCCAATGTGTATTGGAGATCACACCGGAATAGAAAACACTTTAAAACCTGATCCACTAAGGGTATAGTTTTCGGTGATCCGAACAAAGTTACATTTAATTTTGGTTTTACTTTTGGCGATATTGTGGCCTCCTTGTGTGGCCCATCCAATCTCGGTCTACCTACAATATGACCGCTCTAGTTTGCCACCGACTATTATATAAACAAACAGTACCAAAATAGCCTCCGGACACCACACGACCACCCAGCAAACTGCAACTCGGCTACCACATGTGAACGAATGAAATTAACGTTGGCAGTCAATGACCCTTCATTAACCGACTAAAGCTTCAGTCTTAAAGCTTGGTATGATCTTCAATTGTTTCAGTAAATTTTTATAACTGTACTTTCATTAAAATGAAAAGGTGGTCTACATGTAACTCAGAAAAGTTGGTTCCCAAATTCAGATGAAGAAAGAAAAATCACCGTATTTGTCAGCCTACTAAATATTCATCTGATTTGAAACTTAACTCATCGCGGACTGTACAACTGTACTGTGCTGTGCTTTCATCGCAATTAGTTGCATGTATAATATTATACATTGATAGAGATAGTCATGTGATCCGAACGAACAGGGGGGCCTGGGTTCGAATTCTGCAGGCATCACTATTTTTCAAATAATTTGTGTAGAATTAAATTATCACTTGTTTCGTAAGGAAACCCGAGAATTTTCCATAATGTTCTAAAATACAGCTATGTGTGAAATTTGCCAATCGGCACTTACCAAGCGTATTGGACTATACCCATCAATGTAAAGGTATCTTATGATCGATGATTACCCATACCCTGTAGTCACATTGGGAGAAGAAACCCGTGGCCAGCAGTGGGACAGTTATGGGTTTTTTTATGGAATTAAGGTAGCAAACGAGCATGCAGCACCACCTTCCGCTGCCGCCCATGACAACTATGACCGAGCCAGAACTAGGCTCAATGAGTCTCGTTCTTATTCGGTCACAGATGCGTTGCTACCCCTGAGGACTGAGATGGTCGCCTCTGGTTGCGATGAAATAGGTAGCTGTGTATAGTTGACGAATGAGTAGGTACCCTATTATTTCAGAACAAATTCCAAGAAGATTTGTGCTGTAACCTGTGACATTACATTCAAACAGAAAGTAGAATTCGTTGAGGCAATTATAATTTCCTGGTATAATCATTAGCGACTAAAATTCTCGTAGATCGTGACGTAAGCAATGACTTCATAAATGTGATTTTAAATTAGAATACTTTACTATATTTGTATAACAGTTTTCCGTTTCTATAAGGATATTAACAAACCGACTTACTGTGTGCATCAATTTGTAACAATTAGCAAGTTATCGAGTAGTCTGGGCCATTGAACTAATGCTATGGTAAAGTCGCAAGTTTTCCCTGCAATACGACAAAATACACTGTAAATGAATATTTATCGGGATAACAACTATCCTATGACCTCTCCAGAGACTCAAAACATCTTCACGTATACCTTTCTTTGTACCCTTTCAGCAAAATCGGTACAACTGATAAGGTAGCAAACATGTTGTCATTAAAACGAATTCCATATTGAACGCGAACGAATATTTTTTTGTAGGAGTAACCGATATTAAGTATTCGGAGAAAAGTTGTACTTTATTTCGAAAAAAGTTCTTCTACGCATGTGTGACCAAATGAGAACCTTGCCCTTGGCTCGGATGTAACAGATGTTTCATTTTTAAAATGACGGGTGAGGGTTACTTTGCTTACACACTGTCGAGTCAGTCCATTCAATTCAGCGATTTCTGTCGAATACAACCCGACAGAATTAGCATCTGCTTGCTAGTCACCCCAATTTTATCCTGTTTGTTTGATTTGGTACAATATATTGATATTGTGTTCTTTTTGTGAATGAATATTAATGTATGAACAATACGTTCGAGTGAAGAAGTATGACACATATAAATAAGTATACCTTCCTGATGAAGAAAGAATATGGAAAGTACCTACAATAAAAATCGTCATTATTTATATGGCCAGAAAATAGCGCTGTAATTTTTTAGGATTAGTATGAATGTATGAAGAAACGAATGAATGAAGAATCTTTGTATACGAATTAAGCCAACTTCGCATTTATAGCGCGTGTGTGTCTATATTTCATAGCTGCGCCCGAAAGTATTTGCTGCTAGGGGTAATAACGCATCATGCCTCGTTTACATGCTCGGCCGAATACTTGACCTTCGAGCTGAATATTCACAAAAACGACCACGAATACACCTGTTTTAATGTCCGCTGTATATCATTGCTCTTTTTCTTTCTATAACCTAAAGCTACAAATGAGGAATCCTTCGATTTGTTCTACAAAAACATACAGATTTATGCTAGAGTAATTGAGCCATGCTAATAAGTGGAAACAGTCAATGGTTGGAAACGGAGAGAAACGACTTGGTATCGACTTGGTACCGCAATCATGTCTCTCTTTCTATTCAATTATCCGTTTAAAGCCTGGCTTCCCCGCTCTATTCTGTACCTCTATTCCTCTACTCACAAAACCCATAATGAATACTGAAGTCGCACGGATATGGTGTTCACTTACGCATATTAGCAGGTACTCGGCATTACTCGCCGAGTATCTAAACGGGGCGTTACGCAGTTCTCACACAACGCTATTTGTAAGCGATCGATGCGAGCGATGCGTAGGATCTTGTCAATGTATGAAAGCGACGCGTCTACGATGCGTCTCCTGTCAGTGAACATTGTCAGATACAGCGAATTTTGGGTTGCGTTGCAGTCGCGTAGCTCATGAGTAGCGTTGTGTGAGAAGTGCCTTATGTGAAACGCAGACGAATCGCGCATGCGTCGCAAGCTCAGAGTCAATAAATGTTCTATAAAGTATCCGACACAGTGTTTTATGCTTTATGTCTTCATGCATAAGATACAAAGCAAACAAAATGTATTCAGTAGACTGCTGTGCATGTAGATTTAATGTGGTATTCAATTTTATTTTTGCATTTTCAGACTACATCGCGACCCCGACAATCAACATCAATCCAATACTTCAGCAGGCAGAACCAACCCATCACCATCAATATAATGTTCCACATGGACCCATTCCTAGCAGCGAAGCTGTCGAAGCTATACAAATCCAGGACCAGAAAAAAACTAAAAATAATATCGCGTAATATCTTGATGGACGTACGAAGATTTTTCCAACATCCCAGCTTGAATCAGACTATCAGGTAAACTCTACAATTATCTTCAAAAGTATCATAATGTTTTGTGTCTATGTTGTTTACTTTTTTTGTTATCTGTGCATCTTACCTCATCTCATTAATCTGTACCCCCATTGAAAACTAGGTAGTGCAACATCTGGTAAAAATCATAGGTCTCAAAGTTGTTGAGCTCCCTTGACAGTCGCCAAATTTTATTATATGGTAACATTGAAGCTGCACTAGCGACATCCGTTTACTGAACAGATAAGTTGGTGGCACTATATTTTTTATGGAATGAGGCTAGCAACCACCCTTCCGCTGCCGCGCCGCAATTTCCATATTGCAACAGTTTGTCATAGATGGCGCCTTATATTATTTTTTATTCTTCAACATTAAAATGACGTATGAATAATAAAATTCTAGGAATTAATTAGGGAGAAAATGATTCCACATACCACATCCCCTCAATAACATCTAGGGTTGACTGGTAGAGAATGTCAAAGGCATTAAGTATGCCCATTGTTGACCCTTATTTTTATGTTGAGGTGTTAAGATAAAGATTAAATAAATAATGGTTTTATAAAAAAAACTTTATATCGATTAGGTATTATAATTATAAATGAGGGTAAACGATCTAAAAATGGGAATTTTGAACAACAATTCAGTATTTTAGAGCCACCCGATAGATGGCGGTGTCCATAGATATGAATCACGTTGATGAAACCCTTTGGAAGTTGTATAAGTAGTACAGACAGGAGAGTAAGGTATTATTGTTAAGCCGTCAATGATTGACTTAGTAAATTTTTTGAAAGGCGTGTGCGATCTGGGTATTTGAGAGACGGTTAGTCTGCTTAATACCTAGTTTCGTCGCTACCACGCCTTAGAAAAGTCTAAATAAAAAGTTTTTATTTAGACTTCTGGAGACAGACTGTGTCACTGTCACTGACTGCTACATCGTTATCGAAAGGAATAACTGTCTCACTGCCGGATAAGGTCTCCTCTCATAATATGAAGGGTACATACCATAGTCCATCTCGCTGTCCAAGTGGGGATTCCTTAAGCAGATAATGCTGTTTCCTTACTATGTTTACTGAAGCATGTTACCAAACCCTCTGATTTGGAAGTCTATTGTGCATATAATACATGACAATAAAAATAATTCAATAATTATTACAGGTTTAGGCTGATAGACACAAGATTTATCAGAAACAATGATAGAGCCATCAAAATTGACGAGAATGCCAGCAAATATCTAAAGAGCTACTGCGACTGGCAAAGTAGGAAAAAGAGTTTATTGAAGAGACAATATTACTCCGTGCTGCTGACTGGCTTGGATGTGTTCTACGTGAACAGTCATGGGGAAGAAGTGAGAAAAAGTACAGGTTAGGTTTAAAAGCTTTTATTCAATTCGCAATTTTTGTGTGTTCGGGTTAAATCTTGCAAACTGAATTTCAACTATATTAATTCTAGAGACTTGAATTTTGCTTGCTTCAGTTCTGTTAACAATGTAATTTATGACCATCATGTATGTATACTACGAATGAAGTGCTCTGATTGATCGGTAAAGTCGGCGGTTGAATGGGTGACCGCTAGTGGCAAAAATTTCTTCAGCACTTCCGGGCTTCGGTTACCCGTAAAGCCATAGGTTACGGTAAGTGCGCAAACAGCAACAGACGACATGATAACTTCCCATACTTTGGTTTGTCCATACCATCAATCCATATTAAGCAATATTGTGGAGTATGCTCTAGGCTCTAAGCTTCCTCGATGATAAGTAGAGACTCGTGCTCATTCGAGAGCTTTCAATGGTTTGAAGACATACCCATTCGTTTCACAGTAGGCACTATTGTAATCAGAGTACCGTTCACAATTCCAGGTCGTAGTTATATGTCCAGCATGTGCAGCGTGGATCGGAGCTGCACCCTCATCGAATGGCATCCGAAGAATATTGGATTTTTATTGGCGCATGAGATCGCTCACGGGTAAATTATCACTTGTTTTGAATTGAGCGGCAATAGTTGTCATTGTGGAGTCAGTTGTCAGAGTTTCTGATGATCAAGTTTAAAGTCAAGAATAGTGAAATCGCTGTACCGTAGTTGGTTGTGGCCCTGACGTCTCATAAATGCCTGGTTGCAAGTTCGAACAATATTAAAACGTTGACGAACCTGTAACCTACTACATTATTAGTTAATACTAACTACCAACTACCGAATACCAACTAACGACTACCAACTACCCACTACCAACTACTTAATACTTACTGACTACCAACTACTGACTACCGAATACCATCGTATTGTTACGTGTCAGGAGTATGGGGTTCGAGAAAATGCCAAAATGTACCACAAAGACTTTTATTGTACTCGTAGATACACAAATTACACGACGTACACAGTACACACTTAAACACTCTGCACGTAGGTACTAGTCAACACACTCGTCGAACACTGTATCGCACGTAGAAATCACTTCACTTCTCACTGGTTTCGCTCGTAGGTATCGCTGGTATCTTCCTGGTTTCGCTTCCGAAACTAGAATGTCCGTGGTTGGCCGATCGCCCCTTTATATACCACTCACCCACCATTCACGACAATCGAGAATATTCCCGCGAAGTCCGGGCCCGCGTCGAAATAAAGTTCGAGAACGTTCCTTGCAACCGACTTTCGCCCGTATGACTATTGCCGTAATGGTCGAAGCGTCGTGCGTCCTTTTGAGAGAGCCGCGCTCCTATTGTTTCTATTGTTGCGCGACATGTTTATGGCCCCTATTGTTTATTGTTTTCGGCGTAGCGAAGTCGATGCGCCAGGGTTGTCACATTGCCCCCCTCTTAGTCATGCTCGTCCCGAGCATTATTCGATCCATGAAATGGTGCCAATCTGTCCACGTGCACGATCTTCGGCTTTCTTCTGTCCCCCTGTCTGATCCGGTAGGTCACGTCGTTAATCCTCGTGACAACTGTGTAAGGGCCTTCCCATCGTGCTTGTAGCTTCGGAGACTTCCCTTTCTTCCGCAGTGGATTGTGCAACCATACAGAATCTCCCTCCTTGAAACCATGTTTCCGAGCATCGCGATCGTAGCGGGTTTTCATCTTTTCGCTGGTCTTCAAACATTGCTCTCTTACAAGATCATGTGTCTTGTCCAATTGTTTCCGTAAGTCCGCGATGTATTCAACGGTTGGTTTCGGGGCATCTGGCGGTGTTCCGGTAAGCAAATCCAACGGCAGACGCATTTCTCTTCCGAAGTTAACTTTAGCCGGTGTAAATCCCGTAGACTCGTGTATGGCAGACCGATATGACATCAGGAACAGAGGAATGTACCGATCCCAGTCTCGCTGATGTTCCTCGACGACCTTGGCCAAGTGATTTTCTAACGTTTGGTTGAATCTCTCCACCATGCCGTCAGATTGAGGATGCGCCGGTGTGGTACGTGTCTTATTTATTCCCAAAAGTTCACACATCTCCTGGAATAACGTCGACTCGAAGTTCCTGCCTTGGTCGCTGTGTAACTCCAATGGTACACCAAAGCGGCATACTACCTCCTGGACAAGTTTCTTGGCCACGGTCTTCGCCTCTTGGTTCGGAGTTGCAAACGCTTCCGGCCATTTACTGAAGTAGTCTTGAACCACGATGATGAATCTATTCCCGTCTTCAGACTGAGGGAATGGCCCAGCGACGTCTATGGCGATTCTCTCCCAAGGGGCTCCGACGTTATACAGCTGTAGTTTCCCCTTGGATCTAGTGCGGGGTCCTTTCACTGAAGCGCACACTGTACACTTTCTGCACCAATCTTCAACGTCCTCTCGACATCGAACCCAATAAAAGCGTTCTCGTATCTTCACGAGGGTCTTCTTGATGCCGAGGTGCCCCCCAGAAGCGCCATCATGTACCAGCTTCAGCAAATCAGCCACTTTACTTCTAGGGATAACCATTTGCAGGGTTCGTTCCCTTCCGTTGAGTGACTCCCAGATCCGGTAAAGCACGCCATTCTCTAGTGTGAGGCTGTCCCACTGAGCCCAGTATGCCTTAGTCGTCGCGCTTGATGTTGACACGTCACTCCACAGGGGCCTCTGTCCTTTGGCTTTCCATTCCATGATCAAGCTGAGGTCTTTGTCTTCCTTCTGAGCTTGGCTTACTTGCTCCGTTCCCCAAGACTCGTCTAGGTCCTGCATCCTTATTACCCTGACCTCTTCTTTAGCCTCATGCTTGATGCAATGTCGACATTCTTCGGAGCATGGGCGTCGTGATAGGGCGTCGGCATTCGAATGAGCTCTTCCGTTACGATGCTCTATCACGAAGTTAAACTCTTGAAGCTGTTCGATCCACCTCGCAACCTGGCCTTCCGGGTTCTTAAATTGCAGCAGCCACCTAATAGCGGCGTGGTCCGTTCTTATCGTGAACTCGCGTCCCAGCAAATATTTGCTGAAGTGCTGAAGGGTCTTCACCACAGCCAGTAATTCACGCCGAGTCACGCAATAGTTCCTTTCAGGTTTCGACAGGGTCTTGCTGAAGTACGCAATGACCACCTGCTGGCCGTCCTGGTCTTGGGATAACACCCCTCCGATGCCAGTATTGCTAGCGTCCGTGTCTACTGTGAATCTCCCTTCTTTTCTGGGGTAGCCAAGAATCGGAGCCGAGCACAGACGTTCCTTTAAGCGAACAAACGCATCTTCGCAATCGGAATCCCAACTGAAGATTCTCTTGTCCTCCGTGAGACGATGTAACGGCTTGGCTATCTCGGAGAAGTTCTTCACAAACCGACGGTAATAGGCGCATAGTCCCAAGAACGCTCTTACATCGGTCTTGTTCTTTGGGGTCGGCCATTCTTGAACAGCTCTTATCTTATCTGGATCAGTTCGAACACCTTCGTCCGATATGATGTGTCCCAAAAATGATACTTCCTTCTTGAAGAAGTCACATTTCTTCGGATTGAGCTTTAGGTTGGACTCACGGAATCGTCTGAATACCTTCTCCAGATTTCGCTTGTGTTCCACAAAGCTTCGTCCCATGACTATGACGTCATCGAGGTAAACCAGACAAGCGTCCCCCAAAAGTCCAACTAACACTCGCTCCATGAGACGCTCAAAAGTGGCAGGAGCGTTACATAGCCCAAAAGGCATTACGCGAAACTGCCACAAGCCATTTCCGGTTCCGGTGGTAAAGGCAGTCTTCTCCTTGTCTTCTGGCCGTACTTCTACCTGCCAGTAACCACTCTTCAGGTCGACCGTCGAAAACCACTTCATTCCACCGAGCATATCCAATGTGTCGTCAATCCGAGGCAGAGGGTAGCTGTCCTTCTTGGTAACGGTGTTAAGCATCCTGTAGTCGACACAGAATCTAGTACTGCCATCCTTCTTCTTCACGAGTACCACAGGTGAACACCAAGGGCTAGTTGACGGCTCGATCACCTTGCTGCGCACCATGTCCTCGATCATTTCTGCAACTTCGTGTTCCTTTGCCAATGGTACTCGTCTCGGTCTTTGCTTGATCGGTGAAGTATTGCCGGTATCTATTGGGTGAGTGACAAGATTTGTTCTTCCCAGGTCGCTATCTCCTCTGGTAAAGATGTCCTTGTAGTCCATTAACAACTTTGCTGCCTGAGTATATTCTTCGGAGCTCAAATTCCTCCTTGTCGCCTCCAGCAAAGATGTCATGTGATCCGTTGATCGAGGTTTGTCCGAGTTTTCTTGTACCTTCCTTAAGCTGTCCACGGCTTCACATCGGCCAATGACCGTATTCTTTGCGAGATGTATCGGCACGTTGCTAAGATTTATGACCTTTAACTTAGCGTCTCGTTTGGTCATGAGCAGTGTCCTTGCCGTGATCCAACTGGGATGATCTCCATAGTCTTCCACTACGACACATCGATTCAGCTGTATCTTTTCGGGAAACCTAACCTTGACCAAGGTTTCCGATCTGGGTGCCAGCTTCACTGTCCTCAAACAGTACACTGCTCCTGAAGATGAACCCTCCAAGAAGACTTCTTGATCCTGGAAGCTTAATACTCCTTTCGCTATGTCGACTATACAGCGATGTGTCTGTAGGAAGTCCAATCCGATAATGCAGTCGTCAGTTATATTTGCTACCAAAACAGACTGCGTGTAAATGTCACTTCCGAGTTTCAGTCTTGCTTCCGTAACTCCTAGGACGGTCACTGGCTGGCCTGTCGCTGTCTGTAGATTGCATGATGGTCGTCCATTTTCCCACATGATAGTTCTCTTGAGTAGTTCCGGTCGAATGATGGACTTCGATGCTCCTGTGTCAATCGTAAATCGACAAGGTATGCCATTTATCTCACCAGTAGCTACCAGACTGTTCCCGTCACAAGCTTGTGACACTATAACAGTAGGGGCTCGACGAAGTCCAGCCGCTGCCCGTCCCGTGGCGCTGACGCCTTTTAATTTTAGCAGCTCCTGGGTGTCAACTTGGGTAGCCGTCGAGGTCTTCGTAGGAGGCTTGGCAGTCTTCTTAGCAGCGGCGGCGGCTTCTAGCTCTTGCACTTGCGTAGCCCTCCACACCGATTTCGGTTGTTTCCGTGTCCGGCAGCTAAGCCTAATATGACCTCGTTCACCGCATCCGTAGCAGATAGGCCCAGTATGAGGTTGAATCGTCGCTACGACTTCACGCACTTTATAACCTTTACAGTCGCTTCGTACCGCTTCTACTTCAAGGGCATGCGCTAAAGCTGCTTCCAATGTGGCGTGATGACCCAAGCGCACCGTTGCTCTCACTTCGGGATCCCGTATTCCGCTGACGAAGGCCTCTAACACTTTGTCTTCTACCGGTGTGGAACTCGAAGCATAGGCTCGACGTACGAGGCGCTCGATCTCCGTAGCCCATTGCTGCAGTCCTTCGCTCGACTTCTGTACTCGGTCTTTAAGTTGCGCGCGGTACACGTGCTCGAGATGCTTTTCCCCGTATCGAGCTTCCAGGGCCTTCAGTAGCGACTCCAAGGTGCGTCGCTCGGCGGGCAAGTTCTCAAGCACCAGCAGTGCCTCTCCTCGAAGAGCTAGGGTGAGTGCCGCCAACGAGTGCTCGTCTTCCCAGCCATTCCCACTTGCAACTACCTCGAACTGGTGCCTGAACGCCGTCCACGAGGTCGTGCCGTCGAAACTTGGGACCTTAAATTTCGGGGCCCCAGGACATGGGCTGGTTGCTGCCGTGCCCAAAACCCTTATTTTTTGCAGCTTATTGTCCAACTCCATGAATCTAGTTTCGTAGGAGTTTACTGTCGCACTGAGGCTGTTAAGGGCTTGGTCGTGCTCGGATGTACGCGACTTTACTAGTTCCAGGTCTTCCTTCACGACGTTCAGTTCTCCCTGGAAGCCATCCAGCTTTGCATCGATTGTCCCCAGTTTACTTTCCAGGCTCTCCATGGCTTCGCGCTGGCTCCGCTGTATGGCTTCGCGCTGGCTCTCCATGACTTCGCGCTGGCTCTCCAATTTACTTTCCAGGCTCTTCTGCATGGCTTCCATCGCCTCGCGCTGGCTCCGCTGTATGGCTTCTAATAAAGAGGCCATATCGAATGCACTCGGTGTCGGTACTGATGCAGCTGATGTAGTCGAAGGTCCAGCGGTCGTCACCGTTTCCGTGCGGTCACGACCCGGCGACTCCATCCGCGCGGCATCCAATGCCGTCTGCCGTCGCGTACGAATCCCTTCTTCACTTTGCGGTACTACAGGCATTCCGCTTCTGTCACCAATTGTTACGTGTCAGGAGTATGGGGTTCGAGAAAATGCCAAAATGTACCACAAAGACTTTTATTGTACTCGTAGATACACAAATTACACGACGTACACAGTACACACTTAAACACTCTGCACGTAGGTACTAGTCAACACACTCGTCGAACACTGTATCGCACGTAGAAATCACTTCACTTCTCACTGGTTTCGCTCGTAGGTATCGCTGGTATCTTCCTGGTTTCGCTTCCGAAACTAGAATGTCCGTGGTTGGCCGATCGCCCCTTTATATACCACTCACCCACCATTCACGACAATCGAGAATATTCCCGCGAAGTCCGGGCCCGCGTCGAAATAAAGTTCGAGAACGTTCCTTGCAACCGACTTTCGCCCGTATGACTATTGCCGTAATGGTCGAAGCGTCGTGCGTCCTTTTGAGAGAGCCGCGCTCCTATTGTTTCTATTGTTGCGCGACATGTTTATGGCCCCTATTGTTTATTGTTTTCGGCGTAGCGAAGTCGATGCGCCAGGGTTGTCACAGTATTGCCGACTAGTGGGCCTTGCCTGCAAACGAAAGGGGTCCCAGATTATGTGACAGATAAATGTTTGTGTTCGGATGTGTGTGTTTCCCATGCCTCCCGTTACACACTAAATACTGTTGCGGGGTTCGTCGAGTGTTAGCGTTTAGCATTTATTTTTATTAATACCTGAGACTGATAAACAAGAAAGGCAACATATTTTGACCTGAAACGTCTTTTATTTGGGTTATAGGAGTACAAGCGATCGCGCTAATGTAATGAACACGACCTTTAAAGGTTACGATTGTACAAATTGATAGCTCTAGGATCCTAAAGTCATCTAGAGTTCTAAAGATATGACTTTAGAGTTCTTCAAGACACGTGTAAAAGTGCATCTTGGAGGTAAAACTTAATACAGCGTAAAAGAGTAGGTATTTAAATTAAATGACAAAAACATGCAAATATACGTATCATGTAAAATGACCAGATCTCAAAAATTTCAATTTAGATTGGAATATTAAAATCTCAATATTAATCTTACAATATTACACTTTTCATAGATGTACCGAGGAGTTACTTTCGGCGTTTCTTCTCCGTTTTAAAGCGCCTTAGGGAAATAGCGTTTAAAGTATCACTCTACAATTCTACATGAAGGACTTCACATTTTAATTTAACATGACTCCGCACTTTTAAAGACCTTTCACAGTAGCATTCACATCTCGACGTCTTGACTCACCCTCACCACGTTTATCCAATTCCCAGCCTGGGTGTGAGCCACGACGGGCTACCCTACAACCAGTGCAGCAGCAGCCACATCATGAGCAGCCGGTACAACGGCCGCAGCCATCCCAACACCTGGTCTGTTTGCAGCCAACAGGCTCTCAAACGATACTTGCAGTGAGTACTCCAAGATATCTTCTTTCTTTGTTAATAGTCAATCTCTCACTCTATACGACGGTTTCCTCAATGCTGAGGATCGTGACCACCACTAAGCACTTTCCTTGTGATATCTCTCCACTTGTTGCGGTTTTCGGCGCCTTTTAAAATAGCCAATATACATAGTTTAACTATTTATCATTGTAATGTGAGAGGCCACAATTATGGCTCTATTTCTGAACTTTTCTTCTCGTTTTTGCTATGACGCATGAAAATGACTCCAAACGTGTGTTCTTCGCCAGACGCTATTTCAAAAATAAAGCCCCAGGTCCTACTCTTTGCGAAGTGGAAATGGAAATTTTAATGATAAATTAAACTTCTGTTCTCGGTTTGGCTGTATGTCCTTGCCTTTATGTATTGTGTTGGTGTGATGGCACCCTCTATACAAATGTATGCAGCGTTTAACTACAACAGTAATACTGATTATTTTGGATCTTCATAATCAGTTCGGTGTTTCTAATAGTAAATAATGATAATAGTGGCCCTGGCTGTCAGTCGAGGTTGGTTGGTTTGTTTGCAATACCAGAGTATGCAATACCGCCAAAGTATGCTGGGATCTTTAAATCTCTTGCCACTAACATAATTGTACCCATACTTGAACAAATAAATTATTCATTCATTCATTCATTCATTCAGATACATTTATATACCTATACGATTATCTGTACGTCACTTACATCTTTCAGTAGGTACTTTATCCTAACCTTATTTGTTTTGTTTCTTTACAGAAGCAACAGATCGTGGTGTTTAAAATGAGAATGTAGTCAACAAAATGAATATTCTCATTCGGAACCAGCCGTACCTACCTCTTAAGTTAACATTTAGGTACACGCTTTGTGATATTAGCATTTAACTATAATTACCTCATAATAATTAATTAAAACATTTCCACATTTATTGTGTACTTTAATTTTAGGTATCTTATTTAGGTATAAATATGTTTTAAGTATTCGAAAAACTGATTAACATTAGGTAATAAAGAAGGAAGAGTAGAGAAGAGAAGAGTAGTAATAAAGAAGAACCAGTAGGATTTAAAACCATATCATGATATCACCAGTCACCAGTCTAAGCTACAAAGTATAGCCACTTCTAAAAAATAGGGGGCGCCGATACATCGTCCGCCATTCATTAGTGTGTACCTATCATGAGCAGTTGAGTATAAAAGGTCACCTTGGACACAAAGATTTTTTTAAATTAATTATAACTAACACTACTACTACACTACGATCCCACCTGATGGTAAATGACCATGTAGTATTGGGTGGTAAAAGATAACTTAGTAAACATCTTAACCTAGGGGGAATAAAATAGATAACAGTTATGTAGATAGCTATAGGTATTATATTGATGAAAACTAGCGCCTTATAGTTTGCCTTATATTGCGCCAAAATTAACTTTTTACGTTTGAAATGCGCACGCGCATCCGTCCGTGCGGTAAAATATTGTAGTTGCAATATCAATGTACAATTATATTACTATTACAATAAATCAGGCGTTCCGTCTAGTTATGTTACGTTAAAATGAAATCCTACTAATATTATAAATGCGAAAGTTTGTAAGGATGTATGTGAGTGAGTGTGTGTGTGTGTGTGTGTGTTTGTTGCTCTTTCACGAAAAAACTACTGAATGGATTTTCATGAAACTTTGCATTAATATAGCTTAGACATCGGAATAACATAATTTGTTAAAATTTATAGAGATTTTTGAAAGGACTGGTTACCCGAAGCGAAGCGAGGGCGGGTTTACTAGTAGGTAGATAACTTTAAGTATCATTTTATGGGTTGTAAAAAAAGTAAAAACGGTGATTTTTGAGGTACCTATATCGGTCCCAAATAAAAGAAGGCGAGGTAGTGTCCCTCTTATGAAAACTGATTTTTTCCGACTGATTTGAATGTACTATACAACTACCAAAAAGAGGCCTTGAATTAGAATTCAACACGTGCTTTTTATTTCCAAATGTGCCTTTTATAAATGATTTAGATACATAGTTTTTATAATGTTCTGAAGACCGAAAAGATTAAACGTAGGTAACAGTATAACAGACAGTAACACGAAGATACAAAAGACCACAAGAACACACATAAAAAAAATGCAGAAAGACGCACAAAGATACAACTGAACACAAGAACACATGACACACAAAATGTACAACAAGGAAGCGTAACAATGACCATTATTAATTAGGTGCCTGTACCTACTCTCAGGTGGCATGTCTCCTTGTTTGTCGGCTACATACGTAAAAAAGAAGAACAATGCACGGAAGCCCCAGAATTCAATGCATAAGATAAGACATTAAAAGTTACTAGGTAGGTGCGATAAAGTTTATCGACCATCCAAAACAGCAAAAGTTGCAGATTTTTTACTTTGTATGATAGGTACCTAAGTTATTAGCACTTGGCTACAATCCCATCGGATGGTAAGGGGCTATTTTGCAAGGTAACTTTGTAAAGCGCAACTTTGTAGAGCGCGCTTTCTTAGAAAAAGCATAATATTGACTGTTGACTCAATGGCGGACATATTGTAATCGAAAGGAAACACCGACACGGGCTGGTTATTTCAGTCTTTCGCCGACACATTCAATGGTAGATTAAATACTAAATAATTTACCAAACATTCTTCAAAAGTGCACGTAGTTATTACTGCGAAGTAATTTTTCCTTTTCGCGTAAAGAAGTAACATTCTCGGAACGTACAAATTGGTATTCGCTCCACAATAATAACTAACAATAAAACAGAAGGACTTTCGCTCGAAACGAAACCACTTTCAGTTTTGTGTTTCTAACGAATACTAACATGGTTTTATGCGAGACAAACGGACATACGTGGGGAGAATTCGCTGTTGTTATTTAATACTTATTTTATTATTATTCTTTCTCAATACAGACTTATTTGAATAGCTGTCACATAAAATATAACTTTCTTGTTATTGTAGATACACTTTAGAAAATGTAGATATTTTAAGTCTCAGATACGTTGACTGTAATTGCAATTAATTTTGTTTAGTCGATGTTTATATCAAAAATCATGTACCTAGTTGGTAGTGGAGGAAACACAATCGGTATTATAATTTGTTTAGGAAAGTTGTTCTGACTAAATTAGTATCTACTTATTTTATTAGTATGAATTTCGAGTTTCTAAATTTTAAAATTCTTGCTCTACAAAACAATTAATAATTTTATAACACCTTAACAGTTTCTAATGAAGGAAATACGAACTGATTGTTGATTAAAAATAATAATAGTGTAAAGAACTAAAAACTAAGTGAATTATAAACGCAACGCAATAAATTTTTAATCACCGTTCTGTTAACCGTTTAAGAGTTTCCTTGTCTATAGCCAATTCCATGCATGTCATTCGGCCATACCTACTATTATCATAATATTATAATATCACAAAATTTATTTTTCGGAATCAAAGTAAAATGCAAAATTTTAAGTACCCATTTAAGTAAAAATTGGTGGGTAGGTAAATTCCTATGTAAATATTCGACAAACGTGAAGACAAACCACCCGTCGGTAAGTACCTACCTACTACCTACTCATCGTTATTTATTTATGGACATCAATAACAACCAGGAAACAAAGAAAAGAAAGATTTATTATAATCTAATATTCTGCACCATTACAGCGCTGTGGTATACAGTAAAATTGAAAGTATTGCAGCGAAAGTAAATAAATTAAATGCGAGTAAAAGTCATTACGAAGCTGTAAGTTCTAGTGCTTTACCGCTCGACCGTTGTAACGACAGACAGACCGACGGACGGACGGTAACACTAATAATGCTTCCACGTGAAAACTTTTAATTATTGTTATACATCTTTAATTGGTACATGTCCGTAATGAATATCTTATGACTCGAAATGGACTTAAACACGCGAAAATTACAATTGTTTTAGGCACTTCTCACACAACGCTATTTAAGAGGTACGCGACTGCAATGCAATCCAAAATTTGTATGTATCTGACACTTTTCACTGACAGGAGTCGCATCGTAGACGCGTCTCCTGTCAGTCAAAAGTCTCAGATCCATAGAATTTTGGGATTGCGTTGCAGTCGCGTAGCTAAGGAATAGCGTAATGTGAGAACTGAGAAGTGCCTATATAATTATGATGCTTCATGTTATTTTACAGATTCTCCTCATACTTCGAGAATATAGAATTGCCACTCCCTGCCAAATTAATTACGTCTATTCACAGTATTATTTAGCTTGTAAGCAACTTATGGCATTAAAAATTTTCGTCTTCAATTCTACGATGAAACTTATTCACAAAAGCGGAAAGCTAGCATTTGTGTAGATTAACTCGAGTTCCATATCATATGCGGACGGAATATAAAGCATACTCCGCCACGCTGGTCCAGTTCGAATAGGGGTGTGGTTGGTGGTAACGTGGTAACCCATGTGTCAGCAGTGTTGCCTTAACGATTGTTATCTCATAATAGTCATATTACCGATCGGGACCGTTGGTTTACCGTGCTCTTCGAAGCACGAAAACGCTTGAGAAATTTTTGCACGAGCGGTCAGCCATCCAACTATCGATCGCTCGCCGTTTGGTCGAAAGAAATCAACGCACGCAGCCCGGATAGAGGCGCTTGAGGCTTACTTGATTATTACGATACTATATAGTTCGAGATGGGCTATATTATGTAATAATGATTAGGTAGGTACTGATTACATTTTCATACCTATGGTGCATTTTACCCCAACGCTACCAAACCCATGAACTTGGAACCGTTTGGTCTTCGTCATGATTACGATTTCTTATCAATAATATCTGGAAGCACGAAAATGCTCGCCAGGACCCCTCTAACTTTTTTCGGGTGGCGCTCGCGGGGTGTTTACCCGTGGTCCCGTTGGTTTGTCCCGTTGACGGGACCACGGGTAATTTTAATTCCCCGTAGTCCCGTTGCACTAGGGGTTACATTTTTATCGACTTTTTCAACTTCTGATATCGATATAATGTTTGAACCTCCTTAGAATAAAATAAAAATCCATGATAACGGCATATTGGAAACTTCAAAAGAGCATTCTTTTGACTATACTAGATAGAAAAAAAACAGTTATTTACAGTATATTTTATTCAATCTTAAGCAAACGAAATTAAAATTATTTTATATGATTTTGGTGATTAAAAACATTTTTCGACAGTCAAACTACGCCATCGCTTCAACAAAGCTCTACGGTAAGTGATGTTGGAAGAAGGAGGGATAATAAACTCCCAAGGATTTTTTTACTCTACACACACTACACTTAATCCTACTTAAGGCTATAATATAACAAAGCCATGTCCAAGGTGTTGCAGACGGTTTCGCTCACATAGCCTCATCATTTTCCTTCCTTACTAACTATTCTCTAACACTTATGCTTCCTTTATAAGTTAGCTGAAAAACTGATTGTTTTAAAACATATCTACAAAATAACTGCCATACATAGGTATTACATATATGGATATTCCTTAAAGAAGGTACATAGATTATTTTAATTACCATATTTTACCGTCAATCAGAATCCGATCTATTTTGTTTAATTACATTAGAACTTAACTGCAACACCTTGGACATGGCTTTGTTATATTATAGCCACCCTTTGGATTCCAGCGAAGTGAACGTACTATGGGTTTCATGTCATGAATTCATGACGTTGGGGATTAATAGATTAAGTAGGAATAAGTGTAGTATGTAACTGTGTGTAGAGTAAAAAAATCCTTGGGAGTTTATTACCCCTCCTTCTTCCAACATCACTTACCGTAGAGCTTTGTTGAAGCGATGGCGTAGTTTGACTGTCGAAAAATGTTTTTAATCACCAAAATCATATAAAATAATTTTAATTTCATTTGCTTAAGATTGAATAAAATATACTGTAAATAACTGTTTTTTTTTCTATCTAGTATAGTCAAAAGAATGCTCTTTTGACGTTTCCAATATGCCGTTATCATGGATTTTTATTTTATTCTAAGGAGGTTCAAACATTATATCGATATCAGAAGTTGAAAAAGTCGATGAAAGTGTAACCCCTAGTGCAACGGGACTACGGGGAATTAAAATTACCCGTGGTCCCGTCAACGGGACAAACCAACGGGACCACGGGTAAACACCCCGCTCGCGAGAGTATTTCCGGGCTTCCAAATTTAATTTAACTGTAATTTTGTAATCTCAATTACATTATGTTCATCTCTTATAGGTCCTAGGTAATATCAACATAATAAATTACAACCAAATAGTTTTCAATGAAATACCTTGATATCTTTATTATCAGTCATTTTCCGGTAGAGTTTATGAATCAGTACATTCTTTTTTTTTCAGTGATCTGACCTGCTTTTAATCTACTGATGGTCAACCTGACGGATAACCGTTTACTATTAGTTAGCTCGTCTGCTTGTTTAGTAGCCTATTGAAGTGAAACTGTGGATTCTACGTAGTATCGACCGAAGCCAAGAAAGGTACTACAAATTTCTTTCATTGTTTGACTGACAATGAAGGAGACCCTTGACCTATAAACGATATTCGGGTGACCTGCAGTGACATACCGCATACCGTTATAATTTACTGCACTTTCATTAAACAACTGACAATGAGAGACAAAGCCGAACGGTAACTGGTTTTGCCGACCGTGACGGTAGCAAAATAACAAGCAGCTGTATACCTTAACCATTAGATTACAAGGTTCAGAATAGCATAGCGATCAGTTGTCATTTTTTTGGTCTATGCAATAACGATGAGAATTAAAGAAAATGGTTTGTGACATTTGCTCTTGGGACAACAAGTAATAACTCCTCAAAACTATGGCTTAGGTTCCGGATGAGCGAAAAGGGTCATAATGACAGTATAGCCCAGTGATGGTGACAATGCGCGATGGAAGGTTGCTTCATGTGCCAGCTACCATACCTACTCCAAACTTACGGTATTTTTTTATTCTCTTGTAGGTTATTCGGTAGCAGTTTTAGAGAGCCTGGAATAAAGTGCGCTTCTGTGGCAGGACACTTCTGACTGTAACTGTCGTAACTGATGACAAAGACTGTGATGAACTGTAACAATAAGTAAAACGCTAATCCCCGAAGATATATCACTGTGTCACAAAATAGGGTGAAAAACACAAATGACACTTAGGTACCTACCTATATTACTAACCCATGACAAAAATTATTCATCAGCCACTTAAACATATTCTGTTCCGGTCTAGAATAGAACCCTGGACCTCTCGCGTCAAAAGTAGACCCACGACCAACAAAGCTTCGAGATTATCAGTATTAAATTTTAATGTTGTGCAAATCTGCACACGATTATTGAAGCCATTGTTCTGAACGCGTCAATTAAGAGTCGATGCAATTCCACATCACTTAAATAGCAGATGCGCGGAGTGTATGGGTGAGGTCAAGCACGATCACGACCGTTGCACAACCATACCATCGTACCATCACCAACCTGCGCAATGAGATGTAATGAGCAGAAAGTCTTCTGGTATCGATTACTTTGTGAAATTGAAGGAAAATATTGTTTAATGTGTACATTTCGGCCTCCTATTGAAGGAGTCCGGTTTCCGGAATCCGGCATTCACGCACTTCTGACTTTTCGGAGTAATGTATTGTAGTGTGTCGCTAAGACAACGGATAATTCGTATTAAAGAGAGTATCAATAAAGATATCATTAAGGCAAGACGTGTTTAATTCGAAATCTACATCGCACATACACTACATTGTCTTAGCGACACACTACAGTATTGTGTGTTTTGAGCATATAAATGTCGTAGAGGAAAACTTCACGAGGAAACCTGCATTCCGAAGAGTTCGCAAAATTCAAAGGATTGTGATTTGCGATTGTGAAGTCTGCCAATCCGCACTTGGCTATCGTGGTGGACTAATCATTCTGAGAAGAGACCCGCAATCCATGATGGGCCAATGATTCAACCACGAAACTGCTTGGAATGTTCTGTTTGGGGGCTTGAGAGCCAATACGTTTTCGTTATTTCTCGTTTCTTCATAACTGATAAAGCATCGGCGATATCTTTGTGTAGCTGTTAGTGACCAATTACCATCAAGTAGTATATTTGATCGTTAGCCAGCTTTTTACTTTAAAAAATAAAACAGAACTGACTGAACATTGGTAAATACTATACAAAGGTTTCATTAACGACTACTTTAAATCAATTCTCGCAATGTACACAATAGTATCTTCTGTACAAATCAAAGCCTCTCAATAGCCTGGAGCTTTCTCATCCAGTTTCCGAGATCGGAGGAACAATGCAAACGCCAGAGAAAGGCCAACAATGCCATGTCGTTCTGCATACATCCATATATCAGAACTCGGAACACTACAGAGACTCCTCTTTACATATTTAGATGTCTTATTATAAACGCAGTGTAAAGTTAACGTAATTTTAAAATTATTTGTCCTTTCATGTGATTCTCTTAAATAAAGGGTGTACAGTACTTTTATTTATAAAAAAAGTTACTGTCATATTAATAAATGCAATATCAAAATTATTCCAAGTTTAATATTATTTGTCCCTGTAATGCACATCTTTTTTGTAAGGTATGAAAAAGAGCAAAAACTTTTTAAGTTTATTGTATGTTCCGAATTAAATAACTAATCTTTTACAAAAAAATAACCAACTTTCAAATCGATAAGTAGAGGTAACTCAAAAAATCCCCGTCAGTTGTTACTTAAGTTTATACGTATGGGACATGATGTGAATAAGTAAATAGGTTCACCGAGTGCAAAGTTTTGAAGAAGCACACATAAAAAACCCAATTAAGAACAAGCTCCTTTAATGAAATTCGTTAAAAAATTACTAAAATAGTTCATTACACATTATTATGCAATGATGAAGTAAGTTGGGGCAAAAGGAAGAAACACAACATACATAACATAAGGATCTCGGTCAAACAAGTTTACTCCATAAAAACTGGCATCGAATACGTAATGATAATTTATTACCCACTACTAGTATTTTGTTTTGATTTTATTTAATCAATTTGATTTTTATTTTAATTTATGCAACTATTTTTACGGGAATTATCTGCTTTCATTTATTCAAACAAAATTGTGTTTAAATGTTGTTTTAATTTTCAAGTTAAATGCAAATTTTAAAGAAAACAATAATTATAAAAATATTCTTTACCTTATACTAAAGAACATTAAGGAGGATTGTTTATATCACTTAACCCACTCGACTCTACGTTTTTCTCTGTTCCCATTTGCTCCATATTATAATTGTTGAAGTGGAACTCCTGTTTGGAGCCGATTTTCACAATTTCACAACTTCTGCAGTGCTTTTGTAAAGAGCGCCACATACTTATTTATTCTTTAAAGGCATTTTTATATATTATATAAAAAAAATCTACTTACTTATTGTCTACCAAGGTGTTTTTAAATGCTATAAAGCTATAAACAACAAAGGACTACATAAGGCTACCTAGCCCCCCCCCCCCCACACCTTTTATTAAAATTTACAAAAATAAGAAGTTTACCAAATGTTTTATTTACTTTTTTAAATCATTATTGTTTTATACTTCATTTTTATCATTTTTATAAATTACCTTCATTTCCGTCAAAGATATTTAATGTTAGTATTATTATATTAGGTCCAATTTTCGTCTCAATTTCATTTACAATTCACCGAAATAATTGAAGTTGAGATGCATTCGTACGCATTTGGTAACATCACTATCAATGATTCCAACCCTACCATTCTAACCGCGTTCTAAATTAGCTGCACCAATCCTCGCAGTCGCGATCCGCGAAACAAAGAGAACTGCCGCGAACCGTACACAAAAGTATAAACAAATAAATAATCGTAGATAAATAACATAAAAATAATAATAAATGACCTTGCATTATAAAAAAAAATCTGTGCATTACAATGTTTTTATAGCCGTCACTAATTAAAAAAACAAATGTCATTGCTGAATTTGCGCGGGAAAGTTGGATGTCGTGAAATATGAAATTAACTTTCTCAATGAATATTTCAAACAATAATTTATTGTTTTTTGGCATTAATAATAAAAATGTGAGCTTGTTGTTTTGTTTAGTTATGGTTTAAATTGTGTTTATTGTAAATATCGTTATGTATTGGAGGCGAGTGCTCGTTTTGGCCGCTGTTTCATCGATCTTTGATGCAGGGGGAGAGAAATTCGGAAATAATGTAAGTATTTTATTTATAAAGTTTAAAACTTACACGTTAAATATAAAGCCTATAGTGATCTAACTTGCGAAGCAAGAGATGCGGGTTTGATTCCCGGTCGGAGCTATTTATGTGACAGAAAATATTTGCTCTCGACTTAAGGGTGTTACGGTGTTACCTTTGATGACATCAAAGGGTTTTTTACTTTATGTACCGTACCTACAACGGGATTATTTATTTTGCATTTTACTTAATTAGCAGTAATTTAATTAATTTAAATGTCATGCTACAGTTCACTGATAATTATATGTATCTATTAAAATCTAGGTAAGTAATTAGAAATTAATCTAAGTAAGTCAATATGTCAAATTTTAAATTAAATTTAAATTATACTTAATGTATTATGCTTATATTTATTTGTGGTTTTAATGGCAAAGGTATAATAGGTATTTATAAATATTTTTCAACTAATGCCTGTCAAATATACAATCATGTAAGTATCTATATTTTTAATGCTATAAATTTCACTTTTAATCCAGCTAGATACATGTAGATAGGTAAGTCATTTTACGTATCTACCCCCTGGCTTTACCCAAAGCACTAGGTCTTTTACAACGAAACACCATATTTAATGATATTAACTGCATTAAAATAACTTTCTCATTTAATCCTCATGACAAAATTAACCCGACTAGTAATGTGTTGGAATTATGACCACTACAATTTTATTGACAGAGCCTTTGCAATTTTCATTGCCTGAATTATAGGTATGTAATATCCATAGGAATTACGTCGTGAATCGGTAATTGAGTTACGATGCAAAAAGATACCCATTAAATATTCCATAAAACATGGCCATTGGACTCCAACTTATTAGAAATTCAAGAGGAAAGGTTTCCCCTCGTAATTAGGAAAGCATAGTTTTGCATCTGATTGCTGTAGAGAAAGAAGATTGGAACGACTAAAATCACATCATATAGAGAGGTTTTTAAACCAAAAATCTATCCCTGCTAATATTATACAAGGGAAATTAAATCTGTCTGTCTGTGAAGCTTTTACGCCCACAATTCTGAAGCAAAAAAAAAACATAAAATGCCGGTAACCTCTACTTTACCTATTGTTTTTGATATTTATTATAATAAAGAAGGTGCCGGCGCCGTTAGTCTACCGGTACTATATTTTGACGTTGTTTATCTATCACATGATCGAAATGGCGGGCAAAAATTATAGGCATAGTTGTAAATCGTCAAATAGAGGATGACTTCAGAAACTCCTTGAATTAGTTACATTCGGCCCTCTCCAGTCAGTTCTATACTAATAATTAAAGCATTCACAAATACCAACAGAAATAAGAAATTCACCTCAGATTGCTTATGAACGTAAGTACCCACGATTTTTTGCAAGTGTAACTCATATTCATAGGCGATACACTCCCATTTCCGGATCCAATGACTATCTTCAGTTTAAATAGAATAGGCGTCAAATATCCGCCTAGAGACAATTTTGAATATTCACTTAGGAGTCGCCAAATCTGTCCAGATTAGTGTGGGCATCCCGTATCCTGTCTCCGAGGTGGATACATTGGTCACAGCCCGAGGTCAGGGCATTGAGACAATGAAAGGAATCCGCTGAATGCTGGGTCAAATTGAACTATTGCTGTATAGATATCGCTGCAGACCTTGAACTGCGTAGAAATGTCGCGGTCTTGTTTGTAATAGGTTTATTAACTCTTGCGACTACACCTACGATTAAAAAAATGTTTATAGCGGCAAAAAACTAATCGCCATAATCTGGTTCTAATGATTTTTTTTTATGTTAATAACCTGATATAAAGTGGCCACCCTCGCAAAATTGTACATCAATAAAGATAGGCATCACCAAAATATTTCCAGCCAAAAGAAAGAAATAAAGACGAATCTTTGTAGGTAGGTGTGTACTTTGTTTTCAAGATGATGAAGAAGAAACGTTTATTCCATGACGGTTCTCCAATCCAATCCAATAAAATTTAACTTAAGGCTTAATCGAATAAACTAAGCTCGATGTTAGAGTTGCGAAGAAATTAAATGTAGAAACGTCGATCAAAAATATAAAGAAAGGTGGCTTTATCAGCTTCTATTTTACCACCCTCTTGCATATATGTCTGCCCCCAAACGAATTGTCGTGTGCTAACACTGCTAACTGGACTGGAAGCTAGCTAGCCAGTAATTTTTTTCTTTTCTCTTCTTTCTAAGCCTACAATGTGTTCGTAGAGTTGTTGTTATCCATGGGCCATGCGTGGCACTTACGTTCGAGTAGTTAGCTTGTCAGAATATTTTAATAGTCTCATAGAAACTTTGTAACTTTTGCACTTTGCATTGTAAATCGACGAAAATATACGAGTAGTACCTACGTATACTATTCTGAAACAATAGACTTTCTAATGCAAAAGAAGATGAAAATGAAAAGAAATTTTGCGATGTGAAATCGAATAGTTTTAGCATTCAGTAAACAGCGGTAAAAGTTCGAATGATTTCTGTAGCGATGGTTCTGCATACGAATATAAAATCTCAAAATTCCTATATCGTTTGACGATGTAGAGAGCTTTTCTTTGAACGCATGTGAATGTGACTCGCATTGAAATTTATTTATTTTATATTGTGGAGAACTGCCTGTTTTACTTATAGTAAAATGTATTTTGTGACAAAAATGTAATAAATAAGTCTTATATATAATATATACCTCCTGACCCGTAACCACCCTTCGCTTCTTTTTGGTAAAATCCATAGAATAAAATAGTTCCTTTATTGCATATTTAAGGCTAACTAACTACATATTTATCTTGCCTTCTGCATAGACTTCGATCAGGATATATCAGAGACTAGAGAACCGCCCGCGCTTCGCTTCGGGACCCGTAGGTAACACCCGCGTAGGTCCCGCTCCCGTAGAAATTTAGGCTAAAAAGTAGCCTACTACTCGCTCTCTTCACTCCACCCTGTCTGAGGTGTGTGGCTGTGGAGCCCTCGGGACAGTTAGTTCCCCTTTGGGGATGTCTCTCGCGGCCCGTTAAAACGGGCCAGTCCTTGGGTTGGGCCCTAAGGCCCTTGGTTGTCCATCTGTGGTTAACCAATAGGTCAAGTCCGGTGAGTGGTGACCTTTTTACAGGCCACAGAGTCTTAAACGGGATGGGGTTCATCTTCGCGCCGCCCAGGCGATCGAGCCCCTACCGGGTGAATCCCGCTGGTGGGAAGCCCAGCAGGAGCCGATCAGCGTCGGGCGACGACTTACGAAGCCCCAGTATCAGTCAGTGCTAGGCCCGTCCCGCGCAACCAGCAAGTCGCGCGGGAAGGCCCAGCGGTCCGGTGGACGGGTGTGGAGCGGCGCCAGGTCCTGCAGATGCGGGAACCGCGACGCGTCGACACGCCCGAACATGTTGCGTGCCAATCGCTCGATGAAGTCGTCCAGGCTCTCGACTCGAAGGTCCCTCTGGATGACGGCGTTCCTGACGTACCTCGGCGCACCAGTCAGCCGGCGGAGCGCAATCGCCTGAACTGCGCGCATCCTCTTGCGCTGCGGTTCGCTGGCGAGCGCGTACCACGCCGTTGCCGCGTACGTGAGGCGGGGTCTGATGTAGGTCTTGTAGACCCCGAGCGTCAGTCCGAGAGGGAGGCTCGAGGAGAGCACTGGTTTCTGCCATCGCACTTCTGGAATTCGCGACGGCTTTCGTAACCTGTGGCTTCATCGAGAGTCTTCCGTCGATTTTGCCCAAGTATTTAGGCTGTGGGGCCCATTGGATATCTTGTCCATGAAGCTCCAGAGTAGGGTCCCGCCTGTTGAGGTATCCTCCTATGTTCACGGCCTGCGTCTTCCCGACATTCACCGACAGTCTCCACGCGGCGAGCCATTCGGGGAGGGCATCAAGCGCACGCTGCATCTTGACAATGGCGTGGGTTCTATTCAGCGACGTGGTGATGTACGCCACGTCATCGGCATACAGGGCAAGCGACGCCCCCCCTGCCGCCGGGATGTCGTCGGTGTAGCAGGCGTAGCAGACCGGGGACAGGCAACTCCTTTGCGGGACGCCGGCTGCGATCGAACGCTCGGTGGATTCGGCGTCTTCAACCACTACTCTGAAGCTTCTATTTTCGAGGAAACTGGAGATCATCTTAACGGCACTCCGGGGCGCCGACGGCTGCGAGATCTTGTAGAGAAAGCCGTCGTGCCAAACACGGTCGAACGCCTTTTCCATGTCGAGGAATACTGCACACACGCGTTCTCTCTTATTCAGAGCCGCGGTAACGGTGTGCAACACACTCGACAGTGTAGCCGTGCTGTTCAGTGGCATCAAAAAGTAGCCTTCCACTTCTGTTGGCAGCTAGGCTATTCCACCCCGGATGCTTGCAGTTCCAGTCGCCCGCGCCCACCACCGGTGTCGGCGAGTCCAGCAACTTGCGGACATCAGCCAACAGGATAGTGCCAGCGGGCGGGCGGTACACTGAACACAGCCGGAGCGGGGAGTTCTCGAGGCAGAGCTAAAGTAGCCTATTACATTTGCCTATGACTTAAGTAAATTACATGTAGTATTTGATAGCGTAATTCAGAACTTGCAAATGAATTTTGTTAACGCCATCTATTGGCAACTCCGAAAATAAATATCTAGTAACTAACAAAACATCGATCTTCCCATGGGAATGGGATGTTTTTCCGCGGTAAAAAGTAGCCTACGTCACTCTCCACCCTCCTAACTATCCCCACACACATAAACCTTACCATATAATAGCTTTGTTGCGACGTGAAAGCGTCACAAACAAACAAACAAACAAACAAACAAACACACTTTCACATTTATAATATTAGTAAGGATTACCGCGTTAAAATAAACAAAAGCTTTTCATTTCTTATATTAAGTAGCTAGTTAATGTTAAGTGGTATAGATTGGTTATTAGCATTAATTAGTTTGATTCATCTCTCAATCGCGCTATTTACCTACTCTAAAGTAGATACCTAATCATAACTTCAATTACTCTACAATTTCAGAAAACAGAAATATGATGTTTTTTTTCATTTATTTATCAACACGAGTTTGAAATAAACGATTCTATTTAAACTATCAAAACATTCAAAACATAATATTTCATATGTGCGTGTTGACCACAAGAAACATGAATAATAAGCCAAGATTAAATTTGTTAAATAAGCTTTATAAAGTCTTAACTGGTTCAAAGACTTTATAATGCGCTATAAAACTAGATAACGATCTATTTCGTTGCGAATAACACGATTTTGAAATCCACAGTGGGAAAACGGTTAAGCTGTGAGATATGTTTGTTACAATTATTAAAATAACTCGCTACTGTCCTAGCTACATCTACGAGTATCCAATTATAACTAACAATAATACGTGAGTCCATACCTACCTACTTTTTATTAAGTTTGCTTTGAACGGGCTTTAAACATTATTAATCAATATGAGTTATCAAAAAAACTGGAAAACATACAAGATAAATTCAAGTTTTCACATTATCGAGCAATTAATTAAGTACTACTTAAATATAATTTCTATATAGAATCTTCTTAAGAGCAATCATAGGAATTGCCGAATCTTAAAAATAGAAATTAATCTTCGAATTTCGAAATCAATACCAGTGCTTTATACT
The DNA here is from genome assembly GCA_905404135.1 of Hesperia comma. Classification (NCBI taxonomy): domain Eukaryota; kingdom Metazoa; phylum Arthropoda; class Insecta; order Lepidoptera; family Hesperiidae; genus Hesperia; species Hesperia comma. Next base: position 2,311,045 of record FR990031.1, read on the forward strand.
GCGTCCTTATTAAACCACATATTATGTAAGTACCTACTAGAAGAATTTACGCAAAATTTATTGATCATCAAGATTGCTTTCTTCACTTTAATGAAACCTTTCCCTTTCAATCTTTAGATAACTAGTCAAATTTTCAATCTATTATATCACCGTAATGATTTTTACTACTTATCTTAATAGTTGATCTTAAATCAAATCTTAGTCACCGTACTTTCTGAGTTACTGATTTTTTTTTACATATAAAATAAAATATTATAATTAGGTATAATGTAAAATATACCTATGACTTTAATGCGTTGTTCCTTCTTGTAAATGAAACCACAACAAATTTTACATTCTTATTAATTTTCGAATTCTCAAAATCCCAATCTTAATATGATTATGTACGACGATAAACTACCGAACTAATATGGGTACCGAAATAAATTATCAACCTGTTTTTTGTAGGACATTAAAGTCGCTAAATGAGAAAAATATCCGAAGTGCCCAAAGATAAATCGTAACCCTTTCGATAATATTTTATCAAAATCGAATATAACACACACGTCCTTGACATTTTAAAATACATACTATATTCCAAACAAAAAAGATAACGCAAGCAAAATAGTATACGCTATTAGTAGACTTTGGTGTTATGAGAATGGAATAAGAGGGTGACTTGTCAAACAAAATGTTTTATTAATGGCTTTGCACTGGGTTAAACGATTTTGATATTTTTTTATGTTCAAGTCATCATGGCCCACTATCCCACTATTGAGCACGGGTCTCAAAAGAGTCTTGAGAAGGTTATGGCCATAGTTCAAAACGCTGGCCAAGGGCAGATTGGCGGAATTCACACACCTTTGAGTTTTGCATTCGTACCAAGTGACATTTAAAAGCTTAATACGCACATTGGGATTCGAACCCGGACCCTCCGAAAAGTAGGCCAAATTCTTAGCAACTAGGCTATCACCGCTACTATTATACATTAAATACCTACGATATATTTAATAGGGAGTCTTTTATATTTAGTCCCATATTATATTTTTTGTGATATTTGGCGGGTATTTATTGAGTTATCTTTAATAACGTGTTTTGAAGTTATGGTCGTTGCCTAATACTTTTTACTGTATAATCCGACTTTTGTGATTCTTTTAGTTTAGTTTAGTATAATATATTTGCTTTGAATGCTCCCTGCGTATTTATATTTAGATTATAACTGGTTTGCAGTATCCTCAAGATAAGGAAGGTAACGAATAAATTCGATGTATAAACAACTTTAGGATTTAGACCTTTAATTTTGACAACTTTGTTTTAATAGGTCCATGTATCTGACCTCTTTATTCACAGACAACACTTTGGTGCAATCAATGTGTTTGTCAAGTACCTCGAGCTCCTTTTGTGCGCGTAGATTTTGATTCAAGCATCTTTTACACTGTGGCATCACACTGAACAGCACTAAAGCATTGTTTATGGATATGGGGCAAGCAATTCGCTACAAAATATATTTTTTAAGCTACGAAAGCTGAGGGCCGTGGTGGATTAAAGCCAAGTTCAGTGCCAAGCTCCGCGCAGTGTTTATACATAACGGTGCAACGACACCTAGCAATCAACGTTCCGTTTCTAAGTTACGCAATTACTCAATTGCTTAGTAGCATTCTCTCTTGTAAACCGTTAAGAAATGTAACTTATAAATTTTAAGGTTGAATTATTTTATGTCAATAACTGATGAATGGCTGACGAAGCACTCGAATTGCAAAATGCGAATGGTTGATGTTTATTTTGGAGTCTCGATAAAACACTTGACCGACACTGCAAATGACTTAACAAATATATTACAGCCTGTGCTAGATGCAGCAGATGGCCTACAATATCAGAAGCTGCAATATCGATATTGATAAAAAATTCAGCAGCACGGGTATTACGGGTATCACTATTATACCCCGTCAAGTGGCTAGTCTTCTTTTAACCTGACTTTTGAAAATGGGGGTAAAGGGATAAAATATTAAACACTGTGTAATATTTGTAAGTATCACTTCTTATAATTTTTCGGAATATAGGTACCTAATCGTCACTAAAATTCACTTTGAGAAGTGTCAATGTGCGTTGTAATTTATTCTGTGGCCTAAGCACTAAATTATCATACAGACATAATTACTTAATATAAGTTCCGGTGGTCTAGATAAAAAATAAAATACTCGTAAAATACACGTCCATCAAAAACTAATAATATTGCATAAAACAGTTTTAAATATTTAATACGATGCTGACGAGTGGGTAGGCAGACGACATACCTACTTGATTTTTAAATGATACCTAGGATTAGATAATATTTTCACTTTATTAAAAAACAATTTTTGTATTGAATAGATACCTACCTCCCATTGATTTTGGATAAATAACCAACATTTGGAAAAATAACCGGATTTAACATCGCCAAGTACAGGTAGCTCAAAAACTACCTGCCAGTTATCGCAAAACCTTTAATGGACTTAGACGACAAGCCTTCTAATAAAAAAAGAATTATTTAAATTGGTTCACCCAGAATAAAATAATGAAATAACCTACTCATTTCGTTGAAATTGGTTAAAATATAGTGTAATAAAACCACTATTTCTTGTACAACACAGGTTATATTTCGAATTTACAACGACCACACACTTATGACATAAAATAATGACACTGTATTTATTTTGCAAATTGGTAGAATAACGACAATATTTCAAGAATTAGCACGGGTGCAGGATAGAACGTATTGACTCTACTCTCGCTCCTCAACGACTGAACCCCAAGAACCTTTTCCCATTCTATAAATACCTTCCCAAAAGCAGGTAGATTGTCTACCTGCCTGCCTACCTACACCCTTGCTAATTCAAACCTAACACTCGTCCGTCCTGACCACCGTACATGTCCTCATGTACGACTTACAGTATAACCCTAACACTTGGCCAATAATTAGCTTTCCAAAGATTAATGACAAAATAAAACATAAATATAACTGCAAACATGACTGCATCGATATCACAAATATTAATTACATAAGTTTACAGGGTAATAAACAAAATATTATATTCCTCATTCCATTAACCAAGTTTTAAGCTTGTATTTTTATCCGTAAACCAGTCACTTCTTACGGAAACAACATTGCAAACCAATCACTTCTTGCAATGTTGTATGTATATCTTACTTATTACAGAGAACATAACTGCAAACCAATCACTTCTTGCAGCAGTGCTCCATCGCAAGCATTGCAAACCAATCACTTCTTGCAATGCTGTACGTGTATTTTACTTGTTACGGAAAACAGTACTGCAAACCAATCACTTCTTGCAGCAGTAGTCCGTCCCAAGTGCTACAAACCAATCACTTCTTGTAGCAGTTCTTCGTACAATAAATACATTTATCATAGCAAAACAATCATTTCTTGCAATTCATATACATCATATCTCTTAATCACTGTTAATGTATGGTAGTTATAACATATTATAGAATATTTAGTAAGGTAAAATATGACTGTATAATATTAACCACATTATTCATTAAAGTATATTAATTCTGACATTTTCTTTATTAAATTAAGTTCATAAAATAAACTTGTTTTAAAATAAATAACAAATTCATCAATTAACTTAAAATAAATATTATGTAATAAAACAACAAATTCATTTATGAATCGCTATTGTTGACATCATTATCTGAATCGTTAGTATCGGATTCCTTATCGGACTCATGAATTTCTAAGGAGGCCACATGAACCCAAGGCGACATCCTATCTGTGGCTACGGTTGTTTTACGTCTATTCTTAGTACACGTTAATCCGGGCACCGCTGCTACCCTACACCTATCGTTTCCCAATACTTCCACAACTCTATAGGGTCCTACGTAAGATGGCAATAATTTCTTACTTTTCCCGTCATTATTGAAATCAGTCTTTAATATCTTCACCAACTCCCCTTCGCTATAAACGCGAGCGGGACGTCTATTCCTATCATAATGTTCCTTCTGTTTTTCCTGCTCTAATTCTGTCCTGTCTTTTACTGCTTCTCGAATGTCAGTCAGTTCACAGTTATCACGAGTCTCCTGCCTGATCTCATTGAGTTTGGGATTTATCTCCGCATTCATACATGTACCGAACATTACCTCGGCTGGGGTCTTACCAATAGTTTTCTGGTAGGTGTTATTCAAACCCCACTGTACCTTCCCTACCGTAACATCCCAATCCCTTTCATCACAGTTTAAGTTTTGAGCTGTGAGTGAACTGAGGATCGTCCGATTATACCTTTCAACTTGGCCGTTCGACCGTGGACTAGCCACTGCATTTAAAATATGCTTGATACCTCTATCCAAACAAAACCTCTTGAAAGCATGTGACGTGAAGCTAGTACCACGATCGCTAATTATTCGATCTGGATTTCGAAAAATATGAAAAATGTCCTGAAGAACCCGGATTGTACTCTGAGACTTGGTGTTCCGAACTGGTCTAATAAAGACGAATTTGGTAAACCCATCTACGATTACCAAAAGGTGAGTGTTGCCGACTTTTGACTTAACAAAGGGCCCGAGATGGTCAACGTGAAGCGTATGAAACGGAACTGAGACCTTATCAATTGTATGTAAATATCCTTCTTTATTAATATTGGACCTTTTTGCATACGCACACTCGATACAGGCGTTGACATACTTCTTTATAAATCGTGACATTTTCGGAAACCAGTAAGATTTTCGTATTCGCTCTACAGTTTTCTCTACCCCTAAATGTCCTATATCATCGTGGTTCATACGACACAGTTGCCATCTCGCGCCCTTTGGAACGACCCATCGGATGTTATTCTTCTCTCCATTCAAATAACGGTATAACTTATCATCTTTCAAGATATAGTTATCCCTTATATGCTGAAGCCCATCGGCGTCCAAGTCGGAAACAAGGATGTCTCGGATTCGGCGTAATTCCGAGTCACCCTGTTGCAATGTGTGCAACCAATCTTCTCCCGAAATACGCATCACAGATGGATAGTCGTCTGTTGTAACCGTCAATTCTTCGCTGGGCACTGGGTTGCGGGAGAGAGCATCAACGTGTGACATCCTAGTACCCGGTCTGTAATCTACTGTGCAACGAAACTCTTGCATGAGCAGCCACCATCTCGCAATTCGTGGGATAAGATCACGTTTTGAAAATGTGGACCGTAACGCACTGCAATCCGTCACCACCTTGAAGCTCTGTCCCAGTAAATACACTCTAAACTTCCGTAAAGAGCAGATAACAGCCAGTGTCTCCAGTTCGTATGAATGGAAGTTTCGTTCTTCGGGGGATGTTTGCCTACTATAAAAAGCTACCGCTCTAAACGGCTCGTCGCTCTTCAGGCGCTGCAACAGAATTCCACCGATGCCCACTCTACTGGCATCGGTGTGAAGTTCCGTCTCAGCGTCAGGGTCATATATGGCTAGAATTGGACGATCGACAAGCTTGCTCTTCAAAGAGAGGAATGCTTGTTCCTGTTCGTCCTCCCATACCCAAGTTGCATCCTTTCTGAGTAATTTATTTAGAGGGTGAGCCAGCATAGCGAAGTTTCTAATGAACTTTCGGAAATACCCCACTAAACCAAGGAATTGCCGGACCGTATGATGATTTACTGGTCGAGGAAAGTCTAACACACATTGTATCTTTTTAGTCCCTGGTCGCACTCCTGCTGCGCTAATTTCGTAACCAAGATAGTCAATTTTATCTTTTAAAAATTCACATTTGGACAGATTCAGAGTCAAATTAGCACCTTCTATCATGCGAAGAACACCCTCAAGTCTCGATAAACATTCCTCCACGCTTCTTCCGTATATTAGAACATCATCAATATAGGCTGTTGCTCCAGCATAGCGAGATGACCCTAAAACCTTGTTCATCATTCGCTGAAAGACAGCGGGAGCATTTGCTAGACCGAACGGCATCCGATTAAATTCGTATTGGCCGTCCGGTGTAACAAATGAAGTGAGTGACCTAGACTGCTCTGAGATCGGCACCTGATAATATCCCGATGCAAGATCTAATGTAACGAAGTATGCCTGTCCAGATAGCCGCGCGATTTCGTCTTCAATATTTGGCATTGGATAACGTTCCTTAACTGTGATTGAATTGAGCAAACGGAAATCTATACAAAGTCTTAATTTATTGTCCTTCTTACGGACTAATATTATTGGACTGGCATACTCCGACACAGATTCTCGAATTATTCCTGCCTCCAACAACTCGCTAATCATTTCACGCACTTGCTCACGCTCCTTGTGGGAAAGCCTATAGGGACGATATACAATGGGCCGGTTACTATTGACCTCAATCGTCATCTCCGCCACGTGAGTGCATCCGAGTTCTTTTAGGGTAGACGCGAAGCAGTGCTGGTACCTCTGGAGCAAATCAATCAACCGACATTTTTCGGATTGGGACACCGACTCCCCGATTTTAATCTGGCTTTCATCGATCTTGCCAGCTGAACGTTGGACAGGTAAACTGGTTGTTGGTGAAACGATACGATTAACTATCTGGACTCTCATAGCGCGAGCAATTATGATCATACCTGGAATAACACCTGACTTCGAGAGTGGAACAACTGAAATATTAGCTCTGCCATTGTTGATCTGGTACAACCCTCCTTCAATTAAGCATTGTTGAGTCGGTTTCCCAATGACTTTACTATCCACCAGAATGTTCCCATTATATTGGGTATCGACAATTGCTTTAATTGAGGCCGGACCATAAAGGCGTGTAAAGCACATTGTTTGGATTTTGACTAACCTACTATCATCAACGTCTTCTTGAGAAAAGGGCATTTCCTTATGTATGTTTAAAAATTGCAATTTTTCAGAGTTTTTATACACGACCACATGAGACTGCTCAGTGAATGTTTGGCCTATCAGCAGGGGAAATTCAAGGTGTTCATCCTTCACCACCTGACATGTAACAGTAGCCTCAACCTCATCAACTGTCATTTTGACCACAACTTGTCCTATAGTCGTTATAGCCATGTTACCGAACCCTTTAATAATTACCGGGGCATTTTCACAGACGACACCTAAGGACGACACTATTGATTGCGACAACAAAGTCACCTCACTCCCAAAATCTATAAAGGCCTTTACAGGTGTGCCATTAACTTTGACATCCTTCACATACTTATTGTTTGAGCCCAACAGGGCGATGCACATCGTTTTTTTAGCGGAGCTGTCCTTAGCATTCTGATAATTCGCCTTAATTCTACAATCTTCTACCTTATGACCAACACGATAACATTGTGAACACCGGATTAAAGGTTTCGGACATCTTAAGAATGGATGACCAATCTCTTTACAATTATAGCAGAATACGTTCTCCCCTTGACTACTAGAAGGTCTAGTTTTAGTAATTAAAACATTAGAATTTGAATTAAATCCCGGCTTATTTTTAAAATTAGAGCGATCCGAAAATTGAGAAACTTCCTTGTTACTAATAAGAAACTGTAGTAGTTGTTCTGGATGGTTACATCTCAGAGCTAAGGCACTGGATTTTAAAGACTTATCACTTAACCCGTGTATTATACAGTCAACAGCTCGCTTGCCGACGATGTCGCATTGATTCAGTAAGGCCAATTTGTCATAAAAGTATACTTCTATAGGTTCGTTATATCTACTTTTCCGCTTCAGCATCTCCTCCAAGGATTGACCGTAGTTTTGTTCACACGGAAAAGCGTTAATCAATTTTTCTTGCCATTCTTTCCAACTAAATAGTATAGAGTTTAGACTTTCATACCAATTTTTAGCCAATCCTTGGAGTTTTTGCATTGCGAAATGTATTGTAGTTTTATCGTCCCAACCGTATACCTCAGCGCACTCATTCACTTTTCTAAGCCAAATATCAACTCTCTGGTTCTTTGAAGAAGGATCGAAGTCGGGTAATATGTTCCTATGGTTAACGTTATGCGCGGGAGTGACTGTAGCTGAAGTTGACGGCTGTGACTTCAAATCTTTAAGAGCAGTAAGGAGGTTAACAATATCACGTGAAGAAAAAGATGGACTGTCTGACCTTTTCGTATGTTGATCACCTGCCTCGACGCCACATGGTTCCGCTGGGCGACGCCGCTCCTCTTCGCGGCTCACTCTGCTCTCCAATCTCCGTCGCGATGCACGTCGAGATGTGGAGCGATGATCGCGTTCTCGGTCGCGGCGTGCCGAAGACCGCAACATGCTTCTTCTCCTTCGTACTTCGTCTTCCAAGTCTTGCAGTCGCATCTTCTCCATGTCGAGTTGTCGCTCACGCTCTCGCAAGCGGTCCCGTTCACTCGTAGGGCTGCGGCCGCGAGGCCGGCTCCGGCTCTGGCGGCGGTGCACGCTGCTGCCGTCCCTCCGACGGCTGCGGCTGCGGCTGCGCTCTGCCCGCCGCGACGACGCTCGACCAGGGGTTGACAACCGCCGTGGAAGCTCAGCATCATACTCCATGATCTATGACTCACAAAATAATGCAACTATGTAAACGTTCGATTCATTAATTTGTCGTAGATAAGAAATTTGTTAAATATAAGGAAAATAACGCAATATTAAACTAAGTTTATGTTTGTTTTATTGATATGATTAATTAAAAATAGTTACATAATTCGAAGATATTGTATATAGACAAGTCTGCACCCAATCTGGTTTTCTATAACTTCATTTGCTCGGAATAATTATTGTGATCTTATTGAAATACCAACTTATTAATTTTATTGATACGGTAGAAAATTAATTATTGTATTTCATGTCCTTGTAATTGAATAAAAAGAGGGTAAAACCTCCCAATGCTATGTTTGAAATCTGCATTTTATTTATAATTAAACTACTTATTTGAAGTGAACTTCAGAGTTACTGTATTTCTAATTTCCTTTACTTCTAAACTTATTCACATGCATACATGAACTACATTCTGTCGGCCAACGTTTTTTTTAATGAATAATTAACCGATATTGAGTGACTGACTATTTTAAACGAGTTACAATTACAACTAATTACTAGTTAATTGAACACACTATAGCAAAAAGTAGGTACTTACCACTTCTGAATTGTAATAAAACCACTATTTCTTGTACAACACAGGTTATATTTCGAATTTACAACGACCACACACTTATGACATAAAATAATGACACTGTATTTATTTTGCAAATTGGTAGAATAACGACAATATTTCAAGAATTAGCACGGGTGCAGGATAGAACGTATTGACTCTACTCTCGCTCCTCAACGACTGAACCCCAAGAACCTTTTCCCATTCTATAAATACCTTCCCAAAAGCAGGTAGATTGTCTACCTGCCTGCCTACCTACACCCTTGCTAATTCAAACCTAACAATAGCTTATAAAGTTTAAAATAAAAAATTTCAAGAATTTCGGAAAACTACGGATCCTATCCAAACTCTTATTGAATAAGCGCTCTTAATTTTTAACTCAAAGAACAACATAACTTTTGTACTTAATTTTTTGTTCCCTCGCAATACCTGTTCCAAGTCAAGTGCACTTACATATATTATGTAATAATAATAAATTATGATAGCTATGTGTCATGACTAATACACCAAATAAATAACACAAATGGGTCCGACAACATGAACAGCATGACCTCCTTGACACTGGTTTTCTGGCTATATATAAACATTATCGTAACTACATCAAATTGCATGCATATATCATTCATAATAAGTTGTACAGCGTATAAATGCAGCATTAAAATTTTAGAGGGAAGACTACAAGTATAATGTTACTTTAGGAGTTTGAATTAAAAAGAACCTATGTTGTCATATACTTATTATAGCAGATCTCAAAGTTTTCGAAGGCATAGATACCTATTATATTATTTATCATTACGATCTTACCCTCTCACCTTTTAATATACATTCCAATCCTAGAAGTAAGACTATGATAGCATTGTATAGATAAATGTACCTTTATTGCCTAATGCATTACGTGGTTTTCATTTTTTTAATTAGATACATGTCTTAAAATATACCTACGTAGTTTGTAAAGGAAGTTATACTGCACGAAGATAATAGCCTTAACTAATTGCTAGAGTAGCCTTTATTAAATTGTAAATGGTCTGTGGAGCTGTTTGGAAATAGATTGCGAAATAAATTCCTTTGAGGCGGTAAACTGGATGTTAGCTGGAATTCTAAAGCTTTGCATTATTGAGGCCAACTTGAAGCTGGAGTTAAGGATAATTAATAAATTTATAACTAGTACTTTTGTATCATAATATATAAATAACGTTCGTAAAATCAACGTCAACCTTATGGCGCAAAAGCTGTTATGCTGGATTAACTCTGTATATAGGTTCAATTACCTGGGAGGTAGAAAATCCTATAAATTTAAATTATTTTTGTTGTCTAGACTATGCTCAAATTATAGGATTGAGTGAGCTATTAAAAACTAGTTCAGAATAACAAAGCGGCATTACATAGTTATTTCAACTGATATTCGAGTTCAAGGTTTCCTCGGATTAGATTTAAAAGAGACCTCTTGTATTTGAATTTTTTTTAACACTTGGCAGCCTTTTGCACAATGCTCAATATTCATTGCATTAGACAATATCTTTATAATCTAAATTTAATATAAAAGCCATAATCACAGCACATTGTTACACGTTTTGACAGTTAAATGTAATCGATATACAAAAAACTTCACGAACTATACGTCTATACGAGCCCACGACACGTCTTATCGTTACATCGAAAGTCGTGCTTGAACTTCATAACAATTTGCGCGTTCACCAGCCCGTCACATTTGTCACGACCGCTCCGAGACGCGAAATTACCCAAAATTATTCTAACTCACACGTATGGTCGCGCGAACAATCGTAATTGCAACTTGGCTGTCACACTGCCGCCGTCAATTTACCAACCGCGAAGGGAAACAGAGCATTGGATTATAACAAGCAATAATTGCTTTTTACAAAAAAAATAACCGACTTCAATCTTGATAAGTAGAGATAACTCAAAAACTACTCGCCAGATGGCGCTCAATTCAACATGTAAGTGTAAAGTTCTCGTCACTACAAATTAATGAAGCCCAAAGACTAGATAACTGCAGTAAATCGTTGAGGAGTTCCCTCGACTGTCTTTCGGCTTCATCAGATCGACTCCAGATCTTCATGAAATGGTAGCGCTTTAATGTACTACTTATGATAACATGAACAAACACACTAGTTGTCCATACAATTTTCGAAAGTTCCCCTCGATTTCTCTGAGATGCCATCATCAGATCCTGGTTTCCTTATCAGGGGTCCCCACTGCGCATATCTACTTTACAACAAAAAAAGAATTATCAAAATCGGCCCATAAACGACGAAATAATCGCTGAACGTACATAAAAAAAAGCATATATACGGTCGAATTGAGAACCTCCTTCTTTTTTGAAGTCGGTTAAAAAATAAAATATCGTTTGTCTTTAGAAGGTTGTATGTATGAAAGGACAACATTGAAGTGCATTTGAAACCAAAATGAATAATGAATTGCTGTCATTGCAATTATGGGGGTTAGCTTAGTTTCCATTCTTAAATTAACTAATTATCAATGGACAAAAACACACCACATAAAAACTATACCTTGGAAACGCTTAGGACTGGAGAACAGTAATTTTTTTGTAGAAATATCTCAAGCAGAAGATAAAATTCACAATTACCTAATTATTACAAGAAGATTTTCTTGGGCTCTAGAATGTAGCATCATTCCATAGTCGTAAAAGGATGATGCAAAAGAATCTCTTGAACGATTTAAATATGACAAAAATCTCGTAAACTTGCTTTACCAAAACCTAAAACAGCATGGTTTTACCTGCTGCGCTCTAAATAAATCGAAGATGTTTAACGAATTAACGTTTAGGTACCAAATTAAAGATGATTAATTAAGGTTAAGGGTAAAGAAACGCGTTAAGGCTTAATGTTGTTTTCATTCTGACATGGGTAGGTATTCAAATTTATTCCTCGATAGGAGCTTTGTTGTTAAGTTGATAACAAAATTTTGTCAGTGTGTGTATTTTGTATGTATTCTCGCCTACCTATTCGGATATCGCTACCGAAAACGCTACATCTGAACAGGGCTTTATGAAATTAAAACAAAGTTAAATTGTCACAATTTAGCTCAACTTGAAATTAACCAATAAGTGAGTACCTATGAGTACATATATGAGGCACGGCCAATAGCATACGTCGTGACACAAAAATCTTATACATTTTATGTTCTAACCTCTATCCATACCGAGTTACCGAGCGATAAAAAACTTCGTTCCAAAAACAGCAATAAAACCACGCCACTGCAATTATAAACGTCCAAGTTTCTATTTTTTCATTATTCAAACATTATAGGAGAGTATCATAGTTAATAGAGATACGCGTTATATAATGAGCAGTTCCGATATGAATTTGATAGTATATCCGTAACGTTCCACTTCCAACACCTGACTGACCCGACCTTCGATGCGCCGATGCGATCACTGTGTTGCATAATTGACATTCTTAGTTATCTAATGTTATACTTTAGCGCTCTACCTATTTATTATGTAGATTGTAGAGTCACACCTTTATTAAATTAATTTGATTTAAAGATATATTATGATTATTTCAAACAAACTATTATTACTTTTACCCGTTTACAACGAGGCAAAAAGGAGAGCTATATTGATGTGTAAATTAGGTGCTTTCTTTGATGCTGATGCTATGGAAATGTGAATTGTAGGGAGTTTGAACAGGCAACTAGTTTTTTCCATGTAAATCTCGATCCCGCGGAAATTCCAAGATTAATGTACCCTAATTGTTGCTCCACAACCTCCTCTATCTTCCACCTAAAGCCCCCTAATAATCAGATCAGCCGTTTGGGAAATTAGCCCTGACAGACAGAAAAATAGAGCGATGTGGTATTAGTTTTGTATTAGTTTCAGCTAAACAACTTTAATTTAATATAGGTACATATTATACAAATGAAAATATTTCAGTTTTATTTTTATGACTCTACAGATGTGTTCTGTAATGTTGTATTCGATAGTTAAAAGAATATAATAGCAGGCTTACTCTTAATTGGTGACGACTATATACGGCCATAGCGTCACTAATAACGTTTAATCACGTCGTGCCTGGTTAATGCTTGTAGACTATGACGAATTGCTGGTTTAACTGTGAAACAATTTCGAACTTGTGCTATTGTGATAGGGTTTACAAAACGGTGATAAATAGGCAAACCTTTTACGGTACATTTTGAGTAACGGATTGAAAAGCTTAGCCGAAGCGGGTTGAAACTTCCTTATGCAATAGTTACGTACGAGTACTTTCTGTAGTTAGTAGTAAAGTTTGTACGTGAGCAGGTAAAGATTTAGCGATAATGTTATCTTTCTTAGTATAATTTGTTTATTATACAAATTGGTTGGTTACATAAGCAATGTTTGCAATTTAACCTTCACGAAAAACTTAATTTAGACCATGAATTTCTAAATTTCAACGTCATTAAACGTAAGTATGGAAGGAAATAATAGAAAATCTACAACGGGATGTTTAATTGGGTAGTTGGAAGCATTTAGCCTGACGGTATGTATGGATCGTTAATCTTCGATAGATTAATAGCCATTTTCAATATTTCATCTATACTTAATCTCTGGTAAAATTATAGGTAGTGTATTATAATAATGATTCACACTACAATACTTATTAATTTAAGTTCTTAAAATTTCTTTGGCCACTTACGTCTTTTTCCTTCTGGCTTGGATAAAGTACAGGGCTCCTCAATTACCTGTCAAAATGCCCTACCCTAGTCCTTTATTTAGCAACATGCACAACGAGCAGTAAATTGACTCGTCGATTTAACGATATCATGATGACTTGTAAACAGCTTGTAATGCTCTTTTTGTTACAATACAGTTCATTGACATAACACCATAAACACCGCGACATTTCAATGTCGTGTGAAGTCGATATACATGATATCAAGAATACAATCCGAGTAATTAGCAAAACTCTCAAGCAACTTCCTATGTCAATTGGAACTGTTGAGAAATGTGTAGCGAGTGAAAATAGAAATTGCAGTAACGTCTCGATACGCAACGTTTGTTCGGAGATGCGACGCGGCGATAATTTGCATTAGCTTCCTTCTGCGTGGACCAACACAACATATTATCGTTGATAGAAAGCAAAGGTATATATACCGGTAGTGGTATTTATCTAAGGAAGATCACCTGAAAGGATATGTGATGATGTTGGAAGAGCGCTCTTATTTGGCTATTTGGAACTCGTATCGAGTGGTGTAAAAAACTTTGATTGCGTGATTCAAGTGGGCGTCGTGTTATTACGTATGGTGCAGTATCGCCACAACTCAATAATTATGATGCTCTTTGTTTGAGATCCTTTCTTCAGATAAAGACTAATAAATATATTTTAACTCAAAGGTGACTGACTGACATAGTGATCTATTAACGCACAGCCCAAACCCCTGGACGGATCAGGCTGAAATTTGGCATGCAGATAGCCACTATAATGTACACATTTGTTAAGAAAGGATTTTTCAAAATTCATCCCTTAAGGGGTGAAATAGGGGGGTGAAGCTTAAACGAATTCTACGCGGGCGAAGCCGCGGGCGGAAGCTAGTCTTATTATACCATGTTGTTTCCGTAATTCGTAGCGATGCTTTTTAGATGCATGATTTAATAAGTATCATAATTCTCATTTGCGGCCTCCCAATGCTTCTACTTAAAATTTTGATTCTAATTCCTTACAATCAGCTTTATTCTAATTAATTGTGTTTATTAATTTCATCCATTAATTAATTTAATTAATTAATGCTTACTGTTAATGACTTCAGATTTATAGATACAAAAGTTGCAAATGTGTACCTACTTTGGTGTATACGGAAACATTTTTGGTCTTTAATAAAATTAATATTGTAACTGTTTTTGGTAATGATGTTTGAATGAGGAGGTTAATGAGGTTAAAAACCTATGGCTAAACACGGACGTTTCATTTTTTTGAAATTTTCGCATCTGCGAAAACATTCCGTGGAATAGCTTTTAAAATGATAATTACGTAGCCTGTAATAGCCTTCCTAAACTTAAAATACCAAGTAAGAATTTCATTAAAACTTATTAATTAACAAGAACGAATTTCATTAAATTCGTTTTTATTAATACAGATTAAATTTAATGAAATAAATCTCTAATAGATACAATTACTTAGACATTATAAAATTGATCCGTAGATCAGTTCTCATAATCTTAAAAGCAATTATATAATTTGGCTATCCGACACCATCTAATCGTTATCTAACTTAGCTCTGTTTAAAGAGAATTGTTATGGAATAAAATATAAACTCTCGTTACTTTGATATATTATTGTTTTCCTGAAAATGTGTTCACTACCTAAGTATGTGTTTTTAATAGAATTATACACAGGTTGTAATGAGTTCGGCTGACAGTCTTGTAACTACGCCTTTAGACCCTGATTCTAAGCAATACTACATGGAGAAAAAAAATTCAATGCATTTTTTAGTCCATCCGTCGAACCGATTACACCCTATAGTATAAGTACTAACTAATTTAATAATAAGATACAAAACTTTAATTTTTGTGTAACCAAAAAATCTTGTGTTAACCTCTCTTGCAGCAGCGTAAGCTTTTAATTTTAAACAAAAATACATTTGGGTAATTAATAAAATGTATATCATATTATTGCACTGATTATGTACTTACTTATGTCGCTTTAATTTAAGTACATTATTGTATCGAACTACCTACTTCTGATAGTTAAAAATAATGGTGTTTTCCGTAACGAGGTTAGGTTTTTCGTACTTAGTTACTAACTTTGATCGGAGAATGTTGTTACAATAAAGACTTTATTTCAACCTATCTATTAAGCAAATCATGAAAAAAATTAATAAACTAATAATAATTATTAGAGAGAATGTTCGTAACCGAAACGAATCGATCCCGAACTAAATCAATAACAATTTGCTCGATTGTTCCGAATCAACAAAACATCTTACGCTCCCAATACTTTTGCTAACACTACAGTAAACCTTACATAACGATCTGTATCGATATAAATAGTCGGACAGTAACCACCACACCGATTATAATCGGCGTGGTGTAACAGTTTTTGAGAGAGAAATTATTTTTTGTTGAACAGGCGCGAGCGCGAGCGGTTGACCGAATCGAGGTGTTTCATAGCTGCCGAACCATGCCTCGCTAATTCTACAATGCATATTACAATGTAAATTGTCTAAATTAACTTTCACTAGCATTATATTTTTGTTTTGACATAGTTTGACATGAAAAAAGCATCTTATCGTCGTCATGTTTGGGGATTAACGTGTCGTCGTGGTTAATTTGGGGAAAAGAAACTAATTTTTAATATTTGAGACGTAAGAACTTTAGACATATGATCAGCTATTATCTGTGAGTTTAAGTAACTGGGAATTAAGGAAACAATTATTGTAAATAGTTATTAGCTCAGCTGATTTACTCGTAGCTGAGCTAAGAGCACTAGTTTTCCATGTTACCCGCGACAGAAAATCCTGGCGCAAGGAGGAGTATGCAAGCTTATTATTGTACCTATGGGTACATAGGTAAGGTATTACCTACCTACTAAAAGATGACGTGAAAATATACCTATGAAAACCACACACATTATAGATGGAATAGAATGTCTTACCTTCCTCACATCAAGGTGATCGGGGCTGAATGACTTCGTGACTCCAACTCCGCTCAACTATTCCTACGATCACACGTTCGAATTGTAATCGTTTGTGTGCAGTTTTTATGATTTTATTTCAATTAGCACTTCACCTTTTTATATCCGTGTGTTTCCGAGTTTATTTACAGAAATTCGTGTAGCGCATAATCATAAAATACACCCGATGTAGACACACACGTTTGAATTATTGCTAGTTTATTTTAATAAGTACTATGGTATGGAAATCTTTTTACAAAAATATTTACAAAGTATCTACTACCTACAGGTATTGAATCTGTAACCTATTGATTCCTGGAAGATAATATGATGTAGACTACGGGCCCATGTCGAAAATGGGGGGGTCATACGAACCACCAGGTGATGTATATAGGACGATATAAGAGCACAAAATAATAAGATTCAGCACTATGCCGTCACTTGTAAGCTGGCCAACTGAGTGCTGGTGAGA
Source organism: Hesperia comma (assembly GCA_905404135.1). Lineage (NCBI taxonomy): Eukaryota > Metazoa > Arthropoda > Insecta > Lepidoptera > Hesperiidae > Hesperia > Hesperia comma. The sequence goes on from FR990031.1 coordinate 2,328,182, forward strand.
ATTCAAAAGTGCAGGTAGAGGGAGTACATTTTGGTCATATGATTCTGTACGGCATTTTCACCATCGATAGATCCATGAAAAATAATAAGAAAGCGCGCAGTCCCGTAAAAAAATGGTGAGCCACAAAGTCGGTAAATTTGTTTGATTTTTTGAAAATTCCAGGGTAAATTTAGTCATTTGATCCTGTACGGCATCAGTTTCATGCTGTTTCAATACAGCTTCTAATCCATTATTCCGCAACGCCGTACAAAAATCATGCGACAAGGGGAAAAAATCGAGGGTTGAAACCCCCTCTATTTCCGTGGTCTGGGGGGTGATTTGAAAAAGTACGGCTTCGGTTCCAAAACATTATCTAGCACTCAAAAGTACTATTAAAAATAATGCCGTCAAAAAGTTATTGTTCATTTGAATGTATATTAATAATTGCCTTAATTTCATGGTATACTTGATTTATAAAGCTGTAATGTCATTTGACACTGTACGGCAACTTTTTTTTAACATGATATTGTAAAATATAATTGTTGCATAGTATTGCCGTTCAAAAGAAACTGTTCTAAAAAAAGTTACAGAGAAATACAAAAACTGAAATTTGTTAAATTATTGCAGAAGTTTAAATATTCATAGATTAATAGAATATAGCAATTTCCTACATTTTTCCCTTGTTCTAAATAGTATTAAGATACATAAATTAGGAAAAAATGATGCCGTACATTTTAATGCAGACTATATTTTTCATACATTTCGTTCTATGGATTTTTCCTTGAATTTTTTTTCCCTACAAACCTTTGGACCAACGAAAATGTACGGCATGTAAAAAAATATTATCTGTGCATAAAATACTTTCAAAATAAATTAATTTTATGTTGTTTCAAATCACCCCCCAGACCACGGAAATAGAGGGGGTTGCAACCCTCGATTTTTTCCCCTTGTCGCATGATTTTTGTACGGCGTTGCGGAATAATGGATTAGAAGCTGTATTGAAACAGTATGAAACTGATGCCGTACAGGATCAAATGACCAAATTTACCCTGAAATTTTCAAAAAATCAAAAAAAATTACCGACTTTGTGGCTCACCATTTTTTTACGGGACTGCGCGCTTTCTTATTATTTTTCATGGATCTATCGATGGTGAAAATGCCGTACAGAATCATATGACCAAAATGTACTCCCTCTACCTGCACTTTTGAATTCTCACCAGCACTCAGTTGGACAGCTTACAAGTGACGGCATAGTGCTGAATCTTATTATTTTGTGCTCTTATATCGTCCTATATACATCACCTGGTGGTTCGTATGACCCCCCCATTTTCGACATGGGCCCGTAGTCTAATGGAATATGAGAAAAACTATTACGGGGGGTCTTTTTCAACACAATAAAACCCAAAAAAATGATAACTAGAATATTTGTTTGTGATGTTGTTCGCGCTAATCTCAGAAACGACTCAACCGATTTGGGTGCGGTTTTTTTGCGGATAGTGTTTATTTTATTTCCATCAGTTCATAAATAAAAAAGTGATTTCAATTCAAAGAAACATGTCTAACAATTGTCTAACAAAGCGAGGGCGAGATTACAAGTCCTAAATAACAAAGTCCTAAATAATAATAAAATTTCCTCTTCTCCATTTAGAAATTATCTTAGACAAAACCCATATGGGAAAGTTCTTACAAAGTATACTTAATTAACATTTTGGAGATTGTAAAATTACATTAAAGTATATTTATTCCATATTCAAAAAAACTTAAACTTACCTTCGACAGATAGGTACACAAAATGCATCATAAACAGTAACAGATACTAACCACCAATTACATAACACAAATCGCAGCTATCTCGACGAGACATTTTAATCGTTGCCGCACGTGGTCTTGAAGAAACGGTGCAAAAAGTAAAGTAAATAATTACGCAAGTGCGTCCAGTGAACAGGTTGCCTTACTACGGCGGTCAGCGACACCGCAGATGCGCAAGCGCAAGGAAATAAGGCTGCGTTATAACGAGCTGAATTCTCTTCAAGGTCACTTCGTCAAGGATAAGTGGTTTTGTAACATCTTAAGTATGGAGCAAGTGTTTTTGCTCTTTGATTAAGCGTGTTTGTTTACGGAACGTTTTTGATTTTTTCGGTTTTTCTATGGACGTTGAGGACTTGATTGAGTGATAGGTTTTTCAATTATTTTTTGCAACGCTTAGTAATAAGCGCTCATTAGAGTAAAAAATATGACGCAATAAATAGATATAACTACGCTTAACGCTTCACACTCAAAGCCCCACACTAGGATTCCCTGTGTCGTGGGTGCCTTGGACAACACACAAGACAAGGACACACACCCAGACCGAGAACGGAAATTTAAACTCATCATTCAAATTGCCGCCTCGCTGGGAATCGAACCCAGGACCCTCGGAACAGCGATCGGCGTGTTAACCATTGCGCCATTCGGGTCGTCAACTGATAGATAATACAGATTTTAATCTATGCTTACTTTTTGTTAGGGTTCCGTACCCAAAGGGTAAAACGGGACCCTATTACTGAGACTTCGCTGTCCGTCCGTCCGTCCGTCCGTCTGTCACCAGGCGGTATCTCATGAACCGTAATAGTTACACAGTTGAAATTTTCACAGATGATGTATTTCTGTTGCAGCTACAATAACAAATACTAAAAAACAGAATAAAATAAATATTTAAGTGGGTGCCCATACATTCGACGTAAGTTTAGTTACCATTCGGTCCAAGAGATGGCGTTGGGCGTAATATGTGGCTACAATAAAACAATTAAATATTTAAGTGAGGCTTTTATACAACAGACCAGATTTTTTTGGCGTTTTTATACATAATGATACGGAACCCTTCGTACGCGAGTCCGACTCGCATTTGGCCGGTTTTTTTTAGTGTTATTAAGCACGTATTTGGCAAAATCGAAAAACTGTTGAACGTGATGATACAACCAATATTAAGTAACTTTAATGAAACTGTAAATGGTAAACTTTAAAAGTACGAATTTCAAAAATAATAAAGCTTAACTGCGATTTCGTCTATAGTGATTATCTCGTCAAAATTCCTTGGATAAAGTAAATTAGTTCCCACAAAATGTACCTACATCCGGAACATAACTTTTTGATATTGTTTCAACACTCCACAAAGCATAGGAATTTTGTGAAAAATCAAATTTTTCTTGTTTGTAGCATTGGTTTGTAGCATTTTCTTGTTTGTAGTAAAATGTTGGTAGCATTATGACCACATCCTAACCGCATCTCGCGGGCAAGAATGCCGCATGTCACGTTTCCCCGCTTCCGATCGCCGATCACGCGACTGTACCGACGATACATCGATACTTCACGTGTGAGAAATTGCATTCATTACCTCAGTTGGTTGGACTGTAATTTCCCATATTTACGAATGATTGTAACTGATTGTCGCAGCCATCAGATAAATTTCTTAAAGGAAACAAATTAGTAGCGATTTGCGATTTTGTATGATGAGGATCATTAGTGATCGCCGTCGCCAATTTATACTCTTATACCAATAGATACATTCCGTCGCTTTGCTTCAATTTACTTAAGGCATTTTAAATTCTTGCTGTCAATATACAACGAACCTTAATCAGAGAAGCGGAAAGCTGGCATTTCTGTGTTTTGACATCTAATACAATTCCACATGGAACGCAAACGGAGTATAAGTGAACCAACCAACCTACCCAATTTAAGTTTTTTTCTCTCTCATAGTTATCATCCGCGGAAGGATGGTTCTATGTGCTCGTTTGTTGTCTTCCTGCTAATATTATAAATGCGAAAGTTTGTAAGGATGTATGTGAGTGAGTGAGTGAGTGTGTGTGTGGGTTTGTTACTCTTTCACGCGAAAACTACTGAACGGATTTTCATGAAACTTTGCAGTAATATAGCTTAGACATCGGAATAACATAGTTTGTTAAAATTTATAGAGATTTTTGAAGAGACTGGTTCCCCGAAGCGAAGCGAGGGCGGATTTACTAGTTAGTCCATAAAAATAATGTTTGCTCCAAACTGTTCGAATAGGTACGGTCAAACTGCAGTTGCTTATATCTTAAGCAAAGGCAGCTTACTCAACAGTCGATCTCGAAAGAACAATCCATCATAACGTCTCAAACAAGTCAATTTCGCACGTAATCTCCAACAATGGGTTGCGAGTGTCTCAATAAAACAATTTGTTGTTGGTTGCAGTCAAATAAATTCATTTTGGCTTGCAATAAATATTGTTTCATATCAACGCTTCAGGTAACCGAAGTTTTGGGTTAACTTAGCAATGTATTAATAGGTAGGTACCAAAGCAGAGATTGCCCAGTGGTTTGAATTTGAACATTGAACTCCGGAATAGAGCGGCTTAGGTTTGAATTTCTCAGTTTTGAAAATGTTGTGCGTATCGTTAATTAATGATCACTTGCTTCAGTAAATGAAAATATCGTGAAGAAACCATCACATCTGATAGTTCTCTAAAATGTATTGAAAGAAGTATGAAGACCACTCTACATCTGGCCAGCATTGTGGACTATGGCCCGTAGCCATTAATTACACTAAGAGAAAACCCTTAAAGTAGGTAGATGGTTTCCGCTTGGTCGTTTTTAATTAACACGGTCATAAACAACCACGAAACTAAATAATTATCTGTCACATAAATAATTACCTTGTCCAGACCAACCAACCGAACCTTTAGCAATGGGATCGCCCACTCCAATTAAAAATACATAGGTACCTACGTAATTTTCAAAGTAATTTAATTCACGCACACACAATGGGTAATAAATATAAAAATTAACACTGTGTGAGAGGCGGTCATGAACTACACAAATAAGACATAACTCATAAACTCGACTCGAGTACAAACATTTGTCTGCCAGGACATGAAACTTTTGACCTAACCAAAAATGATATGCTCAATAGCTCAGCTCCCAGAATATTTTGTATACAAACCTCCAATCCGATCAGGAATCGAACCAGGGACTCTTCGATAACCATGACAACTTGAAACCGATCTAGATTCCATAGAAAGATTTGCAATCTCCTGTGACAATAGTCAGAACAACCGGTAACAGCAGCAATAAAGGTTACTATTTTGCATAACAATGATTGCAGACACCAAAACTAGTTTCATGGCACATCGCGCCAGTTCCATACAATGTTATGAAACCCTTCCTGCCGCCTACCTAAATGCCTTTCTAATGCCGGTAACGCTTAGAATACAATAATTATTTTAGAATTTACATATTACTAGAGAACCGCCCGCGCTTCGCTTCGGGACCCGTAGGTAACACCCGCGTAGGTCCCGCTCCCGTAGGAATTTAGGCTAAAAAGTAGCCTACTACTCGCTCTCTTCACTCCACCCTGTCTGAGGTGTGTGGAGCCCTCGGGACAGTTAGTTCCCCTTTGGGGATGTCTCTCGCGGCCCGTTAAAACGGGCCAGTCCTTGGGTTGGGCCCTAAGGCCCTTGGTTGTCCATCTGTGGTTAACCAATAGGTCAAGTCCGGTGAGTGGTAACCTTTTTACAGGCCATAGAGTCTTAAACGGGATGGGGTTCATCTTCGCGCCGCCCAGGCGATCGAGCCCCTACCGGGTGAATCCCGCTGGTGGGAAGCCCAGCAGGAGCCGATCAGCGTCGGGCGACGACTTACGAAGCCCCAGTATCAGTCAGTGCTAGGCCCGTCCCGCGCAACCAGCTAGTCGCGCGGGAAGGCCCAGCGGTCCGGTGGACGGGTGTGGAGCGGCGCCAGGTCCTGCAGATGCGGGAACCGCGACGCGTCGACACGCCCGAACATGTTGCGTGCCAATCGCTCGATGAAGTCGTCCAGGCTCTCGACTCGAAGGTCCCTCTGGATGACGACGTTCCTGACGTACCTCGGCGCACCAGTCAGCCGGCGGAGCGCAATCGCCTGAACTGCGCGCATCCTCTTGCGCTGCGGTTCGCTGGCGAGCGCGTACCACGCCATTGCCGCGTACGTGAGGCGGGGTCTGATGTAGGTCTTGTAGACCCCGAGCTTCAGTCCGAGAGGGAGGCTCGAGGAGAGCACTGGTTTCTGCCATCGCACTTCTGGAATTCGCGACGGCTTTCGTAACCTGTGGCTTCATCGAGAGTCTTCCGTCGATTTTGCCCAAGTATTTGGGCTGTGGGGCCCATTGGATATCTTGTCCATGAAGCTCCAGAGTAGGGTCCCGCCTGTTGAGGTATCCTCCTATGTTCACAGCCGGCGTCTTCCCGACATTCACCGACAGTCTCCACGCGGCGAGCCATTCGGGGAGGGCATCAAGCGCACGCTGCATCTTGACAATGGCGTGGGTTCTATTCAGCGACGTGGTGATGTACGCCACGTCATCGGCATACAGGGCAAGCGACGCCCCCCCCTGCCGCCGGGATGTCGTCGGTGTAGCAGGCGTAGCAGACCGGGGACAGGCAACTCCCTTGCGGGACGCCGGCTGCGATCGGACGCTCGGTGGATTCGGCGTCTTCAACCACTACTCTGAAGCTTCTATTTTCGAGGAAACTGGAGATCATCTTAACGGCACTCCGGGGCGCCGACGGCTGCGAGATCTTGTAGAGAAAGCCGTCGTGCCAAACACGGTCGAACGCCTTTTCCATGTCGAGGAATACTGCACACACGCGTTCTCTCTTATTCAGAGCCGCGGTAACGGTGTGCAACACACTCGACAGTGTAGCCGTGCTGTTCAGCGGCATCAAAAAGTAGCCTTCCACTTCTGTTGGCAGCTAGGCTATTCCACCCCGGATGCTTGCAGTTCCAGTCGCCCGTGCCCACCACCGGTGTCGGCGAGTCCAGCAACTTGCGGACATCAGCCAACAGGATAGTGCCAGCGGGCGGGCGGTACACTGAACACAGCCGGAGCGTGGAGTTCTCGAGGCAGAGCTAAAGTAGCCTATTACATTTGCCTATGACTTAAGTAAATTACATGTAGTATTTGATAGCGTAATTCAGAACTTGCAAATGAATTTTGTTAACGCCATCTATTGGCAACTCCGAAAATAAATATCTAGTAACTAACAAAACATCGATCTTCCCATGGGAATGGGATGTTTTTCCGCGGTAAAAAGTAGCCTACGTCACTCTCCACCCTCCTAACTATCCCCACACACATAAACCTTACCATATAATAGCTTTGTTGCGACGTGAAAGCGTCACAAACAAACAAACAAACAAACAAACAAACAAACAAACAAACAAACAAACACACTTTCACATTTATAATATTTTTATAATATTATTACATAATTACATATTACATAATTACATATATTACATATTACATATTACATATTACATATTACATATTACATATTACATATTACATATTACATATTACATATTACATATTACATATTATTGCAGTTCTGAATAATTTGGTGCCTAATTTTCGGGCTATGAGGCGCAATGCGCCATTTCCGTTCGATATGGAATTCGTTCGAATAGCAACCCACAGAAATGTCAGCTTACCGCCCATCTGATTAAGTTTCTTGTAGATTGACGGCGAGAATTTAAAATGACTTAAGTACATATATTTTGCTTCCGAGCTAAATTGAACTGTGAACATGCGTAATAAAGTTGGTTATAGCGGGGAGTGGCAATGCCACATTCTCGGCGACTTAAATATAGAGTCAAAGCCGAAACTTCTATTCGTGGTGCACCCTGGTGAACTGCGATCCCGCTTTTTAGTTCGTTGAACATGTCCATCTAGTTTGTTCCTCAGGGTATTTTACACTTGGTGGTAGAGCTGAAGCTCCACTTGCGAGCTTCAACCCTCCTGCTAAAGTCAGCCATCATGTTTGATTGTCATGTGGCTACACTAAGCCTCATAGCTAGATTTTCGCTCGTCATGTCGCATCGTAAATCCCTGCTTAGTGTAGCCGCAGCCTCACAGCTACATATCTACGAAACTAGAATAAAACTTACTGCCTTATATTAAGTGAGGCACAATATAAAGAAGACAGCAATTATGTATCACTAAAAAGTTTAGCTTAGCATTATGTTAGTTATGTTTTAATCGAGTCTGCAATGTCCATAAACACCTCTAAAAATATTCTGAAAAACTCCAATTCAAACACTTCAAAGCTAATTCAAAGCAACTGGCAAGACGAAAGCTTTTATTTTACACCATCCGAGGTTCATTACTTCACCTCGGGGGCACTAGAAAATGTAGCTTTCTGTAATTACGCTCACTGCGTCTTCGAGTTCGAGTACAATGGGATGAAATGCAATGGTGTTGTAATTTGATGTTAAGGATCTTTATAGAGCAAATGGAAAAGAAGTACATTTGAAAAGAATAAAACTGCATCTAAAAATTTTACATTTAAGATGGAAAAACTACACAAAAGAAAGAAAAAATAAATGTTTCACAATAAAAAATACTTATATTTTGGTTTCACGGCGAGTTCCATTAGCTAAGCATGCTACCACTGTGGACATTTGAAGTGTTTGAACCTATTTCTAAATTCACTTGCGATAATATTAACGACTTTTATCCGAGAGTAAAAATATTGCGACTCTTCTCACCTGTCTTGTCATTGTCTACGATGATGCCCTAGTGTTACTGATATCCATTGACAACAGTGACCACTTATCACCAAGTGATTTGTCTGCTCATTTGCTGACTATTTACATGAAAAATTATTATTTTTTGATTATGAAAAATAGTTTAAATACAGACGGATATGACCTGATTACTTCACTTTACTTTTTGCATACATATTATTATATTACACATATAGCATGCCCAGATATTTATCTGAGGAACTCTGAGCCTTGGCCGGTTTGCAACCGCAACAATTTCGATCTTCAATTACTGGACCAATTAAACAAAATCGCATGACGAAACGGCCACGCTTGTATTAATACACCATGCAGTATTCAGTTTATTAATCAACAATCTAACCAATATATTTTTAATAAAAAGCTGACAGTGACTAGCTGATAGACAAAGCTAGGCTAGAACTACCAAGGGATATTTGTATCTAGGTATAGACACTAAGGAATGATTTTTGGAAATTCGTTCCCAAAAGATTTCGAAAACAGGGGGTAAATGTTTGTATAGATATCTGAAAAGGTAAGTTAAGCCAATTCCTAAGGATCTTGTAGCCTGACGTGGCACGTGTGCCACCTATTAACCAACTTACAGCGCGGTCCCTTGTAAATATGGGTAGAAAAACTTGTTAGTGCAAATAACCGTGTTGTCAGTAGCACTTGTTTATAAGCTACCTATATAAGTGGTGTAAGAACTTTTGAAGCGTAACAAGGATATTAAACTTGTGATTGATTTGCTGGACAAGAACGTTTTGAGTAATACCACTAGTAGCTAACGATCTTATAAGTAGAAAATATACCTACACTATGCCTACACTATAATTTTTCATACAGTACTCTATATTTTTCATACACGCTACTCTATACTACACACTGGCAAATATTTTGTTTGAATCTAATATCTTTAAACGAGCAATTCTTGTATATTTATTTATATATAATCACGATCTCGGAAACGGCTGCAAAGATTTTCATGAAAGTTACAGATTAGGGGGTTTTCGGCTCAAGGAATCGATTTATCAAGGTCCCAGGTTCGAGAAAAGCTCGGTTCCCGAGATAAAGAGATTTTAAAAACATCATACTGACGTCATCTATGAAACATTAGGATAACTTCTATGAGGTACTGTTTGTAACGTGTTGAACTGACGCCATCTATGAAACATTAGGATAACTTCTATGAGATACGGTTTGTTTGTTTCAGTAGTATGAAACTAGATGGCGCTCGAATATATTTTTGTTCGGCTAATATGTACTAATATTAATATTCATTCTTACGTTGAAGCGCTATTTTTGCGTTATACCTACCTATTTTCTGTTTGAATAAAATTAAAAATCAGTGCGATTATCTCGCTTGACCTCGCAGGACGCGTAGTGATAGTTTAACGTGCGTTTGTGATATTTACGAGAATATTTGTAAATAAATGTTAGTTTTGTTATTATCGATTTAATAATATATTTTAATAAAGTTTTAAATAAATAATGGTCAGATCGATGAAATTACTATTGTTGTAAATAGAATCAATAAAATTTTAAGTACGCCTAACAACTTGCTCATTAAACTAAAAGTATATTTATTTATGTTGTTTAATTATCATAAACATTCAATACATTTTATCGCAAATAAAAATTTCAGTCGGGGACTGCCTAAGCCTGCGAAAAGTACGAAGGAAAGTTCAATGAATTTATCTAATTAAGTATGTACCTATTTAAAATGCAATTAATTCGCTCACACAGTTAACTTCTATGAGGTACTGTTTGTAACGTGTTGAAATTTCAGTAGTATGAAACTAGATGGCGCTGTACAACTTTGTGAAACACGCTGTTGAGATCCTTTGGCCGTAACATAAGTAAAATGAATTTTGTGCTCAGTGAACAGTTGTATGATTTGACTCCTGAATAGATGGCGGAATTCCTCGTATTTCTTGCGATTCATACTAAATATAATTTTCAACCGAGCAAAGCTCGGTCAACCAGGTACTTCATATTAATACAATAATGGTTATCTAGTAAGGTACGTCCATAATCCAACCAAACACTTTTGGAGTCAAAGGAAGTCATTCTTAAATCACAAATGCACTAGATTTCTGTTGCTATTGTTGAAACATGTATCTAATAGCATTTTCGAAACGACTATCAGACATTTCGATTCGATACGCTGAATTATCGAAATCGATCGAATCGAAACAAGAATAGAAACGATTTTGTCGATACCTAATGTGTATCGAGCGTTGTTTCAAAATACTTGTTTAGTAATGATATAACGACAAGTCTTTGACATCTTGCTAAATCAATACTCTACAGAGGATAGCAATTCTCATAAAGTTATATTATTGTTACGATTAATGCCATTACGAGTACGAGTATAAGTTAATTTACAATAGTCGTTGGTTACAATACATAAGTTACCTAATCGAAATTCGAAGTAACTCAAGCAAATTGATTTTCCTTCAAAAGGTCTCGATAATTTTCACGAATACTGCTTAAATAACGCAAGCATTCTGGTGCGGTAGGTACACACCGGCACGCACGTTCTGTGAATATACCTACTTAGAGGAAAATTCTCAATCTAAGATTAAATTGATTCTTTTATTTAATAACATCGTGAAGTGAAGGAATTAAACAAATTATATCAAAATTAAATCTGTGATAAGTATTCCCCAATAATAATCTCCATGTGTACCTATTCCACGTCACTTAGGTATTCCATGCAATAAGCTTATTAATATCGTCAATCTCCTTTTGTTTTAGGTTTTTGGTGTGTTTTGTTCGTTTTTTAAAGGGGGGATGTTTACAATCCGACGATATTTTTTGTGTGTGTTGTTATCTCATAACTTTTTGCTAAGTGAAACGATTTTGATAATTCTTTTTTTAAATCGAAAGGTACCTACCTACCTACCTAGTGCTTGTCGCCAAGCTATTTGAGCGACATTGTGACGTGTCATTTGAGAGCTAATCTTAATAATGCCTTAAGTTATGGTCGATACCTCAATCTTCAGGTATGATTGTTTCGATTTTTTAATGCTTTTTGTTCATTCAAAAGCTGCCTGCCGTCTTAATCTTATCCATTTTAAAGTCGGTTATCTAGTACCTACCTTAGGTACCTACTTCGCTTGCAGCACAAACCTTGCGCTGCCGATCATGACATCTTCGACTGCAAAACTGCAAACAGGAACAAGGATGGCTATTCCAGTTAGCAAACGGTTAAAAAATTTGTCGGTTAGTTTATTTTGTTAGAACGGATGGGGCCATTCGCCGAGTCGAATTCGCGGGTTTTAGCATTTTTTTTCTAGCCTTAAGAGTTTATTAAAGCTGTCAGTTACAGAATTCAGTTTGCAATAAAACTTTATTATTGATATCCCTGCAAACATTTCATTTAAATTTAGTATTACAATCTACATAATTGTTGCAAAACTATGACCGTGCACTACAATTTAGGAATGACAGTTTTGTTAGGCTCAAACGTTGGCAGTAAATTGGAGTAATATCAGAGTGACCGACCGTCTAGCTCTAATTAGGACTCCTTGCTCCCAGCTCCCTTCACTAGTAGTAAAATAGTGGTATGTACTGGTTTCGGTAGTTCACTAGCAGTTAAATGTCGTTTAATTGAAGTAATTTCAAGTATCGCAGCCTGATTTCAACTGCTTAATTCCATATCATGTAGAATAAATAATTTAAATACGCGCAGTGCTTCTCTACATAAAATAAATTAATACGAGCTATTGAAGGGCAATATAACTCGATGAGAAAATCCAGAGGTCCAACATATTGAGCGCACTAATTAAATTAAGGCTTATTCATTCATCATAGTCAAAATTCAGTCACGAATTTTTAAAAGTTCTTTAAACATAATATTCATACAGCTTTAGCTTGAATCGGAAAAGGGGAGATATATGGCATAAAAAATGAAGCATCAGTGCGTAAGATCCAGTCTTGAATAAGTGAAGGTTCCCAAGGTTAGCGGTGCAATTTCATGAGCGTAACTTCATACCTACTTTGAGAAAAGCTCAACTGGGCTAGTAATCATTGGGCCGTCAGTTAGTGATCGTTAGGTCTTCGCGGAAGATAACATTAAGCGCCTTCTATGCTTCTAATGTTCGTTCTTCACAACCAATGGTTGTCCACACCTGGAATAGTGTAAGTATTAGGTTATAAGGAGTGATGATTGCACCTGCAAATGCAAATAAATATTAGCACTGAGCTTGCCCAAACAAGCAAACATCACTGACGTTTGCAATTTCTTTGATAGTAACATTCATAGTTGTCGTAGCTTATAAGGTCACGAACTGTAGACTCCACACCATTTGTAACATGCTTCAACATATCAAACCTGTTTGAGTGATAAGGCCTTGAAGCAAGTACCTGCTGGTACTGGAAATAAGCTGTAACCCATCAGGGCATTCGCACCAGCCATAGTGAGGAAAGTGGACTCATACTTTCTTCGCCCAGACCAGTTTTATTGGTTATCTAGATACAAATGTACCTACTAATAACACATACAACAGCCTTGTATAACGAAAGATTATCAGCTCTGTCACAAGCTCGATAAATGGAAATTTTGGATAGATAACAGTGCGTTCAGGGTGAGAAATTTTCAAGCAAGTTTTTGTAACCATTTTTTTTCCTTTATCGTTTGTATAGAATAGAGCAATTAGGTCAATGTTATTGAAAAAAATTACATTATGAACTGCTCTATCTCTATAAAAGACTATCGCACCAGACTAGCATAAAATGGTCCCTCAAAATGTATATAAAAGGTCATGACACGGAAGGTTTAAACAAAAATTAACAGTATTATTTCTGGCACATTCAGATAGACAGTCGGGATATTCAGTGTCAGTTATAAGGATATTGTTAAGCAATGTGTTAGTTTATTCAAAAATAATTCGATACCGAAATAGAAAATAACAGACATAAATCAAAAGCTAGGCCTACTGAGATCCTACCCATTACAAGATAAAGATAAAATACGTCGAATATTTATGTCAAGCCTCTGTAAAGCGCTAATGCTAAACATATTGACACTTTTGCAACCTCCTGTCAGTACCGTATGAGGCTGTTACACATTTCGTGTACATCAATCATTGTTAGTGCACTAGCCTTCACTTCTCACGGTCACCCCGAAAATCTGCTATAAAGGAGACTGCACACTACTTAATAACATTAACTGTTACGGCCAGCATTCACATGCGCACAAAACTTTTACACAAATTGTCACAGCTTTGACAGCTAGGAACACCACGAATGGTTCAAAACCGCATAATCATTTGCGAAGGTCCGTCCTACAATTAGGTAGGTATAGGTTCCCGTATTTGTGCGAATGTCAGTGATACCTTAATACCTAGTTATAGGCAGCATTTACGAAATTGAATTATTTAAAAAGATTAAGATTTTTTCCCGATTCATAAAAACCACACTGTTTTTATTACTTACAGAAAATGTGCATTTAATAGTTAAAAACCTGATGATATAAAAAATAATCAGTAAAACAGAACATTGGTTTTTTTCAAGTAAGTGTACAAAAATATTTTAGTTAGTAATTAAAATAGCTAACTAAAATATTTTTGTACACTTACCTAGGCTTACGGCTTACGTAAAACTATTGTAAAATAGGTTTAACTAAAGGTTTTTCGTTATTAAATAGAGAAAGCAGCAGCCAACTTCAAATGTGTGAAGTAGTATAAAACTTGTATGAAATATTTTTACATAATCAATAAATGCATTTTTCTCAGTTTGTTAAACTGAGAAACCGGTAAGTGTGCAGTGTTCATAAGTAAACTAAATGTTCAAAATACATCGTATATTATACTAAACGATTATGACACTTCCGTCATGACAAACATGACGACTTGATAATGGATGCAAATATTTTGTGACTATAAAAATATGCTATGTAGGTATGTATTTGGGGACAACTTGCCCTTACCCTCCAATTAACATTGCATAAATGTTTACATCTTTTAAAGCCCTCGTAGCCAAGTCGATTCGTGATCGATAAAGTTAAGGTTAAAATTAATGTGCCTTAGTTAGGACCCGAAAGGATGACCGCTAGTGGAACATATCCTCTACCCTGCTTTGGTGCATGTTAGAGTCCACAATTCCACCATTATAAGTCAATTGTGAGGTCGTTTCAGAGGTCATTCTGTTGCAAAAAACCCCACCACTAATCCCTCTACGTAAGCAGGGTTAGCCATGTATTGTTGAAATTTCGACTAACGAACTGGAAGGCTTGGCTTGAAATTCGTACACGCTAACCTCACTTCTAATTTTCAGAAATGATGTGTGTATTACAATTGAATTAACATTTGCTTCGGTGAAGGGAAACATCGTGAGGAAACCTATGTAAACCTGAATCTTAGTTCACCATCCTGCACTTTGCCATTATCATTATTATAGGCTGTGATGATCCTTTCACCTGCACTGAAACGATTTAATTAAGATATTTTAGAATTTTATTTCAATGAACAATAAAATAACACCTTATTATTTATTTATTTAAAAATAGTAGCGAAAATCTGCAATGTAAAACAAAACCGGTTGAACATGCCTTAACATAACAAAAACAGAAGTTATTACTTACAATACATAGCGAATCAATCACCATAAATCAAGTAAGAATAGCAACGTGCTTTGCGTTCGTATTTTGGTTTGCGTCTAGTATTTAACCTGTTGGGCGCGGTCGATGTCTAAGTCTGACGAGTTTCTCAAACACGCACTTACTTATGGTATAAATGCATAGGGTACCTATCCACAATATCCCCTATTGATATCCCTTAGTAATTTTCGCTTTCTTTGCTCTTGCTATACCTACTACCATATTGGAATACCTAATACGGATTTAATAGAGAGAAAATTACAATAGAAAAAAACATGACGTAAATTCACCCTTCGATTTATCCAATTTCCTTACTACTCCTTCCTTCAAGAAGCGGGTCCATCACTTCCTTCTCGGCCGGCAACGCACTGGTGACGCCCCTGGTGTTGCCAATGTCCATGGGCGACGGTGATCACTTACCATCAGGTGACCCGCCTGCTCGTTTGCCTGCTTAGGCTATAAAAAAAAAACTCGCACATGCTTGAAATTTAAAACTACCTATAACCATTGTAAAAGTGAAGACACCGTATTTCTACGTGTTGCGTTCGAAGTGTTGAAAAACCTTAAGTTGGTCCCGCATTTTCTTGACAATGAATCTGTGAAATGCTGTCTTTCTTCCCTATTATTTGTTTCTTGTTTTTTAATATTAACTTTATAGTCTAAGATCCGAATCTAAGTCGACATTCACCGGGTTGATAATAGAATCAAACTTATTTTATAATAAATTTCGTATCTTAGAAAATATATTAAAAACGGGTTGACAACAAAAATCCTGGACAGAATATTTTTTATTATTTTTTTTTAAATAATTTTTCAAAAATATTGCATGATGAAGATAATAATAAAATTTTATACTGGACTTAAAGTATAGAACATATAGAAAGTGCAGACTATTATCAAATTGAGTGAAAAGTAACTAGTATTGACATACCTGTTTATACCTGTCTACCCAGTAGTTCGTCCAGGTAAATAATAGTCTACCCTAAGTCTGCACATTCTATATGTTCTATACTTTAAGTCCAGTATAAAATTTTATTATTATCTTCATCATAAGTACAACATTTTATGAAAATCATTTTTTAAAAAATAATTAAAAATATTCTGTCCAGGATTTTTGTTGTCAACCCATTTTTAATATATTTTCTAATATACGAAATTTATTATAAAATAAGTTTGATTCTATTATCAACCCGGTGAATGTCGATATAGATTCGGATCTTCTACTATTACAAGACACGGTAAGACACCTGCGATCACTTGTCATCGGGTGACTTGACGCTCCCTTGTCGTATTTATTTTCATTGCAAGTCCTCGTCTGTTGATCTGCAAGTATATAACGATACGTAACGGCGCAATACTGAAGCACGATAATGCATAGAGCTTTCTACACTCCAAAGACATTGATCTCGGATGTACCTACGGAAAAGCAAATGGAGAAAAAACTGTAAGTAATGGCCATTTTCGCTGTTCTCTTTATAATTGTACCTGGACACTACGTTCATACATAATTATTACTCAGTTGAATAAACTTTTCTCTATACCAGTTTCCCTCGATACTCTATAATCACAGGTGCAACGCACCTCAATCTTAACCGCGCCTTAGACCTTAAACTGAAATATTTTCGAACAAAAACAATTTAATTGTGATTGTATACGATTATTGTGTAACCAATTTGGAAACGGAATACATTATTAGCACACGTGTTCTCTTTAAATCAGTAAATTAAAGCACAAATTCAATATTAAGGCCAGTTTTATTCTGATAGGGGAATTGTGCTTAAGATGACATACTTTTTCTTTCAAGGGAAATATTTAAAATAATTTTAGTCATATGAGATCAGCATCCTCGTATATTCTAAAAGGTATCATAATCAACAAAATTATTTAAAATTCAGAACAATCAACGTCATATTAACTTTGAAAACAAACATCAATGGCACTTAGGTTGACATGTGTAAAATGACATATGTATAGGATAAGATGACATGGTACATTGCCACCAACTTATCTCTGAAATTGCAAAAGTTGGAACTAAAGCCGTCATGTTAAAAAGTCATTCATAAGTACAATGTGGTCATTCGTCTGTCAGTAACTACCTCTCGAATTGCGTCCGACAGCGCCTCTCTTCATTTCAGAGATAAGTTGGTTACTGTATGTCATCTTACACCTTAAGGGTATGTCGTCTTATCAATGCTAAAAGCCAGACCATTCGATTGTCCCTCACAGCTTCAATAGCCTTTTTTTTCGCGTCGATGTTCATTAGTAAATGCCAGGCATTCTGTATAAAAAAAGAAAACAGGTAAGTTTTCCTATCCTATTTTACACGGATAAGATGACATAGTATGCCATCTTACACCCACGCCCTGTATGTCATTTTACCCAACGGTCACAAAATTATGGTTTAAATTGTCACGACCATACCTTTTACGTTAGGATGCGTTTTTAGCTATATTTGTGCAGTTTAATAACCCATTTTTACAATTCAAATTAGTTTAAAGTAAAGACCCTTACCTTACATGTATTTTCACCACCAAACAAAACCGAAAGCAAACTTTTGAGCATGTCAAAAACACAAAAACGTGCACTGCTTGCCAGTCCGCGTTCTTATTCCGCCATACTGAATTTGAGTACTAGCGACATCTATGTAGACTCCCGTTAACGTCACAATGGCACTCTTAGCGCGAATATTTAAAGCAATATAGTAGGTGTGTCATCTTACCTGAGTATGCCGTCTTGAGCACATCTCCCCTACCAATATAATAATTTGGCCTGATTTTTTGCACCACGGTTACAAGTCCTAGATTTAGTAAAACAGTAGCAACTACAATTAATTCTTGGTTCCAAATGATTTTAAATAGTATAAGTCGAGATTTCGGTAAAATATGACGTACCTATTATTGTTCACAAAAACTATTTAACCATTAAGGCTGTAAGGCGCTTTTAAATAAGTGCTGTCACGAGCTCACGTAACTTCCACTTACTTAGTTTTTGTTTTTAATTAAGTATTCGTTTAGAGTTAAAGACATTCATAAATTAGAAATACATATTGTGTTATATGGATATCGTAGCAACTCATTAATGAATAATGAATAATTTATGAGCACTTGACACTTCGAATATAAACACAATGAATAAGTGCAATAAGTAAGTATAATATATAATGTTGTTAGGACTGAACTTCGTAGCAAACTCTACCAGCTCTACCGACGCAAGAGTTAAGAGGCCAATGTGTACATATCGGAAATTCTTATATCACCAGGCCTCCGACATAGCAATATCCTCACCAGCTAAACGAGTGCTATCACACGTAAGAAGTGTGGTGAGAGAGTGACTAGAGTGGGGGGTGTTCTGAGGCATGGAAATGTTGTTGTGAAAATTTTGTCTATCCAACTCCTACATACGATCCCATCTTTCGCAAGACTTTCCAACTACTACAAAATTTATGTAAACACAATAATTGTGGAAGTAATTTTAAAATATTTTTAATACGACGCAATGTGGCATTGAAAAATTAATTTGTTATTTTTACATTTTTAACTGCATTTTTCATATCCACTACGAGATAGTGTTGCGTATTATAATTGATACAATTTGATACGCTGATTTTTGTAATAGATTTAACCTTCGCTATTGAGAAACATATCATTAAATAGGTAAAATGAATTAATTATCACTTATTTTAAACGTTGCGGAGACTTTTCTGAGGTAAGTACGAATATCGTATTTTTAATTTTTATTGGATTGAATAATAACAATAATAATACTTACTTAAGTATTCGTTTTTTTTTCTTTATTGACTAGTTAATACATTTTATTGCAGCAATAAAATCTAATGTAGAATACATTAAGATAGGATACCTTCTTATAGACTATACATCATAGTAAAAATAAAAGTTTATTATATGCAAAATCATGACTCCTGCAAAATCGTAATCTCTAACTAAATTACGGACCTTACATAATAGCTACAAATTATTCACCAGTAGATACATTTATATTCGCCGATTAGGACTCATTTGAAAATCAAAACAATTCGATGTCTAGCCAACGAGCCGGATAGCCACCTGATAAGACTTCACAGTCTCCCGTGGACAATAGAATGTTACCAGCCTAGAAAAAAGTAAAAAGAAATTGAGAAAAATCTATAGTCCTTTCGTTCATTTGCTTCGGTTTTAATTTACTTGTAGAAATTTTTCGCTTAGCACTCCACGACATCATCCAATTAAGAACAAACACAATATAAAAGACAACAAAACAACATTACAAACAGCATAACATCACATCTTAAAAAACATGTTATTTTTATTCTAAATTCTAACGTATCGCAAGGCCCAGAACAGTCAACCTGCATAACATCTTACTCTCCCCGCACATAGGAGATGCCAAAATACTTTTAAACAAGTTTACAAACATTGCTTTTATATTTCCATAAACACTAAGTCTCATATCTACCCACCCCTTATACAATCATTTATTTGCATCAATTGCCCAACTCACGCGCAATTGAATTTACAAGCAACACCTATTCTCGTGCAATCACGTCGCGTTGCATACGAACATGTAAATGATCTACTTTCATCATCTTTTCCTTTTTTATGGAAATCAATACACAATATTGCATCTAGCTTTATTGGAAAATAGCTTACTAGTTCACTGTGTTAAGTACGTGTTTAACTACGACAGTCAAAGCGAGCAAAGCGATGTATTCAAAGTTTATAAAGCATTCATTAAATGCATAATATTATTTTAAGTAATTGCTAAAGTCACAAAACCCTACGCATCTTTTTGGGTATAATCGCTGCATCTTTAAGCTCGTGTTCACCTTCTTTTTTATTTGTGTACACGTTTACCGTACTGACTGACTCAAATTAGACAAATTATGATAGTTCTATGAGTTTAAAACTTCGTTTTTAACTCGCAAATAACCAGCACACGGTTCTATATCTAAAAACTTGTTCCTTACGTTACATTTGAACAAAGGGATCTCTCCCACTAGTCGACGTGTTATGCTTGGTTACAGGCATTCTATAGTTATATGATTATCCAGATGTGCAAGCCTTCGCTCTGATCGCTTATCGCTACTCCATACCCAAGGCGACCATTTCCCGTACATTCCCATAAGATACAAGCACTAGCTAATTACTCGCATGTCTAATTACATAAGACACGTAATACGTTTTTGCTAAAGCAATTGCGGCATTGTGCAAAACGCCTTCGGTAATGTAATGTTTGCGCTCTGATTACTCGAGCCCCATGCACAAAATAATTGAAGTGACGGCTTATTTTTGCCAAGGACAAGATTCGACAGTCCTAGACTGATACTCTAACTCTCACAACTCTATCTATTCAACCCTTTTCAAGTTAAGCACTGAGTTTGCTCCAAAGGCAAAAATATTTGCTTCGGGAATGAATGCTGAGTAACAAGCCTCGTCAGCAATGTCACACTAACGCCGCTCACTCACATTCGCGAATCCACAAGTGTAGGAAGGACCTTCGAAAATGATAATGCAAAGTTTTTGACACATTTATGGTATTCCAAGCTATCAAAGCTCTGACTATTCGTGCTATTTACAAAGGTTCGCGCGTATGAGTGAGCGTGGTAAGAAAAAATAATTTATTTATAACTAATTTGATGATAAGTCATTTACCCAACAATCTCGACCTAGCTCCATGTGTTTTTTTTTCTAGTGCCAAATAACTAAGGTTGTCTACGACAGGACGTAGCAATTTGTGACCTGTCGGATCAAGGCTGGCAAGAATATTTTCAAAGTTTGTTTAGACAAATGGAATTTGGTATTTTGGTATAGATATCTAATACCTAGTGGAAATTGTTCCTTACTTTTTTAACTATCCTTTCACCAGGTATGAGTGTATTATAAGATCATTGTCAATTTACATTCATCACGCGGGCGAAACCGACGGAAGAACCAGCATTACATAATAATATATTTATTATTTCTTATCTTATTGCGTAAACTACATAAAGTGTATTAACAATAAGTAGGTAAATGTCGTAATCATTCAATTGAAAACAAGTAATCAGTTACTAAACTATTAAAATGTTAATTTTTAATTACGTACTTATTTAACGCGTGCCCACAAATAATTCATAGACCTGTCAGTGATACAAAGAAAACAAATGCTACTGTAGATTTCGTGGACTATTTAACCAAGGCATTCGGCATTGCGACAAGGTAACTGCTGAGTTAGGGTTGCCATCTAAGTATACTGTTAAAAACAGCATTAAGTACTTATACTATTTTTCGCTACATTATACTTTTTACTGTAGAACAAAAAAGTACCTATACAAAATACTGTTTTAAGCATCAAAATGCATAACACTAAGTATTCGACTTAGGCGCTCATACATTTTCAAAGTCAAAGGGCGCTTAGTGCCTTATTAGTGCAGGCACATACAAATTGCGTACTTATAATAATGGTGTATAAAATGAAAAAAGACTAAATTAGATATAAGTTATGAGAAATATAGATAAAATATAGATAAAATATAGATTTAAAACAAATAAAATAATGTTCATCTTTCTAAAATACTGTTTATTATTTCTTCTCAGACCTTGATATACTTTTATTCTTGTAAAAGGAGTTGGTAACCCTAGATGCGATATAAACAAGATTGATAACGACAGTTCATTGCGCTGCGGTGTGTGTCCACTAATTATAACGACTTTTGGTGACATGGTTCTAAACGGTAATAATTGGTTTTCGATGTCAAACCATTATTTACAACCGACGGTTGAAGTTGAATAATGGTGTTTCAAAATTGTCGAATCGATTTTAATGTGCAGGGTAGTGCAGTTTTTGAATTTTTTTCATTATATGTCCAGGGTAATACGGAAAAATTTCTCGTGCTAAAATATGTTTATTTCTAGAAAGAATCCAATTGTAAATATTAAATTAATATAAATATTTTGATACTAAATGTTTTGATAAATATTTTTTTTATGGAATTAAGATAGCAAACGAGCATGCAGCACCACCTTCCGCTGCCACCCATGACAACTGTGACCGACCCAGAACTAGACTCAATGAGTCTCGTTCTAATTCGGTCATAGATGCGTTGCTACCCCTGAGGACTGAGATGGTCGCCTCTAAAAAAGTGTAACCGTGTAAATGAAAAACTTATTTTAACAATTCATAATACCGTTCTATATCTTATAATTATATCCATTGTTAATTCAAAGTGAAACCACAGTGACCACTTTACTTTTAATGAAACCGGTACTCACGATTTTCCTATTTTAAAACCATTAACTTCGCAAATAAATCATTGTCAATCTAATCGTGACCAATAAATATTATTAGGTACCAATACCACTACCAACTCTTATTTAACTAATAGATACTTACCAATAAAAAATAAGTTTTAAATATTAAACAATATGAAGTGCTTAAAATCGTGAGGTATTGAAAAAAAAGTAGGTATAATATTGTGTACTGACGGTTTTTTACCGTTGACGGCAAGTTAAATAATGAAATATTGAACCGTCAAGAGGAAATATTCCTAACCCAAACAAAATTTTTGAAACCTTTACCCCATTTTAGGCTGTAGAAGAAACTCCTGTACAAAGTCATAGGTCCACTGATTTAGGCTGTACTTTAATGCCAGTTCTTTCATGGTTAGCGATTTTTGATAGATAGGGACATCAATTATTAGTTTTTTATAGAGTCTCGGGTGCAGTAGTGTGCGCGTTATAAATAAGGTCGTATGATAACAATAAAACTTACATCTTAGATCATCGCAAGATACGTCGAGCAATGTTAAAATAATATTTACAGTTAAGGCTCGCTGAAGCAAAATATGACTTCAACAAAGAAAATTTTACTAGTAATCAGTGCTCGCTTTTTTGCCTAAATACAAGAACTAGATACATTGCTACTAATTTATTTCAGGCACTTTATAAATTTTATATTGATCGTGGAACATTTTTTGTTATTACTTACTTAAAATAGAAAGTTATTAATTTTAATAGTAAAAAGTGCTGTTAAAACATTACCTACAACATGAACACTGACAGACCGACTTACCCACTAATACATATAGGTAAAAATTGCAAAAAAAAATGTTTTGTCCCATAAATTAACAAAGCATAGGTACATTCAAATCAAATAATATCGGAAGTGCAGAATTTATAAATAATTCCTTTTAAGAAGCCTAATTATAATAATAGGTAGGTAATACATCTACTTAACTGTGTTAAATCATTCACGGGAGGCTTAACGCCGCCTAATGACACTACAATTACCTACCGACCAACAACTGTAATGACGTTTTATTGCTCCGACCCTGGGCGCAACACGCTTGAAGTTGAAGCATCCCGGTTGCTTATCTCAAATTTATCAAATTGACTGTATATCATACACACTTACACACTGCAGATGTTACTATGTTGAGTAACTAATATTGTTCTGTTGCCTTAATTATATAGTACCTTATAGAAAACGTTGAGTCTAGTTCTAGGTCGGTCACAGTTGTCATGGGCGGCAGCGGAAGGTGGTGCTGCATGCTCGTTTGCTATCTTAATTCCATAAAAAAAACGTATACATATAGGCTGTGTATACTTAATTTTTAAACGTCATAACTTTTTAAAACAAAATTTACTACTCCCTGAATTTTTTATTCAAGGACCATGCATTTCTTTAATTTATTAATAAAAATATTATACCCCATAATTACGTTGATTTAACTATTGTTAACATCAATACAACAGTTTAAGATAAGTTGAAGGCCGATTAAGCAATCATACAAATTATTATGGCATTAAGCAGGTATTTGCATGCGGAAATTTGTTTTTTTTTCTCGCGTTCCTCCCGTCTCTTTGTTTAGGTTTTTCTTCGTCGGCCCCAATGAAAACAATAGGTCCTTTATGCTCAAATCGTATAATTAATGTATAAAGTTACTTGTAAATTACTTATATTTTTAAACTTACGTTGAGCTTATACCAATTAAGTGTTAAAATCTCCCAAAGTTAACGTATTAAGTGTCCACTAATGGACAGTACACGAGACTCAAATATAATCGATAGATAATTATAAAACTTCATTAAGTGACCCGAGTGCGAGCCCTGGGTTTCGAACGCGGACCCCCCGATTAGAATGCCAAATTCTTAACCACTGGGCTGTCACCGCTTTCTGTATATTAGCACAAATATTTTGGAAAATACAATCCTATTAATATTATAAATGTGAAAGATTGTGTGTTTGTTTGTTTGTTTGTTACTCCTTCACGCAAAAACTACTGAACCGATTTTCATGAAATTTGGCACACACATAGAGGGCAACTTAGATTAACATATAGGATATTTTTTATCCCAGAAATCCCGCGGGATCGGAATTTACGCGGGAAAACCTTCTTCACGCAAAAACTACTGAACCGATTTTCATGAAATTTGGCACACACATAGAGGGCAACTTAGATTAACATATAGGATATTTTTTATCCCAGAAATCCCGCGGGATCGGAATTTACGCGGGAAAACCTTCTTCGCGTATGGGGTACTGAACCGATTTTCATGAAATTTGGCACACACATAGAGGGCAACTTAGATCAACATATAGGATATTTTTTATCCCAGAAATCCCGCGGGATCGGAATTTACGCGGGAAAACCTTCTTCGCGTATGGGGTATAAATAGCTTCTAAATATAAAACTAACAAGTCTGTCTTCCCGGAAATCCCGCGGGATCTGGAGTTACGTGGAATAAACTCCTGCGCGTAGTTGCGGGCTTAAATTTTTATGCGACCTTTACTAGGAGATTGAGGAAGTTTTGAAGCAACATATAGGGTACTGTTTATCCCTGAATTCCCGCGGGATTAGGATTCACGCGATAAAAACTCATACCCGGGAATGAGGTCGTGGGTTCAGATGTTTATGGGACTTTCAGTGGGAGGTAGAGGAGGTTATGGAGCATTATATAAGCTACTTTTTGTTCCTGACTTCCCGCGGGATCGAGATTTACGCGGGAAAAGCTTCCATGAGCGAATGAAGTCGCGGGCTCATTAATATCTATATATCGGGATATCTATACATAATATATCGGGAATCGAACCGGCTTTTTTTCTCATGATCAACTTTATGTTTCTTTTTCGAGGGTCAGCATCGCTTTAGCTGGTCTTTATGTTTTGGCACCCGAATGAAAAACTACCAATGTAGTTTAAAAATATAATAGTTTGGAATGAAAAAACCCCGACGTTTATATCTTAAAGTCTTTTTATCGATTTTCTTAAGATCTACATAACGGATTTTTGTACGGTATGATGTACGGTATGACTAAAACGTAGTAAAAAATCAACTGTTCTTAAGATGTGTGGAGTGTGTCTTAATATGTGTGGGGTCGGGATTAACGCAGGAATAACTTTGTGACACACTGAATTCCACGCGGGCGGAGCCGCGGGCAACAGCTAGTACCTACATAAAATATTATACTCTTCCCAGTGAATCTCCGTAGCATACAGGCTGCATACTATTGTTGAGCGCTGTACAAAAGATGTTGTATTTCTGGTCTCGCTTCAGCACGTAGCTGGGTTTAATTGCGTTTAAACAAAGGCGTCGAGATAGGCGATTTTTAGATATATCTTTTGTGTTCCTCGGTGCACAGCTTATAATGATATCTTGGATAAGTTTATTTTAAAATATTTTTAATTTGATATCCTTAATTTTAAACTTGACAAGAAGCAGAGATAGCCTGATGGTGGCTCTTGCAGAAGTGAAGATAGATTTGAGTTCTATACTGACCTCTTATGATGTACTATAATAGGTAATTTATCAAAATTGTCTCTTGCTATATGAATCACTAGAGAAATTACAACGCGTTAACGGTCAAGAAAGCTTTGATAATGTAACTACTTAGCTCTCCAATATTGCAACAGTAATATTATGTCGTATCGTATCACATTACTACTTAAATAGGATTGAGGCAGGTAAAAATTGTTGCGAAAATAAGTAGGTATCTAAAAATTTCGCATAGATTAGACTGGCTGGTCAAGGGCTAAGCGTTCGCCAAAATGTTGGGTACCCAGACCCAGAGTGTGCACTGTGCAATGAGCCATGGTTGTAATCCGCACTCGGGCATTGTGTAATGGTGGTAAGAGCCTAGAGTTCACCCGGGGAAGTACCACCGCCCGCCACGGTAGGAACTTAGTACCATTTCTACCGCCATAATAATTGCTTTAACAGCAATATTGTTTTGTATACAAAGGTGTGGAGCCCTTTACACTTTTTTAGAGGCGACTATATCAGTCCTCAGGAGTAGCAACACATCTATGGCTGAATTAGAATGAGACTCATACTAACAAATACCTACTAACTGGAGTTGGCTAACAATAACTAACAGGGCTCACACTAACAGTCCCTGTCCTCACACTTATTAACTAACTAACCAACTAATATTCTAACACCATCTACCTACTAACTAGCCTAACCATCCCGTTCCATAAATTGAGTCAATTCTCGATCTAAGTCGGTCACAGTTTTCATGGAAGGCACCGGAAGGGCGATGCTACATGCTCGTTTGCTTCTTCAACTCATTAAAAAATGTACGAAACCCTACAGGGTATAATTCGTTATACGTATGATTCGTTATTATAAAACATTTTTAAACAAATTTAAATGCTAGAAATGAGTTCATGTTTGCGACCTACCACGAAGTCGATGACCTATCTATAAAGCCATTCGATGGCATTAAAAAAGTTAATCGCGTGTCAGATCGTGAATGAGCGGGAGTGCGGATCAATTTGACAACTGTCAAGGTGAAATAACAATGCATACAATTGTTAGTGATCATGAATAAAATTTTATTGACCTTTAATTGCACGTCGTTTCTGAAAAACATTCCAACCCACACTCATGTCGATTACTAGGTCTCAAAATTTGATAACCTGCTGGCGCTGTAAATGTCATTTATGACATGACCCAACCAACCCATATTTTATGGAGAATAGCACCTCAATAGCACTATGAGTCTTGACTGTGAGTGGAACCTTATGACTTAGTAGGTAGCTCAACCCACATTGTATATGTAGAGATGGTATAGATATAGACTGAGTTGGGCTAATAGGTGGAACTTTAATAGCGTTTTCTCAAAATGTTATGTTACTTGCTAGGGTTCCGTACCCAAAGGGTAAAACGGGACCCTATTACTGAGACTTCGCTGTCCGTCCGTCCGTCCGTCCGTCCGTCCGTCCGTCCGTCCGTCCGTCCGTCTGTCACCAGGCTGTATCTCATGAACCGTAATAGTTACACAGTTGAAATTTTCACAGATGATGTATTTCTGTTGCCGCTACATCAACAAATACTAAAAAACAGAATAAAATAAATATTTAAGTGGGCGCCCATACAAGTATATAGTTTAGTTACCTTTCGGTCCCAGAGATGGCGTTGTGGGTAATATGTGGCTAAATTAAACAATTAAATATGTAAGTGAGGCTTTCATAC
Organism: Hesperia comma; assembly: GCA_905404135.1. NCBI lineage: Eukaryota > Metazoa > Arthropoda > Insecta > Lepidoptera > Hesperiidae > Hesperia > Hesperia comma. The sequence goes on from FR990031.1 coordinate 2,355,771, forward strand.
AACAGACCAGATTTTTTTGGCGTTTTTCTACATAATGGTACGGAACCCTTCGTGCGGGAGTCCAACTCGCACTTGGCCGGTTTTATAACTATTATGCACTATTAATTAGTCCATAAGATGTCCATAAGTAAGTACATTTATGATGAAATGAATAACTCAAATTTAATAGGAGATGAATTTATACTTGATACATACTTAAAACATTGTATAAATAGTTCGTTACCCTTTATATTAGTAAACGCATTTTAGAACCAGCTGATATCTATTTCCTACCCATTAATGCCGATTAAATCACAAGTCGTTACATTAAAATATTTTTGTAAAAGGACATCTAGATATTATAATGATCTAAATTGGCCACTTTACCTGTTCCATACACAAAATAAAAATAGATACTAATGTTATGTTCCGGCCTATATTTATCTTTTTTGATGATGACAATTATACAGCATGGATAATATAGATGTGTGCTCAGTTTATTTACCTCAAAATATAATCCACCTTCCTGTTTAGTTGAGTAAAATGTCATAAGAAATAACTGCTGGTAAAATATTTTGTAGCGGCGATAGCCTAGTGGTTAAGAATTCAGAGCCTCCTATTCGGAGGGTCCGGGTTAAAATCCCAGGGCCCTCTGACTTTTCGGAGTTATGTGCGTTTCAAGTATGAGTTATTCTCAAAAAAGTGTCCCGTCATGAAATTTTCATGAAAACAATTCGTCAAGAAACGTCAGGAAAATGTCACGAAATTTTGTCAAGAAAATTAGGCACGCAGTCATATTTCACAAAATTACATCGAAAGAATCTATTAGATCCAACAACTAAAGGTTTTTGACTATATATCACCTTTTTTACAAAGTTTTGTACATATTTTGATCAAAATATTACTTACTTTTTGAGTCGAAACACGTCAGGAAATATTTTTTAAAGCACTTTTAACGTATACAGTCCCGACTGTTTTATTAAGTATTACTGACGGCTAAACAAATTGGCGGCAATGAGTTTTTAACTATGGAATCTAACAGGGTTGGCCTACCTTATAATACAAAATTCTACCTGGAAATACTGTTGCGATGATGGGAACAGCGTCAAGAAATGTGTCACGAAAATTATCAAAAAAATGTGGGACATTAAATGTTTTTTGAATTTTAAATAACAAAAACGGCATTAAAAAGCCTAAGTGTGATTTTAAATAGTATTACATATTATATAACTGTAGATAAGATTAAACCTCTTTCTAAATATAATTTGAAAATATAGAATACGAAGACTTAAATATCTCAAGATAGGGTGGGGACATATTATTTTTGTATGGGGGGCTAGTTTACTGACGAAAGCAAATTGTTTTTTAGATTAATTTTACTATCTGTATGAGTATAAACGCGTTTAAAGAAACAGGATTGATCCGAACAACAAATTTATATTATAAAATTTGCTAATAAGAAGGTTCTTTTAATTCATAAAACGCTTTTCATGTGTGGACACTAAAAAAATATTAAAGTGGACAACTTTTTGAGAACAACTCGTATTTGAAGGTCACTTGCTACAAACGGTGAAGGAAAACATCGTGAGGAAACCTGCATGCCGGAGAGTCCGCAAAAACTCAAAGATGCGTGAAGTCCGCCAATCCGCACTTGGCCAGCGTGGTGGACAATGGCCTTAACCTTCTCACTGTGAGAAGAGACCCGTGCTCAATAGTGGACCATGATGGGTTGAGATGATGATAGCGTCTTTTGGAAATAAACAACGCATATAATGGATGATTAGAGAAACTATATGTACGGCTTTCACCTCACACATCAATTGTACAAAACAACAAAATAAAACGTACGAAACCAACAAAACATTAATATGTATTCACGATGTCGCTGCATTACAATTTACAATACAACCAAATTCTTGTTCTTGATAATTTTCGAAACAAAAGAAACTTCATAAAATTAAGAACTTTCACTGAAGCAGGCGAGAGAATGACAAATGAAGAAATTGTGTAATTTTAGATAGAAAGTGTTAACCGAAATTACGGCACGTAATGATCCAGCCTTGACGGCCGACCAAATTACAGGTCTTTACTTTGTGTTTAATTAACACAATTAATCATTATTTCAGCTAGGTAATTATAATACCTATAATAGGTTGCATTTTAATTGATACTCACGATTTCGTAATAAAGATATTTTTCTAGTAAGAAGCTGTATCAATATGTGCTGCTACTGATTAACTATTTTTTTTACTGATAAGTAAAGCTGTAGTGAAGGTTATCCTAATAATATAAATGATTAAGTGGTTACGAATTACTCGGTCATATAAGCTGGTTACCAATTAGGTAATTACGTGGTCATATTAAGCTTTAGTCGGGCTATAAATAAAAAAATGCAGTGACAACTTGATAGACCAGTAGCAAGATGAATATTCCGTGATCCATCCTCAAACCAAATATTATTAAATTTAAAGTATACCTACCTAACATTGACGAAAATGAGGGGAAGTCCATAAAACTTGTCTTGAGTAGGTATTGAAGAACTCATGTGAACACATAAAAGTTAAAAGTATTCATTGAAATTTACGATAATAAACGCAAACGATATTGTTTCTGAAGTAGGTAGGGTCCAAGTAAGAACAAGAAAACTTTTTTCATGAGCAATTAAACTAAAATACAAATAAAGCTAAAAAACATGCAGATTAAAGCGTCCTTACAAAAAACACTACTAATTTGTAAAGGCTATATTTCTAGATTCTAATTCATAATCATTTAACAAATAGATAATGGCATCAATATTTTCCACGTTATTTTTTTGTCGTAGGTACTGTGAAACAAAACATAAATTATTTTACTTAACTTTACCTATGTACACTAGATCAACTTACAACAATAATAACTCGCTAATCGGTAAAAGCTGCTCACTCGCACCACGGACCAATTTCATTTAAGCCCAACATCCGTGTGAACACTAGCTATTGTCAAAATTTTTTATGTCGAGGCTGTCCTCTATGGCTAAGCTGCAAGTACTTTGTACAATAGCTATTTGATCTGAGGTTAATAGACAAACATTACTTTCCGCAGTTTTTGAACCTCCAATGTCGTCGGAGCTTCCTGAATACATCATTTGAATTTTAGATTGTTAGTCTACATGAGTCTTGCAGATGCAGATGCAGATGCAAGTTGTAACGATCTTTTACGAGCTTACGATTTTTTAACATTCAATTAAACATTTTTCCATTGATACATGATTTTCTGGATAGCACGTTCCAACAAAGGGGAAAGCCAGGAATAACGATAGGTAAAAGGAGTGTCATAAAATGACACCTATTATACGATGATTGAGATTGACTAAGGCGAATAACTTGTTAAGTTATAATTTAAAATCGTCTCTAATTATTCCTTTCTACAATTGTTTCAGGAACACACAAAGAAACTCCTAGACCACTTGACAGAATCAGAAAAAGTATTCCTATTTGGTGCCAACCCTAACAGTGAGTACCGATCAAACTAAAGATACCTTCATTATCGATTTTTGACACAACTTTAATATTGATTCATTAGGTACAGCAAATACAGCTACGTTATTTACCGATAACGTCCTTAATTTTTTGTTTTGTGCACCTACATAATATTATTTTATCGCCATTTTTCTGTTATTCAAGTTATATCGTGATTAAAATTATATCAGAATTTTTACTTGTTGGGTAAAAATCGATGAAACAGTATACAATTTTTTTCAGAAGCTCAATTTGATATAGCACATTTAAAGCATCCGAAGCGTCGGAAACGATCTCTTTTCCATGAGAATGAAGACTTGATAGCGTTGAAGACACATCTAGATGTAAAGTTGAGTCCTAGAAACACTTTTCTAGATCCTCAGTTCCTGCTGATGAGGAGATGGTCGAATGGTACTGAAGCTGTGTTCGACCATATGGACGAAGAAGTTGATAATTGTTACTACGGTAGCAATAATGCAGCACTATACGCTTGTAATGATGTTGTAAGTAAATATTTGTCTATAAACCATTGTTTCAGACGATAAAACCATGTAGTGTTTTTTAAATTCTTCTTATGGTTAAAAAATAATAACATGTTAAGTGCTTGTGAAGATAATAATAGTCCAATATTTGTTTCAGAGAGGATTAGTCAAGTCAAATGACAGTTACTATTTTATTCACCCATTACCCGAAAGATTTTATAGTGAAAATATCAAACCTCATGTTATAGTCAAGAGACAAACAGATGATAAAAAGCATGCAGATGATGATAATAGTTGCGTAGAAAGAATTAATTCCAGTGATGCAACGCCCAATGAGTCTTCAAGAGTATGGACGAAGCATAGACGAAAACGAGATGTCACTTCGAAAGAATTAAACAATACTAACTTAGAATTATTTAAAGAAAATATAGCTAATAGAAATAAAAGTATAGGTAGTTTTGTTAAAGACTTAGTTGCAGGACATACGAGAAGAAAAAGAGCAACTTTACCAGCAATTTTTGTTGAGACTGCTGTGTTTGTCGATAGAGACTTATACAAACACATGACAGTAAATTTTCCAAAAGACACCGAAAGAGAGTTAGTAAGATTTGTCCTAGCTATGATTAATGCAGTACAACTAATATACCACGATCCTAGTCTAGGCCGTACAGTTAATTTTATTTTGAAAAGACTGGAAATTTTACACGAGGATCCTGTAAATTTGAAAAGACCTCATGATATAGACAGGTTTTTGAGTAATTTTTGCACGTGGCAACGACTTGAAAACCCACCAGGTGATAACGATCCATTGCATTGGGATCACGCGGTAATTTTAACTGGATTAGACTTATACGTGGTGAATAAAAATGGAAAAGTCAGCAGTCAAGTTGTTGGTGAGTGTCTAATTTTTTCTAATGTTCATTTTGCCAATAGAAGATAACATTGGTATCCAATTTTTATACAATTCGAGAGAACCTAAGTTATAAACAGTTGGCTGGTATCATCAACTGGGTAAGTTACATAACAATGTCATGGATTAAACCATAACTCATTATAGATTTAATGCTCTAGTTGTCTTAGTGAGCGTTTATTGGCGATAAAATTGTCCTGCTATGTAATGTTTATCTCAGGTAAATTGTTGTTACAGGTCTAATTAACGCTAATGATAGAATTATTCAGCATGACACTTTCACTGACACAGTTAAATAATTGAGTTGCGTAAATCTGTGAAGTAAAAAATATTAAGTACTTTTATATAAATAATAGTAGCTCTATATTAAACGAGAAAAAAAATTAAAAACACGGAATAGTTAAATGACGTTTAACGATTCCGTGTTTATGATTATAGCAGTTAGGATTCCGCTTATCACATTTCTCAGTTTAAAACAATCATGTTTATTTATCACCTACCATTAGTTTGATTTAAGGGAAGGATACAGCTATACCTAATTCATTTGCAGATATAAAGCACAAAACAGCCTAATGTAAATAATTATCTTATGAACAAGAAAAAATTGTAAAATTGTAAAAAATCAATAATAATTACTTTTCAGGACTCGCACCAGTGGCGGGCATGTGCACAGTGACCAGTAGCTGCACGGTCAACGAGGGACGACACTTCGAGAGCGTCTACGTGGTCGCTCACGAGATCGGTCACAAGTAAGTTGGTCTGGTAGAATATTTAGCGCGATGAGTCCCTTACAAATTCAGCAATGTCTTACAACTTCAGAAACAGGGAAAATCATTTAATCAGCATCCTTAACAATCCATAAAGCTGAGTTTTTACAGTAAAGACTGTTGCTATAGAAAGTTAACAGAATTCGTTCCACTACTTCAACAGTTGTACTACCCAGTTGGAATAGCAGAAATCACCCTTCCCCTTAGCCTAAACAAAGGACTAAAGAATCACCATCTACCCTTTCCCAGCCTGGGCATGCGTCACGACGGCCTCTCAGCGGACAACAGCTGCGACCCGAGCGCCTACATCATGAGCCCCACGCTCGGCAGCGGGAAGATCACCTGGTCCGATTGCAGCAGGAACTACCTGCAGAAGTTCCTAGAGTGAGTGCTCTTTGTTTTGTCCACCATTTACTCCCCAGCCTGGGCATGCGCCACGACGGCCTCTCAGCAGATAACAGCTGCGACCCGAGCGCGTACATCATGAGCCCCACGCTCGGCAGCGGGAAGATCACCTGGTCCGATTGCAGCAGGAAATACCTGCAGAAGTTTCTAGAGTGAGTGCTCTTTGTTTTGTCCACCATTTACTCCCCAGCCTGGGCATGCGCCACGACGGCCTCTCAGCAGATAACAGCTGCGACCCGAGCGCGTACATCATGAGCCCCACGCTCGGCAGCGGGAAGATCACCTGGTCCGATTGCAGCAGGAACTACCTGCAGAAGTTCCTAGAGTGAGTGCTCTTTGTTTGCTCTATAATTGACCTACGAGCAGGCGACTTTAGTTAATTTATAACTGATCTGTAGCAAGCGGCTTATCGTGATCGACCGAAAGTTTCAGTTTCGGTCAGTTTCGACCAAAGTACGAGATTCGGCCTTAGTTACGGTTTCGGCCAAAATGGTCGAAACCTTTGACCGCGCCGAAACTGAGGTGTTCATGATAGTGACCGACCGAAAAAATCGGTTTCAACTTCGTGTTCGGCCTATTTCGGCCAAAAGTTTAGTTTTGGCCTTAGTTTTGGTCCAGGTCGAAATTGAGAGCACTTATCCATCGACTATGTAACCAACCGATATGTCAGTCAGAAAAAAATGATTTCCAGAACAATGTTGTCAAGAAAGCACAAAGTGTCCTTATAAGATTGCAAACGCATCACTATAGTAACAAAATAATGAAGCATAGCATTGTGTTGCATAGGTGCAAGGTTTTAATCTTCTGAGGAGTTAATTAGTTGATCAATACGTTCCAGCACCGCCCAGTCCAGATGTCTGCTGGACCACGGCAACTCTGCTGGCCAGCTCGACCACAGCGCCGAGGGGATTCTACCGGGAGAACGATTTGACGCCAATCAGCAATGTAAGAATTCTTTACTATAATCACAGTCTGATCCGATTCTTAACATCACCTGTATGATTTCTGGTATACCTTCAGAGTAGGTTTAAAATTATTAATTATTAGCTAGGTATTGCCTATTATTATGAGCTGCAACTACCAACGATGCTTATTTGTGTGCGCGTCTCTGCGCCTGGTATGGGCACAATAGATTGGTTTGTATCTTCTAGAGCGCGTATGACGCCGAATCGGCGCGCATAAGATAGGCCTCGCCTCGTACCTACTCTATAAAAAATTACTCTTCTTTACTTAACTTTTATCAGGTATGCTCAAATATGGCAAAGGAAGTCGACATTCGGGTGCCCAGAACTTAGAAGATATCTGTAGAGACCTTCATTGTCAGCGCGAGAGGTACACGTGGACTTCGCATCCCGCGTTAGAGGGCACCATGTGTGGGGACGAAATGGTGAGTGCACTTGAACGTTTTTTGTGCAGAGCTTTTTAAATTACTAAGGTCCTTTTATTTTTTTATTGTCACCGATTTTATAATTAAAGATTCTCGTCTTTAAGATATCTTAGGTTTCATGTGACATAGGATATTTACCTACAAATAGTGGTTCCAAAAAACCGCCATCTATATCACTTCAGCCAGGCTATACTATGTATGTATACCTATTGTTACTAGGCTACCTATTCCATTATTATTATATTAGATACGAGTATAACCGGGCTCGAAAATCCGTTAATATAAATGTGACTAAGTATGAATATGACTATGGCTACAAATATGACTATGATTGTGAATATGACTATGACTACAAATATGACTATGATTATGAATATGACTATGACTACAAATATGACTAAGAATATGAATATGACTACGAAATTCGTAGTACGAATATGAAAATGGCCGAACATGAGTGCCGCCGTGTGTATTAGGTACAAGGCTGAGCTGACTTTTTGCCGGCTTTACGCTTTTTTTCACGGCGCGCAGTCTATAGTTTATTGGTCTGGGGCTATAAATAGGATTTATGATTGTGTGGCCAGTACTGCCGCGGCGGGTCGTGCGTGGAGCGCGCTGGCTCCACCACGGTGCGCGGCGCGTGGGGCCGCTGGTCGCGCTGGTCGGAGTGCGCGTCCGCCTGCCTGCTGGACGACGCGCTCGCGCCCGCCGCCGCCGGCGTGGCCGTCGCTACCAGGCGGTGCAACCGGCCGCGGTAAGGTGTTACACTGGCAATATAATCTGTATCCAGTACTGCCGTGGCGGGTCGTGCGTGGAGCGCGCGGGCTCCACCACGGTGCGCGGCGCGTGGGGCCGCTGGTCGCGCTGGTCGGAGTGCGCGTCCGCCTGCCTGCTGGACGACGCGCTCGCGCCCGCCGCCGCCGGCGTGGCCGTCGCTACCAGGCGGTGCAACCGGCCGCGGTAAGGTGTTACACTGGCAATATAATCTGTATCCAGTACTGCCGTGGCGGGTCGTGCGTGGAGCGCGCGGGCTCCACCACGGTGCGCGGCGCGTGGGGCCGCTGGTCGCGCTGGTCGGAGTGCGCGTCCGCCTGCCTGCTGGACGACGCGCTCGCGCCCGCCGCCGCCGGCGTGGCCGTCGCTACCAGGCGGTGCAACCGGCCGCGGTAAGGTGTTACACTGGCAATATAATCTGTATCCAGTACTGCCGTGGCGGGTCGTGCGTGGAGCGCGCGGGCTCCACCACGGTGCGCGGCGCGTGGGGCCGCTGGTCGCGCTGGTCGGAGTGCGCGTCCGCCTGCCTGCTGGACGACGCGCTCGCGCCCGCCGCCGCCGGCGTGGCCGTCGCTACCAGGCGGTGTAACCGGCCACGGTAAGGTGTTACAGTGATCATGTAACCGCTAGTCTGTAACGACTATGCTAAAGGACGGTCTGAAACGTCTGGAAAATACCCGCCGCTAATAATGAAAGTGATATCACGATGTCTTTGAACTTTATATCAAAAGATGTTTTTCTATACATACTTACCTTTTAATATATTTACAGACATGACAACAGCCACTGCATTGGATACGATAAGAAGTACCAGTCCTGCCAGGCGCACCAGGTAGTCTTGTTATCATTACATAAATAACCTCTTTCATCGCTCAAATCTAGCTTTATATGGCTTTACTTAATAGTTGTTATTTAATGATGACTAGCAAGATTGTCTACTTCAGGTACATCCCCTCTGAAGTACGGAAACCATCCACCCGCATCCATACCTACATAACCTAGACACTACTAAATTACGGAACCTCCCCTAATTTAAACAATTTAGACTGCCAACAACCATCTTCCCTTCCTTACTTCTCTAACCATGATACATGACCGGTTCCAGTGCAGCAACGTTCCGCGGATGACGGTGCGGCAGTTCGCGGACCAGATCTGCTCGCGCGCGCGCGACGTCGACCCCGACCTCATCGGCACCGGCCTGCAGCGGATCGATGCTGAAGGTAGCCTTATACTCAACCTCAATATTCTTCCTACTGTAGACTGAGAACGATATTGATGTCTGGTGAGCGTGGCCAATAGGAGATTGAAGTGGACCCCGACCTCATCGGGACCGGCCTGCAGAGGATCGATGCTGAAGGTAGCCTTACCCTTGTTAATGTTCTTGGAGGATCGATGCTGAAGGTAACCTTGACTCTTTTCAATGTTCTTAGGGGATCGACGCTGAAGTTAACCCTACCCTTCTCAATGTTCTTCCTACTGTAGGTAGAGAACGATACTAATGTCTGGTGTGAGTGGCCAACAGGAGATTGAAGGAGAACGTAGCGTTAGAGTACACTACTTTGCGTTGTAGTAGAAACACCAAACCATTGTGTTGCCGGCCAAGAAGAGAGAGAATAGAAGAGGAAGTTCTAAAGCCTAACCTCACCGGCACTGGAATATTCAACAAACAAACAAAACAGAGGCTCAATTAAGTCAAGGCATATGATCTTCTGTCTGTCTCTCTTCACAGCTCTCTGTTCCCCTCTTACATCTGGTTTGCTTACAAAACTGGTAACTATAACTACTAAACACTGACAAAAGCTTTCGCATTCCAGACGTGAGCAGCGCGTGCGCGGTGTGGTGCGACACGCGCGGCGGGGGGTACAAGTCGCGCGGCTGGACGCTGCCCGACGGCACCGCGTGCTCGCGGATATCGCCCATGTTCTGCATCGCTGGGGTTTGTCAGGTAACCGCGTCACATCGAGTCCGGGGCAGTGGTCTAATTGCTCCGTTCAACTAGTTGGACCATGGGTTTTTAATTGGGGCACTTGTCCAACTTAAAAATACATCTTATTGATAGCTTATAAGGAATCAACCATTACTTCAGGCACGCTCAGGTATCCTCGGACAAAGAAAGACCTCTTTTATTTTAGGAGTGAATGATCGTAAGTGTTCTAATCGAGGCAATATGGGTACTTGTGGCTGTCCTTTAACCTTTAATGGCTCACTATTGAACACCGGTCTCTCCTCATTATTGAAAACGCATAGAGGGGTTAGTAGGCAAACCAAATACTTATTGGAAGTTTTTATGCATACTTAATTTTAAGTTATGTCCCAACTATCCACCGCGTTTGTAGTTGCTCTACTTGTTCAATCACTATGCTGGGTCTACATTAGCGGGCTACGGCGAATATTCGTGTTGACGCGATGAATGTGGCCGGCTACATCGTGTCAACGCGTAGTATTCGGGCGAAGACGATTTAGGATCGGGGAGCGGTCGGTAAACTGGCGCGCATCAAAGGGATTTGTCGCGACAATATTCGCTTGGGTGGCTACTGGCTACACTTACGTCAATTTAGTGTTTTCCAGAAAAGTTTCCAGACTTTGAAGCAAGACGGACGTGTCTGTATTTTTTGTACACTATGGAGTGGAGTAACGAAAAAGTATTAGAGTTCATTCAATTTTATGAATCAGAGAGTATCATATGGAACCCTAGTGACCCTGACCATAAAAAGAAACACTTGGTACATGATGCGTGGATACTCGTACAATTGTAATAAATAATAATTTACTGACATATAATGCAAAGCCACTATTTCCTCCATTTTTAAATTAACCGCCTACGTCTCGGCCGCACAACAAACTGAATCCGGCGCGAATAATCGCGTGAACCCGACACGAATCTTCGTCCGCCTAATGTAGACAAGAGCATCGCCTATGCCCGAACACGATGTTTTTGTCGCGCCAACACGGTACGAATCTTCGCCCGCTAATGTAGACCCTTGTAATAATAACAATATTCCAAGTACCTACTTCCTGACACTGTGTTATGCGTGTCGTTCCCATATTATAAAAATCGATCACTTGAAATAAATAATTTTGGAATTGGAAGTTCTATATCAAATAACACGCGAAAATCTCTTCAGCTTGGATTTATGTTTCCAGAAATTCACGTGCAGCGGCAACACCGACACGGAGTTTGCGCTGCGACCGGCGGACTGCGACTGGGACCCGCAACAGACCGCCACGCCACACACCACGTGAGATATCAACCTAATTAATAGAGTATTGACACTACACGGTGTAATGTAGATCACATATACGATTATTTTGAGACCATGCCAAACTTTATGGCTCTTCTGAACCAGTACCAATACTTTTTTACATATTGTTAAAACAAATTTCAAAACTTTTATGAAGATTAATGGAGTGTCCCTGCATTCTAAGGTATAAAGCTTACGGGTGTTACGCCGCACACACTAAACAAATGGGTAAAAGCGTGTGAATTCGCCACTAGGGGCGCTAGTGGAGAATGAGGTCTGCCTGTCACTTCTCACTTGTATCAATGTCACTTGTCAAATACTCTATGCTGTTTATGTATGGGCGGTCTTTGACAGCAGGGCCTCACTCGCCAGTGGCGCCAACTGGTGAGCACAAAAATGGCGACCCTCATCCAGAGAGACTATAAAGTGGCTATCCAACCCAGCAGCAAATCATCGTCGCCATGGCGGCGCGCGGCGGGCGAGCAGTGGCGCGCGGCGAGCGGCTGCCACTACCACTGCATCGCGCCGGCCGTGGGCGTGCGGCTCGTGCGCGGGGTCACCCGCCCGCACGCCTCCATCCAGCTGTGCCGCCCCGACGGGACCAGAGCCGACCTGGTATGGCTTGTTGAAGTTATAGCTTCGTTACGTAACGCGTTACGGTGCCGCCTGGCTTCCCTCTCTATCGCGCGCACGGCAGCGGCTGCCACTACCACTGCATCGCGCCGGCCGTGGGCGTGCGGCTCGTGCGCGGGGTCACCCGCCCGCACGCCTCCATCCAGCTGTGCCGCCCCGACGGGACCAGAGCCGACCTGGTATGGCTTGTTGAAGTTATAGCTTCGTTACGTAACGCGTTACGGTGCCGCCTGGCTTCCCTCTCTATCGCGCGCGGCGAGCGGCTGCCACTACCACTGCATCGCGCCGGCCGTGGGCGTGCGGCTCGTGCGCGGGGTCACCCGCCCGCACGCCTCCATCCAGCTGTGCCGCCCCGTCGGGACCAGAGCCGACCTGGTATGGCTTGGTGAAGTTATAGCTTCGTTACGTAACGCGTTACGGTGACGCCTGGCTTCCCTCTCTATCGCGCGCACGGCAGCGGCTGCCACTACCACTGCATCGCGCCGGCCGTGGGCGTGCGGCTCGTGCGCGGGGTCACCCGCCCGCACGCCTCCATCCAGCTGTGCCGCCCCGACGGGACCAGAGCCGACCTGGTATGGCTTGTTGAAGTTATAGCTTCGTTACGTAACGCGTTACGGTGCCGCCTGGCTTCCCTCTCTATCGCGCGCACGGCAGCGGCTGCCACTACCACTGCATCGCGCCGGCCGTGGGCGTGCGGCTCGTGCGCGGGGTCACCCGCCCGCACGCCTCCATCCAGCTGTGCCGCCCCGACGGGACCAGAGCCGACCTGGTATGGCTTGTTGAAGTTATAGCTTCGTTACGTAACGCGTTACGGTGCCGCCTGGCTTCCCTCTCTATCGCGCGCGGCGAGCGGCTGCCACTACCACTGCATCGCGCCGGCCGTGGGCGTGCGGCTCGTGCGCGGGGTCACCCGCCCGCACGCCTCCATCCAGCTGTGCCGCCCCGACGGGACCAGAGCCGACCTGGTATGACTTGGTGAAGTTATAGCTTCGTTACGTAACGCGTTACGGTGCCGCCTGGCTTCCCTCTCTATCGCGCGCACGGCAGCGGCTGCCACTACCACTGCATCGCGCCGGCCGTGGGCGTGCGGCTCGTGCGCGGGGTCACCCGCCCGCACGCCTCCATCCAGCTGTGCCGCCCCGACGGGACCAGAGCCGACCTGGTATGACTTGCTGAACTGATCACTTCTTGGCTACAACGCAATGGTCCACTACTGAGCGCGGGTCTCTCTTCATTATTGCGGAAGCCTAGAGCATACTCCACCACGGGTGAATCGGTGGAGGGGTTAGTAGCCAAGGAAAGCCTCCTTCACGGCTTAATGACTGCTGTCTACCGATAACAACCAGGACAACCGACGCTTGTATGTGTCCTCCGAAGCACGGAAACGCTCAAGAGATTTTGCCGCTAGCGGTCACCCATGCAACTACGAGTCCACGAGTTGCTTAACTTTGTCGATCAACTAGGAGCGCTTCGTTTTTCTACCACTCATCATCATCATCGTCGCAATCCATAACTGTCCTACTGCTGGTCACGAGACTCCTCTTGGACTCAAGGTTAAAGCCATAGCCGAACACACTGGCCAAGGGTGGATTGGCGGACTTCATACACCTTTGACTTTTTTTCTACCACTACATTAACTTAACGATATGATTATGTGTGACGTGTGTCCGCAGGGCTGCGCGCAGGTAAAGTCGCCGTTCCAGTACGCCAGCATGGTGTGCGCCAAGTATAAGGAGCGCGTGCGCCGCCTCTCCGGCCTCGGGATGCAGATCTCGCCCGCTATTGGTCAGATATACAGATATCATAACAGTAGATATACCTATATCGCTAGCATGCTGGAAGTAAGGCAGTCACATTGCGTTAATTAATGTAATTTTTATTTAACATACCTTTCTGTAAGGGCGCATTCAAGTAGAACGCTGGTTACCGGCGCCGATCTGCCAGCGCTTATCGGTACTGGTCCGTTGACATAACCTCGGTCGTGTGACAGGTCGGAACTTGTCGGCGCTTATCGGCGCTGGTTCGGCACAAAGTAGTATAGAGACTACCTGCGCCGACTACCTGCGCGGATAAGCGCCGATAAGCGCTGGCAGATCGGCGTCGGTAACCAGCGTTCTTCTTGAATGCGCTCTAAGTTCCGGGATAAGCTTTGCATGCCTAGTTACATTAATTTCGTCCGAGCACATTTGAAAGTGCCGGGATGGGATCAGTGATCAAGGTCCACCAACACGGCCAGTCTAGATATTCATGGACGTACGCAGCTCCCGATCCAGAGCGGACAAGGGTCCCGAATCCTCATCCATCAATGCTCATCCAGGAGGCAAATCGGATTTTCAAGGCAGGTTTCAAAAGGGTACAACTACCAATAGGTAGTTCGAAGTCCATTAGTAGCCCTTCCTACCTGCGTATATAAGCTTAAGTACACACGTACAGTCCCACAAACTTATCTGACCCGGTAAGAGGGGCGCTACTGTCTTTGTCTTTGTCTGACAACAGTATAACATTTACATTAGTTCCAATTTTGCCACCGAGCCAGATAAGTTTGTGTCACTGTACGTAAGTACTTACCATGCATATATCGGACCATAACTTCACTCCACCAACCTAGAACTCTAGAGCCATGTTCACAAACCCCCGTACCCCCACAGAGGACCCAGACCGGCCCTGCCGAGTGGCGTGCCAGGACGAGCGCGTGGCGCACCGGTTCTACCTGGTGAACGGCCACGCCGGCTGGTTCCCGCTCGGCACCGCCTGCGGCAAGCGGAACGCCTCCTACTGCGTCAGCGGCAAGTGTCTGGTGAGAACGCGGTTTTTTTTATGGAATTAAGATAGCAAACAAGCATGCAGCACCACCCTTCCGCTGCCGCCCATAACAACAGTGTAATGCTACATCTATGACTGTGACCGACCCAGAACTAGACTCAAAGGGACTAGGATGGTTAGTCCAGTTAGTAGGTAGATGGTGTTAAGTGTCTGGTGAGAACGCGCTTTTTAATCCAATTCAAAAAGGAGGTTCTCCGTTCATTTTTTTATGTTTGTCACCACAGACTGTTTGAATAGATTTTGATGATTCTTGTTTTATTCGAATGCTTGATGCTTGATCGTGTGGTCTCGTATTGATTTTGAGCGACATCTGACGGGAATTTTCTTGAGTTATTCTCAATAATGTGAATTTAATTTATGCTCGTTGTTATAAATTTTTACTTTGTGTTCAAAGGAGACCAGCGACTTTCTTAAGGACCTTGGGCCTGGAATATGAACATGCATGAGACATCGCTTTTTTGATCGAGGATATTGTTACCACATTGTGCATATTTCGTTATTGCGAAAAATGATAGGATCTTTTAATATTTTAATGTTACGATGTAACCAGATTTTTAAAAATGAAATGGATGTATTAAAATATGCAAGATTATTTGAGGGTATTGAACAAGCTGTTCGCTCCAGACCCAAATCTGATGTTCTCCTTTGTACAGTTCTTTTAATCGAAAGCTAGTGCATCATGCAAACATCTGACGCGCAGTTTTTGAGTTATCTCTATTTATCGCTTTTGAAGTTGGTTATTTCTTGTATGTATACTATGGAATTAACACATTATTATTGTACTAGGAATTCGGCCCCGACAACACGCCGCTGTCCGAGAGCACGTTCACCCTCCCGTTACTGTCCCGCAACGCGTCCGTCACGGTGTCCCGCTCCCGCTCCCGGTCCCGGCGCAGCGCGCGGATCACCGTCACCGCCTCGCTGGACCGACACACGCTCGATCAGATCATCGCGCAGCTCAACTTTACTGGTGAGTGTGTTGATGTTATATAGTTATGTGGGTAGTTACAAGTAAAGGTAACATCACACCGCTGCCCGAGAGCACGTTCACCCTCCCGTTACTGTCCCGCAACGCGTCCGTCACGGTGTCCCGCTCCCGCTCCCGGTCCCGGCGCAGCGCGCGGATCACCGTCACCGCCTCGCTGGACCGACACACGCTCGATCAGATCATCGCGCAGCTCAACTTTACTGGTGAGTGTGTTGATGTTATATAGTTATGTGGGTAGTTACAAGTAAAGGTAACATCACACCGCTGCCCGAGAGCACGTTCATCCTCCCGTTACTGTCCCGCAACGCGTCCGTCACGGTGTCCCGCTCCCGCTCCCGGTCCCGGCGCAGCGCGCGGATCACCGTCACCGCCTCGCTGGACCGACACACGCTCGACCAGATCATCGCGCAGCTTAACTTTACTGGTGAGTGTGTTGAGATTATGTGGTTATGTGGGTAGTTACAAGTAAAGGTAACATCACACCGCTGCCCGAGAGCACGTTCTTCCTCCCGTTACTGTCCCGCAACGCGTCCGTCACGGTGTCCCGCTCCCGCTCCCGGTCCCGGCGCAGCGCGCGGATCACCGTCACCGCCTCGCTGGACCGACACACGCTCGACCAGATCATCGCGCAGCTTAACTTTACTGGTGAGTGTGTTGAGATTATGTGGTTATGTGGGTAGTTACAAGTAAAGGTAACATCACACCGCTGCCCGAGAGCACGTTCACCCTCCCGTTACTGTCCCGCAACGCGTCCGTCACGGTGTCCCGCTCCCGCTCCCGGTCCCGGCGCAGCGCGCGGATCACCGTCACCGCCTCGCTGGACCGACACACGCTCGATCAGATCATCGCGCAGCTCAACTTTACTGGTGAGTGTGTAGGTTATATAGTTATGTGGGTAGTTACAAGTAAAGGTAACATCACACCGCTGCCCGAGAGCACGTTCACCCTCCCGTTACTGTCCCGCAACGCGTCCGTCACGGTGTCCCGCTCCCGCTCCCGGTCCCGGCGCAGCGCGCGGATCACCGTCACCGCCTCGCTGGACCGACACACGCTCGATCAGATCATCGCGCAGCTCAACTTTACTGGTGAGTGTGTAGGTTATATAGTTATGTGGGTAGTTACAAGTAAAGGTAACATCACACCGCTGCCCGAGAGCACGTTCACCCTCCCGTTACTGTCCCGCAACGCGTCCGTCACGGTGTCCCGCTCCCGCTCCCGGTCCCGGCGCAGCGCGCGGATCACCGTCACCGCCTCGCTGGACCGACACACGCTCGACCAGATCATCGCGCAGCTCAACTTTACTGGTGAGTGTGTTGAGATTATGTGGTTATGTGGGTAGTTATAACTAAAGGTAACAACTTATTTCGGCCGTTTCTTCGTGAGTCTTCTATTTTGTCCTACTATGACATCATAGGGTGTTACTAATCGATCGATCACGGCATCAATCGATTGGTGTGGTAAGTAACTCTTAATAGGTCCCTAAATAGGACCACGAGGAATAGGTCTTCCCCGTGGTCCTACTGCATTTTTTTAACTACTAGAAAAAATATTAATCTGATCCATGAGAACATGTGCTAACAAGGCCTTTAACAAAGCAAAACTCCTAGTAATTGATAGTTAAACATAGAATGTAAACTTACTTCCATAATCCCTAATTATATAAAAAATCCTCCATCCCACAGACAAGCAAGGCGACCACATCATCTACCTGGACCGCATCCCGGACTCCATCGAGCTGGACTTCAGCAACCCCGTGCACATCTCGCCCGAGGACACGCTGCTCCGCAAGCCGCCGCGCCCCACCTGGGACTGACTGACCACTATCGACCACTATTGCCCATCAGGGCGTCGGTAGGTGCATGAACACCCGCGTGAAATATCGCTTGAAGTACCAAGCTGACATCGGCGTTTTCATTGAAATAATATATAATCTCATGGCGTGACTCCGTAGTCCAATATCGCTATTGAACTATCAAGCTGATATGGTTATGCTTTTAATGAAATAATATATCTCGTTAGTGCCAAGACCGCTCTGCTGGTGAGTGACCGCGACGATACGAGACTGTATAGAGTTTACACGGTTCTGACTGAGTACCTACTTCTTCGATCATCATTAACAAGTAGATGTTGGCTCACTGCTAAAATACCGTCCAAAATGATCACACTCCTGTGTCAGCTCTTATTTTGTTAGGGAGGAATGACCGAAAGACCGTTATTTTGTTGAGGAAAAATGACCGTAATTAGATAATGTTAAAATATTTGTGACTGTGTGGCGACACCGCGCACACGTCACATGGTGACGTCACCGAAGCCTGAAACGCGCTATCGAAGATTTCTACATCGCTGGCATATATACCACGCCTCGAGTACATTCACTCGGGGCCTCGGCCGCCCCCCAGGCATGTCATCTCGCCTGGCGGGAGATCTCCCTATTGCCAAAACTGTATTGCTAGGTAACAAGCACGGTAGTTGTTATCTAGTTGATATTGATGATCGAAGACTTACTCCATTATTTACATAATTTGTAGTAAGTGACCACGACCCTATTACACTGTCGATATACACGACGTTTCACACTTAGTAGCTGGTATAATCAGAAACACCAAATATTTTAATTGTAACGGATGTAATTGACGGTTTGAAGTCATTTAACTCGATGTAACAAAAATGTCCTTTCCATCAGGTGAGATTGTTAAGCATTAATCTATACTATAGAATGTGAAAAAGTCAAAGTTAAAAAGAAAATAACTTCACTAAAATAATGATAGAGGTGTAGGGTCAAACCATAGTGGTAAATGATGAATGACAATAATGGTGCTATCAATTGTTTTAATTTATAGTTTAGAATAAAGTTCCACACTCGGTGCTAAGAAATTTACGAATTACGACAAAAAATATCTCTTGGAGATTTTTCTTTTAATGATTGAATATAAATTCCAAACAAGAAAGTATCAGGTGAATGGGCATTGAAGTTTTCATTGACTGACATCAGTGATCAGTTATTTTTACATAAAATAGTTTCTGCCAGGAATCGAACCCAACACCATTAAATTGATAAGCAGCAAAATTACCAAAACGACAAATCACAATATTTTAATGAAATTGCATTTCTAAATTAATTTAATTCAAAATCTAGAAATTTAAACGTAAAATGGCATGAATTGAATATGCCTTTAATTGTGATGATTATAGTATTTATTTTAGAAATAGTTTTATACTCATTCTAGTTATAATGTTTTAAATAAAAGATTTTTTAATTACACATGCGTTTTATTTTACTAAATTAGCTCATTAAGTCTTAATTATAACACAAAAGTACTTAAATTATACTTAAAAAAAATCAATATTTCGTTGGTCCCTTTTTTAGTAACTAAAGGAAAACCTATACATATGTAAACATTTAACATTCTCAGATAATAATTTCATTGGGTCGACATTTTGACATTTGACACTGATGTCATAATATGTCATAAACGTCCTACCCCAGAGGCTGAACAGTTTTACATACACAAATATTAATACTCAGAAGTAGTACTAAGGTATCCAAATTCATAAATCTCAGGACATGTCCCCCACAGTGGACGGAGTCGGAGTGTGCCTCGCAGGGCACGTCACGTACGTCTCTGCACAGCCTTCAAGGCCGCGAACAACTTAGCCGGGTCCGTCAGGAACCATTGCCACAGTTTCCTCAAGTTCTGCTTGTCACCATTCTGGAATCAATTAGATAATATCACGGATATAAAACCAGTAATGACACTATAAAGCACACCGAAGGTCAAAAGACTAGATATATCTTATGCCTCGTAAATTGAATTCAATGCCTGGAATTTATTTAATCCTGCCATGTACTTTGAAATATTTAAATACTAGCTGTTGCCCGCGGCTCCGCCCGCGTGGAACTCAGTGTGTCACAAAGTTATTCCTGCGTTAATCCCGACCCCACACACATTAAGACACACTCCACACATCTTAAGAACAGTTTATTTTTTACTACGTTTTAGTCATACCGTACAAAAATCCGTTATGTAGATCTTGAGAAAATCGATAAAAAGACTAAGATATAAACGTCGGGGCTTTTTCATTCCAAACTATTATATTTTTAAACTACATTGGTAGTTTTTCATTCGGGTGCCAAAACATAAAGACCAGCTAAAGCGATGCTGACCCTCGAAAAAGCAACATAAAGTTGATCATGAGAAAAAAAGCCGGTTCGATTCCCGATATAATATGTATAGATATCCCGATATATAGATATTAATGAGCCCGCGACTTCATTCGCTCATGGAAGCTTTTCCCGCGTAAATCTCGATCCCGCGGGAAGTCCGGAACAAAAAGTAGCTTATATAATGCTCCATAACCTCCTCTACCTCCCACTGAAAGTCCCATAAACATCTGAACCCACGACCTCATTCCCGGGTATGAGTTTTTACCGCGTGAATCCTAATCCCGCGGGAATTCAGGGATAAACAGTACCCTATATGTTGCTTCAAAACTTCCTCAATCTCCTAGTAAAGGTCGCATAAAAATTTAAGCCCGCAACTACGCGCAGGAGTTTATTCCGCGTAACTCCAGATCCCGCGGGATTTCCGGGAAGACAGACTTGTTAGTTTTATATTAATGTTTGTTTAGAAGCTATTTATACCCCATACGCGAAGAAGGTTTTCCCGCGTAAATTCCGATCCCGCGGGATTTCTGGGATAAAAAATATCCTATATGTTAATCTAAGTTGCCCTCTATGTGTGTGCCAAATTTCATGAAAATCGGTTCAGTAGTTTTTGCGTGAAGGAGTAACAAACAAACAAATAAACAAACAAACAAATACACAAACTTTCACATTTATAATATTAGTAGAGTACCCTATATGTTGCTTCAAAACTTCCTCAATCTCCTAGTAAAGGTCGCATAAAAATTTAAGCCCGCAACTACGCGCAGGAGTTTATTCCGCGTAACTCCAGATCCCGCGGGATTTCCGGGAAGACAGACTTGTTAGTTTTACATTAATGTTTGTTTAGAAGCTATTTATACCCCATACGCGAAGAAGGTTTTCCCGCGTAAATTCCGATCCCGCGGGATTTCTGGGATAAAAAATATCCTATATGTTAATCTAAGTTGCCCTCTATGTATGTGCCAAATTTCATGAAAATCGGTTCAGTAGTTTTTGCATGAAGGAGTAACAAACAAACAAACAAACAAATACACAAACTTTCACATTTATAATATTAACTAGCTTTTGCCCGCGGCTTCGCCCGCGTGGAATTCGTTTATATCACGAACCGGGGAAGTGGGGGAGAAAGTACGTCATCAACTATCTTCCTGGGAAAATTCATCAAAATCGTTGTTTTCATACAAACTTTCATCCCCTATTTCAAGCCTTTAGGGGTTGATTTTAAAAAAAAAATTAGCCTATGTGTGACTCTGGGTCTTCAAATATTTTCATTCCGAATTTCATCCAAATCGGACTGGTGGTTTAGTCGTGAAAACGTCACAGACAGACTTTCGCATTTATAATACTATGTGTGTGCCCGCTACTTCGTACGCGCAGGAGTTTATTCCGCGTAACTCCAGATCCCGCGGGATTTCCAGGAAGACAGACTTGTTAGTTTTATATTAATGTTTGTTTAGAAGCTATTTATACCCCATACGCGAAGGTTTTCCCGCGTAAATTCCGATCCCGCGGGATTTCTGAAAATATCCTATATGTTAATCTAAGTTGCCCTCTTTGTGTGTGCCCGCTACTTCGTACGCGCAGGAGTTTATTCCGCGTAACTCCAGATCCCGCGGGATTTCCGGGAAGACAGACTTGTTAGTTTTATATTAATGTTTGTTTAGAAGCTATTTATACCCCATACGCGAAGAAGGTTTTCCCGCGTAAATTCCGATCCCGCGGGATTTCTGGGATAAAAAATATCCTATATGTTAATCTAAGTTGCCCTCTATGCGTGTGCCCGCTACTTCGTACGCGCAGGAGTTTATTCCGCGTAACTCCAGATCCCGCGGGATTTCCGGGAAGACAGACTTGTTAGTTTTATATTAATGTTTGTTAGTTTTATATTAATGTTTGTTTAGAAGCTATTTATACCCCATACGTGAAGAAGGTTTTCCCGCGTAAATTCCGATCCCGCGGGATTTCTGGGATAAAAAATATCCTATATGTTAATCTAAGTTGCCCTCTATGTGTGTGCCAAATTTCATGAAAATCGGTTCAGTAGTTTTTGCGTGAAGGAGTAACAAAGCTATTTATACCCCATACGTGAAGAAGGTTTTCCCGCGTAAATTCCGATCCCGCGGGATTTCTGGGATAAAAAATATCCTACATGTTAATCTAAGTTGCCCTCTATGTGTGTGCCAAATTTCATGAAAATCGGTTCAGTAGTTTTTGCGTGAAGGAGTAACAAACAAACAAACAAACAAATACACAAACTTTCACATTTATAATATTAATAGGATAGGATATTATATTATAGTAGGAAGTAGGATAGTAGGATTACTATACCTATCTTTAAGAAACAAACATGTTAATTATATAAAACCGTGCACACCTTAGACCTTAAAATGTATCAAGGTACCCACGACACAGGGAATCCTAGTGTGGGGCTTTGAGTGTGAAGCGTTATTTATTTATTTATTTATTTTATTTATTTAATTATCGATAATATAATATAGCAGTCGTTAAGCCATTTATCACATCATACCTATTTAGTCTTGATCATTATCTCTCCACACTCCACATTCAACAATCAACACTCCGATAGCAACAATCGGCAATACCTTAACAGTCTGGAACATCGAGCTGGCGTCCAGCACGAGCTGGTCTCCGTCAGCGAGCCGCGTGCGCAGCGCGTGCACCGCGCCCGCCGCTGCGCACGCGCCGCCCGCGCCGCCCGCGCGCCGCGTGCTGCCGCCGAACACGTAGCGACGTAGATCGGATGATGCACGCTTGCTGGGGAACGTAGCGGTGGAGGAATGAATGAGTGAGTGAATGATTGAAAAAACGAATGAATGAATGAGTGAATAAATGAATGAACGAATGAATGAATGAGTGAATGAATGAATGAAATGTTTATCCGAATCAGGTTTTACAAACCTATTATCATTGTAAAATGCTTTTGTGTTTGACGTCGAATAGGGATTATGCGTGTATTTCAAATTTAAATTATTTTCAATAAAGTAATTATCGCTAAAAGAAAAACACCCTAGCATTTTTTATATTTGAATTATATGTTTTGAAATCAAAAATATTAACTAATAAAAAGTGGTATTCTTTCGACAAAGCTTAGGAAACGCTGACTTACATTAGATAATAGCAGATAAATTTATGTAATCTAAATTAACTGCAATAAATAACAAAAAATACTCACAACTCCTGCAAAGACTTCTCTTTCTCCGCAACTCGTTCGTGAACAACTTCCCGTAACTCCGTCACCCTATTCATCAGGTCGCAGTGCCTCTGCAGCAGCAGCAAGGGATCCCTGGACTCCTCGCTCAGCACCAAACATAGTGTATCCAGTAGAACATCAGACGATTGTAGACTTCGTTCCACACGCTCATGTTCCATGGTAATGTCGTTTATTGATTGCTGAAACCAAACACGGTATTTTTTTTATAATGTTACACACTCATAGCCCCATACTAGGATTCCCTGGGTCGTGGGTGTCATGAACACGCAAGATAAGAACACACACCCATACCGAGAACGGTTTAAACTAATCATTACAATTTCCGAATAGCTGGGAATCGAAAACAGGAAACTTGGTACGGCGATCCGGCGTGTTAACCACTACGCCATTTGGGTTGTCAATTTAAAATGAACATAAATTTTAAATTTAAATTAATTTGATCATCATTTAAAATTATCAATAAACGTCAGTTATGAACAATATAAACATCCTTAAAAACTCCACACTCATAAAACACGGGAACAAAAGCGAACGAAGTCACGCTCGGTCACGCGGGTAGCTGTCGTGACACCGAACCGGTTAATATACAGATACAAATCGGTCACTTTTACAGATATACAGATGACACTTCAAATTCAAATCATATTAAATTCCTTTATTTTGCGTTATACCCGCTTTCATGAATAAAGCCTTATTTCTCGAAAAAAAAATGTAAATATAATAGCTGTGTAATATATGTGTAACTCTGATGTTTTAAATATCTAGATTCAGCGTCGCCCTACAATGAAAACAAAAAAAAACAAGGCAACATTATCAAACATGTGTGTATAAATAAAATTTCAACAATCAAAATAACACAACTCCTCCTACATGTTACATGTATCTCCGCTAGATGTCGCTGTTCCGTTTTCTGAATCGCGCTAACGATGTGAACGTATAGTTTCCATAAGAGGCGAGAGTGATACATAATTATGAAAACTTCCGACATTGCAACTACCCTAAAAAGTAGTTGTGGTCACTAATCCATTTTTTTTAAGAGTAGAAGGTGTAAAAACCTTTTACTTTACGAAACATTTCGAACAAATTCAATTCAACTGAATGATCCTGATCGGTTAGAATTAGAACGAATGAGACTAAGACTCATTTCGTTTCGGCAGATTGTTCATGTGTGACATGTCTTACGAACGATACATCATATTATTAAATTCATGTAAATGAGATAAACATAGGATATTATCAAAACACCTTAATGGACAAATAATAATGATTCCTGGGGCACTGAATAATAATAACAAAGTACCCCACAATTTTTTCATATACCTAAATGTTTTTACTATTTTAATTTTACATAGCAATACAACTGCGAAAACTGCAACCAATTTCATTCAGTAATTTTTACGTGATACCCACACAAATTTACTTAGAAATTAAAAAAATATATATTTCTGGGTTGTATCAATATAAGACCCTTCAAATATTTTTTTCTGTAATAAATGTTCTTTGTCCAGTCCAGATATAAATAATAAATATAAATAACGCTTCACACTCATAGCCCCACACTAGGATTCCCTGTGTCGTGGGTGCCTTGGACAACACACAAGACAAGGACACACACACACCGAGAACGGAAATTCAAACTCATCATTCAAGTTTCCGCCTCGCTGGGAATCGAACCCAGGACCCTCGGAACAGCGATCCGGCGTGTTAACCATTGCGCCATCCGGGTCGTCAATCAAGATATATCATGATAATAGATTAAGTAGGTACCTATAGACATCAATTCAAATAACTGTATCAACTGACCAGTCTGCTGACAACAGCAGCTCTCTCGCTGACGACGTGTGCCTTGAGGTGGCCGGCGAAGGTCACCAGGTCCTCTAGTGCGCGCAGTTCGTGCCTCAGAGCGCCGTACACCAGCCGGTCCAGGGTGACCGCGCGCCGCGTCACGTCCACCAGGAATGACAGGTCTTTGCTTATTTGCCTGCAAGTTATATGGAGGGGTCGTAAATTTCGTGAAATCACATCTAAAAACGTTTTAATTCAATTTTCGATGTAAAATTGTAAAATAAGTGACAATATTCTAGGGTAGGGAGGGAAAGGTCTCACAAATGTGACCAGCTGTCAAAATGACAGGGGAATGGGATCAAAAATCATGAAATTCGAATGGATGGCCCCTTGTCATGTGAATACATTTATACCCTGAGGTATTTTCCTAACGTAAAAAAATTCTTAAAAATAGGTTAAAGAATTTGTTTACTCACTAACAAAACATAGGTTAGGTTAGTCCTTAAATTAATACCCATCGCTATCGTGAATATCGTGATCGTGCATCACTGAACGAGCAAACCTAAGTAATGAGGACGTCAGAAAGGACGCCTTTACAAAAATACTTACTTATTATAATTTGTAAGTTTAAGTAAATATTGAACATAAAGGAACTGCTCCGAACGTAACTTACACAACTCTCGCAGGATCTCAACAGCGTGATTTAGTTTCCTTTACAGCGCCATCTAGTTTGTACTCGTGTCAACAAACCTACCAACCAAGTGAGCAAGATACATTGAGATATTATGTACGAAAGTAAATAAAGTATTATAGCTTGTTTACACAGTGCGAGCATACGCATACGCATACGAGATAGCCTGCCGAGTAGCTGCACTACAGTAACTCGCACTGTTTGGACGTCACGTAACTCGCACGTGCGAGTTGGACAGTAGCTCGCATCCGAGTTACTTCAACATTTTTCGCTTGCATCGTTAGACATGTCCGGCAGTAGCTCGCCAGGTCGCCAATGCAAACGGGACAGTCATGAGCGGAACCCCTGTTTTTAAAACACGTTTTTAACAGACTTCAAAAAAGAAGGAGGTTCTCAATTCGACCGTATATATATGTATGCTTTTTTATGTGTATTCAGCTATTTTTTCGTCGTTTATGGGCCGATTTTGATAATTCTTTTTTGTTGTAAAGTAGATATGCGCATTGGGGTCCCCTGATAAGAACACCAGGATCTGATGATGATCTCTCAGAGAAATCGAGGGGAATTTTTGAAAATTGTATGAAAGACTAGTGTGTTTGTTCTTGTTATCATAAGTCTTACATTAAAGCGCTACCATTTCATGAAGGTCTGAAGTCGATCTGATGAAGCCGAAAGACAGTCGAGGGAACTCCTCAACGATTTACTGCAGTTATCTAGTGTTTGGGCTTGATTAATTTGTAGTAACGAGAACTTTACACTTACATGTAGAATTGAGCGCCATCTGGCTAGTAGTTTTTGAGTTATCTCTGCTTATCAAGGTTGAAGTCGGTTATTTTATTTGTAAAAAGAAATTATATATAAGGTACCTAAGTATTAATAGAAGTGTTCGTTATATTAGATAGCTGATAAAATAATCAAATATTTATTTATAATCTTTCAACCGGTTATTTATTATAGCTGACAAGCGTTATAAGTTATAACGTTGCGCGATTATTAGCCACGTTCACAACGACATCGCAGGATTCAAATCACGAATGTTCTATGCGAGAGCGAAACAGAAACACTCGAACGAAAGAGAACGGAACAACCGAACATCCGTAATAATATTTTTGTCGCCTACCAAATTATGCTTTAAGATGACCGTATAAGAACTATATTCAGTTACATGTCCAGTACTGATTTAACGAATATATTTTTGTTCGGCTATATATTCATTCTTACGTTGAAGCGCTATTTTTGCGTTATATTTTCTGTTTGAATAAAATTAAAAATCAGTGCGATTATCTCGCTTGACCTCGCAGGACGCGTAGTGATAGTTTACCGTGCGTTTGTGATATTTACGAGAATATTTGTAAATAAATGTTAGTTTTATTATTATCGCTTTAATAATATATTATTTTAATAAAGTTTTAAATAAATAATGGTCAGATCGATGAAATTACTATTGTAGTAAATAGAATCAATAAAATTTTAAGTACGCCTAACAACTTGCTCAAACTAAAAGTATATATTTATGTTGTTGAATTATCATAAACATTCAATACATTTTATCGCAAATAAAAATTTCAGTCGGGGACTGCCTAAGCCTGCAAAAATTACGAAGGAAAGTTCAATGAATTTATTTAATTAAGTATGTACCTATTTAAAATGCAATTAATTCGCTCACACAGTAGTAATGTGCTGAAAATGTGTTAAATTTTGTTAATGTGTCCTTAAATATCCTTAATAAAATTAAATAACAAGCACACAATAAAATAATTTGTTATCTGTCGCCAAAGACGTCTCTTTATTAGGCGTCCTCTACAACGATTAAATCAAAACGCGTCGTTCTACGAAGCGAACGAATATAGGTATTATAGCGTAAAAAATAATAGGCGTTATAAAAGTAGCGTAACGTTATATCGCGTTTTCAATATATAGCCGTTGCGAACACCTCTACTAATTAATGAGGACGTCAGAAAGGACGCCTTTACAAAAATACTTATATTTTAAAAATTCAAATACTGATCATAAAAGAACTGCTCCGAACGTAATTTACATAACTCTCGCAGGATCTCAACAGCGTGATTTAGTTTCCTTTACAGCGCCATCTAGTTTGTACTCGTGTCAACAAACCTACCAACCAAGTGAGCAAGATACATTGAGATATTATGTACGAAAGTAAATAAAGTATTATGGCTATAAGTGCGAGCATACGCATACGCATACGAGATAGCCTGCCGAGTAGCTGCACTACAGTAACTCGCACTGTTTGGACGTCACTTTC
The DNA here is from genome assembly GCA_905404135.1 of Hesperia comma. Classification (NCBI taxonomy): domain Eukaryota; kingdom Metazoa; phylum Arthropoda; class Insecta; order Lepidoptera; family Hesperiidae; genus Hesperia; species Hesperia comma. The sequence goes on from FR990031.1 coordinate 2,383,797, forward strand.
GCACGTGCGAGTTGGACAGTAGCTCGCATCCGAGTTACTTCAACATTTTTCGCTTGCATCGTTAGACACGTCCGGCAGTAGCTTGCCAGGTCGCCAATGCAAACGGGACAGTCATGAGCGGAGCCCCTGTTTTTAAAACACGTTTTTAACAGACTTCAAAAAAGAAGGAGGTTCTCAATTCGACCGTATATTATTATATATGTATGCTTTTTTTATGTGTATTCAGCTATTTTTTCGTCGTTTATGGGCCGATTTTGATAATTCTTTTTTGTTGTAAAGTAGATATGCTCATTGGGGTCCCCTGATAAGAACACCAGGATCTGATGATGATCTCTCAGAGAAATCGAGGGGAACTTTTGAAAATTGTATGAAAGACTAGTGTGTTTGTTCTTGTTATCATAAGTCTTACATTAAAGCGCTACCATTTCATGAAGGTCTGAAGTCGATCTGATGAAGCCGAAAGACAGTCGAGGGAACTCCTCAACGATTTACTGCAGTTATCTAGTGTTTGGGCTTGATTAATTTGTAGTAACGAGAACTTTACACTTACATGTAGAATTGAGCGCCATCTGGCGAGTAGTTTTTGAGTTATCTCTGCTTATCAAGGTTGAAGTCGGTTATTTTATTTGTAAAAAGAAATTATATATAAGGTACCTAAGTAGATTTTTTGAGGTATTCTAATATTTTTCATATTAACTGCGTTGAATTATAATTAAAACACGTTCACTCGACATCGCGGCAACTCGAAAAATTGAACAGCAGCTACTGCTATGGGGTTTATCATAGAGATTTATAGATCAATGGGTTTTATAATGTCTGTTCTGTAACAGAACAGAACTTCTGTTATACCTGTGGTTAATTGGTTTTAGTTAGGTTAGGACGTCGGAAAGGACGTCATTCACAAAAATTGGAAGTTTTAATTCACTTCTTTTTAAGCTATCAAACAGATTGAACAGTTATTTTGACTTATACAACTCACACAGGATCTCAACAGCGTGATTCATTTTCCTGTACAGCGCCATCTAGTTTGTATTCGTATCAACACACCAACCATCGAAACATGATCAAAACGTTCAGATATTATGTATAACAGAATCATTATTATCATATTAAGAATACAAAAAGTATTTATTATTATTTTGATTCGTGTACGATTTACGTACTGTTTAATAAATTATGAGAATACTAGCTTACTAAACTCCCATTTTCCAAAAAAAAAACAGTTGCTCCGCTCTTTGCTCATAGCATGATGTTATACAAATAGCATGCTTGAATGCTACGACTTTAAAAGCTTTACTTTGTGCTAAAGCCTTTCTCAATTAATGAATGTGCACTATCCATCACAAAAATAAGTTTTAAAATCGGACGGTCCAAACACCCAAACTCTTTAACTCTATAATATTATACATAGTATTTACATAATTATTATCACTTGTTTTATGAGGAAACCATACAGTTATAGAACTCGTTCCGAGTTGAAAATCTGTCACTACTTATCATCATTAAATTCAAAATGGTGCCCTACAGAGGCCATCAGCATAGAACACACAAAGTCATATCAAAAACTCCTCTTATGGTGCGTACAGACTATATAACAAAACATGTTATAAAACACATAATTATGTCATTAAAAAACACATTGTGTCTTGTTACATGTTTCATTGTGAGACAACAATGTTAGATAGTGTGGACGTGTTATAAAACAGAAGTTATATAACATGTTACAATCTGTACGCACCCTTAGATACTCACTCTCTAACCAGGAGAGCAGAGTCGGTAGCAGTGGCCACAGCGAGGCGCGTCCGGCTGTCCACTATCTCCCTCGAAGCGCTTCGTAATTGCTGCTCCAGTATCGACTCCTCTTGTTCCAACAGTTCCAATGACGTCTGCGCTTCCATTACACTCGACCTGGTACATAATTATTATTATCTTTTATAACATGAAACTATAAGGTCCGGATAATCTACTCTCTAGCTATGAGCTTACAGCGGCCGCGGATTTTTTTTTACCCGCGTGAATCCTGTGGGAATATCGGAATTCGGGATAAAAAGTACTTTATTCACTTTATTCACTTTAATTGCATAGTAACATTTTATTACATAAATATTACTACCCTGGTAGGGTGTAGCAATTTTCAGGGCTGCAGTTGTTTATTATTATACCAGTTCATAATACAATTTAATGATATTATAAAAAATATTACATGAATTCTTTTGATTTTACATCACATATTACAGTATTCTGTGTTATTCAAATGGATAGCTATTAGCTATATTACTGCGCTTTATACAAATATATTCAGCAGTTTATGCGTGAAAGAGTAAAGAGTATGGCTACTTATACAGAAATTAGTGTAATAAATAAATATCGTTGGCGTGATGCACAAACCTGAACAACACCATCTGTTAACTAAGTTTGAAAACTATATCACTATCATTTTAAAGCACAGCGCCATCTCGTAACACATTTTATAGTAACCAAAAACCTACATTTACATAGTTACTAAAAAATATAGTTATTAAAATTAAACATAGCTATTAAAAAAAATAAGTATTATATTTTTATTAGACGTTACTTCGTACGGGCAAGCTAATGTCTAAACTTACGGATGTAAAACTCCTAGGTATAATAAAGAAATACATAAATAAATTCACTCACGTGATCTGGCTAGGGTGGACGTTGGTATAATTTGTGACGAGGGCCAGCTTAGCTTGCTCTCCACTCAGCTCTGCCTTAGATTCTATGTATTCACTCAACGCATCTGATAACCTGGAAACGTTAATAATTATATTTATTACAGGATAGTTTCATAGACCCCGATAAAAAATGGACACACACCAAGATCGAAACTTAAATTTATCTATCACTCTATTTCGCAAAACTAGAAATCGAACCCAAGACTTTTTGATCGCACTTCGGCACGTTAACCATTGCGCATTACGGTTTGTCAAAGGGTAATATAAACGCTAACCAGGCCGACGTAAGCGGGCGGCACGGGGGAGGTATATTGACAAAAGTGGGACGTTATTTCAATAATAGTAAACTAATATCAGCTTGGTAATGAAGCGACGACTAGGGGACGGGGCAGAAGCGCAAAGCGTTAGGCTCTTCTCACACAACGCTATTTACGAGCTACGCGACTGCAACGCAATCCAAAATTTGTATGTATCTGACACTTTTCACTGACAGGAGACACGTCTACGATGCGACTCCTGTCAGTCAAAAGTGTCAGATACATATAATTTTGGGATTGCGTCGCAGTCGCGTAGCTAATAAATAGCGTAATGTGAGAAGTGCCTTATTGCATCCGGGCAAACACACTCTTACCTCAAGGATTCCCTATGTCGCCGGTGGCATGGAAAACACAAATAACATCACTAACACCCGAAAACAAATATTTTTATCTGTTACAAAAACACCTCCCTTAACCAAAAATAGCCCTATAGGACCATTCTCAGACAGGACGTCTACCAGACTAGAGTCAATTATATTCCCACATACCTTCCTTCCATATTCTTAGCTTCAAGTAGCGCAGCCCGCAGGTCCTCCCCTGTGACGTCATCGCTCCTCTTGTCAAACTTCTTGGTTGTATACAGGTCAAAATGTGACCGGAACAACCCCTGTGACTGTCTATACGTATCAAACGGACCAAACGTTAGGAACCTTTTGGCTGTTTCCTGAAATGCAACAAAATTTAGGTTTCTACAGGGTGTTTATGTTTGTTTTAATTGCATGCCAGGTTTCTATCCCTGTGATTAAGATATGTTGAAGATTGATGGTGATAATTTAAAATGTCTTCAGTAAATTTTGCTTAAAAGCTAGAGTCCTACAACGATCTTTTGGCGCGTGGATGACGTGTGGGTGACAGAGACAGCACCTTACAGCTTGCCTTCCCTGTAAGACCCTGTCTCTATCACCCACACGGCAGTCATCCGTCAAAAGATCCTTGTAGGACTTCAAATTGAACTGTGAGCACAGATAACAAATTAGTTTTCAGTTGGGAGTGGCATTCCATATTCCATAGTGCTCCAGTATAATAGTTGTGATTCTTGATTCAACGACTTATTGACAGTAATATTTAGTCTCAAATGGAAAAGAAAAAAGTCTAAGCTTATTAAATCTAGTTATTAACTCTAGCTTTATGAGTGAATTTCTCCCGCATAAATCTCGATCCAATTATTTCAGAGATAAGCTGGAACAATCAGACAGACATTATATATATTCATATGCATGTAGCTAAAAGAGGTTATTTTAATACTACAAACAGACACTCCAATTTTCTTTACATGCGTAGATTAAATACAAACATACCTTATCTTTACAACAAGTACTAAACAAATTGAGTGTGTCTGTAATAACATCCACTACAGCATTGGTGGTGGAGTCCACTTCCTCGGCCAGCTGCAGACACTCCTGTGCTGCCACCGCCTCGTCCTCCTCACACTGGCGCTGCGCGGCCGTCAGCTTTATCACCTCCATGTCTAGCTTCTGTTTTACTAGTCTGGAAAATTATTACGAACTATGTTATCAATCTTATTATCAACTAATTACACTATGTATAGTTTAATAAATAGAATAAATAGAATCTCACAATTTAAAGTTACTAGAGGTGGGGTAGAATTACAAACCACTTTAGAAATATGATTATATTTATATTTATAAAGTATGTGTAGGGAAAATAAATAAAATAATAAGTTTAAAAATGAGGCCATCTTAATATCAATGTTACTACATTTGCAGGAATGTTGCTTGAATAATGTGTATACTCGGACTTTTAATTTGATTCAGTAAAATGAGATTTCCAGTGTTACCGTGTTTTATTTTCACAAAAATAGTGATGTAACCTGGTTGCAAATGATTTGATTTGATAAAAATATTAATCGGATTATAATCGTTTCCCATAATTTAGCAAATCACTAAAATTCAGTATGGAGTTATTACAGGATCAATAACTATACAAAAAAAATGAATTATTACCAATTTTCCCCTAGATTTTTAATTGTAAAGTGCTTTTAGAGCATGTATGTACCAAAAGCATGCATACACCGGTGTTTAATATTTTTCGTTTACTATATAATTTCAAGTTAATAACCTTTCTGTATAAAATTGTTCTCTGATTTTTAATTGTATTTTATTAACACACATCATAATAGACATATTGAGAAAAGACAAATCGAATAATCAAAACATTGTTTGTTAATCGTGTGAGTAATCACTATTATTGATTATTAGCAAACGATAATTAACTGAATCAAATTAAAAGTCAGAGTATAATTTCACTGTTTATAATATATGCAACAATGAATTATATTTAATTTTAATTTTAAAAATGAATAAACTTAGAAAGTTTTGTTTATGGACATTAATAGAATTATACTTTATGAGTATAAAAGTATAAAAGTAAAAAGAAATAGTAAATTTCCATTTTCCACTTACTCATTTTGTCCAATCATGTCTTTTAATATATTTCCCTGTCTTTCCAGTAAAGACAATCTATCTTTCTGCATTGCAATATCAAATCGAACATCTTCTATAGCTTCTGTGTCACCAGGTAAACTAATACCACTATACTCCTTCTGAATGGAGGTAACGGCTACCTCCAGCTCCTCATTGGATAGCAGATTTCCCTTCTTCTCTATCTCTGCATATCTAAAAGTTGTGAAAAAGTGAAAAATATTTATTAAAGGTAAGTTACATTTTATATAGCATTCACCAAAATATGTACAGACATCAAGTGATGTAAGGTAGTGTGTGGTCACTATCAATCATTGTTGATCAGAAATTAAAGCAATATGATGGTTTTCTGTCAGTAGCGCAGTAGAAAGCTAACTTAATAATACTTATATGGTCACCGCTGCCCCTGGATGAATTTCTAATGACCTATATACTATACGAACCGCCCTCGCTTCGCTTCGGGACCCGTAAGTATCAACCGCGTAGGTCCCGCTCCCGTAGGAATTTCGGGAAGATAATAAACTATCACCAAAATTAATTGAGGTTAAATTAAATTAAACTTAGAAATAAAGCTTACGACAAAATAATAGCAAAGTAGCAAAGGATCACAGCAAGATTAATTCAGATTAAACTTGGAAACGCGGCAAATTTGATTACCATAAAAACGGTTCTAGTGTGTTAATCTTAAAAGATAGACATATACTGTCGTGGACATTTTTTTAGATCATTTCAAGAGGAATAATTCTTTCATACATATATTTTTGGTATCTTGAATCGTTTTCGCAACGCATGCAACGAAAGCCCTCGAGAATGAATAATTTTCCCCGTTTTTTCCACATTTTCCATTATTTCTTCGCTCCTAATTGTTGCAGCGTGATGTTATTATAGCCTATAGCCTTCCTCGATAAAAGGTCTATTCAACACAAAAAAAATGTTCAATTCGAACCAGTAGTTCCTGAGATTAGCGCGTTCAACCAAACAAACAAACAAACAAACAAACAAACAAACTCTTCAGCTTTATAATATTATATACTATATTGATAGTCAATAAAAAACAAAACAAAACTAACATACACTAACTCATTTGAATCGAGCACGTTTATAAACTTCATAGTTAATTCTAGCGAGAGAATGTTAGTCAGCCAGGTATACATCTCTTAATTACAACTGTAGAATTTAAAATAATAAAATTCCTTCGTAACTACAAAAAGGCTTAAGTGTGTAGTAAAGATTACCTGCATTCCTCACGAGCACTCAGAGCATTGTTTTGATCCAAATTATTATAAATCCATCGCAAAACATCCCCAAACTCCGGATCGGAAAGCATCCATTCGAAAGATTTGTTAAAAGTGTCTACACCTAAACTGTGTAGGAACGGAGAAAACTCCTCATCACTGATACTCACTATATTATTCATTTTGAATTAAATAACTATACACATTATAGGTAATATTTACCAAAAAACATTGGGTAAATCGAAAATCGAAAGTATCAAATTATCAAGTATCAACACCGTTGTTAAAGTTATTTGAATTTTGAAAGTTTGATGTTTGACAATAATGACAATGACTTCAATGACAGACCGTCACAAAGAGCGCGTTCTAGATAACGACACAACGCTCAAAACAAATCACAAACCATTCCACTAGTTTATCATGATAGTTCTGTGTGCGATGATGATTTCATGGATGGATGATGCCACCTTTTTCGCTCCCGTCAACCAATCAGAATCGATGGGGTTTTGTAGCCGCTGTCAAATTTGGCACACTTATCGTATAAACTGGCGACGTAAGATATATTTGACTATGATTCCAAATAACTTTTGACAAAATAGAACTGACTTTAACGCCTAAATTAAAAATCGGTTCAGTTAAGTGCGGTTAATATACCTAAATCCTTCTCCTAAGTCTGATAAACACAATGCTGAAAACCGTATCAAAATCGGTTCAGCCAAACAATATGCCTAACACCTTCTCATAAGTCTGACAAATACTATGCTGAAAACATCATCAAAATAGGTTCAACCAAACGCGAGATAATCGCGCACAAATATACATGCATACATGCATACGGTCTAACTTCATTTTTGAAGTCGCTTATAAAGAGGTCGTACATAAAGTAGCTTTTGAAGCGTGGTAGGCGGAAAAATAATTAAGTTAACAATGAGATGTTATTAACTTTTTAAGCTCCCATCTTATTTTTCAAGTCAAGTTTTTGTAATGTTACATCAACGCTCCGTCCATCAAGTCCGTTTCATGAGTACCTATAAGTTTGTAACGCACAAAAAAGCCAGAGGAATGTTAAATCAAAGAGGAATGTTAAATGTACCTATAGGCGTTCTGAGCATTAAGTGGAACGCAGCAAAAATTAAGCGACCATAGAGTATGTAAGGACCAATGGTAAGGACACCATGTTTTCAATTTGCATAAACATGGCATAAACACTGGCTATGACTATGTTTCATTATTATTAATTTATCTATCTTTTCGTCATAAAAAAAATATGTTGTCGCTATAAACGAAATTATAACACTTTTAGATCAGTTTTTGTAAGTTTGATTGTCCTAATAATAACATTTTAGCTAATATTTTTGTTTCTCTACACTAAAACTAGATGTCGCTATTTGTACTGTTTCCACTTTGGTTTCCAACTTTCCATTCCACAACTTTGTTTATTATAAAAAAATCGTCTACCGTCGCCAGACCATAATTTTTCCTCCACCACTTCTATGACGGTCAGCTCTGGGACCAATACACATTAACATGATCTTTGCTGCACTTGCTGTTTGCGGCGAACCTGGATACGAAAAATCTTTATTCGTTGCGATGAATTTTACGGCCGACATCTGGCCCTAGATATGGCCTATGATATCTGCCTGACTTCAGGTTGAAGGACTCACATCCAGGGTAGCCGAGCAAAGCATCCACAGATTAGTGTTGGACAATTTGGCTGGCGCCATCTAAGTAATTTCTATATTCTCACTTAAATCTAGCAACGTCTTTAAGGACCAGATTATCCTCATAAGACATCGTGTGACGGCGTTAGGCCGCTCATTTAAATTCGCGCGAATATTATTTGCGAACCCACAAGTGATGGACGACCTACGCAAATATTATGCGAAGTTTTTGTCGCATTCATGGTTTTCCCAGCAGTCAAAGCTGTGTCAATTCGTACAATATAGGTACAAAGACGTTTGCACGCATGTGATCCCTTGTCCCAAGTCCGCCTTGTAGAATGACAACAATAATTTATTACTAGGTAAATAGGTACCTGACTAAAATGAGCAGGAGAGCATCCGAATCGTAGATAAGTAAATGGTCACCGCCACTGATAGGCATTACGACGCGTTGAAATACCAAGTACTTACATTTAAGATGGCTCGGTTTTAGGCTGTGGATATTAAAATGGCCTGATCCGTTATTGAAAAGTTCTAGTCTCCTACATTTAGGTAATACTGGTTATGGAATAACTCTTGTACCTACCACATCTACGCTTGTTTTCTCCTTTGTAAGTAGCTATGAGTAACTTTTGATACAGATGGATAAGGTACGCATGGTCTCCTGGATAAGATGTTCCTATTCCTGCTTGATAGCAGGGGAGCTCTCATAAATTCAGCTTGATAATTACTCAGGAAACCCAAGAATTTGCATAAATTTTGTAGTCTGCTTCAATACCCCAATTCATTCTTCTTCCAGATCGCAACGAGGAAAAATAAGCGGTAATTTATTCTACTGCTCAAATTATTTGACGCATTTGTCTCCAACAAAAAAGGAAATGAGACGAGTCATTCCGTGTTGAAAAAAAAAACACAAAAAGGACAAGGAAATTTTATTGGATAATTCATACGCTTTCGATGAAGATTGTTTAGATCTCACCAGTCTCACCACCGTCACGCAAGTGGGCAATGAAAGGACTGTAAGTCATTCGATTGGAATGACATGAGGAATGGAGGAAGAGTGGCAATTGGGCGATTAGCCAATTCAGTAGCCCCTCTGTTTTGGCGTATCCTCGCTCTTGAACGTTTCACAAGTTCAAGGTCGTTGTTCCACGCTGTTTGCTTCTCCGGGTTCAACTCTGTGCCATTAATCTTAATATCCGCCATGGTTTGCAGAGCTCGTAGTTCCGTGGTGCCTATCAGCAATCATCCGAGTGTCCCTTGTGAGCCCCAGGGCCTGGAATGATCCATCTGCTGTCATCATTGTCTGGATGAAACATTTGCTTATGACAAAAAATGGCCCAGTCGTCGAATAAATTAAAATGGGATTCATGAAGCTATTGATTTGCCGTATTTATGACATCATCATCATCATTTCCTTCTGTAATCATCATAATATTTCCTTTAAACTTTGTACACTAGATACTTTTGACAAGTAGGTATCATAGGTACCTAAATGTACCTGTTAGCGTCTATTATTACAGAGAAAGGTACGTACTTTCAACCGTTTAAGATGTCAATTGAGAAACTGCAGAACTTCCTAAGGATTTCTATGAAAATGTATTTATATTGCCCATTCATTTATAATAATAATTCATGAATGGTGTCAACTGAACCGCAAACTCCGAGACGTGAAGAAACAAAGAGCGCAGTAGGCGGTTTCGAATGTTGTTGAGATTAGCTTCCGTCGGCGACAACTGTCGATTCTCCTTGAGCTTTCTATTGGCTGTGTTTCCATTGGAGAACGGTTTCGATAATTCATAACAGGAAATTCTATATACTTACCTAGTCGCGGCAAAAGAAGCGCTCATAGCCCGGCGGCTTGCGATCCTAAGCGATCGACAAAGTTAAGCAACTGCGGGCGCGGTCGGTAGTCGGATGGGTGACCGCTAGTGGCAAAAATTTCTTGAGCGCTTCCGTGCTTCGGAGGGCACGTAAAGCCGTCGCTCCCGGTTGTTATCGATTGATAACAGTCGTTAAGCCATGCCGGAGGCCTTCGGGTGGCTTGAAAACTTTCGACACTAGGTTGGCCACTAACCCCTCCACCAATCTGCATTGGAGCAGCGTGGTGGAGTATGCTCTAGGCCTCCTCAGCAATGAGGAGAGACCCGTGCTCAGTAGTGGGCCATTAGTGGGTTGTAGCTTAGCTACCTAGGCGCGGCAGTCCGTTATGATGGAGTTTTAGAATGATCTATCGCAGTCGAATGATGGCACATTCGATTTGGTTGTTTTGCTAGTCGTTCAGGAGTTCCATCGCACAGAGCCAGGTCTCCAGGTCACTGACTAAACAATTTGGAAAATTACAACTTCTTAAGATAAGAGAAATTAGGCAAATGGCTCGCTGATCTGTCACTAATATGTCGCTAATCTCCCCCTTATTATGAACTCTTAATTCCAGACCAGACAGAGACAGCGCCTTATTACCTGTAACTGTAAGACGCTGTCTCTGTCACCCACACGTTGTGAATGTGAACTGTCTGGAGTCTGGAATTAAGAGTTCATAATACGGCCCCAGGACAATGGTATCTTCTCAAAAATTCATAATTAAAAAGACCTGGAGCATATTCGACCACGCTGCTCCAATTTGCAATGTGCATTGATGGAATGGTAAGTAGGTAAATAATTATAATACTTAGTTCTAATTCAGCTGACGACATTTGACCCAAACACTGACAGGGCAACATAAATGAAAGAGTGTAAAATTAATCACCAGTCGACCAATTAATCATCGCCTAACAACAGCAAATGGAAACGCTCTCAATACACCATAGGAGGAAGGCAAAGTCGAGTATCCTTCACAACCGTCCACAGAGCCGAACGCACGGCGTCCGCTAGAAAAACAATAAGTAGTTAGTCAGCCTGTGCCTCTCACCATTCATACTTCACGACCTAGTAACAAAAACCTCCTATGTCCATGCAATAAGGCTCAATATCGAATACCAGTAGTCGCAAGTTAGTGTGCCATGTCAATAGTCCTTTAGTCAATTGATCTTCAGTCTTTGATTTATGAGAACCTGGTACTTGAATGCACTTTCTAAAAGTGATAATGTTTTTTTGTTCTATTGAATTTATTATGGATCGCAATAACCCACTTGCCGATTGCATATACATACATATAAAAATAATATAATTAATTTGTCTGTCTTATTTTTTTTAAAACAACTGTAACGTAAGAGGGTCTGGGGTTTTTAATTCTTACACGTACCTACATACCTCTAAAGTGCATGATCACTTGCTATGTATGGTGAAGAAAACATCGCGAGGACACGCGCAGGCACCTGAAAATTCTCCATTATTTTTTCAAACGTGTGTGAAGTCTGCCAATCCGTACTTGGCTAGAATGGTAGAAAATGAACAGTACCAGGTTGGGAGAGGACACGAGAATTCAGTAATTGGACTGTTATAGATTTTGAAAAAAAAAATGACAAAAAAAATCGGCTTCAAAGTTAACAACACTATGAGAGTATCACCAATGTAGCCGATCTAATCATTTTTTAAATTAAATCGACAGTAAAAAGAATTTCAAAAACTACTGGTCAGATGTCGTTCAAATTAAAATCGGACCACACGACAAGGATCAATTTCGAATAAAAAAAGAATCATAAAATCGGTAGGGACATCCAGAAAAAACTGAAGAGGTAACAAAAATAACAAAAAACATTCGAATGTCTCTCCTTCTTTGAAATCCGTTAAAAAATCAGTCACAGACCCAGATTTAATTTCTCGGGCCGATAAATTGGATCCTGGACCAACCACGGAACATACATAAATAGGGAAATGCGATGTAGGCGTGGCCCGCGCGCCACTAGTATGGGTTGTGTTCCATACTTGCCTTCAGTCATCGCTGTCATCCGGTTCAAGAACGGACGTCTCGTGTCACTATTTGTTTTACGGTATTTCAAAGAAATTATGGTTTGTTGTTCCGTTTTGCAGTGTAAAAATAATAGTAAAACAAGAAATGTTAAGAATGGAGGTGTTTCATATCACCGGTAAGTGAAGTTTTTGCAATAAATCTTATTATCGTAATTTAATTTCAATTACTTAAAACCCAATAGATATTTTAATCTGAAATCAACCTTAAGGAATGGGCAATAAAGCTTGCTTTAGCTTAGCTTAGCTTACACGTGTCATCTACATGGTTCATTCACCTCTAGAGGTACCTATTCACGTCTCCGTAGGTGATGCGAAAAAAGTTTATCGACATCGACATTTTATTAGTTATTATTACAATAGTGAGCAATTGTAATGTAACATCTTTAAAATTTTAACCTGCTTAGATAAATTATATAAATAAAGATATGTTATGCGCTAACAAACAGGGGCGTGTTGATGAATAAACAATATAATAAATTAAGTTAAATAATAATAAATAACACCTATAAATAATAACACCTATTTGCAAAATCAGAAACGCCTGACGTTGCGATATATAATATAACAAGTAATGCCGTCGCGTTACTACATATGCAAACAAATGTGATCATTAACCGACTTCAAAAAAGAAGGAGGTTCTCAATTCGACCGTATAGGTATATGCTTTTTTTTATGTACGTTCAGCGATTATTTCGTCGTTTATGGGCCGATTTTGATAATTCTTTTTTTGTTGTAAAGTAGATATGCGCAGTGGGGTCCCCTGATAAGGAAACCAGGATCTGATGATGGCATCTTGGAGAAATCGAGGGCAACTTTCGAAAATTGTAGGGACGACTAGTGTGTTTGTTAATGTTTTCATAACTACATGAAAGCGCTACAATTTCATGAAGGTCTGGAGTCGATCTGATGAAGCTGAAAGACAGTCGAGGGAACTCCTCAACGATTTACTGCAGTTATCTAGTCTTTGGGCTTGATTAATTTGTAGTGACAAGAACTTTACACATACATGTTGACTTAAGCGCCATCTGGCGAGTATTTTTTGAGTTATCTCTGCTTATGAAGGTTGAAGTCTGTTATTTTTTTGTAAAAAGCAATTATGATTATCAATGTGATCGAATGTGACCGAAAGAGAGTATCTTCTGAGAGATAATATATAGAGATAAATATATTCTTTGTAAAAAATGTTCGTTACCCGAGTCTACCTGGCTCTACATAAGGGAATTATGTTCACATTAACATTTGAACGCATAACCAATTTTATTCCAATAAAATTTAATTACGAATTCTTGTATAGCTGACTGTCGTATTGATATTATTAGGTAAAATGATAAAATAAACAAATAATAAATTATGAAAATCAGTCGGATCAATATCGCGAATCCTCTAACATTTTAAATTGCATTTATAATAGGTCCAACCAATTTATCGATAAAATCACGCTTGTGTCAAATCACTAAACGATAACGGGAATTATGGTTGACAAATCATTGAAAATTTAACCTTACTGCTTACAAATAAAGATCAAATTATATTTTTCACAAATATCACTTGCCACCTGGTCAATACAAAATGTCGCAAATACGTTACTTTCTTTATAGAAAAGCCAACTCTATTGCTCAGAGTCAAGATGTGTTTTTGCATTAAAGTTTGTACAATTTAGGGTATTTAAGCTTTACATATATGCGACCAATTATAACTACTCTTCACTATTTGTGGAGCAGAATGGGAGTAAATGACCACCGTTTGTTTGTGTGCGTTTGGCGACACCGGTTTCAGTAATAATTTTGACGTATCACACTTCCGCTTAATCTATGTTTCGTGGGACCAACCGATAAACAGATTTAGCAGGATCGTATAAATAAGTACTTATAATGTATTTACGTTAAGCTCCTAACGTTGAGTATTTTAACTGCGTTATATTTAACTGTAGAACCAATTTAAGTGATAATAAGCCGAACATATCGCACGAGCGCAGTGTGTCAGCGTGTCTGTTTGTTTGTCTAGGACGGCCCACGCGGGTTCAGATGAACAGGGAATACGTGGAAGCGTTGTTCATAAGATTTTAGTTTTTACATGATTGCTTGATGTCAACCCCTATCTATCGGTCTTGGGTTATTAATAGCCTTTATTTATAGCATTTATAGCCTTAGGTACATAAAAATATTCTCAAACATTAAATTTATTATTTTATACTTGAAGTATTTATTTTACCTAAGCGAAGCGAGTGTATTACGTATTGGTATAGACGTAATACAGAGTAATACGTAATACAATACGTAATACAGAGTTTTTACTTTATTATGAATAGTCATAATAAAGTAAAAACTCTAACTAGCGGTATTAACAATAACTACCTACTAAGTACCTACTCTAGTAACTAGACTAAGCTCGAACCTAGTCTATCCCCAGTTTGAATCTTGTTCTATGTCGGTCACAGTTGTTATTGTGTGGTTTATTTTCTTAACTTCATAAAAGTACGAGACCAACAATGTGATTCTTTTACACAATTACAGCCTTGTAATAATCGGTCAAAGCACCAGCAAAGTAAAAAGAAGGATTACGTTAAGCTCCTCAAAGTCCACTTCAGCTAATTCCGTAAACTGGTAATAGCATTAGGACTACTTAGGAACCGTCCGCTCACTCTCAACTTACTGACATCTGTCGTAAGACGACAAACTAAATGAGTGCAACGTTTGAAAATGTCGGCGCTTATTTCTTTTACTTAGCATAAGAATGTTTCAATAAATAATTAAGCTTTAATGTTCTTTCACTTTCGTTTGTTTGATTGTTATTTGTTAGCTAGTTCACTCTCCTTCTGGATCAGTCACAGATGATTATGTACAGCAGCGAAAGGGTTGTATGGGTAATTTATTGGATGTGATTCAATTTTACTAACTCCTAGATTTAATTAGGTATATTATCAATCAATTTATGTTTCATCAGTAGGTACATCAAACGAACAAAATTCATACGACATTAATTCAATGTTTAATTAAATAACAATTAACCCTAGATATGAGTTCAGACAATAACACCGGCATCGATAAATTGATCATTACGCAATAATAAAATTTAATTAACGACGGAAAATTTTAATTGCACGCTAGTCATAAGGGTAAATAGTCATAATAAAAATTGACAAACAAAACGTTTCTAACCGGTACCTGCCTATGTATGAGAAAAAATATTTTTAGAAATAGAATAGGAACGGGTGTCTCAGGGACTAACTTGTCTAATTTATCGTGTTCTAAAAAAAACAAAAAATACACAAATTAATTTTTATGCGATGAATTTCAGATAACCTTTGGTCAAACTGTAAATTCAAAATTTAAAAAACCTTCGATTAAGATCATCTAATGAGCTGATGATCAAGCGCCCGGACAGATCTTCATAATATATACGTAAGAATCATCGTGATCATATCAGCTTTCTAACAAAAAAGGCCAAAAAAAAATTCAGTCCTAACAACGTTGTAAACGCCTCCACAGCTTTCTGTCCCGTCTGACATTGTTTGTAAACCACGAGGATTATCTTGCTGACGTCCCACAAAAGGATCAAACACGCCCCTGGCCGCGTCTGGACTAGACATCCTTTGAAGATAAACAGTTCTCCATTAAAAATGATGACGTGACGTTCTCGTAAATAAATTCATTTAAAAGCTTTTGAATATAGCACCGTTAAGCTTTGGTTTCCTAGGAAAGCGGTGCCGTCATGTAGCGGCCGTAATACAGCGGTGAATGACGTCACTAGAACGTTGTCTATGTAAACGAAATGGCGCGGTTTCCTGGAGAGCGGTAACTGACACCGTAATGTCAAAAAGCGGTACCGCCATTTGCATGACGGCCGTCTTGTCGACACCGATGGTTTGGTCAACGTTTTATTGATAGCGGTGAAGCTATTTTTAATATGTATTTGTGTTTTTTTTTTCGGAACAACGTCAAAAAAATAAAAAGTAAAGAAAAAAGTCAACTAAAACAGAATTGGTGGCGTGAAAGTGGAGAAATATTAAATTCTGATGAATTATTAATTATTCAAATGACTGAGGGTGTGTTAAAACGGCCGTGGAACTTTCCACATGTCATCACCGTCAAGACGGCCGTCTACTTGCGTCCGTAATATTACGGCCGCTACATGGCGGCACCGCTTTCCTAGGAAACCAAAGCTTTACCCGAAGTTATTTATGTCCATGTATGTTTTGGTGGTATTTTTATTGAGCAATATTTAAAACAGAAGCACATTGAAAATCTACATTATTGTCGTTGCATCGCTTTGAAAATGTTGTCTCTACTCTAATTTTCTTATTATACCAGAGTCGCCGAGAATACAGAATTGCCACTCCCCAAAAAAACTAATTTATTAAGTGGGTTTACAGTTAAATTTTGGTTGTAATCAAGATATACTTATGGCATTTTAAATCCTCGTCGTCAATCTGCAATGCACTTTAATTATAGGGGCGGAACCGCGGAAAGCAGGCATTTGCGTGGGATTCATTTCGATAATAGTTACCTACACTTATTCACGTAGTAGAAGTGTTAAGGTACTTTAGCTGGCATCACCAAAATAAACACAAATGAAAGATCCCAGAAGCACATACCTACTTAGTTATTTATTTTAGACCTACTTACATTTTGGTCAACCACTCGTAGTTTTACAAATGACGCACCAAATATAATTTTCCTCCCGTGTCGACACCATGTAAGCAGTCAGTTTTGACACAGCTATTTTTGGTAAAAGCAGCTGCAGAGGTATGCTGCTATTAATATATCCACACTATATTAATTATATTTTAATTTACGCGCTAAAGAACTTATGAGGGCTCTCAACATTCATTAAAATTGAAAAACGATGTGATGCAGTTTTATGACGCGATTTACTGCACTAGTAAAAATTTTGGTTAGGCCTTGATTTATTTGTGAGTATGGTAGATCTACATATATAATTTACACAGAAGGTAAGTATTAATAGATCTACAATAGAATAAAATATTAGCTTTTTTCACACAGCTTCGCCCGCATAAATTGTTTTTAGTTTATCCCCCTTTCTATCCCTTTAGGCTTCCATAATAAAATTCATCTCTTAGTGTTCCTTTAAACTCCAAGTTGGAAGTTCCTTGAGGATCTTGCATGAAAAATTTCAGCTTCTTGCGTACAGTAGGTTCGGCTGTGCGTTGTCTGTCACTCATTCAGTAACTGAAAAGTTTTTTTATAAATATACTTACGTAAGTACCTATTGTGCACATTGAGAATATTGTAGTCATTATACTTAGACATTCATTGAATGATTTGCATTAAATTTATCTCAGCTTTAACCAGGTTTTAACCCGACTTAACCTGTGAAAGTGTTGACACAGGTTCAGTAACTGATATCTGTTATAAGTTCGTGGATCTCTGAAGCTGTACAGCCAGTGTTATCCGCTCTCCACTTAATACATTACGTTTGAATATTTACTATTACTATACTGCTTTCGCCTTCGACAAGGAATTAGTTTTAATTGCAACCTATACCTAGACTGCAATAAAGAATATTGATTGATTGATTGATTGAAAACGTATGCAAGCCTTCGGCTCCTGTAATTAAGGGTCGTTGTAGATTGAAGACGGGAATTTAAAATGCCTTATGTATTATTTGAAGCTAAATTAAACTGCGAGCACACTTAAAAAACTAAAGTAGATTTCCAAAAAAACATGCTTCGATAAAAATTTATGTTGTTACAATATAAGTATAGGTAACTGCCAATAACCACAAAGTCAAAAGCATTTCAGTTGGAAAAATGGGTTTCGTTTTACGGTAACATGTTTTAAAGTACTTTAGCATATCGGAAATTAATCACTTTAGTGTTATTCGTGACGTGACTGCCGGCTATTACGGACTGCACTTTAGTCACAGGGTTTTCCTGAACACTACCAGACTACCATTGCATTGGTATAATAATACCTACGTACATCACGTATTAACTACTAAGTACATGACTACATCGGGTCTAGTTTGATAATGTTCTGTTTTGTTAAATGTTGTTCTTCTTCCCAACTAAGTATTTCTCTGTGAATGCTTAAATTTAAAATTAAACCAAATAATTGTTCTACACACTCACAACCCCACACAAGACTTCCTGTGTCGTAGATATGTCATGGGCAACACACAAAACGAGAAAACACACCCAGACCAAAAACGGAATAACCATTCAAATCTCCGTTTCGCTAGAAATCGAACCTAGCACCCTCGGAACCATTACGCCACACGGGTCATGATCTTTAGCTCCCAGTATTTAGCCTATCTTTAGGCCCAACACCTAATTAATAATATTAATAACAAGCTGTACGCCCAGTCTAATTAAAACTGTGCCACATTTGTAATTAGCGTAATTTCGCGGGATGATTATTTTACCAGCGTTTGTTGTGATGAGTCAAGTGGGGTCAGTGACCGCTTTGACATCTTGACGTTTGAAGTGATGCGCGCTATCGATCCAGTGATGCATCGTTTTAGATTAAGAGAGGGGTAACTTTGACCCGTATGCGTAACAGTTGAATCTTGGGCTGTCATTCGAAGGACTCCGGATTCGATTCCCAGCTATTAAGATTGAGTTTAAACTAGGTTTTATGTGGTCCAATTTGTTTTGGCACACAGGGAATTCTAGATAGTAAGTACGGGACTATGAGTTGTATAGTGTTATTGATTTAATTTATTTATTTCTGCTTTCGTTTTGGGTGTGTTGTTGTCTTTGTGTGTTGTCTTGTCTATGGCGTTCACGACACGTGAAATTTTGGTGTGGCGCTATGGCGCGACGCCTCAACTATGCGCATAGGTTCTAGTTTCGAATCCCGTATAAAGCATAAAAAATCAAAGTTCAGAAATTAAAATTAATTGTTAAGGGCAGAAATAAAAGACAATAACAAACATCTCTACACCTCAAATATACGTAGTAACCTATACCGTCCGATGACTTACCTGTTGATATTTAGGCCTATAAGCACGAGGTCTATATTTCAATTATGTCCAAACTATGGCAGGCCCAGTTACGAATGAACGTCCTAATTAGCGCTGGCGGTTGTCTGTCCGTGGTACATCAATCTGCGCAAGCGCCACGATCTCTGAACTCCAGTCATTGCAATGCGGGTAGCATTAACCCATTCCTGGAACTATCGTTTACGCAAATACACGACCTCTTTTGGTATCGAGATTATTTTAGACCCAAATCTACGCATTGTTTATTGAAAATGTTTGTGTATCATTATTGGTACGCTTTTGCATCGTTTTTGGGAATCTTTTTCGAAAGTTTGGTGAAACAAGTGTCCATGGCCTAATCCTTACCTCATTTCTACCTTGCTACATGGTATTGTAGGTGATATAGGTAAGGGTATTACCAGACCAATCGATCGAATCAACGCCATCAATCAACGTGGACTAATCCGTTCCACCGTCGATCGACGATCGAACGATTGCACTGGTAACACCCTAAGGGTCAGCTCACACCGAGACGCGACGCGACGCAACGATACTGGAAGAGGCCAGTGATTTTGCGCTGCGCCGCGCGTCGCCTCGAGGCGCATCTCAATGCCGCGAGGTGCATCGTAAAAGTAGGCAATCTTGCACGCCGCGCGTACCGACGAATCACGGCTGCGTAGCGATGCACCGCGCTACGCCGCGAGGCGTCACGAGACGCAGCGCTGCATGAAGCAACGTATTCTGAATTCTCACAATGAAATGTGTATCTTTTCGTGTAGAAAATAAAGTTCTATTTTGAGCCGCTCTTTGAAAGACTGCGCGCAGCGTCGCGTCGCGTCTCGTCTCGGTGTGATTTGACCCTAAGGTTACAATACTACAATACAATACTAATGAGCTAATGACTTTTTATTGTACACCAGAAAATCAAAAAGTAAAGTAAAGTAAGATAATATAAATTGATCACTTGAAAGATTAACCTATAGTCGGAGTCAGGTCTTAACTATTTTAAAGTCGCTTAAATACTTCGTAGCATCAAAATATTACGCTTATTTCTACTTAAGTCATAATTTATTTTTAGATATCTACGTTGTCCTGAAGACCTGAACGTTACAATACAGGAGTATATTATCCGCACATGACTTATTTATGCCTTTTATTGGCTATTCTGCACTCAAAGCACCCATCTGCCCTGCAATACAGCACCCAAATTGGGAGCACGAGGTAACATGTGTACGTTATTTATTGCATTGTTGTCTATTTCCGTGTGACCCGGATAGATAGCCGGCGCTTGCATCGCCAGATAACCCCGGATCGCTCCACGGTTATGCTATCCCCTCGTTGGTATCCGGAACTGTCGGGAAGTATAGTGGTACGTGAGATCGTGTGATAGCTGCTGTTTTTATAGCAACTTGACAAACGAACGTTTAGAATAGAGTCGTTGCGAGTAATGACCATCAGCAACAAAAAGGCGCACCTGTAACTGCTGTACAATGTTTCACACGCCGGATCGCTGTTTCATGGGTCCTGGGGTTCAATTACCAGCAAGGGATTTGAATATGAGTTTAAATTGCCGTTCTCGGTCTGGATGGATATGTCCTTGTCTTGCGTGTTGTCCAAAGTACCTACTTATGACACGAGGAATCCTATTATAGGGCTATGAGTGTGTTGTGTTATAGGTATATTATGTCTAGATGTTTGGCGGCTAACTCAAACAAAAAGGTGAGAACTCGTAGTTACCTATGCTTACCTAGTTATGATACGGATACTCACGATGTTTTTTCTGCCGCAATGTCGGCGTACAAAATACATAATCGTGAGTACCCTTACCTACGGCAGTTGGAGGATTGAGATGGTCGCCTCCAAAAAGTGTTTCAGGCTCGACACATGTCCACTACAATATACCCCACACACAAGCCCCTCCACTAACGAACATCGATGGGCACCATAAACTCTCTAGTACTCAGGACCTATTCAAATAATACTATTTATCCAATAGAGCCCTGTCCCAATTCAGTACGGACCCTTCGTCACACGTGTATTAGGGATTGCTCAACGTTGAGTAGTTCCATAATCAAATGAGGATGTTCGGGCTTCACACTAAACTGCCAGTAGACCAGAATGATTCGTTACTACCGCAGTTTGTTGCTACTGGTTGTGCTACGACACTTGTAACCAGAATAACTCGTTGCAAGACTTCCTGGCTGATAGGTGTGGTTCGGAATTTAAATTTAGAGCTTACAGTTCAAATTTAGGATTCGTTGACGTTGACTTAGTTGTATTTCTTTTTTACCTTTTCTTTGATCTATGGCAAAAATGATTTTAAAAACGAACATTTTTCAAAAATGAAGAATCATTCCAATTTTTTGTAAGGAAAATAAATGTGATCACACCAAACAAATTTGTGAAATGCCAATTCCATATACATGCTCGGCGGCTTAAGTTTAAATAAGTGTCTGAAGTGTGAATGAAGCTAATATATATGCCTTTGATATTTTTGCGCCCGCCATGTTTAGGGTTCAGTTCCACTGAGGCGGAGCGGAGCGGAGCAGTGCGCGATTCACCAATCACATGGCTTGAAATCCCAGCTCATTGCGCCTCGTGCGGATTTCAAGCCATGTGATTGGTAAATCGCGCACTGCTCCGCTCCGCTCCGCCTCAGTGGAACCGCACCCTTACTGTGCGACACTGTCGCGTCGCAGCAGCTTACGGGGGTGTCCTACGTGAGCGACGAATACGACGCGACGCTACGCAACACTTGCGATGCTACACGCGACAATGACAACGTCGCGTCGCGTGTTGTCGCAGACTGTCACAGGACACAAAGTAGGGATAGCGTTGATTTGATCGCGTTCGTCGCGTTCGCAACGTCGCGTAGCGTCGTATTCGTCGCTCACGTAGGACACCGCCTTAGCCCCTAATGGTTAGGTACATATCACAAAATCGTTTTTAAATAGGGGGCAAAAATGTTTAACATATTACCGTGTTGCCGTTGTAGGATAATATAATATACCTACCTACTTGAAAAATAATTGATAAATAAAATACATGAACTGTTTAACAATTAATTTAATTTTGTTTTAATACTAACTAATTAAGATATGTACAAAAGTCCTTTATTGTCTAAATTTCCTGTGTTTCATTGATAAAATATAAACAATTCAATTAATTTTACCTCCGTAATTACGTATTCCATTTAAGGAATAATTAAAATATGGCAATGTACATTAACATAATAAATGGAAAGTAACAATAAAGTTAACTTAATTACTCATAATAATACTGATAATTTATTTAAATAATGAATTCGTTGTTTATTGTGTTCCTTATGTCATTTAGTATAATTATTACATTATTTGAATAATAAAAAAATATAATTATAAACAATATATAATGATATTACTATTAATATCTACTTATAATCAAATCAAAATAATTTATAATTGAGAATTATACATAGATGAAACAGACATACAAAAACCTATGTCTGATAAACAGACTAACGTTGCATTAAGTGTGTTATACAATACATATTTTATTTGCAGACAATAGAATAATTCAACATCATGCAGCCGTTCCCTAGAATGGAATTTATCAATGACCTGTCATGTGCATTAAAGAAGATTTGGCATAGTCTAATAAAACCAACTAGGTAAGTTACTTCAAATGTCCTTCGTAATACAATTGCAATTTATTTATTGTTTAGATAAGCTTTGGTAGAAAAATCCGAAGATATTTATGTACCTATAATGTATTTTTTTTATTTAGTCGAAATAACCCCATTGATGGGGTTAATACAAACTATGCTATACATTAGTAAAGCGTATGTATAGCAGTGATATCACCAAATAGAGTTTCGAAATAGAAACTTAAACATTTCATAATTTGCGCATAGCCTATTGTATACCACAGCCAAATATTTGAATTCTACTTATCTCTAAAATAAATACATTTGTCGAAGTAAACAGATATTACATAGTAATATTAAATATTTACAACAAAATTAATTTACGAACTACATTTTACTGAGTGTTTTACTAATGGGCCGATGATGCCAATGCATAATCGAAATACTCTGCGTATTTACATACTTCATAGTACAATTTGAGCGGTGTCACTACGAGTCACACAACTCACACACACTACAAGTCACACAGATAACAGAGGTAATCCACGAAAGGTAAAAAATGCAAAAATTGTAATTATACATCTTAAATCTTTTCGAGAGTAATTCGATAATAGGCGATCAAGAAAATTAATTTCACATAAATACAATAGAGACCTGCTCTACGTTTAAATTTCGACCTTTATCCTGCCTTTATCACTCTGTCACATTTACCCCATGAATGTAGGTAAATCATCATAAAGTCATTGTCCACATTTCCCGACCTGGCACCGTCTACCAAGTCAACCAGGTCACGGCACAATCACACTCTGTCGCCCATCACTGACCAAAGTCCTCACTGATTGCTGGCTCACTGTCATCCGTGGGTCCACTGATCCTCCGACCGATAATGAAGTGAAGTTGTTGCATAGAACTGGTATCTGCACAAAGAATAATATAGAATAGAGTATAGGTTACATATATTATATTATAATTTATACTAATAGAGAGCTGAAGAGTGTGCAGAGTGTGCTCTATTCTACAGACTTCAGTTATTTTACAGTCGAGTAAAAGAAAATACAAATATTATAAATTATTACAAAATAGGAGTATTACTAAAGGAATGTTTTATGTAGGTAAATGATGAGAGTTGCAACCAGATTTGAGTTCCCGCCAAGTCGTTTTTCTAGCTCTCTGTCTTAATTTTACAACGAGATAAATATCCTAGGAGAAATATTTCTGTCATTAAATATCTGACCCGAACCAGCGACCCTTCATTCGCAGTCCGTCTCAACTTTTGGACTACAAGACTACCTTCCATAATTTAGGTTTCAGAATTGTAAATAGCTTAACATGCAAGGGTTATAAACCCTTGTCCTGGGATGTAATGAGACTCTCCACAAATATTTGCCTCGTTTTAGGATGTGGGACCGCATACCCCGAAATGGCATTGTTTGTCAAAGCTAATTAGAAACACCCAGGGCAACGACCTTTGTCATGCTGGTATTAACTTTTGGGAGTTTATCTTTTTGATTCAGGAAATACGCTCAAAGGTCTATTTTCACTGATTATCACTAACTTATAAACTGTCCCAACGTTGGGTCAAATTCTCTCATAGTATGAAAGGTATGAGAGAAAAAAATACGATAAGTAATTTAGAATACATGCATTGCACACTACTTTAAAACTTGCAGAATTAGAAACTGAACTCACCAAGCGGGAGTGTAAAGAGATAATTGGGCTATCATCATATTTTATTGGTATTTATGATATTTTTTACGGTCATAGCAATCAAGCGGACATATGGGCCACAAGTTGGTAATGATGGCTCTTAAGTAATGTAACATTACAGATTCAAGCATGACATCAGTGAAGGAGCCGAACCGAGCACTAAAATGCGCACCTTGTAAAGATACAAAGTAAATACAATTCAAATCTACACTAAATGTTACATTAATTTGCGAATGCTCGTCAGTCAGGAAAGTAGTATTGTAATATTTGTAATGCTATGCTCAAGCCGAATCTATAATTTTACCACCATTAACTGATCTAAATTAAAATTAAAAATAACGAATAACTATGTCTATTTTATACACGCAATTCCCATACCTATTATAAGTGAGCCCATGGGTGCTCATGGCCAAACAAGATTGTAGTAGATCCTTTATTAGTTTCCCAACTTTCTTGCCCATGACACCAATGATATGCGCGGTGTTGTAATACAGTTGACATAGTTCTCAGATTGGGTTCTTTATTGATGAGCATTTGACGTACGGGAGAACTAAAAGGCGTTCCCTTACATTATTAGAGGTGAAGGTGAAGTTTGAAGTCCCACAGAGGTATAGGTAAAGAGTCTTGATGTGCTGTTTCATATCCAAAAAGCTAAGTTCACAATTCACAGTGCAAATAAATGGAACGTTCCGCAAAGCAACGCAATTTTTATATCTCCATATCCTTCTGTATAGCCTGTAGGCTAATATGCGATACAACGTTTTTCTTTTATCCACTCGTCTGTGAAGAGCTAAATTAAATAGATGCGGCTATGTCTATTTATGACAATCCCGTTTGACAGGGAGATTAAGTCCAAGACGATGAGCGCAATAAATTTGTGAAAATACGATTATTGTATAGAAAACAACAAGAAACAACTAAGCATAAACACAATTCCGATGACCAGTATAGGCAGCAGAAATGAAAAGAATTTCTACGATGAGCTCAAATTTAAAAGCGGTGATAGCATAGTGGTTAAGAATTTGGCCTCTTAGTAGTCCGGGTTCGAATACCAGGGCACTCACTTGTGACTTTTCGGAATAACGTGCGTTTTAAGCTTTTAAAGGTTACTAGGTACAACGGTGAACGCAAACATTGTTAGGAAACCTGCATGACGGAAAGTTCGCAAAACCCAAAGGTGTGTGAAGTCCGTCAATCCGCACTTGGGTGGCCATGTCTGGATGGTGGACTATAATAGCCTTAACGTTCTCATTCTGAGAAGAGACCCTTTCCCAGCAGCGGAACAGTTATGGGTTGTGACCTTCTGTTTCCAGTTCTTCTCTAGTCTCTTGTCCATGACACTCATAATTCAAAAACCTAGAGCGAATCTGTCTTAAACCCCTATAAAAAGAGATCCTTACCACATACAAAACACAGGCGAGCCCGATGATAGCACCAGTGAGGACATCCCACCAGTGGTGTCGCCGGTCCGTGATCCTGGTGAGCGAGGACACGGCGGAGTACGTGAGGCACAGCATCTGGAGCAGCGGGACCGTCAGCACGGTGCGGTGCCGCCAGTCGAACGCTCGGCGTTGAAGGTACCACTGTTGAGGGAAGTTCAGTTTGAAATATAATAATAATAATAAACGCTAACACACTTATACCCCCGCAGTAGGTTACTATGTACCTGCGTCGCGGGTGGCATGGACTACAACACATATTACACATTACAATTACACCCATGACCCGAGTACAAATATTTATCTGCCACATAAATATCTGCCCCGGCCGGGAATCGAACCCGGCACCCCTCGCGTCGCAGGCAGGGTCGCTACCAACTAGGCTACAGGGTCGTCAAACGCTACTCCGACGCAATCCACGTTTCGCTGACATTGACACTGGTCACTGACAGGATACGCGTCGTAAACGCGTCGCCTGCATACTTTGACAATATCCCGCAGTCGCTTGCAAATTGTGTTATCTGAGAAGGGCCTAAGCCTGCCTTCACTTCGCTTCGGGAAACATGTCCCTCAGTATCGAAAGTTGGTGTTGATGACTTTTAAACTGAACTATTGATGGTAAGTGTTCTCTTTCGATTAGTTACACTGATCGAAGGTGATCAGTAAGTGGTCATTTATCATAGTCCTTCATAGCCTCCAACAGAAGCGCTACTAATGTGTTGCGAGAGAAAATACCTAAATAAGTCTGATGTTTTATGAGCAAAATAAAAACTTCAACACTCACGGCCATGAAAAGTCCACAGTACACTGAGAGGGAAGTGTGACCGGATGGAAAGCTGTGGAAGGAGTCATTCTGCAGCCATTTCGAGAACCTCGTCGATGTACACTCAAACGTTCGGACATATTCAGATCTGAAACAATACATATCGTGATTAGTATAACGTGTATTCCTGATTTACTGAGACTGATTTGGTTGGACTGGAACTATAATATACTATTAATATAATATTGAATTATAATTTTGATGATATTCCACATACAATACAACAACACATTACAAATAAATAGAACGATTATGTATCTGTTATTAGGCCACTAGTTTTCAAAACAAAGTTTTTAAATCATCTTTTTTTTCAAGTTTATGAATCCATTTATGAGCTTCTCCACAGGGTTTATTGATATTAAGTACTACAGGTAATTGCTCAGCGACATGATATCCTGTTCATCATAGATCGTGACTATTAGAGCCGCTCACACAGGATACCTCCACAATTTACTCGCCACCATTACGAAACATTACGCAACACTGAACTACTGCGGAGATCTAGCTCCTTCCATTGGAGATACTAAGACAAAGGGATCATAAGGAACAAATATAGTATTAAATAGCACATATAGTTAGAACAACCTTCAAGACCAATTTCCTACTTAGGGGATCCTTGGAGCGATATTTGCCTTTTGAAAATTGTTTGGACAAACCAATTACGGTTAAATTTGATTTTATTTAATTAATTAACAAATTATGGGCATTAATAGAAAGTCAAGCAATGCAAATCTTAAATCACACTCTCTAAATTTTTACAATCCTATAAAATTTTGCTTTTGACTGAGACTCATTTTCTCATGACCTATCTCTATATCTATCGGTGACCGCCGAGAAATAATTATAACAAAATATCAAAAGATAAAAGAGTTTTCATCCAAAAAACAATAAAAATTTAGATTCTAATTATTCCTTACACAAAAATCCAGGGGATGGTTTCATAACACAATAGGTACTCACCCATTGCAAGTCTTGGCAGTGTCAGGTTCGCAAATGTCGAAGAAGGTAGGTCTTGGACTGCCGGTGACTCCCTTCATGACTTCCACGAGGGCGAAGTTGAAGAACAAGCCGTAGGCGTAGCTCCTGTACATCCAAATACTCTTTCTGAAGGCTTTGTCCAGTTTCGTGGTGAATGGGTGAGATGCTTCAAGGAAGATGTATTCTGTGACCAGCATCTAGAAAAGACAGACAGATTAAAAATTAAACCTGATATTAAAAGGGATGCAGGGCAGGGTAATCAACTAAGGTAATGTTCTGTTTAATTAATTAAATTAGGTAATTTTTCTGACACCCGAAATAAATTTTCGTTCAAAGTGATAATATACGTAATTACGTATACACTTAAACCTTTCTTATTCATTTGTAAAAACAGCTTATGAATCTCTACGGTATCTATTTTTTAAAGTTATCGTGTACATAATGACCATAAGTAGGTACCTAAATGTTATTTTAACACTGCAATTCACTCTTCCTAATTCCATCAAATGCAATATCTTAAACGATATTGCAATTGTAATTTACATTATTTACTTATTCAATACACACAAAAGATCATCAAGAATAGGTATAGCAAATCGTAAGTTTAGTACTAGGGCTGCTGATCCCTAACAGGAATCTATAGTACTTACAAGGACCAACGGGAACAACAGAACGGAGGCGACGATGAACTCATTGGGGATGGTGTCGCCGGTGTAGGGGAAGGAGAGCGCTGGGTCATTGCAGAAGAACCCGCTTCTGTGTTGTGGAATCACCCCGAACTCAAACAGCACCACAACCACTATGACTGGAACAAAATATTCATATCAATAACCAACTATTTACAACAGAAAAGAAAACGATTAGGCCATAACTAATATTTTTAGAATGCTGACTAGTTGTGACACGTGGAAACCACTGAACAGATTAAGTCCCTACTCAGCACATTTCTCGCGGGAATACATCCATTACCTGAGATGTACAGTTTCCTGTAGATTAATCCAAGCTGTAAACTACATTGTATAATTAACCCTCCAAACATTTTATTTTCACAGCATTTTAAAATGATTGAGTAACAAACACAAATCACATTTAAAATTGTAACTATGGAATTTTATGCCTCTACTAAAACAACTGTGAGAACCAAGATCAGCAGAAGGTGGATAGATAAATAAGATCTTGCGAGGTGAGGTGAGGTTAGGCAAGCTGGCGAGGCGAGATGTGAAGTGGACAGGTGCTATGGAGAGCAGCTGTGCTTTAGAGGAGAGGAGATGACAGATGTGATGAGGAGGAAGGTCTTACGTTTCAGGTGTTCAACCAAAATGCTACTGGCCGGCACGCTGGCCATATTTGAAAATGAACAGACGATTAATAAAAGCAAAGGAAGACGGTTTTAATGTTGTCACTACATTTATTGAAATAAATGGATCGGAAGACGTTACACGTGTATTACAAAATTACCCTACAGCAGATTTGGGCATTGGCACCACGCCACCACCCTCCATCCGCCCGAGTTCAAAGTCAATGTCAGGACAATTGCGTAATTGTTACGGACGAGCTCCGAATTTGTTTAACCAGAAAATTATCCAAGTGCGTTGGCTGGTTTGACGTTGACGCGACGCTGGCAATTGGCGGGACGTCGTGACCTTAGCGTGGATCTGTGTGCTATGCTATACATCCGGCGTTGGTCGCTTCTAAGCGGTTCATTTCTCTAGTCTCTAGACACAACATCGTCAGGTACAACATTGTAACTAAAGACGATTTATTGACTTCGTCCTTCATCTTTTTCTATTCAAAGTAGCTTTTAGCGCTTAATGTTTAAAAAAACTAGTCCTTGCTTGGTTTCTATAAATTCCTCCCATTCTCATAAGTCATACTTCAAATATCTTGTCTCAATAGTTCACCTAGTAAAAATACCTACCTATTTAAACTACTGCAGCGAAAACATGTTCCTACTTAAATCATTGAACTAATTACTTCTGACAGTGGAAATACGTCATTTCCTTTGTAAAGCAAAAGGAAGCGGACACGTTTTCTCCGTCGTTTGCATCGCTCTAAGTTCGTGAATAATTTTAAAACGATAATAACATTCTTATCCTAAATCGTGAGTTACTAAAAAAGAGTACGATAAAATAGTAACTGTTAGCCTCTATATGACGTAACGCGAAGACAGAGCTATGCCCTCTGCCCAGGTGCGCTGACGACCTGAAGAGGACAGCGGGAATCCTCTTGCTTCAGAAGGCTTAGAACAGGTCATAGTAGCGTAAGTTAGGGGAGGCCTATATCCAGCAATGAGCGCAGAAAGGCTGATGGATGGAAGACAGAACTGCAGATGATACATACAGTACCAGCATATACAGCTAACGAACTTCAGAAAAGCTCATCATTCCACCAGATAACGTCATACGCTTATTATTTTTAAGCACAGCTTCCTTCCATCCGTATTGTATCCATTTACGTAAGCAACTAATGAATTTATCCTTCTCAAAATAAATCCTCATTACGTAAACACGTCAACCCGCGTCACAAGTCAATTGTCCAGATCTTCAGGATGCCATAACTTGTCGTACAGTACAAACATACGTCTGTAGCAGTTCCGTTATTATTATCACCCTTCGAATCTTGTTTTACATACGTAGACAGAATGCATCAGCGAGTTACTGTCGATTGGATATCCTCAATTTTGTGGACTTATGGCTGTTTTGGGAGTTTGTCGACATTGGATCTGTTTGCAAAGTGCCCAGTTATGTAGTTGTAAAGGCCTTACTGAAAACGGCATTCACGGTAAAATCCATATTCCAGTTAAATATGATGCATCTGTTTGAAGTGTTCATAATCATAATAGTTAACAGGTTATCGAATAGGTTACCCAAAAACTACACATCCGATGCCACCCAAAATTATGTTGCCAACTACGGAGTATATCGTACCCAATAATAAATGTCTGAATAATAATTGGTCTATCTAAGTACTGCTACAATGTTAAGCGTGATCTAACCTAAAAAATACGTGTCGAATTGCGAACCTGGAGGAGGTTTTTAAACCAATTAAATAAAAAATATATTTGTTATATAGTTAGTTATTTGTAATATTACTCAATGTTACGTAACCTAGCGACTGCAGCAACCAATTAGGCGAAGTGTCCCCCAACGTTCGACGCGATAGACCCGCGGGACGTGTCCACATGCACCACGTTGGGGCCCACGTGGATCCCGTTGCACAATAGGATGCGGCTAAACGACATAAGTAGGCCATGCACCACACGCCTGCGGCATTAAGTCCTTAGTCATTACATTGGGTGCCTACAGGTATTTAGATGGCCCGCATTGCGCAATGGTTACCAGACCGAACCCTCGTTGGAAGGATCCTGGATTCGATTCTCAGGGGGCTGATAATTTGAATGAAGACTTTAAATTCCATGACTCGATTTCAAACAAATGCCCGCTATTGTCGACAGGTCTTTCTTCATCATTGAGGAGGTCCTGAGCATACGCTGTGCCAGTGCAGATTGGGGTTAGTAAGTACCTAAGCAGTTAGTGAAGTTGTTTTTTGCCTCTAGCCCTCACCCATCCTACTACCCACCGTTGTTGCTAATTAATTAATTTGGCTATGAAAGTTTCAATTTCGATTTTAATGAACGAGGGTAAGACTGATGGTGGGTGTCTGATATGATACCCAAAGGTATCACCAACCCACCCTTTCTAGAAAGAAGGTAGAGGAAAGAAAGTTACCGTTTCAAAAACAGTGAAACAGACTGCTACTGTATTAATAAGGAATCCATGCATGCATGCTTACCTACAGTATAAAATTCAAAGATTTGGAAACTAAGACATTTTTGTTTCGATGGTTTTTATGTCGTTTAGCGTAATATTCTAAAATTACCATTATATTCGTATCCAATAGTTTGCAAAGTTTAAAAAAACATGGCGTTAGATAAAAGAATAGGTTGTCGATTTAACATTGTCTTATAGTTTCGCTACTCACCGACAGATGGCGCTACTAACACAATAACACGAATCCGAGATAATTTATTCAGCGGTTTAGCCTTGGATTTTCGTCAGGAAACCAAAATACATGCAAGAGTGAAAGATAATGTGGTGACTAAATCGATTAGATTATTGTTTTTGTTCTACTTGCAATGTATTTTTACACGAGGTCTTTGTTACTTGAAACAGCTGAATAACCAGTGGCACACAATAGGTAAAATTACAAGTGCTCGATCAATGACGATTTTAAATTCAAATGTTTCCAGATATTCATAATATCATCAGTCTTATCAGATTTTTCATTAGGTATGTAGAGTATTTGTAGCTGATACCAGAGGGGTGGAGGGGGGGTTAATTTATTTATCATTTAAGCATCAATTGCATTGCATCGTATTACCAAATGTATCAAACTATTCTGACAGTTTTTGTGCTACTACTAACTTTCAAAACTTTCTCCAGAGTTTTGAAAGTTTATTACAATTGTCAAAAAATCTCGCCATCCTTTTCACAAGATAAAATATGTTGGATCAAAAAAGACCACGGCAAAGTACCTCTACTAATATTTTAAACGAGCGGCAAATTGAAAACCTTTTATGGAGTGCAATTAATTAATTTAATGGCCATAAGCTGATCTTAAAATAATTTTCCAATAAATTCTTGATAATGTTTTATTCATAAAATTACTTAACGGCTAATTAAACTTAAGGTGGATGTAAATTAACTTTCATAAAAGAATTAAGTTTTAGTAATGTACGTAAAAGTTTGTTTTAATTTCGCACATTTGCATCTCAAATGTATTGCTTTAAAATTATCAGTTAGTAGATAAAACATACTACTTATGTGGCTTGTAACGTCCCATTGCTGGGCACGGTTTTTCCTTCACAATGTATGTATGGGGTGGTATGGGGCACAGCGCACCACGTTGGCCAAGTGCGGATTGGCGGGCTGCACACGTTTTTCAGAACATTATCGGGAATTCTCAGGTATTTTTCCGCACGTTGTTTTCCGTCACCAAAGCAAGTGATAAATATACCTATTGTACTTAATATTAAATAATAATAAAGGATCTGACTAGTATCACTGCATGGAGCGAGTGTCACGGTTTGAAAGTTAATCCAAACAAATCGCAACTCATTATTATCGGCGGGTCTAGGTTAACTGCAAGAATTAATTGGACACAACTTCCTAAAGTACTTCTTGATGGAGTATATATTCCTTTTTCTAAAGTTGTGAAGAATTTAGGAATCCTTATGGACTCTAACTTGACTTGGGGCCCTCAAATTAACGACGTCAGCAGAAAGCTATTTGCTGCCTTAGGCAGTTTACGCAGATTACGTAATTTCCTCCCTATATCCACTAAAATTACCCTAGCTACTTCTTTACTTTTGCCAATTCTAGACTATGCTGATATCTGTTACTATAATATTACCGAGGAGCAACTTATCAAACTTGAGCGTCTTCAAAACGTTTGCATCAGGTTCATATTTGGGCTTCGCAAGTATGACCACATTTCTGAATTTCGTGCTAAACTCAAGTGGCTCCCAATCCGACTTCGCCGGAATAGTCATGTTCTTTCTGCTCTGTACTGTACGCTATTTAATCCATCTTCCCCTAGTTATTTGAGAAATAACTTTGAGTATCGTTGCCTTAGTCATAACCATATCCTTCGCTCCTCACACAACCTTGTCCTTCAAACTCCCTGTCATTTTTCTTCCTTTTACCATAAATCTTTTACGGTCTCGGCGGTACGTTTGTGGAACTCGTTACCTTCCCACATACGTAAAGCTCAAAATATAATTAAATTTAAATCTTTAGTTAAAGAGCATTACCTAAACCTAACCTAACCCTGGTCCGTTCAATCCTGTTACATCGTTGTTTTTCCCCTCAACCTCTTTTCATTTCTTTCCTTTCTTTTTCTTGCTTCCTGCTTTTGCCTTTTTTTGTTTGTCTTTCACTACTGGTGTAAAAGTATGATGATTATTTTTATTTTTCTGTGTTTTTTTTTTTATTATGTGTATATTTAATAAGTTCTGTATCTTCTTTGTTAAGTTTAAGTACGCCGCTACCCCTAAGTATTTTCTGTAGTTCCTATATTTTGGTGGGTTGCCTGGAAGAAATCGCTACTTAGCGATAAGGCCGCCTATTGTTTTGTGCTGTTTGTTATACCTTTTTGTTTCTTTCTTTTTTACTCCCGGTGTACAAACAATAAAGAGTTTATCTATCTATCTATCTATCTATCTATTAAATAGATATTTGAATTTACAACCAATACATAAATAGGTACGTATTAACCAAAAATAATTTGCGGAAATAGATGCGGAAATAGATTGTCAATAAAAATGACTAATCTTATTATACCGAAATAGGTAGCGTAACTTTACATATTGATCACGATTCACGTGTATGATATTATCTATAACGCTATCATCGATATTACTCAATGGATTTTAGGTGATAACAATGATGACTCAACATAGAATTATTTCAGTTGTAACGTTCGCGTGTACCGGAAACTATGTTAATCGAAGCAT
This sequence comes from Hesperia comma, assembly GCA_905404135.1. Lineage (NCBI taxonomy): Eukaryota > Metazoa > Arthropoda > Insecta > Lepidoptera > Hesperiidae > Hesperia > Hesperia comma. The sequence continues at coordinate 2,418,087 of FR990031.1, forward strand.
GCCAAAAGGGGTGTGCACTGTGCAAAACTTGACTGTAGCGCGACAGATTGCAAAAAGTTTTAAATGGAGTCTAAATGAGTAATACTTACCTACAACCTACAATAAACATATACCAAACAATACATTACCTACCATACAATATTATAATTTTATTATGTATATATTTTTATTATGTATTATTATGGTATGGTATGTTATAGTATATTCTATTATATATGTATTAATTATTCATATATTTTGTAAGCATTACCTTCTCCCTTGTATTTCTCTTTTTTTACAGTTCATACACCTACTATCTGCCTTTTCAACATCTACCCAGGGCTGACTGGTAGAGAATGCCATCAGGCAAGTTTTTGCCCTTGTATACCCTAGAATAAGATGTTACTAAAGAAATAAATAAACAATAGGTATAATGGGTACCGATTTTGCGTGGATTTCCAATATGAAAACATAGGAGAGCATCCGAATCAGTCTAAAAATCCTTACTGTATTTCGACCACTCATAGGTATATTTTTTTATTCTATATGATTGTCTAAAAGAAGTTAAAGCCGCGCCGCATCCTACCTGGACATAAATTCTATTTATACGTTCCTGGTATTTTAGGATTTTTACTAGACCGTAGGCCGTAAAACACAACAACAACATACCTAAATTACAAATAAAAACAAAAGGTAAAAAAGATTATTATTGGATGGGAAGTAACGATGTTCTTAAAACATGTAATAGGTAATATTGTTAGTTAGATTATAAATTAAAATATGTACCGACGCAAACTCGTGAACAAAACTATCGTGTAAATTGTTATCGGTCGTTTTCTGTGACAAAAAATTTATTATTGAGGATTAAACCTTATCGGTCATAGTAATTAAATAACATATACCATCAAAAAGTGTTTTTATTTAAATCCATTAATAAAACACGTAGATACGTGGTTTAACTCAATCGCGTTAGGAATGTGTTCTACTGACAGATTAAGTCGAGAAGCTGGGTTGAATTTCAACAACAACGAATAAAAATTTGAAAATGATAATGTTATAGAACAAATTAGATTCTTCTCAAAGGAATTAATCAATAATATGATATTTACTGTGTAAAAATTTTAAAGTTAGAAGACCTCATCTTAGATGGTAGTGAGTCTGTCTCGAGCAGTTCTGGGTTTAATTCCGGCCAATGCCAAAATTATATGGAGCAGATGTGGGTGTTTTTTTTATTGTGTATTTCAATTAGTACAGGAAATACCGAGGCGTTCATGCCTATGTGTTTAATTAATGAATTATTTAATTTTAATTAATTAACTAATTTCCTCGGCCATATAAAAAATATAAGGCACGTTTATGAAAGGTTTAATGATACAAATCAAATGTCAAATTAAAGTGAATTGTACAAATCAATAATAACATAATTAAAAGATTTTGAATTTTAATTGGCTCCAACCAAATAACTGTTGTATAATTTCATACAACATTGCCAAAAGCAAGAAAGACCTTGCTATAAGTATTTTGTGCATTATTTCATCGCCACATCGCTTCCCTGTGGCAGTGTTGCCACTAGTCAGAATCTAATGGTTGTTTCATAATTACTAAAACATTTATGAGTGGGTTGTAGGTTATGTAAATAAAAAGAAAGTTCCTAAGTGCGGTTATTACAAAATTCACTCCCTCGTTACCGGGAAGTGAGCTCAATTTAACATATTAATTACCAATGTTACAGCTTACGGCCACCATTTTAATTTATATTTGACACTGAAGCTTGTTAGTTGTATTACATTCTGAATGTTAAAATTTAATTGCCTTGTAGCATAAAATACTTACTGGTAGTACGCACTTAAACAGCGGGTAATATTCAATATTTGATTACGAATATTACGACATAACTAAAGTAAATTCTTTCATGCATGTGTTTATGAATATATTAAAAGTGTGATTTATAATCTAGACGTGACTATCATTTGTATTATCCACAATAAGTGAGGTTGGTTTTATTTCAATATTTTACCTGTACTAAGCACCCAAAATAATATAATAACTTTATTACACAATTTCGGGGTATTTTGTTAATAGCAAATAAGTTACGGTTATAATGGTGTTAATGTTATTAAACTATTTCAGGTGAACATCTTAGTTCTCAAGGGTACCAACACACCTGTGATCGAATTAGAGCGAAACTTACTGATTGGACTGTTAAAGAACAACCAACAGGACTAACTATCACTAACTAACAGTAACAGCCCTAGTCCTTACTCGTACCTTACAAAGTTACCAACTTCATTCATTCATTCATTCATTCATTCGTCATATGTAACACCTCTGCTGACTTCTATAACCTTTATCCATTCTAGTGCCAGATTTCGTGGACGGTAGTGGAAGGGTAATTAAGTCTTAAGCCGTTAAGGTAACTGTCAGAAAAAAGTGGAGGGATATATATTATCTAAGCTATCTCTGCTGTGAGGGCCATGGTTCAGTGGTAACCAGTGCAATGCTAATTATTAAAACGATTAAGAAAAATTTAAGAAGTGCAATGTTTCATACCTTACGTCCCTTACCTACCTCTCTCCCCCCTACCTACCTTTCCCCCTACTTCTCCCTTCCCCCTACATCTCCCCTTCCCCCCCAATACCAACACAAGTTCGTTAACACGTTGTTTATTTGTTTGTGCCGGGATTGCAGTCGGCACATGGCCACATGGTGAGTATGGCTGCGTGATGCAGGGGTCGCCACGTGCATCGCATAAAGCATTCAACTTTTTATCATCTGTGTCTCCCAAACGCACGATAATCTATTTTTAATTACTTTTTTTCTAAGGTCCCGTTTGTACTCGGCGATGCAACGGTGCGGCACCCACGATTGTTTCATTTTTTTAATACATAGGTATAAAAATATTGTAAAAATGAATTCAAAAACAAAGGGTTCTAATGGATGTTAGAGCTACTAAAATGTATCTACCTATATAAAAAGTTCTAGGCCACGCGAGGATAATCCTGTTATACAAAAAACCACACGCCCAGCACGCCCTGCATTTAATCGTCTTTTATCGCACTAGGTATAATTAAATATTAATTGAATAAGTACTTACGTAAACTTAATGAATTGTAACGTTTGTCATTATTATTTATTATCTCCTTAGAGTTGGAGTACCTACGTATGACAAAATCTGTTCTCTGCCAAATTTCATCTTTATTCGTCTAGTGTTTTTCGATTGTTTGTCGTGATGAGTGAGTAACCTTTTGCTCTAATATACATTATTTAATAATATCTATTAAATTAAATCATACAACTAAAACAACCGCTCGCTGTGGTGTTGCCCTAATGCAATTCTATTATTATTCTCTCTGGAATATTGTGCGTTTTTTACTGCAAGTTTTCAAAAAACGGTGTTGACATTTTTTTAACACCGTAAACGCTATTTTAATAAGACTTAACAATAAATAAAACGTTTTATTTACTAACAAATATTTTTTGTAGTTTTATATTTTTAACGTTTTTATTTGAAAGCGGTCTAAAACTAGACACCACTACAGCTAAGTAAGTAAGTAGTAGAACTTGGTAGTCTGCTCTGACCATAGCTCTACAACCATGTATAATATTTTTTATGAACTAGTCTATTAATAAAAAGGGATACTTATTTATGAACCATCTAATGGTTAAAAATTGCCTGCAAACATCATTAACACCAACTACATCAGTGATGAGTTGTTGATCGAAAGCCGGGTCGCCGAAGACCGGGAATCGAACCTGGGACCCCTCGCAACGCGGGTAGAATGCACTGCCCGTTAGGTTACGGTGTCCTTTAATATTATGAACTTTGTGCGCTTGTAATAAGGTCGAAAATAATGTTTTTGTCCACTCACCAATAATGAGAAGCGGGATGTCGATAGCCACCCTCCACCACAGCCTACGGCTTTTGCAGGTGGTGTCAATGGGACTCAGTAGCTGCGACTCTGGATCGCGTCTCTGTAAATAAAAAAATAGTATCAGCGCCATCTGTTGGCCAATAGAGACCACTAAAAACGATTTGTGGTTCACAAAGTTTTGAACCCTCCATCATTTTAACAAACTTTCATGGTTACCCCATTTTTAGTACTAACTAAATAGTATAAAGGTAAATTACACTTCACTTTCAAAGTTATTTTACTGTGTAATTACATAAATAATAATCACGTGGTAGGTAGGTACCAAAATAATCCATTAGGCACGCCATCAAAATATTCATTACGACTTACAATCAAATTGTTATAAGGTATTTAATTGAAACGCCAAAGTTCGTTAATTTGAGTACCGTAGGACTGAATAAATTACTTTATCGACCGACCGAATGGCAAGGTCAACCTTCTAAGGTCGGGTTAACCTTGAAATAGGTCCTTCGTAGTGACCTCTGGCGGCATTTTCAAGGACCGTTGACCTTTTTAACAAGCACTCATAGAGATACTGGAAACGATTTTTCTAAATATTTATTTTTTAAGTAAACAGCCGGCAAAAGAGACGATAGTCATCTGTTGGTAAGGCACTTCTCACACAACGCTATTCATGAGCTACGCGACTGCAACGCAATCCAAAATTTGTATGTATTTGACACTATGTACTGACAGCCATACGAAGGCATACGCGACTCCTGTCATTCAAAAGTGTCAGATACATAGAATTTTGGGATTGCGTCGCAGTCGCGTAGCTAATAAATAGCGTAATGTGAGAAGTGCCTAAGTGGTCACTGATGTCCATGCATTGTCAAAGTTTGTCATACATGTAGTTGCACTTATCATGCACTAGCATCCTTAAACTAAAATATTAATTCGCGCATTCACGAACTTATTTTAAGGAAGCGCGGTGTAAAACGTAGCGCGAGCGACGACCTATTAATAATCTAAGACAATGATGATATGAAATCCTTACGCGAAGTCCTACCACCAAGAAGTGCCGACTTCTGTTGTCTTTTACCACACCCTGGTCTGCCGGCATGGGATTGGGGCCAGTATTCTAGGCCGCCCCAATTCGGCCACAGTTAACGATACTAATGAATTAACATATTGTACGTAATTTATAACTGTATTTATATTTAATTCAATTTCACTGATTTAAATTGTCACTACATTTATTTTGAAATGCCAATAGTTTACAGTGCGCCCAACTTATCTCTGAAATGGCAAAAATTGGAACTAACGAAAAGTCATTCATATGTAAGTACGTTGTGGTCATTCATCTGTCAGTTACTAGTGTGCAATGATTGGTCAAATGAATGTCAAATGCGTCCGACAGCGCCTCTTTCGTTTCAATCTTAATTTGGGTTTACTATATATATAGGTGTTTTATGTCAAAATTGTTGAATAGCATTTACAGACTATAGTAAAAACGACATAAACGATAAAACTATAAAAATTACTATCGAAATGAAATCAATATTAAATTGATGTTTTGGTTATAATAAATGGCAGCAATATCTAGGCTACATAATTATTTAAAAATCTATTATTTATTTGGCAGACTAGTCATTTTTATATTATTATTTCGTGACCATGCACGAGCTACTTTCGACGTACATTAAAATTAAGTACATTTTATGTTTGCCCAATACTTCCAAATACTAAAAATTCACAATAGAATGAAAAATTCAAATTCTATTCACATGTTTCATAGTTTGCAACTTTTTTAACACACGGTTGCGTAACTCTCGGGCACGTATTACGATTATAAGACCACTATAATTCCACAAAATGAACTATTAGAGGCATATCTAGTATCTACGTATCTGCTCCGTAATTACAGCATAGATTTTCATTTTAGATACGTTGAAATAACGCTTTGAATTACCATTGTAATATTATTATTGCATATTATTTGATTAATGCGGCATGCGGCACGAGGAATCAAGGAAACAGTTTACAACGTCCATGAGAGACGTAAATCTGATGGAAAATAATACGTGGCGGTTTGGTACCTGGCTTCAACCCATTAATAGCCCACTAATGAGCACGGGTCTCTCTTCAGAGGCATAGGGTGTAGATCACTAAGCTGCTTCATTGGGGATTTGTGGAGGGATTAGTGATCAACCCATAAACGATCTCAAATGCATTCACAAAATTATAATGTTGCTTTCTTTCGTACCGTTCCCGTGAAATTTTATGCTTTTACTAATAGTAATAGATAGATAAACAGTTTTCGAAGGAATTGGTAAAATGTGGTGTGATGAGGCAAGAATTTTGAAAATTTTTCATATTAATGACAGAATTAAACTTTCAAAGTTTCCTGGAAGTAGGTAATCAAAATTTTTGATTAGTCAGGGAGTATAAAACAGTTTTGTTTGAAATCAATAATTTGTATATTGGAATATTGTTTAGTTTTTCCTCAATGTGTTCGATAAAAATCTACTTAGGAGTAACTGTAGTCAAACATTTTTATGAGTCAGTGATAAAAATGAAGATTTTCAGAACATGATGACTCCTTAATATAAGTATATATTTTGTACCCGTAATATAGTATAAATCCTAGTAGTTTCAGGAGATCGCAACATTTGATCAAAATAACACGTCATTATGATTTTGTTACACTAGTGATCTAGTAGATTTTCAGATTTTTGTAATATTTTTCGTTTATGCTTCGTTCGCCTCCGCTTCTATTGGTCGTAGGCGTCGCATGATATTTTTATTTGTTTTTTAATAATATTTCTTAATTATACTTGATGTGCATAATATTTTACACAAAAACTATATCTACCAATTACGAATATTATTACCGGAACGGCTCCGTAGTGTTGCATTTTGAATATTGAATAATAATTCACACGATTCACTACACATTCACACACTCAATAAGGTGCACACTGATTGATACACTGGGATATACAAACAACGAAATTGGCTTTAAGTGTGACGAATATGATAACGCTCGTGATAAGATAAAGTTTATCAATACTGCGATTTATGATAAACCGAAGATCTGAATATGAATGATTTAATTATTAACGATCCGAATTTCCAGATTTGAATGACGAATTTATTTTCCTTTGTGTGTGTGAGTGTGTGTCCTTGTCTTGTGTGATGGGCATAGCAACATTAGCAACCACGATACGGGGAATCCTAGTGTGGGGCGATGAGTGCGTAGCGTTATTTAATTATTGTAACGAAGGGATTTCTACTGAACAACTGTAAGGAGCAAGATCAGCAGAAAGCGATAACACGAGATGCGGTGGAGGTGAGGTGGAGTGGTAAGTTGCGGTGAGTTAAGAGAAGACAGAAGAGAAGAGATGGTGAAGGAGGAGGCTCCCAAAGGCCATCTTCCAGAATAAACAGTTGATTAATAAATACAAGGAAAGAGGGCTACATGTTATCAATATTTTCAAGTGTTTTTGAATTATTACCTAGAATAGTAATGAATCGATCCGATCACTTACATTGGGTAGCGTCATTCTTTTTATTGCGCTTTCGATACTGGTTCGTATTGAAGAACTAGGCCGCACCATTGTAAAGGTAGGTACGTCACACACCACTATAATAATATTAATCCACACAGTCACTAATTTTTAAGTCTTAAATGAAGCTTACGCCTATATTCAACACAATTTCACTACGTATAATGAAGCCGGGAACGTAAACATAATATATAATTGCACTTTCAAAGCTTATTGTAAAAAATAAAATACTTAAAATAAAATAAAAATATCTATTTGCGTACTATTGCGCACAAAACATTGTAAATTGAACTTTACTAAACACCGTTTACTCAGTTTACGGTTCACACATAATTGGAGTAATGTCATTGTGCGCTATTTATTTATCGAAAACCGCAAATGCGTAGAATAAGTTCATTATGAACACAAATGATACAACCGACAAAATAGCAAAATTCAAAATCTTTTTAACCGACCTCAAAATAATAATAATATCTTTTAAAAAAAAACTCAAAAACTACCCGTTAGATGGCAGTTTATATCTACTAAGTTTACTCAGTTTAAAGTAGGTATTCTGTTTTCAGTTATAATAATGCGCATTTAACAGATGTTAACTTTGTTGATAATATCTCATATTACTTCAAATTAATACTGAAGTCGAATATACGAATTTTTAATTTGTGTTATTTTTAGTCCATTACATTAGGTAGGTACGACCCCGAAGCCTAGTTAGGTAGTTTTTAATCCGGCCGGGGCAGATATTTCTAAATAATGTTAGACACTTATTTGTTTTTATATATTTTTATTCTTTGTATATTGATTTTTTATTTGTTTACGACCCTAATAGATTTTATAGGTACCTATATACCCCTGCAGTGGTAGGTTAAAATTAAATAGGTACTCTGTGTAATTTTATACAATCTAGAAAAAGTAAAAAGTTTATTTCTACAGTTGCCTTAGTATTCTTCCGAACCCTGGTAATGGGCCCGTGATTTGTAATGACTAATTTATACAAGAGCAAGGAAAATCCCTATATTATATTAACTGTACAGCGCTAGTCCATAGCGAAAGAATTCGTATTGTAACATATTTAAGTACAAAATACCGAGTCAATCATTAATTGGACGTAAAACGTAATGGACTACGTGATTTTAACAATGCCTTTAAGTATATGGACTTCTAAATTAAAGTACCTATTATAAAGTTTAATATCTACGAGTACTAAACATCTGTGACCGAATCGAACTGAGACTTACCAACTAAATGGACTACTTATTACTAATATCTAACCTACTCATATCTAATAATAAATTAACAATTTAACGTTCTTTTCAGAAAACGGTTAAAAAGCTACATTGTTAAAACATTGATAAACTTTACAACGTGGAATATACTTTTAAAGTTGAAAGTTATCGAGCAACATATTTCGCCTAAACTGGCCGGCAGTAAATAGCTGCAATATTTTAACCCTCGGAGTTCGAACGGAACGGAGTATCGAATAAACACAATACGAATAGCTTACAATAAATAAACTCGTTACAGCGTACTAGCCGCGAGCGAGCACGGGTTATCGATGTATCTGGATAGCATTATACCATATTGGACCATAGATAAATTTCTAAAAACCATAACAATAACGATTTATTGTTATTATAAAAAATTATGTGCAAGTGTATAAAAAATGCTGAAGTGAAGTAAGAAGAAGAGAGTAGAGGCGCAGACGTAGACAGGTTAGGAGACGAGTTGAGATCGAGATTAGCAGCTGTAAGACAAAGAACTGCTAATGACTACAAATTACGTCTAGATGAAATCGTTTAGCGACACAGGCAGTTAGTATCAAGTAGGTAGTAATAATTATTATGTTATATATAAATAAAATGGCATAATAAAGATAAGGATTTTTCATTAATTATGTCTACTATTTAGTGTTTGGGGGATTTATGGAAACTATTGTCTCCACTAATTCTAACAGGGTCGGTACAGGGAATCCATACGAATTAGAGAAAAAATTCTGTATGTACCACATACAAGTATAGTAATCTGTGATGTACCATAATTGCTAATAGAAGTTAGGTCAAATATGCTAATATCACCAAGTAGGTAATGTCCGACTCGAACACTAAAGCAGATTTACCTATATTCTATACTTCTTAGTCAAAAACCCACTAAAAAATTGTATACCTACTTGACATCGACAAGTAATAAAATGAGAAAATCATTAAGTAAGTCGAAATCAATTAAATACTTACACATTATTTGAGATAACTCGATAACTACTTTTCAGAGCTTGCTCAAATTTAAATGTCACATATAAAAAGGAATCATCAAAATCGGTTCACAAATGGAGAAGAAATCACTGGATATGCATAAGAAATATAAGCGTTGAAACTCGATATCTAATAATACTTTTTTAAAGGCGTTTAATAAAAAAAATCCTGGCTAGTTTTGCATAAGCCGGTCCCACGCATGACAGAGACTTCTCTGTTCGCGGGATAAATCGAAGCGCCGCTTCGCTCTCAGTTTTAATCATGTAATCACCGCAACAATAAATAAGTGATGGGAGAAGATAAGGTTGTGCTTTATCTTTATCTTTAACCATAGACAAGAGTATGGGAAAGAATAAAACGTGTACTTACAATGATTTATAAAGGAACTAGCGACCCGCCTTCGCTTCGCTTAGCGTTAAATGGGGAATCTACATAGCCTAGAATAGCAAATTACATAATAATGTACATTAACTACATATAGGTATATAAACCTTTCATGAGAAATACTCTACCTAATGGTGAAAGCTGCATCAAAATCCGTTGCGTGGTTTAGAAGTAAAAGACTTAAAAAGGCACAGGCAGAGAGAGGCAGAGTAGATTTTAGCAACTTCGATAGTGGCATCAAAGGCTGAGTATCCATTTGAGGCAGCCTCGGGCCGAGCGGCTGCCTCGACCCGAGGCAGATCTAGTGGAGACCGCGCCGCGAGTCGAGGCTTGCCGCGACTTGAACCAAACGAGGCGGCCGCGCAGCGAGCCAAATCGTGTCGGTAAATGGCCATGCTCAAAGACGCCTCAGTGTGAGGCGTGCGTTCAGTGGAGACGGACGTACGTGTGCTCGGCACGCGGCAAAATGGATAATCAGAAATGTATCGAATTAATTAAGTTATATGAAAACCACCGACATTTGTGGGAATTCAGGGTAATGGCCAGTCGTACTTTTGTTGTGATTGCTTTGCGAAACGATGTATCTTTTTTCCCAATTATGGGTTCAAGCTTGATGCATAGCATAGATCTTCAAAGGTTTCAGAGTTCATTCTGGTAAAATTTTTAATAGTTTCTTCTACGCCTTCAAAGGTCATATCTGACAACAATTGTTTTGCATGAACATTTCGCTGACGATATATTTCCTTAATCCACCATCGATGTTTCCGTTTCTTATGTTGCTTCCTTTTGTAGTGACTAATTACTACTAATGCTGCAGCGACTTTACGTGCGTCAACCATGGTGGTTAATGAGGAATTGAGAAAATCGTGGCTCGGGTTGAGGCTTGCCGCTCGATACGATATTATGTGTGCTCAAGTGGAGACGCATGTACTTTCCGCAGCCCGCGGCGCGCTCAGGATGAGGCAGCTCGCCACGAGGCTGCGCAAATGGATACCCAGCTAAACATTAGATAGTTTGCGCGATGCGAGTTCAAACATATAGACGACCAGTTATCCAAAATTAAAAAATAAATAATTTTGGCTTGCTTTGTTGGATAAGATACCTTTTTTTTTTTTTGTTATCGAGGGGGAAACCTTCAAAAGGTACCCGGTGCCGTGGGAGCGACACAGGGTTATGTGGGATTTTTACCCACTAAAACCCCCCCGGTGGCCTACCTCAGCGCTTGTGGAGAACTCCGGGATCTCCAGAGGAACACGACCGGTGCCCTCCAAGCGCAATGTCCCATACGGACCCAACGCGTGTCGGCTCTGTGCGGCCACACACAGAGGGGCTGCCGTTGGGCGGTTCGAGCTCCCACTCTAGCCGCCCGCAACCCCGAAAGTCCCCTTTTAGTCGCCTCTTACGACAGGCAGGGGATACCGAAGCTCGTATTCTGGTCCCGAGCCACAGGGACTGGATAAGATACCTACCTACCTATAGATTAGGATTTGACTAAAACTGTTTTTTTCTTATACCCAATTGTTAGTTGGTACAGAATGCACCTATAATCAAGTTTGCTATTTGTACGCTTTTATTTTTGTTTTATTGAAATCAATCAACCTTATATAAATAAAAATATTGGTCTTACGTACAGCGCCCCCTATCGACGAGAAGCAAGAATGACACAATTCACTATCTGTGTTCGATTGATTTTAATTATAAAACGGTAAATCAAGCCTTACGACATTATCTGTTAATTAATTAGAAACATGTATCAGCTGTAGTATAACATCTTAATTTATAAGACAACGGATCACATAAATAACTTATTGTATGAACGAGTGCATTGAAACCTAGTTTCTTGTTGATATTCACACCTTGTACCTAAATATAGGATTGCTAAGTGATTTTGAACCATAAAACCGTAATTACATAGAGACGCTTGTAAAAAAATCGCGGCGGTCACAATCTTAAATGTTTTTTGGCATAGCTCTCATACTTTGTTGTATTGATACATTCAATTTGTTTTGGGTTGTTAGAAATGTTTTTCACTAAGTGATAAGGTGATTAGATTGTTCGAGTCAACAAGTCCACTTTTATCATTATTATCATTTTGTTTTTGAAGTTATACTTCTTTAGGCGCGTTATGGAAATTTCATGAGAGTGAAATTTAACGATGCGCGCGCATCTGTAACACCAAAAAATTAACAGTATGAAGTTAGGCGCGTGAAATTTTACGATGCGCGCGCAACAGTATGAAGTTGCCGGCTAAACCCATTGCTAAACCACTCATTGGCCTTTGTCAATGTAACTCTGACGTCTCTTTTGCTTTTTATCGAAATTATTTATAACCAGTCAGGTTTGTTTTGACTTGTTTGTGGCACATTGACATGACATAATATGCACAGACTAGCTAAAGATTAATGTTTCGTTATACGGTATGCAACGACTAGTCTTTTTGGTAAAATATTTAATAAAGGTTTTTAACTGCAATATAACAGTAAATAAATTATAACTAAGTATTCAAAGATAGTTTAGGATGACTATTAGTGATTATGCTACCATTCCATCAGTATTTTCTTAAGACATTGTCACGTTCAACTATCGTCAGTAAACCGACTTTACAGACAACCAATTTTTTTAGTATAATTAATACTAAATATTATGAAATTATTAACGTTGAATATTTATTATTTAATGATGCCAAAGAAGTACAACTTCTTACGCGCGTACATAAGTACACGCAATTTAATTTTTTTTAGTAATTATAGGTTGACAACATTTCCGATTTAGGTAGTTGTCAAAATTACAAGAGCATTACGTACTTTAATTACTGTTGCCATAAAGAAGAAAACTTTAGCAATGCAAGTTTTCTATATTATTCTTAGTCAGCCTATAATATAAAGCCTTAACTTTTTGTAACTATTTAATGCATCCCCACTATTCCCCACTAATCGAAATAGGTTACATTTAGTATTCTGTGCACCTCTGACTACGAAAGCGGCGCCGGCGGCGGCGCCAACAATGTCAGTGACACGCACGTCACCTAGAAATTCGATGCGTCATTTGATGCGTGCTATGACGTCATTGACTATTCTTATACTTGAGTTGCCGAGATGTAGAACAACACCCTGCCAAAAACAAGTTTATTACGTGTGCTCACACCTCACAGTTCAATTTAGCTTGTAAGTAAGTTTACTTAGGCCATTTTAAATTCTTGTAGGTAGTCCACAATGAACCTTCATTGATCATCATCATCATGTCAACCCATAATTTTATTGTCCCACTATTGAGCACGGATCTCTTCTCTTAATGAGAAGGTTAAGATTCACCACAATGGCCCAGTGCGGATTGGCGTACTTCACACACCTTTGAGTTTTGCGATTTCTCCGGTGTGCAGGTTTCCTCACGATGTTTTCCTTCACTGTTATAGCGAGTGACATTTACCTCTTTAAAACGCACATAACTCCGAAAAGTCTAATGTGCGTGCCCTAGGATTCAAACCCGGACCTCCCTAGTAGGAGGCCGAATTCTTAACCACTAGACTATCACTGCGATGCAATTACAGGGGCCGAACAGGGGCCGAAAACTAGAATTGGTGTGGATATAACATCTAAATTATGAAATTATCTTCCCATCTTTCTTATTCGAACAAACTCCTATCATACCCCGCAGTGGTATTCACATGGAATTACTTGATTTGCTCAGGACACCTACAATTATTACTTCACGTACACTCTTAAGAAAATTCGCAATGAAGACTGCACGTAAAGCCCTATCAATGAAACTACGTATAATTACGAGTAAAAGCTGTTATGACCTACATACATTTTCCTCTTCAATCCCAAGTAGGTACCTTACCTCGGCCTAGCCACAGTACATAAATAAGCCTAGCTCTAACACTGTAGGCTGTAGGTCAGGAGCCGTACCGTGCGAAATACGTCATCAGCTCACAAGTAGTGAGAAATGACGTCACTGTAACCCGTTCGACGAATCGGATCAGTGAATGGACGTCGAAGTGCGTACTTGCTCGAGTACAAATGAACTTACAACATAAACAAAGAGGCAAGCCGTCGTTGATTTAATATAATTTGTTTATTTTTAGTACAATGTTGCGAGCACAGAATGATAAATCATTCACAAATCCAAACTAAACTCTTTTTTGTTATCACGTTTGCTTAGCAATTTGTTTTTATATTTGTTTTTCAGTCTGGCGGAAAACATAGATGAAGTGAAAAGGTAGAGAGCAGAAAAATGGCCGCACCAGAATTTCCCGTGTCGCGGGTGAACGAAAAAAATATATTACTTATACGTATAATAATGACCCGAAACAAAACCGAGGTATAGTAGATGTTTATATCATACCCGGCAGAGAATCAAACCTAGTCCCCCGATGTGCGTCGCTTCGCGTGTAGAGCTATTATCAACTAATAGGATCGTCTAACAGCTAACTCATCAAATGAAACACCGCAATCATAGCCGAACCTCTACCTCTTCCTACAAACTCAAAGATTATCAGATTATCACGAACGCGAGTCACGAATTATAAATCGTAGGTGAGTCATCGACTCGCCTGGTCAGCCATAATGAAAGTTCACTTTCAATCGCTCAGTATCCGTCTCCCACTTTCATTGCTTGCAGAGTTTGTTTGACTTTTCCAGTGACTTTCCACAAAAGTATTTTCTTTACTTTATATGTAAGGCCAGAGCCAGATCGGGTTTATTTACAGAGATATTTTGAATAAATCTTTGTGGCTTAAGGAGGCATCCATTAATAACGTGACATTTTTTCGAAGCCCTTTTTACACCCTTTATTTTCTCGTGATTGTTTTCAAAAACCTGCTCATTTTTACTATTCATAGTCAACCTGAGCTATTGATATTGAGTGGAAAATATGTCTAATAACTAGCTATGTACCTACATAGTTCCTAAAAACATATATTTTTACAGAGAAGGTAAAAAGGTACAAATGCGTAATATGACACCGGGGCTGGAAAGTTAAATGACGTGACTCTATTCAGAACTGAAAACTAAGTACACCAAACTACATAGAGTCATCAAGACCACTTTCAAGAAATTTTTGTACCAACCTGATGGTAAATCCTGACGTAGACTACTAGTAAACTTGTGGTTAACCTACTTTATGAATGAAACACGATTAAAGAATTACCTTTTCCCCATTCATGGGAACTATCAATCGTCATAGTTATTACGAAGCAGGTGTGAACGGTGTTAAACCTAACAGATAAACTGGTTATGTTTTGTGATGAGCAAGCACCGATAATAACCAATGGCAGCGAATTATGTGTGGAGACTTGGTATTATGGTCCCTGTCATATTTAATAAAAACTTACCAACTTATCTGTTAAGTGGATTAACCATCCTAATCCCTAAATTATGTCGGTCGCAGTTATCATGGGCGGCAGCGGGTGGGTGGTTCTACTTCCTCGTTTGCTGCCTTAATTAAATAAAAAATAGCATCACAATAATAAAAGTGCAATTGATATGCTGTCTATAGATTTATAATGAAATGAAATTGAATAAAATTAATGGCTTTTATTAAAATAATTGAATCCCAAAAAAATTGTTAGAAAATTTTATTTATTTCTGCCTTAGTACGCGTTAATCTTAAAAAACGACCTAAGACGAGAGGTCCGAGAGGTATACCCAAAGTTTAATTTCTTATTTCAATCAATCGTTAGACGTGTTGAAATAAATCACTTTATAAGTACATGTCTACAGTTTTTAATGTGGATACTTAGGGACAGATTTCCCAGAGTGAAGGGCGGGTTTACTAGTTGGAAATAAATTAAGTTAAGCCCGTATAGTGCTAAGACTTTTATTATTGAGATAAGACAATGGTAATTTAATACCCACGATCGTATCAATGCGGGCGTCGTGACGTGTGGTCTGAGGACGGCGTCAATTAATGGAAGACACAATTTGTAAATTATACTTGTACTTAATAGGTTTTTAGTTTTATACTAATTTAGTGCGCTTTACCACCCAAGAGACGTCACTTGAAAGGATGGATTGTAGTCGACATAATCTTAAGGTAAATTGCTTGGATTCTGACCCGTTTTCTGTCTGACCAGTAATAATTGTCTTTAAGATATGTACCTTATTTTGAGAGCAAATAAATAAAGAATTATTATTATTATTATTATTGAGACCAGGACTAACAAATTATTGATTTTTTTGCACATTCCCTAATTTGTTATTATTTACCTGTTGGATAAGGTTCTGTTTTGTATGTCGGTCAGTCAATGTTTGCGTTTTATTTTAGTCGATTTTTTCATAGAGTTTTATGCTTTAAAAAATCAAATACTTTTATCCGAGTTGAATATAATAATAAATTTCCTTAGTTATTGAAATCTATTAATGGGTTAACAGACAATTTTTGGTATAATTTTTGTAATTATTATAAATATTCTAAAATTAAAGCACATGAAATTCAAACGCCCAATCAAAACCACAGTTTATCTCAACCATTAATGTAATGTTTGTCGTAAACAAGTTCATAATATTACTGGTTTCATTACAATTGAACTCGAACGATATATGATATTAAGTTAATTTATTATTAGCCCACAGGACAGAGGTTACGGCGCGAGACCTGGGCTGGATCCTGAAATAGAATTTACGACCGTAGTAAAACGGTCGTCCTTCGATACGAATGCACATACAAAAGGACTCTTGATATGGAAATGGGGATAGAGTAAATTGCATGCATACAGCCGTTTAAGAGGTTTATTTTGCTATTTACCAGTTTCATATCTCAACACACAAATATAGGTATGTATAAATAAAGCTACTCAAATGGTTGTAAAGTTTGGTTAGGTTAGATTTGGCTTTTTTACATTTTTAATTCAATGTAATTTAAAAGTTATAAATTTAATTTGTGACTTGTAAATAAAATATTTCTTTATAAGACTCTTAAAAATAATGTGTTCATTTTTAAGGTTTATTGCAGTTGACACTGTCATAACTCTACGGTGCACATACTAGGTACATTTCATGCGAGGAAGTCTAAGCTTGATAAAAACATTATATAGGTATACCTTAATTAGCGTGCTATAAAAACAAAACTCCTGGATGTTACCTAACCCTGCTAAACAAACTTCCCACTTCACCGTAACAACCGGCAGCGGTTCAACCCGTGGACTGCTACTAGAGCGATTAGCCAATGAATGTTTCCTCAATCTGCCCCGTCCTTGACCACTAATTGCGCTTCCATCAATTATTCGTTACCGTTTCGTCGAGGGCCATGGGTAGTGGGTACTTATCTCGATATAGACTGGCACTTTGTTATGGTTTGTTTACTGATATTTACAAAATACTGTCTTTTATCTTTTCTTCGATGAATGATTTTATTCAAACCTATTGAAATAAAACTAAAACTAAATGTTACCCCAACTTCAGTAAAACCACGTTCAAAATTTTTTAATAAGCGAGCATAAATGTGGAGATAAGAATTACAAAAGTTGTATGATGAATAGATACGTCTCCTATTTTATTCTAACTGTACTGACTAATACTACTGAATATTTTTATGTCATGGAAAGACCTGACAGTGGCGGATAATCAAGCTTACCAGAAATTACTCAGAACTCTAGAAGATGACTTCAACTGACCATGATCCAATCAATTAAAGATCATCATGATCATGAGATCATGATCAAAGAATCGTATTTGAAAAACGATCAGCATAATATACACTCTGTCGAGTTCCAGTTTAGGGCCTTATCAAATTAGCGGATTGCGTGCGACAGCGGAGCGGGGCGGGTACGCACCGAATACGTCTCGAACACGCCGCGGCTCCACAGCAAAGACGTCGCGGACGCGTTGCGAATAAGCAACGTTTTAGGCACTTCTCACATAACGCTATTTATGAGCTACGCGACTGCAACGCAATCCAAAATTTGTATGTATCTGACACTTTTCACTGACAGGAGTCGCATCGTAGACGCGTCTCCTGTCAGTGAACAGTCGTTTGTTTATAGCGAGTTAACGATATCAGTACACTTAGCAACAAAATGGACTCCGACGAGAAGACACTGCTGTTGGCTTTGTTACTTCGAAAACAAAAGCATCGACGAATTTGGAAGGATCCATTATCAGTTGCGCTTAGATTCGCTGTGCATGCGCAGGCGCAGCGCATTCGATATGCCCCCGCAACATTTTCCTTTTGCGCCCGCTCCGATTTAAAAATGCTCGCAGTCCGCTAGTATTTAACGGCCCTTAGTGTCTATTTCATACTTTTGTGACAGGGACGGCACAAGGACTAAATAAAGCTCATTCAATAAATAATTCCTTGCATCCTTGCTTTCGTTTCTTAATTCGTCATGCCTTATGCTAATTAAGTGCACATCAATGCTTACGTGTATATTATCATAAAATCTTCATTATGCTAAATTGATCACTCAGATGAAAGAATACCGACGAACAGAATGTTTTAAATCTTTGTTGTGGATAAATGGTTATTACTCTGAGGTCAAACCGGAAAACTTCGTTGTAAACCGCGTGGTTTCAGTGAAAGGAGCTCGCTAATTCTGAGAAGTCAGTTCCATTGAGTGGGAGTTTCTTCGATTGGGGTCCTGGCAAGCCTTAAAACCAGAGTCAGTTATTTCATATTTTCGATATCCTACGGTATTATAATAATTGGTATAGTATTATATAATGGTTATGAAGTTAGATTCCTGAGAAAGGAGACCAGCAACTTTCTAAGGACCTTGGGCCTGGAATATGAACATGCATGGGACATCGCTTTTTAGATAGAGGATATTGTTACCACATTGTGCATATTCCGTTTTTGCGGAAAATGACGGGAAAAATTAAATATACTTAGTCGTCTTACGCACCGCGCACACATAGTAGGTATCTACTTTAGTCTTCGCGACTTAATGACATGATGTAACTAGATATAACTAGATTTTTAAATATAAAATGGATGTAATAAAATATGCAAGATTATTTGAGGGTATTGAACAAGCTGTTCGCTCCAGGCCCAAATCTGATGTTCTCCTTTAGGTACTTTAATTAAGTATAGTATAGGTTATATATCTACTGAAATATCTACTAGAAAAAATGCTCTCTATTCGTTTTAAGATATGTTTCTAGATGAAAAATAGACTTTATTTTTTACACTCACGTTTTTTAACAGACTTCAAAAAATGGAAGAGATTTTCAATTCCACTGGATGTTCTTTTAACAATTTTTTTTTATTTGCAAGGTAGTGCCTTAGTATCTGGTGCAATTTAATTTTAGCAACATCTTGTGGGTGGTTTTTGAGTTATCCTTAATATTATGTTATATATCGCACATTTCTTGAGCGTGATTAAATAGCCGATAAATCAGTCGCTTCGTCACCCATGGTGAGACAACTGCCTACCCGATACCGGTGGCGTTGCTAAGGTAACTAATACACTTTTCGGTACTAACAATGCAATGATATCACAGACTGTATTTTTTGGTAAATATTAGCAGTAACCGTATGCAAACGACATCTTTAAATAGCCTGCGCATACTAACATCCTTTTGTTAATATCTTATCAACGCCAAACAAAAAATATTAAGTTATTTGTATAATTTACATGCATTTGTGCAGTGCATGTATGTATGTAAACAATATAATCCTAACGTTCTTATAATAAAAATGTAACTGGTTTATGTTGGTAAATAATCTCCTATTTGATAAAAATGTATGAAGAGTCTTTATACCTAATGTCAATAGAAACCAAAATATTATCTTTTTTGGCTGTATTTGTCCGTGCTTCACACAAAAGCTCACGACGGATTCGAACCCGGACCCCCGAATTCTTAACCACTGGGCTATCAGCGCTTTGAGGCTAAGGAAATTAGAAAGAGAATAATAATTTCGCCTTAAAAACAATTAATTTAATACTTAGTAACAAATAATATTAAAAGAAAAAAAAGATAATAAATAATTTTTATGTGGAATTATACGTCCTGTATTTTTTATGTGCATTTTCATGTTTCTACAATTAAATTTTATGATGGCCTCGGCTGGTTTCTGATAAGAATAGCTAAAGTTTTCTACTAGGAAATACTTGTAGTAGCCGACCATGTAGGCACAATAAGGTGGTAATAACCCTATCATCAAAACCCGTGGTTCCAGGTTCGACAGATTCATGGTTTTTTTATGTCGAATAGACGCAGCGACTTAAATTTTATGTTACTATGTAAAGTTTATTCTTCAGATCTTCTCAGATCTTTCAGATCGTGGGTGCAAGTAAAATTTACTCGTGTCATTAATGCTACTTGCAACATAGGGAATCCTCGCCATAATAGGCCGGTTTCCCACCGCCGGCGAGTCAGCGAGTGAATCCCTGTCTATTTACACGTACAAAAGCTATGACGTTCCTTGTAAACAACAGAGACGCATATTATGACAGAGAGTACTGTGTGAACAGTCAGACCACCAGCGAGTGCTTGGCGCTCGCATATGCAACTCTTTTGTTTAAACGGAATGTCATAATTATTTAAGTTCCTGTCTTGGGCGATAAAATAGCCCATAGCTACTCGCTGCTCGCTGGCCGTCAGACACCTGCCTGAGTAATCATTTTACGAGTTTTTATAAAGGGTGGTGTTAGTATGGCCAATAATTGGCCATCGTGGGACTACATAATGATGTATGGACTTGCCGATATTGCCGAAGGCCTAGGCAACGCCCGTGTTCACCCGGGTACCATTTTCCGACCTCTCCTTTAGCAACTCTATCATAACTCAAGAGTAAAATAAGTAATTCACGATTCACATAATTATGCATTCAGCAGAAATTGTGCAGTAACTAATAAAGATACAAGGGAGTAGGTAGGTACCTACATACGAGTACTTACAAATCTATTTTGTATGCCCTTCAAAGCACGGATATATGTATTTCTAATGGTCACCCGTTTACCTTTTAACCACACGTTAAGTTGCTTAACCAGATTATCTATGGTTATTGTTTCTTTTTAATGGTTAAACGTCAAAAATTACAATTAAAATTATTACGACAAAAATTTAGAGAGTTTCCTACAATTTTTGAAAGTTCCCCCCGGTTTCTCGGGGACGCAGACGCCACCATCATATCCTGGTGTCCTTATCATGGCACTGGAATATCTACTTTCTCACAAAAAAAAGAATTATCAGTGGTCATGCATAAAAAAATATACGCGTCGAATAGAGATCCTCCTCTTTTTTGAAGTCTGTTAAAATAAATGAATTTAATCTAAGTAAAACTCACTGTCTCATTCAAAGAGGTGTCCGAGTTCATCTTGACGGTGAAAACTTCAGTGCTGTCTGTGGTACTCAGTTTATTGCTAACACAATCCAATGCACCCATTTTCTTAACCACAACTTAATTGACTTACCAATTAAGTTAAACTCAAATCGGAAAAACACTCCTCACAATGCGTTGTAACACAACCCGTGAAATGCCGCTATATTTCGAATGCCGTAATTTAACGGTATGTGTTCGAATGTTCTAAATTCAAGTGTTTCTACTTATGACATTGTCGAACAACTGACAGGCGCGAGTCTGCGTGTGCGCAACGCGACGTACTCGCACGATTCTAGATAACTGTACGACTAGAAATGACTCGTGAATACCTGCGGTTTATATGCCTTTCGCTCGTCGTATCGCTTGAAAATTATAAAGTTTGCCTGTTGACGGTGGAGTGTTTTGCACATTAGATTTGGTTGCGTAGCTTCGCGAGAATTTTAATTTAGTGCGTAATGGGTAATATGGGGTTTCGTTGAAAAAGAAATGGTAGCGAAAATTAAAGAAGGATCATCGGGCAGACTTTTGAGTATTTGACGGCGTTTATGAGATTTTCACATATTTTCTATTTCTTCTTTATACTTAAGTGTGGCATGAAAAAAACCTTTTTCTTTTTCAGTTATTTCTAAGATTTTTTAACTTGTTTTAAGTTGAATTGAACACCTTAATAAACTATCCATGTAGCATTTGAATCCGCCAATATACAATACATTCAATATAATTATTTCATTTTAATAGTAAAACATTTAACGTAAAATTCATTGCTATTTTTTAATCCCATTAATATTAACTTATTTTTTAATCCAATTCAACCACTGCCAATGGCTGTATCAAAATTATGGTGCGCTGTGATGTATGTCACGTATGTGTATGATGCAATGTCATTATGTAATTGAAAATACAATGACAGTCTCTTTTGTAGGGATTTCCGTGCTGGAAACATTTTAACTTCACTGTATACACGTCAGTACGATCATATTTATAATATCTCTGCGGCATTCTTTTTATTAAATAACCATTAAGTACAAACAAATTTGAATTGCTTGGCTTTTTTAAATTAATTAAACATGCCTGTTAAAAAAATCACACTCATACATACCCTACACACTCGTTTCGCATCTCGTAAATATGACGGGTGTTTCCCCGTGGACCCTGTGAGTTGACCCATTACCGGGTCCACGGGTAATTTTAATTCCCGACGTTACAGACACCCCGATTTGAGTTTTGATCTCTTCAAAGTTTCCAGCACAAGCCCAGTGCTGCCAGCCTTCCAATACCTATTGTATAAAATACATTTCGGAGCGTGCGCTGGAATTGTTTGATTTAATTTCTTCTTCCTACTTCTACCATCAAACGACTCGACGCACGGCGGATATCCTTTCATCATAAACATCCCTCCAGTACGAACATCGGGATTTGACGATCGAGGTTTCGTTCCGAATGTCTTCAAAGCAAGAATGAATATTTAACTACTAAGTTAATGCGCTCTACCACCCATGACTTCATCATCATTACCATCAGTAGGTTCGTAGTCAAGAATCAACTTAAATAAGAAACAAAAATATCAAACAATTCTAACTTCCAAAAAGGCTTATCTAATCTAATCGAATCAAATGGCTCTTCTTTATCACGGTACATCTGTGACGGCGATCTCCTTATGAATCACACGAGAACTCAGTCAGCGGTTTGTAGGTCGGAGACTACAATTCTAGACATCAGAGATTAGCTCCGTTAGCATTCCGCTTGATTAGTAGACGAGACTGCCCCTCTTTTTACCGACTTCAAAAAAAGGGGGGATCTCAATTTGAGTACTGAGCGAACTGAGCGAACCGATTTTTATGGTTCTTTTTTATTCGAAAGCATGGTCGGCATCGAGTACTTTTTGAGTTCTCCCTCCTTCTCGATTCTGAAGTTTTTTTTTAAAGTTTGTTAAAAAAAATCGATTGTCAGTGACTTGAATTATATTTTAGTTGAAGTCGATTCAGATTAAATTCTAACCTTCACACTTAAAACTAATTTTTACCTTTAAAATGTTTGCTCTTGAATTCCCCTATGCGTGTATGTTTTAATAAGATGAAGACAGGAAAAAATAAACCTTACATTTAACGATACGGAATACCTGATACGTGAGTCACTTACAGGCTTTCAAACCAATGGGTAGGGGCCTTGCAAATATTGGTTTTTACTGTTAAGCACAGGCCATGCAGTTATTAACCGAGGTATTCAGCCAAATGGTGGCGCATCATCTTTGCATGTTGGTCTTCAAATCGGAAAAGCAACATAAACACGTACACTTCTTAAGCTTTCTTCATTTAATACGAATTAACTCTCATATTTACTAACTTTAAAATGTTAACAATAACAAGTAATTATCAGAGTGCTAAGAGCCTTTCCAAATTTTCCCTTTAAAGGAATTAGAGTAAATTTAAAGTTAAAAAAACTTTACGTAACGTTAAAAATTTTAATGAGCTGATTTTTAATGATCATCAAAGAAAATTTATACAGCCTATGTTACTACCATAATCCTGACGAATTCAACGACACCTCATGTCAAAATCTGTCCAGCCGTTCGGGCTGTCTGTAGGGCATGCCAGAGAAATGGGCAAACACACAAACTCAATGGGCAGACATAAAAAAATTTGAAAAACATTACCCTCCTTCAGTCCCAGTCAGGTAAAAATACAGTGAATGCATTGCCTTTCAAGTATAACTTACAATATTATGATTTTGAGTTTTCCAACATCATTTGACACTATAAATACCGTATGTTTGCAGAAACACTCGCGGTAATGCGATAACGCTATGTCAACCATCGTGTACTGAATACATTACATTAATGAATCGAAACTTGTTATTAGAATGGAAATAATTTAAGTGAAACTACAAAAATCCATCTCCACCAAACCGCATTGGAACAGCGTGGTCGAATATGCTCTAAACATCCTAATGAGGAAAGACATTACAGATAATCAGGATGTTAAACTTCGTAGCGCGATTTTTGTTGGTCTGAATTATTGTCCTCGATAGGAGAATGGACAACTATCAGATTTTGACAATAAAACGTGAGAAGGGCGGTTTTTTATTTAATGTTTGTGAAAAAAATGGATCGTTGAGTGAACAAATGCATGTTTTTTTATGCATACCAGCGAGACAATAATACGAAATAGAGCCTAGAATTCGAATTAGGTTATAGTGATATTTCAAAGGTTCATACAAAGATTCATCGACTGGCCCTGGATTCTGAGATTTGATGTTACGGCACTCGACTTTACATTTTGGGCAAAATGCTTCAGATGAAATTCTAATCTGTAATCATCCATCTTCATACCTACTTCCCATCTCTGATTGTAAGTACAAATAATTCGTTGCATTCCATGCGACTTCCTTGAGAATGAAAGCGTTCGTATGTTTACTATCGGTAGATTGCAGGTCTACCGGTAACTTATCCAACTTAACCGCGCCCGTTTTACATAACTCGGTTAATCGCCTTACGTCATTATTGCGTCGCATACGGATTAGCTCTTTAGTCCATTGTCCTCTACGTACAAGAGAAATCCCCTTAAATCCACAGTAAATTAGGGCACCCAGGAAGTTCTTTAAAAACGCCTACCAGAAAAAAACCCTTTATTTTTTTTCACAACTACAAAATTCTTAAAATAATAGGTGTGCAGATATAATTATGGTAGCTTTAGCTTCTTTGCGTTTAGTTCCGCTTACATCAGAAACAGATTAACCGACTTGTATGCGGTTTTTGTTAATGTATTGGAGGCATAGACATACATACATAGACCGGCCTTGCACGTTCGAATGTGCGTCAAGTTGGAACAATCCAATTTTGAATTGAATCGGTTTGTGCGTGAAGTTGGCGCAATGGAATTTTGTTACTATATTTGAAAACGAACAGATTACATAGTGATATCTCGCTTCCGCGTTTGGAAGTTTTAGTCGTGCTGTCTCTGTCACTCTAACATATGTGACGCGCCATTTTACTAAAGTTATTATTTTAGAAATTGTGAAAATAATTTACAATTCAAAGTTTACATAATGAAATGTGATTCCTTTGGACTTTATTTGTGTTTCTTGAATTGTTAGAATATTTTTGAAGGCACAGGAAGCCATATTTTCTACATTTGCGGACGTAATTACTGAAATCAATTTTGCGTAAGGAAGATGTGTAACTCGCTGCTGTCTACAACAGACTAACTTGATCAATCACTCAATCACACAACCTAATGTTGACCACTCGTCGTGCGCCTTATGTACTCGTATGTTACGGGCGCATCTTTACTTTCTACATCCATGATTGGAGGACGCTCAGAATAATTGTTAGTATTTTTGTTTTATTTTTATAAATTGACAATTAAAAGTTATGTTGATTAAAAAAGATCCCATCTAAATATTTTTTCGAAGCGATATTTCCGCGAATATTGCTTGAATATTATGTTAGGTATGTAACAAAAATAAAAAAATACAAAATGATTGCACCAATAGTGTTGAATCATTTTTTATTTCTTTAGAATAAACCAGTTCATCAAACTCGAACGCTTAGGTATCTCTAAGTATTTTGGTATCGTATCAATACATCGAGTGTGCAATGTTGACACATCTTTGCAAATAGACCCGAGTGTGTACAATACTTAGTTTAACTTTGTCATGACAAAGTTGAGTCATGGCTCAGGAGCCGATCGGATCTGTTTGCGAAAGTATCATGACGCATTTTATAGAGCGCTAGACGTTTTGCGTAAGTTTATGTTCACTGATTGTGTAGTATATTTATGTCGTACGTATCACAGAACAGAAGTAAAGAAGACGAGTAATAAAAAGCCGGTCAAGTACAAATCGGACTCGCACACTTACCTACCTACGTACCGTACCACTGGGAGACATAAAAATCAATATTTATTAACCCCCTATTTATTTAGAGACCCCATTGGGGATTTTTTAAACTTTTCGTTGACAATCAGAACCCCAAAAAATTTAATCCGAAAATGTAATATGAAAATATTTTTTTATTGATCTGTCAATTATAATTTTTTAATTATTATATATTTTTGTAAAAAAATGCACAAACTACAACTATTATTATACTACAAAATCACTTTATGTAATACTAGCGACCCGCCGCGGCTTCGCACGGGTGCAATAACTATTTAATGGATGTTATTATACATATATAAACCTTCCTCTTGAATCACTCTATAACTATTAAAAAAACCGCATCAAAATCCGTTGCGTAGTTTTAAAGATTTAAGGACACAAAGGGACAGAGAAAGCGACTTTGTTTTATACTATGTAGTGATTTAAGTAATATTTAATCACCCACCCATTATAACAATTAAGGCATACAGCATTCAATGGTGCATTTGGACAATGCATTGAAAATTTTCCTCTCTTTACAAAGCATACCAAAGATAAAACAATCTTTATCCAGTTGCGAAAACATCATAAATGCCGCATCATTGTTACACGTGTAACACATCATTGATAACCGTGTTTCTAAAATAAAAACAGCTTAAAACTGATAAAAAATTCTTAATCATTGTGTGCGCGAAAACAATACGCGATAATCTCAGAATATCCTACTTCTTTAACTTCTATTAAACAAAATAGGTTTGCCTAAACAAAACATTATAATCATGTGTTATCTGTGTAATGACATTATTTTTGACGACTCGTACACATTGTAAGTAAATAAAATTTAATTACTACCTGACCACAATAATTAGGCGCATGACAGATAGCAGTCACGCGGGCCCCCCACCCCGCTCTAGCCCCGCGCGTCCCCTAGTGAGGCGCAGTCGTGTACAATTGTACATTAAGGTCATTTTGACTAGGCTGATGTGAACTTCGTTTTCCGAGATGTTTGCGCAGGTACAGTAACTGACCAAGTACAGGTGGTAGGGCCTAGAGCTACCCGGGGAAGTACCACCGCCCGCCACGGTACTTTGTACCATTCCTACCGTGTAATAATTGTTTTAATAACAATTGTGTTCCGGATAGGAAGGTGTGGTGCCGGTTACACTTTTTAGAGGCGACCATCTCAGTCCTCAGGGGTAGCAACGCATGTGTGACCGAATTAGAACGAGACTCATTGAGTCTAGTTCTGGGTCGGTCACAGTTGTTATGGGCGGCAGCGGAAGGTGGTGCTGCATGCTCGTTTGCTATCTTAATTCCATAAAAAAAATTGTACCTCCATTAAACATTCACCATGGTACTTTTGGTACTACTGCAGAATGTACTACGTATTCCCATCCCTAGTTCCAATGACGTCTTAACTGACATGCGCCTAATTATCGTGGTCGGCTAGTACATTTAAACAAGTAATTATTATAGTATAATTTGGTTCAAATTATTAACAACATTTTTTTTATTATTATTTGGGGTGAGTTTTTGTTTTGGCTTTGTATGACTCTTTGGATTGAATAGATTTTTGGATTGATCGCCTGAGTAAAATAGTTTACTATTCATTCGATACTTAAACGGACGATGATTTGGCTACAACCCATTAACGGTCCACTATTGAGCACGGGTCTCATATTATTGAGGAGGCCTAGAGCATACTCCAATACGCTGCTCCAGTGCGGATAGGTGGAGGGGTTAGTGGCCAAAGTAGTACCTATCGAATGTTTTCATGCCGCCCGAAGGCCTCCGACAGGTCTTATCGACTGCTATCTATCGATAACAACCGGGACCGACGGCTTTATGTGCCCTCCGAAACACGAAAGCGCTCAAGAAATTTTGCTACTAGCGGTCACCCATCCAATTACCGACCGCGCCCCCAGCTGTTGCATAACTTTGTCGATCACTTATGATCGACGAAAATCGCCGGGCTATGAGCGCTTCCAAACGAAGCAAGCTGGGATCAATATATACTATAATTAGGACTCGGGCAATCTGATTACAATCTGAATTACGGGAGCACAAAAAGACTAAATTCTTCTCCAATCAAAATTGTACAGGACCCCTAACCATGAACATACCCGAAATCAAGTCCTATGAGGAGCAGGCAATCGATGCTGTGACGTCCATCGTCAACCGAGCGAAGGAGTCATTGGGAGTTCGGCAAACGCTGGCACAATTAGCCGGTAAGTTTGAGAACCCCTGCCAGTGTGAAAGCCCAGCCAAGTACTTGGTGAAGTTGGACTAATTAGCTACCAGTCTCTTTGTTAAGTCGATTGCCAAACGGCGACTGATTTCCAGCATGCTAGCCAGTACTTTTTCTTTCTTCTTCTTTTCTTTTGCCTCGCAATCCATTGGTGATACATTTAAGCGGCGGTGGCCACTTATCGGGTATTTAGTACACAACACAATCTACTTTTGTCCATAAAAAAATCATTGGCCATATCTGAGTTAGGGTTTTGATATAGTATCGAATTGATGAGTCTGATCAGATCCGGGTGCGAACAGGATAAAATTTGCATGCACTTTCGCGTAATTCGACTTGATGACCTTCCAAATTCATAGGTCGTCTAATTTTAGATCTACCTACACTCACACCTATTCCACATATTTTGAAGAATCTCATTGTGTTTATATTAAACAGGAGTTTTACCAGAATATTTTTTGTTACGCAAGTTACAGTTAAATATGTGTTTATTAGTTTTGGTGTTTTGCGCACCGAACTATTGGGAAGTACTCGTTAATGAAATCCAGACTACTCTAGAATTTGTTTTGAAAACACCAGATTCCTGGATTTAGTATTTGATGCGTCACTAAAAAGATAAGTGGAAGCTTTAGAGCTAGGAATATCTTTGTTTCTACTACCTTCTCTCTCAGCTGCAACGTATTGTGGTGGTGCATTCATTTTTGCTGATATCTAAGGGTGACCATTTACCATCAGACAGCTCGTCTCACCGTCGTCGTCCTTCTTTGGTCTTCTATTTAGTTGATTATTTATACTTGAGACGCCGAGGATATAGAATTGCCACACCCCGCTAAAACATACTTTATTATGTGAGCTCACAGTTCAATTTAACTTGTAAACAAAACTAAATTAAGGCATTTTAAGTTCTCGCAATCAATCTACAATGAGCCTTAATCACAGGGGAAAGCTGGTAATTGTTTGAGTTATCATTAACACGATCTCCTTATTGGACGTGAACGGAGTAAAGAAGGGGTGGTGTTTCGCTCCAGGTACTCGTGACTCCCTCGCTACTCCAGCGAAGGTGGTCCTGACCAGCTTAGGTCCACCGTTGGCAGTCACCAGCGAGCGTCTTATCGCGGAGACAATAGAGAAGAAATGGGAACTAACTAAGACATTCATGTACGTCCTCAAATACATGGGAGGGTCGCAGGATGAATGCTCCCAGTATTATTATTTTGAGGTAATTTTTTTGTACTATTTAGTTTAATTATATCGACACCCTTATATCAGCTTGACCTGCATGTAATGGAATATTTCAGCTCATTTCCACCAATTTCAAGAAATGTGATTTACTTGAATATTTGCACAGAGGTCAAGGTTTTATGTCAATGTAATTGTTGATAAACATGACCTGAGACTATGGTCGGAATTGACTCCAAACAAGGGAACTCCTCAACAATGCACAGCACAGTGACAAAGTTTATTGCGATGGATTTATAAGAAGATGCTTTTGGATTTTCAAACTATTTTTATACACTACCCTTTGCTACATATTTTTCTATCTTGCCATTATACAGGAAGGCATTTTGTATAAGTCGTAAGTTTCAATATTTGGGTTGACTTACAGGCAATCTTCAGCCAACCAACTCCGTCGTACCCAATACCTCAAGCCACTGCCTCTGTGTTCTTCAGAGTTGCTAAGAAGTATATAGAAACTCCTGAAATCAAAGTCGTGCCTATGGTAAGAAGTTTGTTTAGTTTATCTGTACAGTGTCTTCTTAGTACTCCATATGAAGAGTTTGGTTTGAGGGCAGTAAAACTATCTTCTCTCTTCTTTCTTTGACAGTAAAGTATCAGCATCGATCTAGTATTATTAGATCGATGTGTATCAGTGATTATTTTAATGTTGTAATGTACATGGGAATAGTAAGCACGTCTAAAGTCTCATGCTTGTTTGTCGTCTATAAAAATAGAGAGATAGAGAATTTTTATGGGTACACAAATAAAATACTATTTCTGATGTACATGCTAGTATAGCTGATGTATAGTAGAGGCAACATTCCAAGCGCAAAGTAAAAAGGATAGCAGTGGAAGTAAACATGTAATGGATATAAAGAAAAGGTAAAACGAAGTTTTTAAACAGGCGGGTGGTACCTACAAGCTGATTGAAATCAACGGAGGACCGAACATTAAGACAAACTCTGGAGGAGCTTACCCAGAAGTGGATTAATAAAGGTTGAGAAGAAGAAGAAGATGAAGAATCTATTTTATAGCTTGAAGAAAGGACGTAAAGGCAGACAAGCCACTTGATGGTAAGTGGTCAGTGACGCCTATGGACACGAGCAGCGCCACGGGAGTCACCAGTGCAACGGCGGCCCAGAAGGAGAACTCTTTTTACACTTTTCTTAATAAAACCCATGTCATAGCGCTCTGGGAATACCTCAGAAGGAAGTTCATTCCACAATTTGCAAGTATAGGGCAAAAAAGAACGCGAGAATCGGACCGTAGAGGCACTCCACGAATCCAATCGATGTGGATGTAATGTTGGAGTAACTGTACTGACTGCTGTAACTGACAGTTTATTTTCATCACCTTCCAGATCACTTTCACAGTCGAGGGGCAGCACAGACATAGTGACGTCAGATACGTCTATCTGACAGCGGACGAGATTTTGGCGGTTCTGAAGATGAAATTGAAGTTCTTCAAACGAATTGAAGATATTCGACTCTTTTAAAACCATTTTTACCCTCAGTTAGGACTGTTGATTTGAATAAAATATGGTTAATTAAAGTTGTAAGTTATTTTATTACGTTCTTGTGCTAATCATCTTTGTGTTTATGTAATTGCGGTGAGATTCGGCGTCATAGGCGCCTCTTTATACTGTGGGGAGTTATAAATAGTGTGTAGTGTAATACTTAGTATGTTTTTGCATACTTGAACATAATATCACATAGTACTGTAGTACTACCATATATTAGTACATATAATATATATATAACCTGTATTGAGTTTGATGACGAATATTCGATTGGAACTTCTTAATAAAATAAAAAGGCTTTAACCCTTCGACATGGTATCGAATAATCGTGTCCTTGGAAATTAAGAGAAAATCTATTAAATTTAACCTTTTGAAATGAAAAGTATCTACTATAATATAGGAATTAATTTAAAATTTACTTATTTATTACACTTCGTGCAAATGTGTCCTAATTAGTAAACTTAATTCATAAGCAAATGAATGTAGATAATTTTTTATTACGAAAAATTTATTTTGTTATCGATATTTTTCACATACCTACCCATAAATTTCAGTTATCATTATCAATATGTTTGCAATATTTTTAATCATTAAATATAAGAAACCATTTCCTTATATCCAACTTCCTAGTATAAATAAATATAAGTATACTTATATCATAAATTATGAAGCCTTAAATAAATAATAAAGACTGTGATCTGATAGAAACTCAGTTGTATGGATTGTGGTCTATAAGTCTACATCAGCGTATAATATACTTACCTATCGTGAGCACCCGTCTGATAATAAATGTGTAAAATCCGCGATTAGTTAAATTTTAAATTTAGCTATGTAATTACTATTATGAGTCATCCAAAAAAAGGAAAATCATTGCTTCAACGATTTTTCATCCACGTTCGCGTTTGAATGCGGTAGCAGTGAATAATGTATAACAGGGGATACCCCGACCACAAGGTGGAATTGTAAAATTGCAGTCATTAAGTTGGTAGGTAGGTACTTACTTTTTCATGACAATAAAACAAACGACTGACAACCGATGTTATTAGTGATGTTATCAAAAATGGTGACGACCTATGAGGGAGAAGAATGTAGGTTTATTGAAACGAAGTTTCATATCGCACGGTACGGATGGAACTTAGAAAATGAAAAGTGTAAGATTTTTGTGTGATAGAACTATAAGTACGCGACAGGTCGACATGGCTTTCGGGGTATGAGGTGAGACGCGGAGGAAGGGACACCCCGCATACCGCACGTCACCCACGCGCGCCTTTTTTCGCGCGCGGATTTCGTAGTAGCCTCCTGATTTAAACGACTAAATTTAGGAAGGTGTAATAAGGTATTACGTATTTAATACTCTCACCATATATTTTAAAATTATAGCATAATACCGCTCCTCGTGAATATCAGTTTGGCCTAATGGTTAGCTGGTAGAGAATGCTTTAGCATTAAGCTCGCCATAATGTACCTCATTTGTTTTTGTGGTCATTAAAGTTTTAAATAAATAAATAAATAAATAAGCCTATAAGTGTCAGAGTTAAAGTGCAACAATTATAACTTCATTCCAACTGAGCATTATTTGACACTAACGCGTTTCTAACCTTTCGTAAAGAGTCCATTTTAAATTAATCATAATTATATAATATTAGGTATTACTCGTATAAGCGACTATAACTTGGTAATTCAAATCGTGACCTGTCTGCTTTTTGTGCGCCCGAAGATTACTTGGGCACCTATTAAAAAAAATGCGGAAATACTTTAACTTCATTATACAGATAAAATCATCGGACGCGTAGGTACTAACTACGTACATACGTACGTACTAACTACATGCAGTTGGTGAACCTACCAAATAAGGCATGTATCTCCCATTGTTCTTTTTTATTTCCCATAATCCCACCAGGTCATTGTTGAGGTATGTAAATTGTACCACCCATAAATTTTTCTATAGTTTCCCATGTCGACTGGGTGAGTCACTTCAGCTATTTATTTATAAACAAAGATTATCCGCAAATTCGTCATCAACGTACGAGAAGAATCATCACTTTATCTGTATGGTGCAATGCATGGTGGCTTGATGGCGTAAAAAAAACCTCTGATAGCATTTTTATGTAAAATTCGCGTGCATCCAAACATATAAGATAAGCGGTCACCAGTCATTAGTTATTACCTACTTATCAGATTTTTCAAAGGCCAAAGACATCAATCACTACGGTGTGTGAGGAATCACTTAATACTGGAGTTACCAGTTTAGTTGGAAATTTTACGCTAGGCTAAGTGACTGACCATGTCTGAAGAGCAGCCGTGCTCCGGTTGTTAATAATCGGAACTTATGTAGGTGGTAGAGCCTAGAGTTCGCCCGGGGTAGTACCACCGCCCGCCAAGGTACTCAGTACCATTCCTACCGTCATAATAATTGTTTTTAAGAGCAATTGTGTTCCGGATAGGAAGGTTTGTGGAGCCGGTTTCACTTTTTTAGAGGCGACCATCTCAGACCTCAGGGGTAGCAACGCACCTGTGACCGAATTGGAATAAGACTCATACTAACAATAACTAACTGGACTATTACTAACATTAACTAACAGGACTAATTATCACTAACATACCCTGTCCTCGCACTTATTAACAAACTAACCAACTAATATTCAAACACCATCTACTAACTGGACTAACCATCCTAGTCCCTTTGAGTCTAGTTCTAGGTCGGTCACAGTTGTTATGGGCGGCAGGGGAAGGGTGGTACTGCATGCTCGTTTGCTATCTTAATTCCATAAAAAAAAAGGTATATTTGCCAGCGATGTAAAAAACTTTGATAGTGTGGTCCACCCAAAACTATAACCATTGCGTTATATTTTGACTGTTAAACAGACACGTCACGTTTCGTTTTGGCAAATTATAAAATCGTGATTATTAAATAAAAGTCCTTATTCACTAATTCGGCTAATTCCCATATTTACTCGGCATTATAAAATAAATAAATAAATAAATTATGATTTCCTGTGTCGCAGGTGGCATGTACTACGTACAAACATAAAAAGATAGCAATACCAAGGACAGAAAACAAATATTTATAGGCACAAAAATGCTCAGGTCAAGAATTCGTCCCAAACCCCTTCACTTGGCAGGGTCACACACACAATACGTGATTCAGCTGTTAACTTATACCACACGCATTCTAAGAATCCGAAACGGATGCGTATATTATTATCTAAAAGATAATTAAAACATTCTTCAGAATACCTAATGATCTAGGTTTAACCTTGTATATTTCGGAATTTATTCAAGGAAATCGTGCAAACAGATCGCGTATTGGCATATTTATAGCAACATTTGATCCATAATTGATGAGGTACCTACGTTAAACATTTTTGTCGGTGAAGTAAATCGTTTAAATATGTTAATTTTTGCCGGGTATTTATATGAAACATTGTATAATCCCACCAAGGTTCAGACTTCACACACCTTTGGGAACATTGGTGGAGATTGAAGTAGGTAATGCAAGGTTTTCTCATATGTTTTACGTGCAATCTCAGTAGCTATCTAATTATTATTGTGAATTGACTCTGACATTAATAATACCTAGTTGTTTTAGTTCGTTGAGATAATTATGTATGGATTTTAATTTAATTTAATTTAATTTAATTTAATTTAATTTTTTTGACTAATATTAATACTAATTTTTATACTTGTTATCTAATATTGTATACCTATCACAGGTAGGACATAGCGATCTCCAATGTATTAATTTACCAACTACTACATTGTAGGTACCTATGATCCACAATAAATTAATTTTGACTTTGACTTTGACTTTGAGTTTGACTTTGACTTTACTTCACCAACGCAAGTGATAATAATAAGTTTTTTACTCGGGCATATATATTTTTTTAATTAATTATAGTACAATCAGAATTTGAACCCAGGGAAACACGTTCAATCTACATACTTGGCTAACATTGTTCCCTTTAGTGCAATAAAAATATTGTAATCTCGGGGTAAAAATAAAAGTTTGCTTCAGTATATTTACAAGCACTAGATAATAATAATAATTAAGTCTCTTTATTTCTCATTTTTTTCTTTACATCTAAGTTAGATTGCATTTTCAAGCACTACATACGTATCATAAATATTTAAAAATCGATTATCACAGCGACATTCAGACCGATACTGGAGACTGTTGATAGCATTGTATCAGCCGTAGCGGTTTACGTAACCGTTTATACAGCTTTCACCGGCATTATGCGAATCTCCGTAATAGTGACATCAGCTGTTGCCTTACGCCTTACGGAACCACCTTTACGGAACTGCTTTACAAATGACTTCGAGCAAGACGGTAATGAAACTTAGGTTACTGTACTGTATGTAGTCTTAAGACCAGCGCCCCTAATCCCCATATTAAGTACGTCTTAAGACTACATACAGTACATTACCATGTCGAAATTGACAAGTCCAGACTCCAGACTAATCGATCATATAAAAACATTCGAATATTTCTAAAAAAAACTGTCAATTAAGACAAATCGTAAAAAACATATTTATTGGAACAATGTGTATTCAAGTGTTAACTCGTTTCATATCTGTCTTTTTTCGTTTTTAATTTCCAGGCAAAATTAAAAGCCAAACAGCAGGCCAAAACGCCGGCCGGACATGTCCAACGAAATCTGGAGTTTTGGTAACCCTAAAAATAATTCAACTTAAACTTTAATGTCTGAGTATGTACCTACTCAGTACCATTCCTACCGTCATAATAATTGTTTTTAAGAGCAATTGTGTTCCGGATAGGAAGGTTTGTGGAGCCGGTTTCACTTTTTTAGAGGCGACCATCTCAGACCTCAGGGGTAGCAACGCATCTGTGACCGAATTGGAACAAGACTCATACTAACAATAACTAATTGGACCATTACTAACATTAACTAACAGGACTAATTATCACTAACATACCCTGTCCTCGTACTTATTAACAAACTAACCAACTAATATTCTAACACCATCTACTAACTGGACTAACCATCCTAGTCCCTTTGAGTCTAGTTCTAGGTCGGTCACAGTTGTTATGGGCGGCAGGGGAAGGGTGGTACTGCATGCTCGTTTGCTATCTTAATTCCATAAAAAAAAATGTACCTACTATTATTTTATTTAACATAATATAATTTATCTATGACCAACATATATTTTAAAGAAATGATATGATATGAAATATTATGTACTCATATCTCCACACTAGGATTCCTTGTGTCGTGGGTATTATGGACAACACACAAGACAAGGACACAAACCCAATTTAAACTTTAAAGTTTAAAGTTTTGCGCCTCGCTGGAATTTTCAGAGCAAAACTTTTAAGCATGAAATCAATTTTTTTTATTTACAGTGATTTGAAAAAAATGTTGCTTTATAATAATATCCTGTTAGATTTATTGTTACGGTAAATTCCAAAGGTTATTAAAAAGTGATACCATAGAAATGATCCAAACTATGTGCTGTGTAATTTTCAAAGGTTTACACGATATTGAGTTACTTAATATTACGAGATTACGGCATGTGTCAGCCCGCAGCCGTTAGTGGAAACCGCAAAGCAATCGCGTTGTTCCGGGTTCAATTTTACACTGTCTTGTAGTATAACATTTACAGATAATATATAATTAAGTAGTATATAATTATAACCATTAGAGGCACAGTTCTGGTAATAAAAAATGTATTTATTTAACATTATAAAATAACTGTTACAATGTTTCAAAAGAACTTCATTCAGCTCGTTTTATGGGTTAGAATTATCTTTACAACCAAAAATTTTAAACCGACCATTCATTGAAACTCGAACAGTTAATCCCAAAGGTTTTATGATCTTTTAGAAAAATACTATGGCGGCTAATATGTTCGAAGGCTTTATTTTCTCGAGACATATCTAGACCCCAGATGCATAAGGGCGGATGTGTAGATCTGGCAAAAAGTTTTTATTGTTCCACAAAGAAAAGCTCTTCTTCCTCTTTCTATACAACTAACAATGGTATTTCTATCCCTTTCCTGGCCTGAGATAATTTAGTGCATAATGTCGGTTCTAACAGCTTTTCAAAAATCATTGGAAGCAAAAGGTTTTTTTTTCACTTCCGTCTCTCTGCGTATACATTGCTCCATGTTTCATTTGATGGATTGTAAATTTGGCCCTTATGCCCCAAACTTTTATTCGCGCCAGAACTACGTAACAGGAGTTACGCCTTTATGGCCCAAACAGTTATATAAAATATTCTTCTTAATTAAACTTCCGACATAATGCATCTAAGATCCCTTTGAATAATATCAGAACAGATACAGAGATACGATTTTATGCCTTTTATTTCAATAACTTTGTAAATGTAACGGTGGGCCGATGTGAAAATAAATCGTTATGTATGTGAACTATTTAAAATTTTGCGCGCAAAAGTTAGCGACATCGGGCATTATCATTGGTGATGGCTTGACGAAAACATGAGTTCAACGTGCACTGAAATTTTATTTTTTAGTAATAATACTATGTTAAAATCGACAGAACAACATA
Source organism: Hesperia comma (assembly GCA_905404135.1). Classification (NCBI taxonomy): domain Eukaryota; kingdom Metazoa; phylum Arthropoda; class Insecta; order Lepidoptera; family Hesperiidae; genus Hesperia; species Hesperia comma. The sequence continues at coordinate 2,455,749 of FR990031.1, forward strand.
ATCACATTTCGTGGAGCTTCGTCATCAATTTCCATTTCTACTTCTTCTTCAACTTCTAGTACTTATTCTGTAACTAATAACTGTAAAGCTTCTGGAAAAATACTTGATGAATTCACATTGGTATATTTGGGTTTCAGATGAGATATATAGGGATCTGAAGATATCAAAAAATTGTGCATAATGTCTTCATTATTTTGCAATCTTCCTGTTTTCCTCGTGTGCCGCTCTCTGATATTTCGGAAGTCCTTATTTCTTGCTTCTGCTGCTTCTTCTGACAAAATTTCGATGGGCATTTTGTGTTTTGTGTACGATGAAAGGCACGTTTTACCAGGGGGAGTGATATAAAAAGAGCACAGCGGTCTCCCTGTAGTATCCATGGAATCCATCGATATTGACAGACTGCACCATGTTCTTTCGAAACTTCTTCAGGTTCTTGTTTTCATTTGGTGCACTCCACTCGAATCCACGTATGGAGTGTTGACAATCGCATAGGTCTTCAAAACATTTGAGGGAGATTATTTATCTGTAGCTGCAGATGGAGTATCTGTGACTCAGTTTATGAGTAACTTCCAAGTTTCCGCAACTTGAAATAGGTAAATTTCGTATTTCTTGCTTAAAAAAGTCAGTAGTTTCCTTCACAAACTGAAATTTTATAGGTCTGCAATAAAATTTTGAATTTTGAAGATGAAGATCGCTTTGGATGATTCCAAATAACAACATTTCCAGCCTCTAGCTTCAGAAGAACGAGGCTCGTCATGAACACAGAGGAATCGTCGAAGTCTGCCATTTCACATCTTTAATTATAGTTTCTCTGTGCTGAAGACTTATCGAATACCCATTTGCTTGTCAGCTTCAGGTTACCACTGGAAATATTTTCATCATCTCCAACGACTTGCAAAATCCTTCGAGTTGTGACATATAAAAGTACTTGTAGTTTCACCTTCACTCCATTTTCTGATATTACAATACCTCTGGCACCTGGATAACCTTTTCTTAGCTGCTAACAACTTGTAGTAAGACGGAAGCTTCAACTTAGGTAGGATGTACTTCCACTTTGATAGATCCAATGAAGTAGTAAGTAGGAAGATCAAGTATCTTCCTGAATAATCTCCTTCTTTTCATTCTTAAATAAAAATAATTCTACATCTTCAACCTTTCAAGTTTCTTCATAACGTGATCAATGATGCGAGCAAGAACTTTTTTGCCATTAGATCCAAGCTTTGTGACAAAAACAAAAGCCAGTTCCTCTTCCAGAAAGTCGAATAATGTATCCAATTGCCTTTTCTGCTGCTTGTTTCCCAAATCTTCAAATGGCCTCCTTGATATGATGTCTGTAGAAGTGCCAGTTTCCATTTTGTATGTTCAATATACATGTATATTTTTTTATTATTCTTGTTTTCGTACTATTACTAATGTAAAATTTAAAAAAATGTATTAAATTTAATTAAAAAAGTAAACCTACCTACTGTAAAGAATTCTGCAGTTTTTTCAATGATTAAGTTGTTTTGTCATGTGATATCTGTGTTGATATGAACATTTACTTAATAGACGAAAAAGTAGTGATTTCGTGTTTTTTTATCACATATTTAAGTTAAACTGCGCATAAACTCTTAAGCTGCAAGTGCATACAAAAGATTTACTTAGTTCATATGCGCGCAACTACAAGAGTCATTATATAGTCGCAAATAGTTGGAATAAAAATATTGAAGTTATTACGGCCAAGGCTGCAAGTGAATGCGAAAAATTTCTTTGTGGAATTATCAAAAAAATGTAAAACAATAATTTAAAAAAGGTTTCATTGCTAACAGTTTCGAAAATTTCGAGACAAAAGCATATTTCAGTTTTGCTCCATACATTTTTTTCTTCAATATTCTTTTTTCGCGAATCTAAACATTTCCTAAAAAAACGTCTGGGATAAAAGATGTTCAGCGTTCACTCCTCTGTCCACACGATTTTTTTCATAAATACAATTATCTAATGAGTCTTTTGACATGGGTTCCTCAGGAATTTCATGCCTACCTACTATAAAAATCTTCCTCATAACGGAAATGTCCCAGACTTTCCAGCAAGTGACTAATTAAAATATTAATATTTTAATGTTTTTAACGTTTATTTAAATTACTGTCACTATTATTCTAATTATTATAATTGATTTTAAAAGAATAGTAATTTTGTTGTTATGGGATATCCGACTTTTTGATGAAAATAATATAACAAAATTACGTCGCATTTACAATTACGTCTGATTCAGTTTCAATAAAACGTTTACTTTTTATTGTGGCATAACGTTGTATTTGGAAAAACAAATCTCATTTAATTACGAAAATTGGGGGCATTAAGTCGTATGTGCACATAAAAATACTGTTGAACAAATAATATACGTTTTTTTTTTGTCATAAAATCGGATGTCATCATTTTTTTTTTAAAATTCATTTTTAACAAATTTAGAGACTTTGTTTCATAATTTTAATAATTAAGTTAAGAAAGTACTCACTTGTGCTAAATATAGGCAATGACATAATTAACGTTTTGTTTGTAGTTATTAAAATATCTGCCGATTAAATTTCAATTTTATTTTAGTCTCTCCTGTAAAGTTGGCAAAATGGACTTCCGCCCTTATGCATCTAGGGTCTAGATATTTACTTGTACGTCTACCTGGGGTGAGTCACCGGCGTTTTGCCACCAAGCCGCCATAATGACCGAAACCTGTCATTCGAGCTCACTTTACTACTGCGCGCGCACGTTCGCCGTTCATTTAAAATCATCGATCTGTTTAAAAAGTCGTTTGACAGAAAACGTTCGATTTTCGAATTAATTGTTCCATTCGTTCATTCGAATGTTTGAGAATTTGAAATTTTGTTTACTCAAGTGTTTTGTGCTAATCGGGTGTTGAGTGACGAAGTTTGCAAGTGTTTGTGAAGTGAAATTTTAAAAGTGGATGAAGTAAAGGTGTTGGCTATTGGTTTTGTTTATAAAGGTTGATTTTTTAAAGTGTAGTGAAAATGGTGAGGACTTACAAAGTGGTCAGCTGTTTCAAAATGCCGAAACGGTCTAAAGTGGTGCCGGCGCCCTCTGGCGAGGGAGTTTTTACTATAGACCTGTCTTCTACTTCTACTTTGGATATAGCCGTAAGTCATTACCTGTTTTTGTTATAACGATGTAGTTTAACGTATATTAAGTTAAGGTAAGGTCTTAGTGGCAGCCGAGCGGGTAAGCGATAAACGCTACAAGCGATACTGTACTGCGGGGTAGGATTGCGAAAAACTGCTTACCTGTAGATCGTCCGCTATGACGTAATAACGTACTGTAGGGACATTATTTATCAACATGTTTTAATTGGACACGTACTACCATTTACCTTGATGTAGTGTGTGTGTTGTTGTGCGATAAGAACGTGTGTATTCGCTCATCATCCATTGACGTTCCTCTTGAGATAGATTTCATAAAAGAAGTTATCGTCATTATGGCTTGCGACGATATATTTAATTTCGACCAAACGTACCTACGGCTTTAGCTGAAGATTACTCCTAATGTTGATAAATCGGTTTCGGCTTCTGAAATCTGACTGGTGACTCTGACCGTAAATTGGTATCTTTGAACACCACTAATTGTGTTAAACGGTAAACCACATTGTAAGTACCCAAACCAAGTTGTTAATTTCATTATTATGAATTTTAACAATTTATTAAGTTTTTAATTAAATCATCATGATTTAATTATTGATATAATTCTTTAATCTCATAATAATATTATCAACCAGATATTTATGGAGAATTGGTTCCAAATGGATTCATTACAAAAAATGTAAAAGGAAAAGAAGTAGCACCTATGAATTCTGACACACCAGAAGTAAAACTTTGTATTCTGGTGTTTTTAGGAGAATGAGATGAATACAATGGAGGTGGAAAAGAGAGAGAGAAAGAGAAGAGAGGAATAGCGATCAACACACATTTTTTTGCGATTGAATGAGGGCGGAATGGAAGAGAGAGAGTTTTTTTGAATAATTTGGCAGGTTATAAATGCCAAATTCTCTTTCCCATGAAAAGGAGAATGGGCACTTTTGTATGGGGTGCGTACCAACCCTTGTAACAAGTTGCGACTTGTATAAACATGTTGTCCTGGGACTGTTATATGGTATGCATACAAACATATTTAATAACTGAATGCAGGTAAAGAATTATTTGCATTCCAATGTTTTAAAAGTTTTGTAATAATTAAGCCCTATTTTAGGGTTTCAATGAAATAAAAATATGTGTTACACACATGAAGCAAAAAAATATAGATAGGAGACGGCCTAAGCAACTGTGCACTGTGACTCAACTAGGTCCTGACGTCATCATCACAGTAGACGTGGCCTAAAGTCAGTTTACCGTCGGCGCCCGTCCTGTGCACAACGTTATGGACGTTTACATTTTCAAGAAAAGGATGAACTGCTGTCTACTCGACATTAGATGGCGACACTTTTCTTATATTTTGAGTCCGTCCCTGTTATATCCTACATTTATTGACATCTAGTGTGCGATAGTGAAACTACATAGTAAAATCGATATACAACGAAGCGAGTAGTTTTGCTATTGACCGTTACGACCGGGATACACGAGGCTAGTTTTTCAAGCTAGGATAGCAAGCTAGTGTCAGTAAGCTAGCAAGCTAGTACTTCTGGCTTCGTGTAGACAAAACTAGCTTCATTTATAAGTTATATTTTTTTATGAAGCTAGAAGCCAGAAGTACTAGCTTGCTAGCTTACTGACACTAGCTTGCTATCCTAGCTTGAAAAACTAGCCTCGTGTATCTCGGGCATTAGATGGAAAATAAACAAGTGGGCGGATGGTGGGCGGGATCTAACACCCCCTCGCCCCGCAAAGTGTCACGCGTTCTTTCTTAGGGAAATCTACATACAACGTCTCCTCTCTATATTTGCTTCATGTTTACACATGATTTATTAAGTTTTTTTGTTAGTGTTATTACTCGTATATAAGTCGTTTACATATCTGTCACCATACCTAAGGTAAATAAAATTAAGTAAAAGAAAAATTCTCCAGCCAATAGTATACAAATTCATTAACTAGAATTGATTTTAATAAATCTCTGATTTACTACGATACAAACTTTTTTTATTAAAATACTACCCTTCCTGAACATTTTGGCATTGGCAAGTTGACTTTTGTATCGACGATATACACAGCGCAGTCACACAACGAACGAACGATCGTGCACGACTGAGTAGTCAGCCACAACTCACTTGACGATATCGAGAAACAACGTGACAGGGTTAATTAGCCAATCATAAAGCACATTATACTCGTATTAGACAATAGCTGCGGGTAGAAGTTTACTACCCGCAGCTATACAATTTAGCTGCGCGGGACCATCGACTGGTGAGTGCGGGGCGAAGGGGAGTGAGGTAGCGGCGCGGTGCGGTGCATAAATGCGAGATTACGAAGCGCGCTAACGTGCTGAATTGCATGATAGCGCGCATCATAGAATAGGCTATATCTTTTTTCCTGCACTAGATCCAGACTTGCTGCCATACAAAAAGTTTTAGTACTTTTTAAGACCTTTTTAATGACATACATCATAAAGTGTTACAATACTTGGTACGAAACCGCCCATTCTCCTTTTCGTTTTATAAAACCCTATTCACAGCAAGAAGGGAAGAGTAAGTATAACAGTATCAAAAGTTTCAACCGCCTACATTCATTGGCGTTCATTTATTGATAATTGAATTACAAACACTCGTATTACGATCAGTAATGATTGCTTAATAAACCTGTTTGCAAACTGGTCGCGTCTGTGCCACCTAGTAAAGGTCAAATACCAGTTTTCAAAGCGAAGTCAGTAGTATTTACAGTGCCACAAACTTATCTGACCCGGTAAGAGGAGCGCTCCTGTCTTTGTCTTTGTCTGACAACAGTATAACATTTGGATTAGTTCCAATTTTGGCCACCGGGTCAGATAAGTTTGTGGCACTGTAATTGAGTGTCGGGTGGGCCATCTCTTCATCACCTTCCTCGATTACTACTCAAAACTTTTCTTTCCGTTCTTTATTATTGATCGACTAGCTGTCCCGCCACGGTTTTGCCCGTGTCGATTTTTTGTGTCGGTTTATCCCTCTTTTTCTCCGGACCCGTGCTCCACCTAGGTTCTCCACCTGGGTGGAGCACGGGGACTTATAAGGTCCCGTGCTCCAACTGATGGCGTTAGTACAGTGAAACGGTAAATTGTTTTCCTTAATTATCCCTTTCGACTTACTTGCCTTTCAGCTTCTTGCGTTCAGTAGTTTCGGTTGTGCGTTGTCTGTCAGTCACTCAGTATCAGAATAGTTTTATATACCTACTTACCTATAATGATTAATGATCACCACCGTTATCAGATCTGTTATCGGTACAGAATTCGGACCTATACGTCTACATTGATTATAACGGAATTCTAAACGGAAGCGCTCATGCCCGGCGGCTTGCGTCGATCCTAAGCGATCGACAAAGTTAAGCAACAGCGGGCGCGGTCGGTAGTCGGATGGGTGACCGCTAGTGGCAAAATGTCTTGAGTGCTTCCGTGCCTCGGAGGGCACGTAAAGCCGTCGGTCCCGGTTGTTATCGATAGATAGCAGTCGTTAAGCCGTGTCGGAGGCCTTCGGGCGGCTTGAAAACTTTCGACACTGGATTGGCTACTAGGTAATCCCTCCATCAATCCGCATTGGAGCAGCGTGGTGGAGTATGCTCTAGGCCTCCTCAGTAATGAAATGAGGAGAGACCCGTGCTCAGTAGTGGGCCATAAGTGGGTTGTAGCTTAGCTTAGCCCATGGGTAAAAAAACATGCTTAATTATTGTAGATTGTATGTGACCTTTGATTTAGACTTTTTATTATTAAAATTATTTACAATAAACACTGTATGTGTCAGAGAAAAGCTAACCTCATTCAGTATCGCGACTTCGCGACGTACGGCGAAACATATTATGGACAATTAATTATTATATTTTATTAAGTGCGTACATTGTTTAGTTATCGGCTTCGGAGAATTAATATATACCTACCTAGTAATGGAATACTACAGTTATCTGTATATACATAATAATATAATATATTAAATAGATTTATAATAATTAAACTGTAAATGATCGGGTGTTTATTGGCTCAGTTCAATATTGACCATGATAATGTTTTTAAATTTTTTTCTCAATTTGACTGCGCTTGTTCTTGCTAATATTAGAAACGGCTCAACCAATTTCGATGCAGTTTTCATATTACTTTACTTATGTAGGTGTTTAATATTACTTTGATGTTACCAATAGGTATTCAAGGGCAATTAAGAATTCCTTTGTTAGAACCCTAACATTTCTAGGTCTGCTAAGATATTTGCCAACATTTTAGGGTAAGAATTCTAGTAATCTATTTACCAAAACCAACAAGTTTCGTAAGCCTTAAAGCTTCAAGAATGCTTTGAAGTAAGTACCTGGTATGAGCGCTTACAATGGAATTCCCAGTACACTTCAGTACAGTCATCTGAGGTATTTTCTACAAAGCCTCTGTCTGATCTTTAATCTATATCACTCTATTTAGAACCTTATGACTTATTAAATAGGGTCCGAGCAACTGCAGATAAAGCCTAGCTTGTGGTACCTAATACTCGTAGTAAAGAGAAGCCACAAATGTAACTAGACCTTAGGTTTGTATGATAAAGTACGTGTACAAGGATCTTGCAATATTGGTATGTGAGGGTATAAAAAAATAAATTACAAATACCGATTGGAACATGTTGAGAGAAAAAAAAATATTGGATTCACATTCTACATTATAACATGTACCGAGACACCTGATTGTAGGTACTTATATTGATATTTTAAATTACACTTTTAATAGCTTGATTCCGGTCAAGGCATGTATAAGAAAACATTTCACACACACGTAGAACACACAAACAAACAAACGCACTCACAAACGGACCGACAGAAAGAAGAATAAATGCACGAGTATGCCTGCACGCGCTGTGATTACTTAATGATGTATGAAGTAATTACATGATCTAAATGATTATGATGACGACTCGAGAGGACTTTTATAACGAACGTGCGAGCCCTTTGGTTATAGCGCAGAAGCGCCACCGATTATCATTAGTATTAACAAACTGATAAATAAATTGACACTATTAAGGACCAACAAAATCGAAAGTATTCAATTATGATCTTTATGCCTCGGTCATTACGGTTAAATTTTGATTTCGACATGATGTCGATTCAGAGTTGGTCGGGAGTAGGTGGCAAGTAGCATGTCTTTGTAGTGCCTAAATAACACGCTTTGTTATATGGACTACTAGAGAACCGCCCGCGCTTCGCTTCGGGACCCGTAGGTAACACCCGCGTAGGTCCCGCTCCCGTAGGAATTTAGGCTAAAAAGTAGCCTACTACTCGCTCTCTTCACTCCACCCTGTCTGAGGTGTGTGGAGCCCTCGGGACAGTTAGTTCCCCTTTGGGGATGTCTCTCGCGGCCCGTTAAAACGGGCCAGTCCTTGGGTTGGGCCCTAAGGCCCTTGGTTGTCCATCTGTGGTTAACCAATAGGTCAAGTCCGGTGAGTGGTGACCTTTTTACAGGCCACAGAGTCTTAAACGGGATGGGGTTCATCTTCGCGCCGCCCAGGCGATCGAGCCCCTACCGGGTGAATCCCGCTGGTGGGAAGCCCAGCAGGAGCCGATCAGCGTCGGGCGACGACTTACGAAGCCCCAGTATCAGTCAGTGCTAGGCCCGTCCCGCGCAACCAGCAAGTCGCGCGGGAAGGCCCAGCGGTCCGGTGGACGGGTGTGGAGCGGCGCCAGGTCCTACAGATGCGGGAACCGCGACGCGTCGACACGCCCGAACATGTTGCGTGCCAATCGCTCGATGAAGTCGTTCAGGCTCTCGACTCGAAGGTCCCTCTGGATGACGGCGTTCCTGACGTACCTCGGCGCACCAGTCAGCCGGCGGAGCGCAATCGCCTGAACTGCGCGCATCCTCTTGCGCTGCGGTTCGCTGGCGAGCGCGTACCACGCCGTTGCCGCGTACGTGAGGCGGGGTCTGATGTAGGTCTTGTAGACCCCGAGCTTCAGTCCGAGAGGGAGGCTCGAGGAGAGCACTGGTTTCTGCCATCGCACTTCTGGAATTCGCGACGGCTTTCGTAACCTGTGGCTTCATCGAGAGTCTTCCGTGGATTTTGCCCAAGTATTTGGGCTGTGGGGCCCATTGGATATCTTGTCCATGAAGCTCCAGAGTAGGGTCCCGCCTGTTGAGGTATCCTCCTATGTTCACAGCCGGCGTCTTCCCGACATTCACCGACAGTCTCCACGCGGCGAGCCATTCGGGGAGGGCATCAAGCGCACGCTGCATCTTGACAATGGCGTGGGTTCTATTCAGCGACGTGGTGATGTACGCCACGTCATCGGCATACAGGGCAAGCGACGCCCCCCCTGCCGCCGGGATGTCGTCGGTGTAGCAGGCGTAGCAGACAGGGGACAGGCAACTCCCTTGCGGGACGCCGGCTGCGATCGGACGCTCGGTGGATTCGGCGTCTTCAACCACTACTCTGAAGCTTCTATTTTCGAGGAAACTGGAGATCATCTTAACGGCACTCCGGGGCGCCGACGGCTGCGAGATCTTGTAGAGAAAGCCGTCGTGCCAAACACGGTCGAACGCCTTTTCCATGTCAAGGAATACTGCACACACGCGTTCTCTCTTATTCAGAGCCGCGGTAACGGTGTGCAACACACTCGACAGTGTAGCCGTGCTGTTCAGCGGCATCAAAAAGTAGCCTTCCACTTCTGTTGGCAGCTAGGCTATTCCATCCCGGATGCTTGCAGTTCCAGTCGCCCGCGCCCACCACCGGTGTCGGTAGGGTTGCCAACCATACTTTATTATAAAGTATCCTACTTTATTTTTGCTAATTATACTTTATACTTTTGCATACAAATAAAGTATGTGAAAATACTTTATTTTCAACCTTTACTGTGATCAGCCTAGCACCTTCCGCTGCCGCCCATTACAACTGTGACCGAGTTAGAACAAACTCAAATAGGGACAGGTTCATTATGGCCTCAGTACTTAATTATTTAACGATGCGTACTTAAAAGTTAAAACTGACGATGGAAACAATTTATAATTTAAAATAATTGAACGAAATGTCATATCATATTATTTGAATGTGACTGTGACGCATCATTTCTCAGATATTTGCGCAAAACCAAAAATTGGCACCTTTGTCACTCCGGCTCACCCCTTATAAGTCGGGATTTTTAGTATGTTTTCACCCTGAGCACCCTGAACACGTTTCTGAAGACATCGCTTAGAGTTTCGCTCACGCACTCTAGAATGTCTTTTTAGACATTCGTTGACCGGACTAGTCGTTTATGAGCCAATTACTTTTTTGTTGGAAAGTAGATATTCCAAGGGAGGTCTCATGATAAGAGTACCATGATCTGATGATGGCGTCTTAGAAAAATCAAGGAGAACTTCCGAAAATTGTAGGGGCGACTAGTAGTTTTCTTAGTGTTTTATTAAGTAGATATATTAAAGCACTACAATTCAATGAAGGTCTGGAGTCGATCTAATGAAGCCAAATGAAAATCGAGGGAACTCCTCAACGGTTTTCAGCACTTTCTTGTGTTTGGGTTTGATTAATTTGTAGTGACGAGAGTTTTACACCTGGCGAGTAGTTTTTGAGTGATCTCGGGTTTTCGATGTCGAAGTCGGCAATTTTTTTTGTAAAAAGGAATTATATGAATTATTAAGACAATAAAAACATAAAATTTCATAAATACTTTTTTTTTCTTCCAAATACTTTATTTTTGCCCCATTCAGACAAATGTATACGTTTTTTCTTGTCAAAAAAGTTGGCAACCCTAGGTGTCGGCGAGTCCAGCAACTTGCGGACATCAGCCAACAGGATAGTGCCAGCGGGCGGGCGGTACACTGAACACAGCCGGAGCGGGGAGTTCTCGAGGCAGAGCTAAAGTAGCCTATTACATTTGCCTATGACTTAAGTAAATTACATGTAGTATTTGATAGCGTAATTCAGAACTTGCAAATGAATTTTGTTAACGCCATCTATTGGCAACTCCGAAAATAAATATCTAGTAACTAACAAAACATCGATCTTACCATGGGAATGGGATGTTTTTCCGCGGTAAAAAGTAGCCTACGTCACTCTCCACCCTCCTAACTATCCCCACACACATAAACCTTACCATATAATAGCTTTGTTGCGACGTGAAAGCGTCACAAACAAACAAACAAACAAACACACTTTCACATTTATAATATTAGTAAGGATAAGTACCCTATATATAAGTAAGTATAAGTAAGTATCTTAGCCCAGTTTTGGGTCTTGTTCGTAATCTTTCACCATCGTTAATCCATAAAAAAGGATACCTGTGCCAGGGCAGAGGCTACAAAGGGATTTCAATAAAAACGGGACGTAGCGGTGACTAAACAGCCGTATGTTTACGTGAAAATGTGTAAGTAACGGCTAATGTTTTCTTTGAGCGGTGTTTTCAAAATGGCAGCGCCTCCACCTCCGCGAGTGTAAGGCCGGTCACTCACATGTGACCCACAAATGTAGGGCGACCTTTGCGAATGATTATGCGAAGTTTTTGACACATTCGTGGTTTTCGTAATCTATCAAAGCTGTGATAGTTGTAGTAGCACGCTCGAACCTTCGCGTTGTCTCCCACACATTCGTCTAAACATTTATACGTTGTACAAATATTCGCACGCATGTGAGTGAATGCGCTTACAGCTTGCCTATAGTCCTCACGAAACTTAAGAAATTCTTCAATATTTTAACTATCAGTAATTTTAAATTTCGGATATACCTATGTCTTATAGATCTGGAGCTAACACATCGAACTACTTATATTTTCATTGTCTTCCACTGTGGTAGCAAATAAAAAGTGGTTTTCATAAAAAATCCCGCATACGCGGAACCTTCTACCTTTGGAAGATTTCCCTTCCAAATAGCCATAGTTATTAGGAATTACAAGCAGTTACACTAATCGCGTTTACGTGACTCGTGTCCGTCACGGTGTCTGCGTTTCCTGTTCGCACAATAACAGAAATAACGTCATGTTGTTGTACAGGTTTGATGGGGAATCACAATGGATAGGGAAATGTACCAGGCTATACTGCATACACCGTGTTGAGTCCAAAAATTATCGCCCATGGGCATTGAATTCCAAAGGCGGCAAATGCATCACCATGTTGATAGCCATGAAAAAAGCTAGCTGTACCTACTATGGGCAGGTATCCATTGATAACCATAAACTTGCAACATTATTATCCATTAATTTTCAGGCTTTTAATCATATTAAAAAAATGTCAATTCGACTGTATTATCGTGTTTTTGTGTAGTTTCTCATAATTTATTATTTAATAAGTGAACCGATTTAATACTTCTTTTTATATCCGGAAACTGGTGCTTGTCGTGTGGGCTCATCTAAAGAGCAACATCTGACGAGTTATTTTTGAGTTATGTCTTATAATACATAGATATCTAATTGACTTCGACTACGTTGATGACGTTCTCATAAGTAATAAGTACTTATTTAGTAGGTATGTTATGTTATGTAGTACCGAATACTTACTTATTTATGCTGGTCTATTTTTTTGTTGTAGGTATATTTTTAAGACAGACCTAATTCTGCAAGTATTCCCTTCCAGTCGACCTTTAGGAAGTCGCCATGTTTCATCAAAAATGAAAGTACACATACAAGCTCAACCGGAACAAGTTAATGGAATTCAGGAACATTTATTACTCTAATTACGTAATGAATTCGATATCGATAACGAGTGCTCGACCGTCGCACGACACGCACGACGCGGCGACGCGATCTAAATATCGCGTGACGGACGAAATTATCGTAACTAAGAGTTAAGTGTAGTATCGAGTTAAGTTTAAATCAACCGTGAAGTTAACATGTCTCGGTTGAAGGAGGAACTTGTTTAGATGTTTAGTCGGCAATGATTTTGACTTGAGCGATGAGACTCGGGTTCAAGAGTTACGAAGAAACTCATCAAACAATTATGAATTCACATATGATTTTTCTTTAGTCGGAATTTTTTCAAATTTTTCCTATTGAAAACCTACTTTTTAATAATTCAATCAATCAATCAAATGTTCATGTTTTAAATTTTTAATGTATCTACCCTTTTCATATTGAACTGCTTAAATTAATTTTTAGTTGCAATGTCAATCAAACAACTGTAAAAATAAAACAAGTTCTAAATTTAAAAAGTATAAATCTGTTTCACTTCACACTGAACACGATGAGAGACATAAATAGCGTCATCAGCGACATTACATTAAACAATTGTAGGTACAGTCAACAAAAAAAAAACACTAACCACACTCGTACACGCGACCCCTCGCGTGACTTAAGCTAAGTGCACACAACCGAGTACCAGTCAACCGTGTCATGCTTTATCTGTGAGCATAAATTGAATAAATGAATAACTTATCTCAAATGCGTGATGAATAACCGTTTAGCTATTCATATTATTGGTACTTGCTCATTCTTTAGTCATATTATCGTTAATGTATTTATATTATTCAACTAAATCACGATGCATCGTAAATGTTAAATGAGTATTTATAAATAAGTTTAAAAGGGAAATATAAATAACTGTTACTAGTAGCATTATGGTAATGCTTTAAAGTTTATACATTAATTATAATGTAAAAACAACCGGGAAACATTTTATAGGTGGTTGAATGGAGAAATTGAAATTACAGTAAAAAAATATTTAGCACATCATTCTTGACAGGCAATGCATCGATGTACGATGCGTCTCAATCAGAGACCGCTACCATCATTATTAGGATCAAGTTGCGTTGCTCGCTCGGTTCATTTTGATATGTAATTGAAAAACTCAATAAAGCAAAATAAAGCAATCCTTCAAATAAATATAATCTTATTATTTATGTGAAGTGTACGATGTGGTTAACTTTAAGTCAATAGCAAATATGCTTTTCACTAAATTAGTGCACTTTATCAACTTTGACTACTTACGTCTTAGTCACAACGTCACAAGTTACGAAACGATACGAAAACTGCAACTAACCATACTAATGTCACAGATTATAAAATAGTTACTTGCTACTGTACTTAAATGTGTGTTTATAAAGTTCAAAAATCAGTATCATCGCTACATAGCGATCACTTCCTCGGAGTAAGTAAGGTGCATAATAGTACATTATGATACAAGTGCGCGAAGTTGGTCATTACAGTCGAGGCGGTATTGAGCCCGAGCCGCAAGGCGAGGGCTGTAATAGAGCCAAGACTGTAATGAACAAAGCACACGCGTATCATACGACGTTTTTCAACACACTTGCGAGGAAAAAAACAATTAGGTATCGACATTTTTCAGTCACAAATCAGCAAATTATAAACGAACAAATGTTTGCACAAAATGGCGCGGTTTATTTTTTCGCGCGCCGTATCTTTGGTTGAATAACTATGCGCGCGCAGGTTAAGTCCAGAGGCACCGAACATTCAGCCACAATATATTAAACTAAATAATTATGTATTTCTAATAATAATTTACGGTAATTAATGATTTAAAATATTGTATTTTTTAAATGCTTTAATAGATAATTAGATGAAGTATAATCTTATCTTATCAGATTTTGACTAAGTACAACAAGTTTATTTATTTACAAAATAACAAATCTTTTGGTAACAACCTCTTTACGGATATAAAAAAAAAGTGGAATAAGAAAAACACTAGTGCGGCAATGAAAAGTAAAACGCACTAGTGTGTAATAAACCGCATTCCGGGCGTAAGACTAAAGAAAAAATAGCAACTTTACGAGCAAGTGTGTTGAAAAGTAAATTAAAATACCTAGTGACTTTGCCTCTTCACTCTTCTTTTTAATTTTCAGCGCCCTTATCCTAAGCAAAGTACTAAAAATTGCATAATAAACAAGAAATACAATCTAACATAGGTATGCTAATATGCTTGTAATCTTGCCATTGACCATGCTGTCAATGCTCATACCCTAGCAAGTTAATACGTACTTTTTCTTGCCTGAACGACGTTTAATCCTATTAGCAATCCTGTTACCTTTACCATAAGCACACATTATTGGTGTAATACAATCAGAGTACATTGTAACTTGTCATAACTTACAGTGCGATTGTTATGAAAACGATAGGTCCATTTACAAAATTATTCCATTCATATCACAAGCAGAATGCCAGCACAGAGTAAATTGACTAATGGTAATTTTTATAAGCCTTTAACAAAAAATATGTCGATGTGGTCAGATCGCACTCATGTGCCAGATATGACTGCGAAAATAGTCAATTGGATTCATAAACAACCTACGAAACACGTTAGAGAGAGTATGATATTAAAAATTTCCATTTTTGGGAAAAAATAGCTTAAAAGTCGAAGTACATTTTTTTGAAAAATCCTTAAAATTGAGGTCCACTTTTGTGAAAAAATGGCTCAACGGTGAAGTAGAATTTATATGGTTTACTTGACGCCTGTTGCAAGTTTGTAACTTCCACATCCGGCCCTAGTCTAGTCAAAAATGTGTCAATCAATCAAAAATCGTGTTTGAATAGTTTAATAAATTTCTTGTACTAGACTTGTGTGCACTGAGCTTAACTATCATATATGATTTAATAGAGATGTGAAAATTGTCATTGTTAACGACTTTCATCGCCCGGATTTCTAAAGCTAATTACTTGTTACTCGGATACTTTATCTAGACAACACTACGTAGTCATACCGTGACAAGACCAATTAAATATATATTATAATCTTGTTGCAATCCGTCCCCCACATTTCTCTCGAAAGTAAGTAATTTCTGTTATCCACGCACACACAGATAGGTACTTACCTAATCATACGAAATGAACATTCATTATCGTGAGATCAACTTACAGAAAAAGGTAGGTTTAGTTTGTATGGTTTAGTAAGTATCTATAAGTACTAATAATATAAAGCGGAAGAGTTTGTTTGTTCGTTTGAATGAATCTCAAGAACTGCCGGTCCGATTTGAAAAAAATATTTTTGTTTTGAATTGTCCATTTATTGAGCAAGGCTATACGCTATATTATAATATCACGCTACAACCAAAAGGAGCGGAGCAACAATTTTCCCGACAACACACAATGTTTGTTGTATTATAAAGAGATCACCGCTCCTTTCTTGGCAACGCATACAATTGCTTTCATAAAAAACGGCCATGCTGTCTCGTACATGATAGATAGTGGTTACCACATACCAACCAGGTAGCCTCTCAGCTGGCTATTAATACTTTAAAAAAATAGGAATTGGTCCTTAAATCGTGTCACAGATAACCCAAATAACAAACCGTGTGATACTATGAAAGTAACAATAGCAGTAAAAAGAAAAAAAATCTTTCAACTTTTACCTGTAACCGAACCCAAGACCGACACAGGACTAATAATAATCTATTACACCAGAAGTCACAATCGTGGGAAGAAAATATTTTTTACCTGTATTAGTTTTTTTGACTCCGTCCTTCGGTAGTTGTCGTGATGTCTATGTTCGGCCACGGTAATTAATATTACCGTGGTTCGGCTTAATCCTTATTCTGTTTAATCACAAAACATTAAAAGGTTTAAGGTTTAAGAATCTTTATTTTTCAGAAGATTATTACAAACACTTATTGAGAAACATAAATAAACATAGTTACAAATTACATTACAATAGGAGACATTACTGCCAAATTATCCCAACAGAGTGCAGCATTAGCATAGACTGTTACGTATCCCTAATATGATTAATATATAATACATACTTAATTCAAAATTTCTCAATAAATAACAAAGGAAGCAGACATCGCCGCATCCGAAACTAGTATAGGCAAGATATCATATGGCGGTTCGCGGAAACGAGCCTGGGAACCAAATCACGTCAGCATTCCATTGTAATCATTGCGGTACAAGCATCGACCGTAATCACCCTAGTTTTAGCTAATTTTAAGTATTTTAAGAATGTAATTTCTAATATCGAAATTAAATCGATTAATTAGTTAAATTACTAGTTTTCGTTCGACCCCTGCTGCACCACTTCGTAACTGGCGCAGTCGGTAGGATCTTCAACCGGTGCGAAAATATCTAAAATCGATTTTTCGGGCTGGGGACTGAAGAACAAAGAACCTGGAGAGCTGCAGCAGGATTTTGGATCCGAACATTGATACCGAAGCGATTGGACGATGACTACTAATTTATTGTAAGTACAGTGAGAATTTTATCGTGTCCTATTTATCCTTTTCCTTTAAATTCAATCCTTTTTATACATTATGTAATTAATTTGCTCTAAAATAATAATTTCATTTTAGATCACTTTAAATCAGTAACGAAAATTACGCAATTTCATTAAAGTAATTTATTACGTAAATTTAGATATTAATTTCGAAAATTCTAATTGATAACAAAATTGAGTATTTTAGTTTAATTAAAATAAGTTTTATAATATTTTAAAATTAGGGTGATTAAATGATGACGTATTTAGTTTTTATTCATTATCCATTGATATAAATTAAATTAATAAAGAACTTAGAAAGCTATTAAACTTAATTACTTGTCCAAAATTTTCATAGGCTACAAAAATATAATTGGAACAATTTAAAATTAAAATATCTACCTATATGAAGTATGAAATAATTTAGAATAAAATAATAGGAAATTTTAGTCTCATTCAATTTATAATTTGTATTATTAAATAATTAATATGCCTAAGTACATATTTTATCTATATTATTATTTAAATAAAAAAAAATTTAAACAGCCGGATTAACATAAAGACATAAATTTATTAATTAACATTTAAATTAATATTATATGTACATCATTTTAATTAATAAAAATAAAATTATGATTACAAAATTTAAATCCGCTTATTCCAACATATGAAAAAGAGCTGGTTATTTGAAATTTTAGATAAGACACTAGGTACCTAAATGAAATAAGTATACCAAATGATAACTTTTTCAGATAATAAGATCAATTAATAACTTTTTACAATTATAATTGCTCTAAGTATATATCTACAATGATATTTTTTATTAATTATTAATATGCCTTTACAATTTTATTATACAACCTATTAGATTATTAATTAAATTTAAAAAATGGAAATAGTTGGATTATATATAATATTAATAATTATTATTATATTAATAAAGTTTTTAATCAAATATAAATTATGATTATCCCGAAAATTTTAATAGTAGTTTTTATATAATAGTGATTGCTTATATTAAAAATTTACTACCTATACATATACCTACATATGTTTTTCCAATAATAGTATTAATACCTTTACCTAACCAATCCCTCATTTCCTCCATATCCAAATCTCAAATATCGATAAAAATTCTTACCTGTACATAGAGGCTGAATGCCCGAAGCAGTCATTATATTTAATTAATACAATTTTATAATTGGGAATTAAAACCAACTACAAAAAAGAAGGATAAAACCAACAACAAAAAAAGGAAAGAAATAACTAACTTCAAATTGAACCTGGAACCGGGAATTGAAATTGGAACAAGTGAAAGATGACATCAGCCCTGCATTACCCCAACAAGTACCTACAGAAGATGAAATATTTCTTTTCTTATCTTTGTTCTGCAAAGAAGAAGAAGATGAAAAAGTACATCGAAGAATAAAACCAGACAACCTGATGAAAGCCATGGAGGTTCCAGCAACATTTTCGTTCCAGAAGTAACTCAAATAGTTGCTGGTCTTCGGGAGGAAGGTGTTACGTATCCCTAATATGATTAATATATAATACATACTTAATTCAAAATTTCTCAATAAATAACAAAGGAAGCAGACATCGCCGCATCCGAAACTAGTATAGGCAAGATATCATATGGCGGTTCGCGGAAACGAGCCTGGGAACCAAATCACGTCAGCATTCCATTGTAATCATTGCGGTACAAGCATCGACCGTAATCACCCTAGTTTTAGCTAATT
Source organism: Hesperia comma (assembly GCA_905404135.1). NCBI lineage: Eukaryota > Metazoa > Arthropoda > Insecta > Lepidoptera > Hesperiidae > Hesperia > Hesperia comma. The sequence continues at coordinate 2,474,729 of FR990031.1, forward strand.
TTAAGTATTTTAAGAATGTAATTTCTAATATCGAAATTAAATCGATTAATTAGTTAAATTACTAGTTTTCGTTCGACCCCTGCTGCACCACTTCGTAACTAGACAGTAAACTTAAAATAACAACAATAATAATAATATTAATAATAACATAAATAGTAAGTTTTTGATGAATAGGAGACCTTACGGCCAATTTTTGACGCCAGAGTGCAGCACTAGCACATACACCGCCGCGTTCCGTAACTGGACGATAATGCCCAAAACGACACTTTTTCATAGAAAATTGAACGTTTTGGTCAAGTTACGGAACGCGGCTTATGATTTGTTTACTGTATGTGCTGATGGCGCCATCTACGCCGAACTTTGCGTTATATTTTCCTTAATACAAGATTCGATGAGCGTATTCGCTATGTGCAAAGCGGGTGGCAGGTGTACAAAAACGATCGCAGCGCACAACGTGACAAAAAATGGAAACTATTGCGGCTGTGTGTAATACTTTCGAACGCGGTTTTTATGATTATATCCATTGTACACATACACTATTCAATAAATTGCACTCAAATAAAGTCAACAAGTATCATTTACTGTTTATTTTGGTTTTTAATTGCAAAAATACTAACAATGTTTACTTGTCATATTTGACAGTAGCCGAAAAAGTTGCGCGTTGCCACCGTCGTGCACGTTCCCAATACACAATAAAAATACTTCATTAAAATGTTCAATGAAAAGTGGGTAAAATCATATTAATTTAGGTATTATTTCGACGTCAACTGACTCGGTATCGTCAGTACTAAGCGGTATTAAACGTCAGACGTTAAGCGTCAGTATTAAACAGAAAAAAAAACTCGTTAGATACAATAATTACTTCTTACAGTTCTAACCTTTATTAATTTGTATAATCCAAATAAATGTTACCTGACAGGTATAATATATACTTAATGTTTTAAAAAAATAAGGGAAAGAGAGAAAATAAACTAATGGCTCCCAAACTCTTAGCTGAAACACTGAGTCTTTTTGCGGATTTGTAATATTGTAACGAAGTTACGCAAACATCACTTTGTTAATTAACTTATAAATTGTAATTGTTTAAGCCCAATTTAATAATTTAATAATTATGATTATTTTGTTTAAAAAAGTAATTTCTAGTTTTAAACGGTGGCTTAGCATCGCCATCTAGTAATGAGTAGCTTGTACTATTTTACAGTCTAGGGATAACTATACTACAGCTATCTGTTGAGCAGTAGCATAAAACATAATTATGATGGGTAATAATTATATTAAATTTCGATTTATTGTTTTTGAAATCAAATGCTTGTTGAAATAATATTGGATGGCGCCTAATAAATCTACTTCGTTATCTTTATGTCGCAAAGTCATTAATTGTGGTTATCAGTGTAAGTAATTAAACATATTGTTTATAATTACTTTGTACGATTGATAGTCGGTACTCAAGTTAATAACGATTTCACCAATTAAACTCATATTTCAACAATCGATAGTGTCGAAATTTATTATGTAATTTATTATGATATACCTACATATATTATATTTTTTCTTGTTATTATGATAGCTACCTAGAATATTTTTAGTGCTTAAGTCTGTATTTATAAATACACACCTATGTATGTAGTGTGGGCAAGGTAAATTTTCTATTTTTTTTCTTTATTACGTATAATCGATATCCAGACTTAATATAATAAATTATACATTATTCCAATATGATTTTGGTTCTCACACTGGTTCTCAAACTTTTATTCCACAGGTTTAAAAATACTAGTCTAAGTGCACATTAAAATTATCCTCACGAGTATCAAGTGTTTGATCTGTGACCTGGCCCATTATAGAACTTCTGGATGAGACCTGAAGTTGATTAGATGCAGTTTTGCCTAATGGGACGGTCCTATTAAACATTTAAAAACTGTTATAAATAAGCCACTGAGTCAAACAATTTTCATTGGGCAATTTCCACATACATATATTCCACATACATTCCATACTCATATTTCCACATACCTACATTCCGTGTTATCATTTGAAAATCGAACGTTTTAACCATTATTATTAATGTTTTAGAATTTCCACACATTACTTAACCTGTTTCGTACGCAATTTCCATCGTTTTTACAAGTCGAGAATTTCTTAATCGAAGCATTATCCGAGGAGATTCCATTCCACTGAGAGTGAGATTACCAATTGCATTATGTTACGTACGTATACATCCGTCGGAGACGGTGGGTGGAGGTTTGTTGTGGAGTTCAGACGTTCAGTCAATTCCAGTGTTCAGTCGAACCGCGGTGGAGCTTGTTGTGAGTCGAATGACTGTTTCGTACGCAACACTGCGATCGCGAGTTCGAAATTCGAAAAGAGTTCTGAAACAATTGTTTTAATTTAATTTAAATTTAGAACGCAGTTTGTAATTCGTGTTTATTTTATAAATTCGAATAACTTTTCTATTTTGGCCACGATATTTTTTGTTTTACGAAAGTGTTTTTTTCGAAGTGTGTGCGAAGTGTTTGTTAGTTGTATTTTTTGTTATTTAAATAATTTAATAATAAAAAAGTGGATTGGAAAATGCTCGCGGTAAATTCGGTTGAATAGAAATTATCAACGAAGTTTACTTGGTAAGTGTGTAAAATTTTCTAGATTTTTTTTTCTTTATTTTATTAGCATATTTTTTACTTCAATAAACACATGGTATTTGGAATATTTTGCGATTTATAATAATAATTTAATCTATTTCCGTAAAATCTAGCTTTTTTTGTTACACTTAGGTACCTACCTTGGTATAACAAAAAGAAAGTATTGTGTGTACGGTACTCTTAATCTATTTAAAAAACGTGCTAGAGTGCAATAAAAAGTGAAGCAATAAATTTATACGGCTTTACGTGACTGGAAAAATGTGGAACAATGAATTTAATAAATCATAAACAATAACATATCGCGCCGGTATTAGTTTTTAATTCTTCAGCTTCCAATTAAGCCGGCAACCGTAGGTCACCGACCGGAATAATTAAATAGGTAATTATTCTATAACATAATTTAACAGGTTGCGCAATTTTCATATTGGAATTTGTTTCCTGACCTCGATAATCAAGACATGAAGTTTCATGCATTTTTGTTAATTGTTAATTGAATTTCATTACACGTTTCTTTTTTAGTGGTGTCAAGAAAGTGATTTGAATCTCAGATGCGTGTCAAATGTGTAATGAAAACTTAATTTGGTGTGTTCAATTCAATTGATTAATGACCATAAAAAACTACGAAAAGAGGTCATATAGCCGAATAGTATTATTTTAATTGATGACATCGTAGCTTAGTAGCAGCAAAACGATGGGTCCCGGGTTTGGTTCCCTGCCGCGTTAGATCACAAATCTCAAATGCATAAGAAAATAAATATAAATATTGACATTTTAAGACTTTTTTTAAATAACGGAAATTCAAAATATGTTTTTACATCTGTTTTACATTGTACTGTAGTACTATTGTTATTGCACTTCAAGCCCGGTAGCACAATATGTGTTAATGATCGATAGTGATGATTGATGAGTTTATAATAAACAACAACAAATCAAACGTTTTGTTCCAACAATGTTCAACGTTCAATGTTAATTTTCTTTATGTTTGATTTTACGCTAATGTTGAATAGAATTTAAATTCCATTGTCATTAACCTGTCGTTAGGTAATCACTTAACTTTGTGTTAAAGGCGAGAAAAAACTGTATACGTGCGTTTAATTTAATCACATACCTATCCCCTATGTCGTGTTTTCAATTTGAACTGCACGGTTTTAATCAAAATTTGAAAGAAAGAAAGAAAGAAAGAAAGAAATTCGAAACTAAACGATTACGAAACGTGAACGTTGCTAAGAATCATGAAACTTTTTTCCAATCTTAAAAGAAAGTTTACATATCCAACTACTTTGTTGTTATTGAAGTCTCAAGTCTCAAATCTCTTATTAACATTACGATGATATAATATTATCACGCGAAGAACCACCACAAAACATGATTTGATAATCATGCATATTTCGTGAAACACGAAGACAAGCATTATTAATAGATAGAGCAAAGTTAATGCAAGTTATCCTATTGGAATAGATTATGATATAACAACGATGTAACGAAGCGCAAAGTGAATAAACGCAGCGTAGTGAGACTGACAATCTGTCCTGTATCTAGTGAGGTCCGATTAACTCCTGGATGTTACATGTTGCATTGTCGTGATCTCGTGGTGTATCTATGGTCGTAGTTAATCACCGGTTTTATATATGTTGTTAAGTACCTATTCTAAAAATCTAATTTGTTCCAAAAAATTAACGGTTCATTAAACTTCTTCCTTCAAAAAAATACCGACTGAATTTAATCTGGTCCAAAGTTAACTTTAAAAATGAGTATCTTCACATTATCAGGTGAATAATATATTTTCTTACAATATGTATTTGCTTTAATTGGTATAAAAATATTCCAATAATAGATCTTGATCTTCTTGATAATCTAGGTTTTATTTCACTTTAATAAATGGCTTGTACAGACATTCAGCTACTCGATAAAAGATGTCGCTACGTGTGATTTTGAATAAGTTTCTACGCAACATATACCTAACTATGAGACAAATTGCGGTATGTGACAGACTTTGATTGTAATTGCAACACATAAGCCCCCTTGGCCTTAGGTCTATTCACAGCTCGTGAGTTGTATGTTAAGGGTTTTTTTAAGAATAGCAACCAAAACGTGAGGAGCTGGTAAGTAAAATTAATGCACTATTAAACGATTTTTCATAGCAATTTTCAACCCCTATTTACATCCCTTTATGATGGGAAATCATATTTCGTTTATAGCTGACGTTTCCTAAACATAAACTACTTACCTACGTATCCATAGCTAAAATAAGTTATACCATAATTAATTTTAGTTTTTTCGCGTTTAATCGCAGGACTGATCGAGTATTTTTTCGCTTTCTCACCTATATAATATTAAAGGTATAGGTAGGTTCTTATAGATAACATCAAGAAACACCTGGTATCCGGTCTGTTTGTTTGTAATTTATAAAACAAAGCGGGCCCCCGCTTCTGTTTCCGGCAATACGTCAGTGATGCCTTTGAGTAGTTCGAGTTTGGTAATTCGTAGGTACCTATTATTGATAATACGTTACTTAAATTCCGTCTTGGAACAAGCTTCGAAACAGCAAATCCATTCGCGAGGAACTCGGCATCAAATAACGTCTATCAATAATGTCTAGCATCAAATATTAGACGACCCGGATGGCGCAATGGTTAGCACGCCGGATCGCTGTTCTGAGGGTCCTGGGTTCGATTCCCAGCGAGGCGGGAATTTGAATGATGAGTTTGAATTTCCGTTCTTGGTCTGGGTGTGTGTCTTGTCTTGTGTGTAGTCCATGGCACCCACGACACAGGGAATCCTAGTGTGGGGCTTTGAGTGTGTAGCGTTATCTTACATCGTACAAGCATACATTTTCAAGTTCTTCGTACATGTCTCAAAACATGATGAGAGTATCCATAAAACGTCCATAACACTGAGTAGACAGCACTAGATAAGAGGGCACAGAAGAACATCGAGATGCACAAAGAAGGCACTTACTTCTAGTAACTCAACTATATCTACCATGTACGCCGACCACTCTGCTATCTAAGGTGGTGTCCTACGTGAGCGACGAAAACGACGCGACGCGACGCGACGTTGCGATTTTGACGTAAGCGATCAAATCAACGGTATCCCTACTTGCGTCCTATGTGACAGTCTGTGACAACACGCGACGTTGTCATTGTCGCGTGTAGCATCGCAAGTGTTGCGTAGCGTCGCGTCGTATTCGTCGCTCACGTAGGACACCCCGTAAGCCAGCGCTGCCGCTAGCTGAATGGACGCCCGCGTACAAAATTGTTTTGCACCACCACTCTTCGTCCTTCAATACCAACCTCACACAGGTTTACTATGCCGTCCGCATTATTTAGATAAATAATAAATAAATTCACACAACACCTCATACATTGACCTGACCCGTGGTAAGTAGCTAAGCACTTGTGTTACGGCGGATGTCATGCAACAGAGAAAACACAAATATAATACTTAAATACATATATTACACCCAGACACAGAACAAACACAAATGTTCATCACATAAATGTTTGTCCTGAGCGGGAATCGAACCCACTACTCTTGGCGTGCATGGTAGGGTCACTACCAATTGCGCCATCGAGCCCGATTAAGACGATATTCCGTCTTGTTAATCACATAAAAACTAAGTAGTCACATGTTAATTATTGTGTCGCTGGCTACAATTTATTCAAACACTAAATGACCGAGTTACGTCATAATAATTTGGGCTATCAAGCCGCGAGATATCAGGAGCGTGCTGGCCAAAACAGTAGCTTGATAACTTCAATTAATGTAAATTATATTTGCAACAAGACAGTTACAAGTACCTACGCGATAATAATGGGATCATTATTTGACCCTAATATCTGTTGTATAAGTGGGAACGTTTTGTATTGCAGATAAGATTAAGTAATTGAATAAAATATTTTGTTAATGCCTAAACGTTTACGTACTCTTTGGTACCCTCGTACAAGGTTTTCCTGTTTCGTAGCATGAATAACACTTAAAATACATCAATAACACCCGAGTGCAAAATATATCTATCAGGGAATCGAACACGTTTCTCTTCGTTTCGCGATCGGGATAACTAGAAACCGTAGAATAGTACCTAAACCGTAGAATTTTGTTACTTGCGGAACCGTAAAAAGGTAAATTCACCATTGAATTCGTAATACCATCGGACTGAACCGAATTTCGACCGTTATTATTGCGCTATCAATTCTGGAATACGGTCTTAATGGACCACAAAACCTGGTCTCGCTCCTATAAAAAATGTCTCAAAAACCATCAATTGTTTGGGTCTCTATTCTCAATAAATTTACAGTAAGTTCTCAAAAGAAACTTGTCTCAAAATATGTTTCCGATGTTTTATGCCGTTGCGTGGGATTCAATGGGATTCGTCGTGAGAAGATGCTATTATTGATTGTTCGGAAAAACTCGGCTGAAGATTAATTGGTAGAGACTATGTTGCATAGTCCTGGGTACGATTCTCGACTAAGGGAAACATTTATATGACATACTAGTTGTTGCCCGCGGCTTGGCTCGTGCTTGTTATTAGCTCATAGGCACATCGTGTTATTAATTACATCCATGTGACGTATGTATCCATCTATCTGTGAGAGAGAATCCTCTAAGAAAATGTGAGAAAATTATGGAGAAATCTCAGACGTGCAGGTTTCTGCGCGATAATTTTTTATAATATGCATATCTTTAAGAAATAAGAGGTGTGTTTAGGATTTGAATCTAAGCCACCCTATTGTCATCTCCAAGGGTTGACTGGTAGAGAATGCCATTAGGCATTAAGTCCGCCCATTGTAATACCTAGTCATAGGTTGTCAATGAAGTGTGAAATAAATAAATTCAAAAGTTCCAACGTTCAAATCGCCGAGAATTCGAGAATAACTTATCGGACTGTGCAAACAGTTGACTACAAATAACTCCGGGTCAAAGCTTACTCCTATTCCTTATTAATAACTTAACACTAGAGTACACGCGCGGCCTACTATGGTAGACCAGGGTAACATTTTTTGCGATAACTTTTTAGTTTAGCGCGCTAGATATTAGTGATTCCAGGTAAGCCTTGTCTGGTATATTTGCAACAACCTCAGTACCCTGCCAGCATCCACCGCATGCCCACGCGAAGTCAGGTTGGCGCCAAAAGCGTCGGCCTACTAAAGTAGTCCACGCGTGTATTGGTGTACCAAATTTAGGTAAGTTTCTTTTGGTATATTATCGATTTGTTACGGTATTATAATGTTCTAAATTTATAAAATAATAAGTTTACATAATATATTTAATGTATATCGAATAAATATTATTTATATATTGCATAAATTTTTTGTCTACTTATAGATTTTTTTACAGATCTTTTCATCCGATTACGACATGTGTGAGTCACAAATAGAAAGGTGGCTGCATGAGCTTGAGACTGAAGATGAAGAAGTAATAGCGAGTGAAGATGATGAAATTCAGCCAGAACTAGATTTGCAAGCTTTAGTACGTGAGACAGAACTTTGGTTGCGGCTTCATAATGTACATACCTACCTAATAAGCCGGACAAAATCGGAATTAAAATTTTCATGGTAGTCGATACTAAATTTCCGTATGTCTGCAAATTTGAGATAGGTATATGTTGGAGCCCAACCAGAAGGTCCCTATCAAAAGTCGAACAAAGTTAACGATGTTGTCCATAGAGTGCTGGAACCACTTTATGGATTAGGCTGCAATATATCAATGGATAACTATTTCACAAATCTACCTCTGGCTAAAGAGCTGTTGCAGAAGAAAATCACGATCGTTGGTACCTTGAAAACAAATAGACCCGAAATTCCTAAGGAGTTCAAAGCTTTGAAGTCTAGGACTAGCAAAAGTTCACTTTTTGGATTTCAAAAAGATGTTACCCTTGTGTCCTATGTTCCAAAAAGAAACAAAGCAGTCAACCTACTTTCTACAATGCACTACGATGCATCTATCGATGCTGATACAAACGAAGAACGCAAACCGGAGATTATTACTTTTTATAATCGTACTAAATGTGGAGTTGACATTCTAGACAAAATGTATAAGCAATATAGTGTCCTACGTAACAGCCGTCGATGGGCACTGACAATATTTTTTGATTTGATGAACATTGTCGGAATCAACGCTCTGGTAATCAACCAAATAAATGTCTTTGCCGAGAAAATTGTCAGACGGAACTTTTTGCACGAATTGTCCTTCAATTTGATAAAACCACTGTTGATTCGCCGTTCATCCATTGATACACTTCCCCGACAACTTAAATTTAGGATAGAAGCACTTTTGGGCAGCATAGCTCAAGAACCCCAAGAGGCTCAAAGTAATCTGTCTTTAAAAATAGGACGTGTTGGTCGATGTGCACTCTGCTCGAGAGCCCGAAATCGATCAACAAAAAAGTGGTGCCAAACTTGCAATAAATGGATTTGTCCTGATCATCAAGCAGTAATATGCCCTGAATGCTATAAAAACACATAAAATAGTAATTAAATTTAATATTAAGTTAAAAAAATGACTTTGATCTCAGAAGTGCCATTTTTTGTTATTTTTTCTTAGATATTTACTAAATCGTTGATTGTTCACTATTCTTTATCATTTGTCTAAAAATGAAAGTTGTAAAAGCAACTAAAATAAATATATTTACTATTACATTAAGTTGTTTTAATCAGGTAATAAAAATATAAAAGTTATTTACATTTTAAAATGGCCCACTATGGTAGGCCATGCGTGTACTCGTGTCAAAAAACAAGGCGCGTGAACTGTAGTGTTAATAATAAATTAGTAGGCAATTTGTTATAATTCACGCAATAATAACTTACCAGGGTCGCAATAAAATGTGATTAGTGGAGTTCATTACTCACACGTAATATTAATTTATATTAATAACTGATACACAGACATATTTATTTAGTAAGGGTGACTATACACATGATATCTTTTTATTTAAGTACTAATCGTCGCGTCGTAGAGTCGTAGAGTCATTAGGGCCCCCTGTTCTGCGAGGATCGCGTAAGAATTACAAAAAATAACATCAAAATAAATATTAAATCAGTTGTACATCTACATATTACTACTACCTACATAATATTTCCGTGAAGTCAGGCTGGCTGGCGATCACATTTTGCTTGAGTTAACCATCAAACAATTTTCCTGGCAGGAGACTTGAGAGCATTATATATCCTTCTTCTCACTTATTTCTAGACCGGTAAGACATTAATAATATTCCCTGATATTAGGTACTAATGTCCTAGGGCCAGATATCACCAAATATAAAATATAACCCTGATTGAAGATTACAAAATCCAGAGGCCCGGAAATTTGACCGGTATTGGCAAAGGCATTTCCGAAATTGTAATCTGTACACGTTCTCAAAGGCGGCTCTTATTTGTCAGCTCATTTCACATAAAAATGTATTTTATGTGATGTCTTCGTCTCGAAGACGACATCAAGTTTTATCGTGACCATCGATAAATGAGAAAACAGGCCGTACTACAGTGTGGGAAATGGTCACTGCCACCCATTCACATCCGTACTGCGGGGGCGTCAGCGATGCGTTGCCAGAACCCACTTATTAAACATCAACGCTGTTTTGATTGACCGACTGACACGTTGTTTTGATTGATTGTAAGATAAGAGAATGGTAGCTAGCCAGGTATTTATGAAACCCTAGTACCTCCATGTTAGTGTATCGGTTGGAATGAGGGTAACCGTTTTTGTGCTCACCAGTTGGCGCCACTGCAGACGGCGGTCATGCTGTCAAAGCCCGCCCATATATAAACATTGACAAGTGACACTTGTCTGAATACTATTCAGTGAATAGACAAGAGAGAAGTGACAGGCAGACCACCCTCTACACTAGCGGCCTCTAGCGGCGAATCCACACGCGGTTACCCTCATTAAGCGTATGAGACATCTCCCTTCAGTAGGTGGAATCTAATTTCCTAGTCTTCTAGGCAGGAGTTTAAACACAATAATCTGATTGATGAAACGTAAGTTTTTAATGGGCTTGAGAAAGATATCGAGCATGCTGCACCACCCTTCCGCTACCAATCATGACATCTGTGACCAACACAAAACAGGACACAAATCGGACATAGAAGTATTTATTAATACTAGGTAGGTATGTATTAATAGTTCAGATTCATCACGTTAACTAGCTGTCTTCTGAAATCAACTTTCAAATGGTTTTAATGTTTGTTGGAGACCCAGTTATTGCGGGCTAGTCATTTCCTTCTTTATGTTCGTGCATGGGCGGCGTTGACCACTAACGTTGCTCGTCTGTTTGATTGTCGGTTCCAAATATAAAACGAATAGTTAATATATTATTATTTACATTCTTCCACTTTCTGTGTCGTAGTTTCACATCGATTTGATTTACATATACATACCTAGGTAGGTTTTTAGAATGTGTGTTGTCTGACCTGGTCAATAGAACTGGCATGATTTAGATCGGTTTTTTATTCGACTTGGTTTCTACAAACATTTGGAATCCATCGCTTCAACAAATCCCTTCCATGAGTGCCTAGTCTCGGAAGAAGCGGCAAGAAACTCCTAAGGATTTTTCTTCCCTCAGTTTCAGATAAGACTTATTACGAATTCCGACCTTAATTAAAACTTATTGAGTAACTTACATATCTATTTTTTAAATATAATATAATTATGTAGTGTTCAACACTACTCGGAGATACAGAAACTAGGTAATGTTTGCGAGCCCGATGCCTACTCATTCGGATAGGTTTTGTTTGTTGAAGTAGATAAACAAACTAACTTCCGCCCGCAGGCTTCGCCCGCATGGAATTCGTTTAAACTTCGCCCCCCTATTTCAACCCCTTTGGGGTGGAATTTTCAAAAATCCTCTCTTAGTGCTCCCCTACACTCCCCAAGGAACACACATGCCAGATTTCAGCTTCTTATGTTCAGTAGTTTCGGCTGTGCGTTGTCTGACAGTTAATCACTCAGTAACGCAAGAGTTTTATATATACCTATTACTAGCGGCCCGCCCGCGGTTTCACCCGCGTGGATCCCGTTCTCGTGGGAATATACGCATGTATTATACATAAAAACCTTCCTCTTGAATCACTCTACCTATTACAAAAAACCGCATCAAAATCCGTTGCGTAATTTTAAAGATTTAAGCATACAGACAAACAGACAAACAGACAAACAGACAAACAAACAAACAGACGGACAAAAATAGCGACTTTGTTTTATACTATGTAGTGATATAGATAATCATGGATTAGATATTATCCAACTTCGCCAAGAAGTCAATTAAATACTTCCAAAGCATTACTATTATAAGTGTAAAAAACTGTCCGATAGCAATAATCGCTCCGCGCACCTTATCGACTGCCGCGACCTCCGTAACACGTGAATGACACTTGGATTGATAACGGGTTGCACGCAGTTCCGTCATAAACAACGGGTAGGGTAGGGGGGGGGGGGGGTAACTTTCCTTGAAGTTGAAGAAACTTCTATACCGACGTAGGTGCCAGAAATTACGTGAGGATTAAAACAAAAAATCGGCAATTTTTTGAAATGGAGAGACGCGCTTTACCTTCTACTACGCCTTTGCTATTTTAATTACGTTATAATTTGTATAATCTTCCTGTATGTGAATTATCTGCAAAACAATACCTACCATGAATTCATTCATTAAATTTCAAGATACCTAGTTAAATGCTTCCTCCACCAATTCACACTAGAGTAGCGTTGTAGAGTTTGCTCTACGCCTCCTCAATGTTGCCATTCATGGATTTAAGTCATTATATCTCGAATGTGAAAAAAATACAAGAAAATAATAGGAAATGTGCAAGGATTGGAAGGTACATAGCGACAGCAAAAACAGAACACTTTTCCATCTAACGTAACGGTAGATTCGCATTGTGTGTTTGTGTGTCAGTTATTACAACTACTTTCTTATCCTGCAATTGGGTCACACAGCTGTTGCATGGACTATGTTCTGCTTCGACTGCAGTGGGTGGGGAATTGTAATGTCCAGATTCACTTTTAAACTTAGTTGTGTTTAGGATTCGAACATGGGACTCCGGATCACAACACTGAAGCCGCGAAGGATGTACGCAGTCATATTATATATATTAGATATTAATCTTCAGTTAAGTCCAAAATCTAGGTGTATGATGTGACGGATATTTAAATTTAAAGTGGAATATGACCTGTTTCAAACCCTTTATGAGAGGAGATCCGAGCATAAGACACAAACACATATCTACTACGAATACGATCCTTCATAGGTTGGGAATTTGGGAAGAAAACATTAGTAAGCACCATTCATCTATCCAGCCTGCCCCGCTTTTACTAACTTTTTACTTTCGTGTCTTATTTCCATCGAGGTTAGGATTTCAACTCTTTCCGAAAATCCTCGATCTACATAGATTTTTTTGTACTAGATAGGTATGTCCTACGTGTACCGAATTATTTGTCATGCAACAATACAACGCACCTAGATGTTTAGAACTGAATTTAGCACTCGTTTAGGCCTTGCTATTGTGATCCGTTCAATGAACTTAGATAATTTACTAGTCAAACTGCCTTCTTTTAAAAGAGAATTATTGTAATTAGTATTAGTACAGTGTTGTGAGATTACTATAAATTGTATTGGGTTGTATTGTTCATCCAAAAATAGTACGTCTAATTATTAATATAATTGTGAACTTACGGTCACAGGGCAATGGACAACACTTTTTATGGTGGACAAATCGTATCCAATTAAATAATGCATATTTACTTTGTTTGTAACCATTCTAATGACGTTCCTACGACAAAATGATGTACAAAGCTAACCACATTTACACAGTGTAGTTAATGGAGTAAGTCATCTTCACATAAAGGTGCAAACTCGGCGTATGTGTGTGTGCACGTCCTGTAATAACACAGCTTAGAACGCACACAGACATGTACGGCGGAGGCCTAAGAACGCTACTGTATATTTGTGTGCGTAACGCGGTGCATTCGTACATGGTACGCACACAGCTAACCGTCTCGGTATCAAGTTGATACCATCAACACATAAAGTAAGATCAGTAACATACAATTGTAAGGCTAGCTTTACTTACGCTTACCGCAAACTAGTCTATACTTATAGCGCAACGCAAGCAAAAGCATTCCATTTTATCGATAATACACTATTTACACTAATGGCTATTCCATATTCGATTCAGATACATAGTTAGAAGTTAATCTGAGGTGCAGTTAGAACGGTTCCACGCTTGTAATTACGATTACGACGCGGGCGTGTGAATGTGGACTACAATCTATAAACAATTATCTCTACGTGCAAGCGGGACAACCTGATTGGGCATCCCTGTCTCGTACGTGCGAGAAGGATGATTCGGTTTTAAAGACGTTTTACTTATAGAATTCCTTTTTCCGTGGATGCCATGGACAAAGCTTAAAACACACACTCAGACTAAGAACAGAAAAATAGTCATACTTACATCTCTTGTTGCATGCATCTACAATAATCTCTACCGATACGAAACCTACTGCTGGGCTTTTTCTCATTTGCTAGGATCTTATATCAGCTGGTGACTGGTGCATAGGGCTAGGAAAAAACTTAATACACTTTCCAAGTCCAGCTTGGAAGATAATCAAACAACAAAATAAGCGTCATGCTCCTAAATTGCAATTCTTCTTTGTAAGACTATTGGCCACTTCATCCAAATCCGTAATCCAAAACCTCACTGTAAAAGTATTTATCGCTAAAAAACGAACAGCATCGTCAATGAGATCGCGCTACGTAAAACATCTTAAGTTTTTATAAAGAATAGTAAAAGAATTGTAATGGAGAATTAATCGCTTTTTCGAACACTGATGCTAGTGATTATCAGAAATCGATTTTTAATTTTATGGCAATAAGTTCAATCGTTCCGGCTTTTGTTTTTTATTGACCGCTGCTGAAAGAAGAAAAATTGTTTTAGTGCAGTAATTAGGTACTTAATTTATTTTACCGATGTTATGAGCGATAAGAATATTTTTTATGTTGTATAGTTTAAACAATTATCACTTCATCAACCTAAACGAATTGAAGCAACACGAGTAACAAGTTTCAATTGAGAAACAAAAATGTATTTTCCCCTCTTAGTTTTTACAACGCCACAATTACCTATATTTACTGCGGGGGTGTGAGAGTGGAAGCAGCAATATGCAACATTTATTTTAATTACGTATATTATAATGAAGGAGTATTAATTGCAACAATAACGTGGGAACGCAGCAAATTCCGAGTGGCGACCTCCATACGCTGATCGGTTCAGTGGAGCCCGTTGTTTGTAAACAGCCCCCGTCTGTCTGCCTGAAAGCTAGGAAATGATAGTATTTTGTAAATATAAAAGCCACATTTGTTAGTCATGCTAATGAGAACAGATTTAAACTTGTCAATGCAAATGTGACTTATGAGTAAATGGATAACTTAACACTCTTAATCCATCTATGCATCTATCAGCCTTTGTGCATCCTATACTGAACTTAGGCCTCCCCAAACTTGCGCCATCTTAATCGGTTCTGAAATCTCTGCGGATACCCAGTGGATGCACGCTGTCTTCTTCTTTAGTCCATCTTGGAAGGCGTCCAATGCTCCTTTTTCCTTGCCGTGGTGTCCACTCGAGGACCTTTATTCTCTTAACACAAACCAAAAGGCTGGAATAGAAATGATAACTCTACTGCGACGTTCATATCTCCGATCACATTGAAAGGTAGGTAGATTAAATATAATTTACTACAGTGAATGAAAACGATAAAAGATCTACTTATTGAGTTCTTCATGTTGTTGTCAAAGGTGTGAATTAAGACAATCCGCATTTGGTCCGCGTGGGCGCACCTCGGTGGGTGTCATTTCTCTTGCCTTGACACTTGGAGTCATCATTGGTCGGTGTAAATTTAATCTATTTATTTTCTTAAATGTCTTAAAAATATAGTCTAGTTTATGAGACAAGCGATAGATATTATGTGGAGTCATTTAATTTTGTAACTTTGCCTTTATAATACCCACAAATTGATTATTAAGTCCTACTTTTCTATTACATGTATTTGACAGAACAATAAATTTACAAGTATTAAATAATTGATACTAAATTAGTTTTCGATTCAATTTGTAAGTCAACTATTTTTAAAGTCAAACCACGTACCTTATTGTTAATGATAGTCAATCGATATTCACCATTAAAAATCCGTTTATAAAACGATGACTCAATCCTGGATTCGATTCCCGTTTCAGATTATTAGTATTTGTATGCGTGGTGGGTCCCATGCGTGGTTCCGGTGATTAAGTATATTTTCTTCGGCATAACAGTAAATCAATCTTACGTGCATTTCATTCATTTAATTAAAAATTGGTGATGGAACGAAACAGGCGTAAAAAGTAATTTAGAAGTGTTTAAATTTTTTTTACTGCTGTCAAGTATTCACGATTTTTATTGTAATTTTGATTTTTTAAATACTAACGGGTACTCACGATTTTTGAATGGCTTTACAATTTAAAATCCTGAGTACGCCTTTGCATTTAAGATGTTAAGTTAATTTGTTCTTATTTTAGAAGTTAGCTGTCAAACTTGTAAAGCATTTCCCGCTAATTTGTTCCCGCCAACCACAACCATCACACAGATTATAAATAGCTTTATCACTAGCGCCAGTGTCTTTACTTATTCTATGCCAGTGTTGCCAAGTTAGTACACAGGTGTCGTAACTAAATACCGTTAGAAAATTAACATTGTCATTGCAATTAAGCAATAAGTACATTATTGTCATTTTCCATGTTAATTTACACACTTTGACAATATGTAAGTACAAACCCAATAGAAATTCTGCTATTGTAAGATATGAATCACAGACTAAACATGTTTCTATATCCCCGAGATAGTTTAAAACTATAAAGGTAAAGAAACCCATTTCTAAAATAAAAATTGTCTTATAGGTTGACGAGATTTTAATATCTTCCTACAGAAACCCGTTTCCTTAGAACTAACAAGCCATATAAGATTTGATACCTCATTAATAATTTCAGGAAGTGAAGTTTGGTTCTATTTTTATAGTTACCTATTTATAGTTTTTATCATCGTCTAATAAACCAGGGTTCAATTTTTACGGAAAATGATAGCAATATTATACGTGATATTTTCTTTATTATATTAAGATTATCGTTTAATTCTTACTTACTTAGATAGATTTAAGTCATGTTTTGCTTTAAAAACACTTGTGTTTGTTGGAACTTTACTTACATGAAAAATTTACTGCAGTCTTATACAATTACATTGAAATTAAACGACTGGCTTATTTAATAGTAGGTATTTATTAAAACCATATTTCTTTCACCTCACTGTAAAACTGTCGGCACCCGTTTAGGCATAGTTACAAACATGGGTGTCAGTTTTCCCCTTTTTCCGTCACATTTAAAACTCAAGGGCTCCTTGACAGCTTAGACTAATTGTTCGTGATAATAGCAGTTGGCTATGTAACAGTCTTGCTACATAGTGTCATTAAAGATTTTCCAACCCAGCTGTGCTTTAAAACGTCTTCTCACTAGACGCCTCTCAGAAGACGTCTTTTCGTAGACGTATTTTAATAATATTGCAATTTTTAATAATTATTTTATAGCTAACATTTAAAATTGCCTAATTGGTTATAATTACGCAAATGTGCTCTAAATATCTCGTAAATGTCTGAAAAATAAACAAGACGACAAAAGGAATAAACTTCAAAAAATGTTTATAAACACATTGGAAGTTTTTGGTATACAGATTAAACTATATTTTAACTTCCGCATTGCCCGCGTTTTGGTCTATGGTAATTTGTTACGTGTTGTAATACAGCCAAAAGATAAACATAATTTTACTAACATATTGGGTTGTTTGGTCTGACAGGTGTATTAATAATAAACGCTTTCATTTTTTATAAATGATGGCTGGTATTTTGAACAAAAATTTATTTGTAAAACAAAGCTTATATTACGTCTAAATTAGCTTGATTCAGTGGGATAAAAATAATGTTGCGATTACTCAAGGGACCTTTTATTAAGTCAAAAAATTCCCATGTTTTACGTTCATCCTTATAAATAAAAGATTTGGGCGATCGATAGTTTTACGTAAAAATCTAGTAAAAAGAACCAAAATCAATTGTAATTTCATGTCGTGACAACCCTAAGCAGGCATGAAAGTGCAGTGAAACCACCTGCCACTATAAGCCGATATCTTGCAACACGTCGATACTGTCTATACAATATGCTAAACATCATCAATATTCAGCTGTGACTGCGAATTCGCAATGCATAATGACTCGGTTCCACCGTGGGCTATTAATAGACGTTGGCATTAGAGCAAGACATGTGTAGTTAAAAACTTTCGATTAAACAGAAAGTAATCCTATGCGATAGGTTAATTTGGCTATGTGTTTTCATTTTCAAATCCTAAATTAAAAACAGTGGAAAAGCTTCGCATAGTTTGACTGTGGAGAAGTGTTTGAAAAACCAATTTTATTTTTATTGGATAATCTACAAGCCTTACAATTAACAATACCTACAGTAATATAATAGTCATTATAAAAATTAGAAGAAAGTAAATTTAATTCAATTGAATATCACTCACATCAATCAAATAGACATCGTTGTATTGACAGTAAAATTCAAATTCAAATTCATTTATTGCGTTATTACAGGTGGTATAAGTTAGTAAACATGTGATCTTGTGTCTCTGTAACATACCTTAGAAGGTGTGCAAAGTTACATTTTTCATCGAACGGAAACTATGCCGTTCCAAAATAGTCGTTTATCGTTTATCTCCGGCGATGAAACCCGATCTCAACCCACGACTATTCAGTGATAAATCAAGAAACAGTTAATTTCTTGTAAATGTTAATCAGGACACGATATCTTTTATTTAGGCTATCTACGGCGGATAGCTGCACGTCAGTGTTCGATGGATACTGAATACGGAATAACTTGAATTGAAAACTAATGGCGGACAGGGGGTCATTTCCGAAAGCAAACTATTGAGCCGGTAAGATGATTGTGGTGTGCTATAGTAACTTTGATATTACCTAATGATCAAAAATCATAGGTACCTTAACGCAGTCGCGCAAGGAAATAGGAAAGTTTGCTGTCCCAGTCATAGATGCGCGTTTATTGGTCTATCAGTTTTATTAATTACAGCCAGGCAATTAGGTGCTAATTTGTAAATTAAAGCGCAAGGTTGTAGTTTAACTGTAAAAGCTTCATATCCTTTAATTAGTTCCAAGTGATCCTCTCATGTTTATGTCCTCCTGGATAAGTCCGGACCATATGGCCCCAGCTTCTTGGGCTTCAGGGGCTTTAATATCGTTCAGCCAGTCCCGATGATTTCCACGTGTTATCAAAGCGCGCGTTCCATAAGTCCAAAACACTTAGGTAGGAGGGTAAAGGTCACAACTCATTAGAGCCACCCGGCACCCACCCCGCACCGCCTCGCCTCGCGTGGTTATTATTCTTTATATGAATTTGTATGGACATGCGCTCATTACATCAACGCCGTAACGTCACCGGATCGCCTCGCTCGCAAGCTGGCCGCGCGCAGCTCGCGGGTGGACCACTCGTTGACAACTCGCTGTTCGCACGCTTACCTCGCGTCGACCACGCGCGGGTCCCGGGTGGACCGCGCGCTGCCCGCGATTGATACACGCAATAAGCTTTCTTTTTTTGTTACGTCTTTCATTTTCTTCTTCATCAAGCGCGACAGCTATGATTGCCAACTCACGGTTTGTAAAATTTGACATAACGAAACACACGTTTAATGTGCCAATTATTAACAGACTACTCGAAAATTCGTGGACCAGGCGGCGTCCACTCGTTGACCGCGCGGGGTCCACTGGTTGACCGCGGGACGTTTATTGGTGATAACGCGACGTCCACCCGTGGACGACCTGTCGACAACGGGTGGACGCCGTGCGACGAGGCGGTGCGGGGTGGGTGCCGGTTGGCTCTTGTGAGGTGTAACCTTAAACCTCAATACATCACTCAGCAGGTAAACGTATCATAGATTCTAAATATACACTTATATGATGGCTAGAAGCACCTGAGAATCAAATTAATAGCTTCATACACCCGTAATAATAACGAGTTCAATTCCAAGATATCAGTTTCGTAAGCATTCGATACAATAGCGATACGGTTTCGGTTCGAAGTACAATGCTGTACAACATTATTAAGCGATAAATGTTGCACATTGTTCGAATGCACTTAAAATTAAAGTTCAACTTGTTACATCTGGTTCATATTTACAGTTAGGGCTGTCTTCTCTGTTTGACGTCTTCTTTATAATTTTAATATAGGTAGGTATTAATATAAATTGAAGAGTCGGTCAGTGATCTCAAAATAACTGTTTTTTCAAACGCTTTTAATGTTTTTGGTATAAATTAATTAAATAATTATTGTACAAATAATTAAATAAATTATTATCATTATTATACTTAAACACGAACATTTTTTTTTAATTTTTGTGTGTTGGTCTTCCTGTGTCCTCTTTTTGGAAAGTGATACATAAATCTACTCAGGACGGGACTAGAACCCGAAACACTTATCTAAACTGGATCTGAGGTACAAGACTGGGTATTTAGCGTCGAAATAAAACATTAATATATCCATAACACGTCATTTTTACCCTGGCCGTATAATTTCACACCGTAGTTTCTCACACGCTGCGGGCCGAGCTGTGAAATATCTCAATTAGAGGCTATTGACAGCTTGGTTTGAATGTCAAGAGCTTAGGATATGGAATGTAATTTACCACAGTTTATGTATGGCCGCGTTCCGTAACTCGACCAAAACGCCCAAAACGTTCAAAGGAGATGTTTCAAAATGTATGGAGCCCCGGCCACCACTTTGTACACCATACTCAAAAATGGAGAAACACAATTAAAACAGTTTTCAATCATCCAATTCCTTTAAATTGCTTTAGTTTTGTGGTATAACACAAAAATGTACACTTAAAATTGCAACACAAAAACAAAAGTCTGTCATGGCGGTAAGCTGTCATCACACGTCATGTTGGTTAATTTGATAGAAGTTTGACATATGTACCTACAATTCTGTCATTTAAAGTGACAGTAGATAGTTCGCGATCTATGATCAATGACAACTTGGCAAGACGCCATGTTGAAAATTGATAAAAATGAATTATAAATACAAAATTTGTACCAGAAAAGTATGCATTTAAGCAATTTATCTTTATTTTTCCCAAATTCCATGAATTTTTCTCGATTTTTCGAGGTACTGTACATATTGTGGGCCGGATTTGAAACATCTCCTTTCTATGAAAAAGTGTCATTTTGGGCGTTTTGGTCGAGTTACGGAACGCAGCCAGTGGTTCATCTTCTTCGATATTGGAGAAAAAGACGACATCTGAAGTGAGGGCAACTAAACGAGATAAAAAACGATCGGTTTTCGGTTCGATATTCTTGTTACCTAACGTTTGATCCATTTCCTTAGGTATTGTATAATAAATACAATTTGACATCGGTTATTCCCGGCTGTCATTTTGTGGTAGGTACACACCACCGATGCTGGAGTTGATAATATTCGCCGAAAAAGTGAGCCATATTGCGAATTCAAGTTTAGCCATGCTAATCAATTAAATTCGAAACATGATCTTCTCGTGTCTTTAATTTGTCTGTTTCATTTAATTAATTAAATGTTGTTGCTATTTTTAACTTTTGGTCGCACTTGTAAATTAGTAAAATTAGGCACTATTGGTAGGGTTGTCACTACCCAAATGAATAGATATTATAAATTTATATTAATATTTATATATTAAAATTTATATTAATATTAATATTATAAATATTTATTTATATATTTATTTATATTTATATTTATTTATTTATGGCATTTTATTTGACATTTTTGGTAAATTTAATGACAAATTGGGTATAAATTATATTATTTAGTGTCACTTCAAATGTTAAATTTTGAATTTTAAATTTTAATTTATTTTTAATTTTAATTTAATTTTAATTTTATTGTAATGTATGTATTTTGCCCTATGACCCAAGAGGTTGCAATAAATGAATTATTATTATTATTATTATTATTATAAAAAGAAGATAATATGTTATGGCGACGATATGTCTGATACCTAATATGATTTTCGTCGCTCTTCTTATGAACTGTTGATGAATTTTATTTAATATCAGTTAAAATATGCATGAGTGAATTTGAACATAAGAAGTGCGAGATAATTTTGCTACATTTATATCAATAAAAGAGACTGTTATTAACACAAAAATCTTGAATATTTTCGTGCTATAGCTTCTTAAGTCGTCGCACTTGTTATCTTTAGATAACAATCGTTAAGCCTTGTCCTCTTAATCTTTCGACACATAGCCACAAACCCGTCCACCAATTTTCACTAAAGTAGCGTAGTAGAAGAGGAAGCCTCAAAACCAGATCTTATATAGTAATAGGTATGGCATTAATAGGTTACAGCGTAATCGATAAAAATTATGTCAACGTCCCTTTAATATCGCTACTCCACTTAGTTAATATTTGCATCATTAAGCATTAAACCGAGTTAAAACCCACAATGTTGATCAAATAAACACCGTTTACTCACGCCAACATAATTATTATGGTGCATTACTATGGTAGATCCTTGGGGCCTTTGACCTGCGCCATCCACCCGTGATTGTGTTGAAATATTTAGTTATACGAGGTTAGCAACAAACAAAGCTATGGTAATAAGATAAATAACCCTACCAATTTAAATAATGTCAGAGGACTGACTGAGGAGGGGCATCAAAAGGTCATCAAGAAATTCAAAGACATTCTCATGGTTTTTGTTTACATATTGCTGTGTGAGAATGGATTTAAGTAAAGTAGGTATTAAAATAATTTTATTGTCCGAGTGTTTCAAGAGATGAGGGAAATGTGATGTTGGTTAGTGAAAATTTTGTTTGAGAAACAGTTTAATGTTGAAAACTGACTTCTATTTTACTTTGTGAGTGACATCTTTGGTATTTAGCAGTCTTATTTTTCTTTTTCAGTATCAAATAACTACGATTTCAATATTTTACTCCGTCATCAACTAATTCAAGACTTATTTTATTTTGATTGATTGATAAAATCAAAGAAAAAAAAATATTAATCCACATCTTTCAAGAATAGTTTTAAAAAATTTTTACACTTCCTCAGACATATTTGAATTAAAATATTTTTGTAACATAATCTCATACACACTTCGATCTTTCTGTATCGTGTACGGTTTTACTTAAAATTATTTACAATAATGATATTTGACTAGTTCGCTAATGAAAGCGGACTTTGCATCCTGTCAAGACATAATTAATTTTCTTGACGGATGCAAGACACTTCCATGTTGATACAAACTCGGGGTTTAACTTCTAATTAACGGCGTCAATTATTTTGAACATGGCATACATAGTAGTTTTTTTAGCATTTTTATGAAATTGATAATGAGCGCACGATATTTTTATTTTTAGAAAAGCACAACCTTATTATTATGTACTAGTTGCCAGTAACATCTTACTAATCCTATCCTACTAATATTATAAATGCGAAAGTTTGTAAGGATGTATGTGTGTGTGTGTGTGTGTGTGTTTGTTGCTCTTTCACGCAAAAACTACTGAACGGATTTTCATGAAACTTTGCAGTAATATAGCTTAGACATCGGAATAACATAATTTGTTAAAATTTATAGAGATTTTTGGTTTCCCGAAGCGAAGCGAGGGCGGATTTACTAGTTGATTCATAAAACGAAAGCATTGTACAGGTATTAGGTATTAGGTACTTACTAGGTAGTATTAGGAAGTTTCATTTCACTCCATTGATGTAGACCATACAAAGCACCTCGCCCAATCATCAAATCACTAATGAACTAATCAACTAACATTACTATAACTAATAATACCTCTTAACTGAACTAACCATCCTAGTCCAGATTTGAGTGTTGTCCTGTGCCGGTTAAAGTATTTGTAGGTAGCAGCGGAAGGGTGGTGCTCTATGCTTACTTACTATTGTTTAATTGTTTAAAAATAACCTGATGCAGCAGCTTAGCAGGTGGTAGGGCCTAGAGCTCACCCGGGGAAGTACCACCGCCCGCCACTGTACTTAGTACCATTCCTACCGTGTAATAATTGTTTTAAGAACAATTGTGTTCCGGATAGGAAGCTGTGGAGCCGGTTACACTTTTTTAGAGGCGATCGTCTCAGTCCTCAGGGGTAGCAACGCATCTGTGACCGAATTAGAACGGGACTAATTGAGTCTAGTTCTAGGTCGGTCACAGTTGTCATGGGCGGCAGCGGAAGGTGGTGCTGCATGCTCGTTTGCTATCTTAATTCCATAAAAAAATGCAAGTTCAAACATAAATACATCTTAAGTATATCTCCGTTTACTTTTTACGATAAAAGAAGCGAATCTATTACTGATTTAGAACAAGACACGTAGTAGTTATATATCATAACAATAATTTATAATCAACTACTTAACCCTAATAGGAATAAATTACGCCTTTTTATTGCTTTCATTACTTAATAATAACCTTCCGTGTTCAGCAGTCTACTGAACTGTTCGTTAAATCTGCCGGAAGAATATTGTACAAGTCGAACATCAAAGAGGAGCCTCAAAGGGCTGTGTCGGAGGTGTGGTTTTAACTGCATTCAACTTTTTATCCTCTTTTTTATTATTAATTATTGGTTTAAGCTTATTGTGTCTTGTTCTCATGTGGTTATCTAATATCTTAGGGTAGAATGCATCGTTCGGTTTTAAAGCTTGGAGGTTGGAGGTAAGTTATTATATAACAAAATGCTAATGGTTACCAACTGACGTACAAGACAACGCAATGTCGAAGTGTACCTTGAACTATGGAAAGTACAAAATATGTTCCTTATAATTTTAATAAATAGAAGATAACAATTATTAAGTAAAACTTCGATATATCCACGTATTGTGAGATTGTGAAACATTTTGTAAGGAGCAAAACATAAAACCGTCTTTATTGTTTTGAAACGGAAATACCTACGTTTGCAATAAAATACATAGAGTTAGAGTCGTGGAAAAATTAAATACAACTACAAAAACCTATATATATTATTATGTTTTAAAGTAGTTTCACTTTTCCCGTTTGCACACCAATTCACAAACTTTTTTAAAACCTCATCTTACAAAGGACTAAGCAAGGAGAGCGGCCACGGCGTGGATACAAGCTAAAATGATTATATTTTAATTACCTAATTTATCATAACACCTTACTAAATCGCTTGGTTAGACAGCACCAGCTTTTAAGTTGAATTGCACTAGGCAAGACAGCAATAAAATAAATTGCTCAGTGAACAGGTGTTACTATTGACCAATAGATGTCGCTGTTTCCTACTCGAAACGACTTTATTGAGAAACTTCCTGTTAGATAAATGTAATTATACATTGTCAAATGAATAAATATAATGGATTGATTACTTTGTGCTTAAATTAGGTAGGTACCTATAATAGCTTCACTATCCATGCATCCATCAGCATTTAGAAGTCCACAGTTGGACAAAGGCCTCCCTAACAGCACTCTCTGGTCCTGAGCCTTCTGAATTCAGCAGATGTTCGCTGTCTTCTTTAAGTCGTCAGTCCACCTGGAGGGCATCCAATACTCCTTTTCTCAGACGTGGTGGTACTCTAATACGACCTTATTTACCGATTCATTGACGCCTATAATAACTAACCTGACGGTTGTAGATGTAGATGGATAGGAGTAACTTTGTTAAGTAGTAGAACAATAATAAGTACGCACGTACCTAGTATATATACCTACTTAATGAAGAAGTTAACAAAAATATATGACATTTAATGTAACCATTCGTGCTTTTCAAATTGATTAGCTGCATAGTGTGTAGTGTTAAACCACATGGGAAAAATACCTAATGTGGCATGGCCCATGGGTGTCTACTAAACGTGTGTGTAATGTGACCATGAAGCGGTTATAATTATGTTGATAAGAAGTAGCTACTTTAAAATTCAGCTACAAGGTAAAAACTAGTGATCATTTATTACAACCCCAAAAGGAGTATGCTATGATTTAAGGGAGTTTTTCATGTAATTGTCATAAATAAAGAATCATCAAGTATACAATACATGAATTTAGGTAGCTGTATCATAAATAAAATAATAAATAGGTAATGTAGGAACACACACTTTTCCTTGCTCTATAATTTGCTACGTAGCGTGGACTATAGAATAACACATTACTAACAGTCATGACTTAAAGGTCAAGGGTAAACAATTATCATGTCACATAAATATCGGCTCTGGTTGGGAATCGAACCCAGGACCCCTCGTTTTACAGGCTGGACCTGCCACTGGGAAAACATCTCAACCTATAATGTCTTTTGCGGCTTTTCTCCGATCATTAAAGCCGATGAACTACTGTGAGTTAATCTGTGGCCATGTAGCTAATCTATGCATTTATTCACATCGAACAAAATATTTGAATTTCGAACATTCAAAACGCGTATACTTAGATGTCGGCCCGTCAAAATCCAAAATTTATTTAGATACTAGCGACACTAATCGTGGTACTGGTTGAAAGCTTAAGTTATTACTTATAGGTTACAGTCAGGTTACAGTCGGTTACAAGTTACAACTTGGTTACAAGTTACAGCGAAACATAAATCAACGACGCGGTTGACTTGGTACTCGAAGGTGATAATTGCATTGGAAGTCGTGAGCTGGCGAGCGTTTATTTTGTCATTATACTTTTACTTTTGTTTAGTAATAACTTGAGAACTTAGGGAAATATTATCGTTGATGACTGTGCCTTCTAGTTTGTCTGCGAAGCAGGGGGCCTGTGTTCGATTTCCGGTGGAGTGGAGGTGGTAACTTTGAAATTGAATATACTTAACAATCAATTGATTTATATTTTATTCAATATGAGTAATATGAGCGTAATTATTTAAAATATTCACTGGTTTAGGTCTTATCGTGGCCAATACTAAACTTAACTTAAATATTAAGTTAAGTTAATTAATTTAGTTAAATTGTGTCTTCCCGTGACAATGAGACATTTATCTGAAAAATAGTTGCTTGGATCACATCAGTCTTTTAACTAATTGCAAACCTACATACCTATTTAAAATCATATCGATCCGTTGTTACGGTTTGTAATTAATGTTTATTTATTTAAGTTATCAAAAGTAACATTTCATAACAAGTACCTAATACCTATTCTACAATTCTACGATACACATCGCCGGTGAATAACGATGAATGGTATGCAATGACGCCACCAGGAGTTTAGAAGGGCTCGGTGGGCGAAACTAATGGTATTAACTACTTGTCGGTTCAAACCGTCACATAAATCAGCGGCGTCAGAGATGCTGGGCTACCCCGTGACACTAATTGGTGTGTGTTCTTCAACGTAATTGTTGAACTCTTTAAGGGTTAGCCGTTGGTTGACTAATTATCGGTTTAAAATGAATTTCATTTTAAATGTCAAACACGTAGACTATTTCTGCCGTGCTTACAGTAAGAGCAGTACGTCGGAATTTCAGAAACCGAGAAAATCGCGTTTAAAGTTTTCGATTCAATTTTTACTGACTACTCTTTTAGCTTGTAAGTTTTTTTAGGTCCGATTTTCTAAGTTATTCTAAGCGGTTTTTCTAAGCAATAATAACAAAGATTTCGGAGGTACACTAATAATTATCATGAGGTAAGTATATTTCCTGCTTATAAGCTAAGGAAAAAACATCATTTTATAGACTGCTGGTTAGGCTTAATGATATTTTTAGGTTCTAGTCGTGGGTTCTAGTGAAGATAGAAAAACGGGAGTAAGACCAGTTAATAGAGCATTACGTGGCGATTCAGGATATGTACTTAACTCAGTTTTGAAAAAAATCGACTTACTGCTCTTATTGTTAGCACGGCAGATTTGGTAGGCTGCAATGCGAGTGTTATAGGGATTTTTTTCATGGTTCCATTACGAATTACGAAGGATGGTTGAGCAAGGTTTAGATAATATTATAATGCTTTCGCTTCAAGGGGTTTTCCGTGTTTCCGTTCACTCGTACCGATCGTAATGAAATGCACACATGGCTATCTATGTATTGTCACAGAAATTGTACATTATAAATGTTTAGGTATCTATGTCTTGTATACGAATAGTTATTATTGCTGAATTTTTTACTTTGTTTTTGTTGAATATGATTGTGAATACAAATCGGCTTCAATTCGAACTATAAGGGTGAACCAGCCACTGATTTTAGTATAATTTCTTTTAATTATTTCACGCAGAGAGGATTAAGAATATAGGTAGGTTTATACACATCTGTGTCCTTAGATATTATGTAATATACGTGTGACGTATGAGCCACATGGATGTGTCGCTTCAGAATGACGTCAGTAATCGTATCCTTGTATGACATTATTTTTTCATTTTTGAACAGTCAGTAATTAAGATCACCACATTTATATCAACTTCTTCTCTTCCCTTAATTACTTAATAAAGTTATTAACAGTTAATTGGATGATACGGGATCTTACATAATCATTAACGCAAGTTACCGGATTAGTTACCAAAAGCCCTTCTGACACCCATCTGTCACAATTGTTACGTCTCCAGCCCGGAAGTCCTTTGTAACGTGACCTGTTTCGCCCACTCGGCCGCGTATTGGGGCCGGCACCCCTCGCTTTGACCGAGTCCTTAATTTGAACTACTTTACCGCTTCTTACGATCGAAACGCAGGGACCGAATGGGTATGATGGTAAGTTAGTTGATTAAATACTTGACTTCATGGCTAATGTAAATCATAGTAACCCTACCGATTTGTGCTACTTTATTCTCCTACCCAAAGGTTGTCTGGAAGAGATCGCTGTTTAGCGATAAGGCCGCCTTTTGTGAAACTTCTTTCCATTTTATATATTTTGTAATGTCCTTCTAGTGCACAATAAAGAATTTATTTGTATTGTATTGTATTGTATTGTTTGTGATAAAGTCTTAAAAATCGATGAAGCCCCCCCACATGCACGAAAAAGCATCTCATTGCGACGTTTCGCGCGTGCCGAGTGTGTAAGCGTGAGCGCGGAACAAGGAATAGAGGCTACTTCGACTGCCAGTGTCAAAATTAATACTCCCTAGTCTAAAGATAATGCGTACCTTCCAACTAATGTTCTAATTTTATTATTAAGCTATTGCATAGCTTTTATCGCGGGCCTTGGGCGCGGGGACCGAATGCAAAAATTTCGTAACGAAAATTTATTACACCCTACACACAGACATAGTTACTATGTCTATGCACCCACACATCGATAAATACCAGAACTTTTAACTGAGTTAACTAACTTTTACTTTATAACGGCTAAACCGATTTGGCTAATTTTAGTCTTGAAATATTCGTGGAAGTTCAGGGAAGGTTGCAGCGATGACAAAATATGAAAAATTGCGAGGAAATGAAAATTTTAATTTCCCATACAAATCTTACCTGTCAAACATTTGATTTTCGCCCCGTCGGTTCGGTGTTTTAAGAATAATTACATGTAGATCTGGATTAAATAAGGCGTTGGAATCGACAACATGTATTCATAATAGTCGAATTATTATATTAATTATTATATGACACTATATTAATGACTTGAGGGTGATAGAGACAGTGCCATACAGGCAAGGCAAACTGTAAGGCACTGTCTCTGTCACCCACACGTCATTCACGCGCCAAAAGATCGTTGTAGGACTTAAATGTCAAATGACAATTTTCTTTTTAAAAATAATTATTTTGTCAACTGAAATACACACATCAAAAGTGTCTAGGGATCAACATATATTTTTGCAATAACTTTTCTCCTGATTGATATTAATTAAAATTTTCTTTAAGGATTCATCAAATAAAGTGTTTTCGTTTGTCACAGTAACGATAAACCAAGTCACCTTTGCATTAATAAAGAAATTTGCCATTTTCCTAATAAAGGGATTTTTGACATTTGAACCACTAACATTAAAGTTCGAAAAAAAGACTGAAATAACAGTTTTCTTTAAAATTTTATTGGGTAACTTAAACAATTAATAATCCGTGTTTCTACCGCGAACACTAACAACACAAGAACATCGGTTTGGCATACTCAAAATGAGTTCATCCAAATCACGCTGTGGAATGGCCGCCCATGTTCGTTGCAACAACAAAAAAAGGTCTTCTTGCCACTGGATACCCTCCATATTCGGCAGAGCTCTTCTCTGTAGCATATCCCATGCATGCTCAATCGGGTTCAAGTCTGGCGACTGAGCAGGCCAGGGCAGGACATTGATGTTAGCTGCGGCGAGAGTCTGTCTTACAACTCTTGCGGTGTGCGGTCGTGCATTATCATGCATTAACTGAAATAAGGGACCGATTTGCACTTGTAGAGGAACGATGACGTCTGATACAATCGTCTCAGCATAAATTTGAGCGTTGAGGTTGCCTCTGATCCAAATCAACTCAGTTCTTCCGCCGATCCAAATACCCGCCCATACCATGATGGTTCCACCACTATAAGGATGGACTTCCTGGCAGGATTTTAATCGCTGTTGGCGTCCAGGGGTTCTCCAGGGGGTCATCCATATAAATTTATAAAATCATAAATTTATTACAAAGCCACATCTCAATCTCAAGAAATCCGCATAAAAATGCTTGATCCCTAGACACTTTTGATGTGTGTAGTTCTTATGCTTTTGTTCAGAATATTTAAATCTTCTTTGCACTTATCCGTTTCTAATAAAGATTAAAATGTCTTGCACCTATAATATGTGTCGTTATGATGTACGTATTCTTAACAATTAGGCTTACATCATTATTATGCGTCTCTTTCAGTGATATTGCCTATGAACTTTGATGTAACTTTTGATAACTAGGCAACTAAATGAAAACTGGTAAACCACTTTCTTGGCCCACTGTAAAACAGTGAATATCTGTACTTGTATAATTTGTGTACAAAGTGTTTTAAATATGAATAAACAAAGTGCATTTATTAATGAAGAAAGTCACGAAAAAATTGTGAAAGAAAATGAGTTATTACTCTATATACCTACATTCATTTTATTATTATTATCACAAATGCAGTATTATTTTTTGTTTTGTTAATTTATATATAATGATATGCAATAGCTTTACCGCGGCAGTATCCGAGTGCCACACGTCTTTTTTTTTAGTACTTATGAATATATGAACTTGCTAGGGAGAAAATGTTAATTCACTTTAATTACTCTTATGTTAAAATTAGCAGCATCGTCTTGGAGATGGAATATAAAAACTCAGGCTGTTTGGATAACCTATGAGCATCGGAGTTTTATGGTACAGTACTTTTGCCAGTTTGAGATTCTTGACTGCCAATCGTCAAGTCTCTTGACCTTTTATACCGAAACACGCTTAGATCCAAACATGGAGTATGGAGTTGTTTAGAGTGAATAGACTTGGTCGGTGGGAATACCAATACCTTTTAAACTTTTATTTTTATTTTTAAACAGCCCACGAACTTAGGGCATCACCTAACGGTACCTTAGCCGTACGGGTCGTACCATCAGTAGTAATACCAAAGTTATCACGGACGCGTTGCCGATTAAGAAATAGGAAAAAGAAAATAAAGATGATTCCCAAATTGAATGAACTAAGTAAGTACATATTATTTACGTCCGTATGGCGCAGTGATTATGATACTGGATCACCGTTCCAAGCAGAGTCCGGTCCTGGGTTCGATTTCCAGCTACTGCTTTCTGATCTCGGTCTAAGAGTTCCGGTGGTATTAGTCTTGTCTGTTTTCCATGAAAACCACGACTTAGGATTACCTAGTTTAGGGACATAAGTATTATTACTTATGTTCTAAAAATGTACCTACAATTGTTTACAAAGTTCACAGAGTTCACGAAGTTTCAAGAGTTGATTTAACACAAATGTGCGTTTTAAGAAACCATCTGCTTATAGTAAATTAAACCAAATAGGGCATTAAGTTACAAACGAGCAATAAACATAAAAGTACTTAGCACATCAAATATTTACATATATCATAGAGTTGAAGTAACGCTTTCACAATACAATAGCGATATACGTGACAAAAAACGAGGTTAAAACATAAATTTATTTCCGATGGCCGGAATAAACGTGTGCAACGGACAAAAAATGTCCATTGTGTTGTGGGAAGATTGACAAAAGTCGTCGAGTGGCTTGGCGTGGGACTTTGACGAGTTGCAGGCCTCCACACCTTTAAATATAGATAGTAGATACTTACGACAATCGTACTTACATATCGCAAAACGAAGTGTTGTTTTTTCTATGGAATTCGGATAGCAAACGAGCATACACTAGCCTTCCGCTGCAGCCTATGACAACTTTGTCCGGCACAAGGTCAAGGCACAGATCTCGAATTCGAACTAGGACTGTCAATACAGATAGCAATGGTGTTATGAACTGCAATGTCTAATTATGATTTTTGTACATTTCACCTAAACCTATGTCGATCTAGTTACCTACATGACGTTAAAATTGTAGTTGGGTTATTGTAGCGGCGGAATGTGATCCACATTTTTTTAATGTAAATTGCTGATAACGGAAGAGAATTCTAATGATGGTAAGGTCACCGATAGGTTTCGGTAGGTAATAACACAGACACACCATTTCGCAGTGGGGCCATGAAAGAACAAACAAGGAGAAAGGCAATGGTTTTCATGTCCTCAGTCTGAACCACACGGGTCCTTTAGTAGCTGACTCAAAAAGGCATTGGTTACCAGACAGACAACCTTCACAAAAAGACAATACCGGGGTTAATTTGATGACGACACTTTGACGACGATTTGACACGATGCCCTTCCAACAAAAGAAGCAGGTTTCTGTTGTCCTTAAAACATCCTAGTCAGCCATGCAGTATTTAAGACCATCCATCCATCAGCCTTTTTGCGTCCACTGCTGGACATAAGCCTCCCCTAACTTGCGCCACTCAGACCGGTCCTGCGCCTTCCGAATCCAGCGAAAGCCCGCTGTATTCTACAGGTCGTCAGACCACCTGGTCGGGGGGCATTTAAGACCACATCAACAATATCTACTACCTCTATTTTGTGGCATATATTATGTAACATGAAATCTGAGTAAGTGTATATTTAGGATAGTATCCGTTACAGTGAAAAGTTTAGTGTCCGCGATTTATTTACATTTAGCGACACAAATATTTATTTTTTCAGAATGTTAGTTGTTGGGTCTTGATTGTTGACATCTGATCTGGGTGTCTAATGTCCATGCCACCGGTAAGCCTGCAACGCATAATATTTTATACATGTATAACGTGACCATTTTATTTTCGACTCAAAAGGGGACGTCGCCTGTTTTCGTAGATTTTCAGGTTTCGTATAAAACTCTTGTAGCGCTGCGTACAATACCGTTTTGAATTCCCAACCAATAGTTCTCGCTTAAATAAGTTGTGTAACTGCTCGAATTCCCAAAGTAATGATGCAAATCATGACGAAAAATATTCCGGCTCTATCAAATTTTCACTCTACTTCGAAAATACGGGACTTTTTCATACTGGGCTATCGTTCGGTACATGGACAGATAACCGGAAAACGGGACTGTCCCGTTGAACACGGGACGTCTGGTCACGTTATTGATATAGGTTTGAAGTCGTCTCTGGCCGGTAACCCGCGATCTGCAAGCGATAGTGGTACAGCTGTGCTAACAAACATTGTTTGTGTTAGAGGATTTTTGACTTAGCTCACAGTTTCTTTGTTTGTTATCATTGGAGCTCCGTGAAACTTGATGCGATTTTCTCCGGAAATGTAGGTAGAACGTTCGTTGTTCGCATCGATTTGTTGGCGTATCGTAGCGTGGCAAATAAGTGCCAAGTTCGATTTCTGGTTAGGGCAAAATGTTTTTAATATTGACGTTACATTTAAAATACTTTTTCTCGTAAACCAATGGCCTTCCCAGTCAAGTAAGAAAATTGGTTGTCCGTAAAGTCGATTTACGCACGATAAGTTTACGTGATACTTAACATCATAAAAATGTATGATGAAAAATTGCATACTGTTATGAATTGAATTAAATTATTATCACTATGCGATATAGATGCTTCACAAGCCGAACGCTTAGGCTGATCGTGCCTCTTTAACGCTCGTTCCGCGCACGCTTGCGCTCGGTTTAGGCGGGACGACACTTTTTCATGCATGCAGCCGGTGTTTATCGATCCGTAAGACGTTAATTACGTCAAAAAGTACAAAAATGGATGGGTACGCAAATTCGATTAAATTTTATAATAATTAATTAGTGAGTGGATAACTATTCATCAATATGATTAACTAGTACATTATTTACTAACTCTTACTTACAGTCAATGTTACACAGTATAGTAAGATAAACTGCCAGTAAAGTGAAAACTGTAAGGCGAGTGAAATATTATGTTAACTACGAGTAGGTAACTTGGATGCGCATTTACGATGTCTCGCGTACCAACGCTATTTTAGATCAAAGTTATTTTATTTTGGTTAAACAATTACTAGCTAAACGTGATACCCCATTACGACTGTTTTAGACGTGTACGGTGAAAGGTTAGGTTACTTTTAGAATTATTCTCCTTACAACAATTCTCCAATAACAAACCTAAAACCACGTAAACTGTCGAAAGCTATTTCTTGTATGGTTTTTACTATTCACAACAATTCGCTTTTACAATAAAACCGTAGCAGGAATTTCTCGAAACTGAAAATGTACAAGCATTGGTGAACATTTGCGATTTATTAACGATTAATTAGATACTCGTTAACGTTATAGGTTTCTTTGCGAATTTCTTATCGATTTTTCATTATTGTGCAATGCATAGGCATATCAGACCTCTTCGAATTTAAAATCGTTTAAATTCTTTAATTACATGAAATCTACTTCTACTTAGTATATTCCAGAGAGATGCTTTTTCATGGAGCATATCTAACCGGGAAATTAACTCCTCAGTAACTTTTAAAATAATAACGTACCTATCTATATTTTATTATATTCAACGTAAATCAAAAACGTTTCTTTTCATCATTTAATCTGTTAATTTAAACCAGGACACTTCCGACTCACGCTTGGCATGTCCCTTGTTCTCAGTGTCTGTGGCCACACGTGCGGCGTTGCTACGAGCAGAAGCTTTGTTCTTCGTTTACTTGCCCCTATAAGCTGTTTTTTACTACTTACGTGTTTACACAGCGCGCGTAAGGGCCCACACACGTTACGGACTCCCTACCGACCGAATGTCGTATCGAGTACTATCGAGGATGTTTAGAATCTCCTCACTCAGTCTACGACTAACAGCATTATCTCAATGCTACTGCTCCTTGGAGAATGTTCGTTGGTTTCATTTAAGTTAATATAGTGACTTTTTAGTCAGTTCTTGATGGCAATATTGGGCATGGTAGCCTTAGCCGTGGTAGCCGTAGCACGTGTCAGCGTGATTGCCCTACGATGAATACGAAGGTAGTGGTAGGCTAGTAGGCCTACAATATTGACGGATTCATTCCATGTTAACCAGGGTTTCGCAAGAGAGAAGACAGAAGCCTGCTTGGTGAAGCCCGGTTGGCTAGCTACCAAAATTAGTTACGACATTTAATTAGTAGGTACACTTACCCGACGTCGATTTAATGTTCTAATCGTTTACAATAAATGCGCGTAATAAAACTCATAACCCTATGCGCTTAGCTACTTATTGTGTCGTTTGTTGTCCTTGTTGGAGGCCATGAACTTTACACTAAGCGCGTGAAACAATACACACTGTACCTAAATAGTCTGAGAGCTGTGCCTTGAAAATGGTGAAAGTCCTTGAATTTTTCGACCGTGTTATGAAGTTACTGCTGGTGTTCATACTGCGGTTGTTTGGCTTAATATTTAGATTATTCCTTAAATATGATCGTGCAGTATTTACAATCCAAATAGGGTTTTCCGGTGAGCATCAAGAAATTAAAGCATATAATAAATGTATGTATTAACTTATTGCACTAATCTAGGTATATCAAAATAAATAACATGTATGACACTTGCATTACTTCATTTCTAACACAAATACTAAGTAAACATAGCAATAAGTTTATAGTAAAAAGCACTCAATCACGAATTTCCTATTAGAATTAAACACCTAGGCCCTTCTCCATATTATTAACCGACTCCTAAACTGCAATACAGTCACATAACTTACTTACACAAGTTTACCTACGCGCTTGTTAGCATTATATTTATGGGAGGACATAAAAAAGAAACTTCAGTGTTTACTCACAATCTAGCCGGTTGCCATGGTAACCAGTCGACGTAAACTTTACTACACCATGTGTGACTGTAATTAGAGTGATATACGGGGCGGTTCATTTCACATTCAACTTTATTGACTTAAAATACAGTTTCAAATGGTTTAGAGTTAGTAACCCTATGCAAGAGTAGTATCAAATACAGTCGATTTTAAACTTTAATGTTAGAAAG
Source organism: Hesperia comma (assembly GCA_905404135.1). NCBI lineage: Eukaryota > Metazoa > Arthropoda > Insecta > Lepidoptera > Hesperiidae > Hesperia > Hesperia comma. The sequence goes on from FR990031.1 coordinate 2,510,779, forward strand.
ATAGAGTAGTAAATCAGCAGTAATATCGTTAGCGCCATGCGTCTATTTTGTTGGTCTGCAATGGGATTTATTCCCCGAATAATTGCACATAAACTCTCCAATGCATTTATGGCTTTCGCGTTAGTAGCTAATTATAAATTTATGCGATATGATTAGGAACCGGTTAGTTAATGTTATCAGACTATTAAATTAATAAACTTAGACTTACTTCCCATTTTTTATCGATAATTTTTTACCTAGTATCCGTACATTTTTTTGATCAAGTGTAAAATTAACACATTATTATAATTATACAGTGACATTGTAAAGATAGTTCACAATTGGTTCAATTCTAATCTAGCCCGTCGTTTGATCAGATAGGCATACCGTTAGATGTCGCCAGTTGGCAGTTTCTAATTATATCGGGAGCGAGGGCGGGGCGATACGCTAATTAAGATCGCTGATGTATCGCCGTGGGTGTGGCGGGGGCATACCGGTATGGCATGGGTAGCTGAACTGCTTATCACTAAATAGGTACTAATTTGGTTGGTGAAGATGTGAACACAATGCCCATAGTCCCACGGCCGGCCTGAGCTAAGGCAACTTGGAAATGGAGACACTAAGAGACATGTGCAAATAAGTGGGGAGACACGCTTAGCCCCCCCTTAAAGGAGTCATAATGGTTCTGTGCCTATTAATGCGGCCACCGTAAGCGGGTGTGCAAGGCGTACCTACACTGCACGGCGGGAAATGGGCACCGGGCCGGCGACATAAAAGTAAAGACATTGATCCTCTTTGTGAGAGCAGACTTAGTAGATAGGTATGGTTATTAATTAATCAACAAATTATTGTCAATTAAGTTACAGAGACGAAAGATAGAATCGAATCTTTCCTAAAGCGTGATCCTATTAAGAAAATGAGGTTTAAACTTCACATAATATTCTTATCACCATTTCATTGACAAGCAATGCCCTTTACGTATAATTGAGGCTACAAGTGGCGCCATCTAGTATCGAATCGGACAGCCGTGTCTGACTCGTCTGCAATATTAACCATGCAGTGAAATGTTTATGAGTGCACGCGTCCGTCCGTCTATCCACTAATTAGCGTTGACACCCAATATCCTTGAAGGTAGCTGTCATTTACTGTTACTTAGACGTTGGCCGCACGTATTTAGGTTCGCAATGCTAGATAAATATAATTAGGGACAGACGATTGACATTGACGGTCAATGGTTAATAACCGATATTTGGTTATTATGAATCCCAATTCAAGCAATTATGAAGTAAAAACTATAAGTAATCCTGTGATTAGTTAGACTAAAAAGTTAGTTTTAAAACGCTAATGACGTGTTAAGGATATTTTTTACTGTTTTATCTCTTTGAAAATCCATGTTTGTAGCCAAAAGAAGAAGTAAGGAACGTCAGATTATAAATTAAATTTTAATAGTCTTATTAATATCTACTGAAAAAATCTTCCTAAAGCCGATACAAACTACATTGTAATTAAAACTTGCATGTTATGTTTTGTATTAACTCTCCTCTACTCTTAAACCGCGTACGCCGCGTACCTAATCATAATTATGACGTCCCACTACTGAGCAATTTTTAAATAAGAAAGCCCCTTTGCTAGCAAACTTAGGGTCAACTCACACGGAGACGAGACGCGACGCAGCGAGAAGACGCGCGGCGCAGCGGAAATGTGTCTACATTCGCCACGTGCTCTTCCTCCACGTGCGAGGCGTCGTGTTGCCAACGATTTTACGATTTACGATGCACCTCGCGACATTGCGATGCGTCCTCGTGGCGGCGCGCAGCGCAGCGCGAAATCACTGGCCTCTTCCAGTATCGTTGCGTCGCGTCGCGTCTCGGTGTGAGCTGACCCTTAGACATTTCCGTTGAAATTAACGATCAAATTTTCTCAGTTTTGTAATAATCAACTATTTAAAAGCAATCAACCCACGTAATTACCAGAGCATCTCGATTAGTTCCTCCAATCAGCGGCTAATAGGATGACCAGTGACCACACTATCTGTGTTAATGTTGCCTATAATAGGGTCACCACACGTTGCTACTTACATGTGGATATACAGGACTCTCACGTCACCGAAATTGACTCTTGCATTTGTTTTCTTTGGTACAAGTTACACTTGGTCTCATAGATTACGCTCACGGATACTTAATAAATAATAAAAGCTTAATTCCACAAGACATGTGTTTGACTAATGTTTTGATGACGTAATGACATGTGTCCTCACTCCTACGGTGTTTCTTTTCTTTCTTTCTACTCCCTTTTTCTCGGCCAGCAAAGCAGTTGTGAAGCCGTTGGTATAACTGATGGCCATGGGCGAGGGTGACCACTGACCACTTACCAGCGTCTGCTCATTTGACGCCTATAATCATAAAAACGACCACTGTCATGACAATGTGGACACCCATTTTAAAAAAAATATTGTTCGATTACAATGTGGATGTTTTCATGTCAAGAGAGATCATTATGGCTTCAAATTAATTGCGCTATTTCACCACTTACCAACAGATGAAACTGTTTCAAGCATAAATTAATAATTTAACGCATAATATACGTTTCGTTCATCAAGTGCTAAAACGTTCCAAAATTATCCGGAACTCATGGCAACCCTATCGCTTAATTTACGAGATGCACTTGTATAATTAAAAACAAAAGCAAAACCGGTGTCGTGGAATTTATTACGTACAAATTGAAATTATAAATTCCGTGACCGTTTCAGATTTATTAGACGCGCCATATAAAGATATCTGAGATTAAATGAAGCGATATAATCGATAAAAGAAAATCGATTACCGTTTTTTACTCTATTACAACACTAATCGATTTTCAGCTGTCGTATCGTAATTAATTGTAAAATTGGGTTTTAAAGATAACATAATATTTTAAAGCCTTCAAAAGGTAGAGCTGAAAGTTTTTTTAACTACTGTTAATTATTACAAGATACGATATTAATATAACCCTGGGAATAGGCAGATAGATTCGATTCCCAGCTGGGACAGGACTGGTTCATTTATGTATCTTCATTTCTCCATGCTATTCGCAACATTACCTCAAGTAGCGTCGAGGACAAGAGAGCAAATAGGCAAAACTGCGCATAAAAATAACGTGCAAGGACAAACTGGTGACTTATACTGTATAAGTTATATTATACCCATACGAGTATTATTTTTTATAGGACATTCCTACACCCTTTTTGATCAAAATATTCCGACACAGATTACAGTAGGCATAAATAAACATGCATCTATTAGATTTGTACTCACTCCACATTAAACAATATCTGCATTTATAAAAAATCGATTAATATATCTACTAATTTGAGGCGCACTACTGAAATAAAATTGTTATCAAATGACTGTGTAACATGTTTCAGTTCAATCGGTTTACCGCTTCGTTTTTCGATGGTAACATTTCGATAACCTTTACCGTAACTCAATTTAATGGACGAATGTGACCACTTATCAACAAATGACTTCTTACAAATAATGTGTAATAAACATAATAAATGTAGTGAAAACTATCTTGTTTATTGGTGTCAATAAATAAACCATATTTAAAAAAAATCATTTTTATAGTTGAACCCAACCTTCGAGCATTGTATTTTGTTGGAGAGGGTACAATCTAAATTTTTTGAATCTTATTTAAATAGCATTATTTAAGTTGAGGAATTAGCAAAAATTCTGAAATGTATTTTTTTAAATACTTATTATATAAAATTCTTTGCAGATATGATATGAAAAGTACCGTTAAAATTTGTATCTTTTTCTTTTACATGCACCACCATTGACCAACGCATGCGTTATCAACTAGTCTTCTAAGTAAAATAATCCACAGTGCGCAACGACGCCAACCAGTTACCAACGACTTCATCTTACCCGATTGAATATGAGAGCTCCAATAAACGCCGCAATCACTTGACTTTTGTTCTCAAACAGACATAATCATTAAGGAATACAATAGATGTAAGTATATTCTTTTAATATCGTGGTTTAAATCGTTGTTATACGTTTCTAATAATAGTTAGTACCGTATGCTGAGTGACTAAACCGGACTAAACGAGTTTCTTTTAGGGCTAATTTAATTCTGTTTCTTAAAACATAAAAAATCATTCCAATAAGTAATTAATTTTCCTTTACATTGGATCCAGGTTTAATGGCGCTAATAGACATTTTTACAGCAGATAAATGTTTATGCTTGGGCCGTTAATTTTTTAAGTCTTATTGTGTGCCCAAACCACATATTTAATTCTATGGGATATATTTGAGTGTTTATTTATTTACTTATGTTATTTTACGCCTTTTAAAGTCACTTCTATTTCCGAGTCTCCAGTCAAAGACAAGGAATTACCGCATCGTGATGTCAACGTACCAATAAGCAAACAAAGACGCAGAAGGGACAGTTAGTTCATGGTTTATTCAACCGTTTATTATGCTTTTATAAGTCCTCGTGGCGTGCGCTGTAACGTAACGCAAACAGCCGAGCAACAGTAAAGTGTCGAAGATAAACGCAGGTTCTAAGCGCTTGGGTGCTGTTATGTATTCGACCTTATACTGACGCTAGTAAGGACGTGTTTGAGTTGTAGGCGTTACATGTTTCATCATCGAATTTGTAAAAAAGCTCTAATTCAAAAATCCAGCACCTCTTGTGGATTGACTCTGCTCGTATGCTGTTAATCCCTGATTCCACAATAAAATTGTGTTACAAATAAACACTTATCAAAGGTGGTCTTGTTTTTGTCTATTCTTTACTTGATTAAGCCTGTGAAACTGTGAAATATATTACTGGAATCATGTGATTGTTTATTATTATACCTAGTTGTTTATATTATAGTAATATTGGTACCAACTCTAACACACACGTATAATAATAATATGTAAGTTATTATGTATCGTCAAAATTTGTAGGACTCCGTTATTCTATCTGCATTAGACGTCTTTATATAACGTCTTTATATTCTATGTGCATTAGACGTATTCATCACAATTTGATGAAGCCACCTTTTAGATTAATAAAGATAAAGCTCGATCTAAACTTAAACAGCCAAGCAGGCTTAAACATCGTGATCTTCAATAATCTTCAAACAGTCTGCAATCATCATGCGTTTCGAATGACTAGGTGATGGAGCAAGGAAAGTGCGTAACGAACACCCATGTAATTGATATGTCATGCAGCACCGTAACGGGCCTGGCCCCAGGGCACGGTGCTAGGAATTGAGCTATTTATTACACCATTCGTGGTCGTTCCGAGCTAAGAAGGTTACACGGTATCCGTTAAACCAGTTAATAGTGCTGTTTAACATGCTTAACATTGTTTTACAGCATGTAAGAGATACGCTTTAGGACCCGGAAACTAAAGTTTATTGGGCGATTGCGTCTATTTTCTGCAGTGGACATTTACAGGGTTAGTTCAAGATTTAAAGTTGTTTTGTAGTCGATCTTTAACTTAAAAATAATTGAAAAAGTTATTAAACATGACATTTAACGAAAATAATTCTTGCTCGCATTAAATTAAAATGGCAAAAAAATAAAATTAATCATTGTATCACGGTAACCAACAACATAATTTTGATAATACAACCCAAAATCCACCGACTAACCGTAGTAACCATAACACCACGACAAAAAAGTATAATTTTGATAATACAACCAAAAACACAAACCAAAAACTAACCGTAAGCCACGTTCCATTATGCGACCAATACACTCAAAACGCTCAATTTTCTTTGAAAAAAAGTGTCGTTTTGAGCGTTTTGGTCGGTTAATGGAACGCACCCGTAGTGAGTAGAGACCGCGTTGCAACCGACCCCGGCGCCTAACAAAAGGAAATACCAAATTAAGAGCAGCAGCGACCATAAATAGCTGCAGACGCCGTGCATGATAAATTAATTGACACCGTTATTAGGATTTCAGTTCCGATTACCGCAAGAGATAGAGAGAGAATGATCGAGAGAAGAGATAAGCTTAGTCAGGAAGTAATTTACGGATGGCGCATGGCGGCTAAGACAACATTGTTAATTATCGCAATGTGCATAGAACGTTTTTAGGACATTGGACTTCCTAATAGGAGGACATGGAATCTAGTCCCGCACCGTTCGTTTTTTGACGTGATGGCATATTATACATCGATGAAGCCTGCATGCACGAAAAAACATGGCTTATTGTCACGTTCCGCCTGAGCCGAGTGTTTAAGCGAGAGCGCGGAACCAGCGATGGGGAGGCAAGATCGTCATGCGTTCGGCTTTTGACTAATTGTGACGCCTCTATCATCACAGTGATAATAATTTAATTCTCCGAAAAGTCCGAAGCGCCCTGGGATTCGAACCCGGATCCCCCAAGTAGGAGACCAAATTTTTAACCATTAGCTAGGCTATCACCGCTTACTACCTATTACCTACCTACCACTACCACTAGGCTTTTACCTCTAGGTATGTTAATTTGTAGTAATCTATGTTAGCGCCTAGCAAGATTTAGTCCTAGCCTAAGGGTTGACAGTCGCAAGACCACGTAATAAATGACCACATACTACAGTCACCTACAGTTATTTCCTCAGACTTGCTTCATCCCTTCAAGGCAAACCACGCTTTGTCCATTATAAGGGATATTGTATGAAATATCACTTATGATTATTATCGATTACCGCTGACACAATCTGGCACGATCTAACGCATTAAAGTGTTCAGGTTGCAAAATTTAACCATAGAGTTAATACGGGAATAGAAAATCGGAAGAATGTAAATTATGCGTGGAGTATAGCAGACCACTTCATATTGTTTGCGTTACTGCATCGCTTCGCTTCGCAATTTAGTTTACGAATCGAATGTGGGACATTGATTGTTGCTCATTTTTAATTGATTTAGGTCCGTATTTGTAATATAGTACACATAGCATCATTAGTCATGACTATTTTGCTGATTATTGGATCAGCAAAATAGTTATACTCAAAATGATGAAATTTTTTGTTTGAGGCCGGTTTTATACATATACAATGGCTTTGCTAGCAGGCACCGAGTTTGCACATTGATTATTTCTTAAATTGATTATTTCTTAAATTTTAGAAGTCGATCATGTTTTAATATCGTTAGGTTCTCGATCGTTTTACAAACGAACTTCAATATTTCCGGTAATAAATATTTCGCGATGTTTGATTGTAGGCTTTGATCATCACTTACAATTGCAATCTGAGGCTGCAAGTCAATGAAGTATCAGGAATCCTAGCCGTTCGCATCTTCGCTCATTGTCCGATTTCGATCCCAAACATCTCTAAATCGGCTAGCTATGACCGTACCTAGTACTACAAAAGGTAATATTTCTCAGTCAATAGTCTAATAAATCAAAGTTAGTGTGGGAAAGTGGGAAACACAAGGCTCCGTTATTTACGTCATTTGTCATAAAGCAGTTATCCGGCGCAGTGGGCAGAATGCTTGAGGTGATTCGGCCTTATTGTTAATCGCTACTGGAAGTTAATTTCAGTTGCCGAACGCCCACAGATTATAATGTTATGCAATTGTGCCGGCGCCACCCACGTGCCTTAGGTATTTGGTAGTTTGCGCTTAATACACCTGCTGGGGTATTTAGGTCTTAAAATTTACATTGGTGATAACTGATGCTGACCTGTATAGAGCAATATGTATAGCTATATAGCGCTGATAGCCTAGTGGTTTAAAATGCGGAGGGTCCATGTTCGAATCCCAGGGCACTCTGACCAGGCACTCTGACTTTCAGCATTTAAATTTCACTTGCTACAAACAGTGAAGGAAAACATCGTAAGGAAACCTGCATACCGGAAAGTTCATAAAACTCAAAGGTGTGTGAAGTCCGCCAATCCGCACTTGGCCAGCGTGGTGGACTATGGTCTTAACTCTTAACCTTCTCATACTGAAAAGAGACCCGTGCTTAATAGTGGGCCATGATGATGGGTTGAGATGATAGAGCAATATAGATAGATAGAGCTGTATAGAGCTCCAAGTATCCTGAGTTCGATTCACAATGTGGCCTAAATTTGAGTGGTGAGTTTAATTTAAACTGTTCTTGGTCTGAAAGTGTGTTGAATCCGAATGTGGGCGTATGAGTGTGTAGTGTTGGTTGTTTAGGTATTATATAAGGTTGTACACCAAATCCCATGAAACCATTTTTATAGCAAATACCTAAGAATCGCAGACAACTCAGATTCTAGTCATCTCTCAGTGTATAGAATTATAAGAAATATTTTTTAAAACTGTCACACTTAGTCCATATCTACGTATGAAGTTAATTATGCAAATAGGCATGTTATTTGCAAATTGATACGAGTATTCTTATTTTAAACATTAATTAATATTTATTTTCAGAGCATGGTTATTCATGATGTCTCATTAGCACGTTCGGATGCAACGTAGAGAGCTCTGGTGAGGCGTGGGTGAATGTTAATTCAAATTAAAGTATCGTATTATATTTCTCGGAGACACTAGTCAGGATGGTGGTATAATGCTCCGATCATCAGGTTGTAAGCTGAAAAATAAAACACAGTGGGCGTTCAATACGTGTCTTCATGATTTAAATTGGGTTTACACAGTTTAACTTAATTTGATTAAAGCTTTTAGGTTATGTTAAAACGTGGTACGACTGAAATACACTTAGAGAAACGTTATGCCGTCGGGCATAGGTACGACGCAGTATAGGATTTTATTATAAAGTACACTAGTTAACTTAATGCGACCGTTCAGCTCGACGTCTGCTCGAGAAGTCCCCGCTCTTCGTAAGTGGCTGCAGAGGTGCCCTCTGTTGGGTTCCCCCTCTCCGATATCCCATCGAGACACGTTTACAATTCGTACAGTGTTGCCATTTAAATTACAGTTCCGGATTTACGTTTTTAAAGTTTCTAAGTTTAATGATTTATTTACTTTGATTTTAATCTAATTTTATTTCCGACTCCGACATATTTAAAAAATATTATACAGGTATTAGTGTTATACCCGAATTAATCTATGTACTAATAGGTTTAAAGCAAAATTGTAGTTACTCACTAATTAAATACGAAATGTCGAAAAGTCTCTGAGTTATTAAAGTATTTGTTAGAGTGTTTATGACTTAGGCACCGCTCAATGAAATCCCGGGACCTCCTCACTTGGCTTCCCAGGGGATTTTGAAGGATACAAAACCCACATAACTCGTACAGTTTCGGACACCTGAAGACTCTTCTTTCGGAAAAAGGGGGTATGTGTCTTGACGTTTAGGACGGATTTTGTGAAACAAGGGTTGAAAGTTGGTTCCAAAATTATGTTATAACTGCGCGGGGCAAACCGCAGGCAGTAGCAAGTTATTATCAGTCGGCAATAACGTTGGTATTCAAATAAATAACATTTATTTGAGCCAGAACCCGTCAGAACCGAGCGATTTCCTTGTTCGTAGCGTGGTGACTGGTGATATCTACAGTAATTTGTCAACCAACGGTGTCCTCACAGTTACGGAATGTCTGAAACTATGGAAGATTTATGATTTAAAATTAATTTATAGGCAATGATCTCGTAGCCTAGTTGGTGATGCCGCCTACGAAGTGACGGGTCCTGGATTCGATACCCGGAAGATATTTATGTGGGAGGAACATGTATTTTTCCGGGTTAGGAGTGTTGGTGATGTGTTTTTTCCACTTGCCAATCAATCCAGTAGATAACTTGATCCAGTAGATATACCGATTACTTGAGTAATCAGGATACTTGAACCTACCAGAAGCAATATTTGTTGATTTACCTACTTAAAATTAAATAATAACTAAGGCACCATTCTCGCTGAACTGAATCGAACCCAAGACCCTTGAAACAGCAACCCGGCAACTAACTATTACTTTACCTACCGGTTTTCATGTGTATAACGTACCGATTCTCAAAATAAACGGATTACAAAGTAAAAATTGTACAAACGCAGCGGAGTTACCTGTTCACGTAATCCCTATTATTTTACGATATTTGACCTGATTCCTGGAGGGTTTCGTTTGAACGTCAGTGTTTAAGCTACGTTCACAGTGCAACAATTCGGCGACTACAGCGGAAGGTGATTTTTTTAATTCGGTTCACAGACCAGATGTGACACATAAAATCTTGCAGCACTTTACAATATTAATTTGCCGGAGTGTGCCCATCCTCTAACAGTGAACACAGCATGCGTTTGCCTCAGCGTGATTTAGAAACATTTACACTTTTTTTATATTCATTGTGCAATTGCAATATCAATTAGATTTTAATTGCATATTCATTTAAACTTTTTTTGAAAAAATATTACCTTTTAGTTTTGATTGAAGGCCCTTGATTATGCCTCATTTATTTAATTGTTACTAATCATTTATTTAGTTGTTACCGAAAAAAAAGTTGTTCTGATTACCTACCTAAGAGTATTTTTATTTGGATTCCATGATAACTGTCATGGACAAGGCTCGAATCGGGACTAGGATGGTTAGTCCAAATAGGTGGGAATGTTATTAGCAACGTTAGTTGGTTAGTTCGTCAGCAGGTATGAGCACTGACAGGGACCGAGGACTAATAGTGATAATAAGTTCCATTAGTTGTTGTTAGTTAGGTTTAGTTCAGTTAGTTATTGTTAGTAAGTCTCGTTCAAATTCGTTCACAGATGTATTGCTACATTCGAGGACTAAGATGGTCGCTTCCAAAATGTGTAATCGGATCAATACCAGTCTTTACTTATCTAGTTTTACAAGTAAGTTCAGACATAAGTGTATAAGACTGTAGCTATGGCTAAATCTCGAAAGTGGTCAAAATAAATTTAAGCACTTGTGATCTAACGTTACCTGTTACCTGTAGCAAAAAGTGCGGCGGGATCAGTGTGCGTCACGCTTTACTACTATTCCTATCTCGGTCAATGTGCCTTTTCGATTAGCAGTTAGAGCGGTTACGCAACCAACTACAATGAAGTACAGTCGATGAGTACTGAGAGAAAGAGAGAGAATGAGAATTTGAAGCTCTGAGAAACAGTGAGGTGAATTTTGATTTTTAAGTTAAACAGCTCGCTGAGTAACTAATAAGTTATTAGTAATAACAGTAGGCACATAAGTTTTAAACTTAAATATGCTCAAGGGGAAAGTGCTGTACTTTAAACCCTTTACTTTATGTATCTACCTTGATTGAATGAAGGTTTTTTAAATGTTTTTCTCCCTTTTAAGAGTATTTATTAATTTTGTGTAATTTACACCAAAAAATTAATCACTGTGTTGAGTATAGATTAATAAGATACAGTGGATTAGTTACTTCATGGTTAGGGTAAACTGAGGAGTATTTGGCCACTATTTAGTAATTGGCCAAATTAAATTACAAAGAAATTTTTATGCTCCATTTATATTTCGATAAATTGAACCAAAAGTATTTTAGGGACTTGTTAAATTCAGTTTAAATAAATTAAATAATTCCAATTAGGACTCCTTTGATGTCCCACAGATAAGTTAAAGAAAACGAACAAGAGGCAGATAAAACGAACAATAGGACCTAATCCCCGTTCCCATTCAAGGTTTATCCTTGAAATTATAATGAGCGGGGTCGTTGACCTTGTTAGAGTAAAAAGCGAAAAATCTTACAAGATATCTCGTTAGTGGTAACAGCATGCACCATTAGGGTTGTCACGCCCGCCAGTTACATAATAATTGTTACAATAATTAATGTTGATAATAAATTTAAAAAAATCACACAAAAATTATTGTTATGGGTTTCAACTTATTATTGGTTTTGTAGCAAACGTGTTATTCCTTATAACTGAGGAGACCTAGATTTGGAGGGGTTTGGCAAGTGTCGGAAAATTGTAAAAACATAAAAATGGCTCAATAGCTAAATTAAGTATCCTGCAAAATGAGACAAATAGACAGGTACACATTTGACATATAAATGTTTATTTTCGGATCACGGGTGCTATTTGATAAGCTGATAAACTATTTTTGTTGTCCATGCCACCTGCACACATACATCATACACACACACATAATGTACACAGAGAATCCTGATGCGATGGTATGAGTATGTGTTTTCACGTTATAATCCCATTTATTTTTTTCAGTGTGGATACTTAAACATTTATTATGGTTCCCAAAGCGAAGTAAAGAGAAAGCGGTTACTATTTAAATAAGAAAGATAGTTAGCAGCCCTGATGGCTGTTTTCACCTTTAACCTTGGTGTTATTTATGTTCGCGATAACAACCCTTTGATGCTCCATCGTAATGATCGCTAATGTCCATTACACATTATTGTCCAATTATGTTGCGTAAACTATCGTTTTTTATTGCCCATACTATGATATGCGCTTCCTTTGAAAATTTTGATTGTTATAAGTAGATACAACTTATTCTATCTACTGGAAAAGAAATCAACAATTTAAATTAAAAATGTTGCAATGTAAGAATTCTGCGGTCATTTTTACATCGCGTCGAAATAAAAAGATGAATGAATTAACTTTTTATCTGTAGATACTAGGTACCTACCCAGTGGATTTAAATATTATTGTTATCTCTGTATTTTTAGAAATCGCATACGTAACTTCATATGAATGTATGATTCAATAGGAAAAAATATATTTTTCAGCTATGGACGAAATGTAATAAGTACTTGTAGTATATTTTAGTCCATGATTATTTTAAACAATATATTTTTCAACCACCAAGTAAATGTTTCTGCTACTGGACAACAGATGTCGACACTGAGCGCGATCAATCTTTCAACTTTCTTTTTCTCCAAAACCCCAAGACTCACAGTTTTGTCTTGAATTACATAATTTATACAAATACTTAGCCTAAAATAAACTGAATTATTCAATATTCTTAGAATTTTGTATAGGTACATTACCTATTTTAGTGGGTGAAACTGTGCCAAACCGTATTTTTCTTTACCCGTAATATTCATGAAATATTTAAATTGGTATTTGAATTTTAACATATTGCATTAGTTATGCAAACTTCCTACTTAATGTTTGAACCAATAAATTAAATCGAACTAGTTCATTAATTTCCGTTTAAAAGTCAAGTATTTAAAATACGAGTTACGGGTGATTTCATTCGGTTCTTATATCGATTTTAGACTTATAATTGCATTCATTAGATTTTTATTATTCATCCAACCAAGAACTTGCGATATTGGAATAATCACTATAAAATATTCCAGGTACCAGACATGCAAACTGTAGATATGAATATAAAATTTAGTGTAAACAATATTATAGATGAACAAGTGAAATCTAATATAATTAAGGATTCCTAGTAAATGTCAACGTCTTCCTCTGGGCAAATGTAATTATCATCCTAAATCTATTAAGTTTTATCATCCATTACTTTTTCATCTATATCAGCCCATGATAAGCCATTGTTGATCCCGGGTCTTTTCTCAGAATGAGAATGAAATTAAGTATTTCATTTTCATTTCATTTACAAAGGTAAAGGCCTCAGTCAATCACGCTGGCCAAGTGTGGATTGGCAGACTTCACATAGCTACCTACCTTTCAGTTTTACGATGTGCCGAGCATGCAGGTTTCCTTTCGATGTTTTCCTTCGCCGTTGTAGCGAGTGACACTTTAAATATCTACATGCAGAACTTTAATCAAGCAGTTATGAATTCTAAAATCTCTAATAAAAAGTTTCTGCCAGTAGGTAAGTACCTATAATCATGCTGGGACGTTGATGACTTGGAGAAATCGTCATTTCTACGATTGTAATGACATTTGTACCTGCAGACTCAACTCGTTTTGTTGGCTATCGGTCACACTTTCCAACGACGGTATTTCTTTTTGTTTTCCCTTCATCACCAACTAGCTACGTAATGCTATTAACTTTATACCAGGAAATGTATCGGTTGAGCGTACTAGCAATTATCGACCCAGCAAAGTAGGTGTACCACATATACTATGCTGGTCTCTTCATTTCTATCTATACTTATAGATACTAATATTAGATATAAAAATTTAAAGATATTATTAAAAAACTGGAGAGTTTGTTTATTTCAACGTTAATATCAGGAGCTACTAATACTGTTTAAAAACGTTCAATAGTTTAAGTGCTCACACACATTGTTATAACACTATTAAGATAATTATTTGCTTACTGTGGATGACACAGACAAGTAAAAGAAAAAAAAAATAGAACTTATCCGCTTTTCAGATAAGGGTGCTACCATTATTCATTCTGTATTAGAAGTTATTGTCACTAACACAGATGTGCTAGTGCACACATTGTCACTAACACACATGTGTTAGTGACAATGTGTGCGTCAGTGAAAATGTGTGTGTGTGATTTAATAAGTGTATTGGTAAAATGTGCATGTAAGAGAAAAAGTGTGTCCGTGAAAATTTACTTGTGAGTGAATTATGTACTTATGAAGAGTGTTGGTTTAAATGTCTTATGAGCAATCAAGAGATTTAATGTATCACCATGTGTAATCACGTAGAGATTTTATATGTCAAGCTGATTGCCGTACAGACGGTAGGTAGGTATAGTTGGTACATCAGTACAAAAGCAGGTGGAACTTTAATTTTCTCGAAACTCAGATCCGGCTCGCTCGTCGAAGTACTTAATCCCTTCTAAAACTCGTTGTGTAACAAGAGAAAATACTTAATCACAAGACGATAACATAATATTAAGATAACCTTATTGCATAATAATTAAAAAACGGTGAAAATATGTTCATGTCATATTACATTCATGTTCATTAAAAATTCTTTGCATTTATGTTGGAAGACTTCGTGATGCGAAACTACTCGTAGTCTCTGGAACTACCGTATACTGGTACCGAATAGCTAAAAACGAAGAATCAGTACCTAAGAGTTCCTAATCAATTATGTTCTACAGGCGTTATTGTTAATAGAAAGTTACTAGATGAGTTGCTTTGCTGGTACCTACTAGAGTAACTGATCAGCATACAAAAACTTATCATTATCACATATGTAATCATACATAAATGTAATCGAGTATGTGTGAATAAATTTATTTGTTCAGATACGTGAACGTATTATTTTATCTATTTTATTCTTTAACATTTTTTTTAAAGTTAACGGGTAGGTAATTAAAATGATTTTAGTAGTATGTATTGCTAAAAAGTAAATTTTTAATATTTCTTATTTATTTCACAACCTTTCAAAAACCTGAACAGTTCATGAAAATTAAATGATAATTTCCTGAAAAAACTTTTTATATAATTGCACTACGACATGCGTATACATACCTATACCTACATATTAGTGATGTAACGAATATTCGCATTCGCATTCGCATTCGCGAATATTCGCATCATTTTTCCATATTCGCATTCGCATTCGCATTCGCAAAATTTATGCGAATGTTTTACGAATATTGAACTACACCAGAAGAAATTAAAAATAACACTGCGTTACACGATTTTGGTACCCGCTTAACTGTTGGATGCAATGAATAGGTATGTAACAAGTCATTGATAAAAAGTACCAAGCATAATATTATAATACCAAACATTATGTGGTATCATCACGTCTAGTTTTCGAGGTATACGTCAATATTATTATTTCAACTACCCTCACTTTGGACGCTTAAGAAGCAGTTAAAATTTTTGATGTTTTTCGATTCATAATAGTTTTTTATGGTATTGTTTTGTTTACAAATTATTTCTTTATGATAATGTAGACATATTTATTCATATAAAAAAAATCCTTTATTAATACTGGACTAAGTGCACGACAAACCTGCTTAAATGCACCAAAGCAGTTTTGTCACGTTCTCGGCCACTATATTGTGAAATGACAACAAAAATGTCTACGTAAAAGTAAGAAGTACTATACAATGTGTCTGGTCACCAGTGTCGCATCTGTGACAAATTAAATCTTTAAGGGGGATGAAATTTATATCGACAAATCTCTATCCAAATTCTCTCTTGCCCCCTCCTCTATGGAGGCCGAAAGATGTCTCATTTGAAAGCTAATAGTGTAGGTAATCAACTGATGATATATTTTATTTAATATCTTTTTCGTAGAAGAACAAAAAAGGATTTAAAAAACAAAATTCAATATTTTTTCATTGATATTTTAGTTTAGTTCCTTTGACATGAAAACTAACCCGCCAAAGTACTTTTTTGTTGTCTTGTCATAATACAGGAGTACCTGGTTGACCGAGCTTTGCTCGGTTGAAAATTATATTTAGTATGAATCGCAAGAAATACGAGGAATTCCGCCATCTATTCAGGAGTCAAATCATACAACTGTTCACTGAGCACAAAATTCATTTTACTTATGTTACGGCCAAAGGATCTCAACAGCGTGTTTCACAAAGTTGTACAGCGCCATCTAGTTTCATACTACTGAAATTTCAACACGTTACAAACAGTACCTCATAGAAGTTAACTGTGTGAGCGAATTAATTGCATTTTAAATAGGTACATACTTAATTAGATAAATTCATTGAACTTTCCTTCGTACTTTTCGCAGGCTTAGGCAGTCCCCGACTGAAATTTTTTGCGATAAAATGTATTGAATGTTTATGATAATTAAACAACATAAATAAATATACTTTTAGTTTAATGAGCAAGTTGTTAGGCGTACTTAAAATTTTATTGATTCTATTTACAACAATAGTAATTTCATCGATCTGACCATTATTTATTTAAAACTTTATTAAAATATATTATTAAATGGATAATAACAAAACTAACATTTATTTACAAATATTCTCGTAAATATCACAAACGCACGTTAAACTATCACTACGCGTCCTGCGAGGTCAAGCGAGATAATCGCACTGATTTTTAATTTTATTCAAACAGAAAATAGGTAGGTATAACGCAAAAATAGCGCTTCAACGTAAGAATGAATTAGCCGAACAAAAATATATTCGAGCGCCATCTAGTTTCATACTACTGAAACAAACAAACCGTATCTCATAGAAGTTATCCTAATGTTTCATAGATGGCGTCAGTTCAACACGTTACAAACAGTACCTCATAGAAGTTATCCTAATGTTTCATAGATGACGTCAGTATGATGTTTTTAAAATCTCTTTATCTCGGGAACCGAGCTTTTCTCGAACCTGGGACCTTGATAAATCGATTCCTTGAGCCGAAAACCCCCTAATCTGTAACTTTCATGAAAATCTTTGCAGCCGTTTCCGAGATCGTGATTATATATATATAAATAAATAAATAAATATACAAGAATTGCTCGTTTAAAGATATTAGATATCACCTTAATAATAAACATTACATCAACGTCATAAGTTTAGAAGTTGATTTCTACATGCAGAACTGATTATTAGACCAATGCCGAAGCCGTTAAAATTGGTCAAAAGTAAAAAAAAATAGTAACTGGATGAAATCTATTGGGAAAGGAAGAAAACATGACAAAAATAAAAGGAAAAATAATTTACGGAGTATCTGAGGTCGGGAAGAGGTTGAGGGGGGTTTAAGGGTAAAAAACGGTTTCTCGCAATTTCCAGAAAAACTACAAGTCCTAAAAAAATTAAATGGCAAAATTTTAAGTAATTATTAAATTAGGGGTGGGCGGGTCTGGTTGGTGATTACGTTAGTAAGCCAATATTTTTTACAACTTCGCATTTTCTGCATAATTTTGTTTACTTTTAATTAAGTGCATAGGCTTTGCCCGCTTTTCTATGCTCGAACCAAACGCTATTCCGGCGTTTCTCAAATTGCAAATAGATTTATGATCAAGAGTCGGGCATCAAAAATAATGAATTCTAAGCGAGTAAACGCTATTTTGAGATTTCTACCGCCAATCTACTTACCTTTGTAGTGTGATTTTTTATAAAGTTAAAAATTATAAAAAAGAATTGCTTATGTCGTGTACCTTATACTTGAACAGCCCTCTAGCGGGGTGAAACTTTAGTCAGTTGAGTTCTAATCATTTAATTAGTTTTCGGAGAAAGATGCAAATGGATCACGCATAGAAAATTAAGTTCAAATAAAAAAAAACTGAATATTCGCATTCGCATTCGCATTCGCGAATATTGAAATCAGATATTCGCATTCGCATTCGCATTCGCGAATGTTCAAAAAATGACATTCGTTACATCACTACTACATATATCTTGCAGATAGCATTGGAATGTGGAAATCACAGAATTAATTAAGATTACATACTAGTTCCACTTTTCCCGACGCGAAGTGATTTGTGTCGCGATACCAATTATTTAATGTTACCACAATGTTTTCACGGTTACACATTGCATTTTTGCTATACCGCTTCCTGCACCCTGGCTCTTAGTACGAATAAATTATACTTGGGCTGTATAAGCTGTATTCTCGACATAGGAATTTTGTAGTGCATTGGTATGTGTGTGTTAACATTTTTTTTCGAATAGTATCTAACAACACATGACCTGCACACAGTATAAATCCTTTGGTCCCAACCCAACTGCAAGTGCGAGGGACTTAAGCGCTAAGCTATCACTACTTTAACTCATTATAATTAATCCGTCCACCTCATTTTCAATGCCTGCGATAACAGCCCTAAATACTGCGACACAAGTGTTATTATCCGTAATCTACGATAAAGCGACCTGTGACCTGGGTAATTGAAATCTAGTTAAACAGCGCACGAGTGTCAACGACAGTTTGACAGGCGACCGAAATGGCTTGACAGCCGACGCCTCTTGCTAGGCTGCGTTCCATATATGGCACAGTTCGAAGATTCGCAACTTGCCATTCGGATTACGTGTCGGACACTGGCTGAATACAAATCGTTGAACTGACATAATCCAACTACGTGGTTTATCCAATATTGACAGCGTTAAATTCTGGGAGGATACAATAATTTATTGTTAAAAGAATTAATTTTCGAATTTTGTATTTTTCCGCACATTTGGGTGTGTGCAGTTGTGCACACGCACGTGTTTGTGTGGGTGACTGTAGGATTGTGTGTGTGCATGCATGAATGCATCTCTCGTATTTTCCAAAAAACTAGAATTTTGGCAGGATTGTAAACCAATTTATGTAATGATGACATAATGACATAATTATTTCCACAAATTATTAATTAGATTTAATTATTGTACTATAATGTATATTGCATTGTAATAAAATGTTTAATTTATTAACGATACAATCGTAACTGTTAACTATTTGTATTTGTTACATAAAATATTATAACGTCTTGAATATTCTAGCAGCAATAATCTACTGGTAAAATGTACCTAACCCTAACGCTGCGTCCGCACAGCGTAAAGCATAATTTATGCGTTGTCAAAGTGACACATCGATGTAATCTGTGACGCATTTTGTGACAATAACACAAAAGCAAAACTCGTGCAAAATATCACGGTAACGGGAGATATACCGTTACGACGACGGCGCGGTAGATACACAATGGACCATATCATGTTCCAACCACGCAATGTACCACCTGGTTCAAGTTAGACCCTGGATTTTAGTCCCAAAATAACATTATTTGACAGCCAATTTGTTTCGAGGTTCTTGTTGATGCGTTAAAGCGTAATTCATTATCGTCACAAGGATACTAGTTCTCACTATAGATCATTTTACCGGGTAGTTTTTTGTTATGGAATTAAGGTAGCAAACGAGCATACAGTACCTAGGTACCACCCTTCCACTACCGCCCATGACAACTGTTACCGGCCGAAAACTAGCCTCAGATCGGGGCTTCGTTGATTAGTTCAGTTACCAGACAGTATTAAAGCCTTAATTAGTTCATTAACAGTATTAGGACTGTGGCAGAGACTGTCAGTGATAGATAGTCCTGTTAGCACTATAAGTAGAGCGTTTTCATTAGTCACGTTTTAAATTCGATGTCCAACTATCTAATACCAGGTGAATAGACCTCATCTCAAGGCAATGCAAATTCTCATTAGCACTACTTCAAGTACCAGTCCCGATATCTATGCCAAGTGGATTATTGGATAGAAACTAAATAGCCCGCTCGATGCGGACAATGATTGAGCTAATCTATTCAGACGTGCAGTCAAAGCGGGCTCGGCCAGTGTCGGCCACTCGTTAATATTTATACCGGGAGACAGGACTTGGCGTGTTTGTCAAACATGTCTGCCAAGTAGCAACAAGTTGGGGAAATATTACATTTCTTGGAGCATTTCTTACTCGAGTTTGTGCAGGGTTAACAGATGAAATAGTTAGACGTACTTGTAAAAGTTAAGGAAAAAGGTAATGTTATAGGTATTAAAGTGTTGTGACAAGTATTTTTTTTTTGTTAAAACTCAAAATAAAAAAACAATAATAAGGAAAATATTTTCAATTGTCGGAATGCTGTTAACCCTTTATTCCTAGAGCTCAGTTGGAATTTTGGGAATAAATTCTTCCACATTTGTGCTTTGCTTCTAAACAACTCTGAGATTTATTCCCAAAAATCAATTGGAATTTCTTCTATATTATTATTACCTACTTATTGTTCTGCATTCCCCATTGACCTACATATTTAGACGTTATCTAGACCCCATAACTGAGTTGTAGCCAATTTTAATGTTTTCAATCAGTCGGTATTTCTATCTATCAAATCAAGTACACTAGACTCTAAGCTATATAACTCTATAATTAGAATCGATGCAGTAATGTGCATTCTATTCAAATATTGGTCCAATATTGCAAGGACAGTCGCGTGCCTATGTAAAATACTGCGGTGCATCGCAACGCATCGAAAGCTAGTGTTACATAGTGCATGCGTGTCACTTATGACCTAGATGCCTTGCCGTCTGGGCTAAATGTTAGGATCATGGTGATTAGCCCTTGAAGGAAAACATCTTTGTTATTTAAATAACCGACTGATATAAGTGTATAAATAGATGAATTTAAACCTTGCGCGACTGAAACGAGAGACCCAGGTTTATATACCGCTTATTTAAAAAAATATGTACACAAGTAATACAAATTAATTATTTGCCATTTGCTTCGGTGACAAAAATCTTGACACCTTGAAAACCTGCACACCTGAGAGTTCTCCATCATGTTCTCAAAAGTGTGCGAATTCTGGAAATTCGTACTTGGCCAGCGTGATAGACTATGGAAGTTATATAAACTATGGAAAGTGTACCTCGCGATAGGTATATGAAGGAAACGTGTCTATCGTTTTAATATCTTTGACTGGTCTATGCTAGTCTATGGTTGGTAAGTACGCCACCATAGCCTACCATTCCATACCATAGCCATCTCGTTGTTGTTCGATACTTTTTCTTTTAGTGCGCACAATAATGTCCATTGTGCATCGATCTATGATAATTATTATTATTAGATCGATGCCATTGTGTTGTATATTTAATAGATACTATTAGGCAAAGGTAACTTGTATCAGAGATTCCTATTATCGATTAATTATAGATAACTGAAGGGAGAAAGTCTCCCTTGAGAGGGGCTCGGCTTGGCTACGCTGATTGCAATCCCTTTGAATTATGTATGATTTTAAAAGACAAAAGATAATAAGTCTTGAACAATGGTCGGTAGGTACAAACAGTTTCCTTTACCCGGTAATTATGTTAGTTTTTGGAAGTCTCAAATTTAATTTATTTCTATTGTCCAGATTCAAATTCGATTTCTGACATGGTTTTTTACATTGACTTTTATATTATCAGTAAAAACCGCGTTAAAATCGGTTAGGCCATTTCTGCGATAAGCCTGATCAAACTGAATGAAAAACAGAAAAAATATACGAACACAATTAAATAGATTTCAAGTCGATGTCAAGTCTTTAGATATCTCAAAAGATCTTCCATGTAGTAACTACCAGATATTGGTCATTACAGTGTGAATTTTACGGTGAAGAAGTTGTGAGTAAGTACGAGCCAAGATCAGTAGGATTGAACATTTATTGACCAGGAAACACACTCGTAAAGCTTACAGGCACTATGGAACGGTTTCTGGCCAATAAGACCGAGTCGGTATCGCCTAGTAATAGTTTTACGATTATCAAGAATTTGGGTTACTGAGCTAGTTAGTTCAATAGCACAGGAACTGCTAACTAGCGCAGTTAAATGGCAGTTAACGAGTTCTGATGCGTATATCGTTTGCTTGTAAAGTAACGTGTAGTTACGGCTATTTTTATCTTGAGAATGAGATGAGAAACCAAAAGCTATGTTTTGTTATGTAAAAATTCAGGAAATAGGCTGGGTGGCCTGTAAAACATGACAGGCCTACTCAAGCACACTCGTGCTCAGTAGAACTTTTGACACTTAATTGTAAGACACTTTCCGAATGACTTACTCCAGGCAAACCCTGAAAATCACTTAAGCCTAAATTTTGTACTTATACTCGAGGCGCCGAGCATATCGAATTGCCACTCCACGCCATAATCAAACTAATTACCTGTGCTTACAATATAATTCAGCTTGTAAGCAAAATTTACTAAGGACATTTTTGGACGCCGCCGTCAATCTTAAATGTACCTTCATCGCATAGGCGGTAAGCTGGCATTTGTGTGCCAATTATAACGAATTCCAGATCTAAGTCGAAGTTAACCTTTGCCTGTCCTTGTTGCAGACCGTCTCAGAACCGAGCCCGCCGGCTCCTGTGGAGATGCAGGCGAGACGGGGACTCCTCTGGCACTTGCTCATCGATCTACCCATCTTGTTATTGGGTAAGTTCTGGCATAACTTAGGTAATGAATGCTATCCAGGACCGCCACAAGCTGTATGGGCATCCGTGTACAAACCTGTTGCAAAAATCGCACATAGATTTGCTCCCCCTGTGTACCGCCCGAGTGTCTTGCAGGCCTTGTACACCCTTGCGGTGGCTCTGATGCCATCCATATTGAAGCGGCATTTTTCACGTGACTTGTTGGCGTACTGAGCGTAGGACTCTCCTAATCATTGACGAGGTCTAGACCTTACTCCACACTTAAGTGATCAATCGAACGAAACTGCAGGCGTAGTTTGAATATGAGTTTGTGGATGATCAATTGGTGAAAATGTCTTGAACGCTTTCGTGTTTCAGAGGGCACGGTTGGTCACTCCCATTATTATTGGTATACACATAAATAAGGAAAATCAACATAATATTTTAACTGAATAATATTTTTCTTTTTGAGGGAACCTACTAAGGCAAGGTTTACCGAAGTTATGCGACTTTTCTTACAATACCAAAAACAAACAATAATTTATTCATGCATATTTCGTGATGCGTGTTACTATGTAGTAAATATTTCTTTTATTAGCTAACAAACTAAGATGTTGAGGGCCAATGTCCTAAGTATTGGGTTACTCAAACCAACTACCACATTCCGAACAGTTTCGTAGTTCTGTGTGGTATTTATATTAAATAGTAAAATTGTATTTTATTAACATAGCAATAAAGTTAAGAAAAGGTTGGCATACACTGCTGTTTACAATAAGGATAGAGTTTCGCTGATTTAACAAAATAGGA
Organism: Hesperia comma; assembly: GCA_905404135.1. Taxonomy (NCBI): domain Eukaryota; kingdom Metazoa; phylum Arthropoda; class Insecta; order Lepidoptera; family Hesperiidae; genus Hesperia; species Hesperia comma. Next base: position 2,534,096 of record FR990031.1, read on the forward strand.
ACCATGTATGGTTTTTGATTTAGCTTCAGTGGAATGGCATCGGATTATAGTGTACTTTGCAATAATGGCATCCATTTATTGAATGAATAATATTAATGCTGAGTATAAGTTTCTTATGTAGTCAATCACATAAAAGTTAAGCATCAACTAAATAGTTAGGTAAAATTAATTTATTGTTTAATCTTTTGATGAGCGAAGGATGTCTTAGTTTAGTTAATTTTGTGTGAAGTCTGATAATCTGCACTTCACTAGCGTGGTGGATAATAATGGTCCGTACCCCTCATACTTTGAGAGGAGACTCGAATATCGTATGTAGTAGGTTAGGACGTAAGAAAGTACTTACCTAATTTATATTTATTTAGTTACAAATAGTGCGATGAATAGAAAAATAGAAAAAATATATTTATATCTCTGATGTAGGTTCAGAAATATACTGGTAGGTAGGTACTTACTCAATTCAAATCAAGAATATAAATAAGAAATGTTACACTTCGACACATACTTTGTAATATTGAATTTCAAGCTTGAAGTAGGATAAGTGAATGACAGGATTAGTTCTCAATTGTTATGTAAATGTTATGTTACGTTGCGTGGTCAGTGTAGTCACCATCGGCTCGCCATTGTTTTCACAACACCGGAGAAAAATAGCCATTTAAGGGGTTCCCTACACTTATCCGTGACCATCAGTTTATCATTTTAATGACGAGAAAAATTTAAAATAACAGTGCCTTGCTCATTTCCGCGTAGATTAGTAGGTAGTCATAAATATAGTCATATTCTATTTGAACACGTCTTGCATTGAGGAGCGAAAACCGTTTCATCTTTTCAATGCTATAAGCTAGGCTATAAGTATGATCTAATAGAGCACCTTTTGAGAAAAGGTTGAAAGAAAAAAAGTTTACAAGTTTATTGTAAAAATGCCCAAACTATTTTTAATTTGGAATCTTATTAATCAACGATGTAATATAATCAATGATGGCCAATGGTAGTTAATCAGCTACTTACATGTAAATAATAATTCACAGGCGGTTCAAGCCGATTCCGCGTCGTTAAGTGTAGGCAGACCCTTTCGCAAATACTTCATTTTCAGACAATGCACAATCGATACAAAAAGCATGTTAAACATCGATTGAAAGAGTTTTGCTGTTAAAACTCATATCACAATGACACATGGCAGTTAGATAGGCAGGTTAAATACTCCATTTTTACGTCCAACAGTTATAACAGCTGCATAATCTTATACGTAATTCTGTACTCTACTTTTCATACAGTATGTTGGCGTTACTTTAAATATTCAAACTCAAAATCATTTATTCATGAGGATATTTTTACAAGACACTTATGAACGTTATTTTGTTAGAAGTTTCCTCTTTAGAAGATGATTTAGATAATACCTTCACATTCAAGAATAATACACATTCTTGAATAATATACCTACATACTTACATACTTCACCAACTTACTTCTAATCTACGTAGAACTAATAACTCCTTTTACTGTGCGTATGCACACTTAAAAACGCTCGTAATCTATATCTATACTTATAATAAATCTGTAGAGAGGTCAATTCTGTACATTAAATATATTTCCAAAATAACTATCAGGGGGTGATTAGGGATCGATACTGATGCCAAAAATGCAATCAGTAAAATTTTTGTCTGTCTGTCTGTCTGTCTGTCTGTCTGATGTATAACCGTTATAGAAACAAAAACTACTCGACGGATTTTAACGAAACTTGGTACAATTATTTTTCATACTCCCGCGCTGGTTATAGTATACTTTTCATCACGCTACAATCAATAGGAGCAGAGCAGTGAAGGGAAATGTTGGGGAAACGGGAGAAGTTCCTCCATTTTTTAAGCTTCCGTCGCGTGTGCAACCTTAATGGTTAAAGCTACACAGAAATCATGTATGACGGAAATGTTCTCCTTAAAATTATATAAAAAATATTCCACGACAGCATATGTCTATCTTTTATGGTTGACTCACAATAACACGTGTAACTCCCGATAGCTTAGCAGTTCGAAGCTTTCTGATTAAGTATACCTATATTTTATCTACTCTTACGTTTATGACACTTAAGTGGGTGAAATAAAGGGGTGAAGTTTAAACGAAATTCACGCGGGCGAAGCCGCTGGCAAAAGCTAGTTAAAAATAAAAATAAAAATAAAAACGCGCGTCGTATTAGTGAAAAGTTCGAAAAATCTGTACAGTACCCTAAGAAATGTGATTTTTATCAAATTATCACATTGCACATGTTGAATTATCACATTACACAGAAGCATATTACAGTACCGAGTATCAAATTGCTCCTTATTTCTTGCGCCATAAGAGCGATAGAACGGTTTCTACACGCAAACTAATTCTGGTAATGCATTCCACGTTTAGACAATTAGCGAATGAGAATTATGGGGTCAATGTATGTTAGTGCTGTTATATTCTGTTAATAGTGTAATGCAAGCTTTATTATCATAATTATTCAAATTCGACGCCATATGAGGCGTAAGCGGTGGTGTGTTTTGGTAGTGTTTATAGTTTATAGTGAGTCATTCTTGAGTTGACCAACGTACCTGCGTAAAGAAACGTAGGTTTATTCTAGAATAAAAATTGTAATTAAGTGGGTACTCACGATTTTTCATTATTAGAGGTGACAGAGGTGATGGACAAAAGTGTCTGTCAAGTGTCACCTGTCAATTGTTTCCTCCCTCCACCGCAGTCTTGCCGTGACCATGATCCATACAATGAGGGTAAAGGCGTGTGAATTCGCCGCTAGAGGCGCTAGTGTAGAGTGAGGTCTGGCTGTCAGTGCCACAAACTTATCTGACCCGGTAAGAAGGGTCTTTGTCTTTGTCTGACAACAGTATAACATTTGCATTAGTTCCAATTTTGGCCACCGGGTCAGATAAGTTTGTGGCACTGTCACTTCTCACTTGTCTGAATATCACTTGTCACTGTTTATGTATGGGTGGGCTTTGACAGCAGGACCTCACTCACCGGTGACGCCAACCGGTGAGTACAAAAACGGGGACCCTCATTGGGTTGCAATAATGGTAAAACAATAAAAATCACAAGTAGCTACTTATGTCAAAATATTTAGTGTCTGCGATGATATAATTTACAAAATCATAACTTACGATAAGACTAGTTGACGATGACCCTGCAGAAGTCGTTTATGAAGCGAAGGTTCCGGGCAGAAAAAAGAGAACTTACACACCGTATTTTTAATTATCCTCCGTATTTTTTAATTTCATTTAGGTATAAGCACTCTACATTTAAGTGTCTGGGCATAGGGAACTAGTATCCCCATTAGGCTCTGATCTATCGTGGCAGATGAGTAGGGTTGGTAACTTTATCTTACTTGTATTTCATTGTTCCAGTGGCGGCACTATGCATCCTGCTGGAAGTAGGAGCCCTGCCAAGTCGCCGGAGCGGCTTCCGCTGCAACGACCCTGCTCTCTCCTTCCCCCACTCCGGAGACACTATCTCCATCTCCGTCGTAGCCCTCATAACCGTCTTCGTGCCATATGTTATCGTAAGTAGAAGAGTTTTGACTTCTGAATCAAAATTTTACATAGGTAGGTAGGTACATCACGATGACGAATGCTGAAATTTTTCTTTCTCATTATAAGAATTCACCGCTTGCATGGTAGCCAGCAATGCGTTGTTATTTTTGGCTGGTAAGTGTGGACGATGTTAAATGCTAGGGAAATGACAGCTATCCAAATAGACAGCCAATCCTCAACCACCGTGCAAGAAACACTGAAATTAAACTGGATGGTTCAGAACCCAGCTGTGCCCAATAAGAAGAAGCTATCGCTTCATTCAAATTGTTTGTTCAGTAGGGTTCAATTGGATTCCAGTATGTATAGAACCTCTTACACCCCGTATATCCCTGCAAGGATACCTGAGACCGATGATTATACCTTTATGTTTGTTCTAGATATGGGGTGTCGAAGTCCTTCTGTACAGAGATGACGAATATTCTATGAAGAAGAGTAAACTCGTAGCGAGCGCAAGATCTGCAGGCTTCATCTATAGGGACTACATCTACGGAGCCGTGGTCAATCTGACCGTGCTTGAGATTGTCAAGTGCGTTGTGGGGTCGCCAAGACCCACTTTCTTTGATCTCTGCGAACCGGACAAAGCTAGGACGTGCAACGGGTTAGTTACTGATAATCACTGATATTATTTGTGCATTAGCTTCCCAACTGTTCAGTGTGTAATTTCCAACAGTTCATTGACTAAAGCCCATTTGGTTTAATTCTTGTTTAATGGGGCCGTAAAGTTAAGAGATAAAATAAAATTGTCAACATAAAATTCGATGAGTCACCCAAAGAACTCATACATAAATTAAGTTCGCTTAAAGGCAATACTTTACTCGAAACAGCTTCACTTTAATCTAAATCTTAAACCAGATGTAATCCCTACTAGTAATCTAATGTGGTCTTTAAAAATCGATATGAAATCCTAATGATGATTATTTGTCACAGGTCGGAATACGTGAGTAGTTACCAGTGCACCTCGACGAAGTACTCTCGATACCTCCAGATAGACTCCATCAGGAGTTTCCCCTCCGCCCATACGTCTCTCTCTGTATACTGCGGACTGTTTTTAGCGGTAAGTGAAACATCTTCTTTTACTATGTTCTCTGCGATGCTGGGCTAAAATAACGCCGAACGCAATGTTCATTCAGTGCGCTTATCATCGAGGAGGCGTAGAACATACTCGACAACGCTGCTCCAGTGCGTATTGGTGGAGGGGTTAGTAACCAACTCAAGTATCTGAAGTTTTTATGCAGCCTTCAAGTCTCCGACGTGGCATCGTTAACGACTGCTATTTATCGATAACGACAGAGACCGACGACTTTACGTGACCTCCGAAGCCCTCCGAAGATTTGTTTCCACTAGCGGTCACCCATCAAAATACCCACCGCACCTGAAGTTGTTTAACTTTGTTGAGCACTTAGGATTAGGACCTTTGTCTCTACATAAACCAAAAGGATTTACATCTCTTAACCAAAAATGGGGTACAATTTAAAATAAACAGTATCCATAACATGCGTCTGTTTCCAGTGGTACCTCCAGCGACGCGCGTTCAGCTGGCACAACCGGTCGGTGCTGCTGGTGCCGCTGCTGCAGCTGCTGTGCCTGGTGTACGCGGCGGTGTGCCCCCTGACGCGGGTCACCGACCACCGCCATCACTGGTGGGACGTCGTTGCTGGCGGCGCTATGGGGGTCCTTAGTGTTGTTTATACGGTAGGGGCTGGTTTTTGTGCGTAGCTATATTGAGCAATAAAATGAGACGAATTTCATGGGTTGTGTACTTAATACCAAGTGTGTCATGCGTTGCTGGCTAAAAAATGTAGGTATGGTAGCCTCATTGTTTATTTGCATAAATTGTTATCTACATGAGATAGGAGAGCATTTTAATCTTGCAATCTTTTCGTAATCCTAATAAGCAGGTACCTAATAGATTATCTGAATGACATCAGAAGAGTAGTCAGAGTTGTCCTCAATGATGCATATTTTGTTTGGGTTCGATACGATTCCTCAAACTCGCTGTTGATGTTATCTTTTTATTACTTGTCAATTGTTTTTTTGAAAATGTGTAACTAAGCATCATGACGGTTATTTACGTTTAATAATATACTTAGATACTTATTCTTGATATCAATTTCTGAATCCATTCCAGGTGCTGGTCCTCTGCAAGAACTTCTGCCAGCCGTCAGTGGTGAGCACCAGCGACATCTCGAGCAGCGACGGCAACAACCACCAGTCGGTGCGGCGCCTGCTGTCCAGCGACACGCGCGTCGTGGTCTCCTAGCCAGCCGCCGTGTAAGCGCTTGAACGCGCTGCGTGACACCGCTTGAAGCGCTGCAAACATCGTGCACAGCGCTTTATTAGCTGCAGAGGACAGATTGACATTTTCAAATTTAGAAACGTGGATTGTGAAGTGATAGAAGTGGAAAAAAAGGTTATTCGTTCGAGATTCTAGGAAGTTATTGAAATGTTAGAACTTTAGTTCAAGTTACTTCATACGATAGTTAGAAAAGTGCTTGTCATTTTGGGATAGCGATTAGGATAAATTATTTATCTGTAACTGAAGGAAATTTTATACTTTGCCTATAAACTAGAAAATAATAGATCCGCACTGCTTACAGTACTGTTGCTTTAAGGCTGGTGAAATGTAAAATTTTAAAACTTTTAATAGCTGCAAAATTATTGTAACGCCATTGATGTTGACAATTTGCAACTTGGGAGCCACGTATGTTGTATGTGTGTGCGTGAGGCATTGTATTTATATCGTCGTCATAGTGTGCTTCACTTTAGATGAAGCCGACCTAGATACATTTTTTAGTCTTTGACATTAGGGTTAAATACGGGATTTGTAAAATCGGGACAGTAAGAACAAAATTTTAACAAAGATTGTTGATTTTTTATCAAGGCAGATTTTTTTATCAATCAAAGTATGTATGTATTTTTCCGTAATTATTGGTTGATAACAATAAAATTGACGAATAAAATATTGATGTAAAAAAATACGTTTTGATTAGACATGTAAGGCAATTAAACTTAAATTCGTGTTAAGATTTTTTACCATTGAGACGTGTTTAAAAAATATCTAAAAAAATTGAAAAAATATGACTATGTAGAAATCAAATATTTCTTAGCCTACTTAGATCTCAATTTAGGAGATTAAAAACTGAAAACCAGTGAAAATTACTACGAAAATGAAATATTAATAAATTTAATCGATATTATCTTAATAAGAATCGTAGGAATTGTTTGATGTGCTATTTTTACAAAATGACCACTTTTGGGTTTCAAATTTAATCCTTTTGATTTATTTTAAGTACTTAGGACGTAAAGCTAGCCATACACACCAGGATTTATACCTGACAGGTTTACTTGTCAGAAAACCCAGCGTGTATGTATGTATGAGCTTTAGATCTTAAATACATCAAAAAAGTTAAGAATACAGGTTCAACAAAAGATCTACTTACCGTAATTTATTGCAACCCTGTAGGGTTGCCACAGAATGTATAATATTATATTTTACTAATTTATTTATCAGAAACGATAGTATTTTCTGTACAGTACCTGTCTAGTCGTAAGTTATGAAACAATATTGTAAAAGTAAGTATATTTTGACAAAGTTAATAGAAATCCCACCTCGAATAATAATTGTAATTTAAATATAGAAATAAATAAAATATTACTCCGTTAAGAACCAGACATGTAAGAAATATCTAGTTTACAATATAGCTTTCTTAGGGTACGTGTTAGGGTTGCCACTTGAAGTAAGGCATCAAAAATGAAAAAAAAATGTTTTAATGTGTGTTTTAAGAAAAATGTGATGTCGTCACGACTGCTGGTATGAATATAGACATTCATTATTTAGTTATTTAATTTATTGATTTTCATGTTTTTCTTATTTAAAATGTCCGATACTTATATTAAATGTCTCTTAAGTAAATTTAATTGGCTGCTATTGTATGATATATTTTACTCCTGATAATGACAAATTATTTATTTGTTTTTTTTTCTTAATGAGTCGGATATTTTTTGTGGGGTTGAAAGTGAAACATGTTTGGAAAATTATTTCATTATCGTTAGTGGCAACCCTAGCATAGATGTCTTTAGTATGGGGTGTTTGTATGGGGGTTTAGGGAACTAACCGAGACATCGCAGTACCTAAAGCTGGGTTTATCATAATTTTAACCAAACTCTTTGCTTGTAAACGCTCTGCTACATTCCTTGCATTTAGTCTTAGTCAGTAAATGGATTGTAAATATTGTTTTAAGTATGCGTGTCTGTATTTGCCTTTATCTGCGAAATAATAGATGAAATATGAAATTTAATGTTAGTTTTATTTGGTGTGGAGTGGACACTTTTTTAGAGGCGACCATCTCAGTCCTCAGGGGTAGAAACGCATCTGTGACCGAGTTGGAACGAGACTCATGAGTCTAGTTCTAGGTCGGTCACAGTTGTCATGGGCGGCAGCGGAAGGTGGTGCTGCATGCTCGTTTGCTATCTTAATGAGGGTAAAGGCGTGTGAATTCGCCGCTAGAGGCGCTAGTGTAGAGTGAGGTCTGGCTGACAGTGCCACAAACTTATCTGACCCGGTAAGAAGGGCGCTACTGTCTTTGTCTTTGTCTGACAACAGTATAACATTTGCATTAGTTCTAATTTTGGCCACCGGGTCAGATAAGTTTGTGGCACTGTCGCTTCTCACTTGTCTGAATATCACTTGTCACTGTTTATGTATGGGTGGGCTTTGACAGCAGACGAGCCACCTGATGGTAAGTGGTCATCGTCGCCTATCGACACGAGCAACACCAGGGGAGTCACCAGTGCAACGCCGGCCCTGAAGGAGAACTCTTTTTACACCTTTCTTGAAGAGCCCCATGTCATAGCGCTCCGGGAATACCTCAGAAGGAAGTTCATTCCACATCTTGCATGTTCGTGGCAAAAACGATCGTGAAAAACGGACCGTAGTCGTTTGCCACGAATGATGACTATGCGTATGGACTCTTAACGTGAGAGGAGGCAGAGCCCAGAGCAATGGGACATTTGATGGTTTCCATAATGTGTTAGTTTGTTGTTCAAGCAATATTTTTATAAACAAATGGTACATGGAAAAACGGTACTTGGCAAATGAGATCTCTCACCAGGCGCGACGACATGCCTAGAGAGAGCCGAGCTCCGAGTCACTTGTTCAAACTCGTATAGGTATATGCAAGCGGTGCAGAAATCTTGTGTGCAATATCGGCAAAGTAATGAAGGTAAATAAATGAACATCCCACAACTTCTACAGAACAAATCCATAAACGCAGCCACGAAGAGACATAAGTCTTAATAATTCGATTTTAATGAGGCTTTACAACTGTAGGTACTAAAATTTTAATGATAGGTATGTAGGTACACGCTAAGTATGTCTGAATCGCTCAAGCCAAGAGAAAATTAATAACTATATGGTAAGTGCTAGAAAATCCTCTCAGTCTGCCAATAATAAGTAAGTATAAATTGGCATCTTTTGTATACAGCAGTGATGGCCAAGTAATTTAAACCTTGGACTTTCCAATCGATGGGCCTTACATTACATTAGAAACTTGCATGCATGATGCACCTCTATTCAAGAATAATAAATAAATAAATAAACATTGTTATAAAAGGTTAAAATAAACATTGTTATAAAGGGACGACGCAAGCCACGGAGAATTCTCCATATTGTTCCCAAATATGTGGGTAGTTTGCCATAACGCACACAGCTAGCTTGATGGAGTACTATGTCTTCACCATTTTAAGTCGTGACCGCCAAATTGTGGCCGGTATCTTATCTGGCCGCGGCCGGTATCTTTGAAGCAATGGGGATGTAAAGGTGTGCAAAATGGTATTGCACAAATCCCATACAGAAAGCGACGATTCTGATGGTCTTTATAAGGGTGTAAAGGCCCTTTATGCGGCCTTTGACCAGAAAAGCGTGCCTTGGTGCGGCCCTTGGCTAGAAAACTATGACGACCACTGCTTTCAGGGCTTAGGTATACTATTTAAAGAGGAGCGAGTACAGCAGATTCGAACTCAGGACTCTAACAACAACTAAACAAATACTGTCCACAACGCTACCAAAACACAGACAAATAAAAAAAACAAATCGTTATCGATTCAGTTTAAAAAAGGAACACGTCAGCCGTTAGTAATTGATAAGCGTTGAATTCTAATCGCGCATTAACAGGTGGTCTAATGCCGTTCATTAGTAGAGCGACACTCGACGAGTAATGTCGCTATCAGTAATGTGACTACTCTGAACATCAATTAGGAATGAATGGTGTTGCAAGTGTGAATGGCTTGTCGAGTGTTGGGTTTGAACACTTGTTAGAAAAAAGTCTGTCAAGTTCGAGTTTGTCCACATTTCCGCACCACCAAGCGATATTACCGCTTATTATAAGGCCAATCTCCCGCCGCACCTTTCTGCCTGTCCGTTCGGCAAACTCAAAAATTACTGAACGGATTTATATGTTGATTGAAATTCGACGATATAATAGTTGTTAATTTCGGAAGAATCCAGACCGCCTGGGAGCTTTCAGTGAAAACGCTGACAATTTCACGATGCCACGTCCTGAAAACAAACATCTATGACATAAACAATCTGCCTCGGCCAGGATCCAACCCGGGACCCCTCTTCAGTATGAAACGCTTAAATAAGGAAGTTATCAAGTGAAGTGACGACCCTGTAGCCTAGTTGGTAGCGACCCTACCTGCGACGCGAGGGGTCCCGGGTTCGATTCCCGGCCGGGGCAGATATTTATGTGGCAGATAAATATTTGTACTCGGGTCATGGGTGTAATTGTAATGTGTTATATGTGTAGTCCATGCCACCCGCGACACAGGTACCTAGTATTCTACTGCGGGGATATGAGTGTGTTAGAGTTTATTTATTATTTATCATAAATTCCGACACTTGTAATGGTAGGGGAGCCGACGATGCTAAATGTGTACTTACTCGAGCGTCATAGAGACCTATTGGGTTGCAAAGGTTAGATGATAAGGAGAAAAAAATGTTATATAATGTATACCTTTTCATCGGTGGGGGAAGCGGCTATAGATCTTTAAATATGTAAAAAAAACTGCCGCATGGACATACTCGAGCGCGTCAGATATTGATACCATCAATGGCCTACGTATTTTTAATAATGTATGTATGTTAATCTGACCGTTTGCATGGTGGGGGTGATCGTACGTAAGGGTTGAAAATGAAAAAAAAAAAATTTAATCGAGCGCGTCAGATTTTCTAAGGGGGTGTTAAGTGCACCAAAAAAAAGCTCTAATTCAATAATCTGACGATTTGGATGTGACCCAAACTCGCAGCCATTATACTAATATGCAAAAAAAAATCGCCATTTTGAAATACTCAAGCGCGTCAGATTAAGATATATATGGTTCATCTTTATGTCCTAGACTTGCTGTCTCTTAATCTGACGATTATCTAGAGGGATTTCCCTAATCTGCCAAAAAAAAATTAAATCATTGAACTTCATTTATAGAAAAGCTCAGGAAATAGCATGCTAATAAAGAAGTGTATGTTTTTAAGTAGAATACTTGTATTTACATAATATAAGGGCCTTAATATCAATCATAGTTTAAACTATGCTTCAGAGTTTAGTCACGAATTATTTCTTAAGATCAACGGTAGATAATCGATCAAGTCCAGTTTAAACTATTTAAACTCTCCCGAAGATTGGTTAAAAACCTCCTTGTGAGATTAACCTTTCGTTTAATTTGACGTTTCTTGAAGATAGTTTTTGAGTTATTCATAATAATGTGTATTGGATTTATGGTAGTTGCCTCATAACTTTTGACTGGGTGTTCCGATTTTTATAATTCTTATTTTATTCGGAATCTGGTGCGTGTCTTGTGATACAGTATAAATTTGAGCGACCTCTAATGGGCAGTTTTTGAGTTATTTTTAATAATGTGTGTTTATGGTCGCTACCTCATAACTTTTTACTGAGAATTTAAATTTTCATCCTTTCATCCTTTTTTTTAATCGAAAGCTCGTCGTATGTTTTCGTATAAATTTGAGCGAAATCTGACCGGTACTTTTTGATTTATCTCTACTTATCGATTTTGAACATTAAACTTTAATGACGAATTTTTGTTATTTCGGCTCTTATAAATCGTCAGATTATATATTTTTCGTTATCCTTGAATCATTTCCTTCAAAATAAATAAAAAAATAGCCACGCTCGAGAATGTCAAGATGGCGTTTTTTTTTAACAACTTTGTAGCCCTCCCCTTTCATTGCGTCATTCTCAAATTGTCAGATTAGTGGAATACACACTTTTTAGCGTGTAATTAACTCACCGTACCTTAATCTGACGCGCTCGAGAATGTCTGATGATCAATTTTTTTTTACTAATCTGATCCTTTAAGTATTCTATAGGCGCGGCCTCATATATGGGGCTCATATTTGGTGGAGCTACTTAACTGGGTGCCAGGTACCTCCTGTACCTTAATCTGACGCGCTCGAGTGAATCCAAGAATCCCCTCTTGGGCTCCCCAGCTATAAGATGGACTCGTGTTTATTGACAGATTAAGTTCCCATCACGGACCCTCGTCGGCAACCGGCTGCGCTACCCGCATGGTTCATTTACACCATGATAAATATCTTGTTAAGTTATCTGTAACTAATCAAGAATTCTCAACAAATTTATCTTTATCAATCTTTTTATTTGATCAAATTGTAATTGATTGATGACTCTACATGGAAGATGTTGAAGAAAAATTCTTAGCTATATAGGTACCTTATGACTTTGTACTGGGTGAACCGAGTTTGATAATTAATTTTAGGACGAATAAAAACTACATCTGGCGGAAGTTTTTGAATTATCTGTGGGTCCCTCCAATTAAATATTCAACCAAATAATTTAAAAAAATGTGAATTTAAGTGCTAATAAATTATACAAATGTCAAGACGTAATAATAAATAACATCTAGTTAATTGTCCTGGATTTTCTTAGACATGATTTAGACGTCGTAATAAAAGGGGTACCTACCCACACTAGAGTTTGAATGAACAAAAGCCGCAGAATTCAACAAACATAAAAGAGCATACGTACGGACACTGGGACATAATTCAAGTACTACCGCCGCCTACGATCACCACAACCTACCATATTTTGTTACTTTTATCTTTTTTACAACAACATACATTACAATACAACGGACACCAGATTTATTTGACTCTGTTTATTTCTCAACTAGCGAACCGCCTTCGCTTTAGGAAGCAGGGTTACAAAAATATAGAATCTACTACTTAAATAAATGGGAATGTTCCAATTGGTATGTCTATTTAACAGATATTATTTTAGATTATAGATATATTTTAGATATTATTTAACAGATACAATTCACAAAATTATAAAGGAATTATCATAATCGGTTCACCCAGTAAAAAGTTATGAGGTTACATCCATTCATAAAATATGGACTGTATACAGTCGAATTGAAAAGCTCATTTTCTGAAGTAGGTTAAAAATAAAAAAATTGGTTGCCTGTAAAGTCGGTATACGGGCGAAAGTTTTACGTGACAACGACTTTGAGTGGTAAAATAATTTTAATGTGAATATTCATTCGTATAGTAGGAAGAAGGATGAAATAATAGTAACAATTTAAAACATTTATTTATACAAAGAATTATATTTAAAACATTGTAACACCATCCGCCATCTAGCGCTGCTAACCGTTAGACCATTAACCATTAGTCACAACTAAGTGAGGTAACAAACTAGATTACTCTACTTCTCCAGAGATGGCGCTGTACCATTTTCTGAAACACGCCAACGTGTGTAGGGGAACGAGGGGCTTATTGTAACAGAGGTAAGTAGTAACAGACCTTTTTCAATAGGAATTCAAAATCTTTTAACGATTTTTTTTTCACTTAATATTACAATTATAACGCGCCACGTCACTTTACCACAGCCAGTATCCCGCCAAGCGACGCAGTGAGTGGGTGTGTGAAAACGCTTAGTTGTTGACAGGTAACCTATAATTTCATTCACGAAATTTTTTGGTTAGCATTACTTTTTTTGACTAATTGGAGCTTTAAATATTTTATTTCATGCTAAAATATACCTATATATGATGTTGTGTTAAAGTTTTCGAGATCATTAAGTTGATTTAATAGTTATCTTGATAAATATTAAAAACTATACCTAGGGGCTTGTTGTAACAAAATCTCAGGGTTTGTTGTAACATGTTACAACTTGCCCCCAGATTGCTGTAAATTACTGTTATTATTTATAATGTAAAATATCTTATTTGTTTTCTTTTACAATGAGAGTGTATAAGAGAAAGACAGAGCGGGCAAAACAGAGTCAGGAGGTATACAAGTTAACTGCAGCTGAAGTATTACAAAACAAATGTAGCATTCGGAAGGAAAGTAAGAATTTTGATCTATGTCATATATCTCTGTCCAGATAGATGCATTAAGAAGAAAAAGAACCACCTCGGAAAACAAATATCAATTGCAGACGGAAAAGGAAGTTTGCTGTTCTGAAAGATACTCCTGAAAAAGAAGCCTTAAGAATGGAATATGAAGAAAAAATTAAGAAAAAGCAATAAAAGATGATTAAGATAAGGGAAAGGTAAAGGGAAAAGAAAAGGGTAAAAAATTGTGAAAAATAAATATGAATAATAAAAAAATAATAAAAAAAAAAGAATAAAAAAAAGATGAATCTGAAGATTGGCATTGTCTTGTTTGCGATGAAGTGTATAGTCATTCAAAAGGTGATTGGGTAGAATGTATTGTATGTAGGTAAGATGTGGGCACATGTAGGGTGTGTCACAGGGGACACTATTTCTTTTGTTTGTATGAACTGTGATTCAGATGAAGACTAAATTCTTTGATGAAATCATTGCAAGACTGATTATTGTAAGATTTAAATTAAAAAAAAATTATTTACTGTGCTTGTAAAGTGCCATATTGAAGTACCTATAATAATAGGTACATTATAGTCGGCACAATCATAAGATTCCGATATGAAGGCTGTCATCACAGTGACAATAGTGAAGTACAACAAAAATCGATGCATTAAATAAACCGATTTATAAACTTAACCGATTATAAGTAATAAGACTTTCTAATCGTTTCGTTAATTAAGTTCGGAACGATAATTTATAAACCGATCTCTGATTGTTTTCTTAAAATCAGTTAAAAACAGATGTAGCGTTGAGATTAACACCGAAAGGGATAATAAGGCAATTTGACCAGTAAGTTAAGGTGAGGAAATTATATTAGTTATTAAAATGGAAATTTCATTAATCTAGTGAAAACAAAGAAACTATTACTTAAACGGTTAATAATTATCCGATTTGAGTGGAAAAGGCTTAAAAACGTATGTATCGGGAATTTATAATAGCTACGAAAAATCGCAATGCTTTAGACATATTAAGGAATCTATAACTATTTGTATTTTGGGTGCGACATGGTAGCACATACTTTCGATTATAGTAATGTATCGATTATGGTCGATTCATAAATTGTTTCAAGAGGTCACATAACTATAAATCCAGCCTCCTTATAAAACATTGTAGTGACGTCTTAAATATTTGTTCAATTTTACACAATTTATGATGTAAAGTGATTAAAATAAAATTAAATTATTTATACAATTTATAAATAACACAAATAAAAAACAAGCAGGGATGGTTTACATATTTCGCTAGAATTTCTAATATTTACCTATGTAAGTACGTATAAGTAAGTAAGTACCTATCTAAATACTCGTAGTAAGTAAACAAAACAATATTACTCCAATTCGTTTAACCCGCTAGTTACTTGCGTTTAATATTACGGACTAATGCCTAATTAAAATATTTAACAAACTGTGGACAATTTTATAACATCATGCTATGAGCAATAGAAGCGATGTACCAATAAAATATGTTGCAAAAATGGGAATAAGTGTTTATTATCTGTAAACATAAAAACAATTTTCCAAAGCGAAGAGGAGGTGGATTCACAAGTACATTATGTACCTACTTATAAAGCTGCATTGATAATAAATATAAACTGTATAGTACTGTATATGCAAATAAATATATAGTGCATAATATATATATATATACATATATATATACATATAGTGGATAAATAGTGCATTGCATAATTTAACCAAAGTGGCCTATCATTCACTACGAAATATCTTCACTTCATAGTATCATTACCAGCGGTTCAAATTAAAAAAAATATATTTCCGTAATAAGTAAGTTGAAGACGTCCATACAAGGTTAGTTTGTGTTCATACATGACAGACGTCATATCGGAATCTTATGATTGTGCCGACTATAGTGTAAAAGAAGATAGATAGTTAATAAAAACTAAAATGTCTAATTTGTTGATTATATTAAAAGTATGTTTCAGTTGATTATTAAATAAGGAATACATATTATTATAGAAATACCTAGTTCACTATTGTGGAAAACAAATAAAAATTATTTAAGTTGTGGAAAAATAAATGATGAAGGTGTCACATTCTTGTTTTTATTGTTGTTAATACTTGCCCCAGCAGTTGTTACAACAAACCCCAAGCCCGGGGTAAATTGTAACACTTCCCATTTTTAAAAAAAAACATTAATTGTAAAATAGTTTACTGCAGATTTGGTATTTTTTCGATCTGAATTAATAGAAGAATAGTTACAATATCAATCAAATTTTAGTTAGTGGTAGTTTTGCCAAAACATTACGAGATATAAAATCATTTGTTAAAATTGTTACAACTAGCCCCTCGCTCCCCTACGCCGTAGCTACTATAAGTAACGTGAGCGGAGCTACTAACGCAGTTTCTTGAAGTGCCACCCGGCAAACCAATTTATATTAAAATATTTTTCTTTGTCATAAATATAAACACCGGGCGGTATTGAACCCAGGACTCTTCGTTCGCATGCAGGTCGCAGGTTCACAGGTTCGCATGCACGTCTTCGACACAGGACACAGGGAATCTTACCACGGGGATGAGTATGCACGTCTTTCGTCTTCACATTCGACACTGTGAACCCTACCGCGGGGATATGAGTATGTTGTGTTGCGATTATTTATCTGCATACTTCAGAGTTCAGACCTAGGTACTTCTAAGATAAAGGCGTGACATATTCATGAGGAGGTTTAGCCACGAACAAGCCGTGATTCCTACGTGAGGGCCGTGGGGCGATCCGCCCACCGTCACGTCCGATGTTGTGAGCACGAGACGGCTTATATTTCTATTAGTTATTTTGATTCTGATATTCCTTTGTCAAAGATACTGAGTCTGCCAATAATGTTGCTGTAAAGTTTTAAATGTTCATTGAATTCCCGGTTTATCCGTATTTTTTTAAATATAATATTGCAATTTAAAGAGTCCTCTATTTTTATTCAAAAGCCACATTTTGTTTCTGCTATGCCTTTTCTACATTCACGCAGAGCTGACTGGTAGAGAATATCATCGGGCATGAAGTTTTGCCCTTTGTGTATTAATAAAGTTAAAAAATATACACAATGTAAAAAAAAAGTCAAATCTCTGATTTGGTAGTTCGAGATAATAAAAACTCATTATGTTTCGCGTGCACCTGTCTATTTATCAATCTAAAAAAACTAATATTCTCTGATATGGTAGTTGGAGGAAATCAAAACTCTTATATTGTTTCGCTCGCACCTGCCTGTCTGTCTGTTTATTTTCACGTCCGTCAAACAAAATTGTGGTTAAAGTATCAGTTCTCCTGACAGATAAAACAAAATTATGCACCGCTTATCCTTAGTTATCACACTTTCTCTGACACTGCGCCTCAATGGCCAGCCGCGACCACGCTAAGCGTAGGTTTGTGGGGTCAGCGAGCGGTCATAGGCATGAGCGAAGCGGTAGCGGTGTTCTAAAATCCTCTTTTCATTACATGTGTTACCTTTAGTAGGTACCTACTTAAAATATACAGGAATTGTGTTACCTTTAGTATATAATATGTATTAGGATGGAAGTTCGACATCCACTTTGATAACTTTCTCCAAGTCTTACCTAAGTGATGTTTCAACTACCTAAATAATTTGTGTGGAGCGAATCTGCTTTCGAATCATAAATTAAAATTCAAATTGAGCACCACGTTCTTTTTTTGAACTCTGTGAAAAAATCACTTCGTATGTGAGAATGCGTACATTACCCAGGCGTACTTTTTACAATAAAAAAATGCACTTTACTTGTTAACCAAAATAAAGTAAAAAATATTGCAAAGCGCTTTTCGCTTCGCTTGTCACTCTATGATCACCTTTACACTGTTCTTTGCGTGAATGTCTCTATAAATTTTATCTGCTGTGAATATCACAGCAAGGTTCTGTATTACTGTCATTATTTTCAATATAGAAACTATTTTCGTGGAGCCTACAGTATTGTTCCGTGGACATTACAGTTTCTTTAGCTTGGAAATGACACGCTTGCTTTACTCCTGTGTAATCTATTCTATATCCAATGAGGTTTTTGGGATTGTAGAAATCGTAATTGTGAGTATTGTTCGACCAGTTTAGTTTGACAAAATCGCCGAGTTATAAACACTTATTTTTATTAAGCTATTGTATAGCTTTTATCGCGGGCCTTGAGCGCGGGGACCGAATTCAAAAATTTCGTAACGAAAATTTATTACACCCTGCACACAGACATAGTTACTATGTCTATGCACCCACACATCGATAAATACCAGAACTTTTAACTGAGTTAACTAACTTTTACTTTATAACGGCTAAACCGATTTGGCTAATTTTAGTCTTGAAATATTCGTGGAAGTTCAGGGAAGGTTGCAGCGATGAGAAAATATGAAAAATTGCGAGGTAAATACTAAAAAAATGAAAATTTTAATTTCCCATACAAATCTTACCTGTCAAACATTTGATTTTCGCCCCGTCGGTTCGGTGTTTTAAGAATAATTACATGTAGATCTGGATTAAATAAGGCGTTGGAATCGACAACATGTATTCATAATAGTCGAATTATCGCGTATTTAGATTTAAAACATACAAAATAATAACATGACATAAAATAATGACACGTCATTCACGCACGCGCCAAAAGATCGTTGTAATGCTGCCTCTACACATAGGCCAACACGTTGGCAAGTGCGTTGGCTCCCAATGTGTAGAACGGGCGTTGGAACGTTGGCGGTAGGCATTTGAACGTTGGCCGGCGCGCTTGCGAGCTTGCCGCGCGGTGTCGGTATCATCAAAGAACACTTGTCGCAAGCTTGGTGCACCATCCACACATTGGCCGCGCGATCAGTTTGTCCGGAGCAGCGATCAAGAGTGCATATTTTCTTCTTGTGGCGTATTAACACCTAACGTAACAAAATGGCGTATAATATGAGTAATAATGAAACTTTTAAATTTATTGAGCTCTATCAGAGTGAAAATTGCCTATGGAATCCAAAAAATAAGTACCATAAAAATAAAAATGTTGTAAGTATTAAAAATGCTAAATAAATAAGGTTCTTGGACATTCCGTTTTCCTTACGATATTTTACTTCAAAGTAAGAGCATCGTACTTTATTATTATTTTAATATTATAAATATGAAAGTATCACCCTTTTCTTGTACACTTTTACGTAGTAATTATAAGCTGTGAATAAATATACAGCTGCAGCTGTTACCAACTCAACATCCATTTTTTGATCCGTCCGCACATTGGCCCGAACCAAAGCATACTGAATGACCTTCCAATGTGTGGATTAACTCACAAGCACGTTGGCAAGCGCACCGCCAGCGCGTTGGCGAATGCGCTGGCCTATGTGTAGAGGCGGCATAGGACTTAAATATCAAATGTCAATTTTCTTTTTAAAAATAATTATTTTGTCAACTGAAATAGTTCTTATGCTTTTGTTCAGAATATTTAAATCTTCTTTGCACAAATTAATGCATTATCCGTTTCTAATAAAGATTAAAATGTCTTGCACCTATAATGTGTCGTTATGATGTACGTATTCTTAACAATTAGGCTTACGTCATTATTATGCGTCTCTTTCAGTGATATTGCCTATGAACTTTGATGTAACTTTTGATAACTAGGCAACTAAATGAAAACTGGTACACCACTTTCTTGGCCCACTGTAAAACAGTGAATATCTGTACTCGTATAATTTGTGTACAAAGTGTTTTAAATATGAATAAACAAAGTGCATTTATTAATGAAGAAAGTCACGAAAAAATTGTGAAAGAAAATGAGTTATTACTCTATATACATTCATTTTATTATTATTATCACAAATGCAGTATTATTTTTTGTTTTGTTAATTTATATATAATGCTATGCAATAGCTTTACCGCGGCAGTCTCCGAGTGCCACACGTCTTTTTTATTTATCTATAGCCAGTTTTTACCAGCGGCTTCGCCCGCGTGAGACATGATTATCGAGAGACATAACAATCTGAACAGGAAAGAAATAGGTAGGTACCTTTATAAACTACTATACCTACTATTAAAAAGCCGAAGATATTGTTTGTTTTATTAAACGGTCTAATCTCAGGAACTACTGACTCGAATTGAAAAATCTTCTGATGATGGATAGACCATTTATCAAAGAGGCTTCAGGCTACATAAAATCAACCTGCTACGATCAATAGGGATGGAGCCAGCAATCAAAAGTGGTAATAAAAAGTTGTTAATACATATTAATAAAAGTGATAATATTTAATATTTGGGCATTTAAAGAACTAGTCTCCCGATAAACCAGTGCCAAAGACTGAAAATGGCCAAAAGTTAAAAAAATAGTAACAGGAAGAAACTCATTGAGAAAGGAATGAAATACTTATGACAAAAATGAATAGAAGAATTTCCTACCTCTAAAACTCCCCCTCAACCCCTTCCCGACCTCAGATCACCCGTAAATTATTTTATAGCACAGCGTGACTTAAACCCGCATTTACGCCACACTTAGCTGTGACTTAAATACCCCATTTTTTCATTGCATATGACGCTAACTTCACACCGTGCAAAAATGAATCTATATTCATAATTTCGTGCAGTTCTTGCCTGAATAATAAAACATAAAAAAACAAAGATTTTGAGTCGACAACATATATCTGCAAAATTCTTATTGTCCAGTTTTGTTAAATTGTAATTGTTCTGAGAGACAAATCGCAGTCGCCATATTTGACACTAGCGAAACGTCACTGACACCTGATTGCTGTGTTGCCAACTTAGCGCTTACTGCTAATTTTGTGTGAACTTGTAGAAAACTTTAAATTTAAATATTAATAAATTCGTGATAATTCCTTTCGTATTTTTTTATCTGACTCTTCATGTTACACTTTATAATTCTCTTTTGCACCATAAAACAAAAATAACATCATCGCAACTTAAAAAGTGTTTTAACTCTGTAACAACTTAAAAAGATATGTTATCTATATGAAATTAAAGTATTAAATCATAACTATAATGAAAATAACCTGTTTATACTTTAATCATATTACACATTTATTATTTCCCAACCTGTGTTCCCAACATTACAATCGCTATCCTAATAATTTACATTCATGCCATTACCCAATGTCATCTTTTTCTTCTTTTCTTGCTAACCTGCCAGTTACTCATTTATGTCAATACCTCCTTTCATACAAAATCAGATACTTTTATCAAAATTAATAAATTAAATTAGAAAATCATGACATAACTATTATCTATTGTAACTACAATTATGCGGGTTTATGTCACTCGTGCTATAAAATATTATACGATACTCGTTCGTAATGTTGCATTTTTGAACGGCGTATATCGCACTCGCTTCGCTCGTGCGCTAACTTCACGCCGTTCAAAAATGGGCAACTTTACGCACCGTATCGTAATGTACTATTTCCTTACATCTTGTTACTATTTTTTCGTTTCAAAAGTTATTGGCACTGGTCTACGAAATCAAGCGAGTGCATACCTACACTAGTGTTACATAAAAATGATAGATGCGTCTGGTTACATATTATTAACAATCTATTATTATAGCATCAGACCTTGGCTTTCATACCACCTGCGGTCACCATCACTCACATGCCCATTCACCGTCACTTGACACATTGTTGGTCGGGTCAACTGACACTTGCGGTCTCGACTCAGGGAATGGGTGACCGCAGTAATCCATCCTGGTATTTGGGTGGTGTGTTACCGATATACTAGTCACGATCACATACCGTCAAGTCAGTTTGATTAGTGATGTACCGTGTGAAACGGTGCGATGATTCATGAGCGAAAGTAATAATTTTTGTAGGTGATTTTGCATGCTTGACCACCCTAGTTGGTAATCTTGCGAAGCGAGGGGTCTATCTTTGTGTATTGGCGTACTCAGCTCCTGTGTGCCATTGTAGCCAAATAAGTAGTTCAACGTAAATAAAAGAAGTCATTGATGATTCGATATCGAAATAATATGTTCGGCCGGTCACTTAAAACCGACGCAAGCGCCGAGCTGTGACCGCTTCTACACAATGGTCAAAACAACCAATGAAATTAGAAATCTTTCAAAGTTTAAAGGTCCGTAGATAAAGTGGAAGAGCTTACATTAAATGCAAATACCAAAATGAATTCTCCAGCTATTGCAAGTTTCTTGACGTCGTAATTTCATGCACGATAGTATCTTTATAGGCATTATTTGTCTCCGTTACGGTGCTGGGGAGGGAATTAATGTTTGGTCGCACAAGTACTTAATTGAACAGTTAATACTTGTGTATGGTGGTTGCACCAGTTATGGACGTTTTGACTTTGAAGATGTTACCAATAACTCAGCCTAAAAATCCGTTCATTATTAGTAGGTAATAGGTTGACGTCTATTTTGGACTGGGCTTTCTGATGTAACTAACTTGTAATGAATGAATTAGACCTGAATTATGCTACTGAAGTTTAGGAACGACCGTGAAAAATGAACGCGCAGTCCCTATGCTCAAATTTAATTACCTACTTACTACAAATTGTAGAATACAAATGTCGCTTTAAACAAATATTTTTTTAACTGTCAAATATTTACAATACAATTGATGTAACCATTTCATTAATAATCATGTCTCAAATGTAATTAAGTAAAACCTTCGTTTTCCAAAAAACTACGTAACATTATTTACCGAATTCCTGTAACTATCATTTAAATATATTTTGAAATATAATTTTTTTTATTACTAGTGAAATGATTTTGACCATATTTCTAGGAATTGATATTCTTAAACTGGTCCGTAATTGGTGTACTCACCTTACTTGACTAGCATCTGAAGATTCTGCACAAACTAATGCGTAATTTAAACCCTATGTTAAATGCGTTAGACTAAGTAGGTAGGTATCCTATTTCCCTTTTTCCTGGGTACATACGAGTGTTGTTCTTAGCTAACGTAAATTCATATCCATTGGAGAAGCAATAAATTTATCAATCTTATACAGGGCTGTAAATTTTACCAAAGGTTATCTCGATTGTCTTCGACTTTACTTGTGGGTCGTCTATGTAAGCCGAAAAGTTGGGGTACAGCAAGACTTTATTAACGTTGTAGGTACCTATTTTCCATAGACTTTAAGTCAATTTGAGTCACTAGAGACTTGCAATCACTTGGTGACTCGAGCTTTAAACGCTGAATAGGGAAGACACAAACTGAGCTGATCTGAGAGCCGATTGCAGACTCGCACCATACAGCGGCAGCTCACGCTACTTTGATGAGTTACTCATGTCTACGAGGCAACTACTCCATGACAGCTAATTTGTAGCCATAAGATGCGTATCTAATATTTCCAAGACGGAGGCAACTTTCATATGGCCGTATCGTAAGTCAGCAGGCTCATAAAAGCGAAGCACGCAGCGATGTCGTTGCGATATCATTGAGGAATGATTACGACTCCGCAATCGTAATCGGTAGCAATCGTAACTAAAAACAGTCGCGTAATGTAATGAAAAATGCATTTAGTATAAAGGGGCGTTGATAGCGCCATCTACCTGATTAGATTACTAGGTTTGACAGCGAATAATGACGCATGGACGAGGGTGGCACTTGTAAATAAAGGAATGTTTCGAGTAAATTTAGTGCAATCGTTTTTTGCGAGGCAATAGGTAACATACGTGCGTCCAAATCCAATAACAAATAATCAGATTAAGTACATCTTGTTTGGTTACACTTTTTTTAGAGGCGACCATCGCAGTCCTCACGATTAGCAACACATCTATGACCGAATTAGAACGAGAATCATACTAACAAATACTAACTAGACTATTACTACAAAAACTAACATGTCTCACCATCACTAACAGTCCCTGTCCTCATACTTATTAACTAACTAACCAACTAATATTCTAACACCATCTACTAACTGGACTAACCATCCCATTCCTTAAATTGAGTCTTGATCTAGGTCCGTCACAGGGTGGTGCTGCGTGGTCGATGGTCGTTTGCTACTTCAACTCAATCAGAAAACATATTTCCCTTCACTATGCGGTCCAATATAAATAACATGCACTTTAAGAGAATCTATCATCATTCGGCAACACTGATTAACAGACTATAAAGCCTTTTATTCTGTTTGCTCAACGAAAGCTTATATAAACAACGCTAATTTAAAACAGCGTAAATTGTACACGCTAATACACAATGCTTACAGCGGAAGATAAACGGGAAATGCAATTATTACTGATTTCGAAACCTGTCGTTTTATGGTTTTAGGTTTTAGGGTCCCATGGGTCAGTTCTGTACCCGTTAAAAAACTTAACATAGGCCTTTAAGATTAGGCAGGTGCCTAGAGCCTTGAGTCTATTAGGGGGACCCTAAATCCGTCAACAGTATCATCGCAATCCATAATTGTCCCACTGCTGGGCACGGACCTCTTCTCTGAATGAGAAGGTTAAGGCCATAGCCAAGTGAGGACTGTTGGACTTCACAGACCTTTAATTTTTGCGAACTCCGGTATGCAGGTTTCTACGCGATGTCTTCCTTCATCGTACACATAACTCCGAAAAGTCTGAAGTGCGAGCCCTGGAATTAAAATCCGGACCCTCCCTCTCCCACAGTAGGAGGCCGATATACTTTATGTATATATTTATAGCTAGAAACACGGCTTGGTCCACAAACTGAAGTTCTTACGGATCGCTGTGCCAAGCTTCAACTCACGCTTGACTGTATCTAGTGCAGGGCTACTCAAAGTGTTCATCAAGCCCTAGTGTTTCGCCAGTACTCGTAGGGGTTCACCGTAAAATTTAAATTAACTGACAACTAGTATTATTATAATACCATCATAATATATCATAATATATAGTAAAAATCACAACGTTACAAAAAATACAGTTTAAATTGTGAAGGTGGTTCACAATTTCCTTTCTTGGAGTTGGTAAAAAGATGTTTATTAAGCTAAAAGTTTGAGTAACTCTGATCTAGAATGTCGTGTTTGCCCACATAGGATGTTTGTGATTAGTACCTTAAAAGTGCATTTGGTTTGCGATAAGACGTTAGTCAATTCCTCTTTTCTCTTTACTGATAACCCTGTTTAACTTTAAGGTTTCTTGCGTGGCTCGGAAACACCTACCTGGGTGCTAAGTCCCCAGTACACCGAATATGTCAATCTATGCCGATACTATGATGCAATTTTCTTTTCAAATAATTACTGATTTCAACATCATCGACTTTTATCCGAAATTATATGGGACCTGAAGTTACCCGGGACGGACTGCAAGTAAGCTATGATACTCGGTTTACCGGATGAAGTCAATAAGAATTATCAATAATGCTTAGGTAATTTACGTTTAGCCTGGGCTGGGCTAAATTTGATTTGATTTCTTGAATTTTAGGCATCGCGAAAACAATTAGTGTAGTAAAATGGGTAGCTATTAGTTAAAGGTAAATAACTTTTCTAACGGTACTTTGGCATCATAAAGGTGCATTGTTTGCTCACTGGTCTGATAAGCTATTCAAATATTTTAGCATAAATAATAGCACGTGTGAATGCAGACTTTCTAATGTTGCAAACGTTGGATGGATGGGCTTTGTCCGAGCCTATCCGCTACTTTTTATTAGCAGAAAAACCAACAATTGAACAGCCGAGATGCCCTTAATATCTCCAGAGGTTATTAAGGGTTGAGAGCGTTTAGGCAAAGACCTCATCGGCGCCTTTCGGTCCTTACGATATATTTTAAGAATTCAATTGGAATCCACGCGCGCGCCCTTTTGTAACCTTGCGCTTTAGACACTTTCTGATCCTTTACTGACTATCCGATTAGTCAGGTAAGAGGTAAAAAGGAAACAGTACATTTTTTTGTTAATAAACACAAAAGTAATAACGATATTATTCATACCCCCGCACTAGGATTTCCCGTGTTGTAGGTGGTATGGCTGCAAATGCAGCCCATTAATGGCTCACTACTGAGCACGGGTCTCTCCTCATTATTGAGGAGCTAGAGCATACTTCGCAACGTTGCTTCAGTGCGGATTGGTGGAGGCTTTAGTAGCCAACCCAGTATCAGAAGTTTTCATGCCGCCCGAAGGCCTTCGATATGGCTTAACGACTGCTATCAATCGGTAACAACCGGGAGCCGTCGGGGCTTTACGTGCCCTCCAAAGCACGGAAACGCTCAAGAAATTTTGCCGCTAGAGATACAAGCGGGATTGATAACACAAAAATGTCAGTTGTTTATGTAAGTTAACTAGGTAGGTACTACGAAAAACAGATCAGGGAAATAAGCAGCATAAATTATTGATCATGGGTAGACGATGTAGCTTAAATAATTATTAGAAATGTCACTAAGTATGTAGGTACCTATCGCAAAAAATTAATAATTTAAAGGGTGCATTCCCCAATAGATAGTGTGAAAGCTACTTGTATGTGTAAGCTATACATTCTTACTTTCTGAAATGAAAGCGCCTTAAGTAAGGGACTCCCTAGACTTATCGACGCTGAATCGACTACGAGTATAAGACATCTTTCTAGTTTCTACTAATATAATAGTAATATAATAGTAGATAATGCATCTCCATTCTCAGATCCAGCCTGAATCGCGCCGCCGAATTTTTTTTTATAATGTTCCGAACTTGAAAAGTCAGATCGCGACCATTCCCCACAGATGCAATCAGCAAATGAAGAAACTGGCAAATCACTCC
Organism: Hesperia comma; assembly: GCA_905404135.1. NCBI lineage: Eukaryota > Metazoa > Arthropoda > Insecta > Lepidoptera > Hesperiidae > Hesperia > Hesperia comma. The sequence continues at coordinate 2,560,702 of FR990031.1, forward strand.
TCTGCTAAAAAGAGCCAACGTCGTTTTCGCTCTTATTCACAAGGACATAAATTTAATATCGTGCCTTGAACCGATTCCACGTTGATAAGTATGGGGACAATTTTACACGACATAAATCACGTAAAAACCAAGTCATATTTTATCAATGTTGTCTAGAACTTTCCAAGAAAGGTGGTCAGTTGCGAAAAACCAATATAATGTTGCTTCATCGTTCGTAGAAACCGCTCTGCTTCAGTAATTGGTAATTTAATTGACGTCTAGGAACTTACTAGTTTTTAGGGTTCCGTACCAAAAGGGTAAAACGGGACCCTATTACTGAGACTTCGCTGTCCGTCCGTCCGTCCGTCCGTCTGTCACCAAGCTGTATCTCATGAACCGTAATAGTTACACAGTTGAAATTTTCACAGATGATGTATTTCTGTTGCCGCTACAACAACAAACACTAAAAAACAGAATAAAATAAATTTTTATGTGGGTGCCCATACATTTGACGTAAGTTTAGTTACCATTCGGTCCAAGAGATGGCGTTGGGCGTAATATGTGGCTACAATAAAACAAATATTTAAGTGAGGCTTTTATACAACAGACCAGATTTTTTTGGCGTTTTTATTCATAATGGTACGGAACCCTTCGTACGCGAGTCCGACTCGCATTTGGCCGGTTTTTGAGTTGTCGCTTGTTACAGGTAGAAATGGAACGGTAAAGGGAACTGTTGCAGAATATTGTTTTATTAATGTAACATTGATCAACGACCCGGATGGCGCAACGGTTAATAGCCGGATCGCTATTCCGAGGGTCCTGGGTTCGATTCCCGGCGAGGCAGTAATTTGAATGATGAATTTGAATTTCCGTTCTCGGTCTGGGTGTGGTGTCCTTGTCTTGTGTGTTGTCCATGGCACCCACGACATAGAGAATCCTAGTGTGGGGCTATGAGTGTGAAGCGTTATTATTATTATTAACTATTAAGTTTGATTTATTACTTGCTGCGCCTGCGGCGAAGGAAAATATCGTGAGATTTCTCCATAACGCTCTAATCATCGATACGTGGACAACGTGTGGACTATGGCCTATAACTATAACCTGGCGTTTTGAAAAGAGACGAATGCCCAACAATGGGACCCCAGTACACGAACGACTCCTAACGATACCGGCCGAGATACTAGCACGAGCTATTCGCCCAACTCAAGTCAATTGACCGAGTGACTTTACTCGTGAAATTTGCCTCACTGAAGTGCTTGAGATACTTGCTCGGGATACTAGCTCGAGATACTTGCTCAAAATACTTGCCCGACTGACTTGCTGGAGAAACTTGTCCGACTGACTTGCTCGATATACTTGCTCGAGATACTTGATTGAGATATTTGCTTGAGATACTGGCTCAAGATACTTGCTCGAGATACTTACTTGATATACGTGCTCAAGAAACTTACGAGTCTCTTCCTCGAGATAGGTACTTCCATTATACATATATTTGTCCGAGATATGTACAATCCATAAAAATTACTGCTATTGGCGGGTATTATTATCACAAATTGGTCGAGTCGCTTGTTTGAGATGCTCGAGTGATATGTTTACTTGAATCACTTGCCCGAGTCACTTACTCATAATATAGACATTCATACCTTGAAATACTGTATTTTCGTGATTTTCTTAAGCACAAAAGTGTTACAGAATAATTAAACAAATTACTATTCGTTTTGTACCGAAATGAGTAGATGCCTGAGCCCAGTGGGACATTTTGCAATGATGATAACTCTACCTATTTTGCTAATCCGCGAACATTATCTACCGGGGTGTCCTACGTGAGCGACGAATACGACGCGACGCTACGCAGCACGACGCGATGCTACACGCGACATTGACAACGTATCGTGTTGTCGCAGACTGTTACATACGCAAGTAGGAATACCGTACCGTTGATTTGATCGCGATCGTCGCGTTCGCAACGTCGCGTCGTTTTCGTCGCTCACGTAGTTATACCTACAATGGTTAACAATACTCATAACCATAACGTATTATCAGCAGAATAGCATCCAATTTGTCGACGCAATCAGAACTTTCATCACGAGATTATTCTACCTACCTATTCCGGTACTGCCTTCACCAATCGAGATAAGAAACTACATATCTCAATAAAACGTTGGTAATGTCTCCTTGTAGGCGTGCTTAGATTGTCACAACTTTATTATTTTGTTCATGAATATTGAATATGGATGTAAGTACTAATGGTACTTTATCGCGTTGCTTTTGTCCAGTCTTTATAGGTAGGTAGGTACATACAAACTTACTACTTAACACATTCAGTGCTCCTCACTCGGATCCGAGTGTGGCGGGGCCATAGTAACTGTGCCGCCCACTCGGATCCGTGCAAGCGTCCCATTCATTTTGTTTTGGCTAGTAACGCACCGGCATTCGAAGCGAGCTCACTTTGTTTTGCGCGGCCACTCTGGCAATATACGACTTCTGGCAACTTACTTAATTAAGTATTATGTTTTTTTGTTTGATTTTTATAACTGTAGATTTTAATTAAGTATTATGTTTTTTTGTTTGATTTTTATAACTGTAGATTTTAATTAAGTATTATGTTTTTTTTTGTTTGATTTTTATAATTGTAGATTTTAATGCTTCTTTGCATAGATTGATTTATATATATTTCTAAATAAATAATTCTCCAGATGCATAATTGTTTTATTTAAGTACTTACTGTTTTTTTAAGTCACCACATGATGACATTTTAGTTAATAAACAATTGCCATCCCTAGCACTCGGATCCGAGTGTTCGGCACCCGACGTGCTGCATGCCGACCACTCGGATCCGAAAAATGTATTTTTTAATAAAAATAATAATAATAATAATAATATACATTCATACATATTTTCAAACATTCATATTTACTTAATCAAAATTCACCATAAAAAGTTATGGCATACGGCTATTACTTTGTACCCATTGTTTAAGCAGTGAATGTGTTAAGGTGTACTTAATAGCATTCTCTGGTAACTGGACTAACTATCCTAGTCCCTAAGTTGAGTCTAGTTATGGGTTGGCCACCGTTGTCATGGGCGGCAGCGGAGGGTGATGCTGCATACTCATCTGCTAACGAATAATATTAATGTCATTTTTTACATACTTAACAAGCTTTTATAATTTTAATTAAATAAAATGTGAAAGGTTCGGGCATAGAACTAGGGTAAGTGCTCCAGTGAATGAACATTTAAGCATCTAGTGAACTTTAAAAAATAATTACTATATGTTCCCTCTAATGCATACAGCCCATAGCTAGTTTTTGGTGTAAAGAATACATTCAAAAATAAGATTTAGGTTCGTTTTACCATATGTGATTAACAGTCTTTTAGATATTTAGCGATAAACAGAAAAATCCCCAAAAACCCAGTGAATGAACGAAATTTTCTAGTGAATGAACACAAATAAATCCAGTGAATGAACATATTTTTTCTTTATTAATTACGTCACAAAAAGCTTCCAGCAGACTACCGAGTGGTGGTTGAGGCTCCTCTTGGATCTTCTGACCACTGCTTGGTAAGGACAACTGTGCCCTTGATGCATAAAAAGGGCTCTCGTCCGTCTGGAACGCATCAAGTCTGGCACTATAACTCAGCAGATTGAGATGGACTCAGGGAATTCCTGGGTTCGTACCGATGGAGGCAGCTCTGCTTCGCTTCTGGGGACTCGAATATGTGCGCTGATTCAGCAGTCGATGTGATCCGACAGGGTATGGAATGTTTTACTCCTAACTCTGTCGTATCTGTTGGTGGTTAAAACCGGCCCTGGTACAGTGGTTCATATATTGCAGCATTTCACCGCAAGCGTGCCGCATACCAGGCCTGGGCATCAGCGTACTCTTCGAAGAATCCATCTGCCTCCGAGCTTAAGAGAAGGCTCAACGCTGCCTCCCGGTCGGCTAAGAAGCAAATGTTCAGGGCGAAGGCCCAATTCATCGTCAGAATTGGCGAGCGACTAGTCGGGACCTACGGGAGTCGAGAATTCTGGTCGCTGGCTAAGGCTGTCGAGGGCAACTTCTGTCGGTCTTCTCTTCCGCCACTGCTATTATCACATAAATCTGTTGTCCATACGGCAAAGGGGAAAGCCGAACTTCTTGATACCCTCTTTGCCGCCAACTCAACCTTGGATGATGGAGGGACCATAGTGCCTAACATCCCGCGGCGTGAGAGCTCGTTGAACGATAAAAGATATACTTTTTACTTAAAAATCGGTCAGACGAGCTCTACTGTCCCTCGATACCAAGAAGTCGAGTGGACCAGATGGCATTCCTGCAGTGGTGCTTAAGGCGTGTGCTCCTGAATTGACTCCAGTCTTAACGCGCCTATATATTCACGCTATCCTACACCACTGGAATAGTGCCGTCTTCGTGGAAAGTAGCCCCAGTTCATCCTATCCCCAAAAAGGGCGATCTTATTAAGCCGGCCAATTACAGGCCTTTAGCGATAACTTCCGTGCTTGCTGAGGTAATGGAGCGTATTATAAATGCAGCTCCTAGGATATCTAGAGGATCGCCAGCTGATCAGTGACCGGCAGAACAGGTTTCATCACGGCCGTTCAGCTAGCGATCTTTTAGCATATCTTACTCGCTGGTGGGCTCAGGCCCTTGATAGCAGCGGGGAAGCATTGGCGGTCAGCCTGGATATCGCCAAGGTCTTCAACCGGGTCTGGCAAAGTGCTCTTCTCGCGAAGCTTCCATCTTACGGTCTCCATGAGAGGTTATGCAATTGGGTAGCCAGCATTCTATCCGAGCGATATATAAAGGTCGTAGTTGACGGTAGTTGCTCAGATATGAAACCTATAAACGCTGGTTTTCTCCAAGGGTCTGTACTGTGTCCTACTCTGTTCATTCTGCATATTAATGATATGCTGGAGCATGTAAACGGCATTCATTGCTATGCGGATGACAGCACGGGAGATGTATGTTACATAGGCCGTAAAAACTCCTCTCAGTCTCATGTGGAGGATTGCAGAATCAAACATGTATCTGAAGTCGAGAACTTTCTGGAGCAAGTCTCGGAATGGGGACGACTCAATTTATTTATTTATTTAACACTTTGTTGTTTGTACACCAAAATTTAGTTGAGTTGAACCCCACGAAGACAAAAAATTTACGCGTTTTCCGCTAAGAAAACCTCGTTTGTCATGGCGGCTCAATTCCAGGGTACCGCGCTCACCGTTAGTAAAAGTGTTGGGATTTTGGGTGTTGACATTTCGAGTGACGTGCAGTATCGGTGTCACCTGGAAGCTAAAGTCAAAAATTGGCCTCAAAAAGCTTGGCGTCCTGAACCGGGCGAAGCAGTACTTTACTGCTAAGGACCCACTGATGCTTTATAAAGCTCAGGTCAGGCTTCACTTAGCTCATCTGCTTTAACGTCAGCCCTTCAGGCTATAAAAAGAAACGAAAACTATTACTTGGATATAATTAAAAATGTTTGTTCATTCACTGGATTTCAAAAACCAATAAATGAACATACCTGTCCCAATACTAGCCCAAGGGTTAGAAATCCATTCATAAAGTAACTCCCAAAAGACAGGCCTTATAGCATTAAAATATATTATATTATTTAATAAAAACTGAATTTGACGATGACCCAGTGAATGAACGGCCGTTCATTCATTGGGTTTCAGACGATTTTTAGTTCCAATGCTGGGACACGTAATAATTTAATATAATTGGCTAAAATCTTAACTTAATCGATTTGAAATACAATATTAAACAATTCTATTTTATCATTACACAACTAACTTCACGAAAATACTGCAGTTATTGTTACAATCTCAAATCAAACACGAGTCATCATACCTGACTCGTAAATTCTGGCTCGAACAAATTCTCAGTTTCTTATAACCGACCACTTTAGACGTTCGTCATTTTGAAATGAACAATGTCATTAGGATTGAATGTTGCTATTAGTGTAGGAGATAGAGTTGCAATAATGAAAAAAAATACTCCGTTTCGTAGAAACGCCCTAATTTCTTATTTTTTGGGAAAAACTGCGTTTTGTTCATTCACTGGGGGGTGTTCATTCACTGGAGCACTTACCCTACATTGTCATGGATTCTTGGAGTCAATGTAATTTTCAAGTCAATAAGACTTCTTGAAATTGGCTAAAATGATGCTGAAATTTTCAGATACACACATAGGTACATACATACAGGTTATAAGCTAATATTACTTCAGCGTGTTAAAAATGCAGTAAAATCAGTTAATGAATGAAAATGCAACCGTAAGCAACACGAAGGTCACATTTCAACGTTTCCTATAAAGTTTGTTATTGCGTCTAAAGACTACCTATATTCCCATTTACCATAATGTGGGATCGTAGTCAAGCTCTAACACAAATAAAAAACTACGCATACCATAAGTCACTGAATACATTTCAAACAAGATATACAAACCTGAACGAAGACCGTGTAATGCATTTTACCCACGCTGAATAATTACAAATGTATCTCAAATTAATCGACGCGATAACAAATACATTTATTTCTTAACCAACAGTTAGTTGAACCGCCCATTTATTTATCGGCCATTTGTAAAATATCACGTGGAGTTTATCAAGTCACCGCTTGCCTCGTAAACACTCACTTTACAGAGGATAGAGTAGGGTGGATATGCGGTATAATTGATCTTTGGATAAGATAAACTTCACATAAAAACCTAGAATATAGAAAATACCGGATTCAATATCGATGAATAATCAAATGAGAACATAATAAGTCTAGTCGAAGTAAAATTATTGAGCCCCCAGTTTTTTACCGCAGCTTCGCCCGCTTGAGACAAGAACAACGTCAAAATACCTGAGGGTATTGCGAAGAAAATTAAACGCACCATTGTACGAAAAAATCGAATAGTCGACTGACAGCGCCGGCCTAACTACGTACCCACCTTCTATTCCGCTTCCTTTATAAGGGATTGTCAGGAATTAAATAACTCAAATTTAAATGGGACTACATCACACTAAACGGTTTGAACGAAATTTGACCAGTAGTTTTTGAGTTATTTATAACAATTCGTACTTAATTGACTTCAAGTAAATTAATGGTGTTCTCATTTTATTACCTGTTTATGTGGAAGTCAGTTTTTTTTTCGTTAATAATGTAAAAGTGCATTTTTATTAGTTCTTTGAACGACAAATTCGTGGTTACCCTCACAGCGGAGAAACGACAATGGAGCGATAAAAACAATGGGAAATATACAAGGTGCAGTCATTACCCTTAATTTAGGGGAATTTGTTTAAACAAGTTTGGTTAATGGTGCACTTAGGATATTTAAGGATTGACAGATAGCAGTCCCGTTAGTTTAACTAATGCATACGACTTCAGTGACGTCACGGTGGTCCTTGGCCTTTGTAGGAAGACAGGCCAAGACGCCTTGGCGACGATTTTCTAGGTATGTATGTAGGCAAATAAGTATGTCATATGAAAAATTACGGCCTGTCTAAATGTTTAGAGTTATAGATTTGTACATGCAGGTACCATCCTAGACCCTATTTCAGTCTTAGTCGGTCACAATAGTCCTGGGCAGCCGAAGGGTAGTGCTGCAATTTCTTGTTTGCCACCTAATTCCATGAAATCGTGATGTCACAAAGTTAAGGGACCTTCCCTCCACTGTCACGCGATGTCACACTTTAGTGACCCCTCTGTAATCTCTACTTTGGCGACCCCTGTAAACGTGTGACGTAATCTTCTTTAAATCATTATCGTAAATTCTGATAGTGTTTACCATTACCATTATACAACTTACCATTTATTTATTACCAATATTGTACTCGTATCATATCATGTGCATAATGACATTAATGTTACTCGTATTACATTGGCTCTCAAACTTTTGAATTGTTTGTTTTTGTTAATCGACAATACCTATATAAAGTTTTAAAAATAACAATTGACCACGAAGATAGAATTCCGAGAAGTAATACGAAATGTTTTAATATAGAATTGTTACAGCGCCACCTATCTAGAACATTGCGACGGCAGCAAAGAACATAAAAGAACATCTGCAATTTTGCCAAAATCGTTTTTTTGCATAATTCAACTCAGAATTCTTTGTGAATTTTTTTTCTCGAAAAATGTTGTTTTTTACACCAATTTTTCAACGTACAAAAAGACATCTGCACTACTTATTTAAAATTCGACAAAGTACAAACGGACATATACCATTTGTCCTTGTGTACGTCGCGCAATGCGGCGGACCAGCTGTCCTTACGAAAATAACCTGCGAAGTCTCGAGGCTCTTCAGCAAGACAAAATGTCTGATGATGACTGCTTGCAATTTGAATAATAAAATAATCGAAAATTGAATCCGGAAGTGACATTCAACCAAGCCACAAATGTAAAAAATATTTATACCTTTTTTTTCTATCTTTGTTTGTTGTATATTTTGTTACCCCATAACTTCGTGTTGGGTAAACCGATGTTGATGATTCTTTATTTCCTTGAAAGCTGGTGCTTTTGTTGAGGTCCCATATAAATTTGAGCGACGTCTGATGAGTAATTTTGAATTTACTTGAATAATGTGTAAGGATCTTTAAAAGTGTGTATTTATGGTTTTTTCCTAATAACTTTTTATTGAGTATTCAGATTTTTATGATTCTATTTTTATTTGAAAGCTGGTATTTGTATTGTGGTCTCATATAAGTTTAAGCGGCATCTGACAAATGTTTTTTGAATTATCTTTAATAATTTTTATGTATGTATGTTACATCATATCTTACTATTTAGAGTTTCGATTTTAATCATTCTTCTTTTAATCGAAAGCTGGGGTTTTAAGTTAGGTCCCGTAAAAATTTGAGTTTCGTCAAACGAGTAGTTATTGAGTTACTTATGACACCTATACAAAGATGATGATTATGATACAAAGTACTGTTAAAATATAATTATTATTATTAGTAGTTATTTCTTTGAAACTATACTTTTTAGTTACTTTATATTACAAATACAAATATTAACAAGAATCACAAAACTATTTTTTATAAGACACCTTAAAACTCAAAATAGTTTAGGTATATCTGCAATTATCCAATAGCTTCAACGTAAGAATGCCGAAGTAATGTGAGACAACTACAGTATTTTAGTGACAATAATAATTATATTTGTTGTTTTGATGAAATTGGTTTTATATGATCAATAAAAATAAAAATCAATCATTAAATTAATAAAATAGTTAAAGAATAAATAATTATCGGGTCCCAAGTAGAAACGAATATATGGCAGTTGACTCAATTTGCTTGTTTTTTTGATCGAAGTAGAAAAAGATATCCGCCGTATTTTTAAAAATTAAAGAATTATTAATAATTTACCTATACCAAATAATAGTTAATAATTTAATATTGTAATAATTAACTATTCCAAAAACGACGAAGATATCTTTGTAATTATTGAAGAAGTTACCTATACCATTTTTGAACTAAAAACGCTCTCCTGAAAACTAACGTTTTTGTAGATGACCGTTTGTTCTTTGCTGCCGTCGATTGGACAGCTGAAGTAAACAAAATAAAATAATCACTCACAAATATAAATAAAATAATAAGTATAATGATGGAGCGGCCGCTGGACAGTGGTTGCGAATTTGGAATAACTTCACATTAACTCTGAAAAATGCAACACCACGTGTATTTTTCAAATCTAAGTAGGTATATACTTAGTACGCAAGTCGCCAATTTATAAACACTTCATAACATTAACTTGAAGAATCACTGAATTACACTTTTAGTTTTTAGTATACTTTAACAGACACTATCATCATTCAAATATTGAAACAAATCTTCTCCATTTACGCACAGCTTGATTGTATTGGACACTCGCAACAAAAATCGTTTACTTATCTTAGGTATCGATGTCTTTACTCTTTACCTTTTTGACCGTAGTTTGTTTGAAAAATACTACGATCTAGGATATTATTTCTGGCGTAGGAACATCGTAGCAAAAATTATATTGACGTGTCATTTACATAATATTGATTTTACTTATTTCAGTCGGTTCACGAAATAAAATCTATAATATAAGTTTAACCTGTCAAAATTTTTTGTTCGAGTGGATGCTTACCTACTCTTCTCGAAGCGAAAGCATTAAAATTCTACAAATAAAATTGTTTCGAATTACTTTGATTGGCGTTAAACTTTTGGTAACGACTGTACGTACTCTCATATCCAACACGTATATTTCTCAACCTATTATCCCATTCGATATCATGAGATATAAAGGGATATTAACATAATGCTGCGTTTCACAACACTTCCGCAGCACTTGGGAAATAAACTTGATACCAGCGACCGTAGGTATTACATAAATAACTTAAAAAAACAAAAGACTTCAAAATCTATCACTAGAAATAACTCAAAAACTCCCCATCAGATGTCACTTAAATTTATATGGAGCTAGCTAGACGATGAGCTGACTGAGAGTAAAGCTTCGCACAATAATATTAATGAAACCGCACTGACATCGGTTAAGCCATTTCTGAGATTAGCGTGAACAACATCACCCAAACTCAGACCAATAAACTAATACACCAATAGTTTATTGGTCTGAGCACCCAAAAAAAACAATATTTCTAAAAATCATTGTTTTGGGTTCTATTGCGTAAGGACCTTAGTTTTTCTCACGTACAGATAGCGATCAGACCTAAGTACCAATATAAATTTATTGAATCATAAACATTCTTACACGACAGCTTAATTAAAAGTAAATTATCGCAGAAGAAATAATTGAGTCAAGATAATTATTTAAAGCGACAATTTGCAATAATATGAAAATAGCGAATAACTTAACATTTATAGATCTTATCAATTAAATATACAATTAAAATTAAAATAAATCAACATAAAATAAACGTGTTTGGAATATATTACCTTAACAATTTCAAACTGCAATTAAAAGAGACTGTTAAACCGAGTATTAACCTTATCTATTTTAATTGCCTTTGTCTAATCATAGAGAAGGATATTTTATCTGTGGTGTTGTAATTTACCCGTGATTAGGGGAATGCCGGTCAATGGCCGAGCAATGTCCCGGGTTCCTGACAAGGACTTTAAACTGATGACCACACACGACGATCAAAAAACACGTTAAATAACAAGTTAGAGCCTACATGACAGACAAAGGGTCCGTAGTTAATTCTAGTTTTTATGGCAGTAAAAACATACAAGTATGTAGGTGCCTATCGATGAACGCTTTTGTGAAATCAGAAAAAAAATGTTGTAATCTTAATCTTTACATAAATATGTACTTTTTTATCTTCAAATGTGTACTTTTGAAAGCTTCAGTTATATGATTATCCAAGTACCTAATTTAATTTAGAGGCAAGGGCTGCCTATTAGTAAATTACCTAGTAAATTCATGATAAAGAAAGTTAATTACCCAACAACTCATTCATGGTTCTTTGCATTTACCCACATAATCCTAACGGCCAACGTGTGTAGTCTTATTTTTAAACTCCTAAAGATTTTGATGGTCTTTGTGTCCTTAATTTGTGTGTGTAATCATAGACATGAAAAAGTTAAAGTGTACTTAAAATAGTTTAAACTATCGCGTTAAATGATGTTTTAAATCAAGAGGATAATAATCTTGATGCTCAAAGTTAAGTTTTGTTTCTTTCTGACTTCAAAAAAACTGGTTGTCTGTAAAGTCGGTTTACTGACGATAGTTGAACGTGACAACGTCTTAAGAAAATACTGATGGAATGATTGACAAATAACCATTAGTCACAACTAAGTGAGGTAACAAACGAGATTACTTACTCTACTTCTTCAGAGATGGCGCTGTACCATTTTCTGAAACACGCCAACGTGTGTACGCCGTAGCTACCATAAGTAATGTTAAGGATGTCTGTCTCTCTCGCTCTTAGGCGGGCTAACCATGCCCGAGTGGAAGGAACGCGTGCCTCTCACTCGCTCTCATCTCGTGAGCGGCGGAGCGGATTGGTGGAGGGTTAGTGGCCAACCCAGTGTCGAAACTTTTCAAGCCGTGTCGGAGGTGAATTGATTTTACTAATTCTTTATTTATTTGAAAGGTAGTGCTTCTGGTCTAGTCCATACACTCCTACTGCACAGTATTCGAAGTTCGAACGTCGGCCCTGCTGTGCGCTAAACAAAAATCGAATCCACCCCACAATCTCTGTTAGTTATTCAACGTAACATTAATACAGACAGACGGATAGATTAAAGCAAACATTACAGATAATGAGCCGGCTGACATTTACAGCAGTACCGAGTTATTTTGTCGGAAATTAGTTTTGTAATGCGCTGGCAACTGCGAGGCAATTTGATTAATGTGTACAATCACATGATTGTAAGAAAATCGTGCTGCGCTGATTTCTAGCCTATGTACGAGTAGCTTTGTTATGTACCAAGATGTTATTTACTTGTTACTATGCTGCGTAGGTAGGTAGGTAATAATAAGTAGATATAAACCGGAAATAATATACCCACATGACGCCACCTTAGCCTAATTGATACTGACCTAGCCCGCGAGTCAGAGGTCGCGGGTACGATTCCCGACCGGTGATAACAGATATTATGCGACGGTGATAAATGCTTGTTATCGGACATTGAGATGCTGTGTACTAATCTAATAATACTTATCGGATCATATTTTTTAAAGATGTGTTATTTGTGCTGTCAATGCCACCCATAAATAACTAATCTTCGTAAGGATTCTGAAAATTACTTCTAAAGAAAGAAGAAAGCTAGTACTTGTTTAGTAAGAGATAAATAAATGAAACGTCCACTAATCTGCGGTCTCCTATACAGAATAGGTACCTACTTATACTGACATAATTATAATTAGCATACAATAAATCCATGCTTACACCATTCGGTGCATATGATATACGATGCCGGAGGTAGATACCTACTCTAAGCTTGGTGGCAGGGTGGTAGCCCTGCTGACTAGCTACCACCCTCTCGTCAACCGCCAAATGACTTGTTCTTGACTGTTCTGATTGAGATATTTTATATAGGTACCTTCTGCCTATATCTGCGTAGAATATTAAATTTGTTTCTGTTTATCCTCCGTTTTTATCCCTCTTAGTGCTCCCCTACACTCCCCAAGGAACAGCATCAGCTCCTTGCGTTAAGTAGTTTCGCGTGTGCGTTATTTGTCAGTCAGTCACTCAGATTATTATCATTTTGAGCATGTATTAAAATCAGCAACATGCTTCTTTCCGGACGTTCAGCTGTTATGTCCTCGCATTTATTTATTCGAAATCAGGTGTCCACAACTCCACTCCACTCCCCTCATGGGGTCTGTATACCGTCGATCGACATTCGCACGTCGAAGACATAATACATAAATAATAATAATATAACATCACAGATTACTTTTATAACTTCTGTGTTTCAAAACATTCGAAGCATTGCAGTGGTTGTGTTGCCCGTATAAATAAGTTGCTTAATGTTTGAGTACCCTGTGGATGTGTTGTTGACAGTTGACGTTTTAGAACTGACGTAGAGTTTGAGTACTCTATGTTCTATGCTGTAGTTGTAAAGATTGTGAAATAAAATAAGTGCATTGAAAGAAGTTGCAAATAAATAAAATAAAATGTGGACGAAAATTAAATGTTTGTGGAACAAGACAAACCGTTGGCATAAAGGTTCGTATAATACCGAATCAAATTAAATATGCTATCATTGTTCAAATACTTAAAAATAAAAGATTACGTCGTGAAGGTTTCACTTCTCGTATCCTCGGTTTAACTTTCCATACATTTCCTTGATAAAATTTGGTCCTTGTCCATAATAATTAAGGTTTAATGACTTTGTAGACTATACAATTATCACACGCATACAAAATATTGAAGGTTTTTCCAAAATCTTCCATTAGCATTGTGCAGGCATTCGCCGGCGAGTGCGTCACTTTTCTAATGATAATTAACAAGAGGTATGACTATGACTGGGCTACTATAAATGAGTAATAGAATCGCCAAATACAAGCATGTTTAAAAAAAAACTGAATCCTCAAGTCATTAGTATGTCACAAGTAGATTTTTTCAGGAAACAAAACATGTTTTTTCGTTTCAGTTATATTCATATTTCTCATCGTTGAACTCCGATTGGTGCCGGGGGGTCAGGTGGGGTTCCAATGCAATGACCCGGCTCTTTCCCACCCCTTCACAGGGGATACGGTCAGCTGGAAGTGGCTTATTGGAATCAGTTTGCTGTTACCTTTGGTTGTGGTAAGGTTATTTGTTAACCAATTTCAATAAAAAAGAGAATGTGCAAAATTTTGGATCTTTAATTGGACTTCAATGGATTTAAAAAGCAATTATATATATCAGTCATTAAAGAAAAAATATGTTTTGTAATGTTACGACTTATGACATAAAGATAATAATTATATTCATTAATTTACTTATGTTTACAGATGTTAATAGTTGAAAGATTACAAGATAAATCTGAAAGAGTAAAGGGTCAAGTTCTATTTTGGTACAAGGAGTACTTTTTCGGAGCCCTCCTCAACTTGACGGTAGTGCAAGCCCTCAAGCTTGCAGTGGGCTCACCGAGGCCTCACTTTTTTGATACGTGCCAGCCTGAAGAGGCTTTGACTTGTGTGGGGTAAGTCATTTTGCTCCGTACAATATATAAAATCAATAACATTTTAAACATGCAACCTAGATGGTGCAATGATTAACATACTAGATGGCTGTTCAGAGGGTCCTGGGTTTGATTCCCAGCAAGGCGGAAATTTGAATGATGAGTTTAAATTACTGTTCTTGGTCTGGGTGTGTTGTCCATGGCACACATGACACAGGAAATCCTAGTGTGAGGCTATGAGTGTTATTATTATTATAATATTGCCTTGTCCTGTATGTACATTTTCAACAATTTCAAGAACTATAATTTACTTTATCTTTTTAAATACCAATGTTAGTTCTAACCTTTTTTCAAAACATTAAAAAAACCTTAACCTTTCTCATTAATTTTTATGTATTTATGAAACAACAACTTTTTTATTATTTATAATTAATTTTCAGGTCAGAGTATGTATCAAGCTATACATGCACCAAAGCATATTGGTTGAACCAATCTGACAAGAGTTTTCCTTCTGGACACACTTCCCTGGCACTTCATGCTGGCATATTTATAGCAGTAAGTAATTTGTATTTAACTATTTAAAGGAATTAACACGTAAAAGTAGACTTCAACTCATCTCCAATTTCGTCATGGAGAAAACATTGAAATAAGCTTTATAGAGTACCTATTAGGGTTTAATTTAATTTACTCTTGGTCCACTATTTAAAGGACAATAAGATAGCTCTTCATTATAACTTGAATGCTAAAGTTATTTTCACGTTTAGATACTTTTTTACTGAATATAGCATAAATTCTTCACTATTTGTAACATCTTTCTCTTTCTCTGTTTGTCTTTCATAGATTAGTGGAAACTGCACCTAAAAGGGTTTACCTGTTTTTTGCATTATTAAGGGGGGAGAGGGGGTGTTAAAGCTTAAGGTAAACCGAATTTCGTAAACACATTATTTAAAGGGTTAACACCCGTAGTTACTTTATCCGAGATCTAATGTTCCGGCCACACGCTCCTTCTTACTTGCGCAGTCCGGGCTTGTGCAGTCATGACGGTACGAAAAGTGTACGGTACGTGCTACCGTCTTACCGTCCACACGCTCCGTCTTGCCTGCGCAAACTGGTTTGCGCAGGCATGCTCTCAGGTAAGACGTAGCGTGTAGCCGGGCACTAAGTGCCAACCACTTCCCCCCTACCTTCATACGCCTAACTATACTCCGTTCAGATTGGAGCTGGACAAAACCAAAACAAACCATTAAAATTCTTCTGTAGGGTTTTCACTAACTGTCACTAACCAACATGTATTTCTGAATCAAACGCGTTATTGTAAAACTAGATTGCTCACTAAAATTTTTCTGAATCCATATTTAACTATGGAACGATCGATAAATACTTCAAACTGCGAGAAAATGCGGTAAAACTAATATCATTTAACGCTTTCGTTACTAAATTACTCATGCAGCCACAACCTTAAAAACGTCGAGCGATTTGAAACCTTCTTCCCAATGATGTAAATTTTGAAAAGCCTGTCTATGTCTATACCTATAAAAGAAAATGTCTACCAAATCCTTACCATAATAATGACGCCAGCTGACTTTGCAACTTGGTCGTCTTATATTCGATTCATTCCACGCAGTAATTTGTAAAATTAAAATGAACTACAATAATTTTTTAAACACGATAATAATTTTATTTACGTTTTGGAATCTTTTAAATAACTAATCCGTGTTAATTTGCACTGTAAATATAGTGTAAAATAATTAAAATCGATCTTAAACGACAAAACAAAAGCAAGAACTTCAGTTTAAGTTCTCTTTGACAGTCTGTGGCAGTCTGTATATGACAGTGGCAGTCTGTGGCCGGCAGGTCGCCATTCTCTATTGTTTGTTTACATGTACATAATTGAGCGGTCCTCGCATTCAATATTCATTATTTGCACTTAATTCTTTAATTTTATTGTTTGTTTAAGTTTAAATTTGTGTTTAGCCATATTAGTTTTGTTAATATTGCTAGTGTAGTGAGTGTTACGTGTTTTCGTTAAGTTTTTCGCTTACCATACAAAATAATAATTATAGTGATAATACGACGAAAAGTTTGTGTTACATGGTTGTTTACTGTTGCTGGGCAACGCAATATTTACCTTTTGTCCAGCTCCAATCTGAACGGAGTATAAATATATCCCCCAGTACTACCTCCACCGGCGCACGTCGCGCCGCACACGCGCGCTGGCCGCGCAGACGGCGAGCGTGGCGGCGGCGGCCGCGTGCGCGCTGTCACGGCTGGCCGACCGCCGCCACCACTGGTGGGACGTGCTCGCCGGCGCGGCCATCGCCGTGGGGATACTGTGGTACACTGTGAGTTGGACACTTGTGTTTTTATGTATTTGTCTTGTCTTATTTTTTATTTATTTTTTAGCTTTGAATCCGCCAATCAGCACTTGTCCAGCGTAGTGGAGTATGGCCTTAACTTCTCAATCTGAGAAGAGACCAATAGTGGACCATGATGGGTTGAGATGATGATTATTATACCTAGATTATTTTACAATCTTACCAAACATGCAAGTAAACTTTCGGTAGACATACAGGTGATACAGGTGTCCCAAAGTTTTTCAAATTTTTGCCATAGTTTTTCAAGCATTTTCGATTTGTTTTTTGTATGAGTTTAAATAATCTAACGGTTCTTACCATTCTACTTGAAAATAGCTATTGTTGTGTTAAAGAATAAACTAAAATGTAAGTCAGAATCGCAATTGACCGATTTTTGTTTTCTTTAAAACTATATTTTAGTATGTTTATTCTTTACAGATTTTCGGCCTGTGTAAAAATTTTGAATGCCTGTGTTCAAATGAAGAGAGCGCACCAAATGATTCTCAACCGGAGATCCAAAACAACATGGACAGCCAAAGTCAACAAACAACGAAAGCTCCCATACCTAGTAAATAACCAAATATTATTCTGTGATTCACATCATGCATTAATACTGCATGTAAAACATTATAATTAGCTGAAATGTATTTTTTTATCATATATAAGAACAATCATGTAAATGCAATTTTTGCACTATTAGATGTGATGGTAATTTTCTCATAATAATAATAATTATTACATTATTGTAATTATAATTTACAAGCAATTAAATATCGGTCTGTGCGCTGGTCGCATTGTTATGTAAATAATAATGTGGAGACCCTAAGGCATTCCTCACACAATGATTTATTTATTAGCTGGGCGACTGCAACGCAATCCAAGATTCGCTGTATCTGACAATGTTTACTGACAAGGAGACGCGTCTACGTCACGTAATGTGAGAAGAGTCTAAGATGTAAACTTATGTAACGTCATAAACATTGGCGAGCAAATTACAGGACGTGTTTATATCTCAAAGCGAAAGTTATGTACATTATTTATTTATTTTAGTTTGTAGGATAGATGAACATAAAATGTCACTAAATTAAACCGAGGTTCTTAAAACTCTTATTACTTACTCTAACCTTAATAGTAATGAAGTAGGTACTAGGTACATTAGTACATTTATTCAAATGTTTAGAATAATTTCTGTGATGTTCTGATAAAAATTGGTCTTTATAATGTCCATCTATAAACATTTATATTTAGGTGTTCGAGCCTTAGCTTGAACCACATTTGAGATTACCTTCCAATATTCGTCATTAAAATAGGCTATCTCACTCGCACAATGCATCAAAATATAGTGTTGTCTCTGTCTATGCCTTCTCCCCCCTCCTCACACGCAGCGGCCGGTGGCCATTTTGCTTCAGTACGCTTTCAATATTCGTCGGGGCAACACGTAAACCGTACAAGCAAGTACTTACTCTGAAACTTGCCTCACATTCCGCTCGACGCTCATAAGCTCAGCGACGATATTATTCCCGCTCGGCGCCTGTCGGCCCAGCGACGATATTATTCCCGCTCGGCGCCTGTCGGCCCAGCGACGAAGCGTGGCGCGTCGGCTCGTTGAGACCACGCGCCACACTGCTCGGGACGACGCGATGGCTCAAATGGAGCAGCGTCGTCTCGATTGAGGCGACACGTCGTCTCGATTGAGTCGACACGTCGTCTCGATTGGGGTGGCACGTCGTCTCGGTTGAGGCGGCACGTCGTCTCGATTGAGGCAGCATGTCGTCTCGATTGAGGCGACACGTGGTCTCGATTGATTCGACACGTCATCTCGAATGAAACGACGGCTCAAATGAGGCGACCGTTCAGATGAGACGACATGGTCTCTAATGAGGCAACTTGTCGTTTAGGGTAACGAGCGAGCACATAATGTATATACATATTGCTCTGATTTCAATAAAGTTAAGCAGCCACTTGTTTACTTGCAGAAAATGGCCGAATTATCTACTTTGGGTGAACTGGCCTTGGAGACGTATCAAACTGATACAAGAGCATTCTCGGTAATCGTTGCTGCTGTCGACCAACATTTTCCGAACGGTTGGCACGAATGGAACAACTACACCTTTCAAGAGTTGTTTGGGAGTTGTGGGGATCAGATATCCCCCTCCGTAGAAATAAAGCTAAGATTCGCCATCCCTATTGTGGATATGGCTGGTGCCTTCAACCTATCAGCATCATCCTTGTCGAAGTGCGAATACAGTGCTCACAATATATGCCCCCCACAGTGTAATGGGAAAAATACATGCACCATCTTACAGTATATTCAGGGACACCGTGTCCAGACTCAAATCAAAATTAAAAAGACGCTTGGATGCCTCCTCCGAGCTAGGAAGTGACGACCCACGGTCAAACACCGATGAAGCATCAAAAGCAATCCACTCACGCTCAATTTGAGAAGCAGACCAGGGCAGTAATGAGCACTTATTAGCTACTATCCTTAGCCAACAAATGGCCCTGTTTCATAAAATGATTAATATGCAATCGGAACAGAATGAAAATGGTAAGTTGTTGCTGCAAGAAAAATCAACGACAAGACTTAGATCAAGACTTAGATGGATCCTTTGAATCCCTCCCAGATAGCACTGGGGATGATGTAGGAATTGCCCCTCGGTACGTTCACGAGAAGTTGAACTTAGGGGCACAATGCATGCATCATGCCGAAGCATCTGATAGTGAACCTACTCTCGATTTCACCATGAAGACCACAGGTCAGGAATCGAAGGCGGCTTTTGCGACTCAGAGTGGCGCAATATCCTTATGTTACGGCATACCTTTATGCCAATAACACAAAAACAATTTCAGGCTACTCCTGCCTTCTGTGCTTAAACCCGAATAACCTCCTCGCGGGTATTACCCCAGAGTGGAAATCTGTCGCTGTCCTCGAACGATTTGACCATACTTTAAGAGTGATCACAAATGGGTTAATTTAATTTAACAATGGATGGTTTTCCAACAACTGTTAGATTGTTTACCTAAATGAAAGGGAAAGTATGGCAGGACTTCGTTACAGCAGACTCAAAATTTAGGAAGACTTCAGACTCTTTACTGCAATATGTTTGTGGTCGGAGGACAGAAGTAGTACAGAACCGCAGAGATCTTTTTACATGAAGGGAATTATCTTTTTACATGAAATACCCCCTTCGGAGACTCATCTCTTTGAAGAGAAAGCTTTCACTGAGGTAGTTCAGGAACACGGGGAATTCATAATTTTTTTTCCTGACAAAAGGAAGCAAAATAAATCTTCTAGATACGGAACAACATTGTGACATATGTTATGCATATAATAAATGAAATGAAATAAATTTCAGCGCAAATCAAACCTGCATAATAACCAGGGATCTACAAGAAGAATTGATTCCCAAAATAAAGGAAAGGGTGGAATGGCACCCCACTCAAAGCACAAAGCAATCGAACCCTACACACCAACCAGGCAAATTCAAAAAAAAGGGGGGGGAGGCACACGCAACTCCACTGACTCCATCCGAGCGGGATACCTCGCATTTCACACAAGCCAACGGAGGGAGGCACTCGAAAGTATATTAAAAATTATAAAAGGCTACAGAATCCCCTTTCGGACAACCCCACCTATAAAGCAGTTTACAAGGAGAAACAGACTCTGGCTTCAAACGAAACATTCCCTCGAATTGCCACGGCAAAACTAGATTGCAACGCCTTACAAAAATCCATTCATCAAACGGGTTTTTTGGTGAACGATGATCTTGAGGAAAAAAATCCAACAGGGAGAATCGCCCTATATTCAACCTTAAGAATTTAAACAATTATGTTCATGCCCCGTCTTTTCGTCTTATAAATCAATTTCAAATACCTCTACATCTAGAGAGGGGAGATTATAATTATGATGTATATAGATACCTCGCAGGCATATTTTCATATCCCCATTCATCAGAGTCATTGCCGGTTCCTGTCCCTCGCGTATCAAGGAACCGTTTACGAAATTACTTGCCTCCCATTTGGTCCGGCAAGCAGTCCGGCCGCGTTTGCCAAAATAACGAACTGGGTTGCGCAACGACTAAGGCTAGAACACTTGCGAGTCCTATTATTTTTGGAGGATTTCCTAACAATTCACCTAGACCCCCTAATCCTGGAAAGTCAAAGCAAGTTTGCAATGACATACTTAGAGGATTTAGGGTGGCATCCCAATCGGAAGAAGTCGTCTCTAACCACATCAACCAGATTGGAGCACCTGGGGATCATTTGGACACAGTAAAAAATACCAAGAGCCTGTGCCCCAACGGTTCTAAAATAAAGCACATCATATCGAAGTTTCTGCGGTTGAAACGATAGAGTTGGCGGACGTTCCTAAATATTACTGGGTAAACTAAACTTTGCATCACTGACGGTACCGTTGAGCAGGCTTCAGTGCCGAGCACTTCAGAGAGCCTCAAATCGGTTACCAGACAAGATCCCTTACAAGAAGTTTCCCTTACGGGACTCAGCGCAAAAGGACTTATTATGGTGGATGGAGAATATTCAGAAATGCATGCCAATACATTTCGAAGATCCCTCGATCTTCATCACAACGGACGCAGCCGATCTAGGTTGGGGAACCATAGCGAACAATCGCTATTTATGGCAACAATGGTCAACGACTCAGAGGGAATGGTAGAGCGACATCAAAGAATTATGGACGGTGCTAGAAGTGCTTCGGAGACTGAATCTCGAACTGACATTGAAAACCGTTGTTCTCCAATCGGACAATCGCACGAACGTAGCTTACATAAACAAGCAAGGGGGAACGAGATCGTTAAAATTGCTGCGAGCGGCACGACAAATCCTCTTATACTGCGAACACCAACAATCTCACCTCATTGCGCGACATATTCCGGGTGTATACAATGGAATAGCGGACGGCCTGTCGAGGAACAAATCCATGCATTTCTAGAAGTTTCGGACGCCGGAAATATATTTGTTTGCGTCGAGGCGATCAGCTGTGGCAACTTACATATGTGAGCGAGAATGTCGAAGACAAAGACGGTTGTATCAACGACGCGTTCAGCAAGAAGTGGAAGTACAAGTTAGCATGGACATTCCCACCTCCGGCATTAATACCTCGTGTGTAACAGCACCTCCAGTCGGACAAAGGATTATATATTCTCATCGCTCCAATTTGGGAGAACGCTTTCTGGAAACCAGAATTCCGCCTCAGGGCAATGGGTTCCCCTCTGCTTATCCCGAACATCCACAAGAATTAGATCGATCTACAAACAAACCGAGCACCCCCACAGGCAGAGCACCTTAAATTGAGGGCCAGGATGGTTCGGGCTGGTCACATCAAGTAAAAGGATGGACTGAATCAGAAATTGCTTTATTAGAGTCATCCTGGAGAAAATCATTGTTAAAAAGTTTCAAACCAGTATGGAGAAAGTGGTATACTTGGGCCATAAATAAAAGTATCCCGACACACAATCCAAACCCACAAGATTTAGCAAGGTACCTTTGCTACCTTCATGATGAAGTCAAGTAAGCTCCCAGAACAAAAGCAATGCATAAGTCGGTCGTTGCAAAATTTGGAGGAGGTTTCGCTATACGCCCTCCTACTAACTAACTACTACTAACTACTAACAATTGTCTTAGAAAATGGAGGACTTAATAAACTTTTTAGTATCGTATAGCTTCAACGAAAAGGATCTCTTTGCAGTCTCCAGACATGCTAGCGTTCTACTGTTGTTGTTACTGGGGGAAGGGTCCACGACATCACCTTATTATCCCTAGAAAGAGGACCATTTGAAGATATGGACGTAGAATTACTATTTTGGTCAAACTTCGGTTCCAAAACAAATTCAATCTCCTACACACAGTCGAGCTGTCTAGATGACTATTGAAAAATGGACGCAAGGACAACAACAATAGATTTGACATAGTTTTTGGATGAGGATATACGTCATATCAATTTCTCATAAACGTCGAGCGTCAAAGGGTATTAGCAGCATATTTATTACCACACGCGGAATCGCCAAACCTGCCTCACTAACGGTTTTTGTGGGTCGGATCAGAACTTATTTAAAGAGGCTCAAATCTGTGCTTCGGCGGGAAGTTTCCGTGCTGCCGTGGCGACACATGCCTGGACTAGCAACCGGTTTACGGGGAATTATTGGCAGTCAAAGAACACCTTCTTTAAACATTACTTTAAAGATGTCCGCAATGTTCCAAGACCTAACGTGAATGCTCTCTCTGGATCCTTCACTGTTACATAAATTAATCTTGGTAAACATTAGCCGATGTGTTTGATTAATCATCTAATTACATCAAATTGTCTTACTACGTAGTATTTAATTAATTACTTTATTAAACTCCCTCATACTATTCTGCCAAAATAATGTATTGATTGAATACTTGTCATTATTATTACAATAAATAGCTAAAAATCATTATAATATACTTATGCCTTGGACTTTAAATCTCCCTATTTATCTCTATTACATCTGTCACAGTACGCACACGCAGCGCCGGCAGATAATAAACACGTCTCAAATGTGGTTCAAGCTAAGGCTCGAACACCTAAATAGAACCGTTTTTCCCCCGAAGGGTATAAAACGGATATTTAGGTTTCAGCCGCAGCTTGAACCACACCTTCAGGTCCTTGCCGGCCTGAAAAGTACTGAAGCAAAATGGCCACCGGCCGCTGCGTGTGAGGAGGGGGGAGAAGGCATAGACAGAGACAACACTATATTTTGATGCATTGTGCGAGTGAGATAGCCTATTTTAATGACGAATATTGGAAGGTAATCTCAAATGTGGTTCAAGCTGCGGCTGAAACCTAAATATCCGTTTTATACCCTTCGGGGGAAAAACGGTTCTATTTTTTATGTAAGGATTACTACTTCCATACACATTTATTATAAGTTATTTATCAGGTAGAACCATTATCTAGTTACAGTCAGTATTTAGAAAAATTTCAATGAGATTAGTTATTTTTTTATATAGTTTTGTTTAGTGAAACATATTTAGAAGATTGTGGAGTTCCTTTTTATGTAATTGGAAGGTGTCGATATAGACATAAAAACATGAAAAACTTAGCATTCATTCTGCAATTGTTAAAATTAATTCATACCTAATGTTTTTAATTCATAAAACTAGAGAAACCAAGGACTAAAACACTAACATAAAATTAGGGCGCTATTTACAACGTAAAACAGGTTTTTCCTGTATGTAATCTTTTAAAATGGGATTTTGTAGATTTCACTACAGAATAAACAATAAGTATGTTTTATGTCTTGTCATTTATTAGCAGACACCTTTAAGGAAGGAAAAACTGAGGCTAATTGTAAAAATGCAACACCAATTTTGACATTTTAAATTAACACAATTTATTATTATTGAACAAATTAATTTACTATGTATTATAATTTTATTTAATATATTTTATAATATGATCGCAATGGAAAGAACAAATTAAGAGTCTTTTGTTGTGAATTATATTGTTGAGATTATATTTACTTTATTTTAGCTTTAACGCTTGTAAACCATGTTGATTATTTGCGTAAACGTGGCTTAATTGCCGATGAAGCGGTCTCAGGTTTGGTTGCTGGGATTGGCAATGTGATTTGTATAGTACTATTGGTGATGGAATATTTTTCGACCTATGTTTTTAAGTGATCATTTTATTTTATACCATTGAGTATTACTAGGTTCGACAAGTGCTACAAGCACTATAATCGTACTCTAAGTAATTTCATTCCTAAGTTAGTTGAACTAACTATTTAGTGACTTTAACTTTATATATTATTTATTTATTTTATAATGCATGTACCTTTAAACATGTAAAAAGGCAACAGAAGTAATTTTGTACAAAGGTACTGCTTATTTTTTTCGTGTACACAGTATTTCTGTGGTGTATTCAGAAAAATGACAACTTGTTTATTCTATTACGTCCATTATTAAAGTTTTCCAGTGCAGCATATTAGTGATATGACACTATGTTAAAATAAAACTACTTAACGCTTAAATTGGTTTGCTTGCCTCTTGATTGAATTCTATATTTTAAGGCACTATGGGTGGTTGTTGAACATAAAATAGCTAACTTCAGTATATCATGCCTAAAGTCAAATAGATCTGCAAATTAACTTATGTTTTACTTTTTGTCGCTTAGTTCGTTGTTATTCACGAAGTCCTTGACATTCCTTTGTGCTTCTATGTTAAGGTTAATGAGATACGGTTAACGTCAGATCTGAGGTGAAATTAAGGCGCTCCCTCACCGGGAGTACCTCGTTAGTTCGGGAGTTCGCTCGTTATGTAACGTTACAGATTTGAGCATTGCATCAGTGAAGGAGGAGAACCGAGCATTACAATGCGCACCTTGTAACGATACAATGTGCAAAATCTTGATTGAAAATTAAAATCTAAATGTTACATTATACACGAACACTCGTCCGTCAGGGAGGTAGTATTGTAATGTAATGTTCAGTCGAATGTATATTATATTACAAGCACCATAATGAAGAGTAATGATAAATATAAATGTAAATAAAGAGCAATACCTGATGATGATGATGATAAATATAAATAAAGAGCAATACCTTTTTAATATCGATCTTATATTCATTTGAGATCCGAAAATAATACTTACATTCTTATAGGAATGTAGAACATAGTTTGGGTATGGAATTTAAGTTTAGTGCAATTTATTTATTCATAACATTAAGTAACGTGAGATGAGAAAAAATAGTTTTAGCATTTCGTACTTGTGTATTTTTCTAAAGGAGTGGTATTTTAAATAAAAGAAAACATACAAATATTTTGTTTTTATTTTTTACTCACCAATTAAATTTTACGAATTACGAAAACAATAAATAAAAATGGAATCCTTTTAAATGCGCCAGAAATGTTTTTCTAAATGTAATAAATTACTACCAAGAATTTAAAGGAAGTAGAAAAAAATCCAAATGCAAAAAATAAGAAATAATGAATAAATCATTGAATACATTTTTTTAAATAATTCAATATGGATGACAATGTATGGGCGTTTGGGTGTATACCAAGAGAATACCTACATGAACCAATGGAGTCTAAATAAATAAGATATCAAAATTATACAACTCAATTAAATGAAGTAAGTACTACAAGGACATTGCATTTTTTATTAACTGCTGGTTAAAATTATCCATCCATTGGTCATGTGAACAGACAGTCAATACCTAGGTCTGAACTGCATGCTGCTCATTAAAATAGGAAATTCATTTTAAAAGCACAAGTTGATCCCTGAAGTACTTAATTTTCAACAATACCGACCTATACTCCGCGTTCAATCTGGAATTCGTTATAATTGCATGTCACACAAATGCCTGCTTTCCACCTATACGGTTAAGGTGCATTTTTAATTGACGGCAGGATTTTAAAATATCATTAGTAATTTGCTAACAAGCTAAATTGAACTGTGAGTACATGTAATAAGTTACGTTTTGGCAGGGAGTAGCAATTTCATATTCTCGGCGAGTCAAGTTTGCGTTAGTAACAGATATAGTAATGGGTATTTTCAGGTTTCTGAACATTATTAGTGATGAGGCAGTTGAGGTGATGAAGGTGATGAGAGCTAAAAATGGTGATGATAGTAAAAATAACGACCCTGTAGCCTAGTTGGTAGCGACCCTGCCTGCGACGCGAGGGGTCCCGGGTTCGATTCCCGGCCGGGGCAGATATTTATGTGGAAGATAAATATTTGTACTCTGGTCATGGGTGTAATTGTGATGTGTTATATGTGTAGTCCATGCCACCCGCGACACAGGTACCTGGTAACCTACTGCGGGGGTATGAGTGTGTTAGCGTTTATTAGTAGGCCGTTAGGCTATTGACGACCCATATGGCACAATGGTCACCATGTCAGACTGCCGTTCCAAGGGTCCTGAGTTTGATTCCGAGCGAGGCGTTTCTGGTGTATGTGTTCTTATTTTTGTGTTTATTCGATGCGAGTGATGTAAATGTTCCTGCTTTACCCACATGTACGCGTTATAGAAGTTATATTTTTGTATTTATTTTTGTGTTTACTTTAAAAAATATTGGGTCACACCAAATTCGTAATTTAGAATAATGGGATGATCTCGGAGGATGGGATTGTGAATGTGTGGAAGCCCCATGCAAAGATGAGAATCAAGACAACAGAAAACATACAGACATGCATAAATAGCATTTATTCATAACATCGCCTCTGCTATCTATAATATAAACATAATATGTACCAGTTTAACGTGATTTTATGTATATTCGACTCAAATCTTACAAGCCGACATAGAATTACTTCTTATTCTAGGTGCTTTTTTGTATGTTGTTGTAAGGCAAGGCACGGCCACGAGACATGCGTCAACGCATTTTCCCCTCTTAAAAAAAAGGTGCTTTTTTGTATAACAATTTTGGTATGATCCACTTTTTGCATTTAGCCTTATTTTTTCGAACCTTATTTTTATAATTTATTTACCCTAATAATAATCCTTGTACATTTAATCTTGAATAAAAAAAATACCGTATCATTATCTGTCATCAGTAAGAAACAGTTTATATAAACCGACCATACCAGTACACCAAAACTATATTATAGATATCAGCTCATTTCCCCTGCACAATGATCACTCCATCAACTATTTCAGTAGTTGGCTGTCTTCCGATAGCGTCTTCTCCTTCACCAGCGTGTTGAAGTGGTCGATGAGGGCGTCCACAGACATCTCCCCGTGCACCTTGTTGTCGCGCGTGCGCACGTTCACCGTGCCCGACGTCTTCTCGCGCTCGCCCACCACTGTCACATAACAACTCTATATAGATCTTACCTTATTTTACACTATACCTTTAGTGTATACGACGCAGCTCTATATAGATATTTTCTCTGGTGTATGCAAGCAGCTCTATATAGATATTTAAGTATATGTGGGTAGGCGCACATATAAATTGTTTGAATGTTGGACTATCGAAAAGGGCGATAGTATTCATATAAAACTCAAAAAAAGTGCGTTTTGGAAATAAATTATCACTTGCTTGGGAGAAGGACACATTTTGAGGAGTTTCGCACACCTTTAAGAGTTCTCCATAAAGTTCTCAAAAGCTGTGTGAAGCCTCCCAACCCACATTTGGCTAGAGTGATGGTATAGCCTGTACCACTTACACTGTGAGAGGAAACCAAATCGGAACAGTAGTGGTTATAAGAAACGAAAACGATTGAATTTCCATAATTCACGAGTTTAGAAGAGATTGTTGATTGTCCTTCAAAACACGCCAAAAAATTCAATAAGCGTACGTCTCATTTCCATGCTCACCTAAAATATAGTTGAACTGCGCCAACTGAGCGTTCCTCACTTTCTTGTTCAGCGTATCGCCGGCGTCCGTGTCCACCTCCGACATGAAGCCCGCCTCGAATAGCTTCTTGTTCACCTAGATAAATAAATAAATAATATTACACTTATAGCTCACTCTTAGCTACTACCTGACCACAATAATTAGGCGCATGTCAGATAGCAGTCACGCGGGCCCCCCACCCCGCTCTAGCCCCGCGCGTCCCCTAGTGAGGCGCAATCGTGTACAATTGTACATTAAGGTCATTTAGACTAGGCTGATGTGAACTTCGTTTTCCGAGATGTTTGCGCAGGTACAGTAACTGACCAAGTACAGGTGGTAGGGCCTAGAGCTCACCCGGGGAAGTACCACCGCTCGCCACGGTACTTTGTACCATTCCTACCGTGTAATAATTGTTTTAAGAACAATTGTGTTCCGGATAGGAAGGTGTGGTGCCGGTTACACTTTTTAGAGGCGACCATCTCAGTCCTCAGGGGTAGCAACGCATGTGTGACCGACTTAGAACGGGACTCATTGAGTCTAGTTCTGGGCCGGTCACAGTTGTCATGGGCGGCAGCGGAAGGTGGTGCTGCATGCTCGTTTGCTATCTTAATTCCATAAAAAAATTGTACCTCCATTAAACATTCACCATGGTACTTTTGGTACTACTGCAGAATGTACTACGTATTCCCATCCCTATTTCCAAAGACGTCTTAACTGACATGCGCCTAATTATCGTGGTCGGCTAGTATGTACTAGGATTCTCTGTGTCGTAGATGTTATGGACAACATACTTAACAAAAGCACATACACCCAGACCAGAAATTCAAACTCATTATTCGAATTTCTGTTTCCCTAAAAATTGAACCTAGGAACCATTTTAATTTTTAACCACTCAAAAAATGGATGAGTTTTCTCAATATAACTGTATTTTTTATGTTTGTTACCTCTTAGCTTTTGACTGAGTGTTCCGGTTTTATAATTCATTCTTTATTTGAAAGCTGTTTCATGTCGTCTAATCGCATATTTATAAATTTTAACAACATCTTGTGAATAGTTTTTGAGTTATCAGTATTGATCCACGTTGAAGTCGGTTACTCATTTTTGTTACTCCTTAGCTATTCTGACGTTGTACCACTCAAAATATTATTTACCAACAACCCCAATACACTCACACCCAACCCACCTGCATAGCGTAGTCGTCGAACTGCGGGCCGACCGGCACGTGCGCGGCCTGGCGCGGGCTGAGCCAGAAGGGCCACTTGCCGGCGTACGACTCCGCCAGGATGGCCACCATGCGCTCCACCGAGCCCAGCACCGCGCGGTGGATGATCACCGGCCGCTTGTCGCCCGTATTTACCAACAACCCCACGTATTTACCAACAACCCCACGTATTTACCAACAACCCCAAGTATTTACCAACAACCCCAAGTATTTACCAACAACCCCAATACACTCACACCCAACCCACCTGCATAGCGTAGTCGTCGAACTGCGGGCCGACCGGCACGAGCGCGGCCTGGCGCGGGCTGAGCCAGAAGGGCCACTTGCCGGCGTACGACTCCGCCAGGATGGCCACCATGCGCTCCACCGAGCCCAGCACCGCGCGGTGGATGATCACCGGCCGCTTCTTGTCGCCCGTCTCGCTGGGGATACATAGTAGGTTATGTTACGGTGAGTGAAGTTGTTTGTTTTTTTAACGGCGTGAAGTTAGCGCGCGAGCGAAAGGAGTGCGATACACGCCGTTCACCATGAAGTAAGCGTGAAGTTAGTGAACAGTTTCACTCATACAACACACAAAACTTACTGCAACTGAGTTTGTATGAGTTGTTATAAAGATAAACATGACTAAAGTGCAGTTTTTCGTCATCCATTGTCACAAAATACCTTCATGTGTATATTTTTTAGAATTTCTAGCCTCGCAATATTTAATAATTCATTTTTGAACGGTGTGAAATTTGCGTCATTTGTCATGCAAAAATCGGCTAGTTATGCAAAGGAAAAGCGTGGCATAAGTGCGGGTTTAAGCCACGCTGTGCTTTATAGCACACTATAAAGGATTTTTTTAAGTATTATTCAAACCCAGAACCTCTCTTAAACCTGGCTCTTGTATACCGACACCAAGAACTTCGTTTTATCGTCCAAATCATACGTATACCGCGTAAGTCTCCAACATAAGTTATTTATATTGCAAAAGGTTTGCCAGAACCCTTCTAACGACGATCGGGCATCGTAATCAATGTGTCATATGAAGTGTCAAAAACAAATGCTGTTTAATTCACGAATACCTCACAATAAAATCACGTCATCATTCTCACCTGACATAGCTAAGATTGAAGTAAAATGAACCTTATCACCCACCTGACATAGCTGAGATTGAACCGCTCGGGCAGCTGGAAGTCGAGCTGTATGGTGGCGCACTGGTGCGAGCGGCGCAGCGCGTCCGATATCGTGATGTCGATCAGGGAGTCTTCTTCATATTACTGTAGGTATCGCGCTGCTACACAATAAACAACCTTATCCCTCACCTAACATAGCTGAGATTGAACCGCTCGGGCAGCTGGAAGTCGAGCTGTATGGTGGCGCACTGGTGCGAGCGGCGCAGCGCGTCCGATATCGTGATGTCGATCAGGGAGTCTTCTTCATATTACTGTAGGTAACTCACTGCTACACAATAAACAACCTTATCACCCACCTAACATAGCTGAGATTGAACCGCTCGGGCAGCTGGAAGTCGAGCTGTATGCTGGCGCACTGGTGCGAGCGGCGCAGCGCGTCCGATATCGTGATGTCGATCAGGGAGTCTTCTTCATATTACTGTAGGTAACTCACTGCTACACAATAAACAACCTTATCACCCACCTAACATAGCTGAGATTGAACCGCTCGGGCAGCTGGAAGTCGAGCTGTATGCTGGCGCACTGGTGCGAGCGGCGCAGCGCGTCCGATATCGTGATGTCGATCAGGGAGTCTTCTTCATATTACTGTAGGTAACTCACTGCTACACAATAAACAACCTTATCACCCACCTAACATAGCTGAGATTGAACCGCTCGGGCAGCTGGAAGTCGAGCTGTATGCTGGCGCACTGGTGCGAGCGGCGCAGCGCGTCCGATATCGTGATGTCGATCAGGGAGTCTTCTTCATATTACTGTAGGTATCGCGCTGGTACACAATAAACAACCTTATCCCTCACCTAACATAGCTGAGATTGAACCGCTCGGGCAGCTGGAAGTCGAACTGTATGGTGGCGCACTGGTGCGAGCGGCGCAGCGCGTCCGATATCGTGATGTCGATCAGGGAGTCTTCTTCATATTACTGTAGGTATCGCGCTGTTACACAAAAATGAACCTTATCACCCACCTAACATAGCTCAGATTGAACCGCTCGGGCAGCTGGAAGTCGAGCTGTATGGTGGCGCACTGGTGCGAGCGGCGCAGCGCGTCCGATATCGTGATGTCGATCTTGGGCCCGTAGAACGCGCCGTCGCCCGGGTTCAGTTGCCACGGCTTGCCGAACTTGTTCAGGGAGTCTTCTAGCGCCTGTGGTATACGTGTTTTACTTAGTTAGGGTGGTTGCATAGTCAAGCTTCACGGTTGCCCCGCGCCGATAAACCGCGCTATAAATGTACGTTACATCTGCGCGGTTCACCCGCGCGGGTCTCTTTTCACTATAAAACTGTACAAGAGAGAGTGTCTAACGCGCCGGTCAACCATGCTGGCGGTAAGCCTGACTATGCAACCACCCTTACTGTTATATATTTAAGTTGGCAACACTGTGTGCGTGCGAACTGAGTCTCGCTCATTATAGAAAATAAATCAATGCGCATCAAGCCATCTGGTAATAGTATGGTTGTTCCATCGCATCCCTTGCCCCGAGAGATACGTAATGGTGCGTACAGACTATATAACAAAACATGTTATAAAACACAGTTATATAACATGTTTTATAAATGTGGACGATATGTCATTAAAAAACACATTGTGTCTTGATATATGTTTCATTGTTAGACAACAATGTTAGATAGTGTGGACGTGTTATAAAACAGAAGTTATATAACATGTTACATAATCTGTACGCACCCTAACAGTAACTTAGTAGAAACTGAAGGCCATTAAGTAATTGGCCACATGAAATTACAATGCTTGTAATAAGAAGAACGAATGAATGAAATGTTTATACAAAGTAAGTTTTACAAATATATTTCGAAAGTTAAATTACGCCATCGCTTCAACCAATGATCTGCAGTCCTGACACTATGAAAGCAACTCGAGACCAGTATTAAGACAGTTGAGTTGAGTTGAAACACTCACCTTCTCAGCGTGGTCCCAAGTGGCCAGATCGCCGAGGTACTTCTCGGGCCGCGTGGATAGCTTCAGCTGGAACGTGAACCCGAACGTCGAGTACACGCACTCCAGGAACTCCAGGCAGGCGAGCTGGAAATGAATTGAGTTTTGTTTGTACTTTGTTTTTATTTTAATGGATTTTTAATAGAAACGAGTTTATAGTGTATTTCCACTGCAATCAATGATAGCTGTGGTCGACACAGACAGACAAGGCTAGGATTCTAGTCGGTCAATTTAATAACATATTATTAGGCAGTTCAACAACATTAAACATTAAAAAAATCTAAAATAAAATAAGCTAATCTTAATCAACCACGATTCATATTGACATGAATATCGGTCATTTAAATTCGACTACTCATCCTGATAATGAAATAGCGGTATTTCATAAAATACCGTTATTTTACACACTACCGGTATTTCGTAAATTACCGGTATTTCATCTCATTCATCTCTCACCATCTCCTGCTCGATGTGGTGCGGCGCACAGAATATGTGCGCGTCGTCCTGCTGGAAGCGGCGCACGCGCGTGAGGCCGGTGAGCGCGCCGCTCGGCTCGTTGCGGTTATAATACCGGTATATTAGTAGTGTACACTGCTCACCATCTCCTGCTCGATGTGGTGCGGCGCGCAGAATATGTGCGCGTCGTCCTGCTGGAAGCGGCGCACGCGCGTGAGGCCGGTGAGCGCGCCGCTCAGCTCGTTGCGGTGCAGCACGCCGAAGTCGGCCAGCCGGAGCGGCAGCTCGCGCCACGAACGAGTGCGGTTGTCGAACATCAAGCTGAAAAAATGGGATTTTTTTACCTATACCAGCCTAAAGGCTCCCTCACCGAAAGCATTCAAGTGTAATGTAACGTTACAGATTCGAGCATTAAATCAGTGAAGGAAGAGAACCGAGCATTACAATGCGCACCTTGTAATAATACAATGAAAATACAATTCAAATCTATTATACAAAATGTTGCATTATATGCGAATGCTCGACAGTCAGGGAGGTAGTATTGTAACGTAATGCTAAAAGTCGAATGTATAATGTTACATTACCCGCGGATGCTCTCGGTGAGAGAGCGCCTTATCCGCACTTGGCCACTTATCCTCACTCTGTAAAGAGCTCATGCTCGATGGTTGACCATGATGGATTTAAATGATAATGAGATGAAACAGGCTGCATGTATTATCCCGCTGCTGTTATTATCCCCCACTAAATCATTCGCAGTCAGTAATATAACCTATAAATATTCAGTGTCATTATTATCAATCTTCATCACAACTCACCAGTGTCCAGGGCAGTTCATGGGCTTGAGCGCGAAGGTCTCCTTCTCGACGTCGAACGCGAACATGTTGTCGGCGTAGTGCGCCCAGTGGCCGGACGTCTGCCACAGCTTCGCGTTGTACATGTTCGGACTCACCACCTCTTGGAAGCCGCGCTGTCTGAAATGGAAGTTACGGGTTGTTAAATACTTGGCATTCTTTTTCGTCGAATACTTGCGTAAGACCTAAATTACACCTGGTAAAAAGTGACCATACATATCATCTGTATCTCTCATTTAAAAAAAAATCTTTCTTTGCCTTTATAATATGTATACATAATTGTTTCAGTAATTAAGACTACTTAGTAAACATAAGCATATGCTGTGGCAAGTAGTCTTTCTCTTCCATAACACTTTCATGCATTTAAATATACAGAAAATTACAAGCAAAATCTCTCTCATATATTTTGAAAGAAAGAAAGAAAGAAACATTTATTCCATCATCATTAACACCTCAACAAAAGCAGCAGAAGATAATTATAGAGAGGTAAAAGTAAATTGCTTAAATACGAATTTGCAGAAGTGCCAACGTGACAGAATAGGGACACACTCAGATTATGGCTGCGTATAAACGCAACCTCTGATTTTTCAGTACGCCCTTCACTCGCGCGTAGATCGGTAAGCGGCGCTGCGGCGCAACACGTGCCAATAAAGTATAAAGACCGTCTGCAATTTTGAATTTCATTAGAATTTTTTAACTTAATACAGTACCAATTGAATATGAAGATAAATATATAGTACAACGTCATTAATAAAAGAACAAATAGTTATCAAGTTCAAACCAATACGCTATACTTAGGTACCTATATATATTTGTGATATCAGGCCCAAGTTAAGGTAATAACAATACTGGTGCGAAAACAAATACGGACAATAAAACTATACCTGCCACACAGGACGGCTGTACCCAATTAAGTAAGTGAATAAGTATGTTATTATTAATATTAATAAAAAATATGCGTATGCGTGTGCGTGTGTGTGTGTGCGTGTGGTGTGTGTGTGTGTGTGTGTGTGTGTGTGTGTGTGTGCGTGTGTGTGTGGATGTGTGCGTGGGAAAGAGTGTGTATTAAAGTGTTTTTTGCTGTTTTAGAAGATATTTTTTGTAATTGAATTTAAAGGCGTTTACCGTTTTCAGGCTGCGGATTGGTGGAGGCAGGTTGTTCCAACATTTGGTGGCGTTATACTTGAAACTGCCACGGAATGCTGCAGTGCTGTATCTGGGGTATATTAATTTGAAAGAAGAGGATCTGGTCGGGTGCAAAACGTTGAAACATTTGGACCATTTCAATTTATTATATAAATATGATGGACATTTATCCATGACAATACCGAACAATAATGACGCAAAATGTAACTGTCGACGCCCACTCATTTTTAGAATATTAGCATCATTTATATAAGGGGTAACATGAGCTCTGGGTGGTATGTCAAAGGCGAATCTTGCACATGCATTCTGTACTCGTTGAATCAGGTTTTGTGAACGCGCTAGGAGCCTAGGACCTATGACAGTGTCCGCATAGTTTAGTTTAGATAGCACAATACTTTCAGTTAAATAGATGCGTAATCGAATATCTATGAAGTTCCTTATTTTGTATAGGATTCTAAGACGATAGAAACAGTTGCGGACGATATTATTGACATGAGTTTCGAATCGCAACGAATGTGTATTTGTGTGTGTGACGTAGTGTATCGCTCAGTACATGTGGTGTTATGCGCATTCAGCATTTCATGTGAGGCGCGCGCTCATATTACTGTAGGTATCGTGCTGCTACACATTACCTGTACTGCTCCCTGATGAAGCTGACGAGGGTGTTGTATATGTGCGCGCCGCGCGGCTGGAAGAAACACGAGCCGGGCGACAGCTCGTGGAAGAAGAACAACTCTTGCTCCTGAAACAATTACCTCACTATAAGTAAGAAATATACTACAATTTACAAGTTATACAAAACTAGTCATTTGGACATCTCCTTAGCTCTGAAATCCGTATTGGAAACATCAACCTAAATTGCTCTTAATTAAAGTCACAATTTGCTTGAATGCAAAGTAAGTTGTGTGAGTTCGTTATTCAAAGAACTCGGCTATCACTGTCTTTGTATACTTTGATAAAGCAAAATAAACAGCTTGTGGCAGCATCGCACAAAAATTATACGGTGACGCGTCACCGAAGCCTGAATCACGCTATCGAAGATTTCTACACCACTCGCATATAAACAGAAGCCCTGACATTGCCAGTCGAGGCTACCGCCGCTTCCCAAGCATATCTTGCCTGGCGGGAGATCTCCCTTTGCCATAATCTCGTAATATTGTCACTTACCCTGCCAATCTTCCTGTGGTCCCGTTTAGCGGCTTCCTCTTGAATAATCTCCCATTCTTTGAGCTGTTTGGGCTCCGGGAACGACACTCCATACACACGTTGCAGTGTCTCTGCCTCCGCCTTGCCCTCCCAGTATGCTGAGGAATTCTGAAACCACATACATAAATCATCATTGTACATATTAGACAATTATAAATTAATAATGTCTCCTTATCCAAAGTATTAATTATTTAGGGTTTGGGAAACAGAGATCATGAGGATTTACATTATCAAGAATACAAAAAGCCTTCACTGATTAGAAAGATCAGAAAGAAACCTATGTCCAAGAAAGGACTTGTTATTGTCATCGTTTTTTATGAACTTTGTGTCTACACAATGTTAGGTACAAAAAAGATGCAAGAAATACATACATACCTTAACTACTTTAACTGCTTTGACCTTTCCCGTGTGTCTGACATGTGGGCCCCTGCAGAGATCAATCAATGGACCACACCGGTACACTGTGGTGGTTGGAGTATCCACCTTCTCCTTCAATATCCTCACTTTGAACGGGTTATAGTCAAACATTTCTAATAACTGCTCCTTGGTCAACTCCAACCGTTCAAACGGTTGCTTCTCTTTAGCTATCTTCTTTATAAGCCCTTCGAGTACGTTGAAATCTGATGATGAGATCTGTAATTGAAAAACATAATCAAAATAAAATAACAATGAATATGTGAATTTATACAAATATTATTTTGTGTATCACATTAACTTCTTTTCCTTCTGAAAGTACTTGGGAGCATACTTCTAAATAACAATCAAGCATTTAAAAAAATCAAATTAACTTTTACTTACCCCTTTTTCTGGATAATACATGTCATAGTAGAATCCTTCTTCTATTGGTGGTCCATAGCAAAGACATCCACCATATACCTAAAAAAAAATATAATGTTGGTTTAGAGAACCTGTTTTTTTACTTACTTCTGTTAAAATAGCGTCATTTGTTGTGTGTTACACTCAAGCAATACAAATATATTATTTGTTTTTAATGTTAAAAGTCGGTCAATATACCACATGGGTTGTCCCTTTCATCTGTGATTAAGACACTACCTATTTTCACTTAACAAAACTCACTCACCCTTTCCATAGCTTCCCCGAGCATATGCGCAGAAGAATGCCAGAACACTGCCTGGGCGTCCGTGTTGTCCCATCGCAGCAACTCCAGCTTGCAGTCGGCCTCCAGAGGCCGGTCCAGGTCCCACAGCACGCCGTTCACTCGCGCTATTATTGTGGAGTCCGCTAACCCTTGGCTGCCGACAACATTGGGAAAGAACATTAGTGGCCTATTTCGAAAGTATAAATTCTGCAATTAAAAACTTTAAAGTTGCAATTTTAATTTAAACTCTTTAGACTTTAAGAAAAGAGTACCCAGCCCAGCAACAGGGCAAATAATGCACAGTATCAAAACCGTTGTGCCTTAACTTAAAAGATGTGTTTGTGACCTATGCATGGTCTTGATATGGCATGTTTATTAACTTTTACACAGTATAAAATTTAATCTCATAGTCAAATTAAATCTCAGACAGGTTGTAAGTCATTCCGACAGCCACATAAACAGGGTACAGTATTATTCTTAATTGGTTAAAAAATATGTTTCAGAACTAAACAAACTCTGCCCATGCAATATTCTTATCCACATATTTTTAGAAGTCAAATCATTAGCATGCTATTACTGTAGCTTGGCGTGAAGAATCAAACAAAAGCAATTAATTTTAGTATTAGTACTGTTGAATGTTCAAACCTAACAACTTTTTTTCACATTGCAAAAACAACCAGCAATCCACAAAAAACTGGAATATCAGATCAGATCAGTTGATATCAGAGACTCAGTCTTTAACAAATTCAGGAATCAGAGGCTGCATAATTATACAATGTTAATAAAGTTGTGTTATAATGATTTTCCAAAAGCAAAATCAGTACTTTCTGTGCATTAGACAGAATTATAACAGTTTTAGTTTATTGTGCTTTTGTAAGCTAACAAACTTCAAACAAACAAAGATTTTCTGATACACTCACACATATTTAATAGGATACTTACTATTGACTCCAAAACTCGCTTGTGAGCAAATAAATAAGGAATTCAGTTACAAATTATGAAAATGCTGAGTGGGAGCTATAGCTTGTGGCAACATGGCATATTTATCATGCAGTGCTCATATATAGGTATAGCAAATGGCAATTTGAGCATTATCATCATTATTTATTGTATGTTAATTATAAAATGTCACAAGTTCAATGAGTAAATATTTAATTATTGTGCTGAATAAATGGCTGGTCAGACAAATAAATAATAAACTTTAAAAATGTATAACCCCGCATTATTTTTCCGTGGACAACACGAATATAGTACAATACTACAGTTTATAGTTTATTAGTTACTTACTGCTTGTGACTTTTTAAAATTCCAATTATATTAACAGTATGCTATAAGCCCTTTTTTACAATTTATTGTTTATGATTTATATGTTGAAATATTTTATATAATATATCAACTTTAGCACAGGGCATTAAAATCAGTGCAAAATAGTGTAACATAGGAAACTATAATGAATGATAGTGCTGTTTAAAAATAAGATTTAAATTCAAAACCAATTATTTCATAAAATAATTGAATAATTGAAGTGATTCTATTTGACTTTAATAGTAAAATGAAACTTGTGTGGACAACTTTTTTCATTTAAACAGCTGTCATTCAAGGATAAAGCACATACAAAAGTTTGGAGTGTGATTAGCATTTATATCTAAGTACATAGTTGGTAGGTAAATACAATTTGTCATAATTTTATAGGCTAACTATATATTTATAGACTCTATGCTATTCTTTCTTTTGTTCTATTTATAAATGTTTAATTTGTCTTTAGTTTGGCAAAACATGGTTATTATGAGTCTAATTCTAATGCATACATTATTAGCAGATTGCTCTGGTGTTTTCTTGGCCTATGACGGCATAAGTGGCAGGCATCATTTACCATCAAGTGATCAGTCTACTTGTTTCTTCAGCTATTGAAATAAGAACTAGTTTCTCTCAAACATAATCACTCTTACTGCTATTTTAATAAGGAACAAATTGTATTTACTATACCAACTCAACAGGCATATACATACCTGATACCCTTGGCAACATCATAGGGGGTGGTCTGCCAAGCCTTGGCCTCAACAGTTTTACCATCGGGTAAGGTCACTACAATGCTTAATTCAGGTTTTGCAGCGAGTTCTGCCACATATTGAGCCTTGTACTTGTCCCAGAGGTCAATCCTCTTCTGAATGTACTCTGGCCATGGATTCAGCTCAGAAACCGTACCAGTATCTTCCTTTTTCTTCTTCTCTTTCATGGCCTTGGATTTTGACTGGAAAAGATGTAATGTTCTTTATTACTTCTTTTAGGAGTTATATTTTTATATCTAAAAGATTTGTTTTTTATCAATCAATGTATCAGGGATAGACCTGGTGTCCATTGGCAGCAGTGATATGGGTCAAAGACCTTTTGGTTGCCTGTCTACTGTTGAAAAATATATTCTTAAATGTAAGGAAAACAATACAGACTCTCTTTATTTTATTTGACAAGACCAGAATGTGTGTATCAAGAGGAAGTTTTATTTACTACTTGCAATAGTTAAAATAATATTCAATGACAACAAGTTTTTTACTTGCTCATTCAATAACAAGTAACTCAAGTTGGATCAACACTTATGATTGAAAATTGAAAGCTTAGGTAGGTAAGCATCATTAAGTGGGAAGTTAACTGATAAGAAATGTAATGCACATAGTAAATAATGTCATTTTCTATTTTTTATTAAAAGTATAATCGATATTGCACTATCATATTTAGTTTTGCATCAGAAGTCCTTTGTACACAAAGTATTCTCAAGTAAAACTATCAAATACCTCTCAGACACCAATAGAAGTTTTAAATTAAATATCAAGCGAAAAGTATATAGATAGCGAAATTACAAATACTGTAAGTTCTATAGTGAATCATTCATTTCAAGATTTGTCTAGCCTACCCATGTGGCATAGCCTTTCACGCGAACCACGCAGAGTCTGCGAAAACAGACCAAGTTTAACATCACTTGAATTAAAAACTTTATTATTGTCTGTATATAATTAGTTAAATAGCTCAATATCCTGCCTTTTCGTTTATATTTAGGTTTTGAACTCCTTCGACCGCCGTATCTCCCATGATGTCGTGTACGTGCGTTTGACAAATGACAACAAAACTGACAGCTTCTACTGACAACTTATGACGTATAGATGACAGCAAAGATGGAGGCAAAGATTGATCTGTGTTGCCAGTTGCCATGTTTTTGTTCATAGACAATCACTCAGTGCACTAACTAGTGTTTTCATACATTACGCCTGCACTAGTTACTGTCTAACTGTCTTTACACTATGCGATTTTAGCACGCTAGCTCTAGCTATGTAAAGCCACCATAAGTCCATTTTATAGACCAACTATTTAAGGATTTTACACCATAGATTTAGCATATAGGTACATGGCATATTGTCAGCAAGGATCTTTTGGCGTGTGGGTGACAGAGACAGCGTCTTACAGGTAAGGCAAACTGTAAGGCACTGTCTCTGTCACCCACACGCAAAAAGATCCTTGTACGACTTTAGACAAGTTTGATTTATTTTGTGATTGATGTCTGTCACGAGATTTATATAAAATATGTAAAAAAAATTATCTCATAGAGATAGGGTTTATCTAGTGTAATCCATAAAAATAAAAATATTAGTAAAATGTCGCTACAGAGGACTCGTCCAATAGATACTTTACAAAGAATCATGTCATCAATGAAGCACTTTGAGCGAAAACTAGATAAACTGCAAGAAGATGTTAACTACCACGGTCATACTCTCTCGGAGCTAAGGGTGATGGTTGCAAATCTCTCTGCGGGAACCATGATGAGTCCTGACGTCAATATAGATTCTTTAAAGCGGTCCGTGAACAACACAGCTATACAATACGAGGACAGATACCACGTAGAAGAACCCACAAAGAATAAAAGAAAAAAATCCATCCAGGCTTATCCATCCAAGTTAATCGCGCAGAGCTTTCAGAGTCAAAAAATTGGCATAAAACCAAACAAAGAAGTTCAATATAGAATCAATAAGGTGCCTTCGAGCCCTAAAAGCCCTGGAAAACATTTAGTGAGACATAGAAAGACCGACGTTCTTCGAAAGTCGACAACACTTCGAGCTCAAAAGACGTTGGAGAAAAAACTCATCAAAGCTGTAAATCAAGCTTAATACATTAATTCCTGATTAGGATTACACTAGATAATTAAATTAAAGTGTTAAAACATAATACATTGTTTTATTTCGCAGGCGTTAGATACAACTAATTGCCGATCTACAAACCAGCGTACCGGCGCGGCGCGGCGATCTACTTCTCCTATTTTATTTTCTATGTCCATTTATTTCCTTTCGGTAGTCTTCACAGGTATTGCAGCTTGTGTGCAGCTTTGATCCCTATTTCTTATTGGCACTCTAGTCTCGTGATAAAACCGGTGCATCTGCTTGATATTGATAGTTGGTCTTCTGTAAGCCAGATTGACTGTACTTAACTAGATTGTCTGTGACGAGATTGGCTGAGTACGTATACCTATACTGCTCTTTCAATCAGCAACCAAACCATTTGACTTGTTTTGTCTGGGGTCTGAGAGTCGGTTCTTTTATCGCTTATTTCATAATTATGCGATGGCTTGCTACCTTTCTTCTGTGATGTGCGATGTGCGTATTACTTCTACGCATTGGTGACTCTTAGATATTACTGAAGACCGTGGATGACGGTGACCCCCTAACATTAAGGGGCTTATTTGATCGTTGGTATATTTGTATTGAATTATGTAACGGTTTTTAGGTAAATAAAACAATATGCATGCAATCCTTACATTGTATTATTAAAATTAGTAGGAGTAGATATACGTATCTAACTTATTATTATTTGAAATACCTACGTTTCCAATCAAATTGGATTGAAATATTAGTGTGTTGTACTTTTCATTTACATAAATTGTGAGAAATGACATTACCTAATAAGCTACAAGATGAATTAAACCCAAAATAAAATCTTTCATTTTATTTGCTTCTTCATCTTCTTCATACTGTTCACAATCACATTGGATAATTCCTGAGAGCGTTGCTGTTTCTGTAAAAAATATTTGTGCTGTTACAATTTTCAGAATGTTTCCGTGTTTGCGTATAATTAAGAAATTCCCTAAACGAGAACAAAACGTAGACGAAACCAGACTAAGGGTCAAATCACACCGAGACGAGACGCGACGCGACGCTGCGCGCAGTCTTTCAAATTTTTCACTGACCTCTTCCAGTATCGTTGCGTCGCGTCGCGTCTCGGTGTGAGTCAGTTTTATTTTATTTTAACAGTCAACGAACGAACAAACGTTTAACATAATAGTTAGTGGAATGGAAGAAAACAGGCTATCAAGTTTAGTCACTAGACTGAAACCAGCGAGTCTGCGGCTAACTTGAGTAAGGACCTAAAGAACAAGTCGCCGATAATAAGAGAAGGACATAACTTACTTTAAAATACAATATCTCCAAAAACAAAATGAAGATGGACAAAGCGAAGCCGTATAGAATGAAGACGATGACTGCCCTCAAGTCGTTGAGGCCGACACTGCTGAACGCTGATATTTTTTCAGGACAGTGCGGCTTGGGAACTTGGAGACGTTTGATGAGGGCTGATCGAATGCCGAATTCACGGAGTTGCTTAAAGCTGTGAAAAGACAAATAAATGTAGTACATAATAGATTAACATTAACGGCAAACTACATGGTGATGAAGAATTGAAGCCAAGTGGTCTTACTGTCAAATCACATTTATTTTGCAGTAGGACCACGAGGACGACCTATTCCTCGTGGTCCTGCTGTGACGTCATAGTAGGACAAAATAGTAGAACCATGAGGAATCAGCCAAAAGAATTCTCCACAGCAATCCCACCTATCGTGAGCTGCGATAAAGACCAATGGTAAACGCAGTTTTATTTACTAAGAGCCAATTACAATTTTATGAGAGATACAAAATTCTGATTCTTATACATACACAACTCTAAGGAGTTCTATATAAGGCGAGTCTTTCTTAACAGGAACTAGTGGATCGAATCCTTTCATAAAATCCACCTCCATCAGATCACATTTCTCTTGTTGGAGGAACGTTTGCTCAGCACGACGGTACACTTGTTCTGCAATGCAGTGAAATGCGAATAGCCCCTGGAAATATATTTTATTAATTCAGTAGTTCTCCTGAATAAATTCATGTAATATGAACATATTTTTTTTTCATGAAAACTAAGACGAAGTTTGGTAAAATAAGATTTAGAATATAAAAATAAGTGACCTTCCTTATTCTTTCAACTCCTTCAGAGATGTCGTAATACTGTGCTTTTCCTTTTTCTGGTTCCAGTCTCTTGTGAATCAATACTCGAACAGGATCTTTGTATAGCTGAAAAGGGATATTATCTAGGATTTATGTTGGTTATTTTATGTGTCCTTTAGATTAATGTTTCTAGCCAAATCAACGGCTTTTTAAAGTTTGGGGCTATTTATTTGTGAAGTGTAGTTTACCTATACTCCCCGTTTCTAGAGATTATTTTAAGGTTTATTGTGCTCCTTGACACAAAATATTTTCCTAAAGAGTTGTTCGGCTATGAGAGTTTTAACTTCAAGAAAGTTCGAGTCACGCCTGCATCTGCTTTTAGATACGCTGGTTTCGATACGGCCAAATTTTCAACCTAATGATAAAAAAGAACATACGAAACCCACTTTAGACTTTAAAAAAGTCGACTCATTTTAATTTCTATTCGGAATACGGAGTAAATATCAAAGCATACCTACTGCAACTCATATAACCGTGTCCTCACCTGGAATACAAAGTAGTTGTAGTCTACGTCATTAGCAGCGATTGTCATCTTGGAATGGGCTAGTTGCTCTAGGGTCTGGATGGCATTGGACGGAGCTTGCAGC
Organism: Hesperia comma; assembly: GCA_905404135.1. NCBI lineage: Eukaryota > Metazoa > Arthropoda > Insecta > Lepidoptera > Hesperiidae > Hesperia > Hesperia comma. The sequence continues at coordinate 2,604,937 of FR990031.1, forward strand.
AGCACTACGATGTTGGCAGAGTAGGCTGCGTACAGAGCCATCAGGGCGGTGAATACCACCAGCAGCATTATACGACCTGAAGAGAAAAACAGTAACTTAACCATTTATTGGACTTATGTATTGTAGAATCAGAGCATCAGCAATCAGTTTAGCCGTTCCGGAGTTAAGCCCCAACCAACAAAGAGACAAACATTTTTTTTAAATCGTTTGTTTTTTATTGTATATGCAGTTCAACAAATACAGTTAATTTCAAAGAGAAACAGTTTTATATTTGGCTAGAGAAGTCTTTCTACTTGCCGTCACGTCGGCTGAGGTAAGAAACTTCATAAAACCCACGCACGTTAAGTACAAGTTGTATTTGTATCCCGTTAACATAATTCAACACTACCTGAAATCCTCCTCGGCTCCATGGCACAACCTTGCTGACTTACAGCACTCATAGTCAGCAGCAAGGCATCCCCAAAACTACCATCGAGCTGTGCTGGATACTGCAATAATGATCAATTGAAATTGAGCATTTAAGGAATTGAGAGTAAAATATGTTGACAGGGTGTCATCTCAGGTCATATCATCGATTATTCATCTAACTTCAAGCTGAAGTTTGAACAGCGTTCCAGGAGTTGCGTAGCACTGTTTATACTTACTTATAATGTCTCGTAAAAACTCTTCTTTTTTCTTACCTTATCGTGTTGAACTTCCCATTTACTAGCCAAGTGTATGGTGAAGGAAGAGAATATAACACAAATTACTAACACTATCCAAACCCACTTAGAGAATGGCAAAGCGAAGATATTAGCTACGTATGGAAGTGGAGGTTGGCGGAATATAAACTTCACCCGGAATGGGGCGATGGTGTCTGTGTAAGCAACGATGGGCATACGTTCTGTGTTAGCTACGCAGTTAGTACCTGGAAGTAAAAATACAAAGTGGCCTGGAGTTTTGAACTTTGGTTTCCTTACAAGTTGCTGCTTCCTTACAAGGAGGGTATTATCCAAAATTTGGTGGATATTATTTACCAGTTGTTGAATTAGGTAGTAAAGAAAGTCGTTTTGAGTGAAGACCGTCAGATTGAAATGACAACGCTGAATGTTCTTCATAATGTGGGTAAGATTGAATTACCAATCCCCAACCCCATCCAGAAAGGTCTTTTCAAAAATTCAAAAGATAATTCTTAACGGACCAATATTGCATTTCCCCTATACAAGAACACTGAATTAGTAAGTACGGAGAGAGGAGAGTTTACCCAAATCTGCTCTTCCGCTTCTGATGTCATCTATCATCCCAGACCACTTTCCATTTTGCTTGTAGCCCCATCTGTGACTGAAGATATATCTGGGAGTTGCATTCAGCATTTCGAAACCCAGCCGCACATTGCTCCAGGCTATCTTTGTGATGGCATCGAACTCTGGTTCTCTGAGTAGGTACATATATAATTGTTCAGGTATTTCTAACGAGAAGTAATTATAATATTATGGTACAGTTGAACTGGGCTTACTGGTAATTTGGTGTGTTTAGGTGGAACTCTAAAGCAACGGGTGCACGTTTCTGATAAATGGACGATGGATCAACATGTTTAATCCCGACGGTAGGCCTTGTACTTTGTAGTAAAATTTTATGCCTGACTTGCGATCTACCACAAATTGGAACCACCTGTGGAGCGCCTGTACTTCGACAGTGTACGCCCGGAGATCGAAAAAATATTTATATGGGCACAGTGGAAAACTTCGATACCGTGATTGAAGTCCGACGTGACATCACAATGTAAAGTGTATGGGAATGGGAAGCGTTGTCGCTATAAAAACAACTATTAAATACTTTGTTTTATGATATAGACACTGCTGCTTATAGACACAAGAAACATCTAGCGTTCTACAACATCTAGAAACGTTGTAGCTGTTCTGTTTGATATCACTACATAGTATAAAACAAAGTCGCTATTTTTGTCCGTCTGTTTGTTTGTTTGTTTGTCTGTTTGTCTGTTTGTCTGTATGCTTAAATCTTTAAAATTACGCAACGGATTTTGATGCGGTTTTTTGTAATAGGTAGAGTGATTCAAGAGGAAGGTTTTTATGTATAATACATGCATATATTCCCACGAGAACGGGATCCACGCGGGTGAAACCGCGGGCGGGCCGCTAGTTATCTAATAAAAATATTTTCTTACAATCTATCTTCCCTGGGCAAATGGTACATAGTGGTATTGCTATCCTGGATAACATTGGACATGGTTAACGGGTGACCTTTGACATCTCTTCTTCGCCGGAACAATTCTCTGTGGGGTCTACTATCGACAAAACTGCCATTGAAGTATCCTCTGGGCGTGTGAATTAGGGAGCCGTTTGGAGTAGATTTATATACTGCAAATGTTATGAAAGACAAGGTATGTTATAGAAGAAGCTGCGAGACACATGTGATATTACCTATGACAAGCAAAAGTGTTTAAATAAGTTATATCCCGACGACTTTTTCATAAATGATTCACTCGATCCATAGAAATACATTGCAAAGATTTATTGAAAAAGATAAATTTTGGGCGCCGCACCATTGTAAGTTACATGGGAAACCGTTGGTGGCAAAATTGCATAAGCGCTTACGTACATCATAGGATACGTTAGTTAGGAGCTTTGATCGCCTTTGTTATCGGTTAATAATTTTAAGCACTTTCAATGCTCTTTGGAAAACAAAAAAACTTAATTTGATAATTAGATCCCCACCGGAGTGATATTTTCTAGGCTCCCTAAAAGAGATTCTTGCCCTATGAAGGGCCTTTAAATTTATTAAGCCACATCGAGATCGGTAAATTGCGCCCTTTTAAAGTTATATAGAAAGGCCATGAGGTAAATGTAAGTTCAGCAACATTGCAAAGGTACCTATTTTGGTTGCAAAAGCAGTTTAAAATTCAAACGAGATTATAAGAAGCGATGACAAAGAACGCAATGAAGAAGCGAATGGGCAGTGTGGACCTTACATTCAGTCATAGTGTACGTATCTCCAGTTCTCTGCGCTAGTACGAAATCGCTGTCCAGCAACAGGGGTAAGTCTTCTAGTGTTTTCTCCACGAGTGCCTTATAGCTGGTTAATGTCAACCATCGGTATGGCGATCGGAGATGAGTTGAAGCCTGCACATTTTAAGGAGAATCATTAACTTCATCTAAAAAGAACCAAAATAGTAGTAGTAGTATAAAATGTAATAAAAACCAATCTTATTACTTAATAGGTACTATCAGAAATTCAGTAAATAAATAGTTACACTTACTTAACTATGATATTAATAGTTTAAAAACTGTAGGTACCTATCTATATTAAAAACACAAAATGGCTATTGAAGTGGGCTGGTAACATCTACTTAGTGATAAAAATTCTTCAAAAAATACGCTTTTATTTAATCAAGGTGTTAGGTATATTATCGCATCCTGGTTCGGAACAATTTGATAACATTTCATACCCGTATTGTTGCCGTACCTAATTCCCAAATACTTAGGTACTTACTTTTAAGAGGTCCGCTGTACCTGGACAGTCCAGGTCAATTAGAAACAGAATATGATGCTCGTTGTAGTTCTGTCTATACTTGCCATCATCGAAATGTATCGAAGATCTCACGTTTATCTTTAATAACTCTTTCTGTAGTGCTATTTGAATATCTACAACAGGAAACATAATTATGTACTTAGAATGTACCTACATCATCGTACGGAAAGAATCATGAAGAAAGTAAACGTAAGTAAACATAGGTAAGTAAGTCCCACGAAAAGCGCCTTGCTAGATATGATAAGGACTGCTTGCCTGTGCCGCACCTTCGTGGTGGTTGCCACCAGCCCTGGAAGTGCCGCCCGCGTGCAGGACAGGCCTTGCACGCCCGCTCACGATCTCAACTTCTCACTTCTGATGGTTTTGATAGGATAATTTTAAGTTTCAAGGAAAGAATTAGTTCTTTATACCTACTTTTATTCCAACAAGACCTCATGCTGGTCACGAAAGTCGGTTTCCCTTCATTTTGAACAAAACTTCTTACAAAATTAATCATCGTAACGTCTTGTTGCGTTTCAACACTATTCACTAGAACATACAGCAGAAGGAATAGCAAAGATACCTTCATGATACCACTTTTTGACTTTACTACTAAGCTAACCGCTTACCTATAATAAAAAAGTCAAAGTAAATGGACAGGTACACAACCTTAAATACTCCTTTTATCTTCATTAACAAAAATGTAACAATCATGTCTGTGTGCTGAATAATTAATTAGGCACTCACTCAATAATCATTAATTTAATATTTGATGCTTATTATTATACCTACTTCAGACATCCGCGAGCGCCATTGTATATTAAGATGTTAAGTACCTACTTTTAGACATTCGTAGTACATACCTCCCATAAAGAATATGCATTTATCAAAGGAAGATCTAGGCAGGATGACAGGAAATAGGTGATGTCTGGAGATCTTCTTAGCCCAAGATTGCCGTAAAATGGAACGGGAACCCCGTACCTGGTTATAATCTTGGGTATTGTTCTAGGGTGTACAATGACCAGGCAAGGAATGACCAGTACTCGAGGATGGATGGATTTCCCATTGGAGAACTTAGATTTGAGAGACATTAGGTTAAAGAAATATTGATCGTTGACACCAGAAATTAGGTAAATCCGTGAATAAGCCGAGGAAGTCATGAAAAAAGGCTTGTTAATTCAACAACTAATATTAACAGGACATGTAACATAATAACATACATATTCTTACTCGTAGATTTCCATAATTAATCGTATTCAATGACATGTTCGCTTGAAACAGTTAGTAGTTAATTGCACTCTTGGTAAGCTTTAATTCTTAGTTCAACAAATGAAACACGAACGTCAATTAGTGAATAATAAATTTATTGTGTACAGTGCCACAAACTTATCTGGCCCGGTGGCCAAAATTGGAACTAATGCAAATGTTATACTGTTGTCAGACAAAGACAAAGACAGTAGCGCCCCTCTTACCGGGTCAGATAAGTTTGTGGCACTGTACGGGACGCTTCACTTTCCGCGTTTACAGATAAGCGAGATTTATTGATAATCGACACAAAAGCCAGCTTTCCGTCCTATGTTTAAGGTTCATTGTAGAGTGACAGCGAGAATTGGAAAGGCTGCTTTTGCTTACAACGTAATACATTTGTTTTTTATTTTATGCACTACTGTTTTATGGACTACCGTTAAAAGCAAGGCTAGTAAATATATGTCGGAGAAGTAAAATAAATAATGGACTTGTTTATGTTTACGTACTGGTAACGCCATCTGTTATCGATTCAGCCTATTTATTGAGTCAGTAGTTCTAGTCAAGTTTGTCTTAGAGATGTCGCGTGTCACTGTGACGTTTGGCATTGGTTATGCAGTGACGACTGACACACTAGACAATCGAGACTTGACCGCGCCGGTTGTGCGCACTGATTCCAATCTGTGTTTTGAGACGTAGAACATGGCGGACGCCAGATATCCACAATAGAAATATTAGAAATCCTTTAATCTCTGAAAGCAGCGGTGGGATCGGCACAGCATTTACCCAACGTGCTTACCCAACCTCCTGTGGCAACGGAAAGTGAATATTTTTATGGTGATAATTGTAATGAGGCGTAAACAGTGAGTTGCTATGATACTATGTAAGATGGAATCTGGCGTAGAATTTTGGTATAACTTAAGGATTGTGCAGAAAAATGGCAAGTACCTATCGGTATGGAGGATTTTCGCGAGTATTGGGTATGACATATTTTTAATTTCATTACATTTGGTAACAGACTTTAATTTTGCCCAAGGGCCAAGTACCATTTGAAGTATTGTGATATAAGAAGTGATGAATCTTAGTTGGGCTGGTCGGGTCTTGAAGAGACCGTGGAAGAGTCCGTCCGTAAGGTTTGTTGGTGTAATATTCCTGGTTTGGGCTAATTTCGGGATATTAACAAAGAGGCATATTAATCTTCCAATAATTTATTATTAGAATGACAACGTCACTTCTTACAACATACTTGCTCATCGAATGGCCGTTCTTGTAAGTGGCCATACCTCCTACATCACACTGTTAATTAAATGAAAATGTTTTCGATTTAAAATTAAAAATCTACGCTTACAAAATTGTTAAAGATAATGGAGGTAGTTTACTATAAGGTCGTACCTAAAAAGAAAATAAAATAATTCGATGTGAGGTATTTGGTTATGCATTCAATGTTGATACATTTTTAAATTGATAACGAGATAATATGACGTATAGTGCAGTGACCTTTTCGACAAGTGTTTTATTTTGTCGCATGTTAAATTTTTAAAATTATTTCTTGAATACTTTTTATTTGTATGCAGTAACTGACACCACTGATACTGAAAGTAAAGGTCAGGTAGCGGTGAATAACGAAGGTATTCTTTTAATTGTCTTGGTGTTTGGTGATTTGGTGCTCCGCTTATAGCTAAAAGGATTGATTTAAAGAGAAAGACACACACAAAGGGGGTTGCTTTATTTGTGCTCAACTTGGCGAAGTATTCCATTTGTCTAGTACCTACAACAATAATTGGCTTACGCTTTTAAGAGGTGAACGGTTTGGTTTTTCATTGGCGACGTCGATCGAATGAGGGTCGCCGTTTTTGTGCTCACCAGTTGGCGCCACCGTCGAGGTGAGGTCTTGCTGTCGAAGCCCGCCCATACATAAATAGTGACAAATGACATTCAGACAAGCGAAAAGTGAGCACCTCACTTTTCACTGGCGCCTCTAGCGGAAAATTCACACGTGGCTACCCTCATTGGTTACTCATTAGTTCACGTTGTTTTAAAAGTGAAACACAATACAATTTTCATAGGTTTTATTTATTATGTGACAGGGTGTTTTCGGGTGGTCTCACTATAATGACGTCTTGCGGTTTGGTTGAACTTGCTTATAATTCTGGTAACGAGTATTCAGTATGAGATAGATGTTATGTTCAGTAAAGAATAATCACTCTAATGTTGTTGCACATTTGCCAACTTATGTCAAGATAGGTCATCAAATTTTTAATGACTCTTAATATTACAGCGATTTAATTTACAAACAAAGTTCTTGGCTTAAATTCTAATCTGAAATGTCACTACTGACAGGATGGATATAAATGAAGAAATATGCTGCAATTATTGAACTGGAACGTAATAATGAAGTAAAGCACATTTTATTGTTTTGTGTAGTATTCTAAATGCCCGCGTGGTTCATTGTTGATTTTGAATATTGTCTAAGCGTTATCTAATGATCCAAAGCATTGTTATTGGAGTTATTACGGACGAATTGGTTGGGTTCTTGCCCGCTTTAGTCGCTATATTTTCGAAGTGAATGAAGTCGGCGTAGGTGTTTACGTCGGATTTGAGCTGCGTTTGGGAGGCGATTCTGGGTTTTGAGGAGCTGGAGACCGGGACCTTGTCTGGTACCTGTCTGGAACCAAGGGTGACATCGCCTTGTTTTGGTAACATGAAACAGGGTGAGGATTCATGGCGTGCAATATTAGATTTTCAAAACCGTAATATGGCTCAATTAGTCGAGATTATTAGTACGCCTAATATCCCTGCGCCTGTAATACGATTGCCCGAATTTATTACTTTCTATTCTTGAATTTGCATAATTCCAATGTGATATACACCAAATAAATTTTAAGTTTGATTGACGGTTACCACTTAGAGATAAGTATTTTTCATATTGTAATACCGGATGAGTTTTTAGTTGCAATTATTATGATTTGCCGTGAGATTTTAAGTCTAGGATTTAGTGTTCTTATAACCGAAAGTAGTTTCAGTATTTAGAAAATTAAAATAACTGAGACAGTGGACTTTATTCAATACTACTGATATTCCATTTGAATTCGAACCACAATTAATAGAACTCCTTGAGCAATATTATTGTCATGCCTTTGTGAAGGGAATTACCCATAATATACCCGAGTTAATAATAGGTGAATTTAAGGATGGGTACGTCTTGTCGATCCACATGAGACTGTCCATCACCGACCGTACAGACTTATCCCAGACGAAAGGCAATTAGTGTATTCTAAAATGAATGAACTGCTTGATGCCCAAATAATTAGACCTAGTTATTCCCCATTTGCTAGTCCTATTTTGTTAGTCAAGAAACGTAATAGTTCCGATAGGATATGTGTGGAATACCATGAACTTAATAGCAATACACAAACATGAGTCAATAATGCATTTAGGTTGGGAAAAGACACTGGAAAGGCTTATGAACACTATTCGTTTGATGGAATGTCTGCGGGACAATACATAAACTGAATTAAAGTTTTAAAAGTTTGTTATAATAACACATGACAGGATTGCAACTAAAATACTTTATTATGTTATGACTCGAGTCTCCATTAGGTAAAGGACCCATTGTTGGAACATAAAAGAAATATTGTGTTACTAAACAAAAGTAGTGAATATGCATTCAATTTAATAATGAGATAATCTGTTTACCATTATTTTGTTAATTATTAAGATTTTTGAATTGTTTAAGTCTGATTATTATTATCTTATTAAATATTCAGATCGAAGTATTAAGATTAGAAAGTTACTATTTGTTTTCATGATTTTGAAACAATAAGTTACTAGGTATGTAACATTTAAGGTACCTATCTATGGTATTGTCAGATCGGTTTTTGCTCTCATACTTTGCAGATGTAAGTTATTTTTGGACTAATTGATAATGACGCACTAAATGAAATTTGATACAAACTTCATGTAAAAAGTTGTAAGTAGAAATTTACGCGGTATCAAATTCACTTTTGATAAATGGTTTAAATTACTGATTTGCTTTTATGCACTGGATAATTGATGTCAGTTGACGGTATAGACAGCATTATATCTAGTTATATAGTGATTAACTAATAAAACTTCATAATTAATTTATTGAGAGATTTATTAAATTTCAGTGAACTTGTTTTGAGTAGTGATATCTTGTTTGAGAAAAATAACTTTTCTGAGAAATGTAAAGTTTGTTTTGGATTAAACTTTGGCGATCAGTTAATTTATTTTGGGTACTAAGCAAAGTACCTAATGATGTTTATGATTTGAAAGGTTATATGATGATGATGTTGAATTAATGACCTTCAGCCATTTCAGTTCATGGGTAAACTGTGACAATTTGTGTTGGATTTGGGTTTGGATTACAGCTTTAAAGCGGTGTAAGTGCTGGTTTGGTAGCGGCTCATTGTTTTGGAATACTGGTTGACAGGGTAAGAAACTAGACCGGGTCGGACGGAGACGAGATTTTTGAGAGTGATTTTAGGTAGACCAGGATGGACGAGCAAGCTCTGGTGATAACTGGACATTGAAAGCTCCGCGCTTTGTGCTCCCAACGCTTGAGTATTGAAAGCTCCGCGCTTTGTACTTCTGACGCCTGGACACTGAAAGCTTTTTCGCTTTGTGTAGTGTGTTACTGAAAGCTTAACGCTTTGTAAACTTGTGAACTGAAAGCTTTAACGCTTTGTGTGGTGTTACTGAAAGCTTGACGCTTTGTAAACCTGTAAACTGAAAGCTTTAACGCTTTGTGTGGTGTTACTGAAAGCTTGACGCTTTGTAAACCTGTAAACTGAAAGCTTTAACGCTTTGTGTGGTGTTACTGAAAGCTTGACGCTTTGTAAACCTGTAAACTGAAAGCTTTAACGCTTTGTGTGGTGTTACTGAAAGCTTGACGCTTTGTAAACCTGTAAACTGAAAGCTTTAACGCTTTGTGTGGTGTTACTGAAAGCTTGACGCTTTGTAAACCTGTAAACTGAAAGCTTTAACGCTTTGTGTGGTGTTACTGAAAGCTTGACGCTTTGTAAACCTGTAAACTGAAAGCTTTAACGCTTTGTGTGGTGTTACTGAAAGCTTGACGCTTTGTAAACCTGTAAACTGAAAGCTTTAACGCTTTGTGTGGTGTTACTGAAAGCTTGACGCTTTGTAAACCTGTAAACTGAAAGCTTTTACGCTTTGTGTGGTGTTACTGAAAGCTTGACGCTTTGTAAACCTGTAAACTGAAAGCTTTAACGCTTTGTGTGGTGTTACTGAAAGCTTGACGCTTTGTAAACCTGTAAACTGAAAGCTTTAACGCTTTGTGTGGTGTGTTACTGAAAGCTTAACGCTTTGTAAACGTGTAATTGAAAGCTCTATCGCTTTGTGTGTTGTATTGCTGAAAGCTTAGCGCTTTGTAGACGTGTAAATTGAAAGCTTAACGCTTTGTACACATGTAACTGAAAGCTATATCGCTTTGTCCAGTGTATTACTGACTGTTTGGCGTTTTATAAAGTTATAGTGCTCAACGCGAGAGCGCGTTGTTTGTCAGTATGGCCGTGTCGGAGAAGTAAAATAAATAATGGACTTGTTTATGTTTACGTACTGGTAACGCCATCTGTTATCGATTCAGCCTATTTATTGAGTCAGTAGTTCTAGTCAAGTTTGTCTTAGAGATGTCGCGTGTCACTGTGACGTTTGGCATTGGTTATGCAGTGACGACTGACACACTAGACAATCGAGACTTGACCGCGCCGGTTGTGCGCACTGATTCCAATCTGTGTTTTGAGACGTAGAACATGGCGGACGCCAGATATCCACAATAGAAATATTAGAAATCCTTTAATCTCTGAAATATATATTTTCAGACTATTAAATTCAATATCGCTCTCAATGTGACTCTACTTCATCAAGAAAGTAACCTTTGGCTACTATTAAATACCTACGAGTACCTATATTAGTTATTGACTAAGTAACACTTTAATGTTCTTCAAAAAGTTTTCCTCGTGACGTTCTATTCTTTTCGCGTAATTTCATCCTGAAACAAAATCAATCAAAATAATAATAAAACATAATGATTCATCATCGCAACCCATAAACTATCCAATTGCTGGGCACGGGTTTCTTCTCAGACTGAGAAGGTTAAGACCATAGTCCACCACGCTGGCGAAGGGCGGATTGGCAGACTTCATACACCTTTGAGTTTTGTGAACTCTCCAGTATGCAGGTTTCCTCACGATGTTTTCATTCACCTTTTTAGCGAGTGACATTTAAATGCTTAAAATGCTCATAACTCCGAAAAACCAGAGGTTCGTGGCCTGGGATTCGAGCCCGGACTCGACTAGAAGGCCGAGATCTTAACCACTAGGCTATCAATGCTTATTTAATTTAGTAGCATCATGATTAGGTACGTATATAACAATACATGACCTCCAGCAGCAACAATACTCACAGCCGCCGATACATGACCTCCAGCAGGAACAATACTCACAGCCGTAGGTACATGATCTCGACCACCAACACAGCGGGAGCGAGCAGCATGCCGTACAGTGTGGCCAGGATGGCGGGGTACATATCCAGAATACTCACAGCCGTCGGTACATGACCTCCAGCACCAACAAGCCGGGGGCGAGCAGCATGCCGTACAGCGTGGCCAGGATGGCGGGGTACATGTCGGTGATGCCCACGCGAATACTCACAGCCGCCGATACATGACCTCCAGCACCAACAATACTCACAGCCGTCGGTACATGACCTCCAGCAGCAACAATACTCACAGCCGCCGATACATGACCTCCAGCAGCAACAATACTCACAGCCGCCGATACATGACCTCCAGCAGCAACAATACTCACAGCCGTCGACACTTGATCTCCAGCAGCAACAATACTCACAGCCGTCGGTACATGACCTCCAGCACCAACACAGCTGGCGCGAGCAGCATGCCGTACAGCGTGGCCAGGATGGCGGGGTACATGTCGGTGATGCCCACGCTGCTGAAGGTGGAGATGGTGCCGGAGCAGCGCGGCCGGGGGACGTGCAGCTGGTGGTGGATGTTCGACTGGATGCCTGTCTCGCGGATCTTGATGAAGCTGCGGATCATTGGGGATTAGTTGTTTAAATTAAATTTAAATGTTGTATTATGGTATTTATGTAACATATTGGGACAATTGAAGCCAAGCAAATCGCAGGCTTCTTGAGCCCATCTTTGCCGCTGTTTTTACACTTCTGTGGATATTCTTTCTATAAATAAACATAACAGCTATAGGTATATTGAAGGTCGTGTGTGTATGCCTAGACTGACCGACTGTATCCGTATACATATCGCAAATCACAAAATTTAAAATGAGCACTTGTAGGTCCCCAAACAGGTGAATGGAGGGCTTGAAGAACACACCGGGTTGCTGCTAGATTCAGAGCGATCAGGACCGATGACATTGGCGCCAATAATTGCTTTTTACAAAAAAAAAATAACCGACTTCAATCTTGATAAGTAGAGATAACTCAAAAAATACTCGCCAGATGGCGCTCAATTCAACATATAAGTGTAAAGTTCTCGTCACTTCAAATTAATCAAGCCCAAACACTAGATAACTGCAGTAAATCGTTGAGGAGTTCCCTCGACTGTCTTTCGGCTTCATCAGATCGACTCCAGATCTTCATGAAATGGTAGCGCTTTAATGTACTTATGATAACATGAATAAACACACTAGTTGTCCATACAATTTTCGAAAGTTCCCCTCGATTTCTCCGAGATGCCATCATCAGATCCTGGTGTCCTTATCAGGGGACCCCACTGCGCATATCTACTTTACAACAAAAAAAGAATTATCAAAATCGGCCCATAAACGACGGAATAATCGCTGAACGTACATAAAAAAAAAAGCATATATACGGTCGAATTGAGAACCTCCTTCTTTTTTGAAGTCGGTTAATTAAAAGCAGCGTATAGTGTTGTTTTTGAATTCTTGTCTACAATGTAATATATCGTATCTTTAAGACTCCTTACCCTGATCAAAATGAGGCACTCACTTGATCTTGAATAAGTCCTTAAATGGAGATCTTTTTTGTCCAGGCACCCACGGGTCTATCTCGTTGATGTAGTCTATTTCAACTAAATCACACTTCTCGTCTTCTTTGTAAGTTTCTTGAATTAGCCGGTATCCGGGGTTTGACTCCATGTGGAAAGCAAATAGACCCTACGAACACCAAGTTCAATTCATTATGCTGTCATTTGTTTAACTTGTAACTTAAGGTAAATGTATTTCCCTCGATTTTCAATTCAAATAGCTGCATTAAGTCCCTATTCGCCTTCCTCTAAAATTACTACTAAATTATAAACATCAAATACTTAGTTTTTCAGTTTTTGCAATACGATCATGTTTTATAGATACAAAAGCTTAAAAACTAAAAGGGTTTACTTACTTTACGAATCCTCTCTACGCCTTCCTCCATACTGTAAAAGTTTGGTTTCTTCCCCTTAGGAGCTATTTTCTTATCATAAATCGCTTTTCGTATTGGTTCGTTTAATTTCTAAAAAATGCAAAAGTGAAATGTTTTTAAAATGATGTTAAAATCATTTCTAGATTTAAGAATGGATAACCAGGAAATATCTTGTCGTACATAATGTATTTTAAATTTTTTTTCAAATAAGTATATCTATCTTTTCAAGTATATCTGGAACAAGAATTTTGAAGAAGATTTGCAAGTAAATCACAAGATCTTCAGAGGGTAGGCTCAATTGTAGATGAGACAGCTTTGCTTTAAGTAATGCTACAAGGTCACAGGGCTAACCTTAAAGAAATATCTATTGTACTCAAAATCACTTGCGCCGAGTTTCAGGGGAGAGTTGAGGAGATCTGGCAGCGTCCTCACTGAAGAGCTTGGAGCCCGTAGCAGCACAACGATGTTTGCAGAATACGCCGCGTAGAGAATAGTGAGGGCGACAAATAGTAGGAGAGTCACGCATCTTCCTAAAAATTGACTTAGTCATTTTATTTTAAATGTATAGTTATCGTGGACACTAAACATTTTTTTAAAGAGTTATTTTAAAGATTTCCTAAAAATTTTATCGACACATATGAAATATCGTGAGTACCCGTTTGCCTTTTAAATAAGTCATTTTCTTTAAAATTAAATACATAAAAGAACATAAAAGTTTAATGTTACAAACACGACCCTTGTGTTTACAAATAGCAACCGCATCCGATAAATGGTTACCAACTTATACCTATCAGGCACTTCATAACTTTTTTTTAATATCAACTGCCAATAAACAAACTGACTAGCCTCCTGAAAGTTACTGGTGACCATCACGTATTGACCTAATACCTCTAATACCAAAGGTATCACCGACCGTCCCCATACCAAAATTCATCTAAATCCGTGTAGGGGATTGAATGTGAAATATTCAAACAGAGAATTATTGGAGTGGATTAGCAATCAATTTTCATCTGGACCAAAAAAATCATTCAAACCTGCAGCATATCTCGGCTCCAAGGTGCATCCCTGCTGCAGCACTGCGCCTATTATCAGAATCAGTACATCCGCCCACGATCCGTCCAGTTGCAATGGATGCTGCAATCACGACAACTTGGTCTACTAATTTAAGAATAGATTTAAATGCAACAATTGTGGATGTTCAGATTGTTCAGCCATAGATTGGATAAATAGATGAATTGAGAAGATATCTCGTTACGTCGTGAATTGAATGGAATTTATGTTTGCGCTGTAATTTGCTTGGTTGTACGATGATGTCATAGCATGTATTTTTTGATTAACATTGTAAATATTGGTCATTGGATGCAGTTCGTTCATTAAACATCGGAACCGCCTATGCATCTAAGGAGTACATAATATAATGAATAAGTCAATAATTAGGTAATATTTTTGCGTGCCTGCCTGATTAGCTTTTCCGCAGTCAAGACTCAGTTTTCAGGGAAGGCTTGAAATCATATTAAGTGGTTTCTAATTTTATTGATTGTTCATGAATCGGTGATTCTTTTAGTAGAATTGATTTCTATGGGCAACGGAGACGACTTACCAATAAATTTAATGATTCATATAAGTTATTCATACTCGTTAGTAGTATTTAGGTAAAAAAATGTTTCCACTTTAGTTTGATGGGTTGTCTTAACTTTAGTTTACTAATTTTATACAAGAGTTACCATGCCCATAGAAGCTTCCCATTTGGAGGTGATGTAGAGGAAGAGCGCGCAGGCCAGCACACAGATGAAGATGGCCAGCCACACGGCGCTGGTGAAGGGCAGCGTGAAGATGTTGGACAGCAGCGCCAGCGGTGGCTCTCGGAATACAAACCTGGGAGAGATCAAGATTTAGTAGAATGGATCTGGGACAATAAGAGATTTACTATAATGGTTTACCGAAGAAGTCGAGCAATTTGTGACCAGAACGCTACTAGCATGAAGAAATTAAAAAAATTCGAAGTTTGATGTATTACAGAGATTCAATTGTCTCGCAAAAAAAGATCAAGAGGCTAAATTAAAACTAATACATGCATAATTATTTCGAACAAACAATCGTGGTGGATTATTTAGAAGATCAAAGTTCTGCTATGAGTTGTGTGCTACTTATTTGATAAGGTCCATTTAAACTTACCTAACTGCTGTAGAGCCAACCATGGCTATGTAGTCTATGTACTTCATGCGTTCCTGGGTAAATATGGTCAAAGTGCCTGAAAAAATTAACGTGAATCATATGCAAATATTTTCTGATCAAGTCTGTTTAAAGCAAACTATTCAATTCTCAATTATTATGTTAGCCTAGTTGGTTTGATAGGTTTGACCATAGATTTATTATATAATTATAGATTGGCAAGTGTGTCACTTGGACGAAACCAAAAATGAATCGCCTGCCGCGCCGTCGGTGCCGAGCGCGACGCCTGGAGGTTTTTATATCTAGAGGAGTCACATCCAGGTACCGCACAAGTAACAGTAATTAATTAAGACTACAAAGGACGATATTCCACACAGTAGAGCCCGCTATGCCCGCTATGCGGTCTAAAAATTAGTTTCGTCTATCTATCTCGCTCTGCCGTACGTGTATCATAATATGTTTTGCTCTTTTGCATTGCCAATCTATCTAAACGTCAGTGTAAGCTACATCTATGGGTTTGACAGAGTTGATCAATGGTGATCGTCGATCGTGGGGATGAAAGGTTGGAGACAAATGATCGCAGGCATTATAGTTTGAAAGGTTTTTGAATAGTTGTCAGCATGCCAGCAGCACCAGCAGCAGCAGCGAAACAAGTCTTGTGACTATTGTCGTAACTTCCAGGAACCCTAAATTACGATTGTATCCAGTCTTACCCAGGTCAGCTTCCTTCTTCAAGAGATGATCGACGATGCCTTGCCAGTTACCGTGCTTATCCTTGTAACCCCACGTGTGGGTGAAGATCAGTTTCTCCGAAGCGTTGAGCATCTCAAAGCAGATCTTCACTACCATGTATGACATCTTTGTTATGGAGTCTTGGTGGAGGTTCCTTAAAAAGCATACGGTTTTTAGCATATTTAATCTGCGCAGCAAATACCAGTGTTGAGCGTTACAAAGAAGTAATATGGTAGTAGGTATGTTTAGACATTATAATGCTACGAAATTCCACTACAAATTGTAGCAATATAATTTGAATTCATTTGCGAATTAGGATTGCGCATATAAAACCTCTATCGGGCAAGTTTCGTGGGACAGTGGGGAGAGAGTACTTAGTCATAATTTCAACTATTGACCGTGCTGAGAAACAAATGCATAAATCAATATTACAGTGTAATTTAATTAATAATCACTTGCCAGAGCAACTTTCTATCCAATAAATGCAATTAACTTTTCATTAAACACCTCTTACATTTCATATCAATGTTAAATGCAAATTGTTAATTAAAATTGGCATCAAATATTGATTTGACCTTAGCCATATCTAATCTCTAGACGGTACGAAATCATATTATCTAGTCATTTCTGTGTAAATGATCGTTACTCGTGAATATTAAAAACCAGTGAAACTTGTTTTAAATAGATTTGAATTTGCATTCGAACACAGGGTCTTTCTGTTATTAAGGTAAACTTTATTAGATAGGTAGGCACTTAATGTCGTATTTTTTACGTATACCACACGGCTTACCTCACGTGAGGTAAGCCGTGTGATATACGTAAAATGTATTCAAACACTCACGAATCATTTAGTACTAAAATGTCGTATTTTGTTAGATTCTAGATTATTTACTACAGTAGGTACTAAAACTAGTAAAGAGGATAATTAATACGGAACATGAAGACTACCGATATGGGTAGTATCTTTTTGATGTTGCAGATGTTTACAATTTTACATCCGCTTAGCCACATAATTCAGAGAGTTACTTACGTTACATACGTAGAACACACACATACATACAGGTCCACCTATCATAAACAAACAACAAAATCGTGTCAAAAAGCAAAAATTTTGAAAGTGCAACACTAATAAATAATATTGTTCGAATAGAATTTTCATTCACAAATGCACAGTGATGATGAGAAAAGAGATGGGTTTAAACCTACAATCTGTCATCCATGTGCTTTCTCGTCTCATTGCTGTCTGTGATTACATTAACCATCGTCAAGGTATGTCTTCTCAAATTCCTTCGTCTCGCCGACAACACCGTATTAGTCCTTAAATCTTCGATCACACCATATGGATTCACTGTAAGCAAATCTTTTACGTTCCTCTTGCTATTTTCATTATTCCAAATCATAATTTCGGTTCTGGTGTTCTCTGGAGTGGAATTAGTAAAGATGTTCTTCTTGTTAGCAGGAGCGCGCCAAATTCCACGAGCGGTGTAAATGAGTTCGGAGTGTGCAGAGATTCTGTACACTGAAACAATAGGTGGGTAAATACTTGCTTAAAGACTTTGGTGGAAAAGACATTAGCAGTTTAATACTAGAAGTAAAAAGCTAGAAAGATTGGAAAAAGTACCTATCTAAATAACGTTTTTATTAATTAGGCAATTACAACAAGCACCATCGATGCATTGCTGCCACTCCTGACCAAGAATGTAAAAGGAGAAAGAAAGTAACCGAGATATGTCTTTTACATATATTATCATAGAAAACTTTTACCTTTCATATTTTGAAAATAGGTGTTCGTTTTCAAAGGTGTAAAATCTACCTATCCGCACTTGATCAGCGTGGTGGCGTATGGCCAGTACCCACAATTTGGAGAGAAGACCTGAGCTTAGTAGAGGAACTACTGTTACAGGTTGCGGGCAAGATAGATTCAGAAATAATTTTATAGGTTTACCACACCTAACAGTTTTATTTCTAACTCGGTCAACAACTTTTATACTTATCCTACTAATAAAAACCATCTAATCTCTATACTCGATCTGTGTCGCGGGTAATTGACATAATTAAGTGACAACTAACATGTGGTCAGTACTGACACGCAATGAAGTTGTTAACACCATCCTTAGGATTAATAATCGCTATTTTAATGGCGTACGGCGATTTCAATTACCTTCTTTTATTAGATAATAATTCACGTGTCTGCTCTGTTGTGGAATAAATGGGGGATTTATCGAGTTTAATAGTTTTATATGACCTTTAGACCTTGTTGGTCTAATGGTTGCCGCGCCGGTCCATTATTCGAAGGGTCCTGAGTTCGATTCCTAGCGAAGTGAAAATTTGAATGACACGATGACGAGTTCAATTTTCCGATTTCGGTATTGATGTGTGTCTTTGTGTTCCTAGGTAAAGGTAAAGCCTAGTTAGTTGAGGTGATGTGAAGCTCTGGTGTAGTGTAGTATTATTTATTTGAGCCACAGGTACCTTCAGTTAAAGTAAACTCCTTGTCGTTAATTCTTTTTGCAATAACAACGTCGCTATCCACCAGAATTTCCAGGTCTTTTAAAATCCCGAGACTGCCTTCTGCGTCTTCAATGAGTAGCCATCTGAAGGGCGATCTGAAGTAGCTGTGGGCACTAGCCTGCCAGAAGATATAACATTAGTGTTACTTAATAGGTATATAAAAGATATAAGGAAGATAGGATCTTAAAAATGGTTAACTTAACGGTTATGTTAGCCTAAATAATGTACACTACGTTCTTTAATCCTAGGTCTAGGGCGGTCATTCACATTCGCGCGAATACGCGAATCCACAATCGACGTACGGCGAGCATCCACCCTTACGTCGTAGACGTCCCGCAGATACGAACGACAAGATTTGCGTCGTCATTCGTTATTCGTACTGCCAAGGACTGGAATAGCTTGCCTCCGTCGGTGTTTCCGCCTGTGTATGATGTGGGAGTCTTCAAGAGGAGAGTGAATAGGCTTCTATAAGTTAGTGCGTACACCATCTTGGACTTCATCGCCACTTACCATCAGGTGGGATCGTTGTCAAGCATTAACTTATTTTAAGTAAAAAAAAAAAAAAAAAACATTATGATTGTGTAGGACGGACCTTCACAAATAAATATGCGAAGTTTTTGACATATTTGTTGTATTAATAGATGTCAAAGCTGCGACAACTCCTGCAATATACCTACTAAGGTTCGCGTGCATGTGAGTGAGCGCGTTAAGACAATATTTCCCGAAGTGAAGGAAGGACGGGTTTACGAATAAATTAAACGTAAAAGACAAATTGCTAGTTACAGGTCCAAACACTATCCTAAAAGGCACTCAATTCTGTCTAAGGCAACTCCTGTCCATTATTTATAATTATTAATTTATGAGTTAGCATTGCAAAGGGTTTGTTTGTACACAGAAATGTCAGATGTATGCGTTATGCATACGGTATGCCTCGTCGGTCGGCGGTGATGTAATCAGGATATAATGATACACTACGTAGTTTTTACGTAGTTCAAAGTCTCGTAACAAAATATAGCCTGACTGACTGGTGACTGAATGATGAATCTGACCACAGACGTCTGCGGTCTGATGGACTTTCTCTATGATCCTTTATCAATTTGGCTTCAAAAATGTCGGAGTTTGACACAAACTTGTCCCCGTTTATTATACCTACACATTTTAATAGGAAGCATGGCGCAGAACTTCTAGTGTGTAGTCTAGTACCTTGTCAAATATTGTGGATTTTTTGTGCTAGGTATATTCTCTTATGAACTAAGTTTTCCTTTTTACAAAGATACCTACCTATTCAGATATAATACGGCATTAGTAACATATTAAATTAGATACAAATGAAACTCTACATCCATTTGATATACTTGAGGTTTAAGCGTGTAGAGTATACGTTCATAGTGTCATGTCATAACCATATAATATGTCAATGTGAAATAGTGGCATACCCATAAAAGAAATGTGTCGCTCCCAGGGCAGGCTAGGTCCACCACGGCGATGATGTGATGAAGGTAGTACTCCGACGCATTGGGTTGCAGAGACAACGCCAGGTTCATACCATGCTCATTTAGAGTCTTCGCAAGAGATAGCGATTTGTCTGCAAATATCAAAAAACATTAATCTGCTGTCTTAATAACTCTTGTTTGATTCAACCTCTAAACAGTCTAAACTAAGGCTAATAATTCTCAATTAACTATCAATTACAAACTGTGCTAATACTAACAAGTTGGTAACAACAAGTAACGAACTGACCATTGAACATTATTAATATCTACTAGCAGTGATAGCCTAGTGGTTAAGAACTCCGCCTCTTATTCGGAGGGTCCGGGTTCGATCCTAGGGCACGCACCTCTGACTTTTCGGAGTAATGTGCGTTTTAAGCATTTAAATATCACTTGCTACAAACGGTGAAGGAAAACATCGTGAGGAAACCTGCATGCCAGATAGTTCGCAAAAACTCAAAGGTATGTGAAGTCCACCAATCCGCACTTGGCCAGCGTGGTGGACTATGGCCTCAACCTTCTCATTCTGAGAAGAGGCCCGTGCTCAATAGTGGGCCGTGATGGGTTGAGATGATGATAATGATGAACAACAACTAACGAACTGACCATTAAACATTATTAATATCTTATACCGTCTGATAACTGGACTAATCTTCCCAGTCCGATTTAAGTCTTGTTCTCTGTCAGTCATAGAGGTTATTGGATGCAACGGAAAGATGGTGCTTTCTGCATACTCGTTTGCAATTTAAAATCCAAAATAACTCACATTTAGTCCAACATGAGTGAGGCATCAGTACCGATGTAGGTTTTTCTTGTGTTGTTACGAACGATACCACCACGTCTATAATATTACATCGTGTAGATAATGTTAGGATTAGTAAAATTAAAACGTTAGTTTTGAATTTCATTGTTAACTTCCTTCGCTAACAACTATTGAAGACATGTGTTGTTTGTTTGAAGTAAGACAATAGTAATATTGTTCTAAATTACCTTTTTAAGGAGGTACGTTATGTATTTTAATGATTACATGAAAGAAACGTCCTCATAGATATTTCATGTTGATACAGTCGCTCACAAAACCAAAATCTTACTTTAGAACAAATTAATTGGTATTAGTTATCAAAAGCCGGTCAAATTATTTTAAAACAATAATTTTTTGGTTCCGACAATAGAATACCTCGTACATTTGTAGTAAAATTCTGGTATTTCTAAAGATTTTTCTCCATTCCATATCCACACCCTCACTGTGCAACTACCTGATGGTATCTAAACGGTCACCATGGCCCATTCACATCACTAACATCAATGCATCAGGAATACGTTGTCATGAAAGAGATAAGAAAAAATGCAAAATCTACGTATGTTTAGCCACAAAGATTTCATAATGTCAAATTATATACAAGCGCCGGATAGTTTTAGAGCAGAAAGAAAGACTTTCCTTTTTTATTTTCCTGATAAAGTTTTTCTTTCCGATTGCACAAAGCAATGCTTATGTATTACTTTATTCTTTTTACGCGCACCCTAATGACATGTCTGTCTTTTAGTAGCGTATTATCGTGTTCGAAAACGGTTAGCGTGTCTTTCCTGTTGTAATATTCAATGTTGCTGAAATATTTACAGATTGTATGGATAAGTATGGGCTTCAAAAGATTCGGAAAATATTTCTTAAAGAAAGTTGTCATTAGGCTTGTAATCATTTCTATAGCAGTTACACAAACCACAGCATAAGACTTACAATATAAACTGAGCGAACAATCAAATAATGTCGTAGCTACAAACAGTTAAAAGTATGAGTAGTTACCCCTTTAATAGAAATTTTAAGAAGTAACGTGGCCAGAGAAGATTTACTTTAAGCGTTGCATTTGAGAAAGTCAGAGTTTCTGACCGTTTTGACGCTTTTGTTTTGTTACATTGTACAAGTTTTATTGAGTGCTTAAACAACTGAGTAAGTACCTATTATCTTCAAAGCTGATAATTTAACTCGAATATAAACGGCCCTCAATAATATTTACTACTTGCGTTAGATACGTCCTTTTGTACCTAACTCAGGCAATAAATTTTGAAAATTGCAGCAATTTTCAAATAACATTAACTGTGAAACAAAGTTATGATGATTGAAATGCTTCGTGACTGTAATTATCGTTAGTAACCTATCATTACTATTGTGTATCCTAGGTCCTCACAACTGAGGAGGCCGGAGAAGCCCCGAGGTGTTAATTTGAACTTAAACATAAGTTTAATTTTAATGGATATGTTTGTCTGGTTGTGTATCGTTTTCTACTCCAGAATTTATAAGGGATTCAAAGGGGGTCTTAAAAACCAGTTAAATGCAGGTCGGTCTTCTGTACTATATCTACTAGCGAGCGAAATTAATTCTGATTATCAGGGCAATGATAATTATCATATTTTGTTTTAATAGAAAATGACAAATGTAAACGTTAATGTTTACTACCTTTGAGCATTACTGAAACGAATTGATATTTTCGCCGTCTAGAGCTATTTTATGGCTCAATTGCAATACGTTCAATTCAAATACGAAACGAAATAGGTACAAAAATGCAACGACAAAATACTCGATCAACAGCAATAGAGTATCAAAGTGCATATTGATGTATTCTAAAGCATCCTAGTGGAGCCAGTTTCTGGAAGAACAGAAAAATACGTCGTGCAAAGCACTTAGTTTCAAAAGAATAGATATAAAACAAATTAATATAAAAAAATTGTATTATAAGAAGGCAAAATATACTCTATGTCCGTAAAATGCTATAGGTAGCTATTGAATGGTTTACACATCCTCGCTTAAGGAAAACCGTGATTGGTTTCGAAATGGGGTCACCACGAACGCCGAGGCAAAAAACATTACGCGTTGCTTACATCTGTACAAAAACTGGCCAAGTGCGAGTAGCACTCCAGTAACGAAGGTTTTGTACACACAATAGATTTATTATATTTTTAAACCATAAACTTTTGACTAAACATAGAACTCTTTAAATATTACAATCCTATTTAATATTATAAATGTGAAAGTTTGTGTATTTGTTTGTTTGTTTGTTACTCCTTCACGCAAAAACTACTGAACCGATTTTCATGAAATTTGGCACACACATAGAGGGCAACTTAGATTAACATATAGGATATTTTTTATCCCAGAAATCCCGCGGGATCGGAATTTACGCGGGAAAATCTTCTTCGCGTATGGGGTACTGAACCGATTTTCATGAAATTTGGCACACACATAGAGGGCAACTTAGATTAACATATAGGATATTTTTTATCCCAGAAATCCCGCGGGATCGGAATTTACGCGGGAAAATCTTCTTCGCGTATGGGGTACTGAACCGATTTTCATGAAATTTGGCACACACATAGAGGGCAACTTAGATTAACATATAGGATATTTTTTATCCCAGAAATCCCGCGGGATCGGAATTTACGCGGGAAAACCTTCTTCGCGTATGGGGTATAAATAGCTTCTAAATATAAAACTAACAAGTCTGTCTTCCCGGAAATCCCGCGGGATCTGGAGTTACGTGGAATAAACTCCTGCGCGTAGTTGCGGGCTTAAATTTTTATGCGACCTTTACTAGGAGATTGAGGAAGTTTTGAAGCAACATATAGGGTACTGTTTATCCCTGAATTCCCGCGGGATTAGGATTCACGCGGTAAACACTCATACCCGGGAATGAGGTCGTGGGTTCAGATGTTTATGGGACTTTCAGTGGGAGGTAGAGGAGGTTATGGAGCATTATATAAGCTACTTTTTGTTCCTGACTTCCCGCGGGATCGAGATTTACGCGGGAAAAGCTTCCATGAGCGAATGAAGTCGCGGGCTCATTAATATCTATATATCGGGATATCTATACATAATATATCGGGAATCGAACCGGCTTTTTTTCTCATGATCAACTTTATGTTTCTTTTTCGAGGGTCAGCATCGCTTTAGCTGGTCTTTATGTTTTGGCACCCGAATGAAAAACTACCAATGTAGTTTAAAAATATAATAGTTTGGAATGAAAAAACCCCGACGTTTATATCTTAAAGTCTTTTTATCGATTTTCTCAAGATCTACATAACGGATTTTTGTACGGTATGATGTACGGTATGACTAAAACGTAGTAAAAAATCAACTGTTCTTAAGATGTGTGGAGTGTGTCTTAATATGTGTGGGGTCGGGATTAACGCAGGAATAACTTTGTGACACACTGAATTCCACGCGGGCGGAGCCGCGGGCAACAGCTAGTTTTTTAATATTCCTTTTATTTTGAAGTAATTTTATAGTACTGTATGTTTTCCTCCTTACAGTCCAAATTATATAGATATATTTGTAATGAATTTACACATCCCATAGATCTGCATTTGAAATTGGAATTTATAATAGGTAGATATAATATTATGTGTATCAAATTTTTAAGTAAACGCCAAGTCCAGTACTTGAATTGTTTTTGACAAGATACTGTTAAAATACATAATAAGGTTTTCTTTTATCATATGCCCCTACGGAACCCTAAAATTTCCATTTTCAATACTTGCTTGTCGTTAATAAACCATTGTAGGTATTTATCGATATTTCCGTTACAATGAAGGTATCTTTAATAAACCTAGCTCCACACACTCGGCTGTGGAGCTAAAAGCCTGGTGTGGACTTGGGGTGAAATTTGAAGTATGTAGTGGGTGGGTATCATCCTTTTTCCTTGTAGCATAACAAATTTTGACAGTTAAACTAGTTTAGAAAAACTAGTCATCCCATATAAATTTTAGCGACATCTGTAGGTTAGTTTTTGAGTTTTTCTTAATGCTGCGTATTTAAGATAAGGTCTTTACCACATAAGTATTGACTAGGTGTTCCAATTTTTATATATTTTTTTATTCAAAGGCTAGTGTGTGTCTTCTGATTCCATACCTATACATTTCAGCGGCACCTGACTGGTAGTTTTTGAGTTATCTGTACCTATACATTTTGAAGTCGGTTATTTTGTTGTAAAAAGTTAGTCATTGGAATTCATACATCAATTATTCATGACATCTGAAACATGAGCTAAGAGCTAGTGTCTGACCTTGGTAACTGACCACAATGTACCACGATCTTGCCTCCTTATCCCCTTCGGTACAGAGGGCACCTTGACCCACTAAGGATCAACAAAAACAGGCGAGCTTCATGAATCAGATCAGATGTCACGATTCGGAGAAACTCTGCTACCATGACGATGATGAATTTACCAATGAGTGGTACCCGTTGGCTTATGGACCTTGTAATGTCAATTTAAGTTCATTTTGGAAGGAATTTTTTCATGAAGCTATTACAATACCTACTTATTTATTTATTTTAACTTTATTATACTTATCCTTACCTATAACTAAGAGATGCACAAGGTGGAACATAACATACGCATATTATAATAATATTTTTTTAGAAAAGGTGTTTGTTTACTGAAATCTTACATGTAAGAAATGAAATAGAAATTAGCCTGAAGCAATGTGGTGGAGTATGATTTAGGCGCTTTCAGTGCTGAAGAGAGACCCGTGCTTCAGAGGGAAGCTAGAATATACCTAAATGATCATACTTTACACTACTTAGATAATTTGCTTTATTATGGAGTTTTTTAATCATATCTTAGAACTTAATAAGGCACTATGTATGCAAAATAATTGTGACTTATGTAAAGCATTTGATTGTATTGAACACGAAATATCACTACATAGTATAAAACAAAGTCGCTATTTTTGTCCGTCTGTTTGTTTGTTTGTCTGTTTGTCTGTTTGTCTGTATGCTTAAATCTTTAAAATTACGCAACGGATTTTGATGCGGTTTTTTGTAATAGGTAGAGTGATTCAAGAGGAAGGTTTTTATGTATAATACATGCATATATTCCCACGAGAACGGGATCCACGCGGGTGAAACCGCGGGCGGGCCGCTAGTAGTTGACTAAACTAACTTCCTCAATACGGCATAAAAATACGGCATTTACCTCAATAGTGGCGTATTTAAGTAGCACCTAGTAGGATACAATGAATTAATGATGTGTACAGGATTTCCGGTAGCGATTGACATAACAGTTATTATTTCACTCAGAAATAAATAAAGTTATGATAGACCATGCCAACGGTAATCATTTTCATGTCTGATATTTTAGTTATGCAAAGAAAACAAAAAGTTCAATGTATGAAAGTTGTTAATAAAATCCCTAATATGAAACAATCAGATAAAATAACAACTCTCCATTAAGCAACTAAAGAACTAGTACCTAAGTAGATAGTGTTTTGCATGGTCCTTATTGAATATTAAACACATTATTTTATAAGATTAGACCTGATAATACTTAATTAACGCTAAAATTATTTATTATGGGCATTTCCAGTGTTATCTTTGGTATTTCATGCGATCTTTGTCACAAATACATAATAATTCATAATCGTAATAATATGTAAGAATTTAAAATCGATAGTTTGAGCTAGGCTTACTTATTACACCTGGGTTAACAAAGTGGAATTATCATTTACTCAAGTAAGTAGGTACCTACTTACACAAAGTTTATGACAATGTGTAATATTAGCAGTGTTTGTTGTATGATGTCACCAAGATATAATATAATGATTACAATTATTTTCTTTGTCTCTAGCTACTAACAGCTACATCAGTGATAATCTAGTAGTTTAAACGTTGAACTTTCGAGTCGGAAGGCCCGGAATTGAATCCTGCACTCACCTCTAATTTAAATAATATGTGCGTATTATAATTTAATTACCTATAACTGGATGCGGTGAAGGAAAAAATCGTGACGACCTGCGTGAGATTTGAGTGAGTGATTTGAGTGCCGGACAATTACACACAATGTGAGTTCTTCACATTGTGTGTAATTGTCCGGCAATCCACTTTGGCTCGAGAGTTGGATTAAGGCCTGTACCTCACGCAGGGAAGACCCGTAACCAGCAGTAGGCCAGGAATTGGAATGATGAGCAGCTGAGTGCAGTTACCAGTCTCTCTTGATATTTGAGGAGGCTTTTATCTTGGAGCTGCTGTGGTGAGTGTTGGGGTATTAATGCAGGGCTACTCAAAGTATGGTTCGCTAACTCTTGGGTTTCAGACATTATCATAAGGATTCTTTAATAAGTGAGTTTTGGGTTTATAAGCTGCTCAATCTACTCATCGCTTTAATATTAGCTCATTAATTTACACTTACACTTCTCACGGTATATTATAAGTGATTAATTAACCGATTTATTACAGTTTCCTGATTCAAAGCTGGATTATTTAAAAAAAAAATTTTTTTTGGTGCGATGACAAGCATTTTTCAGTTTTATTTTTTCAGTTTTTGTTTTTACCTATCGATGAACAAAACCGATATCTATAAATCTATCTTCTGACGTAGGAAAACATTAAAGTTGCCACAACTAGTCATTCATTCATCCACAATATTATGTTAAAGTTTATAAATACAATAGCTTGCAATTAGCATTTAACTATGACTATTTTGTTCTAAGTTCTAGTTCAATGACGCGTAGTCTAGACGTGGGTTTAAAATTAGATCATTCAGTTACAATCACACAACAAATATAACTGTGGTTAATCACTTGCGCGGAGGCCGTGAGCCCTTATGGTATTCACTCATGGGTTACTGGAATTTGTTATAGAGTAAGTAACAGTTGCAGTCCATTGGTCATGTCTGGTGATTACTCGGAATTGCAGGCGCCAGACATCGCAGCCTTCATGAAAATTGGTGACTGACGTCTTATATCTTTGGATGCCATGACGTTTTGGGATGAATGGTTTTGCATCATGGATATGCGTCACGATTTTATTGTCTTTAAGCTGAATCACCGAGAACATGGAATTGCCACTCCCTCCTAAAATCGAATTTGTTAGCTCCGCTCACGGTTCGGTTTAGCTTGTAAGCTAAATTTACTTAAGGCGTTTTAAATTCTCTCCATCAATCTGCAATGTACAATGTATGTATCAAAGGGGCTTGCATTTGTGTGCGATGCAATAAAAACGAGTTAGGTACATATCAAATTCGAAAGCAATGCAATTAGGCTTCGTTTCGGCACAGTTTTCGCAAATCCCTTGCCTTGCTATGTGCAGACAGGATTTTTTAAATAAACATTTTTTTTCGGTCACCATCTTAAGCAACATCCTATTCTGCCGCCCATGACTATTTTCACACAACTCCTACTTGACTACTTACTTTTTAAATATATTTATTTTACCTACTTTTAGAAACATTGTCTCTATGTAAAAAAATCAATAGATTTCATTTAACGTCATTATATCCTTTTCCTTTATAATGAATTATTTCGATATTTTAATGTATTACGAGAACACTGACGTTTTAATTCATAATTCATCATTTGCGTAAGCAGGCGAGGGCGTCGCCACATATTATAATTGTTTAATTAAATTCATAGTACATATCGAATTAGTAATCACATGTTCCGTGGATAAATGATATTAGTCACAGGTTCTTTCGTCGTGTACCATTCGTGACATCCGCGTGCGGTCATCGTAGGGATTCATCGCTTATTTTTATGTGTAATAGGCCTTATATGATTGTATGTTGGAAAATTGCAAAGGTACTGAGTGTATTAATTTCATAGGTTTTATGTTCAAGGGGAATTTGAATCGTCCCTGATAATAATTGATGGTAAATGAAACAATATTGTACGTAGATATGTTAATTAAACACAATAATGTGTATAACTATTTAAAAATCTATTAAAAACATAGCTGCTATAAGTCCTAATGTCACGGGGAATTTTTCACATAAATGTCTGCAATAACCGAGAATCAAACCCGCGACACTTTACCTACGCATAGGCAACATCGCAATTTCTGTGTTATGGAAAATACTTCGATAAAGAGGGGAAAAGTCATTTCGAAAAAATGCAAAGAATATTACAAGTATGCGGATTGTAACAGTGATGATGAAGTAATTATGGTACTTACATTACAAATAACTGGAAACTTTTAATTTCGGTGAATCAATAGTGGTATATGATTGTGAGGAAAGATACTAACTATATGTAAGTAATCGTTTCACAAGTATTTTTTCCTCTTAAGATAGATACGAGTCTTACTTACGACTTACTTTTTCGAGTTACTTTTTTTTCACTATTTGTTTTTTTTACTAATTCATAGGGATGTTATCTAGGCGGTGTTCAAGGAAAATTTGTGTATTTCTTCTTTTAAACCTATGTTTCGCCTGGGCCCTCAGTTCATAAACGTCTGGATTGAGGGCCCAAGTAAAACGTGTGATAGATCTGTAATGTTATTCTCTAGTCAGTTGAGAATTACATAAATCGTTTTAAGAAATTCTTAACTAAATTCAGGAATAAAAATTATTGACACAGAGGTAGTACTTTCTGAGATTTACACCATGCCACTTTCTGTAGGCATCTGAACTGAGGGCCCAAAACATTTGCCCATAACATCTTTAATTTACGTTTAAGAAATTTATGAGTGTTTGCTTTAAGTTTTAACTAATTGTAACTAATTCCCTTATCAATTTCAATTCGCTACGCCAAGAAAAAAAAAGTGGGCCCTCAGTCCAGATGCACACTACCTAATATAGGCTACTTGGCAATTTAACTTTTTAACTTTCCAATTAGGTAGGTATCATTTGTTGAGACCACAGTATTCGATGTAGGTATAGAAATATCGATGTAACGTGTTCGATGTCATGAACTTCGATGTAGTGGCATTCGATGTCACATATGAGACCCGTAATTAAGTGCCTACCTAAATAAAGAGTGATGTCGTTTATCACCTTTTGGCTACGAAACCCTAAAAGCGACGTCGTAACTGACACAGTTATAATAAAATTTTATTACACATTACATTATTTTACATATCATAATAAAGGTAATTTATTCTTTGATTTGTAGTAGTTATTGACGTTGCGCGTGTGTAGCAATCAGGTTTTTAAGTTTTATAAATAGTCTCCGAAGTTAACTTATACATATTATGTAACTGGCGCGCAAAAAACTGGAGACATCGATAAGTGTCGCGACTGACGACGTACGAGATATTCCGGATGGATTTCACTTCGGTAACGTCAGATTAGGTACTATTAGCAATATCTATAATTTCAGACCAGGGCCAATTTTTGAAACCAAAAAAATAGTACCTAACAAGTTGGAACCCATTGGAAAAAGAAGAAAATATAGAGAAATAAAAGGAAAAATCATTTACGGGTGATATGAATAATAATAACTAATAATAATAATAATAATAATAACTACCCAACCCTATTTTTAACACCCTATTCTTATACTTAATTATTTTAACCGTTAAATTACCTACAGTTCGGTACAGTGGGTAAATTTATTGCTTTGCATTTATACTTCAATTAGTTTTATACGAGGGTGTTTATTGTTTTTCGAACTATTGATTTATTATTTATCTACTGTTATAAATAAATGAATAGTTTAAAAAAATACCAGTTATTTCCTATTATTTTTACATCCCTAGATACTAGAATTGTGATTCTAGCTCAAGCTTAATGGAACATAGAATCCTCAATAGAATATTTTAAGACCTGCACTAACGCGCTTTCGATGATTTGAAAATGTTATCATCAAATTCTTACGATCATGGGGAGGATGACTATAATTACACTTATACACGGACATCGATATCTATAGGTAACTGAAAAAAATAGTGAATATGCTTCCCTAAATAAATTAATTTTCTATTTGCTCCATGAATCACGAATCAGGCCCGACCCTCGCGACGGCCCTATATTATGCACAAGTATTTAGCGTAAAGTCGACAGCAATGGCCAAAATTACTTCGTGGCCATTTTCGAGACACGATCTTAAACCTGTTGGACAGGCTTGTTTAATTGCTGGCCAATTTTGACGCTTGCTTTCGTTTTTTAATATCCATACTAATATTATAAATGCGAAAGTCTGTCTGTCTGTCTGTCTGTCTGTCTGTCTGTGACGTTTTCACGGCTAAACCACCGGTGCGATTTGGATGAAATTCGGAATGAAAATAGTTGAAGACCCAGAGTCACATATAGGCTACTTTTTTTTCAAAAATCAACCCCTAAATGCTTGAAATAGGGGATGAAAGTTTGTATGAAAAATCTAAACCGCCTGACCGATTTCGATGAATTTTCCCAGGAAGATAGTTGATGACGTATCTTCTTCCCCACTTCCCCGGTTCGCGATATAAACGAATTCCACGCGGGCGAAGCCGCGGGCAAAAGCTAGTTATTTAATAAAGCAGACGGAAACCTGGATCTATCAATTAAAGTTATGCCGGCGGGTTAGAATGTCGATCTCCAAGGCGAAGATAATTATTGTAAAAGTTATTCAATGGACTTTAAAGACTTTGCGTTAAACGTTTAACGCTTCGGTTACATTGGACATACTTGCCTACTTGTTTATGTAAAAAACTGGTTGTCTGTAAAGTCGGTTTACTGACGATAGTTGAACGTGACAACGTCTTAAGAAAATACTGATGGAATGATTGACAAATAATATCATCAAAGTAAACAAACGTCATGAAATCGTATTTAAAGTTACAGAAATTTATCAATAAAAATAAAGAAGGAATACAGGAAACATTTATAAAAACGACTTTGAGTGGTAAAATAATTTTAATGTGAATATTCATTCGTATAGTAGGAAGAAGGATGAAATAATAGTAACAATTTAAAACATTTATTTATACAAAGAATTATATTTAAAACATTGTAACACCATCCGCCATCTAGCGCTGCTAACCGTTAGACCATTAACCATTAGTCACAACTAAGTGAGGTAACAAACAAGATTACTCTACTTCTTCAGAGATGGCGCTGTACCATTTTCTGAAACACGCCAACGTGTGTACGCCGTAGCTACCATAAGTAATGTTAAGGAGGAAGGGACGCGTGCCTTTCACTTTTTATGTCTGTCTCTCTCGCTCTTAGGCGGGCTAACCATGCCCGAGTGGAAGGGACGCGTGCCTCTCACTCGCTCTCATTGTAAGCGCATAACGTGAGCGGCGGAGCGTGACCGTGACACAGTTTCTTGAAGTGCCACCCAGCAAACCAATTTATAAGACGTTATCACGTCAAAACGTGTTAAGGTAAAATACATCTGATTTTGGAATTCATGGTGTGAAGTTTCGTTTCATCTGCGTGTTGGGATAGGGACGTAAGCACAAGGTTTTTAAAACTACCTACTTACTTATTAAAAAGTTTGATTTAGATTAACTTAAACATAAGATTGGTAGGTACCTACCGGAAAGTTGGCTATATTTTTTTCAATTTTGTGAAAAATAGATGTCCTCTTGTTCCTCGAATTGTGACATCGACTCATGAATTTGCTTCATGCATCGACTTATTGATTGCTCATTAATAAAATAATTCGCCGCTGTAACATTCAAGTATTGATCTGTGTTCCAAAAATCCATAAGAAAAGTTTATTTCATTCTTATGGATGGCAAAGTTGGTTAAGAACGAGTCGGATTCTTGTGAGCTTAGGGTTCCGTAAATATTCCTGAATATTTGGTAACTTCCATAGATGAAATATTACATATTTAGGATTAGGATGTTCACATACATATAGGTACATAAATGTTCTGTATGTGCACTTTGACATCTATTAATACCAGGAAATTGTCAAACCTTCGCATAACCATTCGCTGATGTCTGTCCTTGTGGGTTTGCGTATTCGCGCGAATGTGAGTGAGTGAGCGCCATTAGATAACAAGAAAATTACTCTTCATTATAACAATATATTCATAAAATATATTTGATCGTATTAAATTTTTCATGTAATAAAATATAATGTACTGTAACAAAATAGGTGTCTACTATAAAAAAATAATATTGAAATTGCTAAAATTGTGACTTTCGACGAAGGTAATAAATACTTTGACGTTTACACAAGAATTAAATGTGTGCAATCCCCGGTTACTTTAAAATCATAATTAGGTAGGACTGGGGTTCAAATATTTCAAGTATACACGCAACCCTAAAATGAACAATTTAATTTTAAATTATTTAAAATTATTCCACAGCTGCACCGAGACGTATTATTACGAGGAGGGTTATGCAACTGTTCGAGGAACGACTGACACATAATTCTTCATTGAGCTTTTTCCTCTTTCACTTCATTCGTTGAAGCACTTTGTCTTCAATCAACATGTTGCCGCGATTCGAACAATTTATTTGTTTTATTTTACAAAATAAATAAATTAATGACCCCTAACTCTCATACCCCTGCACCAAGGTGTGTTGAGGGGAGGGTGTATTTATGGATAACACATACCTATAGGTAATAGGCAATACCTACCTCTACATCATTAACATCCACTATCAAATATCTTTCACACCCTCGTTTCGTAAGCAGGGCCAGCAGTACCAACTATGTTTCCTACCTCTTACTCCAGGACTGGTCTTCATACAAAATGTCTCTGGTAAATGAACTCTCGTAATTAATTAATTAATTTAAGTAAGTAGTCAGTGATAAATAAATAACTTAAAGAATATAACCGACATGAAAATCGATACCTCAAAAACTTTCAGTCAGATGTCGCTCACAAATGAGATATACTTACCTATGGGACCAGACGTACAGCACTGCCTTACAAGTATAAAAAGAACCACCCAAAATAATACTTGAATCCATAATATACGAGTACCAACGTGCACGAGACCAATGCTCTACATTCTACAAACTATTACAGCATAATAACGACTCTTCAGCATAGATCAAAGTCCAAAATCTTATTGCTCATAAATAGCTTTAATGTTTAAAAACATGGATATTTATTCAATTTTATTAATAACCACACGAATCTCTGCGTGGATCTAATCCTTGTGGCATCACGTTTTGTATTTCTGAGTATACCTTGTCATACATTAACAGTTGTTGCATCACGAAAACTATCATCGTAGGGAAATACGGGGAAGTCATCTTTCTTCATACCAATAAATATGATTCTATTTCTGCTTACATCTGTCTTATGACTTATTGTTAGTTTATTTGTAGACGCGGTTCATTGATATGTGCAGGGTAGATAATAATAGAATTGGAGATTTGATCAGATCTCTAACAAAGATGATAAAATTTCGGCTGATGGTGAAACTCTTCTGGTAAAATTTCTTAAAAAATCTGAATGATTTGAACAAATCGATGAATTTTTTACTGAAACGATCGTTTTTGTTTCATGGTGAAGAAATATAAGTACCTATTTCTGAAGCTTTTAAACCTTGCATTTTTCAGCATAGTGTCTTAAAATTTTGAGGAGATTAAAGTCGGTAATTCAATAGCTGGGCTGGTGTTGAATTTAAATAATGAATGCCATAAAATTTGACACCCAGTGTGACCCAGTGCTATGGCTCATTGAAGAAAAGACACACCATCTTATAACATGACATTGATCGAATGGGCATTTCTATGAAAATTCCTCACTTGTTTCAGAGACAGCTTAAAGCAATAGGTACCTACTGTAAATGCAAGAATAGTCACAAGATCAATAATAAAAGTTAATTAGGTCTAAATGTGGCAAACATTCAAGTACGTACCAATTTAATCGTGTACTCTGCACTTCAGGATTCAAAATAAAACTTACTTTCGCTTCAATACATTTCTCAAAACAGGTCAAAACTCAAATCGGGGCTAAGATGGTTTGGTCCAGTTAGAAGATGATGAAGACACTCTTACAATTGTGGAATAATCAAGCACGGAAGTTTCTATGGGAGAATGACCGACTAGGGTAACCATGAACGCTAGTAGGAGAAGGGACTCTATCTATTACTAGTCCATTCAAAAATTGCAATTCAGTCTTTTTCTGATTCGGTCACATTGGTATGTGTTGCTAGTTTCTACCCTTGAGAACTGAAATGATCGCAGGTAGTTACCTCGCCAATACTGCGACTACAACACACTACCATTAAATAATCATACTATCAATAGTCTAGACTTCACCTGGTGGCTCACCACTGAGC
This sequence comes from Hesperia comma, assembly GCA_905404135.1. Classification (NCBI taxonomy): domain Eukaryota; kingdom Metazoa; phylum Arthropoda; class Insecta; order Lepidoptera; family Hesperiidae; genus Hesperia; species Hesperia comma. The sequence continues at coordinate 2,639,969 of FR990031.1, forward strand.
TATGTCGGCTAATAACATTATTTGAAGAAACTGCTGTAAAACTATCATGTAGTCAATTAAGGTCTGTTTAAAAGCTTGCCTCACGTCTTCGTACGTTGCAGTCATTATCGTATTTAAGAGACGTGCCTACTTTGCCTTATCTGTACTTTCTACGATGAATACTAATCTAACATGTTCGGATAGTATGGACGAGTATTTAGATCCTGTATAGCATATTCCTTATAAGAGGCATGACTATATAATTATGCTATTGATTAGTGAAGTGTCCTCGTTTGCTTCTGGGAACCTATGTCCACACTTGAAAAAAGTAACATGGGATTTGTTAATTGAAGAAAGAAAACAAAAATATTCGCAATTTTTTTTTGCACATACTTTTCTGAAGTCAAACAATGAATTCGCTACATTAAACATACCCTACCGTAAATTACCCTATAGTAGTCCTAAAAGAAGAAGCGGCAAGAAACTCCCAAAGAGAGCTTTAACATTTATAAATAACACCTTCTATCGCAGTGATTGCCGAGTGGCTTGCGATATGCGGGACAGATGCTTGGGTTTGAAACCCGCATTACCGCTGTTAAATCTAGGATAAGTTGTACATATTTGGTCTTCCTGGCTACAACCTACACCTTCTTTTAAGATAACTGGATTATACGGATCAATCTATCAAAGTTATTTCCCGAACGTAACATCATTTTTAAATAAAGAACATTTAAATTTTGACTGCTGACGCTATGCCTGGGCGGGTGCCAGAAACTTCGATATAGATTTTGTTTTTCAGGCATTAACCGAATGCCTAACTCCTGCTACTATGTATTATACTGCTAAACGTTATTATTATGACGGGTGGTATTAAAATTATTATTTATAGAAAGATTTATGACGACTAGTTGGGTTTTACATAAATAAAAACTATTGAACAGTGTACCTATTCTGAAAATATAAAAAAAGTTTGACTTTTCTTTAAGGAAGGTTTTGGAATTGGAATTTCGTACGTTTTATTACCAAAAAAAATTGGTTGCCTGTAAAGTCGGTATACGGGCGAAAGTTTTACGTGACAACGACTTTGAGTGGTAAAATAATTTTAATGTGAATATTCATTCGTATAGTAGGAAGAAGGATGAAATAATAGTAACAATTTAAAACATTTATTTATACAAAGAATTATATTTAAAACATTGTAACACCATCCGCCATCTAGCGCTGCTAACCGTTAGACCATTAACCATTAGTCACAACTAAGTGAGGTAACAAACGAGATTACTCTACTTCTTCAGAGATGGCGCTGTACCATTTTCTGAAACACGCCAACGTGTGTACGCCGTAGCTACCATAAGTAATGTTAAGGAGGAAGGGACGTGTGCCTTTCACTTTTTATGTCTGTCTCTCTCGCTCTTAGGCGGGCTAACCATGCCCGAGTGGAAGGGACGCGTGCCTCTCACTCGCTCTCATTGTAAGCGCATAACGTGAGCGGAGCTACTAACGCAGTTTCTTGAAGTGCCACCCGGCAAACCAATTTATAAGACGTTATCACGTCAAAAAATCTCAATTAAATTATTGATTTGGACGGTCGTATTGCCCAATACTTAGCACTGGCCTGTCATCATTGAGGAGAGACCCGTGCTCAGTAGTCAGTACCACGTGCTAAGTACCGCGTACGCGTGAGTCTGTGAGTAAGTACCTACTTACGCCGCACGCGCCTAACAGGAATTCATTACGAATAAATTTGTAATTTCATGACACCAGTGACAAATCATTCGTTGAACGACCTTTGGGAATCACTGTACAAGTTCAGGTGTAATCAAAAACGTTTGGTTTATTTATAGGTTACGTGGATTCGATGTTATACGTCACAGTAGGGTGGATATGTAATAATTTTTGACGTGACAACGTCTTATAAATTGGTTTGCCGGGAGGCACTTCAAGAAACTGCGTTAGTAAGCTCCGCTCACGTTCCTTGGTAACAGTGTACAGAAAATGGTACAGCGCCATCTCTGGTTAAGTAGAGTAACTAGTTTGTTACCTCACTTACTGTTGTGGTTAATGGTCTAACGGTTAGCAGCGCTAGATGGCGGATGGTGTTACAATGTTTTAAATATAATTCTTTGTATACGTTTACCCCATGAAGATACGGGAACGCAGGGTCAACTTCACAAATAACCACAACTGCTTGCAAACCCAAAATAGCAGTTTATTATAAAACCAAAGAAGTCGACACATTGCCCTCTACAAATTTTTCTCTTATATAAACTCCACGTTACACTCGTTAGCGCGTTTCACAAATTGGTACAATGCCATCTTGTTTACAAGTGAGGAACTATTTAACAAAAATAAAACATTAAACTTAAATTGCTTCCGCCTTCACATGACGGTTAGACAGTATAAATAAATGTTTTAAATTGTTACTATTATTTCATCCTTCTTCCTACTATACGAATGAATATTCACATTAAAATTATTTTACCACTTAAAGTCGTTGTCACGTAAAACTTTCGCCCGTATACCGATGTTACAGGCAACCAATTTTTTTTTGTGATGTTACTAAATAAAATTGTTAAACCTGCAATAATTTAGAAGGTACCATACAGTATGGTTTTCGCGAAAAAATAATTTCGCGATTATTATACATTTCACCACTAGTAAAATATTTTACAAACAATGCTTTATTATCATTTCATTGAGCACAAACAAATATACTATCTGTTACGATTACGACTATAATTAAACATATAGTTTCAACGACTGTTTATAACATTCAAAAAAGTAGGTACTAAACTAACAGTAGGTAATAATGACTTCAAAAAGTTCGTTGTCAATTTATAGTTTTATTAAAAGAAATAAAAATTCTTCCATTATATTATTTAGTCACAGAGCTTTACTGGAATTATAAAAATTATTGTTGGAATTATGTAAATTAAACCATCGATTTAAGAAAAACCTTATTCGAATATAAACAGATTTTTCATGTTGACATGCTGCGTATTTTTTTTATTTTGTTGACAAATGAGCAAGCTAATCACCTGATGGTAATGGCTATCAGAAGCGCAAAAGGTATCCTAGACGCGTGGCTGGCGGAGACAGTAAAACAAAAGAATGTGACTGAAGCTCTCAGCAGGAACACGATGTGTCCCTTGGCGGCTTCAAACAATAATGTATCATAAATTAGAATAATCATGGCCACCCTACGAGATCCGGCGCCAGCGCATAACCAAAGTTTCGCTCCAAGATATATCCACACGCGCAACATCTCATCGTCACTCGCTGAGACGAATTCGCGCGGTTCGCTACTTCTCAATAGAAATACAATAATTAATTAACTAAACGGTTTATAAAGCTCGCGATAACTGTGCGTGTATCAGTGTTTATATTGTGTTGTGATTAGTTTTTGTGTGTACAGGTATTTTTTTTATTTTGTTTATTTTTTTAATTAGGGCTGTGAAATAGAGTTTTATAAGGTATTCAGAAATTGAGTATTTTAAGGGATAAAAAAATTACCAGTCTTCGTAAAATTATTTCGTTACTGAGTGACTGAAACAACGTACAGCCGAAACTTTTGAACGCAAGAAGCTAAAATTTATCTTACATGTTCCGTGGTAGTGTATCGGAGCACTAGAAAAGGTGTTTTTAAAATATCTCTCTTAGGGGGATAAAAAGGAGGATCAACTAAAAAAAATATATTATGCTGGCGCAGCTGTGGGGGGCTAACTAGTGCCACATGAACTAGGCAAATAAGAATGTTTATAAGTATTAGAATATTATAAAGTCCGCACTTGGACACCATGGTAAACTAGACTCACGTAGTGTGAACTCAGTTAATGAAGCGAAAGTTAAGGGTAGCCAATTTTAACATTTTTATTTAGGATTTTCTTAAAGTAATTTTACCAAGTAATAATAATAATAATAGAAATGCAGAATGAATTATTGGGGGAGATGAAGGGTAAATGGACACTTATCTCAACGGAGATAAACGTCTCTTTATAAAATAAGTAATATAAGTAGGTACTTATTTTTGATACATGAATAAAACACAACTAAGGTAACTAATGTACTTACCAAAAATACTATTTTAGATTTGTTATCCCTTTAAGATTTCAGTTTTAAAAAAAAGGCATACAAAAACGAAATAATTCCGGTATAATTGAAAGTACGTGATTTCCATTTCAGTTAACAGAGACATTACCAGCACTTTACATTTAACTTGTTGAATTACGATTGAACGGTTAAATATGTACCTATGTATTTTAACCCAGAACAGTTGATGGTAGTCATGTTCGTGATACAAAGTTATCTTAAATGATTAAGTAAATTACTTAAAAATCCTTTAGGTACAATTACAGAACTATAATATCCATTCCGGTGATAACAGGATTTTATTTGATTAAAGGAGTGTTATTTCCAATATCTTCAAATCAAGTAAACCTACAGTTATAACAGTTGTTTAAATACAAAAATGTTTAACTAAATATAGACTGTCTACTCCTTAAAATTGTCTTATTATACTTAATTGTATAAAAGATTATCTATTGTAGTTACAAGACTAACCAACTTTGAGTCAGTAACTGCTAAAAATTACAATATGAAATTTTAAAGCTTTAGAAAATATGGTATTGGAGTAAGTACCTACGATGTAATTATAAATTGGGTTTTTATATGCGAACGGGTACTCACGATTTTGATATCGCCCCGTGACCATTAATATCGTCGTGATCCATGCAACACGTCGAAACAACAGTTCAACAATCGTGAGTACCTCACTTAGACCAAGAAATCAGTGAAACTGTCACAATAATTTCAACAGAAAGAAAGTTTTTTCAGTAGATACATAAATTGCTATCAAAAATTATATGGACTATCTCCCGAACCATAGCACATCAATTCTTGATTAGCATCCACAGACAAAAAAAAACAACAGAATGCCACCGTGAACTTGAGAGTACATTACCATCTATTAATACCAGCCAGTCTGATCGGTATCGAATTAGTCATGTAAATTTTATTTGTAAACCGATTGAAATGTAACAACTGTAAATGCTACTGCAATTAAGCTTGCTAAGCTGTTTACGAGTAAAGCAGAACCAAACACACAGACAGAAATTAAAAGTACAAATCGTGTTTTGGGATCTATTGCCTTAGTAAGTCATATTTTTCTGTCATAACTTTCATCAGACATCGATCAGTTAAGGAAACAGACATACCCATATTACCCATATTACGTGACTCGTCCGAAGTGGGGTCTTTCAAAATACCACGCTATAATAGTACATTATGATACAAGTGCGCGAAGTTGGTCATTACATTCGAGGCGGTATTGCACAGCCCGAGCCGCAAGGCGAGGGCTGTAATAGAGCCAAGCTGTAATGAACAAAGCACACGCGTATCATACGACGTTTTTCAACACACTTGCGAGGAAAAAAACAATTAGGTATCGACATTTTTCAGTCACAAATCAGCAAATTATAAACGAACAAATGTTTGCACAAAATGGCGCGGAGGTTTATTTTATTTTTTCGCGCGCAGGTTAAGTCCAGAGGCAAAGAACACCGCCATTCAGCCACAATATATTAAACTAAATAATTATGTATTTCTAATAGGAATTTACGGTAATAAATCATTTAAAATATTGTATTTTTTAAATGTTTTAATAGATAATTAGATGAAGTATAATCTTATCTTATCAGATTTTGACTAAGTACAACAAGTTTATTTATTTACAAAATAATAAATCTTTTGGTAACAACCTCTTTACGGATATTAAAAAAAAAGTGGAATATAAAAAACACTAGTGCGGCCTTTGATAGTGCGGCAATTAAAAGTAAAACGCACTAGTGTGTAATAAACCGCATTCCGGGCGTAAGACTAAAGAAAAAATAGCAACTTTACGAGCAAGTGTGTTGAAAAATATAACTTTCTTTAACTTTCTGCTAGCAAAACATGATTTAAAAACCATGATTACCTATAATATAATACCACGTTATCCCGCATGGGGGAGGCCCTCCTTGGAGAATCTTGGCCATTTTTACGAGTGGCAACGCAGGGGAGAGAAGGGGGCAAATAAAAAATGGGTCACATAGTATGGGTATGTTAGATAAAGTTATATTATAAGTACCTGGTTGACCGAGCTTTGCTCGGTTGAAAATTATATTTAGTATGAATCGCAAGAAATACGAGGAATTCCGCCATCTATTAGCCGAACAAAAATATATTCGAGCGCCATCTAGTTACTACTGAAACAAACAAACCGTACCTCATAGAAGTTATCTTAATGTTTCATAGATGGCGTCAGTATGATGTTTTTAAAACATCGGGAATCGGGAAAAAACGGGAACCGAGCTTTTCTCGAACCTGGGACCTTGATAAATCGATTCCTTGAGCCGAAAACCCCCTAATCTGTAACGTTCATGAAAATCTTTGCAGCCGTTTCCGAGATCGTGATTATATATATAGGTATAAATAAATAAATAAATAAATAAATAAATAAATAAATATACAAGAATTGCTCGTTTAAAGATATTAGATTAAGTATGTGTGATGCGATGTTCGACACGTTCGGCGCGATTGGGCACAAGTTCTCAGAAGTTCATAAGCAGGTCGCTGCAGTGGGCCGTGCAGCCGCGCACCATTGTGCCAATTTTAATATATAAATCATGCGTAACGATTGTTTAATTACGTACATTATTATGGTTATAATTGGTAATAAATCTGGTATAATTAAACTGTTGTTCCCGTACTAGGATAGGGCAGGAATGAGTTGACTGGGAGAGAAGCCCCGCATTATATCCGCGCTTTGTGTACCTACCTAGATTAGATATTTAAAATTTTGAGAAATAATATATACGTATCAAGAAAAAGTTGCATACACGCTAGACTTGTTTATTTTTTAATTTTATAACCTAATTTACCGATAAAATCTCCTACGCGAGAAATTCTTGTGGTACCGACTGTGAAGTGGCTGAAAGTGCGCCGGTGGTTTTGTTATGTGTGTATTTTTAAAGGAAATATAATATGTGGAATGGTTGCCAATGCTTTTTTCCGTTAATTTAGTGGTTTTAGAAGGTCGTCGACCTATTTACAGTCTTTGATCTTGGAGTAGGTATTATTTATTTTGTGACAGACAAAATTTCTCCAGCAAAAAATGTCCCAGTTAATTAAACAGATCTAAAAATAGTTAGCTACCTACCTAATAATGTAATTTAGTATTAAGTAGATAATATGCAGGTAGGTATATCAGGCAAATGACTGAAGCAGCCGAATTAACTGATGATAATATTGGTCACCGCCTACTATTGATTAGGAACAATACCAAACCAAAATGTCAAATATAACAATAGGCATTACTTTCCACAGTTTGTACTGAATTAGCTTCGGAGTCTGTACCAAAGTCGGTTGTTCCAGATTTAACCAAAAGATGGAGCCACTGCAGATTGACGTCGTCCATTTCTACCCTCGAGAGAACGCCCAGCCCCACAACACTGTCAAGTAAGTCTGGACTCTGGATCACTTGCCCTGCATTGCTTTGTTATTATTTTGACGTAATGACCAGTTTCAATACAAGTTATGGATTGCACGCATTATAACGACTCGACACCGGTCCAAGTAAAACGCCTAGTGAAGGGCCAAGTAAAGCATTCAATTATGATTTTTATGTCCTGAGAATTACGATTGTATTTATTTTATTTTTTATTTTGTCTTTATTCGAGAAACAAACGATTAACAATATACAAAGCATTATGACACAAAAAACATACATAAATCAGTGACCAGTGACACTGTTGTTTTCTAGGTTCGAAGTGGTGAACGATGAGAACGCCACCACCACCATGGTCCGTCGTGGCCAGCCGTTCAATGGTGTTGTCAGGTTTACGCGCCCCTTTGATGAAAATGAAGACACGGTACAGCTGGTGTTTACATTGGGTACGTCTTACACTTTTTTCTTTTACGCCTTGGTTAGATAATATTTTGTCTAATCTTCGGTTTACTTTGTCGTCGAATACCCTCCGATCAGAAATTTAGGCGAATATTTTGTATATCTAGTAGGTACCTACATACTTTTTTGTCGAATATTTTTACGCCCAGCTTAGATACTCATTTGAAATTAATTTAATTTCCTGTCGAATATTCTTACGCCCCATTTAGATACTTGACGAAAAAAAGGGATGATGCACTAATTCTAGCGTATTAAATACGTTATTATTAATCGAGAATATACATGTTTTGTACATCTTCGGTCGATAAAAAATTTCGGTCGTTTGCTTAAAATTGCAAAAATGATTCTTTAAGATACTAAGGTCAATAGGTATTAGCCAATATTAAGTTTAATTATGTTGGATCATTGAACAATATTATATATTGCAGGAGACAAGCCCGCACTGGACACCCAGGGATCAATGTTCCTGCGCCGTGACGTTATCACAGACAAGCACGCCTGGAGTGCCAAGTTGCTGGATGTCCAAGGAGACACGGTCTCCTTCGAGGTGAGTGGATATTTAGACAGAGTTGAGTGTTTTATCTATACTAATATTATAAAGCTGAAGAGTTTGTTTGTTTGTTTGGTTGAACGCGCTAATCTCAGGAACTACTGGTTCGAATTGAATTTTTTTTTTGTGTTGAATAGACCTTTTATCGAGGAAGGCTATATAACATCACGCTGCAACAATTAGGAGCGAAGAAATAATGGAAAATGTGGAAAAAACGGGGAAAATTATTCATTCTCGAGGGCTTTCGTTGCATGCGTTGCGAAAACGATTCAAGATACCAAAAATATATGTATGAAAGAATTATTCCTCTTGAAATGATCTAAAAAAATGTCCACGACAGTATATGTCTATCTTTTAAGATTAACACACTAGAACCGTTTTTATGGTAATCAAATTTGCCGCGTTTCCAAGTTTAATCTGAATTAATCTTGCTGTGATTCTTTGCTACTTTGCTATTATTTTGTCGTAAGCTTTATTTCTAAGTTTAATTTAATTTAACCTCAATTAATTTTGGTGATAGTTTATTATCTTCCCGAAATTCCTACGGGAGCGGGACCTACGCGGTTGATACTTACGGGTCCCGAAGCGAAGCGAGGGCGGTTCGCTAGTTTCTCATAGATAGGTACACACTTACATAAAAGTACTTACTTTTGGTATGGATTTTAAATAAAATAAGAAAATAAGGAAAAACACTATATGTACATGCATTGGCATTCGTATCACGTCGGCACCTACCAAAATTAAATTGCATTCTTTGTGGTAACATTTTTTGTTTGATGACCTTCATAGGTTAAAAATCCTGCATGAGACAAAAAATGCATGCAAGTCTAAACCTGCATAATAAGTATCTACCTACTTATATTACCTAGCTTATAAGTAGTTAATTCAGGATAATAACTTTGTGATAATAAATAATTCCTGTATGTTATTGTGTCTATGGATTATTTATTTCTATTAAATAGATATATTATTCGCGTAATATCGATGACTAGTAATAATAAAGTAACGACTAGTAACATAATATCTATGACCAAAGTGATAGGGGTTCAAAGTTGGATTTCCGACCGGGCAAAACTTTTCGAGCCATGGGTTTGGGTCTGCTATACTATACCTAATGGCATAGTATGTTTTTATATTTTTTTGTTTGCGCAGGCGTTTAACCCTGTTAAGTACAAAACAAATCCAATCAATTTGAATACAGTTTTCACTAATGCCTTTTAGTTTGGTAATCCTAGCGAAATATGAACAATGAAAAAACAAAATAATTGTTCATAGCTATTTACTAACGAGCGAATATAGGTAGATACCTACCTGTTTACCAGCAAATAGAAAAAAAGGTTTTCTTAAATCGCAAACAGTAAAACTGAATATACATATGTAGCTAGGAAGAAGTTAATTCAGAATAATCCTATGTAAAAATAAACACTTAAAATTGTATTTTTATAGAAAAAAGCTATTTCCTAGCAAAGTTGGCTGTCAGCCAGCCGTCGACAAGGTGGTCTAATAATTAAATTCCGCCAATGTCTGTATCTGTCTGTCCATCTCCCAGACGGTAACTGATCGACGTGATTTAGTTAATTGTCCTGAACACCTTACTTACGGGTCTATCAGGGTCTGTTGTGCTTAGGAAAATTGCACACCTAGCTATATATAGTATATACGTACCCAATGAGGGTCGCCGTTTTTGTGCTCACCAGCTGGCGCCACCGTCGAGGTGAGGTCTTGCTGTCAAAGCCCGCCCATACATAAACAGTGACAAATGAAATTCAGACCATTCAGACAAGCGAAAAGTGACAGACAGACCTCCCTTCTCACTAGCGCCTCTAGCGGAAAATTCACACGCGGTTACCCTTACCCTCATTAAGATAGTACTGTACTGGTCTCTGTGTTTCGTGGTACTGTATTTAGGATTAATTTGGCTGTATTGAAATGGCTAAAATTAAATTGATTTCTTAATTAACATTTTCTGTGAATGTGAATCACAAGCTTGACTTAAAAATAGAAGATAACCGTTATTTCATCTCTGCAAAAACATATGAAAGTGCTTGTTATAATAATAATTAATGACGATAAAAATTATAAAATTTGCTATAGTACCTACACTGTCTTTCCTTAAATTGGTAAATATATTTCGCTATACCTATTTCGTTGTTTTCTCGTATATTCTGCTGTCAACATGTCAACGAACACATTAATAATATTACATACAAAAATAATCCCTATAGTTTTTTGTTCGTACCCGGAAACAATATCGCGTGGAGTGTAACGTGAATCAAAATTGATCTGTTTATTAGGTAGGTATCTAAGTATATCATTATTTTGTGCTTTAAACATGATCGGAATATTTAATAACTATAATATCGTGATAGACACGTATACCTACAGTTTATTTAGAACGTATTTGGTACCTAGCTTCAAATTTGTATTATCGCAGACAAGGAATGTTTTAACTGTAGCAGGTACTCACACTCACGATCTTTCAATGACTCGCGACACCATTGTCAGTCTACAGTGAATGTTATGTACGATTGCATCAAAATATCGGTATTCATGAGTATCTATTACAATTACATAGTTTATTTAAGTTGGAACCATTGCACCATACGAATAATTAAAACCACCAAATGTGTGGAAGAATTCGCTAGTCTTAAGATTTATCAGACTAATAATATTAGTATAATACACTTCATCATAATTTTTCAACACACTTGCTCGTAAAGTTGCTATTTTTTCTTTAGTCTTACGCCCGGAATGCGGTTTATTACACACTAGTGCGTTTTACTTTTCATTGCCGCACTAGTGTTTTTCTTATTCCACTTTTTTTTAATATCCGTAAAGAGGTTGTTACCAAAAGATTTATTATTTTGTAAATAAATAAACTTGTTGTACTTAGTCAAAATCTGATAAGATAAGATTATACTTCATCTAATTATCTATTAAAGCATTTAAAAAATACAATATTTTAAATCATTAATTACCGTAAATTCCTATTAGAAATACATAATTATTTAGTTTAATATATTGTGGCTGAATGGAATGGTGTTCTTTGCCTCTGGACTTAACCTGCGCGCCTGCGCGCGCATAGTTATTCAACCAAAGATACGGCGCGCGAAAAAATAAAATAAACCTCCGCGCCATTTTGTGCAAACATTTGTTCGTTTATAATTTGCTGATTTTTGACTGAAAAATGTCGATACCTAATTGTTTTTTTCCTCGCAAGTGTGTTGAAAAACGTCGTATGATACGCGTGTGCTTTGTTCATTACAGTCTTGGCTCTATTGCAACCGCCTCGACTGTAATGACCAACTTCGCGCACTTGTATCATAATGTACTAATTTATCATTGTTGTCATAACGTCTTATTGTGTATATTATAATCAATAATGTCGGTATCTTTGATTAATAATTTGGTATCAAATTTTTCATTGTGTTATGACATAGAGCCTAAATTCGAGCCAAATAAGAAACATGGTCTTATATTATGGTTCAACATTAGACTATAATCGGAAGACAATAGTATGTTGTACATATTCGTTGACATAATATTAGATTATTCTATACCTAGTCCATTCACGGATAACCTGCTAAACGCCACCGATCCATAATTCTGCCAGTGATATCGTCAGGGGCTTTATTTTGGAATCGCTCGTTTATTTTCATTCGAAATAGCAAATTGTATGTCCTCTATAAGAACTCCGTTATAAAATTCCTTTTTTGCATATTAAATAATTTGTAGCAGGTGCGTAGTCTAGTAAAAACAATACATAACATTTAAATACATATGTGCCTAAGTAGTTAATTATCATACTAAAGACTAAGATTTAAGATTTACTTACTAGACGCGCAATACTAACGTGTTTCAAATAAATCTATTCCAAAGTTAGACTTATTTTACTTCCCAAGGTTAGTGTCCAAATTATGAACACTAGAGTCGAGACCTGAATGTTTGTTCCACTAAAAATATTAATTTTATCATTGTATGTCTACTTCCCTATTGGCAGCCGTATTTACATATAAAATACTTAGGTACCTAGAACATAATATGTAATTAACATCCATTGGTAAGAAATACATATATGGTTGTTAATAAAGTTTTGTATAGCACCTAAAATTTTTTGCAACCCCCTAATTTACTTTATACTGGCTCTGCCTGTGAAGCGGGGGCGGCCGATAAATTTAGTATGATGGCCGCCTGTGCGCCGTTTAAAGGGTCCTGGTTTCAATTCCCAGCGAGTCTAAAAATTTGATGAGTTCAAATAGATTCTATTCTCAGACTGAGTGTTCGTTCTTGTCTCGTGTATTGTCCAAGATAACGTGACGTAACATTAATACCACAAGTAAGTACTTATTATTTTTTAACGTGTTTAGGATTCAATAACCTTTGTAGAAAACTTAAATGATATTATCTAAAAATATGCCATATAAAATTATCCAAGCTATAAATTGAGTATCTAACAATCTATTATAGAATTGTTTTTAAAATTTGCATAATAACTTTCAAGATTATTAACAGCAGGTATTTGTAAGTACTTACTGATATAAGATACCTATTACCGGTTTAGACCTCTTCACAATCGTAAAATATTTTGTGCATTCCATGCAGAGTCAATTATTATTCTGAGACCTCTTGAATTTAAGTCAGAAAACTTCAGAGCAGTCTAGCACTAACCTTACTTTGTCCACAGGTTTCCACACCAGTGACTCTTCCCGTGGGATGCTGGTCCCTCCGCGTGGTGACCAGGCTGAAGTCCACCATGGCCAGAGAAGTCTACGACTTTGACCAAGACATCTACATCTTGTTCAATCCCTGGAACCCAGGTAACTGCAGGATTTTCTTTGACGTTGTACCTCCAGGTTTTAGATCGAAGTAAACTTCTATCTTATTTAAATGGACCCGAAAATCTGCCTATTTGGATATCTTGCTATCAGATCCAAATGACGACTCTGCAAAAAATATTGAAATATATATTTAGGGAGGTACTTATGAAACATATTTTTTCGTAATGAAATCACAAATCGCCTGAGACATTATATTTGGTGCCAAATTTTAACCAACACACTTTTTCCAGATGACCAGACCTACATGGAGGACTGCACGCTCCTCCAGGAGTACGTGCTGAACGACGTGGGCAAGGTGTGGGTGGGGCCCATCAAGACCACGCGCGGCAAGCCCTGGTTCTACGGCCAGTTCGACGCTGTGGTCCTCCCAGCTTGCATGCTGATGCTGGATCGAGCTGAGTTGCCTTTCCATCAGTGAGTGCATTTTGTTCATGGAAGACTTTCTAAATTAGGGACTAGTGTCTTTTTATAGAAATTGCCTCTAGTAACACAAGTTGTCGAATCAGTAAAAATAATAATACCTCAGGATAAAGAAGTAATATTTCAGGTCCTATATATGGGTGCTGGTGACCCCTAAAATCAGTCATGACTTTTCAACTCCGTTATGTAATTTGATTGTGTAGGTATTTGACCATCATTTTCTCACAAAATTTTGTTACGTAATTATAGTTTCTTCGTCCAAACCTCATTCATCATCTTATTTCTAATTTTTCAGGCGTGGTGACCCCGTAAAACTATCGCGGGCGATATCTCGCATCGTAAACTCCAACGACGACGGTGGAGTGCTGATCGGGCGCTGGGACGGGCAGTACGAGGACGGGACTGCGCCGTCCGAGTGGACCGGCTCCGTGGACATCCTGGCGCAGTACCTGGAGACCATGCAGGAGGTGCCCTACGGACAGTGCTGGGTGTTCGCCGGGGTTCTTACTACAGGTTTGTTTAAAGAGGGATGGTTCCCTGATTTGAATCTCAGGGGAGATGTTTGTGAGACAAATAAAAGAAGGTACACTCCTCTCCCTACTGTTAGTGAAGACCGGTAGCGCAGTGTAGCTGCTTCCTAGCTAAATAATGAAATTATTATGTTCATAATAAAATCAATTAGTAGATACGCACTTACATAAAATTGTTGCTACGAAACTCGTATTTTTAGACATTATTTTTTATGAATTAACAAAAATATGATAAAACGTTTAATCTTAATTGTTTCTACTGAATTTGGTGATAACATTAACGTAGACATTAATGTGACATGAACTTACATTAATTGTCTTGCTTTCATAACATAAGGATAAGCGATAGATAAGAAACAAGTGCAAAAGCAGATATTACCCCGGTACAAAATCAAACCCGGAACCTCTCGTCGGTCTTTATCGTCCTTGCTATTCAAAACACAATCAGCTGTATGGTCGCACGGGTCACAATATCTCAGGATTCCATTATCAAGTGACTGCAGTCAACTTCAACCGTAATATCTATTATCTTCCAGTGTGCAGAGCCCTGGGCATCCCATCGCGAGTGGTGTCAAACCTGGTGTCAGCTCACGACGCGAACAGCTCGCTGACAGTGGACAAGTATTACACGGAGAACATGGAGGAACTGAACTTCGACCCCAACAACCCTGAGGGCGCTGACTCCATCTGGAACTACCACGTGTGGAACGACGTTTGGATGGCCCGGCCTGATTTGCCACCAGGTAAAGAAATTCATTGATATGGATGCTCATTGATCGGGCTGTGTTCCCGAAAAAACTTGTTGTGCATCCAGGTTAGCCAAAACTTCTTCCACTCTTGGGCTTCCGTAGTGAATAAAAGAGTTGCATCATAATATCTACACTGTAGATCAGATAGACGTCGTTCGCTCTATTTATCTTGATTCCCGAAAGTACTTCCGATCCTTAATAGGGTTCTTTATCAGCAATTGCACGTGGCACGCTCGTCTAAATAAATTGAGAACATTGCAATTTATTCCTATAGCAACCTTCTTTATTTTGCCGTCAATATATTGGTCACTTCTGGCATTACTGTTACTGTACTCTATGACTTCAATTTGCACGCAACTCCCCAGGCTACGGCGGCTGGCAAGCGGTAGACGCGACTCCCCAAGAGAAGTCGGCGGGCATGTACCAGTGCGGGCCGGCGCCGCTGGAGGCCATCAAGCAGGGCGTCATCGGGCTCAGCTACGACGTGGAGTTCATGCTGTCCTCCGTTAACGCTGATCTCATGCGGTGGAGGGTCGACTCGGAGGCTGATACTGGATATTCTATGGTCGACTCTAATAATTATCAGTAAGTAGACGAAACTTCCCAGGAGAAGTCAGCAGGCATGTACCAGTGCGGGCCGGCGCCGCTGGAGGCCATCAAGCAGGGCATCATCGGGCTCAGCTACGACGTGGAGTTCATGCTGTCCTCCGTCAACGCTGATCTCATGCGGTGGAGGGTCGACTCTGAAGCTGATACTGGATACTCTATGGTCAACTCGAATAATTATCAGTAAGGAACCTTTTTACACAGATTTTTAGCATTCAAAGAATAATAAAATTTTTTGATTAATAAAAGAAGTGAACCTAAATTGCTTTGAAATTGAAATTTCTTTTGGGGCAATGCCCTGTCTCAGGAGAAGGTATCTTGCAACAATAGAAATAAAAGATTAATACAATATAACACAAACACGAGCCAGAAACAGATTATAAATAAATAATAATAAACGCTTCACACACATAGCCCCACACTAGGATTCCCTGTGTCGTGGGTGCCATGGACAACACACAAGACAAGGACACACACCCAGATCGAGAACGGAAATTTAAATTCATTCAAATTTCCGCCTCGCTGGGAATCGAACCCAGGATCCTCGGAACAGCGATCCGGCGTGTTAACCATTGCGCCATCCGGGTCGTCGATTATAATTTTAAACGACTTCCACGCTGATCCTGCTTCCAGCTATGAAAGATGAAAATGAAAGCATCTTCCTGGCGATTTGTCATACACTTAGGTTGGTTGTGTACTTTGATATCGCGTCGTACTCATAAAAACGTCAAAAATAATATTTCTCATTACAGCATCGGCCGCATGATCCTCACTAAGAAGCCGTACGTGTTTGACCCGCTGGGTGACGAGGACCGGCAAGACATCACCGCCGAGTACAAGCACCGCGAGGGAACTGCCTCCGAACGACTGGCCCTCATGAACGGCGTTCGGTTCTCTGAGAGAGCTAAGAGGTTTGTTGCATTTTTATTCAGATTTGCTTGGCAGGGATCTGTGAAATTTCCTTCCAGGAATTTCCAAGAAAGGTTGTTGTTAGAGAATTATGGACAAAAGACAATTGAAAATTGGCGTGTAAGGCTAGATGTAAGGGTCAACATTTCGCTAGGGATTAACAAATTGCTATTTTTAGGGTTCCGTACCCAAAGGGTAAAACGGGACCCTATTACTGAGACTTCGCTGTCCGTCCGTCCGTCCGTCCGTCTGTCACCAGGCTGTATCTCATGAACCGTAATAGTTACACAGTTTTTTTTTTTTATATAATTGAATGCACTCGCAGTTTGAGTGGTGGTTGATTGATCGCTTGAACCAACCAGCCACCGCTCTCCCTGCCAATGTGCCTATAATAGCTGCCGATACTTATTTTTCAGCAACCTTCCTACTGTGTATATTATGCTTAATTAATTATATATCTTTATGGTATAATCTAAAGTTATTTACACTTAGCTGTTAATCTAACATGCATACATGCCTTAACTACGGAGTACCACGTTTATCACCGCATGCTGCAGCATGAAGTATTTTATGTTGATATTGTGACACTTGTTTTTTTCTTTTGAGTTCTTTTGTAAGCAGTCGGGTTTTGTTTTTATAATAATACTAGCTTTTTCCCGCGGCTGCGCCCGCGTGGAATTCGTTTATCACGTGAACCGGGGAAGGGGGTACGTCATCAACAGTAACTATCGTCCTGGGAAAATTCATCGTAATCATTCATGCGGTGTAGATTTTTCATACAAACTTTCATCCCCTATTTCAAGCCTTTAGGGGTTGATTTTTGAAAAAAAAGTAGCCTATGTGTGACTCTGGGTCTTCAACTATTTTCATTCCGAATTTCATCCAAATCGGACCGGTGGTTTAGACGTGAAAACGTCACAGACAGACAGACAGACAGACACACAGACAGACAGACAGACAGACTTTCGCATTTATAATATTAGTATGGATTTTTATTTCAGACTTTTTAGTGTTTTCACCGAAAAATTCTACTTTTTGGGATGGTTTTTGACAATTTGTGTTAAAACGTGTGCCTAAACGTTATATGATATAGTATATATCTCGGAGCCAGGGTCAGAGCTGCGGTTGTTATACTTTGGGTTATACGTGACTGGAGATAAGAAATAATAGTCTGCACACTGAGTTTAAACGTCTATTCCAACACTTCAATACAGTTATTACCAAAATTAATTCAGATTACATTAAATTAAACTTAGAAATAAAGCTGACGACAAAATAATAGCAAATTGGCAAAGGATAGCTCCGGCCATCACTCATAGATGGCGTTAGGTTCCTACAACTAGTTCCATCGATTACTCATAGGTGGCGTTACTAGATCAGCGTAGGACTTTGGTCTCGCTCCTACATATATTTTTGAAAAGGTCTTTTCACGATCTTTCATTTGATACCCATATTGCTAAGATAACAAAAAACTCAAAATTATCCCCTCTTTTTCTTCTACTTTCGGGCGCCGTTTTGAAAATTCATATAGCCTATGACACTTTCACAGTTCTGACGAATTCAACGATACCTCATAATATATGTCTAAATCCGTTCAACCGTTTGGGCTGTGGGGCAGCGCACCACAAATAAATGGACATACATACAAACATACATAATTACATACAGTCGAAAAACAACCCTCCTTCCTTCTGACGCAGTCGGGTAATAAAAACGAAAAACGCCCATGACTATTTTATGGACGTCATAGAGCGTTTCCGTAGAGTTATCTATTTCTATGTTTAGACGTCAGAAAGGACGTCTTTACAAAAATTCAATACTGGTTTTAGCCAACTTCTATTACTGTAAAGACAGATATATACAAGCTACACAGGGTCTCAACAGCGCGATTCAGGTTCAAGTATAACGACATCTGTTGAGCAGTTTGGTAACTAAATGAACAACATTACGACTGAGCTGTGGCACGGTTTATCTATTACCCATGATGCTATTACCGCATCAATGTAAAATAATACCGTGGCTATGGTTTAACCAGAGTTACAATGATAATAGGAATATTTTTGTATTGTATTGTATAGGTACAGTACCAAAGTGTTACAAGTTCCGTTTCCGGCGCTTGAGCGCCCTGAATTTTTGTATGGATTGCATTTTTCCGCGCTCGTTGAATTTTCATGGGAATAATCTCAGGAATAATTGTAAATTTTTTAAATAATAGGAATAATCACAATCACTACAACCGTAAAACCATTAAAAATATTTTAAGTACATCAAATAAGTAGTATTCTTCTCACAAATTATGTTATGGCAGGACAACCATCTTGAATATTGGAGTATAAGGTGTCGTTTTAATTTTTAGGGTTCCGTACCCAAAGGGTAAAACGGGACCCTATTACTGAGACTTCGCTGTCCGTCCGTCCGTCTGTCCCCAGGCTGTATCTCATTAACCGTAATAGTTACAAAGTTGAAATTTTCACAGATGATGTATTTCTGTTGCCACTACAGAGCAAAATAAATATTTAAGTGGTTTTAAGCTTTTAAGTAGTTTTAGAATCTAGTAGATAATTTAGTTACCTTTCGGTCCAAGAGATGGCGTTGCGCGTAAGATGTGGATACAATAAAACAATTAAATATTTAAGTGAGGCTTTCATACAACAGACCAGATTTTTTTGGCGTTTTTATACATAATGGTACGGAACCCTTCGTGCGCGAGTCCGACTCGGACTTGGCCGATTTTTTCCATTTAGTGATGTGTCAGTCTAACCTATAACTATAAGGAGTAAGGACATAAGATAAATCTCAAATTATGCCCAAACTATAAAACACTTAAAAAATAATCAGGACCGGTACTAGTAACCAATGCAACAAGCTAGCAATGCCACCTTATTTGAATTCAGAGATAAAATTGAAGATGCCCCTTGATATAAGTATACCTATCATGTTGCCTTATGTTCGCAGGTACTACAAAGTAGCGAGCGCCCTGAACAACGACGTCAGCTTCAACCTGGCAGACATCGACACGGTGCAGATCGGCAAGGAGTTCCGCGTCGTCGTCGACATCGTCAATAACTCCGATGAGGTTAGTTTACTTACCTTTTTACAACCTACGATAGAACAGAATTACATTTAGAAGACACTCCAGTTTTGAGCAAAGCCCACGCTCGAGTGTCGAGGTCGAACACCTTGAGTTTGAGTCTAGATATTGAGATTAACCTCAAATCCCGTAGGCTGGCTTATTATTATTAGTATTTATTATTTATTTTGTTACCAGGTTCGCAACATCAAAGCGGCGTTAACAGCCACCAGTGTATTCTACAACGGTGTCAGAGCCGATATCGTGAAGAAAGTGGAAGGAAAACTAACAATTGGACCACGGAAAAGTAAGCTCTTTTTCTTATAAATGACTTACGTGATGATGGGATATATTCAATATAGCCATTTTAAATACATATTGCATTGGAGTTTCATTAATCGAGACTTAGACTTCGGGCATAAGGAGAGACCCGTGTTCAGTAGTGGGCCATTAATGGATTATAGCCACACACTTCGGACGTTACGAATCTCGAATCGAAGCTTTGTAAATCTCGTCCCTACTCCTTGACCCTAAGGTTTGAAACTCCCAGAAGATATTTTCAATAAAATTTAATATTTATTGTGCATCATTCTATAATGAATGTATTTCTGCAGCGGACCAAGTGAGGATCGTGGTGAACCCGGACGAGTACCTGCCGAAGCTGGTGGAGTACTGCAACATCAAGATCTCGGCGATGGCCATCGTGGACGAGACCAAGCAGTCGTGGGCCGACGACGACGACTTCCAGATACTCAAGCCTAACATCAGCATCAAGGTAGATGTCATTTCAAGATTACAACCCCTTCCTTATCTTGCTATCACTATTTAAATGCAAATAATTTTGGTTTGATTACCGAACAGGATGGTCTCTAAACTTTATTTAAAATAAATGTTAAAAAAATTTAATACTTAACTTACCTGTTAGAAAATAATAGTTTTCACTTGCTTCAGTGAAAAAAACACAGTGAGGAATTCTGCATGTCTTATCTCTGTATCTGTGGGTGCTAATGTAGTGGGCCGTAGTAAGTACCCCTCACGTTACAAGACCTCAGCCTTCTTGTGTATTTTCAGGTCAGTACAATTGTATTTTTGCATTTCAGTACAATTGCATTTTGCATTTCAGTACAATTATATTTTCCACTTCGGTACAATTGCATTTTTGCATTTCAGTACAATTATCTTCTCTGTTTCAGTTCAACGAAGACCTCATACTAGGCCAGCCGGCCACAGCGGTGCTGTCATTCATAAACCCGCTGGACCGCGCGCTCACCGGCTGCGAGTTCCGCGTGACGTCATCCGGCATCGCGGGCCGCACGCTCCGCTTCCCCGCCGCCGACACGCCAGCACGCGGCGCGGTCGCCGCTGAGCTGCCTGTGCAGCCTAATGTGAGTTACCATTCCTAATTTAAAATGAAATTTAGATTCCGAATTCAAAATTAAATTTAGATTCCAGATTCAAAAGTAGCGATTTCAAATACTTTGTTTGGACTCCCATGTCTTTTAATTGCCTTTTCGTACATATTTTGCTGAACACTTGTATGTGTTAAACCCTTCAGAGCATAATATATACAAAATATGTACAAAATGCAAAATGAATACAATGCGCAAAATATACTTACAATAGGTACCTACTACTGCGCTGACAAAAACAAACATGATGATTTTCTAAGAATAAATTTTGTCTTTCAGAAATTGGGCAAAATCAATTTCGTAGCAACATTCAAGTCGGCAGAACTGAAGGATATCAACGGAGCGGCGTCTGTTGAAGTATTTGAAGGATAAGCAACCCTGTGTGAAAGTGATAAGACACTATGTTAAATTGTACTCAATCGTAAAAATCGATAGAACAACGTATACAAGTTTTGTAAAAATATAGGTACCCTCATAATAAAAGTTAATATAGAGGGATAAAATGGCAGCTAAAATTTAATTATTTTGTCAGAGAATGTTAACCATTTAATATAAGAGAGTTTTATAAGTCACTAATTAAGAGGAAATAGTCACCATTCTGCTTGCAATTAGTTATGCATCAGAGTTTTTTTATACAAAATCAAGTGGATTGAGATGTCCTCAGAATACTCGTTATAATCAAATCGAGTTTAATTAATTAATATTATTGTAGTAACTCTTAAATAATAAACGTAAATATTTTTACCACTAATAGATTATTATCAACCTGTTTTTGCATTTCTTTTATTTAATGTCATACAAATAAAAATAAGGATGTGCTCAAAATTATTTCTTTCAATTTATGAATGTTAAGAACTTACGTAGTTTTAAACCAAGAATACATCACCATAATATTTTAGTATAAATTAAGCCATATACTTATTTTAAATAACTTTGTATACCTACCTACATTTTACATAGCATTTAAGATAATTATGTAAATGACGTGCCATATTATGGCAACACTTTTATTATGTAATCTGTACCATGTACACTTAATATTTTAAGTTTATATAATAAGCCCAATAAATACTGTATCAAGATTTCGTGTACACTTATTTAATTTTACAGTGTGAACACCTTGTTTAGACAACTTTTTAAGAAATAAATCAAACAATTTATTTTAAAACAAAAGTTTATTTTCCTTCAAACACATGCAGATAGCATTTTCGCTTACAACCATCTTATTTGTTCCGGATGCGAAAACAGAATTATAAATATTAATATATAAGTAAATATAATATTCAATCTAAATACAAAAGTACATCATTAACGTGAGCAATTGCCGAGAAGTAATTATGCATAACTATTTCAAGTTTTTGGAATACATTAATCATATAATTATAACATTTATACACACTCTTCATATACACATAAGGGAATTTGTTCTCTTAAATTGTGGACACACTATCATATAAAAATGTTAACTCAAAATCCTCCTTATTAATAATATAATCTTAATATTATGTTTAATGTATTGAATAAATTCTATATCTGTGCTGTGTTTTTAACGTTCTACATAAACTTTTCTCTGCTATATTATTCAGTGTATGCGTTTAGAAAAAAAGCCCCACCTTCTTGCATATTTGCGGAACCAATCATAACTTTTTTAAAACTTTTTTAAAAATTAATTGAAAAAGAAAAGAAATCAAATTATCACGTGACCAATTTAATAACATTAAGGGTTGAAATATCAAGATACAAGAAGATAATAATTATGAGATCAAAAAATTAAACTCATACTTTTATTATTTTGTATAATTGTAAGATTCCACCCGAAAAGAAATAAGAAAAAAAAATGTTGAAAACAAGGTTATTTCTTTTTAATCCAACTTTTTGGCAGCTCTGCGCACTACAGCGAAACGCCCGCATATGTAAAAATACATGCTAATGGATGCAACGTCTCAAATACGTCCTATATTTTCGTACATACAAAACTGTGCACGCATTCCCAAACTGCCATAAAATTTGGCCTGAAATAAACGATAGGGTTTCAGACGGGTTGCAGCCATTGATATACACAAGAAACACCACACAAAAAGCGATAATAACATCACTCTATAACGATATGATAAGTATATATCAAAACAAATGACTATATATTTTGGCTTTATACCTGTCGATAAGATTGACTATTTGAAACAAATAGACTAGTTCAATATACTTATTGATTTTTCACAGCAACGTTTATAATATAGCTATTTTTATGGAGTCTGCCCAAGCACATGTCACCGTCACTTGACCACTCGTCCGCTTCTGTAATTATTTTACTGTTTATTTACTTTATATTTATATAAAAACCCAAGCAAACATTATATATAATTTAATAAATAATTTACAATTATCGTGTTCATTATTCTGTTTCCATTCACACAAGGAACTTCAAGCTAGGACGGCGAAAATAATATGCATTAAAATGTATTCACTTTGAAACACAGATTTTTATCACATTGATGCATAATCAATTTACTCTGTACGGTCGGCACAATAGATCGCATCGTTAGGTATCAGAAAAGTATGGGAAAAACTATTATCAGGGTCGGTATGTAGTGAAAAATTCGTTTAAAGTAACGTAACGTATACACATTACACACACTAGATATAAAGGACCCTACAAGTTTACAAAGAAACCGACTGTCTTTCCGCCACCATTTCACACTCACACCATCAACGGTAAGTTCCTCAAACAAAAATAATACTAAGCAACAACAGAACCTTAAATTAAGGATAACACAACAAATAAAATCTACAATTCATTCAATCTTAATACAAAAGAAAAAAAGGAAAATGCCAATACATATGCTTCATAGTAAATGCATAAATTACTTGTAAAACTATTCCCGAACACCAAAAAATACCACTTCGAATTTTAAAAATGAAAAAAAAAAACAAATCAACAAACAAACACACATAATTGGAAGATAATGATACTGAAACGTGCTAGCAATTAAAACGCATAAAAACAGCGGTCTTTGTTGTAACTGACAATCTTGATTGTGGTGTGTTGAAGGTGCTGTTGAAGGTGTCCGGGAGAGTATGTCAATTCAATGAACTTAGAAATTCGATGTGACTAAAGAAAAGAAATTATAAATGTAAGCAGACATGAAGCCAGCCTTAAAGTTAACCTATAAACACCTTGCTATTTATGGTCTAATGGACAGTGTGTTACTATGAGAGGCAATAGGGTTGAACA
Source organism: Hesperia comma (assembly GCA_905404135.1). Classification (NCBI taxonomy): domain Eukaryota; kingdom Metazoa; phylum Arthropoda; class Insecta; order Lepidoptera; family Hesperiidae; genus Hesperia; species Hesperia comma. The sequence continues at coordinate 2,664,203 of FR990031.1, forward strand.
ACACTTATGCATGTTAAAGGTTATACCTCATTAGAGCCACCCGGCACCCACCCCGCACCGCCTCGTCGCACGGCGTCCACCCGTTGTCGACAGGTCGTCCACGGGTGGACGTCGCGTTATCACCAATAAATGTTCCGCGGTCAACCAGTGGACCCCGCGCGGTCAACGAGTGGACGCCGCTTGGTCTACGAATTTTCGAGTAGTCTGTTAATAATTGGCACATTAAATGTGTGTTTCGTTATGTCAAATTTTACAAACCGTGAATTGGCAATCATAGCTGTCGCGCTTGATGAAGAAGAAAATGAAAGACGCAACAAAAAAAGAAAGCTTATTGCGTGTATCAATCGCGGGCAGTGGTCCACCCGCGGGCTGCGCGCGGCCAGCTTGCGAGCGAGGCGATCCGGTGACGTTACGGCGTTGATGTAATGAGCGCATGTCCATACAAATTCATGTAAAGAATACTAACCACGCGAGGCGAGGCGGTGCGGGGTGGGTGCCGGGTGGCTCTAATGAGTTGTGACCTTAATAAATCAGTATTTATTTAATTATTATTATTCACAGCTCTATACAGTTGCAGTTATTTGTTCTACCAAATAAACACTGACTTAAATTATATTTTACTTTTAAGCTTTATAAAATTTTTCTAATGACAACAAAACTATACTTTGAAATTATAAATTATCCTTGAAGTGCAGTGTTAATTACAAGAAATACTAAAACTTTGTACTTCAAGTAACTTCTATCCATTAGACCACTTTACTTTACAGCTTTTTAATAAGAAAACCTAACATTAAATCTATACATCGCAAACCGAAGACAAGTATAAAATTAAAGTTAACTTAAAATTGTATCTGTCGACTTTAACTTTTACTTGCTTTGAGACCCAACTACTCGATAAGAATTTCCATAAGATTGTACTTAAACTAATAGACACTATTTTCATAACACTTACAATTAAATATGAGCGCTCACTAAATGCTTAATACTTAGCGAGCGATATCTATAAATATTTTAGCCATATTTATAAATTCACTTATTATCAGATTTGAAAACAAAATTGTTGCAAATTATCATTACAAAAAGAATTGCAAATGTTTGTGTTATAAAATCTATTAAAGATGATAATTTGAAAACAAAAAGGTTTTATAATTATTATCAAAATTATATATATTATTTTTATAATTGCGTGCTTTATAAATTCTTGTACTTCTTCCATAACACGTTTTAAATATCTTAGTATTCACATCGCTCGAGGGATGCCAGCTTTTGAATCTATCAATAATTCAAGTTTCTGAAGATATTATAAATTTTTACTACTTTCTTTCCTTTTTAACCAATACAAGGAAACTACCTTACGAATTTCCATTTCAGTTCACAAAAGTAACTACTAACGCATGTTTACCAAGATATGACCTTTCCATAGCCTAAGTATAAGCCATGAAAGCTCAAAGTAAACTGGGACACCCATATGTATATCTCAACACACTCACCTCTAAACTACAGTATTGAAACCTTTAGAAAAGTTACAAAAGTACATTAAAATTATTGCTTGTGTTGTCTAACCTAAAGATTTAGAATGTTTCATCCTGGATACCGATCAGTTGCATTTGTCAACATCTATGAAATACATAAACAATCACACAACTCAACAACAATGTTTGCATGCAGCAGAAATCAAACTGGATGCCAAATGACACCACTACTGAACAAGTCAAATATTTATATCGAACCTGTTAATTCAATAACTATCTTGCAGTTACCTATTTAGTATTTATATTACAAATACATAAAACTCATTATAAGAGCTAATTTTTGGAGTTTTAATACATAGTTGTGGATACCATATTTGCCAAACTTCTGACAATCTTGGGTAAGATCGAAGTTTAAAATTCGACCGTAAACAATAAAACGATATAAAGCTCATATTTCAATGCTTTCCTCTAACATAAAGAGAAGTTCAGTGGTTCATAGTGCAAACCAAAATTTAACCAAATGTCATTATAAAAAGCCGACCACTTTGAATTATGCTGTATTGACAAAAGCAGCTGATCAGTCCACAGTTCCAGAACTTATATACCGAATAAATGACAAAAAACTACGCGTTACTACCAAGTCTACGAAACATTACATATACGCCTCGCGATAGAGGAATCTTTGACCTTAAGCATTCTCAGCATTATTCATAAAATTACCAACCGCATTTTATTTCACTGTTGACCTATGTATTTTCCCGTTTTGACATAATACAATAGTAGATTTTTCGAGTATAAAATAACGCAAATTTCGCTTTTTTAGTTATCAAAATCTAAATAATATGACGTAACATACAGTTTTACCCTTCTCCCACCCCTGTTAGGTTTTATAAGACCCCCTTCCCTCCCTCCATATTGCGTTTCGTATTACTTGAACAATCCCAAAGTTGGCACATACACTTTCCCCTATTGTTTTTGTGTGATGTCTGTTATTAAGTCAAATAACATCTAAATCGTATTTCACTTGTTATTAGTTATGAAAAAGCTACTTTTTTATGAGACATCGAGAATCTTATCTTTCACAAACGTGATTTCTTACACCCAGCCAGCGAGTGAACTTAGATCTCCTTACTTTATAATATTTCTTCCTCAGGATTCCAATTGCAAACCATTAAACATAAAACACTATTATACCTTTGCATGTTCAGTATATAACAATAACATACACTTATTTTTGAGGTTATAATAGCTACTTATAAGTAACTTATTATGGTTGCATTGACTTTTATCTTTCGGACCCGGTAGTTCATTGGTTACTTCTAGCAATCATAGCTACAAAACTTCGGTTACCTTATGGTTGCGGTTGCTTACGGTTGCAGTTACGTATGGTTGTACCTGCTTACGGTTACAACTAGTGTTCCTTGTGGTTTGTTGCCACGAAACCGGCGTAGTGGCGGTAGAATGTGGGGAATAGCTGTAGGGCGCCGTATACCAGCGCGAGATAGGCTATGATGGCTGCCGTTAGCACCAGCTCGAATATCGCTGGCTTCACACTGGGGGCAGAGACATAGGGAGTTAGTTTAAATTGTGAGTCAAAGTCACGATGTGTTTCTTGACAATCAGATTAGATATGGTCCAAAACTTTTTGATACGCTGAAGTTGTCTAATAAAACAATAGGTGATTGTCATTAATTACAATGTAATGTTTATAGGCAATTGTGCCTATAAAAATAGGAATATTTAACCATTCCGTATTGGTTTAAAAATGGTTTTCACTAAGCGTTGAAACAGGGTCGAGGTAACATTTTATTATAAAGAGCTTCCTAAGAGTGCATTTTCATCAGAGGTAATCTAGGCTACGTTGAAAAGGACGCGTTTAACATCCACCAAACACATTCATTGACAAGCCCAGAAACCTTCCGGACTCGGCCCCGCAGGGCAGGCTAACGAATGTGATAAGTGGATAATGTAACGTTGCTAATTTCGCACTGGTGGAAAGGCACCCTTATGATTGTTTCGAATTCTACTATTACATCTACTATTACAGTTAGTAGATCTCTTGCTACAACACTGCACACAAAATTAGACCCTACACCCAACACAACAAAGCCCACTATTCTATATCACCTGTATATATTGAGCACAGCCTTGGTGGGCGCGTAGAGCGCGAACTCGGGCTCGCGCTTGTCCACGGCGTGCGCGCTCACCGACACCTCCATGTAGCGGGACAGCGTGCGCTCTAGCGCTGCCGTCACGCCTGTATACAACATTCGACCCTACACCCAACACAACAAAGCCCAGTATTCTATATCACCTGTATATATTGAGCACGGCCTTGGTGGGCGCGTAGAGCGCGAACTCGGGCTCGCGCTTGTCCACGGCGTGCGCGCTCACCGACACCTCCATGTAGCGGGACAGCGTGCGCTCTAGCGCTGCCGTCACGCCTGTATACAACATTCGACCCTACACCCAACACAACAAAGCCCAGTATTCTATATCACCTGTATATATTGAGCACGGCCTTGGTGGGCGCGTAGAGCGCGAACTCGGGCTCGCGCTTGTCCACGGCGTGCGCGCTCACCGACACCTCCATGTAGCGGGACAGCGTGCGCTCTAGCGCTGCCGTCACGCCTGTATACAACATTCGACCCTACACCCAACACAACAAAGCCCAGTATTCTATATCACCTGTATATATTGAGCACGGCCTTGGTGGGCGCGTAGAGCGCGAACTCGGGCTCGCGCTTGTCCACGGCGTGCGCGCTCACCGACACCTCCATGTAGCGGGACAGCGTGCGCTCTAGCGCTGCCGTCACGCCTGTATACAACATTCGACCCTACACCCAACACAACAAAGCCCAGTATTCTATATCACCTGTATATATTGAGCACGGCCTTGGTGGGCGCGTAGAGCGCGAACTCGGGCTCGCGCTTGTCCACGGCGTGCGCGCTCACCGACACCTCCATGTAGCGGGACAGCGTGCGCTCTAGCGCTGCCGTCACGCCTGTATACAACATTCGACCCTACACCCAACACAACAAAGCCCAGTATTCTATATCACCTGTATATATTGAGCACGGCCTTGGTGGGCGCGTAGAGCGCGAACTCGGGCTCGCGCTTGTCCACGGCGTGCGCGCTCACCGACACCTCCATGTAGCGGGACAGCGTGCGCTCTAGCGCTGCCGTCACGCCTGTATACAACATTCGACCCTACACCCAACACAACAAAACCCAGTATTCTATATCACCTGTATATATTGAGCACGGCCTTGGTGGGCGCGTAGAGCGCGAACTCGGGCTCGCGCTTGTCCACGGCGTGCGCGCTCACCGACACCTCCATGTAGCGGGACAGCGTGCGCTCTAGCGCTGCCGTCACGCCTGTATACAACATTCGACCCTACACCCAACACAACAAAGCCCAGTATTCTATATCACCTGTATATATTGAGCACGGCCTTGGTGGGCGCGTAGAGCGCGAACTCGGGCTCGCGCTTGTCCACGGCGTGCGCGCTCACCGACACCTCCATGTAGCGGGACAGCGTGCGCTCTAGCGCTGCCGTCACGCCTGTATACAACATTCGACCCTACACCCAACACAACAAAGCCCAGTATTCTATATCACCTGTATATATTGAGCACGGCCTTGGTGGGCGCGTAGAGCGCGAACTCGGGCTCGCGCTTGTCCACGGCGTGCGCGCTCACCGACACCTCCATGTAGCGGGACAGCGTGCGCTCTAGCGCTGCCGTCACGCCTGTATACAACATTCGACCCTACACCCAACACAACAAAGCCCAGTATTCTATATCACCTGTATATATTGAGCACGGCCTTGGTGGGCGCGTAGAGCGCGAACTCGGGCTCGCGCTTGTCCACGGCGTGCGCGCTCACCGACACCTCCATGTAGCGGGACAGCGTGCGCTCTAGCGCTGCCGTCACGCCTGTATACAACATTCGACCCTACACCCAACACAACAAAGCCCACTATTCTATATCACCTGTATATATTGAGCACGGCCTTGGTGGGCGCGTAGAGCGCGAACTCGGGCTCGCGCTTGTCCACGGCGTGCGCGCTCACCGACACCTCCATGTAGCGGGACAGCGTGCGCTCTAGCGCTGCCGTCACGCCTGCGAAACGATATAGGGAATACTTTGTTAATATAAATGTAGCGAGACTCACAAGTAATGATTTAATGTGTAAAGTCATAGAACAAATGTTGGGATGGACGTAGAGAGGGTACCTGCAAGAGGTGATGCGCTAATTTCAAATTTACCCTGTATATAAAAACTTTTCGGTTACTGAGTGAAGGAGTGACTGACGAAGATCACACAGCCGAAACTACTGACTACAAAAAGCTGAAATTTTGAATGCATTCCATGTTCTATAGTGTAGGGGAGCATTGTGAGATTATTGGTATTCCCCCCACGAGATAAAAACGACTAAAACAAAAATCCTACACGGGCAAAGAACCAAACAAAATCTGAAAAGGCATCTATACCGGAGAGTGGTTCAGGTATAAGATGGTATTGGAAGTACGACCTCACCTGTATTGGGTGCCGTCGTAATAATGGTTTGCGGCGCCCTGGACTGCGACGCCAGATAGTAGTACCAGTGTCGGATTGCCGCCTCGTCCACGCCCTAGAAATAAGAATCGTTGTATTGGAATGTTAGTTCTGTCTAGACATATTTTATGGGATTAAGGTAGCATACCAGCATGCATCACCACTCCACTGCCATCTTAGCTGTTGTAAGCGCGCGCGTGTGTGCGTGCGTGTGTGGGTGTGTGCTTGTGTGTGTACGTGAATGCGTGCGTGTGTGCGTGCGTGCGTGCGTGTGCCTGCGTGCGTTTTTGTGCGTGTGTGTGTCGATCTGGTTACACTTTTTTAGAAACCTTAGTCCAACTTTGTTCACACATCTCAAGTTCCTTTTTTACATTTTATGGACTCACCAGCGCATCATCATACAGCGCAGCGTCTTCATCGTTCTCCTCGCTGGTGAGGTTGTAGATGTGGGACGCCAGCGCCCGAGCGATGGTCTTGATGTTGGTCACCAGGGTCTTCAGGGAGGCCTCCGACGGCGTGTCCAGGATCGTGCTTCGCGATGGCTCCTTGTGGCTCTGTCCGGTACATAAATATTTCATTGTCAGAGATGGGCACATGTAATCATGTTTAGAGAATATACAATACAATACAATACAAATATTCTTTATTGTGCACTAGAAGGACATTACAAAATATATAAAATGGAAAGAAGTTTCACAAAAGGCGGCCTTATCGCTAAGCAGCGATCTCTTCCAGACAACCTTTGGGTAGGAGAATAAAGTATATACCTGAGTCGTTGGGAGTATGGAACTGGTACTGCCCACTAAAAACAAATTTATTACGTGCGCTCAATTTCAATTTACTTCGAAAACTAAAATAACTTACCATATTTTAAAATTACGCCGTCAACCTACAATATTCATAATTACAGGGACAGAAAACTGGCATTTGTTTGGGATACAATTAAAACACATTGTGTTTCAAGAGTAAGAGTAAGTTGTACCATTTGACAACTCAAATTATGCCAAGATGAGTTTAAATTTCCGTTCTCTGAGTGTGAGCCCTTGACTTTTGGGGTGTTCATGGCACCCACAACACAAGGATTCTACGGGGAAGCGCAGTAGCAGAGCTATGAATGCTATGAGTTATTTTACCACTTCACAACTCACCTGTAAAGAGCTAAGTGTGAACGCAGTCATCCGTCGAATGCTGAACCGTTCGTGCTGCCATGCCAGCACCTCATCAGCGAGGTTGATCTTCTTATGGTTCACTGGTACGTTTAGTCTGGACTTGATGGAGTGGGCTGCTGTCCCTGGCTTGGGGGGCTTTGATACATGCATCGTCAGGGACTGGGAGGAGATTGAGTCTAGACACATTGCGAATGAGACGTCCTGAAATGTAAGAGTTAACAAATCTTAATAAAAACTTAAGAGAGGCAGCTTTGAAAACTTAGTGGTGTATTTTACTATCTTTAATGTTAATAATATATGTTAAAACCAAATCTATGTAGCGCTTTTAACTGAAATTATGTAGACGGAGCAGTATAATATAATAATATTTTTGTAGCCTTTAAAAATACCACAATAAATAAAACATTTCAATCTCAATGTTGACACGTTGACAGCCTTAATTATGACCTAATATTAATAAAGAGTGAGTCTATAGTATGTTTGAAATACATATGTTTTCACACACACTAACAATTTCTAACAGTACATTTATATTTCAAGTCCTTATTTCATACCTGCAACAGACTAGTATCTGTGGAATCCAACTGTTCTTCCAGCCATTTCTTGATAGAGAAGTAGTTGAGCGAATGGCCGGCAGATGTCAGCACGAACACTATCGTCGGTCCTCCTCTGTTGGCAGCAGATGAATAGAGACGGGAGAATACTCTCGCTAGCTCAAGCACTGCTACTGCGCCCGAGCCGTTCGAGTCCGCACCGTTAGCAAGACCCTGCAATAGATAAAGAAAACAAGTTATTGTCTATGTAGACTGTGAAATTGTATAATCTGTATATTTGCATATTATAATGTGCGACAAAACTAAAACCTGAATCCTAAACTGAAACCCTGAAACCCTTTTTAAAAATATGTAATTTGTGTACATCTTAGAATAGAAATCAATTGTCTATAGCTTCAGTAAAGGAAAGCATTGAAGAAACAGTCACCCAGAATTCTCTATAATGTTCTCAATGGTGTGCCTTTTTCACCAGTACATTGTTATTTTTTACAGTACAGGTATAGATAGATACAGGTTTGTGGCGTTTCCGAACGCACGGATTTAGGATCGGAACGCACGGCCGAGCTGTCAACGGAGGACGCTCGAGAGACCGGTAGAGAGTGAGCCAGACCAGAAGCTCGGGTTGCGATCGTCTGATGCCGCTGCGCCGGCTCATGTTCATATTCGGATTAATGATTTATTTTTATTACTAGCTTTTGCCCGCGGCTTCGCCCGCGTGGAATTCGTTTATATCGCGAACCGGGGAAGTGGGGAAGAAGATACGTCATCAACTATCTTCCTGGGAAAATTCATCGAAATCGGTCAGGCGGTTTAGATTTTTCATACAAACTTTCATCCCCTATTTCAAGCATTTAGGGGTTGATTTTTGAAAAAAAAGTAGCCTATATGTGACTCTGGGTCTTCAACTATTTTCATTCCGAATTTCATCCAAATCGCACCGGTGGTTTAGCCGTGAAAACGTCACAGACAGACAGACAGACAGACAGACAGACAGACAGACAGACAGACAGACAGACTTTCGCATTTATAATATTAGTATGGATTATTTATAATCCATAATATGATTGTAGTCAGTAATAGTAATTACAGTAACTATATTGTTAACTTGTTAGCTACGATCAGTGTTGTACGATCAGTGTTGTAGTGTGCACTGTGCAATTAATAAAGGACTGTTAACCAAGACGTGTGTTTTACCGGCATGGGAGATGCCCGTATAATACTCCCACAGGTTTATTAACATAAATAAATGTTAGAAACATTAAAGAAGCTGTATATTTCTTAGTGTGTGAGGGGCTAGTTGTAAATAATAGTCCAGCTACTAATCGTTAGTAAGTCTCGTACAAAGTCGGTCACAAATGTTATGTTACTATCAAAGAGTAAAATCACCTCTAAAACAGTGTAACCAAATCCACACAATAGGAATTTTTATAGCAGAAGTTACTCACAGGAATGAGAGCGAACGCGTCGTAATGCGCCGCGACCACAATGGTCTGGACGGTGCCGAACCGCCCCACCAGCTTGCCGTGGATCGTCACCGGCTTCGCGTCCATCTTCTGTGGGTTTGATGCTGACACCGCTGTAATGTCATGAATAAAATTCAAATAGGTTATTAAACCATCAATCATAATTCAACTTAATAAAAATACTCGCCAAGTGCAACTTGAACTCGTACAAGTAGGTTTCCGCATTACCGTAATATACTTAAGCCGAAAAAAAGCTTTGTTATATGGGGCCACTTTAATTTTGTTTTTGTAGGTAGGTATTGTGAAAATTTAATTTTTTTTCTATCATGGTTCTTTAGTTAAAGCCATTTAATAGATAGACAGATGAACAAATGGACCCAACAAATACAGAGCTAGTGGAGTCTTTCACCTTTGAGTATGAAACTCATAAAAATTAAGCAATTGACTCTTTTCTTAGGCCACTTATTTATTTTATTTTGTTTTCATTATAAATCAAACAGTAATTCTATACTTTAACATTACTATGTACATAAATTGTAATTAATGAATTAAAATGTAATTAATGACGACCCTGTAGCCTAGCTGGTAGCGACCCTGCCTGCAACGCGAGGGGTCCCGGGTTCGATTCCCGGCCGGGGCAGATATTTATGTGGCAGATAAATATTTGTACTCGGGTCATGGGTGTAATTGTGATGTGTTATATGTGTAGTCCATGCCACCCGCGACAGAGGTACCTGGTAACCTACTGCGGGGGTATGAGTGTGTTAGCGTTTATGTTTATTAAATTAATGTACTCACAAATCTGATATCCATTGGAAGAGACAGTGTTCATCATAGCTTGCAGAGCTGTGGCCGATTTCTCATCAGTGATGAAGCTATGCTGGAGATCTTTTAGAATGCTGTCAAACTCTGGCATCCATTCAGCGAAGTATACTGGGATATTGACCTCCTGCATTGCCATTGCTGCTTCTAGGAGTTGTAAATGCTGAAAAAAAAGAAAAAATACTATGAACTCATCTGTGGTTATTTACCTATGAAAATAAAAATCAACTTTTTCGGTGTAAGCAGCTACCTGTTATAATATGTGACTAAAATAATGAGGCATCTAGACATCAAAACCACTGAGTCGTAAGATGACAAAATACCACTCAGATTATCAGGGACAATTTCTTTTCCATTATTATTTCAATGACTTTTCCATGGTCCCAAACAACCTTCATATCAAATTTCATCTTAGTACTTAAATCAGTTCTGCAGATTTACAGTGTAATACCCTGACAGGTGGGTTTACTTTTGCATTAATACGGATAAAAATAATGGCTACTAAATTTAAGGAAATATAGTGATTTCACGCACACATACTGGTAAAGTAGGTAATGTAAACAAAACTGCTAAAATTATCTGTCAGTTCCTATTGTTTGGTCTAATGATAAGATAACAATGTTATTTGTGTAACTTTTTTGTTTTTCTAATATTTTTTATTACTGACTAAGTATATCAATTGTACAGCAATCAAAAAGGTTTTAGAATTCCTTTCTTTTATCATAATTATTGGTGAAAATGAAATTTTACCAGAAATTTAATACCTTTACCTATTATAAAACATCAAGAGATAACACATGTCATCTCTCTTTGGTTAAATATTTTCATCTTTGCACTATCATTACTTTTTTATCGCCATCAATAACTTTTATGAAAAATTTCAAAATACTTAATAGTAATTTGAAATTTTTAGCAGTTTGTTTAATTTGTCAACACCCTGATTGGCAAAAAATAACTACAAAACTTTAAAAAAATCAAATTTGATAACAAACCTCAATTTGCTCAGGATTCATCATAGTATCATTCTTGGGCAGCACCAGTATTAGGGCTCCGGCTTTGTTCCGTATTTCCATGTAGTGATCAATGGTGATGTCCTGGATCCGGGCCACCACGCAGTGGCGGTACGAGCTCCACGAGCTGAGCGAACGGCCTTCCAGGTTGAAGCTGGCTGCTCGGCATCCTGACCACACATCATAGTTTGAACTTTGAATGATCTCGAGATTAATGAATAAGGCATGTTTATACAGTGTTGCTAATGCTGCAACCTATGTAAAGCCCACTACTGATCACAGGTGTCTCATCATCATCGAGGAGGCCTAAAGCATACTTTACTATGCTGCTCCATTGCAGATTGGTGGAATGATTAATTGAGACAATTTATCATCAGATATTTGAAGGTGTTACATAAAAACAAAAAAAAATCTAATCCATTTCTCATTGAAATATATTATTTTAAAGTTATTAGATTCGTTAAAACTGCATAATTTTTATAAATTTTGACTGAAATGCAGCAGTCTCTATAGCAAAACTTCGTCAAGATGCATACATTCTTCAAAGGATTCACTGTAAACTTGTACTGGCAAAGTATCTTCGGACTTTAACCCTTTCAGGACCAAGGGAAATATTTTTCCCTTTTTTAAAATTCGTAATCTACAGTTAAATATAACTTAATCTATATGTTTTTTTAATGAATGTCATAATAGAAGGTATGTTCAATATAGTAAAAGCGTTCTTGAGCACGTAGAAAGAAAATAACTATCAAATTTCCTTTGCGCTAACACTAAAACATTCGAGGGCTGAACTTGGTATCATTTTTAAGTTTTTGGACTTGTGTAAATAAAATTACTGTATTTTCTTGCGTGTTTTTATGTTTTTTGGTAAGTTCAGTTTAATGTTATAATGAATTGAACTGCAGATAATAAGCATAAATACCTAAAAATACCGATTCATCTTAGGGTAAATATTTTTCCCTGTGGTCCATAAAGGTTTGTTTTTGTAGTATTAGTGTAATATGTAGTCGCGCTCATAATTTATTGTTTTCTTGCATTTTATTTACATTTACTTTTATATATTTTTCGGAAACGGCTAAAACCTTCAGAAAATTTCTTCGAGGTAAAGAAATAGTCCAGTTGCCATGAGGCAGATAATAGTAATGGAGAAGATAACCTGAATTAGATGAAGAGGACCATCAGTTCATTGGTCAAAATGTATAAAATTGGACCACTGTTGTTTTTATGGCAGATACTGTTTCAGTGTAATCGGATCAGGACATTCAAGACGCATAACTCAAAAAATAAACATAAACTGTCCGGCACCGACTATATGGTATTATGAATATAAGTTTATGTAGGTGGTATGACCCTCACGGACCACTGCAAATCATGAGATTGATAGCAAAGCCAAAAGAAAATATTACTTCCGGCTATTTTTTTTACATATTATATTATTGTCGATATAGCCATGAATAACGCGTATTTAGTATACGCACAGTTGCATGAAGCGCACCGCATGGAAAGGTTACTTTTGAGCAGTCTAGACTCTTAGAGTATCACCAACACTTAGCACGAGCTCTAAAAAAATTATTATACCTGTAGACAGCCATCAAGGCCATCTCTAGTCTCCTCCGAAAACCGGCGCATCGGCAACAAATGCAACTAGCCAGCTCTGAATATGCAAAAGCAGAGAAAATGAAAAGATATATTATGTAAGCGACGCATATAAAATATATATATTGTTGCGCAGAATACCTTAGTTAAAATTATTTATAATTTCTTATAATTATTATTCATTTTTTTATGTTAAAAAGCAATAACTAAAAGACTTATAAAATAAACCTATATAATATATTGGTTACCTTTATGGCCCACAGGGAAAAATATTTACCATAAAATATCAGAAAAACTGTATGTCTTGTTACGTTTTTACGGGAATATATCGTTAATTTACGTCCAAAACAACTAAAAAAAATAGTCGCACACTCATAAATAGTTATGGATATCTTATGGTCCTGAAAGGGTTAAATAACAAGAGTCACCTAATGACTAACAAAAAATAAACCAATTGAATCGAATCAATTGAACTGTGACCATAACCTAAAAGCGCCATCGATTTTCGCGATTCATTAATGAGAACAAGGTTAATTATAAGCATTTACCATGAGGAACGGTGTGGAGGTCGTATTGCTGCATTCTGTACACCGAGAACTCGTGAGAAGCGGCCACAGGGTTCACTGGGGAGATTATAATGAATATCGGGAATACCACTAGCAAGTAATAGGGCAAATACCCTTTGAATATCTCCGCAAAACCGTCCGCCTGGTCCAGCCACATCTTAGCGTCTAATTAGTAGTTATTTATAATCAAATTTACTCGAACAATCAATTATTCTCACACTATCCTATTAGAAGAAACCTTAGGTATGATTAGGTGGTGGGTTCCCCAAAGTCGGTCAACGACTTGACATTTGATTGACTTGACAACAGTGTTGCCAGGAATGAAGGTGATATTTCCTATAAAAAGTTCAAAAATCTATTTTGTTCTCAAAATAGCATTCTTTCTTACTGTGTATACATACGTGGCCAGTAAAAAAGAAAGACGAAAAATGGTAGGTATTTTACCTTTTTTTCATTTACCGCAGAGATATTGTCAAAGATTGGATTTTGTAACATCTGACATGGCAATAATACAGTTGACAGGCTATGTCCATTGTCTATGGCTCTATGGTTTGTTTGTGATTTTGTGGTTTTATTTGTGGGATTGTGGGAAACTGAAAATGAAAAGTTGCAGACGTTGTACCTAGTTGAAGACAAACAAAAAGAAAATCATCTCGAATTACTGCTAAGTAATAAAGAATATCTTGGTTACAATGCAATTGTTGCTAAAAGTTTTGTTTCTTCCAAATTATTATGATTCAATTAAGTATTTGCCTTGCTGGGAATCGAACCCAGAACCATTTATAGTTGGGCCATTTTAATAGGCCACATTTGACAGTTCGTCAAAATTTTCCGAAGTAACCTTGTAAGGGAGGCACCCCATAGTATCTAATACATTCCATACTAGATATTGTTAAACTTTTTACACTTAAAAGTATGGAACTGACGTCGTTACAAAGTTACGTCAGTGCACTCTTTTTCTTTTTAAATATCAGCGATGGTACCGAAAGAAACAGATGAGTAGATAAGTTGAATTCGAGAAGTCGAACTAATCGTCAAAAAGTATTTCACGATTACAAAATAAAATGTATTTTAATACAAACAAAATTAATTTTATTACATTTTAGGCCAAAAAATATGTAATTATTCATTTATATAATAACGTCTGGCTCAAAAGTCAGTATCTAGAAACGTGAAATGTTACAAAAAAGTCATGATTAATTACATTTCGCGCCATTATTTTGACGCATTATTTTTGTCATTTTTTTTAGTCGTTGTGTGAACTGTGCGCTTATTAATACTTTTTATAACAATCGCATTCAATTTACAGATGTTTGAAGTCCTTATCGATTTATTCAATTTAATCGATGTTTTTCAGCAGGTTACTTCACTATGAAGCAAAGACAAACAGTTGTCAAATGTGGCCTATTAAAATGGCCCAACTTTAAATTGCAATCTGATGAAGTAAACTATCGTAGGTACGCCGAGAAGAAAAATGTTATATTGAATTGAAGAAAGAGAGGATCCCCTCATACTACTCCCAATATCTTTAGCCTAGAAACTCTAGAATGTAGGTATTCTTTATGTCCGTCCAACCGCGTTATTATTGCGGAAAACGAGAATAGCCGGATGGAGATAGGAAATAAATTTTTAGATTGCATTGAAGACAATGTTGGACTACATCACAGGGTAGGTTCTATTTTTTAGTTTTATTGTTAAAAAAACATCGTGAGGATGAACGATCTATTAATTTAATGATTGTCGTAAGCGTTTTTTTTTTGCATGTTTGAGTATTAGAATTTCATTACTTTACTATTTCAAGAGCGGTAGCGGTGATAGCCTAGTGGTTAAGAATTCGACCTATTCGGAGGGTCCGGATTCGAATCCCAGGGCACGCACCTCTGACTTTTCGGAGTTATGTGCGTTTTAAGCATTTAATTGTCACTTGCTACAAACGGCGAAGGAAAACATCGTAAAAAAAGGGGATGCTGGACCCGTGCTCAATAGTGGGCCATGATGGGTTGAGAAGAAGAAGAAGAAGATATCTGGCGGGTAGTTTTTGTGTTATCTGTAGGTACTTGTCGAAATTGAAGTCTGTTATTTTTTGTAAAAAGTTATGATTATTCCTTTTTATCACTTATCTATTGCTGGACGGACTTCCACCTGTTAGTAAGTAAGTAAGTACCTACATACAAAAGTAATAGTTCAAGAATGTAAAGTGTCCTACCTCTTGTCTAGAAGGAATATTGGAGTTGAATATGATAATGGATAAAATATGATAAATGATAATTTATCATATTAAGCTTTCCGCCCCTGAATTAAAGTTCATTGTAGATTGACGACAAGAATTTTAAATGCCAGAGTAAATTAAATTTTACTAACAAGCTAAACTGTCAATCTGTGAACACACATTTATTTTAGCGGGGTGTGCCCATTCTATATTCTCGGCCATCAAGGGGCCCATTTGCTCGTTTGTGGGCAAACGTAAAATTTAAATAAAAAAGATTCTCCTCGTAATTAAAAATCAGAATGACCACACATCGCCAAATTAATTCCGCCTGTGAACGCCAAGCAACTTTGATTAACCTACAAAAAACCTACGAACGTTGCATATTTTTGCAATAGCTGCTGCGATGCGACCACGTGTAATATGCAGTGGCCTTAAACCACCCTCTTAAATATGAGAAACGTCGGGATTGAGATAGAGCGTAAAAATACCCTAGACCGCGACAAATGGCGCGGCTTTGGAACGACCCAGTTTCGACGGTACCTCTCTTTCTAATGTGTAGTTCAACGTAGCCGCGTTCGTATTAAACTAAATTACAGTTAGGTATAAATATGATTTTAATATCAATTAAATGTGGTAAACGAGTTCTGCGTGATGAGGACACTGAGAGACAAATAATAAGAGACCATCCTATAATTTAGTCACACAAATTTTAAATTTTTAACCCCTACTCCTTTGATATAGGGACCTCTCCCCAGGTGTGATCACAATCACATGCTGTTCAATTTAATTTTTAGACACATTGAATAAAACACCATTTTTAACATTAAATTAAATTACTTACCAAGTTAGCAGTACATATTTTGAAGATTTTCAGACATCGATCAGTTTTAAATTTTTACAGATCACAAGAAAATCTGTCTCTGTCCTATAATAATTAAGACATATTTATACATATATCATACCTACAATTCTTTTATTACCTAAAACACAAGTCTAATTTCAACTGTGACCATTCATTGTTGATCTACTTAGTGCAGTGACAAAGCAAGTAAAATAGTCACAAAAATATAAGTACAATAGTAACTCTATTTATACGATTGATAATGTTGATATGAGCAGTATAAAACCCTAGGAGCTGCTGGAGATCGATTTAATAAAGAAACTATGATGGTAACTGATGGACGTCGTAATCTCGCCCTTGAATCTAGCAATAATTCTCCGACGCGCTCAGTCTTTTCGACGTTTTACCTATTATTTAACCCTTAACTGTTCTACTTGATTAGTACTGAATTCTAGAGCAGGAAGTACTTAATCAATTTTGAGGCAATTTTATGTAATCGGCTACTGTAGTAGGTATTGGTATATTTGATTATTGCCTTTATTTAAAATAAGTTATCAATTCGTGAAACGAAGTAAATGATTTGAATTTAAATTCGCCTTATTTTGTCCTTAAAATTAAATTAAGTGTTTTAAGAGGACTTAGATGCATTTTCTAAAATCTACTTTTGATTTAAGCTGAAAAGAGCAAGACGCAGACGGTATGAGTATACGTCAAAACAAGAAATAAAAAATATTTAAGACATCGGATTCTTCCACAAGTAAGAATGTAGTTGTAATTAATTTTAAACCTTGTACATAACTGATTTATCCCCATAATTATTATTAGGCGGGCCTAAAAAATACTTAGGTGCACAACCATGCTGCCTCAGTGCGAATTAATAGAGACGTTAATGGCCAACTATCGCACGTTTTAACCCCCAAAGCTATCCGTAATGTCATAACGATTGTTATCTAACGATATTATGATTACAAGCGACGGTTAATCGTGTCCTTAAAGCACGGAAGTTACTAAATTAGACACTAAAGTAGCAAACTTTCGGTATACAATTTATGTTTACGCGAAAACTCGTAATAAACACGCCGATTTTTCGCCGCGTTTTTTCCGCTTACACTGAGCTACGCCAATCCCATACGTAGGTATACGAAAAACGTTCATTTGTTATTACAAATTTGAGCCTTAATAGCTAAGCCGGAGCGAGCTGTCGTGGGCCGTATTAGCATACGTTCGCGACCGGTTCGCTTATTGCTTGTACGTTCAAAACAATAATTTTAGCTTGTAGTAATACGGTGTGAAGACACGTCTATTCATCGGCGCTGCAAGGGATGTCAAAGATAAACGCGTAGTAGTTCAAGTAGTCTAAAAGAGGTCGCTGGGATTACGCCGCCATTTTTTCGGGTGAATTTCCCGCGACCTAAAATTGCGTGGCATCGATGAAATCGATACTAAAAAACATAGTTGTAATGTTCTAATATTTTTTTCTAGTTAGCTGAATTGGTCATCTATGTGTGGCACTCAATATTTTATTAATAGGTATAATAGTGTTAGAAATAACGGGTCTAGCGGTGGCGCTGGCGTGACGTCACATCGGGTGACTGGTGGCGTGAGCGGCGGAGTGGAGGAGCAGTACCTGCACTACCTGGGGTGCGGCCGGAGCAGAGCGGGGGCATTCTCGTGTTGGCATTCGGACGTGGCGGTCGTACTATTTAGAGTGGTTCAATATAATGATAACGTTGTAATGTAATTTCTCTGATTAAAATATTCGATGTAGTTATCGTTATTTTTCTTTTTAAAAATCAACTCGACTCCTGATATATAAGATCAGAAGTTGGATTCGAACGCAAAGCCTGGCTCTTGCTGACTAAATTATTTTCCACGTAAATGAAAACCCGTTATTTTAAATTTTTGGTGAGGTGTTGTGTTATGTTTCAACAAACCGTGAGTACATTTTCTTGAATAATGACAAAACGACCTTCGCGGTCTGATCAAGGACAAACTGAACACTATAAAATCTGCTTCGGACCGTCACGTCCAACTCGTGTATGCCACACTACTGTTGCGAGTTACAGACTTGACACTTAGCCGGTTAAGCACGTTTGTTTCCAATAAATTGTCACCACATTAACGTCATCAAAGCCGCTATGGTAATTACGAACAGTGAATTAATAGAAAACGACGAGATCGTTCTCCGGATGGTGCATTGCGGAGCACAATGGAGGCGATCTTGTCTTGACTTTCAGAGCTCGAGGAGCGGTCTGTGGCGCGGTCTACGTGCACACTTCGCAGCCCACACGGGACGTCTCGCGGTCCTCACCGGGCGCTAGAGCGGCGGGCACCTCGCAGTCCACATCGGACGTCGTGCAGCCTACACCGGGCCCTGCCATCACCACCGCGCTGTCTGCGCCAAGCGTCGCCATACGCCTTTGTCGGCGTCGCCCAGGTGACGCCCGGCGTGCTGGCACCGACAGCCCCGCCGTCATCGAGGCTTATAGCTTCCGTAGGCCTGAGCCCCTGGCTCATGGCTTCTGTTAGGCCTGAACCTTCGGTTTATGGCTTCCGTAGGCCTGAGCCCCTGGCTCATGGCTTCTGTTAGGCCTGAACCTTCGGTTTATGGCTTCCGTAGGCCTGAGCCCCTGGCTCATGGCTTCTGTTAGGCCTGAACCTTCGGTTTATGGCTTCCGTAGGCCTGAGCCCCTGGCTCATGGCTTCTGTTAGGCCTGAACCTTCGGTTTATGGCTTCCGTAGGCCTGAGCCCCTGGCTCATGGCTTCTGTTAGGCCTGAACCTTCGGTTTATGGCTTCCGTAGGCCTGAGCCCCTGGCTCATGGCTTCTGTTAGGCCTGAACCTTCGGTTTATGGCTTCCGTAGGCCTGAGCCCCTGGCTCATGGCTTCTGTTAGGCCTGAACCTTCGGTTTATGGCTTCCGTAGGCCTGAGCCCCTGGCTCATGGCTTCTGTTAGGCCTGAACCTTCGGTTTATGGCTTCCGTAGGCCTGAGCCCCTGGCTCATGGCTTCTGTTAGGCCTGAACCTTCGGTTTATGGCTTCCGTAGGCCTGAGCCCCTGGCTCATGGCTTCCGTAGGCCTGAGCCCCTGGCTCATGGCTTCCGTAGGCCTGAGCCCCTGGCTCATGGCTTCTGTGCGGCCCGAGCTTTTAGCTTGTGGTCTCTGTTTCAGCTAAGTAATTTATGTTTGCGTCTGTAAGTAACGTCATACATTGGTAAACTGGTACATACCATGTACCAAATGCACTGTATAAAGGGTTTCGTAATGTTGCCTTTATAGAGTTCACATTCTCTATAATGGTGCGAGTGAGAGTCCGGAATCTTATCAATCGCATTTCATTTTTGATGATAAATCCATTTTACAATAAACAACTAGTCTCATTATTTTGAAGTTTTATAATCGTTGCTAAAGGACGCTTAAGTGCACGCTTGCGCTGGTAGCAATGATATTAAATTCATAGCTTGCCTTAATACCTTTTGACATTACTCATATTTGTGTCTCATGTGGATTACAGAGAACGAGCACAGCGATGATCAGGATGGGCGAGACGGACAGGAGCATGAGACGTTCGAGGACGAACTCGTGTCAGGAACGGCCGTCTCACAAGAACCCCTCTCTCCTCTACCATACGCCTTTGTCGGCGTCGCCCAGGTGACGCCCGGCGTGCTGGCACCGGCAGCCCCGCCGTCATCGACACGGTCTGCACCCGCTGCTGTCGCGGCGTATCGTGCGCCGCTACCGCGCTGCGGCGACGGTCGTCGCCAGCGCGTCATCCACCGCCTGTCGCTGCTGTGCCGCATCAACAGTCGAGCGACTCACGCATTCTACAAATCGCATCGTGGACGCGATTTACTCAATTGGAAATTTGGTGAGATCTAACCCACATTAATACATTTCAAATCTTGATCCTAACGTGCATAATTTTGATATTTAGTGCGCGAAGGTTAATCAAGGTCACGAGCTTAATCTATGTGATCATGGTGAGTGCCTATAACGTGTTGCCCTTTTGCCTTTGGGGCGATGTCTGTATATGGTTGGATGGTTTGTCTCCAGTGTTCGCACATGAACCATTTTTTAGGTTATTATTTTGATTAGTCTGCCTACAGAATAATGATTTCGCTAAATGATTTTTGACCATGTGAAAACAGGCTCTCTTTGCTTCGTATTCTGAATACGTGCATAATATATGTGCGTAAGTCACTGTTTCGTGTAATATTGTGAAAAGGTTATCTGATGATCTAAAACACTCCACTGCCGTTCAAAGCGAATAATTAGTAGCATTTTACCCGCTTCATTTTCAGGCTTCTATTATTATAAATTTGAAATAACTAAAGTAGACGTAAGTTCACACGTAAAGTGCGGATTTATGTTGCGTTTAGAAAGCGATTCTAGGTTATAAGGAGTTGGAGACCAGGACCTTGTCTGGTACCCCTATGAAACCAAAGCTGACATCTGGTTGTGGTTACCTGTAAGGAGGTAAAAATAAAATACGCGGTATTGGTATGACATAGGTACTTTTATTTTATAATTTTATTACAACTGGCGTGTTGGAGTTTCATGACTTCAATTTCATTTCGTTCCATGGGAAAACATGACCTTTTGTGTGCCTTGTAAACAGTGATCAAACACAACAACTGAGACATCGCAAGTCACAAAATTAATCTACTTACGTTCACAAAAATTGTTAAAGTTAATGGGGTAGATTAGATATAGTTGCGCGAAAAAAAAAACAGCTGTTGCTGTTTTGCTTTGCTTTGTGTTGGTTCATTTTCAAACGATAACGTGATACAGTGTAGTGACTTTAACCTCACTCATTCTTGACATTAAAGTTCCGAAAAAAATATTGCATTCAACTTGTTAGCGACACTGAAAACCATTAATAAAAAAAAAACCATGTTTTTGCGAAACTTGACGAAGTATTTCATTTATAGCGAGCACAATTAGCTTACGCAGTCAAAGATGTTTACAGACAGGTTACAAATTAACTTTAATTTACAAGTGCGAGTTATTCAATTAGGTTTTTAATAATTACCTTGATACCAATACGTTTTGGTTTATCTCATGTATCGTGATGCAATGCACTTTGTACTCTGTGTTCCAGTTAAGTTTTTGAAGACATGCGGGGTCATTGGCTATGCTGCCTAAATGAAGAGCGAGGACAGTTCTACCGCCGAGTGTTGCGCGGAACCACATCGTAGCCCGCGTGCGCGAGTTCGCTGCTGGAAAGCGCTGGCGAGTGACACTTTGATGAGCACTCCTGCTTGGGTATGACGCAGTATCACAGGTGACCTGTATTGTTCATTTTATTTTCTTGTAGCTTTTGTGAACAAATAAAATAAAATTGTTCTCATTCTTGAGACATTGTGCCGTCTTCATGCATGGTGAAAACTTCAATAGTCTGGCGCGCCTGCCTCACCTATGGTGTACCTTTTGCTTTTGAATTTACATGTGCGCTTGCCTCTTTGGCAGCTACCGGTGACGTGTGAAACCTCTAAATGTGTTCAATTATGAGATAACAATTTTCAAGCCTTGGTCGTGGTTATTTGAGCACAACTTTATGGCTATGACACGGAGCTGTTAATTGTTATCAAATTCAGGATTGCTGGATGAATAGCTATAGAGGAGTGTTTTTTTGCAGATGATGACGCTCGTGGCATCTCTTCACACTCCGCAGTTACGTCGAGTCGAGGACGCCTCGCTGTCAGGAGAGGCCGTGTTAGAAATAACGGGTCTAGCGGTGGCGCTGGCGTGACGTCACATCGGGTGACTGGTGGCGTGAGCGGCGGAGTGGAGGAGCAGTACCTGCACTACCTGGGGTGCGGCCGGAGCAGAGCGGGGGCATTCTCGTGTTGGCATTCGGACGTGGCGGTCGTACTATTTAGAGTGGTTCAATATAATGATAACGTTGTAATGTAATTTCTCTGATTAAAATATTCGATGTAGTTATCGTTATTTTTCTTTTTAAAAATCAACTCGACTCCTGATATATAAGAATAGATACTCTACAAAAAAATGTTAAACCTCGAAATCTTTCATTGCCGTGGCTGTCCACAAGTCACCTCGATGAGTATTAAGAGTCATTGAGAAAAATCTATTGAATATTTATATTTTAATTTAGGTTTATTTGATACGTGAATAGTTAAAGTATTGTTACGTAATACATTTATTCAAATATCTAAACAATACAACGAATGGCTAATAAAAATGTACTTGTCCCAGAACCACCTTTCATCGCCATAGCCTAAACATGTTGAAGAATATTGTTTTATCTAAGGACTTGCGTCCCGCCCCGTGTGTACTAAACGTTGCATATTAGTGCCATCTAAGTGCTCGACAAGGAAGGACATGCCCAAGTGCCTGCGTTTTCGCGGCATAAATAAAAGTATTCCATTTTTCTGTTGGTGGACATTTTTACTTTCATCGCCGTAGATAGGTATAACTTCTATTTGAATGAGTTTGACCTCTTGATTGAGCAATCGATAGAATGCCATTTCTGTTATGTTTATTTGTGAAGTGTTTATTACTTTGAATAACTAATAGATTTTTTGTTATTTTATATTTAAGCCTTGGTTATCATCGCCATGCTTTCATTTCCGTGGTTTCCGTGGCCAAAATTTGCTATGGAGATGAAAAAAAAGACACGGCAATGAAAAAAAATTCATTGCCGTGCCTTGTAACACACTTGAGTTTCATTGCCGTGGCCTTGTGTTTCATTTCCGTGGCTTATGTTTTCATCGCCGTGCGCAGTGTGTTTTTGACTCTCAAAATCGAACATTCCCATTTTACCTGACTGCGTCAGAAGAAGGGCAATGATTTGTTAAATCGTATGTAAGTATGTACGTATTTTATATTTGTATAAAATGTTTGTATAATTATATGTTCATTTATTTGGCACGCTCTACAGCTCAAACGGCTCAACGGCTTTTGACACATAACATGTCGTTGAATTTGTCACAATAGTGGTAGCATCATAGACTAGTTACATTTTCAAAATGGCGCCCGCAAATGTAAAAAAGGGGATAGGTTCGTTTTTTCTTACCTTAGCAATATGGGTATCAAATGAAAGATCGTGAAAAGATCATTTCAAAAAAAATTATCATATAATGTGTAACGGTTTTCACACAAATTATTTGTGTGAAAACAGTATTAAAAAAGTAACCAAAATAATAAAATGGCAAGGAGATATTATATAAATAATGAATGAGAGTAGAATAAGTAACTAAAGACTGTTGAGTTACACTCGCAACACTACTTAAAGACCTCGGTCTTTCTTTCCTTATTCTACTCCCATTCTTCTTTTGTACCTAATATCTATCGAAATCTTAGGTACCCCCATACACAAACTCTGGGTGGATCCAATTCATTGTTTGTACTATAATATGGGAGGAATTTATAGGATCAGATGAAGAGAAACAGTCCGGGTATGTCTCTCTCTTTCGGAGACAGGCGTATATCTATTGTATGTTAGTATAATACTCAGGTAAAATATTATGTTTAATATGGATTTTCATTTCCGTGAATGTGTTCATTCCCGTGGCATAGTTCTTTCATTGCCGTGGATCCTTTTTTCATTGCCGTGCACGCATGTTTCATCGCCGTGAAACGAAATTTTTGAGTCTTGATATCTCGTTAGTTTCTTAACTTATCTGCTAGATATGAAGCAAGGATACATACATTATCAAGAACTATAATTAACGCCAAAATTTTCTTTAAAAATCTTTAAGATAAAAAAGTCCACGGAAATGAGAATTTTTATGGACCTGTTGAAATTGACCCTTTCCTGAATTTTCTTGTTGTGCTGTTAATTATGTATTGTGTACACGAAAATTTTCTATAGGAAACATCGAACGTATCGAAAAGTTGCTTCATTATTGAACAGAATTAGGAAGTACTTACCACATTTTTGTAAACTTTTAATCTCAAAACTTGTGTACCTAAACGATTTTTTTTAAAAGAAACATCGAACGTATCGAAAAGTTGCTTCATTATAGAACAGAAGAAGGAAGTTTCACATTTCTGTGAACTTTTAATCTAACTAAATGCCAAAGTGAGGGATAAAATATATTTTTATCCATTTTCCATTTATTTTTAATAATGGAGTTCTGCAATATATATATAAGTCTGATACAATTGTTTTAAATTACTATTTGCTGTTGGTGTGTATAAAATAATTAAGTCGTCAAAATTCATGGCCTGCAGGAAAGTGTAAAAGCATTCCTAAACAAGATTTTGCAAGAATCTACTCACTGAAGTCCCGCAATTAACTAAAGCAAATTGGGTTTGATTAAAAATTAATTAATTAAGAGGAATTTAGTTTAGCTCCGTTGATTAATACTGAAGCGTTAAAGGTGTTGCTTAAGTCTTACTTTATTGTTTAAGTCCTACGTCGTAATAAGCTACGAAGACAAATAAGTAGTATTACGGTGATATTATGTAGTAATCGAGAGTTTATCGCATTAATAAAATAATTAACGTAGCTACGTATCAAAGTTACGAAACAAAATATCACACTAAGAAGTTAGTGGGCGCAATCTTGTATGAAATTGCATAGTCTTATTCAAACGTGCGACAAGATTCGGTCCAATTGGAAGACTTCTGTGTGACGATAGGCTTCCTCTTGCAGCAACCCTATTACTTACAAACTGCAACAGAAAACTATGTTTTGTACACCAATACAACAGCACACTGACAAAATTTTCCAACTATCTTAATATATTGTGACAACCCTGGTGTATGTACTTCGCTAAACCGGAAGTAATAAACAACAAGGGCCATAAACATGTCAAGCGAACAATAGAACAATAGACGTGGCCTTATCACGATCGTCTCAGTAGTAGGCGCCACGACGCTTGGAAGTCGATTGCAAAGAACATACTAGACCTTCATTCCAACAACTACCGGAACAATCTAGAAATGGCATGTCTGGTGCGTGAGTGGTATAAAAGGGGCACTCGCTCGACTGCGTGGCATTCTAGTTTCGGAAGCGAAACCGGGAAGAACCAGCGATACCTACGAGCGATACCAGTGAGCAGTGAAGTGATTTCTACGGGCGAAACAGTGATCGACGAGTGTGTTTACGAGTACCTACGTGCGTAATGTTTTGGTGTGTACTGTGTACATAGTGTAATTGTGTATCTACGATTACAATAAAAGTCTTTGTGGTACATTTTGGCATTTTCTCGAACCCAGTACTCCTGATACGTAACAATATTAAACTCTTGCGTTACTGAGTGATTGACTGACAGACAACGCACAGCCGAAACTACTGAACGGAAAAAGCTGAAATTTGACATGTATGTTCCTTGGGGATTGTAGAGGAGCACTAAGAGAGGATTTTTAGAAATTCCACCCCGAAGGGGGTGAAACAGGGGGATGAAGTTTAAACGAATTCCAGGCGGGCAAAGGCTGCGGGCGGAAGCTAGTATAGTACATATACATATACTATTCAATATCGCACTGTGAATAAATACTTATAACAGGTTTAATGCGCACGAGTTTGTTATTGCGTAGTTTATAGTTACACGGCCAAAAGTTTAACGAACGACCGCTATTGACCTCTAGTGATGTAATTAACCAGTTACAACGGGATTGAAAAATACAACATTCATACTTATAAATTTAAGTCTTCAAAGCCGTTTTTATCTTCTATCATCACGTCAAACGTCAGAATCAGGATACCTTTAAGAGGATAAATTAAATTCACATTATTGAGAATGATTCAATAACTGACCGTCGATTTCACTGAAAGGAGACCAGCAACTTTCTTATGGACCTTGGGCCTGGAATATGAACAGGCATGCGACTTCGCTTTTTAGATCGAGGATGTTGTTACCACATTGTGCATATTCCGTTTTTGCGGAAAATGATGGGAATAATGAAATATAGTCGTCTTACGCACCGCGCAACACATAGTATATATAACGTAACTATGTACATAGTAGATATGACGTAACTAGATTTTTAAATATGAAATGGATGTATTAAAATATGCAAGACTATTTGAGGGCAAGATGCTCGCTCCAGGCCCAAATCTGATATTCTCCATTTTATAGGACTAGACGGCAGTCGTTGGGTTTTGAATGTCGAAAGAATTATCGAAATCGGTTAACCCAGTACGAAGTTATGTGGTAACACACATAAGAAAAAAACATACAGACGAATTTAGACCCTCCTCCTTTTTTAAAGTTAAAAATAGCTTCTTAATAACTTTTTACATATTATCAAAGACTGACACTCTTGAATAGATAAGTATGATATCAAAAGTATTTTCTTCGTTAAGTAATATTGATTTTGGAACTCCTATAAGGGCGAGTTCCAGCCGCTAGTCCCTTCCTCCTAATTAGACCCTAGAGAGTCATATTTTGTCAGTCACTAAAGACTTATAGAGGATTAAAAACTATAATATCATGGTAGCTTTTGTAAACACTAAAATTAAACGTGTCATTGTCGTTTTAAATTACAACAGGAAGCGAATATCCTATGATAACCATATCCTATGATACGATATTAATTTGTTCCATTGTTAGTACTTACTATGTTGAAATAATTAGCATTATCTCGAGTGTTTGCGTAGGTTTATGATCTATTATTACAATTCAAAGGGCATTTTTAGGTCATTTTCTAATCATTAAAATGATTGTTCATGAATCTTACGGAACAGGATACATTTGATAAAATTTATTTTGTTTTAATTTTAAACTTAACACACCGTGGATTGTTCACATTTTATTATACTACGGGTACTCATATTAAGCCGTAACCAACGGTGTCGAAATATTGGTGTAAAAATGCATATCGTGGGTACCCGTATAGTAATAACTTAAACAAAAAACCGATTCCAACATCGGACGTAATAAAATGAGAACATTAAATTATTTGAAGTTTACTCGACACGTATTATTAGTGGTAACTCAAAAACTTATAAGTAGTTGAATCTCATTCAAATTTAAATAGGACCACAATATAAGCAGCAAAAACTCGGTAAAAAGTAAAAGAGCTAAAATAAAAAAGTACAGTTGAATTGAGATTAAGTCATCTAACTCTATAATAGAGGAGATTATAGGCCAGCATAATATGGTTCATTTAAATTCCAGAATTTCCGTGAGACCTGGATTTACGCGAGAAAGATTCGTACGCGAATGAAGTCACGGGTACAACTAGTATTGCATAGTTTAATCGTGTTCTAAATTCAAAGTTTGAGCATAAAAACAGTTTCTTATTATTATTGATTATCCAGAAAACGATCGTTTTATTATGTACATAGCTTCTGGTCAGTCAGTTAGTCTGTGGCGGTGCGGGCGGCGACGGCGCGGCGCAGTGCGGTGCTATCGAGCGGACTGCGAGGGGGGCTGCATAGACGCGCCCCTCCATATCGATTCACGATTCCGAGTCCGAGAGAATCGAGTAAGAATATAAAAAAGCTTGACTTTTTCTAAACTTTACGGCTTTTATCTACGCTATAATTAAATGTTTTTAGTGCTGTATAAACGCGAGACATTCGGTTAATAATCTACGTGTGTTCTTTTAAAGCTGTAGCTCTTTGAAATTTTAATTTCGAATAAGTTTTCGCGGGAAAACTTTTTTTTATCAGTATGCACCGATTATTATATACCACAATTTATTCGTTAGCTTTCAAGCGGCCAAACATTTTAGAGAACGCAAACAATTATTTTTTATAACCGAAAATTCCAATTCTGTATTCGATTACGGTCGCTCGCGAGCTACTCGATCCCGCTGTATCACCACAGCGATCGAATTCCGGAGCATGTTCCATTTCGATAGCGATCGGCACGCGTCGTGTGTCGGTCGGCAGTCGGCAGCACGGCAGTGTGCTCTCAGCCCCGGGAGGGATGGGTGGCGCGCTGCTGCTAGCGCTGCTGGCGGCGGCGCGGGCCGGCGACCCCAACGCCACCGACCTCACCGAGTTCACCGATTTCACCGAGTTCACCGATGTCACGTCGACGGAGCCCGAGATCCTGGAGGAGAAGACGCCGCTGTTCCCCACCGACCTGTTCACGGAGGAGCAGCGGCGCTCCGGCGCGGTGTTCCTGCACGTGATAGGCATGGGCTACATGTTCGTGGCGCTCGCGATCGTGTGCGACGAGTTCTTCGTGCCGTCGCTGGACGTGATAATCGAGCGGCTGGCGATCCGCGACGACGTGGCCGGCGCCACGTTCATGGCGGCGGGCGGCTCCGCGCCGGAGCTGTTCACCTCCATCATCGGGGTGTTCGTGTCGTTCGACGACGTGGGCATCGGGACGATCGTGGGCTCCGCCGTTTTCAACATCCTCTTCGTGATCGGGGCGTGCGCCCTGTTCTCGCGCACCACGCTCTCGCTCACCTGGTGGCCGCTGTTCCGGGACTGTACCTTCTACTCCATCAGCCTCTTGGTGTTGATATACTGCTTCCGTGATAACGTGATATACTGGCAGGAGGCGCTAGTGCTCTTCTCGCTGTACGGTGCCTACGTGATGTTCATGCGATGGAACCAGCCGGTGGAACGCGCGCTCAAGAAGCTGATATACAAAAACAAGGTGACCAGGGTCCGGAGTACCGACCAGCTGATGCCCACGGTGAGCTCGCCCGCACAAACCTTGCATGTCACTGACGTGGATTTGGGCTTCCTTTCGGCTTAAAATCACCCGATATTTTAAAGTTGACTAAAGTAAAGGATCTTGTCTAAATTTATTTGCTTTTTGATTTACCAAATCCACGTCGCCCCTAGGATATGTTTAGTTTTTAGCGCCTGTTAATAGAATAACTTAATTGATCCTTGAAGTAGTTTTATCCTAGAAATAGCGTTGATGTTGTAACGTAATCGAGTGCTGTGGTATAGTTGTTATATTTCGATTAGCATTCAATATTCGAGCATTATCCAAGCCCCTACATAAACCAAACTATGGACTAAACAAACACCCGTGATTCAGATTTGGTACGCGATAGAATTGAATATGAACATCGAATCGGATGGCGTATTTCGAATCTGGAATCCAGTAAGCTATTATGTTTGAATATCGAATTTAGAATTCTATTTTGGTTGTCGAAACCGATTTTGTTTTGTGCGATTCGATTTGATTTTGGAACGTTTTTACGATAATAGTGATTACGTTTATGAATTTCTTTACGATTGGAATTTCGCGGGAAATAGTGTTGTCTATTCATGCTCGTGGAGTTGTTTAGAATGGTGTAGGGAAGCGATCGGCTGTTTGAGGTGCGTTGTTATGGCGACTGCACGGTTTCGCCCCTGCGTTGCTTACGTAACCCTAGCGTGATCGGATCACGTGTGAATTTTGACTGTATTCGCCCGATTAATGTGTATTTTTATGGAACCGATTAGCAGGAAAGTTTGGACGGGAGAGCCCATGAAATTGGGTTAAGTTTTATGGGCGATCGACTGCTTCGCGTGTCTCAGGCCCACCATACAACAACCGCGGGCTCCGTAATTTAATTGCGTTGATATTATGATCAGTAATTGGGCTGTAATCGTATTTTATACAACACTATAAGGAACAACAATCGGAATTCCTAACTTTTAAATTACTACACAATTGTAACAAAAAATACTTAGGTGCTTATTCGAAATAAATATATTTCATAAATAGGCAATTACTAACTTTAATCTGAATAATAATAATTCCCAAGTTTAATGTAAGTAACTTAACATTTAATTCAAACAAAATACGTATGAAGTGGGTCGAATTGATTCTCACCTGTACTTGTATACGTCTCGCTCTGAATCCGAAAAACACTGGAATACCATTGGTTATGGAACGAAAAATTTAAATTGCAAGCGGAAAAACGGCAGCAAAAAATACTCCATTAAAATAACAATACACACAGTATCAAAAGACGGACGTAAAACAAAGGTTCGCTACAAAAACAAAGTGCTTAATTTTCAAAGCTCGCTCGTATTACGTAAGCAGAAGCTAAAAATGTATCTTTATTAGTGGAAATACCTGGTTCGGTGAGGCTACGGTTTATTGAATGGTCCCTTCGGGGCGCGGGTCTCTTGTGGCACGTTACAAGACCTTGAACGTACGGTAAGTACTACGCACGTGCGAGCGAATTAGGTCGAAAGGTTTTAGACTACCTAGAGATTTGGGCCTTTGGTCAGTGAATAAAAGAGTGTGTAAATAAATTAATCAAATCGTTCTAGTCGTAGAAAAGCCCGATTTGCTTTTGACAATTTTATAGGGCAGCTTTTAAAATATTTTTATAGTGTTTTGGGGATAAATTTTTCATTACAAACCTTTTCTAACAGATGTGATGCAATTTACAACAATATAAGTAGGTTTTGTTATGTCCATAACACTATAAAAAATTTCTGCCCTGTAAAATTGACAAAAGCAGATGCGTAAGTGTTCTAGGAAATGACGAAATATATTAAATAAATGAAGGTAGATATTATTAAGAATATAATGAAATACATATAACTCTGTTCATTAAGACGTTTAGAAAAATATATCACGAACTATAAAAATATAATTATCAAAATTAATATAATCAATGATGTCATAAAATATAATCGAAAAAAATTAAAATATTTCACGAAATATATCACGTTGATATTAAATGATAAGCTTAATTTTTCATCTAGAAATATAGATAATGGTGAACATGACGACGCGTGTGTGTCCTATTTCTATTTAAGAAATATATTTAATGAAATGTAGGTAGAGATTCACAGCTTAATAAAATATTGAATGGATCGTATAGGTAAAACGTAATAGAGGTGTTATACCTATACCTAAACAAAATACTTTACTAGAGAGGACCTTACAAATATCTAGCTTTACTAGTTAAGCTAGGACAACTAGGTACCTAACCAGCCTATAGACACTAAACTTCTACTTTTGAATCTACAACAATAATAATCCAACATGCTTCTACGGTGGGCTTAGCGCTCAACTAGACAATATTCTGAGCTTGTGTGATAGCAGGAAGACTAAATAAGTACTAGGTATTTCTTTAATTTAGTAAAATCAGTACAATTAATTCTACGTAGAATTGAAAATTATTCTTTAAACTTTTAATAACAATTATTTATTTATTACTCTTTTATTATAGTTAGTAGAGTTCTTTTTAAAATCGTGTATACAAAAAAACCTTTACTAATTATGTGGTAGTACCATTTAGTAGTATTCTAGTATCGTAATTCGTAATGACTGTTAACCATCCGTAATGGTTATACTGATGGCAAAGAAGCGTGTTGTTAAATGACTCAAGACGCTATCACACGCACATTAAAGTCATTTTCCTTTAGCACACAAGGCGTGCGAATAAAAGACATACTCAAAATAGAAGCTCATTTATCACTCCACATAAAATGTATGCATCTCAGTAAAGATCGACTGCGGCTACAATTACGTAGCGGCGTAGCTTTTGCTACCAGCCTACAAGGCTACGGCGTAGCGATGGCCGTAGCGCTTATAGCCTTGTCGACTATTAAAAATGATGCATTGTTGGAGCGAACGCAAGCGAAGCTCGCTTCAACTGAAGTCTCGTAATTTAAAACAATTTCCCTCTTCAAGTGCATTATATTTAATGACGTTTTTTCATAATATTCAGCGGTGTTAAAGTTTTTGATGCTTACCTTGATGCAAAGTATAATATTATAATTTGATTGCGTAGTGGATGAGTGGGCGACGGTAAAATGGTTGTTTAAATTTTAAATTAGTATGCGTCTTTAAAAGAGTAAAGTTAAAAGGCCTTTAGTTTCGCTGAGGTTTTTTATGGAATTAATAAAACAAACATGCAGCACCACCCTTTAACAACTGTTTCTAAGAAGCTCGTTATAATTCGGACACAAAAGTGTTGCTACCCTTTTGAACTAAGATGTTCACCTCTAGAAAATATAACCGAATCCTTTTTAACCGGTACACAATACAATTATTGTACACAGAAGAATACCATTTCTTATATTTAATAAAGTATCGTGGTTGGCTGTGGTATTACTTCTGGCGAACTATAGGCTCAATTATTAAAATACAATGGTTTTGATAGTATGGTAAAAAAGGTTCAAGTTGGATAAAAGTAAATTTTGGGGTAGTCATTGTAAATGATAGAGCTAAAGCTCTAAGAATGTGGGTTTATTATGTTTTTACGAAACAATTCGTTACAGTCTTTGCTATGACAACTAAGCTGGCAAGTTTTAATTGCCAGTAAGTTACGATCAACACTTTGACTCGTTTAATTAAAAATAAAAGTTATACTTGTTAAAAATTTACGGGAGGTTCGTTAGTAGTGAATAACTTTCAATTGTTTAGACCTAGAATCGAAAAAATAGATATTGTTATATTTTTTTTACTTTATATAAGTTAGCGTTTGGCTACTACTCATCGCCAAAAAGACTTATCGCCCTATTAGCGGTCTCTTTTTTTTCGACGTTATACTTTGATAGTAGAAAGTAAGCTGAAGATAATTTTGATGACGAGTTTTGATTTTTTCGTATCACGTATCAAGTTGGTTGGTGTGTTTTTGGTTTTAATTTTGCTTTCTATGAATATACAGATGTTTTATAGAAACAACCAACGAGTAAATAAGTAAATAGTCCATTAGTAAATAAATAACAATACACGCTGACACACCCATTTCCCATGCTTCATACATATGTAAAGTAATACAATTAAATAAGTCATCAACAAGTATAGTTAGTCCAGAATTTAAAGTAGACTATTCAGTTAAAACTGGTCTTAACTAAATATATCTAGTACTGTTAACATCAGCACATTAAAGTACATATATAAGGCGGCGCAAGTCTTAAGAATTCCTCATTACGAGTGACTTGGGCCGGAGTTCCTATTCATTTAAACTTTACTACGGGCCGTCTGTCGGGCCGGGTTAAATGTAATTAACTTAAGCCCATGTGTGTGACAAATATTTTGTATCATTTGACTGTTCCTACGAATTTTGGGCAAATTCAAATAACATTTACTATAAATACGTATATATACAATCTTAATATATAAAACTCTTGCGTTACTGGTGACTGACAGACAACGCACAGCCGAAACTACTGAACGGAAAAAGCTGAAATTTGGCATGTATGTTCCTTGGGGAATGTAGGGGAGCACTAAGAGAGGATTTTTGGAAATTCCACCCCGAAGGGGGTGAAATAGGGGGGTGAAGTTTAAACGAATTCCACGCGGGCGAAGCCTGCGGGCCGAATCTAGTACAATATAAAACACTTTATTGCAGTCCACTTTAGCAAAATTACAATTTGTAACAGTGTATACAACGAACAATGTGGTCGACATCATTGGCGTCTTCCGTATAACCAGAGTTATAAATATAGAAGTAGAAGTATAGAGGTGTACATGGATGTCTAAAATATATATTACAATTATTAATATTCTCCTCATGGAGTCGAAGCAGAACGACGGATCTTGTCCCTATGGCAATAGATTCCAAAAATATTTTATTTTTATTTATTATGTAATGAAATTTGATGCAACTTTCATAGTTGTATCGCAGGAGATCTAACTTAAAAACCGATGCAAGTATTATCTTCAAACGCCGCTTAGATCCTAATATTATAAATATAAAATAATATCATTTGCACAACGTACAACGTCTACAACGATTACAACTTCTGCCAGAACAGTACTGCAGTAATTATAAGTACATGTATACTAATCGCAGTTATTGTATAATTCTGATTGGTAAAGTTCGATTGGCCTAGTCGTAAACAAAGGGTTAAGTTCCCACGCCGGCCCGGGCGAATGGCTTAACAGATTAATAATGTGAAAATATTTGTTTAGGTTCGATGAACACTCCAAGGGGTGGCATGAATGTGTGAGTGATTATACAGAGATTATAATTATTCAGGGCTGGCAACCGTCCAGCTTCAAGCAGGTTTAAAACACAAGCATAGAAATGCCTTGAAGTAATTAAAGATAAAAATTATAATCGCATCATCTGCACAGCAGCCGGAGGGTTTGGCGAGTTGCCAGTGTGTCACACGTACCTACCCCACAATCTGCAGTTTCAATAACGCAACCTAAATGTAAAATTTATGCCAATTCGGCCCCACGCGTGCTGTTTAATGGCCATTAAATACCGCCGCTAACGCCCAAATTATAGCCACAAATCGACTCGTCGGAAATTTGATAAATCGTTTGTTATCACTCGCACTAGTTACATTGATCAGGTATTTATCAGAATCTATTCGTAGTGCAAAATTCTAATTAGGCCGCTTATTCGCATTCTCGCGAATACGTGAACCTACAAATATAGGACGGACCACGGACGGACCTCCACAAAATGATTATGTGAAGTTTTTGACACATCCGTAATATTCCTAGCTGTCAAAGCTGTGACAATTCGTGCAATGTATAGTAAACCCAACTTACAGTGCGCCCAACTTATCTCTGAAATGGCAAAAATTGGAACTAATGAAGTCATTCATAAGTACGTTGTGGTCATTCATCTGTCAGTTACTAGTGTGCAATGATTGGTCAAATGAATGTCAAATGCGTCCGACAGCGCCTCTATCGTTTCAATCTTAAGTTGGGTTTACTATAAGATTGAAGCGCCTCTATCGTTTCAATCTTAAGTTGGGTTTACTATAAGATTGAAACGAAAGAGGCGCTGTCGGACGCATTTGACATTCATTTGACCAATCATTGCACACTAGTAACTGACAGATGAATGACCACAACTTACTTATGAATGACTTTTCGTTAGTTCCAATTTTTGCCATTTCAGAGATAAGTTGGGCGCACTGTACGGTACGGGATCGGAAGTGTCAGCGATGGTTTGTTTTTATATCTGTTTAAAAACTATATCTAAATGTGTTTAGCAAATTAAAGGATCAAGGCAAAATACTCGAAAAGAAGCAAGAGTGGATTTATTTACTTAAAATGTAATACCTAGTTACAATATAATAGATATGAAATTTGACAGCAAGATTTATTGTTCGTAGACGTTTTCTAACAATGGATTTCCACCTTTAGAATGATAAAAGTTTGTTTGAAAATCAATCTAAAGTACTTCCACTCTGCCAAGAAGCAGGCAACAGCTATATATAGATACAATATACACAATCATCCATCAGCTACAATATTATATTGTATGTGAGAAAAATATTTTTCCCCATTGATTTACAAATAAAACCTGCAAATCTTTGTAAGATAGGGACGTTGGGAGCGACTCATACACGCCCATCCTAAACCTGAGTTAGGCCAAGGCCGCATTACGGCTAAACCGCCGCGGTTTCTAACCGCGTAATTCTGTGATTCAAGGAAAGCCATACAAGCGGCCGCACTTGCGGTGCTCTCCCGCGACTGATAGTGTATGCGGTTCGAGCGGTTTTGCGGTTTGACAGTTAACCGCTAATTTTGTAACTCAAGGGAACATAAGCAAGCGGCCGCATATGCGGTTTCCTCCCGCGACTGATTTTAAAACCGTGATTTTTTACAGATTTGTTCGCGGTTTGCCTACGCCGTGTATATAATCAAAGCGTACTTGTACCAGTAGTCGGCCTTTTCTGCCTTTTATGTCGAATAATAATGTCTTGGACAAAGGACCTACAGTGGTCTCGTAGGAAGGGTATGACGACCTAAAAAACTGTCAGAATGGCGCAACTTATGGGAAGCCTATGTCCAGCAGTAGACGCAGAAAGGCGAATGGATGTTGATGATGATTTTTAATTAATCGTTAGTATTATATTGTCTTGGTTGGTTTACACTTTGAGACTGATTGTTGTGTAAGAAGCTGAGCAGTGGGTATAAGGCGGCCGAGTTCTGGATGTTACAGGTTGATGACTGGAGAAAAATTACTTTTTTTTGGTTTAAATATTTTTTTTATTTTCACTTAAACCGTTGAGAATTATTGATAACTGTTAACTGATTTATTAATACATTGGTTACCAAAATAGTACACGCGATCCAAATTAAGAAATCCTCTAAAGACTGACTACTGGGTCTTCTACCCTATATTGGAGCACACAAATTGACGCGGAAACCGCGAGCGGTTTCTGTCAAGGATTTAAAAATACTAAATAGGCCCTGCACTCCCGATAAATATTTGCGCGTTATTCCTATGTGCATGAACTTGGCGCGCAGTTGAATTTGGTTGTTATATTAGAAAAAGAAAAAAAATACATATTGGTATCTCGCTTTTGCGTACCGTAATTCTGTCACATTAACCATTTTAACAGAAGTACTGTTTTAAAAATAGTGAAAATATTGATGACTCACTTATTTACTTAGGAAATGTGATTCCTTTGGACTTATTTGTGTTTATTCATTTATTAAAACACTTTTTGAAGGCACAGAAATCCATATTCTATATTTTTGAGGACGTAATTACTAAAAACAATTGAAATGTAAGTAACGCGCACCATTCGCTGCTGCCTACAAAATACTACGACTTCATGTATGTGGTTTATGCATTCCAACTATGTCCCTTTCTCGTGCGCCTAAAATATGGTAGTCATATTTATTATTTTTATATCTTTGGCTTACAGAAAACAGACATGACAATGACAATATTAACCCCAGAATAGTCGCGCCTTTCCATGAAACGTGAATGATGGCGTGGGGAGCATTTTGTCGCCCATGTTCAAACATAATTTTTTTGCTAATTATAATTAAATAACTTTACAAAAAGAAGAAACTATATCGTAAACTATCAGAAAGTAATTAGTTACATTAGTACTTTCTGATATAGTTTTGTACTTAGTGGGATATAATATAAGTTATTTTACTTTCACTTTTTTTACTTTCAGCATAATGTTTACCTTAAACTACGTTTAAAATTAAATGATATAACTTAATAACAAAATGAAACATTTTCAATATCTACGATATAATATTATGTACAAGCTTGAGCATAATAGTCCTGCCTGCCACATAAACATACAATGTTCGTTGCATAGTAACTTTGTGTCTATTGCAACCTTTTTTGGTCCTTCTATTTTTTGGATGGACATCCTTTCCTATACATGTTTAATATATACACACAGCCGTGGACGGCAAAATGTTCATAGCGCGAGCACTTTAGGGTCAATCTTCTGACGTCGCGTCAGCGAGAAGACAGAAACCATAGAGTACCTACGTACATAAACTGTCTTCTATGATGTTGAGTCATTGTTTGTAGTTGTCACTGTTTTGTATTTAATAAACAACTCTTACTATTATGGTCGCTAAAGCATCCAAATACTTATAGCTGTTTAATTTACAAAAATAAGTTAATGCATAAAATTTATAGTTTTCTAAATAAAAGATTATGCAAAGAAATTGTGCCTATGATAATTATGGATATGAAAATTTTCATCTGATTCCCCATGACTGTCATTCATTGTTAATTTCAATAACTGTCAAGAACTGTAACATAACAAGCAATTTTTTGGTAAGGTCAAATGGCTACATGTTTTGGCAAAGTTCGTATGAAGTTTAGGAATGGAGCATGTCTATATACTTTTTATCTCTATGGTCGCGGTTTTTATTCGTAGTGTGTGCGCTTTGCGCGGTTACGCGGTTCCGCGGTTTACAACCGCGTGAAAAAAACCGTAATGCGGCCTCGCACTTACAAAGTACAATCTGCACACGGGTGACTTTATAGTTTATTTATTCATTATTTTTAACCGACTTCAAAAAAGAAGGAGGTTCTCAATTCGACCGTATATATGCTTTTTTTTTTATGTTTGTTCAGCGATTTTTTCGTCGTTTATGGGCCGATTTTGATAATTCTTTTTTTGTTGTAAAGTAGATATGCGCAGTGGGGTCCTTTTGAAAGTATCATCAGGATCTGATGATGGCATCTTGGAGAAATCGAGGGCAACTTTCGAAAATTGTATGGAAGACTAGTGTGTTTGTTCATGTTATCATAAATACATTAAAGCGCTACCATTTCAAGAAGGTCTGGAGTCGATCTGATGAAGCCGAAAGACAGCCGTGGGAACTCCTCAACGATTTACTGCAGTTATCTAGTGTTTGGGCTTGATTAATTAGTAGTGACGAGAACTTTACACATACATGTTGAATTGAGCGCCATCTGGGGAGTAGTTTTTGAGTTATCTCTACTTATCAAGGTTGAAGTCGGTTATTTTTTTTGTAAAAAGCAATTATTAACTCTTTAAGAGTACTTCCCGTATTTGGGTAGACAAGTTATACAGAAATAAACATCATACTTTTCCATTTTAAGTTCCATTACTTGCATAACAATAAAAGAGTAACAGTAAAAGAAGCTCCAATATAGATTTCTAATATTGATACCCTTAAACACGAAATACAACTTTGAGGATTTTTTGAAATTCTCCCAAGGCATGAAATAAAGAGATTTTCTTTTTACGATACCATGGTTTCGTAATGAAACTAGAAATTCCAAACCAACGCATGCATAGTTGCATGTAGTCGCTAGTAAATGATGTAAGTTTCGTTTTATTACAGAATCTAGGGAGGCCTAAAAGTAACAAAAATTCTATTGTAAGAGGAGAAATAGGTCAGCGGACTTAGGTCGATTGTCGGAATCAAATTATCCGCGATGACAAGCACTTATTTAACACTTCATTTCCGAAAGGAAAAGATACAATCTTTTACTTATCAGCCTTTGCTCACTGACACATTTTTATAATCATAAAATTTACTAATCGATACATTCGGAATCTCTGTCGAAAACTTAGATTTATATGTATATACATACATATACTGTCGTTTGGAAACATTTAATTATTTTTGGAAATATGTTTAATGTATTTAGGTAGGTTTTCTTATAATTATTTTCGTCGTTTCTCGTAGTAATATAATACTATTTCGAGTGCTGTCTTACGCAGGGTTTTATCTATTGTCTGGAAATAGGTTTAAAAATTTCCCTGACGTCGTAACAAATAATGAAAAATACTTAAAAATACTTTAATAAGACCTTTCTGGCTATGATCTGTCCTACGACTGTGGCACTGAAACCACTGAACTGATTTTGATCGTATATTATGTCATTATCTGTATTATGATACACCCTAAGAAATGAATCCGTAGAATAGACGTTTAAAAACTACCGTCGGTATTTATAAAGAATCTAATATTATTTTTAATTTTCTGTGATAATTACAGTAATTACTTCGGTTGCATTTGTCAAAATCAGAATAAAATTCAATGTAGAATTACACGTTTCTATTTATAACGTCTTAACCGCGGCCACAACTTATCAAGAACGGCTTAGCATACTTACCCAGTTTTCCATCACTCAGAGAGTTTTGTGCAACACATGGGACATAAATTACGAGACATAAAATTCTCATAGGCGATGTCCGACCGCCGGTGAGCAACGAGTGGCTATGGGCTATTTTCTCGCTCAAGAAAGGGACTTAAATATGACATTCCGTGTAAACAAAAGAGATGCATATGCAAGCGAGTACTCGTCCGTGGTGTGAACAGTCAGCGAGTACTCGCTGACATAATACGTCTATTTTGTTCACACAGGCTGCGTTCCGTAACTCGACCAAAACGCCCAAAACGTTCAAATTTCTATAGAAAAAGTGTCGTTTTGGGCGTTTTGGTCGAGTTTAGGAACGCAGCCACGGAATGTCATATCTTTTGCACGTGTCTTGAGCGAGTCAAATAGCTGGGAATAACTCGCCGACTCGCCCGCGGTGGGAGTGTGGGACACCTGCCTGAAATGTAAAAAAAGAACATCAAAAGTTTACGAGACGGCGCATTAAAGGAATGCCTAATCGTAACGAGCTCCTCATTTCTCGTTGTTTCCGCAACAATAACATTGTTGCCTTTCTTTACTCTGTTTAAACTCACCACTTACATAAGTTTGTAGCACAAGTGGCTACCAGGTTTGGTTTGGTTTAAAACCCAAAAGACATGTTTCGTTGCACTACAAAAGAAT
The DNA here is from genome assembly GCA_905404135.1 of Hesperia comma. Taxonomy (NCBI): domain Eukaryota; kingdom Metazoa; phylum Arthropoda; class Insecta; order Lepidoptera; family Hesperiidae; genus Hesperia; species Hesperia comma. Next base: position 2,704,302 of record FR990031.1, read on the forward strand.
GAAAATGAATATTCCTCTGCTTCTCGTATTCCTATTCCATCTCGCATATCGTTAAATATGTACCTATACTCGTATCTCTTTTTGTGTACCTACTTATTTAATTTGGTGCCACAATGTTGAAATTATCTTCTGCCTGACAGTGTTTACTTCTATCTTTAACAGCGCGGTGCACTTCTCACACTACGCTATTTATGAGCTACGCGACTGCAACGCATCCAAAATTCGCTGTATCTGACACTTCTCACTGACAGGAGACGCGTCGCTTTCATAAATTGACAAGACTCGCTTGCAAATAGCGTTGTGTGAGAAGTGCTTTAGAATCAGAAAAGTCTATCCTTTATGCATCAATTATTTTTAATTTTAATCAGATTTTTTGGTATTCAATACTTTACAAAAAAATTCTCCTTTGCTATGGAGCTTAACAAAATCATTGTTAGCGTAAACTACCATCAATCTTTCAGTTCAGTGAAGTGTTGCTACTATCTAAATTTAGATCTAGATCTGATCAAACAGAAAAAAAATATTGAAGTGTAAAAAGAAAATCTGTATTTTTAAACGACTGGTCAAAATGTTGATGATGTCTTGGTGAAATTCTTGGCAGCCGAATTTAAGGTTCGTCGCGAGTCGCGAATAATATATAGCTCAACTAGAAAAATATATAAGGCACTTCTCACACAACGCTATTTGCAAGCGACTCGGATCTTGTCAATGTATGAAAGCGACGCGTCTACGATGCGTCTCCTGTCAGTGAGAAGTGTCAGATACAGCGAATTTTGGATTGCGTTGCAGTCGCGTAGATAAAAAATAGCGTAGTGTGAGAAGTGCCTAAATGTTCAAAAGTCTCGTGCGACGTCCATGTCTTCGACTTTGGTAAAAACTAGATACTTGGAATTTGTTCGAGGGGAGAGAAGTAATAGTCACGGTATGTTTCGCAGTGGCTTTGCACTCTCATTGTTAGCGACGCGCGAGTGAAATAAAAGAATCTTCAATGGATTTTCAAGGCGAGATGGTTGTAGAAGGAATGGAAAAATATCGGCAAAATATAGTCGTAATTTTCTCTATGTACTGACAAGATTGACAATTCTGTCTTAACAATGTTAGTTTTTAAATGTCGCGTTTCCTTGAACAGCCAGTCTCTCCCGCTTTATTAGAACATAAGTAGAAACTATTTTAACATAAAATTAAATGAATTAATAAGACCAATTTACGCGTCGTTTACGTCGCCAACATTCTCCGCCCTAGTGCCGTCTGAAGGTTTAAGGCACTCATCATCCATCGGAAGTAGTGCGACGCGTGTTACCGGTCTTGTTTTTATTTCCACTACACGTATACGACTGTCTTTCCCTGGATGAATTTGAGTTATTAGCCCTCGAGGCCAAGTATTTCTCGGTGAGTTAGGGTAACAAATAACCACCAGTCCATCCGATTCGATCCATGTGATCCGATTCCGACCGTCTAGGGACTCTAGGGTGACAGGTTGCTTCGTGTGCCGCGGAAAGTACAGTGCTGTGTCGATTCGACCGCTGAGCCGGAGTAAGCCATCTTCGTCTAAAAAAGGCGTAAGTGACCGAAGACGACTGGTAATAGGCAAATTTTTGTTCATCGCAAGTGCCTGGATTACATTTGAGAAGGCAACGGCTTGAGAGTAGCGCAGTAGCAACGTTTCAGCCTTCTGAAGCAATTCACAATTGATCTGCTTCACTCCAGTTTTATTGCATCTTTCGGCGAGTAATAACATAGCGGCGGTGCTACGGCGTAAGCGGTTCCACGACGAGAATCGGTCCGGATCGGGCACCACAGGTTCTACAGGTAAGTTGTTAACTTCTACGGTATTAATATTTTCATTGCTGTTTAGGTTTTGTATTTCTGTTTCAGGTGATTGCGGCCAAGCATCGGGCGACATGTACAGGCACGAAGGACCTTTAAACCATTCGCTGTCCGTGTTCAATTTATATTTGTTTACTTTTGTTGCAGCGTCGGCTATGTCCATGCACGTTGGAATATAATGGCATTGACCCTTATGTAATTTAGCGGTTTCATCGAGGATTGCTACAGCACGTTCTTCGTCCTTGTTCGGTTGAGGGTGATTCCTTATACCAATTGTACTCGTATCGAGGGCGAATGAGTTACTAATAGGATGGCCACTGTAACTCGGAAAGTTTCTAATTTGTTGCATTTGTGTAATCATCTGAGACTGTTCGCGATTCACGCTGGCGGTGGACGTCACAATCACTTGGTGCAACGCGGCTGCTAGCTTGTCGATGTCGGTAGGCGCACCGGCGGCGGCCGCCGTAGCGGGCATTATATTGTCATGCGATGCGCCGTGCGTAGGGCCGACCGTGTTTACAATAATAGAGTTGTCGATCCAATTTTCAACTTTATTTCGCGATCTCTCAGAGCACACACTATTCTCTTCCTCTAGTGCGGCTAAGTCTGCCGCCAATTTCTTCTCTATTAGGTCCTTCTCAATAGCAGCCTTAGCGACGGTGGCTTCCAGTATTAGTTGCTGTTTTCGCGCCTCTACGGATGCACGAGAGCCACTACACCTGGAGCGTGCGCTGCCCTCCGACTTCACTACACTGCGGGCAGGCATATTGTCCACCTTCACTTGCGTATCAACAGAACTAAATCCTGTTTGTGAAGATCCCTCATCCATCGCTGAAGATTGTTCTACCTGCTCCTTTCGGGTGGCTCCACGGGTTTTCATTTTGTGCGGAGTATGGAACATCTTCTGCTGTCACTCGGGTCGCTGGTTCGGATACGATCCGGCTCGAAGGACCAATTTGTTAGCGACGCGCGAGTGAAATAAAAGAATCTTCAATGGATTTTCAAGGCGAGATGGTTGTAGAAGGAATGGAAAAATATCGGCAAAATATAGTCGTAATTTTCTCTATGTACTGACAAGATTGACAATTCTGTCTTAACAATGTTAGTTTTTAAATGTCGCGTTTCCTTGAACAGCCAGTCTCTCCCGCTTTATTAGAACATAAGTAGAAACTATTTTAACATAAAATTAAATGAATTAATAAGACCAATTTACGCGTCGTTTACGTCGCCAACACTCATCTTCACCCAACTTCTACAACGCGACGAAAGAAGAAGGTATTAGAAGTTCTTAAACACATATGCATATTATCTATTGTAATAGTATTAAAGGCATTCGTCACGGAATAGCGACTTCTAAACAATAATTAATTTAATGAAAATTAACGCACGAAGTATAAACGCTCAAGGAATTGGTCACAAAAGCCACATTTGATCACAAAGTGCAACCACTTTTAAAAGGTTCAATATTTATGCTCAATATTATGTGGAATATTTATGCTGTTCGCGTTCGGTATGCATTTCGTTTAAATTACATCCCACACATGTGCCTGCTTTCCATCCTTGTAATTTCAGTGAAAAGCCAAAATGTCTTAGTAAATTTTGTTTACAAGCTCAATAAAACCTTGAGCACACATTATAAATTTGTTTTGAGCAGGAAGTAGCAATTCCTTACTGTCGGCGACTCAATTATATGTACATACATTAAAATTTAATCCACGCGCGATATAAGCGTCGCCGCGTCGTATACTTACTCCGATACGGCCGAAAATTCAGCCTTAAGAAACACGATATAGGTACGGCTCATCTTAATGCTTGCCAATGCGTTGAACCGTAGTTGAGTCGAAGTTGAGTCGATGTAACATGCACAGGCACACGGCGTATTTAAAAACGCGCTGATGATGCGCAGACGACGCACGTATACGCGCTTCAAAAAATTCCGCACACGGAGCTATCAGGAAACGTGCGTCTACTGCGCGTATACGCGCAGGGTACTTATTCTGCTAATTTATAAATGCTTCAATTGCAGCTCGATTGAATAGTTTGACACATTTTTGACACATACCCCATACAAAATGTGTTAAACAATTCAATTGAGACCCAATTTATCCATTTATAAATTAGCAGAATCGGAGCCATATAGCGATACAGACGCGCTGTAATCGCCCTCCTCTGGCCCTTTGTACGGCCATCAAACGAGTTTCGAATGAGCTTCACACGCGCTTGTACCGCGTTTTACGTACGTTCGCATCTACAAGAATGCAAAAATAAGCGTCTACAGCGTAGACGACGCGCGTTCGTGAAACGCGCGTCGTCTGCGCGTTTAAAACACGCCATGTGCTGGGGTTCTATGCGTCGCCGTGTCGTACACTCCGATCCGGCCGAAAATTCAGCCGTAAGGAACACGATATACGGCTGATATAATACTCGCCAATGGGTTCAACCGTAGTAGATCCGAAGTTGAGTCAATGTGCACAAACCTTAACCAGGCCAAGTTTGGCACGCCGCGCTACTCGACGCGTTCCGCCCTTGACACCGCCTACAAGATCCGTACTTAAATAAACGAAATAAAAGTATTCAAGTTTAATTACATACTACAGTTTTACTATAGAAGGTTGACGATGTGGGTGAATGGATGAAATGAGGGCTAAACTTGTAGTTCGTGGGTGGTTACGATGATTAGATACAGTGAACGAATGTTGTATTATGACTGTAATTACATCGTAAAGGTCACTGCCAATTACGTTGGTCTGAATATATTATAAACCATTGATATGGCCACGTAAAATCTGTTGTCTCTATCTATTCACCCACTTTAATGTCAACTTTCTAAATATCCAATATAATTTACTGCATTCTAACTGACCACGGTTACTCACATGCGTGCAAACGTTTGTAGTTACATAATTGCACGAATGTGTGGGAGACTACGCGAGGCTTCACGCGCTTTGATGTTGGACTAAAAACCGTCACAGCTTTGAAACCTTGAAAAAAACTACGAATGTGTCAAAAACTTCTCATAATAATGTGTGGATTCACGATTATTTTAATTAGAAGGAGTCTGCAGCTTAGTTGGTAGTGACCTTACCAAATAAAGCGAAGCGTCTCGTCTTCGATTTGCTTCTCGGTCAAATATTTATGTAACGTATAAATGTTTGTTCTAGATCGTGGGTTTTATTTATATTGTCTATCTTACCGGCGACATAGGGAATTGGGCGCATTCAAGTAGAACGCTGGTTACCGGCGCCGATCTGCCAGCGCTTATCGGTACTGGTCCGTTGACATAACCTCGGTCGTGTGACAGGTCGGAACCTGTCGGCGCTTATCGGCGCTGGTTCGGCACAAAGTATAGAGACTACCTGCGCTGACTACCTGTGCGGATAAGCGCCGATAAGCGCTGGCAGATCGGCGCCGGTAACCAGCATTCTACTTGAATGCGCCCTCATAGTCGAGTCCCTGAGGATATGGAATTGTCACTTCACGCTAAAAACTACTTACTCTATTACGTGTGCTCACAATTTAATTTCGCAAGCAAAATTTACTTAAGACATTTTAAATTCTTGCTCTCCATCTGTATTGAATCTTAAAAACAGGAGCGGAAAGATAGCATTTGTGTGGGTTGCGATTAATACGAATTTCAAAAACGAACGGAGTATACTGCGGAAGTATGATTTTGTTAACGTTGATATAGCATGCAGGTCACGCGATGGTAGAACATCTATCGACTGATGCGGTTTTAACTCATTAGTGGCCATTAGCGGTCCGTAGTACGTGAAAAAGCCTTCGTTCGTGCCAAAGCCAACCGAGAGCCTTCGATGCTGCAGAGCAAATTGGGGGTACTTAGTGATCAACTAAAAATAATAGGGAAGTTTTTTCCGACGTAAAAACGACGAGGTTTATTTTGGATGACTATATTTTTTTAAGTGTGAAAGATTTCCTTCTCAGTTGTTAACTGATTATATAAAAAGGACATTTTTGTGGTGGCTCCACTGCCCAGCAATTGAGGCTCTAATTATAGACAGCCAGGGCAATCAAGGGAAACCCTTAAATATTATAGGCACCGTTAGGTTCCTCCCTGGCTTCACGTATGTTTTCATTTCAGTTTTCCCCCTTTTTTATCTCATTAGGGGGAAATTTCCAAAAATCCTTTCTTAGTGCTCCCCTAAACTCCAAGGAACATGCATGCCTTTCAGCTTCTTGCGTTCAGTAGATTCGGCTGTGCGTTGTCTGTCACTCCATCACGCAGTAGCAGAACAGTTTTATAATATGGATAACGCGACAAATCTGTCTTGTTGTCTCGTCTTTACGCTAACCAATATTTACATCACGAAATAATAAATAATGGGCTTAATAGCCGTCGTCCATGGACATTAGTATCACAAAGACAAACTGCAGCATAATAAAATTTGTTGTTCGTACACCCCGTCCTTAAATTGTATCTGTACTTTATGCTCCTTACCCTAAGGTTGTCTGGAAGAAATCACTCTTTAACGATAAGACCGCCTATTATATCACATTTTTTTAAATGTCTTTTTCTGTACGGTGTACAATAAAGAGTATATTATTATAAATATAGCTCCCGCTGCAGTGGTCAGTGGGCCTTACTCCTACATAAATAGTATGTGATAGTATTGTCTCAGCTCGGTCGTGTCAAACAAGACATTTAACTTAACCTCATCCCTGCTACAACTACAAGATAATTATGTTTCTACGTATATTCCATTTAATATATTAGCGAGGATATCGGGGCTTGTACTGCCACAAATAAAGCTGATTGTGCTTTTTCTTCTTGTTACACAATCGACCTAATTAACGGAATTCGAAAAAAGGAGGAGATTATGTGCAGGAGGTTGAATAACACTTTTTTGTGCATGCCCAGCGATATCTTAAGCTTTTGTGTAGCATTTTTTATTTTTTTACAAAGAGACTGACAATGAAGGAATTGTTAAAAATTATTTATTTAGATGTTTTGGTGGGTTTCATGTCAAATGATACAACTGACATTATAATTTGCACCATGAGTCACCGGTTTACACCAACATAAACAATCTACTCCATTCAACACAGCGTGTTTACGTGAATCAGTTGTATTTGCTGAGTTACCTTGTATGTGTATTTTCTCAAAAGCTCAGTCGCGTTGCGAGCCACACCTGACGTTAATTTACTTTTAATTTACATTCACCAACACCTCCAGACTTACAAAAATAATTTACCCTTACCACAATACAGAATGTCAGTATTTTTAACGCTGAATCAGTTTTGTTTGGTCAGAAATCCAACATCTTTACGGAGCGTATGTTTGTTTAGGGTGCTTGTACAAACTACGGGTGCCCCGCTCCGACAAAACCGCCCTTGACACTGCCATTTAACGTCAAATCACCCTGTATAGCCGATAAATGTTGTGTACGTGCCCCTGTAGACTAGACGTAGACAATTTTTTATTTCAATTCTTTTCTTATTATGTCTCCTTTCTTGCAAATTACAAAAATATAAAGTAAACTACCTATTATGTTTTAGTATATTTTACAATTAAGTTCCTATTAATAACCGATGAAAAATGATGACAAAACAAAATCAGTACGAAAAAATTATTCAATGCTAAAGTCGAGGCCTTATATGTATATGTCTTTGTTTATGTACTTTTGTATTCACTAGTTGTATAGATAAATATATAGAAATGTAACTTACAACAGCTTTTTATAACATTTGCAAGAGCTATACAAAACGTAATTTAACTTCTTCAGCAGTATATAAGAGAAATTTTACTAGCTAAAAATATATTTTGTAGAGAAAATCTATTCTTGTTTCATAACATGTGCTTCACGTCAAATCACACCGAGACGAGACGCGACGCGACGCTGCGCGCAGTCTTTCAAAGAGCGGCTCAAAATAGAACTTTATTTTCTACACGAAAAGATACACATTTCATTGTGAGAATTCAGAATACGTTGCTTCATGCAGCGCTGCGTCTCGTGACGCCTCGCGGCGTAGCGTGGTGCATCGCTACGCAGCCGTGCATCGTCGGTACGCGCGGCGTGCAAGATTGCCTACTTTTACGATGCACCTCGCGCCATTGAGATGCGTCTCGCGGCGACGCGCGGCGCAGCGCGAAATCACTGGCCTCTTCCAGTATCGTTGCGTCGCGTCGCGTCTCGGTGTGAGCTGACCCTAAGAGCCATTCATAACCATGCCAATCTCAAGCTTAAAATATTTGGGTGCTGTTTCCAGCAATGTAATGCTATTAGATTCATAAATAAAAAAGTTAAGGCAGTTATAATAATCAAGCCATTTTCGAGTGTAGGTACTACGGGACATTTCCGAAGCGAGGGCGCGCTTACTAGAGTAATTATATTTTGAATCGTTGTAGTAAGCGAAGTGACGTAATGTCTATATATACTCCGTTTGAATTAGATCTGGAATTCTTTATAATTGCATGGCACACAAATGCTAGTGCTCCGCCAATGCGAATAAGGAACATTTAAGATAACGGCGTTATCTAAAAATGTCCTCAGTAAATTTTTCTGATAAGCTAAATTGAACTGTGAACACAGGTAATAAGTTTTGTTTTGGCAGAAAGTGACAATTCCTCGGCGACTCAACTATTATAGATGTTGGCTTTTGTCCGAGCCACTGTAAGGCAGTTCTCACACAACGCTATTTGCAAGCGACTAGGATCTTGTCAATGCATGAAAGCGACGCGTATACGATGCGTATCCTGTCAGTGAACAGTGTCAGACAGGTACAGCGAATTTTGGGTTGCGTTGCAGTCACGTAGCTCATAAATAGCGTAGTGTGAGAAGAGCCTAAGTTGTAACTCCGCGGGTTAAGAGCGACGCTAATTGTGGCATCTTACAGAACCTACTCCACTGTGCCAAGGACAGGCAACTTTACATAACAACTTACAGTGTGACCGTCGCTGAAGACTAGACCGCCAACTTACAATGAGTCACGGGGCGATTTTGTTTATACATTATTATATTAGGTTCTAGCTCCCACCTGCGGAGGATTTCGTTTAAACTTCGCCCACATAACTTATTTTTTTGTTAACCGACTTAAATGAAAAAACCGGCCAAGTGCGAATCGGACTCGCCCATGAAGGGCTCCGTAGCAGCAAATAACATAAAAAATAATATTCAAGTTGATTAAATGAAACGTAAATTGCGGTATACGATTTATGACGTATAATACGTATATGAAAACAACGCCATCTCTTGGACCGAAAGTTAACTAAACTATCGCTGAGGCGACGTAAGTATGGGCGCCCACTTAAATACTTATATTATTCTGTTTTTTAGTATTTGTTGTTGTAGCGGCAACAGAAATACATCATCTGTGAAAATTCCATCTGTGTAACTATTACGGTTCATGAGATACAGCCTGGTGACAGACGGACAGATAGACGGACGGACAGTGAAGTCTCAGTAATAGGGTCCCGTTTTACCCTTTGGGTACGGAATCCTAAAAAACACTAAATCTAAAAGCCCATCATAATATGTATAATTTCTGACCTACGTAAAGTTTCTGAGATTAGCGGGCACAAACATACAGATAAAATGAAAATACATTGTTTTGGTTGTGTCATTCATTCCAACCGCGAACTACTGAGTGATTAAATGACTTACAGACAACGCACAGCTGAAACTATTGAATTCAAGAAGCTGAAACTTTTGGAAATAATAAGTTTATGTTAATAATAGTTATTATTAATAATTCGTGTGATAAAAAGGATATAAACTGTACCTATCAAAAACTTTACGCTGCCAAAGCCGTAGGGAAAAAGCTAAACTATACTTATATCACTACATAGTATAAAACAAAGTCGCTATTTTTGTCCGTCTGTTTGTCTGTTTGTCTGTTTGTCTGTATGCTTAAATCTTTAAAATTACGCAACGGATTTTGATGCGGTTTTTTGTAATAGGTACAGTGATTCAAGAGGAAGGTTTTTATGTATAATACATGCATATATTCCCACGAGAACGGGATCCACGCGGGTGAAACCGCGGGCGGGCCGCTAGTAATAATTATATAATTCCTCTTTACAATACGCTGCTCCTCAGTTATACTCGCGTTAATCCAAATCCCGTGGGAATAAAGAAAACAACCCACGTGGTGCCTTGATGCATAAGCCATATTACTGTTTTTTATGAAATCATCATCAGCGGTTATTTATTCAATATTTTTGTACACAAAACATGTTAAAACTGTGCATGACATAAATTAGAACAAAGGCGAGATTATCTCTGGCCTTTGAAGATCTAATGTCTAGATTGAGCGTCGCCCTACAATGAAAACAAAAAAAAAACAAGGCAACAATATCAAACATGTGTGCGTGCAGGCGATGTTTTACACTTTGTCTATTGTCTATGTGTGCGTGATCAATGATACAATGATATAAAAATTGTGGCTAACAGTTAGCCACAATTTTTTGACACGTTTGCGCGGTTCGATGACATTAGATCATCAAAGTCTCTGGCAGAGATCTCTTCCAGAAAACCCATGTGATGAGATAAATAAATGTGTGTGTTATGGAAGGCACACTATTATTGCGTGAAAGAATAGCAAACATCTATCTCTCAACTTTCGTATATAACATATTATGTAAGTATGATTATGATTAACACATGTTTCAAGTTCTTTCTCCGTGCTTGTCATATCATATTGTGAAATAACATGTACCGTAGTTAAAAGTTGAGTATCCACTCGTGCCGTACAATAACGATCCGACTTGGTTACGAGTTTTGCATTTTTAATGAAGCGTAATTAAATTTAGCCTCAAAACACTTCATATCACATTTTTAATCTACAAACTCATTAATGGCTAGCTTCACGGCTCTCATTTGGCTTGGAGTGTCTTCACTACGCTGCGGAAGATTGCTATGTGTGTATGTCGGAAATGATTTGTTGAAAATTATGCTGCTTCCGACGTAGTTAAACCAATTCTGCCTCTCGATGATAAGTTACCTCGATGATAAATAATAATTATCTAATGTATTTCCTGTATTTTAATATGAGAATACAAAAATTAGAAACCTTTGTATGTCTTAAAACACCTGAAAAAATAGCAAAAATTTATCGGGACTTGAATTCTTACCTACGTAATTCTGAAGCGAAGCGAAGCACGCGGGTAAGTAGAAATAAAATAAAACTTCACTTGGTCCCATACACTGATCTAAATTGGTAATCCGGTGCCCTGTCTCAGTTCAAGTAGTTGGATAGCATGCAAAATGCATGTATTGTAATGCATTCTTTTAATGAATATTCAATGAACAGCTAACAAATTTTTCACTGGGTATACCTACTTCAGTACTAGCAGGGAATACTGCTAAACATTTTATTTTATATCCTGTCTGATAGTAGTAATTTTCAAGTACCAAAATCAGAATTTTTGAAACAGGTGAAAGTTAAGCTGAAAGATTCGGTTACATACATCTACCCTATAGGTCAAGCGTGTAAGCGCGTTAAAAACCATAAACATATTTTACTACCACTCGATACTAGAAATTCTACCGTAATTCATTATTTTATACCAACCGTAAATCTTAAGGGTATTTATTACTGCAATTGATCCCAAAATAACGATTTTTAGATAGGACAACAATCTAAAATAAATTATTATAAAGGAAACTGTATCCGCAATCTTACACCAGGTCGCGCACGGGTTTTTATGTTTTGATACTTTTGATCGGATTTTTTTTTGTCTACTGACGACTGTCAAGTGTCCTTCCCCACCGTGACTACGACCATGCTTAGTGTTAGAAACGGCAAAACACTTTGAATGCAGATTTACGCCTGTATTGCAGTAAACTAGGGTCAACAATTTTGATTTTAAAACGACTATCTTAGGTTAAAAACCGTCGTAAAACATTTTGCGAGCGAGCTACAATTTTTAATATAATCTCATTTTCAGACTCAACTCCATTACCAGTTTAATTTGAATACTTTTTTTATAAAATATTTAAACATCGAAACTACAAAATTAAAGAATTCGTTACGTTATTACTTCAAGTGCTGTCATCTACCACAATCTAACTCAGTGTAGGCAACGACAAAAATACAAAATATACAAACAAACAGGCTTTAATTTTTTTTTATGATTGCGGCTTATAACATTACTGTGACCACTACAACATAATATAGGTACCACATAAATTTACAATTGTTTTTACCTATTTATCTTTTTGTTCGAAATAAATTATTTGTTGTACCGCAAAATTTCTTATTTAATTTGTTCTTGTTAATCAGAGTTTAAGTTAACTGCTGTTCTTCCTAACTTAACCGGCTTAACTGACTAAGGCCTGTTTTTACAGCACCAGACAGCCGCTCAGACTTTGGTGAGTCTTCTTTGGTGAGCCCTCTACTTAGCATTTTCTTTTTCTATCTTTTCTTATCTTATCTTTCGCTTCGTAATTTCTTTTACTCTTGTTGCAGCTTCTCTTGGTGCAGTAAGGCTTTTAAACTTCTCTTCTTACACCGAAACGCAATGTATATTTCTATTATAAAAGGTGTATCTAAAAATACAAATAATATAAACATTTTATAAAATAATATAAACAATAATAATATAAACAATAATATAAACATTTAGAAATATACATTACGTTCCACTTCTCTAAATAACACTCTTACACCGCTAATAAATTAATAATTTACCTCAAAACGCAATACCACACCCTACAATAACAAATAATTTACACAACATTATGTACTAACAGTAACTGGCGCTTTTGAATTTTGTTTGGCATTTCGAATGGCCGTAAATTATTACGACGCTTTGATAAAATCACCCTTCCTGTATTAGGAACAGGGTCTTTGTTTGTAATTGGTTCGTACAAAATTATGTTTCAGTATCGTGATCATATTTAACATTAACTCAGGCTCGACTTGGCGTTCCAAATTCGAAACGGCCACGCAACGATAAGATTCTAACGAAGAGATATTTTTTATCTTGATTTTTATTGTTGTGCTATGCCGTAACTTGTATCCCAATTCCCAACGGGTTCAACTTGAGGTAAGGTTGCCAACCTTAAGTACTATCATTGATGATTGATTGTACTACATAGGTAGGTAGTGGTAGGTATACCAATTAAGAAACGTATAAAATGCAAAAACTCTAGGTACTCGTTACGCTTTTAATAAAGAGTAAAAATTGCAAAAAAACAGAATAGTTTTTGAAAAAATATAAAACCTAAAAAATAAGTACATTTTTCATTTTTTTATGAAATAATAAGCGCGATAATTGTAAACTGTAATATTTTTGTATATTATAAAATAATCTTGAAGCATTGCAAAAAATATTGGCAACCCTAAGTGGAGGTTATACCTTTCGATCAACGATAGTGGCATAAGCAGTAATAAAAGTGTGCGCTTGAATAAAAATCAAAATTTAAATAGTCCAACTATCTTTTATTGTCCAACAGTCAGACAGTTAAATTGTAAATGATCCTCTATTTAAACCACCCTTAAAAATAGGGTTGTCATTCATCCACCAATTTGAGATTCCTTTGGTGTTTCTAACGCAGTTGGGCCATACTGACGACATAGACCCTAGACCTTTGATGTTTTAAATGTCTACATTGAGCGTCGCCCTACAATAAAAACAAAAAAACAAGGCAACATCAAGCATATGTGCGTGCAGGCGATGTTTTTCCCGTTCGTTTATTGTCTATGTGTGCGTAATGATATAAAAATTGTGGCTAACAGTTAGCCACAATTTTTCGACACGTTTGCGCGGATTCGATGTTCCATCTAGATATTTAAAACATCAAAGCTCTAAATATAGACCACACTTTAGCTGAGTAGCCGAGAAGATGGAAAATAATTGCCACTCCCTGCTAAAAACAAAATTACCTGTGTTCACAGGTCAATTTAACTTACAGTGCCACAAACTTATCTGACCCGGTGAGGGAGGCGCTACTGTCTTTGTCTTTGTCTGACAACAGTATAACATTTGCATTAATTCCAAATTTAGCCACCGGGCCAGATAAGTTTGTGGCACTGTACGAGGAATTTTTATGAACGGCATTTTAATTCTCGTCGTCAATCAACAATGGTCCTTAATTACAAAGGTGGAAGGTTGACATTTGTATAGGATGCAATTTTATTATAATGAATACCATGTCGAACTCATTCGTAATGTACATGGCTCGTCTGCTTTTTCATACCCATTATGATAAACAAAAACAAGTTATAAGGTCTCAGGGGTACAGGCCATAGTCTAATCATGCTGACCAAGTGCGGGCATTATGGAAAAACTCGAGTGTGCAGGTTTTCTCACGATATTTTTCGTCACTAAAGCAAGTAACAATTAAATTTTAATACATACGCATATGTATGTGTATTAAAATTTTAATTAAATTTACTTCTGTTTTGACGGTCGTATTACGTGTCAATTTTCTTTCCCCTCCTTTCTGTTTCTGTCGACAACGCATTGGTGTCACTTTTGATGTAAAATACTTAATCTGTGGCTCGTCTACTTGTTTTTCAGTTATTAATAATATTAAAAAGAACATAGAAAATCAATCACCGATTAATTTTCTAGGCAACAAAATGTGCCAAAATGTGTACAGTATGCCCAACTTATCTCTGAAATGGCAAAAATTGGAACTAACGAAAAGTCATTCATAAGTACGTTGTGGTCATTCATCTGTCAGTTACTAGTGTGCAATGATTGGTCAAATGAATGTCAAATGCGTCCGACAGCGCCTCTTTCGTTTCAATCTTAAGTTGGGTTTACTAAGGTGCAAGATATAAAATGAGTTGTCAAAATAGTATCGTCCTCAACATCATAATAAAAATTACATTTGTAACCACAGAGTCTTACTTAAACATTGTTTGTGACATTGTTCTCGGCAAAGTTATGTAATAAAGAAAAGTTGCTTCGCCCTGCAATTTCAACCGTAATTCATGGATCTTTCCTCGGTAGCTTCACTAGTTAAACTCTTAAAAGTATCTTTATGTAATTGAACTACTGGGACAAACCGCTCTTTAGTTCAATGGTTGAACGAATTGGCAGTACTAATAAGAATTTCTTTATCTGACTAGTGGTGATAATTATCGAGTGATAAAAGCTGCAGTGCTTCCATTCGTCTTCTATCAGGTTGCTCAAATTACTGTCAGACTTAAGAGGAATAATGGCTGATTTACATTGATGCAGTAGCTGGCGCAAGCATTACTGGATTCCGGCGCTGGATCAGCACTGTATCAGTGTAAACATGTTACAATCCAGTCCAGCATCCAGTATCCGATATATTAGCGGTGATAATCCAATGATGCTGGCGCCAGCTACTGTATCAATCGAAATCAGCCTTTAGTCCAAAGGAAAAGCAAAATATTTGTGACTGATTAATAATTCAGAATTCACGACCCTCATACTCCGTTTATAGTTGTATGAATTACACCTGACCTGTTCTATTGAAGGCTACTGAACTTGCGGCCTACAAAAATTGCGATTTTTGTAAAAAACCTCGCCAATATCTTAGCGCCGCCCTAATTTTTTTTACCTAGTTCTTTAAACGTGCAAGTTTAATAAATGCTTAAAATGAGTTTATAATACGTCCAGGTCCTTTCTGGCATCCGTAATAACTTTGATGTTATAAATATCACAATTATTAAAACCATTTTAATCAAATTCACAATTTTTAGAAGTTACATAATTGAAATGTCGACCTTGACAGCATACATTATCGAATCTGCAAAATTTGAATTTTTTAAGACATTTGTGTATGAAATATGTTCACCTTTATATTAATATATTCTGATATTGTTTTTATATAATTATATTTTCTTGTATTTATATATCATTAAAAATATCCTTAATGTCGCACTTACAAAGTTGCATGCACCTTATCAAATTACTTGTAAGTAATAAAAGATTTGTGTAATAAGGAACAAATTGTGAATATACAAATGTAGAATACCGTAATTATAATAGAAAGCATTTTCAAATTTGGAACACTGTACCTATCTTAAATGCTTACAAAGCAAGGCTTAGGTGGGTACTTCAAGAATAGAATGCACATTGCAATATAATGCTTTACTTGTCGCAAGTACTTGTCGCAGCGCACTGCACAACTGCACCATATAGGTTACACAGGTATAAAAATTAAAATACTAGTTGATGATTACTTTATAGTTTACATACTTACCTACTTTTATTACTAAAGTCGAACGTGTATGGAAGGGTTCAAACAACAAAGATTGATAAAAAATCTAGCATAGATGCCAATTTTACTGCAGTTGTAATACAGTTAAAGTTTATAATTAACATTTCAAAAAAAGGGATAAGCAGCGCGCAAGCACCAACATATTTCCCGCATGAGAACAATGGATTCTCTCCCGGAAATATTATAACGTACCCTATAACCTTGTACGTACGTCCCCTAGCAACAATTATGAAACAACTAAAGACTTTGAATTTGAACATGTTTAAAATATTCTAGAAGGTCATAATTATCATTAAACCACCGTACCCATTTACAGTATCAATCACAGGCCTCCCTAAGGAGCGTGTTCCAAATTACTGTTCTGTCCCGGCCCAAATTAATCATGTTTGAGGCGAGATGACTTGCTAC
The DNA here is from genome assembly GCA_905404135.1 of Hesperia comma. Classification (NCBI taxonomy): domain Eukaryota; kingdom Metazoa; phylum Arthropoda; class Insecta; order Lepidoptera; family Hesperiidae; genus Hesperia; species Hesperia comma. The sequence continues at coordinate 2,720,696 of FR990031.1, forward strand.
TTGGTTGGAGCCTTTACCTTATTTCTACGGCATGAAAATATCGTACCGCTTACTCACTTTGCGTTAAAATCAGGTTAATTTATTTCGTGAAATGAAGTGAGATGCCCGCTCGAGTCTTGAAGTGTACGACGATCTTGGGTATTAATAATGATAATAATACTCTTTATTGTACGCCCGAGCAAGAAGATTACAGCAGTGGGTGAAACACAATTTATACAAAGGCGGTCTTATTGCTAAAGAGCGATTTCTTCAGAGAACCAAAGGCTGAGAAGTTATAACGATGAGAAAAACATTTATGAAGTCAGTATTAACTAAGGCCTCTGGTTTTTCGCCCTTTTTTATTTCTCGAGCCACGAGAATTCTCGGTCAAGATTTCTTTTCAATATAACGGTGAAGAAGAACATCGTGAGGAAATATGCATGGTGGAAAGTTCGCAAAACTCAAAGGATGGTAGACTGTGACCTTAACCTTCTAATTTTGAGAAGAGACTTATGCTCGAAATGATGATGTTGATGACATCCTTTTATTTAATTTGTAAAACATAAATAAGCAACTTACTTGGATTTGAAACGATTTCATTAAACTCACTAAAGCAGTCTATTATAAATGGCTGCAGACAAACTGACAAAACACATCACTAGTATAATTCAAAAGGTATTCAAATAAGCGAATAACATTACCCAAAAATAATGCGGGTTAAAACTACTGAAGGAACCGGGGCTTAGCACACCGTACATTAGATATAATTGATCGTTGCGTGGCAGCCCTATTGTTAGGGCTGAGCCGTGCTGAGCTACAGCATTACGTTGAAGGAACAGGTAACAATAGAGTATCATTAATAAACACCTAGCACACACCCAGTTCTAAGCTTTTCTTCTTTGGGAAAATGGGAACATTTCCTTTAGATTTTAGGTCTAATATTTGTGTTAAAACTTTACCAGTTAATACTGTTATTCCACTTGGAAAATAACTGTCTAGTCATTTGTGTTTCTGGGCATGGGATACTAGTAGATATCCCCATGAGGCCACTACGACTTGTCGTTTCTATACTTTTACGTCTTCCAAATCTTTTTATTTAATGACAATACAGATTTACAACATTTAGCCATCTTACTTTGTTTTCATGAGTCAGTCATATTCTTGAAAATGGCCTGCTCGCTGGCCAGTAACATTTTTTGGACAGTGGTCAGAAACATTTCATAGATTCTCTCATCATCTTACCTTTCCTCTACTTCCTATCTCTCCTGTTCACATCGCACCTCACTGATCTACACCTCATGTCACCACCTTTCTCTTCTCTTCTGTCCTTCATTTTCTCTCCTTCGTCTTCTCACCACACCGCACTTCACCGCTCCACACCTCGTGTCACCACTTCCTGATCTTGGTCCTCACTGTAGTTTAGTAGAGGAATCAAATTCCTGTATTACAATCACTTTCGCGTACCCAAGGAGCCAATAACAAGCCACCAATGTATGGGACAGACGAAAGTCGAAAAATTCCACATTCAATTTACAACGGGGTGACGTATACTATATCTTCCCCCATTGCCATCTTGTGTAATTCCAAATACACAAATTATATTGGAATGTGCCAATAAATTACAATTATTCAAAGCATCCGGTGAATGATATCGCGTGCGACATATTCATTTATCACCGATATTGATATTCCGAAGGGACCGAAGCCATTAAGTCGTTCTATTCGTATCAATTTCGGAGAGTTTCGATTACTTTGTACATAATGCAAGAAACTGAGGTTGGTCTGTGGATTTCAATCGAAGATTCCTGTAGTATCCTGCCGAAGCATGCTAAGCTAGTATGGAGAGTAGTGTGATACACTCACGACTTTTTATGTAAATAGGTATGTTTTGCTTATTTTTACCGACAGTCGAATTGATAACCTCTGCCATTTTTAAGTTCGGTAACAATTACCTCAAGTGCTCATGAGGGCATTTCTGGGCCTCCAGATGTAATTGTAATCTGTAATCATGAATAATGTAATTCATCATTTGCTCAAAGAAACTGGACTCAAAGAACATCCCCTTACAAGTCATTGTACATGTACGTTTGCGTTCAATATAGAATCGTTTTAATCGCATCCCAAAAAATTTCCCTTTCTTTTCTTTGATTGATTGAATCTAAAATGCCGTAATAAAATTTTGCTAACAAGCTAAATTGAACCGTGAATACATGTAATAAATATGTTTTTAGCGAGGATTGGCAATTCCATATTCTCAGCGTCTCAGGTATAGATAGCGTTTGATAGCAAATCACTATTCTCGTGCAGTGTTGAAGTCCAGATAATTTAACACTCGTTAAACTTCTGTGCACGTGATAGACGACTGGTCATGATGGGTCACGACGTAACTCGATAGTAGTGTATAGCCGTTTTCACACAACGCTATTTGCAAGCGTCTAGGATGTTGTCCAGGTAACGAGGCGACGCGTCTACGATGCGTGTCCTGTCAATGAGCACTGTGAACAGTGTCAGTGTCGGCGAATTGTAGATTGCGTCGGAGTCGCGTAGCTACTAAATAGCGTAGTGTGTGAACGGCTTAACGTGCAGCGCAAGTGTCCAATCATATCATAAACACGTTTGTACTCATCTACTTGTTATCACTTGATATATATAATTATAATACCAGCAAAAAAAGAACGAACATACAAAATATGCGACTACAATATCGACAGATATTAAGTCGGGGGTGAAAAATTAGTTCTTCATGAACGCAGTCAAAAACAAATACGCATTATTCGGGATGGCTAAAAAACTACTAAAAATCTGTTGTTTTATTTTATATTTCATTTATTATTTTCTTGAACCCTATGAGATCGTTCGTGTAATTCTAAATAAAAAATAAAAGCAAAAAGCACAAAATATTTATTGAGTCAATTATTATTTTTTTGGAAATATTTATGCACTGTAAAGACACGAAAAACGTTGTTTTTTATTGAAGGCAGCGAAGAATGTATTTCGGCATCTTCGTCTACGAATTTCGCATCGCATCGCTACGAATTCTCGTAGCAACATGCCAAGCATACTCGTAGCTAGATAGCTACGACTGAGAGACGAGATAGCTACGTGCTGCGGAGATGCGTAGCACGCTAAATGGATCAAAGCTTACAGGCTTGCAAGAACGGTGGCAGACTATGCTTTTAGCTCATACTTCATATTTAGCATATTTTATGCATTCTAGACATAAAAAAATAAAAATATGTTTTATGTAATCAGTTGGTCGGTTGTCCTAATAAAATTAAAATATCTTCCTTGCTACATAAAGGATATAAAAATAGATATCTAGTTATTCGTCTTTACGGAATAAAAGCTTATGGCCCTTGAGTCCGCTGTCATTCTTTATTGTTTCCTTTCTTGGTCGATATCGCATCTTTTGGTGCTGCATTAACCGGTATGATATGTTGTAATATAGAAATAGACAAAACAAGCACATTTGTATTCTAACACCATCTGCTAACTGAACTTACCATCCTAGTCCCTATATAGTCTTGTTATAGGTCGGTTGTAGTTGTCATGGGCGGCAGCGGAAGGGTGTATGCAGTATGCTTTGCAACCTTAATTCCATAAACAAAAGATTCCATTTCAATTGGGTACAGAACCCGAAAAATCCAGTAAAGCCGGACGAGTAACCGTTACATCTAACCACAATGTTACAGAAGACCGTTATTCAGCGCACTAGTTACTATTACGTAACCACCGCAGTTCCCGAATTGCTGCTCCCGACGCTTTGTTTGCGGAGATAGTACCCAGCCTCCACAAGTTTTCTACTCCTTTCGCTTGCATTCCTTTTATTACAAGCGAAAATACTGCTGCTCACTGTACAATACCTTTCAAAACTTACGGGCCTCGAATAGTCTTCAGGCTATTGTAGATTAGGTGGAAAACAGTAATGCCCACTCATCTTCGCTATTATTTATTGTGCTGATAGAGAATCCTAAGCATTAAGACTGCCATTTATACAAACCTGATCCAAGGTAATAATAGAAGAAAAATAAATAAATGAATCAATAAACAGCTAAATTAATAAATACGGCGGCTAAGTAAGTTCGATATTTTAGCCATAAGTACAATCTGTACCTGTGAGTAGGAATGCTACTTGGGAGTTTTTGTCGGTTTTTCATCTTACAAAACTACTCATAGGAGAGGTATTTTAAGCGATAGCGTAATAAGAATTTCGAATAAAGTTTGTAGAAAACCTACTTCAATTAAACTTAATTTCATTTCATTCCAATAGTTTGGTTAGAGGACTCAGAGAGACAACAGTTAGAGCACAGTATAATCATGACAGATTGCATAATTGCTCACACAACCAACTTGATTGTGTGTGTGTGTATCTAGTTAGATGTCAATCTAAGATCGATGGAGACCCAAATTCCTGAAGTAATCTAATTTCCTGCAATGATATGTGAACAGTCTACAATCGAGTCCAGTTTCCGATATACACTGCTTTACCTTAATAGGTACTCGTTCAACCTCACACTGATTTGAGGGGCATCACAAACGTAAAATCTTTGTCTCTGCATACGGCATACTCGTAATAAAACTATAATTCTCGATCAATGCATCTGTGATCAATGTGCGTATTTATATAAAAGATATTTTGTACCTACGGAATTTATTACTGTTACTAGCTTTTCTGGGCAGCTAATATCATCAGATGGCTGATCCAATTTTAAGATAACTATTTACATAAAAAAGTTCATTATTTGGTCAGCACTGTGTCTGTTTTTCCCGCTTATCTCAGAAAGGTCTTAGAAAGATTTTAACTCATATATTCAAGTATCTTCCATGCTTCGGAAGACACGTAAAAAGCCGTCGATCCTGGTTGTTATAAATAGATAGCCATTAAGCCGTGTCGGAAGGCCTTTGGGCGACTTGAAAACTTCCGATACTGGGTTAGCCACTTACTGGCTTCACCAATTGGCACTAGAACAGCGCTTGTGGAGTATGCTCTGGGCTTTTTGAATAATAAGGAGAGCCCGATGCTCAGTAGTGGGCCATTTTTGCCAATAAGTTATGGCCAAGCCATTCAAGTAAACTTGAATCCATTATTAGCGTTTATTGTTTCATTCGCATCACAAATGAAAAAGATATACAAATTAGAAATCCCGTCCCTTAATTGAGTGTGGGTAATGTATATTAAGTCCATTGTAATAAAGCAATATCTGAAGCAAAACGCTGATAATATAATTAGTAAGTTGTCCGAAAGATCTGTGTAATGCGGTAGTCACTTCAGAGTATTTTGGTCCACACAAATAGCAGTTTAGAAATTGGCTCTCGACTCGCGACCAAAGCAATTTATTTTCGAAGATAATGCACACAGCATCCCGCTATTTATCCTACCGCCTATCCGCCTTTAAATTATCTTACGAAGTTTTGCGTCTCAGCCAATTTTCGAGATAAGAAAATATTGTAAAAAACTTTTTATTTCAAAAGTTATTTCACTTAGTCCTGTGATTTCGACCGTGTAGAATTTGTTTTATACACAAATAAAATGTTGTGAAAATGTTCAAAAGTTTATTACTAAATCGTAAGCTATGATTAACACTCTAAAACCCTGAAATAAACTCGTCACAAATTAAATTCAATATAAAACTAACTAATTACTTCTTCCAGCATCTGTCCAACAAAATCGTGCGGGTCCTCTGTTCGATCTATCTGGCTTAGCTACCAGTGGTGAATTCAGTAGAGTCGGAACTTGTTCACCACGGCCTAAATTCTCAGTTTTCTTATTTTCAATGTCTATAAAGTTTTTATCTCTCGATCTTATTTCTTTGACCATTTTACTTTTATTCAACAGATCAATCTGTCCCAGTTCTTCTTCGTCTGAACTAGAAACCCCTTTAACTTGATAGATGTCGGCACTCAATTCTTCTAATTTAGACGCCTTTGTTGCATTTGAAGTTGCCACAATCGTGGTACTTGGTTTCATGTAAGAGATCAGTTTTTCTTCAAAACTTGCTAATTTATCAAAAACCATCTTCATGTTCTTTGTTTGCTGCTCAATGGATGATTGAATGCATTGCAAGGCTTTTAAGTTGTCATTATTCAATTCCATTATGCATTCTTTTAAAGACTCTATTACTGGCGTTTGAATATTCTGACAGAATAAGTTTTTGTCACTCTCATTCATTAAATGAATCTTAATTTTAGTATCGCTGGATGTATTCATGAATTCAGCCGCTACAGCTTCAAAAGATTCCGAGACAGCAACTTTTTGCATTTCATTTCGCTTATTTCTCTTACAATGCCGATCTTCTTTGTGATGTTTTCTCTCAGATATCTCGGACAAAGTGCAGGATAAGGTTCGGTTTTCATTTATATCATCCAAAGTATTGCTTTGCGATGAGCACACAGTTTCTTTTTCGCGTAAATTTTCAGGATGCCTTTTACGCTTGCTGGTCTTAAAATGATCGTATTCATTTTTAGATTGTCCTTTATCATATGTGGCATCTTTAGTTGATTCACTGTTAAGGTTAGCTGGCTTCTTTTTAGACTTTTTCACTGCTTTAATAGTATATAATGGGTGAGGGGAAACATCAGTGCTAGGTGGAATAGTTAAGGGGATAATTCCTCTAGCAAATCGAATTGTTTGTTCTGTAACGGGATCTTTACTTGTGTTATTGTTGACCTTTTCTTTCACTTCATAGGCTTCTGTGTGACCGTTGTCACTATTAAATTGTTGGCACTTGTCCCACGTCTGTTTGTCTTCGGGGATTTCATATTTTTTTCTAACTTCTTTCTTATAGTGGGGTAAAAACTTCTTGTGTACGTATATAGTAGAACCGTAGGAACGCTTAGCAGGAAAATAGTTATCCAAACTAACTCCAGCTATTTGTAGAGGAGGCGGGTAAGGTACTGAAAAATTAAATATAGAACAATCATTTACACTTCTTAGAAAGAATGTCGTAAGAACGGTAGAGCATTTTAATATTTTAATAGCAAAGACTTATACTAAAGTAGTACGCTTTAATTGTCTTTTTGAGATGTAATTATGATTGTAGTATCTTATTCATTTATTATTATGTAGCTAATTATGTATTTTGAACTGTATTTTAAACCGTTTAAAATCTATACTTAATTGCAAATTCGAAAGTGTTTGTGCTTCTTTCACATGGAACAAACTGGCGTGATTTTTGGTATGAAGATTGTTGAAGAGGTGGAGAGTGACATAGGCTTTTCGCGGATAAACATCACATTTTCACGATAACACAGGTTTTCATCAACACTTAGTCACTATTCACATCATAATAGTAAAATAAGTTACAATAAACAATATAACGATTCATTGATTTGAAAACAGTCATGCTTGTAAAAAGTTGGAATCTTTATGAAATACCTAAAACAAAACTAATTGTGAAAGTACCTGATGCCATCCAAGCCCTCAAAATATCGTGTAACTTATTAAAGCTAAATATAAAATAATGTTATCTTGATTTTACTAATATTTTGACAAGTAATAGAGATGTTGATATTGTTTTGACGTCTAATCAAAAAATTATAAGCTGTCACTAAAGTCATAAATATAAAAACAAAATAATTTAAAACTCTATGGATTGCAACATAGACTTAGAAGAAGAATGGAATGCAAAGACATCGACGTACGAAAAAAATACTTCTGGGGAGCTTGCTGAACGTTAAATAGCTTGAGAAGCTACATTTGTATGTGGCACGAGAACAATTTTGCCAACAAAGTTTTTGGAGTTTACTCCTTAAGAAACGATTTGAGTTATAAGGCCCGGTACGGAAATTTTATGAGGAGTAAAATCAAGTGTAACACGAAAAGTTGAGGCGTTACGTAGAAAGAGACGAACATATATATCTGTAGGATTGAACGTGTAAAAGAATGAGATGGAATACATTACACAGCGTCGTCAATCAATTCTCGGTTTCGCGCGGTTCGGAACTCGTACGTTATCGTATCGTCCGGAACTACACACTGCCACAGAGTACCCAGGCCCCGCATGCAGCGGCACGGTCGGTGCTGGTTTTCTATTCGATATATATCATAATTATCGTTCGTAAGGAGTAAACTCCAATCGTGCGTCGTAGCTGACACACTTTTTTTTTTGTTACGGCTACATCTGCGTCTTGGCGCGTTAATTAAACCGCTAATGTGGTGAATAAAGATGGAATTAAGCCATGTCGGGAGGCCTTCGGGCGGCTTGAAAACTTTCGACACTGGGTTGGCCCCTCCACCAACCCGCATTGGAGCAGCGTGGTGGAGTATGCTCTAGGCCTCCTCAGTAATGAGGAGAGACCCGTGTTCAGTAGTGAGCCATTAGTAGGTTGTAGCTAAGCTAAGCTAAAGATGGAATTAGACTTAAAAATAAGATTCTTGATAATTTTACCCAAGTCTAACTTCTTAACCTTTAATCCTCAATATTCTTTACCAAAATCATTAACGATTACCATACGAAGTTTGCATTCAAAATGGGATTCGCTATTACTGCATCCGACACAAATTTAATGCCAGGTTACCGCTCATGCGATTAAGTTTCTTTATCTATTGACGGTGAGAATTTAAAATGCCGCACCTATTTTAAATCAATTTCGCTCGTAAGCCTAATTAAACTATGAGCACAGGTAATAAATTTGTTTTTAGCGGGAATTGTCAATTCCATACTCTCGGGGACTCAGGCTCAGGTATAAATATTAAGGAGGTATTGGTTGATTCGTGATTAACTTAAGACTTAACTAATGGGGGCTTTACATTATACAATTTGCAGAGCGCTAACTGAGCTAGCGTGCTAAAATCGCATAGTGTAAAAGCAGTTAGACAGTAACTAGTGCAGCGTAATGTATGAAAACACTAATAAGTAATAATTAGTAATAATTTGGCTAAAATACCAAAGTACCTAAATAAAATTCTCGTACCTATTGCTACCACGACTATAAACTGTAAGCAAATTGCTTCGCCCTTCTTACAGGAGTACAAGGTTGTAGCAATTTACTCAATGTCAGAGTTACAAAGTATGATAGTAAATTCGATCTTAAGAAAGTATTTATTTATTTATTTATTTATTTATTGTAATCTTTGGAAAACTTACAGCTAAAAACAGTATAATTTACTTTTTATGAGATAGAAGGCCAATTACAAGTTTTCACTAATAGTTATAAGGAATATAATCTTGTAGTAAAATGAATGATAATTTACACTAGAATTATCTTATCTTAGACAGTTAATTTGAAGGTACATTACTAAAAAATCTCTGGCTTAGCTTACGCCTCAATTCAGTGACACTGGTATTAAAGATATCGAAATCAATGTTCCGTGACATAAGATTTACAGATTTGCTTGCTCTTATTAAAAAGGAGTTTTGCCTATAGTTGGTTTTACTAGGAGGGACATATAAAGGGGGGGATATTCTGATGGATCTTGGTATGCGAAAATATATATTACTAAGGAGATCAGGAGAATCAATTTTGCAATTTACAATATTAAACATATATAGTAGGTCAGCGATTTGCCTGCGTTCATAAAGAGGAAGTATGTGATGTCTACGACATTGCTCTTCATAAGAATTATCAAAAGTTTTTGATCGAAACTGTAAAAATCTAAGGAAACGTTTTTGAATACTTTCGATTCGATTAACATAAACATGGTAGTTGGGATTCCATACCTGCGATGCATATTCAAGGTGGCTACGGACGAATGTACAATATAGTATTTTAAATGTTTTAATATTCTTGAAATGAGCCGACAGCCGAAGTACAAAACCAAGTGCTCTAGATGCTTTATTCACGATGTTATCAATGTGCTCGTCAAATATAAGTTTCGAGTCGAATGTTACACCAAGGTCTCTCATTGAAGTAACTCTTTCTAAAATGGTGTTATTAATGACATAATTAAATTTTAGGGGATCAGGCTTCCGTGTAAACGAGCAAGTGAAACATTTAGACACATTTATATTTAACTTGTTCTGACAACAATACTCTTGAAAGCAATTTAAATCTTTTTGAATGTTATGTGCGTCATCAGCAGAACGAATAACGTTGAAAATCTTCATGTCATCGGCATACAGTAATATTCTACAAGTTTTAAAGCAACTAGTTATATCGTTTATGAATATAGCAAATAGGAGAGGTCCGAGTAAAGATCCTTGAGGAACACCCGATGGTATCGACATTGACGATGATGAAAAACCATTCAGGACTACGGTTTGACTTCTATTGGTAATGTAAGAACAGAACCATCTAAAGAGATTTCCCCGTATACCAGCTCTTTGTAGTTTACGCAGGAGTATAAGGTGATCTATTCTATCAAACGCCTTCGTGAAGTCCGTATATATAACATCCACTTGGGACGGCTGGGACATATATTTCGAAGCTTATTATAAACAAGCCCCATTTTTGAACTCAATATGACTTGTAAGTTAAGTTCTTTTCGCTCTATCTTCGTCATTCTTTCTTTAGAAAAAATTACAATTGTATTGCTTTTAATTCATACCCTTTTCGTAACTTCACCTACATATAAGGCGCTTTGCCCACGGAGCAACTCGAGTTGAGGCAACTATCAACTTTTAAAAAGTTTCCTGTAAAAAGTTGATAGTTGCTACAACGTTTACGGTTGCCGCAATTTTATAGCAATTTGTGAGCAACTTTTATGCAAGTTGCTCAATCTACTCATTTCCGGATACAGGCAGAGGGGAAGTGTGTGAAATTGTCCGACGCGTTGCGACTGACAGTTGCGGAAACCAGCAACTTTAAAAACCGATATAATATTAACAGTTGCTAGTTGCGGCAATTAGGAACTGACCTAGTCAACGATTACAGCAACTGAAAACTGTTGACGATTGCCGGAACTCGAAACTCGAGTTGCTGTGTGTGCGCAGTCCAATTGAAATGTATGTAAACAGCTAGTTGCCAGTTAGTTGCCAGTTGCTGCAATAGTTGCTCCGTGGGCAAAGCGCCTAAGTATGTATGGATGTAATGTATGTAACAGAAACTTTCAGTCAAATTCTCATCAACTTTTGGAAGTCTGATTTAGTCAGATTAAAGGTTAATCTTATTCGCAACAACCTCGCAACCTCGTGTGTATGATGGTGTATTTCATGCAAGTAGCAACTCCGTTCCACTTAGAAACATGCAATGAACAAACTGAACGTCTACACCAACATACTGTACATAATGTATTTGTAACACCTTACATACATACCACCGCCAACACGTGTTTCGCCCCAAAACAGTGCATCTCCTTTTTATTCAAACTATTTCCACTCAATATTTCATCTAAATCTATTCGCCCGATGAAACGTGAAAAGCAAACAGTCACAACTAACAAAGTTACTTTTGCATTTTTAACAATTACGCATCATTCTCAATTTAATGAATCTGCCCAAAGTAGGTAATAAGGTGTTTAACCACGGCAAAATATTGCCTATGTCCCCGCCTGCTACCTATCCAAACAACGGTCCGTTTTTCAAGATCGTTTTTGCCATGAACATGCAAGATGTGGAATGAGCTTCCCTCTGAGGTATTTCCAAAGCGCTTTGACATGGGGCTCTACAAGAAAGATGTTCTCCTTCGGGGCTGGCGTTGCACTGGTGACTCCCCTGGTGTTGCTCGTGTCCATATGCGGCGATGACAAGCTATAACAAAAAAATAAAAAAGAAACAAACATTTTCTTATATAAGGAAGGATTCTCATTCTAAACTCTCAAACTCAAATATTATCATTTGACAACCCGATAACTTAGTATACCTACTCCGTTCACATTCGTCATGGAATTCGTTTTGGTTGCAATGGACACTAATGCCATCTTTCTGCCAGTGTGATCAAGGTTGATTGAAGATTGAGACGGGAAAAATTTAAATAGCTACCACGTTTTAACCGTCCGTCCATACTGTAGTATATTTAATTATTATTAGAAGGTAGTATAAAATTTATGTATTACCATGTACCGTCTAATAAGAAATAAACAGTTGTTCGTCATGCACCTGTCGTTTCACTACATGGTGACAGCGGTGGCTTTATATAAATTACAATAAAACAGTGACGTGACTATTAGTGCGTCTAGTGCGATTATAATAATTGAATTGTTTTACACCGTTGTGTTTATCCGAGTCTAATATGGAGCACGCGCGGCCTCCATCGGAGTTAGTTCTGGAGGGTGGGCCGGCGTGCCGGGCCGACGCGTGGCGAAAGTGGTACAAGCAATTCTGCGTGTTTTTGAAGGCTTCGGGTGTATGGAAGGAAACGAAGGAAGTGCAGGCTAGCCTTCTCATCAATCTAATAGGTCCAGACGGCTATGACATATATTCCACTTTTAAATTCCTCAAAGATGAAAATCAAGACGACATCGACGTGTTGGTGAAAAAATTTAACACACATTTTGGATCGAAGCAAAACACAACGATGGCTCGATTTCGATTTTTCACTCGCAATCAGGAAATTGGTGAAAACATCGATACCTACGTGACAGCTTTACGACTGCTGTGTCAACATTGTGAGTTTGAGCATCTCGAGGAAGGGCTAATACGGGATCGCATAGTATGTGGAGTAATGGATGGTGCCGTACGAGACAGGTTGTTACGTACGGATGATTTGACGTTGGAAAAAACAATCAAAATTTGCCAAGCCAACGAGATATCTCATGAGGAGAATAAGCAAATTGAGGTGGCTAAAAGTTCTGACGGAATATCTGGTTCTAGTGTCGCCGTGGATGCAGTGTATGGTACGAGAGGCGCTCGACGGGCGCACGGCGGCGGCGGGGGCCAGGCGGGTGCGCGGCTGACGCGCGGGCGACCCGCCGCGGCCGCAGCGCCGCGCGGCGGAGGCGGTCCGGACACACCGTCGTCGGGACCGACGCGTAGATTTGAACCACGATATTGTGATCGCGAAATTAAGGGTTGTGACGCGTGTGGAAATAATCATTATAGTTATCAGTGTCCGGCTAAGTTTATAAAGTGTTTTCTGTGCGGTAACAAGGGGCATTTCAAAAAGATGTGTCCTTTGCGGGCTGGTAAGCAAGTGTATGAGCTGCGTGAAGATGACGATACAGAAGAGTTGTTTTATGTATCTACTTTAGAAACAGGTACCCTGGACAATATTAATAAATGGTATGAAACTTTGATATTATGTAAAAATCATAAAACAGAAAAATTTAAATTAGATTCTGGTTCTGATCTGAATGTACTGTCTTTTAATACATTAAAGTATTTAGGATATTCTTTGTCTGACTTGAAGCCGAGTAACATACGAGCTCAGTCTTTCTGCGGTAACTATTTGTGTATTCTAGGATCGATTGAAATGCTGTGGTTTTATAAAAACAAAAAACATCTAATTCAATTTATTATAACAAAGGATAATTGTCAAAGTGTACTAGGGAAATTTACATGTGAAAATTTAGGCTTGATTAAGCGGTTATTTTCAATAGATATAGATAGTTACAGTGATTTATTTCAGGGTGTAGGCAAATTACCAGGAAAATACAAAATTATCATAGATAAAACAGTATGTCCGTCAGTATGTCCTGTCAGAAAAATTCCTATAGGTATAAGCGATAGATTGAAAAATGAATTAGATCATATGGAACGAATAGGTGTAATTAGAAAAGTGTCTCATCCGACCGCTTGGGTGAATGCGATCGTGTTACCGGTTAAGAAGGACGGCGGCGTGCGCGTATGTCTCGACCCGCGGCCGCTCAACCGCGCCGTGCGCCGCGCGCACTACCCCTTGCCCACGCTCACCGACATCGCCACTAAACTGCACGGCGCGCGGTACTTTAGTAAGTTAGATGCACGGTCGGGCTTCTGGATGATTCAACTCGACGATGAGAGTGCCGATCTATGCACTTTCGGTACCCCGTTTGGTCGATACCAGTTTTTACGTCTTCCGTATGGTATAAGTTGCGCCAGTGAAGTGTTTCATGCAAAGATTAGTCAAATTCTCGAGGACCTAGAGGGCGTGCACTCTTTTATTGACGATATAATTGTACACGGTCGGACAAAAGAGGAACACGATTTAAGACTTAGGCGGGTGCTGGATCGAGCCCGCCAGGCCGGTATCAGGTTTAATAAGGATAAATGCGAGTTTTGTGTCGAACAGGTGACGTACCTGGGACACAGTTTCAGTAGGAAAGGTATGCAAATCGAAACAAATAAATTAAGAGCAATATCGGACATGCCCAATCCGAATGATCGAGCATCCTTGGAACGATTCTTAGGTATGACGAATTATTTGTCAAAATTTATACCTAATTATGCAAGCATTGTTACTCCTTTGCGGTGCTTATTAAAGAAGGGTACCGAATGGAGCTGGGATAGTGTTCACGACGGCGTGGTGTCGCAGCTGAAGGCGGCCTTGTGCGGCGCGCCCGTGCTGGCGCTGTACTCGGCCGCGGAGCCCGTGCTGCTCACGGTGGACGCGAGCGCGCGCGCGCTGGGCGCCGCGCTGCTGCAGGCCGGCCGCCCGGTGGAGTTCGCTTCTCTTACTCTAACGGAGACCCAATCTCGATATGCACAAATCGAAAAGGAGATGCTCGCGATCGTATTCGCTCTAGAAAGGTTTCACCTGTGGCGTACTCTTTATATTTATTAATACATTATAAACATACAACACATTATCCATGTCATTATTATATTATCACATATTCACAACAATAAAATCTATATACTACATTTACTAAAACACTATATTACAAGAAACCAAAAACACTACATTATAATTTACATGCACTATATTATTTACATTCAAATATATTTATTTACATTTACAACTTATATATTTATTACATTACAATTAATTTATATACCAAATTATATTTAATAACACATACATATATATAATATTATTAACTATTTACATATCAATCACACTTATTAGCATTCATTATAAAACCGTATTAATTTATCGCATACTTGACGAGCATAAAATATTTACATCGTCGACCTAATAGTGTACAGTGGAAACGGCCGCCCGGACAGGTAGTTCTTATCTCTTAAGATCTAATATGAACTCACGCGCCGGCCGGCCGGGTTGAGCAGCGAGCCCGCATAACAACCAGTCGATGCACGTACTACACCGCGGAGCCCGTGTCACTCGATTTCTTGCCGCTTACCGCTTACGCTCCTTGTTTACGTAGCCGTTTGTTATTTTCTGCTCTTAACTGTACTATCGCTTTCTTACTTTCACTCCTTCTTCTTCTACTGTGTGGTTTCTGACTTTTTGTGTTGTGTGCTATATCTATCGTGTAGTGCAAATAAACTTTTTCTTTCCGTGTGCATTCTTGTTGGACTTTTTTATTTGCCACCTCGCACCGTGAGTACTACCTACACACACACCATCCACCACATCCACCAAAACTGGTGACCTCTCAAGAACACACCGAGTAAGGATACCTAGTACAAAATGAGCGACAGCAGCGATTCCGTAAAAACCGTCGGTTCTCAAAGACACGTTACACAACGAGCCCGTCGAGTGCGCGTTTCCACTGAACGCCAAGTCGACGCACGGAAATTAAAAATTAAAGTTCCTCCGTTCTCACCCGAGGACCCCGAACTTTGGTTTGCAATGTTGGAAGGTCAGTTCGACAGCAATGGCATCACCGACGACGGAATAAAATTTAATAATGTTATCAACAACCTTGACGTGCAGTACGCTAAGGCCGTCAAAGACATTATTATTAACCCTCCACCAAGCAATCGCTATGACAAAATTAAGACGGAGTTGATCAAGCGATTATCGGCGTCACACGAAAAAAAGGTCAAACAACTGCTCACCCACGAGGAACTGGGAGACAGGAAGCCCTCGCAATTTTTGAGACATCTGCAAGACCTAGCCGGACCTTCAGTGCCTGACGACTTCCTTCGGTCGATATGGAGTAATCGCCTCCCTCAGAACATCCAGACGGTGCTAGCATCACAGCCCTCACACTCGCTGGAACAGCTGGCGGACCTAGCAGACCGCATACAAGAGCTGACGTCACCGTATAACGTCGCTGCTGCGTCCGCAAACAGGGCACACACGTCACACCAATCTGAGGAGATAGCGGAACTGAAGAGGATGGTGCAGCATCTCACTCTCAAGCTTGAGGAGCACACACGCGCTGGCTGCTTCACTACTGACCGTGCAAGACCACGTGACCGTCGGCGTTCTTCCTCGCGGCACAGGAACCGATCTCGATCCACTTACCGGAAGTACCCCGTGTGTTGGTACCACGCGAAATTTGGATCCCAGGCCCACAAGTGTTTGACACCTTGCGACTACGGCAAGTCGGGAAACTCCAAAGGCAATCTGTAGCGGCGACCTACGATTGCCTATCTCATACGGGTCGCCTCTTCGTCACCGACCGCAACACAAACACTCAATTTCTCGTAGACACCGGTAGTGACTTGTGTGTGTACCCGCATTCTGCACTTCGAGAACGTCGTGTAAAAACGGACTTTGAACTCAGTGCTGCCAATGGTTCTGTTATCGAAACTTATGGTTTTGTAGAGCTTTGCTTAAATTTAGGCCTAAGACGTAGCTTTACATGGCGGTTTATTGTGGCTAATGTAACGAAACCCATAATAGGCGTAGATTTTTTAAGTTTTTATAATCTTATGGTTGATTGTCGCCATCAGCGCTTAGTGGACAACACCACAACTTTGAGCTCAAACGCTTCTGTTGCCAAAACTGATATTTTTTCTATAAAAGTTTCCACGGGTGACACGCGCTTTCATAAAATCTTATTAAATTTCCCAGAGATTACACACCCTTCAGGGATGCCGGTGTTTCCAAAGCATAACACGGTACATTACATTAAGACTACTCCCGGCCCTCCCATATCATGTACCCCCCGAAGACTGGCACCGGACAAGCTTAAAGTCGCCAAGCACGAATTTGAGCTTATGCTTAAGAATGGCACAGCGCGTCCTTCGGAGAGTCCATGGGCTTCTCCGTTGCATTTAGCGCCTAAAAAAGACAACGGCTGGCGACCTTGCGGCGATTACCGTATGCTTAACGCACGAACTGTACCAGATCGCTATCCCGTTAGGCATATTCATGACTTCGCGCATTCCATTTCAGGTTGTAGCGTCTTCAGCACTATAGACCTGACGAAGGCGTATAATCAGATCCCGGTTTTCGAAGGTGATATACAAAAGACCGCCATCACCACTCCCTTTGGCCTGTACGAATTCCCATTTATGACCTTTGGTTTAAGGAATGCAGGTCAAACATTCCAAAGGTTTGTAGACGAAATGACGAGAGGCCTTGATTTTGTTTACTGCTATTTAGATGACTTCCTTGTTTTTAGCAGGACAGAGGCTGAACACGAAGACCACCTGTATCAGCTCTTCAATCGTATGAAGGAATACGGTGTTCTCGTAAACACTTCTAAGTGTGTTTTTGGTGCTTCAAAAGTTTTGTTTTTAGGTTACGAAATCTCCGCATCCGGCACCAAACCCTCCAACTCTAAAGTCCAGGCTATCCAGGAGTTCCCCATACCCCAGACTGTCAGACAACTCAGACGCTTTCTGGGTATGATAAATTTTTATAGGCGATTTTTGCCTCATTCCGCATCCATTCAAGCCCCTCTAAACGCTTTACTTTCAGGTAACGTCAAAGCATCTCACCCAGTCAACATCTCTGGAGACACTTTACTGGCATTCAATAGATGCAAAGAGAGCCTCGCCAATGCTACACTACTAGCACACCCAGATTGCCAGGCCGAACTCGCTCTCGTAACCGATGCCTCCGACCTGGCCATGGGTGCAGTTTTGCAGCAGCGGAAAAATGGCATTTGGGAGCCGCTAGCATTTTTCTCGCGAAAATTGAGCCCCTCCCAACAAAAGTATTCGCCGTATGACCGCGAGCTGTTAGCCATATACGAAGCGATTAAATACTTTCGCCATATGGTTGAGGCTAGGCACTTCGTGGTATTCAGTGACCACAAGCCACTCAGTTATGCCTTCAGCGAAAGGAAAGCGAACTGCTCACCACGTCAATTTAGGCATCTCGACTACATCTCGCAGTTTACGACCGACATTAGACACATTTCAGGGAAGGATAATGTTGTCGCCGACCCACTGTCACGTGTCGAGGAATTGCAGATGCCAGTAGATTTAGACGTGTTGGCTTCATCTCAAGCTTCGGATACGGAGTTGGCTCAGCTTCTGGGAGAAGAATCTTCGCTCCGCTTGAAGAAGTTGAAGATCCCTGACTCTTCAACAGAAATCTATTGCGACGTTAGCACTCCGTCACCTCGTCCCTTTGTCCCAGAACCCTTGAGGAGACAACTTTTTGAGAGTCTCCATAGCCTCAGCCACCCGGGCGCAAACGCAACAGCTAAACTCGTTGCCGAGCGATTCGTTTGGCCCGGAGTCCGAAAAGACTGTCGCAGTTGGTCTCGTCAATGTTTGGCGTGCCAACGTGCTAAAGTCAGTAGACACGTATCCACTCCATTGGGCACCTTTGGTCTTCCTCGTGCCCGATTTAATTTTATTCATGTGGACATTATTGGCCCCTTGCCTATCTCACAAGGTTTTCGCTACTGCCTCACGGCGGTGGATCGTTTCACTCGCTGGCCAGAAGTCACTCCTATGACGGACATCACTGCCGAAACAGTCGGGAAGGCGTTAATATCTTGGATATCCAGATTCGGATGTCCAACAGATATAGTCACCGATCGCGGCCGACAGTTTGAATCGTCACTTTTTCAATATTTAGGAAAAATGATCGGATTCAAACACCGTCGAACAACCGCGTATCACCCGGCTTGTAATGGACTAGTGGAACGATTCCACCGCCAACTAAAAGCAGCCATAATGTGCCACGCTGACTGCAACTGGGTGGACACATTACCTTTAGTGCTGTTAGGGATTAGGAGTGCATTTAAAGAGGACCTCCAATCATCTTCTGCCGAATTGGTATATGGTGAGCCGTTGCGCTTACCCGGAGAATTTTTTCACTCCGCAGTTCCTTCCTATAGCGATGTGACAGACTTCACGACTCGTCTGCGCAATTTTGCGGCAAAACTGCAGCCAACACCAGCTGCACGCCACAATAAAAATAAAATATTCGTGTATAAGGACCTCACTTCGTCTTCTCACGTATTTTTAAGAGACGATGCATCACGTGGCTCTTTACAGCCTCCTTATACAGGCCCGTACGAAGTTTTGGAGCGGGGTGACAAGACCTTTAAAGTACAGGTCAAAGGGAATAGCGTTACAGTATCTATAGACCGCCTGAAACCAGCCTATGTACTGATCGACCCATCTCCCAACCCCACCTCCATCCCAAATCCTACGCCCAACCCTACCCCCAATCCCTTACCTGACCCTATTCCTGCGAGTCAAGAGTCCCCTAACCGGGATACCGTCAAAAGAACACGTTCAGGCCGCGTAGTTCGTTTCCCTGATTTTTATCGCCCGCAGTGACGGTCTCTGGGGGGGAGTGATGTGGCGTACTCTTTATATTTATTAATACATTATAAACATACAACACATTATCCATGTCATTATTATATTATCACATATTCACAACAATAAAATCTATATACTACATTTACTAAAACACTATATTACAAGAAACCAAAAACACTACATTATAATTTACATGCACTATATTATTTACATTCAAATATATTTATTTACATTTACAACTTATATATTTATTACATTACAATTAATTTATATACCAAATTATATTTAATAACACATACATATATATAATATTATTAACTATTTACATATCAATCACACTTATTAGCATTCATTATAAAACCGTATTAATTTATCGCATACTTGACGAGCATAAAATATTTACATCGTCGACCTAATAGTGTACAGTGGAAACGGCCGCCCGGACAGGTAGTTCTTATCTCTTAAGATCTAATATGAACTCACGCGCCGGCCGGCCGGGTTGAGCAGCGAGCCCGCATAACAACCAGTCGATGCACGTACTACACCGCGGAGCCCGTGTCACTCGATTTCTTGCCGCTTACCGCTTACGCTCCTTGTTTACGTAGCCGTTTGTTATTTTCTGCTCTTAACTGTACTATCGCTTTCTTACTTTCACTCCTTCTTCTTCTACTGTGTGGTTTCTGACTTTTTGTGTTGTGTGCTATATCTATCGTGTAGTGCAAATAAACTTTTTCTTTCCGTGTGCATTCTTGTTGGACTTTTTTATTTGCCACCTCGCACCGTGAGTACTACCTACACACACACCATCAACCACATCCACCAAACACCAATACGTTTACGGGAGGTCGGATGTAACGGTAGAAACTGATCACAAGCCTCTGGAATCCCTTTTTAGAAAACCGTTAGACGCAGTCCCGGCGCGATTACAACGCATGATGTTACGCATCCAGTGCTATAGTTTTTCTGTCGTGTACAAACCAGGTAAATATATGTATGTTGCCGATGCTTTATCTCGTGCGGCTCTGCCGGAATTAATGCACGACAAGCTATCTTCGGAAGTTGAGGCTCAAAGTTGTTTTCTTATAAATAATGTACAATTTAGCGATAAGAAAATTCAGGAGGTCAGACATGAGACGCGATCGGATAGGGAATGCAAATTGATTATTGAATATGTGCTTAACGGATGGCCTCGATATCAGCGCGATACCGATAAATTAGTACGACCACACTGGTCGTACAGACAATCGTTTGAATACATAAACGGAGTACTCTTCAAAGATAATTTAGTTTTCATTCCAAGCAAACTGAGAGGAGAAATGTTAAGTCGTGTGCATGAGGGCCACCTGGGCATAGACCGCTGCAAGCGGCGCGCGCGGGACGTGATGTTCTGGCGCGGCATGGCGCGGGACGTGGAGCGCGCCGTGCGGGCGTGCGCCGCGTGCGCCGAGCACGCCGCAATGCCGCTCAGGGAACCTATGATTCCTCACGCGATCCCCGACTTACCCTGGAGGAAAGTCGGTTCGGATATATTTGTTTTTCAAAATAAATATTTTCTTCTTCTAGTTGACTACTTTTCAAATTTTATAGAAGTTAACGTTTTATCTGGTATAGGTTCGAAGGCTGTAATAGTAGCGATGAAAGATCAGTTTGCGAGGCATGGTATACCATCGGAGCTCATTACTGACAACGGTCCGGCGTATTCATCTAAAGAATTTAAACAATTTTGTTTAGACTGGGGTATCATACATACTACAACATCGCCGAACTACGCTCAAGCAAACGGTCTGAGTGAGCGTGCGGTGCAGACGGTCAAAAATATTATTAAGAAATCGATTAAAGCAGGTTCCGATTTTTATTTAGGTTTGTTAAATTTACGATCCACTCCTCGAAACGGAGTTAGTTCACCGGCTCAACTGTTAATGGGTCGACGTATTAATACTCGTTTACCGGTAAATATTAACAAACTCCAACCGGATCGAAATAATAACAAGGACTTTGCAAACATCATACGTAACCGTGATCATAACAAACAATACTATGATTTGCGCTCAACAAATCTTTCTGAGTTAAAGCCGGGTGAGCAAGTTATAGTCGCCGACTCCAATGGCAAGGATAGGAGACGCATGCGCGTACTAGCACCTGCGCCGCAGCCGCGCTCTTATTTCCTAACGGATGATTTGGGTAGGAAATATAGACGCAACCGAAGGCACATATTGAGGGCAGAAACTTGTACTGGCGCTACTGAATCACATTCTGTTTTCCCCAAGGGAAAAGAGAGTGATGATGATGAGGACCTGTATGATGATGCGCAGGAGTTGGGAACAGACGAGGGTGTACCCAGCGAGGTCGGTGAACCATCTCGCTCGCAAAGCATGTCACCCAAGGGGTCAGATAAGGCACTACCTAGGTTAGCGGCTCATAAAGCTCGTGAAAGGCTTGCTTTATATTTTAAGAAATCTTAATTTTTGTTAGTACGTAAGCATAATATTAAGTATATCTTAATATCTTGTTCAATGGTGAAACTCGTTAAAACTCGTTCTGTTAAGTTGATATTTTGGTGTATATCTATACATATATCTGATTCCTTTAAGGGGGAAGATGTAGTATATTTAATTATTATTAGAAGGTAGTATAAAATTTATGTATTACCATGTACCGTCTAATAAGAAATAAACAGTTGTTCGTCATGCACCTGTCGTTTCACTACACATACTACCCATGTTTGTTTTATTTAAATCGATTCATAATTAAAAACGTTTCGTTCATTTAAAGAATAACGTCAAACAATTTCGAATGTGGCTATTAAAAGAACTCTTTTGACCAAGCCAAAGCGAGGGCGGGTTGATTAGCCTTTAATATGAACAAAAATAAACTCAGCGCCGACATTAAATTTCCAGGAGGCTTCAAGTGACACTTCCTTGGCATCATTTCAACAATAATGCCACGTATTTAGACTTTCTGTAGCGAAAAGCTTCTTTTCGTAAAATCATAGTTAATATCAAAGATATATGTTGTAGGTATAAATTTTGACATGGTGTAACTCATTTATAATGTAATCCTGTTGTGCCACTGTGGAATAATATCGCAGTGGTTTGAAATCATCTTCTTAATTTGTAGCTAAGAACCATCTTTACCATACCAGCTTTCTAACAAAAATAAACCGTAATATAATCGGTCCATTCGTTTTGTAGCTACGATGTCGTAGACAGACACACACCGAAACCTATGTCAAAACTTATATGTAACACACCTTTTTGCGTCGGGAGTTAAAAATAGGTTAGGTAAAACCAGACGGTTGTAAGTAACAAAAACATATTACTAAACGGTGTACACTAGCTTTGGCTCGCTTGAAACAAATTAACAATATGTGTACAATAGGGAAGGCAATTGATTACGAAGCATTACTTCACGCTGCTTAATTAGCTTATCGTCAAAGCCAGCGTCGTATAAAATTTTTTACCCTATTCGGTTTCATTTAAGTGACTTTTCCTTTGAATCTTGCTTTTATTATGCAAAAGAACAGTGCCCATGAAGCAATTTGCACTCTATGCTCTGGTATTAAGGTTGCTATTGGAACGTATGCGGTAATATAGAGAATACGATAGGGTTTTCTTTGTGACAAACGACAGGAAATCCCGACATGGTCTAAGCGCTTTTACGCTCTTCACAGCTACTATGGTTTCTCGATGATAAATCACTTATTTCATGCTTTGTGATATGAAATATGTGATTGATGACGGTTATAAAAAAGTTAAGCTGCGATGACAGTGGAGTGGAAGGGAAAAAACATGTTTAGGAGAACTTTAGATATGGACCTTTTTAATACACCGATTAAACATAACAGGGCTCAATCTGTTCAACCCATTAATAGTCCACTACTAAGCACAAGTCTCTCCTAATAAATGAGGAGACTTCGATTATACTTTACCACGCTGTTCCAGTGCAGATTGCTGGGAGTGGCCATCTTACGGGTTGGAAGTATTTATTATTTTATTTATTTATTATTTTATTTAACTTTTTCATGTACACTATACACTTCAAAGGAATCAATATATTATGTAATATTGTACATAGGGTCTACTTATTTCTTAAAGAAATCTCTTCCAGTAGACCCAGGAATGGAAACGCAGTGTAAGAGATTCGATTTAGTGTGCATAATCGTGGAAAATATATCATAATAGGAAATAGATATAAATATATACTATAATAAATACTATAATACATACTATAATAAATAAATATTAATAAATATAATATACCTAATATTATATAACATATAAATATATATAGAGTACACATAAATACACATGGAATAGTCAATGAGACAACAAATAACTGGAAATTTAATTTTATGTTTGAGCGATATTATAATTGAGAAAAGTAATGTTCCTTGACTCTTCTTTTAAATGAGCCAATAGTCACAGAGTTACGAATAGCTGGCGGCAGCGAGTTCCACAATCTAACAGCATGCACAGAAAAGGAACGAGAGTAGGACGAGGTATGATGACGGGGGAAGTGCAAAAGGGATTTAATGTGGGACCTGCATGGTGCATTTGAAGGACGAGCGTAGGAAAATCGGTTTCTTAAATACGAAGGAGAGGAAGGGTTTTTAAGGATGTTAAAGAGAAGGCATAGGATGCGAGTATTCCTGCGAAAACGGATTGGGAGCCACTTGAGATCCTTGCGAAGCTGTGAGACATGATCAAATTTCCGTAAACCAAAAATGAATCTAATGCAAAGGTTCTGCAAGCGCTCAAGTTTATTTAAGAGCTCCTCAGTGGCGTCTAAATAACAAGCATCTGCGTAGTCTAAGATCGGTAGAAGTAATGAATGACAAAGAGTAATTTTAGTTTTGTGGGGCAGAAAACCTTGGAGACATTTAATCGAATAGAAGGTGCGGTAAACCCTACGACTTACCTCCTCAATGTGAGCCCTCCATGAAAAATTTGCGTCAAAAATTACACCAAGATTCTTTACCGTTTCGGAATAATCGATAGGGGTATTATTCAGACGCAGCATCGGCAAGTTGGCAAAATCTAACTTATCACGATAGTATTTGGGTCCAATAATAATTGCTTGTGACTTCTTAGGGTTCAATGCAAGCCCAAATGCTTTAGCCCATTCATCTATACGATCGAGATCATCATTCATGCGTTTTATAGCATCTTCGACGTCATTTACTGAAAAATGGTGATATACTTGCAAATCGTCTGCATAGAGATGGAAATTGGAATATATGACTTTCGTAATGGAGTTTATAAAAACTGAAAATAGCAGGGGAGAAAGAACGCTACCCTGGGGCACGCCAGAAGCAAGGGAACACCAATCAGAGGCTAGCTCTTTGTGATGTATGCGTTGAGAGCGCCCCCGAAGATAAGAATTAAACCAAGATATGGCAGAAGGTGAGACGTTAATTGAGCTGAGGGTCCCAATAAGGATATCGAAGTCAACAGATGTAAAAGCACTACTGAAATCCAACAGTACCAATAGCGTGAGACATTTATTCTCAATGGCAAAGCGAATGTCGTCGGTAATATTCAGTAGTGCAGTTACGGTGCTATGACCGGGTCGGAACCCAGACTGGTGAGGGCTAAGGAGATGGTTCGAAAGGAGATAAGAGGAAAATTGTTTGTGGACTATATGTTCTAGAGCTTTGGAAAGGAAAGGTAAGATGGAGATAGGACGAAACTCAGACGGATCGACTGGATGGGAGACCTTAGGTAACGGAATAATGTGAGCTAGTTTCCAGGCTGAAGGAAACGTACAATTTAGTAATGAGTCGTTAAATATATGAGTGATTAGAGGAAGTAAATTGGGAAGGATTAAAAGGATCATTTTGGAACATAGTCCGTCGTTTCCGACCGCAGTCGAAGTAATGGAAGCGATTGCCTTTTGAACGTCTTCTTGCGTAACAGCCGCCAGGCTAAACGGAGAATAGTCTGGTTTTTTGAGGTTCGATAAAGTGCACAAAGTGCTGTTTTTGGCAAGTGAATCCAAAGAGACAGGTGATTTAGAGAAATGTTTGTTTAGCTCATTTAGATTCACATCACCGTCGACAAGCACAGGAGATTTACCGATACCTGCAGATTTAAGAAATTTCCAGACCTGTGCGGTGCTACGGTCGATAAGAGAGTCATGGAAATAGCGTCTTTTGGCATCTCTACACATACGATTGCAACAATTCCGGAGATATTTGAAATGCGCTAAATTCTTCTCAGTAGGACAACGTTTGTATTTTCGCTTAGCCCTGTCCCTACGCCCCATAAGCTCTTTAATGGCCGGTGTTAGCCAAGGAGCCGGGGAGTGTTTGATTTTAATCCTTTTCATAGGTGCATGCTTATTATATAGTTTGAGAATATTGTCGTTGAGAATACCCACCTTCTCATCGATACTAGAGCTATTCACTAATGGCGACCAGTCAATAGCGTCAGCTTCTCGATTCAATGCTTCCAGGTCTATGCCCTTAAAACTACGCAGTAAAACATAATGCGACCGGCGCTTGGGTGAGTAAATACGGTACGAAAGAAAAATAAGGTCATGATAGGAAAAGGAAGATGTGAGTTGTCCATGAGTATCAACATTACCAGGCGTGGAAACGATAATTAAGTCAAGTAAGGACGGGGTGCAATTTGGAAAGTGATGAGTAGGAGAACTTCGAAGTATGTGAAGGTTATATGACGATATGAGAGAGTGAAGCCTAGACGAACGAGAGTCTTTTTTTATCAAGCAGGTGTTGAAATCTCCCATTATAATCACCTGATCATAAATGGGACGCAACTCGGATAAGATGTTATCAAATGTGTCGAAATAATCAATGTTTAGGTTGGGACAATAGAGGACACCTAGGAGAATTTTTGATTTGCGGAGACCTACTTCAACGAACAGAAATTCAGCAGATTCAGAGTAAGAAGAAGGAGAAGCTTTGACCACCTGATAAGGTAGATCAGCACGCAAGTATATACAGACACCTCCACCACCTTTTTCTGTTCTGTCGTTGCGAATGAGTATAAATCCTGGTAATGCGAACTGGACAGAAGATAAAGAAGGTTTGAGAAAGGATTCCGAAATTAGTAACGCATCTAGATGTGTTAAATTAAAAGAAGCCAGAAGATCAGAGTAATGTGCAGGAACACTCTGTGCATTAATGTGTGCAGCGTTAAAATTGTTGCCGTAATTAGCGTAAATAGAGGAGATCTGGTCCTGCAGAGTGAAAGGAGCCGAGTCATCACTGACCGCACTATCAAAACTACAAGTTGACGAAGAACAGGAAAAGAAGCTTTCATCTACATAGATATCCATTTTAAACTAATATAATAATATAATAATAATAATAAAATATATTAATGACAAATAAAAAATAATAATTAAAGGGTAGGTATATAGATTAATATGAATAACATCGGCCCAATGCACTTATCACTGCCGGGTGTATTGGAAGAATTCCTTAATAAACTACATTCAAACTTACATTCAAAATCAAGATTCAGACATGGTATTTAACAATTATAGAACGCAAAAGTTATACCGAAATAAACACAAAAAAGAAATACAAAAACGGATAAAGCAGAACAAAGGCCGCACAAGTGCCGCACAAGGCAAGATGCATTACTCTATGTTATAATACCAATTAATTTATGCTACATATTTGTTACAAGATGCTACGCTATAACGGAACGCAATGGACTTATTAACTAACATTCGGAACGCACAAACTTTGATGGACGGCTGTCATTGTCAAGTTAATGCCAGTGTCAGCTGTCAGCTGTGTCAGTCAGTCAGTCGAAGTACTAGGGATGGGCAAATGGGAAAATTATATCGATATATATCGTATCGATATTTTTCAAATGTATCGATATATATCGTCCAAGAAATATCGATATTTCGATATATCGATATTTTTCGCCTATTATGCAATTATTTATAAAAAATGCCAAAATATTCGAAATTTTAAAGTAAAAACACAATCTGGCTGTTTTAACATCAGTTTTATTATTCCAATAATTGCTTTTTACAAAAAAAATAACCGACTTCAATCTTGATAAGTAGAGATAACTAGTAGAGATAGTGTGTCAGTGCGCGTGAGAGTGTGTTTAGTGATAGACGCATCTACTGCACTAACGAATATTATTTTATTCGCGATTTCGCGCGGCGTACGCCGCTGCACGGTAAAATGGCTATGAGTTCCGAACAGCTCATAGCCAATGAAGTTTTGGCGTTCCTTCAACACGCCATTGACACCATGGACGAGATCAGCATCATCCAGATCTCCAAGTCCAACTTCACATGTGAAGAGATTGTGGAAGCTAAGAAGCTTCTGTTTCAGTCGCTAGGCAAGAGCGACCGGATGCCATCCCGAAGGAATGACGAGAAGGGAGAAAAAAGTGTACAGGACATTATTAATCTCCTGAAGACGACCGATCCCGACGACGTGCCGTCTTTCGTGGCTAAGAACCTGAACAGGTTACCGCCAGTCACGTTCGACCACGTCGATGTCACCAGGCTTCTCAAGGACATCACAAATCTGAAGACAAGCCTGGCGCAAGTGGAATTGAAACAGGAAGCCTCCCAAAATACCATCAGTGAGCTGCGGACTGAAGTGGCGACATTACGTAACGCTTTGGCAGAATGTAGGTCACTGGAGGCCATTAACATTAACACACGTCGTGGGGCATGCATTGCTTCGTCATCGAGTTTCGAATCTGCGAAACTCGACTCGCCGGCCGCTGCTACTGCTCCGATTGCATGTGTCAGCAGTGACGTGTGTGCTACCCGTCCCGCACCTCCCCCCGCGAAGGTGTCGCCTTGTGTCGTCACGTCTACGCCTCAGCGTGACTATGCCGAAGCTGTTTCCCGCCAGCAACCCATAAGCCGGGATAAGAAGAGGATAGAGAGGGATAGTGGAGCCAACCACAACGTACCCCCTCGCAGTGCAGTGCACATTTTCCGGATAGACAAAGATGGCTTTATTAAGGTGGAGAAAAAGAAGAAGAAAAAGCCTCTTTGTCGTAACCAATGTGGCACGGCACCGACAGCAGACAATCATCTTCTGCGTCCTGCCGTTCCAGCGTCCTTCGTGTATGTCTCCCGTCTCCACTACAACACAAAAGTATCTGATGTAGTGGAGTATCTGCAGATGAAGACGAAGTACCGGTTGCTGGTTGAAAAGTTGGACTCGCGCAACGCAGTTAACTTCAGCTCGTTTGTTGTGCGTGTACCAACTGAGCACCTGCAGATGTTCCTGAAGGAGGAGCTGTGGCCGAAGGGGGTCGTCTTCAGGAAGTTCCGTGGACGTCGACGACCACCGGGAGTCACCGAAAGCGCGTCTCACTTCACGTCCAAGTGAATTAGTTTTTAAGTTTTAGTTTTAAGTTTTATATTTGATGTATGTTAGTCTTTAAGGTATATATTTTATGGGTCTTTGTTACCTGATTGAAATAAATAAATAAATAAAAATAAAAAAAAAAACTACTCGCCAGATGGCGCTCAATTCAACTTATAAGTGTAAAGTTCTCGTCACTACAAATTAATCAAGCCCAAATACTAGATAACTGCAGTAAATCGTTGAGGAGTTCCCTCTACTGTCTTTCGGCTTCATCAGATCGACTCCAGATCTTCATGAAATGTTAGCGCTTTAATGTACTTATGATAACATGAACAAACACACTAGTTGTCTATACAATTTTCGAAAGTTCCCTTCGATTTCTCTGAGATGCCATCATCAGATCCTGGTATCATTATCAGGGGACCCCACTGCGCATATCTACTTTACAACAAAAAAAGAATTATCAAAATCGGCCCATAAACGACGAAATAATCGCTGAACGTACATAAAAAAAGCATATATACGGTCGAATTGAGAACCTCCTTCTTTTTTGAAGTCGGTTAAAAATAGGTTTATGTACAGTCAATCGGGGTAACTTTGAGAGACCGCTCCCAAAAAAGTTTAGTTTGGATATTTTGAGACTTACATCAACACTGGTGTCATCAAAGTTTGCCGACGCATCTTTAGTCGAATTGCTAGACTTTTCGGTTTTCTTCGATGAATTTTGTGTGTCTACCATTTGTAAATAAGCATAATGGTGCTTCGTTTTTAAATGTGTTGCCAAATTTGTAGTGTTTCCACAAGTTTTATACGTTTTACCGCACAAGTTGCAAGAAACAGGTTCGTTGATCCCATTTTTTTTAAATCTTCCATACAGCAGACATGATGTTTTATCATAATATTCAGGTAGTTAATTTAACCACACCACACAAAAAATAACAATGACGCTTAGTTAGTTTACTCACTCGTCCCTCGCCTGCTACCTACCGCTACTACAGATCAGATATCAGAATTCAGATACGATAAAAAGCAGTGTCATTGTCATAGACAAGCAGGTTATAGACTGTAATTTTTGTTTTTGTTTGAAGCAAAGAAACTAAACCCATACAGCCTACTGCATACCTACTCTACATAATAAATATTTAAGAAATTGGATTGGTCAAATTCATGATGTGAGAGCTTTAAAAATATATCGATTTTGATATCTGAAAATAAATATCGAATATCGATATATCGCGGGAAAAAAATATCGCTGATTTATATCGATATTCGATATTCGAAATATCGATATTTTGATATATCGATATTTTTTGCCCAAGCCTACGAAGTACTGCGTTTTTCAGGATAAGAATATAAAGAATTTAATTACAAATGAAGCTTATTGAGGATTAAAAATTTTGCATCTACCGGCGGTAATCGCTTAGCTAATCCTATTATGCGGCCAATTTTAAGTGGTCATACCATGCCGTGAATAATGATGGATTAATTGACAATATAATGACGAGATAAAAGTATGCAAAAGTTAATCCTAACGGCGACGAGTCCTCCGAGATATCTTCACATCCGCCTTAGTGGGATGCCGTGAGGAAGCTCCTTGATCTGAATCACTGACCGATCCATCAGCAGTGGCAGCCGGATATTTGGAAGTCAGCGATTCAAGTTCCCTCATGCATTCAATTTTACGCCGAGTTTTGTCTGGAAGAAGGATCACAATCTTGCCGTCGACTGTCCAGGATTGTTTCGTACCGAAATGCCGACGCGCTATATGACACAAATATTTATATGACACAAAACTTCTGACGAATGAAATATACTCCAGAAATGTCACAATTTTTCATGGCTTCTGCAATAAATAGATAATATTTTATACATTCTTCAACTTATAAGTTACATTTTATTTGATTTAAACTTAATTTAATTAATTAAACATCGTTGATAATAATGGCATTGGTACGTTTAACCGGAAGTTTCTATGAAATCCACTAGTAACTCCTCAGTTCGCTTTGATAAACCCGGTAAATGCGGGCATGGCTATTAGTAAACGCACCCCACACATTAAAACAATTGTTTTGGCTTACATACACAACCAAACCCCTCCCAAAACAATCTCTCAAAAAACCTCAAGAATAGAACTGGATCTTCAACAATGATCATATTATGATGAATCACTGCGTCTGTTAGTGAAAATCCGGTAGTTTTTTAAGTTGATCGCTTACATACAGCGCAGAGGGTGGCTTTTTTACTTCGACCCATTAACGGCTCATTATTGTGAGCATTGGCCTTATGAGTCTAATGACTGACGCGGTCTAGACCATGCTCCACCACACTGTTCAATTGTGTATTGTTGTACGGGTTAGGGATCAATCCAAATGTTGGAAATGCCACTAGCAATCACCCATCCAACTACTGACCACGCCCGCTGTAGCTTAATGATCTTTTCCTATTATTAGAAAAATATAATGTTTAAATTATATATTTTGGTGATGAAACTATAGTCTCGTTACTTTATTAAACAAGTTTCAAACCTTGAAAAAGGCATCCCCTAGCATAATAACCTATAGAGACACCCCTTCGCTAAAATGTAAATAGCCTTAGGCACTTCTCACACAACGCTATTTATGAGCTACGCGACTGCAACGCAGCCATTTGTATGTATTTGACACTTTTGACTGACAGGAGTCGCGTCGTAGACGCGTTTCCTGTCATTGAAAAGTGTCAAATACATACAAATTTTGGATGCGTTGCAGTAGCGTAGCTCATGAATAGCGTTGTCTGAGAAGTGCCTAAGGCACAATATTTTACACTCGCGTACATATTTTAGGTTAACACACATTAACAGATCTAAAATGTAAACAATCGCGTTAAATTGCCTTCAATTAACCGGCAGAGTGTAATAATTTCGGCTCGCACAAAGTATTCGCATTTAGGGTTGCCACTGAAGTAATGAATCTGAATGGTATCTTTTCAGAATTGTTTATTTTATCCACGATTATGGCGACACATGGTCCAATACCACATGCTGGACTTCCGTTCACAGGATATCATGAGGCGAAGATTTGAATAATGAGTTTAAATGACTGTGTTTCCTTATATTTATGTGTTGCCCATGACATTCAGGGAATCCTAGTTTGGAACTATGTGTAGCGTGATTTATGTATCCAGGCTTTTCAAATTGAGCTGGCAACCCTACACGCAGTCCAGTGTAGTCGGTTGTGAATAATATACGAGTTCACACAGTCTCCCCTCAACACGCCACGCCGACTCAGCGGAAGCAATACGCCCACCGGCGGTTATAAAAATCTTATTACAGATTTTTAACCCTCGACGTAAATCGAAGGGTGTTATAAGTTTGACGTTTTTTTATTAATTTTACGTTAATCCTTGACTATTTGACATTGCAGTTGGATTTATGAATCAAAATAAGTATCGATTAATTGCTGCTTACTTCTTTAAGTTGCCATATTTTCTCCATAAGCAATAATAGAACCCAATGAGGGTAAAGGCGTGTGAATTCGCCGCTAGAGGCGCTAGTGTAGAGTGAGGTCTGGCTGTCAGTGCCACAAACTTATCTGACCCGGTAAGAAGGGCGCTACTGTCTTTGTCTTTGTCTGACAACAGTATAACATTTGCATTAGTTCTAATTTTGGCCACCGGGTCAGATAAGTTTGTGGCACTGTCGCTTCTCACTTGTCTGAATATCACTTGTCACTGTTTATGTATGGGTGGGCTTTGATAGCAGGACCTCACTCGCCGGTGACGCCAACTGGTGAGTACAAAAACGGCGACGCTCATTGGTTGTTTCTAACGTAAAGCATAAAGGGCAGTGTACATTGCTGGCAACGAAAAATATTCGAAAACATACTTCACACTAGTAAACCCGTCCTGGCTTCGCTTGGGGAAACCAGTCCCTTAATAACCACATTCAGATATTGTTAGGCGTGATTCTTTAAACTAACCATTTTTTTGTATATTATGAACCTATTTTAATAAAACAAACGCTATTATTTTAGTTGAGCTTAACACTATAAAAGACGTGTATTCTAAAAAATATTGTTTTGGATTCTGCCGCGTTAAAGACTCTCTGTGAGAGTTTTCATATAAAAGTTTTCATATAAGTATAATATCTTCTAATTTGCAAAAGAAATCTGTTTCATATTTATTAAATGTATAGGTTATTTTGCAACAAATATCTCTAGTTCATGACTCGTCTTGAAGTGTTAACGTTAAACTTTAAAAGCTCTACATCGGACAGAATTCAGAATGCTGCAGTTTAAGTAGGTCGGTTTAAATATATAATAGCGGAATTCTTAACGAGATTTGTGCTGGATAACTCAACGTCTATTTGTCAGCTGAAATGTGAATAAATGAATAAATAGACGCCAACGCACTCATACCCCACGGCACCCAGTGCCATGGGCAACCCAAATCACATCACGAACACTGAACAACATGACCAAGACCAAATATTTTATCTGTCACATAAATGTTTACCTCACGAATCGAACCCGGATCCATTCGTACAATGTCGTTAGAAAAAGCTGCATGGTGACTTCTCTTGGACGCTTCTGTGCTTCAGATTAGAATAGGGCAACTGACACAATATTTTAACTCCAAAAGTCTACGTTCGGACGGAATCATTTTTCTTTTCACCGTGCCGCGCCGTTTTGGAATTGGAGCACAATTATTTTTAGCTATTTTACGTGTTCCGATTGCAAAAACTCTTTATTCATGGTTAATATCACTTTTTCCCCACTTAATGTCACTTAGCCTGTCTGATTACTTTAACCAGACAAACATGAAATCGTTTGTGTGCGCTTCCCCTAAGGCAATGGCTGAGAAGTGATTAATTGTAGACGTCATGTTGTCTAGATGTCGCTGCGAGCGATTGTAAACGCTACGAGAATGTGTTTATTTTGTTCTCGCTTGTACTTTTCATTACTGCTAATCGGTTCGAGAAGAAAGTGACAGCCACTTTTGGAGGGGAAATCTTCAACATTGGACTTGATCTTCTTATAAAAAAAATCCAAGCGATGTTTTTTCGCACTCCCTTCGACAGCTTTCGAGCACATTCAAAAGCTGTACAATCTCACATGATTGTATCATTCTCCTACGCTTTGTCAAATGATATATCGCGGGTTCTAGTCTCTTTATGCTTTCACGAGATCGTAAACATGACTAGAAGTGGTACCATATCTGACTGTTTACGTCTTCTCTTCGCGCAGGACATTGAATGAATAGAACGATTATGTCTCACTCACCGCGTCTGATAATCTCCTAAGATATCCCGAGTACCAATTTCATCTTTCAAATTTTAATTTTGGAAGCTGATTCATTTAATTTTTTTTATCTGTATTTCTATGTTTTTTAATCATGCACATATTACAAATACTACAGTGAACATCGCCGGAAAATCTGCACATCTTAGGGACACTTGACCAACATATCAAGAAATAAGTTTGAACTCTTTTTATTGTGAGTGGAGACCAGAGCTCTATCGGAACAGTTATTACTGGTCGTAATCAGTGGCGGCTGTCCCTTGAGTGCGCTCGTGCGCTGAACCACCACAATTTAATAAATAAAAATTATTAGTATTTTCTTTATAAAAATACATTATTATTTTATATAATCTGTTAAATAAAAACTAATTATTATTTTATCTCGTTTAAAATAATGACGAAAGAATTTAAACTCTTTGCTAAAGTGTTAAGATTTACTTTCGCTATAAAGAAAAGTTCTCGTGCGCATCGGCGAGCGCACGGGGTCTGCTAGTACAATTTCTATGGGATACGAGCAAACACGCCTAGCGCGTGAGACAAAAGATAGTCCATAGTAAATGTACGGAGCGATTAGCCTGATGCCGTGCGGCGCACGAATAATCCGAAGATTACCGAGAGCGCCCGAGGTTTGACGAAATTCGTCCCGGTCCCGGCCGGCGCGGGAACGACCAGCCATATTGGATTGACCTCTCGCGACGTGTTTATTTATTGTTTGTTGACGTCCGTAATAATTAGTATCTAATTATTTTTTATATGTTTTTTATTAATTGAGACAGTGTTTGTGAGTGAAAATGAGCGTAAATATAGACTATATTAAAGACAATAACTAAACTTTTGAAAATAAAGTTGGTATTAAATTGGCCGGACCACTAAGGCCTTAGTTAGTCAGTAAAGTGCACCACCAGTTTGACGACCCACCAGCCGCCACTGGTCGTAATGAAATTTTAGCACGTTGAATTGAAAAATTCGAGGCGCCTTAATACTTGAAGCGGCGAGCATGTGTGAAGTTAGGCACTGAAACTGTGCTCAATTATTACAAGACTTCTCAACGGTACCCGCGATCGATCCGAGAGAGATGCCAATTTCTGACACATAGTTAATGTCGAAATTCTCCTCGTTAGGGCCCTAACTCACAAAGCGTTTCTCGTGCCATGACTGTGTGCTTTCGAAGTTTACTTGAACTTACTAGTTGGCTTTCAGTGTAGTTTTGTTGAAGGTTTGTTAGATGCAATTATAAATTAAAATATTGAACATGTATGCGGTTCATACAAAACGATTACATACGTTGTCCCACCTAGACTGTCTATAATGTCCAGGAGACGCCTTTCTCAGACGACGCTACGGTCCTCGTACCAACTAATGAATTTATCCACTCACATTCTAACACCATTTGGTAATTGACTAACCATCCTCGTCCCGGTTTAAGGCTTATTGTGAGTCGGTTGTCATGGGTAGTAACGCAAGAGTACTCGATTTTTTAGATCTCAGATATTAATTAAACTAAAAACCAACTATCACCTTAATAACCTATATCTCGATAGACAGTTACATAATTTACCTGTCCTCCTATTTCATCCATACTTTCTTTCTTTCCGTATCGAATTTCGATAACATTCGCAACAAAAACTTCCCAAATATTAAACCCAAAGCCATATAAGCAGGACCCCGTAACAGTTTCCTATTTCAGCAAAGTTTTCAACCGCCCAAATTCAGCTCATTCCAATTCCGACCGAAAATCTGCAAAGCAAATACTACTCTACATCACTGAGTTCATGATCCAATTTCCTATAAGCTTTACATCGCTAGAGATTTGGGCCTCTGCACTGAAACGAGTTTATAAGGTCCTTATGTTTTACTGCAGTGAATTTCTTTGCTGCAGCCGTTTATTCTTAATGTTTTAAACTTTTGATCTTAAAAGGAAATTGAAGTACAGTTTTCAGAATGAAGGCATTTAACGTTCTACGTAAAAATGTAAAAAATAAAATGTAAGATATATTTAAAACCTTGTCTATTTTAGTGTCAATGACTGTAATTATTTTGGCTTCAAATCATGAAGAACCAACTATTATATTGAATACATACATACTCGTATAAGCATCTTCTATTGTTAATAATCTTAGGGGGATATTCTCGTTGGTTTTTAGATATAAAGGCCTTAGCCCCCTAACTGTTCCAATCTAACGACAAAGCTACAACAATAGAAGTCCGTCCATACATAACTCACTCCATCTTCAAGCCTTTTGGTGCTGAGCGGTTCACTGCTACAGAACCCTAAAAGATTAAACCCAAGTGACAGACAGATCTTATTATCTCGAGTGCGTCTGTAACATTCTGTAATAAAAGCTCCCCGACGAGCTTTCGATCGTCACAATGTAATTGAAAAAGTGAGCTTTCAAATGCTGTGGAGATTGCTCCAGTTTTATGAGACAAAACAAGTGATAATGGTGGAAAATAATTTATGTAGCTTTATATTCAGAGAATTTATTTGATGAAGTCTGTAATTTCGAGTTTATAAATGACCCTATTATCCGGTTTTATCGATGGGCCTTGGAAAGCGACTATCACCAGATTGGTGTGTTATTTAGTGATAAAGTAACTAATGGTTGACCAATTAGGCATTGATTGTGTAACTAACTAGCAACTCGCTGTTACATCACTGTTTATTACCCGAAACAATGCTCAAATTTTTTATCAGAAAAGCTTTATTTTCCCATTAGTTTTTATTGTTCTATAAATTAGAATCACATACATTCATCCCCATTATTACACAAAATGAAACAAAGCCGCCTAAATTATATTTCCCTTAATACACTTTATTATTCTTTAAATCAAACAAAGCGAAATTACGAACCTCTAAGTGAAACCTTTTTAATGAAATCACATTATGGCATTAAGCAGCACCACCCTTCCGCTGTCGCCAACTGTGGCCCACCTAGAACAAGACTCAATTAGGGACAAGAATGGTTAGTACAGTTAGTTGTTTTTAGCAACATACTAACCTGCTCATTTAATTCCGCGAAAATAGACACAAATATTCCAGATCCAATTACGAAAAGTATTCCAGATGCTGATCCACAATATGAGCTAAAAATAATTATATTATCTAAATCCTATCACCGGTTCTCCAAGACAAATGCAAAGATTGACATGAGAATAACAAAATAATGTATTTATAATGTGGTTTAAACTTAAACAAAAATTCTTCGCGAGTGAAGCCTCTAGGGGACAGCTAGAGCATACTTGAATATCTTCTGTGCATATCTTTTGAGAATATGAGGTGCGTGTGAATTCGAACCTAGGAACCGTTTTCGGACGTTCAACGGTGAAACGACTCCATTATCACACGCTAACTTTTTAGTAATGACGATTCTCCGAGACTCCATCTACCGTCCAACAACAACATTGATTGTTGTGAAATTCAAATGAAGCCCAAATTCGCAGTCACCGCCTTAGTTATTAGATTACGAGGAATTTTATTCAGAGACCCTTCTACAAATGTTCCCGATTCTCGTACATAGTAACAGGTGTAACATTTATTTCGCATTCCGTTTTCGTGATATATTAAAAGGAGGAAGACCCGTTAATACTTAACATACTTGTGGTAGGTATAATAGGATGGTGCGGAATGCGTTAGCGGTTAGCGTTGTAATCCTAGTTGGTAGTAATCTGTTAAGCGAGGTGTCCAAGGTTCGATTCCCAACCGGACAGATGAATGTGAATGATAAATATCTGTGTTGATGATGTTTTATTTTTGTTGTCTATGTCACCCAGGGAATCCTCGTTTTGTATTAAATTTTAATTTTGATTTTAATCCAATATCTAGAAAACTATAGAAGTTATTTAAGTAGGTATAACTAACGGGGCTCGACAGCCTTTTTCTTTTAAACAAGCAATCCATTTAGTAACTTAGAAGAATTTTAAATCTGCGCGATCTCGTATCTAAATCTGTATCTGCAGTCGTTGTCTGTTTTCTATCTTTAAAACTGCACTGTCTAGTTGGCTTTAAAACCACTGCTATCCGGAGCACTGCAGAACACTGTTTGATCTTAAATGCTTACGAACTTTGCAACACCGTAATTTAGCAGCCAACTTTAAAAGTTTCCAAGCACCGTATACTTAACGCTGCACTAGAATCTTGGTATTTTCTGCTTATGTATTGAATGGTATTCAGTCCGTGGCTCGAGCCTTTTAGATCCTGAACGGAAAACTCTGTGGCGACGTTGCCGGCTACGGTATTGAAATATTTTGTGCTAACAGTGTCCGCAAATTCTTCGGGTGGGAGTTCTCACGTAGACCCCGATCCCGTGGTTATTTCGGGGTTAAAGTAGCCTGTGAGTGCAATTTAGCTTGTAAACACAACTTACTTAAGGCATTTTAAATTCTCGACGTCAATCTGCATGAACTTTAATCACAGGGACGGAAATATGGCATTTGTATGGGTTTACATTATAACGATTCAAACGATGCAAACGGAATATAGATTTCAATACAACAATAAAACCGAATTGAATTATTTAACGTCATGAATACATAACGCTTATTAAATTATGCTTACATTTTAACCATCTCAAAACTTGAACACAAGTTCACCATAGTTCAAAGTTTCGTAGAATGTAAATATTCTAAGCTCAGGTTGTTACAGCATCTTACTTCTTGCACGCCTGCATAACTCCCCGCTCCCCGTGTGGGTTATTTAGTGTGCAATAATTAAACTTAATGCGTTTAAGATGCTTTCGTATTACGTATGCTTATTCGGTAACCGAGCAGAGAGGTTGAAGACTTATAGACTAAAGAATTAGGAGTAGTTAATTTTTTTTTAATTAAATTATAGCAGAAAATACTTTGCTAGCGTTTAGTCTGAGATCGATTATTCCAAAATAAAAACATAATTTTATCCGATCTTTCCAGGGTTTAAAGCACTTCTCACACAACGCTATTTGCAAGAGACTAGGATCTTGTCAATGTGAGAAAGTGACGCGTCTACGAGGCGTCTCCTGTCACTGAATAGTGTCAGATACAGCGAATTATGGATTGCGTTGCAGTCGCGTAGCTCATAAATAGCGTAGTGTGAGAAGTGCCTAAAACTACCTTCATAAAGAAATATCTAAATCGTCGTAATGAATTAAGACAACAAACTCACTTTTATAATAGCGTGGATTCCCTCTGTTTAAATGTTTTTTATGCTTTAGGGATTAAAAAAACGTTCGTAATTTGTTGACATCATATCAAAATATTTTGTGACTTTAAAGCGCAAAACGATGCCGATTACTGTTGCAGCAAACCGCTGCAGCAGACTTGAAATTCTTGCTGTTTATTTATTATGTAAAAATTACGAATTTTTGTTAGACTTTTCAGAATTAGATATCCGTTTAGGAAAAAAGTACCTACTAAATAAAATGTTATGTGTTTACTGGATTTATAAAGATTTCAATTGGGTGTTGTCGCAAATTATTTTAACATATTTGATATAGGTACGAAATGTGTTATACTATTCCGACACCACTCAATAGAAGTCTTCATAAATCCAATAAATACATAATATTTTTATTTGGTAGGTACTTTTTTCCTTTAATGAATGACCTTTCCGAATTTTATTATTTAAGTTTAACTCCAGAAAAACAGACAATAATCCTTGATCAGCTAAAATATTACCCCATTATGAATGAACTCTCATTAAAAGACTTTTAGTTTGTTCTTCCAGGTATTCATAATAACATCATATTATATGATAATCAATTTTTATAATTATGGGTATGAGTTTGAGTAACGTAATAGAATAATATAGAGCATGGTCTAGAAACCTAAGTCTAGTCTAAATATTCTAGATTATTAGAGAACCCTAGAAAGTGCGGGCGAGTTATCCGTTTGTCATATTTTTATACGAATATCTTAGATTAGAATTGAATGACATCATTCTGTAGAAGATAATATCCATATAATATATCCATTATACCATGTTTTTTGTCACAAATATTGTCTAATGCTTGTTTTTAGGTTTCGACACATCGATTTAAATTGATGGCTTGAAGATTCTCCTTATGGAAAGTAACTACCAAGCTATAGACTGTACCTATATTGTCCCTTCTAATGGCAGGGATACAAGCCATTGGGTGGTAAGTGGTGACCGTTCATTAATAATAACCATGAAATATTCACGATGGATGCACATGCCAAGCAGCAATGGATTCGGTTCTACGATCGCTGTTATCCATGAAACCTGGTTCAGGGGTTGAAAACATTTAAGGGAACAGCTAATCCAGTGGAACGTTATTATTGTGGTCACTACTGCCTTGGCGAATATCCGTAAAATCAAGAGGTCGAAGCCTTGCCGTGCCAGAAAAAACCTACTAACCTGCTTGTTGAAACTTGGGTTTAAATCGATTACAAAATGGTTTATGTTGACGACCCCGTTACCTAGTTAATAGTGACCCTGCTTACGAAGCGAGTAGTCCCAGGTTGGATTCCCGGCCGAGGCAGATTTTTTAAAACAGATAATTATATAGATGTTATAACCCGCAACGCAGTGACATGTAACATGCGAATTTACCAGCAGTTCATTCGTACAGTATTGATAGCTACAAACAAGCACACCAGCCAACTTGATGGTAAGTGATCACCGTCGTCCATGGCCGTCAGTAGCTCGACAGGTATCACCGATGTATCACCTATAAAAGGAAAACTGGCTCTTAATCATAAGTTCACAATCACAATCTTAATCAATCAGAAGGTGATAAGGTGATAGAGGCGACCATTTCAGTCCTCAGGGGTAGCAACGCATCTGTGACCAGATTACAACGAGACTCATACTAACAAAATGTTAACTAGACTGACAATAACTAACAGGACTAACCATCACTAATAGTCCCTGTACTTATTAAATAAATAACCAACTAATACTCAGAATGCTCTACAGCTACACCATTAAATAACCAACTAATGCTCTACTTCATCGACTAACTGGACTAACCATCCCAGACCTTAAATTGAGTCTAGATCTAGGTCGGTCATAGTCGAAAGGT
The DNA here is from genome assembly GCA_905404135.1 of Hesperia comma. Taxonomy (NCBI): domain Eukaryota; kingdom Metazoa; phylum Arthropoda; class Insecta; order Lepidoptera; family Hesperiidae; genus Hesperia; species Hesperia comma. The sequence goes on from FR990031.1 coordinate 2,761,674, forward strand.
GGTGCTGCATGCTCGTTTGCTACTTAAACTCCATAAATAAGACACAAGCGAGAGAGTGGTCGACATACAGGCGGATTAAAAATCCCACCTTCGACCTAAAATACTTTCGCGATTGAACTGAGTACGGAGTCCAGCTACCGCTGATTAGAACCTGGAACTTCGTGACGTCTTTCGTTGTTCAGCAGTGGACCACGATCAGGGAAGGTTTTAGACAGAGAGATTTGTAGAGCCTAATATTAATTTAATTTAGATACATTTAAATGACAAAAAATATAGTAATTTTACATCTGTATATTTTATTACGTTAACCCGGTAGGTTATCGATTAAAAGTGATAGAATTAATACCTACTTTAATATGACCAAAACCCAAAAATGCTACATGAAAAGTTAAATTATATTTACTACTTTGGATAATTTATTATTAATAGATACTTATCAACGACGTAATAAATAGAAACTAGGAGTCTTGATTAAATTATCTTACTTTAAGATTAAATATGATTAAATAAAACTAAAATTACATTAATATTAGCTCTTTTTACGATATAACATCATTAAAAATAATTAATACTTTCTACCTACTTGTTGTAACTGCGAAACTTAAAATTAATTTGTTTTATAAATGTGTGCTTAATTCCACGAATTAACTGATTTGGATCAGTCTATTTAGGTATTGTTTTGTTAATTATTTATGTACAAGTAACCTTAGGGTAACTTTTGATGGTTTTGTATAAACCTCATTACAAATTAGAGAGATAATATATCAATTTACAAAACCTCGTCTAAGCATTAATTTAAATCTGTGGGCACGTGCACTAAGATATAGGTACTAAAGTTTCACGAAGCGGAGCCTCTACGGATTACGAATCTAATTTGAAATGGAAAATAATATCGGGTATCTGCTATCCAAAAATCATTTACACTCTTCTCAAACGGAATAAAAATTGGAATGAATACGCCTCATATCGGTTTTCCAATGTTTAATTATTCATTAATTTTGTAATTTAATTAAATCGACTATTTTGTGCAATTGCTTACAGTTAACGATTTAAATTGCAGTCAGTGACAGTTTAACAGTAATGTTTAAGGTTAATAAAGTTTTATGAAGCATTTTTATGAAGCAAAATCCCTACTAATATTGTAAATTCGAATGTAACCTTGTCTGTCTCTTTGTCCGCCGGCCTGTTAGGCTTACGTTACCACTGAACCGATTTAATGTTTAGTACATAAATATAGACTTGAACTTCGGAAAGAACATGTATAAGATACCTACTTTAATCCCGAAAATTATCCCTTAACAGGGTGAAAGGGGGAGTAGCGTTATAATATTTTCGTAAAATGTCAGTAGTGTCGCTACCCTCAAATTGACAAATATTTTTGATTGTAATCAAAATAAAGAAATTAGGTGGCCGACACGTTCACTCGACTATTCTATACTTTTGCACAACGGCGCGTTTTATTGCCCCCTTATTCCCTAAAGGTATTTGCGGTTGTTTGTGTCTCACGCGCGCGGAGCAAAAATGTGTTGGCCATATTGGGGCAGGTTAGAATACCAATACCAATTCGTGGTAGGGATATAGCTAGTCTCTTGCTCGAGTAAACCGCCAAATTTGTGCAATACCTCGGTAATGCCTTACGTGTTCTTGATGTCCATGGGCAACGGTGACCATTTAGCAACAAGTAGCTCATCTGCTTATTTGTCAGTTGTAGTTTAACTTAATAATTGCTTTTTACAAAAAAAAAATAACCGACTTCAATCTTGATAAGTAGAGATAACTCAAAAACTACTCGCCAGATGGCGCTCAATTCAACATGTAAGTGTAAAGTTCTTGTCACTACAAATTAATGAAGCCCAAACACTAGATAACTGCAGTAAATCGTTGAGGAGTTCCCTCGACTGTCTTTCGGCTTCATCAGATCGACTCCAGATCTTCATGAAATGGTAGCGCTTTAATGTACTTATGATAACATGAACAAACACACTAGTTGTCCATACAATTTTCGAAAGTTCCCCTCGATTTCTCTGAGATGCCATCATCAGATCCTGGTTTCCTTATCAGGGGACCCCACTGCGCATATCTACTTTACAACAAAAAAAGAATTATCAAAATCGGCCCATAAACGACGAAATAATCGCTGAACGTACATAAAAAAAAAGCATATATACGGTCGAATTGAGAACCTCCTTCTTTTTTGAAGTCGGTTAAAAATTGTCCTTGTATGGTTTTGAACCAGCCACACGATTGAGCGTTTGCACTTAAAACATACGAAACTACAAAACCAAACTCGTTTTACAATGCTATCGCCAATATATTTTTATAAATGGCAGAGAGATGAGCTGACCTGCCTGCAGTGTCTTCGAGAATCCCTGTGTCGGGACTGGATCTTGGAAATAAAACCACTTTTTACAGTAAACAGAACATATCCGACGAGCTATGGCCATTCTTGCTGAGCACAATCTGCCAATCGGAACAAGGCCATCTCGCCATGGCACATGACACCTCGTCACGAATAACGAAAACATCGTGGCAGTAACTCACAGTCCCACGTGATAGTAACTGCTACTTGAACTGGTCACTCATGAACGCGCAACACCAAAGACGTCTTTGTTGACTCTAGAAGATTTAAGTTAAAAATATGTAGCGCCGTCAAACCAAAACACGTAATTAGTCATTCAATTTTGCATGTTTATAAATAAATTAATTGATGTAAAAACCATCAAACCAGACCTATGAATTTGGCCTGTACAACACTACAAAGAACAGAAGCGTAAATACGTACGTAAATATATAATTATATACGTACGTGGCTAAATAGCAAAGCGTGCACAGAACGAAATTAGATATCGGATTTTCGAAATTCGAAAACGGAATTAAGTTTAATTTCATCACACGCAAATTCTAAATTTTGCTTACAAAGTGAATTTAACTACGAGCACAGGTAATTTTGTAAATTATTTTTACAAGTATTCTTTAACCGTGCAAGAGAAAGTTCGGGATTAAACCTGCTAATACATATGGCAAGCATATGGGACCGTTCGCCATGGTCCTCGTCTGTTTAGCACGATCTGCAAAGGACAAAGCTCAACTAAGATTCCAGTCTGTACCCGTATTACGCCGTTCGTAGAAGTCTCGAGTTCGTTTTGCCCATTCCCAGCGAAGTAGAAATTTGAAAATGATTATGGTATTTTTTAAGGATTTAACATTGCAATCGAGCATGCGTCACCACTCTTCTGCTGCCACACCTACCCAGTCAAGTACTCAGTCCAGCCTACAAATGTTTAGTCCATTCCGAAAATACGGGATATTCTTGCGTCCCGGGATCGTTGTTCGGGATACTGGGACAGAAAAACGGAATACGGGACGTCTGGTCACGTTGCACATAGCACCCGTGACACGTACATATAATTTAGTATGGCACTGTGGAATGTCCATTTATCTATCTTACCAACAGTCCCCGTGGGCAGTTGTAATTTATTTTATGCCCGTGTAAACGGTGGTACAAATATAAATATGAGTATGTAATCCAGTCAAACCTAATCTACCGTATCATCAGAATTTCCAAGTCATAAATCAGTATTAAAGGATTCAAGCGAAATTTTATAATTGCAATGCACGGTTATAAATCACTTTGGCAAATTTGTTTTGAATAAATGTGTTTTCAACAGTGTTCTGATTAAAAATACGCGGTCGAACTTTATCGAGCGCTTGATCGCGCCGGCCTTTTATTTTAGGCGCCAAAACTCTTTGAAGTACCAAAAAAACCGACCCCTGAGTTATTGCTTATCGTTTAATGCCATTAGTACCTAATGCCGCATACAAATTAACGCCTTAAAATATTGGCCGCATCTGCGTAATTTAGTGCCTTAATTAACGCGTTAAGACCAATTGTACCTGTTGTAGGAAATAAATAAAAAATAAATAGCAAAAACTTCTGACTGACTCAACAACATTTACAACTTGAATATAACTTCATATATACCTTAGGTATATGCTTGGAAAGTGCTTCGAATTACTAATTTGAATGGCGTTTATTCAATTTCTGAATAAATTCCCAGTAAGTGTTCGAATTCCCAATAAGTGGGCGATGTAAGTGGCCGGTACAAGGGGCTGTAATCAAACGGAACAGTCGCGACCTTTCGTTAAGAAAGTATTAAGTAGCCACTTGGCCTCGGAAACTCCTTGAGCTTTACACGTGCTGATTAACTCGTAGTATTTGTGTATTAATTTGGCGGTTCTCCGAGTCTAGTCGTTAGACCGGATTATTAAAAAATAAATCATAAATCGCCATTGTTATGTGAAAACACTGCCTTTTATATTTTAAATACAAAGATAGTCACGATTTTTCGCCGTAACCATGATACATGAAGCAAATATAGCTTCATGCCATGATCCATGCAGCTGGGTCGAAATATCGGTTAAACAATTCAAAATTGTAAATACCCATTTTTGTACTTAAGTGTTTTGTGTATGCAATGATGTAGGTTTAAAATAAACCATCACTCTATATCACTAATGACGAAAACCTACAATTTTTATTGAAAAACAGTCAAGAATACGTAATACGTGAACGTTTCTATTGCCTTTTACTTGGTCAACTCTATATTTGTAACAAACATTAAAATCGGTTCAGTGGTTTCAACGTGAAATCCCAACAGACAGACAGGGTTACTTTCGCATTTATTATTTTAGTAGGGAATATTTTATTTGTTATAGTATCTTCAAAATCCGTTCACAATTTTTTTATGTGATAGCTGGACAGGCGGACAATAATTCCAAGAAAATACTTTTAGCTCATAACGCTTTGTAATTGCCTCATGGTCAACATGCTTAAAAAAGAAATTAACGTGCGAAAAGTGCCTCGTCAGTATTATTAAATAGATAGAAAATACAAAAAGATATTGTGTGATATTTATATACACTCATCAATCACTCACTCAGGACTAACAATTTTATATATTACCTAAGATTAAGGACTCGTAGCTTCGCTTCGCGAGACGTAATAGATAGCAAACGTTATCCGCCATATTAATTAGAAGACGGCGCGAGGAATCCCAGTATGAGTAACGTGACCATTTTATTTTCGGCTCAATGCGGGCCATCGTCTGTTTTCCTCAATTTCCAGGTTTTGTGAACATTTGAATCTTTTCTCAGAATGAGAAGGTAAGACCATAGTCCACCACGCTGGCCAAGTGCGTAATGGCGGACTTCACACACCTTTTACTTTTGCGAACTCTCCGGCATGCAGGTTTCCTCACGATGTTTTCCTTCACCTTTTGTAACAAGTGACATTTGAATGCTTTAAACTCACATTACTCCGAAAAGTCAGAGGTGCGTGCACTGGGATTAGAATAAGGACCCTCCGAATAGGAGGCCGAATTCTTATGTAACAATACATAATATATTACATTATGTACTTTGATATGAGCGCCCTTGTGTAATAACAGAAAGAAAAAAAAATACTGGTTGTCTGTAAAGTCGGTTTACTGACAATAGTTGAACGTGACAACGTCTTAAGAAAATACTGATGGAATGATTGACAAATAATGTCATCAAAGTAAACAAACGTCATGAAATCGTATTTAAAGTTACAGAAATTTATCAATAAAAATAAAGAAGGAATACAGCATGGACCATGGAATACAGGAAACATTAAAAAAGGTAACATTTAAAATTTATAAATAGTCCCAGAAGTCAATAACAAAGTAATAATTGGATACATTACCAAAATATCTCCGAACGCAAAGGCCGATTGTGCTTCTTTGTCGCTCGTTCCGCGATCTCGCTTGCACTTCAAGCTCATGGGACGCCTCAGAGCGTGGTTACGATAACGCCGCATGACGTCAGATAACGCCACATAAACGTCATGTTTTTCGTGCGTGCAGCCGATATCGAATTATAAAACGTAACGTTGTCACGTCAAAAAATCGAAAATATTGACTCTCAAGCCGCTACCAACGATAGATCGGCTTGGGCTCAAAGATAAATGGGGGCTCCATTGTTACACACCTTGGTCAATCAATGCTAACTTATTTACACTTTCTTCATACGCCATCTCCATTCCAGCGGAAACAGATCAGTTATCCGAGATAAAAAGTAGCCTTGTCACTGAAGCTGTAAAATATACTATATACTCAAGTTATAAATATGCCACGTGGAAACTTAATACATTTAAGAGGTTTTCACGTGATCCTCTTCCGATAGATGGACTTATCGATAACGAGCCTTACCCTTATCAATACCAAAAAATATTTACATCTACGGTCGCGTTAAATATGGACTTGCCATTCCCAGCTAAAAAGAAATTTATTACCAGTGCTCACAGTTAAATTTAGCTTGCAAGTTAAGTTTAGGTACTTACGGCATTTTGAATTCTCGCTGTCAATCTGCACTATACCTTAGGCTCTTCTCACACAAGGCTATTTATTACCTACGCGACTGCAATACAATCGAAAATTCGCTGTATCTGACACTTTTCACTGACAGGAGACTCGTCGTAGACGCGTCGCTTTCATACATTGACAAGATCCGATTCGCTTGCAAATAGCATTGTGTGAGAAAAGCCTGACCGCGGGCAGGGGCGGAAAACTGGCATTTGTGCGGGATGCAATGAGGGTAAAGGCGTGTGAATTCGCCGCTAGAGGCGCTAGTGTAGAGTGAGGTCTGGCTGTCAGTGCCACAAACTTATCTGATCCGGTAAGAAGGGCGCTACTCTCTTTGTCTTTGTCTGACAACAGTATAACATTTGCATTAGTTCCAATTTTGGCCACCGGGTCAGATAAGTTTGTGGCACTGTCGTTTCTCACTTGTCTGAATATCACTTGTCACTGTTTATGTATGGGCGGGCTTTGACAGCAGGACCTCACTCGCCGGTGACGCCAACTGGTGAGTACAAAAACGGCAACCCTCATTAAAACGAATTCCAAACTATTTACATACACCTGCACAAATCACTCTAGTATTCAAGCAAAGCTATTTGTAGCAACATAAAGATAAAACTATCAGATTCTATCTGTCTGTTGAAGAAATTTGGGAAGAACTATTATATAAGGGATTTATGGATGCAATAGTGGTTTTAAACTTTTACGTATTTGTGGGTTTGTCTGTGACTTTGTAAATTCAAAATCAGAAATAGGCCAAGTTTTGGCTATTTCTTCTCAATACATTGTCTATCAATCAATAAAAGAAACACTTAAAACTATCTAGAATTAAAAACAAATGGCCAAGTGCGAGTTGGACTCGCCCATGAAGGGTTCTTCTTCCTAAATCTCTTTCAAATCAAGTGGAAGTTTAAAATGGTAATATACATCATATATTTTGTTAGTTTTATCATTGTCTTATTTTAGAAGTTACAGGGGGGGGGGGGGAAGTTCACACATTTTACCAGTTTGGAAGTCTCTCGCGCAAACTATTCAGTTTAGTAAAAAATTATATTACAAACTTCAATATCATTCTTGAAGACCTATCCATAGATACCCCACACGTATGGGTTTCATGAAAAAAAAAATAGTTTCGGTTCTAAGAATGCGGAATCCCCAAAATTACCAAGTTTCAGTTTCAAATTCTGCCTTGTTGAGAATCGAATCCAAGACCCTTCAAACTGTCAGCCAACCATTGTGCCATTCAGGTCGTCAAATTAATTAAATAGATATCGTCAAAATGAATCGTACCGTCGTATCACTCACAATTATACCGGACAGATATTATTGGTTTACCATTCTGTTGAGCGGTGATATTGCTTTTATGGGATCCCATTAATTGGACGGACGAGAGCTCGCGTGGATTGTGATTTATTAGCGGGTTAACTCCACGAGCGCTGCGGCATAATCCGTAGCTCGCAATCCTATTATAATTTTGGAAAGTGGTTTTAAAATTAGGACATCAATTATAGCTAGGGTTGTCAGGAATTTGAGTTTGAGCCGGAATTAGTACCAGTACGAGAACGAGTAGCTCATATCCGGGTTTAACTATTATCCGGTTTCAATTAAAATCTGATATCTTCGACGACACTTAGGCCTCTTGTAGACACACGTTTTTTTGGCGTAAAAATCTACGGTAAATTCGCCGTGTGTAGGCGCGGTTGTCAGTGTTGTATGGATTACTATGAGAGCTTGTAGACGGTCGCGGCTGCATTAGGCCTCTTGTAGACACACGTTTTTTCGGCGTAAAAATCTACGGTAAATTCGCCGTGTGTAGGCACGGTTGTCAGTGTTGTATGGATTACTATGAGAGCTTGTAGACAGTCGCGGCTGCGTTACGGCACGGCGCCGCCGCCGTATGCACCGTGCGTCCCCCTCGGCGTGCCGCGTCTACGCACGGCGTGATTTTCATCAGTGTTGAATGGCAGTCTTCGTGAGTGTGTCGACGACGCCGGACATTTTCACGGTTTAGTGACCGTCTGGCTACACTGTTTTTAACTGACTTCTATTTATTTTTAATTTATTTATACACTTTATTGTTTGTATACCAGAATACATGGGTACAAACAACACAACACAAAAGGCGGCCTTATCGCTATATAGCGATTTCTTCCAGGCAACGTGAGATTTAGGAAAGAAATACAAATAGAAGGGGTAGAGGTATACAGTATATACACCAAAAAAAAATTGGAAATCAACTAAAACTTAAACATACTATTATGAGCTTGAAAGACAAGTTACATAAATAAGAAAGAAATAGATGCAACTAGTAGTTAAGGTAATGATTTTTGACTGAATTGATTTCTGTCTTAGTAAAATGAACATAAATAACGAATATTGTTAATTACATTAGTTCATGAAAGATCCCAAGTGAGCGGCACCTGGCCGTTGTATTGCCCGTTAGCTTTGCCGTGCCATGTACACGCTAGCACGTTTTTTTTACGGCACGGCAAACACGCCGTACGGTCAAGAAAACGTGCAATGTACAAGAGCTCTTACGGCACGGCGCCGCCGCCGTATGCACCGTGCGTCCCCCTCGGCGAGCCGCGTCTACGCACGGCGTGATTTTCATCAGTGTTGTATGGCAGTCTTCGTGAGTGTGTCGACGACGCCGGACATTTTCACGGTTTAGTGACCGGCTGGCTACACTGTTTTTAACTGACTTCTATTTATTTTTAATTTATTTATACTGTTATACACTTTATTGTTTGTATACCAGAATACATGGGTACAAACAACACAACACAAAAGGCGGCCTTATCGCTATATAGCGATTTCTTCCAGGCAACGTAACATTTAGGAAAGAAATACAAATAGAAGGGGTAGAGGTATACAGTATACACACCAAAAAAAATTGGAAATCAACTAAAACTTAAACATACTATTAAGAGCTTGAAAGACAAGTTACATAAATAAGAAAGAAATAGATGCAACTAGTAGTTAATTTTTGACTGAATTGATTTCTGTCTTAGTAAAATGAACATAAATAACGAATATTGTTAATTACATTAGTTCATGAAAGATCCCAAGTGAGCGGCACCTGGCCGTTGTCTTGCCCGTTAGCTTTGCCGTGCCATGTACACGCTAGCACGTTTTTTTACGGCACGGCAAACACGCCGTACGGTCAAAAAAACGTGCCATGTACAAGAGCTCTTAAGCTAGTCGGTAATAGTAACAGTGCCTACAAATCGAGGAGACCCGGGTTCCACTCCAGTTGGATGAGATAATTATGTGACCTATCAGTGTTTGTTCTCGGAACATCTCCTATGTTCATCAGTTATGCGTTATCCGTAGCGTCCGTTAGCGTTATTTTGAAAAATATCCGGATCTAGTCTTTTTGCCATTTGACAGCCCTAGCCTGTCGTATACAGGCTATTTTAACACGCGTTTTGTTTAAGCGAGTTTGTATAAACAAGTAAAGCGTGTGGTTACATTTTGTGGGCATCTGGATTTAATTTTAAACCTCTCGAAAAAAATATTTAAACAGTCGATTCCAAAAAGTATTATGTACTTATATTGACCTTTTTAGGAACACTAGGCCGAAGTTGGCCTTAACCCTAAAAATAAGATCATAGGGAAATTTGGTTTTAATTAAAGAAGTATTAGGGATTATATCCGATTTTTTAAATTATATGTATATGTTGAAATGTAATATTGAACTTGTAGCATCGCAAATGATTGTATCTCATATATTTTAGTGACAATAAGAACTGCACTTTTGTAGGCCTCATTTGAACATACCTTGTTAGTAAGAAAACTGTTACACTAAAAGTGCAACTAACGAGGCAGATTCGTATTTTTAATTACTCTAATAATACCTAGTTAAAGAATCTCTAAATAGGCCTAACGTTAAAAAGAATGACAATTTTAATTACAATCTTGCCTTTTCACAAGAAGATCAAGGGTCGCAAAATGCAACATATTTTTTCCTTTTTAAACTCGGCCATTCATTCCCTGCTGCAACGTTTAATTGATGTTACGATGTTATTTATGACTGCTTAAATATTTTATCTTCCCTGCAAATAAGTTACGTTTAACTTAAATAAGTTCTGTGACAAATTAAGCCTAAATTTACATAACTGATGTTAAGGAAGTGTTAATATTGTATAACTTTGAGATAGCCAAACACAACAAAAAATTTTGGTGGCATCGTTGTAACATCTTTGAACTCCGTTTAACCCCCCTACATCCCCTTACTATTTTCTTGCGGTTTAAGGGTTTAATTTTCGTGATTTATACGTTTTAGTACTATATAGGTTAATATTTTTAAATTCGATAAAACAAAACTTCTGCCCTCCGCGGTTTGAAATTTTGCGTAAAGATTCTTTAAACTAAAATCTTTTAAACGAAAAATTACGGTTACCCAGTTCAACAGTACACATACGGAACTTTATCCCCGAATAATCCAAAAAGTTTGCCTTGACCATACACAATAAGCGAAATACAGTCACCCAATCTAGTACACTCAATATAAAAAAGTACAATTCGTACAATACACGAGTTATAAGTACACTGGGTGAAAAATAATTCGTTCCAATATAAAGGCTTGTTCATATACTCGCCGTATTTGATAACTAGATAACTAACGCGCTATATATCGTCCATAATGCCGCGGCTAATATGAACTGTCCCATATCATCTACTAAGTTTGACTGGACGGTGCCGAATAAAGCCGTATATTTCCATATAAAACGTATCAATCGCATTGGATGTCTCTTTAACTTTTTCTGCTCGTTGTAATCAATAGTCTCAAGTGGACGACAATCAATAAAGTTTTGTAACCAACGCAATAGATATCACATATTCTTGAATAGACCCTAAGGTGGCCTATAGTGTACCAGCGCGGCGGCAACTGGCACACTGCAATATGTCAATGTCAGCTTCAGAAAAGCGTTCACGGTTGACCTGTTACGGGTTACAACGCTCCTCGGGGACTAACCCTCTTTTAACCGACGCAAAAAATTGAAGTGTTGAAATATTTTTTTCATCTATTGAATTAATCATTCGTCTCTTTTTTATTGATGCAAACGCTTGAATCCAAGTGGAGTGACATCGGCGGTGATGGATATGTTTTTAACTGGCCTTTATGGTTTTGGCCAACAAGCCCTTTTTAGGCCTTTCGTGTTTTTCAAGCTTTTTCAAGATATCCGCCAAAACATGCGAGCTACACGGCCACATAAGTTTTCATTACAGCTCCAGTCAAAATGGCACCCGGGGTAAAGGTCAACGTTAAATGATTTATTTCGTTTAAGAACTGGCAGTACCTAATTTTAAAGCAAACTACACTGTACCTAATCAATTAACAACTTTAATAACATTATACCTACTTTTTATTTTAATAGTATATGGCCCACTACTCAACACGGACCTCTTCTCATCATTGAGGAGGCCTAGAGCACACTTCACCACGCTGCCCCTTGTTCGGATTGGTGGTGGGGTTAGGCACTTCTCACACAACGCTATTTATTAGCTACGCGACTGCAACGCAATCCAAAATTCGCTGTATCTGACACTTCTCACTGACAGGGGACGCATCATAGACGCGTCGCTTTCCATACATTGACAAGATCCGAGTCGCTTGCAAATAGCGTTGTGTGAGAAGTGCCTTTAGTGGTTGAGTCATCGAGCATATGGAATTGCCATTCTCCGCCAAAACCAAACTTATCACCTGCGCTCACAGTTCAATTTAGATTACGACGCGTACCTACTATGCTCGAGCGCGCAATGTTTGGAGCTTTACATCTGTACTACTGTGGTAGGGCCTAGAGCTCACCCGGGGAAGTACCACCGCCCGCCACGGTACTTAGTACCATTCCTACCGTGTAATAATTGTTTTAAGAACAATTTATTGTGTTCCGGATAGGAAGGTGTGGAGCCGGTTACACTTTTTTAGAGGCGACCATCTCAGTCCTCAGGGGTAGCAACGCATCTGTGACCGAATTAGAACGAGACTCATTGAGTCTAGTTCTGGGTCGGTCACAGTTGTCATGGGCGGCAGTGGAAGGGTGGTGTTGCATGCTCGTTTGCTATCTTAATTCCATAAAAAAAAAGTGTATGAATTGTGCTTCTACGTAAGATGTTATCAAATGTCATAATATACTTACTTGCAAACACAATCAAGACCCGGCAACAAACATTATTGTCTATCTCCCAACTGACCAATAAAGTTATTGGTCCGGTCCCAATATCCAACGATCGTGAGAGCCTTAAACCATCAGAACATTATTTCGTGTGCCAATTTTTCATTAATGTTATATTTCTAACGATGTTAGTACTATTGCGTTAAGTTGCAGAAATCTACTGAATGAAGTATTAAGTGAAGGTAAATATTCTCAATACCCTTCAAGTGGCGGATTATCCCTAAGGCAAAGTAAGTGCCTAGGACCGCGAAGGTATAAGATAAGGGAACGCTTGAGGTACGTAATACTTTGCTACTAACCAAAAAACAAAATATTAATCAACTTTTTACAAAAAAATACGGACTTCAGAATCGATAGAAAAACTCAAAAATTATCTCTGAAAATTTGACTTGGGTGCTCTCTTGCCTTAATCTGTCTCTGAAGCCCACACTATTATACTTGAGTCATCAAGTATATAGAATTGCTTCTCCCCGTTTAACTTTATAACATGTGAATGAAATTATTTGTAATAAATCGAACAATAATTTATGTGTGTGCGTGCCGAATAGTTGGAATGTCATTCTATCTATGCAAAACAATTGTTTACGCTAAAACATTTGTAAAATCTATTACTACGAGTATAAGATCTTACCTTGCTACTTATCTATTTACGGTAATTATGTTCTTTAAAATTCAATTATAACATTCCGCCTGAACATTTGCAACGAGTTAACAGGCAAACGTAGGTATACCCCGTTATAATGTGAAGATAAGTTTATACATTAATATCCAAGTCTTAAAAACTGTACCGACTGTAGTTTTAGGAAGCCTAGCGTGGAGCTAGGGGTAGCTGGCTTAAAGGGGGAAGGATAAGGACGTACGTTCAATACAATAGTCTGGGATTACACAGCGCGCAAGCGTGAGATCTAGTCCTTTTTGGAATAGCCTGCAACTGCAGTCTACACCGTACTTCCGTGAGAACGCGAGTGTTATTGACATAATGACGCTGTTATAAGTATCCTTTACTAATAATATTATTTTTATTTTTTTGTAAACAAGATGTAGTTTTGTTTAGCGCCATTGTGAATTTATTTCTCATTTAAGATTCATTATAACTGTCTGCCGAAGTCTCTGTTTTTAAATATTTACGACAATCTTATTAAATTAAGTAGGTATATTTCAAATACATCGTGTTAAGTTAAGGAGCGCTCTTACGTTACGAGTAGCTTACAAAACAAATACGAGTATTATGTATCTACCTAACGACGTAAGGCAAAACAAAATGTTCTACCTTAAGTTTTTTTATTTTGAAATTTTGTACCTTACAAATATTAAAAGAACTAAGGCGGGCTTAATGCAAAAAGCAATCTCTGCCAGCTGACCTCAGGAATATCTATATTGTATAGCAATGTTTTAATTGAATTAAATATTAAAAGCGCATCGTTATGTAGATCATTGCAAGGTAGTTTCATTTTTTAATTACAAATGGTTACATTAAATAACATATCACATAGGGATGTACCTATTTCTTGAGCATTTTTTATTTTTAAAGTTTGTTGTTTAAATTGCTTGTGAATGTGGACAAAACTTTGATTCCTGCACATGCGCCTTGTAGAAGTATAATTTGCTCTTTGTATAATTTTAATTTACTAGCTTGGGTAGGTATTTGGGTAGGTACTAGGTATTGATATCAAATATCAGTGACCTGAGATAAAGAGTTAAAATCAAAAACATTAAAAATATAAATAGATACGTTACGTTGATACAATAGATAGACCTTTTTACTGGGTCTTGGTGTGTCGGTTTCAGTTATCATGGGTAGCAACGGAATCGTGATGCTGCATGTTTGTTTGCTGGCTTGATTGCATAAAAATAAACTGATGACAGCTAGTAGGTACCTTAACTATAGATTATGAAAGATAATTGCGATGTACGCATGACAGAAAGAGGTAGCTACATAACAAGTAGGTACCTAGGACATTAGCAAACTTTGAGTGTCCCACTTTTCTCGCGCTGGCAACGTAACATTTATAATTCATTTTACTTACAAAATCAATAGTTAAAATGCCTGCTAGTTCCCATCTCAAATTTTCAAAATAACATCCGCGCGTTCGAATCAACATCCGCGTAAACCAACATCCGCCCGAACTAACATCCGCTCCCGTCCACAGCACGGCAACGCCACGACGTCGAGCGAGACGAGCGTGGGCACGAACACGGCGACGGCGCCCACCGCTGGGCCCAGCAAGGCGCCGCCGCCCGCCGCCAAGTTCCGCCACGGCCTGCTGCAGCTCATGATCCATACCATCGATCCGATGCACGACGGTGAGTTAGGTATGCACCGCTTCGCTTTTATTATTTATTATTCTTTAATTAATTGTTAATTACTCTTAATTTATTACATGGCGTGAATTTGTTGATAGTTAACTGTAATTTCATAATTGTATATTTAAATGAGGTTGGGGAATTGATATCTCGCTGAGGTTTACATATTAAAATATGATTTACCTATATTGATTTTGAATAAATAAATTAAGGCTATGAAATGACCTACTTTAATTTTTCTTACAACATCAACTTCAACATATTCAAGCCATGAAATCAATAAAATTTATCGTGGAGCTAGAAAATGCATAAGTACGTTACGGAACTTCGTTGAATTTTATTATGATAAAGTTATGCTTATTTTAATCTTTCAAAGTAGGTTTTTCTAGTTCCACTGCCGATAAATATTATTAAACTTATATTAATTTAGGAAGATTATGCGGAATCTTTCTTATTCCATTAACTTGAATTAAAGCAAAATAAAAATGCAATTTTAATATTTATAAATACATAATTTCAACTATAACTTCCGCATAAACTTCATCTTTATACCAAATATTTGTTTAAATCTGAGCTATTGAATAACTTGTAAATATCAGTCAAAACTTGCAATATCCTTCTAATTTGATTACTCCATTAAATCTCCGCCATTATTCAATATCTCATTTATTTACCAGAGAATATAAATATTTTCACAAGCTTTAAAGTCGATGTTTCAAATGTGTTTAGTCAGCTAATGTGGCACAAATCACAGCCAAGTACGTGTATTGTGTCGCACTATTTCGTCTGTGTATCTATTTTCACTCTGTATATATTTTTTGACGTGATAACGTTTTATAAATCAATGAACTCGGCTGCATGCACGAAAAAGTGTCACGTTCCGCCTGAGCCGAGCGCGTAAGCGAGAGCGCTAAACAAGCGTTCGACTTGTGACGCATTTATCCCTCTTCCTTTCCATCGACCAATGCGATAAAATAATTCAATTAAATTCATAAAAGTACCTATGCAATTTTTCATCACTGTTTTCTTATGACGTTATCACGTTTTATCGTCCGTAAACCGACTTTACGGACAACCAATTTTTCACTTAATAAGCGTTTGTATATAAATGCTCTACCTAACTTCTTAAATAACAACATGCTTTTAATTAGTCTATAATAAATATGCCTGCTATATAATTCAATGTAAATTCACATTTTTTATTACTTAATGTGAAGCAAATAGGAGAATTTTTCTACGTATGTAAGTAGGTACTTTTGATTTTGTTTCGTTATTTTTGACATTTTGACAAAATATTTCCTACTGACTATTATTTCCTACCGACAAAATACTAATATGGAATTCGTTTTAATGGCAACACACAAAAATGCCAGAATTCCGCCTCTGTGATAACCTAAAGATTTTCAATCTCAAAGCAACTACAAGACAGTATCGCCTCTCCCGCTCGGACGTGAGAAGAAAGAAGAGACAAGAAACAGGTGTTCTCGGGTTTTAGTAACATGAAGTACCAAATTTTTTAATTAATTGCGTACTTTTGTTTACTAAGACTCGCGTCCCCCAATTCGTCGGGTGGCCACGAAGAGGATAGAAGAAAAACGGATTTACCTAGCCTTCATTCATGTGTATTGTGTGAAATTTTCAATAACATAAGTGAAAAAGGGCCAAGTTTAGTAGACACAAGTTACACATTTTATTTCGAAACAAATGTTAACAAACTGGATGTGATGTGCACTAAATCTGTCAAACTTATGTAGGTACTTGGTAAAGGTCACAGATTTAGTCCTAGTTTAAAAGACATATTTACCGAAGTTTTTTCCGTTCCTAAATCGTGTACAATCTGTGATCAGTTATAATTAAAATCATAAATAAAAGTATTATCCCCACCGGAAATACATCCTAGATCTATTGGCATCGTCTCAAACACCACTAAGCCTTGAGCCTCAATATTAGCACAGTTAGTATGCGAAAGACAAAAACAATGTGTTCTTTTGCATTCTAATCACTTAGAAGTAGGTCGCAAAGAGAAATGCCGACAAAGCAAACAGACAGAGACAGAACACATAGCTTTATCTCAAAAACAAACCGCGCGACGTTGCCACGTGGCGGAATTATAAATTTAGAAAATATTTTTTTAATATCATTATCTGTCTTGGTTCCAGTTAATGCACCTAGTTGATAAATGAGTAGTCAAGCTATCGTGTGGCTTATGGATATCTCACCTTTGCCCAGCAATTATTAACATTAACTAACAGGCCTAACTATCACTAACAGTCCTTGTCCTTTCACTTATTAATAAACTAGATAATATTTTAACAACATCTACTAAATGGACTAACCATCCCGGTCCCTAATTTGAGTCTTGTTCTAAATCGGTGATAATTGTTATGGGCATTGGAAGGGTGGTGCTGCTTACTCCTTTGCTAGCTTAATTCCATAAATAAAAAAATTGGTTGCCTGTAACGTCGGTATACGGGCGAAAGTTTTACGTGACAACGACTTTAAGTGGTAAAATAATTTTAATGTGAATATTCATTCGTATAGTAGGAAGAAGGATGAAATAATAGTAACAATTTAAAACATTTATTTATACTGTCTAACCGTCATGTGAAGGCGGAAGCAATTTAAGTTTAATGTTTTATTTTTGTTAAATAGTTCCTCACTTGTAAACAAGATGGCATTGTACCAATTTGTGAAACGCGCTAACGAGTGTAACGTGGAGTTTATATAAGAGAAAAATTTTTAAAGGGCAATGTGTCGACTTCTTTGGTTTTATAATAAACTGCTATTTTGGGTTTGCAAGCAGTTGTGGTTATTTGTGAAGTTGACCCTGCGTTCCCGTATCTTCATGGGGTAAACGTATACAAAGAATTATATTTAAAACATTGTAACACCATCCGCCATCTAGCGCTGCTAACCGTTAGACCATTAACCATTAGTCACAACTAAGTGAGGTAACAAACTAATTACTCTACTTAATCATAAATGGCGCTGTACCATTTTCTGTACACTGTTACCAAGGAACGTGAGCGGAGCTTACTAACGCAGTTTCTTGAAGTGCCTCCCGGCAAACCAATTTATAAGACGTTGTCACGTCAAAACATTAGTATCAAAAACCAAACGAAGCGTGATCAAAAGCAAAGCCAAACACACTTCGAAACTGAGGAAAACACATAAAAAGCACAATCAACATACAGATGTGGTCATAATATAGTCATAGCTTTGAACCCTTCAATGAAACTATATAACATTTATTCGACACACAACAGAAAAATAATACACTAAATTGTTATTTATCGCATCACGAACTAGACTAACGTTATTGTTCTTTTCCCATCACAAGGGATAACATAAGAAATGAAAAGAACGTCGTACAAAACATCCAGCATTTGTTCACATTGTCATTTAGCACGTTGGGTCTCACGGTATTGTCCGGGATTGGGCTCGATAAACAGCCAACAAAGCTAACGTAATCCCTGGACTGCGGCCGCTTAAACTACTTACTGGCTTTAGGTCCCAACCCGTGTAGGTACAAGTGAGGGGCTGTTACTATACGCGACTGTACTCGTTTAATGCGTTTTGTCAATTGCAAGATCTGATAAGTCGTTATTCGCAACTTCTTAAATTGGCAATTTGGAAAAGATCTGATACTCTTCAAACTACTGGATCGATTTCTATCAAACATACCTAAGGACCACTGAGATGAATAAGACTTTCGATTGAAAAAACCACCCTCAAATCGGTTTTTTTTTCATTCAGGAGCTACAGTGCTACCTAAAAGAAGAAGCAATTGAAACTTATAACACCCCTCTTTTTGCCTCGGCGGTTAACAACTGCCGTTAGATATTATTACATCCTACTAATATTATAAATGCGAAAGTTTGTAAGGATGTATGTGAGTGACGGATTGAGTGTGTGTGTGTGTGTGTTTGTTGCTCTTTCACGCAAAAACTACTGAACGGATTTTCATGAAACTTTGCAGTAATATAGCTTGGACATTGGAATAACATAATTTGTTAAAATTTATAGAGATTTTTGAAGGGACTGGTTCCCCGAAGCGAAGCGAGGGCGGGTTTACTAGTACTTAATAATTTTCTTGTTTATTTATAAGATAAAATTTATAAGAAAACGTACCCGCGGAGAGCTACAAATGCTTGCTCTCGAATGACCTTGAATGACATAGAGTCTCATTCCGCTAATGCATACGCTTGACATATGGGAAGCCGGCTTTTGATCAGTGTTTCAGCACATATTAAGCAACAATGTTCTCCGGACTAACCAGACATGAGGGACTTGTTACGGCCCAGTATCACAGACTAATAAAAAACACAGTTATATAACATGTTTTATAAATGTGGACGATATGTCATTAAAAAACACATTGTTTTGTTATATGTTTCATTGTTAGACAACAATGTTAGATAGTGTGGACGTGTTATAAAACAGAAGTTATATAACATGTTACATAATCTGTACGCACCCTTACGCTGTGCCTAGTGGCACGTAGATGTAGGACAAACGCGGAGTCCACAAGTGTAGGACGGATATCACAAATGATTATGCGTATTTTTTAACACATCCCTGGTTTTCCAAGCTGATAAAGCTGCGAGCCTGTGACCATTCGTAAAATGTAATTCGCGCGTATGAGTGACCGCCATAATATTCAAAATTTAAATTAAAAAATTAATACGTAAGCTCTTTAATACAGACAAATAAAATCAGGGTGGCTAAAATTATAACTATCAATTAGTAAGCCGTTTAAAATTAATATTTTATTAGAAACAATCTTAATATTCTTAATATTGTGTAGCTCAACAATCATTTTAAGAATGTTTGTCTGTTTGTCTGTGATGTTGTTCGTACTAAAACGGCTTACATTATCCAATTTGTAGAGCGCTAACTGAGCTAGTGTGCTAAATTCGCATTGCGTAAAGGCAGTTAGACAGTAACCAGTGCAGTGTCATTACACATTAGTGAGTTAGCGCTCTGCAAATTGGATAATGTAAAGCCCGTTTAACTACCCACTGGGGGGCGTTTATTTTCTAATATGTTGTAGAAAGCTTTATATAAGTTTTTTCAATCGGTTCATAAATTAAAACGTTATGTGGGTGTAAAAACCTCCTAACAATTTCCGAATGTGGCTACCTGGCTACTAAGGGACTGATTTCGTGATGCGAAGCGATTATCTAATATTGATTTAACCCTAAGATGACCACAGTATTCAGTAACCAGATAATAACTATTTAACCCGAGGCTATCTGAGTATTGCGAGCTAACTCCAAGTCTATACCTAGGTATTCCAAATGTAGATTAAACCCGTTTACCGATAAAGTTTAAAGCAAAGTTCGAGATAAGGTATTCCGCGGTTATCAGATTCACAGTTAAATGCCATCGTTCTAAAGAGCAAATTGTTTTAGTAACGTAAATTGAATTAATAAAATAAATAAAGACGCTAGTTTTGAGACTAAAATAACTCATAGGAGAAAATATACCTACCTACTTATTATACATTTATCCAAAGAAGGTATCTAAGTACATACTCGTAAATAAAACATAGGTACATAAATCGGTTAACGAAACAACAGTAAAACACACAGTAGAATTGTGAACCTTTTCATTTGCCAAACTTGACTGTGAAATAAACGTTTTTATGTTTTATATAAGTTTTAAATTATAAAAATTCTTACAAATATTCTAATAAAGGCACCATTACCTAAATAATTATAAATATATTTTTTACTTGGTATTTCTATATTTTTACCTCGGCATACCAGCAACCAATGTACATAGCAGAAATACCACTAGACTGTTTTATATTTAATACCACTGGACTGTTTTATATTCTGAAACCTTCGTTTGCTATAATAAAACTGATTTCATCGTCCACTTCGGACAATGTACCTACTCGAAGCATTCTCCACACGGTCTGCAGAACTTCAATGGTTTTTCTCACCATTCCTTATGATACTTTAACATGCACTGATTATATTCTATTGACAGGTTATATGCAGGTTATATTCTATTATTATATTCTATTGAATAGATTATATTCTATTGACTTAAGGTCCATTTTACTGCTAAGCGTTATCAAATGCCAGCATGCCTTTTTCTATTTTCTCTTTTTTCTTCTATTTCTTGTGTCTATCGTGAAGAAAAACTTTTGCACCGCTCTTCACGAACGGGGGCACAAGTCTACTAATTTATGCTTTAACTTCGTTGTTTTTAAAATAGTTTGACTCATTTTTCTTTCGTGCCGCCTCGCTTTTAGATTCGATTTGAGGACGAAATAAAAAAAACAGTACGAGGCCATAACTCAGGCAAAATAGCACAAACAGAGGATGGCGTCTTTGAAGGAGACAATAATCTTATTCGGACTTTTGCATAAAAAATAAATATGCTATTAAAAAGAATGCATGAAATCTAACTGAAATTAAAAATTTAATTCTATAAAACTTTTTAATCATACTAATCTAATAAATAATTAATAATCACTACATAGTATAAAACAAAGTCGCTATTTTTGTCCGTCTGTTTGTTTGTCTGTTTGTCTGTATGCTTAAATCTTTAAAATTACGCAACGGATTTTGATGCGGTTTTTTGTAATAGGTAGAGTGATTCAAGAGGAAGGTTTTTATGTATAATACATGCATATATTCCCACGAGAACGGGATCCACGCGGGTGAAACCGCGGGCGGGCCGCTAGTAAATTATATAAAGTAACTTTCTTACTTTATTTTACTTATTGTTAATGGTCGCAAGTAGGAGTGTGAAATTAAACAGTTAAAATTTACGTTGTTAAGCGAATTTAGCTTCATTAAATTTTGGCCGATTCGGTATAAAACACGTTTTAAATCTTCGTGTAGGCGTCGCGCCGTGTCTACGAAGTACCTAATTCAGATTAATTCATTCTGGGAGATAATAAATATAGAGCAATTTTCATGATATCCGCTGGAAATATCCATTTGCACTTCAACAAGAATAAAGTATAGGTATAAAATGTCGTTCATCAGTAATGCAAAGGTAACTTGAACAATTATGAACCGTTTAAATTGGGTAGAAATTATTAGAAAATAAGATGAAAGGATATAGGTACGTTTAATATAATATTATTGGCTGAAATGAAAAAACAACCTTTTTTTCAAAACCTTTTTAAAGTAAAACTAGGTCATCTCGTCAATAAATCCTACAGTCAACATTAGTTTCAAAGCGCGGCAAGAAACTCCTAAGCAATTTCTTCCAATTCTCAAATAAACCCAGCATTTAACTCAACATGAAACTCAATTCCAAGCAATCTTAAAACAACCACCCAGTTAACAAAAACTACTTACTCCAAGAAACCCCTTTTTCCAGGTAAAGTAGACGATTACTCGAAGATATCCTTGTTCCAGGTAAAGTAGACGAGAAGGCGACGCAGCTGCACGCGATCGCGTCACTCAAGGTCCTGCTGGAGGCCACGAGGCCTACCGCGGGCGGGGCGGGGGCCACGGCGGCGCGGCACTCGGCCGCCGCCGCGCAGGCCAAGGAAACGCCCCTGGACCTCCCCAATGGAGGCCTCGCGGATGTTCAGTTAGATGCTATAGAAGAGGTTGGTAATCAGGAATCATACTTAAATTAACGTTGAGATTTATTTTATTTGAGTGCACTTTATTACTTTTTTTTAGTACATAATTATAAGTCAATGCTTGACTACAATATATCGAACCTGATGGTATGTGAAGATGTAGTCTTTAATGGCAAAGCTAAAAGAATTCGCTAGCAGTCGAGTATGAACGATGTGAATATATATAAAGGAATACATGACAGAAAAATAATGAAGTACTTAATACGCATTTATATGCTACACATTCATAGCCTCACACTAAGATTCCCTGTAACCTGGGTGTCATAGACAACACGCAAATTATAGAAAATCGATGCATAGTAATAGAGGCGATACTTTACTTATCCAATTCTACTTTGAACTTCGGTAATGTTCATAACCACTTGTAGCCGGCCGCCATTCCAAAAGCGCGGTGACTGTTTTTCGTCTCTAGTGATGTGCTCACATCGACGCCACCGTAGTGTTGCGCGTTGTTTGCCGGGTGCCGGGTTTCCGGCTAACAGTTCGGCCATCCTGCAATCCTTCGGCCTCGAAGGATACCCCGTCGATATTCTGTCGTCACTCTTTATTACATGTAGACTCTAACAGCAATTCAGATTTTTATCCCCTCACGGCATCTGAAACATGTAGCCCCTCACGGCAATTCAGATTTTAGCCCCTCACGGCATCTGAAACATGTAGCCCCTCACGGCAATTCAGATTTCAACCCCTCACGGCATCTGAAACATGTGGCCCCTCACGGCAATTCAGATTTTAACCCCTCACGGCATCTGAAACATGTAGCCCCTCACGGCAGTTCAGATTTTATCCCCTCACGGCATCTGAAACGTGTAGCCCCTCACGGCAATT
This sequence comes from Hesperia comma, assembly GCA_905404135.1. NCBI lineage: Eukaryota > Metazoa > Arthropoda > Insecta > Lepidoptera > Hesperiidae > Hesperia > Hesperia comma. The sequence goes on from FR990031.1 coordinate 2,784,983, forward strand.
CAGATTTCAGCCCCTCACGGCATCTGAAACATGTAGCCCCTCACGGCAATTCAGATTTCAACCCCTCACGGCATCTGAAACATGTGGCCCCTCACGGCAATTCAGATTTTAACCCCTCACGGCATCTGAAACATGTAGCCCCTCACGGCAGTTCAGATTTTATCCCCTCACGGCATCTGAAACGTGTAGCCCCTCACGGCAATTCAGATTTCAGCCCCTCACGGCATCTGAAACATGTAGCCCCTCACGGCAATTCAGATTTCAACCCCTCACGGCATCTGAAACATGTGGCCCCTCACGGCAATTCAGATTTCAACCCCTCACGGCATCTGAAACATGTGGCCCCTCACGGCAATTCAGATTTTAACCCCTCACGGCATCTGAAACATGTAGCCCCTCACGGCAGTTCAGATTTTATCCCCTCACGGCATCTGAAACGTGTAGCCCCTCACGGCAATTCAGATTTCAGCCCCTCACGGCATCTGAAACATGTAGCCCCTCACGGCAATTCAGATTTCAACCCCTCACGGCATCTGAAACGTGTGGCCCCTCACGGCAATTCAGATTTTATCCCCTCACGGCATCTGAAACGTGTAGCCCCTCACGGCAATTCAGATTTTATCCCCTCACGGCATCTGAAACGTGTAGCCCCTCACGGCAATTCAGATTTCAGCCCCTCACGGCATCTGAGACATGTGGCCTCTCACGGCAGTTCAGATTTTATCCCCTCACGGCATCTGAAACGTGTAGCCCCTCACGGCAATTCAGATTTCAGCATTATTATAGTTGCATTGTTGGTATTTGGTTATTATGGTTATTCATTGATTACATCGTCCTCATCCGACGTGCTCTGACACCTGTGATGCCATAATTTCATCTTATCGCGTGCTACTATGTTTTGATAAGCTCTCTTTCCCCTGTTGATCGACGTCACTTCATATCTGTCATGGGGTAAAATCGCAGTGACCTTGTAAGGTCCCGCATATCTTGGCACTAGCTTGCCGCTGGTTAACCCTGGTCTCAAAATTCTTCTCTCTACCATAACTAAAGAACCGACTGTGATCGGTTTGGGCTGCCGTCGACCTTTATCATACCGGTCTTTCATCTGTGATGCATTTAAACTGATTTTCCTTGCTGCATCTGCCCTCAAACCTTCTAAGTCAGCCGTGTAAGCTGAACCTTGTACTTCACCAGCCAGGCGCGGCCTTAGGCCACACAGCAATTCTAAAGGTGATTTACCAGTCCCATTACTGATCGTGGAATTAATACCCAACTGCACCTTCGGAATATATAAATCCCAACCTTTCTGCTCATTCCCCATGTGCGCAGTTAGAGAGCTCAAGATTGTGCGATTAAGGCGCTCCACTTGCCCGTTAGCTCGCGGTGTCGCTACTGCGTTTAATAAATGCTTGATACCCCATTTCTCGCAATATTCACGAAATTCTTTAGATGTAAAAGCAGTGCCCCTATCGCTTACTATTCTTACAGGGTAACCAAACACTTGACTTAATTTATTGAGTGCATTTATGGCACCTTTAGCATTAGCACTCGCAACTGCCTCAAGCCAAACAAACTTTGTAAATCCATCTATAACAGCGAAGACATAGGTCTTGCCATTACTTTTGCAAAAAGGACCCAAATGATCTATATGCAGCGTGTGGAAAGGTATGGGCTCTCTAGGAATGGGATGCATCAATCCTGGTTGCTTTCCAGTAGGTTTCTTACTGAACTGACATCCTATACAACTAGCCACATACTTGCCAACGCTTTTCGTCAATTTCGGAAACCAATACTTCGCTTTTATAGCTTCTATGCACTTTTCGATGCCCAAATGCCCATTATCATCGTGGTAAATTTTCATAATATGCCATCTTGCACTCTTGGGCAACACAGGTTTACATCCATCATCTGTGACCCGATGTAACAGTCCATTTACAAGTTTGAAGCTTTTAGCTAAACCATCCTTCTTGTTCTTATTGGCATCAATTTCCAGTTTTAAATTTTCAATAATACCTTGTATCTTTTCATCTCCTTCTTGTAGAGCACTTATGAAATCCTTCTCTTCAATTTGATGCACTGATATTGGGTTTCTGCTTAGAGCATCAACATGAGACATAGATGTTCCTGGTCTGTGTTCCACATCAAAATCAAATTCCTGGAGATCAAGCCACCACCGTGCAATACGTGGCGACAAATCTCGTTTTGACCATGCCAACCTCAACGCAGAACAATCCGTCACCACTCTGAATTTAAGCCCGGAAACGTATACTTTAAATTTCATAATGCTAAAAACAACAGCAAGCGCCTCTAACTCAAAACTATGATATTTCGTTTCAGTCACTGAATTTTGTCTACTCGCATAAGCGACCACTTTCCATTCGCCGTTTTCTTGAAGCTGGAGAAGTACACCACCTAGTCCAACCTTGGAAGCGTCTGTGTGAATTTGTGTTTCACGTTTTGGACTATAAATCGTTAGAACCGGATCAGATGTTAACAATTCCTTTAATTTTTCCATAGCGTCTCTGTGTTCTGGTCCCCAACTCCAGGTAACATCTTTCTTTGTTAGTGAAGTAAGCGGTTTAGCAATAGTAGCAAATCCTTTTATAAATTTGCGAAAATAGCTCGCTAAGCCTAAAAATTGCCTGAGCTCGTGAACATTTTGTGGCGGTTTGAAATCTGCTACCGCACTTACTTTATGAGGAGCTGGGCGAATTTCTCCTCCCGAAATCATATGTCCTAGATATTCAACACTGTTGGTAAGAAAAGAACACTTACTGCGTTTTAACTTGACACCGGCGGCATCAATCAACTCGAGAACCCTCCTTAGGTTTACTAAACATTCATCAACATTTTCACCCCATATGATCACATCATCAATATACACTTCCGCACATTCATGAATAACAGGAGCCAAAATTTCATTCATGGCTCTTTGGAAAACTGCCGGTGCATTACATAACCCAAAACTCATCATACGGTACTGGTAATGACCATCTGGTGTGACAAAAGCTGTATATTGTCTAGAGTTTGACGCAATTTTAATCTGATGGTATCCGTTTGCCTGTAGCGGTGATAGCCTAGTGGTTTAAGATCTCGGCCTCCTATTCGGAGGGTCCGGGTTCGAATCCCAGGGCACGCACCTCTGGCTTTATCGGAGTTATGTGCGTTTTAAGCATTTAAATATCACTGGCTACAAACGGTGAAGGAAAACATCGTGAGGAAACCTGCATGCCGGAGAGTTCGCAAAACTCAAAGGTGTGTGAAGTCCGCCAATCCGCACTTGGCCAGCGTGGTGGACTATGGCCTTACCCTTCTCAGAATGAGAAGAGACCCGTGCTCAATAGTGGGCCATTATGGGTTGAGATGATGATGATGATGATCCGTTTGCCAAATCTAAACAACAAAATACCCATTTGTCCAAAAGTCGATCTAATAAATCCTGAATGATCGGTAGAGGGTACCTTTCCTTTTCTGTAATCTTATTCAGTGCCCTGTAGTCAACACACATGCGATATTCACCATCCTTCTTCTTCACTAAGATTACGGGGCTGGCATATGGTGAAGTGGATTTTTCCACAATCCCTGCCTTCAATAAATCATCAACAATCTTCCTAATAATCTCTCTCTCATGAAATGAAATTCTATATGGCTTGTAATTTATCACCTTATCTTCGGTAAGTCTAATCGTCATTTCAATTTTACAATTTCCTAGCTCCATACCATCGCCAGAGAAACAGTTCTCAAATTCAGAAAGAATAAACTCCAAGCGACACCTTTGTTGATCTGAAAGCTGATCCCCTATTTTAGGCTGTTTATTATCACACTGATCCTGCAAATCAGCTCGGGCAATACATTGTTTACTCCCTAGGTGAACAACTTCGTTAGTGACATTGACAACTTTTATAACTGCCATTCCATTGTCACTTTCGACTTCTTCATCTATAATATCCTTTTCACACCGCATCTGTCTATGCTGACTCTGCCTTACCCTCAAGATGCCACTAGCTATAGGTTCAGTTCTTACCGGGACTTTATTAATACCAGGATTCAAGTCACAATTGTCGTTAGGATATAGGCGTATCTTTTGTAAATTCTCACACAATTCCGCGATATCAAGGGCCATATCTTTGTCAAATACATTCAACTGAGTTTGAGTTTTCACTACCACAATATTTGAAGCTTCTGTATATGGTTGTCCCACTAGGACATCAAATTCTTGAACTTCATCTGGCACAACATAAAATTCTGTGTGTCTCTCAACTCCATCAATTGCTATGTTCGCTGCAACCACTCCCTGAGGCCAGGTTAATGAATTACCATAACCCTTGATCACAATTTTCTCATTGGCTCTAGCCGACAACCCCAATCTGTTGGAAATACTCTGTTTTATAATATTGCATGAACTACCAAAATCTATGAATGCACTTACAGGTAACCCATTGATATGCACTGTTTTAAAATATTTACTGTCACAAGCATCAGAGCTAATTAATTGAACCTTCCTGATGGTTTTCGCTGGTAATCCCAACCCCTTTTTATTTCGACACTCTTCTACTATATGCCCTTTAATCTTACAGAATGAGCAATATTTCTGATTTTTCTTTTTATAACAAATTGCTTCGAAGTGCCCAAGTTTATTACAAAATGCACATCTTTTCTTATTGTCTCTCTCTTTTCTTTGACCTTCACAAGAAAAAGCCTTATGGCCCTCATTACCACATTTATAACATCTGCCAGTTTTATTATTGCTACTGTTTACGGCCCTCCTGTCTTCATTACTTGAATTCATGAAAGTAGCCAAATACTTAAGCAATGATGTTGTACTTTGACAGCCTGCTGACAGAGCCCCAACTTCTAAAATCTTATCACCCAATGTACCAATAATAGCTTGGGTAACTATTTCGTCACTCAGCTGGCATGACATGCCAATACCTAGTTTGTTATAGTAGAATTCTATAGGGTTTTCACTTTGCAATCTTATTCTATTTACAAGTTCTCTGATTTGCGCCAGTTTGTTTTTAGTGAACGGAAAAGCCTCGATCAATTTGCCTCTCCATTCATCCCAACTTAATTCATAAGATACTTGCTGTTCATACCACTCTTTGGCATATCCTCTTAACTTCGATGTACAGTTGCAAATTAAAGTTTGATCATCCCACCCATGCATTTTTGAAATGCCCTCCAAGTTTCGGATCCAATGTTCTATTGATATCGAAGACTGCTGTGGATCAAATTCAGGTATGAAGTCATTTCTTCCCACATAACGTATAGATGGACCCGGTGTTATTTCTGTAGTGTTTTCTCTATGACAATTTTCTTTATTTTGCAATTCCTTTACAAGATTTTCTAATGTTTTAATGCGACTATTATTTCTTTTTAACTGTTTTCTGTACTTCTTATTCCTTCTTGATTCTTGTTCACTCCCTGAACTTGCACTAGTACTACTAACAGACCTATGCCTCTTTTGTTTTCCCATTTTTTTTGTTTTATTTATTTTTTTATTTATTTTTTTATTTTTTTTTTTATGAACTTATACTTATAAATCAATTTCCTCTTTTACAGATACATTGAATGTTGTTTAAAATAAAGTGTTCATTTGTTCGAAAGTCCTTCTCACATTAGTATTCAATGTGCACTTTTCATAACCTATTATGTGTCGAATAAAAGTCTAACACAAACACAATATGGAACAAGCTCACCCAGTTTTCCTGGACTTGAAATATTAGCCAAATTGTTTGGAAACTGTCACTTCAGCATAATCCGCAAAGCATTTGCTAAGCACACAGTACACTGCACGCAGAAGAACACATCACAACTTGTCGAAGATTGACCAAAAGTAAAAGAACTTTATTAAAATGTATTAAAACTCCATGCAAAGTAATAGAAAGAAGCACAAGCACTAGATTATGTTAGTCACACAGATTTGCGTTGTCTATTAGCATTAACACTCGATAAATAATTTTGCTATGAACTTTTAGCGTCTATTCCGCAGTTGTAGGCACGTGTATTGTAAGACTCAACATTTACAAATTTCACATTATTCGCAACACCAAACTTCCAATTGCATTTATGCACGTGAGTATCCACTTCTGAGATTAATAGAGGCGATACTTTACTTATCCAATTCTACTTTGAACTTCGGTAATGTTCATAACCACTTGTAGCCGGCCGCCATTCCAAAAGCGCGGTGACTGTTTTTCGTCTCTAGTGATGTGCTCACATCGACGCCACCGTAGTGTTGCGCGTTGTTTGCCGGGTGCCGGGTTTCCGGCTAACAATAGGTACTTAATATATTAAATAATAATTGATATCAGTTTACAGACAAAGGTACCGCACACGAATTTTTTAAGTGACTTTTCCATCACAATATCGGTGATAATAGTTTTCGTGATATAGTTGATATACTTACATATGTTTATTCTTCCCTAACTTCTCCAAGACTTAGTTTTCTCCACCAGCATACTGCCGGTATTCCGCTTGGCAAGCTCCGTGAACTCAATATGTAATAGCATTAAGATGTAAAAGATTTGGCAACATCGACATGTGAATATTACATTCCGTTTTTATAAGCGTAACTTGCACCATAAGGGTGTCTTTAGGTATATTTAGGGTGGCATGAGGCATCAAATAAATATATCGAGGCTGATAAAGTAACAACCATAACAAAGCCATAATCAACATACGCTGTGGTACAAAAAATCTATACATCTACATGTATAAATAGAAGTAAAGATCTGTCTGTCATTTCAAAACACCTTTTTTTGTCTGGCTGTCTTTCTGGTTGTCCAGGCTGACCTCTGGAACGATTGACAAATTTTAGTGGCTGGAAGGATTTAGATCAACATACATATATTATGGGCTAATTTTCCTGGAATTCCACTAAAACACAGCGATTATAGTCTTTTCATTTGTAAAGAAATAGAAATGGATAAGGAATAATTTAAATAAGCCGCTCTACTTTTCAACCATACATTTAGTACACATTGTCTTATTCTATATTTTCAACAAAATCATAGTCTTGAATAAGTAAAGTCTTTTCAACGTAAAGTCATTTAGTATTTCCAACATGATAGCATCCGAGACCGCGGAGATATCACGATCGATGGCTGATGGATGTCTAGCGTGTCGGTTACATTGTTACATCTTTGCATACCTACGAGTACAGTCTACGGCGTTATCGAGGCTTCTTGAACGCTGAACGATTCCACCTGACTGCTCGCATTGTTACCATAGAGCGCTATCAGAGGGGAATATAGACTAAATTACTTTGGCTAACTTTGCAGGGCTGGGGCTAGATGGTCTTTGAGACTTTGGGGTTCGCCATATAAATTCCGGAGGTTCAGGATAAAATGGAGTCCCTGGCCTAATGCAAAACCTGTAGCTTAGTTAATAGCGACGTCGTCTACGAAGCGTAGAGTCCCGGGTTTAGATTCTCGGCTGAGGCAAATATTTATGTCAAAACAACTGTTCGTGCATTGTGATATAAATTGTGAATAAAATATCGTAGGTATCCAATATTGGTTTAACTAAACGAATGGTTATTTCCTTAACCGGTTTAGTGTTCAAGGGGAGACTTATGAACACGCCGCTTTGGGGCGACGGTTTGTAAAAGTGTGGATGCGAAAGATTGAGGCTTTTTCGATGCCCTGTAGGCTTCCAACGGGAAGTAAATAGATTATCCAGTACTTCTAGCAAAGTTTGTTCAATCGATTTTACTTCAATATGAACTCTTCTGCAACAACTTTTGAACTTCATTTAGCTTACCAAAGTAGTTCGTGTATTCATAAAGTATTGAATGGTTATACGTGAAGTTTTGAGTATGGTTTGATATTCCAAAATTAATGTTTTACAAGAATTGTTGCACTTATCGATATAACCTAATAACAATATGAAACTAACTCTATTGTATCTCTGTCTGTCTGTATGTAGTAGTTTTCAAACTGAATCCGATGCACTTATTTAATAAAATTTGGACTGGAGATTAAATGGGATTAAAAATGTACATGAGGAAATCGTAAGGAAAATGTTCATTTACTGTTCCTGTCCTATACTGTGACACGGATCTGGAGAACACTCGGTGAACTACGGCAGGTGTGTATATGCAGCATTGGAAAACTACAAATATGTCATTTTTTCGCATAATATAATCACATTTACGAAAGTGGTCCTACAAATGTGGGTTCGCGTATTCTTTTTTTTTTTTTTGGACGTAGGCCTCCCCTAACGGGCGCCACTCTGACCGGTCCTGAGCCATTTGAATCCAGCGGATCAATAGTGTGCCAAAATCGTCCTACGGACTACAGATATAGCTTCACGTACTTCCGCGAATATGAGTTAGCAGCTAGAACATGAAGAGTGAAGCACTGTGTCCATTCCAGATAGGAGACCTGGACGAGGACACGACACCCCTGGACATGTCGTGGCCGTCCGGCTTCCGCAAGCGAGTGACCTACCTGCTGGTCGCGCCCATTGTCTTCCCCCTCTGGATGACCCTTCCGGACACCAGGACGCCGAAAGGTAATAGGGAAGGGTATTGGAAGAGAAGGCCTTTGTGCACCTAATCTCTGCTCTATTTGATTGCTAGCTAGAATACGGTGGGAAGGTCAAGAATTATTGTTTATTCCTAAATTGCAAATCGATGATCCCTTTAAACTCCTAAATAATTTCTTCAGCCATTAACATGTATAGGTATATACTTACCTAAATAAAATTGAAATCTCTGTCTCTAATTTTTAAAATATTTGGTATTTTTCAAGTTCAAAAAGCTATTTACCTGATGCTATTAAACACAAACAAACTATTTAAACATTTTGTCTGCCTATCTTGCTGTTTTTCTGGGCAAGTTTCGAAACGGCTGAACCAATTTTTATGAAACTTTCATTTGAAGATAGAGGAGGTTGTGTAGAGCTGTTCATCCCAATACCAGATTTCCCCATGGGTTCAAGATTTATGGAGGAAAACCTCCCGAGTAATCCCCTACAATACAGTAACAACGATTTTTGTTTTCCAGGGAAAAACCTGTTCCCGGTAACATTTATAGGATCAATAGTGTGGATAGCATTCTTTTCGTACCTGATGGTGTGGTGGGCGAACGTGGCGGGGGCGACGGCGCACGTGCCTCCCGAGGTGATGGGGCTGACGCTCCTGGCTGCGGGGACCTCGGTGCCGGACCTCATCACGTCCGTCATCGTGGCCAGGAAGGGCTTCGGGGACATGGCTGTGTCCAGCTCCGTCGGCAGCAATATTTTTGACGTCACAGTCGGGTGAGTGCGCTTGGAATATTCTGTTTGGATCAATTAGAGATGGTCAAAATGTAACTAATCTTCGTCTTGTCGGCGAGGACCTTTCGAAAAAAGGTAGTTAGAGCGTTCATAGCGGGCATTTCTGTGCCTCCAAATTTTATTACATTTTGGGCAAAACTAAACAGATGAAATTTTATTTTATAATCATGATTACATTTTGATAATATCTGAAGTCATAGCGTGCCTTAATTCCCATGATGGAACAACTGATAATTTCTGACCAGTATCCCATGGGACAAGTAACCTACTTAGTAAGGTTTTTTGGATAATATTATGAAATAATAAAAAAGACATTTAAACTATACGAATAGGCAGGTAAATTGAACTTAGATATACTTACAGAGTTGTTAGATTGTCTCCAATTTTTAAACATTACATTCTTTATCAAGATTCCTTCCTGAAAGGCAACTCCGAATTTCGTTATGGTCACTCTACATACCCACAATACATTAAAGCGTATAGCAGGAGCACGGCTTTGTCCCCGTTGTTTAACGTTTCACCTTTGTTCGGTAGTCATCGTTCGAGCCGGTTCCGACCTCACAATGCCAGGACCTATTGAACTACATAGCTCAGTGAGGCTGAGGGACCTCGTAGTTCGTTGCTCGCTTTGTGACGACGGTACATTTTCGACAAATCGCGAACACACATGTGTGGATAAATTATGCTTGTTCCGACGAAGTTTATTAGTTTTCTTAACTGACTTTAGGTTCTCAATTTAACTGTATGTTTTTTGTATGCTTTACTTCTTGACTTCTTACTGAATAAAACTATTTTGACTTTTTATATTCGAAAGCTGGTGCTTGTCGTGTCGTTCCACTATGTTAGCGGCATCTGACGAGCAGTTTTCGACGAGAATTATCTCTATTAATGCATGTATAATTGGCATCGGCTACGTCAAGGATATTCTCATTTTGTTACTTGGTGTTGTTTTAGACATTCTACTAATTACTATCTCACCTGAAGTTAAATGGCAACGTAGGCCTTAGATGGTAAGGCTCATAAAGTTATAAAAAAATATAATAAAAAAACATATTCTCTCTCTCTTCCCCGGCTGAACAATCATAAACATAAATCCTACAGGACAAATCTTGGGCACAATTCCCTAATCCCAAGGATTTATAGGCAGTATAGGGACGTGTGCAACAAAGATAAGTCTATCGACTTGTTTAGCAATAGCCTATCAACATATAAATTAAAAATTAAAAATATAATGATTGCCCCATAACTATATAATAAGTATATAGATACATATTTAAGGTACCTCTTCTTCTCTAACTGTTAGTCTAATGTATACACGTATTTGTTTCTTTTAGAAATACTAACTCATTTGTTTACATCTTTTTTCCGGTCACGAACACATTGTTATCGTTTGTTATCATTAGGTATGCATGTTGTAATTACCTATAAGTGAGATTGTATCTATTTAGAAACTTTAAATTATTATAGTTATGTAAGTATTAGTATATAATCTAGTTGGTAATTCTTAAATAAATAAATACTAAATACATAGTCCTCTTAATCCAAACAACACAATCCACATAGTCAATAAAAGATCTAAAATCTCTTTTTGCAACCTAAGTACAATAAAAACCTACCTAACCTTTATGTCTGTTTCGCTTAGTAAGCTTCCATAAGAATTACACATATAGGCAATATATTGCACAATACCAAATTCGGTTCTAGGTTAATATTCGTTGGGCTGGGAGATTATGTAAAGCCACCACGACTGTTCTAGTTCACATAAGATGAAATATTCAAGCTTATATTTTCTGAACGCAGCGTGGAAAAATTAAAATGCGATGAATAAAAAACGATTAAACGAATCTGTTTTAGAAAAACATACATAATTAACTACTCATGCCGTTCTGTATTGATGGAAAAGTTTTTTTTTTTTTTTTTTATGGAATTAAGATAGCAAACGAGCATGCAGTACCACCCTTCCCCTGCCGCCCATAACAACTGTGACCGACCTAGAACTAGACTCAAAGGGACTAGGATGGTTAGTCCAGTTAGTAGATGGTGTTAGAATATTAGTTGGTTAGTTTGTTAATAAGTGCGTGGACAGGGTATGTTAGTGATAATTAGTCCTGTTAGTTAATGTTAGTATTAGTCCAGTTAATCCATAATTAAATTTTAATCCATAAAAGCACAAAATTGCAACTGATACTTGTTACTATTTGGTGTATAAATTCTGTGGTCGATGAGGAATGATAACACCTCGTCGTACCACCAGTTCATACCACCAGTGATACGACGAGGGTAACAGCTTTTGCATCCTTTAGATAGGTACATTTAAAATAAAGAATGTAGGAAAATTTTAGGCCATATTGGGGCGTTTTAGATATTGACCACAACCCCTGCTTAATGGTGTACCTGCAACATCAACGAATCGAATCGAATATTTGGAACACGCATTCGACTTTTACTACAAAGAAAAGCCCAAGCATCCCTACAATGGTATGCGAGAAGCCCAGTTAACAAACTACCAGCCTCTTTCTTGAATCAGTCATCAAATGACGCGCATATCATAAGGGCGTTATTGCCAGTATTCCGAGTGTGAACCAAATCACTAGGGTCTATTCGCTAGACTGTCACTGCGATGTTACTGGTATACAATAGAATCCGTAACATATAAATTTTAAAACCAAAATGACTAAATTTCAACACAATACTAAGATCACACGATTGGTGTGGGCAGATGAGAAAACTGAAAAGCGGAATTCCGCTATTGTAAACGAACGAAATTGGTGTTCGATTGCACGGCAACCAGTAGAGAGTTCTCGTGAAGACTGGAGGTGGATTATTAAACCACGCTGAAGCACACGGGGACGGGATCTCTTCGAACTAGAATAGTAGGTCAACAAGAAAAAGGTTAAGGAATACCCGCAGTAGAGTGTGGTCTCACTGACGGAGGGAAACAAATTTACAAAGGTGTGGTCTCTTTGAAAGAGGGTCATTGTAACAAACTACGTAGCTAGGCTTGGCAGGTATTATTACTTGAGTTTTAATAATTTGAAAACTATTAGTGGGGTTCTAAATAAACGGCCGTATTGCACATTTTTATAACTTTGTTATTGTTTTGCGTATTTAGCTACTAATAAAAAGAAATTGTTATTATTTTTGTTTCATCATAGAGTATAGTTTTATAGTACTGTTGCACTTTAGAGTTAAAGGGTTAGAGCAAAAGCTACCCTGGCCAATTACAGTTAGCCATTACAAGGTAATGTTTGAAGTCAAGCACTGCCCCCATAATAATAGGTAGGTATCTATATGAAAACGGCGATGGGCTGAATTTAGTAGTAATATTTTATTAGTAGGATAAAAAATTGTGGCTTTAGTCATGTGGTAAAAATGTACTTCCGATTGATAACTCTTGTGGCTTCTGATCTTCTTTTATATTATGCACATAAGAGCCTTACGTGATTATCATAATTATGAAAACGCGATCATATTAATTTGATTTATTTTTCAATCGGAAATCGTTATTTAACTCTTACTTACTAATTGTACTCTGTGCAAACACCAAGCACTATCTAATTATTCTAATTTTATTAATAGGCATGGGGATAGCATGGGGAATGTTAGTGAAATCTCGCATTATGAATGCCTAGTTACCTTGGTCCGTGGAGTTAGAACAAAAAGCCGACGTCATTCAGACACACCGTCTTCTCTGCACTTGGCGAAGCGCCAAACGCACCGGACGAACCGAGTTCCTCTTTTATTGCATTATTTGAAGAGCTCTCAAGACAAATGAGCAGTCAGCTTCTTGATTCGGTTAAAGTATATTTTGTAGCGTCATTAAAATCGTTCGATAGCCCCGGATGAAGGCTTCAACTTGTCTTAGACGAGATTTATGTTCGAAGAGTTTAAGTTCGAACGATTTGCGCCGGAACGAAATATATTGTTGTATTTGATATTGTGTAGAATTAAAAATACCTATGCACTATTAATCAATATTTTATTAAGTGAAAATGTTACATTGAGGTTGCATTTGTCAAAGTACATAGGTCTATTTTAATTTTTAGATGTCAAAAGGGTAAACTATGCACTTGTTCCACCGCTACCATGTTTATATGTGGTTTTATGGCTTTACTAGCAAACTATCGGCCTCACATAAAATATATTTCAATGAAAAATAATTTTGAAGCAACTTTGGTGAAGTAACTTTAAGACTTAAAAAAAATAACAGTAGTGTAAAGGTATTGCGTGCAAGATTCGAACCCATGCCCCTTGTTGGAGAATTTGATGGTCAACCTAGCCCTCTGCTATAATGACCATGCCTATTACGGCCACTGAAACCACCAGATTATTACAGTATGCGCAGTATGCTTATTATACCAATGCTAATTCCTTAGCTGCTACAAATAAGCGGTTAACGTCGCGCCGGCTGCGGGGAAGTATCGGAAAACCCATGACTCACTGAATATTGAACTCGTAAGGCTCTGATCGAATCTACATTGGTGTCGAGCGGAAAGCGGAAGCGTTAGTGTACCTACAAACTTGTCGAAACGTGAAAAATGTACGTATTTTACAGTAATCAGTCCCTTAAGTTCAAGTCAGATTAATCAAATTTTCAATGTTTTCTTTCTTTTACTTCCTTAAAGGTAGAATGATATAAAAAATAATAAACCTTTAAAAATTATTGCAATCGATTTAGTTACTGATTTTGAACAAACCACTTTTGGGTTTCTTATATGCTAAAAAAGGCCATATATATGTCGTGGCCATATCGTAGATTTGCTCACATCATGAAATGATAGACCATATCATGAAATAGTCGCATTTCATGAAATGGTCAACTCAGTTTGGCCAGATCGTAAAATCGTATACGTTTTACGATTTGGTCATCAACGTTTGGCCGGATCGTAAAAACGCGGAATATAGGGCATAATTTCGAACCGTGACGTCTCCGGCGCTGCGGAAGGTGCAGCCCCTTCGCCCTTGCGTAACAAAGCACAGACACCCACGCTCGCTTGCGCAGCTTCGGCTTGCTGGTCGCCTTCGGCGACCAGCCTCAGCCGCTCCGGCTCGCCCGGGTGTCTGCGTTTTGTTACAGCAGGCGGGGGCTGCCCTCCCTCCGCGCCTCCGGGTTCTAAAAAACACTCTAGGGGTAGGGCATACAAGACTACGAGGAGTAGGGGTAGGCTAATTCGGTTCTGTAACTCTATCTACCTACACCTTGAAGAATTTGACTGAGTAGTAATGGAAATGAATATTCATTGTTTTATATCCAAAATCAACTCAAATTTTATGCTTCCTTTCAATGTTACTCGTTTTTAACAATTGACGTGAATTGTATTCTGTTACTCTAGGCCGAATTGACAAGAGAAACAACATTTACGCTACGCCAATGGCCGCCATCTTTACACATAAACAAAGCGCTTGCAGCGCCTCTACCGGTAATTAATGTAACAACTTTACGATATGATCAAAATAATCTTGACCATTTCATGAAAAAGCCGCACGATTAGTTGCCCATATCGAGAAACGATTTCTTATCATTGATCTGCTCAAACAACATCATGATGTGGCCAATAGACAGTTGACCATATCATGAAACGCGACCATTTCATGATATGGTCGATCATTTCATGATCTGAGCAAATCTACGATGTGGCCACGACATATATAAAATAAATTGGAGTCTTTCAATAAGCGGTTCAATTGTTTCCTTCTTGACCGTCGGTAATATTTCTGGTGTTGCCAGTGTCCATGCGCGACGTTGATCACTTACCATCAGATGACCCGTCGGCTCGTTTGCCTGCTTAGGCTATAAAAAGGAAATACATAATACTTCGTTTGTGTTCGACATGGAATTGCACACAAATGCCAGCTTTCTGCCACTTGGTTTAAGGTTCATTGTAGGTCGACGGCCAGAATTGAAAATGTCGTTAGTAAATGCTTACAAGCTAAATTGAACTGTAAGCACAAGTAAAAAAATTATTTTATGCAGGGAGTGGCAATTCCATGTACTCGCGACTCGAGTATTAGTAATACTACCTTTTTTTATTGAGTTAAGATAGCAAACGAGCATGCAGAACCACCTTCCGCTGCCGCCCATGACAACTGTGACCGACCCAGAACTAGACTCAAATGAGTCTCGTTCTAATTCGGTCACAGATGCGTTGCTACCCCTGAGGACTGATATGGTCGCCTCTAAAAAGTGTAACCAGCTCCACACCTTCCTATCCGGAACACAATTGTATCTACTACTATCTGCACGGTAGGTACTACTATCTACAGTGCCACAAACTCATCTGGCCCGGTGGTCAAAATTGGAACTAATGCAAATGTTATACTGTTGTCAGACAAAGACAGTAGCGCCCCTCTCACCGGGTCAGATAAGTTTGTGGCACTGTACACGGTACTATCCCAGGTGAACTCAAGGCTCTACCACAAACTAAACATTACTTACATTGGCGTTAGTTCCAAGTGGTATTAGAAGCTGATTCATAATTGAACTTCAATTGATCAGGGCACTGCCTTGAGCTGTTCGAACTATGATTCTCCTTGACATTTTCGACACCCTCGTTACTATATATACTAGTAATAAAGAATAAGCTTCTGAAATGAGGTTCTGTTGTCTAGTGGACAATAACTTTGAAAAGATAATCAGACTAACTGTAATTTAAAAAACTTAGTTTGAGCCAAGTAAACTATTTTTAGAATCAATTTTCATTTGCTTTATTCCTTACAAGTTGTGCCCGCTACTTCGTTCGTACATAGGAGTTTTCCCGCGAGAATCCCGTTCCCCAAGGACTCCGGGATAAAAAGTAGCATATATATATTTCTCCACAACCTCCTCTATCTTCCAGTGAAAGTCCCATAAAAATCCGTTCAGACGTTTCTGAGATCAGCGTGCACAAACATACGATTAGATACAGTTTTATTATATGTATAGATAAAGATATTGAAAACTGATTTATTCGGCATATTTTTTGTACCTATGCATAGATTGATAATTTGAAAAAAAGAAGAAGAACTACGAATAAAACGCCTGACCACTTCAAGCTCGGAAGTCTAGCTTACTCAAGAAACAAGACGCCTCGCATTAACCAGACCTGGGTAGCTTCAATTATAAGTATCAAGATACGAAAGACAGAGGGTGCAGCCTTGAACCCCGCCCGGGCTCCCCTTGACATTTCCCGCGCTGAAACAAGTTTTATGTTGCTTAACAACGGCACAATAGTCAATCTTAACAATAACATCGCCTTTACACCAGGATGGAGTTAATGTGATTGTTTAATTTTAATTAAATTGATTCATATTGCTGACTTGGACTGTTAATAACATCGGCTAATACGACTTTTTATCACTAACAGTCCCTGTCCTCACTAAATGGACATATCCTAGTCCTTGAATTATATAACAGATCATAAGTACTCGAAAGTGTGCTCGTGGATTGTTGCAAAGTAGATCAATGTACAATCAGTAAATAAATATTGGCGCATGATTAACTCCCTACGAAGGCATTGGCCACTCCTGTAATGTTGTAGACAGGGTGCTATTAACATTTCCTCAACGTACCTATAGGACTACTTAGATATCTCTATTAGAGGAGCACTTAACTTTCATGCTGTTATAATCCTTGACATTGTTCACACAGCTCTTACAAAAAATTCAAACCCAAAAATTCCAATAATTTATTCACCGTAAACAATTTATATCACGCGACTACTCTTTTACACGCAAAATAAGTAATAATTCTCGTTACGGGGCTGGCGTCGATTTACGCCCGACGCTATGTACCAGCCATCCATGCCACGTGCACATGATGGCTTACATTCCCACGTAACTGGCCTACACGTTGGGGTAAAGTGCCCTGAAAATTTACCAGCGCTTTTGTAAGACTTCCGTCACAGTGCGTGCGAAGATAGCTTCGCACCTTAAAGCTAGGGTAAGGGGCACCATCCTTCAATAGCTTCATGGCTCATGGTCCACCAGCCTGAGCAACAGAAAAGGCGTTGGCATCAGAGACATGGTTGAGGCCCCTGGTTTCTGATTTAAATTGACTTCAGAGAAGGAGGAGGTGCTCAATTCGTTAACCCCCATTTACGTTTGAGCAACATCAGATGAGCAGTTTTTGAGTCATCCCTAATATTTTTTTCATGTCATT
This sequence comes from Hesperia comma, assembly GCA_905404135.1. Classification (NCBI taxonomy): domain Eukaryota; kingdom Metazoa; phylum Arthropoda; class Insecta; order Lepidoptera; family Hesperiidae; genus Hesperia; species Hesperia comma. The sequence continues at coordinate 2,802,401 of FR990031.1, forward strand.
CACTAGTTTTCTTCTGACTCAATGTGACCATGCTACACTACTCACAACTAACAAGCCCACAACTCACAAATCTACTTCTGAAAATTAGACTTCAACATCATTCCAATAAAGCAACAAATCGTTCGCACAAAAGAATTCACATGATCTTCATTACAAATAAATGAAATATAACATTTAACCTTCAGAGCACAGCTTAACAGTTCGCAGCTCTCACTGTGAGGTCACCTTTACTAGAACTGCCGCAAACTCATCCATAGTACCGTATTCGGATATTCAAAAAGATGAAAGTTGCTTGGCATTTTTTCAAGTGCGCTTCTCATACAATTTATTGTGGAAAATAAATGTTTGGCGAGCAACAGCAAAACTTATCTTGTGGTTCACCGCGTGCCAATTTAGCCTTTATTGTTATAAATGTTGAAGATCATTACAGCGTGGAGCATTTAATCAGTTTAATGTCTTGTGCAAATGTAATTCAATTATGTATTCTATGTGGACTGTGGACCGATTTCAAAGCCTTAACATTCATTTGAATGGAATGAACAATTATTTTGGCTTTAACAATATAATTACTTTAATATCGGCTCTATTCACAAAATCTAATTACTTTTTTACTTTACAATACACCGATTTCATTCTTCGTTTCCCGCGTTAATCGCAGTATTTTCATTTTAGAGTTCCACAGATAAACAATTAATAAATTAATTTTCCAGACATATCCGTCATAATACATTATTTACATTTCTCTTTGACGGTCTCGTAGCGTAGTCGGTAGTAACCATGCCTGCGTAGGGAGGGGTATTGGCTTCGAATCCCGACCGGGGCAAATATTTATGAACATGTAGGTAACAGATAATGTCTCGAGTCATGGGTGTCATTTATGTAGTCTATGACACTCATAGGGAATCCTATTTCTGCAATATGGCTAGCATTAGCTAATTTCGGTATTTACAAATAACTAGCTGACCCAGCAACATATTATAGGTACCTACCTACCTACTATTCATACCTCAGATTCTAAGCGGCGTTTTAACATAAAATAGTTTTCCATTTTTTAATTAAAACATCAACAGAACTGCGAAAACCGAATAAAATTGCATTCAGTGTTTAAAATTGCACTTGGACTAATATGCAGAAAGACAGATAGATAAAAAATCAAACATGTATATTATAAAGCCTTTTTTCATATTATTCACGTAATCCAATTACATTTTTATTAATATCTACATAGTTACACACGTCTAAAGGTGAAAGGTCACCTGTCTCATACACTAAATATAACAACGACATTATACAATAACACCCCTTTTGCGTCGGGGCAGAACTTTTTTTAACCCCCGTGTTTAACATCATTGACAAATGACACTTTTCCATCTATTCAGTGTGTCGGCTAACATGCGAAAATCATGGATGTAGAAAGTCAAGATGGGCCCGTAACATACATAAGGCGCACGACGAGTGGTCAACATTAGGTTGTGTGATTGAGTGATTGATCAAGTCAGTCTGTTGTAGACAGCAGCGAGTTACACATCTTCCTTACGCAAAATCGATTTCAGTAATTACGTCCGCAAATGTAGAAAATAGGGCTTCCTGTGCCTTCAAAAATATTCTTTCAATTCAAGAAACACAAATAAAGTCCAAAGGAATCACATTTCATTATGTAAACATTGAATTGTAAATTATTTTCACTATTTCTAAAATAATAACTTTATTAAAATGGCGCGTGACATATGTAAGAGTGACAGAGACAGCACGACTAAAACTTCCAAACGCGGAAGCGAGATATCACTATGTAATCTGTTCGTTTTCAAATATAGTAACAAAATTCCATTGCGCCAACTTCACGCACAAACCGATTCAATTCAAAATTGGATTGTTACAATTTGACACACATTCGAACGTGCAAGGCCGGTCTATATTATGTATGTCTATGGCGAAAATAACCCGACCTTTGAAATGTCTTGACCCGGTAACAAAGCTCGTTAACTACCAGTAACACGTGAAGACATACGACTTACGACTTCCCTACACCCATCAATCCTTTGAATGATAGCCCTTCGGCTTTTCAACATACATAGATAAAAAAGGGATTGACGTAAACGAGTTTTTTAAGTTTTCTGTGGCGCGGGTATTTGGTAACGTTCACAGATTATAAATCCAGTTTTATGGTTTTAGGTTTTTTTTTATTGTTGAATTTAGAAATGGAAAATAATAAAATGTAGGTACATACCATGTACATACCTACCTATGCCATAAATATGATTAATAAAAATTTAATTCACGTTTGATAACAATAAGCAACGATATTGTGAGTGCGAGAGTTAATTTCTCCAAACGAGAGCGGCTGGCTCGTCGTAGATATTAAAAACTTGCAGCGAAAACCTTCATGAAAACTAGATTCACATAAAACTTTAATAAAACTCATTTCCAATTTCCCGAACTTACTTCAAAAGGCGGATGCGTTCAAAAATGCCAAAATAATTTTTATTCTCGTGAAAATATCGTTCCGGCCTCGCCTTAAGCATGACTGCAATGCGACGTCCATTTTCTTAAAAAGTGTCGAAGATATCTTAAAAACTCGCACGTTGTTTCTAAACTCTAGCCATTCTATGAATAAGACATGACGGATGATTTAATGATGCTTTCTGAGAGATACGTCAAACTAAATCTTCGTAGAAGCGCAATGAGTGTTCTAGATATTAAAAGCTAAATTTTATTTAAGAAAGACCTTCACCATAATTTGATCGTTGTAGGCCAAAACTTATACATAAAAGGGATTAGGAATTTGAATAGCAATTTAACATTCTTAATGTGCCGTCATTATATGCCCATAGTGAACTTATACGTTCACCAAAGTAATTACTTTTATCGGTCCATATTCCAGTTCCGCTATCTGAAAACCCTGGTTCTTCGGTCTTTTCTTTTTTGGTCTTGTCTGTAATATGTTCATCCATGAGCATACAAAAAAAACCTGAATAACATTTGTAGCGGTTTTCGCATCTGCAGCTTTAAAACTGGTACATGTTTTATCTTAAAACGCCGCTTATTACATGCAATATAAATAATATGTGTTGCAACATGTTTGCCTTGTAAATAATATTGAGAAAATTAGTAAAACAAAGTATCGTTAGAGCCGAAACAGACTGAAGGCTTTCACGCACTCTACAAACGTCAGCAGTTCAGCACGCAATACGGGTATAAAACTGTTTCTCGCTACGACTGCCAGGAATGGCCTTCCTTTCAGCTATTACTAGGGTGCCTGTGAGTTTCAAAACTTTGAGACACGTCTATAGAAGTCTGTGGTTGAGTCCCCGAGCACATGGAATTGCCACTCCCCACCAAAACCAAACTTATTACCTGTGCTCAAAGATCAATTTAGCTTGTTAGAACATTTTCAGAGAACTGTTTTAACCGAACGCTGGCATTTGTGTGCCATGCAATATACGAATTGCAGATCGAATTCCAACGGAATATAGGATAGTCTTCCAGTAGCCATAGGCATAATGAAGTACTTTAGAAGTTCTGAACTGTATTTCCTGCTACCAAATGTATTATCTGTAAGTTTGAAAAACCTGATACTAAATATTACCACAATCAACGGTATAGTAGGTATATGAAAGTACCTACTTCCTATTTGAATTTCACTTATATTGGCCATGAAGAAGACCCTTTATACATTTTTTGCTCGAATATCTCTTATATTTATGATATAAACCAGTAACATAACTATGGATATAAAATGTTTTATATGAGGAAGAAAATTTAACAACTTTTGTACGCGCGGCATCCACAGTGCGGTTTATAGGAAGTTTGTTTGTTTTGAAACCACGAGCCGCGAACAATTGATAGATTACACATTGTTATGAAACACGAGAACAATATGGTTTTGGTTAATAAATTAATTTATTCGTTAATCGAAACTGTTCACTTCATAATTTTATTTTAAATTCTCCATACCTACTCGTGAAAAGGCGGGACAGGTCAATATATCCGTTACGTAGTGACACAGTGACTGTAAGATTTGGCATGCAAGTTTCTTGAGGAATGTAGGGAAGCACCAAGAGATGAATTTTGGACATATCCCCCCTCTCCAGAAAGGGATTAAAATGGGGCTAAACTGAATCAAAGCTTCTACGCGGGCGAGTCAGTTAAAGCCAGTTAAAAATAAAACGAAGCCTCAACGAACGATACAATCTCGCGCAAGCCCAGCGGCATGGTTCACCCAGCCATAAACGGTCTCCGGAGCGCTGAACGTGAAAACTAACCACTTGATATTTATCTGGCCGCCACCAGCCTTGGCCCCGATATCGGACCAAGTTATGGTGCTCTAGTACTTCTTTCCTTGTTTCCGATATCCTGCTTGGAAGATCAAATTACAAAGTTTTGAAGGCAATTCTGTATCGAGAATTTTACGGAAGTTAAAAATTGTGACGTTTTCTTGAAACGGAAATTGTGTTATTGCTAATACTACTTATTTTTTGTAGTTCCGATTACTAATTTTTTATAGCTGTATTTATTTTTCTAAAAGTTGTATTATTTGACATTATGTTGATACCTGTACCTAGATATATATTCCTTCCTCTTGCCTTTTTCCTCCATGATATTTTACAAATAAATTACATTGTACATTCAATGCATAAAAGCAAAATAGGTCTAATCAAGAAATTGAAATCAAGAATTATACTACCCAATAAGGGTCACAATTAGTTTTTAAACCGATACTACCTAACTCATAGACAAACAGCAATGTGATAGCAATATTTCAGGCCACTAACAACTCCAATTTAATGCCTGTAATCTTTTCACAAAACAAAGTTTTTCAAAAAACACAAAACACTTTTATAATTAACTCTAAACTGGTTTCAAACTATCGTGCCTATTTTTATATCTGTTAGTTGGAGAAACAAGGCGCTTCGTTGCATTACGTAATCGGTTTCCGTTGTTTTCTTTAGACATCAAGCCATGTCAGAAGCTTTTTCGGTTCAGTCACGAACATTTTAGCCTTTGGAAGGTCACCGGTCGTGCTCAACCACGCACGAGTGTTCCGAGAGATACAACCGCATTCAAAAACAATTATTCCCGCCAATTTTCTATATCAGTGTTTCCTAAGTTAAAAACCAGTAAGCCAGCCTAAAAGCCAGTAAGTGTCGTAATACTTAGCATACATTAATAGAGTATTTTTATGAAAAAGTTGTGCTAAAACTAAAACAAATGTATATATTTATTAATCTGTGTTTTATAATTATTATGTTTACCTTGTGTTTACCTAATTATTTAGTGGCCTGTGGATTGAAAAGCGCATTGTAGTGCACTGAACATATTCCCGCCAATTATCTACATCAGTGTTTCCTAAGTTGTCCGTCGTCTTTCCAGTGGACTTTTAATTTAAATAAATAAATAAAAGCCAGTAAGTGTCGTAATACTTAGCACACATTAATAGAGTATTTTTGTGAAAAAGTTGTGCTATAAAACAAGTATATTTGTTAATCTGTGTTTTATATTATGAAATTTTACCTAATTATTTAGTGGTAATTATTTAGTGGTAAAGCGCATTGTAGTGCACTGAATAATTGCACTGATGTTTTGTTTGTGTATTATTCATCATCTCATCTCATCATGGCCTACTAATGAACACGGTTCTCTACTCAGAGTAACAGAAGTACCTATTGTGTGTATACAGAAGTAGGTGTTATAAACAAACAATGAACAAAAAACGCTGACACACCCACACTCGAAAGAACATGCCTTGTCCGATGTGTCTCACACTCGAACAAACACAGACACAATGTACATACAAAACCAAAACATCGCAAACACCCACGCTCGGTCGCCTCGGGAACAAATATTTATCTGCAACATAAATATGAATTAAAACTGAAACCCTTGCTCGGCAGGGTCACTAACAACGCAAACCGTTTAATTTTGAGCCATTAAAATAACTACATAAGTTTATATGCGTGACAATCAAATGCCCTAATTGGGACTTGTTAGACCGTTCTCACACAACGCTATTTGCAAGCGCCTGGGATACTAATATCCATGTACAATGATGGCCATTTTTGATGATGATGGCCATTTCCCATCAGTTGATCTATCCGTCAGTTTGTTTGCTATATACATAAAAAATCTATCATCAAATCTCTCGACTTGTTATTTCAACCTTAAAAACTAATAAACTACAAATCTAGATTAAATTTTTTACAATCTATTTAACGTTAAAATCATTACGATTTTCCCGGAGCGCGGTTTTTTCTCCGAGGGCGAATTATTCAAGGATAACTAAGGCTCTGGGATGGCTGATATCCATAGTCAACGCGCGCACTTAGATAATATTTCTGCTTCTTCGTCCTTTCAGACTGTTGACCTATAAACTCCCTAATTAAGGCCAGCTGTGCCCTAATCAATACAGTCATATCAGGAAAGTAAATCAAGTGGATTGTGCGTGTTGAGCTCCTTCCGTGGCTGTTTCCCTCGAGCAAACAGGACTATCGGGCGACGATCGGGCCATTGCGCTTATCGTGAGTTTAAGTTCTTAGGCTTGAATTCCGAAGGTTACGTTACAACCCAAAATGTTATAATCAATACCGTAAAAATTTGCTAGAACAACAATATCAGTATTATTATTACTTTTCGTGTACTAGAATGACGTGTGCAATTTTTTTATGAAACGTAGTTTCTTATCGCACGGAATGCTATGCGGATGGAAGCTAGAAACTAAAAAGTGTAAGATTTTTGCGTGACAGAAATGGCAAGTAAGTAAGCTATCGGGTGAGGCATGTCAGATGTTTGATGCCCTCGCTGGTTTTAGGAAAACTAGGTCTCAGTTGCCACTTTACTCCGCTTTTGTATTTTACTTTTACTTCACTTTATCTAAGTAGAGGACAATTGTTAGTGTTTTTAATAATATAATTTTGCTATAGGCTTTGCTATAATAAGATAATTTATGATTTTTATCATAAGCATTTTCCACTTCTAGTAACATCTATTCCAACAGAAACATGTTCATTCCTCAAATTGCTAAAACAAAACCCGTGATATAATGGTATAACGACTCTCGAATAAGCAGATAGGCAGACAATATTTCCAAATAAATATCCGTTCTTAAGTCCCGACATAGAGCTCGACATAGAGAGTATTGGATAGGCGTCTACATAAAAACTTCCAAAATATATCTGTTTCCGATTTGCCCCCGATACAGTAGACAGTGTAGATGATATTTCTCGATACACACTCTGATGTAACTCCCGAAAGGCGAGGATAATGAACGATCGACGCACTCACAGAAAGTTGAGCTACAAATAAGGAACATCGCTCAAGAAACTGGCAAAATTCTGCGATCCCAACTTTCAGCATTTGGCCAAATGGGGGCGTTTAACGTAATGACGAATAATCTCGCGCAACTTCGACATAATGACGAATACGAGGTTACCGTAATAGGCCGTTCTAACAACTATTTCGTGGGTGATACGTTCTGAAGAAACGCTTACAACGAATTTTGTAAAACAGAATTTGTCTTTAACTTCACGGTTAGTTAAGGTTAAGTACGGATTATAAAATTTAAATTAGTTTAAACGTTATTTGCCAATTATTTGACATACTGATATTTTACGAACCTCAAGTTACTCGTAGTTGCCTAGAAACTATCAAAAAGTTACATGAATTTAGAGTCAATTATTATAAATTTATAAGTTACCTACTTTTCCAGAGATAAAAGATAGATAAATTGTTGAAAATGACGTTAAGGGACATCACCAGAGAGAGAGAGGTCAGAGAAGTTATTAAACCAGGTCATGCTTAAAATGAGTGCTGTGGTTTCTATTAAAACCGAACCACATTATTGTGCTGACTTTGTGCCTTTTGAGTTTTTATTCTGCAGCATTGTAATTTAATTACCTTAAGCTCTCACATTAAGCGTCCAATTGTTGTACACCTACCATTTTCTGAATTTAACCCAAATAAATCTTATTTCTGTTCAACATCCGATTACGAAACTCAATAGCAACCAATAAAAACGTTTCAACCGTCATTTAAACTCATTCATCTACAAACACGTTTAGCTTTTAAAGTTAGTCGCGTTCCATTTGTGGTTCAAGGTTATCGGAGAAGCCCTCCAGAGAAGCGTTTCATTTGAAGTGACTTTAGGTGACGCTCCGTCGACTACAGTATACACCTTCCGATTTGAAACGGTCTTGTTGTCGGAAATAGCACGTTGCATATGCATTATCACGGCTTGGATCAAGCCAAGCCTCATACATATCTATGGTGACGTCATCCGCCTTTGTTTGTCAAATCTATTACTGTTTCTATGTAAAAACTTCAGTAGTGATAAAAAATACTACCTAATCACTACATAGTATAAAACAAAGTCGCTATTTTTGTCCGTCTGTTTGTCTGTATGCTTAAATCTTTAAAATTACGCAACGGATTTTGATGCGGTTTTTTGTAATAGGTAGAGTGATTCAAGAGGAAGGTTTTTATGTATAATACTTGCATATATTCCCACGAGAACGGGATCCACGCGGGTGAAACCGCGGGCGGGCCCCTAGTACTTGTATAGATAACTAGCTATAGCCCGCATAGAAGTCTCTTAAACTGATTTTCAAACAAACTTTCACCTATTCCTTCTTTCTTCTTTCCTGCCTTTCATAGCGGACGTCTTCTAACTATAAAATGTCTTTCGGATAAATTTCATTTTTATTCCTCAAGCCGTTTTCGTTATTTCATGATGAATGAGTGACCTTTAGCTTTTATAATTATCTAGTAATATTTATTGTAAAAAAATACAATGTTGTATTATCGGAAGAAATAAATAAAGTAGAAAATAATAGATCTTAGTTGGTTTCGACTTTAACCCTGCCTCGTAAGATGACTAAGGTAAACTTCCTTCTCCAGGTCGCTACAAACTACGAACATTTGATATCTAGAACTTTGTAAAACTATTTAAAAGGACCATTAAGTTTCTTAGTTGCGTCCATAAAGACTACATTACCGATGTCGGTGTATATAGTTGACCTTATACTCGTATCTCTTACTGTTAAAATGTTACAAATTTCTAATGAATACTCTTACACTGAAATACAAAATCACATAACTAACTTAGCAGAAGATGTCGAGGTTTCATTCAAGTGGAACCAACTGAAACTTAAAACTTCTATTCTGTATTTTCTAAATGCTTAAGACATTCTAAATACAAAAAGCCACAGAGAAAAAGACAAATTTCCATCTAAAGGTGTATCTAAAAATATGGAGAAAGCGCAAAAACTAGGTCAGTTAAAGCAAAGGTCGATCGTCAACTGTATATTTGTGTTTGTATTTTTGTTAAACGCAAAGTTCTACGTTAACTGGAAAAACAATCTGTTTTAACTGTGGGCCAAATAAAAGACCAATTACGATCGTTATAAACTGACAATGTTGAATTGATTACCAATTTCTTTAATAATTAATTAATGTTTGATTACGAACTAGTGATAAGTGGCAATAAAGTCTTAGATGGTAAAATATGCTAACTTAAGTTACTGCCTATTCAATCTTTACATCCATGTTGTAACAAAACGGGATAGTCAACTGGATAACTTACTTAACGCTAAGTTAAGTCATAGGCGCCTTTGGAATCTGAAATTATAGGTATTTGTGTTGAGCAAAAAGTCGATTCTAATTTCTATCTTTAAAAACGTATACTAGTTAAAAAGCGGCAATATGTCAGAAAACGTCAATTTTACATAATTATGTTCATGGTAAATCTTCTGCTAGTCAAGTGTAACATAAAAACTTATTTCTTGCTTATTCTGTTTCCAGACTTCCACTTCCCTGGCTCCTGTACGGGCTGATTTACGGCGAGCCAGTCCAGGTTAACTCCAAGGGCATGGTGTGCAGCATAGTGCTGCTGTTCGCTATGCTGCTCTTCGTCATCCTCAGCATCGCGTGCTTCAGGTGGAAGATGAACAAGGGGCTAGGATTCACCATGTTCCTTCTATACTTCGTCTTCGTAGCAGTCAGTCTGGGTCTCGAGTATGGATACCTCCACTGTCCGAGCGAGTGAAGATTCTTCCAAGAAAGCAATGGTTTGATTATGTCAATGATACGGGTAACAATATAGACTTAGGGCCTTGGATTCAAAATAATTTTGGAGATTGAAATGAGATAGAAAATTAGAAAATATTAAATGAGAATTTGAAAATGGTTGGACATCTACGATTTACAATGCCTCAAGCAATGTAATTTAAGTATAACAAATAATCGGGACTAATGATCACGTAGCGAAACTTAACATGCTAGTTAAGAAAATAATAAATTTACAAATTAACCAAACATATAGCATACTATAGGTAAAATTTCATGATTGAATCTTGTTTTTCAAACAGTAGCGGACGCAATACAAGTAACAAATGATTATTTATGATTAGTGATAGCTTTATTCTATTCAGCAATAGTAGTGTAGAGATGGCAAAGTCAAAGTGTGAAACATTTTGATCTAGAGATTGATGATAAATTTTGTGATACTGTAGGAGATATCTTTCAAAGACCCTTTGGGGAGAAGACCGAGCTATATGCAAATTTTACTCCCGGGACGAATAATAAAGGTGAAGCGTGTAAAAGTTTATTGGCACCTTTATAGCTGATGTATTATAATACCTATAAGCAATTATTGCGGGTGCAAGGTATAATTATCATAGATAAAGCAACTCTTAATCGAAGAATCACTTTGTTGTTTGTAACGTATAATTTAAGAAAAAATAATGACATGAAAATAAAATATGCGTAGAAGAGAACTAACGAATAAAACATCTAAAAATGTAAAAACTGTCGAACACAATAAACCTTTGGCATTGCTATCTCATGACAAATTTAGCTGCCATCGTTTTGCCAATTTTAATACTAGCAGTTTATAAGTCTTATTAAATCAAAATATCATTATATTTATCGAAAATGGAAAGTTAACGATGTGGTGCATATAATGACGATGACGATAAAGAATTATTGTTGTGCTAAATATTGTTTGATGTTTTAATTTATACAAGCCATTTATTATAATTACAAATGATATTATTGCTCAATCGCAAAAAAATATTATTGCTCGATTTGTTGTTTTTGTGAGCGTTAGGTCAAGTGGGGTAAGAGAAACATACTTTACTGGTATTTTCATATTTTGGCCTTCAGCTATCAAAATTATACATTTACTTTGATAATAATAGAAACAAATCTTCTGTTTTGAAATATACTTACATTTTTTTTGACACAGAACTAAATTCTTCGTGTAATTACGGCACAATTTAGGAACAAACATAGGTCTTATAAATGTTCCTCTTTCCCGAGATTCGGAGTAAGAGGAACACTCGATATTTTTAAGTAATAACTTATGTTTTTAAGTGTATAACATAGCATGTTTTAAACATTTTTTTGAGTAAAAGGAATTAAACCTCGCCTCGTTTTAAATAAGGTCTTCTTTAGGATGACAGCAAACAAAAACGAAATTTGGGGTAAGAGGAACATATAAGTAAGGTCAGAGGTACTAAACTCTTTGTGCTATTAAATGATTGTATTAATAAAAAGAAGAACCGCCATTTTTTTAAGTCGGTAAAGCTACCAAAAACCTTTTCCTAATTCTAAAAATTACTGTACTGAAATCCACTTTAAGATCGGTTCAGCCAAATGCGAACTTATGGCGGACAATACGTAAAACACGTTTTAAAGTGCAAAACTCCATTTTTTAAGTCGTCTAATATACCTAAAACCTTCTCCTAAGTCTGAAAAATACTATGCTGAAAACTGCATCAAAATCATACACATACATACATACAGATCAAACTCAGAACCTCCTTTTTTTTGAAGTCGGTTAAAAATAGAAATGAATGGCGCCACTTTTAACGGCCCTAACTGCTTCTAATAGTTTTTCTTTCGGGTAAGAACTTCTATCGGTCTTTCTTACGTAAGCTCGAGGCATTTTGCTTTTTTTCTGTAACAAATAAATAGTAAAGCAAATCATGGCTATTTTCGGAACGTGTTATATTTTAGCGGATTTTAAATATGTTTGTTACCCCTGAAATAGGAAAAGAGGAACATATGTTTCTCTTAACCTGGTATAGCCGTTCCTCTTTCCCAGCTTGCCATTTTGAAGGTTATGTTATTATTGACATCGAAAAAGCACTAAAAACACACGTTACAAACAATGTAATACGTAGAAAATAAAGATTAAACGTAATATATACACTTGCCATAGCAATAAACCGCAACACTGATGTTTTTAATACTAAAATTAACTTAAACAAGGAACGCCGCTAGGTCTTGTTTTTTTAGCTTGACATCTGATATTTTTTTTTCTCTTTTGCTCGCTTACTTGCTGTGTTCCAGCGCAATCTATCCAAGAATATTTGAACTACGCCTAATATTGTTTTATCCACGTAGTCACCATAGAGCTGGGCATTATAGTTTTCTTTTTACGAGTTATTGTTACTCTTCCCCCAGTGTCCCTCTTACCCCACCTGACCCTATATAATTTTAGAAATACAGTGCCATGGACGCATTAGATGGATAAATGGACGTGGAATAAAAAATACAGTAAGTTAAACTACATGAATGCAATAATAAGCTGTGAATGGAAATGTTTACCTCGAAAGTAACGTTTGACGAAGACAGACTTTTGTATATGGATAATGTTAATACAATGATAATGTAGCCGTCAATAGAGACTGTAGTCATTTATATAAATGTTAGTAGTTAATAATATTTGATGGCGCTTACGATAAATGTGTCGTACAAATAATTTTTAATCGCCCTGTATTAAAATTTGAATATTGTGAGTGGATTAGTTGGTTCATAACTTGGTTTGTAAATACGTTTTTTTGTATAGCGCATACAGAGATTAGTGTCCAGTTATGTCTTCGTGATGTATTTATTTTATGGGTCAATGTGACTCAGTCCATGTGTTGATAATTTCGATTTAACTGTATAGCGAAATGAGTGATATAGTGTCAATATTTTATTTCTTATTGACGGAATTAAAAATTTCAATATGGCTGCGACCAAAACTACAAATTCTATTAATATGGCCAATAGTATAACCCAGAATGTGTTGGCATAATTCATTAACTTTGACAAATAACTTACATTAGTGATTGTAATACAATCGTTAAATATAAAGCTGTGTATCAATAAGAAATATTATATTGATGCACAATTAGATGTCTCTGCACAAAATGCTAGATAGAACAGTGTAAATACACAGGTAGAGGATGATGATGTCGCAGGAGCGGGGCAAATGCGGCTAAGTATTTAAATATTAAATTAACGTCATTCCATAAATTGTGCCTAAGGGTTCGTACGAACTCAGACATTGTTAGCTTCGATATTTTTAAAGTAAATCACTACGGAATTTTACACTTCCATCTATTAATAGAGTTATAGAACGTAATGTGCACATGTGTCCCGCTCTTCCTTTATATTGTAATTAGATACCTACTGTCCTTAAAGCTCATACTTTAACTACAAATGTTTCTTCATTTTCATAATTTACGTCTATCCTACAGTTGAAGCTTCGAGTCAATTCTTCATTGTATATTGACAGTGTTCCCAACAGACACGGTTTATTATGGCACGGTAAACTTCGTCTTAATTAACGTATTTAAGAAATCCAAGACGAATGTCTCTTAAACCGTCCGTAGGTTTCTCTAAGTTCTCTGCTGTCGCTCACCATTACCCCTGTCATTTGATGGTCGCACGGCCACTATCAAAGTTTTTAATAACGTTTTTGTAAAATCAATTGTTGAAATCCCACAAAGTTTTATATTGATAACCCGCCTATTTGACATAGCAATAAATAGACTAGAATAGATAGTTAAATATTTATATTGTTAAGCTTTAACAACTCAGACCATTGTGACGCTCAAACGATAGAATGTTTATCATCAAAATGTCTATCAGTGAACATAATCGTTTTATATGAATGCGCACAAAGTATACCACGATGATAGTAGAGATTCGCTTTAATCGAAGCTACATTAAATTCAATATCAAACTGATGCAATCAAGTTAAAGATGCATGAACTTTCACAATTATGATAAGAGAACAGCTAATGGGACAAAATGTGACATATCGATAGTATCTGAGAAATCGATTAGATATACTGTGATAAGAGCAAGCTTATGATGTATTATTAGATCGCCGAGGAGCCACATCACTGGATCGCATGATACGTGTATATAATACTCTAAGATTGGATTTGATAATAGCCTTCTGTAGATCGCTTAGCGTGCCACGTCCGGTCGAGCAGTTTCATCTACAAACCTTCTGTCTTTCAAAACAACTTCTTCTATGCCTTCCTTATCTTCTTCTTCATAATTGTTTACTTCTTTGATATCAAAACGATACTAAAATACAATGAAACTGTAAGATCTTTATGTGGCCACTCTATACCTATGATTAATCTAAGGTTCGAACGAATTTTTCTCTGTCTCAATTAAAATTTCTTTAAGAGTTGGTGATATGATATATTAACTAGAGTGACGTAGAAAGCTGTAATTCGTATGTACCTAACTCTCGTAAATATATTTACTGAGAAGCACAACGTACGCGTGTATCTATATAACTATCGGATAGCATTCCTCCACACGGTTCTACAAGCTACATATATTGATCTATTATACACTAGTATCTTCAATCTATCTCTTCAATAATATTTACTTAAGTAGAGTCTGTAAATCATCCTTCCATGATTGTTTCTGGTTATTGTATTTGCGGGTAGGTATTGAAGGGACGAGGGGTTCTCGCGGGTCTAGACAATCCATGGTATCGAGCTGACCTGCCAACTCATGCGTAGTTGCATCAACAATTGCATTTGTTCAGTACCAAATAGCACAAGCCGAACTAGTCTCCATTATATTTCAAACTTTGTTATTAATACTAGAAACTATAAGAATTGAAACGATATTACTCTCGGTATCGCTACGATTTCATACCTTTTAACACATAAATAACCTTTATAACTTCTTCGTAGTGTAAGACTAGGCTTAAACTATCGTAAAAATGTTAATTACATAACAAACATTGAAATATGATATCCAGGTAGAGTTGTTACTAGAGCGATGGTTTTTATATAAAATAACAAAGGGAAAACTATTAAAGAAAATAAAAAAATATTTTTCACTTCACTTTCTTCGCCATCTGTCCTTGATACGAACACCATAGTGTAATTTCGTCTATTGGATAAGATCTAGTTGTGCTCCTCTTCTCTTAGATTCTGTAAGGATTCATGTCAAAGAAAGTGAGGTGTATTTAGTGATCCATTTTTTTGTAGCTCACATCTCGATTTCGAGAGATATCTTTAAAATTATTCCAGTTCTATATTGTAATGATTGTAAATGTCGTCGAATCAAGAGCAAATAGTTCTACGAGTAAACTAAAATGAATGCGCTCTACCAGCAAGACAACATCACCACTTGCCATCATGTGGGATTGTAACTAAGCATCAACTTTTTAATTATTAATAAAAAAATGTTTTTACGTACATATTTAATTTTAATTTACTATTGTCCTTCAAAGTTTGTTCGACTGTACTTAGTTATGATTTTATTTTATTTACTTATTTTAATAATTTATGTACACACAGAATAATTAATGGAAAATCAAAGTAGACACAAGATGGTCCAATTACCAAGGATTTTGTTATTTTCTACCTCATTTTCTAGGTACAATTAAATTTTGGCGCCATACATAAGCGACCATTAAAATTTTTTTTTAGAAATTTTTATATTTGTAAGTAATAATTTGTATAAGTTGGCGGAAATTAATGAAGAAATACTTTAGTTTTAGTAGTGTGTGTTTTATACATATAAAATATGTTTTACTTAAGTTAAATTTTACAAAAGTACAAAGGCACAAATTGCTCGTTACTTGAAACTTAATTTCTACGAAAACGTTTTAAGTTTTGTTTTGTATTTTAAAGTCAGATTTCATAATGATCTAAAAAATAAAGCTGTCGAAGTCGAGATGTCAGCGTAGATTGTTAATAGTGATACTATTAATTAAGTAAAAATATAAAATGTTATTAATTTTAACGAAGTAGCTAAGTTTTAGGGATTTTCAAAATGTTGTAAAGTTTGGTGGAGGCTCGAAAGGATTGCTTTAAGAGATACGTTGTAATTTTGGAGATATCCAGCAGTATTATAAGTTCTAAGTACCTGTTGCGTGATATCGTTTCCAATATTTTCTGTTCTTGTGAAATCTGAAACTTGATAGATGGAGCTGCATAAATATCACGAGATGATTGGAGAATAATAAAAAAAACTAAGAACAATTTAGAAAAGCAAATAAATACCTCAATTAAATAATTACAATATATTGTGGTGTTGAAGTGTTTCTTTTATATATATTTGTATATTTTTAAAAGAAATATAAATAAAAAATATCGATGAGAAGAAGAACGATTTACTAAATAATTATAAATAACACGTTACAATTATATACCTCAAGTACATTGATAATACTGAGAAGTCAAAAATAAAGGCAGCATATCGCCTGTCTCACATTGCAACTAAAATGAATAATTATAATAATTAGTACCTACAATGTACCTAATGGTAGTACTATAATAATTATCACTATCACATTGTACTAATATGTATAAAGCGACATTTCATTTGAATATAATATTACTAACACATATAAGCACAATTATTTACTTCGTAATAAATTGTGTTCCTATATAATGTAGGTTTTATAACAAACAAATAGGTAGGTATCTACAATCCTTTACTTTACGCGGTGTTCTTAAAGGGCAATAAATTTTATTTTTTGCTTTAAGTAACACTTTTAAATGAGCAAATCAACTGCAAAAATATTTTGTCAAAATGCAGCTTCACCTGTGTTGGTTACAGATTTCACTAACAGTAGGTACTACCCACGGTGGAAGGTAAATTTGTTATTTTGTAATTTAAAGTTCAAAATAAAACAGTTTTAAAAAATATTACGTGACAAAGTTTCATCGAATACCACAGGAGACATAGAAAATATTAATAATGGTAGTTGTTGTATATTTTCAGAGTTTAATGTGTATTTTTATATTTTATTGTACAATAATAGAATTTTGTGTAATAGTATAATATTTTGTGTAGATATAATTGATAATATAGTTTCGATAATAGGTACAAACATCTAGATCATAAATAGTTGTAACATTTTTATTCATTTAAATGTTCAAATTTTCTTTTCCAAAGTCATAAGGACATGTTAGGACTGCTCTTTTCGCAGAAATTTTAAATACTTTCTTAGTTGCTGACAGCTACTAACTAATAAATGTTAAAAAGTTTTAATTATTCCTTCAGTATCTGATAAGAAACACCACCACTTAGCGTTTTCACTAATGCTACTTACTCAGCGTTTATCTATAAATACTATAAACTACTCTTTTAAAGCGATTGCTTTTCATATAATTATGTACTGTTGATTTGCAAAAACTATCTATACTTAATTATGTAGATAAATTTACCTTCCATCGACTATCTAAGATGTCCTGCGTCTAGAGTACATAATGGGAAATACAATAAATATTAATGTACATAGTGAAAGTATTATGTACCTATTGATGAAATTGTTACAAAAACATTTGTAGTAACAAAATGATGCTATTATTTTACGATATATTAATAAAAATGTTTATTTTATTCCAACTAAATAAGTTGTTATAATGCAGTAAGTACTCAAACTTGTAATACCTATTGATGCTTCGGTACATAATACTGTAATTCAGTACATAATTTCATACTGTACGTTACTATTCCAAATGTACTTATGACGCGATTCGTCGATCTTTATTCTGTACTATCAACGTTGTCCTTATCAAAGCTTTTATTGATTGTTGAATATTGTGATAGTTTTAACTTATAGCTCGCAGAAGTTTGTAATATATTGGGTTTTATATAGTTACTTAATTACATAATTTTTGCGTGTAACGAGCAAGGGCGGTGTCGCCTGTCAACCGTATTATGAAAAATTACAATAAAAATAATAAAATAGTGAGTTACTTGGCCTATTTATTTCTACGTTTGTGGTTAATTAACATGGGCAAAGCAAACGAATCAATTCATAGCATACATAGTATATTTTTAACCTCCTCGCGTCGCTAGCGCTACCAATTAGAGTTGAATCATATTTTTGAAGTTAAACCTCTGTATCGAAGTAGTTGCAACCTTATCGGAAATTTTTACAATAAAAGTTGCTGCTGCAGATAATAAATTAAAAGGAGAATAAAACACACAATATAATTAACGTGTTTATTGTGGGAATTTGGGAAACAAAACTATTGTATATAAAAGATATTAACAATAAACAGTCATGGCACCACTATAGTCTAGTTAATTACGGGGTCATCCACAAATTACATCACATTCATGTTTATGGGAAGGGGATCGACAAAATATGATAACGTGTGGCAAGGGAAGTTTAGATACTATAAATAAGTTCATCACTAAACTCTTAAAATTGCTGAAAATGTGACATCGCCCGACGGCGGACGGTCACACATTTGTGACCGCGGGTGACAAGACCAGAGAATATTTGTGACGTAATTCATGGATGGATTTTTATTGATATTTATGGAAGGCCTCTTAAAATGTTCACGGGTAATATGAAACTATCTGACCTCGTACATATTTAGGTACAATTATTAATTGATGGAGATCTCATGCCTTTCAGTACAAATATGAACGCGACAACAGTCAAATTATATTTATATCTTTTTTGTTTAGAGGACATTGATGATCTTTTGTTGTCAATTAAATCACAGAAAACGTGTTCTGAAGTTTCCACAAGACTGGGAAAATTCTAGGTTTTGCACTATCTATACACAATGTTTGATGTTGTAATACCGTAAAAAAGTGGATATATTTTATATTTGCAGTATTTGCAGTATATTATATTTGCAATATTGGAACTAGATGTTATTATTATGATCATTAGAGAACCTACGGTAAGAACATAAATCGATTGGATCGATTTATTTAAGTATGTACCTACCTACCTAAAAAGATGATAAGCAAAAAACTTAAGCTAACTTTTTCGAATCTCATCATTTTTTACAAACCTCGTATTTAGACATTGATAAATTAAAAAGAAAATTAACACTTGTGATAGCGATTACTTTGTGTGTGTGTGTGCTGTGTTAAAATTTGGAGGTGTGAAGATTTAATAATTTTGCGTGATAAAATGTGCACTTACTGCAGTAATATAAATTAGTTAATTATAAGTAAGCTATAAAATGTCTTAATACACTTCTACAAACTTCTACTTAAAAAAAAAGATTGAAAGCCTTTATCTTGAATAAGTAAAAAATAAAAATATTTAAGAGACAACGTGTTAATGTGACTTAAAATATAATATGAATATTATACTAGTGAATTGAAGCCATAATTAGTTTTTCGAAAATACAGTGCATCTATATATCTTAATACTTTGCAAAATATTAACTTAAATAAAGAAAACTATTAGATTGTGTAAACACGAGTGCACACGCTTGTAATAATACAAAACTCGACAAAGTGCATCGTCATCATCACTACTCATAACTACCCCACAGCTGGGCATAGATAGATCTTTTTACAATATGAGGAGAAAAGCTAGGCTATTCTGTATCTTTGACATGTCGATAGCTGAATCCGTGGTGAGATTTTGAATTTTGACGTACATTGCGTTCTGTTAAAATTAAAACCGACGGCAACGCCAATCAAGTTCGCAATCGAAGTGACAGAACTCACAGTGAGCTTCGATATCGAATTTGTTTCTTACAGACAGAATAGCCGTACAGGCCATAATCCACAGCTAGTGCTGTGCACAGGTGCTAGTTTATTGCTTTGGGGCATGAATCACGATTCCAGGAAAAAATGTTTTTGACGTGACAACGTCTTATAATTCGATATAGCCGGCTGCACGCACGAAAAACATGACGTTCATGCGGCGTTACCGTTGTCGCGGCGTTACCGTTTGTTACTATGTCTGTGGTTACCTCGCTCTGAGGCGTCCCATGTAAAGCTTGAGTGCAAGCGAGAATTATTACATTGTTATTGACTTCTGGGACTATTTATAAATTTTAAATGTTACCTTTTTTAATGTTTCCTGTATTCCTTCTTTATTTTTATTGATAAATTTCTGTAACTTTAAATACGATTTCATGACGTTTGTTTACTTTGATGACATTATTTGTCAATCATTCCATCAGTATTTTCTTAAGACGTTGTCACGTTCAACTATCGTCAGTAAGCCGACTTTACAGACAACCAGTTTTTTTTTTAGGAAGCCTGGATGGTGTGAAGTTCTTAATGCTTCCTGGATAAGAGCATTTAGAATTGATTTTAAACGCTGCCTGCATGGTCTATTAAGAGGATGCAAATATTACCTAATATGAAATAAGATAGATAGAGTTAGATATGATAAAAACTCTTACCGTAAAAATAATACGTAGGTACCTACTTATACCATATTTATTGGACAATATCTGGACAGACAATTATAATATAATATGGTTCGTTCAGGACATAATATTATTACAGTCACTTTCTTAATGTTAAATAAATAAAAGTGTAATATAAAATATTAGGAACAGATAATGACTACGTAAAAAATCCGATACTCGATCTGTGTTTTGTCTTAGGTTAAATAATTATATTCCAGTACCTACAGCTACGTTGGAAAAAACAATAGGTTTAGCTACCTACGTATAAGTACAGGCAAGTTTTACTTTCATTTTCTGATCCTAGGGTTGCAAACAGTATTTAATTTTATAATTAAAATTACACAAATTTTGTAACAATACTGTTTACATGTTACATTCCAATATATTTTTGGGATTTGAGATGATATAATGAGGTTCCCGTGTGGGAACCGAAGGTGCCCTTGCTAAGATTCTTATTTTCTTGTAATATACCATACACACACATAAAAGCGTAAGAAGTCACTCACTCACAATTAAACTGTTGGATTCCAACGACATGCATGCATGTCACGAATGCATAGTACCTATTATATACCTGGAATCCAAAGGGACAAAAAGTCTCAAAAACCTACTTGAAGTCACGAAGAAGAAATTTGGCAAGAAGGAAGTTTATGAGCATGAGATATTAGGTGAGAAGTGATTATATGATTATTAAAACTCTAAGAGTCCCCGCAGACTGTCTGCAGCCACCGGCCACTTTAAAAGCGCGGTCCGGCCAACAGCCGCTTTAGCTGAATTCTGCTCACTGTTATTGGAGCTGTTGGCTATTGGCCGGATCGCGCTTCTAAAAAGAAGCGCCACAGCCGCCGGTGGCTGCAGTCAGTCTGCGGGGACACTAAAGGGTAGAATAGGAGTTGAAGTTTTGTATGAAAATGAAGTACAAAGGCATTCGCGCCTTACAAACCGCGGTTCATATCAAATCACTTATACGTATAACGTACCTATTACAGAGCATATTTCAATGTCGACAACCCTACCTGGTCCTTAAAATCAGTTCTTATATTGCTTTTTTTCTTGTAAATAAATTTAATGTCCTATGAATGTTTAAGAATCTCACTTTACCCAAATACTTTAAGTATAACAATCGCCTTTAGCTATCTCTTACTTATTAATTTTATTAAAATAACTATTATCTCCCTTTATCCGCTATTTATTTGGTTACCACTGTCCACTTTAGTAGACATTCCCTAGTTTACTTAAAATATCCGTGGCTACTTTAGTATCCACAACGATTTAAATATATTGTAGGCAAAACACCGAAGAAAGCCTTAAGCTAAGATTTTACAATGGGGCTTTTAATTGCGGTGTCGAAACTAGTAACACTACAATAATTATTAAGTTGTAGGAATGTGAAAAAATGTTCATAAAATCTCTAGGTAATCCAGTCCTCTGCTTAACTTGTTTCCGACATTTTAACAAGTTTCAATGTAAATAAAAATACTAATAATTTCCCAAACGATTAATATCAACCTAATCAACCACCTGTTAAGTATTATTAAGTTACATTAATTATCATCTAACAAATACCAATACTTCATCAACAAATCTAATACCAAACGCCTTTGAAGGCCCCTGCGTACTACAACAATTTTAAATTCCACATCAAAACACATCAAAACTGACGTAGACGTAAGTAAGACGTAGTTTTTTAAATTTCAAAATCCGAACGCAAACAGCTTCGCTATTTTTTCCTGTGTCTGTGTGAAGTTTTTAATTGGAACTCTACTCTCTCTCTCTCTCTCTCTCTCAACACATGTGATACTATTATCAACCATTATTCAACAACATCAACTCATCCCAAAATTCGAATCCAAACACATCGAATCTTTCGATTCCATCCTGCACCTATTCTGCAACTTCCAAGATATCACACTGAACTTCAATTACCACTTTCGAAATTTGAAATTCCATCCCATCAGCCATCGGAGCACTTGGCTGCATCAGAACTGATGAGTTAGAGGAGGGCGTGGCGGAGTCGCTTGCGGCAGAACAGCAGAAAGGCCAGCAGGGCAGCAACCGCCGCACCAGCCAGCAGTGCCATCTCATCTCTTCGCGTAGCCCCTGCTCTTTCTACTACAGCACTCTGAAATTATAAATTAAAATGTTATTCTCAATAATTGGTTAGTAGAATCTTTAAGGGATCAAATTTATACGAGTTAACTTTACTTTCACTAAGTTGTGATTCCTGTGAACCTCAAGTCCTGCTTAAGTACGAATTACTATTTTTGGAATTTACTTCCTTCTGAGGTGCCTGGGGTGCTACTACATAGGGGTTACTCTGGTGACTTCCCAATGTTGCTCGTAATGCAACATTGCCCTTTATGACATGACTACTTACCATCACATGGCTCTTACTTTTACGTCTGCTCTTTAAGCTATAAAAACCAGTGATAATTTGGAACCTGTCGTATCCAAAAACTATACTGTAAATGACTTGGTATTCGATACTGAGTGGACATATGCATATGATATGGTCGTTGAGCCCTCACCCAGCCGCCATGCCGGATGGCCCAGGGCGTGGCGCACTGGGCCACGTGCCGCGCCGCCCAGTCCGCCGCGCGGCACCAACCGCCCACCCTCACGGCGCGAGCACACACCTCGCACAGGAACGCCAGCACCAGCAATGCGCGGTGCTCTGTGTGACTGCATGCCTGGAATCCACAAAGCTTCAAGTCAGGAAAAGAGTGGGGTCACTAACTAAGAGGCAACCTGATAAAAATATGACCCCTAAATATTCTCAATACGAATGCATGCCAATGGCATCTAAAGTTATAGACAAATTGAATATGTTTGGGCGTTACACGAGTGACCGGTAGGAGAAATTTTTGAACTTTAGATTAGTGGTTCAGCGGTTTCAGTCTTGTTTTAGAAAATGTAGATAAAAAGTTAAGTTCACATAATATCGCTGACTTTCTTGTAACCTCAAAATTAACCATGAACGTGGTACTCCCAAGCAAAAAATAAAGAAAAAATGTATTTTTGGCAATATAATTACTTGGCACAACTCCTGCATCATATCCTCGAAAGCGACTTCATCGAGACACAGCAAAGGTATGCTCTGAGCTTTGTCAGCCAGTCTGGCTCGTGCTTTCGTCTCCCTGAACCTCTTCGCAGCTCGCTCGAGTGCCCTCCAGTCTCGCCAGTACATCCACCAGCCCCTGAAAGTATTCCCACTCCAACAGTAAGTAAATACTGATGACAGAACCTTTTTAACAACACCTTTATTTATGTTTCTAAGACTGCAATTAATTCTAACTTTCTAAATTATCTTAAGATGTGTCTTATTGAGAAGTCTTCTTCAAAAGTCTTTCACAACTCTTCAAAAACCTTGGGAAATCTTAAAGACACCAATATAAGAAAGTTCAGGATAAAGCAGCGCAGTATTCCTCAAGCAATGTCAGTGTCTATTATCTACAAGCATCAATGACTGTAACACCACGAATACATTAACAAAATACCTGGGATCAGGATCAGCAGGCGCCAACATGCAGAGCGGAGGCCGTAGCTCCTCGATCCTCAAGTGTTGCAGCAGCAGCGCCCGGAACAGTCTGACGCCCTTTTCCTCTTCTTCTCCTTCCAGGTACGGCCCCCGCCAGTGGCCCTGGCAGTCGTCTCGTCGCTCCTCGTCCAGAGACACTTGGCGACGAAGCGGTGCTCTTGGGGTCTCATAGTCTTCTAGTGGCAGTTCTTCGCTGCGAGCTGGAATAATTCAGTAACTTAGAGAATTCTGTATTGTAGGCAGCAAATTTTGTCAAATTGTTTGTTTATTTATTATTTTGTTAATTAGTTTGTCTTTGGGTATCTTCACGTTTTTCTCAATAACGGTTTAACCAATTGATTGTTTTACTATTTTTTTATAAATGATCAAATAGGTACTATAAGTATCTATATTTGTAAACGTAAGCAATTAACTTTCACAAGGACGTTTACACTTAAAGAATTAACTTCTTTTAAACGATAAATGTACACTTACGTATAGATTTTTATCACCCGTAGTAGACCTTTTAGATTGCAAAATTAACTTCCACAAAGTAGTAGAATGATTCATAGACGGGGTGTAAGATCATAAAACATACATGTCTCAGACGCCGAAATTAACAATTCATTCTAATAAAAACAATCACTCGGCAACAAAAAACATAACCTATGAAATTGATCTGAAGTACATTCAAATCCTACAAATCTTTTTAAACAAACACTCACATATTTTTACGGGAGGCACGAAGTCCATAGCCACAATTCCGCAGGTCCAGGACGAAGATCCCTGAGTTTTCTTTCAGGGCTCGCAGCGAATGACAGCAGACACTAAACACTTGTGACCTTGGATTCTCCGTGCGCCACAGCCCTGACACAGTTTATCGCGCATGCGCGGCTTGGCCCTGCATGAGGAAACTTTGAAAGGAACATCATGCCCTGTAATAAAGCTTTCGCTTGTTACGTTATAGGAAACATGTATAAGCACATATAGGACGTTCATAGTACCTACCTACTCATCATCCACCAAGGAACTACTTATTATCCTAGTACGCCATATCGTTTTTGTAACGATTCTCTAGCACGATGGGCTGCCACTATTTAATCAAGGTGCTGCTTTATAACTTTTTTTACTTATGTAGCTTAATAGATAGCATTTTCAGGGCAAATATTAGACAAATCATGGATATTTTTGAAAACTTCTCTTTGCTTAGCAAAGCTACATTCACAAATATGCGATATGCCACTTTCGCCAGCCCTCAAACTTAAGACCGAAACATTTCATTGTTGACTGATTTTTAACAAGAAATAAAGTACCTACTTGACTTTCTTCTGGTTAAGTCTCAATACAGTCATGTCAACATATACCATACACAATATATGTAGTTAGGTATATGGCCGTATCACAGTTACATTTAATTGTTGAAACAGAGGTAGAGGAATAAGTATTCGGAGTGAAGTCTAGCTAGAGTCATTAATTTACTTAAGGAGGTACAAGTTCTATCAATTATATGACAGATTTTTTCAACTATTAGCCAAAAAGCATCAGTTAACGACACAGTGAAACACTGGGTTAAGGAATTATAGAGTTCCGTATATACCTTAATCTTGTTCAACTTGCATAATATTTGCAAATTGTCCATAATTTTTATCAATAGTTCTGGAATTGTGCAATCAGCAATCGGCCACCATGATGTACTTTAAAGTACGCACGCGAATTAACGTAAGAGATGACCAGAACTCGACTTTGGAAGAGCTGTGACTTGAGCGTAAGTTGTTGTTGTTGAAAGTGAAAGAAACTTTTAAACGAAGGTATGAAATTAAAGGCATTTTGTATCGACCAAGAATAAGGTCAAAATTCACTTAGCTTTTGAGATATTCAGACCAAGATGATAAAATGAGAACAGATTCATTGTGTTACCGTCTCGAGACAGAGCTCGTCCTGTCGAATGTGTAAGCCTATTAATGTACAATAAATTATGTTAGGTAATAGCTGGCAGGTAATCGAGACATTGGATGGAAATACTTTATTGATGATTGTATTAGAATAGAGAATAGCGAGGAACGTCAACAGATTACATTGTCAAATTATATTTAATAACATTAGTTTTGTGAAAGTAAATATAAAGAAATGTTTAAACAAGATAACTCTTTATTTCAGCATCTAATTATCCCTAAAATAGAGAATCTGAGGCTATCCTTACAGCTTCAGAAGCGGGATATACGAGAAATTTTAAAATTTTTCGATCTACGCCTACAAAGTAAAAACGTAAGTGTCGTGGCTAGTATGATAAAATGAAGAAAAGACGAAAGATACGGAATTTGGATTGAGAATAGCTATTGGGTTACTATGTCTGTGGCTATTGGAATAAAATAAATTGGCATTTTCTCGAAGAATATTTGTGAAACCTATGACAGATAAACCGGAATTTATTCCTATCTGATTGAAAGAAAACGTGAAATCAAACAGGGAATTAAGCGAATGTGTGGGGCACATGCAAAAATAGTAAACCTTGGTGATTAAAAAGAATTGACCCCAAATTATGAGATTATTAAATTTGTCATTGTGGTATAAAATGTAAATTAGAAGAAGGTGAAGCAAAGGATTTTGACAATCGATGTTATTTGCAATGCTATGGCAACTGAAAGCTGGAGTCGATTTTATTGAAAATGAAGGGTCGCTAGAAACGTTGAGCTAGAGATGGGCATCTACCCGATGGAGGAGTTATCGTTTTAATTTCAGCTTTAAAAGGTGATGTATTCCATGCAGGTTTCCTCACGATGTTTTTCTTCACCGTTTATGGCAAGTGACATATAAATGCTTAAACGATTCAACAAAAAAAATAGGGATAAAATATACTAAAGTGGATTTGATTCAATTCATCGTCCTCATTTTCAGTTCTATATATATATTTTTTTTTGTTTTCTAATTTATTTTTAACCGACTTCAAAAAAGAAAGAAGTTCTCAATTCGACCGTATATATACTTTTTTTTATGTTTGTTCAGCGATTTTTTTTTTTTCGTCGTTAATGGGCCGATTTTGATAATTCTTTTTTTTTGTTGTTAAGTAGACATGCGCAGTGGGGTCCTTTTAAAAGGTTCTGATGATGGCATCTTGGAGAAATCGAGGGCAACTTTCGAAAATTGTTGAGACGACTAGTGTGTTTGTTAATGTTTTCATAAGTACATAAAAGCGCTACAATTTCGTGAAGGTCTGGAGTCGATCTGATGAAGCCGAAAGACAGTCAAGGGAACTCCTCAACGATTTACTGTAGTTATCTAGTGTTTGGGCTTGATTAATTTGTAGGGGCGAGAACTTCACACCTACATGTTGAATTAAGCGCCATCTGGCGAGTAATTTTTGAGTTATATCTGCCTATCGAGGTTGAAATCGGTTATTTTTTTTTGTAAAAAGCAATAGTTATTTTTATTGTTTTATATAAAAAAGAAATCTCCCAAATCACCAACCCAAGAGACCTTTTTTTCTCTTTTATCTGATTCCTTTTAAGGTTTATATTATGCAACAGATATAGCTTGATTAACAAGTCATCAATATAACTATAATTTATCGTTTGCTAAGCTGTGACCTGTCAGTTTCAGATATGGATCGAGAAAGAAGTCGATGTCGATATTATGAAGTGTTGAAAAATGCAAAAACCTGGTGGGCTCAGGGTTAAGAGCCAGGATCCGAGTGATCTAAGTTTGACCGGAGACGGGAAACGTTAAACCCCGGTGTGCTCAGTTGAGAGCCAAGACCGTGGGGAGGTAGACCCAAGTGGGTGCAATTTTCAGGGCACCGTGAATCTGGTTATGGAGCTTGGCCATATGAACCCAGGTATGGGGTTCAGGCAAAACTTCGGAGCAATGTTCGGAGTATGAAATTGGCGAATTGAGAAGACATTTACTAAGGGGTGATGAGAGAACTCTCTCTCTCTCTCTCTCTCAGAGAGTAATGAGTCTTTGCACGTCTATAAGAGAAACTTGGAGTCGTTCGTTTGACGCTGAACCTGAATTTATTAAATTTAATGATGTACGTCGTTCGATGGACGGATAGCCGAATCAGCCGATGGTGCAAAAAAGTCCTCGAATGACGACCACATCTCGGTAAAAAAAAAACATAGAACACCCCCTGACAAGAAGTACTGATGAGCTAAAGAAGACAGCTGAAAACCGTTGGATGCAGAAGGCTCAGGACCGGCTGGAATGGCGCCGTGGTCGTGGCCGTGGTCAGATGTGCAAATCTTGATATTCAAGGACATGATAGTCCAGATAAATTATGAGGGTAAGACAGAAACGTGGTAAAAGTGTTCAATGTAAACAAGAGCAACACGGATTCAATATGACCATGTTATTCTTTGTGATAATTCTATCGTCAGGTTTCGTGGATAGAAAGTAATTTGACTACAAATGACAGAATTTACGAAAGATCTTTCGGCGCAAGTATAAGGAGGGCTATGTCAAATTAATCGTTTATATCGTCGTAAGATTTATAGCCGGCAATGGCGATGATATTTAATACTTAACTGTTCGTATACCAGAAAACAAAATATACATATAAAAGCAAAAGAAAGTAACACAGAACAATGGGCGTCCTTAAGAAATAAATAGGTACAGGCGGCCAAGTGTAATCAAAGGACAACTCAGCGATGACTAAGGGTCAAATAACAAATCAAGAAGTGGAAAGAAGATTCTGACTCTTAAATTATTACTTTTAAAAGAAGCCAAACTGTTTGCTTTTCTTACAGCTTGTGGAAATTCACTAAGTTTGGAATGAAATTCGGAAACATTACATTTACTTATTATATACGAAGTCTAAGTGTGAATCTAATATATTTTGGAGACGCTCAAGTTTATGACATTGCTGCTCGTTTAGATGGTAGATATTGGCATAGTCAAGATTCGGGAGAAATAAGTAAATAGCAAGAGTACCAAATTTTACTAGACATTGGAAGAAAATTTTCATATTTTTATGGAAATACTTACTACGCAGGCTATGGATCGCATCAAGCAACTTCTTACTGACATCATTGATTTGTGGTATTCAAGATAAATTACATTCCATAGAATTTTAACGCAAAGAAATTCTATAAACCCGTGTTCTATAAACCCATGTATTTAAATGTTTTGGAACTGCTAAAGTTATTAA
This sequence comes from Hesperia comma, assembly GCA_905404135.1. Taxonomy (NCBI): domain Eukaryota; kingdom Metazoa; phylum Arthropoda; class Insecta; order Lepidoptera; family Hesperiidae; genus Hesperia; species Hesperia comma. Next base: position 2,831,496 of record FR990031.1, read on the forward strand.
CAGCTATAAAAAATGATTAATTTGGGTAATAATTTAGAATCTTCATTACCCACATAAGAACAATCTAAATGAGGTTGTAATTAATAAGGTATAAAATCTATTTTTACATTAAATTTGTCCAGAGTACCTATTTATTTTGCACAAAATGGATTTAAAAGGTTTAAAAAATAAAAGATTTGAAAGATAATTATTTTCTTAGCTTCAAAAGATACACTTAATGTAAAATAGAGAATAAAATATTATGATATTGAGAAAGCAAGTCACACTTTGCGAAAGCTATTGAAATAAATACAAATACATTCTGTACAGTAATTGTTGTCTGTATATGTATATTTGATATCTATATGATGAGATTTTTGTGGAATAAATGACGACTGGCTGCTTATAAATATTATCATGTTAGTCTGGTTAAAGCTTTAGATTGGACTTGGATTGGACTCAATAAAGATGGACAGTAAATTTAAATTCTTATGAATAAAAACTACGTTCATGCGGTATCTATATGTGGATATATATTTTTTTTTTTTTTTTTGTAAACGAAAGTATTAAATTTTACCAATATATACACAACTTAAGGCTTATGGAAGCATTCAAGTAATGCGGAAGGTTTCCTTTGCACGTTTTAGATTCTATGTTAATCGTATATGACAGACTTTTAACGAAACTGTTGTACAATGGATGACTGTTGCATCTGCAAGGGGTTTGAATAACAATTTATAAATTATTTCAATAATTTAATGTAACTAGCAAAAACGGAAAATTGTTTGCATCATCAACTATGTCGAAGAAAATTCAAAAGCTTTGTACTACAAGAAAGTAACACGAGAGACCGGAACGTGTGCAGGAGATAGGGGTTCAATGGAAACAGAGAAGACAGTGTTTAAATATTTGACTAATCGCTGCTCATGAGTAAAGAGTCATTTAAGCTGGCGACGAGAGAGGATGCTTCGTGATTTATAATCATGATATCTAGATGCGATCAACATTGTTCAATTTGTTTTAGGGTTAAAGAAAAATCATTTTCTAGGTTCGTTTCAGGCTTGATGTGAGAGCCAGTCAGAGAAGTATCCGTTGCGAAGCTCAGTCATTGGGACAAATTTCCAATGTTTAAGTATGTGCTGCTTCCGTGTGTAATGCTTTTCAATTTTTTTTTTTTTTTTTTTCCTGATATCATATCGCACTGCCATGTACGAGTTCAGTGCATTTATACCCACCAAAGTCCACTTGGGAAGATAAATAATTATATTTATGTCTTGTTGGATAAGCTCAAAGGAACTCGGTCTAGTGCTCCGAAACCGACAGTTACGTACATCGAGGACTTTAAAAAAAAACAGCTGGTCGAGACACGTTACTTTATATGGAAACAATTTTTAAACACCAGCGAGAGATTGAAAACCCGATACGATCGCAGTGCTAGTAAGCATGCTTATGAAGGAAGAGATTCCTTATGGCTATTCATTCTGCCGTGGAATCAGGGAAGTCTCCGAAGTTGCAATCTTACCTAGCTATTGTTGCAAGCAATAAACATCGTTTAATTTGTCATTGTGTTTTTGAATGAAAATAAGCTGTTTAATAACTTTGAATGTTTGATAACTATGAAGTTCTACTATAGAGCACTAGATGGGTCTGTGCGTGCTGATATTTAATAATTAAATTTCTATTTTTTTTTCAACTACAACAAAAGAAAAATGGGTTTCATGCGAGTTATGTATTTGTTCCAGTTATAAGTTTTACTTATAGGTACACAAGATGGCTAACTCCTATGTATGTTTGTATGTCACTGTATGGGCAAAGGCCACACGGGTGTCCCAAGTACCGCTGAAAGAATGGTTGAGAATGGCTTCAATTTTGGATGAACCATAGCCTTGGATTTTCAGGCCTAAAGTCCGATATGCGCATAGAAATGGATACTATTGTGAGCTCTAACGTTGGTTCTTCGGTTTTCGGTACTACGGTTGGAGTTGGCGCGGCGTGTTGCTGATTCATTTTTAAAAGCGTACGGTTGCTTTAGCAAATCAGCGGTACGAGATGGGATCGTATGCCGGAGGTCACCAATGTTATGTGCGGGTGTGTGGCCGATATGGAGTGACACAAGTGAAACACATGAATGTTCATATCTAACTAATTCATTATATCCCTTCACATAAGACGGCAATAATACAGTCACATTGTAAGGCGTGTGCTCCAACAAAGCTATGAAGGATCTGCAGAGACTTAACATCAAGGAATAATTGACAGAAAGTTGCTCAAGATAGAGAACAATGGCGTCTGGTTGTGTCGGAGGCCAAGACGGATTTTGGGTTATTGCATCACAAGAGAAGTAGGAGAGTGCACATGTTACAGCGAGGGGACTCGCTTGCTGCAGGAAGGCCGAGCTGTAAGCTTCTTAGAGGAGTAGGAGGGTGCACATGGTACAGCGAGGGGACTCGCTTGTTGCAGGAAGGCCGAGCTGTAAGCCTATTAATGTACAATAAATTATGTTAGGTAATAGCTGGCAGGTAATCGAGACATTGGATGGAAATACTTTATTGATGATTGTATTAGAATAGAGAATAGCGAGGAACGTCAACAGATTACCTACATTGTCAAATTATATTTAATAACATTAGTTTTGTGAAAGTAAATATAAAGAAATGTTTAAACAAGATAACTCTTTATTTCAGCATCTAATTATCCCTAAAATAGAGAATCTGAGGCTATCCTTACAAATGTGATTGAATTCATCGCGTTAATAGTTGCCCACTCAATTGGTTATCGTTGTGCCCGAGTTGTGCAACTGGTATCGTACCGGAAGACCCATATTTGTCCGGATTATATTCAGATAACTCAGTAACCCGCGAACAATATCAGCTACTACACATGATACATGCTGACGGGATCCTAACCGTTTGAATTTTTACAAAACATTCCGTTCTCGACCATTCGGCAGTAGAATATGAACTAAACAGTGATGTTAATAAAGTTGTGAGTGTAAAATGAAAAGTGTAAGATGTTAAAATGACGTCTGAAACGAAGCCATCAAAGAGGAAAACTTCAACGGATCGTCTAGTGGAAACTTCTTGTTGTAGAAGACTTTCAGTGTTTGCCTGCGCGTGCGCAGTCTTGTCTCTCCTCGTACAAACTTACAATTATATGGACAATGTGGATATTAAAGAAATTTTGGATGCTGAAGCTAGGCAGCTTATGAAATCTCTGCTACAGGATCACTTGGAAGAAACGATCGAAGCTTATTTGAGCGAAGCCACAACGTCAGCACCTAAAAGACTGAAGAGAGATGCAATGTTGGTTAGTACGTGATTCATGTATAATTTAAAACCATAATTCGTTTCCCAAAATTTTGATGCTGACTGGAATCAATTTTGTTTGTTACGCACTATTAGTAAACGAGATGTATTCGGGAATATTCGAGAATGAAAATGAGTGTGCAAATATAAAATCGGGCATTTATCTACGCTTCGTCAAGTTTATTATTTATTTACTGTTAAGTGGTCACTTCTAACCACCCTCGGGGTTGGCCAAACAATGAGAAGAGAATTTAACGGAATCACGTCAATATTCCCACAGATTTTTGAGAGAAAATGGGATCTAGGCAAGTAGTGGATGAGGAGAGTACAGTACTTACATATGCCATATATAAGATTAAATTAGTTAAATTCTTCTAACCATCATTGAGCACACATAGAGTATTCACCGCGCTACTCCAGTGTGGATTGGGGAAAGAATAGGTTAGGTAGACTCAAGAATGAAACCCCTTATCGGGAATTTTAAGTATAAAAGGACCAAATGAATGCAAGCCTGCATTGGCAAAATCTTTTATCAAACAATACTTTTTAATCGTGATCGACCTTTGAATCTTTAAGTTGCTGAGCAGCACTTGGCTTGCTGCCGAGGTCTATTTTCAGCTCGATTTTTCTCTCAAATGAAGTATTTGTCGCTGGATTTTTTTTCTGTTCTCTTTGCCTATTCATCGAATAAAATATCGTAGTATCGTTCATGAATCCAACATCTCAATTCGCATCACATTCTACTCGTACTTACTGTTTACTAGAGAACCGCCCGCGCTTCGCTTCGGTACCCGTAGGTAACAGCCACGTAGGTCCCACTCCCGTAGGAATCTCTGCTAAAAAGTAGCCTGTAACATTTGCCTATGTCTTAAGTAAATTACATGTAGTATTTGATAGCGTGATTCAAAACTTGCAAATGAATTTTACTAACGCCATCTATTAACAACTCCGGAAATAAATATCTAGCAACTAACAAAAATCGATCTTCCCATGGGAATGAGATGTTTTTCCGCGGTAAAAATTAGCCTACGTCACTCTCCACCCTCCTAACTATCCCCACACACATAAACCATACCATATAATAGCCATGTTGCGACGTGAAAGAGTCACAAACAAACAAACAAACAAACACACTTTCACATTTATAATATTAGTAAGGATCTTCATCACCGTCTAAAATTTACGATAATATGTAGAAACTCCATCGATTTATCTTCAAACAATGGTTGTTTGTGTGAGCGCCGTTGCGCCGCCATCTACTTACGCTCCGTAGAACGCTCATAAACATTTAGATTGATGTCAAATGAAATTAAGTAGATTTGTTTTTGCACACACAAACCTCATTGGGACTTTTGTTTGTAAATAGCTCAATATTCTACGTACAATAATAATTGATGAATACTTTTCACGAGATTATGTTCAGACAGATAGACTTTTTGGTGATCCGGATGGCACAATGGTTAACACACCGGATCGCTGTTCCGAGGGTCCTGGGATCGATTCCCAGCGAGGCGGAAATTCGAATGATAAGCTTAAATTTTCGTTCTCGGTCTGGGTATATGTCCTTGTCTAGTGTATGGTCCATGGCACCCACGCCACAGAGAATCCTAGTGTGGCGCTATGAGTGTGTAGCGTTATATGTCAACAAGAAGCCCTTGAAAATACATAGATATTTTGAAATCTCAGACGTACATATTAACGTTCCAGAAACCAGATAACGCACCAGTCCAAGAAGACAACACGGTGGCGCCGCACGTGGAGTTCTTCAACCCTAAGATGCGGGCGGAGCTGGAAGAGAAGGACGCGGCGGAAATGCGGCGGACGGGGGCGAAGGGCCCCGCGCCCGGCGGGGACACCTGGGTCTGGCTCACCAGCTACTCCAGGGTTCCTGTAAGTACTATGTATTGTGATCTCGCTACCAACAAGCGCCACATGTACCGCAACCTTCAACTAACAACGCAAGCTATGATTACACCTTCAATACGTATTTACATGGATACTCCGATTTCTAAATGGAATTCGTTTTAATGGTAACCCACACAAATGCCTGCGAATCCTAAGTACCTACTACCTACCTAATACTCCATTCGTGTTCTATAAGGAATTCGTTTTTATGGCAATCCTAACAAATGCCAGCGAATGTTAATAATGACAGTGGTGGAAACCCTGTGATGAAGGTTCGTTGTAGCTTGACGGTGACAATTTAAAGGTCTTAAGTAAGTTTTGCTTTCAAGCTATATTGAAATGTGAGTACACGTAATAAATTTAATCTGCTTTTAGCGAAGAGTGGCTTTTCCATATTTTCAGCAACTCAATTATAGGTAGGTACGAGTATAATGTACCCATCAAGTATTGGAGCTTGCGTCTACCCATGACGACCAACGTTCGTTCTATAAGTAGCTAATCTAATAGTTCTATCATTTTATGATATAACGAAACCTTGTCAATTAATGAATTCACATGGCTTCAGGTTTACGTCTAGATTATAAAATTAGAATGAAACTATATACATACTTTCGTAATAGCAGGGAATCTCTATAAAGGTTATATCACCAACAGATAACGAACCTCATTCAACAGATAAACCATGTAGGTACCACGATTTATAGTAAGCAAGAACGTATACAAGTAGGCGTAAAAGAAAGGTTGCACCCCTAGACGGTCTAGGCTAGACAGACCTCAGATAAAGCACCTACAGTTGTATCCCTTAAAGACTCAGCCACGAAAATCCGATTTTTACAGAGCTGATTTTTAGGTTTGAACTATTACAATTAATGAAATCGTGTCACTCGTACAATGAGTTTATGCGTTAACGAGCCTTCTATTGCGTGTTTCTATTGTTAACTATGACCAGGTCAAGGTTTCAACTTTCTTCGAGCCTTTGTCATTATTTTTAGCCTTTATTATTTATAATCTTTAGGACCTTTAAATCAAAATTCTTGCCTAGTATTCATTCTGTCCATTACCCAAATTTATTTATGATGGGCGCAATATTATTTTTTCTTCCATTCTTTCGTACTTGTCACTTCTACACTGACTCCCTAATATGTGATAGTAACTTATATACTTATAATAAAGTTTGCGTTTTCCAGTACAACGTTGTGCAAGGTTTTTGCAAAGCCACCCAGAAGTACTGCCCGCCTGGTGTCCAAGGACCGAAGGGCCCAACAGGATTGCCTGGTCCGAAGGGGGACAGGGGAGACGCCGGAGCTCCAGGGACCCCTGGACATGCGGGGCTCAGAGGACCACCAGGACCTAAAGGTAGGGAAAGGGTTATATAAGATAATTTGTAAAAACCGTTTCTATTTTACTTTATCTCACCTACAAAAAAGTAAACTTAGTGGCACTGAATAGAGAAAGCTCCTGCTCCCATTGAAGCTGCTTGGTGGAAAGTGGAGAGAGACTCTTGCTCTGTATTGGCTCATTAATGGACTGCTTACAGTTGTTTTTAATTTATAAAACTTTTTCAGGAGAACGAGGGTTCCCTGGAAACCCAGGTCTCGACGGTAGAGACGGCGTCCCGGGTGAACCAGGTCTGGATGGTCTATCGGGGAGGAATGGCGCAGACGGAGCGCCGGGAATGGACGGCCGAGACGGTATCCCCGGGAAAGATGGAAGTCCAGGGAAAAATGGAAAGGATGGAAAAGATGGTACCTAAGATTAAATTCAAAAATATATTCGTTGCACATTTTTTGCATGCGCTAAATATACCTTTGTAAGTTAGAGTTACATCAATCTTCGATAAAGTGGACGATAACGAACCTTGCGGCGCGATTAAATCTTCGGGGGTGTTATTAATCTTAAATATATTTAAAAGCGCCAAGATGATCTTTTCAAAATCCTGATTATTTTTCTTATTTTTTAAAATAGAAACTTAAGTGTCCCTCAGCATATTTGCCTGCTAAGTTTAAGGTGCTATAGAAAGCGGAATCTCAAGGACGGTGATTGAAATAAACAAGCTTGAGAACTTTTCTAATAGACAGTGCAAATGAAAATTACATAGTGTCAAAAGACGCATTACGTAATGCTAAATGCCCTGATGTTCAGGTAGACCAGGAGCCCAAGGTCCTCCAGGGATCCGGGGCCCAAAGGGTGACCGTGGACCCATAGGACCGAAGGGACAACGCGGTAACGACGGCAAGGACGGTGCGGCCGGGAGACCTGGCCTGTCCATCTACAACTACACTAAGGAAAACCAACTGTTCATACCGCCTAGCTTTGCCTGTAAGTACTACAATAATAGATTTAAGTTATTTGGAAAATAGTGTAGACAACACAAGACGGAACTACGCGTAATTAAACAGGACTGCGGTCAAAGGACTGCTCTAAAAACGAGTAGCTGTGGTTTCTGCCTGTTCCACGGCACAGACTGAACACAGCTCGAATAAACTGTACGTAAAATAAACGTACGTCTTATCGCCTAGTCTAAATCCACTGGACTAGTAAGATGAAGTAGTGTACACCTAGGTCTCCTTTATAACACAAGAAATTCTAGGTTGTATTTTCGATAGGATCGAAGACTATTTACCTTAAGCTACATGATGCACAGTTCGGGTTTCGACCTGGACTGTCAACAGAAACGGCAGTGCTAAGTCTCAAGCACACTGTCCGATACTACACAGACAGAAAGACACCCATTTATGCGTGTTTTCTAGACCTCTCCAAAGCCTTCGATATGGTTTCCTATGGTAAGTTATGGGAGAAGTTATATACTGAGACTACCCTATCAACAGATCTCATTGAGTTATTTAAATATTGGTACGGTAACCAAAACAACATGGTGAAATGGGCGGGCTCACTGACCGAACCGTACAGGCTAGAATGTGGAGTCAGACAAGGGGGGATAACATCACCCAGCCTCTTCAGCTTATACGTAAATGGCCTGATTGAGGAGCTCAGCAACGCCAAAGTAGGTTGCTCAATAGATGGTACCTTTGTGAACAATATCAGCTATGCAGATGACATGGTGTTGCTGAGCCCTTCAATCAGTGCACTTAGAAAGCTGTTGAAGATTTGTGAGAGGTATGCAGAGACTCACGGTCTCAAGTACAACGCCACCAAAAGCGAACTGCTAATATTTAGGGCGGGTACTAAAAAGTACATGACGGTACCGCCAGTTACATTAAAAGGAACACCGCTTAAAACAGTTCAGCAGTTCAAGTACTTGGGACACTGGGTGACCGAGAGTCAGCGAGACGAAATTGATGTCGAACGGGAGCGTAGGGCACTGTCAGTCCGTAGTAATATGTTGATCCGCAGGTTTGCTAAGTGTAGTAAAGAGGTAAAAATAACGTTATTTAAGGCCTACTGCCAGTCGTTCTACACTAGCAGCCTGTGGATAGACTGTACTAAAAAAGCATACAGTGTCCTACGCGTCCAATATAATAATGCATTTAGGGCGCTGATGGGGTTGCCGCGTCACTGCAGTGCCTCAGAGATGTTTGCAGTACATCGTATCGACAGCTTCCAAAGCATTATACGGAAAAGAGTTGCATCACTGTGGCGGCGCGTGCGCGGCAGCACCAACAGCATCCTGCGCACGGTATCGGAGAGATGTGATGGACCGATACTCGTGCACTGGAACACACTGCACGTCTTACCGCTCACTCGAGCTGCTAAATAAATCGTTTTTAATTTAATATTTAATGTAATTTTGAAATTGATGTAATTAATAAATAAATATTTAAAAGGTGATATAATTGAATTGATGTGACTAGGATATAATTAAATAATAATTAAAAGGAATGCATATTTATAAAATAGGTTTAATTAATGAAATTGAAATAAATAAATAATAATAATTTTGTACTAACATTAGGTTTTAAGACTTAACTAACACTATGGATTGTAACCAAAAAATGGAGTCCGAAATAAAGATTATTATTATTATTATTATTATTTCTGTTTTTATACAATTTTTGTATCTCCTCGTAAGGGTAAATTCTAGACTTTCATGCGGGCCTTAGCCAAGCATGACAGCCTATGTGTTGATGTCCGTAGATAAAAATTTTCTAACTATTCTGCACGTATTCAGTATAACGGCTTTCTGTAAGATGATGTATGTGTATGAATGAATGTCTAAGAGATTAAGGCTTGTATGTAGTGTGTGAGGTATTACTCCGGTGGATGAAAGAACAATAGGTACGGTTTTTACTGTTTTGACTTTCCACTGTGTTTTCAGTTCGATGGCTAAGTCGGTGTATTTGGTTAGTTTTTCAGTGTACGTTGAAGAAAGGTTATGTGTGTTAGGAATCGCTATGTCTATAAGGTATACTATTTGTTTTATCTTGTCGTGTAAGGTTATGTCTGGGCGGTTGTAATGAACTGTTTTGTCTGTGAGTATGGTTCTATCCCAATATAGTTTATAATTTGTTGTATCGATAACAGTTTGAGGGGTGTATTTGTAATATGCAGTTTTTTCCTGTATCAGTTTGTATTTGAATGCAAGATATTGGTGGATGATAGAAGCGACTTGATCATGGCGATGTTTGTAATCAGTCTGTACTATTGCTCTACATGCACCGGTTACATGTTGTATTGTTTCTGGTGATGCTTTACACTTTCGGCAGGAATCGTTCGATGAATTCGATAGCTTCATTATATGCTTTTTATAGTTTTTAGTTTCAATGACCTGGTCCTGTATAGCAAGCATGAACCCTTCAGTCTCGGGAAACAACTCACCACGCTTGAGCCATTCGTTCGATGCTGTTTTATCGACGGTAGCTTGGCTCAAGTCATGAAAGTGTCGCCCATGTAATGCTTTTTGGGCCCATTCATTTAGTTTAGTCTGTCTGTCGGTCTGTATTTCGTTTGTTTGTACTGTTGTATCAGATAAATTTAGAGGAGTAAGTTTTTTGTCGTTTTGTATTATTGCATTATGTAAAAAGGAGGAGGAAGCTTTACTGTAGAAAAATTTACGTAAGTTTGTCACCTGTTTATTATGTAAGTTTGAGATATCGATTAAACCTCTGCCTCCATCAGTTCGAGGTAAAGTCATTCGCAGAATCGACGATCTAGGGTGATGTTTTCTATGTCGGGTCAGTGTGGTATTAATTGTTGTTTGCAGAGTTTTTAATTCGGTTTTGGTCCAGTTGATAATTCCAAATGAATAAGTTAGAATAGGAATAGCATATTATTATTATTTGCCTTCACTTTGGTATGAAATTGGCATGAAGTTCCAAATAAATACGAGCGTATTCGTGATCAATTGTTACATCTAAAATATATTTTCTGGGTTTCAGTGGACAATCCCAGACTGATAGTTCGGGAAGGGGAGGCGATGCGCATCGAGTGCAACCCCAAAGGGTTCCCCGAGCCCACCATCGAGTGGCGGCGAGCTGACGGTACTCCCATCATTCAGGTTGGTAAAGTCTCTTGACACTGCTCTGTTTATTAAGGCCACCTTGATATTAGGTAGTACTCCGAGGGTATCTAATAATAATCCTTACTAATATTATAAATGTGAAAGTGTGTTTGTTTGTTTGTTTGTTTGTTTGTTTGTGACGCTTTCACGTCGCAACAAAGCTATTATATGGTAAGGTTTATGTGTGTGGGGATAGTTAGGAGGGTGGAGAGTGACGTAGGCTACTTTTTACCGCGGAAAAACATCCCATTCCCACGGGAAGATCGATGTTTTGTTAGTTGCTAGAAATTTATTTTCGGAGTTGTTAATAGATGGCGTTATTAAAATTCATTTGCAAGTTCTGAATTACGCTATCAAATACTACATGTAATTTACTTAAGTCATAGGCAAATGTAATAGGCTACTTTAGCTCTGCCTCGAGAACTCCCCGCTCCGGCTGTATTCAGTGTACCGCCCGCCCGCTGGCACTATCCTGTTGGCTGATGTCCGCAAGTTGCTGGACTCGCCGACACCGGTGGTGGGCGCGGGCGACTGGAACTGCAAGCATCCGGGGTGGAATAGCCTAGCTGCCAATAGAAGTGGAAGGCTACTTTTTGATGCCGCTGAACAGCACGGCTACACTGTCGAGGGTGTTGCACACCGTTACCGCGGCTCTGAATAAGAGAGAACGTGTGTGTGCAGTATTCCTCGACATGGAAAAGGCGTTCGACCGTGTTTAGCACGACGGCTTTCTCTACAAGATCTCGCAGTCGTCGGCGCCCCGGAGTGCCGTTAAGGTGATCTCCAGTTTCCTCGAAAATAGAAGCTTCAGAGTAGTGGTTGAAGACGCCGAATCCACCGAGAGTCCGATCGCAGCCGGCGTCCCGCAAGGGAGTTGCCTGTCCCCGGTCTGCTACGCCTGATACACCGACGACATCCCGGCGGCAGGGGGGCGTCGCTTGCCCTGTATGCCGATGACGTGGCGTACATCACCACGTCGCTGAATAGAACCCACGCCATCGTCAAGATGCAGCGTGCGCTTGATGCCCTCCCCGAATGGCTCGCCGCGTGGAGACTGTCGGTGAATGTCGGGAAGACGCAGGCCGTGAACATAGGAGGATACCTCAACAGGCAGGACCCTACTCTGGAGCTTCACGGACAAGATATCCAATGGGCCCCACAGGCCAAATACCTGGGGGCAAAATCGACGGAAGACTTTCGATGAAGCCACAGGTTACGAAAGCCGTCGCGAATTCCAGAAGCGCGATGGCAGAAACCAGTGCTCTCCTCGAGCCTCCCTCTCGGACTGAAGCTCGGGGTCTACAAGACCTACATCAGATCCCGCCTCACGTACGCGGCATCGGCGTGGTACGCGCTCGCCAGCAAACCGCAGCGCAAGAGGATGCGCGCGGTTCAGGCGCCAGCTGACTGGTGCGCCGAGGTACGTCAGGAACGCCGTCATCCAGAGGGACCTTCGAGTCGAGAGCCTGGACGACTTCATCGAGAGATTGGCACGCAACATGTTCGGGCGTGTCGACGCGTCGCGGTTCGCGCATCTGCAGGACCTGGCGCCGCTCCACACCCGTCCACCGGACCGCTGGGCCTTCCCGCGCGACTTGCTGGTTGCGCGGGACGGGGCTAGCACTGACTGATGCTGGGGCTTCGTAAGTCGTCGCCCGGCGCTGATCGGCTCCTGCTGGGCTTCTCACTAACGGGATTCACCCGGTAGGGCCTCGATCGCCTGGGCGGCGCGAAGATGAACCCCATCCCGTTTAAGACTCTGTGGCCTGTAAAAAGGCCACCACTCACCGGACTTGACCTATTGGTTAACCACAGATGGACAACCAAGGGCCTTAGGGCCCAACCCAAGGACCGGCCCGTTTTAACGGGCCGCGAGAGACACCCCCAAAGGGGAACTAACTGTCCCGAAGGCTCCACACACCTCAGACAGGGTGGAGTGAAGAGAGCGAGTAGTAGGCTACTTTTTAGCCTAAATTCCTACGGGAGCGAGACCTACGCGGCTGTTACCTACGGGTCCCGAAGCGAAGCGCGGGCGGTTCTCTAGTATGAAAATAAATATCAAACACATTGCCTTTAAACTCACATCAGCAACATAGACGTCACCAATTCGTTATTGTTCAAAAAAGAAGGAAGACGGAAAAAAGTACCATCAGCTTACCAACCAGGGGCGGTTAGTTCGAGCTCAAAGATAGAAGGAGTTCATGAAGCTCATATATCCTATCAGAAATAATACTTTAAGAAATAAGACTTAAGTTAATTGCACCATGATGGTACCATTTCAGGGCTCATGGCGAGACGCATCAGTCAGTGGTCATGTGCTGAACATACCGAACGTGTCTCGCTGGCACACCGGGAAGTACGTCTGTCTGGCGAACAACGGCATGCTACCGCCCGCCAATCAGACTACCGATGTCGAAGTTCACTGTAAGTCTTATTTATTTTACGAGTGGTCATTAATTGGCGATATTTTAATCTTACCTTTAATGCTCCTAAGAAAACTTATTAGTGTCAATAAACTTGACACTATATTTTTTTCCAAAACAGCAATTTATTTAATTTTTATGTTTTTCAGTCAGCCCTTACATCCGAGTACCAAACAACGTGGTTTATGTTTTCAACAACAAAAGCGCTAAGTTTGAATGTGAGGTAAGACTATCTCCATTTGAAGTTTCTATCAAAATCTTTATAATTTGCGAAGTATCTTAGTAATTTACTCAAAACAATTCTTCTTCAGGTTCAGGCCTGGCCAGAACCAGTCCTCGCTTGGGAGTTTGATGGGGTCACCATCGAAGGTCCCCGATACAGGATAGAGGTGGCCACAACTGGTGACCCCTGGAGATGGATCATGAGACTGGATATCCCTGGAGTGCGGGATCACGACCTCAGGGAATACAGCTGTGTTGCGAAGAATGAACTAAACAACCAGACTGTAAAGGGACGGATTCGTTTAATGTGTAAGTATACTTATTCAATTGTAGGTACACATGATTGATTCTTTTGTAATCAGTGACTCCGGAGAAGCATTCTTTTTACTTCACCCGAATTACATCAACATATTATTTGATAAATTCCAGTGTTATGATTATTGTTGTTTAAATGAAAAGTGATCAGGAAGCCTTAATATCTTCCTGCTATATTTACTAATATTTTGATTGTTCACAAAAACCTTACTTAATAGGATTCTTATTGGGGACTTCCGTCTTCAAAAACAGAGCCTCTTCCTACTAGATTCCAGTACATAGCTCTCCTATAAATTATGGCTTCAACTCATCAAATGCCCACTGCTCAGCACAGGTCTCTTCTCACAACTGAGGAGGCCTAGGACATATTCCACCACACTGCTGCAGTGCGGAGAAAAATCTTCCAGGGTTACTTACCAACTCATGTCAAACGTTTGTGAAGAAAATCATCCTTAAAGTAAATTTCATTTACTTAAGCACAAAACCCAACCATAACCCCAATCTTTCCACCGCAGACCCAGGCCCAAACCAGCACGCACAAGTCCAGCAACCAATGGAGTACGGGTCAATGCCGCCGGCGCTGCGCTCCTACGAAGAGCTGTGCCAGGTGCAGCGCTGCCCCTCCTGCCCGCGCTGCGACCGGGCCTTGCTACTCATCACCTCCATCAACGGGACCAGTGGATACAAGCCGCGACGGAATACTAGCAAGTGTTTTTCTGACAAAACAGAACCCACCACACGGGCGGGCTGTTTTCCGATGAGCATTCCAACACATAGACCGAAACAATTTTTGATCGATTAGCGGGATAATCGATAGCGATAAGTGTTTGTAAAAACCAATTTCGAAGAAATAAATATTTGAATTTGAATTTGATACATTAAGGATCGCCATACCCTCGTCCGTTGTACAGCGAAGTACACCACGAGCAGGGGATGTTAGCTTGAACTGAAAGATTAAAGACTTTTTCATCTAAACTATCCCTTTACTAGATTCTGATTTTTCATTCCAGATTGCCAACTGTATGCTATCGGTAAGCCAGTGTATCATCGGTATAAAGACGAATTATTCGGAGCCTGGCTGCGAGATTCAAATGCGTCTGAACAGCAGGTAATATTCTAAATAATACTTATCATTGACTCAATAAATTAATTAGAAGAACAAAGAAAATCTCTTTTCCGTCACGATTCGATTTTCTTTTTGTTACTTTTTTGTTGTTAAATGTTCACAAAAGTAATTTTTTCACAAAGTTTTTGGTTAATATCTGTATAATTCACAGAAAGATAAACTTTGGACAACACAAGAAAACGACGTGGAGAGACTCCGAGAATACCGAAGTAAGACCAGCTTCAAGGCCGATCATGTTGACGAGTTCCATAAGTTGCAGAAGCCGTTCTTTGTAAGTCTCTGAACTCTATGTACCTACTGGAAGACATCAAAAATTCTGACTGATTCTACTGCTGAGCACACAAACCTAAAAATGTATAGATAGATGCAGTCAGCATTGGACTTGGTCAGCGTATTGGACTAAGTATGTGCCAAATGTGAATTGACAGAGTTTACTCTTACGTATGCCGAAACCGAGCTCAATAATACTTAAAACCGATGTGCAAACTAGAAGTCAATCACTGTTTATCAAACTAAATAACTTTCTCGAATTCCAGGGCAACGGCCACATAGTATACAGCGGATCGTTTTTCTACCAGGCCAATGAGTCTGGCCACCCCGGAGACATCATCCGATACGATTTAAGCCAAAGCAGAATCAAGTCAGTTCAATTATCACACGCAGGTGGCAGACTTTATACGTCTCAACATAATCAGGTAACCTAGAACTCTTTTCTCCTTTTACCATCACCAACTGAAGGCCAACTAGTTTCTTAGTCTCATTATTTTAACAACAGAAATGTCATGAATCAGAAAATTCTTCAACGCTATCTCGATCTCTGAAGTGTTGACTCAGTATGCTTAAGTATGGTGAACAAGTCTCCTCCGCTCGAGAACATGACAGCTCAGCAGAACTTAGCATTAAATAAGTTGTATAAATATAGAAATAAAATGTTTGTGAGAGAATTCGTTAAAAGTTGCTTTTTTTCAGGTTGATTTCAGTGCCGATGACAATGGCCTGTGGGCTATTTATTCTATGGAAGGATCCAATAATACAGCCGTAGCAAAGGTACAGGACTAATTAAATGTGCACGCAGACTTTCTTTAGTTAATGATATTGAAGTATAACGTGATTATCACTAATTTCAGCTGAGTTTCGACCCTAATAAAGACGACCTCAATGTGGATCACATCTGGAACATATCTCTGAATCATAAACAAGTAAGTATCCATATCACAACAATTAGCAAGACCTCACAACACGCCTGAATTGCGCTGTCGATGTTTTCAACCCTGCTGCCATATGCACAATACACATTAGCATTTTTACAATTTCTGACCGTTAACAGTCAGAGCACGATCGCTCCTTATACATGATATTTCTTCTGGCGAGATGCACTTTTCTAAAAGTTCCTATGGGGATCTTAATGAGGACATTTGAGTCTTTTATTTTTGTTGGTCAATGACAAGGCATTTGCGCTTACGCACCGCTTTATCACCTTGGGCTTCTAAGCAGGCCTACTTTGCAATAATCCATCAATTTGCAATAATGCAATACCCAATCCCTAAAGATTCCCCCCTCCCCAAACAGATGGGCGAGATGTTCATAGTGTGCGGGGTGCTGTACGCGCTGGACTCGGCCACGGAGCGGGACAGCAAGGTGACCACGGCCATCGACCTGTTCCACAGCAAGCCGGTCGAGGTGGCGCTGCAGTTCACCAACCCCTTCCGAAAGACCACGCAGCTGGGGTATGACCATACGCACAAGGTTGGTAGCTACAGTCCTACAAGATGTTACAGGATCTTCAAGCCAGAGGGTGGATGAAACTATGCCTTTGTATCAGCCTTCCGACCATAAAGGAATGCTGTATCCCAGAAAGCTGGGCAAGGGATGATCCCTTAGGGATTTCATTCAGACCTCATTTTTAATAACAGAACTATTTAAAAATACCCCACCAACAGAATTAATGAGATTGTACTATAGGCATCTGGCAGACTACATGAAAAGATAAAATTGTTAATACTTATATTACTTATATACCACAAGATTAATTTTGTTAAGACCTTAATTATGTAAGACCTTAACTTAGTAAGACCATAATATTCCGTTCCTTTATTGTGGTAAGAACATAAAATCAAAGGCCTACCTATAAAGCAGAGTCAAAGCAGTTCAAAGGTTTTAAGGCTTTTGAAATGAACTCTGGTCTACTGACATGGGATTTCGTTCAGTATTCTTTACGGAAACACGAGTAAACTGTTCATTAAATGTTATTATTAATTTGAAAATCAAGACAAAGAAAAAGAATGAAGAACAATCATGTCTTTTGTTGCAGGAACTGTATTCTTGGGATCGAGGAAACCAGCTGACGTATCCAGTGCGATACAACGAGTTACCGGGCCGTTGATGACGTGACGTCAGCGTGGATAGGACAAACTTGTAATAACAGTGTAATTAATGTAAATAACAGTAGCAGGTGCGGCAATAACAATAACAATACGGTAAACATGGCAGTGGCTCGCGCTATCACACAGGACTACAAAGTTAATAAATTCAAATTCAAATTTGGAACAATGGGCTCTCATTATAATGGGTAGTGAACGAATAATTAAATTGCCTGAATGAAATAATTATTCAATCGATTGATTGGGGAGCTTCAGGTGATTGGGAGTGTCATTTCAATAACAACAAAACATAAAAAATGCCACCTTATAAAAAGAAAATTAATTTACATTAACCATAATATCAATATTATTAGACTAAGTTTATAATTACATACCTAATTAGTTAAATGATTTTTATTTAATTTTTTTGATTTTAAGTTTGAATTTCGTATAGTTTTAACAAAACTAGGTACTTGTAATAAAATTCAAGTCACTAAGTAATAACATAGGTAATTTTTTCCATCTGTCAGAACAAACAGTATACTTTTTTCTAAATTTTAATTTTTTTTATCGTAAATATTCATGTAGGGTAAGTCTACATAAACATAACTATGTTTTATTTTTCCAAATATGCAACAAATGTTTGTGCGACATTTTATTGCGTTTTTTGGGTCATAAATAAAAATCTGAACAATTAATTTTGGGATTGAAGTATTTGTTACGCAGGACATAATTTGATGAACAAATTTGGGGGCACGGCATTGCCCCCGCCAAGTCGAGCTATCGAATTTTCTATAAGTCCTTCTCAAAGTGGACGATAACGCAGAAGTGGGCCGTAATTAGCCCAAAAACTGGTTATTAAATTACGGTTAAAATAATTGACTTTCGATGTCGGTGGCAAAAGCAATGAATTTCAGAATTACTTATGTAGGTAACAGTTTCCGTTCTCATTGTAGGTACTATTTATGTATTTTATATTTGGTACTGAAATAAACGCAACTGTTACTTGTATATTATTTGTTTTTAATTTTTCGGTAATATCTTCCCATGTACTCCATAAAACTATTAATTTTTAAAAAGCTTAAAAAATCGTTTTAAAAAAGGAATATACTCGTATAGCCTGCCATCTTTTATCAACCCCGAGAACTAAATTCTGATCTTGCCTCACGTTTATGCGTAAACATTTTAACAGATGGCAATAAGGTGTCAGTGTTGTAAAAATGGCGCTAGTAGTATGACACAAACTTAATTGCTGCGCCCCAGAATAAAAAAATATGAATGATTTATTCAATTCACATTCACGGAGTGTAAAGTTAATTGTTATTACTGTATGTATACCGGTTTAGTCATTTGTTGAGTGATTCACGGTTGAAATACATATAGGCAATGAACTTTGTAATTCTTCATCATTACACATTCATTAGCCTTTTCAGTTAAAGTTCATTACACACTTTGCATAGATCTATCTGACAATCCAAATTTTTACGTAAGCACCTACCTCCTTCTACCTACAAACAATAACTTTATACCAAGTATATAAATATTTCTGCGGTGTAGATAATTACTACAGAAAAATGAACGTGTAAAATTTAATTAAAAAGTTAATACGAACTTGAGTACCGAATATCAACCGAAGAGGCCATTATAAGGGAGTACGTAAGCAGTCAAACGAAATTAGAACGCAAACGCACCGAGTGGCAGCATTCAAAAGCGCTGGGGGCCGTTTAGTGTCCCATCTCGACCCCCCTCATTTTTCGCCACAATAGCTGGCAATACATTCCGTGACTTGGCAGAACTCGTACAGAACTTGGCCCCCGGTGCGCGATCAATACTTGCGCACAGCGCCATCTAGCAGCCATCGCGCAGCCAAATTGCAGTTTAATAGTTCATTAGATCCAGCAAAAATGGCGGGGACACACAGTTTAAATTCGGAACGCGCTATCGATTCGCGACCACTTTTCTAACTTTATGAATCTCAATATTCTCAATCGGTGAAATATGTCTGCTGCGTACCCACCCTTTGAATTGAACTTTGTACAACATCCAGTTCTCAGTAGAACTATACGCCATACAAAAAATTAGATGAAGCGAAAGATCTTAAGAATTAGAAAGATAATTTAGAAATGCATAGCTGATATTATATTTAATTTTTAGAGCAAAAATGATTTATAAGGAAGACTGGGCCACTTCGGACAACTGGTAGTATCACTGAATTTTATTTTAACTTGTATGCCCATTTCATAGAGTTTGTACTCAATGGTGATCAATTAGGTACTTATTGCTGCTTGAAACATCTTAGCTTTAGATTAAAATAATCATTAATCAGATTATAACCATTTATAACTCACTAAATAATATAACATCATTAGCTTATAATATTCTGAAAAATAATATTTTATGAAGGACGGATTATTTTTTATTTTGAGGCGGAAACAGACTACCTGAGAAACCTGACCTCATACTCATTCAATCAATCAATTCAATCGCTTAAATCATTGCAATCAATTAAATCATTGCAATCGCGTAGGTACATGAGGTACCTACCTACATTAGATACTGCATTCCAGACTTGAAGAAATTAAAAATCCTAAGGCTTCTGTTGCTGGCAGTAACACTCTCATTTTTGAAATTCGAAGTTTAAACCATCTTTGAGTCCAACAGTTGCCTAACCTGACGCGGCAATGGCAGTAGGTGCCTGTTAAAAGTTACTGAATACTTCTTTTCTTAACTATAATAGTCATGCTGGTCAATAAGATTGTAATTCGCTAATTTGCATGGCCAGCATCTATCACCTACCACCGTTTCATCTGTTTGAAGTTTATCGTGGAATTATTTCAACCAAACATTTTAACCAGAGCAATTCTGCTCCGAACAAAGCAGCTATACAAATATCAGCCTCATTAAAATTTTACAATTTCTAGCTTTTACGGTTCTGATCGTTAATATTTATAATATTTACTCATTCAGGCTATATTCTAAGAATATGAAA
This sequence comes from Hesperia comma, assembly GCA_905404135.1. Classification (NCBI taxonomy): domain Eukaryota; kingdom Metazoa; phylum Arthropoda; class Insecta; order Lepidoptera; family Hesperiidae; genus Hesperia; species Hesperia comma. The sequence goes on from FR990031.1 coordinate 2,851,578, forward strand.
CGTACCGTTTATTGTTAACATTTTAAATTTTTTATACTGATTTCGTTTTGGAGGACAACTCATAGGTGATGCTTTTTAATGTAACTGATGTCCATGCGTGTCTATGACCACTTAGATACCATTAGATCTGCTCAGTTGCCGAACATTAATATAAAAATAAAGATGATTAAACAGAACTACACACTAGGGTAGTTACAACGCCAAAGGTGTTATACGAGGGCTTTTAAAATAGAATCAATCAAAATTTAACGCCCACCGAGTACGACGTAGACTCCAGGAAAAGGTCGAAGCCATCTTCCAAAATAAATATTTGAATTCAATCAGCTATTCAAACAGCGTCTTATTTCGAAATTTATTTGCGTTTGCTAATTAAAAACAAATCTGTACACGTTGCACACCTTTGCCGGTTTTCGATCAAAAAAGTTAGTCAAACATACGTGTCTAGTCTAGACTGAGCGGTGTTTATGCTAAAAGCGCCCCCCACCCCGCGCCCGCTCACACCCACCTCCACCCGTCCGAGTGAATGAATGATGGCGTAACCGTTTACTCATTATTTCTTGGAACTTATTTGAGTTAGATTTTATTGAAATTAGCTTATATAGGTAAGAATATATATAGCAGAATATTTTCGTAACCCGAGTGACGTCATCGAATTATTTATAATAAGGAAATCTTTCACAGGGATCAGAAACTCCATCCTCTCCTTAGTGTACCTCAATCTATACTAGAGTAGTGATCGGCTCTATCAACGTACATTAGTTTGGTTTTTTTCCCTGTTTATGGTGAGCCCAACCAACTCGCTTTCGATCTTCACTCTTTGGAACAATTCTATCGACTGTACACGTTGAAAAAAGAAGGTAAAAGTATAAATCAAATTAATCGTTTTGGTCTAGTGGGACGGGTAAGAACGGGAATGGGAGCCAACGGGAAAAACCCAAATCAACCATCTCTGTCTCCGATGCCGCGAACAAAGTGGTATCGTCTTCATATCTGAGGTTGTTTTTTCTGCCTCCACTTGTGATACCTCCTTGGCCTCTTTCTCATTCATCCAATGCTCTAATCATTATGTGCTCCCGATAGATGTTGAAGAGGAGTGGGGACAATATGCATCCTTGTCGAACTCCTTTCTCCGTCTTGAAAGGCCCTGAGATGACATCGTTGATTCTGATCATCGACTCACCGTCTACGTACAGGCTCGATATCAATGCTGTAAAATGCGAGGGAACACCCATTTCCTGCAGATTGTGCCACAAGCTGTCCCATTGAACGCAATCAAATGCCTCGGAATAGTCAATGAAACACATGAGCATAGGGATATTTAACTCACGGCACAAATTCAAATCAAGAAACTACTAAGGCTTCGTCATATTTATAAGTAAGTACTTGGCTTCGGGAGACTGTTCTTTACGTTTATGTTATCCCATTGTTTCAACATTTTTCATTGCTGCTCCGCCTCCGCTCCTATTGGCCATAACATGATATTTCATAATCTTAAAGTCTTCCTCGACTAATGGACTGGATCAATAAATGGAGTATCCACATCTATTTGAGCGAGTACCTAGTTCCTGAACTTAGCCCGTTAAAACAATCAAACTCTACAGCTTTATAAAATTAGTGAAGAACAGGGTGCAGCGGTGGTGTAGATACATTCGCGTTATATAGATATAGATTAGATACGCATAAAATGCGTTATTACATAATATAATATGCATAAAAATGTGACTTTATGCTCTGCACAACATGCCTCCATATTATATTAAGCGTAAAACCGACTACATAGTACATAGATAACAGACCTAGGAATATCCAATTTACCGCGCGTTTCTAATTAAAATCGATTCAGCAGATATTTGCTTCGGAACTTTTAGCCTTTGGTCCATTTGATTAAAAAAGTAGTACGGGCGACTGTGTATTTATACAAAAAGCGACACCCCACCACCCCGCCCGCTGGCCGCACCAGAACGAATGAATGAATGATGGCACATTAATTTAATAAATATTTAATAAGATCGTAACAATTGTATAGGTGGGTGTGTAATTATAATAATGTGTTTCTTGTCTTGGTACCTATATATTTATATTATCAGGAATAATACCGACGTGTTAAAAGCTTTTATTTAGTATTGTACCTCCTGTGACTTGTTGAAGCTGATGTTTAAATGGTTCAATTCTGAAGTATTCTTCTAGGGCAGTTTTGCTCAAAGTCAGCAGTAAGAGGCCCAAAATAAGTGGTTTTAAAGCTTTGGTTATGATTGTATAAAAAGACACGGGCACAGTAATATTATGCCTAATATTAATTTCGTTCCTAAAAAAATTGGGTGGCGATGGATGGTGGACGAAATATTTTGAGAACCTCTGTTCTAGGGTTAGGTCAGTTAATAAACAAATTAAACAAATATTGACAAAAATGAAGTTAATGAAGTAGGTATGTACGTATATACCTTTTTAATTATTATTATTAAACTAGTAAATCCGCCCTCGCTTCGCTTCGGGGAATCAGTCCGTTCAAAAATCTCTATAAATTTTAACAAAATATTATGTTATTCCAATGTCTAAAGGTCTAAACTATATTATTGCACAGCATCATGGAAATCCGTTCGGTAGTTTTTGCGTGAAAGAGTAACAAACCCACACACACACTCACTCACATTCTTACAAACCTTCGCATTTATAATATTAGTAGGATATTGGAACAGAGATGTCGGAAAATCGAGTGATTCCCACTATACTCCGAATTTTAATTAGATTCCTAAATTGACGTAAGCTAATGTCACTTTTCGAAATAATGTTGCCAGCTTTGAAATAATAGTGATTACTCACACGATTTACGAACGATGTTTTGGTTATTCGATTTTCTTTTCTCAATATGTGTTTTAATAAAATATAATAAAAAAATCAGAGATCAATACGGAAAGGTTATTTATTTAAAATTATATAATAAAGGAAAAATATTAAACACCGGTACATGCATGCTTTTAGTACATACATGCACTAAAAGCGCTTAACAATTAAAAATGTAGGGGGAAATTGATAATACTTTTTTGAAGTTATACTTCTTTAGGCGCGTTATGGAAATTTCATGAGAGTGAAATTTTGCGATGCGCGCGCATCTGTAACACCAAAAATTAACAGTATGAAGTTAGGCGCGTGAAATTTTACGATGCGCGCGCAACAGTATGAAGTTGCCGGCTAAACCCATTGCTAAACCACTCATTGGCCTTTGTCAATGTAACTCTGACGTCTCTTTTGCTTTTTATCGAAATTATTTATAACCAGCCAGGTTTGTTTTGACTTGTTTGTGGCACATTGACATGACATAATATGCACAGACTAGCTAAAGATTAATGTTTCGTTATACGGTATGCAACGACTAGTCTTTTTGGTAAAATATTTAATAAAGGTTTTTAACTGCAATATAACAGTAAATAAATTATAACTAAGTATTCAAAGATAGTTTAGGATGACTATTAGTGATTATGCTACCATTCCATCAGTATTTTCTTAAGACGTTGTCACGTTCAACTATCGTCAGTAAACCGACTTTACAGACAACCAATTTTTTTAGTATAATTAATACTAAATATTATGAAATTATTAACGTTGAATATTTATTATTTAATGATGCCAAAGAAGTATAACTTCTTACGCGCGTACATAAGTACACGCAATTTAATTTTTTTTATGTGTAGTTATTGATCCTGTAATAACTTCATGCAGTATTTTAGCTAATTTGCTAAATTATGCGAAACGATTATAATCCGATTAATATTTTTATCAAATCGAATCATTTGCGTCCAGGTTACAACACTATTTTTGTGATAATAAAAAACGGTAACACTGGAAATGTCATTTTAGGAATCGAATTAAAAGTCGGAGTATAGTTCAACTGAGTAGTACAACCGTTGAACTAGTCTTACTGCCAAAATCGAACTAGCTGGACTATAGTATTTAAATGATGGTAGATGGCTATTGTGATAACAAATATCCGGATTAAAAGTTTAAGTTTTAAAAGTGTTATACCCACAAGTTATAATATGTACTAACAAGTTCGCTTACTTAAAGTAATTATTAAGTTTTAACAATTTAAGTATGACTATAGAGGTACTTACTCTTAATTTTTTTCCTAATTCCATGGATGCATGTAGACCAGTTACAGGTACGTAAGTATTTAGGTTTTAGCGACAGATTCAGATAACCTGAGAGGCCTGGGACGGAAGGTTAACAAGTTAAGGGAAGATGAGTGGAATCGTGCAGGATGTTTACGGATATCCGCGCCGCAGTCAGCGGAGCAATGGGTGCACTGGGGCGAGTTGGGCCTCGCTTGCAATCTGTCGCTGTGGCTTGTAAACATATTCTATTACACTACCCTTTACTGAGAAGTAGTGCCCGTGTTTGGCATAACATCGCTTCACATACTTACTTGTTATGTTTTCCTGGTCGCTTTGCCCAAGTTGCCTCCGGTAAAAGCTGTCATTTGCCATTCTTCGTGAGTAACATTGTAGAGCATTTGATGTGGCAAAATAAAATTGATCTGCGTCATTGCCCATCTATCCCTTCAATATAACTTGAAGTCTAAGCGTTAGAAAACCTCGTAAAAATGCCGGTATAAAAGGACGCATCCCTATATAACAAAAATTAACAAGGATAGAGATTTACAGTATAGAAGGGAATCTGAGATCTTACAAGCACTTTCCAAAGTCACCACGCAAAAGAATAAGGTCAGGTTAATAGAATTAAGGGATAGGACAGCAGTCACGCCTTATAGAGTTAGGGTTTTAGTCCATCATGAGATCTTAAGTTTTAAGATAACAGGGAAGTGAAGTGTAGGGTTAGAATGGGAGGCAGGCAGGTTATTTCCAAACCAGTCGTAAAGCTTTATTTTAGTACTGGACCGTTAAGCATTAAGTTCTCCACCGTACTGGAGCAGCGTGGTAGAGAATGCTTTAGGCCTCCTTAGTTATGTACAGAGACCCGTGATAGATAGTGGGTCATTAACGGAAGGCATTGAAAACAACTTAACTTCTCAATGTAACTTAAGTAATACCTTATTCCGAGCGAAATATCAATTCAAAGTCGCGTTCGCACTGATAAAAAACAAAACAAGAATCAGCTGAGTGACACGTAATTATATTATGTGCATGTAGATAGCGTAACCGACAACATAGTTACGTATATAACACTTCGGCGGGATTCCTCGCGTCCGAGACATAGATATTTGGAGACTGTCAGCGTATTCAGCGCTGCACGGCTACAAATACTTTCTCCTTCAATTATGAATTAATTTTGCTTTTCAACCTTTTGACAGATGCTGGCGTAGGTGAGTTGTTTGGTTTGGAGGGAAGACTTTATAGGTCAATTTACTTTTCTTGGTTTCTTGCTTCCGATCGGAATGTCTTGCGTTAAATTACTACGAGACAAAGTTATACAAATTGATACATTACATAAAAGCTACTTAATTTAAACTGATTAATATCTGGCGAAAACCTCCCTTAAGCTTTGATTATAAATTAAATAAATATGACAAATAGTTAATATTAATAAAATGTAATGAATTCGTGAATACCATTACAAAAACAGGTCTATTGACATCGAAATATTGTAATTTAATCCTTTTTTTATTTTATGGTAATTTTCACTTGCTGCTTATGTTAGAAAAGATGTCATTTACATAGGAATATTTAAACAAGGCATTTATTATCCGTCCCTTTTTTACCTGCGCAGGTTTACAAAGGCTAGCATTTCTTACCTGTGTCGTCTGTCTGTACCAAAGAGAGATAGAAAGAGCATGAGGTTATTGTTCGGGAAATAAGACTATTTAGAATGCTTTTTTTGATTTTACTGAATGAAGAATGACACCAAATAATAAAGTACCTACATACACCTTATGCCATCGAAAAGATGTTGTTAAATAGTGGACGATATAACATGATAAGTAAAGTGTGTTTAAAACTTTTGACATTGACATATTTTTAATTTTACAAACACCTGTTATATTTAGAATCGGTAAAGTCAATAAAGCTGTAGTCTACGAGTATAAAATTGTACAGCTGTAGTTAAGCACGCACGTGCCTAACCCCGTGTAATTATATAACCTTACTGTTATTGAGCAACTTGGAATGAGAGCCGGTGATAAGATGGCAACGTGGTTAAAAAATTATAAACAAACAAAAAGGTCATTGTACGTTCGCTACCCGTCAGCCGCTGCAGCGCTACACGCCGAATCTCAGCTGAGCGGACACCTGACGTCGTCGCCCCCCGCCTCCACACACCCACGCCCTCCGCCCGCCATCAGCTGTTAATGCCCCCCCTGCCTTTCCCCTTCGTTTGTGTAATGCGAGGAGGCGAGGCCCGAATGGATTAGGAAGACAAATTCTACCATTCGTTTTTGTGAGATTTTTTACCGCGCTATCCACTCGCAATGTTCGGTTAGACACGAACGTTGAATGTTAACGAATGTAGCTATGTCGAAATATTTAGAGCTCGTGCAGTTTTATTGCACGATTGCGGTTAGCTACTAGCGACAATAAGCCGCAACGGCAAATTACGCGGTAAGCGAAAAGGTTGCTTATAATTTTTTATTCTAAATTGGCACTCACTTACCAATATCGGCAATAGCTGAGTAATCGAACCCAATTACGTCGGAACAATCCATCGATTTCACGACACAAAAATGCCAACTTTTAATAATATATCGCACATTAAGCCTGCCAAATGAATAATTTATTGTAGTGTGTCGATTCGGGGCGCGCATCCCCGCGGGGAGCGGGGTCCGCCCGCGGGGGGCGCGGGGGGCGCGGGGGGCAGCCGGCGCGCGGAGCGGCAGTCCGCGGCGAGCGGCCGAGCGAGCGCCATGTCTGCGTGCGCGCCGCGCGTCTGCTGCCGGCCGCGCGCCCCGCCGACGCTGCTCGACATCACCGCGAAGATCGTAGCGGCCGCGATCCCGTTCCAGCGCATCGAGGAGCGCTACGAGCGCATCCCGGAGCCGGTGCAGCGGCGCGTGGTGTACTGGTCGTTCCCCCGGGACGAGCGCGACATATGCATGTACTCGTCGCTGGCGCGCGCGCCGCCCGACGACCACCGCAGCATCGCCTTCTGCCGCGGCCTCAAGCTGCTGGAGGCCGGCTGCGTCGAGAACGTGCTGCAAGTCGGTGAGTGGCCGCGGCAGCGCGCCTGCGCTTGTTTACTAATATACGGCGCGCCTCGCCCACCCGCGCCGTATAAATAAAAACCTCGACGTGTGCGATCGATAGCGGTTCCTCGCGGGAATTATTCATGCGTCGGGTGAGATTAGGGCTCCGGAGGCGGCTGCGGCGGCGACCGGTCCGCGCGCCGATAACGTCCACTCGGTAATTAATCGATGTTCATTAGCGGGCATCGATCGGTGCATCGGCGATCGGGGCGAACGCGCAATCCGAACGTCCTTACCGCGTTTCGGAACTCTGAGACGCGTGAAATTCGGCTGAGATTAACATAACTGGATGTCCCGTTACCGGCGAGCATAGGGCTTACACGACCGGATTCTTTTCGCCTCGCCCGTAGCCGCTCGCTCACGCATGGTGCTATTAACATCATGCCAGTTAAATGCTAAGTGAATAACGGAAGGGAGAACACAATTACATACATTAACTCTTACGCCGTTGTTACGGAGAAGCAGATGGGATTGTAGACGTAGGACGTCCTAAACATACAACAAAGTGCCCAGAAAAAACTTTCCCAGGTCCCAACCCTGAACTGATACACAAGATAGTTAATTAGTTATCATGCCTAAATATATCATCAGTTACCTGGCGAGTTAATAATGGGTTGGAACTTTATTAGACAGGTTATGTTTACAACTAGTTACTGGTTTAGACTGAGTGCCTACCTAATTATTTAAAAATAAGTCTACATTAAGTTACTTATCTACTTATTAATTAAGTTAAATATCCTAATTTAGTTTCTAATTAAGTACTTAATTTTACATAATATATGAATCTTTAATAGTTACGTATTTAGTTATTAAAGTAATATTGTTTTAATTTTGTGATGATTTTTGATGAGCGACTCGATAAAGATACTTAAATGAATCAAGTTTTTTAGTCACACAGCACACTGCCTACCTCAATATTATTCATCATGTTCGTACCTATTGTACGCTGAAACACCGTAAGGTATCTACACATAGACAGGCGTTTCCGAATAGGTACCGAACAACGGAATTATCCAAAGACTATATAACCTACCAACCTAAAACTAACAGACACACGCATACAACTATATACAGCTAAATGAAAATTGCGATAATTAACCAAATAAACCAACCTCACCTTCCTAGTGACACAATGCTTATTTCTTTCACAAATAACTTATAATTAATATTCGCAATAACACATTAATAATACCCCTCCCATTGAGTCACCAGTGGGGAACTGATGTTGGGAGTCGGTGAATCAAATGATAAACAAGAATTATCACCGCGGAGGTGATTCACATCGGAAGCGTCGTTCCTGTGCTTGGACCGCAGCCAGCAGTAACGCGCCCTAGTGCGATAATTCGACATGTTTCGTGCCTACGGTTGGGGGCAACCATTACGATATTAGGCACACAATAATAAATACAAGCCTTAGTGTTGTTGGAATCCATTGACACTTATTCCTTGCTTGGCTTGTGAGTTTTCAAATTCATGCAATAGTAAGCCTTGGAGTTTCTTTGTCGTTGGTTCCATGGAAAACACAAAAGAACACGACATACAACATAAATACTATATTTTTTTGGGTGGATATCCGGATATGCGTCTCCAGGAATTGAGGACCCTACAAAAAGGCGAATCGGCATAGCATTACGTCATACATGTGGTAATATGTATTAGGTATAATTAATTTTAACTAGGTTGCAGACATAATCATGAGAACTAAAATGTCGTCTTCACCATTCCAAGTCTTGTCCCCGACAATTCTTAGTCTGGAAAGACACAAAAAGTGGCAACTTTCAATATTCTATCCATCCATAATCCGTAGTAAGTTCCCCAGCAACCGCCAGGAAATCCAGAGATAAAACATAAAAGAAGTATTAAAAACCAACGTAATTATATAAAATTTCTAAAAAATCTAATAATCGAGAACTTCCACTCCACCCCGTTAACTTTTATTATAGGTCATAAAATTTGTAAAGTGCCATTAATTTATTAGATGACAAGTTTTTATTTCCTTGACATGTGACAGGTCATGTCGTGGTAACCGGGTACTGTCGACGGTCTGACGACCTTATGTTCATTCGCGCTTATCAACCATCACGACGGTTGTAAGTGGTCATTAAGGGTTAATGGCCATTTTAACCCGCATGAGGCAGATGGCTTTTTGTGTCTTTTGAAAAATGTACCACTTAGAGTGGTGATACGTGACTGTCTTGATTGTATGGTAGTGACCGAAGAGTTGCGACTCTTCGATGACAAGATGAGTAACTTAATTTAATAGTTACTGTTGATACACTGTTGATCCCTGATATATTGATATCATGGATCGACAGAGTTCAGCAACAGCGACAGAGGTCGTTAGAGAGGAAGCTTCCGTATCTCAGAGGACACGTAAAGCTATCAATTAAGGTTATCAGTAAGCGATTTGTGGACATATTCATATTATGTGCCCTGGCAGCATGAAAACTGATACTTCGATAGTCCACTAAACCCTCCACCAATCAGCACTGGCGTGGCTTTGTGAGTATGCTTTAAGCCTCAGGTATTATGAAAGACCCGTTCAGAAGTGGGTCATTAATGGGTTGAAGCCAAAAAAGAATCTAAAATATTTTTTAGTAATTTCGTCTTACGAACTGAGAGGCAACTTAACAAAAGCCATTAACCATAGTATGAAAGGGTTTTTTTTATATTATTATCTATACATATTTAATAGCGCTGCAAAGCCTATAAATGTGAGCAGTACTACCAATTCAATAGGCAGGTAGGTACAAAACTAATCGGTCAATATGGCCTGAGCTATGCAGTTGAATATGGAACATCGAACATAGAATTAGTGTTGTTTAAATATACTCCGCATTCGTACCAGCCCGATGTGATTTAAGGCCTAAATATAAATGGCGGTTCGGCGAGTTTAAAACGAGAAATGCCACGATCGTGAATATGAATAAAAGAACAGCGATTGCCCCGCCGGTTGACACAGGGCTGCCAAAATAGCGCTGCTGTTAAAATATTTAGACAAACGGCGCACCGAATTCTAGCAGTGGTTCCATATTGATTGACCCCTAAATAAATTTGTAACTAACTAATGAACGAAACGTGTTAACTGTTGAAATGGAACGAAATTTAAATATTTTTTTATTTGATGTTGGTTTTTACTTTTACGCAATTTTCAAATAAACTTTCCTTATCAGAGCTGGGAATAGGGTACTTGGAGAAGCAGGTCTTTGCAACGCGCTGGGGTTGCTTATGTCCAAGGGCGACGATGATCAGTTACCATTAAGTAGGCTGGTTTGCCTGCTAAGGGCACAAAAAGGCATGTGTGATAGACTTGTGTGTAGTTTGTTAAAATTTACTGTATGATGTGTAGTGTAGAGCGGTATAAAAGATTATTAAATTGAAGAAAATGTAAAATGAAGAAACCTGTCGTATTGTTTTGTCAAAACACGCGTGCGTGCACAAGAAATAAACAGTTTTCCATTTTCTGATTTGTTAAAAAAACTAAAATTATTACCTTAATGCAAAATGTATGAAAATTTTAGTGATTTATTACTGACAACTTTAAAACTCCCTATACCAGTGTTTGTCAACCCTAAACTAACAATGATTTGGGTACCCCATACGATTGCATCGAAAAAATCATATTCACGTACCGTGGCGGCTTTGCTTTTTTATTCATTTATTCAAAATGCAATCGATAATGGTGACTGTTTTTAGTACCGACAAAAATACTCGTAAATCTGTACTAATAACAAAACTCGAGAGGTCATAAATGCACAACATTTTTTGTGTGGTATAGGCGAAGTAACTATTTTCTAATCTGGGGTATAGGTAGGCTATCACAGAAGCAAAAACATGTTTTTGAAATTTTTGTCTAGTCGTCTTTATGTGCCAATATCACACAGTAACTACTGGACTAAATTAGATGGTGTAATGATTTGACAATGGTTTAATGCATATATCGCTTACATTTTTTTGTGATAATTTTAATCCCCGGAAATGGATAATTTTCCTTTTATGAGATTGTACATCAATATAAAAGTTCTGTCATTTGACCGGTCCTTTGTAATTAATTTTTAACTGCTCTTCTGTAACCATATCAAAATGCAAATATGTCTTGAATTTTAAGAATAAGATAGATAGATAAATATGCATAGACAGTAACAACTAGAAAACCTGCCCTCGTTTTGCTTCGGGAAATCAGAACCATAGGACTCACATTCGGAAATTGTTAAATCACAAGAGTTACATATTTATCAATACATGTATTATGAGTAAACTAAAAGCTTTCCCAAGCGAAGCGAGGGCGAATCACTTGTACAGAACATCCGACGTACGGGCGTACAAAACGAACATGCTTGAAATTTTGATAGCCCGTCGTCTCGCCCCATGCGACTATGGAGCGTGGCGCCACCTGCTATTTCCTCCGTTAACTATTCACATGTTTAGTAGTATGTAGTATGTTTAGTAGTGCATAGTTCACTAACTAATAATTGGTTTCATGTTTAACGCATACTACATTTTTATGTCAAGATCCAATAGAGCAGGCAAGCCGCCTTATGGTAAGGTCACCACCAAACATCAGTAACACCTAAGTATCACTCCTTCTCTATATGTCGTAGCAAATGTTGTAGTAGGAGCACGTTGATATCCTATTTATTCCTTAAATGTTCAACCCTTCCTTCTTCTTCTTCCTTAAATTTTTGTTTGTTTGAAATTAAATTTTTTAACGCTCAAAGCCCTCCATTTTCTGTAGAATAAACGGTATTTTGAGTGTTACGGTAAAATAGATCAGAAATAAGGGACCTTTGCCCGCCCCCCATGATCAGGAGCTTCGTACGCCCAAGTGCTAATTAGTCAAGTAATATTCAAAATGGATTAGCAAGGGTCATTGAATGCACTCTTACTGAGCTTTGATGCCCAGTGTATCCATGTACATACAAACACAAACAATACAGTGATGCTCTATGTAGATCATTCATTATTATGTTAACAACGAAGATTTTGATACTATCCGTGATTAATTCTTCTAGGAAACACTCTTTATCACTAATCAATTCAACGAATTCTAATCACTGGGGAGATTTTTTATCTAATTTGAAGATAAGCCGTCCAAAAGTTCTCTGGAATAGTCCAGCCTTTCAGACATACATAGAGCTACATCATTCGTAAAGTAGTAAAACTTATCAAATTTACATTGTAATTTTCCGTATAAATATTTGTAAGCGATACAATATCATGGATATCTTTCATTTCATTATCAACTGTATATTTAATGTGCGTCAATACTCAATACACATGATGCTTTCTATACGAGTATTCAGATACGCGATGAAAATAGAAAAAACCCAAAGGGTCCAGTTTTTATACGTCAGTTGGATCAGACACCATCAGTGACGTCACTCGGAGAAAAGGATTAAATTATCGATAACTACTTTCTTTATGGGATAATTGATTACTGTATTATAAATGGACGCTGTAGTCATGTATTAAATTAAAATCCCTTAATTAAATACATTTTTATGCTCTCCAACTTGTTTTTTCCTCAACCTGCCGATGCCATTATGATATGCGAGATTTATATTATCTTTTCTTATTTTAGAAACACGAATCGCTAATTATGACTAGGATTTAAACTGGAAAAAGGTTCCGTATCATTCGGTGGGCATAAACTTTTAGAAATCTATTTTTTTAGTAACAGTTGGAAAATAATCTATCTAACGATCGTCCTTGCTCATGGATATCAGAAATACCATGGCGTCACCTATAGCTTACCCTAGAAAGAACGAAGAGCAACGAATGAAAATACAATAGTAGTGTCAATGACATAGGTTAAATAAAGCTTATGTCAGCAGTTATACTCGTATTAGGGATGGCTTTAACGTACTATATTTTTTTTATAAATACAAATGGAACCTGTTACTACCGCGTGCGTGTCTCATGATATGTCACTTTTTATTTTAAATTAACGACAGAAAAATCTCATAAAAAATCTTTGTGTTATTCTATCTAGTAATGAATAATCACATTATGTTACCGTAGTTATTAAGATACTACGTTGTACGAATACTGAGAAGTTAGTATTCCGTCTTTGAAACCTAAAGAAAATTCGTCGTCGTCTAGACATTGCGTCATATCGGCAGGTTTGCCACACGATAAAAATAATGAGGTGGAAAATGGATGTGTTTAACTTTTCAAACTTTGACTATGCTGTGCAGTGTGGTAAAATATGTTAGTATGTTTAAAACTACGTCTTTTCTTTGGCAACCTCATACATCACTTTACAAAAACAATTTGCCTTGATAATTAAATGTAAATACGTAAAGTACAACATGCAACTTCATTGTAAACTATCGAAGAAAATCGTTAGAGAGTCATTTGTACCATGCATATTGTCGCCGATATCAAAGCAAAGAAAATTAAACTACATAATATAAATCCAATACACGCTCATAGAATATTTATAATGACTGTCGTAGTTGACCATAGATTATTTAATAGAACCGTCCGCCGTACCATAATGGACGATTTAAATTTTTAAACGCCTCCACACTCGCGCCACAATCCATTTCAATATGGCGTCCTCTGTTAATCATTCATCGGGTTCTGGTTTGTTTATGAGGTATTTTCCACGGTTCTATAGAATCGTAAAATAATTATTTCCATTGGTCGCCAATGAAATTGCTCATTCATATTCTATTACTGCGGCAATGCGACTGTGGCGCCGCCATCTAGGTACTAAATTATGTTTGTTCTACCCTCCAGTAAAAGTTGCTTGGTATGTTTGTTAATATAAGAGGGAACCACATTTCATATTAGACATTTGCACAGTCAAGTTATATTGTAGATGTAGCATGTGCATAATATAAACTAATTTGAATTTGAAATACAATTCACTAAGTTTTTCCGTAATAACTTCTGTTTAGCATGATAATAATTGGAATTGTAATAATCATTTTATATTCATATGGATATATTTTTTATCGATCGACTGGAGTCTTATTATGTGTCATAGTAGTCAGGGGCGGTAGCAGAATGGTGATGCTGCAAGCTCGTAAAATCTTTGACATACAGATAGTTGCACTTTTCACGCGCATTAGCATTACACACTACAATATTAATTTGCCTCATTCATCATTGAGATACTATGTACTAAAGTACCTCAATGTCATTCATGAATCATGAAGCTTTTATTTCGGAGCGCGAGCAACGGCCTATCAATCATCTTTGCTATATTTATTAAAAAATAAAAATTTTTGCTATATTTATTAAAAAATACATTAAATCCCCGTTGGCTTCACATTAGAACACCTATTTGTTGCATTAAAAAACAGGGTAACTGATTGAGTCCCCTTTCATTTACATTTACAGGGATGCATTAATAAATCAGTGCTTTATAGTTGTAAATATATTTATTGAGTGTGTGAGGGCTACTGGAGCTTGTAACCTCACTTCACACACAATCGTAAACTGAAATCAGATTTGATACGTTTCCAACGAAAACTTGCTAAAGACGATAACTTACACTGATACTAGTGGCTTTGGTTTCTGACTCACCTCTATTTTAAAACGATAACCGTACTCGAAGTACGGTAGTTTGAATACCTTAGAAGTACTAAAATTTGACTGAAAGTATCCAGGAAAATAAACCTTTGTAAAATGCTTATCGATTAGTATTAACGTCATGATTCCCTTCATCAGTCTGCACTGAGCAGCATGATGGAGAAGCTCTATAATTTACTCTTTGCCTCCTCAGTTATGAGAAGAGACCCATGCTTCATAGGAGGCCACCAATAGGTTAAAATTAGTCAGTACTGTACCTACATTATCATGCTACTTATACCACTTGACTTATCTACTCTCATGCAGTTCATTTGTAGTACAAATTTTGTACCACTTGCTTATTTCTGTTTATGTCATTTCTTCTACAACTAAACGTTTTCCTGTGAAGCTTTCTTCTTGTATATCTTTCTCCTGAAACCTTGAAATCTTTCATTGAGTCTACTATTAATGCTTCAGTTTTCACTAACACACGAAAGTGATACACAATATACAATCTCCAATAAAAATCCTATGTCAATGAGCAGAAATAACATCAACCTCCAATAAACATCCTGTCCTGTGTCAATGAGCAGAAGACCAAACCCCTTCTCTTACCCAGCATCATACCCACAAATATGGATCGCGGCAGTCATAAAGCGCAGTGAGAAAGCCCACCGTCTCCGGAGTCACGTTCGCGACAGTTCCGAGAAGGTTCTAGCGGCGGTTTATTGCCCAAAACGGCGCCGTGATTCATCGCGATCATCTGTGATATCCTTACATGTACGTAATGGTCTAAGTCGGAGCCGCGCGGCCGTTGCGGTGCGACACTTGCGATATTCTCTGGTACAACTTACGTTTTGGTTTACGCAGTACTGATAAAATTGGTTGCCATCATCGCCTATAGGTAATATAGATATCAGTAACACCAAAGACATTGCTAAGGAGATGCCGACCGGAAGAAAAAGAAGAGAGCTACAAACATTCAAGTCCCAGCTGAAACACAAGCTAGCCAGCCAAGGAGGACGGAAGATCAACGGAATACTTAATGATATCAAAAATAATATTAATGAATCAAAATAAACTACTGATAAATATTATCATACATACGGGGTGGTCGATCTCACTTACAGCACTTATATATATTATACTGATTTGCAAGTATGTGATTGGAAATAATAGTTTAAGCCCCCACAATGCTTCCGAATTTTCTAAATACCATGGTGCATGTAGCTATCTCACATCCTCGAGATCTTTAGTTATTCAGAATCACTGAGCTATCACTGGTTCACTACACAACTTTATATTGGCCCCATTGGTAAGTTCTATCGCTGCTTGTGAGGGTTCAAATGGAAATGGTACGTCTCATTCATCATTGTACGCTGGATGAGCTAAAGATAGCGCGTCAGCCGCAACAGCCGCTGTCGCAAGCCGCAGCGGTATATCAGTCATTACTGCCATAACAGGTTTCCTGAGAAACATAATCCCTTGTTCCTTCTCGCGCCGCCCAAACTATTTTCTCAGTAAACGCTCTTTGATAAGATTTAATGGAATCAATTTCTTTGTAGTACAAATTATAAATTAATCTCGTATTGTGTACGATATTAATATGCTATTCTTAATGAAACGAGAACGTATGGTATCATAGACATAAAAGTGATGCTCTAAGTTGGAAAGTTTTCTAATAAGTAATACAATTGGTTAGTGACTTCAAATCGGTTAATATAATAGGATTTTAGTAAGATTTTCTTCATAATGTTTCCAAAAGTATAGTATCAAACTGAAATATTTCGAGTAGTATACTAGCAACTGATTTTTAGACAATTTTGATCTTCGCTGAAGCAGCGCTGGGCCAATTGTGAGTTTTAATGAGGAGTTGTTGGAACACGTGTTAAACCTTGGCCTTTACCAACGTGGTTTCAGACATGAGTCACCAGATGTTTGGCGTACTCAATTGGGTCATATGACACCCAATTAACCAAATTCTACTCACTAGTCCCATACATTGATTGTCCATTATTTACAATTTGAAATGTTCTGCCGTTTATATCTACTAATATTAATGATACTGTTTACGAAGAAGAGTATTGGAAGAATTTAAAAAAATGTCTGCAATTTGTTTAAAATTTGCACCTGAACTAGTGGTTGATGACTTTTGTATAATTTGGCTGAAAATGCTACGTTGAGAAACTCAGAAGATAATATTGTATAGAATCTGAAAACTTGACCGGCACAGGCCCCATAAATTGTTAAAATATTCCTTCTATATTCTACGCATGCAAAGCCGCACTGCCTCACTAGTTAGGTATTAATGCTATATAGTTCACACGAACGTTCCCCAAGAATTCTTTGCAGTTATAAACAGCATCAAAGTTTATCGCGAAGATTGAAAAAGTGCTAAGTGCAGAAATAGAAAGACCGATAATTGAGACACTATACGTACTAAATTACTAGTACCTCAATGAGACCGATAAATACTTAGTTTACTATTCATAGAATAATCAATTGATCCATCTATAAAGTAATTCCTGCAGATTTGTCAATATTACCCACTTGTGGAACAGGGTCGTTATTCTGTAAAATTAACATTTATGTATGGACCTGGAATATCTATTGTTGACAAGGTAAAGTTAGCTAAGGGCGTAATTAAAAGCCGCAAGTGAGACTGATGGTGCAATACTTTTTAATTACGTATATACCACATCAAAGACGTCAGCGCTTTACACGAAGTTTCAGGAGCAGAAATGCTCTTAATATTATGTATGTACCAACAAACTAGCAGAAGCGTGTATAACTTTTATGAGCCAAGACGAAATGCAAGAGAATCTCAGGAAAATCTCTCTTCTACTTTTGGAGTGGCATCGTACAGAAGAGTTTAAAGCGGTTTTAATAATGTCATTTACGTATTTTTTAATTGACTTGTGCACGATTATTTCTCCCGATTCCTCTTACACAACAGTTTCCCTGTATACCCTAAAAAGAGTTCAGAATCAACATATTGTTTAGCTATAGCTTTGAAACAAGGATCCATCATCTCAAATGGAATCAGTGACTGTGCAAAAGATTATGCTGTAAAGATCATCAAAACTTACACCCGGCAGCATAGATGTAGCATTACACTGACGTTATATAATAAATCTATGCCCGGCAGTGTAAAAGATGCTATTTCCTAACACTTTTTCGAAGGGTCAAAAATGATGAAATATTTGCTATAGTCACGTTCCGTTTTTATAACACGAGACAGATAAAAAAATCTTAGCGGCAATTACTTTTTGTGGTTAAAGGCTCTGGGGAAAGGATAAACTTAACTTTTATTTTTTATCGAAACATTGTTGAACTACTACAATGACCAGTTTGTCCTCAAGTAAAATATATGGTTATAAATTCGTAAGAAGAGGCAAACTTTGTGACTGTTTTCAACTATAAAACAAAGCACTAAGGATCATCAATATGTATTTTAGGATCTTTGGCAGGATATGATTTCTTTGTGAATCAATATCGGTAAAAAAATTAATAGGTACTTATTATCGGTTTTAACTTAAAATCTTGAGAAAATTGCCTGTAAAGAGAAACAAATTGTGCACCAGTTCTGTGTGGGTTGATGTAGAAAGCCCTTTGTTGTTTACGGGAACAAAATCTTAAGGGATTTTTATTGACACAAACTCCCTCGACACCCATGCGCGCATATGGCCTCCCCATGGTTTAAAAGTGTAGTGGAGCATGGACGTTTAGGGTCTATAAAATCTATAGGAACAATCTAGATCGTGGAAATATTTTTGGTTAATAATTGTCTTATCCCAACTTAGACAGAAAAAAGTACCCAAGCACCATCTATAAATTTTAGAAGATAACATAATGGTCCATAAAAATATTAAGATGCAGATTTTTCTGGTTAGCAATTCAAATTATCGTTACTCCATTTCGAAGTCTTGGTCTAAAATATTGGACCGTATCCCTCAATTTCCATGGCAAATGGGTTTGTTTGGCAAACGCTCAGCCCGAGGCGTCGTTCCACCAGCAGCTATGCGGAGGTTATTGATCGAGGTGCTATCCTCGCCACAGTTCAGCACTTTACGAGCAGATTCTGTAGAATCCTTTGAAAGAATTTTCCTACAGAATATATCGACAATAACAGATCATACTGCAAATTTAACGAGTCAGATGTCTCGCACATTTGACCACCTCTGTATTGATTCAGCGAAGCGATGAAAGTTCTAATATAGCGCATATGACGTTAGGGTGCGCCAACTCCGGAAACTTAATTTCCATGCTTATGTATGTAAAGAACTTAGTAATAGATGATAATATCGTTTTTATAGGCAAAACGGAATCGAACGGAACCCCAATGGCCGGTGTTAGCATAACTTTGCTTATGTATTGGATGAGTTTGAATTGTCGGGCATGTACACAGAAAAAATTGGACAAATATCGAAGGACTAAAGGATATTTAGGGAAAGTTTTGGATTATATATTTGAAATATTTCTGTTTTACGTACCTTCACCATTTTTGACCATCCCTTACAAATACAAAGCAAAAATGGAGAAATATACAAACAGAATACTTTTTGAAAAAATGCGCATAGGTAGACCATTAGATTATGACGAAACTTTCCAGCCCCTTTACAGCCACAATCAGGTTTGAACATGGTTATTTAGTAGTCGAAACTGTCGTCTTGATGTTCCATGAAGATAAAAAGAACAAAACGACACCAATGTCATAATCATCGGTTACGTCGACAGCTGTAATGGGTCCCCGAGACGATCAAGCGCACTTGACAAGTCTCACGTGTGTCAATTATGGTCAAGCCGAAAACACGTACCTTTACGCGTCAAGTCAAACGCAGTAAACGATCAATATTCGCTTCAATCACGTAGACTTGTCAAGTGCGCTTGATCGTCTCGGGGACGCATAACCGCAAATCAACGTCGAGTGCTGCTGCCAATTATGTTACTGCTGTGCACTACAAGAATTTAAACTTAAATCTGGTTTTGGACCCGTAAATAACAACGTATTACGAGATGGACTACGTTGAATATGGTCTTCAATCTTCTTTCGATTCTCTTTTACAGAATATGCGGACAATTTTTAATAATAACTGTTGTTACAGATCGTAATCGTATAGGAAATTTCAAATTCAAACCCATTTAAAATTGTCCTTTTACACTCCAGAAAAGATGGCAGCTTTATATACTTTTTGTTTCTTCAACTAACAATGAAACTGAAACAGACAGCCAAAACGAACCAGCCACTGTCAGCTATATGTGGATTTAAAAGGACAGCATCAACATGAATAGTCACAGTACTCCCGTAAAACTTTTGTTAGAGCGCATTTTATGTACTTTTAGAAGCCTCCTCTAAATTTCTAGTGAATTTTGACGTTTTTTGCAAGATAACATTGGCAATGCAGTAATCTGAATGCACGGTGAAACTTGTCTGCCTGAAGTCACCAACACTTCAGTTTTGTAAAATACTAAAAGAAAGCTGTGTTTTTCTCAATAAGTTAATTTTCTCTTAATCTCAAAACTAACTAACGTGCTACAGCTAACGTGTAAAAGTTGTTGGCAGGAAGAGCAAAGCAAAAACGGGCGTGACTTTGACGAAGCCCTAATTTTAAGTGTTATCTTATCAATTTGCTGCATCGACTCCACCATCTGGTGCCAAAGCTCGTTAGCTTGATCAATAGAGATGTAATGACGTCACTATTTACATAAGTGCAGAACAAGCCGTTAAATGGTATCGTTTAATTGCCCCGGCTGGCAGGAAGTGGAAATTGAGACATTAAGGCCTATTACCCACTTGGAACTCTTGCACTCGTTAATTGCGGAGACACGCCATCGCGCCACCATCTACCATCGTAGCATACGTGCCTATCACGCAACTATCATGAATATACATATTTATATGGTAACACTGGCGTGCTTGTTAGGAATCATGGTATGATGAACCGACGTGCAGTTCGGTGGACAGTGAAGTGAAAATAAGAAGTCCGAAATGACTATGCTTAGGGATTCCTTCCTCTCATTTCTTTTTGGTATGTCCAAGGACGAAAATGTCGATTTGTCGCGTTTTCGCGTTTATATGCTTTTTTTTATTAGAATCTCAAAATATAAATACCTATTACCCATCTTACTTCAATTAGTATCTACATGTAATTACTTAGTATTTTAATTTGATGAGACTCTGTTTTTCAGTCACATTTATTTTTTTGTGACATCTTTTAATTTAGATAGGTATACTAATGTATATTTTTTTGTTTTGTACATAAAAGAAAGCAATTTTTTGTATCAGCAAGCGTATTTATGGAGGCGTTAAACGATTATTTATTCTTATTGTAAACAATTATGCGAAATGGTAAGTACGAAGAGGAAATGAAAGAGTAAAAACGTTTATTGCTTTTAAGGGTCATATTGAGTACCTAATCAGCGTACATAAACCTTTTTTATATCTTTCTAGAACTTCTAAATCAAGTTAGGAAGGTACATCCCGACTCGTACAATTATTCTAATTCATTTTTAATAGTCGCCGGCTGTTGCGTGTAATTACCTTTTTTCGACACCGTACGGTTTTTAATTTCCATATGCGATGTGACCAAGCGGTCTTGGTAATAGACGCGTTATTATAAAACCATCAAGATCCATTACAAGTTGATCATTGGTTTTTATATGCGTGTGGAAGGAACCTAATCATTTACGAGGTCTAAGTTGTCTGTATTCCTATGACAAGCAATCGGCGAAACTCGTAACAAACCTCATAATGCCAGTAATAGAGGCAGTTTTTAAGCCAATTCGTAATATTTACCAGTGAAAGCTGTTTCAAGTTTATTAATATTCATGGGACGTTAAATTCGAAGCTTACTAGTTCATCGATATGTGAATAAAATTTAAAAATGTTTTGTAAAAACACTATAATGGAATGGTGGTTTTGTGAGGTAAACGTTCTAAAATGCTTTTTCTGCTCGCTGTTTAAAACCTTCTGCTTATGCCGTTGCATCCTGGTCAGCAATGGAGAAGTTCCTTAGGGTCTGAAATATCAACTGAAATTTTAAAACACCTGAAAACTTTTGGATATAATATACATAAATAAAATGAACCATTCTTCACTTAAAATTAAGAAAAATTCCTCCTTTTTACATCTTTAGTGTTTACTCCGTTTTTAAAATGTTAATTTTATGATGTTGAAGAACAATATCAGTTTTCTCTTAGCCATATGGTGACAATTAACATTGCCCGTTATTAATGAAAAAAATACATAAAAAGTTGTTAATTGTTGTTAAATAAAACAGATAGGTATTGAAGTGATGACTAACATGTGGAGGTAAACAATTTTTGTGGGACGTAAATATTTGATGGTTACGGTAAAGTACCTACCCTGAAAGATAAAGGAACCTGTCGAAGCCTGTGGTTTTCCTCAATTACTTGTTGTAAAAAATATGTATTTGTTCTTGATGCCAACGATTTGAACCTACATATTTAATGCAGTATATCTTAGAATGACCAGATTATAGCAGTATTGGGGAGGCCTAGAATACTGACGCCAATCGTTCACCACAGACCTGGGTGTCTTTAAAGGCGACAGATGCTAGCCTCTGCATAGTGTTGGTAGAGTTATGTATATATCTAGCTACTGCTGACTATTCTTCGTTTGCGTTCGATATGGAATTCGTCATAATGGCAACACACATAAATGCTAGCTTTCCGCTACTTTGATTAAGGTTCATTGTAGAATGACGACGAGAATTTAAAATGCATTAAGAAAATTTTGCGTACAACCTTCATTAAACTGTGAGCACACGCAATAAATTTCTATTTAACAGGAACTAGTAATTCCATAATCGGTGACTCAAGATTAGCTACCAATCCTCTCACGTGCATCAGTCAATAAACTTGTCGTGGTCCTGCGATCTGGAGAGTGGAAAACACATCGGTGATGCCTTTGGTGTTCCTTATAATCATGGATGACTGACCATTTACCATCAGGTAACCCATCTGATCGTTGTCCGCTTTTAATATTTTAGCGGCAGGTGAACAAAATTAATCATAAAAGCAATTAACTGTACTACGGGATTCCAATTGAAAATTGATTTAGTTGTGGCGTTGGTTTCAAAGTTTATTTTACGTATAACTGGGTAGCTGATAGCATACGAGTGGACGAGACAGGTTATATCAGCAAGAAGTCTCACAGACACACATGAAATATCTCAGGAACGATACAGAGTTATTAAACTGCCTGATACTATCCGAAATTTTATAGTGTTTGATACTTCAGAATAATTCCAATCGACGAAGTCATAGTTTTAATAGTAAGGCCTTTTCAGTGTAGGTACTGTCTAGGATTGATGGCTGGCTTACGCATAATTAGTTCAGTTTGGGTGCTTAGGTATAATTCAGTGTTCTATTAAATAATATTATTATTTGACATTTAATGACCATAAAAAAAACTCAAATCTCTGGACAGTTATTAAAAAAAGCTTTCCTGCACCGAGTGCGTATACTGTTACTTACTGATACAATTAGTTCCTGATGAATAAATTATGAATCAGTTCAATTCCAGTGGCGAGACGTGGCTAATGTAACATGTCCACAGCAATCAGTGTCAGATAATCGACATTGACAGCGAATTGGTCTTACATTCTACGGCCGTGTGTCAACTGAATGTAATTACTTAGATATGTTCCCACAGCTTTTAAAGTAAAAAACTTCCTAATTTGACTCAGTGTTGTGGAATTTCTACTGATAAACTGACTTTCTTTTATGAGCAATTGATTATTTTTATCAAATATTGCATCCGATATGGCTCGAAGGACCAAGTGGTTTTTGATCGAATAACTTGTTTACGATTCCTTACTCGGACGAAAGCACAAATATGAATTGTCCTTTTTTCTTCAGTTGTATTTATTTAAATAAGCAAATGGATTATGTAATAGTAAATTGCCATCGGCGCCTATGATTATTTGCGTTACTAAGTAACCTACGCTACTTACCTCGCCATGGATTTGTTTAATATTCATTGACAATTATTTTACACTCTATCAGTAGAACTCCTAGAAGAAGAGCAACTAACAAGTGATCGGTAGTACAAATAGAAATTCAATCCACGGTGAATCTTGAGGTAGGGTTAGTAATCTCCTAACATTCTTGGAGTATCCACCATTGTAGATACGT
Organism: Hesperia comma; assembly: GCA_905404135.1. Classification (NCBI taxonomy): domain Eukaryota; kingdom Metazoa; phylum Arthropoda; class Insecta; order Lepidoptera; family Hesperiidae; genus Hesperia; species Hesperia comma. The sequence continues at coordinate 2,875,447 of FR990031.1, forward strand.
ACAGTCTATTGTTAACTACAAAATAACAAATGGAATACCTACATGTCAGTTTAGAACGTCCATGCCTACTGAATAAGCTATTACTTTTCAATAAACTGTAAAATCAATTGCAGATGTCATGGTCGGATCTAGCGGTAACCATACATTCGGCTATTTGTATTAAAAAAAGTCTTCCAAAGCTGTAGTACTCACGTTAAACGTTCGCAGTATTTTCGTACTAACACCATCAAATCGAGCTTACAACTTTAGAATCTTGTTCGCCTTCAGCTATTAAACGCACTCCTTACATACCAATACAAAACGCACCTTACTACGACGCCATAAGAGTCCTAGGTATCCAACAATTACGTTCGCCATCCGGCTTCAAACTCGGAGGTGCTTACAACGTGTCTTTGTCTAACCGACAAGTTTGGAAGAGCTGCCTCGTCCTCTCTGCGGCTTATGGGCGACGAGTCGAAGGGGGCATCGTTCAGATAAGGTGGGCTCAAGTTAGCCTGGTTTCCATACGAGGTCGCGGTACAGAAGCACACTTGTGTCCACACTGAAACGCTGTTATTGGACAGACGCTCATTCAGCCGCTTGTACGTTTGTCTGTCTGTTCAGTATTTTCTTTGTTGCTGTGAATCGCGATTGTATTGACAGATGGCTCGGTTTTTTACGCTGGTTCGCCGAACGAATGACAATGTTGCTTGTTTAGTTCGTGAGTAACCGAGTGTTTGACTCGACGGTGCTCGAGTCGAGACTTAGCTCAAAGGAGAGCCTTGAATTCTGATTAATATATTTATGTTATGGAGATAGATACGAGCAGCATACTGCTCAGTGTAAAGTTATTTGGTACTAATTGAATCAAGTACTTAAGTGATTATAATTTTTAATTTCAAGATATTAAGACCTTGGAAAAATATTCTGTCTTCAGTCGTAGCAAACATGATAAGTGCTTAGGAATTATGTAATGTACTAGGTCACTATGAGTTAAGAAGTTAGAAGAAAGTTTCCAAATAAATTAGACGACTATACAAGTAGACAAGACTAGTCAACAGACGTCAGAAGACGTTTCAACTTCCCAAAAAATAATCACATAACTTAACTTACTTAATGGGATAACAGATACATATTTCCTTCAGCAATCAATAAATAGCTTATGAAGTACATCTCTGTTCTGAACGAATAGACCAAAACAAAGGACACAGAGTAGCTAAATTTAAATGATCTTAATATAGGAGGGTCACATACCGGGGGTCGAGCCTCAATTATTGGTACAAGGAGGGTGAGAGGTCGGGAGGTCGGTAGGTCCTCGCAATTAGCTCCAATCAGACGGCAGGAAGACTGAATTAAGTTGTTACGACAGGCTTTGACACTGACCCTGCACAAAGAAGAGGGTATTATTAAGTCATCCTCTTACGCTCGCTAACTAGGTAAGTCCGAGGAAATCACATTAGCGGAGCCTCGTGGAATCGAATTTACATAGCGAGCGCTAATCACGGAAATTGTATTTAGAGACTTCATTTTGTCGTTGGCACTGAGATGGAATTTTTCAATTTTAACAGCGGAGGCGCTTGGTAATGAAAATGAATACGGGATGCCAGAAGATTTTGAGGGCATTTAAACTTAGGTAAGTCTTAGCCATCACGATCAATTACTGTTGGGGTCCTACAACTAAGATCGGATCGCTTTACAAAATCCCTGGCATACTTAAGAGAAAACTTATGGACAAATACATTTAAGACGTTTTGATCACGTAAATAGACTCTTTCTCATCATTTATTTTCAAGTACAAGTAAATGTCTATAGTAGCATGTGAATGTTGTGGAACAGTTTTAAAGTCATCACTAAGGAAGATAAATAGCCATACAGAAGTTCATATTGGATTATTTCAGTGACTATCGCCACTAGTGAATCGCACCAAGATATTATTGATCAAAGATTAGACTAGATGGAATCGCAAGAACAGATGACAGTCGGATAGAAACTTGCGAAGAACCTTTATCTATTTTGCGGTGATAGCATCTAGCCGATATTAAATTAATCACAAAATATGCCACTAACCATAACACAATCGCAACAATGCGTCCACGCCACGGCGAGAGGCGATGGCGTCCAATATCCATCAGTGTGGACAGCGGTTTTGTAATGGAGATTTGTATCATTTGTTATTGTCAATTATAATGATAGGGCCGGTTTGAAGAGCGCCTCTATTGTGGAATTACATTAATATGCGATGCTTTGACTGTCAATATTCTGTCTCCGCAGGTAGATTCCGCTTTCGAAAGTCGTTTTGGGAGCTGGAAGTTTTAAAACTTAATTTTATTTTGCTTTCTCGGTTTGACACAAGAGTATAAAAGTTATGTTCGGTTTGTCTGTTCTTGTGCTTAGTTCCTTGGATATTGCTCCATAACATTTCCGTTTCATGGGTTTTGTAAGCTCTTAGAGCAATTGGATCAACTTATCTACTAAAATATAATGCTTACAATATTATGAATAATTAATACCTATACCGTAGAAGAATGTTTTACTACGTACGTTCCATTTTCTGTTATGTACGATACTTTCATCCGGTAATAGCATTTTATTCAAACGTCAACAAATTCACGAATGAACTGGTATCAGAGCGCTAAACCTTGGTTTTTCACCGTGACCTTGAAGATGATCCACAGCAAGGAAATATTTTAAAATATGATAGTATTTCATCAGATTTTCCTTACAAAAATGTAAAATCAGCACGCAGTCGCTTAGGCCCATAAAACACCAATAAAGCAATCGGAAACTGGTTTCGGTTCGAGTTGGGCCGCGAGTACAAGGCGCCTGAACAAGACTCGTTCAGTAAGTAAATTAAACAGGTCATACTACTTAAATGCATACGCTACCTACAAGAATTTCAAAGTTAGATAAAAATTAATTATTTGTGCCTTCGGTGCTTCTTTCGGAGTAGCGTGGAGGTAATTTTCAGTACGTAACCGTATATATAATTCTTGATGGTATGGTTGTTGTTGGTGGTTGGTTGTTCGGCGTTGGAGAAATCGTGGGTTACGTTACAGATTATGATGGAAATATGTTTTTGACGTGTTTAACCTACCTCAATGGAGAAAATCTTCAAAAGATAAAAGAAACAAAGGGCCCCTATGAGGGAACGACTGAGTAACTTAATTCTCCACCTTAATACACATTGTTATTTTTGTTTGCCACTCTCGATGATTATGATTATAACGTTCGAATTAGTAGCAAGGCTGTCACATAGTAATTGGTTGGCAAAACCATAGTTAATCGTTAAACCATAAACGTTACTGATGCGTTTTCACTTAGGAATGAAACAGCGGAAACGGTTTTTACTGACTATACAACATTACAGTCGAAACATGAAAACTATATTGTAACGGAGGATTTTTATGCCTGTGCTATAACAACTGTGAGGAGCAATGACTGCAGGAGGTGGCGATATGAGATGTGCTGAAGCGAGGGCAGTTTTGGCATACTGGTGTTGCCAGATGTGGAGTGGAGAGGTGCTATTGAGAGGAGCGGTGCTTTTGAGCAGAGTAGTGTTTTAGTGGACTTGAGAGGAGAGGAGAGGAGTCAGAGCTTTCTTTTCAGGTTTTCTATTAAAATGTGACTGGCCAGCGACCTGGCCGGTACCTATTTGAAAATGGAACGACGACAGCAAAGGAAGATTTGTTGTTGTCAATACTTGGTTCATTCAATAAATTGTAACTGAAGTTGTAACACGAGTCGTATTATTTTGCCCTTTTATATTCAGAAGGGGATAGTTATGTTGTAGAACATAATACCTACGTGCTAATAATGGAGAAAATAGAAAACAATGGCCGAAATAGTAAGCGCTCTTGATTAAAAGGAGTAAGATTTGAAATATGTAATCGTATGACGTGATGTGTCAGAAAATTTTCTAAGGCTGTCCGATCGATATTGTGCTGAAAAATGGATTAACGAAGAGATTACGAAGCAAGGCTCTTAATGGTATCGATTCGTTGTCTAAAAGTTCATCAGTTTGGATAAAATGTGCGGAAGCATTTTAGAGCGCTTGAGCCAGATTGGCCTGTGAGAAAGTGTCATGGTGTCATCCTACGATAAAGATTGTTGCTCTGGAGATAATATGCGAAAGCAAGTGATGGAAACTGATATTTCTTGATGTGGAAAATATTACAAATTGCAATGACATGTATTTCTGGGAAAAAGGCGTAAATTGTCAGATAAAATGTGTCAATGAAAGAACAAAAGAATTTGAGAAACAAAAATGCATTTCCATCAAAACAAATGAAGAATAGACAAAAGATAGACTTTGGATTGAGAATTGCGAATAGCTATTGGAATAAAATTGGCATTTTCTCGAAGAATATTTGTGAAGCCTATGACATGACAGATAATTTGGAATTTATTGATTGAAAGAAAACGTGAAATCATAAATGAATCATGAAGAGAATTAAGCTGGAATTAAGTGAATGTGTGGCGGATAGAAAGATTGTAAAGCTTGGCAAACGTGAAGCATTGACCCCAAATTACCTATGAGAGGATTTGTCATTGTGGTTTAAAATGTAAATTGGAAGAAAGTGAAGCAGAGGATTTTGACAATCGATGTTATTTGCGATGCTATGGCGACTGAAAGCTGGAGTAGATTTTATTGACAAATGAAGGGTCGCTAGAAACGTTGAGCAGAGTTTTCAAATTTATTTTAGATGGAGGAGTTATCGTTTTTATTTCAGCTTTAAAAGGTGATGTATTCCATGCAGATGTTATGCCGAGCCATGTCATTATGGTCTGTTATTTGGTGTTGATTTTGTTGAATTGTAATACTGTGGTATGCGTGCCAATTGCGGGACGCAATTGTTTCAGGATGGCCGACTGTAACGGAGGATTTTTATGCCTGTGCTATAACAACTGTGAGGAGCAATGACTGCAGGAGGTGGCGATATGAGATGTGCTGAAGCGAGGGCAGTTTTGGCATACTGGTGTTGCCAGATGTGGAGTGGAGAGGTGCTATTGAGAGGAGCGGTGCTTTTGAGCAGAGTAGTGTTTTAGTGGACTTGAGAGGAGAGGAGAGGAGTCAGAGCTTTCTTTTCAGGTTTTCTATTAAAATGTGACTGGCCAGCGACCTGGCCGGTACCTATTTGAAAATGGAACGACGACAGCAAAGGAAGATTTGTTGTTGTCAATACTTGGTTCATTCAATAAATTGTAACTGAAGTTGTAACACGAGTCGTATTATTTTGCCCTTTTATAATATAGTTAGGCAAGCAGAAAAGTGGAAAAAGATCTTCGAAATTGATATTGTATTGTAAGAAAGTAGCCGCAAGAGGGTACTCGAAAACATCAGATCACGCCACCGCTACGCAGCACCTATCTATACATCGTCATAAGTTGTAATAAAATCGCATTGCGCTCCAATGTAACTGACTTTTGGATCATCTCTCTTGCGCATCGGTTGTCGACGTGATTTGTACTGGTGATATCATTTCAATTACTTGCCTGTTTATTGTTTGTTACTTCATGGTTAATGAGTTGATAATTTGGGCTGTTATTTAGTGTAATTTTGTAATTATTAATGTTGTAAATTAAACATAAATTATATGAGGTACGAGTTTCTTTTCGATGTATTAGTATCAAAAATAGTTTTATTCATTAAAATTAGTCTTTTGTATTTGAGTTGCTAAAATCAGAAGTGTGGATAGGTATCCTAGCAATTGCCTATCCCGCTTTGCCATCTTTTAAGTGCCTGAATAACAACCCATTTGTATTTTACATAACTACCTACTGATTATTATTTTTTATGTGGGTATATTGTTGGACGATTTGTGTTTTCGTTGATGATCACGTAGCGGATCACGTCGACGCCGATGTGAGAATAGGTTGACAACTCGCGTGTTGCATTGGTTGCCATGCCGGACTGCCGTTCAAGAGGTCCTGGGTTCGATTCCCAGCGTGGTGAAAATTTGAATGATGTATTGGATTTTTATATTCTCAGTCTTGTTTTGTGTTCTTGTTTTTTGTGTGTTATCCGCCAACAGGGAATAACAATATTGGGCTATGAGCTATGAGTGTATAGCTTCGATCATCACAATGTGTGTAGCGTAATTTAATAAACGTCTCGTTCGTCCAAACGCTTAATATTACTTGTAGATTTTTACAGTAGGTACTTTTTGTCATTTGGTAAACAAAGTTTTATTTATTTCAAGTTGGGGTTTCTAAAAGGGTTGGCAGATAAGGATCCTTCTTTTGTTGTACAGCTATCTCATTCCAATAGACATTGTTGGATCAGTCAATCTGAGCTATGTGAGATAAAGGCGTCAGCCACGGGGTTTTGTACAGATGACGGAAGTTGAACGTAAATTGCGTTATGTAGTCCAAGTGACATAATAGGCGTGGTGATATTTTTCCTTATTGTTTTAAAAAGTAAAAAAATTTTTAATTGTTTTACTGCAAGTATAGCGCAGTGGTATTGATCGGTGTAAATGTTTTGTGTTTCGAATAATGTTTTCGACAAGTAAGGCAATGCTTCCACTCGCGATTTATTCGTTGTTAGAGCACGGCATCGACACAGGTTTGTGATGCGTCGGTCATTATTGACAGAGGAGCATCTGGTAAAGGAGAACCAAGTGTAATGGTATTTTTCAATGCGGTCGGTGTGCTTCTCTGCTCTGTTTGGTCCATATTATTGTGGAGTTGTTGTGCTTCCTGCTTCCCTGCAAGTAAATCTATTTGTACTAATATTATAAATGTGAATGTAACTCTGTTTGCCTATGGGGTTTCAGGCGTGAACCACTGAACCGATTTTAATGAAATGTGATATAGATATAGAGTTGACCTTAAATTTTTATACAGAAAATTATCCCTTAGTGGAAAGGAATATAATATTTTTGTAAAATGTCGGTACGCTCAACTGTATTCATATTTTGGATTTTTATTAAATTAAAAAAGGTAGGTGGCCGATACCGTACGTGTGTCGACCATTTGATATTTTTGCACAATGATACGTTTAATTTACTCCGCATTTCCTACAGTTATTTTGACATTGTGTAAGTACATCTCATGCGGACGAAGCCGCTGGCAAAGAACTGGTATTTAATATTCATTATTGACTTACAGTATATGATTGACACAGTATAGTCCAGTACGGTTACCATGCCTAGAAATGTTTTGAGCTCTCAGATTATTTTCGACAATAGGTACTTTTCCATAGGCTACACACTGTCTGACGAATAGGTTGTCTCGTCCAGAGTGATTGATTTTTTATTCAAGGCAAACCGTTTCTTGAGTGCTGAAGATATATTTTTCCATGTTGATTGTGATGGTTATTAAGTCACTTAAAAACTCGGTGTTTGTCTTCGGATTATGAGGTGGTAACCAACGTAACAAAATACGGAAGCAAGACCGACGCGACGCTGAAGAAGACGTTAATGAACCTTATCAATGTCTGACTAGAGTTGTGTAATCCAAACGATAACGGGTACACGTTCTGCTGCGGTAGACGTGAAACTCTGCTGCGGTAGAGTCTACGCGCTCGACGGGTTGCGCGCGACGGGTATACGTTCTGCTGCGGTAGAGTCTACACGCTCTTCGGGTTACAGACAACAGGTTTACGCACGACGAGATGCTCACGACGGATTGCGCTCATTGGGTAAAAAGTCTATTTATATTGCGACTCGAGTCGATTGGTAAAATTGGTAAAATGAGACGTCTCAAACTTTATTTTAAGATGATGATTATTGACTGTTGAAGAGTATAACGGGATTTGACTGAGCGTGAATGAAGTGTCTGCATTTGTAAGAAATGTTTAAAAGGGGATGATTTGAAGGAATGTAAAATAAAACGGACAAATGTGAAGATTGTTTTCTTTCACAGGTGACGTGACGCTATGACAGAGTACGACCCCCCTCCCCTTGTTGCCAGACAGCGTGGTGGCGGTTCAAGTCGTTCCAGATCTCCGTCTGCTCGCAAAAATCCTGTTTCACTGGCACCTGCTTCGGGTGTCGCAGCAAGAGTGATGTCGATCAGGCCTGCTGCTGAAGAATCTTTGTGAGGGCGTCGAGGACGACGATATGTCAGGAGAGGCCGTGTAAGAAAGTAGCCGCAAGAGGGTACTCGAAAACATCAGATCACGCCACCGCTACGCAGCACCTATCTATACATCGTCATAAGTTGTAATAAAATCGCATTGCGCTCCAATGTAACTGACTTTTGGATCATCTCTCTTGCGCATCGGTTGTCGACGTGATTTGTACTGGTGATATCATTTCAATTACTTGCCTGTTTATTGTTTGTTACTTCATGGTTAATGAGTTGATAATTTGGGCTGTTATTTAGTGTAATTTTGTAATTATTAATGTTGTAAATTAAACATAAATTATATGAGGTACGAGTTTCTTTTCGATGTATTAGTATCAAAAATAGTTTTATTCATTAAAATTAGTCTTTTGTATTTGAGTTGCTAAAAGTATGTACATACTCTTTCTTTGCTATTGGGAATTGTTGGCAAACGAACTGCAAATCATTGGATACTCCCTTTAATATTTTTTATAACATAACGCATAAAAACGCAACATCCTTGGCTCTACTCGCAACGACGAAAGCATTAAAACATCTATTTTCTAACCTGTGACATCGCTATGATGTAGAAAAAATACATGACTTTGTAAAACTTCTTCAGCCTTAATCTTCTAAATCTTCTGTCTCTCTTTTTTGGCCAGCACCTCATCGATAATGCCTTTGGTGTTACTGATGTTTTATGGCAACGATTACCACTCATCATCAGACATTGATCTATCGTCTGCTAGATTGTCAGCTACATAGAAAAGTCAGCTTCAGTAACCCAAGGACGATTCCACCAACTACGCAAAACCAGTAGGCTCAATACCATCAGTCAGTGAGCCAACGAAGCGGAGCGCTTACGCAAACCGCGGAACGATAATCGCTATCGACTGGATATCGATACCAATACTCGAGGTGCCCCAGTTCCGGCGACACAGATCCCACCGATACTGTAACCATGTCAAACGCTATCGATAAATTTAACGCCCGGTTGATACACTCTGATACGTCAGATACGTGTGATATACTCGATCGATTCATGGACGTAATGTGTCAATGTAGTGTTTAGAATAGAACGGTGTTTGGGGTAGTTGGAGTAGTAGTAGTGGGGTTTTGGAGATATAAGGTGAATACAATGGAATCAGGACCTCTACCAGTAAAGCTATAGTCTATAGTCCTGTCTAGTTAGACAGGACTATAGACTTTATGTCCATGATAATTGTAACTTTGTGCAACGACAACAGGTATACCTAAAAAATCCAAGAACGTTACTACATCAGACACCAAATTAATTTACATTCTGACTCAGTAGTCTAACTACAAAAAACATTTGTCTGCTCAGTGCCTCTATTATGAGTTGTTGTAGTAAACGTAAAGGACGTTACTATTGCAGTTGACGTTTAGAATTTGTATGAGAATTGTAGTTCAGTATCGTAACCGCTAGAGGCGCTGTACGGATTCTCATACAAATTCTAAACGATAGTCGCTAGCGTGTATAGTAAACTATAGTATTAAAAACTCATAATAGAGGCACAGATCAGGTACGCATTTTCTTCTAACCAACGCCGACCGACCTTAGGAACTCTAGCTAGGCCCCTGTCATTTTATCGGGAGATGAGAAATAAAATCTTCTAAATTCCACGTTAGCCTGACCTTCGCGAGTGTGAAATTACTCGGAACTGAGGAGCGAAGATCTGGTGCCGTCATCGTCCGACAATAAAATCCGACTGAGAATGGTAACAATCGACTTCCGCTGGTGCCCGCGCCCACCGCAGGCCTTAATGATACCACTGACCCCACGAATAACCAGGTGGGCCATTGTCTTAAACCTTGCATGATAAAACGAGATTCGGAGATTGCGGAATTGAAATCATTTTAACAAACTGTTCCTATTATTGTTGAGGTGTTTGAAGGACGGTCTGTATTAAAATTCAATGAAATAGGTAATTACAGGTATGTAGAAGAATTAATAAAATTCTATTGTAGTTCCTTTAAATTTTACATTCATTTTTTGGAAAATGAAATTGCCAGTATTAGAGACGATATAAAAACTTTTCTTTGTTAGGAAATTCGTAACATGATTGATTTTTAATACTTTCATGGCAAAAAAACTTGTGAAAATTAAACCAGGACGTTCTCTACATAAACAGCGCATAAACAATTATGAACATCAACGCTGATTTTGTATCATATTCCGTGGTACGAAACACCCTTATTTGCCGGGATAGAACAGCAATCAAAACTATAAATAACCCCCTAGCACGAGCGGGCGGTCGACTCGACCCAAAGGCCGAAACGAACCGCAACAATCATCTGTAATTTGGAGCAATAACTTGTATCAATAATAAAACAAATTGCTCTTACCTGCCCTGACGCCATCCGCCATTATATTCTGTTAATAACGTTTTGATGTCCTCGATGGACCATTACGGAACAGCGGTTTCCATTAATATCTAATAGTTTTAAAGATTTCGGTGTTATGTTAATGGGGCATATGGGTGATATTATGCTTATGATTTTAAAATTAACTCTAAATTGCAATTTAATATTGAAGAAAACGGACTTCAGAAACCGTGCTTTGATGATTTTAAAAATGAAATGGACTGGAACAATTTATTCAAGCAAAATCAATACTGAGTACATGTTTTTATTGAAATTTCCTCTTTGGCTATGAGAAGGTATTTATAAAACAAAATCGTAAATAAATATTCAAAGGACGATCTAATAAACTTTATTAGTTTATCCGCTTACCAATAAACTTGAACGTATGTATTATTTAAATAGCTTATTGGATCACTGCGTTCTCTCGCGTATTCGCATAATCGTAGTCTACGCACGACACGAGCTAGTACATCAAGGTACCGGTGATCTCATAATCTCATATAATACCGATGCATTTGCAAAACGGCCCATAGACGGAACGATAGCAGACGCCGTAAAGCGATCCAGTGCCGCAATAAACAACAAGCTACGCCCGTATTAATTTGACGATAACTTTATAACTCGGCCGGAGGAAGAATCAGGAAAACGGCCCACAGGGCCTGACACACCCCACCCTCGCAACTTGGCGGCTTAATACGTATTAAACTTAATGCCTCCTTCCCACCCAATGGGAGGTTAAAGATAAAACTTTGTTGATGGTTCACCTGATTCCTTGAACGTGGTATTTTTTACATTCTAGGCGTGTTCGTGGAACTTGGTTTTTGTTACGCGGATTAGAATACGACGCCCGATAAAAGTTGAGCCTCGAAACTCGGAGATAAAAGACGCGTTGTTTATCATTTTTGTCTACGATCAGCTCAGCGTTAATTTCCCCGAGTTTAATGGAGAAATTCTTTTGTAGATGGGTCAGTATTAAAATTTTGCATTAAACTGTTCCAGTGTGACCGGCGATTTTCGCTCGGAGACGAGCAATATTGTCGAAGCAATTTTCTACATAAACATGGCGAACAAACGTTAGCGGGGCCTGCGGCAGAAATTCTTTACAATCTACAATATTAGTTTTCGTGTACAAAAAGTGGGGAAGAGACTAGTTGGCAAGCACCTGGCGATGCGGGCTCTTGGCAGAGCCAGTGGAACCACTGCCAACGTGTTAGACCAGTCCGTGGGTGATTTGGCAACCTTACGTATTTCGACACCTTACTACTAAGGATTTATGTTGTTAACTTTGGCAGGCTGCTGGTAGCGTGCGGCGATAACTCCTAATGGGAGCCGACGTCAGAGTTCACGTTATAATACCTCTTTTTGATCTGAACGAAGTTCTAAATTATGCTTAACGATCATTAAACCCAAAATTGTAGCATGACTGATTAATGGAGAAAACTGTATCGTTTGGACACATGACGGAGGTAGTGCATTGACAAAAAACCTTGTGGTATAATTTATTATACTTACCCTGATTCTTTCTTGTATTTGATCAATCAAAATTCTCTATTATAAGTGGTTGATCAAATTGTCAGGCAACATAGGAACGACGTTACTATTTAACGTCCCGAATTAAACAATAAATGTTGGCTCCAACTCAGAATACGTTTCTAAATTCATTACCATTAAAACTGGAGCCGTTTCAACATGAATTCGTGACTTATTTCCATCAATATTCCAAACACTGTTAAATTTAGTAATTTCGAGCGATGTGTTCGCGTGCGAACTTGTCAAATTGCTATTTTTTGTTGATTAGCAACACCGTCGCATCGATAATAAACTCCGATTCGACACTAATTAACTCGTAACTCGAAGATTATCGCGTAAAAAACTCTCGCGTGTCATTAGACCCCGGCGTAGTTGGGTGTGTGGTCGAAATTTGAATTCAATGAGAATGACGCAGCGTTCAATTTCGGGTGGCGGGATGATTTACCCCCTCGGAGAGAAAGCAGTCTGGTTTTTTCAAAGGGTTTTTTTGTCAAACCTACCTGCGGAGCGCCGACAAAAACCGCTGGTGGAGGCCTGCACGTGTAGGGTAGGGCACTGCGCTCGATGGGCCGAGATTCGGGCAATTTGTAAAGTAATCTTAACCTCTATACACACTGTGGGCAAGTAAGCTACAAAAATATTGTTTCAGAACGTGTTACTAAGAATTAATTTATTATTACGAACGTACCTACTCGTAGGTGAATTACACATTGATGAAAAACGCATGCTTTGTTCAAATCATACAGGTTTTTATTAATAACAAATAAATGCAGTAATTTAAGTACTTACCTAAACATAAATGTGTTTATTAATTACATTTAATTCATTCATTCATGCAGATAAATCAAGAGAAATCTTTGCATTATGGTAAAATTCACAAAGAAATCGATTGTATAGTCAATACAGACTAGAAAAATAGATGGGTTTTTTATTCGTATGTGATAATCGTACACAGGCACAGGTGCAATTCTTCGTAGGGTAAGGATATGCATCAGTATGTGATTCATATTTCGCTCGCGGCACAGGACGTGGAATTCTTTGAATGATTATTATTAATTCTTTACCATTCATAGCAACTGCAAGAGCTGAAGCAGGACCTGAGTGACCTGTGTCATACAAAATTGAGATTGGACGGAAGAAACAAATATTGTGTCCTTGTCAACAGACTTAATAGCTATCGAAAGCAACTTAAGGTTAGAACTGACTTTGGCCGTATTGATTCGGTTTAGTTGAGAATATTGGCCTCAATCTCATGCTAGTTGTCTTTAGAGGCGATAACAGCCGAATCCCAGCTTGATAGCAGAAATGGGCAAAATGTAATGATTACAGATTACAAGCCCAGCGGGTGCATTTTACCCAATGTAATAATGCAAGTCCATAGAATTCTTATATCCAGCGAACTGTGGGTGTGGACACACTATGACGAATTAAAGGGCAATTTCTGAAACATAAGGTTCTTTCATCTACTCTTCTAAAAAACATTTATAGGACAGGATAGATACAGGACCTACAGTCAAAGCCGCTGTAATATATTCGTAGTCTCGTGTCCGGGTGGTGAAGAAAAACTAGTTATACGACCCACAACAATAGTTTGTACCCGTCACATAGCTGAACTAGCACGAATATCGACCCTAACACGAAGGCACAGAGTGTACAGTTGTTTGTAGACGTACCAGCTCAAACAGGGCCCGTAGCCACAGACTAATGTTGAAAGGTTTTGTTTAAAGACAGTCCTTTGTTTTTCGAGTTGAGGTCTTCGAAGGCCTGTTCGTTGTCCGACGCAGTCTCGTAGCGTCCAACGGTATTATGCGTTTTTAGTGATTGCATGCGAATCATGTAAGTTTTTTATTTACCTTAATAAAATTCAGATAATTAATTTATCATTTAAAAAATAGGGGTGTTCATTTAAAAATAATGTTCATAATTGCACACGTACTGCTACACTCATGGAAGCTGTTACAGGCGTGAATCTATAGATTTAGTATACCTACCTAAACTGACGATGCATCACACGAATAAAACAAACACAGCACACTTGTACAACATATCTACTCCTCAGGAGTTCTACTTCTTTTATGAACATTCAGGTATCAAGGAAAATTAATTTCATTTTATTTCGTATTATTTCAATTAATGAATCCACGGCATTAGTAAGGAAATAAATAAAAAGAGAGTTAGCAAACACATAATATCTCACCATCACACAATTATTTTTTGTGTAACGGCAACTGTAGGGTTGTCACTCTTTACATACAAAGTCTTAAAAATTGACTCGAAATCTGAGATGATTTTTAAATGACATTGACACATCGAGTTCTTCAAAGAAAAAAATCTTGTCGCCATTGTTGTTTACGTTTCGGATGAGGCTGCTGGAATAAAACTGAAGAAATAAACATTGAAAACATCCTCACATGGTTTTGTATTTAATATTTTCTGAACACACTTCATCTTGCACATTTGCGCCCCAATTACAATCTACTTGACGAACGCTCAACTAAAAACACACCAGTGTACCCGAACATATGATTCAGATCGCAGTCAATATTTTAACCTATTTTCAAATACATCTATATCTATAAAACTCAAAGGTGACTGACTGACTGACTGACTGACTGACTGACTTATATAGTGATCTATCAACGCACAGCCCAAACCACTGAACGGATCGGGCTGAAATTTGGCATGCAGATAGATATTATGACGTAGACAACCGCTAAGAAAGGATTTTTCAAAATTCGTCCCCTAAGGGGGTGAAATAGGGGATGAAAGTTTATGATTTTCGACTGATTGAACTGAATGTACAGCCCAAACCACGGGACGGATCGGGCTGAAATTTGGCATGCAGGTAGATATTATGACGTAGACAACCGCTAAGAAAGGATTTTGATCAATTCTACCCCCAAGGGGATAAAATAGGGGATGAAAGTTTATGATTTTCGACTGATTGAACTGAATGTACAGCCCAAACCACTGGGCGGATCGGGCTGAAATTTGGCATGCAGGTAGATATTATGACGTAGACAACCGCTAAGAAAGGATTTTGATCAATTCTACCCCCAAGGGGATAAAATAGGGGATGAAAGTTTATGATTTTCGACTGATTGAACTGAATGTACAGCCCAAACCACGGGACGGATCGGGCTGAAATTTGGCATGCAGGTAGATATTATGACGTAGACAACCGCTAAGAAAGGATTTTGATCAATTCTACCCCCAAGGGGATAAAATAGGGGATGAAAGTTTATGATTTTCGACTGATTGAACTGAATGTACAGCCCAAACCACTGGGCGGATCGGGCTGAAATTTGGCATGCAGGTAGATATTATGACGTAGACAACCGCTAAGAAAGGATTTTGATCAATTCTACCCCCAAGGGGATAAAATAGGGGATGAAATTTGGCATGCAGATAGCCACTACGATGTAGACATCCGCTAAGAAAGGATTTTTCAAAATTCATCCCCTAAAGGAGTGAAATAGGGGGTGAAGCTTAAACGAATTCCACGCGGGTGAAGCTGCGGGCATAAGCTAGTTGAAAATATGGGCCAAACGTAACCCAACCCTCGGTCTATAGCAGTAAGGTCTATATTCGGTTCTCAAGCGTCCTCGTCGGAGAGCTAATCCGTTTTAATCCGACATCGGGAGCGCCCTAAGGACTTTGATTAAATTTTGGATAACTCTGTTAGTACAGTGTAGATATAAGGATAGAACGCAGATAATTCAAATAAGATACTTCAACTACAGCCGCTAAAGGTATTAAGCAATTTAATCTGTTTTCAAACTAAACAGAAAACATATAGAGTCCTGATTTCAACGCCCGGCTCTGGTTCAAATCCTGAAGCCACTCTTATCTGTCAGTTACGTGCGTGTTTCAAATGAATCATCGCTTTATTCGGTGCGTAGAACATCATGAGGACTTCCATACCTTCTTCATCATCGAGTTCTTAAAGGTTGGGAAAACGAATAAGGAAAAGGAATAGAGTGTAAAGTGTGTCAAGTAACAATAAGATTAAAGTTCTTTTAATTATATTTGTAAATTCTCAATGCGGGAATATGTCAGCGTCAGATCAATTCAATCGAAATACGCCAAAAATATACGACGTGAAAATCTCCACGATGACTCCAGAATTGTGGAACGTAAAACAACATTAGACATTTTCAAGTTTCAAGATTACCTGACATGCGAGTAAATTACTATCATAGTATGTTCCTTTTCATTTGACGACCCTGTAGCCTAGTTGGTAGCGACCCTGCCTGCGACGCGAGGGGTCCCGGGTTTGATTCCCGGCCGGGGCAGATATTTATAATAATAATAATAATAAAATTTATGTGGCAGATAAATATTTGTACTCGGGTCATGGGTGTATTATTATTATTATTATTTAGGTGTCTGGGCATAGGGAACAAGTATCCCTACGAGGCCACTGCGACCATCTCTGATCTATTGTAGCCATCCCAGTTTTAGTTAGATCTGGTCCCCCAGGCCTACAGTTTTAATAAACCGTAGTACGTTTCCGGGGTCCATCTCTTTAATCAGGTCAGGTTGGATTATGTGACCTCCAAGTATACGACTTCTGTAGTGGGTAATTGCCATGCAATCGCAGAGGATATGAATGGGTGTTTCCTCCGCCCCACCACAGAATCTACATGTTGCATTTTCACTTAAGCCTATATTGTATAGGTGTCGGTTGAGTCTGCAATGACCAGTGAGCAGCCTAATTATAAGTCGAATGTCTGACCGTTTTAGGTTGAGCACTTTAGTTGAGTAGTTTTTCGAGTAACCAGTGATAAGGGTTTTTGCCTGTCTTAGTCCGGGTGCCTTTTGCCACAGCTCCTCGCCCTGTCTCAGAGCCAAGGCTCTGAGGACAGCTCGAGAAGCTGCTTTTGAAACGCCCACCATGGGCTCTGGTCCCATGGTGGGCGCCTCCGCACCCCTCCTTGCCAGTTCATCCGCCCTTTCATTCCCTCGTATACCCTTATGTCCAGGTACCCATCCTAGGGTGACCTTGTTGTTATATCCAAGTCGATTTATTGCTTGGATGCCTTCATATACTAACTTAGAGTTGACTGTCTCCGACTTCAGTGCTAAAAGTGCTGCCTGACTGTCAGAGAGGATGGTAATACGCTTATTAGTGTAGCCTTTATTAAGGTTTTGATGTACGCAATCAATTATTGCATAGAGTTCAGCCTGGAAGACGGTTGCGTAACGGCCTAAGTTTGTGTTTAACATTACTTTAGGTTTGTTTCCGTAAACCCCCGCTCCCGCTTTTCCTCCCTTTCGGGAGCCGTCTGTATACCAGACGATGTCGCCTCCTCCCAAGGGTTTTGGTACAGCTTCGTCCCATTCTTCCCGTCGCGGTATGACCACTTGGAACAGTTTGTTGAAACTTAGCTGTTTATGTATGGCATCACTTGGCATTGCCATAATTGGACATGCCATGAGGTCTACATAGACTTTTCTCATGACATTCGATTTCCAGCTCTGCTTGCCTCCTTCTGCAGCTCGGAGTACAGCCGCCCTCGCTTCCTTTTGCACATATATATGTAATGGCTCCAGGTTGAGGACGGCCTCCATGGCTGCTATTGGAGTTGTTTTTAGAGCTCCAGTTATCATTCGACAGGCTAAGCCTTGAATGCTGTTTAGATTCTTGATGCATGTCGCCTGGATTGTTTTCTTTTGCCAGGCTATGCAGCCGTAGGTCACAATGGGTCTTACGATTGCCGTGTAGACCCAATGCACCTGTTTGGGTTTCAGGCCCCATTTGGAGCCCGCGAATCGGCAACAGGTCCCTAGTGAGATTTTTGCCTTTTTGATCACCTGTGTAAGGTGTTGGTTCCAAGTAAGCCTCTGGTCCATTGTGATCCCTAGGTACTTTACTTCTTTGGAGAACGGTATTGTGGTTCCGAACAGTGAGGGGTTATACATATTTTGTGTATTCTTCCTCCTTGTGAATGGTACAATGACCGTTTTGTTAGCATTTACATTCAGTCCGGTGCGGTTGCACCAGCATTCCACTTTGTGTAAAGCTGCTTGCATGAGGTTAGACACAGTGCTTGGACAGCCCCCACGTATGGTTATGACCAAGTCATCTGCGTATCCTTGAGTGTCCAGGTATGCATCGTTTAGTTCCTGGATGAGAGAGTCTACCACAATGGTCCATTGTAGAGGTGACAAAACTCCTCCTTGCGGGCATCCTCTAGTTACTTTCACTTCCAGTGTGGCGTCAAAAATGGATGTACGAATTGCTCTGTTCTTAAGCATAGACTCCATCCAGTTTACGGTGGTAGTATCGATACCCCGATTTTTCATACTTTCCAGTATAATGTTTGTTGGGGTGTTGTCAAAAGCCCCTTCTATGTCCAGGAAACAACAGAGTGCTATCTCCTTGTCCTCAAGGGATTTTTCAATTTGATCGGTTAGTTCTGCTAAGGCCGATTCAGTCATGGGTGTAATTGTAATGTGTTATATGTGTAGTCCATGCCACCCGCGACACAGGTACCTAGCTACCTAGTAACCTACTGCGGGGGTATGAGTGTGTTAGCGTTTATTTATTGGGTCGAAATATCGTGTGAAATACCAATGAGTACCTGTTTCAGTTTAATCCTTTCTACACATGAGACGTTTGAAACTTGCGCATTGGAAAAACAATGTGCCACTCCCCGCTAAAAACTTTATTACCTGTGTTCACAGCTCAGTGCAGCTTATAAGCTTAATTTAGTAAGGACATTTTAAATTGGAAAACTGAAACTGAATTGGAAAACTGAAGAAAAACTCGCTCGCGTTTTAGGAACGCTCGCTTTTAACCACTGAGTTTATACCGGGGTTACAACCAAATGAAACATCCTTCAGGTAAGCAACCCATTAGTATTAATAGGAAACTATTCGTAGTCACAAATCACCATAAAGGTCTCCGCACATTACATCAACTCAACTAGGCTGTGCTGTGGTTCTGTGGCTAACTCCAATTCGCCAAATTCTCAACCGTAAGGAATGGCAAATAAAGTTGGTATTTCATTTTTCGAATGTTTTGGAGTGAGTCGGAGTCAGATATGGGCAAAATTTAATGATGATTACAGATTACAATATATCTGCAGGTCAGGAAATGCCCTTGCGTGCGCCTTTCGGAAAAAGGTTGTTACTGCATTCTTGCACAACCATTTCCGGGTCTCCAGATGTAATTCTAATGAAAGAAAGAAGAAAGAAAACACATTTATTTTACAAGACACACAATACAATTAAAAGAAAACAAAAGTTAAAAAGAACACATCGTGTCTTCACAAAAATGGACACTACCCAGCATTGTGCTGGAGTCCGGAGACAACCAGCGCTGGTCTTCCGTAGAACCCATTCAGTGATGTCTCGTCGATCTACCAGCAGTTACACACGTTTAAATACAAATATATAAATGCGTAATCATGATACCATTTTGCCTAAATACACCATAACAAATTGTAACATTTTGCCCATCTCTGACCGGAGTTGAGTGGATGTAATGTGCGGAGACCTTAGGCGAGGCGGCCCCCTATTTGGGTCTTCGGGAGAGTCATCGCGATGCTATCAGGGCTGACTCGTTGATAGATCGCCTGTTTGTTTTCAAGCAAAAAGCAAATAGAAAACTGTGGGCGTTTGTTTGTGGGACGCAGTGTTTGTTAATGCGATGATAAACAGCCTATGTAAATTTTATTGAGATTAAACAAATGACTGAATATACTGCTGTACCACAGAGTATGTAGTGAATAGAATTGTTTTGTGACGATTGAAGTATGATAACCGGTTGTCTGACAAGTTGCATTCATTCAACAAGCATCCTGTATTAGTTAGTAGTTTTTATCTCGATAATTTTCGCTTCTGGAATGGTCATAACAAGCAATCGTTTGGCGCAATGGTTATCGTACTGTACCATTTGAAGTGTCCTGGGTTCGATTCCCAGAGTTTCAATTTCTGTTCTTTCTGTTTCAATAGTATGATGTCCTTCTTTGAATGGGCCATGGCAATCTTTCGCAACTCATATATTCGTAAATCGCAACTTTGTCGATCACTTAAAATCGACACAAGCCGCCGCGCCGGGCTATGAGCGCTTCATCTACCTGATCGATTGAATTCACACGCACAGAAAAACGTACCGCCAGAAAATGCACTTGAAAGATGCCACTCGGACGAGTGACAGAGAGGTTTGATAACGCTGTAACGCTCATCCGCTGTGCGCTTCCCACACTTCTGGACTTCAAAGTAACTCTTGACTACTCGTGATAAGTAGCAAGGAAATAGACCACTTGACGGCGGTCAGCCCTTTGATATTTATAATTAGTTTTTCTTTTGGCTATTGAACTACTCAAATCGATAACCAGAGGCGCCATCTGATATTCAGTTTGGATGGAGTCTCCGTGATCTACTTCGTTCACATTCAGGGATTTAATGGCAATCCCCACCCATGCCAGCTTACCGCCCCGTGTGATTTAGGCTCATTTTTGATTGACGACGAGAATTTAAAAATCCGTAAAATAAAGAAAATTAGATGACAAACAAGAGAAAAGGGGTTCGACCATTTCCTGTTAGCCTATTTTATCTATTTCTTTAAAAAAATGTGCGGTGGAATAAAGGTGCCAGAGTACTTGATCTGCCTCATGTAGGGCATGGTTTTTTAATTATGAACCCGTCAGACATAAACAGGACGTTCCATATACCGTTGTGACGTAAAAGAATGAGAATGACATCACTGAGTCAGTCATTCGTTCACGCAGCCTGATTTTAAAATTGTGAAAATTTTTTATTCCGCTAAACAATGACATGGTGAATTTTGCCCAAAAATGTATTTGTAACTACATAATATAATTATAGATGTCCCTATTTGTCTTTGTTCGCCTGTGAATAAATTAGTTAGTGTTGATTATGTATGTTTATTCAACAATTTGCTCATTTGAATAAACAAGAATTAGGTACATAAAATGTATAGCATTTTCTAGTGGATTTATTTAATAGGTACGCTCCAGTTTCAATTGGAAAAACTAAGTAATTATTTGTTTTTACTAATTACTTAGCTTTTATATTAAACGGATTTTACTAAAAACAAGATTAAACTCAAGTAGTCTTCGTTGTCTGAGTCTTAACCGTCCAGAAGGAAACTGAAAGAAATGCTCAACCATAATATGTGATTATGCGTTTTTTCGTCAATAACCTCAAAAACAGTATTTCTCAAATATCTTCCATAATATACAAACATCGATCAAGTCAGTACAATATAGTACAGGGTGAATCCTTAAAAAGCGAAAATGTAACTTAATTTAAAAATTAAATTAAACCGAAATTTAAATTTGAGTAATGTTTTAACTGTTAAAATAAACAAAAAGCCGTACACAGGCACAGTGAGGCACTCCTCGCAAACGCATCCGATGGAACAGATGCGTCACGAATGCCATAAATGAGCGCCAGTATAACCGGAGCCCCTACTTCTTTTACAGCCTCTTAATGGCCACAAGGGGACGGTATGAAATACGAGAGGTCCACGTTGATTGGGAGGGGTATTTGGCGCCAAGTTTTGATATCGATCTTTGGCAATCCCTCGACGAGTCCTTTGCCTCTGAATTAGAGACCGAATTTATGTTGGGGGCTCTGCGCAGTTGGCGCGGCTAATGCATGGTGGTGTTTCGTTAATCGTTATCTAGATGGTACCAAGATATATGTTTAAGTTAGCTTATTAAGGTAACAATAGCAGAGGAACTTATTGTGGTTGATGTTTTTTTTTAACATAATGCAGTAAGTAGTGCTGTGCGGTTGGTATTCTGAATTGAAATAAACTTAGTTTAATAACACGTTACTTTCTTTATCACCACAATAAAATTTTGGAAGTGTCCATTTTTTCTGTAATGAATGGAAGCCTTATTTACTTGTTATTTACCATAGATACGGTTCGGTACATAAGTAAATTGTTGTGCTATCTCTACTAAGTAATAGAAAAATAAGTGCAAAATTTTAAAGTTTAGTTCTGTATTATTTTAAAGTTGGAACAAATTTCATTTCCTCGATAGCACACGAGCGGTTTTTGCGTTTCAAACAATACCAAGTTATCGGCACGAACAAGTTTCGAGGGATGCCATCGCTTATCTGTGAGCACATGTGAGCATGCCTCGGGGCCTTTAAACCTCGCCATCGTAAAGTGAACCCATCTCCCCCCTCGGCGAACCATAAAACGGGCCATTGAAGGAAATGGACGTATAAACTGAGAGCTCGCGTTATTCTGGTCGCATTTAAAAGCTTTGCCCGATTACTCGCTCGCCTACTGCGTCGCGTGCGTTCTATTTTCAAACGTGATAATGATAACCGGATAGCTCGGTGGAACGCACCGCTCACTCACTCACTCCCGTGCGGTTGTACCGGACTTTATTTTTTATTGAACTATGCGACTAGATTAAGCAATTACATACATATTTTGCTTTTGCACGTGTACAGAATAAAATGTTAATTTGAATAAAGCTACTAAGTTGTAAACTATTTGTATTATGCATTTAAGGCTTCATTCCAACATGTTTGATTTAAATCGTTATAAATAAACGCTCACACACGTCATGCCTTGCTTACTTTGCGGTTTAAATGAACGCAACACAAATAAATGAGACATCACAAACCATCCAAACCATAATATATTGTAGGTAACAGAACTTTAAACATACCACAATTCACAAATAGTTTGCAGTCCACTCCGATTTTTGGGTTTAAAACTTCGAGGTCTAAAGCTACAGTACCCAACAAGAAATAATGCACATCGGTATTCAGAAAGAGATAATCGGTTAGTTTCGGCTTTGTAGAGCGTTGTCCTTACTACACAGTCCTTACAATTGACTTGTCACTTTTCTTTCGAATTCGGTGGAAGACGGTCGCGTTCACTCATAAATAAATATAAAGAGTTGTTAAAACCTCCAATGGAACATCAATATTACTATTATAAAAGTACTTGATAGGGTGCTTTAGCAGCTCTTAATAGATATTGCATTTTCAGTGCAATGTGCGAGAGAGAACGCTCTACAAAGCCGTAACTAACCGATTATCTCTTCCTGAATACCGATGTGCATTATTTCTTGTCGGGTACTGTACGATCTAATTGACATACCTACTAAGTCGAATCAGCAAAATTAACCGAGACCAAATTCAGCCAAATCTAAGGTTCCTTACTGAAATTATATATCAATCATCTAGCTAGATGGCGATAATTTCAACGTTCTAATCCCAGCCAGAGGTTCTCAAATAGGAGCCGGAAAATGCGGCGAAATGGTTCCAGAAAAGGATGGTACGGCAGTGTTGCTTCCTGCTCGACTTCGATAATTCAAGATCTAATTGATATACTAGTCGATACAGCAAAATTAACGGGGAAAACAAATAATTTCTTACGGTTCTTACGGCTGGAATCTTAAGAACTGCACATAACAAAATAAGAGGGCAACATTTTTGTTGCGTTTGACATTAGCACCTGCCAAAATACTCTTCATAATAAAAAACAAATCTTGCTTGATAATAATTGTATAAAACTGTAGTCGTATTAATATTTGCTGTGCTATTATAAACAAATAACCATACATAATGCAGAGTTAAAAAACTCATCTGCATTTTATTTTAATACTATTTAATGTGTACAATAAAATGTAAACTGGACTAAGTAAAGCAACTACAAATTTGGAATGAAGCTACAAAAGACTCCAAACAATTTATTTCGTACAAACTTTACTAGAACCGCAAACCACAGAGCAGCTTACGAGTCAGAGCCGCAGGAGGAAAAAACGCAACCGAGTTCCAAATTCAAACGGAGACCGCGCTGTCCAGTACTTTGCTTTGTAGATCATTTACGTTTGGAACTTGTTTTTTTAAATATTACAACACTAACAATATAATATGGAATAACATAATATATACACACTAAGAAAATAATAGAACTTTGGGTTGCGTTGCAGTCGCGTAGCTCTTAAGAGCCTAACAAAATTAATCAATTGGAATACTTATTCTAAATTCAAACATTTTTATTAATCGTAGCGCACATAATTTACGTAGAAATGGATTTGTGTGAACTTCGGATTTTGAAACTTGATGTTACGAAAATTGTAATTTTATGCACATTGATCAATTTATAATTTTGTGTGTATTTGGTAACGTACACAGGTACATTTATATTTTTCCTTTATATCACAGGATTCACAGGTGAGCAAAATTACTTGATCATTAATCGATAAGCACACTGCGTTTGTCATTTAGCTAACTTACATGACGAGTGTAGAATAAAATTTCAAGATCCTCGTATGTACGTTAGTAACGTACGAGCGACCCCTGTTTGCCGTGCAGATTAGAATTAATTACACTGGCGGCCAAGAATTAGGCGCGCCTCGATACGTGGGCAGACTTTGCTTCGATGTTCGCTTGATATGTACCAGTACCTGCGGAGAGTTAAACGAATTCGTGTAATCTTATTTTTTCAAATACAGGGCAGTCCTGCTTCATCCCAGTGGTTTTCGATCTCAAGTGTTCGATAAGTGTTCGATCTCAAACAACTCAAAACTTTTACCGAAGATAAAAAAAAACTCAGGTCTTTTTACACTTCTCGAAGGACCTTTGTTAATTCGATTTAAATTTATTTTAAAATCAATTATAGTAATTTAAATCATTCCCCCCCCCACCCTCTTCTTCACATCACACATAAACACAAACGTGAGTAGGAGGCGCCTCCGCCTCCGCTCACTTCCCAAGCCGTTCTGTAGGTCAATGGTGACGGAAGGGCGTGGGACCCGCTCACAAACACTTGGGAAACACTTTGATCACTTATTTGCATTAGGTACTGTATCTTTGTGGCATATTATGAAACTAGTTTCGCACACATTCATACCTTGCAATCGGATTTCTATCGGAGAACTAAGATTGGCAAAATTTAATCATGATTACAGATTATGATTACATCTGGGACCACGGAAATGGCTCTGCCAAGATCTCTCTACCTTTTGAGTCCTTTTGTCGAAAAGCGCTCGGGTAATTTTCGCACGAAATTTTGTACGGGGCAAAACCTTTTTTTTAACGGAAGTATTTTTTTTAAACGGATAGGATCTACTACGTACCAATACAATTTATTTACCGTAACAATAAAGTACAACGGGGTAGGGTATGTATGGTACGGTGCTGCGGTGAGTACCTACAGGTTGTCTTTGAGTATTTTAGTTTGGTATAACCTTCAGGTACAGAGTTTACAACTAAAGTTTCTACAGTAGGAAAAAACTTCAGAACTAAGAAAGAACTGTTATGAGTTAATACTAATAATTATCGGTATCAAAAATACGGAGGGTTTTGAATTAAATACGTATCTACATACTTCTGAATTCTATATGCGCGTAAATAATAAACGTAAGAGCAGGTATTTACAAAAACCTAAATGAAATAAATAATTTGAGTTTGTAAACACAAAATATCGTGAGAAAAACTTTCTTCCGTTCGGGTGTCCCATGACACCTCTCTTGTAGGATACAAGTTTAAAAGTCATCAAGGCACCGTGAAACAATGAAAGCAGAAAAAACTGCGCAAATTTCTAGTCGCCATTACGTAACCCGTAACGAAGAGTAATTCGGAGTGCCGCGCCGCGCCATAAGTCCTGATTAGAGGTAATGGAAGCCGCTAATAGCTGGTCATCCAGGTGGCAGCGCTGCCAACCCTTCCCATTCACATGCAGGCTTTTATACCAACCTTGGCGGAAGATTTTTTATGCTTTCCTCTGCCTATTGCCTGCTGTATATTACTTGAGTGTTTGTGACAGCAAAGTATCAAAACTTAGATATTTATTTTAACATTGTACTGTTTCTAAACCCTAAAATAAAATACACATAAAGGTACGAGGTAGTAATACGAGACAATGGGCAGTTTTTCTTCCAGGCAACCCTATATATTAGTAAAAGACAGTTCGAAAAACAAATCGATATACCTAGGCGTTAAAACACAAACAACACAGAAAAAAACAAAATCACCAATAATAATTAACAGAGTAGTGATAGAAGGTGAATGATCAAGAAAAGGAAGAGAGACGTAAGTGAAAGGAAAGAAGATGTATTCTTTAAGTAATTTAAATTATCCACGTAATTTAATTAGAATAGTGTACATACATCGGAGCATTGGCTCCGATTCCTCCGATTCACTTTGGAGGATTGGAGGTGGCTATTTAATCGTAAATTCTTATTTAAATAACGCAGTAGGTACCGTGTATATCCTTTTCAAACTCACGTTATTCGTCTATTTTGACAATTTAATTTTCCAACTGCAGATGCAGGTTCGAACAAAAACACCCACCTCGATAATTCCGGTGCAGCCATGTCTAGTAGTTTCCCGGTATCCGAAGCCGCTTAGGTACGCATTCCAGTATGGGCATGATGTTTTACTAAATTGGTTTCACGCCTCCCATCGTTCATGGCGCCGCAT
The DNA here is from genome assembly GCA_905404135.1 of Hesperia comma. NCBI lineage: Eukaryota > Metazoa > Arthropoda > Insecta > Lepidoptera > Hesperiidae > Hesperia > Hesperia comma. Next base: position 2,901,823 of record FR990031.1, read on the forward strand.
CCTGGGAACGGCGATGCCGTCCAACATCCAATTTATGTTCCGGTTGCGTTGTTTATAGGGATGCATTCCTGGATAGGATTAAGGAACTCAACCAACACGGTATTGTAACTTGTGTATGGTTTGACGTAGACGCATTTTTGTTGAATGCCTTAACAAAATACTTTGTAAATAATTGACTTGGACGGATTTGAAATGCCAATAAATACTTTTTGCATTTATGGACTTAATTTTCAAATTTTACTCTGTCTGTTCGTCAGCAGTGGGTGAGGGTCAGGCTGAGACTACATTAAGCCGCGACGCGAATTGCGACACATCAACGACTAAAACAACTTAACAAATGCTCACGTATGCGGCTACACTGTATGTAGAGTATTAGCTTGGCTTGAAATCCCAGCTCATTGTGCCTCGTGTGGATTTCAAGCCATGTGATTGGTGAATCGCGCACAGCTCCGCTCCGCTCCGCCTCAGTGGAACCGCACCCTTACTAGCGAACTTTGATTTCTTTGCGCGACAGATACAAAATTATTGTGACCACGGCATCGGCTACATCAACATAATATCAGCGAAATAGAAGCGAACCTATTAGAAAATTACGCTTATACTGTAGCCATGCCAGGTTTATTTCGTTTCGCTCTTCCAGTCGCATCGCAAATCGTTGCTTACTGTAGCCTCAGCTTCTGAGGTGAATTTTTGGACAAAATTCTTTGTCTATCTTTATTACAGTGTTTGAAATAAATACAGTTCCTGAAATAGAACGACAATGAAAAGTATAAGACACTTGATTAAATAATACCAATTACTTCAGATACAGTGCCTATTCATAAACGTAATAATATTTTTCGAAAAGAAGCGTCTTACTTTCTTTCCTCTTTTTTATTAACTGGCTTGTAACGCACCGGTTATGCTTTTTATCTGTTACATAATAAATAGTTACAATTAGTTAGTTTATAATAATAAATCCACAGACGTCGATGACCACTTACCATCAGACAGCTCTCGTTTGTCTATGTATCTCGTATGGCTATTAACATACCGTAAAAAACAGAGATTTACTGTATCAATAAAATATTTTTATGTAAAAGTGCTTTTGACAAGTTTTGTCCACGTGTAAACGTTTACAGCTATTTGTAGAATGTCCGTGTATTAATGTTTACAAACGGTTGTAAATCGAGCATCGCATTGTAAACAGGCTTTGAAGTCGTCTCGGCGTCACATTCTAAGTACGTTTTATTGCATACTAGCCGATCTTCTGTTTCCTCCCAAATATTTTAATGACCGCTCTCTAATAGCTGAGATTTTGTTCCAGTGTCGCTGAGTTTGTTTTGAAAATAGTTATTTTAGTCCCCGAAAACTTAAATAATATGATAAAACTGTACGTGGAAGATATTTTAGAAAATTATTATGTGGGGTTATTCATTTACGCAGAAGATCCCTCAAAATTAATTTTTAGAACTTTTTTCTGTTTGTCCAATTGCCTGTTTTTCAGTTTTCTATGCCTTTGGATGCTTCTTTTCGAACAGTTTAAAAGAGCAGTTAGCTGAATACAGTCGCATAGCGGACGTTAGATTTTTAGTCGGATCATATTATTTACCTTAAGATTAAGACGTTGAAAATTCTACCGTGCAGGACACGATATAAAGCACATATTTCAATAATTTCTTTGGAATTAAATTGTAATACGTGCAAACCTAAAGCGAGCCAGGTTATATAGGATGAGCCAAGATAAAATCATCCCGATATGATATTGCGGGTAATTATTGCACGTTATCACACAGATCTTTCGGCCCGTATGCGCAGTGCACGCGTACCGTGGAGATTAATGATAAACTGCCTATTAATCAGATTAGTTTAATTTCTGATACTGTTATAGAAAAATCCTACTCGCGGATACACTGGTTTATAAATGTACTTAGTTTGATACCCAATTTTATCGCTTTTGGGGATGAATTTACACAATCTGTACAAGGTTTCATGCGTCTCTTCGCGGTTCGTATTTGTTTGGAATTCGTTTAAATGGCAACCCACATAAATGTCAGCTTTCTGCCTCGGTGATTAAGGTTCATTTTAGATTAACGGCGAGAATATAAATGCCTTAAGTAGATTTTGCTTACAAACAAAATTGAACCGTGAACACACGTAAATAAAGGTTTTAGCAGGGAGTGGCAATTCTATGTTCTCGGCAACTCTAGTATAGCAGCCAGGCAGCAGCCAGGTTTCACCTCTACCATCAATCATCAATAACCATTCGTTCTAAACTAATTTCACCATGTGATACGTTACACCAGAGTATCACACCCCAGTACCTAGACCCCAGTGAACTCGTGACGGCGCATAATCCGTCCGTGGGCCGTGGGCCGGCATAACTACTTCGATTCCCCGCGATTCAAACGATCACGTACGGGAAATTACCTAATGGATCTACATACATAAAACTATGTTTCATTTAAATGTCTTCGTGTATTTGTTGAAGGTCCGAATGCATTCTTCTTCTTCTCAACCCATCATGGTCCACAATTGAGTACGGGTCTCTTATCACAATGAGAAAGTTAAGGCAATAGTCCATCACGCTGGCCACGTGCGGATTGGCGGACTTCACACACCTTTGAGTTTTGCGAACTCTCCGGCACGCAGGTTTCCTCACGATATTTTTCTTCGCGTTTTAGTGAGTGACATATTCACACATAGACAAGTAACATTATTCTAAGGCTACTTACATGGATTTTTCGGGAGGATTTAGGTACGTAAACGACGAAATTAAGAATTACGCTCTCACACACTTTACTTTCTTAACTTACAGACTTTTATTTATTGTGTGCAACAAAGTTGTATTACTATATCAGTAGTTTGTCTAAGCATTCAAACATTTGATACATTATGATTGTTTGTTATTAATCGCGAAGACAAACGTCGGCTGCATGTTCCGGGAAGACGCTCTGAAACCGCCTGACGAGTCGTTCCTTGTAATCCGTTTACAGCCCGGGGATTTCCCGAGAAATATCTGCTTGATTTATTGTTCAGCCGATCTGTTTAATTTTTTGCGGCGCTATCTCGTTAGGTGCGCGGGTTGTACGACCTGCGATGAGTAGATTGTTGGTTTTTATTATAACGAAAAATCTAAAAATACATGTCGTAAATAATTATAGTACATGTATGTCTATCTAGTCATTGAATACATCTCATTACTGATCAGATCATATTCAAATCGGCGATAAGATCAGAAACTTATAAAATCAGACCAATGGTCCAAAATTTTTTACCTGCAACATTTACAATGTCTAATTAACTTCTTAAAAAGAGAAAAAAAGTACACTCTTTTCATACCTTATACTAATAAGCGTGGCAACGCACCCTTCTTTACGGTTATAGGTAATAGGTGCTGCAAATCAGCACGGAGAAATGGCTCAGACGTGCAATATCGAGGACACGCGGCCAAGTGCTGCCAGTCCACGTCGAGCCGCCGAACCCTGCACCCCTGCGTCCCCTGCACTTTAAAAACCAACCCTACCCGGTTATAATTTAAAGTAAACTGCGCGGATCGAATCGACGAACTAAAACGACCCCGAACGCAGTATCCAAACGCAGATTTCAATGTTTTACGAGAGCGCCAGCCATTCTCGCGCGACCCTCCCGCTCCCCCGCGGCCGATGTCCAAACGACCTAGCGGGGGGGACGTGTAAAATGTTTCGGGTCTAAGTATAATGGACATGTTTTATACCGACCCCCCCACATTAAGGCGCGCCCCGTATAAAACGCGTAATAGAATTTCAGCGATGACGACTGCCTCCCCCTAGCTGCCCATCTAACATTGTTAGCTGCGCGCATGCGTCCTGCCATCAGCGGAATGCGCGGTGCCAAATCCCTGAACGGTGGCCCATCAAACCGAGCCTCCTTTATGTTTGCTCCTCTCCCACCCCTTAGGAATACGTGAGCACTTATGACTGCGCTAACATAACCGGCCCTATATCTCTCTTCCTTCCCGATGTACCTACACGCATCGCGCCGCACCGGTGGAGTATGAACATTTCGCAATACTAATTAATTCTCCCAAATGAAGGTTTCACATTCAGTGCTTAGCTTCGTCGTCGTACAAATAACATCGTACGAATGCTAATAATTAGGTAAAATTCATTTATATTTTTACTGCTTCACATTTGAGGCAAATTAAAGCCTCAATAAAATGATTGATGGATATGGATAATGGAGGAAAATGAAGATGGATGATAATATCCTGGGACGTTCTAGTGGCAAGATCTAAGAACAATTCTAAAGCATCAGGCGCCATTTTGGAATCCTTGACAATAGAGTTGATTCAAAATGTCATTCAACCTGCATTATGAAGTTCTCTTTAATGCTTTAAGTCCTATGATCAACAGTTACGACTACAAAAAATCAATACTCTAGACATTCTAAGCCCCCTAAACAACGTAACAGCTTGTCCTGACGTGACACTGATGTTAAGCCAAAGTTCCATGTAACGGGGTTGCACCAACCCATAAAATCCCATAGCGAGGCGTCGGGCCGAACTGGCAATGCCGCGGGGAAGCGCTGGCGCCCTCATTGTTATCCAATTACGGACTCCCGCGCGATAATACGCCGCGAATTCAAATTAGGCGGGGAGAGCGGTCACCGACCCCGTTGATCAATCGCTGGACCGCGGCCGAATGTGCCGATACGTAGGCGCGGATATTTTTCTTTTTTTGGGCACACGTGAAAATGACAGACACGCGAGGGTTGCGTGGGTGCCCGGAATTGGAAAACATTTAACGGCTATGTCAAATGTTCTATCGGGACACTTTTAATTAGTTTTTGCAGTTAATTCAATGGTTTTATTTTTATATCTCATCTCTTTACCATTATGTAAGAATTAAGGTAGTTGCATAGATTTTAATATCATATTAATTTTAAATACTCGATGTATCGTACTAAAGCAAATTCGATTACCAAATTGTTTGTTTGCGGTCAGTGGCTTTCAAAACAACTTTTTTGTTTTAATTCTAGGTAAGCGTGTAATGACGTCATTCGTTGGGAGGAAATCTACTAGTTGGTCATTGATCAAGTCTCCGTTAGGAAATAGAAAGTCTGCGGCAGAAAGCAAGCGTTATCTGTCCTTGACTTTACCGCGCCGATAACACGCTCTGCTTTCGGTTACATAAGTAACTACCGATTCAATAGTACTTAATACTAACGCGAACTTAACACTACACCTAAATCTAGTGCCTTGGGTAAACGCGTCGGGGGGTTATACAAATATTATAGAGGGAGTGTACGAATTTCGTAAGTGTAGGTATAATGTGCAAGATAATCTCGGGAATCAAAGTTCTAACTTGATTTTTTTTTTGACAATTTGAAAAATTCATTATTTCTACCGATATAACCTTTACGTAGGTGCAAACAAAAATCGAGTTCTGTAAAATGTTATTAAAATATACAAAAGCCATCTAATATCGAGACAATATTGTCAAAGGGTTGCTTAGTCCTTACCTTACTAATATTATAAATGTGAAAGTGTGTTTGTTTGTTTGTTTGTGATTCTTTCACGTCGCAACATGGCTATTATATGGTATGGTTTATGTGTGTGGGGATAGTTAGGAGGGTGGAGAGTGACGTAGGCCACTTTTTACCGCGGAAAAACATCTCATTCCCATGGGAAGATCGATTTTTGTTAGTTGCTAGATATTTAGTTCCGGAGTTGTTAATAGATGGCGTTAATAAAATTCATTTGCAAGTTCTGAATCACGCTATCACATAGGTACTACATGTAATTTACTTAAGTCATAGGCAAATGTTTAAGCTACTTTTTAGCTGAGATTCCTACGGGAGCTGGACCTACGCGGCTTTTATCTACGGGTCCCAAAGCGAAGCGCGGGCGGTTCTCTAGTTTATGATAATTTTGATGTGACGCAAACGTAGCCGTAGAGGCATTGGAGGATAATGATGTCGTGCAATTGCAATTAAGTGTAGGTAAGCATTACAATAAAATTAAAACACAAATGTGTGTTTAGATTAAATTAAAATTAATAGGAATCCGAGAATCGATGGTGCGGCAAGCGGAGGTGAAGACTGCTTCGGACATGCTCAGAAGTGCGATCGAATTCCAGTAGATGTAATATTACCTCCTCTCGGCCCTCGTCCAATGTTCTCCCGACCTCACTTAACTTTATCAATCCCTTACTATTGGCGTTTGTTGTAAATAGCCCCACACGCCATGTGCATGACATAATATTGATTTAGGATTTGACTGATTGGACATTGGTTATACGCACATTTTTTAAAAAGAATCAGGTCTAAGTTTCACCCGGATTTCGCTTTAGTAGTAAAGTCAACTTATCGTGCAAAACTGCTTTTCCATTGTACCTTATAAGCGGCCAAAAGGCATTGTAGGTTTAGACAGGTCAAGCGCTATTAGCACAATTTATGGCTGCTCTCAGAGCTGAAGACACTGATGTTGAAGAATGATGAGATGATGTTGAAAAATATAAACCCTAGAATCCTCTTTTAATTCCATTTATCAATGTTGTCTACGTGCTTGGTCTCCTTTTACAAACTTTGAGTTAATGCTTGAATCCCACTGATGGAAAAATTAAAAACTGTAAGTAATCTGTTGCCTTCTACTTATTTTATAATCTGTGTCCTTCCTGTTTACTTCTCAATTATAACTCCCTACAAAACGTCCATGTTCTTTTGTTTAAAAATGCATTTGAAGAAGCTATTTTTATTTTATTTTACTAAGCTACCCACCTGATCCCACCTAATGCTTAGGGGCGTGGAAATGCAGTCGAACGTAATAAAAGCGAACTAACTTAGTAACAGCCACTCTTGATAAAGATCCCGCTGACTTTTTATACGTTCTCATTTCAAGAATAAAAAGTACCTCATCTCAAAGCCGTTTCTTGAAGCTGGCCTGGGCTGGGCTATACAGTTGTTTTACATTAACAAGCATAATCAATCGACGGAACGGGTTTGGGTTCGAAATCCGACGAACAAGATTTTCGACTCGTCATATTTGGTAAGGTGCAGAGGTGCGCGCCTCTAGCTTCAGAGTTTTAAAGATTTGGACTCAATTTTTTAATCGATTCATAAGGAGCCAAGGGGTACGCAACCAATCTGCAAGATTTTTTTATCGTAATCTAAAAGCAAAATTTGATAGACCTTTAGAGCATCTGAAACCTTTGGGTATTTGAATTTAGGATTAAAGATTTTGACTTTTAGGTAATAGTACCTGAACATAGGTTCAGTACCATTTCTACCGTCATAATAATTGTTTTTAAGAGCAATTGTGTTCCGGATCGGAAGGTGTGGAGCCAGTTTCATTTTATTAGAGGCGACCATCTTAGTTAACAGGGGTAGCAACGCATCTGTGACCGAATTGAAACAAGACTCATACTAATCATTACTAACTGGACAATAACTAATATTAACTAACAGGACTAACTATCACTAACAGTCCCTGTCCTCACACTTATTAACAAACTAACCAACTAATATTCTAACACCATCTACTAACTGGACTAACTACCCTAGTCCCTAAATTGGGTCTTGTTCTAAGTCGGTCACAATTGCCATGGGCGGCAGCGGAAGGGTGGTGCTGCATGCTCGTTTGCTACCTTAATTCCATAAAAAAAAAAACAAATATCTACTCCTCCTCACATTAACACTGGTCTGAAAGCCCTCGGCCGCTGATATTCTACTAACTCCGCTGAATAAAAAAAATTTTGATATGTAATATCGCATTAAATAATATGTAGACAGATAGTAAATGCACACCAAAGAATATACGAAGGAATTTAATAGCCAAGAAGAACAAAACAAGCGGCCTTATCGCGCGATAGCGATTACCTCCAGGCAACCCATTGATTTCTTTAGATCAAACATAGAATCGGACACCACAAGCATTGTATTAATTCTAAATGCAAATGACTTCATAGACCATAGTGTCTGTATTGCTTTAGCAAATTTTTTTATGACCAAGCTCGCCTTAGATTGTATAATGAAGTCAATCAAAGTTTGTTCAGCTGAGGTGGTACCGCGGCCCCGAAGGCACCGTGCGGAACGGGTTTCGTCTCGAAATCGAACCAACAACATTTTCGTCTCTTCGGCCCCTTCCGGATCTAGTTCTTTGTTAAACTGGTCGATTGGCTTTCTATCAAATCTTTCTTTTGTTTTATGTAACATGCTTGATTTCAACTTAACCGATTATCCTGAGTTCTTGCGAATTCATCTACTTCGGATTTGTCTAAGAAATGATTTATACGTGTTTCGGTCGCATCATCATCATTGCATTTACAAAACTAAACGCTTTGGAAATAGATGTGCTAGTTTCTGCACTATGTTTTTACTAACGAATGATTATTATTTTATTAGGGGATGCAGTGTATATAATCAAAGGGGATGCACTTTTAAAACACCCTTTTACTCCGCCTGTTCGGAAGTCCAACTTTCAAAGTACTCTGCTGTAGCTTGGCATCTTGGGTGTGCAGTGTTGGATAGGTGATATCTTTTATGATAATGATGTAAATTGTACTGTTCACTTATTATCAGGTAATTGTTGTTCGTCGACTACTTACCCAAAAAAGACCTAGAGATGTAACCTGGAATATGCTGTTTGGAAAACATGTTGCACTTCACTACCTTTTCCAAAGCACACGGTTTCTTATAACTTTGATTGTTCGGTCGTCTTTTTGCTCTAGTACTACTGTTCACCTGATGGAAGTGGAACAATGGGTGTGCGGCTGTGCCAATGTTTGTTTTGTGGTTTCTTTGAAATGCACGTGAGCATATGGTCGGTATAAGTTATCGCAAGCAGAAATACCGATCAATAGAAGGTACAGCGATGGTTTTTTATGGGGAATTTACTAAGATTTCAGCTTATCTTAGTAAAAAAAGTGTTGAATAACCTAGTTGGTAATAACTTTGCGAAGTGAAGGGTTCGTTTCACGGCCAGGCAAATTTTCTAGCAGATACTAACCTGATTGCTCAGGGGTCATGGGTGCTATTGATATCCTTCTAGTTTTTTCTTGCCTCCTGCAGCACAGATAATTCTATTGCGGGGGTTTGAATTTGGGTTTGTTTCAACTGGTGAGTGGCGACCCGAAATTGGGCTCGAATTTCAAAGACAAAAAAGCTTACATAAAGACAGAGAAAAAAAATAGTCATGGGAAATAGTCTATGGCCGCTACAGAATATGAATCCGATCTGCGGTTTCACCATTGATGGTGGCCGGTGGACACACGATCGGATAACGGGAACCACATGTTACGCAACCGGCCAGCCATCCGTATTTAACAGGATTCGTGGGAAATTATACTGATGAATCGATGTTTTAATGTAATCGAGATGCATTTGTACATATCCATGGCCCTAGTGTAAAGTTATTAAGTCGTATAAGGTCACTTCTAAACTAAAGGTGGCCATTGACGATGCATCCGTTTGGAGTGCTTCCGAATGGAGGACATCCATATGGAAGTAGCTCCAAAGGAAATCTTTGAAATTTTGGGAGCCGTTGACGATACGTCCATTTGGTATGCTTCTAAATATATGGAGGCACTTCCAAATGGAAATCTTCCATTCAAAAGCACTCCAAATGGACGCGTCATCAATGGCTACCTATGGTTAACAGTTAACACTATTGTAAAAGCATGCTATGCGAGGAGTAATTGTAAAAGTATAGTAGAGGCGGATGTGATTTGATACCTATACAGTAAAACACAATTCGATTTCTACCCCTCGACGAACACTAGTTAAATATTAGTTGACAGAGTAAATTAAGAATTTAGCAAAGTGGGTCCATTTCATATAAACGTCGATACTCCATACAATTTGTTTTAGGAACTCGATATAACACAGGCAGCAGTTTTTCTTAATTTTACTGTTATCGCAAGAAAGTGTAATGGAATCCGGCGAAGCCTCCCCCCTTCCGTACGCTCCCCCTTCACCCCTCCGTTGCAATACATTCCCACTTTACAACGTCACGTTACATTAGCCGTAACGTTAAATTTTATCGACCTCTTAGTATAAAATTAATATAAGCATTGCGTAGAAATGGTTGGTATTACGGAGTCGACGGGAGCGTTCCATCGCTAAGTTTTTAGGGCGCATCAACATTACATACTAATATGGCTGTACCATACAGTCTGATATTGGATAGAACGCTGGATTACAATGGCTTTATATACCCTAAAGTCCTTTGACATGGCTTAGAGACACCTACCAAATTATAACGGGACGGAACCGCTCAAGATCCCACCAAAACATTTTCATGTAAAATGTTGCCAAGACGAGACAAATTTTCTAACACTGTTAAAAAAATATGAGATCTTTTTAGAATCAAGCTTCTGAACCACTCCCAAACTCAGCAATTATACTTAATCAACACCTTAGTGAATATCCGAAGGTATAGACAGAATCGATCGAAATGCATCCGTTTATATAACTGAACGCTTTTGGTTTAGTTGTTCGATAACGCGTCGCGCGATGCGCAGTCCTTAAAATCGACAAAACGTTATCATAATATTGATAATCAACAGAGTACTGTACATAAAGATGTACGGATATGTACCTGCGAGCGCCTTTAGAAAAATGCATTCGTAATCCACAATCATGACTAACCCATCGCCTTCGCGTCCTTTAATTAGCACGCACTGATCGTATTACTACAATGTTTAATTACCTTACAAACTAGTTATGTACTAGCAGTAACAGTTAACATCGACAAGCCATTGTTATGCTAATAACGCTTTGTGTATCCCTGAAGTTCAATAGAAGCGTGTCACTCACCTTACTGTACGAGTGTTACAGCGTACGCCCGCATTTGCGTGCTATTTTTATAGGAAGTAAACGGGTATGACCACCTGGTCATGCCATTACCCTTACGTCATAAAAAATCAACACCACATCCTCCGTGGGACTAACTTTTACCCGTCACATTCTTTGCCATGATTGGAAATCGAACCGAGGACACCTCTCTTCGCTAGATAACTTCCAACTGGGTTATACAGGTTAAAGTTAAGAAATCCTTTATTTCTTTAGATATAAAACTTGCTTACTGGATGGGTATGGAAAAAATAAAAAGCGCTTTTGTGCATTAAAAGGTAACGAGTAACGAGTCATATCCGTTGTGCTAAAGAGCTTCATTCTTTGCTGATTAAGTTTAAAGCATCTTTATCCGTTCCGTGTTCTAATTTTAAAATGGTCAAATGGAAGTTCTTCGAATTTGGATTAGTAATGCCTTCTAACCTTGGACCCCACCGTTCACCAGACAGGTAACATAATCTGTGGTCGGTAAACTTTGGTCTAACAATGAGTTGGGTTCCTAGGTCATGGCGGGCAACCTTACTTAGGTCACCTTACACGTCGCCCAGGGGTACGATGTAGGTCGTATCAGGGTCAGGGTTCACACCTTTATTAACTCGGTTGTTTCTACGAATTTTATATTTGGTTATAATAACTTATCAGAAAATTAATTAAGTCATACGCTCACACCCTCATTTTTTCACTGAGCTATTTGTGTAAAGCACAAAATCTAAAAGACAGGAACTTCTGAGAAAAAAAGAAAAGGAAGTGTTTATTCTTATAAAGACTACCTTTTCTTCTTTCTTTTAATGGCCGGCAATACATCGGTGATGCCTTCGGTGGCAGTGGTCCTATGCTTATTTAGGTATTTGTCTTCTATTTACATAAAGAAATTAAAATTAAGTAATTCTCTGTCCGATGCTATAATTGTCCACGGAAGTTTGTGTGTATGCATTGGATGTGTGCTGTTATATGAGTACCTAAGTATTAAAAAGTTTTATGAAAAAATATTATGTTAAAACTACATATTTAAAAATATAATCTACGTTTTCTAGTAATGACTAATGACATATAGATAGACATGCAGCGGCGCGACGCGCCGAGTTCGTTGAAGCGAGTTAATATTTATTTCCAGTTTTAGTAGAGATAGAGCGGTATCAGAGAGTCAATATTGGCCGGGGTATTGTATGTTTAACGAATTCTCCACACTCGGCACACCAAACATTTGCTGGATGTATGCACAAGCATATGGAAGTTGTGAAATGCACGTCTGACAGGTAGACAATACACCTTGTACCTATAGACCGCTAATGTAGGTACTACCTACCTATCTACTTATTCATCTCCTTGGTATTGGTATGTTGAATAACATTATGAGAATTCTGCAGGAAGTTCCTTGAATTGAAACTCTATGAATTCTTTTACTCATGTACCTATGCGTTATGTCAATAAACATAAGATTGGCAATACATGAATCTGCCATTGTTCCGGAAAGTTGAGCGTCGAGGGGAGAAACGATGAAATACATTTTTGGAGGCGCTCTACCGAAATATTCAGGTGGACTTATGACTTCAGACTTCTTTCAAAAAGTCTGCGGCCTGTTAAAGTCAATAGGGTCATATTTATCTAGATTTTTATCCTTACAGAAGTGGATTGTACACAGGTTACTGTGACCCACCACATCATCGTTAACTTGATCTCTCTCAATTATTGGATATGATAAGGAATGCATGAAGTAATTTTTTTCTAACACCCATTAATCTTCTACCAGTCACTAGCCTTTTCTCCATACTAAGGAACTAGTGCATTCTCTACCACACTGCTCATGCAAATGAATTGATTGAAGTTAATTTACAAAAGTGAAATTATCTTTATTATTTGATATTTTTATTGATTACAGGTATGTATCCGGAACTGCTGAGTACTTCGCTGGTCACGTAAGCATAGACTACGAGTACGCTGTGTGTTTAAATACAATTTAAATAACTTATCAACAATACTATAAAATAAATTAAACTAGTCTTAATTCCTGGGTAACCAGCTATTTGTTAAGGAATTTATTGACGTTATTTCAGACTACCGGACTAATAACTGACATACATTCAAATCAAACCCAAATTGTGGAGGAACATTTAGGCTACTTTTTATCCCGGAATTCCCGTGGGATCGAGATTTACGCAAGAAAAACTCCTATGATCGATGAAGTCGCGGGCAGCAGCTAGTCATACATAAAATTATTATCATAACGATTATGGTTTTTATAAAATTGCATAAACAAGGTTTATCCTTCCAACGTAAGTGAATGGTTGCAACAGTGAAGGCAGACAAATTACTGCGTGTGAACTATCGGTTGTATTGGACACTAATGTCTTGCAATGGGTACAATGAACATACAAAAAGCACCATGTATGCTTACTTAGTATGTCGGCAACTGCGCAACTTGATGTTTACCGTTTGGTTCTTGGCTTTCATCAGTTTGGTGTGATTTTATAAATTTAGACTTTCGGAAAGTCTTTTCCAAATACACTGATTGGATGACCTTTCCTCGCCATTCTTCAGTCGCAGTTCTGCTGGAAGAAGTTTATAAATATAAATAAGCAATACCTTTGTACCGTATATCCAAATATTTTTGTAAACAATTAACATGCTTTCGCAATGTCGCATTTCGCATTGAAATGTTTTTTTCCGAACTATTGAGGTTTATACGAATGCTCAAGATTGTGCTGCACCAGGCAACCTTTGTGTTACAAAAAGCATCAATCGTTTCTAACATTTACACTAATGAAGAAAAATGTGACGTCACAACCTCGTAACGTTACGAGAACATTCCATCGATAATCGTATTCACACAACACAAGTATGACATCGGTAAACATAACTTTAAAAAGCTCAACGCTCGCTATAAGCCGACGCTATTTACGTACGAGTACGAGACAATGAACTCGATCTAGGTACGGTCAGCGTCATATAGTACGTAGCAGTCATGATTACCAAATACTTGGAAACATTCATTATGACCATTAAGAACGGCTCAACCAAAGCGATCAAATTGTTCAGACCATCTACCGTGTACAAATATATCGGAGCACTCACAACACCGAATACTTGATAACACCCAAGTCGGCATTAATACCGTGACAACCACAACGCAACTGGTTGCCTAACAGCCAAAGTGTTCAAAAGTATGAAGCAACCAAAGTATTCAAAAATATGTAGCACCCAAGTAGCCAAAATTATAGCAACACATAATAAAAATGGACTTTAAATGACATGGGATAAAGTTCATTGTGCATCATTTCTTCCGATAAGTAAATTGATTAATTCAATGTCAAGTGCAAGTCATGTATGTCAAATGAAGTGGTGCTTCAATGCTTGCTTTGATATATTTAATACAAAAGCCATCACATCCATAGAGATATTACAATAGAGTGGGTGAGCCATACCCATACATTGCAATAGCCCCCGGTTAGAAAGAATAACAACGATAACGGTAATTACCTATCTCTCTCCAATCCCGATGATCCAGAAAGAGAAAGGTGACTACTAAAGATTTCGTCTCTTTTTATCCAAAAGACGCTCTGAAGCCTGGCTTCTGCCCTCTATTGTAATATCTCTATGATCACATCGGATACAGAAAGTTATGCATCAATAGATATTACATTTCAAACTTGCCTTAGTATTAAACTTGACATTGATTTGAATTATAGATATTGACATACAATGATATATAATAGAACGACATGCCAATAACATTAGGTTTAGTTTATTGTAGTTTATTTTTCTAATGTTCCATATTTTTGAACGGTTTGAATGCTTGGATACCATTGACGAGATGACTGTAATTATGTTTATGGTGTTATGACTGACCCGATGTATATGACATTTTAAATGTCTCGGCCATTTGAGCGACTATATTGTTGTCAACAATAAGGAAACTTTGCTTGTACCGATATTATCGACTTTTTGGTTGCGTCTATTTATTTGAATACCCTGATTGTCTCTAACTATTTGACGCTGACTGTACGAGCGAGTACTCGATACTCGATACGTTACGCGCCCTATTGACTATTGATTCTATTGAATTACTTAATACCGTAACATATAAACCTACTCTGCTACCTACGTACTACGCCCACGGCTACGTAGAACCTAATTGATTACCTTAGAATTCGTACTAGTAAGACTTGTACAATATCAGACAATATCCAATCAATTTACTATTTGAAACGTTCTTGTTGTTGCGATATAGCTGTTTGATCTGGTTTTATGTGTTTTTAAATATCTATTAAATATGTAATGGGGGTATGTCTGTACACAGGAGATCTGAGAAAGAAAAGTTTGAAGGGTCTTCAAAAGGCCGTCACTCACATGCACACGAACCCACAAGTGTACAATGGTATCTGTATTGCTATGATCGATATATCAAGTTGATTTGCATGTTTTTTCGCGGCAATACCGCGGCCTTACCGGATCACGATCGATTTCAGACGTCACGATCCGAGATGTCGATGTCGTGTCGACTTATAGTGAATCCCCATAATTATCATCTATATCTATTCTACATGTAATAATCTATTACGAATCGGATAAAACTAAAGAACTTGGCTTGACACGCTCCCGCGTGTCTAGTCTAAATATTAGGGGTCTGTATTATCGCTATAGACACCATAAACAATGAGTTTTAGATTTTTATTCTCTTTGACTTACATGAGCTTTAGAATGCGCTAATCTAAAAAACGGCGTTACTGATTCGGATGCGCGTTTCAGTAGTGAAGCTTTCACTGAACATTTTGTGTTTGCTTAGTTTCATTATATTTATCAATAAAAATATCATGCCAGTTTAAAAAGTCACGCCTAATAATGTAATAATCCCCGATTTGCATCTTGCATGAATAGTTTGACACATTTTCTCAATACAATATTATGTAAGTACTCTAAACTGAGTACCTATTCAAAGATAGATTATAAATTAGCAAAATCGGGGCCCAGGTTCCCTGAAGCAAAGCAATGGCACGTTTACTAGTAAATAATATATTTATAGCCAATAGGTAATATAAACTGCTCATGTTCAATTAATTTTTATGTATGTTCTTTATTATACTCTTGTTACAAAAAGAATCCATTGTTTAGTTACGTTCAGCAGGAAATCCTACTTAGCTAATTACCATGCTCAGAGTTAGAACCGGCATTTACGACCTTTCGTGTTACTGGCCGGTAAAACATTACATTACACTTTACGAACGGTGATTAGTTTTTAAAGTTTAAAACATTCTTCTTAAAACACGTTCATTATGACACGCATTCGTTCAGAATGGATACGTGTTGCTATGCTATGTGCTATGTAAATTGCGTTTAATTTATTTTTAAACTGTGAGTCATTAAACATTCATTACCATCATTTTACATACGAGGATATTAATCAAAGGCAGAGAATCAGAGAAGTGGCGATCGTATTTTTATTATGGTAATGAGGTACCTAAGTAATGTAATGACATAATCAGCAACGGTCAACGTTTCCGAACGCGGAATATATTATCTGTTCACATCTGGCCCGTATACATGTAAACGCACTTACTTTTTAGGGTTACATACGACTACATCCGATGAGAAAGGTGAATCCTTAGTTTTAGTGTTGATGTTTCTGTACGAAATAATGACGAGTAGATATACTTATGATATTAAAATTATACAAAATACAGGAACAGAAAAAAATTTATAACGACTTAAAAGAAAAAAAAATTAAGCCGAAACTAAAGCAAAAAATTCGAGGTTTCTCGACACTTAACGTATTGGAAAATCTTTAGATACGATAATCTTGAATGTCAAAAAAAGAAAAAAATATTATTTTACTTTTTAAGTACATGTCCCTGTAGCACACGGCTCACAAGTCCGGTTCCAACTTGACAGGTTTTTTTTAACTTTCCCCCTCCTGGCCATCGTAAAACGGCACACTTGCAAGCAATAAATTTGTACGTCCGGATATTATTTAGCATGCGGCTAATGTGGGGTCGTTTACATTTCGAACGTTGCGTTTTTGCCGCCATTTTAAACGTACCGTACCTGTCGCTTGATTAAAAAAGTGACAGCTGTCATGCGGGTGAAAAGCTGTGCTCCATTCATTACGAAAATGGAATCGTTGATGTATTATGCGGATTTTTATGGCATTATTATATTTTAACTGTTTAATGTTAGTTTTATGTAGATAACCTATAGGTAAACAAGGTTCTCTTACTCATATTCAAGGGTATATGAAATTTACTACCTAATTTAAATAATTATAACATAAATTTAATACCTACCAGAAGACTATGAGAGAAGAAACTGTGGGACAGCTAATGAGTTGACACAAGGTACTTACTTAATGGCTCTAAACTCAACGTACGCGAAAACGCGTAGAACATTTCACGTACCTACCTAGTGTTAGGTAACAGGTCGATGAAGAACTTAAACTTAAGAAGATTAAATTGGACAGTTAGTTGATGATGAAATGTTATGTATAAAATATTTAAAAATGGTTTCGTTATAAAGGGTCGAACTAATGAAACGTTGTAAGTTTTTCTTCTGGTAAAATTAAATGTAATTTACATAACATTCTATATTTGTCTACTTCACACCGTCATAAACTTTTGACCCCTACCTCCAACGCTCCCTTTGACAAAAAATATTTACGTCGAAAAGCGCGTGGTGCGAAAAGCCAATTTCATCAGAAACATTGGTATCAAAGATGGCGCCTAGGGGAGTCTTCGGTTATTTTAGAACAAAGGGCTCTCCCTGCGTCCCTGCGTGGAGTGTTAATAGATTTCCGGCACCTGTGCCGCGGCAGGTGCGGCCGGGATTCCGTGGCACGCCTACCGCGGATATTGGTTTTACCTTCGAGTGTGGAACGGATATTTGAACATTAAACACATCACTATTCACTACTTGACGCTGTTGCAACTAGTATTAACGCGCGTAATTGTGTTCGATTTCTTGCTGCGGTCTAGTGTTAACCCGTTACACTTAATATTTGGAATTTAATTTCCCCTCGATCCGCTTTAGCACTATTTCACTCTCTCTCTATAACTATAAAATGTCTAAAGTTAAACAGTCCTTTATGGATAATTATGGTCCTGTAAAGAAACATGAATTGTTAAATATTATGTAAGTCAACCTTATTAAATTAGGTATCATGTACATTTTTTTTTTCTAAATAAAAAAGAGAAGTTACAACTTGCGTGAGTCTGTAAGCAATGTAAAATCGTATCTACACTACACACAATGAAAAATGTACCTTACAAACTTACAATGCACTAACTGCATAGCAAGGTATCAAAGATTTGCTCGCTCGTGTTAACAGTTAAGACTTAACGGATTTTGAAAGGATTTTTAATAATAGTGTTGGCGGGCGACAGGATGAAATTTGTCATGGGCCGTCCCCCCGGCCCCGGGGCAATTCGCGACAGCGCGCAGATGTGTGGTACAAGCACTTGTTTGCTCCCCTTGAGTCCTTCCCGAAATAATGCTCCGGGCTCCTTGCCGGCGCCGCCAGCCGCCATTTTCCCTTGCGTTCCGTTCGACGCAGCTATCACTGCCGCGATTCTGTCACGAAAATGCTGAGGAGTTTCTTTCGTCATTGATTCTTTTTTATATGACGTCTCCGAAATGACGGTCCGAAATATTGCTTACGTTATTAAATACCGCCAAGAAATAAGATTTATTTATTTAAGTAGTTATTGAAAATTGATGGCGGATTTACTGTTTAAATTTAAAGCATTATCTGCCAGGCGACTTTTAGGGAGCCTTTCCACCAGAGATGTGCTATGCTACGTTGCTAAGGATGCGTTTGCCATCCACCAATCATATTCATTCGTAAGAAGGGCCAATGTATGTGATTGGTAGATCAAACGCATCCTTAGCAACGTAGCATAGCACATCTCTGGTGGAAAGGCACCCTAAGTGAGTAGAAAGTATCGTAGAAATATTTATTTCTTACACCGATATTAGCCGTTCCCATGGTATATAGAAGTTGGAATATAGTTAAAATGAATAATTAAGGACAGTTATAATAACTCCATTGGCATTCTTAAAAAATTCAGATTAATTTAACTCGGTCATATTGTTAGAGAATTAACAAATGCAGTGTTACCTGGGCCTATGACAATGAAACGTTTAGGTATTTATTATTTACCTGTCAATTATGTTATACTAGAGAACCGCCCGCGCTTCGCTTCGGGACCCGTAGGTCACAGCCCCGTAGGTCCTGCTCCCGTAGGAATTTAGGCTAAAAAGTAGCCTCCTACTCGCTCTCTTCACTCCACCCTGTCTGAGGTGTGAGGAGCCCTCGGGACACTTAGTTCCCCTTTGGGGGTGTCTCTCGCGGCCCGTTAAAACGGGCCGGTCCTTGGGTTGGGTTCCCCTTTGGGGGTGTCTCTCGCGGCCCGTTAAAACGGGCCGGTCCTTGGGTTGGGCCCTAAGGCCCTTGGTTGTCCATCTGTGGTTAACCAATAGGTCAAATCCGGTGAGTGGCGGCCTTTTTACAGGCCGCAGAGTCTTAAACGGGATGGGGTTCATCTTCGCGCCGCCCAGGCGATCGAGGCCCTACCGGGTGAATCCCGCTGGTGGGAAGCCCAGCAGGAGCCGATCAGCGCCGGGCGACAACTTACGAAGCCCCAGTATCAGTCAGTGCTAGGCCCGTCCCGCGCAACCAGCAAGTCGCGCTGGAAGGCCCAGCGGTCCGGTGGACGGGCGTAGAGCGGCGCCAGGTCCTGCCGATGCGGGAACCGCGACGCGTCAACACGCCCGAACATGTTGTGTGCCAATCTTTCGATGAAGTCATCCAGGCTCTCGACTCGAAGGTCCCTCTGGATGACGACGTTCCTCACGTACCTCGGCGCACCAGTCAGCCGGCGGAGCGCAATCGCCTGAACCGCGCGCATCCTCTTGCACTGCGGTTCGCTGGCGAGCGCGTACCACGCCGGTGCCGCGTCCGCGAGGCGGGATCTGATGTAGGTCTTATAGACCCCGAGCTTCAGTCCGAGAGGGAGGTTCGAGGAGAGCACTGGTTTCAGGACTGCCATCGCGCTCCTGGCATTCGCGACATGTAGTATTTGATAGCGTGATTCAGAAATTGCAAATGAATTTTACTAACGCCATCTATTAACAACTCTGGAAATAAATATCTAGCAACTAACAAAACATCGATCTTCCCATGGGAATGGGATGTTTTTCCGCGGTAAAAAGTAGCCTACGTCACTCTCCACCCTCCTAACTATCCCCACACACATAAACCATACCATATAATAGCTTTGTTGCGACGTGAAAGAGTCACAAACAAACAAACACACTTTCACATTTATAATATTAGTAAGGATAATATACTTAATTACATATATACTTAATAATCTGAATTGAATGAATGAACGACTGAGAGTACGAAGCACTTATTACTTATCTAATCTGTGGCGGTACTGTCGCGAGGAAAATAAGTTGTCATAATATATTTTTTTCTTTGGTCGGCCTTTCAGTGAACAGTTAATAATTAATAACGAAAATTACATATAGGTACTCCCTTATTTAGTCATTTTATATTTCTTATTAACATACTTTTATTATATTTGTAATTTAACTAATGGTTGAAATAACGTAGTAGATACCTAACTAGAGAAAAAAAATCCAGAAAGTTGACAATAAGTGGTATTGCTTCATCTTTTCGTTCGTCAATTTCCGCGCCGACCGTACTGTACATTTCTAGCGTCTAGCGTGTTCACATCGATTCACTTACCTACTATTTCACTAAGACAAAAGCATAATAGTTCACGATACAGTACAAATTACCGGTATTTGTCCTGCCTAGTAACTAGGCACGACAATTACGCGAAGGACGAGAAGCATAGCGAAGTGTCTGGCGGTTAAGGTCACAAAAATGTAACATTGACTTGACAGCCAGTACGCACACACCCGCGCGCCCACGTAATACGTTACGCGCACACAGCGACGCGCGTGACGAAACGCAGCGTGACGTCACTCCGGCACGCGAACACACCCACACGCGCACGTGCCGAGCGCTGCCCACGTGACGTATCTCACTCACACCGCTACCCCGATCCGGTATCTGTACAGCGTCGGCCCGCACACCAGCGCGGATGTAAACAAAGTGACGTAAAGAGACACGGCTCACACAGCGACGCGGTGCACACGGACACAGCTGTGATTAATGTAAACAAACCGGTTGAACCTCGTTGCTACTCACACAGTCTTGAGCGTGCTCTGAAAGTGGGCCATCTGATTTGAACTCTGAAGAAATAATGTTAATAAACCAAATGATCTGATAATATGTGCTGGTGACTGATCGCCTTTCGTTCATTAGTTTTAATTAACCGGTTCGACTCACCACTCCGAATTATTAAAAGCGCGTGACGAGAGTTGATCCTAATTTTTCTTTGTTTGAGTTGCCGATTACGAAGTAACAAAGTTGGTGCTGCTGTACAAAAACGCTAACCCATAACGCCGAACAAGGCCGCACCACCAATTTCCACAACAAAGAACAATAAAATCCGCCTAACAGATAAAAAATTATATGAAAAACGCAATACACTCGCGAACACAACTTATAGCCCGAGTGAATGTGAAACAAGTACAGTCGTAAATAAAAATGAATAGCACACAAACCCACGCTTACTGTTATTACCCGCAAATTTATGGCGTTTACCCAAAAATTACCAGTTTCGGTCGGTTTATGGTTCTCAGTTCTAAACGGAAAGATTCTTTTTATAACATATGCACAAAAAGACAATTATTGTTATGAGGGGATACTTTGTTACGCTATTGGATAGGAATACGATACAGAATTGACTAGAATTCAATAGATTCACTGCGGTGTGATTGCAGTGAAGGTATATGTAATAAATATTTATCACTAGCGATGTTAGTACAATAAATGATTTGTTAGTCGAAACTCCTATTTTCATGCCTGCAATGTTTATTGTAGAGGAAATATTTAAAATTAGTGTCAATAGTTCATCTCCAAATCTCAATGGATTGTTTAATTGGATGGATGTTATGGAAAATACCTTCTGTAGCTTATTAAAGTCTAATAGTCAACAAACTTGCAGATGAGCCATCTGACAGGAAGTAGTAACCAGCTAACGTGGACGTATTGCCAGGCAAAAAAGAACAGGAAAGGAACATAGAAAAACTGTATCTCAAGCCCTCAGTAAGAACACGCAAGAGACTAATGGCTAACCAGGCGGATTCAGAATCTTACCACCAGCCTAAAGAATCTACGCGATTTTACTGGATGATACTGAGTTTGATGATCTCTGAATAGCTCGGTACTGTGGGTACTGTAACGTGTTCTACTTCTACTGTTGACTAGGGTACACTACGAAGAAAAGAGTTCGGCTTGGACGAAAAGATAGATGATAATTAGTGTAATTACATTCACGGATGCTCCTCACATCCCAATGATATGCTAACTTTTAAATTAGCGTCGTTATATGTCAAGTAGACTATTAAACTCATACAGATGACATGCTTCTTCCAGAATTCCACATTTCTGGAGACTCAGAGGAGGTGTTAGTTGTTAAGATATGGTAGAATGAAGTGAAAGCTGACTGAAATTTAAATGAAGATTTAAATAAAAGCTCGGTCAACTTTCTAAAACGTCACCTATTCCATTCGCTAAAGGCTAAAAGTTTAATCGCCAATAAAAGCCAATAAATATTAGCATAACAATATATTTAGGTGCCAAACATGGGATTAAATTTGTTTATTATTCATTGACGAGTATATTATTCTGAGATTAAGAGACGGAGAGGGAAGGGCCTAAGAGTTTCGATACCTTCGGTAGACATCCTGACTTCTATTGCTGATTTTTAATTTTTATTTTAAAAGCATTCCAAAACTTAGAACTTCCCAAGCTGAGTTTGACCACAAACTAATCTTTTCATCAAACTGACTTTTCAATAATGAGCAGAGAACTGCGTCCGGTAATGGACGATTAATAGGTTGAATTCAATCCCATTCAGTCACTCCAGATTATTTAGGGTTATTTACCTCAATGATTGGAATAACCATTTAAAAATCTTAATCTTAGTTATGCTAAGCGTCTATGTTTCCCATGGAATTATTTCCAATGAATCTAATACGAACAAGGTTCGTACTGCAATGTGTAATCTTTTATCTTTTCACAAGTGACTGGCAGTGCCAATATTGTCAGCGACAACATAGTTTGCTCAGCAATTAAATCTCGCCGTCGAACGTGATGTTAATTTTATAAATTACCGCTTGTAATTTGCAAAACGATAAGGTAAGTTGGCATTTTAATTAGGATCACGATTATTGAGAATGGCACTGGCACGATTCGCTCTGAGGTTAGCTGACATTGTAAACTACAATATTTGCCACCTACTTAATTGCATCTGATCTGCGTTTAGCGGAAAACCTCCTTTAAACATACAGTTTATCCCAAAGCTTCATTGTCGGTCGAGTGTGACATGCTTTGGTGACCGCAGTGGTTGGTCACTCTATAATAATCAAGGCTATCTAATCATAATAACGACATCTTGGAAGGTCAGATAAAAAGTACGAATAATCATGAAACCACAAAACTTTGCGGGTTTGAGCAGTGAAGATTTTTTACGACTATCGCCCTGTCATTTTCATACAAAAGTAATTCAAAACTTCAAATATATTGCCGAGCCATATATATTTTTAAACAGGAAAATCTTTCATTTTGTCATGCATTGCGTGTAACTAATACTAATTCAAAAACTTAAAATTCAAAATGGTTTATTTCAATTTAGGAATTTACAAATTCACTTTCGAACGTAATTTTTTTTGATTCTACCACCCCGTGTTGGAAAAGTGTTTAAGGAGGAGAAAAAACTGCGAAAAAAACTCCTCCGTATCTTTTTATGTAATAATATAAAATTATGTAATAATGATAATGTATTAATGATAGATAGTTCACATTACTTTTTATTCAATAAAGATATCTTGCACTTCTCTGACCTGACGCTACGTGGTGGGAGTTAGAAGACTAGGATTATAACTGTATGCGAAACTACTTTAATTGATTCATAAACTTGCTTAAATTGTATTAGCTTTGCCTGCGTGGAATTCGTTTAAACTTCACCCCCCTATTTCACCCCCTTTCGAATGGAATTTCTAAAAATCCTCTCTTAGTGCTCCCCTACAATCCCCAAGGAACATACCTCTGCCTTTCAGCTTCTTCCGTTCAGTAGTTTCGGCTCTGCGTTGTCTGTCAGGCAGTCACTCAGTAACGCAAGAGTTTTTTAATAGAAATAGATTATATTTTAAGTAACATGACGTCTACTTAACAAAAATAGATTTCACGGAGTATTATCGAAAGTAACGAGGTACTTAGATATTATTTAATGAAGGGCTCCAACCATGAACTATTTATTATTAAAAAATATTATGAATAACTTTTGGCTGTGACTGTACAAAATGGCGTCGTGATCGCATGCGGCCTGTATTGGCTGCAAGGTCAGAATTAGTTCCAGTCTAAATAATGCGTATATTACGTGCCTAGGTGCTTCAAATTGATCTATGGACAAATTGTACGACATTAGCTTAAAGCTTAAACCCTTTAAGAAATTAATTAATTAATTTAAGTGGCCTGGATGTTTCATATTTAATATTATGACTGTCAGCATGGTAAAAAATCATAATTGAATAGCGTGTGCACCGCGTACATTTGAATTCGGAACGTGTTTAACCAGAGTAGCGGGTTCGCGGGCCGTCACGTTCTGTATTGGAGTAGGAAGCAATGGAGATTCTATTTTGAATTTGGAACTTTCCTTCCAATCATAATTCGTAAATTAGTGCAACTGCGTGCCCGTTTGGTAAAATATTATTGGATCTCTTCCCTTCGTTTATAACATCCGACAGTGTAATTCCGTTTTATTTAGGATTAGCTGGCCATTGGCCAGGCCAACGTTGTCCTGCAACATACTTATGTTGCTACGTTCGGGATTGTACTCTAGAATCCCTCACTTCGCTCTGGAAACAAAAAAGCGCCCTCGCCGTAAAAATATTACTTTGCCCCCTTGTTATACAATCTACAATTTATATCCCAGATTCTATGTGGTGTGCTAAGATAAAAACATGCAAGAATCAGTTTTTAAGCCTCCAACATTCAACTGCGATAATCGCATCTAATTTCATTCCGTAGTTTTGCGTGATGCACGGTGAAACATAAGTAGATACTAACAGACAGACAAAATATCCTATAGAGAATATTTTTATCTTTGAAGACCCCTCATACATTTTTTCTCAAGATCTCCATGTCGTGTCGTCAGAATACCAGTCTTCTGATCCCCTATAAATTTGAGCGATTATCCGGTAGTTTTTGAATTATCTCAACTTCTCCATTTTTAAGTCAGTAATTTTTGTAAAAAAAAGATATTAAGTATTTATGATAGCGGTCAAAGTAAAAAGCATTGTGTGAACATTCAGGTGTCTTCCTACTTCCGTTCAAGAGATAAAGCCCCCTGACAGACAGGCAGCGGAGGCATATTAATAGGGCGGCGTTTGTCACCCTTTGAGTACGGAACCATAAAAAGAAATACTAGTCAGATATCGAACAACACAGGGTGTACGCAATATCTAATATTAAACATGTATAGTATGTATGATCAGCTGCGTCCGCATCGTATCGCCGTACGTGCCTGACGATAACGAATCGATCGCAATAAAAATCGCCTCGCAAGCAGCTGTGCTAATGCCGCCATCTTGGAAATTTTTTCGCGTCAAAAAACCAAGCGCAGGTAATTCTTTTCTCGAGTGTCAGTATGTTTCCGTCCCGTGACCAAACTGAAAGGAATACGAACGAATTTTTCGAGAATCGTGAGAATTTGTACTTTAACTGCGGATAAAAATTGCGCAACGGAACAGAACGGCCCACCCGCCGTAATGCACGCCGCAATTCCTTTACAAATCGCTTCGTTTTTGTTCGGAACAATAAGAACAGAAGCGTTCCATTTAGTCGTGCGATTTCGTATTGATTGGTTTCGATTTTTCGCACTGAATGGTACAATAATTGAATGTTTAAAAGTAATCTAGCGATGGCGAGAAATACTCTTAACTTTGATACGTATGTAATAACTATTTTAATTGCAGTTATTAGATTGTGCTTTGCATATTCGAAGGCTCACGAAAATAAACTAGTTACGGAGGCTGCTTCTAAATTGGCTGCTACAAAAAAGGGTCAAGTGCCAGGTACATTCAACGTGATTTGAAAAGGATCTCTTCGTCGTCTCAAATTGAGCAATACACGCAGAACGTGCAACGGGTTTGAAATAGAACACTTCGATTTGAATAGGACACATTGCAAACGCCAGTTTAAAATTGTTCAGGTTTATCAAACTTCCTTCTTTCTCTTCTTGGCTTGCAGTGCATCAGTAATGCGTTTGATATATTATTTATTACTAGCTTTCGCCAGCGGTTCCCCCGCGTGAAATACGTTTAAACTTCACCCCTCTGCTTCAGTAACGCAAGAGTTTTTTTATATACCTACATAGATAAGTATTAACATATAAATTTTGATCCATTGTTGATCACAATGTGGGTGTGAATTGCGATCAACCCATTTGTTTGCGTTCTTCATACAGAGGTGACGTTTTATCTCTCTGTTTTTACTTTAATTTCAATAAAAAGATTAAAAAGCTTACACTTTATGATGAAAATCATAATCTGTTCTTCGATTTTTTACAAAAATTGATAATTGGTACAAATTGAGTCATTTGTTATTGTCTTCTCATTAGTGTAAATTTTATGTCATGTCATATCGTTTTATTATCGAAATGAGAATTTTATGTTGCACCTACGTAGTGTACCTATCTAGGTACCTACTCATATTTATTGTAAGTAATATTTTATGGTAGGTAATAGATACCGTCAGTTCCACACTCCACGATACTACAGCAATACCATCAAGTTACGAAATAGGCGGCAACACCATCATTCACTGACTTACTATCGCATCGTTAAGATTTTATTTTGTTGTCACTTGTTATGTAAACATTTTAATTAGATGTTTACAAATGGTGAGTGACAGCCCTCGGGGCCTGTAAAATACGGATAAAATGAGAGACATTAATGGAAAACTTCGACGTAATTAGTTAATATATTTAATTGGGTAGTAAACACTGATAGTAGTTGCGTACCAGTAAATTTGGTCTCCGTCACAGACAATCTTGAGTTCGAATACTGTTTTGGACATTTATTATAATTTATCTATACTTACTACCATACCTAATCGGTTGCTTCGGTGAAGGAATATTGCAAAGTTTTTAATAAGTGTGAAATCTGCACGAGGCCAGCGTGGTGGATTATGATCCTACTACTTTTGTACGATAAAGTACACTAATTGTTAATCCCGATTCTCAGTAAGTGAAACCTTCAAAAGCCGTACATTATTTATACACGAGAATATAGGATTATCACTCTTCTTTAAAAACTAATTTATTACCTGTGTTCAAAGTTCAATTCTGCTTGTAATCAAAATTTACTGGAGGCATTTCAAATTTTCCCCGTCAACCTGCAATGTACCTTAATCACAGGCACGGAAAGCTGACATTTGTATATCATGCAATTAGTACGAATTCCATCCGATCACATTGGAGTCATTCAATCCACAAAATAAGCGTTGGTTATTTGAAAATTAGAAACAGCTTCAATTTTCTACATGCTAATCAACCTCCACAATAGCCGCCCTTGCAATAACAGTGAAATATAATAACAAAATCATGTAAAAACATTTTTTTTACAAAAAGTTTTTCATACAATGACAGAAAGTGAAATTCGACCTCCGAATCTCATAGCGTACTTATTGAACAATGGAAGCGAATAATGGCGAATCGTGACATTATGGCCATTGCGAGAATTACTCATGGTTTAATAGATTGCTAGACTGAGGTTACTTCGCAGTGCAATCGATCAATAAAAATCTAAAAAAACTTGCCATATTTAGGTAACTTGTACTACTTAAGGCAAATTATGTATAGCACTATTGAGCATCCCTTGGGCTGCGAAGCACTGAGCAAGACATATGATTTCACATCAGTCATTAAAAGAAGTTAACCATGAATTGGATTAAATATATATTTGATTAGGTATTCGCGATTAACAAATACTAGTACCTACTACATTTTCGAGATACTTTCCTTCCTTATTGTCCATGGGCGACGGTAATCACTTACCATCAGGGGACCCATCATGCTTAAGCTATAGTAAAACTTGAGGAAAGGGGGAGACACTTAATTGGCCATCGTAGTTCCTAGAGACCAGCAACACCAAAGGCATCACCGATACTACAAATTAAATATCTCAGTATTATTTATTTTGGTCCTTCGAGCACATACCGAAGTTTTGACATAGAACATGAGATTGACTTCTTTTTAATCAATAAAGATGTAATCATAACAATAACAATTTGAATATGGAAACGCACGAGCTATAATGTAATATTCTGGTGTTCCAGGTTTCCACCTGAGCGGCGTGGTGCGCGCGCCGGCCGCCGTGCCGCCGTGTCCGGAGCCCGAGCGGCTGTACAGGGTCACCGTGTCATTCGACAGGTAATTATGATCGCTGCACCACTCCCTGCGGGTTATGCTTGCCTGGTTGGCGGGTTAAAATCTGGTTGGCCTATAGCTTTATCAACTAGATTGCCTATACAATATAATACCTCTGTACTCTAACGAAGTAAAGTTTTCACAGAACTACGACCCGAATGGCGCAATGGTTAACGTGCCAAATCGCTGTTCCGAGGGTCATGGGTTCGATTCCCAGCAAAGTTAAACTTCAATTCTCAGTCTTAATCGGTGTGTCTTTGTCTTGTTTGTGAGGCTATGAGTGTAGCATTTTTTTTAAGTTAGTTTCCGAGTTTTCAACAATGATCATGAATGAATAAATGAAATGAAAATGACTCTACCCCCTATTCACGTTTATTCCGCTGAACTATTTGAAATTTGGAATGGAGAAAGTTTGACACGGGATAGGATAAATTGTAGATATATCCCGATAATGCCTACTGTCCCTTAGCATAATATTCTCGTTGCCGTTTCCAACTTTCATACGGGCGAACCCACGAGCAAAAACTAGTGGAGCATAAAACAAATACGTGTCATAAAGATGACGAGCTTTGCACCACTGACGAAGGACACTAGAGCCCTGTGCTCAGTCGTCTATATAATAAAGGCCCCATTCAGACTCACGGCCCGCCTCAACAATACTCCGAAGGTTTTTGTGGAGATTTTTAGCGCCTTTGTCTCAATAGAGAGAGGCGAGCTTTAATCACTACGGCTATTGGCTGGGAACCGAGAATTTTCCTTGTAATTTTAGGTTTTATGGCGTTGGAGTCTCTAGAATTGCATGTAACTAGTAAGCGCTTGCTTTGCGTCGTGAACATACGTAAATGAATTACCTGTACCTACACACTTTTGCTTTACCACACTTTGCTTTGTCAAAGTTACTTGTTAATTTTCACATTTAATACCAGTCAAAAATTCAGATGTATGTTCAATATGTTCATACATATTCTTGTAATTTATTAGAATGTATTTTATTTATTTATTTTGACAAGAATTTTTGCTTAAATAACAAAAACATCCAAATTTTAAACTTTGGAGGCTTTTCTAATGATCTTCCCATTTCAGTATCGTCAAAAACAAAATACTTCTCTATAGAGAGAGACAAGGGACAGCTCCAACGTCCCTGGGCAGCTGCCCACCTCCTCAAATACTCCCCACCTACAGTTGTAACTTTTTAATATTATTCATTAAAATCCGATTTGCTCCTACTTTGGATCAGGACTTCAGGAGTACCTATGACTAAACACAATAAAACAGTTGAACGTTGAACAGTTGACTGATGTGGAGTATTCCAACAGATGCAAAATAACGGGCGTGACGTGCAGCTGCGAGGCGCGGGACATCTTCTGGTGCCAGCACGTGGTGGCGCTCGCGCTCTACCGCATCCGGAATGCGGATTCCGT
The DNA here is from genome assembly GCA_905404135.1 of Hesperia comma. Taxonomy (NCBI): domain Eukaryota; kingdom Metazoa; phylum Arthropoda; class Insecta; order Lepidoptera; family Hesperiidae; genus Hesperia; species Hesperia comma. Next base: position 2,931,608 of record FR990031.1, read on the forward strand.
GCGCCTGCGCGTGCCCATATCAGGTGAGATTCTCACATCTGAAACCCTTTTTATAGTATCAAGGTACAATACGAGCAGACATCACCCTTCCGCTGTCGCCCATGACAACTGATCGACTTAAAACAAGACTATTTAGGGACAAGAATAGTTAGTTGCTGTTAGCAAGTCTCGTTCTAATTCGATCACAGATGGTTTGATACTCCTGAGGACTGTGATGGTCACCTTAAAAAATGTTACCGGCTCCATACCGTTCTATTCCAAACACTCACATATGCGCGCGAATATTTGTAGATTGAACGAATTGTCCCAGTTGACAACTGAAAAAACATGAATGTGTCAAAAACTACATAACCATTTTCGAAGGTCCGTCCTATATTTGTGGATTACGTATTCGCGCGAATGTCCGTAACCTTACTTATACTCAGCTCAAAAATCCAAGTTCAAAGATCACCGTTATCACTCTTCTATGCCCTTCCAGAAACCCTCCTCCAAATGGACCGTCAGCAGCTGCAGAAGTTCGTGCAGTATCTCATCGCGGAGCACCACACGGAGGTGCTGCCGACGGCGCAGCGCCTGGCCGACGAGGTGCTGCAGGCGCGCTCGGCCATCAACAGGATCTGTGGCGCGCCCGACCCGACTGCCGGCCCGCCGCCCGACGCGCATCATGCTTGGCATCTGGATGAGCAACAGGTATTGATGCATAGGTGTAGGTTTAGAGGGGGATAGCTCCCCCTCAGTTCCTCCCCCTCCGGGTCATGTGTCGTGATATCTTGGTGAGCAACAACTGGCCGTGCTTATATCTATAAGGACGTAGGTTTTAATGGGAAGCAGCTCTCCCGTTAAGCCCGGCTAAAGTAGGGTTGTTGCGCTCTTTGAAAGCCAATCTCGAAAATCCTATTTATTTATTTATTTATTTTTGTCTCCCCCCACCTCCCTCTGAGTCCTGGCATCTAGGAGTAGGTCTAAGGGGGTAGCTCTCGCCCCCACCTCTTGATCTTGATAAACTACCCAGGTTTTTGTATATGAATATTAAATATTTACCTCATTTTAATAGTTCGCTTTTTTATAAGCGTTTCGTATCAATACGGATATGTTTTTTTGTAATCTAACACTGAGCCAAGTCGGTGATAGTATGGATTACTCGTGTCACTCACCGGATATCTGTTTGGCATTTCTATTATAGCGTTGACTCGTTTTGCACTCCAAATACAACCTTAACATGTTGACAAAGGGTAGCTTTTACTCCACACGGACACTAATAAATTTATTTTAACCTATAAAATGTAATCCAAATAAAGGCCTTCTGAACTCCTGTACGTTAACTTTAACTATGCCAAATATAACACTCTTACGCTGAATTATTTTATAAAAAAACATGACGTTTCGACTCGATCTGATATTTCTATTTATATTCGAACGCATCAGCGTTCATCAGCTAGTATTTTGGTACTATACAAATTTGAGCGACATTAGACAGGTAGTTTTTGAATTATGTACTTATCTGTTGTAATCTTGGTTCTAAAAAGTTATTTATTAATTAGTCCTCATCCACAAAGAATGCCTTACAAAATCGGCGTCTTCGGAGTAATCCTTTGCCCGAAGCCTTATTAACCGTTTAATAGGTTTCTATCCGCTGAACTGGCACCGAGAATCGACCTACACCACACGCTAGGTTGCATGCGTGGTAGCCAAGGCCCGTCGGCTTCTGATGCTATAATGCGTTTATATGTGGACTAAATATATACATTTTTAATAAAATAAAGAAAAATAAAATAGCGTAACACCTAGAAAGAAATCACTCTTAACTGGTAGCTGATTCATATTAAACACAAATAACGCACCACTATCAAAACACCCACGAACCGTGAACAAACATTTATTTGATGAGGAAATGTCTGCCGGGATTCGAACTCGGGACCCTTAGCTTAGTAGACAGAATCACTATCAACTAGGCCTAGGGTAGGTTACTAAGCTATGGAGTAGTATGGCAGTTGACCGGGGCTATGATTTCTTTACATGAATTAAATATTGCCTTTCGATAAATCGGTAAATTTTTTTTTTGTTATATTTCTAACCCCCTTAACATGGTCATTCGTATCGTAGTAGTCGAATTTGACTTTATATGGACTTGTGTCTGTGTACTCAAATAATGCAGTATAAATTGACTTCCCACCGAAACACCGTCATTCGGCCGTTCGACAATTAACCTTAATCACACGTTCATTAAGAGATGAGTAACAAGCCGTTTAAGGTTTTGGTGTTATGAACTAATTCCGTATCGTCTGCTTACATTAGAATCGTTAAACAGTATCCATTAGGTTTTGACAAATTATTTGTTTCTTTTATAACAGAGACTCATCAAAGAACAGACAATGTTGATAAGATAACGTGAAAATAACTTTGGAAAAGTAAAATCATACTAAACCAAAAAGTAAATATAAAAAACAGTCTTCATCTAAAGGAGGACTGAAAAAAACTTTTTTATATCCAAAAATGTATTATACATTTTTTGTGATAATAAGGAGATGCAAGGCGAAATTATTATGGCATTTTTTATTTGTAAGAACATTCGGAGAAGCAAAGCAAAGACTTGTGAAAAGACAGACAGTGAAATGATGCCAAAATGCAATGCCGATATTGGTACTTGTATGAAATCGATCATTAGAACTGCAACTACACCTCTGCTTTACTTAAAATATTCTTTTAATTGTATAGGAACAGCTGATGACGTTATCGAACCGTTTGTAATTTTGTTTGGAAGAGATCGCTATATGTAGCGATAAGACCGCCTTTTGTGCCTTGTACTCGTAATGTATATTTTTCACTTTTGTTAATGTCCTTTTTTTGTTGGGAACAAAGAAGAATTAAATCCTACTAATCCTACTAATATTATAAATGCGAAAGTTTGTAAGGATGTATGTGAGTGAGTGTGTGTGTGTGTGTTTGTTGCTCTTTCACGCAAAAACTACTGAATGGATTTTCATGAAACTTTGCAGTAATATAGCTTAGACATCGGAATAACATAATTTGTTAAAATTTATAGAGATTTTTGAAGGGACTGGTTACCCGAAGCGAAGCGAGGGCGGGTTTACTAGTATTATAAATGCGAAAGTTTGTAAGGATGTATGTGTGTGTGTTTGTTGCTCTTTCACGCAAAAACTACTGAACGGATTTTCATGAAACTTTGCAGTAATATAGCTTAGACATCGGAATAACATAATTTGTTAAAATTTATAGAGATTTTTGAAGGGACTGGTTTCCCGAAGCGAAACGAGGGCGGATTTACTAGTAAATAAATAAATTGTAAAAACCCTATAATGATCACAAAATGCGTTGTTTGATTATTTTTCCATGTTGTTTCAGGTGTGCGAGCAAGTCCGCGCGTACTTACTACAGGGAACCTACTATAATGCCAATAAGCAGCTTAATTCATTATTTTCTAAGGTGAGCACTATTTATTTACACGATTTTCTTATGATCAATATTAAGACATTGAATGGTTATATGTATGCTCCAGGGTTCTATCAAATACCCGATCAGATGACCTGAGTGGCGCAATACTTATATGCCGAATCGCTGTTCCAAATCTAGATATGTGCTTGTCTTGTGAGTTGTCCAAGGCACCCATAAGTGTCCCCGACACAGGTCTGGGTGTGGGTCCTTGTTTTGTGTATTGTCAAGACATTTACGCCACAGGAAATCCTATTGTAGGCTTATTTATTTTTTTAATCTGTAATCATAATCATGAATCATGTTCCTTACACTTTACCAAATTCGAAGTATTTAAAAAATTAAAAAGACTGGACACACGGAAAGGTGCAGGTCCAGACAATCTGCCTGCGATATTCTTTGTGAGATGTGCCGAAGCTCTTTCGTTGCCCGTATGTATAATTTACAACAAATCGTTGCAATCTGGTATTTTTCCTGACGTATGGAAAAGGTCAAGAATAGTACCCATCTTTAAAAGTGGCCTTTCAAATAAAGTTTCTAATTACAGACCAATCTCTATCATTTCCATATTGCCTAAAATTTTTGAATCACTCCTACATCCATTCCTCTTTCGTCATGTTCAACATCATATCTCAAACCAACAACACGGTTTCATGTCCGGTAGATCTACAGCTACTAATTTATCAAATTTCGTAACGTTTCTTTCTGATTCTGTTGATTCGCGCACACAGGTTGACACCATATATACAGACTTCTCCAAAGCCTTTGATAAAGTCAATCACTCTATACTCATAAAAAAACTATCAGATCATGGATTTGGAGGTCCTCTATTATCTTGGTTCGTTTCTTACCTTGAAGGTAGATCGTCGCAAGTAGTAGTTAAAGGATATACATCAATGCCTTACTACAGTACGTCTGGAGTTCCACAAGGGTCAATTTTAGGTCCTCTTCTCTTTAATATATATTTAAACGACATCACAGAGACTATACAAAACTCAAAATGTTTTATATTCGCGGATGACCTCAAAATTGCTAAACAAATAAAATCTGAAGAAGACGCCAAAGCTCTCCAAGACGATATTAATAGCGTGTCTGCCTGGTGTAGCATAAATAGAATGATTCTAAATCCCGACAAATGTTTTTTTAATCAATTTACGCGTAATTATAAAATAATCGAGACGGCATATCATATCAACGGCACCAATATTCAACAGCAAAAGACAGTACGTGATTTAGGTATCACTCTGGATTCAAAATTAAACTTTGGCAATCATATTGAAAATATATGTAAATCAGCTCGAAATATGTTAGGTTTTGTTTTTAGGAATTCAAAAGAGTTCAAGAAATTAAATACCAGAAAGCTTTTATTTACTACTCTTATTAGATCAAAACTTGAATACTGTTCAGTTATATGGAACCCGGTCTACCAAGTTCACAAGGATCGAATTGAAAGTATACAGAGGCGCTTCACAAAGTTTTATTTGCGTGAATGTAAAGAACCGTACATCAATCGTATCAAGAGCTTCAAACTCATGACCCTATCTGACAGACGCAAATACCTTGATATTATATTCTTGTACAAACTGCTTAACAACATGTTTGACGATCCCAATCTTCTTAGCCACTTCTTCTTCACTGCCTCGTCTCAGTTACCGCGATATCCTAAACCATTACTCACCCACAAGAATTTCAAAACAAATCTGGGGCACTTCTCCATTGTTCCTCGTCTTTGTAGGTTACTAAGGGAGTTTCAAACCAAGGACAAGACACTTGATGTTTTCCACGATAAACTACCTGTTTTTAAAATGAAAATCAATAGTATATTAAACCCAATCTCCAATAAATGAAATACATAACGAATAAATTTTATAATATTCATACATAAGAATATAAACATAAATTACACACATAATAATACAAACAAACATTATATCATATATTATATATACATGTTTATTACATATCGTATATTACTTAAAGTTACTATATTATACTATACTACATATACATATTTTAACTACTACATTATATAAAATTATATATTATATATATACATATTACAGATACTTAAATAATAATATTTTAGGATGTTAATGCACTTTAACCACGCATGTTGTGGTCATCTTTAATTAAAAATACATGTTATTTCTTGATAGTACCTAGTTATAGTAGATGTTTATACATGTATTTTTGTTGATGATCCAGAAATAAATAAATAAATAAATGAACGTTACACCCAGGTCCGCGAGATGCTCCGCGCGCAGGACTCGAACGGCCCGCGCATGTTAATGCTGATGACGGAGCAGTTCCTCTCCGACCCTCGGCTGCTCCTCTGGCGGAACCAGAACACGCCGATGACGGAGAAGTGCCGCCAGCTGTGGGAGCAGCTCGGCGCGCTCTGGGTGTCCATAGTGCTGGACCCCAGGAGTGCCAGCCATACCAGGCTGCAATGGCGGCAGCTGCTCGACAAGTGGTCTGCCGTGGAGGTCTGCCCGACTGAGGATCCGGATTATCGATCGTTTCCCTTGGTAAGCTTGTGTTTATATGTTTTGTTTGGCGCCTATAATGTATCTGTAATCTTCAGTAAGTTTAAGAGGAAAAATACTGTTTCCACTAAATCTAAGCTAGGTTTCTAAGGATATGCTTGACATCTACCTATCACATCCTCGTGTAATCCTCGCAATCCTCGGAATGCGATAGGTGGGTACTAAACGCGTCCTTAGCAATATGACTTGGCTTATGTTTGATGGAAAAGCACTCTTAATTTAAATCTTCCTATTTAAGTAATATTGTGAATATAGGACATGGCTAAAACCAATTGTTAACACATAATAAAATACACATAAAATCTAATTCTCATACCAAGTTGTTACCAGGAAGTCATACAAATATATGATCTCTTCCAGTACGCGAGAGAACGGGAACGGAACGAGAGGGATAGAGACAGAGACCACCGTGACCGGGACAGAGAGAGACACCGCGATAGGGACGAGCGGGACCGGGAGAGGCTGCGGGAGCGAGAGGAGAGAGACCGGTGTGTAACATATTAAAAAACCGACGTATTTAAACAATAACACATTTATGGTTGCATGTGTCAGAGGGCGCAACTTTATTTTTTGAATATCAAAAGCTTTACAACTATCCTAGCCTAGCTAGCTTTACACTAGCCCCTAATGTAAAGTATAATATCGAAATTAGTAATTTATCGTGGGAAGCAGGGTGCAGATGATAGTTATGGTTTATATGGCAAACTATTGGCATTTTTCGTTGCAAATTGAATTCTCTACACTCTAAAACTTAGTCAGTTTTTGTCGTAAAATAAAAAATGTAATGTTTTTTGTTTCAGAGAAAGACACAGAGAACGTCAGAGGCGAGAAATGCATTCCCATTCTGAAAGTTCTGATGATGAATCTAGACCTAATAAGTAAGATTACAATTAGATACTAATGATGTACGTACGGTAGTAAGAAGCAAAATGTCACAGACCCCAGCCAGAAGGGGAAGAACAGAAGGAAATTAACATTTATTATTACAACATTTAGTTTTTATTATTTTTAGTTTATTTTTTTCAGTGACCTGCTTAATTGCATCCACAAGTACAACTGCATCTATAAGAAAATGATATTAAGTGTCCAGTTTTGTCAGCATAGTTCAATAAGATTAATTTTGGTGTTACTCCGTAGTTACGAGCGTGAGTACCGACGAGCGAGTAAAAGACTGAGGCTGCACAACCAGCGGCCGGCGCCGCAGCTGACGCCCAGGACGGTGTTCCACAAGTACGTTCACACACACACACCCACACACTCACATACACACACACACACACACACGGGCGATGTTATGGGTACTCACGATTTTTGCAACTTTTTCCGATATTCCGACTCAATTTCAGGGATCATGATTACGGAGACAGTAATAACAATCGTGATTACCCGTAACTGTTGAACAGTAATGATAAACGTTTTAATTCAGGTAATTATAACTCGGCCGATCTGAACTTCGTTTTCCGAGATGTTTGCGCAGGTACAGTAACTGACTAACTGACCAATCAAAACACGGCGGCCATGACAATGTTTTATGACGCGCTACTTCCTATTAGCGTACCTATCCTATCGCCCGCTTTCCCCGCCTCCTATCACCAATTTGGTCTTAAAATCGACATCTGCGCAGCCACTCGTAGTTATATTCAGATCGGCCTAGTTATAATGACCTTACTATACATTCATACACATTGAAAGCGGAAATGTTCTCAATTTTAAACTCATGTCGACGTTCCCCAGAGCCCTGGACGCGGTGGACATATCGTGGGAGAACGAGCACCTGAAGGGCATCCTGGGCTCGGACGAGTTCCGAGACCCCGACAAGCCGAAGGCGGGCGGCTCGTCTGCCACGCTTCAGCCATACCCCAAGTTCAACATGCTTGGCCAGCCGTTGTGGCATGGTTAGTGGAGGTTTTGCTTAATAGTACAGAGCTAAAAGGAAGGTATGGACAGGCATGCATTGCGTGGCCAAGGGGTCTGCGGGTTTCAAGGGTCTTCTGGCCCAGGCTAGGTCTTTGGAGAACTAATGTGTCCCGGTGGTTGGGTGGATTTCGTTATTGAATGGGTTGTCTCGTCGTTTACTAATGGTCAGGGGTTTCGAATGTCTCTAAAAGCTCCTGGGAGGATTTGAAGTGAATCGAAGTTTGTGAAAGATTGTGAACAATCGTAGTTCGGTCGCTAACCAGGCATGATTCATCGCCTTGTGGGAGAACTTGTCCCAAAAAGGTCATGATTTTGGCCCATACGTATTGTATTTGTGTCTGCGTTCAGAAGATATAGTAAATAAGTGTTTTGATTTTGAACGTCCCCATAGTTCTACGTGTGTGATGTCACACTAAATTCAATATAACACCTTGTAAAGGACTAAATATAAGTTAAAAATATAAGTATAAAATCCTTACTAATCCTTACTAATATTATAAATGTGAAAGTGTGTTTGTTTGTTTGTTTGTTTGTGACGCTTTCACGTCGCAACAAAGCTACTATATGGTAAGGTTTATGTGTGTGGGGATAGTTAGGAGGGTGGAGAGTGACGTAGGCTACTTTTTACCGCGGAAAAACATCCCATTCCCATGGGAAGATCGATGTTTTGTTAGTTGCTAGATATTTATTTTCGGAGTTGTTAATAGATGGCGATAATAAAATTCATTTGCAAGTTCTGAATTACGCTATCAAATACTCACATGTAATTTACTTAAGTCATAGGCAAATGTAATAGGCACCGGACCGCTGGGCCTTCCCGCGCGACTTGCTGGTTGCGCGGGACGGGCCTAGCACTGACTGATACTGGGGCTTCGTAAGTCGTCGCCCGGCGCTAATCGGCTCCTGCTGGGCTTCCCACCAGCGGGATTCACCCGGTAGGGCCTCGATCGCCTGGGCGGCGCGAAGATTAACCCCATCCCGTTTAAGACTCTGTGGCCTGCAAAAAGGCCACCACTCACCGGACTTGACCTATTGGTTAACCACAGATGGACAACCAAGGGCCTTAGGGCCCAGCCCAAGAACCGGCCCGTTTTAACGGGCCGCGAGAGACACCCCCAAAGGGGAACTAACTGTCCCGAGGGCTCCACACACCTCAGACAGGGTGGAGTGAAGAGAGCGAGTAGTAGGCTACTTTTTAGCCTAAATTCCTACGGGAGCGGGACCTACGCGGCTGTTACCTACGGGTCCCGAAGCGAAGCGCGGGCGGTTCTCTAGTATAAGTATATGTCTAAACAATTTACTTGAAATAAAACCAAAATATTATATTTCCAGAACACCTGCCGGTGGTGGGCGCGCGGATAGAGGCGCTGCGCGCGCACGGGCGGGCGCCGTCCGCGCTGCGGCTCGCCGTCAGCGCCGCGCGCGCCATGCGCCACCGACAGGTATGTGCCCGAGGGGGGACGGATGGGGCTGGTGAGCTGGGGTTGTGGCGTGTGTTAGGTTGTTGGGGTTGCTGGTGGTCTTGTGAAGTGAGGGGAGCTGGGTTTGACTGCGCCACGGGCAGGTTCGTGTCCTCGGGGGGACGGATGGTGTTGATAAAGGCACCGTAATAGGCTGCCGTAATATCATCATACCTTGGCTAGGTGCTTAAAAGCTAGTACATTCTTGTTTTTTCTCTTCCTTTTCGTTACTCGGCAATGCTTTTTGTGTTCTTATGTTTTTCGGTAATGATAACCACTTTGCATTAGTTCAAACTCGTTTGTCAAATAGAATCATATTAAAAAAAACAATGAACGTTACGTAACCATGGCAACGTTGTTAGTCCGCAGGCGGTACTGCAGCAAAATTTAACATTACGTAACTATGGCAACGGTGTTTATCCAACAACGGCAACACATCTCAAACACACCGTAACCATAGCAACGCACCCACACGAGATAGCGCAGCAGCTATCCGCTGAGGTAGTGCAACAATTTAAAGTTCCGTAACCATGGTAACGTTGTTCGTGTTCACCCACAGGAGGTAGCGCAGCAGCGCTGGCAGGAGGCGAGCGGCGAGGGCAGCGCGGGGGGCGTGGCGGGGGGAGCGGGGGGCGAGGACGAGGGCCCGTGCGCGGCGGACGCGTGCGGCGGGCAGTGCGAGCGCGCCAAGCTGGCGCTCGTGGCCGCGCACATGGACAGCGGCGCCTGCTTGCCCAGTGGGGAGACGTGCGCGCTGTCGCATTCGCGACGGTGTATTGGACGGGGTACGTCATTGTAGTATTATACCATATTATACGTGTGAGTCACAGGTTATATTCGTTTGACTAGTTTTAAACCATTCGAGTTCCTTTCTCAAGAGCCTTCCACGACGAAAGCTCGCTTTGCGACTATTTCACCCCCAACACAAAAAGTGGCATGTTATAGGTATGACCTGTCTGTCTGTGTATATCTGCGTGTCTGTGTCGTGGCACCGTAGCTAGTAGTCGTAGCTAGCGTAGACACCACAGTTATGTCTCTCGCTCCCAGAGAACATGCTCTAGTTGAAGCCAAGCCACGTCACAAGGTTTCTCCTCCGCAGACAGCCGCTGCTGGACGGGCTGGACGCTGGAGGCGATCTGGTGCGTGTACGAGTGCTTGGCGGACGCGTGCCTGGCGCCCGAGGACCAGCGCGCCTCGCCGCGCCTGCACACCTACGTGGACGAGGAGCCCAACACTGGCCTGCCGCCCAGGTAACCATGGCAACCGCCCCCTCTCCCTCCTTAGACAGCTACGCTGGACCCAGAACAAGACTCGAAAGTCTCATTCTAACTCGGTCACACATGCGTTGCTACCCTTGACGACTGAGATGGTCGCCTCTAAAAGAGTGTAACCGGCTTCGCATGTATGTCTTCGGCTTGTATTGTGTGTATTGTATGTATTGTGTTGGACTGAGCTATTGTTCCGATTACACACGTTTGGTTTCATACTCATTTAATTTGTAAAATAATTATATTTATGTAAGTTTGCACGTGACAGTTTGTCGCGTGCGTTCATGCATAGATAAATCATTGTATGTATAAGGTAACCACAAAAAAGCCTTCATTCCATTGTAACACCTCGTTCCAGATACCAGCACGTCCCAGTGGCAGGCAGCAAGAACCCGGAGGAGACGTACCTGGCGCTAGCGCTGGAGGCGGCGCTGCTGGGGCTCGGCGTCCAGCGCATGCTGCCCAGCGGCCTGTACGCGCAGGAGCGCTACTGCAAGCAGGTACGACTGGCTTTATGTTATGATACCAGCACGTCCCAGTGGCAGGCAGCAAGAACCCGGAGGAGACGTACCTGGCGCTAGCGCTGGAGGCGGCGCTGCTGGGGCTCGGCGTCCAGCGCATGCTGCCCAGCGGCCTGTACGCGCAGGAGCGCTACTGCAAGCAGGTACGACTGGCTTTATGTTATGATACCAGCACGTCCCAGTGGCAGGCAGCAAGAACCCGGAGGAGACGTACCTGGCGCTAGCGCTGGAGGCGGCGCTGCTGGGGCTCGGCGTCCAGCGCATGCTGCCCAGCGGCCTGTACGCGCAGGAGCGCTACTGCAAGCAGGTACGACTGGCTTTATGTTATGATACCAGCACGTCCCAGTGGCAGGCAGCAAGAACCCGGAGGAGACGTACCTGGCGCTAGCGCTGGAGGCGGCGCTGCTGGGGCTCGGCGTCCAGCGCATGCTGCCCAGCGGCCTGTACGCGCAGGAGCGCTACTGCAAGCAGGTACGACTGGCTTTATGTTATGATACCAGCACGTCCCAGTGGCAGGCAGCAAGAACCCGGAGGAGACGTACCTGGCGCTAGCGCTGGAGGCGGCGCTGCTGGGGCTCGGCGTCCAGCGCATGCTGCCCAGCGGCCTGTACGCGCAGGAGCGCTACTGCAAGCAGGTACGACTGGCTTTATGTTATGATACCAGCACGTCCCAGTGGCAGGCAGCAAGAACCCGGAGGAGACGTACCTGGCGCTAGCGCTGGAGGCGGCGCTGCTGGGGCTCGGCGTCCAGCGCATGCTGCCCAGCGGCCTGTACGCGCAGGAGCGCTACTGCAAGCAGGTACGACTGGCTTTATGTTATGATAGCAGCACGTCCCAGTGGCAGGCAGCAAGAACCCGGAGGAGACGTACCTGGCGCTAGCGCTGGAGGCGGCGCTGCTGGGGCTCGGCGTCCAGCGCATGCTGCCCAGCGGCCTGTACGCGCAGGAGCGCTACTGCAAGCAGGTACGACTGGCGCTTGATTTATGATGTGACGGGAGAATGTGGCTTTGTTACAGTTTGGATGTTTACACGTAGACAATGTTTTGGTTTAATCTAGACATTATCGTTTATAAAGTCCTGTGTAAGTTGTGTTGTTACTTTGTCAAAACTTAAAAACCAACTATTGGTCGCTTCTCTTTAGGCCTTCAATACCCACATGGGGACGTTATCGCTGCCTTTGTCTTTCACAAAGGCAGCATTAACGATGGCTTAGTAGAACGCATCTATAGACAACACAAATAACAGCTCATCACTAGCACCAATGTGCCTATAACATTTATCTATCACTTCCAATCGCCCTGTAACCGGTAACACTACTTATATCACAGGAAGAGTCCCTATCCCTACTTCTTTACCACTTCCAATCTAACTGCAACCCTCACCACTTCCAGGAGGAGCGTCTAATCTCCCAGCTCCAACGCGTAGAAGGCGAGGCCTGCGCAAGCGTGTGCGTACGCGTCGCCCGCGCGCTGCTCGCCGGCGGGCCGGCGTCGTGTCTGGGCGCCCGCGTGCACCCGCGCGCCGCGCCCGCGCACACGTTCGCGCGGTACCTGTTCCTCGCGTTACTACCCGCTGATCCCGACTTAGCCTACCGGGTCGGGTTGAGAGCTATGAGGTTTGTGATACTATAACTTGTTGTATCTATACTAATGATATAAAACGGAAGAGTTTTTTGCATGATTGAACGCTCTTATCTCAGGAACTACAGGTCGGCAGGAACGTCAAAAACTTCACTAAATTGTTGATGACGTCGCTTCTCGTGCATTTTTTCTACAATCTTTACGACAACATACGCGTCCCTATTTATTGGTACTGTTGGTGACGTCACGCTTCATGGTCTTTAGACTCTTCACGAATACACATCCCTATAGTTGAGTCACGCCTCACATATTTGTTCTACAATCTTACCGACAACATACATCCCTATAACCGTTAATGACGTCACACCTCACGTCCACAGACTACCAATGGTGGAGGAGGCGTACGCGCTGGAGGGCGGCGCGGGCGGCGGCGCGGCGGCCGGCGCCTGGCACACGCTGCAGCACCACGAGCAGCAGCAGGCCGCGCTCGCCTCCGCACTGCTCGGTAACCATTTGTACTACTGCGTTGTTGCTATGTAGCTGGACTGGTGACGTCACGCCTCATGTGACGTCACAGACTACCGATGGTGGAGGCGTACGTGCTGGAGGGCGGCGCGGGCGGCGGCGCGGCGGCCGGCGCCTGGCACACGCTGCAGCACCACGAGCAGCAGCAGGCCGCGCTCGCCTCCGCACTGCTCGGTAACCATTTGTACTACTGCGTTGTTGCTATGTAGCTGGACTGGTGACGTCACGCCTCATGTGACGTCACAGACTACCGATGGTGGAGGCGTACGCGCTGGAGGGCGGCGCGGGCGGCGGCGCGGCGGCCGGCGCCTGGCACACGCTGCAGCACCACGAGCAGCAGCAGGCCGCGCTCGCGTCCGCACTGCTAGGTAAACACTTGTCCTACTGCGTTGTTGCTATGTAGCTGGACTGGTGACGTCACGCCTCATGTGACGTCACAGACTACCGATGGTGGAGGCGTACGCGCTGGAGGGCGGCGCGGGCGGCGGCGCGGCGGCCGGCGCCTGGCACACGCTGCAGCACCACGAGCAGCAGCAGGCCGCGCTCGCGTCCGCACTGCTAGGTAAACACTTGTCCTACTGCGTTGTTGCTATGTAGCTGGACTGGTGACGTCACTCCTCGTGTGTGAGGTCAACGAGTTCGATCTACAATACCGACTCACGAGCAGCAGCAGGCTGCACTCGCCTGCGCGCTGCTTGGTAACTACCTTGTTGCTGTTGCTAGTTGGACTGATGACGTCACGCCGCTCGGTAATGCGAGCGCTTGTGCTACTGTATTGTTGCTATGTAGTTGGACTGGTGACGTCACGCCTAATGTGTGCACTCGCTGTCTGTACTATGCTATATATAACTAGATAAAGGCTCACCTACTATAAAAACCGTCCGTGTAGATAAGATCCCACTTACAATTTTATCTGTTTACTAACGAAGTAACTAACACAAAGTGTGCCTTGCTCGAGCGCGCTATCTGGCGTCTGTACGCACTGACTGGCGTGCAAGTACGTATGCGTGCGTCACTCACGCACATTATCTCTACACCCGTACCAACTAATAAGCGTGTACCCACAGGCGCAGCTGTATCTGTATGTACGTACTGACCGGTGTATGTGTCCACAGGCGCAGCCCGCGGCACTCCCTCCCGGTTACGAGCGGCGCTGGGCGCGGCGCGGCGGCACGTGCGCTCGGCGGCGCAGCTGTTCCGGCTGGCGCAGGACGCGCTGCGGCTGGCCGCGCCGCCCGACGCGCCGCACCACCACCGGGACCTGCTGGCCGCGGCCTTCGAGCTCGGCCTGCAGGTCAGTTTGGGCTCTGTGTCTTGGTGTTACGGTCGGTTGTGGATTGTATTCGGCGCGGCGGCACGTGCGCTCGGCGGCGCAGCTGTTCCGGCTGGCGCAGGACGCGCTGCGGCTGGCCGCGCCGCCCGACGCGCCGCACCACCACCGGGACCTGCTGGCCGCGGCCTTCGAGCTCGGCCTGCAGGTCAGTTTGGGCTCTGTGTCTTGGTGTTACGGTCGGTTGTGGATTGTATTCGGCGCGGCGGCACGTGCGCTCGGCGGCGCAGCTGTTCCGGCTGGCGCAGGACGCGCTGCGGCTGGCCGCGCCGCCCGACGCGCCGCACCACCACCGGGACCTGCTGGCCGCGGCCTTCGAGCTCGGCCTGCAGGTCAGTTTGAGCTCTGTGTCCCGGTGTTACGGTTGGTTTTAGATGGTGTGGCTGGTGGCACTTGTGTCGGTTCGGAGTTGAAGAGTGAGTGGCGAGTAATAGGTACGTTTTTTAAGTGTGCAATCGAAATTTAACCGCCTAGGCATAGAAATTCCCTTATACCCCGGCCCTAGCTGGGCAGCCCATTGAATGTGATTGGTGAATATCAAACGCAAATTAGCTTAACTCTAGCGAAAAAAGACATCCTAAGTTTGCTCCTCACTAGTAGGACCGCACGTGAGTCACTTTCATGATTAGACATTTCTATTTTTAAATCGGGCTTCTATCGACAGTTAAGTCATTACGCTGGTTCGCGTAACAAATTCCGTCCACACTACGTATTGAGCACATCCGAATGCTACGTAAGTACTAATTGTCATTCGGGACTGAACTCATTATCGTAAAATAGCTTCTGTGCTAACATAACATCACCAATCAGTATACGGAACCCGTTCGTTGCCTGGCAGGTGCTCCGCATGACGCTGTCGTCGGTGAACTGGCGGCGGCGCGAGATGGTGCGCTGGCTGGTGACGTGCGCCACCGAGCTGGGGCTCGACGCGCTGCTCTCCATCATGCAGAACTGGTGAGGGTTCAACATTGGCTGCAACCGTCGATCTAATAATACTAGATAGTAGATACACAATGTCATACAAATTTGGAGGTATTTTGTTTGTTTTAAGCTACTTAACTTTGGCGATCACCTCGGGTTGACCTTTAACCTGACATGATTATAGTAATTACAATGATGTATCATGTACCGCAGGTACGAGCTATTCACGCCGACGGAGGCGACGGGCCCGGTGGCGGCGGCGGCCATGTCGCACGCCACGGCGCTGCGGCTCGGGCTGTCCTTCGACCAGCAGGAGAAGCTCGGCGCCACCGCGCGCACGCTCGCGCTGCAGTGCGCTGCCAAGGTACGTGCACACACGCGAGCATACGTGCAGACACGCTCGCATACAGACACACACGTGCGACCGCTTATACCCACGCACTCATTGTATACACACTAACGCACAATGACCCACACGCAGACTCGCTCGTATACACACGCACGCATGACCGCTCACACGCGTGCACACTACACTCGTACACATACTGACGCACGACCGCTCATACGCATGCACAGTCTCGTACACGAGCACATAGAAAGTCGCACATAAACGGATGCATTCAGGTACCTACGTACACGGATCCATAAATACACACACATGTTTTCACATTTATATAAACGGAAATTGCCTAGGGATTAAAGTAGTTAAAGCTTGAATATGTTCCGTACGAAGGCCTGGTTCGAATCCCTGTGCACGCTCTTCTGACTTTTCGGAGTTATCCGTGTTTTAAGCATTTAAATGCATTGAGATTAAATTCGCTTTATGGATGAAGGCCACTAAGCATTTGACTACTGTGACTACGTATGGACTACTATGTACTATACTATGGACTTGTATACTAATGAACTATAATAAATTGTGATAAGGTTATAACTAGCTCCCCTTGTCTCCAGGACCCGCCCGGCTGCGCCCTAAGCGCGCTCTCCGTCTGCGAAGGGTCGGCGGGCGCGTTCGAAGCGGCGTGCGCGGCGGTGGGCGGCGCGGCGGCGCGCGGCGCGCTCGCGTCGAGCCAACTGTTCGCCGTCGCGCGCTACATGGAGCAGCGCGGACAGCCTGCACGGGCCATGAGGCTCGCTACGTTGGCCATGCGGAATTTACATCTGCATTATAATCAGGTAATGATGCTGTATGATTCACATACGTTAAATAAGATGTTGAAATATGACAAAAAAACTAACACTATATATTCCAAGTCAATTGAATGAGCTTATATCGATAACTCAAAAAGTGCACGTCAGATGTCATTAAATGGTACTACATCAAGCTTTCAAATATTTCAAATAAATTAATTCATATATTTTCTTAGTCGTAATTACGTATTGTCTCAAGAACATTTAAACGTATTTAAGTATCCAAATATTTCATATCCGTACCACAAATTACCCATCAAGTATCGTTACACTCGACAATCGCGGGTATACATTTATAATATCTATGTAACCGAATATACTACGAGTATATCTCATCCACGCATACACCCACCAACCACCCGTCACTAAGCTGTCTGTCCGTGCGTACAGGACAGCCACCCGGCGATCGCGGACATCCACTGGGCGGTGGCGCTGGCGCACTCGCTGGGCCGCGCCGAGCTGCAGGCCATGCTGCCGCTGCTCGTCAAGAACGTGCAGTGCGCGCCCGTGCTGGTAACGATCACCCGCCCTTATTACAACTACGCACGGTTTAGTTTTGCTTGTAAGGGATGTTTACTTAGGGCATTTTGTTCTTAGCGTCAATTTGTAATTTTAAAAATGAAATCCGTGTCGAACGCGAACTCAGTGCACGTTTTGACTTCCCACTACATCGAAGGTTTCTGTGTAGCGCCCTATGACGTGTATAATTGTAATACACTGTACAAGTAAAGTCATTAAAATTTGGCCGCTCTGAACTGTGTTTTCCGAGATTTTTCCGGAATATAATAATTGACCAATCAAAACACGGCGGCTATCACCAGTGTTTTGTGACGCGCTAGTCCCGTTCTACCGCCCGCACTCCCCGTTTCCTACATCTATTTTGGCCTTAAAACGAGATCCGTGCAGCCACTCGTAGCTATATTCATAGATGCCGAGTTATAATGACCTTACTGTACATTGAGGAGTGGTAGTTATCATCTCTCTCCCATTCCAGTCGGACGTCCTCCGTCGCTGCTGCGTGGCGGCGGCGGGGTGCTCGCGCGCGCGGCCGCCGCCCCCGCGCCCGCCCACCCCGCTGCGCCCGCTGCTGGAGGCGGCGCTGCGGGCCTACGCCTCCACCACGCACGCGCGCCTCGCGCACATCTCGCCCAGACACTACGCTGACTTCGTCGACTTCTTAGGTAAAATACTACTGTGCCCGGAGTAACATTTTCTACGTAATAACGACATCGAGATGTACTGTGTCGGGAGTGCTGCTCCGAGGGTACACAATGTATGCTTAGGTGTGTGTATGAAAGTCTCTCTGTGTCCTTTTGTATGTGATTGTGCATGAGTGTAAACGGTCGTATGTGCGTGCGCACTGTATATGCGAACGTGAATTAGTGTGTGATATGTGTTGATATAACGAATCGCCATTCAAAGGGATTTTCCCATGCCATTCAAAATTTGAATGATAAATTTTATTTTATGTTCCCGTCTGAGTGTGCGTCTTGTGTTATTCATAGCACCCACGACACAGGGAATCCTAGTTTAGGATAAGGAGTGAACAGCGTTACTTATTTATTTTTGTATTTCCAGGTAAAGCGCGCGATACGTTTGCGCTCGCGCACGACGGGCCGCACCAGTTCGCGGCGCTGCTACAGGAAATTAAACTCAAATACAAGGGCAAGAAGAAACTCATGTTCCTCGTCAAGGAGCGTTTCGGATGAAAGTGACGTCAGCACGTTAACGAGCCGTTTTGTTGTTATGTAATATGTTGACGACGTGCAATACAGCCATGTAAATAGACTTATTGATAACTGCATAGTTTATACAGTGAGCATTACAATTTTTGTACTACGCCGTTTTGTATACGACCGCGATCCGACTTATCGTCGATCGATCGTCGAGTGTAATTTACCTCACGCGTTCTAACGTGTACCAAACCAGTCTATTCTAAAGTATTATTTAACGCCTAGATCGTACCTCGTAGACGTTTTGTATGTAAGTAGGTAACATTGTATGATCTCAATGATTCCATTGTAAATAGACGTAGGTTATGTAAATATAGTGTAAGTTTAGATTAGTTCGTTGGAAATATATTAGATATATTTTAATTTTCGACACTGCGATGTGCGCGGCGCGGGGTGAATTTCAGGATGGCGGGTCGGGATAATTTAATTCGGAAACTGACTGTTCTTACGTACATTATCGATAGTGCAAGTATTTAATTGAGAGCACAGAGATTATTTACAGGCATTTGTGGTTATAATTTGCTATGAGGACATCTGTACCGAAGCCATTGTTGTGCCAATGGAATGAGATAGTCTTGATACTTTATTTTGAGGCAAATGCAATTAATTGAACGTAATACTTTCAATATTTTACGGTGTACTTATTTAACATAAATAATTATGTCGGAATTCTCAATTTTTATTAATTCAAGAAATACATAAATACTTGATATACAGTGTAAAAAAATGATAATGGGCCCTAGGTATAATTTATACTTTTGGGAAATATATAAAAATAGTTACTGTGCATTCAATTATTGTGAAATTATACTTCAAATATAATTATTTTCAAGCAATTAAAAAAACCTAAATTTTCACATTCAATATAATACGAACAGTCGAGTATTTGAATATCGTAGAGTAGAGTGAAGCGGCCGCGCACATCGCAGCTCGGTAGCCACATAGCACGCCAGTGTATAGCGTCCAATAGCAGTGGAATCTATCATAAATAAAATGACACCACACCAAAGAAATAAATGTAAGTAATTCCAAAAGTGTGAGATAAGCAACGCCATCTTCTCTTCAGTATTCTCGAGTATTCTGTATCTGTAGACGTTCGTTTTAAAATGTTAAGCTGTCCTCGTTTACCGTTTTATGTTATACGCTGATTGTTATATAAATATACAGAAAACACTGTCCGCTTTATTCTCAAGAGTTCTAAGATGGTGATTCGTAAATTATCTGCTGTGATTTGTAAATTATAAAATTTTATTCATTTCTTATTTGATTTATTTTTCACTGCCCAATTATGTTGTTTTGAGATTGATATTATTAAATAATGTTAAATATAGATTAGGTGTTGCATTTGTTTATTAAATTTCTAATATTATATTCTAATAATTGGAATAATTACTCACACCGTCCAACTTTTCAAAGGGAACGTTCACATAAAAGCCTCTTGAGTTATCCATCGTATTAGAAGCACTCAGGGGAGAAGCTCGCTCAGCATCGTTATGACCCATGTGGCGTGGCTCGGTAATGTATTCCGATCCGCCTCCATTGCAACTCACAAGAGACCACAATGTTCGTTCTGAGATCCACTAAGATTCCTCCAAACTTATATATTATCAACATTAGGCTAGGGTAACTGGGCCCATAACCTGTTGAAACTATTGAATTGAACGAAGCGACACGAGATCACGAGACGTCCAATCCAGTGGAATCTGCGTATACCAAGCCTTAGATGTTTTGAATGTTTGAAAATAATAAGTCTCGTTTCCAGTGGTATTCTTGACACTATTTATTTTTAATGGACACTGATACTGATATTACAATATTATGTTTTGAGGTGAGGTTATTATATGCCGGTACAGGTTTCACGGAGCAAGAAGAGAGAGAGAGGGTGACAGTGACATATGACAGTTGACAAGGCATTAGGGTTACCATTTAATAAACAAATGCAACACCTAATCTATATTTAACAAATAATAGCCTAGCAAAGGATTTCCTTATCCTTAATTAAAATGACGTAAGACATAAGAACTCGTTATTCAGTGTATTTATATAACAAATGAGCGATGTTACGTCTTTGTTCTTTATGTTGATTTGTTTTGTTTTCATTGCACACGTGTTCGAGCACAAAATCGTCCCAACCACCCGACTTCTATCATAAGGTAGACGTAATATCAACAACAAGTGCATTTATAAACATAGAATTGTTTAATATTTAAAAGTTAGCGTGACATTTGGCTAGTGTTCAGGATACTAGAATGAATGGTAGAGTAAGCTAAGATTACGAGGGATTTTTGTACTTTTTGTGGTGTGTGAGGGTCGTGCGGAGTTTACTGAGGCAATGTGACTACCAGACTGCGACCGATTCCTAATGAATAGAATAGATGTTTCAATATTGCCAACTCTGTACCTTAGCGTCTTCGAAATAGGAATTCATATGTCAATACTGTGCGTGCGTTTGCTGCGGGACATTTGTAATGAAGCATGATTTTGGTTCAGTAGGTAAATTAAAGTTTATTACCAATAAAAGAGAATAAAGAACATGTTTTCAAGTTATGAGTAAAAATCCTCGATATTCATGGGTTTTACCTTTAGTACATAGTATCTCAATGGTTTTACCATGCAGGTCAATATCGTCATCACTTGCCATGAATGAAGTTTCAAGCAGCAATCTTCTAATTATAACACAACTTCAAGTAGATGGCGCTAGCAAGTGACAGCTGTCAATTAGTGTTGTCAGTGATGTTTTTCAGTTCGTGTTGGTCATAACATAATATACAATACAGAAGATGTCCCGTGCGCAAAGCACTAGGCATGGGCGTTTTTCGTTTTTATCGCAAACGGATATATATCCGATTTCAAGTTTCGAAAACGATTTCAAAATCCGATTTTAGAAATCCGATTTCTGTTGCGCCTTGGCTCATGAATGAAATCGCTTGCGTAGATTATTTAATACCAAATTCGCTTTTTCTCTTTTCATTCAATGGGCGAGAATGAGAGGAAGCGAATTTTTAATACGAATTTCGCCCTTTCTCTCTTCATCCAATGGGCGAGAATGAGAGGAAGCGAATTTTTACAAACAAATTCGCTCTTTCTCTCTTTAATCAATGGGCGAGAATGAGATGAAGCGAATTTATATTTAACAATGAAATATTCGCTTCCTTTCTTTCTAACCTACTAGTAAGAAAGAGAAAAACTGAATTTGGATTTCAGATACACAAACGATTCGTTTGGTGAAATCCATTATCCAGTGATGATATTTGTCGTTTGTCGGAATCCGAATCGATCTCTACAGATCGTAGCGTTTGGTTCGGTGAAGTAGATTTTTGAAATCGGATTTTCAGATTGTGAAATCGGTTTGAAACGATTTGTGTTTGAAATCGGATTTTAGATACGATTTGATATATCGGACGCATGCCTACAAAGCACTTCGAAAGACTGATGCAGTAGCGATATGTTGCGCCGGCCATGTTTTAAATTTTCTTTTAAACGACACAAAATATATAACACCAATCACTTGTTACATCACAAAACGTTATTGAAGTACATATTTCAAATTGTAAATAGACTTTCAGTGTATTTAACCATAATGTCGTCGGCACAACATATCCTAACTTCGTACACTTGTCGTTAGCTCCTGAGTGTAAATATTTTAAAATATTATTTTGTTTGAAGATTGCTATTGATAGTGGAGGCAATGTTCCAAATTTGAATTCCCATTAGCTACATTGAATGTATTTGTGAAGACATTTAGCACTAACAAAATTTTATTTTATTGTTATATCGATTTATGTTTGTGTATATAATTCTATAAAAAATGCCTAGTTGATTTTTTTAAATGTTTAGTTACTTGCCTCAGAAAAAGCAAAATTTGACAATTTTTTAATTTTAATCCAATAACTGGTTAGGTTTTGTTACAATACATCCCACGGAGCTAATGGAAATCAAAGTTACAATCAGAAGACATGCATACACACAGAACAAAATTGTAATGTGCTAAAAATTATTCTCTTGAAATATGATTAAATTATACGGAATTACTACTCCTTTATGTCGCGGTGTCGCTCACATTTAAGACCCACACTTAAAATAAAATTGCCTTATGATAAAAAGCAATAACATGATTTTGTCAAAATTTTAAATACTTAAAATTTATAAATAAAATAATGCTTCTTAACAAGTTTCTTAAAAAAAGTGTGGTTACGTAATTTGACGCACAATGTTGAATAATATTTTTTTTTATGATTCAGTAACAAAACAGCCAAGTTCAGTTTGAAACGAAATATTATTTAAAGTATAATACTGTCGGCCAACATAATTATTTTACGTTTGTATATTTTGTTTAGTGAGCGCGGCGGTACACCGTTGTCAGTATAATTGTGTAATTCTAACTTTAACAAGCAAATGTCATCCCTCAATAGTACTTCAGCTTGGACTGTGCCTAACACTGGATGGAAGAATTGATTTATTTTTATGTAAAGAAATTATTTACGACGCAAACAACTTAGCGAATAGTGATTTTGTAGCTTGCGGCCGGTTCGTCTTATGTCAGTATTGAAGGAATTATTTTACGATACATTTATTACTGTTTAGTATAGAATAGGGAGCAATACAAATGGATTGTAAGCCTGTTAAGTGACAAATTCTCTGTTTAATAACACTTATTAAAATTCTTCGGGTAACAAATAATACCTAAAGTAATAATTCACTAATCGT
Organism: Hesperia comma; assembly: GCA_905404135.1. Taxonomy (NCBI): domain Eukaryota; kingdom Metazoa; phylum Arthropoda; class Insecta; order Lepidoptera; family Hesperiidae; genus Hesperia; species Hesperia comma. Next base: position 2,954,757 of record FR990031.1, read on the forward strand.
TAATCTATGCACTTCAGGTTTACAATTCAAATGTACGTGGAAAGGTATTTCTAGTTTGTTTTTGTAAAATGACTTGCCAAATTAAATTCAAAATAAATAAATATTTGTCCATAAGTGCCTTCAGGCGAGTCAATCATTGCCGGCCGGCCTTGGCGCACTGTTACCGTGTTCCCTTGTTTCATGTCATGTCCACGTTATTTGAAATTGTGTTTTACGTATGACGTAGACACCCTTCAGTGCTGGTATTAAGAAGGTGATAATTTCAATATAAATAATTGAAAGTATACATTTTGTTTTATTGCGCCCTATCCGTCATATCGCAACCAATAAAGGTGTTGCGATATTTTATAATAAAATTTTAGTCGTAATGTTTGTGGTGTATGTTGCGTTAAACTACTTTTGCACAGTGGTGAGTTGGAAGTTAATAAAATGAAAAGTACAAATGAAAATATTCAAACATCACCCTTAGCGTGCTTTTCCATCAAGGATATGTGAGGTAGCTTAGCAGTAAGAAAGGTCGAAGCTACGCTATGAAACTGCGACCTTTTCAAGCTCAAAAAGAAGGAGTTACTGGAAAGGAGTCTACTGATTTTGAAAATTCTTTTTTGATGCGAAAATTAGTGTTTGTCATCCGGCGAAGTTTTTGAGTTATCTGTACTTTTCAATTTTGAATTTTCAATGTAGTTATTTATTAGCGATATAGCTTAGGGTTTGCACGAGGAGGATTAAAATATTTTTTACATCTCTGGTGTTCGATAGATAAATATCCTTAAAAATCCATCGGCTATCTTGGACTTTTCTGGTTCTTTAACCAGAAATAATGATAGGTAGTGAGTGTCTACTACTCGCTAAAGAAGAGCGTCCGTGCTTCGTAGGACACGTGCAATCCTAGATCCCGGTCGTTATTAGACAACTCATTGCAGACTTGAGACATAAAACCTTTAAAAGAACAATGTGTGTGAAGTTTACCTTCCTTCATTACAAGAAACTAGTTTCTTACTAAGGACCTGAAAGCTCCATAAAGTTGCATATTTTACAGGTAGCCAAGGAGCGGACAGCTGGCTTAGTGGTGCTACCACCATTAGTGCTGGGCTACGATGATTTGTACGAGGATCCGAAAGGCCAGAAGGAATTGAATGACAATGAGAACAGATCGCGCCTCGATTACTACGGTGTAGTGGAGATGGATTCAGACGAGCATCCATCCACACATGACGACCACTCAGGCGCCGTAGAGAAAGGTCCTAAATCCAATGAAGAAAAAAGTCTTAAATCCAATGAAGAAAAAGGTCCAAAATCCAATGAAGAGAAAGGTCCAAAATCCAATGAAGACAAAGATCACCCTCACAAGGATCAAAATACCAAAAATAACTGTGATAAAAAGTTCCATGAAGTGGAGATTGTGGGCAAACTGATAATACCGCAACAGGCATTCGGCTGCAGTGATGCTTCACATAAAGAAAAGAAGACATCAAACAATAGACGTCGAAATCACATTCAAAACAATAACGTTCCGTTCTAACTATATTGTCGTACAAGGATCTTTTTGCGCGTGGATGACGTGTGAGGGACAGAGACAGCGCCTTGCTTTACCTGTAGAGCGCTGTCTCTGTCGCCCACATGTGATCCACGCGTCAAAAGATTCTTGTAGGACTATACTTAATTGGTCGCCGAGAATAGGGAATTGTCACACCCCGCTAAAAACAAGTTTATTTCGATGTACCCACAGTTCAATTTAGCTTATAAGCAAAATTTACTAATGGCATTTTAAAGTTTGTCAATCACATGGTCGGAAAGCTGGCATTAGTGTGGTTGCCATTGAAACGAATTCCATATCAAACGTGAACGGAGTACAGTTTGAATTGGCCGCTCATTTTCATCACTCTTCAATGATTATTTTCTTAATAAAAATATATTAGTTATTTATTTGTCCCAAATCATCGTTATTACAATACCCACACTACTTGCCAGCTTGCCACTTATCTGAAAATCCCATTTATTATTCTCTGTTACCTTCTCGGGAGTCACTGGTGTTTTTGTTTTTGTACTTTTTGTTAGTGGCAGAGGGTTTTAAGCTGTGCAGGCTAGACCAACCTCTTTCTTGATCTATTGATATTGCTTTTATTAATTCGATTCAGCTTCTTCTCTCCTACTTCTATAATATTGGTAGGTAATAGGTATAGATTAAAAATCAAAAGAATATTTGTTATTTCTATTCTATTTGTGAGTAGTAGGTATTTGATTTAATATATTTTGGTACCTTCATTACACTATCTTCATATATCACACTTTTATACCCGTTTCACGTATCGTCCAGTAAATACCGCTATATCCTTGTAGAGAACTGCAAAATAAAATGGTAATTGTGCTTGCAACGGCTGCTCGTCAACTGATGCCATAGACTTGTCCGTAGAACTTAACACTGAAACAAAAATATCAATTTAATTTTATTTAAAAAAGCTAACTTAAAATTTCATTTACTAAAAATAAAATATGGCAAATGCACAGCAATAAATGTTGCCATTGAGCTGTTAAAGGAATTTCCGTGTCTGAGCTAGTCCAAGTAGGATTTGGATATTATTATTTTGTATTTAAACATGCCATCAGAACTAAAGTGCTATGAAAACTTTCAAGTCCATAGAATGCTCGATGCACAGGCATTTACACTAGTATTAACACTAGTTAATTCTATGTAGTAACATGAGCATAAACAGAGCATTGTATACTCACGTGTCAGCACAGAGATATTTGCACCATTTTCATTTATTTGTACATTGCCTATTTGTGCACCGGTTACTACAACACCATTGTTTCTGGAATCCTGGAAGGAAAACAAATTATAAAGTCAGGCGACACGAGTGTCACAAGATTGAAAAGTGTTTCTGTTTTTTTTTTCTTCCTTCTTATTGCTTGGCTGACAACGCGTCGATGTCTCCTTAGATATTATTGATGACCATGGGCGACAGAAATCCTTACCATCAGATGGTTAGTCCGTTGGTCGTCAAACTTCGGCCCGCGGTGATCGGGGGGGGGGGGGGGGAGTTTACTTAATGTAAGGTAATTGCACGTGTCTATATGGTTACAAAAGGCCCTGTGCGACCCTTGGCCAAAATAATGTGTCCTAGTGCGGCCTCTGGTCAGAATAGTGTGAATACCGCTGGGTTAGTCTATTTCTATGTCCATTGTTCTTGAGGTGTTGTTGTTTTTAAGCTTTTACTAAAACTACCTAGTGGATAGTCTACAGTTGTTATTGTACTTACCTAACACATAGGTACTTATATTTTTACTTCATAGCAATTCATAAATTCAAGCTTAAATCTATCTTACGTATCTCACACACTAAAACCTCACCTCAGCAATATGCACGTGGTTCTCTGAAGTAAACTGAATGCTGGGCGTATCCAGCACGGTGGAGAATGTGAACAGCGGCTGCACACACCGCACGGCCGCGGTTAGACCGTCTGCTACTAGTGTGTCGAACAAACCGCCGACGGAACTCAGTTCATTCGGCACTATTATCACCAGTTTGAAATCATCGTCTTGTAATGGGAGTTCTATCAACTGGAAAAATATATTTTTTATTAAATTCTTGTGCATAACTTCTAAGAGATCATTATGTAGCCTGTAGTTATACATAAATAGCTATAAGGGTTCGATTTATTGACACATAAATATAAGTATGATTAATGAATTCTAGTAGTTGATTATGGGTGAAAAACAATCATCATTATGATGATTGTCATCCATAATTGTTCCACTGCTAGGCACGGGTCTCCTTTGCAGGCTACAGTCCAACACACTGGCTAAGTGCAGATTGGCAGATTTCACACAACTTTTTGTTTCTTCTACATTCAGAAAGAATAAAACTTCCAAACGCGGGTTTCACTTTTTTAGAGGCGACCATCTCAGACCTCAGAGGTAGCAACGCATCTGTGACCGAATTGGAACAAGACTCATACTAACAATAACTAACTGGACTATTACTAACATTAACTAACAGGACTAATTATCACTAACATACCCTGTCCTCGCACTTATTAACAAACTAACCAACTAATATTCTAACACCATCTACTAACTGGACTAACCATCCTAGTCCCTTTGAGTCTAGTTCTAGGTCGGTCACAGTTGTTATGGGCGGCAGGGGAAGGGTGGTACTGCATGCTCATTTGCTATCTTAATTCCATAAAAAAAAAAAAAAACATCGTAGTAAGTCTTACCCTCGCTTCATATTTTATATCCTCAGTGTAACTGAAGGAGTTGTGAACTTTCATCACAGTACTTGGCTGACTGCACTTCCAAACATCCTGAAAAAATATATGAAATCATTTTACAAAAGTATATTTCATGACAGTTTGGTTTATCGGTATTAATATAACTTAATGTTAACATTATTATAATAGTTCTGAAAAAAAATGTTCTTTTAAGTTTCTTATTCTTAAAATTTTAAGTATATAATATTATAAATAATATTAGAAATTACCTTATATCCACTAATGTTGCATAGGAGTGAAGTAGTGCTAGGTGAAATATACCTCTCAATGGGTACTCCATTGAATCTTCCATATTGATTTATCTAAAAGAAATCAATTTAACGTAGATACAATTCAAAGTTTACCATCATATGCACAAAAGTAAAATACTTAAAGTGGTCTGTTTAAAAAATTTATTGATTCATTAACTTACCCATTTTGTAATACACTGTGTTGCGTCATGTCTTCTCCCAAATTCTAACTTTTCAACAATGATATCTGAAATATCATAATGCGTTCTAGCATTATATGACGGTGGTACAAACAACTGATTCCTACTTATGAACCCATCCTTAACCTTCAGATCCTTAGAAATGTGGAAAAGTAATAAAAATAATTCATAAAAAAAATATTTTATTTGTATGTAAATAGGTGATAAATAAGCAAATGAGACACCTGAGGGTCATTGGAAAACCTTAGAAAGGAAATTAAACAGCATCCTATAAAAATATACTATTGAAGGTCATCCAATAGTTTGATATTTCTATGATTATATTTCTTTGAGTATGGTATAGAAGCAATTCAAATCCCTCAAACAATGAAGATACATATTCACCTGTAAATATTTGTTTTGATATGGCGGACCATTTTTTAACAGTGATAAAAGATAATTGGTAGCTAGAGGAGAATACAACCAACTCTTCATCTGTTAATGATAACTAGAACAATGAAATGCTACAATACAATACATAGCAATACAATACTTAGTAGGGTTAGTAGGTATCTTCTGGAATAACTTTAAAAACTTAAGATAGTTAAGCACCTGGTATACCTGTATAATAAAATGTTATTGATGTAACGAAGACGACCTACTATGAAATAATATGTACCTACGGAAGTTCCTTATACAGGGTGGGAGATCATTGAGAAAGAATTTTTCAAAAATTCAGGCCCCAAATGGATTCCCTTACTTTTACAAGTCTTAAAAAATATATATGATGTACAAGTAAATTTCGTGGACGTTATTTTTAAGAATTGTCTCATTTTTGATAGAAATAAATGGTAAAACAAAAAATATATAATTCGTTATTTATAAACTTACTCAGTACCTATCACAGTATCACTATCACCCGAACAAGGTCAACAACAGTCAACAACAACAAATAATATTCCAAACAAAATGTCACTTAACGTCATTTTGATAAGATAAGAAATGTCACAATAAGTATGTTACGTTCAGAAACTATAAATAAAGGTATAGGTATTTGAAAAGTTACCTAGGTACTTTTGGGGTTCCTTGTAGATTAACCCTTTCTTGACAGATAAAAATAAAATTGAGCCTTATGACAAAATATTAACCCGAAAAAAATACAATTTACGAATTTTATTTTTGTTGCATGCATCTTGAAATACGGGTAAAGTGATAATGGAAACAAAGTGAACGGTTTTGTTATTTTATTTTCATAGGCACTCAAGATCAATTCACACTTCATCTGATGCCAAATTTTCGTCTTGAGAATTTGGATTCCCTTTTTCAAGCGGCGCTATTTCTGTTTCAGGTACAGTTGCCGGCAGATCTGAAAGACCTACACCAGCGTCTCGTAGCACAGCCATCAAGGTTGCCAAGGAACTAGCGAGCTGAAATTAAACACCACCGTTTAGTTTTCTAACACGAAGCACTTTTGGCTTTTGCTTTAAATGTACGGCGAAACGGTGAAAACATCAGGATACACCAGTTTAAATAAAAATTCTTTACAAAGTTTTCAATAATGCATGAAGTCTGATGGTTATATAAGATTATTTACTTACTCTTTATATTTCATTTTGGATGTAAAGGCTACATGGATTCCGAGCAAAGGGGCCGAAAAGAGTTGTGATATTTATATCAACAATGAAAATTATGAAAATTTTAATACAACAGCTGATAATGGGACCTAATATTGTACTTGTTTGTTTTTTGAAAATAAAATAATAAGTTTAAGTTGTGTACATTATGATTTTTTTACCTGAGGATCCAATTTGTCTGATTTTAATAGATCCGCAGTGATTCTAGCTTCTTCCACAGCTTTTTCAAGACGGCCAGCGCGAGCATGTCTTCCTGCGAGATTTAGTCTCATGAGTGGATTTTCAGGAGATAACGCCACAGCGCGAAAATATGCCGAATCCGACCTACTATCTCCTAACCGTTCTAGTGCTACGCCGATAAGTAGCACCTGTAAAAAAACAACGTGAATAAAACAGCTGAATAATTTAATTAAAATAAGCTTTAACTCAAAAACAAAAATATCTTAGAGTCACCTAGTGTAATATTTGCAACTCAATTAATGCAAGCACTAGGAAGTACCTACGTGTACAGAATCACGGATTTGTAATTTAACTCCACCCACAAGTGCAATTGATGACGTGATGTGATAATTGCACGAATAAAGAGCTAAAAACAAATTCTGGCTGTGAAGTAAGTACGTCTCCACTAAAAATGTTTTACGGAGGTATTTATTTCGTATTATTAGTAACTAGTAATGGGTTTGCAGTTGAATTAAATCAAATATAAATATAAAATACCGTATAAGGTTGCAATGGCTGAAGCGCAGCAGCGGCAGCTAGGCGGCAGAACGCTGACGCAGGCCGCTTGCATATCAGCAGCACCAGACCCAAGTTATGGTTAGCTCGTGCACTGAGTGGCGCTGCCCAAACTGCTCGCTGGAGACACGTGAGAGCCTGTAACCAATTAGTACACCGTTTTAACTCCACTAATTCCGATTTGGCATTCGGCTTAATTATATTTTATGATACATTAAATAATTTATTGGATATAATTTATTTTAATAAATAATAGTAGTTAGTTATAAATGTTTGAAAAGCATGGTCCAGTCCAATAACACCTTTAGAGGCGAACAATTTTGGCCCCAAACGCAGCTATACATCTTTAGAATGGGGCTTGTACTAACTGGACTAATATTACTAACTGGACTTTTATTAATTGAAACTAATCGAACTTACTATGACTTGCAGTTCATGCTCCAAGCTTAATATTTACTTTTTTTTTCTGAAGGGCTGACGTAAAAGCAGACGAGCCACCTGATGGTAAGTGGTCATCGTCACCTATAGACACGAGCAACACCAGGGGAGTCACCAGTAGAACGCCGGCCCTGAAGGAGAGCTCTTTTTACACCTTTCTTGAAGAACTACAATCTAATTATAACTAATGTAATCACGTAGTCAGCTTACAAGCCTAACCATCCTACCTTTTATTTGACTCTTATTCTGGTATATCTCAATTTTCATGGGCAGCAGCGAAAGGCTGTGCGGCAACTTACAGCTATAAACTTTTTCTTCGCTAATAATGCCAATCCAAGGTTCGCGTACGCGGCCACACACGTTGGGTGTGCTGACAGCGCAGCTTTGAGTCTCCCCAGTGCAGCGTCGACGTCCTTGTGCTGCAACATCATTGCTGCTAGGGCTAGTGCTGCATCGTGCTGCGTCGGTTGTAGTGATAGAGCAGCTCCAAGGAGTTGAAAAGCCTGGCGGGGATCGCCAGCTCGAAGACACAAAGCACCCGCTGCTGCCAGCGTGTCAGCACCACACGCGTGAATTCTACATCATAAATAACCTTGTAATTTCGAATTATTTGTATATAATGGTCAGGTTTTATCACTTGTTTGTACGCCTTACTACTCACGATAGTGTATGTTGATAAGCCACCAAAGCACCCTCCACGTCATCGTAAGCTAGAAGCAACTTGGCCAATAGTGCGCCGGCCTGCTCGCCACCGCCTGCTTGGACCGCCGTCTTCGCCCATTCCACTCCGTGTTCAATATCACCGAGACTCCACGCACATTTTGCTAAAAAATAAAAATAAATCTGAATGTTGCGGAGATTTGAATATTGCGATTTGTTCGAATATTATTCCATTGTGAACGAATACACATAAAAATAGATATAATAAAATTGTAACGAATGGTTAGTACAATGAGTGAACCAAGACGCAGAAAAAGCTTAGACAGTTACCTAAAGCACAATATATCTCAGGATCCGGGTATTTTGATAATTTATCAGCTTCCAAATAAGCTTCTAAAGAAAGCTGGAATCTACCCTGAAAAAATCTGAAAGCAAATAATGTAGTGATTGAATCCAGTAGATCGATGTTCTATACAATATGTAAGTATGTACGTACAATTGAACTGAAATTAAATTAAATCGTAGTAAGTACTTAGGTTTGTAAAAAAATCACACGGCTCTTCCCATCCTTTAATATAATTTTCAATGCTGCAGGCTGCAGCTGTCATTACGTAAATATGTGTAAGAGTTAGAAAACGACGGTACAAAGTTATAATATCGGAATAAAAGCTAGATAACCTACGTTCTTTCCCAGAACTCAAAATTTTATCGAAATCGGACAGATAGAAAGGCAGATTTACTTTTTCATTTTTAATGTTGGTATGGAATGATGGATTACATACTTACAAACATTTTGCAACCTGCTTCAAAGGCTCCGGGTCATGAGGCTGAAGTCTGATGCAGCTGTGGAATTTGTCAAGTGCTTCCTGGTACCGACCCGCATCAAACAATACTGAGCCCTGAAACAAATACGCCTAAATTAGTAACAAAATGCAGCCCTCTAAAAATGCTAGCTCTCAAGTCCCCAGTTAAATACGATATGTGGGGTTAATAGTGTGCTCTGTGCTATAGATAGGGCGAAATGCTACTACTCAGCCTCTGAAAAAGAGGGCCAGATATCGTCACCTCGTCCGTTGCTCGGCATTGTGCACAACTGGTTGATATGTTCAAAAAATTAATAAAGCCTTTCTGAAATAAAACAGAATTTGAACAAAGACAGACTAAAATTAAACAAAATCGTTGGTGTGGTCGGTTTTTCATTAATCATTGGTGGTGCTAAGATTTGTTTATTTCGTAAAACCTTGATAAAATGTGCGTATCTATGAGTATTATCTGACTGGATTTGTAATTCATCTGCTAAGGTAAGACAGGCTGCGTGTTCTCCTCTGACGTAGCGTACATGGAGTAGCCAATTACGTGAACCACGGTATAATTCTGGAAAAATAAATAAAAAAACATCTAAGTAGGTGCCAGAAAATATAACGACATTAGTTAGCATTAATTACACACTTATGTATGTACCTACGTATAGTTATGTTTGCATCTCTTTACAGTAAACTTAATAATTCTAATAAAGATTTCTTTATTCTCTCTCACCTTCATTTGTTTTGTCACTTAGAATGGATTGTTTCCTCATCGTGATTGTATTGCGATTAATGTTAAAAAAATGTTTGTAATTAGTTACTAGGACAACGGAATCGGTAAATGAAAATGTGTTCCGTTAATAGATGTAGGTGGGTTCATGTACAAGTCTGTTTCATCCAATTCATTTAATTACATAAATTACATAAATATTATACTTAGAACAGTAGAAAGCTAAGTAGAATTATATTCTTTAAGTTTATTCTACAGTTCTACCTAAAGACTATGTAAGTAACGTAACGTTCATAAGTCACTATGATTTCTGAACGTTACTTGAATGTCATGCCTATGGCTATGGAAGGATCATTCATCTCGTCTTATCATGACAACATGACAAATGACAATACAAAATTTGATAAGTGATAGTGAGCCCAAAGGATCTCCTCCATCTCCACTTGATCAATAAGCAATAGAAAGAACAAATCAGAACATAGTAAAATTATATGTGTAAACCGAATTGTAAAAAAATTGCCGATAAATTCAACCAAAAATGGAGGATACAGCTCGTCTCGCTCAAATCGAAATGTGCGTAAACAATGAAACTGCCTTCGAAACCCTTCTGAAAGAACTTTTACAAGTTATAAACCTTATACTGGATAACCCTCACGATGGTAATTTTCGGAAATTGAAGAGTGATGTACTACAACCTTTGCTAAAATACGAGGAACTTTGTGCCTATCTAAAATACATAGGATTTGAGTCGGTGAGTTGTCTGTCTTTGCTTTGTAGTACATCTACTGTTGATTTGCTCTGGCTCTGTTCAGAGGCCACTTATAGAATGCTATAGAGATCATGTTCAACAATTTATGATAAAAGAAAATTAATGAAACACTCACGACACGGCGGATTGCGTCGGGCCTAAGTGATCGACCGAGCGAAAGACGGATTACAGCTACTGACATAAATGCTTTGAATGTTTTCATACTTCAGAGGGTATTTTTAAGTTGTTGAATCTGGCTGCTATCACAAGCCGTCAGGGGACATGCATTATGAACACTTGCTTACAAAATCCTCCACCAATCAACAATAACTGCTTTATTGTAACAAAAACCTACCAACCTATTTTTAGGCAATTCACAGTATTTGTATTGTCACTTTTTATTGCCAATTTATAAAGATCAATCAATTATGTTTTATGTTACATGTAAAGTATACAAATGCTTGCATTCCTTGTGTTTTAGCAATTTGGTGAATTTGTGTTCCCACAAGAGCAGAAGTTGTCCAAATTGAAATTGGCGCAAGCTGCAATTGAGAAGAAGATCATATACTGCTATGGGGAGGATAAGTTTGCTTGCTTGCCGAAGGTGGTGCGGCCTCCCAAGAAGATATGTCAGCTCAAACCTGTCAATGTATTGGTAAGTGCTTTTTTGATAAGCTACTTAAAAAAATAGAAAACTTAAGCCCCAGTTCTTTAAGGTGAATGTTGAAAATACATTTGCAAGGAACACAAAATAAGGGTCATATTTAATTCTCCTACCAATTGAATTGGAATTGTGTTGGACATGAGGTGATACAAATGCAGATGTTAACCCCACTTATATAACTTTTAATTAGTTAATTAGTTAGTGTTTGAATTTAAAATGTCAGTTGCCATTTCCAGACTACACGAAACCAATTCCTTCAGAACATACAGAAGTTGTTCAATGATGTGTTGGTGTATGAAGATGAAGAATTGCAGGAGCTGGCACGTTCGCACATCCCCCTCACACAGCTGCAGATCAGGGCTTGTGAGAGGATGAGGGAGTACCAGAAGAAGATTAAGACTGGTGAGCACGTTTGACATCTTGAATGTGCGTAGGGATTGACTGAGTGGCTAGATTTTTTCTGCCAGTGCTTGTTGAGAAGTTAAGAAGAAAGAAAGAAAGAAATAGAATCTTAAAAAGTAAACCTATAGCAGGGGTGGCAAACCTTTATGTATCAACATGCCATTTTTTGTAAAGAAATGTTTATTGACGTTATAGACGTGCCATTTTGCATTTCTTTTTCCCAAGATATGCCCAAGATATTGTGTCTTGTGCCACGCAATTGGCACGCGTCTCATTGGTTCGGGATCTCTGCCCTATAGATTTGTCATATCTGTCTTTTCATATGTCACAGTTACCTTATTTTTAATAATGTCACTTGTAACACGCCTTTAGGTGACATAGTGGGTCAAGACATGACATTCGAGATGGCATTGCTAGCGGAGCTGGTGAGCTGGTTCAAGCACAAGTTCTTCACCTGGGTGGACAGTCCCCCGTGCAGCAGCTGCGGCGGGAAAACCCGCTGCGTGGAGAAGAGGACCCGCCAAGTCGATACTGAGACTTGCCTTGTGGAGGTACTTATTGATATATTGAGGTATTTATTATGTTTGAGGGTATTTAATGATATTAAACTCAAACTCGAGTTACTCAAGTCATTTCAATGTGTATAGCAAAAAGAAGGGATGGGCCTAAAATTTAGCCCTGAGGGATACCAATCAAATTGGTGGCTTTTGGTAATAATGCTTCAAACAAAACAAGGGCACACACCCAGACCGAGAATGGTTAAACGCATACACGGAAGGGGGGCTAATTAGACGGAACAGTATAAAAGTACATCTATGTGAGGTTGGTATTGAAAGACGATGACGAGGGATGTGGGTGCAAAATGATTTTGCACGTGAGCCCCCATACAGCTCGCGGCGGCCCTGCTTTTAAGTAAGATAATAATATGAGATAAAGCCATATTAAATGATAATAATAACATTAAATGAATAAATATTCTACCTATAGGAGTACAGATGCACGTCATGCCCGGGTGGCGCGTCGTTCCCGCGGCACCAGTCGCCGCGCGTGTTGCTGCGCACGCGCCGCGGCCGCTGCGGCGAGTACGGCAACTGCTTCGCGCTGCTGTGCCGCGCGCTCGGCTACGACACGCGATACGTGTTCGACACCACCGACCACGTGTGGTGCGAGGTGAGGGTATAGTCGACCTTATGTCTTGCGTGGTTAGGTCGATGTTTGCTTGTATTTGTGTGAGGTGATAGTTTTAGTGTCGTACGGCAACTGCTTCGCGCTGCTGTGTCGCGCGCTCGGCTACGACACGCGATACGTGTTCGACACCACCGACCACGTGTGGTGCGAGGTGAGGGTATAGTCGACCTTATGTCTTGCGTGGTTAGGTCGATGTTTGCTTGTATTTGTGTGAGGTGATAGTTTTAGTGTCGTACGGCAACTGCTTCGCGCTGCTGTGCCGCGCGTTCGGCTACGACACGCGATACGTGTTCGACACCACAGACCACGTGTGGTGCAAGGTGAGGGTATAGTCGACCTTATGTTTTGCGTGGTTAGGTCCATGTTTGCTTGTATTTGTGTGAGGTTATAGTTTTAGAGTCGTACGGCAACTGCTTCGCGCTGCTGTGCCGCGCGCTCGGCTACGACACGCGATACGTGTTCGACACCACCGACCACGTGTGGTGCGATGTGAGGGTATAATCGACCTTATGTCTTGCGGGGTTAGGTCGATGTTTGCTTGTATTTGTGTGAGGTGATAGTTTTAGTGTCGTATGGCAATACATAATCGATATTTTGTCTTGAGAGGTTAAGGCGATGTTTAATTGCTTATATTTTTTAAGTCAATAATTTTGGTGTGGTATTGGTAAACGGTCGACTGCGTAATGCGTTCTACAGACCCTTGACTTTAAGTAAGACGACTACAAAGTCTGTTGTCTAGTGAATTCCCGGCTTTAGGGTTCCCGTAAACTGGCCACAGCGACCGACTACCGGTGGTCGTGGCGTTCTGGCGCTTCTTTTAGTGCTCCAACAGCTCCAATAACAGTGAGCGAGTGATGCAGCCGAAGCGGCTGTCGGCCGAACGCGCTTCTAAATAATTGCTTTTTACAAAAAAAAATAACCGACTTCAATCTTGATAAGTAGAGATAACTCAAAAACTACTCGCCAGATGGCGCTCAATTCAACATGTAAGTGTAAAGTTCCCGTCACTACAAATTAATCAAGCCCAAACACTAGATAACTGCAGTAAATCGTTGAGGAGTTCCCTCGACTGTCTTTCGGCTTCATCAGATCGACTCCAGATCTTCATGAAATGGTAGCGCTTTAATGTACTTATGATAACATGAACAAACACACTAGTCGTCCATACAATTTTCGAAAGTTCCCTTCGATTTCTCTGAGATGCCATCATCAGATCCTGGTTTCCTTATCAGGGGACCCCACTGCGCATATCTACTTTACAACAAAAAAAGAATTATCAAAATCGGCCCATAAACGACGAAATAATCGCTGAACGTACATAAAAAAAAAGCATATATACGGTCGAATTGAGAACCTCCTTCTTTTTTGAAGTCGGTTAAAAAAAGCGTCACAGCGACATAGCCGCCGGTGGCTGTGGCCAGTTTGCGGTGACCTATAGAGTACCGTTGTGTCCAGGTGTACGACTTCGACAGCAACACCTGGATCCACGTGGATCCTTGCGAGGCGGTAGTGGACGCGCCGCTGCTATACTCCCACGGCTGGGGCAAGCGGCTGGCCTACGTCATCGCTGTCTCCAGGGACGACTTGCAGGACGTCACTTGGCGGTACACTACGCAGCATAAGGAGGTATGTGTGCGGCAGCAGCCACTTCTACTCGGTTGATTGGCCTATCTTAACTCATTAACCGACTACAAAAAACTTCGTACTAGGTGAACCGATTTCGATGATTCTTGCGACATTCAAAAGCTAATGACTGCTGTCTAGTTCCATTGTGTAGATGTAAAGTACATATGTAGCGCGGTTCATCGGCGCGGGTCTTTTTCGCCATAAAATGGTACGAGAGACTTGTAAGCTCGTGTCTCGGGCGCCTGTTAACCGCGCTGGCGGTAAGATGACTATGCAACCACCCTTATGACCTTGTATGTATTCAACTTTAAGGTAAATAAATGATCTTTATGCCCTAAATATGTACCCAGGTGTTGACCCGCCGCGACCTATGTACAGAGACACAGCTGATAGACACGATCCTGCGGCTGCGCGCGGCGCGGCAGGCGCAGGTGGCGGCCGCCCGGCGCGCGCACCTCGCCGCGCGGGCCCTGCGCGAGCTGGTGCGCCTGCAGGTCGAGAGGTGAGGGTGTAGGCGGCCGTGCAGGTACTACACCGCTCGCGGGCGGAGGAAAGCTGCAAATGGAATGATTAAGTGGATATTATTTCGAAGGCCCAGAGCTACTTCAGAGAAACTTCTGCAGTTCAGCACATTTATTCCAATCTCATGCCGGCAAGGTCCTGAAGCTAAGGTGAAGTAAGATGTTATGTGCGAGGCCTATGTAAATAGCTGACAAATGACCAGGCGAGTCAACATCCTTTTTATATCTCTTTTGTGATAGCTCGGTATTCTAGGCCACCGATTCTAATAATTACACCATATTGCAGGAAGCCCGAGGACTACGAGGCCAAAGGCCGTATCTCCGGGTCGCTGGAGTGGCGCGAGGGGCGCGGGGAGACCGGCCGCGTCGGCGGACACGTCTTCACCTTCGATAAACCTGGCACCTGTGGCGTTCAGTAAGATATTGTTGGCGACGAGAGATTGTATTACTTGACGACGAGAGGTTGTGTTACTTGACGACGAGAGATTGTGTTACTGGACGACGAGAGATTGCATTATTTCACGACGAGATATTGTGTTGCTTGACGATGAAAGTTTGTGTTACTTATGCATGAGAGATTGTGATACTTGAGCACGAGAGATTGCGTTACTTATTGACGACGAGATATTGTGTTACTTGACGAGGAGAGATTTTGTTACTTATTCGACGACGAGTGTAAATTAATTATATTATTATTTATTCATTTATTAACTCCCTTTCACTGTTGTCTGTTCTGGTTTTATTTGGTTATCAGTGTTCCTGATGATAAAAGATGAAAAATATAAAAACATGGCGAGAAAGAGAAATGAAATTTTGAAATCTGCAATGACTGCAATCATGATTATGTACACAGATACTATGCGAGCTCGGACGAGTACAGGGTGCGGGCGGAGGGAGAGGGGGTACGGAAAGTGGGTCCCTGGTCGGCGGGGGTCTACAACTGTCGCCGTGTCTTCCGCAAGGTGGAGACGGATTGGAAGCAGGTCTACTTGGCCAGGGACGGTGAGTTTGTGGTCTATGGCTGATGGTCAGTGTGTTAAGGACACATTTTATGAAGTTTTGTTTAGAGGTTATGGAATACTGTTAGCAACTGTTATTTCATGTAAAAAACCGGCCGGGTGCGAGTCGGACTCGCGCACGAAGGGTTCCGTACCATTATGTATAAAAACCCCAAAAAAATCTTGTATAAAAGCCTCACTTAAATATTTAATTGTTTTATTGTAGCCACATATTACGCACAACGCCATCTCCTGGACCGAAATGTAACTAAACTATCGTCAAATATATGGGCGCCCACTTAAATATTTATTTTATTCTGTTTTTTTAGTATTTGTTGTTGTAGCGGCAACAGAAATACATCATCTGTGAAAATTTCAACTGTGTAGCTATTACGGTTCATGAGATACAGCCTGGTGACAGACGGACGGACGGACGGACGGACGGACGGACAGCGAAGTCTCAGTAATAGGGTCCCGTTTTACCCTTTGGGTACGGAACCCTAAAAATAGAAATTAATAAAATATAATTGTTTTGAACTTGAATTGTTTTATGCATTTGTTTTGTGAGTGCTAGTGATAATATTTTTGTGAAATGAATAAACAAATCAAATGAATACAATCCATCTTTGTTACTAAAATAAAATTTATTCAGATCAGTAGAACCTATTTTAATAATACTCTTATTTCTAACTAGTGCACTTCAAAATTACCTATGTTCAACTGGAGCAGTAAAAAACTTAATTGACCATGTTGCAGAGGGTTCAGATTCGGGGACAGTGTCGTGGAAGGTGTCCAGCGCCGGCGAACACCTGGCCTTCCGGACCCTCAGCATCCGAGCCCCGTCGAAGGTGTACGAGACCGGCAAGGTCCAGTGGACGCTGACGTTCGACGACCAGGATCCCACGGCAGTTACGCTAGGAAGTATGTTTTTTATGTAAATAGTAGCGATGTGCCGAGTACGGTTTGACTCGAGTCAGACTCGATTCCTGCTTTGAACTCGCCTACTCGAATACCAATTTATTTTGATTCGAGTACGCCGGACTCGATTCCGGTACTCGAGTCAGGAAGAACAGATTCATACTCGCTAACTCGATTCTATTTATGCGAGTCCAACTGATTCGAGTCTCGTATTGGAGTTTCGTTTACTCGCTCGTACTCGCAAACTATTTTCTTTAGCAATGAAGTGGCGCGGGCCTAATAATACAGATAAGTTTAAACCTGCATCTTTATGTTTTGATTTCTTTGTTTTGTGTCAGTTAGCACTAGTTAGCAGTTATTGTGAGTACTGAGTTTAGTCCAGTCGGCTGGGAAAAAATATCAAGTTTGCTTACGACTTCCAATGTAGACTCTCTAATTTGAACATTTTTTTTGGAATGACTAGTTCTACTGGATGAGTTTATTTAATTGTTTATTAATACCGGAAGTGAAGTGAATAGATTGTTGTAATTAACTTTATTATAGAACTAGCGACCTGCCCCGGCTTCGCACGGGTGCAATGCTGATACTAAATACACTACAGAAAAACTGTGAACGTTGTATATAAAAACATAGCGGCCCGCTCTGGCTTCGCACGGGTATAACATATGTATATAGCCTATGTCACTCACTGAAAAAATGATTAAAATCGATCCAGTAGTTTTGATTTATTCATTACTGCCCGTGGCCCGCACGCGTTAAAAACAAAAAGTAAAACAATTCCCCTTTCCCTATACCATGAAGATTTCCTGCTATCTTTGGAATATCTAAATTCATACCTACATTACTTATTTACTTCGCTACGTCCCGCAAATTTAAATCTGTAATATCTTCGAAAATATTCATTTAAATCTTGTGCTTTAAAGGACCATATAGATCTATATTAAATCAACAATGTATTTAAGCTATTTAATTCGATAAGGATTAATGCTGTATTGGTTAAAATCGCTTCGAAAATTAGCCATTATTTGTCGTAAAAAGTAAATGACAAAAAAATGTTATATCCATAAGAGATAGACATATACCATCGCGGAGTTTTCTGTAGACCTTTTCAATGTGTACAAATAATTAGTACATTATTTTGATAAATCTCGTAGGGTTCAGCCTGCGTTTGCAATGTAAGCGGAAAAAAATTGATAATCAACGACATCACATTAGAAACCTCAAAAATAACAGTATTTCTCCACTATTTAATGGATGTTATTATACATATAAACATTCCTCTTGAATTACTCTATCTATTAAAAAAAACCGCATCAAAATCCGTTGCGTAGTTTTAAAGATTTAAGGATACAAAGGGACATAGGGACAGAGAAAGCGACTTTGTTTTATACTATGTAGTGATAGCGCCGACAAAAACCTTATGTGTATGGAAGAGTTTTGAAAAAGTGGACGGTGGTAAAATAAAGTGCCAAAACTGTGACTCCGTTTTTAAAGATTTCAAAAACTCGTTCTGGACTAGAATTTTCAGACTCGAATTCCGGACTCTAATTTCTAGACTCGAGTCCAGCCGGACTAGAATATTGACTCGAGGCCAGCCGGACTCGAGTCCAGCTGGAATCGAGTCCAGCTGGACTCGAGTCAATATTCGAATACCAAACATAGAATTCGAGTACTGGTCTCGAATCAGGGAATCGAGTCATGATTCGAATACCGTATAAACTGACTCGAGTCGACTCGATCCATCAAAACAACGACTCGGCACATCACTAGTAAATAGCTAACAAATAGTTGAGGAGCTCCCAGGTGTCTGCAGGGTTCTAAGTGGTCGCCGTCGCCCATTTATATTGATATCACCAATCCGGTCAGAGAACTCATAAAAGTCAATCATGGCCCACTAATGAACAGTCTCTCCTCATATTTTTTGCATCTTTTCCCCGTTACTAGCAATAGACTGAGTGCATACATAGCTCGAAGGACCATTGACTGATGAGAATAAGGGGTCCTAACGCACCTGATGATGAAAATTGCATACGAGTGTAACAAAATCTCCAATAAACTTTTTTTTGTATTTTTAATAATAAATCCCTGGTTTTTGTGTTAGGTGAATCGGTCCAATTTGTCCGCACATTTAAATCAGTGGAAATAACGGCACATTTGAGCGAGGGCGTGGGCAGCGTGGCGTGGCAGCACGCGCAACTATTTCGCCAATCCCTGGACTGCCAGGGGCCCACCTTGGAGATTGAAGCCCAGCTCATCAGGGATGACAACATTGACTTGGATTGAGGACCGTTGTGACTGAACTAAAGCGCCCACTCTATGGAAAAAGTTGTGAACAAGTGGTGACCCCGACGTTCTCGGCGAGTTATGGTGACCCCGAAGTGATCTCATTTTTGTATGAAGTTGTTTATTTATTTTGATGACGTTTTGTTTCCATATTTTTCAGTTATAATTATTATGATTCACTAATAAAATTTTAAATAGTAAGTGCATTTTATGACGTCTACACTCTATACGGATGAATATTTGACGTAAAAATATAGAAACATGTGAGTTGACCTAACTTATCCTTTTGAAAAATCTACAGGTATAATTTCATAATGTTTTTCGGGGAATCTGATGTTTTATTTTTATAACTACAATAATAAGTTTTTCATATTATATCCGTGTATTTATATTTATATTACCGTTATGTTAAGCCATCTAATATTGCCATTGCCATCATCTCTACAATTGAAAGTGTTTGATTATATATACTTAGTACATTAATAAATTAAATGTGAAGCTTTCCAACTTATAAAGGCTCAATAGAAATTTAATATAATTATTACGGGGAGTATTAGTCATTACAAATAATGTAACTGTTGTATATTTGTTTTTTTTTTGCTCTTAATATTTGTCTAGCTATTACATTCCAATTCATAATGTTATTAAAGTTTACTCAAAGGTTATAATAAAATTAATGTGTATACTGTTGTTGTCTTTTGAATTAAATAAAGATATTCTTTTAAAACGTGTTCTTAGTGTGCTTTATATTATACATTGCATAAAATAAAGTTGCTTCCCATGCCTGTCTCTGTACACTCAGATCATTGTAAATTACAGAACAGATTTTGAAGCGTTCGTCATATTAAAAAGGCCTATTCATATATAAGTCTGAGTCCGCATCACACAGTAATCTTTAGGAACCAACATATTCCCCGACACCAATATTGGCTGTACAATACTACACTAGTATAGTAATGTGGACAGCGATTGTTGGACGAATCCACAGACGAGGTTGTTACAACAGCGGGACAACTTAACTCTCCCTAGAAACCTTTCTCTAAAAATAGGTTGAACGATCCCATACCGTTTACCTACTTGAATATCGTTGGTCACTATGCCTAAGTAAAAAAAGTATCTACAACGAGTGGCTATCGTTTTGACCTTGAACCGTTAAAACTTAGCGGCTCCATAGCCTTGTCCCGTTCAGATTTCGAGGATATAGGTGTGCACTGACCTTATTTTAATCCACCAAAAATGTGGATAGAAAACGACATTTATTTACCGTGGCTAAGTTGAAATACCACGAGAAAGAATAATATTGGGTCTACCTACTATACTCTTCTCTGTTTACGGTCCAAAATAAATATTTTGCACTTCAGCGGTCATTTATCACAGATTGATTTTTAATATATATTCCTAATTATAGTCTGTGGGGTTTTGACAACAAAGATAATTTTTTTTTCGTATTTTTGGTTGTTGTCATTGTCAACTTGTCATGGGTTGTTGACATCTGTGGTTGACATATTGACAGTTGTTTTGCTGTCTTGCTTGTTCTTGTACCTACCACCTATTATAGGTACCATTTTTACATTTTTTACCACAGACATAGTAACTATAGACAGAATCTCATGAAATCAAAAGTGAGGCAGGCTCTCTTTGCATGTGGTGCGTTTGTCAGTATTGCCATACTATGGATTTCAATTACCCAAACTAGTATAATAAAATTTTAATTGTTTATACTTTATTGTCAATTGTTGGTTTAGAGTAAGGTGTTACAACAAAAATAAAACAGTTCATAAATTTATTAAATCAATTTAATAAAATATTAAAATAACAAAGGCACCGCCATCATCAGTCGAAGAAACACTTGCGAAGTTGAAGTGTTTCTACTGCTGTAATAATAGTTTTATGGAGCAGTTTTAGGGTTCCGTAGTAAACAAAGAACCCTTATAGTTTCGCCATGCCCGTCTGTCCGTCCGCTGTTTTACTCAGAGACTATAAGTTGTAGAAAGCTGTAATTTGGTATGAGTATTAACAATGGCAAAAAAGTCGTAGAAAGAATCTGAAAAAAAAAATTAATAATATAAATATAAATGCCTGTTGGGGGGCCCCGCTCTTCCCTATCGTTGACAGTGGTCAATAAAATAATTTACAAATATTATAGATAGGTACTTAAATCTAAGATCCCGAAGAGAAGGAAAATAAAAAGGAGTAACAAAGGAAAAGGTGAGGTAAGCCGCGTGATAGACGTAAAATGAATTCAAACACTCACGAATCATTCAGTACTAATAAAAGAAAAGGTGTTCGTTTTTGGGCTGACTCCAATATGATATTCCAAGCTTCCAATAAATTGGGGAGTATCTAAAATGTACTCATGGCAGCATTGGTTGACATTTTGTGTCAAAATAATAAAGAAATATTTATATTTTGATTTAATGTAAATATGAATTATTTTGTTTCCTTACTTGTGAAATGTGATTCCATCCAGCTTTTTAATTTTAGCAGTTTGATGTTCGCACCCTTTTATAACGCATTTCGTCATATTTGCGATCAAATTAAATTATTGTAACTGCGTCTATTAAATACGAATGACAATTCAAATTGTCAATTTGGGCTTCCTTTTTTTTTCGATGTGTGAGTTCCGCCGTGTGTGTACAAGGTTAGGCTTCTTTTTTGCGGCCTCAATATTTTATTCCCAGCATTCCGTCTATAGTTACTATGTCTGTGTTTTTTACTTTGAGACTTGAGTTCCGTAAAATAAAAAGGGATTTTTTCAAATATGTGTCATAGTTGGTTTGCTTTTAGATGTATAAATTTTATTTCATAAGAAGAATGTTTCATTGTTACTCTTGTGCAGTCGTTCGAGTTATTATTTGTTACTGAAAGTAAGTTAAACTTTCATTTATCATTCTACATTTTGTATTGTTATGTGAAACCTTTGTCCGTAACTTAATTAAATTAAAATCTCTGAACAAAGAACACAACACAACTGTTTTTGTCATTTGTCTGTATTACAGTAAGTTGAAAAATATTACTTTTTAATATAGTCAATTAAAAATGTAGTAAATAATATTCTATTCATTATTAATCAGTAATAGTTTTCCATTTGTTTATTCTTATTCCAATATTCTAAATGTCTAATATTATTATTATTATTATAAAAGTCAGTATTTACTGAATTTACAAATAAAATCTGTAATGTTTTTAAACATTGCCATTTCAGTAAATTCACATTTGAAGACAAAGGAATTTAATACACAAATAGTTTATTTTTTAGTTCCTATTTTATTTTAATAGTGGCTTAGTTACGTAAAAGAAGGACACGTAAAATACATGTATTCAGTCCAAAATGTAATATATATAATATGTTAAATTATTTATATGAGAAAATTCTAATTTAAGTCTTGTCTTTTAAACTAACACTAAACATGCCCTTTAGCCGGCTTCTTTTAAAAATTATATGTAAATGTAAAAGTGAAATCACTAGACATATAAGTCGGACTGGTTGCATTTATCCAATTAATGTGTGGTAATACACAGGTTTATCAGTCTTGTTCTGTGTGAGTCACAGTAGTCATGGGCGGCAGCAATCAAGTGGAGCTGCATACTTTATTGCTACCTTACATCTATAGAGAAACTAAAATCTCAATTGAATGTTTTTTGTTTTAATTAGTCTGTGCTTCATTTTACTTGGTCTATTCGCAAGTCATTTATATGTGTGCAGGGCTTTACTTAGATTCCTTAAAGGTGAAAGCAAATCAATTAACAATAATAACACCACATATAAGACATGACTACCTGTGATGCTGTTTTCCAGTTGACATGAACAACAGTAACAGAATACCATCAGGTGGCTCGTATGCCAGCTATTTATAAAACAAGTTGTATATTTATATTTGCTCCATATAGAAGTAATTGTTGATTTTATGTCTTACAAAAGTTACAAATATCCTAACAATAGTTTTACCTTTTACCAACACATAAAAAAATTATTGCAATTTCCTGTTAAATCACAAATAGTTACCATGCAATTATAGCTATCTACTTAAGTGTTGTTATTTACAGAATGGAAGCAAAAAACTTGGTACAACGAGGTAACACATTATCGGTAAATTTGGGTGTCACTAACTACAACACTCCTTTTGCGACCAAGACGAGTCCTGAGTACCGAATCAGTGGGACGGCCTTATTCCAAGTGAAGGTGATAGCTGCTCAGGTCAATAATGGCCACACTAACGTCTACAACAATTTAATTTGTGTGAAGTTTGTGAAAATTAGTGCGGACGATGATCTAATCTACACAATAAAGTTCACAAGTAACGAACTGGGTATTGTTAACAAAAATTTCACAAGCGACGATGGTACTTGGCACTTAGTGCACGATAACAAGAGGCAGCAGTACACATTCGATGTATTAGTTCAGATGGAAATAGCTCCGAGTGCTAGCTCCTTTGCAACACTCCACGATGATACTGAACTGACGGATTTCGAGCTTCGAGGGGAGGATGGGTCTGTGCGCGTGCATAGAGCTGTTCTAGCTGCATCCAGTCCGGTGTTACGGAGAATGCTGGGAGGCACTTGGCGGGAAACCACAGAAGGCTCGGTCGACGTTCCCGGAACGTCCCGACTGACGCTGCAACATTTGAAAGACTACGTGTATTTGCACACGCTACCTGAGACAGGACTCGAGCAAATTCTGCTCCTCGCGTCATACTACATGATGCCAGATCTGGAGCAGAAATGCGTCGATAAGCTAGTGAGCAGTCTCACCGCTCAGAACGCCTGTGATTTGCTCGAGTTCTCAGCCAAACATAAAGTCCAGAGGCTTCTGCTAGCGATCCTGGAGTGCATCCAGAGTGGGGCGGTCAAAGTGAACGACATGCGCGATCATTACTTACGCGGCGGATAACGTTGCTTTTTTGTTAAATATGAGATAACGCATCAAATTTCCAGTTCAATATACGTATTTCTTTTGTCTAAAATTGAAATTCTCATTGTATTTTTTAAAGTTACCCAGGAGTAATAATCATTGTTTTTGTAAGACGAATTATTGGTGATTGAATTACGACATGTCAGTTCATTCAGATTGATAATTACTCTTGCTAAACCCAGTAGTAGTGTTTTTTTCCCGACCAAACTTTTTTTCTTCCATCTTCAGATGTCAGTTCATTCAGATCGATAATAACTTTAAACCCAGTAGTAGTGTTTTTTCCCGACTAAACTTTTTTTCTTCCCTCTACAGACTTTCTTAAGCGTTAACGCATCCGTGATTCAATTGGTCTTATAAATGTTAGGTCTTAGGTGGGTGGTGGGAACACTAAACATTGGGGTGTTCGTAAGATTGTTTGTCGGTAATAATAGTTATATTATTTGAGTACGTCATCTACGTTTAACGACATTATCAATCTGATTATACGGATTTTGTCACATTGACAAAAAAATGTTTACAAACTGTTAATATCAAGATTAAAATTTCTGTTCAATATTTATGATAAGTACTTATTTAGACCCTCATTTTGCATTTTTTAATGTTTGTTCAGCAGTTTTTTCGTTGTTTATGAGCCGATTTTGATAATTCTTTTTTGTTGGAAAGTAGATATTTCAAGGGTGGTCCCATGACACCAGGATCTGATGATGGCATCTCAGAGAATTCTAGCGGATTTTTCGAAAATTGTGGGGGCGACTGGTGTGTTTGTTAATATTTTCATTAAGTAGGTATATTAAAGCACTACAATTTAATGAAGGTCTGGTGTCGATATGATGAAACGGAAAGACAGTCGAGGGAATTCCTAAACGATTTACAGCAGTTATCTTGTGTTTGGGCTTAATTAATTTGTAGTGATGAGAATTTTACACCTAAATGGGTTGAATTTAGCGCTATTTGGCGAATAGTTTTTGAGTTAAGTATCTCCTGTTTGTCAATGTTAAAGTTGGTTTTTTTTTTTTTTTGTAAAAAGCAATGTACATGGTATATGTACCTGGCATACAAGAGACATCAGTATTCATAAATGTTTCATTATGTATTTAGACTATTTAGTTCATTATTCTTTATGGTTAATGTTGAAAGATAAATGGGAATTTAACATTATTTTTCCCAATTTTTTATGTATGTAGGGCTAATAGAGGGCACGACATGACTTATTTTAAAGACTTATTGCCAAAGGTGCACTGAAAACAAGTAATCCTTTAATTATGTTATTCCTATGTATCATACTTCCGTTAATACTAAAGTATTATTTTATTTCATATATATTATGAATCTCTGCAACATAGATTCATATGTATAAACAGCTTATAGTTATTGCTAGAAATTAAAATTAAGATTTTAGTCATAGTCAATAGTTATAAATTTCTAATAACGATTCGGAATGTTATCAAAGACGATCATGAAAAAGAAAATGGTTAAATATTCGGTTGATGAAACTGAATTCTTTGTTTTTAATCATGGATTATTAAATAATGTGTATTAAATGAAACTAAATACCCTGCAAATAAATGCTAATAAATATCACTGTGTTTTACTTCCTTTCAGAGCAAAAGGGCCGGATGTCGGCCATTTTTGTTTTATTTTACTATTATGGTAGGTACCTTTAGAATCAGAATTAAAGATGTAATGCAAGTACCACGACGTCCACGACAAATAGCAATGAAAATATACAATTAGATAATATTACTATGGAGTATAAGTTTGCTAAATAATATTTAATTGAATAAGTAGGTACATAAACTCCGTTTGCGTTCCATCTGAAATTCGTTATAATTGCGTGGCACTCAAATGACAGCTTTTCGCCTAAGCGATTAAGGTAGATTTAAGATTGACGGCGGGATCTAAAAATACTTTGCTTACCAACTGAATTGCAGTAGGTATGAACACAAGTACCTAATTATTTAGTTTGGTTTTGCTCGGCGACTCACACATACCTACACATCACATAGACGGTCACTTAATGCAAATCAGTAACATTTTTGCTTTATTATAACAAAGAAATCATTGTGTCAATCCACTAAACCAGGTTTCCTACTAATGACATAACTAATTATTGTTAGGTACTGAATTCTTAATAATAAATTAATGGTTTAGATAACGGTAATAATTGAGTTGTAAGTTTATCGTAATTGATATAACAGTTACAGAGTTATTTTATTGATATACTTAGTCGACGTTCATCCTAAGTGTAAACACGCATTAGACGAGTCGTGTTCAAAGTAGAAGTGCGTACTCTACTTAGGTGCAGTGAAGATGAAGTATTTTGTGTTACTGTCGCTTTTTGGTAAGTTTTAAGTTTGACTTATACATATTCACATAATTATGTAGGTGCGTAAGTGCATAATTTAAATAATTTTCTTTAAAAGCAAGATTTGTGTTGTTTAAATCTGATGATTACGTTATGTACGTTTAAATAATAGAATATAAGGAGACAATATCAAGGGGTACATTACTGTTGTTGAAATTGTATTCAAAGAGCTGTGATTCTACGAATAACCTAACTATTCTACCTAGAATGTCTACTGTATATAGTTATGGTCCAAGAGCTCGCACCAATTTTGGGTAGGTACCTACCTATTTGAGGCAAGCTGAAAACTTTTCACATATGTAGCTCTCCTATCATACGCCAACACAGTAGTTTAGTCCTGTCCTGGCTGATCATTAGCGGGGCTTTAGCCGATCACGAATTTTTTTCCCATAAAAATGTATTTGTGACAATATGAGATTTTTTAATTTTTAGGTATATGTATTATGTTTTATAGTATGTCTGGCTTTTTATTTTTTTCATTCCTTATAAATTCAATTACAACATAATAAAACCTCATATTGCCTCAAATACATTTAAGTATATGAAGAAATTTCGTGGCCGGCTAAAGCCCCGCTACTGATCAGCCAGGTCTGCACTAATGTGTTGGGGTATGATAGGAGAGCTATGTGACAAGTATTCAGCTTGCCTCAAATACCTATCCAAAATTGGTGCCAGCTCTTCTACTAAGTATTAATAATTACAATCTTTTTTTTGCAACATTGCTGAAGAAATCTCCCAACCGCTTAGCGGTAGTCACGAGAGTAGGTAAAACCTGTAAGCGGGAGTGGGGACATAAAATTTTGGGTTAAACCACCGGGACGTCCCGACAACGCTGTTTCTGGAAATATTTTCCTTGTATTCAACATTTGAATAATTTTATTTATAGATTTCATTTTTCCTTGATCCATTTTATACTTGTTTCACGTGTTACAGGGTAGTCTCCGAATATTTTCACTAATGAAAAAGATAAAGAATGAAACATTTTTTTTATTGAATGTTTTTAGTAGGTCGTTATGTAAAGAGTTTTGAAAGAGTCAGTTATATTATCATCATAATAATCGCAGCCTATAGATGTGGTTTTATTGATTGTACTAAGGACAATGTATTTGTAGCTTTATTTTAAAGGGGTGTGGTGTTCCATGACAAATCTCTGTTTTCTTTTTACGACAGTTGGCTTTGGTTCTACGCAATTCTACGAATATCAGAGAACGCCACTGGGCGATGCTGTGGATAAAGCGTCAATGAAAATGTTGAAGGTCTGTACCTATACCTAACTCTAGATATAAGTACCTAAGGTCAATACTAAGATATCAAACTTTTGGAAGCGGTGAATTGTCTAAGGCTTCCAGTTGAAGCCTGATCATGCTGGTCTTTGTTTATAACTGGGGAGCCCTAAAACATGCTACACTACACTACAGTGCACCAGTGCTGATTCTTGGATTGGTGGGTGGTGGTCACCCAAAGTAGTACAGCAAGTTTTATGACGCTCGAAGGCCTCTGGCATGGCTTAACGATTGCTACCTAACGATAACAATTATCGGGACCGACAGCTTGACGTGCCCTCAGAAGCACGGAAACGTTAAAGAATTAGAAAAGTTTGCCACTATCGATCACCCATCCACCGCGCCCGCTATTGTTAAACTTGATTATTATGTATCACTTAGGCCAGGCCTTGAGCGCTTAAAAAAAGTAACTTATTTATAGGTACCCGGTTGAAGGAAATATACGAGTAGAATTGAACTCCCTGCTAAAAACCAATTTTTACCTGTGCTTACAGTTAAATTTTTGCTTGTAAGCAAAATATACTTAAGTACGGCATTTTAAATTTTCACTCGGGCGAGAAACTGGGCCCTCTGCTAATTTATAAATGCTTCAATTGAGTCTCAATTGAATAGTTTGACACATTTTTGACACACTTACCCCATACAAAAATTGTCAAACAATTCAATTGAGATCCGATTCATCCATTTATAAATTAGCAGAATCGGGGGGCTGGTGTTTGTGTGGGTTGCAATCATGGATGTAGAAAGTCTAGATGGGCCCGTAACATAAATAAGGCGCACGGCGAGTGGTCAACATTGGGTTGTGTGATTGAGTGATTGATCAAGTCAGTCTGTTGTAGACAGCAGCGAGGTACACATCTTCCTTACGCAAAATTGATTTCAGTAATTACGTCCGCAAATGTAGAAAATATGGCTTCCTGTGCCTTCAAAAATATTCTAACAATTAAAGAAACACAAATAAAGTCCAAAGGAATCACATTTCATTATGTAAACATTGAATTGTAAATTAACTTCACTATTTCTAAAATAATAACTTTAGTAAAATGGCGCGTGACATATGTAAGAGTAACAAAGACAGCACGACTAAAACTTCGAAACGCGGAAGCGAGATATCACTATGTAATCTGTTCGTTTTCAAATATAGTAACAAAATTCCATCGCGCCAACTTCACGCACAAACCGATTCGATTCAAAATTGGATTGTTCCAACTTGACGCACATTCGAACGTGCAAGGCCCGTCTAGGTATATATGTCTATGGTTGCAATTATAACGAATTCTCTATTGGGAACCTGCACGACGGTGGCGTCGCGCAGCTTTTTCGGCTACTGTCAAATAATGACATGTAAACATTATTAGTATTTTTGCAATTAAAAACCAAAATTAAGAGTAAATGGTACTCGTTGACATTATTTGAGTGCAATTTATTGAATAGTATATGTGTAAAATGGATATAATCATAAAAACCGCGTTCGAAAGTATTACACACAGCCGAAATAGTTTCCATTTTTTGTTACGTTGTGCGCTGCGATCGTTTTGGTACACCTATTACCCGTTTTGCACATAGCGAATTGAACGTAAATGAAGTATAACTTATATTTGCCCACAGGAAACCTTCCAGAGTGCCGAAGACAAGAATGTAGTAGCCTCTCCTCTGGGCGCCCTGACGCTGCTGTCCATGTTCTCCGCGGGCACCCTGGGCAAGGGCCGGGAGGAGATCATGCAGCTCTTGGGCTCCACGGATTACAGACAGGTATGACTCTCCACGTCTGACAATTTGTACGGAACTCAACTGCATTTTTGTTCAAACGGAATCATAATTTTTAAATTTTTTAGTGTTTGTTTAGCTGCCTAAGCTAGGTAGGTACTGTTTTCCCCAAAACGTACAGAAATCTACAAAAACTTCGCTCCCAAACAAAAGTTAAATAAACTCACTGCTGACGACTAACCATATGACATTTTACAAGGTACCTATAGGTAGGAGGTACCTAGTATAAAGTAGAGTTTGACAACAATCCCGAAGACAAATTCCAATGTCGAGTGCACTAAATCAGTAAAAGCTAATATTCACTCCCCATTTAAAAATTCCGACATAATGTAGGCGGGTTACTCTCGAACACATCAATACGTAGTGATAGCTCAAGCAAAAGAACTAATTAAACGCTTCTCAAGAAAAGTAAAATCATGAACTAATTCAGTAAATATTCCAGTACAAAAATGTCTAAAATCCATTTATTATTTCCTTCTAGCTAGAAGAAACCTACGGCAATTTAACGGAGAGGTTCAGTTCGTTGGATCCTAGCTTTTTTGTGCTAGCCAACAAAATATACGTATCTGACAAATACATCCTCAACGACCAGTTCTCTGATATCGCCAGGAGAGCATACAAGAGCGAAGTGGAACAGGTCGACTTTGGGCAGACAAAAGCCACGGCGGATAAAATCAATAGCTGGGTAAGATTTTTACGTCTTAAACTTACGTCGTAACGAATTATACACATTTTATGAATGTTATAAGGCGTGTAAAAGTGACAATCGTCAAACTACTGCAATGACCCGACTATTCAATTGATTGATGGTCATGGTCACCATAGCTTGGCGCCCAAGAAGGGACCACGTAGCAAATCATTGCTGGCTTTTCGACACTGCCTGCCAAACTCATACAAAACACACTTGATCCCTACACAAGGCTTTATTTATTTTTTCGCGAAATAGAAGACATGTCAAAATAATGAGCATGTAAGCTCTCCGCTTAGAACAAATTGTCTTACGGCATTTTAAATTCTCAGTGTAAAGAGTATTTAATTGTTTCTATGTTTTCAGGCAGATAACAAAACAAAAGGATACATAAAGTCTCCGGTCGACGAAGAACTTATAGACGAAGCTACTGCTGTAGCTCTGTTCAATATAATATTCTTCCAGGTAGGTACAAAAAGTTGGTACCTATAGTAGTAAATTCAACATACATAAGTTAATAACACTATCTCATTACCTACATAATTTTAGTTAGATGATTCTAAATTGGCGTACTTCAAGGAAGTATACCTGGGGCCCGCTGTGTTTTAAATTCTAAATAAATAAGCTGTGAAAAACTAATTATTTAGAGTAAACAGTGCACGAGAAATAAATAATAGTTTTATTATTTATATTTGCAGGGACACTGGCATGTCCCATTCACTGTACGGGAGACCAAAGAGAAAGACTTCTACGTGAGCAAGTCACAGATTGTCAAAAAACCTATGATGAAGCTGACCCGATCTCTATTCTTCTATGACGACGTGGAAATTGGAGCCAAGGTACAGTAGTTTCTTGTTCATAACAATGCAGTTGGTACTCATCGTACCTCGACAGTATATTAGAGTAAATTACTATTTGCGTAGTTGACATAATAACATGAAACGCAATAAATTATGAAATAAAAGAACTTTATTAGATTGTGAAGGTGCTTATAATTTCATAGTTTTATTAGTTTATAGTGCAATAGTTTGTTCGAATTATTATAATTTGTTAGAACTATCATCATCCGTTGGTAACGATATTGCACATTCTAAATTTCAAATACATACATACTTACAGATGGTGGAACTTCCGTATAAAGAAAATGGTTTTCGCATGATTATTGTTCTGCCTGATAAAAAGGATGGACTCCCAGGAGTCGTGGAGAAATTGGCACAGAAGGGGATTCTCGAGGACGTTTTCGCACTCAGCACTCTGGATCAAGAAATAGCATTCGAGATGCCGAAGTTTGAAATTAAAAACAGGCAAAATCTTAAAGATATATTGCCTAAGGTGATTATGTGAATTTTATTTTTAAGGGTAGCACATAAATTTTCACTCTGCAGTTTGTGCGGGATGCGCGGGAAAACATACAATCAGACAGAGCAAAATGAGAAGAATAGGTATTGTTTTTGGCTTCGATTCGACTCTATGAAGACTCTTCGTACTTTTTTTTTCAATTGTCTTATACGTACAAACATAAAACAGTTACATTTTTATATTATGTTTCGTTTACGTCTCCGTATTTTCAGGTGGGCGTGTCCAGTATATTCTCGGAGGGCGCTAGTGGAGTAGTCCACGAGAAACTGGTGACAGTATCGAAGGCTTTCCAAGAAGCCTTCGTCAAGGTTGACGAAGAGGGCGCCACCGCCGGAGCATTCACTGGTAATAAGCACATCAAGATATAATATTTTCAAAATGTATAATAATGTATGTACATTATAATGTATGTTCATCAATATTCAATATTATATATAAAGCTCTTCCGTCACTGTGTGACTGTCACACAATGCACAGCCGAAATTACTGAACGCAAGCTGAAATTTGGTATACATGTTCATTGGATATTCCTCCCATTTTTGGATATTCCCACCCTAGAAATTTGAACTCATCAATCAAACCGCCTTGAAATCTAACCCAGAACCTTTGGAACAGCGACCTGGCTTGTTAACCGTTGCATTGCACCATTATATTGCTTGTAGCGTTAAAATCCTCAAGCGTAAGATTTGTTGTGGAACCGTCTAAATTAAGTAGGTTATTTTTAGACCAGAGGTTCTCAAACTGCAGTTTGTCGTTGCGTTTTTAACTTAGCACGTTTTTTGGTCATGAACTCATTTAGAATTTTATTATTCTGATTAATTCATATTGCATTTTAGTAAATTCATAATATTCCTATTTAATTCCAGGTTACATCTTACATAACCGGTCCAGTCTCCGCGAGCCGCCCCCTCTGGAGTTCAAGGTGGACCACCCCTTCATGTTCGTGATCCTGCACGAGGACATCGTGCTGTTCACTGGAACATACACGCACTAGCCCATGTTAAACAAGAGACTGTTTTGTTTTGTCGTTAATTTTGTTAATTTTAAATAAAGTACCATTATGTTTATTGTAGTAATAATAAATTAATTTAAAGTCGCCTAATACTACCTATATACTCGTCCTTTTTCAGAATTCTGTCTATTTGAGTTTGGGTAAATTGATACCGAAGCGCTCATAGCCGGGCGGCTTGCGTCGATCCTAAGTTATCAATAAAGTTAAGCAACAGCGGGCGCGGTCGGTAGTCGGATGGGTGACCGCTAGTGGCAAAATATCTTGAGCGCTTCCGTGCTTCGGAGGGCACGTAAAACCGTCGGTCCCGGTTGTTATCGATAGATAGCAGTCGTTAAGCCATGTAGGAGGCCTTCGGGCGGCTTGAACGACTTGCGACTTTCGACACTGGGTTGGCCACTAACCCCACCACCAATCCGCACCGGAGGAGCGTGGTGGAGTATGCTCTAGGCCTCCTCAATAATGAGGAGAGACCCGTGCTCAATTGATAACTAGTCATAGTCTCCAATCGCGACGCGGATATCCATAGAAATTGACTTCAAAATTACGTTTAATGTAAGAAAAGAAGCAAAAAATCATCGATCAGACCAAATAATCGTGTAGTTTTAAAAGGTTGAATATCACGACTTTTCTTTGTCGTGTCTAGATCCTCGGTCATCAAACTGTGGGCCGTGAACCGAGCGCGGCCCGAGAGCCCTTGTGCGGCCCGCACAAAGGTGTGACGTCCGCTGCCCTAGGCCCTAGACCAACATAATGTACAGTACAGTAAGGTCATTTTAACTCGGCTGATATGAACATAGCTACGAGTGGCTGCGCAGATGTCGATTTTACGGCCAAAATGATCGTAGGAGGCGGGGAGTGCGGGCGGTAGGATAGTTAGCCAATACCATGGACGTATTTACGTCCATGGCCAAAGTAGCGCATCACAAAACACTGTCATGGCCGCCGTGTTTTGATTGGTCAGTTACTGTACAGTGCGCCCAACTTATCTCTGAAATGGCAAAAATTGGAACTAACGAAAAGTCTTTCATAAGTACGTTGTGGTCATTCATCTGTCAGTTACTAGTGTGCAATGATTGGTCAAATGAATGTCAAATGCGTCCGACAGCGCCTCTTTCGTTTCAATCTTAAGTTGGGTTTACTATACCTGCGCAAACATCTCGGAAAACGAAGTTCACATCAGCCTAGTCAAAATGACCTTACTGTAGCTACTAAAAGCCTCCGACTTGCGACAGTGGGGGTGGGTCTGTTTTTGGGCACACTCTTCCAAAATGGCTCGACCCATTGTTATTATTATTATTGATTTGTTTTTTTATATTTTTGTATTACATATTCGGTAACTACGAGAATAAGTCGTAAGCTATATATTTTATACTTTATACAGCTACAAAAACGCATCCCTCCAGATTTTGTTTTTTGTATCTTCTACGGATTAGGCTGTTATGTTAAATACATAATATAATTTCAAATCTTCACTCTTCTATTCAAACAATTTGTTCCTATGGAAGAACAACGTTCGCTTCTTAAGCTAGTATTAATAATTATAATTTTGGCTGTAACATAAGTAAACATTGCAATTACCGTGTTTTTTATGGTGCAGAAGCGAAGGCGTAGGAAAGCAAAACAACTCGTTACAAAACTAGTTTGGCACCGGTCGAAGTAACTTCACTACTTATTATAAAACAAAGTCGCTATTTTTGTCCGTCTGTTTGTTTGTCTGTTTGTCTGTTTGTCTGTATGCTTAAATCTTTAAAATTACGCAACGGATTTTGATGCGGTTTTTTGTAATAGGTAGAGTGATTCAAGAGGAAGGTTTTTATGTATAATACATGCATATTATATTCCCACGAGAACGGGATCCACGCGGGTGAAACCGCGGGCGGGCCGCTAGTTTATAATAATATGGATGACCTTACATACCTAACCTAATATAACATTGAATCAGTTTTTAACGGACTTCATAAAAGGAAGAGGTTATATCGGTATGTAGCTTATGTATTTTAAAGTATAGGTATTCATTGTTAGTTGAAGTAAGCTAGACCGAATGAGATGCAATGCAAGGTTTAGTTTTAACTTGGGCCCATTAGATTTAAGAACGAGGTGTTGATCTGACTATGAGATAGAAAACAACTAAAGGAAACTAACAAACTATAAATCAAATTAATCGTTTTCGGGGTCTAGTGGGACGGGTGAGAACGGGAACACATGAATAAGGGAATGGGAGCCAACGGGAAAAACCCGTCCTTCCATGGCATGGGTACGAAACGTTTTTAACGGATTTACAAAAATAAGGTTTTTTTTATGGGTGTTACCACTTTTATATGACATCATTGGGTATGTAATAACAATCATACTCAACAACAACTCATAACTTTTTACTGGATGTAGGTACCGATTGTAATGGTTCTTTATTAGATTGTATATGTTATATTATTTCTCGACGGTGGTACAAATAAGTCTAGACGATTATTTTTGTAAAGGTAGGACTATACTATAGGT
This sequence comes from Hesperia comma, assembly GCA_905404135.1. NCBI lineage: Eukaryota > Metazoa > Arthropoda > Insecta > Lepidoptera > Hesperiidae > Hesperia > Hesperia comma. The sequence goes on from FR990031.1 coordinate 2,989,670, forward strand.
ATTTAACAACATTTGACTATATTTTACATTATTCCCATTAATTCAACCGTCAAAAGCAGTTGAACTACTGGAAACAAAAATTCCCACTTAGTTCAAATGTTGTTTTTGTTTTTACATCTTTAAGTTTAACACGAAAATATGGGAATTACCAATCGACGTAATACGTCAGTGACGGTAAATATTTTGGTCAACCCCAGCCGTTAGGTTATCTTTCATCACAGAGCCAGCCAATTTGGCGGTGCAAATAATCTGGAGCTAAAGTCCTAAAATAATGTGTTGTTACTTTAGAATTTAGATGAAAACGAAGTTATTTATATCACATTTTATACGTTAACAATATACTCGTACCTTATATCTATACCAGAAATTAATTTCCTATTTATTTCCTATTACAATTAATAGGCATAGGGGAAGTGCGCCCAAAGCGAGCACCTGCCTAAAGCGGGCACCCTAAACGGAATCAGCCTAAACGAACTCGATGTGGTCTCGCGTCTCATAGACGTTACCTCCCGCCCCGCCGCTCTCCGCGGCAGTCGTCGGTTGTACCTCGGACGAACGCTACGGCTCGTGTAAAATAAAATAGAATTTTGAAGTTTTTATGCAAAAAAAGCAAGGTATGTAGATTGTGTTTTGTCTAATTTTAAGTGATCAATGTTATTATTAATATATAACTTGTGTATTGGCTTTATTTTACTTTAATTTAATCATATTTGCTTTTAAATATAAACATAAATTTTAGGTTAGGCCGGCCAAAAACGTGCGCGTGACACAAAAGGCAAAGCGAGCAGGGCAAAGCAAGCATGCCCACTATGCCCTCATGATCCTGCACGCTATGCCCGCTATTAATTGCATTGAATGTCGCAAATTTATTGTTTTATTAAAATTATTACTGTGTTATTTTAACCTATTCTTGTTTTTTTTTCTTTTAAGATGGTGAATAAATATAAAAGAAAATCAAACCAAGCTCTTTGGAGTGAAAGTGCGATGAAAAAAGCGATACAGGAGGTAACTGAACTGAAAAAGGCTATAAAACCTACGGCTACAAAATATGGCATTCCACGGGCCACTTTGCAGCGACATCTAAAATCAGGTTCTTGCACAAAGAAGTTGGGAAGGTTTGTTACGGTTTTCAATGAACAACAAGAAGAAGAACTGTTAGATTATGTTTTGCAAATGGATAGTGTGTTTTACGGTTTATCCAAAGAAGAATTTCTAGTACTTGTCTTTCAATACGTTGAAAAAAACCGCATCCCACACCCATTCAAAGATGGTACTGCTGGAAATGATTGGTATAGAGGCTTTATTAGAAGACACCCGGAATTGACCCTGAGAAAACCAGAACCAACTTCCATTGCTAGAGCAAGAGGCTTTAACAAGCCCCAAGTCTACAGATTTTTTGATCTACTGGAAGAACAAATACAAAAGCATGACATGGATGCTACTCGTCTTTATAATATGGATGAAACAGGGGTACAAACTTCATCCAACAAGCCACCCCGAGTATTGACAAAAGTTGGGAAACGCCAAGTTGGTTTGATTGCAAGTAGTGAAAGAGGGCGAACTACCACTGTCATCTGCTGTTGCAATGCGGCTGGATCGTTTATACCACCATTTATGATCTTTGCTCGTAAGAAAATGAACTCACGGTTACTAGATGGGGCACCACCGGGGACCCAAGGAACTTGCACAGATAATGGATGGATCAATGGACCGGCATTCTTGGATTGGCTGAGATTCTTTATTGACACTGTCCGACCAACATCGGATAAAAAGGTTATTCTCGTGTTGGATAATCACGAATCTCACAAATATTTACCCGCTTTGGAATTCGCCACTGCACATAATGTGATCTTCATATCTTTGGCACCACATACAACGCACAGAATGCAGCCTTTGGACTACTGTGTTTATGGGCCTTTGAAAATATACTTTGAACAGGCAGTTGCTCAGTTCCAGAAAGCTCATGCTGGGCGAATCATAAATCAAAACGATATTGCAGGTCTGTTCTCAAGTGCATATATGAAAGCTGCTACACCACAGAACGCAGTTAAAGGTTTTAAGAGCACTGGTATTTATCCTACAGATAGATATATTTTTGACGAGTCAGAGTTTGATCCAGCTACCGTCACAGACAAACCCTTAAACCAGAAAAACGATCACCTTGAAAAAACCCTATCAAAAGAAGTAGACCCAGACAGAACACCATCTCCCTCGACACTTGATCAGATTCTGGTACATTTTGATATGTTATCTCCATCGGCAGGCTCATTAACTTCAACGGTAGTTTCTGTTCCATCTAAAGAATCTCTTGTAAATGCACCCATCGTAGACGTACCTTTGGATGAACGTCCAGAGTCATCCACCGCCAAAGTGGCTCCTATACCGTATACTAGGATAAATAACCCAGATAGAACACCATCTTCCTCAACACTTGATCAGATTTTGGTACATTTTGATATGTTATCTCCACCGGCAGGCTCATTAACATCAACGGTAGTTTCTGTTCCATCCAAAGAATCCCTGGTAAATGCTCCTATCGTAGACGTACCTTTAGATGAACCTCCAGAGTCATCCACCGAAAAAGTGGCTCCTATACCGAATACTAGGATAAATTTAACGCCAACGACACCTGTTAAACGTGATCCTTTGAACGATATAAGTCATGCTGTCACACCTATTAAGCTAGACAATATACCATGCTCAAGTACGATTCATTTCACTCCTATAGCTATCAGACTGTTACCAAAAGTATGTCCAAATAAGACAAACCGACAAAGACAAGCTCAAAGAGCTGAAATTTTAACAAGTACACCAATTAAAGAACACCAAAGAAGTAAACTATTGAAGAAAAAGAAACCTACCAAAGAAAAACTTAAAGGAGTTACTAAAAATCTGAAAAAAAGTACTAAGAAACCAAAATACACATCAAATTCAAAAGAGAATAATAGTACATACCTATGTCTTGTATGCAGCGAGCAATATGTGGATCCTCCTACAGAAGACTGGATCCAATGCGATGATTGTAAAATGTGGGCTCATGATAAGTGCACATCTTACTCCGGAATTGGGTCTTTTTACTGTGATTATTGTCAAGAGATCTAACACCTGTGATGATGGCTATCACACTGGCTGCAGCAAGGACGATGAACTTCCCTATCGATGAGTTATTTCACAAAAATAAACTTCAGCAACATCTTTTCACGTAGTTTATTACAGCATATACACATTATTCTCTACACTTTGTACATTATTACATTTAACTACCAATTATCTTTACAAGTATACATTCGGGCAGAACTTCCCCTTAGAACCGTTACAAAATTAATGACCTGCACTACCTTAGTCCGCCATATTTATATCCTACTCTCAACCCCACTTTACAATTAAATCGGAAGTCAATAACACTTATATAATCTCAAACAATAAATGAATTTATTAATAAATCGTAGGTATAAATTATTATACACAGAATTATTATACACACAATGATATAGTTATTGTAATTAATAATTAATGTTGGGTTATATCGGAGTGCCGGAAGTAGAACTTGTAACACTCGGCCATCCTGCATCTGTCGTGTCTCACGGCGGTCATCATTAGGTCATCATGCTCGCGTCCCGATTTGTCCCCGGTCTACGGCGGCTCCTGAAATTGAAACACCGGACGAGTAACTGGTTCTTATAATTACTGCAAATTTAATGGAGATAGAATGAACATCTTTAAATAATAATCGGGCTTTTTTTGTCAATAAAAGTTAAATAAAATAATATTTATTTTTCTTTGGTAACGTTTGTATTCTCAATTGCATATTTTCTTCCAACACAGAACTTGAATTTTTTTCAGTCTAATGTTAAGTGAAGCCCATCAAAATAGAAATCTGAAAAGTGCATTCAAATCGGAAAAGCAATTCTAGAGGATTAATGTGCACAAACCTACAGACAAATAGACAAAATGGTAAAACATTGTTTTGGGTTCTCTTGATTAAATAAAGACCTCATATTATGAATTTTTAAATTTGTTGCCATGTACAAACACCGATCAGTTAAAGTTTTATTACGTACAGGATAGAAAGTCAATATATTTATTTATTTCATCCCATTGCTATTAATGTAACTTACAAAAATTTTATTTATTTTGACAGCTTTAATTGATTCACACAGCTTTCAATTTAATTCGCACAGATTTTAATATAATTCACATGGCTTTTAATTCCATTCACACAGCCTTTAATTCCATTCAAACAGCTTTTAATTCTATTCACACAGCTTTTAATTTCATTTACACAGTTCATTCACACAGCTCTTAATTTCATTTACACAGCATCTAACATTGTTTACAATTTATCTTGTTTTTCTAAAACTTATTATTTCCACGTATGACTTTAAACAGTACATATTACAAATACTGTAAGTATTAGTTAAACCCAGTTAATCTAGTTCGCAATTGTATAAGAATTAAGCACCAGAATAGAGAGCGCGCACTTAGCAACTGAATCCCCTTTGTGTAATTTTTAGTTTATAATCTGGGTCGCACAAAGAATAATAATAATTATTTAGTTCATATTATTTTGATATAAACTACCTAAAGGGTTGTATTTCATCAGTAAATTTTTCCTTATGCTTGTCCATCACGAATCAGTGTAGCAATCACACACACACACATACAGCAATCAGGCATAATTACCAATTTTAAATGAACACCAAAAAATAAAAATGTCTAAATATACTCTTCTGACATGGACTTATCAAGAGAGCGGTTGTTTCTCGTTAAATAATTCCACGAACTTTTGAGGGTAGGTTAACAAAATAAATAACAAAAAAATAATTCGCTTTACACTACAGATTACAAAATAAATATTTGAAGTGTGTTGAAGTGCTTTCTTTTTATTTAAATTATGGTACATATACATAGGTACATGATAAGTATTTTATTCTTGTTGTTACAGACGAAAGTATGTAATGTTTTAATTTTGTTATGTAATATTGTGAGTTGCTTTATGCAATAACACGTAGGTTAAAAACTGGGAGCGACCATTTTAGAGGCAAATTCAAACTCTTATGCGAACCGACTCCGTTTTCTCATAAATACTAGGACGTCAAAGGGCACAAACATATACAAGAACACATATCTGTGACGTTATATACGATGGCTGTACTATATATGTGAACTAGTAATAATAGTAAATATTAACGTGTGTGTAATAAATGTGAACGTGTGGTTGGTCATGTGATGATTGGTGAAAGATATTTATACTATAATCCTATGGCAAATATAATTATGGAGTTTAATGGTATAACAAGGCGTAAAGGCCTTATCAAATAAAATTATAAAATTGGAGTTGGTTTTTTTTTCTCTTATGATAAGTAATAATTGATTAATAAATGCCCATGAGGAAGTATTTTTTATCCTTGGTGTCTTATAGTAATAATGAAATCGTCAAGAACTGATTATATTATATTTATTTGTTTTTTTTTTGTCTTACGTATGTTTAATAAGCATAAATAGCAGCATCTATTTATTCCATATACATGTAATAATTTTATTTATGACTAATGAGTGATGTGTACTGCTGTAGGTAAGGGACATCCTATAAATTAAATTCTAATAATATGTATATGTATTGTTGAAGAACCTTAACAAATGAATAACATAAGAAGGTGAATATAAGTGGAGTAAATAACCAGTACTTAATATCTATTGAAAATAAAGCTAAAATAAATCTTGTTTGTTTTAAATTTTCGTTTCATTGTGTTGTAAATATAATGTTTGAATGAATATAGGAACATAAGCAATTATTTTATTGAAATAATGTTTACAGCATTAACACATAAAGTAACACCTTCAATTGCGTATATAATTACTTACTTTTTATTTATTACAAATTATTATCATTAACATTACAGGTGCTACGTCCTAATGCATTAAGTGTATTTCATATAAATTTCTTAATAAACATTATAGAATGATTATGACGAAACGAATTGACGTATTTACTTGACAAAATTATTAATTGGTATAATTTAAGAGAATACGTGATGAAAATAATTGTGTTGAATAATTTAACATGCGTTGTAAGTAATATACCAATTAATTGAAAATGTAATGTAAGTAGGTAGGTATATCACAAAATAAATGTATTAGGTGGCTCGAGTTTGTGTATTGTATATTATTGTGAATAACGATACATAAATTAATAAATCAAGAGCATAATTGGATTGAACCCAAAATTTCCTTCAATAAATATGGTGACTGTAATTAAGACCATGAAATATACAGTCTATTAATTTTATTTCGGCACACATAGCACGCTGTTACGTAATTATTTGATTTGAATTACTCACTAAGTATTCATGACCCATGTAACAATAAATAATATGGACTATTTTGTCAAATTCCCTCTTTCATGAGAAAGAGTCAATTAGCCATAGCTATAGCTATGCTATATAGCTATGCTCTGGCTTTCGTCAATAGATACCAAATATTAAATATAAGATACATACGTATAATAAATAGATACGTTAAACATATCACTCTACAACAGTGATGATATTGACCTATAACTTATTTACAATACTCAGCGTATATGTTATTGTAAAGCAAGTCGGTAAATGAGGATTTGGCTGCAGTCAATCCTGAGCGTGTTACCAGATCATGCTTATGTCAAAAATGTATTATGTAGGTGTGTTGTCACACCAGAATGTATGTTGAAAGAGGTCCAATCTAATTCGCAAAATCATTATAACAAACAAATTACTATTGAGCGCTTGTTTCTTTTAATTCCTTTATACCTACTTAGGTTAATCTATTTCGCATTTTATTTTTATTGGTTTATTTATTACAATTTATTGCACACCATAACAACAAATTGGAATAAAAATATTTCAATTTATATTACTTGTGCAGAAAATGCTATAGCAAAATTGCGATTTCTTCCAGAGTACCTTTGGGAACATGATAAAGGTTTTACTACTATTTCATAATAGCCCTACAACCTGGTTGTGGGGACACACAGCATTTCTTTAGTAACCTCATTGATCTATCATGCAGTTCTACAGCATTTTCATAGTAGCCACACAGATCCACTATGTAAGCACACAGTATTTTCATAGTAGCCATACAAATTTGCCAAGTAGACGCACAGAATTCTCATAGAAGTCACACAGATCTGCCAATAGTCCTACAACCTAACTATGGGGACACACAGCATTTCTTTAGTAGCCACATAGATCTCCATGCAGTTCTACAGCATTTTCATACTAGCCACACAGATTCACCATGTAAACACACAGTATTTTTATAGTAGCCGTAAAAATCTGCCAAGTAGACGCACAGAATTTTCATAGTGGTCACACAGATCTGCCATGTAGTCACTTTTTTTTATATAGTAGTCACACAGATTTATTTATTATGCAAGATAACGGCTTCATATTATTAGATCGATTGCTTTTATTCTAACCACACAGTCTTATTGTTATTTTGTTATTTATTTCCTTTTTGCATTTACTTTTGAAAATACTATTCTGTTCTAATGCTGACAAACAAATTTCTATAGCTCAATTGTACACCCTACCCTGTTTCCAAAGTTATTTATGTATTCAGCTTAATAGGTTGTCTAGAAGAGATCGCTATTTAGTGATAAGGCCGCCTGTTGCACTAATCTCTGTGTGATATTGAGTTATTTAGTTCTACCCCGAATAAGAACAAACTACGGCAAAAAAACAATTACTTTTGAAGGAGCACAACTTTACAACAAAATACCCTCAGTTGTAAAAAAAATAACAAAGTGGAAAGATTTCAAAAGACAATTAAGTCAGTACATTATTGAGAATCCTGTTTAAATTATCTTTACGGGTAATATGTATACTGTATTCATTATAATATTTTAAGTATTATGTTTGCGAACGATTGTATAAGTGCTTTGTGTTGTCGTGTAGATATAAGGTACGTTGGGGTAATACCGGACGGATTTACGACAAGTTCGAAGGATGTTGTAAAAACTTAAATTTTGTGAGTTCAGTAAGTGCTATGTCAATGAAATACAGTGCAAACGGATGATGAATAAACATAGCATAATTTAAAATAGCATTTCTCTTCGTACACTCAATATTTTATTATTTATACGCTTAGAAAAACTCGATATATTTTTTTATGAGTATAATCACAATTTGGTCATTAAGGGGGAAGTTCGGACAGTAATTTAAAACTATTTCTATTGCAAAGAACATAAGGTGTATGACAAGGATATATCCGATCTTTAATGTGCTTTAATATGATATCAATGAAATCTATATAAGGCTACGAACATAGATGTTCCAGATGATTACTTTTTTTCGCTCTTTTTTTTCGTTCGGGCTGTCCGATCTTACCCCTTATTTTAAACTTAGGCGATTTAATGGTTCCCAAAGTTTAGGTTCTATCGACATTTGTCTCTAATAGAATTGTCGTTAAACTGTTACAAGTGAATAACCTTTACTTACTACTTACTTCTTTATGTACTGTTAGATGGAATATCGTAATAGCCGATAATGCGCAACACTATGGATATACCGAGATGGTGGACATCACTAGTGGACGAGACGCTAGACTTCCCGCGCTGTTGTCAATGTAAAGATTGTAAAGTTGTATAAAATAAAGCCATTATTACAAATACAATATTTAGTGTTTAATAGTACGTATACAAGTAATAATTTCAAGAAAATTTATGTGTTTAATAATAATAATAATAATAATAATCATTTATTTCAATCTCAAAGGATCATAATTTTATAATGTACAAATCAACACTGCAGGACAATTTTAATCTTAAAATAATAAAAATTATAAAATCACTAATAAATGGTTTGCTAAAAATTACAATAAAATAAATTAAAATTCTGATTAAAAACATTAGGTAAAATTAAATTGATTACATTAAAATTAAATTATAATTAAAATAAAATTAAATCAAAATATTACATTAAAAACATGTCATGTCATGTTTAAATATAAGTAAAACTATGGATATGAGAGAGTGATAAAGGGTAGCCAAGGAGACTAGAGCCAAATTATGAATTGGTAGAATTGTTTTTAAAATAATAAGCGTGTACATTAGTAGAAAATTAGATTTATTAAGCTTTAAGAATTATTTTTATTATTAATAATATGCTCATACATTTAATAATTCTAGCTGTTAATTTTTTCTAAATGTTCTAAATTATATATTTTGTTAGCGATGTATGCATTTAATCTAATATGATACTTCAAGTTACGTTGCTTATTCTATAGTCAATTTTTGTTATTATAATCTATCTTGGTTTTTAATCATATATTATAAAAGTTTGACAACCACTACATATTTCATCACTTGGCGCTGGTCGAATATTTTTATCCGATCTTCACCTGAGGAGGATAACACCGGATTTCAGCCCGCAGAGATACTAGACGGATATCAATTAGTTCTATCTAATTACCACTGCTTAAATTTTAGTATTCAGGCAAAATAATAATAAAATACATTATACTTTCGCTACAATATTCAATAAAAAATTGAGGGGGAAGACCGGATGGACAAAAATTTTGGAAAATTTACCTTGTTAACTTTAAAAGCATGTAGCATACGTGCGTCTTGCAGGAGCGACTGGCGACCACTGCTGGGTGGGGCGTAACAAAATGATCTTTCGCGCAGTGTGGCTCACATTGAAAAATAAAGCCATAATAGCGAGTTATTTGATTTCAACGGTCTTACCCCACCGCCGATCTTACCCCAACGTACCTTACCTATCGTTAGGTAATGTTATCTTAAAGTTTTGTGAAATAATAATCTGAAACGGTTCAGCAACCACTAACCAAAACATTCAATATTTAAGAACTGTCATAAGGTTTTATAACCTAAGAAAGACACCACTTCCTTCGATTAAGACAAAATGAATATGACGTACCTGTTCGTTTCTTTGTTCCTTGGATCACAAGAAGTCCCCGCCGCATGCCAGCGAGTACTTTGGTAGATATGGATGGCGTGTCAAAAAAAAATCTCCGTTCCTTTGACCAAGATAATATGGGCTGTAAAGGAAAATATACCCACTTCTGAGGTGTGATGATGGCTATCACACTGGCTGCAGCAAGGACGATGAACTTCCCTATCGATGAGTTATTTCACAAAAATAAACTTCAGCAACATCTTTTCACGTAGTTTATTACAGCATATACACATTATTCTCTACACTTTGTACATTATTACATTTAACTACCAATTATCTTTACAAGTATACATTCGGGCAGAACTTCCCCTTAGAACCGTTACAAAATTAATGACCTGCACTACCTTAGTCCGCCATATTTATATCCTACTCTCAACCCCACTTTACAATTAAATCGGAAGTCAATAACACTTATATAATCTCAAACAATAAATGAATTTATTAATAAATCGTAGGTATAAATTATTATACACAGAATTATTATACACACAATGATATAGTTATTGTAATTAATAATTAATGTTGGGTTATATCGGAGTGCCGGAAGTAGAACTTGTAACACACCTTTCATTGGATGCGTCAAAGGAGGAAAGTCTACATACATAATTATGTAGTAGTTTTTAATTATTCTATTTTTGAAAGGCGAAATTTTAAGTTCCTTTGTTAGTACTATAAAGTCTATTATCCATAATACTCTTTTTGATTTTGTAAAATTTTTATAAAACTACTAAGAAGTTTGTTACAAATTTAAGATAATTTTATTTGAATTTTGTTATTATGTATGTATGTAAGAAAAGACTGCAAATTTACTAATAATGACTGATTAATCATAAGAATTTTGATTTTAGAATTAAGATAAAGCTAATAAGTAACATTAATTGTTGTGTTCAAAGTAAGTTCATATAATGTTCCTGATTATGGCATCCTACTAATTGTGCAATAAAGATTCATTATTACTGTGTGTTTCAAAAATAAGATAATTTTATTTGAATTTTGTAATAATATATGCAAGAAAAGACTGCAAATTTACTAATGACGACTGATTAATCATAAGAATGTTGATTTTAAAATTACGATAAAGTTAATAAGTAACATTAATTATTGTGTTCAAAGTAAGTAAGTTTATACCAAAACAATGTCCCTGATTATAGTATTGTGCAATAAAGATTGATTATTACTGCCTTCCTGATGTTTTCATAAATTTATTTCTTCTTATCTGTCCAATATATAATAAAAATAGATGCATGCTCGCTTTACCCGGTACGTGCCCATTTTGCCCTAATGCTCATGCCCACTTTAGGCCAGCCTCCGGGCAAAGTGAGCTTTCGAAAGAGTTTCGTATTTTTGATATTATTTGTTATTTATGACACATATGAGTAATTTATATGTTGGGTATGAAACTACAATAAATTAAGCATGGAATAGCATTAAAAGTATTATTCATCTATGTATTTATATATTTTTTTTTCTCGCTTAAACTTAAGGTGCCCGCTTTGGGCGCACTTCCCCTACTTACCTACGTTATCACATGACGGAGTGATAATGTAACGAGCTAGTTTCTGCCTATGGCTTCGTCTGCGTAGGTGTACCTACGGCAAAATATCAGAGAGAATGTACCTATTAAAAAATGGGGGTAGCAACGCATCTGTGACCGAATTGGAACAAGACTCACACTAATCATTACTAACTGGACAATACTAATATTAACTAACAGGACTAACTATCACTAACAGTCCCTGTCCTCACACTTATTAACAAACTAACCAACTAACATTCTAACACCATCTACTAATTGGACTAACCACCCTAGTCCCTAAATTGGGTCTTGTTCTAAGTCGGTCACAATTGCCATGGGCGGCAGCGGAAGGGTGGTGCTGCATGCTCGTTTGCTACCTTAATTCAATAAATAAAAAAATATTACAATTAATAGGCATACTTACCTACGTTATCACATGACGGAGTGATAATATAACGAGCTAGTTTCTGCCTATGGCTTCGTCTGCGTAGGTGTACCTACGGCAAAATATCAGAGAGAATGTACCTATTAAAAAATGAAAAATTATTTATAACTCATACAAACCCACCCCTTTTCCCTCCCCCTACAGATTTGATCTCGGATATAAATTACCTATTGTCCTGTCGTTTTGAGAATCTCAAACTATCTAAATAACTTATCGAATTTTATCTGAACCGATTTAGTTCGGCGGAGTACCATGAAAAGGACGAAAGGTAGTAACATAAAAACGGACGGAATGTAATGGACGGACATAGAGAGACGCATATTAGTATAGATTATACACGTATAATATATTTAAGAGATACATAATATTACCGTTGTCTCACGTATCGTCCGGCGGTGGCCGTTATTCATATTAATAAGCTCCCCGGTGAGTCGCGGGGCGGTTGTGCCGTGTTTTTCCATTAAATTCTGTGCTGTGTTAGTCAATATGAAGTGGTTTATCATTCTAACGCTGATAAGTGGTAAATTTACATATATGTTTTTAATAATACTAGGTTACCTAAGTACTAATATTTTTATAACAGGTAAGTATGTAAAAAAACATGCAGTCAGTGTCAAGAACATTAGCAACATTTCTGTTTTTCTTTTGGTAGATGGTGGATAGTTGTTATTGTTACTGACTCAACTGCGTGATTTTAAACTTATAGGACTCAGAATCGCTATCTTTATATTGTACGCCTGTACGGGTATTTATACATCCCTAACGGGTATCTAAGTATTTTATATTTCGACGGGAGTAATACTTGGTAATGATCTCGAATGAATACCTATCATCATTAGTTTTTTTATCGTCTCAAAGTACTATAAACTGTGACTAATGCGACTAACTCAGAATAAGATTGGAATCGGACGAGGATTCTTAGTCAGTTAGTAAACAGTATGTACTTGTAGGTATACCTAAGGAATGGAGGACTGTTAGTGATTGTTAGTGTTAGTCCTTTCAGCTTTTAGTACTTAGTTGTTAGTGATAATCCTGTTCAGTAGTGGTTGTTACGAAATATGGCAACAGGTAAGCGTTTTTAACCGACTTCAAAAAAGGAGGTTCTCAGTTTGACCTGTATGTATGTATATTTGTGCGCGATTATCTCGATTTTATTTTTATTTTATTTTTATTTGGCTGAACCGATTTTGATACGGTTTTCAGCATCGTGTTAACAGACTTAGGAGAAGAATTTAGAAATTTTAACCGCGTTTAACTGAACCAATTTTTGCTTTTCGCCGTTAAAGTCGGTTCTATTTTGTTAAAAGTTATTTAGCTATTGTCACGAATTCATTATCTTACTTTTTGCTTTATCGAGGAACCAGAGGTCAGGGGCATTCATTACGCTTCACGTCTCAACTCTCAATTCACCTCTTGATAGGGTGACGCACCGGGGATTTTGTTTCATTTTCCTTGTCTGTCCAGTTTGTTTACTTCGTTTGAGTCGGCAACGTGCGAGCGGTACACGACCCTAGAGCAGGGTCGCCATATTTATGTTTGCGATCTCTGGAGCAATTCATATTACTTACATACTTCAACTTAAATTACATATTTATTATTATGAAAATAAAAGTTCTGACGTTAATTTCATATTTACCCTTCATTAATTCACTTATTAAAAACGGAATCATCGCGATTCCAAATACAAATAACTCAAAACAAGTAAGCTTTCGGAATCCATAATGAATCCATATGGAATTCGGAAATAAGTATCCGTAACTACCCCACTGCTCAGTTCATATCTCCTCTCACAATGAGGGGTAGAGCCTCTACCCCTCATTGTGAGAGGTAGAGGCTCTACCCCTCAACTAGGTCCTGATATATTTTAAATATATCAGGACCTAGTTGAGTCACAGTGCACTGTTGCTTAGGCCGTCTCCTCTCTATACATATTTGCTTCATGTGGACTTCAGACATTCTTACATCATTACAATGCTACATTATTTTTAAATTTATTTATTTTATTTATTTATTTATTTATAATCATAACAAACACTGACATTACATGGGCTGTATATTTTTAATTGTTGAGTAATAATTATATTAAACAGGAGAGGTCGCTACTATAGGTATTATATACATACATTTATATAGTAAATATATGTACTTACATTACATATAAAATGTGCTCAATTATTGCATAACCCATCAGTAAGACAGTAGCGCGGAAGCTTCCCGAAAAAGGCTCGATTGAAGGCCTCAGCGGTATCCGGGTAAAATCTTCTAAAAGGTTGTCGACCGCTGGTTTTGTGAATTTTTTTCCGAGCTGCATATGTTACAGACATACTAATGATCGGCTATTAATATTGAATCATCAATATTAATAGCAGTAAATTGATATTTTATTTAGTCCGTTTTTGGTTTTGTTGGTTTTAATATTTAGATATAAGTAGGATAGGAACGTACCTAAATAGTAAATACTTATATCTTAAAAGCGTATCAAAGATATTATTATCTGTGAGACCCACGGACCCATTTTAACATCCTCCGTGACTTGATCAAATCGCTTAGGGAATTGACCAAATCTCTGTTTTTATCAAATCCCTGCGACATAATACCTACCTATACGAGTATATCGCGCTCACAGAAGAAAATGAGTACAGTGGCACCAACTTATCTCTGAAATGGCAAAAATTGGAACTAAGGGTCCCCGCAGACTGACTGCAGCCACCGGCGGCTGTGGCGCTTCTTTTTAGAAGAGCGGTCCGGCCAACAGCCGCTGCGGCTGAATTCTGCTCACTGTTGTTGGAGGCTTGGAGCTGTTGGCTGTTGGCCAGATCGCGCTTCTAAAAAGAAGCGCCACAGCGCCAGTGCCACAGCCGCCGCAGTCAGTTACTACCTCTCGAATTGCGTGCAATGATTGGTCCAATGCGTCCGATAGCGCCTCTCTTCATTTGTATCTAACTTTCGCCAAAGACATAAAATAGACAAAATGATAGGTATACCTATTTACTTAATGTTTTGAGCAAGTAAGACCGCACAGTAACTTTTCTAAGCTTCTTTGTACTTTCTTGTGCTACTTCATATTACCTACAGACATTAAACAGAAGTATTGACTACGCTCACCACAAGCCTATTTTAGTGGTTACTTTATCTTTATGGTAGTATGATTAGTCAAGTCACATGCTGCTGCTCTCATCTACGTTGAGTTTACGTATAAGTGTGTCATTGCATGTTGGTTGGACAAAGTACATGAATATTAGGTTGGCGGTGAGGATGTGTTTCGGGTGTGGACTTCGGGGTGCAGATGCGCGTAACGATGAATATGAAGGTACCGATTCCACTGGGTCCTTGATTAAGTCGATCATTATTCTGTGAGGTAGATACTGCTGTGCGGAGTCGCTCTTGTCCTTGAAATGTCCGCGAAATAGAGGAAGCCCGAGTCTCGTTCAGCCCATACAAACGTAGTAGTCTGTTTCCTCGCTGGATTTTAACACTAGAGCAAAGATTTTTTGGAAAACAATACATCACTACGAGTACCATGTCGGTATGTTTTGCTTTTTTTGATAAATTAATTAATATAGAAGTTATAAAGCTTCAAAAACGTCGAAATTGACCATTTCTCATTGTTCATTTTCGGACGTCGATCTAACCAAATAAAACGCAAATTCAGAAAAAAATCAAAACATACCGACATGGCCAATATCTTCATCTATAGAACGCTGAAAAAATTTTCAAAATCCGTTCAGTTTTCATGGAGGAAACAGACAAGAGCGTAATGCCGATTTCATCAATTTTCTGTAGGTTTTTTCAGTCCGAGCTGCAGTTGTCCCGCTTACGGTTGTGAGGGGTGAGACGGAGGGGTCAACTAATACGTATACAAATAGTGATTCGTCGTCGTAGTCGATAAATTATATATCGATATAGTGTTGTTCTTCATTATCGATGTGTTTTTTATATCAAATAAGTTAATATTTGACCAGAATCACACCGGATGGGAAGTGAAGATGTGGTCCAAGATGGTCCACATTAACTTAAGAAAAGCATAATATATTATTCACTCTGATCTTGAACTTCCACGTCATAGTCAGGGAAAGGGGGTCTGTAACCACTTCCACTAATATTCTTCTTGCCTTAGGGTACGTTTAACATGCGGCGTTTCTTAGGTATGTTTAACAAGCGGCGTTAACTCTGTAGTAAGAATTCAGCTTCACACTCGAGGGGGTGTGGGCTCAAATCCAACTAGCACGTAAGTAACGATTTTTCAAAAAAATAATAAATATTTCACTTGCTAAGACTGGTTGAATAGGTCTTTTAAAAACATTATGAGGTTGAGAACACCATTTCTCGATTTAGGGATCCGTTTCTGAAATATTTGATTTTAAAGTTAACTTTTTTGTTAGGGGTAAGTGTCCCCCCCCCTCTATCTGCTCAACGGCTTTATGGAATGCTATGCTATGTGGATTCGTGAAAAAAATTACAGCAATAGTATATATAACGAAGTTTAAAGGAAAACTATCAGAGCTGAGTAGTAAATAAAAACTAATAAGTTATAGGCGACCAACTTAATGTAAATAAATATATATATACAGGGTGTCCCGTAACGAATGAATTTTTATATCAAAAGCACAGATTCTTTTTAAATTAAGATTTAACACCAATTTAACGTTTTTTCATATTCCATTCCTGGCTTTTACTCTGCCGTGGTTCAAAAAAAATGTAAGGTGGCTTGAATGCCAAATTAAAAAAAAACTAGCCCATTTCACCCAGATTCCGAAATGGTATATTACAGGGTATGGTCCACCTATCGATTTTAAATTATTTCCTTTTAAAACGAGGTCGAGCCCATTTTTATGATATTACAAGTTAATTCAAAAATTTGGTTTGTTACCTTAATTAGCTTCAAAACCATCCAAATTATCTTGATTCACCATTATTGGTAATTACAATAATGTTTAAGCCTGATACCACTAGAATAAGACTAAATCTGGTTAGTCTGGTACCACCAGATTAAAGAGAGCAAATAGCCTCTTTGAAAACTTATTCGAAATAACTAACTTTTAACAAAAAAAAAAAAACCAACTTCAAAATCGATATAACACAAAAACCACTCGCCAGGTGGCGCTCAAATTTATAACCGACTAAATGATAGGGACTAGGTACCTTTATGGGACCAGACAGCAGTCTCTACCTTTCGAATGGCGAAAGAATTATCGACATCGGTTCACCCAGTTCGAAGTTCTGAGGTAACACATAGGAAAAAACACATGATACAAATTGAAAACCTTTTTGAAGTCGGTAAAAATACTTATCAATGGAAATTATCATTTGATTGTTTTATTTGGTTACTGAAACTAACATTTTAAGGGATTTACGTATTCAGTAGGTAGTGAAGTATTTTTGGCTTAAATCTCTTAAATTAGGGTACAAATTTAGCTCTCTTGGCAAATAAGGGACAGTCAAGTGAATTTGGATGGTTTTAAAACTGAATAAGGTAACAAACCAAATTTAGGAATTAATTTGTAATAACATAAAAATGGGGTCTACCTTATTTTAAAAGGAAATAATTTAAAATCTTAAGGTGAACCATACCCTGTAACATACCATTTCGGAATCTGGGTGAAATGGGCTAGTTTTTTTTTAATTTGGCATTCAAGTCACCTTACATTTTTTTTGAACCACGGCAGAGTAAAAGCCAGGAATGGAATATGAAAAAACGTTAAATTGGTGTTAAATCTTAATTTAAAAAGAATCTGTGCTTTTGATATAAAAATAATTGATGATATTCGATACCACATCTATCCAGGAGTACGATACAAAAAACAGATTTAAAAAATGTCTTCATTTATAGTCCTGGCGCCAAAACGAATGGCGAAGGGTGTAACAATTTTGAAAATGTTGAAAATGTCGAATATCTCGGAAACGGAAGGACTTTTGCTGAACATAATATTTATTCATCTGAACCGGCATGATGCCCTCTACACGTAGGTTCCGTATTATCCATTCATAACGGGACACCCTGTATATTCCTATGCATAATAAATAAATAGCTACATTTACACTAATAAATACACTAATAAAGCTGAAGTTTGTTTGTTTGTTTGTTTGAACGCGCTTAACTCAGGAACTACTGGTCCGATATGAAAAATTATTTCAGTATTAGATAGCCCATTTATCGAAGAACTTTTACTACTACTTTTACTACTACTTTTTATCCGAATTATGCGAAGTAGTTCCCACGAGACGCGGATGAAACCGCTGGCAGTAGCTAGTATCAAAGAAACAAATATCTATATTATATAAATTACGTGTCACGTTGTTTGTCCGCGATGGACTCCTAAACTACTTAACCAATTTCAATTAAATTTTGCACACTTGCGTAGATTTATCCAGCTTGAAAGATAGGATAGTTTATAAATCTCAACCATCTGACTCAGCGCACTTCGTATCCTAGCAGTCATTGAATGTTATCCTATACATACGAACTTCGCATGGTCATTTAGTAATAATATATAAGTAATAATAAATAAAATAATAATAATAAACGCCACACACTCATATCCCCCAGTAGAATTTAACCTGTGTCGTGGGTGGCATGGACGACACATATAACACACCACAATAAATACATATACATACAATACAATATAATATATGGCACCCGAGAACAAATATTTGTCTTGTCCGTCACACAAATATCTGCCCCCGCCGGGTTTTGAACCCGGGACCCCTTCACTTACTCCCAGGTAGGATCGTTACCCACTTGGCTACGGGGCCGTAAGTAAATAAATAATACACATATTTTTGTGCATTATCTTCAAAATATATAGTTAATAATAAACAAATATAATTATAAGAAACAAATAATCACAACAATTTGTGTATTATTTACTTATATTATATTTGTTTATTTAATACACAACAATACAAATATTATGAGTGGACGAAAGTTGCTGTTACCAATACGACGCCACGCCGGCCAGCTTAGTTATTTTTACGACTTTTAAAGTCTTTATTTATTATTAGATACAAATATAATAAGGTTGGTACTTACAATATTTCTTTAATGTAGTTGGTACTTGGTACACGAATTCACTATTGGGTCCCCGAGACGATCAAGTGCGCTTGACAAGTCTACGTGATTGAAGCGAATATTGATCGTTTACGGCGTTGACTTGACGCATTCCTTCAAGCGATCTACGGCTTGACCAGAATTGACAGAAATTTTGATTGACGCCGCTTGATGCACCTACGCTTGATGCGACTTGACAGGACTTGACAAGCTTTTTTCATTAGCAGCCGAAACTTCGAAGATGGCGGATGACGAAAACTACCGAGACGTGGCCTTGGCAACAAGCGCTGACATAATTACCGAGCGCGATTTTGTGCTATTGCTAATATCCCTTTACAGGGATTATCCTGTACTTTGAAAAATTAAAAGTAAGGAGTATGCTGACAAAAATAAACCTATAAAAAAATAAAAATACCCCATCGCCTCTTTCTTGTTTTTTTTCCTTAATAGATACCGCTAGAGTTATAGCAAGGAATGCCATATTATCTGCGTTAGAAACCATTTTTGTTTTTGCGACCACAACTTTCATGGGCACAGGGCTGCATGCGACTAAGGCACACGCACTTGACGGGACTTGATGGCACCTTCAATAGGTGTCAAGTCCCTCGTCAATTGAAACCGTCAATCACGTGAGACTTGTCCAGTGCGCTTGATCGTCTCGGGGACCCATAACAAGTTTCCCGAGTCGGGCGGGCGATCTACTGCTACCTGCTACACGCACACACACGTAGCTCGCTTACCCACACATAGTAGCTCTCTCGCGCGGGGGTACAGCCGATATCGAGACGGCAATAGAATTGGCTGATAATGGATTTCGAAATTTTTCGCCACTGGGGCATCCTCTTAAGTTATAGGAATAAAATTAATAGGAAAAGTTTTATAAGCGTTTATTGGTAACGGTTTGAATTGATTGCCATGTCAGGGTGCCTGAAGCATTTAGGTATACTATGCTTACCTCACTTTTTAACTGTATTTATGGGTTTCACGTTCCTATTTCCCCCTATTTCTATATGTTATTTCCCCCTATCTCTATGCTATTTCCATTTCCGGACGTCAATATCTTCTCTCTATCTAGTTTTTGGCACCAGTGGGCGCATGCGTTGCGTGCGCCCAGGTAGAAATGCTACACTGCTGAATTTAACAGATTGACGCTTCCAACTCTCCCTTATTACGTATTTTTTTCCACCACATGACCAGCTATCTACCTGGCTGTCGCACTGTTTGCGTTCATTATTATGAAATCAGGTAGGTTTACGTCACTTTCAGTCAACTTGTTTAAGTCATAGGAGCACATAAAGGGGGGTTGGAAGGGTATATAAGAGGACCGTTCGGGCCAACGCCTCACAGCCGCCGGCGGCGACGAGGATCTCCTTGTATACCATACTGCCGTCACGAAGTATCCGCGAGATACAGGCACCTCATTCCAGATGCCCTCCTATGTGCGAGGACCTAAGCCGAGGCTCGACCCTCACAGGAGGGGCCCTTAGGTTGTCGTATTTTCCCTTTTTACTTCCGCGCGAGGCTGCGACTATTATTTTGTCTTCTCGGCTTGGTCGCTCCGGGAATAAGTAGGAACATTTTGTCTTTCTGGACCGCTGGGGATATAAAAATTGTCATTTTATGAACGTATAACTGTAAGCTTTCACAGTTCCATACAAAGTTCGGCATGTCTTTTGCGTTTTGGCACGAAATTAAAATTCACGACTACATTCATCCCGAATGGTTGGAAGATTTATGCCTCTGATTTGTGTGTGATGTGTACCTACGCAGTTTATCTTCAAGCAGTTTTTATTCAAATTCGTATTACTGAGGCCACTATTACCCAAACACTGGGCAATAGTTGGTACCTAAAGGACAAAGAGTATTATTAGACATTTATAATTAAATTGTCTTTTAATATTGAAGAATAACAATAAAAGAAAAAAATGTCTTAATCGTTGTGTAAATTTTTCCTCAGCAACAATGGGGTTAGGATATCCCAAAAAAGACAAATATGAGCGGACCCAGCTTGGAGATTCAGTGGATAAGGCTTCAATGAAAATACTGAAGGTATAGTAAATAACTAAATATAATATGAAGTAAAGAATTATTTTTTAATTGCGTAATTTTTTACTTTTCCTTCCAAAAGTTTACGCCCCGTTTTACTCAAGTAGGGGATGAATTTTGAAATCTGGAAGAATCACAATCTGTTTTAACAAGTCGACTCTCTCTCTTGGGTTGTTAATTCTAACTTCTTCAGTCCAACTTTGCCCACAGGAAGCCTTCCAGAGTGCCGAAAACAAGAATGTAATTTCCTCCCCTCTGGGCGCTCTGACGCTGCTGTCCCTGTACTCTGCTGGGATCGACGGGAAAGGCCGGGAGGAGATCCTGCAGCTTCTGGGCTCCTCAGATTACAAACAGGTACGACTCTCGCCGATCTTTGTTTTCGTCATATCTTGGGGGATTCTGCTGCTTTCTAATTGTTCTGAATGATGTGTTTATGTATACTAAAAGACGAAGGACAGTTCTTCTTAATAATCACCTCCTTTAATGGAAATCATCGAGTCAGTAAGATCGCTACTAGCAGGGCTATAACCCTAAGTTAAACTAGGTGTTACAAATTTAGATACGTCCAATTAACTGGGAGAAACGTAACGTCAAGAGTCTTGACCATTTTAGTAGCATAGCTAGCAGGGCAAAGTCAACCAACCGGCTTAGTCTAATGGAAGGATGACATGTATGACTTATACTTCCGAAACTCTTTCCCCTTCTGCTTGTAGCATGTTATTCAAGATTACGCAAGACATTAAAAGTGCATTTTACTCATTTGTTCCAGCTCGAACAGTCTTACAGCAACTTAAGTGAGCGGTTCAGCTCAATGGACCCCAGCTACTTGGTGCTCGCCAACAAGATGTACGTATCTGACAAATACGTCCTCAACGACCAGTTCTCTAACACCGCCAGGCTGTCCTACAAAAGCGAAGTGGA
Organism: Hesperia comma; assembly: GCA_905404135.1. Taxonomy (NCBI): domain Eukaryota; kingdom Metazoa; phylum Arthropoda; class Insecta; order Lepidoptera; family Hesperiidae; genus Hesperia; species Hesperia comma. Next base: position 3,011,605 of record FR990031.1, read on the forward strand.
ACAGGTTGACTTCGCACAAAAACAGAGCACTGCGGACAACATCAATAAATGGGTAAGGCTGCTGGATTATTTATAGAACTCGTCAGTATGTGTATTAAAAATATTTATCTCTAGTCTTTGGCCTAGGTTATACCAGCTCTATAAGTCCCACCTGCTGAAAATTAGTTATAGTTAAAACTCTTCATTTACATCCGTGAGGAAATTTTACATTTGCTTCCTAAATCTCCGCCCGAAATATTAATTCTTCTTCTTATTGTCACGTTACTGATAACTACACATCATTTGATTTCAGGCAGATGAAAAAACGAAAGGACACATTAAGAATCCTGTTAATGACAAAACTATCGATGAAGATTCTGCAGTGGCTCTGTTCAATATTATATTCTTCCAGGTACTGTTTGTTATCTTTGTTATTGTGTGATAATACTGCTACAGCTGGTGAATTCAGAATATACCTATAACAATTTAGCTTATTTGTCATTTCAGGGGCACTGGCATGTTCCATTTAACGCTTCAGAGACAGAAGAGAAAGACTTCTTCGTAGACGCAAATCAGACTCTCAAGAAGCCAATGATGAAACTTCAAAGATCTATGTTTTATTATGAAGATGCGAAAATTGGAGCCAAAGTAATATTTGTGACGGTTATTTACTTTAGCTAATAACAGCTGTCAGTAAAATATTTTTTAACCAAATGTGTGTAATTGCAGATGGTGGAACTTCCCTATAAGGAGGCTGGTTTCCGTATGGTAGTTGTTCTCCCTAACGAGAAGGATGGGCTCCCAGACGTGGTGGAGAAACTATCTGAAAGTGGGATACTCGAGGACGTGTTCAAACTCAAATCAATCAATCGAGAGATCGCCTTTGAGATGCCCAAGTTTGAAATAAAAAGCAGTCTAAACCTCAACAATATTCTGGAAAAGGTGACTACAATTTTTTTTATAGCCTGAAGGGCAGACGTAAGAGCAGACGAGCCACCCGATGGTAAGTGGTCATCGTCGCCCGTCGACACGAGCAACACCAGGGGAATCACCAGTGCAACGCCGGCCCTGAAGGAGAACTCTTTTTACACCTTTCTTGAAGAGCCCCATGTCAAAGCCCTCTGGGAATACCTCGGAAGGAAGCTCATTCCACAGCTTGCACGTTCGCGGCAATAACGATCGAGAAAAACGGACCGTAGTCGTGCGCCACGAATCCAAGCGATGTGGATGAAACTTCAATCTTCGAAGAGTGGTGCAATGATGGAAGGGGAAAGTTGGCACCAAATCGAACAATTCCTCGGAGCACTAACCATTGTAAAGTCGGTAGAACACGCAGAGACATCCAATGTCTCTCCTAGTTGTTGACAACTCGGACTGCGCGCTTTTGTATGGCGTCAAATGGGCTAAACTGATATTGTGGCGCCTCTGCCCACAGGTGAGAACAGTACTCCATGTGAGGCCTCACTTGAGCTTTATAAAGCATCAACAAGTGCCCCGCAGTGAAGTACTGCTTCGCCCGGTTCAGGACGCCAAGCTTTTTGGAGGCCAACTTGGCCTTAGTTTCCAAGTGACACCGATACTGCACGTCGCTCGAAATTTCAACACCCAGAATCCCCACACTTTTACTAACGGTGAGCACGGTACCCTGGAATTGTGGCGCTTTGACAAATTAAATAAATACACGAAACACATACACGGTCTTCCTTGGTCATTATTTTCTCACTTTAGGGTCACTGAAAGGTTTTTTGTAGTATACGAGTAGATCAAGTCTGAGTTACCATGTTTAAGTCCCTAAAAAAGTTTATGTATCTACTTACTTTTATAAGCATCTCGGTTTTTTGTAATCACATTTATTTCGCAGGTGGGCGTGTCTGGTATATTCTCTGAAGGTGCGCATGGTATAGTCCGTGATCAACCGGTAAAAGTATCGAAGGCCTTCCAAGAGGCCTTCGTCAAGGTAGACGAAGAGGGCGCCACTGCCGGGGCGTTTACAGGTAATTAGAATATTTATAGACAATATGCAATATGGAATTTGCAGATTGCTGGGCTCAGAACCCAACAATAGAGCCGTATGTATAGCCTGTGTAATCCCAACAGTGCTAGTGGGAATTCTTTCCGGGTAGCAAGCAACGAACCTTTTATAAACACATGTGAATATGTCTGTGAACGTGTTTCGGTTGCATCGTAAGGCAGTTACAAAAGCCAATTTCCTTTGGGTCAGTCTAGTTATTGTTTCACTTTACTGATCTATGGCGTTTCTGTTTCATTCCAGGCTTTATTCTGGTACCTATGTCGTCTGACTACGAGCCTCCGCCCCCTCTGGAGTTCAAGGTGGACCACCCCTTCATGTTCGTGATCTTGCACGAGGACATCGTGCTATTCACTGGAACATACACGCATTAAGCAATCGTGCCAACCTTTAAGACTGTTATAAACCAATAAACTTATCTACGTTTCATAAATTTGTTTTTTTTTTCAATAATATCACACATACTTTTCATCACATACCAACTTTCTGTACAACTTAACCAATTACTGGCGTAAGGACTTTCAGATCCTTTTCTAATGTGGAATATTACCTCCATATACCTCCTATTATTATATTAACTCCAGTTGCAATTATAATCTATCGTCACTTTGGAAATTTCTGGTTAAGGTGGTCATTAGTCCTGAGTCCTAAGTAAACTGCAGTGTAGGTATGTGTATCAAACAAATAATATATCCTTAACAGTGTGCTTTTATTAAGAAATTATGCATCCATCCTAACAGTGCATCAAGGAGCTAGCGCGTTTGCTATTTTACGTTATTTGATTCGGTTGAATATTGCAAGGAATCAGTTAAAAATTTCTATTGATATTGTTAGAGGTAATATGAAAAAGTAAGTGCTTGTTCATACTGAACACGCGGGCGCGGTGGCGGGCGCGCGCGAGGTGACGTGGCGAGCTCGTGTTCACACTGACCGCCAGGCGCTTGCGCGAGAATTCAGGAGGACTACTACGAAAAACGTGGAATATTCTTGTTCAGTAGTAGTTGTTACGAAATATGGCAACAGGTAAGCGTTTTGTTAGCTATTGTCACGAATTCATTATCTTACTTTTTGCTTTATCGAGGAACAAGAGGTCAGGGGCATTCATTACGCTTCACGTCTCAACTCTCAATTAACCACTTGATAGGGTGACGCACCGGGGATTTTGTTTCATTTTCCTTGTCTGTCCAGTTTGTTTACTTCGTTTGTGAGTCCGCGAGTGGGCAACCGAGCTGAAGAGAACAATAGAACAATGGAACGCGGCCGTCTCGACAGTACGCGCACGACGCTTCGATCTTACGACAATAGTCATAAGGTCGAAAGTAGATTCATCATCATCATCATCATCTCAACCCATCATGGCCCACTATTGAACACGGTTCTCGTCTCAGGATGAGAAGGTTGCAAAAAAGTCGATTGCAATATACTCGAACCTTATTCCAACAACTGCCGGAACATTCTAGAATGGCATGAATGCTGGATGTGTGGTATAAAAGGGGCACTCAGTCGACTGCGTGGCATTCTAGTTTCGGAGGCGAATCCGGGAAGAACAAGCGTTACCTACGAGCGATACCAGCCAGGAGTGAAGTGATTTCTACGGGCGATATAGTGATCGAGAGTGTGTTTACGAGTACGTGCATAGTGTTTTTGTGTGTACGTAGCATGGTACGTAGTGTAATTGTGTATCGACGATTACAAATAAAGTCTTTGTGGTACATTTTGGCATTTTCACGAACCCAGTACTCAATATTACCTATACTTATTCCGTTTTTTGTTTTGTACGTTGTTGTGTGTACCTAACGTTCGCCAAAGACATGAAAAAAATTTGTTTCGCTTTGCATGCTGGTTTTTCAAGGACAGCACAATAACTTTGCTTAGCTTCTTCATACTTTCTTGTGCTGCCTCATATTGACCCACAGATATATTTGTAACAATGGACTTAATGTTTAGTAGGTAGGTATATAGGTATCAAGTCCATTTTTGTAACAGAAGTATCTATTGGCTACGCTGACAGTCCACTTTACTGGTTAGTTTATGGTAGTATTATGAGTCATATTCTGCTGTTGTCATCTTAAAGAGAAAAAAAAGTTTACGTACTGGGTGGGTGTCATTTCATGTTGGATAAACATAGTATGTAAACATTAGGTTGGCCGTGAGGATGTGTTTTGGGATGTGGACTTCAGGGTGCAAATATATACCACTGGATCCTTGATTAAGTCGATCATCAATCTGTGAGGTAGGTACTGCTGTGCGGATTCGCTCTTTTGTCCGCGAAATTTCTTGGTCCCACGATCACGATACGTGGTTTATATTAGAGGATTAGAGGAAATCAACTCAATAGGGAAAGTTTTATCGTTTATTGTTCAAGGTCATGAACTAATTCCATATCCATTTCCAAACGTCAATATCTTCTTATCTAGTTTTTGGCACCAGGAGGCGCATGCGTTGACAGATTGACGCTTCCAACTCTCCCTTATTGCGTATTTATTCCACCACTAGAACAGTTATCTCCCTAGTTGACGCAGTGTTTGTGATCATTATTATGGACTCAGGTAGGTTTACGTCACTTTCAGTCTACTTGTTTAGGTCACATGAGCTCATAAGGGAGAGTTGGAATTGGAAGGGTATACTTATAAGACGAGCGCTCGGGCCAGCGCCTCACTTTGCGACTAACCATCGTAGAATCTACTTACCCTGATGATGCCCTATTTTGAGGCGAAACACGTGTTTGTGGAGGTATGTATGTTGGTGTATACAATCTTTGTTCATTTCATGTTCATATGTGGGAGGGAGGGAGGTGCTACTTGCATGAAAGTATACACCATCATACATACGTAACATTTCTTTTTAGCTGCTTGTTTGCTTCATTGCTATTTTGAATATGTAGGAACATTTTGTCTTTTTTCAATTTTTTTATCTTGCTGGAACGCTCGGGATATAGGTAAAACTCGTAATTTTATGAACATATAACTGTAAGCTTTATTACAATATATTATATTATATGTTACTGGTGTTGCTAGGGCACAGCTCCATACAAATTACGGCCATGTCTTTTGCGTTTTATCACGAAGTTAAAATTCGCGCCTACATTCATCCCGAATGGTTGGATGATTTATGCCTCTGATGTGTGTGTGATGTGTACGCGGTTTATTTCGATCAGTTTTTACGTAAATTCGCAATTACTTACTAAAGAAAAAAGAGTTCTAAGACATTTATAATTAAATTGCCTTTTAATATTTAAGAATAACAATAAAAGAGAAAAATGTTCTAATTTTTGTATAAATTTTTCCTCAGCAACAATGGGGTTAAGATTTCCCAAAAGAGACAAATATGAGCGGACCCAGCTGGGAGATTCAGTGGATATGGCGTCAATGAAAATACTGAAGGTAAGTGAGTATATGAAGTAAAGAGTTATTTTTTAATTGCGTTATTTATTGAAGTTATACTTCTTTTGGCGCGATGTAGAAAAATGATGAGGGTGAATTTGCGCTCACCGACTCCTAATTTTAACAGCATGAAATTCGTTTTGCGATGCGCGCGCAGGTGTATGAAGTTGCCGGCTAACCACTCATACTGATTGGCCTATCAATGTAAAGTTGCAACGTACACACCGATAGATGGCGTTAGGAGCCTAAAAATTTTGAAAGTTTCTGAAAATATTATTAAATTATTAAGTTATTTATATAATATTTTCTATCGTAAAATTATATATTGCAGTGCTCATAAAAAACAAAAACAACGGCACAATGTGCGTTTTCTGAACGAAATTCTCCAAATAAAGGAGATGTTTCAGAAATGTATGGCGCCTGGGCGGGTACACTGTACATTCAATAGGAAGTAGCTCATATTATTTGAAAGCGTTCCATATCATCCAAATTCTTGATTTCACCTTAGTTTGGCGACAATAATTCAATTTATGGATAATATATTATTGTAACACTGAGACAGTATGGCGGACAAATCGACTGCTGATAACGTTGATAAACTTGATTTATTCTAATGTCATATTAGGAGTGTCAACATGTGTCAATGTCCAATGCATAATAAAATATAAAATATAACCGACCAAAGAGCCCGACGATCTTTTTGGATTTGGTTTGTTGGATCTGTCTTTTATTATTAACATTAAGCGTATCTTATCTAATTAAACGGTGCAATCCGTCGCTTCGATTAATCCGAACAAAATCGTGACGATAGATCTCCAAGAGCTATACTGCTAATGTATAGCAGTCGATTTAATGTCACGATATTCACGTTTGCATGGGTTTTTGTTGAGATCTCAGACTCCGATATATAATGTAATATTCGATCGTCAACGATATCGACATAGGTAACGATCGGTCTGAATCGACGCTGAAAGCAGTTTGGAAACGCCAACTACTAAAACCATACTAAAACGCGCATATTACTTTATGCCAATGAATACTTAAATAAGTATGAACCTAAAGTGAAGCTGGATAATTGTATGGCAGTTGCAATTTCTGTATTTAAATATTTTAGATACGACAGAAGTAAATAAAAAACAGCATTTTATTTACCTATTCATATTTTATTTTTTCATTTCAACCATCTTCTATTAATAATATGCCATCCAGGACTGAAGCCGGTGCCTCAATATTTGTCTGTCTTATAATGAGACGATCTACAAACCTTAAAAAGTATGCGCAACAGCTATTGAACGGAAACAACAAAAAACCAAATCACAAGCAAAATCGAGGTCCATAAAACGAAAGCCGGGTAAACAAGTACTCCGAGATTCAGGAGTCCAAAAAACAAAGCCGTAGGCATTGAGATATTATTAGGTAGATATTCACTTGATCACTATAAATAGCACTAATGTTGTTCACTTCAAAGAAACACTCGGAATGTCGAAAAATGTCACTGGCATTCTAAACTTCAGAGCTCATCATTCAAATAACTAATCACAGACAACAGACACGTTTATATTTATTTTTATTTTGATAGTTCTCTATTTCGGAGTCATGGAACCGCCAATGTTGTTGTGCGTAAAAATATTTTATTGAAAATAATTTCTCTGCAGAGAACGGCTAATCTAATAAATTTTTTGATATTTTTCTGTGAATCAGTATATTTTTCTCTTTTTGTGGTGAAATGTACAAAGTCGCCGCCCAAAATGAAACATCTCCTTTGGCGAAGCGTCATCTGACAACAAATAGAAGTACTATTTCAACACGTTACAAACAGTACCTCGTAGAAGTTATCCTAATATTTCATAGATGGCGTTAGTATGAAACATTTTCATGAGTTCACGGTTTGTTTAATATTAATTATCGTTAATCACTACTGCATTTTAGTTATTTTTTTCCATACGCTAAAGAAGTATAACTTCTAACGCGTGTACACACACTCTTTTTTTTAATTTATTCCAAACTTTGCACCCCATTTTACTCAAGTAGGGGATGAATTTTGAAATCTGGAAGAATCACACCCTGTTTTAAATAGTCGACTCTCTCTCTTGGTCTCTCTTAATTAAAACTACAACAATCTATCTTCGCCCACAGGAAACCTTCCGGAGTGCCGAAGACAAGAATGTAATCTCCTCCCCTCTGGGCGTTCTGACGCTGCTATCCCTGTACTCTGTTGGGATCGAGGGGAAGGGAAGGAAGGAGATTACAAACCTCCTCCTCGGAAAATCCTCCTCAGATTACAAACAGGTACGATGCTCTCCACCATCAATATTTCTGATCATATCCTGGGGGAATCGAATGGTTCCCAATTGTTCTGAATATTGTTTAAAGGTATGTATGTATACTTAAAGGCGACAGACAGATCTTCAGATGCTTAATGATCACCTCTTTTAATGGAAATCATCGAGAGTACCTACATCGAGTCAATAATGGCGATACTAGCCGAGCAGCTATCAAACCCTACAATCGTCCTTATGTAACCTAGTTAAACTGGTTGTTACAAACTTACAGACTCCAAATAATTGGGAGGAACCTGACGTCACGAGTCTTGACCATAGATTTAGGAGCATAGCTAGCAGGGCAAAGTCAACCGGCTTAGTCTAATTGAAGAATGAGATGACTTATACTTCCGGATTTCTTCCAATATTTTCATCTTCTAACTTGTTATTCAAGAAGATTACGAAGGACATTAAAAGCATATTTTGCTCATTTGTTCCAGCTCGAACAGTCTTACAGCAACTTAAGTGAGCGGTTCAGCTCAATGGACCCCAGCTACTTGGTGCTCGCCAACAAGATGTACGTATCTGACAAATACGTCCTCAACGACCAGTTCTCTAACACCGCCAGGCAGTCCTACAAAAGCGAAGTGGAACAGGTTGACTTCGCACAAAAACAGAGCACTGCGGACAGCATCAATAAATGGGTAAGGCTGCTGGATTATTTATAGAACTCTTCGGTATGTTTATTTAAGATAATTATTTCTAGTCTTCGGGCTAGCTAGGTTATACTAGCTCTACCCACCTGCTGTAAATTAGTTATAGGCGAAACTTTACATTTACACCCGTGAGGAATAAAATAGCTTCTTATTGTCACGTTACTGCTAACGGCACATCATTTGAATCCCTAAATTTTCAGGCAGATGAAAAAACGAAAGGACTCATTAAGAATCCCGTTGATGACAAAACTATCGATGAAGATTCTGCAGTGGCTCTGTTCAATATTATATTCTTCCAGGTACTGTTTGTTATTGTCTGATAATACTACTACAGTTGGTGACTTCAGTATATAACAATTTAGCTTATTTCTCATTTCAGGGACATTGGCATGTTCCATTTAAAGCCTCAGAGACAGAAGAGAAAGACTTCTTCGTAGACGCAAATCAGACTCTCAAGAAGCCAATGATGAAACTTCAAAGATCTATGTTTTATTATGAAGAAAAAAAAATTAGAGCCAAAGTAATATTTGTGACGGTTATTTACTTTAGGCAATAACAGCTGTCAGTAAAATATTTTTTAACCGAATGTGTGTAATTGCAGATGGTGGAACTTCCCTATAAAGAGGCTGGTTTCCGTATGGTAGTTGTTCTGCCTAATGAGAAAGATGGGCTCCCAGACGTGCTGAAGAAACTATCTAAAAGTGGGATACTCGAGGACGTGTTCAAACTCAAATCAATCAATCGAGAGATCGCCTTCGAGATGCCCAAATTTGAAATAAAAAGCAGTCTAAACCTCAACAATATTCTGAAAAAGGTGACTTCAATAAATTAAATAATTATACACGAAACACATACACACACAAACACACGTGCTGTTGGCATGGATGAATGCCAATAAGATAGGATCAGCCATATCCGGATCATAGATAAAGTAGGTCAATTCTTACTGGAGTTAACTAGATAGACGATTCCTTGGTCATTATTTTCTCACTTTAGGGTTACTGAAAGGTTTAGTGTAGTTTAGGTCAAGTCTGATTTACCATGTTTAAGTCCTTATAAAAGTTTATGTACCTACTTATATTACTTTTATAAGCATCTCGGATTTTTTGTAATCACGTTTATTTTGCAGGTGGGTGTGTCTGGTATATTCTCTGAAGGTGCGCATGGTATAGTCCGTGATCAACCGGTAAAAGTATCGAAGGTCTTCCAAGAGGCCTTCGTCAAGGTAGACGAAGAGGGCGCCACTGCCGGAGCCTTTACAGGTAATTAGAATATACAATATTATGGAATATGGAATTTGCAGATTGCTGGGCTCAGAACCCAACAAGAGAGCCGTATGTATGTATAACCTATGTAATCCCAACAGTGCTAGTGGGAATTCTTTCGGGGTAGCAAGCAACGAACCTTTTATAAACACAATGTGAATATGTCTGTGGACGTATTTCGGTTGCATCAAAAAGCAGTTAAGAAAGCCAATTTCCCCGCGGTCAAAATGTCTTATTATTTTGGTGCTTCGGATGTTAATTGTGACATTGTCCATTGATTATCAGAACAACCAATTAGTAGTTCGTCAGCTGCTGTTAGGTAATATTGCCATTAGGTTCTTTACTTTTACGATGTAGGTACCTAACGAGAACATGGTCGGTTAGTCATGTTTAGTGCCCGCTATGATACAACTTTCACTTTACTGATCTATAGCATTTCTATCTCATTGCAGGCTGTATCGTGATACCTGTGTCGTCTCACTACGAGCCTCCGCCCCCTCTGGAGTTCAAGGTGGACCATCCCTTCATGTTCGTGATCCTGCACGAGGACATCGTGCTGTTCACTGGCACATACACGCACTAAGGAATCGAGCCAACCTTTAACTGTTATTATTTACAACCGATAAACTTATCTACGTTTCATAAATGAGAACAACAGATTTGGGCCTGGAGCGAACACCTTGTTTAATACCCTCAAATAATCTTGCATAATATTTGAATACTTCCATTTCATGTTTAAAAATCTACGTACATAGTTACGTTATATATACCTACTGTATGTGCGTAAGACGACTATATTTCATTATTCCCATCATTTTCCGTAAAAACGGAATCTGCACAATGTGGTAACAATATCCTCGATCTATAAAGCAATGTCCCATGCATGTTCATATTCCAGGCCCAAGGACCTTTTGCTGGTCTCCTTTGTTGTTTCAATTACATCACACATACTTTTCATCACATACCTACTTTATGTACAACTAGCACGATTCTTGTTATACAAAACAATCAGATCGTTGAAGTTTAGAAATCGTTCGATCGACGTCCTATCCAAAATTGGTATTCTCGTATCAAATAAACTCACTTCGATAGAACTGCAACTCAATAGGATCGTAACTGACGGATTTTGAAGAAGTTTATAACAGAATTTACTATGTTTTCCTTTTTTCAGTTTTATAATTATTATAAATGTTAAATAAAGACTAAGGTACGGAAGGTCCGCCAAAGCCAACAAAATACGGGTGGCGGACCTAGTGATGCACCATTACTAAGCCCGTTGGAGGAAAGGCTTTGTGCAGTAATTGCACCAGACCAATTTGAAACTCTCAAATGAACCCACTACTGAATGTTAAGATCACACCCCTATTAGAGTAATGTTAGTGTTATTCTTCTTATACAAATGTTTTTTTTAATAGTGGGCATACATTTTTTTGCAGTGCAGATTGGTGCAGGAGTAAGTGGCCAACCTATAATCTAAAGTTTTCGTGCTGCCCGATGGCCTCCAACATGACTTAATGGCTATTCTCTATCAATTATTTATTTATCTGGATCAATCTGAATCAAAAAAGAAATATGGTAACATAGCAATTTACAAATATTTTAGCAATGATAATGTAAACAAACATAAAAAGTTTGATTCAATATTTTTTATTAGAATGTTACCTGTTATCTATGATTATGCACTTGAATAATTTTATAAATAAGTACTACCTATTTGTCCACAGATGTTTCTTTATTTAATTGTGCATATTCCGCTGTGCCAAGATGCTGAAAAGAATATATTTTTATGTAATTACATTAATCTTAGAGTATACCTAGACGAAGTATATTAATTACTTATATATTATGCTACGGCTCCATCTGTGTATGCGACAAATAAATGTTAGTGTTCATGTCGAACTACACGTAGCTTAACGCGCTTAGGACGCTTGGCTACATCTGCGTATTCAATCATTCAATTTTCGAATTTCGCGCTGTCCCGTTCCCGCCTAAAACATAGTAGGCGTACGCGTACCGTACATCCTTGTTCTACCCTAAATCGTGTCGTCTCGCTCTATCTTTAGGGCACTAAATTCGGCGCTAAAACTCTCTGATGTGTCGAACCGACACCCGATTTAGCGCCATCGATTAATGCTATTTGTAATGCCGTATACAATTAGCGCGCTAACCCCTTGGCTACATCTGCTTAATTTCAAATTTACAGTCCGTTTTTTAAGAATAGAGTTAACTACAAAACAAATCACTGAGTTTCCGAAACATCAAATTTCCACAATGTTACAAGCGTGAAACAACTTACAAACAATTGCGCACTGTGTTTTACACCAAAAAATGATTTTTCAACACACTTGCTCGTAAAGTTGCTATTTTTTCTTTAGTCTTACGCCCGGAATGCGGTTTATTACACACTAGTGCGTTTTACTTTTCATTGCCGCACTAGTGTTTTTCTTATTCCACTTTTTTTAATATCCGTAAAGAGGTTGTTACCAAAAGATTTGTTATTTTGTAAATAAATAAACTTGTTGTACTTAGTCAAAATCTGATAAGATAAGATTATACTTCATCTAATTATCTATTAAAGCATTTTAAAAATACAATATTTTAAATCATTAATTACCGTAAATTCTTATTAGAAATACATAATTATTGTGGCTGAATGTTCGGTGTCTCTGGACTTAACCTGCGCGCGCATAGTTATTCAACCAAAGATACGGCGCGCGAAAAAATAAACCGCGCCATTTTGTGCAAACATTTGTTCGTTTATAATTTGCTGATTTGTGACTGAAAAATGTCGATACCTAATTGTTTTTTTCCTCGCAAGTGTGTTGAAAAACGTCGTATGATACGCGTGTGCTTTGTTCATTACAGTCTTGGCTCTATTACAGCCCTCGCCTTGCGGCTCGGGCTCAATTCCGCCTCGACTGTAATGACCAACTTCGCGCACTTGTATCATAATGTACTATTAAATTACAATAATAATGAATAAATTTCATACATTGTGCAAATACATCAACTTCACTTTTCACAGATGAATCATTTCAACATGCATTTCAACAAGAACTTAACATGTTTGACATTTTTTTCGATAATTGCCACCAACTTATCTCTGAAACGGCAAAAATTGGAACTAACGCCGCCATGTTAAAAAGTCATTCATAAGTACATTGTGGCCATTCATCAGTCAGTTACTACCTCTCGATAATTGGTCCATAATTGCTTCCGACAGCGCCTCTCTTCATTTCAAGGTTAAGTTGGTTTTACTGTACATGTGTAATGTCAGTGTCTTATTGACTACTGTGACTTTGACAATTATCGGCCATATTTGTTTTATAGTTAACTCTATTCTAAAAAAACGGACTATAGAATACTAACGCGTTAAGGCGCAGGCGCAGGTGGAGCCGATGGGTTAGATGTAGTTTCAATAAAGAATTCAAATTGTTAATTTTTTTTATTAGTAATAAGTTTCTATTCACCCTAACTTTTTTATGGCTTAATGTGGCCATGATTGTGATTTATTTTGTAGATTAGATCGTTAATATTTATAAGTACAAAATGTAAGATCTCAGTAATTATTATTATTAAATTGTTAATGTTTTTATATTTTTGCATTTGATGCCCTAAAATTTTAAAGGCTTTTTATATATTAAAATCTATACTGTTTACTTTATACTTGGTTTTATTTACCTCAATCCATAGCCGACGTATAAGGGCTTGCTGGGCAATTCGGCCTAGCCTTAGCTGTGTTTCGATTTGAACCACTTGCAGGCTCCGAACTAACCACATCAAGTGAGTTATATTATTTGATAGTTGACCTCATCTAAAAATAATAAAAATAACTTCTAAATTAATATTATTATTATTATATATTCTTTATTGTACACCACATAAAAAAGCATTACAAATGAACACAGTTTAAAATGTACAAAAGGCGGTCTTATCGCTCAGGTAGCGATCTCTTCCAGACAACCTTTTGGTAGAAGACAGTAGCTAGTAGGAAGGAGTGGGTGAAGGTGTACCTACATGAACTATGATAACACAATTAACTATATATTATTATGGTAAAACGACAAACAAACAATAGATAATGTTGACACAAGTTCGATAGAATAAATAAAGAAATATAATTATGAGGAAACAGTAGAAATGAGGAGGAGTTAAGGTAATAAAAAGAGGAGGAGACAGGTATATACTAAATATTCAATCAATAAATTCAGGGCTAAGGTAATAACGACAAATTAAGTAAATATATTATAATTATGATTCCAATTCATTCCTAGACCAAGAAATTATTGCTGATCTCCACGATGGATTTTTAATTTAAGTATTTCTCTACATACTTTGATGGTGTGCTATAGTATACCTCATTGGATATTTGAGAAAAGAAGATAATTTTCAACACACTTGCTCGTAAAGTTGCTATTTTTTCTTTAGTCTTACGCCCGGAATGCGGTTTATTACACACTAGTGCGTTTTACTTTTCATTGCCGCACTAGTGTTTTTCTTATTCCACTTTTTTTTTAATATCCGTAAAGAGGTTGTTACCAAAAGATTTATTAGGTATTTTGTAAATAAATAAACTTGTTGTAGTCAAAATCTGATAAGATAAGATTATACTTCATCTAATTATCTATTAAAGCATTTAAAAAATACAATATTTTAAATCATTAATTACCGTAAATTCTTATTAGAAATACATAATTATTTAGTTTAATATATTGTGGCTGAATGGCCTTGTGTTCGGTGCCTCTGGACTTATCCTGCGCGCGCATAGTCTGTTATTCAACCAAAGATACGGCGCGCGAAAAAATATTAAAATAAACCTCCGCGCCATTTTGTGCAAACATTTGTTCGTTTATAATTTGCTGATTATTTTATACCTACCTAATTGTTTTTTCCTCGCAAGTGTGTTGAAAAACGTCGTATGATACGCGTGTGCTTTGTTCATTACAGTCTTGGCTCTATTACAGCCCTCGCCTTGCGGCTCAGCTGTGCAATACCGCCTCGACTGTAATGACCAACTTCGCGCACTTGTATCATAATGTACTATTTTAACACTTCTACATACTAACTACCATGCATTTTTTCGGATATTCGAATAAGTACATACTTTATTTCAGTAAACTTATTTTGCTAACAATGAAGCCTTTATTGTGAAGAACCTACCTATACAGGGCGTCCCACGGCTATGCCACGTGAATGGAAAGTACCTTAAATATTAAAGATAGGATATTTTACTGAAAGAAGACATCATTTTATTTTTAATAATAAGTAGAACTGCATTCACAGATTTTTTAAAAATCGCCTACCTCAACCGGGAATCGAACCCGTCAAATGTGATAGAAAAATTACATGTATTTTATAATAGCGTTTGAAAGGGCTACTCATAAGCATTATTTTTTCCTAAATAACTAGCATATTAAATGAAACTAAGATCATAAAATTTGACATTTTATTTTAAAAAAATTAATTTATCAAATGCTCAAAATGTGATCCGTTCTGTTGTATACAAATTCTCACTCTTTTAATAATTTCTCTCCCTGTCGATTTACTTATTTTTGCATGGTGGATGTTTGAAATAATACGTCTAAGTTCATTTTGTAACTCCTGCACACTGTTGTACCGGTTCCTGTAAACTAAATCTTTTACATATCCCCATAAAAAAAAATCAAGTGGGGTTAGAATTGGAGATCTCGGTGGCCATCTAATTTGTCCAAAAGTGCCGATCCAGGAAGGAAATTTTTCATTAAGAAACTCGGCTGTTCTCCTAATGTTATGAGCCGGAGCACCATCTTGCTGGAATATGAGATTTCGTCGATCTGCATCAGGAAGATTATTAATCTCATTTCTTAAAATCTCAAGTATTTCTAGATATCTTTCTGTGTTCAGAGTTCCTTCGTAAAAATGTATTAAGAGAACCCGGTTACTTACAATCCCACACCAACAGTTGAAAGAAAAACGCACTTGATCATTAGTCTCGTGGATTCGTAAGGGATTCTGTCTGGACCAAATGCGATTATTACGCCGGTTGTACATACCGTTGTTACTAAAGTTTGACTCGTCTGACCAAATGATGGTGTTCAAAAAATTTTGATCCTCAAGGATGAGTCTCTCGATATGTTGACAGAAATTAAGTCGTCTTTCAGCATCTCCCGGCCGTAATTTTTGCACTAATGGCCCTTCAACATAACTTTTAAACTTGTATTTTTTCAGAACGCGATGTATTCTACTCTTTGAAAGTCCAATTTCTTCTTCAGCTTCCCTCACTGAACTCTTCGGGTACGCTTCAAAGTAAATCAGAATGTTGAGTTCATCATCGCTGACGTTTATTATCTGCTGCTGTGGTGTCATGTACTTATACCACGGAAATCTCGTATCTCAAGTGGGTAGGTCTTTAAAATGATAATGTTAATTGTTGGAAGCATACATGTAATTTTTCTATCACATTTGGCGGGTTCGATTCCCGGTTGACGTAGGCGATTTTTAAAAAATCTGTGAATGCAGTTCTACTTATTATTAAAAATAAAACGATGTCTTCTTTCAGTAAAATATCCTATCATTAATATTTAAGGTACTTTCCATTCATGTGGCATAGCCGTGGGACGCCCGGTATATTGCACTGTGACTTGGGATTCTGAATATGATTATTATATAACCCATTTATCTACTTTTAAATACCCTACAAAATTATTATTAATTTATATTTATTGAAATTTTTAACACTATTCTTAATTTAAATTTATTAAAACTTATTTTCTATTTTTTTAGTTCGGTTTTCTATAAAAAGCGTGTTTTTTAGTTTTTTTAACTATTGTTATACTATACAACGTTCACAGTTTTTCTGTAGTGTATTTAGTATCAGCATTGCACCCGTGCGAAGCCGGGGTGGGTCGCTAGTTCAAAATAAACAGTGTGGGAGATTACATATGGTAGAAACAAAAAACACCGACATTAGAATAAGTTTCGTATCTGTGTTGAGCAATTATTAAATACCTATGTCCTTAATCTACATTACTATTATAATGTCCTTATTAATGACGAGATTCGTATTTTGTATGTTTGTAACGATTAAATCCAAGAACTTCTGGACTTCAAACATTCTTATATCATTAAAATGCTACATCATTTTTGAGTTACTTGGGCTAAGTAAATATTTTTATTTGTTGAATAATAATAATATTAAACATGAGAAGTCGCTAGTATAGGTATATACATACATTTATATAGTAAGTATATGTACTTACATTACATACAAAATGTGCTCAATTATTGCATAACCCATGAGTAAGACAGTAGCGCGGAAGCTTCCCGAAAAAGGCTCGGTTGAAGGCCTTTGTCGGTATCCGGGCAAAATCTCCCAAAAGGTTGTCGACCGCTGGTTTTGTGAATTTTTTTTCCGAGCTGCTGAAGAGGAAATCAAATCAAAAGGGAAAGTTTTATCGTTTATTGGTCACGGTCATGAACCAATTCCATATCCATTTCCAAACGTCAATATCTTCTTACCTAGTTTTTGGCACCAGGAGGCGCATGCGTTGATAGATTTACGCTTCCAACTCTCCCTTATTGCGTATTTATTCCACCACTAGAACAGTTATCTACCTGGCTGTCGCAGTGTTTGTGATCATTATTATGAACTCAGGTAGGTTTACGTCACTTTCAGTCAACTTCTTTAGGTCACATGAGCTCATAAGGGAGAGTTGGAAGGGTATAATTATAAGACGAGCGCTCGGGCCAGCGCCTCACTTTGCGACTAACCATCGTAGAATCTACTTACCCTGATGATGCCCTGTTTTGGGGCGAACACGTGTTTGTGGAGGTATGTATGTTGGTGTATACATTCTTTGTTCATTTCATGTTCATATGTGGGAGGGAGGAAGGTGCTACTTGCATGAAAGTATATACACCATCATACATACGTAACATTTCCTTTTAGCTGCTTCTGTTTGCTTCATTGCTATTTTGAATATGTAGGAACATTTTGTCTTTTTTCAATTTTTTTATCTTGCTGGACCGCTCGGGATATAGGTAAAACTCGTAATTTTATGAACATATAACTGTAAGCTTTCGGCCATGTCTTTTGCGTTTTATCACGAAGTTAAAATTCGCGACTACATTTATTCCGAATGGTTGGAAGATTTATGCCTCTGATTCGTGTGTGATGTGTACGCGGTTTATTTCGATCAGTTTTTATGTAAATTCGTAATGAGAAAAAAAGAGTTCTAACCGCCGCACTCAGAGTCGTTTAATGGTTACTTAACTCGTTCCTTAGTATAGATTTCAATTAATAATGAGTTTACAGTTTTATACATATTTTTTCGTTGTGAAATACCAATTATTTTTAAGCGTGGCTACACCAATGCTTTATCGAATTGCAATCGATACGGATGCACCGCCCTACGGTTACTTAAATCTATCATTAGCAAATGAACCCTTAAATATTGTTTCTGGGATGAACTGTTAATTAACAGATTTAATGGCAATTAGTTAAGTAATCATTAGGTCTAATTTAATGAACCTTTCTGAGTGCGGCAGAGACATTTATAATTAAATTGCCGGGTTGGCTTTAGTATCCTGCTGCACGATTTCCCGGACAAATTTGGCTTTAATCAATAGGTATTGATGCCCCGAATCATAATCTAATTGCATTTTGTGCGGAAATGCGTAGTTTTTTTTAAATCTTAATTTAAAGTTTTTAAGGTTATTTATAAAATTTGAAGACAAATATTGAGCGTATTTGGGTGATGTTAGCTTTAATTCATAGATATCGATGGCTCAAATCATAATCTAATCGTATTTGTTGCGGAAATGCGTTGTTTTTTTTTTGTTATTTTCTAAAGATAGGTAGACAAAATTAAATACTGATTAGTTTACAAATCTACTTTCAAAGTTTAAAAATATATGTTAAAAACGAGGGTATCCGTGATTTTTATTTTGTGCTATGTCAATTAATCGTGCCGGCAAGCGATCCGTATTTGTTGTATTTTTATTGTGTTTTGTGCAAAAACAATAAAAAAATAGTGACTAGTTCGGCGATTTCTGTTTCATCGGAGGATAACGCCACCGATGCGTCCGCACTAGGGTAAAGTATTATCTCCATGAAGCGGGAAGAGCTTGATATAGTCTCCAATAAATATAGATAGATCCGTTAAAAAGGAGGGAAGGCGGGGGGGTTAAAAGAAACAAAAAGAAACTTTTCAAACAGACGGGTTGGGTTAGGTTCGTTAGGTTGACAGTTTAATTCAAGAAAAAAAGGGGAACCCCGCACAGCGGGGTTCCCTCGACGTTTTTTATAGCCTATTATATTGCCGGCACGAATTGATAGTTGACATAGCACAACGTAAAAGTCACGGATACCCTCGTTTTTAAGATTTATTTTTAAACTTTGAAGGTAGATCTGTAAACTGCTCAATATTTGTTTTGTTTTGAAAATAACAACTAAAAAATAAAATTAAAATAAAGCGACGCATTTCCGCACAAAATGCGATTATATTATGATTGGAGCCATCAATATCTATCAGTTAAAGCCAAAATCACCCAAATACGCTCAATATTTTTCTTCAAATTTTATACATAACCTTAAAAACTTTAAATTAAGATAAAAAAAACTATGCATTTCCGCACAAAAAGCAATTAGATTATGATTCGGGGCATCAATACCTATTGATTAAAGCCAAATTTATCCAGGAAATCGTGCAGCAGGATACTAAAGAATAACCAAATAGCCTTTTAATATTTAAGAATAACAATAAAAGAGAAAAATGTCCTAATTTTTGTATAAATTTTTCCTCAGCAACAAGGAGGTTAGGATTGCCCAAAATAGACAAATATGAGCGGACCCAGCTGGGAGATTCAGTGGATATAGCGTCAATGAAAATACTGAAGGTATAGCTATATGGAGTAAAGAGTTATTTTTGAATTGTGTTATTTATTTTAGTTTTCATTCCAAACTTTGCACCCCATTTTACTTAAGTAGGGGATGAATTTTGAAATCTGGAAGAATCACACCCCGTTTTAAATAGTCAATTCTCTCTCTTTTTCTCTCTTAATTAAAACTACAACAATCTATCTTTGCCCACAGGAAGCCTTCTGGAGTGCCGAAGACAAGAATGTAATCTCCTCCCCTCTGGGCGCTCTGACGCTGCTGTCCCTGTACTCTGCTGGGATCGAGGGGAAGGGAAGGAAGGAGATTACAAACCTCCTCCTCGGAAAATCCTCCTCAGATTACAAACAGGTACGATGCTCACCACCATCAATATTTTTGACCATATCCTGGGGGAATCGAATGGTTCCCAATTGTTCTGAATATTGTTTAAAGGTATTTATGTATACTTAAAGGCGACAGACAGATCTTCAGATGCTTAATGATCACCTCTTTTAATGGAAATCATCGAGAGTACCTACATCGAGTCAATAATGGCGATACTAGCCGAGCAATCGTCCTTATGTAACCTAGTTAAACTGGTTGTTACAAACTTACAGAGTCCAAATAACTGGGAGGAACCTGACGTCACGAGTCTTGACCATAGATTTAGGAGCATAGCTAGCAGGGCAAAGTCAACTGGCTTAGTCTAATTGAAGGATGAGATGACTTATACTTCCGGAATTCTTGCAATATTTTCCTCTTCTAACTTGTTATTCAAGAAGATAGCGAAGGTCGAACGAAAAGAATATTTTGCTCATTTGTTCCAGCTCGAACAGTCTTACAGCAGCTTAAGTGAGCGGTTCAGCTCAATGGACCCCAGCTACTTGGTGCTCGCCAACAAGATGTACGTATCTGACAAATACGTCCTCAACGACCAGTTCTCTAACACTGCCAGGCAGTCCTACAAAAGCGAAGTGGAACAGGTTGACTTCGCACAAAAACAGAGCACTGCGGACAGCATCAATAAATGGGTAAGACTGCTGGATTATTTATAGAACTCTTCGGTATGTTTATTTAAGATAATTATTTCTAGTCTTCGGTATAGCTAGTTTATTATACTAGCTCTACCCACCTGCTGTAAATGAGTTATAGGCGAAACTCTTAATTTACACCTGTGAGGAAATTTTAATATTGGCTTCCTAAAATCCTCGGCCGATATATTAATTTATCCCTCCATAGCAAAATAGCTTCTTATTGTCACGTTACTGATAACCACACATCATTTGATTTCAGGCAGATGAAAAAACGAAAGGATACATTAAGAATCCTGTTGATGATAAAACTATCGATGAAGGTTCTGCAGTGGCTCTGTTCAATATTATATTCTTCCAGGTACTGTTTGTTATTGTCTGATAATACTACTACAGCTGGTGAATTCAGAATATAACAATTTAGCTTATTTGTCATTTCAGGGGCACTGGCATGTTCCATTTAAAGCCTCAGAGACAGAAGAGAAAGACTTCTTCGTAGACGCAAATCGGACTCTAAAGAAGCCAATGATGAAACTTCAAAGATCTATGTTTTATTATGAAGATAAAAAAATTAGAGCCAAAGTAATACTGGTTATTTACTTTAGGCAATAACAGCTGTCAGTAAAATATTTTTTAACCAAATGTGTGTAATTACAGATGGTGGAACTTCCCTATAAAGAGGCTGGTTTCCGTATGGTAGTTGTTCTGCCTAATGAGAAAGATGGGCTCCCAGACGTGGTGAAGAAACTATCTAATAGTGGGATTCTCGAGGACGTGTTCAAACTCAAATCAATCGATCGAGAGATCGCCTTTGAAATGCCCAAGTTTGAAATAAAAAGCAGTCTAAACCTCAACAATATTCTGAAAAAGGTGACTTCAATAAATTAAATAAATACACGAAACACATAGATAGACACACAAACACACATGCTGTTGGCATGGATGAATGCAAATAAGATAGGATCAGCCTTATCCGGATCAGAGATAAAGTAGGGCAATTCTTACTGGAGTTAACTAGATAGACGATTCCTTGGTCATTACTTTCTCACTTTAGGGTCACTGAAAGGTTTAGTGTAGCTTAGGTCAAGTCTGATTTACCATGTTTAAGTCCTTATAAAAGTTTATGTACCCACTTATATTACTTTTATAAGCATCTCGGTTTTTTTTTGTAATCACGTTTATTTCGCAGGTGGGTGTGTCTGGTATATTCTCTGAAGGTGCGCATGGTATAGTCCGTGATCAACCGGTAAAAGTATCGAAGGTCTTCCAAGAGGCCTTCGTCAAGGTTGACGAAGAGGGCGCCACTGCCGGAGCCTTTACAGGTAATTAGAATATACAATATGGAATATGGAATTTGCAGATTGCTGGGCTCAGTTGTACCCAACAAGAGAGCCGTATGTATAGCCTATGTAATCCCAACAGTGCTAGTGGGAATTCTTTCCGGGTAGCAAGTAACGAACCTTTTTATAAACACATGTGAATATGTCTGTGGACGTATTTCGGTTGCATCAAAAAGCAGTTAAGAAAGCCAATTTCCCTGCGGTCAAAATGTCTTATTATTTTGGTGCTTCGGATGTTAATTGTGACGTTGTCCATTGATCACCAGAACAACCAATTAGTAGTTCGTCAGCTGTTGTTAGGTAATATTGCCATTAGGTTCTTTACTTTTACGATGTACCTAACGAGAACATAGTCGGTTAGTCATGTTAGTTTAGTGCCCGCTACGATATAAGTTTCACTTTACTTATCTATGGCATTTCTATCTCATTGCAGGCTGTATCGTGATAGAGGTGTCGTCTCACTACGAGCCTCCGCCCCCTCTGGAGTTCAAGGTGGACCACCCCTTCCTGTTCGTGATCCTGCACGAGGACATCGTGCTGTTCACTGGCACATACACGCACTAAGGAATCGAGCCAACCTTTAAGACTGTTATTATTTACAACCGATAAACTTATCTACGTTTCATAAATGAGAACAACAGATTTGGGCCTGGAGCGAACACCTTGTTTAATACCCTCAAATAATCTTGCATATTTGAATACTTCCATTTCATGTTTAAAAATCTAGTTACGTCATATCTACTACGTATGTACATAGTTACGTTATATATACCTACTGTATGTGCGTAAGACGACTATATTTCATTATTCCCATCATTTTCCGTAAAAACGGAATCTGCACAATGTGGTAACAATATCCTCGATCTATAAAGCAATATCCCATGCATGTTCATATTCCAGGCCCAAGGACCTTTTGCTGGTCTCCTTTGTTGTTTCAATTACATCACACATACTTTTCATCACATACCTACTTTATGTACAACTAGCACGATTCTTGTTATACAAAACAATCAGATCGTTGAAGTTTAGAAATCGTTCGATCGACGTCCTATCCAAAATTGGTATTCTCGTATCAAATAAACTCACTTCGATAGAACTGCAACTCAATAGGATCGTAACTGACGGATTTTGAAGAAGTTTATAACAGAATTTACTATGTTTTCCTTTTTTCAGTTTTATAATTATTATAAATGTTAAATAAAGACTAAGGTACGGAAGGTCCGCCAAAGCCAACAAAATACGGGTGGCGGACCTAGTGATGCACCATTACTAAGCCCGTTGGAGGAAATGCTTTGTGCAGTAATTGCACCAGACCAATTTGAAACTCTCAAATGAACCCGCTACTGGATGTTAAGATCACACCCCTATTAGAGTAATGTTAGTGTTATTCTTCTTATACAAATGTTTTTTTTAATAGTGGGCATACATTTTTTTGCAGTGCAGATTGGTGCAGGAGTAAGTGGCCAACCTATAATCTAAAGTTTTCATGCTGCCCGATGGCCTCCAACATGACTTAATGGCTATTGTCTATCAATTATTTATTTATCTGGATCAATCTGAATCAAAAAAGAATTTACAAGAAAAATTTACAAGTATTTTAGCAATGATAATGTAAACAAACATAAAAAGTTTGATTCAATATTTTTTATTAGAATGTTACCTGTTATCTATGATTATGCACTTGAATAATTTTATAAATAAGTACTACCTATTTGTCCACAGATGTTTCTTTATTTAATTGTGCACGTTCCCAGCTGTGCCAAGATGCTGAAAAGAATATATTTTTATGTTATTACATTAATCTTAGAGTATAGACTAAGTATATTAATTACTTATTAATTATGCTACAGCTCCATGTGTGTATGCGACAATATTAGTGTTCATGTCGAACTACGCGTAGCTTAAACGTGCTTAGGACGCTTGGCTACATCTGCCTCAATCATTCAATTTTCGAATTTCGCGCTGTCCCGTTCCCGCCTAAAACATAGTAGCGTACCGTACATCCTTGTTCTACCATAAATCGTATCGTCTCGCTCTATTTTTAGGGCACTAAATTCGGCGCTAAAACTCTTTGATGTGTCGAACCGACACCCGATTTAGCGCCATTGATTAATGCTATTAAATTTGTAATGCCATATACAATTAGCGCGCTAACCCCTTGGCTACATTTATTAATAATTTCAAATTTAGAATACTAACGCGTTAAGGCGCAGGCGCAGGTGGAGTAGATGGGTTAGATGTAGTTTAAATAAAGAATTCAAATTGTTATTTTTTTTTATTAAGTAGTAATAAGTTTCTATCCACCTTAACTTTTTAATGGCTTAATATGGCTATGACTGTGATTTATTTTGTGGATTAGATCGTTAACATTTATAAGTACAAAATGCAAGATCTCAGTAATTATTAAATTGTTAATGTTTTTATATTTTTAGCATTTGATGCCCTAAAAAAGGCTTTTTATATATTATAATCTATACTGTTTGCTTTATACTTGGTTTTATTTACCTCAATCCATAGCCGACGTATAAGGGCTTGCTGGGCAATTCGGCCTAGCCTTAGTTAGCTCTGTTTCGATTTGAAACACCTGCAGGCTCCGAACTCTCACCTATCGTTCGGCGTCTTTCATAATAAAACTCCCCGGTTACTCGCGGGACCTGGGGCCTTATTATGAACTCTTAATTCCAGGCAGTTCACGTTCACAACTTGTGTGTGACAGAGACAGCGCCTTACAGGTAATAAAGCGCTGTCTCTGTCACCCACACGTTGTGAACGTGAACTGTCTGGATAACCGTTCATAATAAGGGGGCTGTGCGTATTGAAGTTCGTTGCGCGGGGCTGTCTGGTCGTGTTTCCAATGTAATCGTGGACTTAAACAACACTCAATATGAAGTGCTTTATTGTTTTATCGGTGATAAGTAGTAAGTTTTGCCTATGTATTTTTATGTAAAGTTATTTGTATTTATTTTTCTAAAAGGGTTTTATATGTGTGAATTTTTAAACTTAAATTGACTTTTTTATCGTGTATTTCTGTATTTAATTAGGAGCATGACGATCCATTTACATTTATTTTTCAGAATATTTCGATAAAACCGCAGATTTCGTAATAAGTTTATAATACAAGTAAATAATTATTACCTGCAATGTATTCCGTAAGGTCGCAAGTCGCAATATCTTCCTTATTTTTTACTGATTCACTATCTTACTAACATTGAGATAACGAATAATGAATATACAGAAATACTACCTACTTACTTATAAGTATGGGTTGCCACTAGGTCAACTGAGTAGTTCAATAGTTGTAGGTACTATTTAGTTGAACTACGAGTAGTGGGATTCACCCAATATCTAAGTATACCTAGGTACTACCTACGTGGAGTGCGACGATAATACTTTTTTTCTTACAAAAAGCAATCTTAAAAGAGATTTATCATCAATATTATTTAATTATTTAATTTAATGTAATTTGAGGTTTTTTCCTTTTTAATTAATGTTAATGTATTTATTTCGTGCTAATTTAATTTAATTTACAACTTGTGACATGTAATATAAAAAATTGGCAAAAAGTGTTATATCTGCTGGTAATTGGGGGATTGACTATCTCAACTCCCGCACAACATCCTAGGGAGGAAGGACTGGCTGAAAACCAGCGCTACACGGGAGCCCAGCCCCGCGTTAGTAGAAGCTGAGCCGGCTCCTATTGCCATTTTGTTTCATTTAAATTATTTTTGGAATACTATTTAATACAGTTTTTATTATAACGATGTCAGTGTAATGTATGTGGATTTTTTGGCAATAAACAGATTTTATTATTATTATTATTATTATTATTATTATTATTATTATTATATCATTAAGGCGATCCCTCACCGGGAGCATTCGCGTGTATTATTTATGTACTTATTGTAACGTTACAGACTGATGACACAGTGAATCAGGGAACACCTTTACACAGAAAATCTATCTTATATGGAACCTGTCTTTTAACGAACAAAATTAAGACTTTACTTTGCAGCATGTATAATTTCACCTACTTGAGATAGGCACAGGCGGAATTTGTTTCATTTTTTCCTTGTTTCTACGTTGTGTATTAATTGGACCTGTTTCCAAGCTGTGCATGCAACAAGCGTCCTAAAGATCGGCGATGATCTAAGTAAACATTTTATATTTATAGCTGTTACTAGTATTTTGACCCGTCAGATCAACTCTTAGAAGTAGGTACCTACCTACCTATAAAATATGAAAAGATGTATATTATCTACCTAGTCGTAAAAAATAAAGATTTTTCTACTCTTCATATCCTAAGCAGTACTTACGCAGGTAAACTTTATTTCTTTACTAGCTTTTGACGCGGCTTCGCCCGCGTGGAATTCGTTTATATCGCGAACCGGGGAAGTGGGGGAGGGGGCACGTCAACAACTATCTTTCTGGGAAAATTCATCAAAATCGTTGTTTTCATACAAACTTTCTACCCCTATTTCAAGCCTTTAGGGGTTGATTTTTGAAAAACAAAGTAGCCTATGTGTGACTCTGAGTCTTCAACAATTTTCACTCCGAATTTCATCCAAATCGGACCGGTAGTTTAGCCGTGAAAACGTCACAGACTGACAGACTTTTGCATTTATAATATTAGTATGGATTCTTCCTTCTAGGCTGGAGACTTTTCAGGGATGACTTTAGTATTATTGTTATGCATAGGTGACGGCGACTAATATTATGGCTCGTCTAATATTTTTTGTGCCGAGAGGAGATTAGTGTAAAATAAAACCCAAGTTTGTGGGGTCACAACACTAGTCAGACAGTTAGATAAGGCGCAGATGGTTTATCTGGCAAACTATTGACCTCGCATTTTATTTGTAAAAACATTTTTCGATAAAAAATAGATTTTCCACAACTTTTGCACGGAAACTTTTGGACAGAGTCAAAAATAACAAAACCATGAAATAAAATATTTAATTTTATGGTTTCTTATGCTCGGTGCTCGGTAGGTTATTCCCAGATCATTTTATATTTTATACAAACGTATTTATATGAACCTGCAGAGGTTGTGGAATAATATTCGCGACATTTTAATCATTTAGACATCATATTCTATGGTTTGTACAATTTAGAGATATCTGGAACCCCAGTTGAAAAGAAATCCCCGGTGCGTGTTTGGAAACCCAAGGCGACCAGGGGTTTCGCAGTCTACGAGTATAAAGACTTATTGAAACAGTACCTACTTATAGGGACAAAGAGTTTTAGACACTCGTAATTAATTTGCCTTTTATTAGTTAATAAAAAGAAATTGACATAATTTTGTACAAAATCCTCAGGTACACTGAGTTTCGGGTTTTTCGAAAACAAAGAATATCAGCGGACACAGCTGGGAGATTCAGTGGATAAGGCGTCTATGAAAATACTGAAGGTTTGTAATACAACAGTAGGTAGATACATATTAGGCAACTTTACATAACGGTAAGAGCCGATAGCTGGTTTATTTTTGTCATGGGGTGAAAATCCAAATTCTTGATACTTTTAGTTCCTAGCCTGCCCCAAATTTGATTCTTTCAAGGCTGTATTTTGTTGATGATCCCCTATACTGGAACCCGCTTACAAAGTTTCATCTAGATTCTAGATCCATCATGTTTTGGCCGTGCATGTTTTGTTAGCGTGTCATTGATAGCATACTGCAGTCCAAATTTGTCCACAGGAAACCTTCCAGAGTGCAGAAGATAAGAATGTAATCTCGTCCCCTGTGGGCGTTCTGACGCTGCTGTCCCTGTACTCCGCGGGTGTCGAGGGGGAGGCTCGGGAGGAGATCTTGCAGCTTCTGGGCGCCACAGATTATAGACAGGTACGATACTCTCCACTATACGTGGTGCCAGCTAAGAAGGAAGCGGACCACCTAGCTTAATACAGAATCCGTAGAAAACGTTTCGCGATTTTTTTCCACAAGAATGGGTAAGTATAGGCTACTAGCTACCAGCCAAGCAGCCATAAAACCTTGTCATGAAACATTATGAGTGACGTCATCGCTGGGTGCTAAAGACTTTCAGATTGCAATTACGAGGCGAACCTTAATGCCTTAGTTGTTCTTTAGGATAGATCATGGAACGTCTTACACGTCCGTATTCTTATAATACTTTCCCCACCTAAGATGTAATTTAAGAACATTTCCAAAAATATGAATGAGTGAATGAGTATTTATAATTGCTTATTATTATGTTCCAGCTTGAAAACTCTTACAGTTATTTAACTCAGCGGTTCAGCTCAATGGATCCCAGTTACTTGGTGCTTGCCAACAAGATGTACGTATCTGATAAGTACGTGCTCAACGACCAGTTTTCTTATACCGCCCGGCAATTGTACAGAAGCGAAGTGGAACAGGTTGACTTCAAACAAAGACGCACCACTGCGGACAGGATCAACAAATGGGTAAGACTGCTGAAATACCTTGCAAAGTTATTGTCATAATTTCTTTACTGGATTGTTATGCACATAAATATGACACATAGTTCTGGTCTCAGGCCGAAGTTTGCGTAGTCACCATAGTTTTAATTCCATATGCTCAATATGCCTACAAATTACATATTGACTTGTTGCCAATATTTAATATTTTTTTTCTTAGATACCTAAAACTGAACAGTATCGTGTGACAACGGTGATTATAACATTACTTAATTTCTTCTCTATTTTCAGGCCGATGAAATAACAAAAGGGCATATTAAAACTCCTGTCAATGAACAAACCATCGATGACATTGCAGCAGTGGCCATGTTCAATGTTATATTCTTCCAGGTACGGTTATCTTTGTCATTATTCGGCAATACAATACTACTACAGCTGGTGAATTCAGAACATGGTAA
This sequence comes from Hesperia comma, assembly GCA_905404135.1. NCBI lineage: Eukaryota > Metazoa > Arthropoda > Insecta > Lepidoptera > Hesperiidae > Hesperia > Hesperia comma. Next base: position 3,040,310 of record FR990031.1, read on the forward strand.
TTTAGCCTGTTTGTCATTTCAGGGACACTGGCATGTTCCATTTAAGGCTGAAGAGACCGAAGAGAAAGACTTCTTCTTAGATGCGGGTAAAACTGTCAAGAAGCCAATGATGAAACTGCGAAGTTCTCTGTTTTATTATGAAGATGCGAAAATTGGGGCCAAGGTAATAGTTCCAATGATGTTTACTTTGGGTATTAGTTCCTGTTAAAAAATCATTTAAATACCTAGGTAATCAGTAAAAAAAATATTTGCAGATGGTGGAACTTCCCTATAAAGAAGCTAGTTTCCGTATGGTAATTGTGCTCCCTGATAAGAAGGATGGGCTCCCAGACGTGGTAGAGAAACTAGCGGAATATGGAATACTCGATGGTGTGTTCGCGCTGGAACCTGCAATGCGAGAAATGGCCTTTGAGATGCCAAAGTTTCAAATTAATAACAGTCTTAACCTTAATGACATTCTGCCGAAGGTCAGTAACGATTAAATAAATTTATATCTAAACACGCAAAAATTCATACTTACTTTGACACTTTCACGCTAGGATTCTCTGGGTTGCACGTCGCATGGACATTTACATCCCCTCCTATACAAATTACAAGGCAATTTATTACCAATAGCGATCTTATTACCGACACCCACTGTTGTAACTCGGTCGACGCTTCAGAATCGACGCATGCTGCCGGAATATGAGTAAAAGAAAATTTAGATTTTTTTACATACCTGGTACTTAACCCCAATCAAACACTTAGATTAGACGGATCACTTCTAATTCAACTCTTCCTGAAATAAGCTATGTTGTATAGATATTGTGCTTTAATATTGGTCGCTGTATGAAAGTTTATCGCAGGTGGGTGTCTCCCGGATATTCTATGACGCAGCGAATGGCGTGGTCCGTGATCAACCGGTAAAATTATCGAAGGCCTTACAGGAGGCCTTCGTCAAGGTTGACGAAGAGGGCGCTACTGCCGGAGGCTTTACGGGCAAGTAGCATGTTTTTAGACTACCTACATTCACTGATATGCCAATTGCATATAGGTACAAGCTAAGACACAAAATCTATGTAAGATCTATAATAGGTACCTCCCTTAAGCAGATTGTGTAAGTTTTTAGTTTTTACCATACACAACAAATTCAATAGAACTGGGCTCTAGGTCCAAGTCAATCTCTTTGGCTAGTGGTATTTCCCGGCGTGGTCTATTCTGTAGGTTCGTGGGCTCTGAAGGACCTAGTTTATTCTCAACCGTGCCAATGGGAATTCTTGCCCGGGTAGCAAGGGTGGCATTTTCTAAATTTTTTAACGTAGACAGCAACGAAACGCCACTTGCAAAAGCAGGTTTCCTTTTTGCTCAATTTTTTTTAGGTAATAATGATGTTTTAAGCATCAGTGGCCATAATGTACCGGAAATCTCGTGTTTTTGACAGCCGGATAATATTAGATACCATGAAGTTGTTATTACGTTTAAGGACGTTCCGTTTCATTCTAGGTTTCGTTGCAATACCCGTATCGGCTGACTACGAGCCCCCGCCCCCTCTGGAGTTTAAAGTGGACCACCCCTTCCTGTTCGTCATCTTATACGAAGATATCGTGCTGTTCACTGGAACCTACACGCATTAAGAATATTTTTAAATGAATCTAGGTAATAAACTTTCATAACAATGCCTTTTGTTTGGTTTATTTTTACTTGTCCCTCCGTAAAATTTTATGATGAAGGAAAACGAAGATTAGGTACGTACTAAAACGTAAATATTTATTGCAACTCACGACGTACTTACACATCGATACAAGTACATGCTACTCCGTTCCATCATATTAAATGAATTAAAAAGGATGTGAATTTATCGAATTTTAGTAACATTAACATTTAAAAAAGTAGATTTTCTCCAAAAGTACAAAACACGTTATACCTTTTCAAGGATTGATAATAAAGACCTACTGTAGAACAGTTTTTGCAGCAGATGACCTCAGCTAACCGGTGGTTACGTTTGATCCACGTCTTTTTAGGGTTCCGTACCCAAAGGGTACGTACCAAAGGGTGACGAGATCCTCAGTGGAAAAACTCACAAAGATTTGGAAGGACCGCAGAATTACCAGAAACACAAAAGTCCGTCTGATGAGATGCCTGGTCTTCCCTATCTTCTTATACGGAGCTGAGACGTGGACACTGAGGATGCAAGACCGTCGCAAGGGTGACGCTTTGGAAATGTGGTGTTGGAGGCGCATGCTCAGAATCCCATGGACCGCGCACCGCACCAACATTTCTTAAAAGAACTTAACATCCAACAGAGACTATCGTCCATTGTACAATCACAAATCCTCAAGTTCTTTGGACATATCACACGCAACGAGGACTCAATGGAACGATTAGTAGTACAAGGAAAAGTTGAGGGCAAGAGAACACGCGGGCGCTCTCCAACACGATGGACGGACCTGATTAAAACAGTGACGCACTCCATCATCAATGATTGCTCTCACACCGCCAAAAATAGAGCTACATGGCGGCGACTCACGAAAGTAGCAGCTACACAAGAACCGGCCCAATCATGACCACGACCACTGTCAAGAGTGCACAACTGAGAAGAAGAACCCAAAGGGTAAAACGGGACCCTATTACTGAGACTTCGCTGTCCGTCCGTCTCGCGTCGCGAGTCCGACTCGCTTTTGGCCGGTTTTATTTACTTTTTAAATGTTATTTCTTGTGTCGGTTTAAATTTTTAATTAAATTTGTTTCCATAAAATTCTGTGCTGTGTTAGACAATATGAAGTGCTTTATCATTTTAACGTTGATAAGTGGTAAGTATTACATAATTTGTTTTTAATAATGCTAGGTTATCTACTAATATTTTTATAACAGGAATGTTGATTAAAAATATAACATGCAGGCAGTGTCATGAACATTAGCAACATTTCTGTTTTTCTTTTGGTAGATGGTGGATAGTTGTTACTGACTCAACTTCGTGATTTTAAACTTATAGGACTCAGCATCGCTATTGTATGCCTGTACGGGCTCAGTGTACGGGTATTTATACATACCTAACGGGCATCCATGTATCTAAGTATTTTATATTTCGACGGGAGTAACACTTGGTAATGATCTCGAATGAAAATCATCATTAGTGTTACAGGTTCTACTTCCGGCACCCCGATTTAAATAAGTAACCCAACATTAATTATCTATTAATTATAAAAATTATATAATTGTGTGTAAGTATAATAATTCTGTGTATAATAATTTATTCCTACGATTTATTAATAAATTCATTTATTGTTTGAGATTATATAAGTGTTATTGACTTCCGATTTAATTGTAAAGTGGGGTTGAGGGTAGGATATAAATATTATGCAGTGCTTTAGGTATATTTATTTCATCGCTGCTAAGTAGTAAGTAAATTTTTTATATTTTTTATTTTGATAATGTTAATTATTTTTTTAACGGGTTCCAATGTAGTGTAATATAATTTGTAGACAAGACAAGCGACGACAGCTCTACAAATTCTGCCATAAATCCGTCATTATAGTAACTCATAAACACAAATCAGGCAGGTTTCTTATCCAAAAGCGTAAAAAAGGACGAACTAGTGTAGTGGCAAGTCAAGGCAAGGTTAGTGGGCAAAGGCACCATTCTATACAGATAGGCACAAGAGAATTTTGTTTCATTTTTCCTTGTCTCTACATACAGTTTGTTTGTTAAGTGAACCTGTTTCAAAGCTGTAGATAGTGTTGATGCAACCGCTATAGGTACTAAAGACCAACGATAGGAGCTAATTATAGCAAAAAACTGTTACTATTGGAGTTTTGACCCGGTAGATTCTTAAAAATAGGTAGGTGCCAGATATAAACATATATTATGTTAAGATAAAGCAGATTCAATACTCGTACAAAAATAAAGATTTTACTCCTCATAAAAGTTTATAAAGTGAATGAACTTTCTTTGTTTTTCCTTCTTTTTTTCGCTTATTGCATTCCTTGCATTTACTGATGATTCGTGGGATTATTTCTCAAGTAGGTATTCTATTTTTTTAACTTACGTCTCGTACGGTGTATTCCGCGGCAAAGAAAATTTTGGACTCGGGATTATTTTCGGGTGGTTTTATATCACTGCTTACAGCTTTGTATATTGCGAGCACCCCACTCCCTTGCCTTACAGTTAAGTACCTTACAATTAGTACGCAGGAATAATAAAACAGTAAACGACAAAATCGTTTTAGACGTTTTACCAGGTTTTTTTTTTTTTTTTTTTTTTTTTTTTCTCAATATTAGTTGCACACCACAGACCTAGTGTCCGTGCGTTTTTATGCATTTTGTTATTTTGTTTGCACTTTTTTTTTTTTTTTTTACTTTTAACATATATGCTCCAGGATTAAACTAATTCGCTGGTTAATTAGTATAGAAGTGTAGTTTTCAGTTTAGGTTGGGGCCTTGCGTCTGCGTTGATCGTCCCAGGCGTTGTTCTATTTCTTGTTGAATTATATTGTAGTCCCTATGGCTGATGGCTGTAGCCAGGTTGTAGTCGTTGATCGTCGCAGTGCTGGCCGTTTTTGCCTCGTTAATGAACTCGCTGATGGCATCCTCGCTAACATCGGTGTAGTAAATGCACGAGACAGTGTGCCTGGTTATGGCAACTACTGCATGTGATACACTGTCGTGCAGTTTCCCTTTTTCGGATTTAGTCTGTATTATTACCACCTTTTCGTATGTTAGCCCCTGGGCTTCGTGTATAGTGAGGATACGTGATCCTTCACCGGATCCACAGCCTGCATTCCCAAGTGATGTTTTTTCCGCTTGGGTGTGGACTAAGAATAATGTGTTTGGGGCGGATTTTGGTATTTTAGCGCCCGTGTAGGCTGTCGTGTCCAGGGAGTGAGTTTTCTGGCTGGAGGAGTAAATGCCATTGTAGATTTTCTTGAGCGCGTAGGCTACATCTTTTGGATTTCTATGTGTGCAGAGGAAATCTCGTGTTATGGATGCGAGGAGATTGGGGCGTTGGTATTTGAGCTCGAAGAGGTTCTCTCGGTCGATGTAGGGGAGTTGGTTGATGTCACCTATGAGGACAATTTCGCTGGCTGCAGATAGTCGAGCCGCCATAACTATTGACCCGAAGTGATTCATCAAGGCTTCATCAACCACCAGTCGTGCAGCTGGTTTTGTCACCCCGTTGACTAGAATTGAAGCCATGGTTCTTATCTGCTTCTTCATGTTGACTCCTGTTCGATTCTCAAACTTTTCCCTAAGGTCTTTTGCTCCTTCGCATGTTGTGGTCACTATGAGGTCGTTTTCCTCCGGTTTAACATTTTCCACTATCCATGTTGTCTTTCCGCATCCGGGTACTCCATTAACCCAGGTTATTTCGGGTATTGGCCACAGCTTACCGGATCTGCTGTCCTCTTCTATCCCCTCAACTTGTTCGGACATTCTGAGGATCTTGTTGCTGAGCATGATTTCGGTGCATTTGGCGGTGACAACTATGGGGTCGTTCGGTGGTGTATTGAATTTTGGTGGTCCCTCTTTTTGTGCGTCCTCTTCGCGTAGGGCAACGAATCCTCCTGTTCTACTGAATGCTGCCATGTGTGTACCCATTTTACCGTGTAGTAATTGGCCGGTTTCGTTGTTGTATATGGCGGCACTGGCTTCTTCCAGTAGTACACTTAGTAGCCCTTGGTTATTGTAAATATACGCCTCCATTATTTTCTTGCATGTCTCGAGATGCACCTGCTCCGTTGCCCTTGTTATGGCTAGAAACTCTTGAAGGGCATTGTACATGTGTTCGAGCGGTGTGGAGGCTTGGATCAAGTTGGGTTTGCTTACTTGACCCATATCTGCTCTCGTCTTTGCCTTCACTGGTTTTGTTCTAGGCGGAGGAATGGTTGTCTTTAGGAATACCCTAACTGCAGTACCTTGCTTAGCTGCGTAGTCGGGTTCCTTTTCTGGGCTTGTTGTTAACACTTTGTGCGCGGTTCCAAGGAGATTTGCAGTCCTTGATCGTGAGACCATTTCTTTCTCTTTTGATTTTTGTTGGTTTTGAGCTTCCTCAGCGGCTTGCATGGCTCTCTTTTCTTGGTGTTTTTCAGACCCGCTTAAGGTGGTAAGTGACGCTGATGCTGATGGGGACCTGTTTGGAATGTCCATGTGGTGAGATTCTGTATTTCGGGGCTTAAGGTAGTCTAAGTTTTCTCCTCTGTTTTCATATACTATCACCTCATGGTTTTTAGAAGCGTGTAGAATGCCTATGCGATCCTTCAGTTCTCCTTTGTAGTATCCAATGGCCATTGCGTCTAAACTTATTGTGCTATGCGATTTATCCACTGCGCTTTCTTGTAATTTGGACAAGAGATGGTTTGCCTTTGTGAAAGGGGTTTCCTCATCCCAGTCTAATAGTAAGATGATCTTGTTTTTGAACCTTACTATTCGACACTTTTGCTTTTCCACCTTTATCATTGGCATTGAATTATAAGTTTTGCGCTTCATCGTGGACCTCGTCGTACTTCCGTTTAGAAGCGATGCTAGGCCTGGTGATATAGCCACTCTTTTGGATGTTAGGGCGTTGCTGAAGCTGATTCCGAGCCTCTCCTGATTGTTGTCCATGAACAGGGCGGCGGTTCTCAGTCGCACTCCCGGTTTCCCATTTTCTGCATTTTTCAGCAAATCCTGTATATGTATATTAGGAGTGGTAGCCTGTTTCCCTATCTCTCTTGAGTATGGTGTTGAAGTAGGTCTTATAGGCTCCTCGGTATTTTTTATTGTGCTGTTCCTGTGTGCTACACTTTTGAAGGCTCTCTCGATAAATGCAAGGAGAATTGGTCTTAGGTCGTTGTCGGCTATTATTTCCGGGATTTTGGGTCTTGTTAGTTTTTGATCTAGTCGGAGCTCTGTTTCGTATCGCACGGAATCGAAACGTGGGCACTCCAAGATAATGTGCCAGATGGTTTCTGCCACGTCCGGATCACAAGCACATCCCGGATTGTTTTTGATTTTGAATCTATGGAGGTATTCGGCAAATCCTCCATGTCCTGTCAGAAATTGCACTTGTATCGTTTTACCAGGTTATAATAAAAGAGATTCATGTCCTAATCCATACTTCCATACTAATATTATAAATGTGAAAGTGTGTTTGTTTGTTTGTGACTCTTTCACGTCGCAACATGGCTATTATATGGTATGGTTTATGTGTGGGGATAGTTAGGAGGGTGGAGAGTGACGTAGGCTACTTTTTACCGCGGAAAAACATCTCATTCCCATGGGAAGATCGATGTTTTGTTATTTGCTAGATATTTAGTTGCGGATGTTGTTAATAGATGGCGTTAGTAAAATTCATTTGCAAGTTCTGAATCACGCTATCAAATACTACACGTAATTTACTTATGTCATAGGCGAATAATCTGATGTTCCAGTATATCATATAATAGGCTACTGTTTAGTCGAGATTCCTACGGGAGCGGGACCTACGCGACTGTTACCTACGGGTCCCACAAAACGGGTGCTACAAATACCGAAGCGAAGCGCGGGCGGTTCTCTAGTTTATGTATAAAATCCTCAGCTACACTGGGTTATGGATATTATCAAAAAAAGGAATATCAGCGGACACAGCTGGGAGATTCAGTGGATAAGGCGTCTATGAAAATACTAAAGGTTTGTAGTACTACAATAGGTACTTCAACTAACTGTCCAAATTCTTAATAGCAGTGCTTTTACTCGGTGATTACGTTTTACAATGCCCAAGTAATTTAAATAAATGTGCAATGGCGCAGGCCGTGCATTTTTGTTCGACTGTACGCAATACCGTATTAAAAGATAATTTTAGGGATGTTAATTTAAAATATTTCAAGTGTGCCCGCAGGAAACCTTCCAGAGTGCAGAAGATAAGAATGTAATCTCGTCCCCTCTGGGTGTTCTGACGCTGCTGTCCCTGTACTCCGCGGGTGTCGAGGGGGAGGGCTCGAGATGACATCTTGCAGCTTCTGGGTGTCGCAGATTATAGACAGGTACGATGCCCTAAGTCATCTGCTAAACGCCAATCCCGGGGAAATTGAATGGCTCCTGATTGTTTTTAAAATATAGCCGACTGTTCCGCCTCATAATATGTAGGTATGTATATGTCGTGGCCACATCGTAGATTTGCTCATTTCATGAAATGATGGACCATATCATGAAATGGTCGCATTTCATGAAATGGACAACTCAGTTTGGCCCCATCGTAAAATCGTCGACGTTTCACGATTTGGTCATCAACGTTTGGCCAAATCGTAAAAACGCGAATATAGGGCATAATTTCGAACCGTGACGTCTCCGGCGCTGCGGAAGGTGCAGCCCCTTCGCCCTTGCGTAACAAAGCACAGACACCCACGCTCGCCTGCGCAGCTTCGGCTTGCTGGTCGCCTTTGGCGTCTGCGTTTTGTTACAACGGGCGGGGGCTGCCCTCCCTCCGCGCCTCCGGGTTCTAAAAAACACTAGGGGTAGGGCATACAAGACTACGTGGAGTAGGGGTAGGCTAATTCGGTTCTGTAACCAATTCGACCTACCTACACCTTCAAGAATTTGACTGACTAGTAATGGAAATGAGTATTCATTGTTTTATGGCATGACGTGCATCAGATTTGATCTAAGTATAGGTATCATAGAGATATTACAATAGAGTGGGTGAGCCATACGGCTGCCCATAGATTGCATTCGCCCCCGGTTAGAAAGAGAAACAACGATAACGGTAATTACCTATCTCTCTCCGATCCCGATGAGCCAGAAAGAGAAAAGTGATTACTAAAGATTTCGTCTCTTTTTATCCTAGGTACGCTCTGAAGCCTCGCCAGAAAGAGAAAGGTGAGTACTAAAGATTTCGTCTTTTTATCCGAGGTACGCTCTGAAGCCTGACTTCTGCCCTCTAGTGTAATATCTCTATGAAGTATATTCCTATCTCTATGGTATTTGATTTGACATTTCACTGACGTGACCAATTTGACATTGACAATGACAATGATTGACTGACAATGAAATGAAATACCAGCAAATGCAGAAATACCAAATACCAATTTTACAATAAATAATAATATTATAATACACGTAAATAAATTGTACGTACTATTTATTAGATGTATTGAACTAAAATCTTAACAAATCCAGATCCAGATATTCCACATTGGGTATTCTAAAGAGACAATATTGTTTAACTGTCAAAAGTTTACTGGTTTATAGTAGTTATAGATGTGATAGTGAAAAAATCTAACCTCAAAGCAGGCATTTATGATATTTGAAATTAAAACCTCTGTTTAGATATTGGGTATTAATGAAAATAATGTCGGCTTTGCGGAAATACATAGGTAAGTGTACAAATTTTGTACAAGGTTTCTCTTATTTCGTTCATACGTTTATTCTGAGAAGGTTCTGAGCTGAGTCTTATTCACTCAATGATGCTTTGGATGGTAAGTAATTGGTCATAATCGCAGAAAAAGTCAGGTGTAACCTGACGCTACTCTCGTCCAATATAATTATTCAGATATATGTGTACCATAAACTGGGAAGTTGGCTTGAACTCTTGGCCTGAAAACGTGAATATTATTTATGGTCCTTTAATCGAAATCTTATTTTGTCCTATGTGAAATGTCACGATAGTTTAGAACTCCTATTGTTAGAGTAGCAGACTATAAGACAAGCCTATATGATAGGCTTCAATATCTTTGCGATAGAGAATTACAGAGAAGTAACACTAGAACTTATTTGTAGGTACCCTATTCAATATGTATTAGTTTACTAGGCTTACCTAATGATTCATTACTCTCACTCCAATTGTATTCATTACTAATGAATACAATAATGAGCACATTCTGACAAGAAACCACCCTTACAGATATAGGTGCAAACCTCACGGATGCAATGTATCAAGGTATGTACCATGGATCCAAGAAGCATGCACCAGATCTGGACAAGGTGCTGGCCCGCAGCTGGGACGCCGGCATGGACAAGATTATCGTCACCGGAGGCAGTGTCGAGGACAGCAAAGCAGCTCTGGATTTGTGTAGGACAGACTGTAAGCATGGTCAAATAAGATTCTTCGAAGTTCTAGATTTTCAGATATTCAGTATAAATCCATAAAATTAAAATCAAAATTTTTCATTGTTATTGTTTATAATTATTTACATCTATTGCAACTATTACATATTTAATTCAATTGTGTACCAGTAGTACATTTAATATAAGTAATAAAGTGTATCTAACAAATATGTTTGAAAATTCTATTTCAGTTAGAATTAAATGATCATATACTTTATTTTCATTGTTTCTTCATCTACCACGGCTTAATTTCAGCTCGGTTATTTTCTACCGTAGGATGTCATCCAACACGGTGCAATGATTTTGTGGCAAACCCAGAAGAGTACCTGAATAACATGCGGGCACTTATTAAGGAGAACAGAGACAAAGTAGTGGCAGTAGGTGAATGTGGATTGGACTACGACCGGTTACATTTCTGCAGCAAAGAAGTACAGCTGCAGTATGTATAAATCTTTATATTACAATTTTGATAAAAGAAAAAACTGAAGAACTTTTAACCTTCTTTTGTTCTGGACTTAAGATAGCAAACTAAATAAAATTCTAGTTTCCTCATCCAACATGTTGCATTGATAATGAGATAATAATGAAAGTGACTTGAATTTATTTGGTTAGCATTTATTTATTCCATGATACTGGTTACAGGCACAGTTCCAGATTAGATTTCCTACCTGCATCCCTCATAATATAGGACAAATATATACCAGAGAATTCAATTAATGAGACTAACAAACGCAATTATTTTCAGATACTTCGAGTACCAATTACAACTTAGTGATGAATTTCAATTACCACTGTTCCTGCACTGCAGAGCAGCAGCAGATGACTTAGTAGAGATATTGGGCAGAAATATGGACAAGATAAAAGGTGGAGTTGTGCACTCATTTGATGGGTCTCATGAGGCTCTGCTGAAGATATTAGACCTAGGAATGTACATAGGGATCAATGGATGGTAAGAAAGAAACAGAAGTTAAAAAAGCATAAAAATTTAAGTCCAAGTATGTTAAAAAAAAATTAAAAATTTCCATGAAAGTAGTTACTAACCAACTTTCAATCATGAAGCCTTAATGCTCATTTATTATGAAAAAGGGACAATATTCCTTATCACACATTTGAGTGGAGGCTAGAAGAATAATAATATAAGAATTTCCCACCACAACATATTATGCTATTGGCTGCTTCCAGTTACAGGTGTGCACTTATTGCCTATCAATTAATATAAGTCTGTCAGGTCAGGTTAGTCAGCTGAGGTATTTCAAATGAAATATTGATTTTTTTCTGTTTTATTCTGCAGAAGAATTCTAATACAATAAAACTTTACTTCAACCAAATGTTGCACAACACTCCCACATTTTTCTTCTTTCCAGTTCTCTAAGATCAGAAGACAGTCTAGACGTAGCAGCAAAGATACCACAGAATAGGCTCATGATAGAGACCGATTGCCCTTGGTGTGAAGTGAAGCCAACCCATCCAGGGTATAAACATGTAGTTACCAAGTTTCCCTCTGTCAAGAAGGAAAAGTACTCTGTCGATTCTAACAACCAGGTTAAAGGCAGGAATGAACCGGTGAATATTGTGTAAGTAATTTGTTTCTCCTAACAAGAGGCAATGGGATCAGAGTTCAATCCTCTTGCTATTGCTAGCTCCAAGGGTTTATGAGAATTATTGCAATAAAGAATAAGCAAGGGGATCAGAGTTCAATCTTCTAGCTTTTGCTAGCTCCAAGGGTTTAAGAGAATTATTGCAATAAAGAATAAGCATTATAATCATGAAGTAATTATTAACTCGTTTTTCTTTTCAGGCAAGTACTTGAAATCTTGGCTGCCATCAGGAAAGAAAACATTGATGAATTAGCAGAGGCAATTTATAACAACACCAATAACTTGTTTTTTAGTAATAAGTAAAATGTATGTATTTTGTTATAAAATACCTTGTATATGAATTAAAATAATATAAATTAATCCTCTTGTTTTATTCTTCAAGATTTATCAAGCCAGTCAATGTATTTATTTTATAGACTGTATGTATTTTTTGGGATGTTGTAAGTACTCATTGATGTGGATATAGTAGTGGTGGTCCTATTTAACAAAAGCCAACTATAGAGCACATTGCGTTATTTCTAACTGTATCCCTACAGGGTGTATTAGCTGTATCAATCATGTACACAACAAATCGGGGGTATGAAAATTTATCAGCATGATTAAATAACACACACAAAAGAAATTCATTCCTCTATAATTTCCATTCTGTATTAAATATAAACACACATCTTTCAACACAAATAAATACACTACAAAACTTATCACTAGGCTCTCACAATTTCCAAATTATTTCATCAAGTTTTGCAAGTACGGCGAACGATTGTAAGACGAAAATAAAATTATACTTAAATGCACCATTGGGAATGTATCTAAATACTGTATTACGATACATACTTATATGTCATGGTTAAATTTAAATGATTTAACATTAAATTGTAAGTAAACTTTATTGCTCTTTTTAATTGAAAAAATCTTTAATTTATAGATTTTTAATTGAACTTGATTTTAGAAATTCTTGTACTCAACCTTACTTTAAAATATGAATTATAGTCGAAATAGGCAGTTTAGTATACTTTGTGCAAATGATTTTAAAAAGAGAGAGATCAAATGTATAAACAAATAAAAGAAAATGCAGAATAATAAGAATGTTCTATACATAGTGGAATTACATTTTATAAAAACGGAATAACAAGCTTATAATTTTTAAAATGCCATTCATTACTCAGAACACGACACTGGTTTATAGCTTAGGCTTACTCATAACTCGGAAAAAATATCGGAATGCGTACACTACATAAAATATGTTAATGGGAACTGTATACGTATTTACTACATACCAACTACAGTAAAGTTTTAGGATTTTTTCGTAAAAATATACCCAATAAATGTGAAATAAAATGATTCTAAACAATATGCTTGAAGGAAATGACTTAAAAATTTATTCTAGACTCGGAATTACCTGTTAACTTATGGATAACTGGACTATAGTTTCCTTCATTACCTATTTTGTAGATTTGAACACTGATTTTTCAACACTGAAATAAGTTATTCAGCTTGATTGTGATGGAATATTAATAAAAATTAAAAAATACTAACTCTATGATATTTCCAGTAATTCATGTCAGACAAAGATTCAAGACAGTGGATTCAAGTTGATATCTTACTTTAGTGAACAATGAATATTTAAAAATATGTAATGCGAAAAATATTGAAATAATTTGTGGAACATTGAAAAGTACTTTAAAATATTATCAGGAAAGAAATCGTAAAGTACAATATATTTATCTGTGTTTTAAATGAATTTTGTATCACGGCAATGAACAAAGAAACTGAGGTAACATACATCACTAAACATTGGTCTAAACTTATAATGAACACCCGTCACTTGTGACATAAGTTTTGGATCACACGTCTTCAGGGTATCTTGGAGTAGAGGTGCACTTGTTCTCTGAACCAATGGAAGTACGACGTCATGTGGAGCCGTGTCGCGTTGAGGGCCGTTTGGGTCTTGTTCTGAATTATTTCTGGAGCCCAATCGCCGCTGAAATTAAAATTTATACTTATATTCCAAAAATGGATAACAGAAAATAACACTTTTAAAATTAAGATTTTATAACTATGAGAATTATTACTTCTTTTTTTCTCAAGAACTACTATGGTTTTACTGCTGTCTATAAACTACAATGACCACTTAAAACCAGATGGCTTATCTGCTCATTTGTAAATTATTAGCATAAAGGAGATGTTTCAAAATGTATGGAGCCCCGGCCACCACTTTGTACACCATACTCAAAAATGGAGAAACACGATTAAAACAGTTTTCAATCATCCAATTCCTTTAAATTGCTTTTGTTTTGTGGTATAACACAAAAATGTACACTTAAAATTGCAACACAAAAACAAAAGTCTGTCATGGCGGTAAGCTGTCATCACACGTCATGTTGGTTAATTTGATAGAAGTTTGACATATGTACCTACAATTCTGTCATTTAAAGTGACAGTAGACAGTTCGCGATCTATGATCAATGACAACTTGGCAAGACGCCATGTTGAAAATTGATAAAAATGAATTATAAATACAAAATTTGTACCAGAAAAGTATGCATTTAAGCAATTTATCTTTATTTTTCCCAAATTCCATGAATTTTTCTCGATTTTTCGAGGTACTGTACTTAATGTGGGCCGGATTTGAAACATCTCCTTTTGAATCCCTGTTTTCATACAAGTCTAGACCTCACAAATCAATCATGCAGTTGAATCTCAATTTAAGAAACAAAGATAACTTACACAAACACCTTAGTCTTCAGATACTCAGCAGTGAACTGATAATAATCGTTGGAATACTTCTTGATAGTCTCCCATCCATTCACCGTGTACACTTGGACATTCTCCACAAGGCCGGGAGCGTACTGATCTATTGTAGCCACCACCACTGGAGTTTTCTCCACCACATACTCCCTCATATTCCCATAGAGAATGCCAGCTCTTTTCACTGCCACTATGACTGCGTCCTTTGTTAGTTGGGCGTATGGTTTGAAGACCTCCACTGTCTGTCCATAGTACACTGGTGCATTAGTCTCCATCCAGAGATATCCCCTTGCTGATGTGGACAATGTCTTCTGCCAAGCGTATTGACTGTGTTCGAGGATGCCCAAGTCTTTGAACAGTCGACCTGTTGAGCTCTCTGTAAAATAAAAAATATATACAGTTAATGTTAATACATAGTTGCTTTGGTTGATTCATTTTAAATTTCGATTTTAATCCGCTGTTCAAGATAAGGCTGTCTGATAACATAATTGGGACTGTTATTAAATAAAAAAGGCAAACTGATGCAGAGAAAACGCATTTCACTGTGTATGAGATCAGCGTTTCTGAGTTTAATAACAACCTTCACAGAGGTAAAAAGAATGCATCAAACGAACATTCACATGTATTTCATTGACAGGTGTAACAATAGCGATAAAATCAGTCAAGACCAACTGCTTAAATGTTGATAACTGTTTCAGTTCTCTTTGCTTGGCAAAAAATCATTATCAAAAACCAATTTTGTTCTTTGTGAAATACCTATTTGCTTTAATGACTATCAGCGAATCGGCGCGGAACCGGTTCGATTCCCGGCACTTAAGAGTTTAGACAACTATGCAAAAGATAAATCTTTTCGCTGGGGTTGTTTGTTATCTACACTACCCACGAAACAGGAAATACTTTTGCAGGGGTATGAGGGTTGTGTAAGCATCCACATCACTTTTTTAATTTATTGGACATTCCAATAAATTAAAAAAAATAATAAACGTCATTAGTTCGCTGTAGGTAATATTTAAAACGCTAATATGTAAGGCAGTGTAATTTACAATATTTCAAAAAGATAATATGTCGAATTTAATAAATAAGTACTTTTCCTTAACTGGGTTATTAATAGATATGCAGGCAGACGGCATAAAACAGGCCGGGCAAAATATTAATACTCGTATAAAATATACGTTTATTACTTGATTAGAATATTAGAATTCTCGCTTTAATAGTAAATTATATTATCAATTGTTTTCAATAATTTTCAACTCCAATCAGAGTTAATAGTTCACGGAAATCAGGGGAGGGCAATACGTGTGAAAAGGACAAGGTCTCCAAAATTAGGTAATTGGTGTGACATAATTTTGGCCATTTAATATAAGTGACTGACTATAATCTGCTCCCCAGATATTCAAACCTGGGACCTGGGCCTTATTTTCTTTCTTTCGGATGTTTTAAGGGGTTCTTTAGGCAGGTGTCGTACCGCCGCGGGCCGGAGAGACGGCGAGTAATGCTCGGCTATTTTTTCGCCTATCACACGTTTTATATAGGTATAATTATATAGTTATATATAGGTATGACATTCCGTGTAAACAAAAGAGATGCATAATACTATAATGTCAGCGAGTATTCGCTGATCGTTTACATCGCCGACTCGTACTCGCTCGCATATGCAGCTCTTTTCTTTATACGGAAAGTCATATCATTTGATCATGTGCCATAGGTAAAAAAATAGCCCATAGTTACTCTTTGCTCGCCGGCGGTCGGACACGCGATGCACCATTGCTTTCATTATATTATACGTTTCTGGGCAAGCAGTGGACATCGTTACTTAGGTCCACAGCCTCATAGCCATCATTTATTCGGGACCCCAGAGACAACTGGTAACCAACCGTAGCCCAAAGCGTTCCGGATTCTATTCCCGGTCAAAGCATCCATTAACATGACATTGATTTTTGCTCGCACACGTGCAATCTACTAGAGGTTAATAAGCGACCGTTTATTTAGTAAACACAAGATATCATATCTAAAGTCCGCTACAGCCCGCGACTTATCAGGTGGTACTGCCATTCAAATGTTTGGGTGTACTTATTTACCAGCTATGAATTTGAAAATCAAGACAATTGGCTTGATAAAAAAGTGTAGTGCGTTCTTTCTCATTTTCTCCAGACCAATAACGATGGAAGTGTAAGTGTTTTCCCTCCACCATGATTCTAAAGAAATTTCACTTCAAGAAAATCCGACAAAATATTTTTTTTGTCTTAAATTAAGTCTAATTAAATTTGAACTCACAAGACACTTGTTTTCGAGATATTTTTATAGTTTACTGAAAAAAGAAAGCATTATATAGAGTTGTTATTTTGTTTTTAAGTTTTTAATAAAAAAAATTAAAGCTGCACGAAATATCAAAACTCGGGACCTTTCTGGTAAACTTCAGAGCATTGGATACCCTATACACACGTAATTTAGTAATGTGATAACAGAGGCCTTTATCTATATGGACTTTGACGAGCACAATGACATTTTTAATGATTCCTAAACAAATAGTAAATTATAAATTATTTCATTTTTGGGGTGAGCGGGCGTGACGACGCTAAGGTACTGAATCAAAGTTGTTGATTTACCACAATCAAACAATGAAACAAAAAATGTTCTTACAAAATTTTATGTGAGGTCAACCGTTTGCTAAATAAATCATAAAAACTATCTGCACCCTTACTTTTACCGCAGGACAAAAGTTGCGATCCTACAAACTTTGTTTTAACTTCACACTCAAAAATAAAATGTGCAAAAATCCTCGAATGAACGGACTCCAAATGTATCATTTCAATGGATCCAAAACAAGATTTTGTTAAAAGCTTGATTTCGTTAATATATGCAAAAGCTTTGTAGGTACATTATAAAGCTGTAGAGCAGGGTGCTAGTAAATGAGATAAAATATCAGGTCAAGCAATTTTGTAACAACAGGTTTTCTTGTCCACCTGTGACATTTAAATTATTGATAGGTATTCTATTAAATTGTGGTGATATGAATGTTAAGAAGTAACCTCCGTATTATCAGATGTTAGTGTATGTAGCAGCTCACTAACAGTAATTTTTACTTGGAATAAACTTTTAAAATGTATGGAAGTGGCCTAAAAACTTCAACTGTTGTGTTGGCATGAAATAACTTTACAAATTGACAATTTTTGATTTACAGTCAGGTGAAACATATGCCATGACGGCAGGAAAACTTACATTTTAAATTCACTCAACATTTTTGGTAAAATAAATCTTAAAAGGGGCGTGGGTACTTTTATGTGGGCAACAGCTGGTATTGTATAGTTAAATATACTCACTAGGGAAGTTTCCACCAGCTAGCGACACATCGTAAGCGACCAATCCGGCGATACCGACCACGAGGAAGAAACTCGCCCACAGCCAAGGGAATCTTCTAGTACTCGTCATTCTGTCTAGAATGTCCTGAAACAAAACCATAAATTTAATAAAAATTAATATTTAATTTAATTTAATTTTAAACTAATGTTTAAAATAAATTACATAATTTTCTTAATTACATCATCTACTAAATATGCAAAAGACACAGCACACCGAATGGGTGAGTGGGGTCAGGTCATCTATCGGTTTAGTAAACTTTTGACATAAAAATCCACAGTTCCATTGAATCATGCGGGCCAATTCTATTAGTTCATAAATGCCGTAACAGTATTTTGTATGAATACTTTGACACTTAGTATAACTATGCAGATTTGGACCCCTGGTAATAGTTAACGAAGTTTACTTGGTAAATAGTAACTAGTTCAATTACAATATAATTTAAGAGTAAGAGTACTCCACCAACCCGCATTGGAGCAGCGTGGTGGAGTATGCTCTAGGCCTCCTCAGTGATGAGGAGAGACCCGTGCTCAGTAGTGGGCCATTAGTGGGTTGTAGCTTGGCTAAGAGTAAGGTCATCATTTATTGATAATTATTAATTACAATATTACAACAGGTAAAGAAAGATTTAACCTTAACAGGAGTTGTATTACAAACTTCTAACAGAATACAATACCTTTCTTATAAAAAAATCTACCCAGAGAAATAGAGTTTTATAATAGTAACACGACCGACACAAACTTCTAACAAACACTAAACAATTTTCAATATGACATGAGATGTAAACTGTTTACTAAAAGGTCACTTACTGTATTTCACACAACATATTGACCAATCAGAATTGACCACATTTCATATTATCAATTATATACAATTAATTTCTTCTACATTCTAAATATCTACTGATAAATAAAACACGAGGCAATATCCATAATCACTTGACTACAATACATTATCTTGACTAATAACTCATTTAGAGACTTTGTATAGCTGATAGTGGATTAAGTAATCTATGTATTAATTTTCAACTGTGTCCTTAATAATAATAAACACAGTTATGCTGTAAGTCTATGATTGAAAATATAATTTAGGAATTGATGTAAATATTGTATAATTATTTATTGACAAAACAAATATGTGACAGCAATTACAAATGCATTAAAAGAGGAGAAATATTTTTTGTCTGATTTACAACTTGTGCAATATTAAACAAGGTAATCCACATTATTGTGACTACATGTATATTATTATTGAACATTAATTTCAAATTAACAAGAATTCCATTACTATATTGTACAAATAAAAACATAAAGGTATGTATGATTTTTAATTCATTAAATTCCAACGACATGAATTCATGTCACGAATGCCATAGTACGTTCACTTCGCTGGAATCCAATCCAATTAGTCAATATTGTGAAGTCAAATTAATATATTGATAAGTATAGACAAACATATCAAAAACAAAGGTAAATAATGGCATCACTTGAAACTTCTCTGCAAGTATTATTGATTTGAAACATGTGTTGGAATTAGGTGTTAGACGTTTCTTGGCTTTATATACCTGTGCATAAAATTTACAAAATGATGTTAAAATTTACAAAATGATGAATGAAGAGTAATTTTGAGTGTTGCGACTTACTGGAATGTATTGGTAGTGTTATGTATTAGAAACAATTTACTGTCAAACTGAGGTTTTCCTAGTTACAAGATTAGTCTATATTGTGCACCCTCTCAATATATGTGATTTATTTACTTTGGATATAAGTATTTTATACCAAACCTTCCACATTATTGCCTAGGAACTACACAACAATTTATACATATTATCGGACAGTATTACCACTAAAACCTAACCGTAACCTTACCAGGTAGTCAGCAAGACCTTGAGAAACTTCCACATCAATATAAAAGCTATTGAATAACAATTCACAACCATGAAGTTACTATAACAACGAGAATACTATTTTGAGATCTGTATTCATTAGTTCTTAATAATCGCGTTATTTTCCACAAATCGGAATACACGGTCAATTAACGCACAAACGTTAAACATAAGTCAGCTTAATACAAACGCATCTTTATAAAACTAACTTCACCTGGCTATAATCAACGTTGTCGCTCGAAATAATTCACGCGACTCCCGCCAAGGGGTCGTACGACTCGTATGATTGTTGAATAACGGATGTACTACACACTACTTAAACATGTTTACTGTTACACCGGACGCCTGTTGCTTTTTATCTAGTTTTGCATAGGAATCTGCGTTACTTATTATTGATTCTACGTAGTAAATGGTCATTAGTTCGAAGGACGCATCAATACACTATTTTATCCGTACAAGGGCCAATATTCTTTATTACAGCTAAAATAATCATTCATAACTTACCTGAACAAGTTTTTTCAACGAATTATACACCGCACTGGTATACACAAAGTTTTAAAATATAGAAAATAACTTAATATTGAATCGAAAACGCAAAATGTCCTCTCGAAAATCCCAATTCTTTCAAACTAATTTTATTTGACACTTGCTTGACATAACTGATGACATCAATAATGGGTTACCGTTAAAAAAATTCTATGATGTAATGTTGCCCATCTTTAGAATACGAAATGCGAAATAAGTAGGTAACGGTTTTAAAAATGACACGCACGATTGATTACTTTCCGAAGATTCGATCGATAGAACGAATCTTGGGACCAAAGTAGACTTTAATTAAAAATTAAGAAGCAACAGTAGGTATAATAGATAACAAATCAATTATGAAAAATGGGTTGACATATTAAAATTACTTTTTTTTACTGTTTTTAATTAAAAAGCTAGTCAAGTGATCTAAACCAATCTGAATCTAAACATTTATTGTATTTTTCTTTACTGAGCACAATAAGAATAAGCAGGAATATATTATATACGAAAGGCAGGCAAAACAAGGATTAGGTAAATTTACCACTGCCGGCGAGTTGGCGAGTGAATCCCGGCTATTTACTCGGTCAAGACACGTACGATATGTCATTTCCTATAAATAAAAGAGTCGCATGTCGCTTTCTTGGCCGAATAAATAGCCCATCGCTACTCGCTGCTCGCCGGCGGTCGGACACTTGCCTAAGTTCATCATGAATTTAAAAGAGTTCTGTTGAGCGGCCTCTGAGTTTTGCGTGGCATAACGTGCTCGCTACGTAAATGCGAATTATCTAAAATTTGTATGGGATTGAAATAGAGTCATTTACGTCCGCTAGGTGGCTCTGCTTCGATCCCATACAAATTTAAGGTAACTCGCGTTTACGTAGCGAGCGCGTTGTGTCACGTAAAACTCGTACTAAGCCCTCAGTACATTATGAAACTATTCCAATTTTACATTAACAGAAGTAGGTATCTGACAACAAAAGTTCAAAGCTTTGAAGAGACAGCCCAGTTGAAGTATTATAATAGCTGGTGCTTTATAAAATAGATTACTTACCTGGCATATCTTATTCGCTTTTACAACAGTTTCATCTTTCCGCTTCCCTTTAAGAGCTTCAACACTGACTTCCTTGTACTGAGCGATGGTTTGCTTTAGAGATTTCTGCTTTAGTCTCGGACTAACATCCTCCCAGTTTGTATCTAAAACAATGATAATACTTATCATCATCACAACATTCATAACCCATCACTATCCCATTGAGGGGCATTAGAGAAATTTACTTTTTGTAAAGTAACAGTTACTTCTGGAGTGTTAACTGCGTCAAATCCAAAACTTCATATGTTTGTTAATGCATCATGCACAGTTAATTATACTTATTTTGGTTTACATTTGGATTACTTAACCAACAATTATATCCTAGGTATATGGCCCCAATCAGAAAAATGAAAGTAATAACATGCCAAAAGGAAAATGTGACATTAGTATAATAAGTTGTTGTTGTGAGAATAAAAATATCTTTCTATAAAAATATACTCTTATTTTAATTTAACATTTAGATACGAGTAGAAACACAGAATAATTTGATGATTAAATTGCTTTGTACTATAAAATAAGAGTACACTAAATCAAACACATTGTAAACTCACCAATATATTCAATGACAGTGGCAGACTGTTTGGTACACTTATGGAACAGCTGTCTCCACGTAGCGTTGCACGAGTCGTCTCGCTGTAGGCAATCCAATAAGCTCTCGACCAACACTTTGTTGTAGGGGTCTAACGCCGCGCCGCTCAGATACTGATTCGGCAGCTTCTTCATCAGTTGATTGAACGTCACTTGCAACTTGTTACCGCTCTTTTGGAAGTAGATATCCTGTTTGGGGAATTAGTTTTGAGTCTTTTGTAAATTCACATATGTTTCAGTGTTTAAAATTTAGATTATCTTGCTTCAAAAGTAAAATCGCGTTTGTCAGTTAGAATAGAAAATACCTCTAACATAACATAATTGCTAATATTTAAATAGTGTGGGTAGATACGAAATTTTTCAAAACATTAGGTTAACATTCATTAAACTCCAACAACATGAATTCATGTCATGAAACCCATAGTACGTACGCTTCGCTGGAATCCAAAGGGCTCACTTGCTTCACTTGTTTGAAGTTCTGATGGTTATAATTAAAAGTATTTTTAATGAAAGGCTCATACTAATGTTTTGAAGTATATTCATATTAATTTAAATTCCAGTTGAATATGAATTGATGTTAAATTCTGGCATGTGTTTCAGTGATGTGATAAATAATGCAATAAGTGTAGAACAAAAACTATTAACAACATGGAGAGATACTGAGTTAATGAATTTATAATTAAGTAAACAGCAGATGTTAGCGGCATTACAGTTTACGAAACACAGTCATATTAAACTAAATTACTTGCTGATTATGATTAACTCACCTTATATTTACTTAATTGCGCAATAAGATCATTTGATAATTCCTTAGATAATGCATTTTTCTTGCTGTTGACCAGATCGAACATTGCGAATAACTGGTCTTGACTGACTACGGCCTTCAATTCCGCTTGACTCTCCATTAGCCTGGCTAGATACGATATCACGTACTTGGAATAGTTCTTCAATTCTATGATGGGCAGGAATATATCTTGCCAAGCTAAGAAAATAACGAGATTATAAATGGTTGTGTGGCTGAAGACAATTCTTAATTCCTACATAAAATTTTTTCTTCAGCATAAATGTAGCCTAATCGTAAACTTTAATAAAAGCTTAATGTGTGTAGTGTGTATTCACATTCCATTTACACACATTAACCAGTTAAAATTATGTACATAATACATATAGTAGAAATTGTAAAAAGATGCTTCCACATGCTTACTTTACTTACTTGTAAGCAAGAAGCTTTACTTTTTCACTGATGTTCATACTTCATAAGCGACAGTGACTACTTACTATAAGGCTGCTTATAGGCTCACTTGTTGCCTCGTTGGTAAAAAAGACATTCAACTGATTTAATTAACAACAACTGGCTACAAGCAAACGTTAAAAATGGTATCAAATTATACATATGAACAAATATATTTCATAAAATCCGATGAACGTTTTAATTATTAACATAGCAAGTAGATTTGGAATACAAAGTGTATTCCAAATTTAATTTTCACTAGTGAACAAAACACCGATAAAGGTCACAATGCGAATGTTAACACTCTCTCAAGAGGGGTTATCTCTGGCCTTACCTACGAAAATGTCAAACTGATAATGGATATCTGATAATGGATGTCTCAATGATGAATTACTGGTCTACAATGAAAAATCGGTAGGATAATGACAATGAGGAAAAAAGAGACTTTAAAATGGTCCATTTTGCTTGATCATAAGTTTTCTGAACTTTGTAAATCACGTACATTACGTATATCAATCGTCTAAACTCTAAACCCTAATCCTGATACCACATTACACCAACACATATTTTTTTTTTACGATGACCTTAATATGTTACGTATTAGAAGTAACATAAAAACTCACTAACAAATACAATCTAAAATCAAACATTTATCTGCAACATAAATATCTGTTGTGGCTGGGAATCAAATCCAGAAACCTTCATTTCGTAAACAGGGTTTCTAACAATACATTATAGGATTGTAATTTGAATAATTTAGAAGATATTTATGAGACTGACTTGGCGGGGGCACTACCGTGCCCCCAGATGACTGTTTGGTGTCTGAATTGGCGAACTTAATGCTGTTTTGCAGATGATGTCATTTCTGTGTATATGCAGTTTTAATCCTTATGTCAAATATTTTTATGGATATTTGTGATACAGATATCAATCACTCCAATGTAGCAAAAAAATGGCTGGTTGACTGGTCAGCCTAATGCACATTCATTAAAAGATACTCTTTGTGACTTACCTTTCATACCCACAGCAAAATCACGAAGACCTCCTTGTCCCAAAGCCCACAACAGGGAGAGGCCTATCGGAGGTCGATTCTGGTACGAATTACGTAAGCTAACACTTTTTTGTATAGAGGCAGTGCATAAGTCCGGAGAGTTTAGAGCCAGCATTTGTAGCAGTATTCTGTGGCCATTAACATGTTGACCTGTGTGGATTTAAAAATTTGTATATTAAAGATCAATTAATATTTTTTGCATAATAGTGAAATAATTAATTACTAAAACACTTTATAATGTTGAAAGTAAATGTGATGTATGTTGTCTATATGACCTTTGAATTGTTAAAGAACAACCTCGAGTCAAGTATTCTTATGACTCATATTCTCACCTTAACAATTTAATTGTCCATACATTTAGGTCAGTGTATTTTTATAAAATACTAATGAGGGTTCCATTTTGCACAAATAATAGAGAAAATGATTTCAATAATGAATATAGACCATACTCAGAAATGATGTAGGATTCTAATGGAGACAGAATTTTGTGAAGACAGAATTTCTGTCCACAACTTTTAGTCTACTTCGGTAATTCGTAACAAACATTTACTTTAAATATTTTTTATACCTCTGCTCATGTCGTTCGCTAAGGCAGTAAGGGTGACATCAAAAAACAATTGTGTGTTGGCCTTCCCTGCATCCTGGAGTACTTTTTCCAAATTGTCCTTCACCTCACCCGGAATAACACATGTCGGAAAGTTTGGAGGGTAGCTGGAGAATATCGGATCCTCAACATCAATTTGGATTTTGGAGTTGAGGAAATTAGCAACTTCCTTCAGCCAAACAAGAGGAGCGTTGGAAAATCTTATTTTATTCGATGTTATTATAGTTGCTAGTTCCGATGCATCAATCTGTACAAAAAAAGGATGTTGTTATCTTTTGTTTAATATAAATATTGTGTTCACTATGTTATGTCAATATTGTGATAATGTATTGTTTCAGTCATTGGAAGTTTTTAATACTTATGATGAATTTTGTGTCTCTTCATAAACTTGGTTGTAATATGTGCTTCATTTTTTTTGCTGCAATTTAGAAATTCTACAAAATTTTCAAAATAATGGTAAGTTGTGTAGCAAGTGTAACTGCTGTGAATAGTAATAAAAAGGTATCTCTTTGAGTTAAACTTTCTAAAATTTTACTCTGGTAGTTGAGTAATCTTGCAGAGTTTGCAGCTCAAGGTTCAATGACCTACACTGCAGTTTAACACTTGTAAGGTTATTTCAATGTTATTACTTACAGCTTCTAGCGCACCCTCTATGGTTTTCGGGGGTTTCGGTTTGGACGGTTCGGGTTTGTTTTGTTTCTTTCCCTTCTTGTCTCCATCCTTTTTCTTATCTTTTGGCGCTTTTTTGGTGTCATCAATTTCCATGCCCGCATAATAAGACTTTATTTGTGAATGTGGTACTAGAAGGTAAATTTTGTGTAAATACAGGCCTTATCTTAAAAACGTACAGCTAGAACATTCTTTTTACATCAATGAACAACTAAACGCCGACTACTCACCAATATCTTCTAACTTGGGACCATTTTTCGCCGGTTTCTTATCATCGTCTTTAACGCTTTTTACCTTCCCATTTTGCGATTTCTTATTCTTTCCAACAACTTCCCATTGACCGCTCGACATTATTTACAATTGTTTAAAAATTATTTCAACTTGTAAATAAATGAAAAGTGACGATTGTACACGTCAAAAACAAATAGCAAAAAACGTCAATTTGAAAGGCACAAACAAATTCCATGCCGCGTGCTGATTGGATAACAGATTCCACTTGGACAAAACGTGGCAAGGAATGTAACACGCAAGTCCACAGAATATACAACAAAGCAAGCTTTAAAAAATCTACATTTTTATGTAGATTATTTTGTTTATGTAGAGTATTTTATTTTGTGCTTGCTCTTCTGAGCAAGCACAAAATAACCATGTCAGAGCAAGGTCGTTTAGAATTAGGAAATAAATTATTATGGAGTGGAAGTAAATCAAGTAAATACGCCATCTCATATGACAAGTTCTACAGTCACGCGTCATAATTGCATATCCTTTGCAGTAAATTATTATATTCCAAAAACCTCTTGAAACGGGAGCTAATGTAGTTAAGGTGTATGACATCAATGTAGCATAAGCTCCGAGTTGAACAGAATAATTACTTATTGTTAATTAGATGATGATGATGAAGTCTCAGATTGGTTCTATAATCTGAGGATGAAGTGCTTTAAAATTTACACTCCTACATTTATTTAATTATATTTAGTACTATAATATAACGTAACATAATATAATGAGATTTTTTTTATTTATCCATTTATTTATATATCTTTTACCTTCACATCATCAGTTTCAATAAAAGCTGGTAGGTTAATATTCCTGTTCATTTTTATTCTGTACAGAGCATAGAGAATAAATAATACCTCTATGGTTTCAAAAAAATTGCAACCTCTGTCAACTCTATCGAAAACATACCTAGGTACCTCATAGAGTTAGTATAATAGAGTGGGTGACATAGAGATAGGTATATACTTAGATAGAGACGCCCTAATCCTTACCCTCATATGAAATTAGCTGGTTGGTGTGTAGCAGGCCGGCCATTTTTAATTCACCCTTACAAATGACATCTTATGTCAAACAAAATGGTTAATAAACCCAAAACTATAAAATATATTAAAATAGGCATTGATAGGAGGTGTTGTGGTGTCTTTTAAGCAAAACAAAAACATTAAAACACAATGAGGTGTGGTATATTACAATGCGGAGCCAGGAAAAATAAATTACACCCAAAATTATCAAGTTAGTAGCTGTATCAGTTTTCGTTGTTTGTTGAATATCTGAATGATATTGATATATTATGTTTTTGCTGCATGAAGATCTGTGCGAGGATTACGTAGGCCTGTTAATGTTTTGTTGGGTTTTACATCATTATTTTATATATTTGAGTAGCTAGTTTGTTTACATTTCAATGACACTTAGGGTAGAAAGTGTTAAAATATCGATATATCGATAATTTAAAATGACGCTGAAGAAAGTTGAAATAATTGTTTTTATTCAATAGATTACCTTCAAATAAATCGTTAAAAAAGAAGTGGCTAGAAATAATTGTTCCAGAAAACATAAACCCTGGCATTAAAAATTTGTTTGTGTGCTCATTACATTTTGTTGAAGCAAATTTCAACAGAACTCTTAATGTGGTAAGGTTACACGACGGCGCTCTTCCTTCTATTTTGGTGAGCTTTTCTTACTTTTTATAGAACAAGAGAGTCTCACACAAGTTTAAAATTAGGTCTGTATGTTATTTAATTGAACTAAGTTAATAGAGTAGAAGAACCCTAAACTGAAGGGTACTTGGCCACCGCGGCATCGTTTAATAATTGAACACTTGAAATTTCAATGTTTTTATTAATCAATTTAAAGCGCGCCTTCTAATAAATATGCTGTAATACTTTTATTTGTATTTTTGTAATTATGCTGTACATTATATAGTCTTAAACAAATAAATTAAAATTTGTGTACATAGACACATGTTTTTTATTTACATTTCGGTCCCATTTCCACAATATTAATGCACTAAGGGTTATTACACAATCATGGGTGATCAGAAGAAAATTGTCAGTCATATCACACAGCAGTACTATCTTCACCCTTAGCTTTTATTGAATAAACTCTAAAATTAAATTCATCGTAGTGCTACATATGTATGACTTATTTATTTATGTAAGTATCTATCGCGATTTTTCTGGATTCAGCGGGTACATTCAGAATCAGCAAAAGTGGCATTGTTTAGGAGTAGGCGGACTGGTTAATGGAAGAATTGATTTTTAATATTGGATATAAAACTTAACATAACTTCAAGCCTGTATATACCTATAATAGAGATATAAGTATTTTACTGTGGATGGTTAAACTTCGGTTATGGAACACTATTTTGATAATTTGACATTATGCATATAATAAATAAAGGCCTTAACTACCTAAATTTCCTAACTGGAACAAGACAAATAGTTTGGCGGAGCTGTGTTAAGCAAGAGGGTGATACCTAATTGACTGGCAGAGTTTAAAATACTATCGCTGAGATCGTCTAAAAAGGGGGATCAGTCGTTGTGTCCTCGTTTGTTGTTCAGCAGATCATCATGATAGCTGGTTTTTACAAAATATTTTTGGTTGACATGACATGACAAGTTCATCGCAGTAGGTATCAAAATTAATATTAATATCGCTGAGAAGACGAACGACATGACATTGTATTATTGCTGTTATATCGTTAGTCATTAAACTAAATATCGATAGTGTTTCCGTCCACGTAGTGCGCACAACACTAGTAGAATCGGCCATACTTTATTCACTAAAATTTTGACAGGCATTGTCAGGCTCGCTATTTTTGCTTTAGTGTCTAATCCATAGTCCTTATAGATCAATGGTGGGTGAGCCATACGGCTGCCCATCATAGAGTTAGTATAGGTACCTACCTACCTAGCGAAAATATTAGGTATTCCTATGGAAAATTGTTAGGGCTAGCGCGCACTGGTGACTTTTGTCAGCGCGACAATAAAGTTTTTGTCATTGTCACGTCATGTTACCCAAGTGGAGTGCGCACACGAAAAGTGACAGTGACAAAATTTTTCGAAGCGAAGCGTCATTTGCCGATATGGATTTCGAAGAGACGGTCGTTCTCTGTGAACTCATGAAATGGAATGACTGATTTTTTTATCGAATTAAGATAGCAAACGAGCATGCAGCACCACCTTCCGCTGCCGCCCATGACAACTGTGACCGACCCAGAACTAGACTCAACGAGTCTCGTTCTAATTCGGTCACAGATGCGTTGCTTCCCCTGAGGACTGAGATGGTCGCCTCTAAAAAAGTGTAACCGGCTCCACACCTTCCTATCCGGAACACAATTGTTCTTAAAACAATTATTACACAGTAGGAATGGTACTACGTACTTCCCCGGGTGAGCTCTAGGCCCTACCACCTGCTAAATCTATATCTGATCTATAGTATTTTGGCATTTGATCGTAAGGTCATAGCATAAACCATAGATTTTAATTGAACTTAGATTGAATAAACCATACTTTAAGACTGCTTTGGTCTTATGGCCTTAAATAGTTTAAACTGGACTTGATCGATTTTCTACCGTTGATATTAAGAAATACTTAATCCGTGACAAGAAATGAAATGAAATGGAAAATATTGTTCTGCTAATTTCTTCCCACGCTTTAATTTTCACATTAATATCTGAATACTCTTTCAACTTTTTATCATAAAGAGCAGGTCTCTTTTCCACTTCTTCTATAAGAACATCATTATCAATATCGTCTTCGCGAATGTTTACATTTTGCGTAGGTTGTGACGCCATTTTGCGCGCGCCAACGTCGGTAGTCAGAATGCAAATGGCGAACGACCGACGACGAGAGTGACAATTTTGTCACCAGTGCGCGCACCGCTACGAAAACCTAAGGGCGCGGTGACAGTTTCGTCACGGGCTTGTTCGCCGGTCGGCGTACACAAATGTCACCCAGTTGTCGCGTCGTCACATGCGCGCACCTCCATACATATCCACGGACTTGATAAGAGTAACAAAACAGCATTGATCTATAAAGGACTATGGATTAGACACTAAAGCAAAAATAGCGTGCCTGACCACGTGACAGGAACTGCCTGTCAAAATTTTAGTGAAACAAGATGGCCGATTCTACTAGTGTTGTGCGCACTACGTGGACGGAAACTATCGATATTTAGTTTAATGACTTACGATATAACAGCAATAATACATGTCGTTCGTCTTCTCAGCGATATTAATATTAATTTTGATACCTACTGCGATGAACTTGTCATGTCATATCAACCAAAATTTTTTTGTAAAAACCAGCTATCATAATGATCTGCTAAACAACAAACGAGGACACGACGACTGCTCCACCTTTTTAGATGATCTCAGCGATAGTATTTTAAACTCTGCCAGTTAATTAGGTACCACTCTCTTGCTTAACACAGCCGCCAAACTATTTGTCTTGTTCCAGTTAGGAAATTTAGGTAGTTAAGGCCTTTATTTATTATAATATGCATAATGTAAAATTATCAAAATAGAGTTCCATAACCAAAGTTTAACCATCGACAGCAAAATACTTATATCTCTATTTGGCTGTATTGTATATAACTAGGTCCAAATACAGGCTTGAAGTTATGTTAAGTTTTATATCCAATATTAAAAATCAATCCTTTCACCACCAAAAACCAGTCCGCCTACTCCTAAACAATGCCACTTTTACTGATTCTCAATGTACCCGCTGAATCCAGAAAAATCACGATAGATACTTACATAAATAAATAAGACATAATTATGTACCACTACGATGAATTTAATTTTAGAGTTTATTCAATAAAAGATAAGGGTGAAGATAGTACTGCTGTGTGATATGACTGACAATTTTCATCTGATCACCCATGATTGTGTTATAACCCTTAGTGCATTAATATTGTGAAAATGGGACCGTAATGTAAATAAAAAACATGTGTCTATGTACACAAATTTTAATTTATTTGTTTAAGCAGACATTAAATAAGGGGCCACTTGAAATTCCAAATCTTTGTGATAAAAAATATAATTATGATAATTATGCTACCTCTGAGAAGTTAACAGAATCATTCTGTCATATTAATTTAAATTCCTTACTAAAAACATTGAAATTTCAAGGGTTCAATAATTACTAAACGGTGCCGCGGTGGCCAACTTCCCCTCAGTTTAGGGTTCGTGTACTGTATTAACTTAGTTCAATTAAATAACATACAGACCTAATTTTAAACTTGTATGAGACTCTCTTGTTCTATAAAAAGTAAGAAAAGCTCACCAAAATAGAAGGAACAGCGCCTTCGTGTAACCTTACCACATTAAGCGTTCTGTTGAAACTTGCTTCAACAAAATGTAAAGAACACACAAACAAATTTTTAAGGCCCGGGTTTATGTTTTCTGGGCCAATTATTTCTAGCCACTTCTTTCTTAATGATTTATTTGAAGGGAATCTATTGAATAAAAACAATTATTTCAACTTTCTTCAGCGTCATTTTAATTATCGATATATCGAATATCGATATTTTAACACTTTCCTACCCTAAGTGTCATTGAAATGTAAACAAACCGGCTACTCAAATATATAAAATAATGATGTAAAACCCAACAAAACATTAACAGTCCTACGTAACCCTCGCACAGATCTTCATGCAGCAAAATCATATATCAATATCATTCAGATATACAACGAAAACTGATACTTACCTGTGTAAAGTTAATTTTGGGTGTAATTTGTTTTTCCTTGCTCCGCATTGTAGTATACAACACTTCATTGTGTTTCAATGTGTTTTTCTTACTTTAAAGGACACCACAACACCTATCAATGCCTATTTTATTAATATAATGGGTTTTTTACTATTTGTTTCACATAAGATGACATTTGTCAACTGTTACTATAAATGGCCGGCCTGCTATAACGTCAACCAGCTAATTTCATATGAGGTTAAGGATTAGGGCGTCTCTATCTAAGTAGGTATATTCCTATCTCTATGCAAAACAGTCACGCTGACAAAAGTCACCAGTGCGCGCTAGCTCTTACCGTGCTGTCAACTGTCAACACTGGCATCTTGTCAAATGTCAATCCGATAAAGATAAACTCACTCCACTAACACTAAACTAACGATGGAGATAACGACAATGAATAGCTCTTTCTTTCTTACGGAAAGTTCCTATGGGAGAATGAGATAAATATTTAAATGTCGACCGTTTATAATTTTCGCTTCATCTCTTTCTACTGTTAAATATCACTCATGTTTATCTCCTCGTCGTGCCTTGCTTCACTTTTGTGTTCCCCTCTTTCCTCCCCTAATTAGTCTGTGCATGTCTATCTTTGCTGTGCTCCACTCAGCTGTGTTTGTGTGTCTGAGAATTTTTCTCGATTCCTCATTTGAGTCGAATATCATGAGTGGTGTTAGGAAAAGGAAAATAAACATTTGAATCGTATCTAACTTTGGTGTTAGACATAATTAGACATTGTAGTGGACATTTTTTTGGACGTAACGTGTATTAGATGATGGAAGAGAAGATATTGTCACGGATCGAATCAACTTCCATAAGGGAAAGGGTGTATTTTGCGGCGAGGGATGGAATGTCTTTGACTTTGTATGCATTATTGTACGAAAAAGACACAGACGAGATCGACCTTCTTCTCAATGAAGTAAGTGCAGTGTTTTTGTATTACATACTGTCAGAAATTATTACAAAATATGCGATACGAAAACTGTCATCAGTCAGATATTGTTTTGCTATGACCTATCTTTCTATTTATGTCGACTAAAAGCTAAAAGCTCGAGCCGATTAACGCTTTAAGTTATTTTGCATGTGTTCCGAAGAGTTCATTTTATTTCTTAACACTGTTATATTTGGATATTTAAATATTTGAAACAGTGATGTTAAAATTTATTTTTGTGCTTTACCTTTGTACCCATTGATGATCCAATTTTCTATATTTGATTCTTATAACTTACACATTCCAGCAAAAACATCTTTATTCATAATTGTTTTTAAACACTGATTTCACTAGTTCTTGTGTATAAGAAGATATTCGGCGTTTCATAGCAAAATTCAAAAGCTCTTTAATTTTTCAATCAACTTGCAACATTGTAATATTCTCTACTCCTCTTGCTAATAGAAGCCCATGTCTTCATAGGCTGCTCACTGAGGAGTCCTCAACTCTAGGTCTTGTATAGAATCATATTGAGTATATAATAGGCAAATAAAGGGTTAAGTCCAAGTCCAAAAGCTCCCGGATCTTGATTAATTTTTATGTTTATATGTGATCCTTTTGCCAGGATCTCTATTTAATACATGATTATTATATTAGTAGTCTCAAAAATAAACATAAACCACATCTATGCAGTTTATTAACATTATATTAATCACTGGTATGTCAAAAGTAAGTAAGATTTTTTATGGAAAAAATAAAGTTTATTGTTAACAATAAGTTTCTTAACTAATTATTTATAATTACGTCCTTATTGCGTTATAAGCCAATAAGGAAGACATGATACCATGTCTCAACTGATTCTCTAATAAATGTTAAAGAAACTTTTCTTTGGATTTAAGAAGTTTTATAGCTAGCCAGATAAGAAATAATTATATCACCTTATATAGTATATATATTTATTTTTCGCTGTTAAAATTGCTCTCGCTTTGCTTCAGGAAGTCATTCCCTTATTTAGCCACATTTTAAAATTATAAGGTGATTTAAACTGACATACCTTTTTTATTTATGAAGTGATTGAAATAAAAGAAACACCATTATGAAAGTAAACTTTACCAAAATAATTTCGTGAAAACTGCACTCAAATTGATTCAGCTGTCTTTACTAGTGTGAACAATATCACAGACAACACAACGAAAATTCTAAAAATCATAGTTTTGGGTTTTACTTCATTAATAAAGACTATGTTATTTCCTACCTAATGTTACCTTTTATGCTTATTCGTTTTATATGTGTGCGAAACCTTAAAAAAAGCAAGATGTTATAAAAATAGACTGCACACCAATGTCACTGACATGTTTACAAAATTAATGGTCTGCTGTTGTATTTATATTTTACTGACAAGTTCATTGGCATGTTAATAGATGTTGGAATAACTTTTATGTTTGGATTTTCGAGGAAATGCAATTAGAATTATTAAATAAACTGTTAGCTGAAGTTGTGTTTGCTTTTATAATGTAGAAGTTTGAAATGTTCATATGAAAAGATAATAAAATTAACAGAAGAGATTGTTTCAAACATTTTTGATTAATTGCTATGCCTGTTATCATGAACTTTTATTATTTGATAATCTGACATATTGAAATGATATAAGTTGATATGAATAAGGCGAATGAGTATGTAAGAATATTCCATACATAAAGACATACTTTGAATGAATGACTTTGAGCTATAAATAAAATAATGTAGTTTTATTAATACCTGGTACGCTTATCTTATCTAATCGTTAATGATTAGATCTTAGGAAGCATATGTTTGACCAATATAATTATAAGGTTGATAACACTAAAAGTAGACTGCTTTAAATTTGATTTAAATCAAAGGTTTCTATTATGTAGTCCTCATTCTCTTCTTCTTGGTTTACAAAAAACACACATTATGTCCAGGTCTTCATTTATGGAGATTTATCAAAGGTAATTTAAGATAATCTGAAATGGAACAAATGGAAGGAAAGGTATTCCTTCCAAAAAGTTGATTTGAATTTTGTAATGCTAAAATTTATTTAAAAAAACTAATTATTGGAATGCTTATTATGTCACCTGCCACTATTCACTATAACCATATCCATGGTGGTATAGTGGCAGTTGCTAATTGCTTTGATCCAAATAATCTCATCATAACTAATTGTTAAAATATTCATCATTCATATATGCTTTGGCAATTTAATAAATAGCTTGGTTCATTTATTTTGCAAACAATTTGAATGGATTTTTTTTATTTAGTTTTTTAAACTTGTTTTAATATTCAAATTTTATATAACATAGTGGATCTACATGGATTGCTATACACCACCATGCTGGCCTAGTGCAGATGGGCAGACTTCATATGCACTTGAGAAAATGTTGAAGGATTTCCAGGTGAGTATGCTTTCACGCGATGTGTGCCCTGAAGCTAATAATCATATTTCTTCAGGTGGCATCATAACGGTTTACTCCGGGACTGGCATTAGCCAACCTAATTTGAGGGATCATTGATCCCTCTTTTAATCCGCACTGGAGCAGCGTGGTGGAAAAAGCTTTTATCACCTATTATTTTCACTTTATTAGTATACCAAAGCTTTGTACAAATTATATTAAGCTCCATTTACTAGCTATAGCCATACAGTGTTTTAAAAGTAAAATGCAATAGTACTGTTTTCTCATGTATTTCGAGTTGCTGGCATTATTCACCGTTTCATTATAATTTATATGTATTTGTACTCGTGTTAAATTATGAATAGCTGGACATTCTTATTAAGACCTTAGTCTGATTGGGTCCAGAATAACTTATGCCATTGACGCAAGTCTTTTTATTTTTTTATTTAATCATATTCAGATTTAAGGCGGAGAGAAAATATTTATTACATCTTAAGTAAGGGCATGAAGATTTTACTCAAAGTGTGGTTAAAAAAAGTAGGACGATGCTGTGGTTACTGGTTAGGTCAGGAGGTATGGTGGGTTATTTACTAGGTGTAGTAAGGTCTTTGTTAAAAATCTGTTTGTACATTGTGAACATAAATTTTGTTTGTACACCAAAAAATAAATTTTACAAGAAATGACCATGTTATGCCATGTCATACACCAAACATAAAAAGGATGACTCTTTGACAGTTGCTGGGTAATTGATAATGAGCTTTAGGGATAGATAGGTCATAATCGACTGGTTGCAAAGCTCCTACCCCATGGGGGACAAACCGATTCTAGCCAGATTTTTAAAGGGTACAACTACCATAGGTACTATGCCCTCCCCAACTTAGCCCCAATCTGTTCACGCCCAAATTGGCTAATTATCATGGAGGAGAGATATACATTAAACATTGTGTTCCAGGATGCGTGCTGCGATGGTGTGAAGTGCACGCCCCTGATCGCCGCAGCGCGTCACGGGCGCGAGGGTGCGGTCAGGATACTCCTGGAGAAGTTCAGGCCGCCCGTCAAACTGGAGAACGAGGGCACTGTCAAGTTCGACGAGTATGTTATTGAAGGTCAGTGGCTTTGCGACGTGTTAGTGCCCCCGCGCATTAGACAGCCAGGCCACGTGGTCACGCTGCGGTCTACTAATTCTTCCATGATAGGTGTTTTTTTTATAGCCTAAGCAGGCAAACGAGCAGACGGGTCACCTGATGGTAAGTGATCACCGTCGCCCATGGACATTGGCAACACCAGGGGCGCCACCAACGCGTTGCCGGTGTAAATGCCCGCATTACGCGATCAGTGGCCAGCGGCCATGCGAGATACGCCAATTTGTATGAAATTACTCGGTGTGCGCGATGATCCGTGATACTGGTTCGCGATGTGGCCACGCGGCCTGGCCTCCTAATGCGGGGGCACTTATATAGCATGTTCCACTAAGTTCTATAGACATTGTTGTTTTGACCTTTGTTATTGCTTAGTGGAATGCGTCTATAATTTTACATAATGACAGTGATCATTCATGATTATCATTACAACTCATAACTCTTCATTGCTGGGCACCGGTTAACCTCTAAGGGCGATTGCATAGTCAAGCTTACCGCCAGCGCGGTTGACCGACGCGCGGGTCACAAGCTACAAATCTCTTGTACAGATTTATAGTGAAAAGAGACCCGCGCCGACGAACCGCGCGTGCCGTACGTTACATGACGTGACGTACATTTGTAGAGACATACATCGGCGCGGGTCAACCGCGCTGGCGGCAAGCTTGACTAAGCAACCACCCTTATGTGAGAGTGAGAGGTATAAACTATGCTGAAAAAGTGCGGTTTGGCAGACTTCACACACTTTTATGGGAGAACTCATGAAACATTATAGAGAACTCTTAGATGAGGACTGAGGGTGGATGGAGGATTGAGGATGTCCGGCTTTGGTACCATTTGCATTCTGATTTCACGCCAAAAATATGTGCAATGGCTCTATATATTTTCGCCGTTGCCGTCGTATCCCTTCAAATCGAAGCTCAAATTGGAATAATATTCGCGGGAGAATTGGGCTCTTCTGTAATACACGTATGTAGTTGACATGAGTGTCGTATGAATATTCGGCGCGTGTATGTCTTTACGTAAAAAGTGTCCGGTGCAGTAACTATGTCGCATTCTATTCATATTCCCGTCTGTGACGAAATGTGTCACTATGTAGACTATATTAAAATGATGGCTCATGCGGCATACCTTTCGGACAACACCCACTGCGACGTCATTTTGGTTTCAACACTTTTAAATCAGCGTTTTCACAGACGTTTTGTGTTAAAGTACAATGCAGCTTTAGTTCATCAATTTTAGATTATTTACTGACTCTGGCAACGTCAGTTTTTAATAAGTTGGACCAATTTATATCAAACAGATAAAACCACCGCAAGGAAACGGGCTTTCGAATGAAAAAAAACCGCATTGAAATCGGTAAATCCGTTTGAGAGCTACGATACCACGAGACAGATACATAGGCAGACAGACGGATAGGTCAAACTTGTAACACCCGTCTTTTTGCGCCAGAGCTTAAAAATAACTGACTTCAAAATCGATAGTTAGAAATAACTCAATAACTATCCAACATAATTATTATGTAGTAGAGAACCGCCCGCGCTTCGCTTTGCGACCCGTAGGTAACAGCCGCGTAGGTCCTGCTCCCGTAGGAATCTCGGCTAAGAAGTAGCCTATGATATGATATACTGGAACATCAGATCAGATTTGCCTATGACTTAAGTAAATTACGTGTAGTATTTGATAGCGTGATTCAGAACTTGCAAATGAATTTTACTAACGCCATCTATGAACAACATCCGGAACTAAATATCTAGCAACTAACAAAACATCGATCTTCCCATGGGAATGAGATGTTTTTCCGCGGTAAAAGGTAGCCGACGTAGCGCTCTCCACCCTTCTAACTATCCCCACACACATAAACCATAAGTACCATATAATAGCCCTGTTGCGACGTGAAAGAGTCACAAACAAACACACTTTCACATTTATAATATTAGTAAGGATTTGACACCAGACGACAATCACTGCCTTTCGAGTAAAAAAATAATTATCAAAATTAGTTCACCCTGTACACAGTTATGAGGTAACACACATTAATAAATAAAAAACACAGCCGTACTGAGAACTTTCTCATTTTTTTGAAGACTGTTAATTATTTAGATAATTAGAAATTAAATATCACATGTTTTGGCGAAGAAAAACCCCTTGCGGAGACGTCTATTAAGAACAAAATTTAAATAAAGCAATAAGTTCTTGTAGGATTCAAATGTTTTTTTCTAGTACGAGGATTCAAATTTTAATCAACTACTATTAGCAAGACGATATTCTGTGTTGTAATCTTATAGGCACACTATAATATGCAAAGCTCAAGTGTTTGTTTGTTTGTTTGATCGAGCTAATCTCAGGAACTAATGGTTAGATTTGTTGAACAATTCTGTTTGTATTAGACAGACGATTTTCCGAGGAAGGCTTTGGGCTATAAAACATCACGCAACGACCAATAGCAGCCGAGTAATAACTTTCCCAAAGCGAATCGAGGCTGTCTATTAGTATCCAAATAAAAATAAAATAGAATTAATATAATGAGCACGTGTAAATTAAAAAATATAGCAGCAATATGGTTCTAGAAGTTTATCGAGTCATTTATCTAAAGGTTTATTTTACTTGCACAGCGAAACAAAACACATCAATGTTCCAATGGGAACTACTGTTTATATTACCCTCTTTACAAATTTATCTGGTACAGGCAGACGTATATATTCTTTTTTTGTCTTCCTTTCTTTTCTGAGGACATATCAATAATGGCTAATAAGTGACCATCATTCACAATTGCTGACTGGATTATTACGAGTACTAACAACTAGGAATAATTCTATGATCTATCACTAACAGTCCCTGTCCAAGTCCTCACGCTCATTAACAAACTACCCATCTAATATTCTAAAACTATCTACTAACTGGACTATCTATCTTAGTTCCTATTTGAGTCTTGTGGGTCACGATCACGATTGTCATTTGCTGCCTTATTTCCATAAAAACTAGCTCATATGCTTGTTTGTGCGCTTTTTACATACATACATGAAATGAAATGACCACTCTATATAATCCGTCCCACACATACATACTAATCATTTGTACGAACTGTGTTTTTAAAATAAGATAATACATCAACGTTTATTTTCTCATGATGCTAATTTTTTCTTTCATTTCAATCGTTATTTAAACGTTGAAAGAGCGTTGCAATTAATTTGTGTTCTACGTTAAATTCGAGCTAACGGACTGAACAGGAGGTATTTTTGTTGGTGATAATACCGAGGTCTTAATGAGTTTATTTTGAATACTGTCGGCTTGTTTCATGTCGGTCTCACATAAGATGCCGATGTTAGAATGAGTCTGCGTTATCGAAAATTTTAATGGTGCTCCGTATTTTTTGATTTTTTTTAAGATGTTAAAAAAAACTGTGTTGATACTGTCTCATGAAATCTCACTGAAATGATAATTGACAAGGAAAACAAATAAATATAAAAATATACAGGAAGAAATAAAGATACAGACAGGCAAACAAATCAAACGTATAACAAATAAACAAACATCCAAATATAAAATGAAAAAAGAGCAAATAAAAAATGGCAGCAAAAATAGAAGACTTTAATATCTTGTTTGTTAAACGTTTCAATATTGAATATCTTATATTTTGTAAAAAATTATAAATAGTAAATCAGTCAATCACGCTACTTCCGTCGCATGGTAAAATTCACGATTCTGTTTTCCCAAACGCGAACGGTGAATTCGAAAAATATAGGTATGGGTAAATACTAGAAAACCGCTTAGACGCCAACAATATACCATACTGCACTCAGCTGACGTTAGCTGCTCTATGGCGGATTGAAAGTGAGATTAATAATCAAGCTAAGGGCTGGCTCAATGGTTAACCTGTTGACCCAGTTAACCGCTGCCCTGGGGAGCATGGAAGTTTTCAAAATTTGCCCTTGGCAGTCGTTTATCCCACTTCTGATTAGGTCTAGCATAAGATCATCTTTGTTGTTAACAGCGTTGACACATCACCATATGAACACAAAAACGACAAGGTGTACATTCAGTGACTGTTTAATGCTTTGTAACCCATAAAATGGCATTTTGGACACCTCATGATTGGCGATCGTGCGTCGCGAGTTCGTGACCTTGAAGAGATCATTTTAGTTTACTAGCACACAGTATTTCGGTTACGACGAAATTAGAAATGTTGATTGGAAAAGTTGCTGAGTAAGATGCTAATAATGTTTCGAGATTGAGTCGCCGCGACACCCGTGTCGTGACAGGATGCAATGAATTTAATGCCGGTTCGAATTTCGAATCGGCGACAGTTTTAATATGGATGCATTGAGTAACAAATACGGTGAAGTTTAATTTTGTTTTCATCACACCTATTCGAAAAAGACGACTTGGTTCGGACTTACGGGGTTCCAAAGTTGCTGTTTTCTATTCAGCGGGCCGGAATGAATTTTCATACAACTTTTCCGTCCGGCTAGATCTTTTCCGTCCTATTTTGAATTTAGAACATTTTAGTATTTTGCGCTAAAGAAGTCGAACTCAAATATTGTTTGAATAAAGAATGTCTGGTACGACGCGAGGGCCCCGCCAGCTGAATAATAAAAAAATAAATCAAATTAAGATTTCGTTTTCAAATTAAAATTAAGTTTTCGTGCATTTTTACGTATTATTTTCTATTA
This sequence comes from Hesperia comma, assembly GCA_905404135.1. Classification (NCBI taxonomy): domain Eukaryota; kingdom Metazoa; phylum Arthropoda; class Insecta; order Lepidoptera; family Hesperiidae; genus Hesperia; species Hesperia comma. The sequence continues at coordinate 3,080,860 of FR990031.1, forward strand.
TATATATGTCGGAGATAGGATACTTGTTTGATGCTATTTTATCTGTGGTAGACGAGGTGGTCGATGGTGAATTGATACTCTGTGGCGCGCGGGAGCATTGTCATTAATGGAGAAATATGAAAAGAAATTAATGTCGCGTGCGATCGGAATATTGTTCTTGTAAAAAGTCCTTATTAATTTTAATGCCGTGAATCTCTAATAATAATAAATAAAGTGTATCCGCGAGTGCGAGTGGTTCGATCAATAAATCAATATCGTAATATCGCAAAGCAAATCCAATCAATACCAAAGTAAACCCAAACCGAATATTCATAATGAGCCATACATGAGCATTGAATAAAGTAGCTGGTTGTGTGTTGTTGCGTGGCTCTGAACTCTTGTTTTATTTGACATCCTGACAAGTGCCCCCGTCATATATATATTATTTTCTCATAGTGGGTGATGAAAAGTAGAGTGTATCACTCGGGTGCAAGTATATTTTTGGCTCGGGCGACGTACTTTGAATCCCTCGCTACGTTCGGGATTCTACTAAAGAATCCCTCGCTACGCTCGGGATTCTACTCTAGAATCCCTCACTTCGCTCTGGATTCAAAAAACGCCCTCGCCGAAAAAATATTACTTTGCACCCTTGTCATACAATCTACTATTGTCATGTAAATGTATGAATGCAGCTGTTTGCTCGAGAATGTTACACTTGATTGTTAAACGTGGTAGTGAAGTAATATTAATTACAAACCTGCTTTGGTTTAAGGGTTCATTTGATTTATAGCTGAGTTGAAAATTATATTATGGATTGGCAGCAACAGCAATTTCGATTTTGCTACGCCACACTCTATTTAGGGAAATCATACAATTTAGCGGAGCTAGAATAATTTTCTATTTCACATAACATCTGTTGCCTTACCTAGCCTACCACTCATATTTGTTGCCTAGTTATTAGGAAATGTGATTAAGAGCATATTTGTTTGCAAATTGCCATACTTTCGGTATGAAATCGAATTTACTAATTTAATCGAAATTTTAGCCTTCGAGTATATTGTAAGTTCCTTGTGTTCTGCCCCATCACGACCAATAAATCTAAAACTAGTGTTAATTTTTTTGCCGTTCGATGAAAATTTTAGTTATAGTTTTAGACAAAAAACCCATTATCCTATATTCTCATGATTTTTCCGTGTCGCCGATTTCCGCGTGAGGTTAGGTTTGATATGACGATCTGTTTATTTTTATCGTCCGTGACGCGTCAGCATGTTGAGTGTGTCTAATAATCAGAAGTGGGATCACACGTTGTATTTTTGTCGCGTGTTTCAATTTAATCATCGCGTGGTAGACTGCTAATGAATCCCAGCGAATTTTCGGTATTCGTGTTACTACGCATTTAAGTACGTCTTCTTTTGTATCGTTGAGATGTAATGTCGTTCCTTTTTGTCTTTTGTTTGCTCTGGGTTTTACGTAGATGATGTTAAGGTTTAGTAATATCACGCGGTGGGCTCTTTTGTTACTCGATTGATCGGTATCAATATTTGAATAGATGTAGGCAAGGACTGTAGTTACAGATACGCATCCTTACTTCGTGTAGATCGTGTAGCACATTAACAATTAGTTTCGAGTCGAGTGTAGCAAGAAAATACGTTCATAATAATTGTAATTTAAATGAATATAAAATTCATATGTTTTTTAGTAATTTGGAACAACGTGTTTTGTTTTAAGTTAGAACCTGTGAAGTATTAAAATAAAATTCGAAAGGTTCGAAATTTTATTAAAAATAATGGCTTAATAGATGCCAGTAATTATTATCAAGATGATAACGAGGACATTGACTGCGAAAGTAAGTAGATAATAGAAACGTTTTTTCGTGGAAATACAAAAGCATGTGCACGTATTACATTCGTTTCATTTTGATTGTGTTGTAAAGAATAAGACATGAATACAAAATACTACCGTATTTGGCCGGGATGAGCCGGGAATATAATTAAATTTTCACAACAATGGCGTAGATTTTCTCGTGCTGTTTTTCCGCACACGAAACATGGTGACTACATAGGTATGCGCTTTGTTTCCTGACTAAAAATAGATACGTGCATTGAACATTTATCCTGAATCTTATAATAGATCCGTTCTTCAGAGTATTATTTTTGGCATCAATGTTATCGGTCATCGGTGGAGTGGTAGATAAAGCGCCGATCATTTTAAATTATAATTATAAATGTATTAACGAGAACGATAGGCATTTATGTAATATGTAATTCCAAGAGATAGTTGTTCGAAGATAATACAGAGCCATAATAGTAGCGGTTTTGATAGTGTTTACAGAGATTGTCGAACTAATAGTTCACTGTAAGTTTGTGTGGAAGGAAAGTTGGAAGTTACGTCAGTTCTTATTAAAATAGAATAGGTTTGTGTGAGAATGAACCACCTTATAGGTGATGTGTATCGGCAAATGCCTGCGTGTTAACTAAGCGTTTTAAGGTTCAAAGCATCTGAAAGAACCTATATTACGCAGTACGGCACATCTCATTGTTGATTACAAAGCCACTCGTACATTATGAAAATATACAGAACGTGTAAACTCATTAGGCATTTCATTAAATGTATAATCAGTTTGCAACACTGGCCTTGTTTTAAGATGTAATGAAGGCGAGTAGCGGGGTGGTTTTATAACAACGCACGTGTGAGCTGAGTAAAGACTCGTTATTGAGTGTTTTGCATTTGCACATTACAACACTAAATAGAATTGCTTCGTCGGAAATTAAGAAACACGTTCAAATGTTGGAATTGCTTGAACGTAATTAATTATGTCTCAATCAGGAGTTTAATTAAAGTTAAAGAAGATTGCTTTCCGCAGTTACGCCGAATGGTATTCTGTGCTAGTGGAGTGGAGGCTATTTCAATATTAACCAGCGCTGGGTGAAGTTGTGTTGTATGCATGCATCTGTATGTTTTTATAGTCACCGTGGAAAAAATAAAATGAAATTGTTTTTTTTTGTGCGCATTTAATGAATCACAAGTGGCATCGAGGATGGATAAAAGTGCGTACAATTTGCCAAAAAAATAAAACAAACATAAAGGAAGTAAAAATACACGCTTGATCTTTGTTTACTTTTCGATTTCTGTGTGCAATATTATTAAAGTATATCCCACTTCTGAATTCTCTTTATGGTATCGGCGAATGAACTGTTTTTTTTTATGGAATCAAGATAGCAAACGAGCATGCAGGCACCACCCTTCCGCTGCCGCCCATAACAACTGTGACCGACCTAGAACTAGACTCAAAGGGACTAGGATGATTAGTCCAGTTAGTAGATGGTGTTAGAATATTAGTTGGTTAGTTTGTTAATAAGTGTGAGGACAGGGACTGTTAGTGATAATTAGTCCTGTTAGTTAATGTTAGTAATAGTCCAGTTATTGTTAGTATGAGTCTCGTTCTTCGGTCACAGATGCGTTGCTACCCCTGAGGACTGAGATGGTCGCCTCCAAAAGTGTTACCGGCTCCACACCTTCCTATCCGGAACATAATTGTTCTTAAAACAATTATTACACGGTAGGAATGGTACTAAGTAACGTGGCGGGCGGTGGTACTTCCCCGGGTGAGCTCTAGGCCCTACCACCTGCGATTAGGTCGCAGATTTTAGATTAGATTTTATATTATCGAGTAGGTCGACTAGATTAACGGAAGAAGCGATACGTTTTGTCAATTGTTATTTATATAACCTCTATTCTTATTGTAGAACTTGTAGAATGTGATATATACCTTGACCTGATTCCAGGTCGCGATTGAACACATTTAGATAGCCAATGTGAAGGACGCGATCGCTTTGAACCGGAGCGCATTGTTTGAAATGGAATGTCCCGTGGCGAGACCAACACATCTGACATTTGGTATCCGAAAATAGTAAACAAAGATTAGGAATATAACAAAGATGCATTGCCAAGGTCCTAAGGAAATGCAAGTTGAGGGAGAATAAGAAATGGCAAAAGTACATACCTACTACTGACATCGTGCACGTTTTTTGAATTTTTCTACAGCTTGTGTCTTATCTTGGATAATTACTGATTCTTCTTCGGTTCATAAATTATTTGAATTATTAAGTATTAATGTTGCGCCATTTATTACATTTAATTGAATTGTAAATCCTGATTTCTAGGCATAGCTAGAATATATTGCTAGAGGATAAAGCTACAAGTGCGCCGCCAGCATTATACTTTCAGGGAGGTGTATCTGCATCTACCTATACATTATTACAACCATTATGCTGTCACGAGTATACTCGTAGATGAAATTAATTAATGGAAGTGATGACTGTATGAAATTAACTTTATCATAATCTTTACACTCGTTGCGATTATGTCACTTCATTTCCCAGACTACAGAGTTACTGTAACGTAAACTTTGTCAAATCACGGCTAATGAGTAGCTTGTACTCTTATCACGAATATTATCTAGTTCTCTCTTATCATAGTAATAAATTTTATCACAGTCGCGTTCCTCTTGTTTAAGTTCTTGACTTATACATTGTTAAGTAGATCCACATTGATGTGAATAATTATTTACGAATGCGTAGCATGTAACCGATGTCATGTACCAGGGTTGAAGTTAGATTTGGCGGCTTCCCAACGTTGCCTAAAGACAATAGACATATCGTAAGTAGACCGTCGATGTCAGCGTGTAATTTCATATAAGTGGGTTGGGAAATAACTCGGGCGTATTAACGTTATCGAGGCCTCACGGGAGATTTCTGATTTGTAGGTCGGATCGATGGAAAGGTCGTATAATTTATTCGAGTCACGTAATTAATTCCGGAAGGAAAACTATGAAGTGTTTATTATGATTGAATGCAGAGGTCGATATGTATTACTTAGCTATAGTTAGGTTTTTAAATCGTTTTGCACCTGTGTTCTCGTATCACTTGTAATGTGTACCTATTTGTTGATATCTTTTGCAAGTATTTAGATAGTCGAAATGAACGGTCTTTTAGCTAGTTGGTAATTGATTTCGTCGAGCTGTCTGAGTAAAATTTTTAAGTTATGACTTTCGAAACGATATGTTAAATGTACCTAAATACATACAACTTCAAAGTTTCCTATTTCAACTTAATTTTTAGGCCAGATTTTGACCAAGTATTTCCCAGGTTCTAATATTCTGCTAAACCTGGGCCGTTTAATAAAGTATTCCATTAGCCAGAGAGACGTGCCCTGCATATACAAATGGCGTTTGATGCTTCTCACTAAAGCTCCTGTCCGCATTGGATTATTTGCAACATACTCTCGACTGCTCTATTGCGGCAATCTCTTACATAAGGGTACCCTGATGTAGAAGCAGAATGATTTTCTGAAAGTGTCATTTTATCATTATTGATTCAAGCGTCATTTTATCCTTAGGTAGGATTTATTTTTGAGGACAGTCACAAAGTTGGTTAATACTTTGTACTCTGCTGGCTGGTAAGCTTAAGTCTCTGGGTGCATATTTCCAGGAAAATGAAGTGAGAAATCAAATAACTAACATTGAGTTAGCAAAGGTACGATTTTGTGACAGTGACTTATGATCATAAAGTTTGCCAAAGTTGTCAGTTCCCCGTTGATGAGGTCTTCCAACTCCTGTATCAAATATTTATCTTTAGTAATTTGTCACATCGCATTGGAGTTATGGATAACATTATTATCACCTGCTTCCTTATATTCATGACATTCATGTTATTGTGTCCCTCAAATACTAGCAAATGCTGAGCGTCCATTAGAAGGTTTTAGATCTGGTGGTCGATATTGGTTCGAAGAAAAGTTTTGCCCGAATTCGCGATAATATTCCAGGAAAAATCCAAAGTTGTCGAAGCTGTATTTTTCCAGAAACTTTCAAAAGGGTTTCGTTGCCTCGTAAAGAACGTTGACTTTTTACGCACCGACCCTCGCGCGTGACGTGGCTATTTGCAGCCGCGCCGTTTGTACACAAAGAAACCGGGAAGAGTCGTGCGCGTCGCTACTTTTTCACTCCTGGCATTAATCCAGAACACTCTTTGTCTTCATATGATTTATCATAATTAATATTCGCTTTGACGTTATAAATTCGCTTGGCATTCTCACGATCTCAGTTTTAATCGCCGCTCCTCTATTGTCCCTGGGCAATACCTACCGACGACGTGTCAGATCTTCGTCGAAATCGATTAGGATGTTGCACATCGCCAGGTTTAGTCATGTGCTGTTCCACGGATTGCTATTAATGGCGTAACACATTTTCAAGACCTAGTTTTTATTTTGTGTTATTTTCCTTCACTTCTCGCTATAACTTTCTTAATTGCTTTTTCTTAACGTCTCAAAGTCGTCTAAAATTTTGCTGGTCATTTAGATAATTTCAAATAATGTTAAATAGTCTTTCGTTAATTTACGTCTTCAGTGGTGGGAATTTAATAAATGTTGTAGATGCGTATAATATTTGTTTATTAGTAGAAGTACTAATTGATCGACATATTTCGGTGACGTGGCGATGTTTTCAGCCAAGAGTTCCTTTGACGCTGCTCTCTGACGCTGTAAACACGTTGGGGATACATAAATATAATTATTATTATCCCACACGTAATTATTACGCGTCCAGATTATCTGTTTATTTTAATATTTTCTCAATATAGCTGAATTTGGTGTAACGTCAAAGCAGTTATAATTTTGTTGCATGGAATTCCTGTCGTTTATGTTCGTCTTCAGGCTCATTATTGTCATCATCATTATTGTCTGAAACTTTCATTTCGTGTCCGTTCTTCGTTTGATAATTTACGTACTTTCATTTAAATTTAATTTCTTTACCGCAATTATAAAAATATCGACCAGATTTTGGGAAATATTGTAACTGAATAAACTACCCGTTTAGAAATAAGGAAGAAGCGACGATGTGCAATGGGTGTACGTATACTTTATGTAGTTCATACTATGTAGGCGGCACGACGCGGTAGCATCTTTCAGAATTCATATACCTAGTTAATGTTTTAAGCCATTATCCTTGGATACACCATTTATAGCACAAACATCTATTAGATCTGTTAGCTGCCTTGTCAACGACGGAAATTTTATATTATAGTTATAAGTATTTTTTCTTTTACTTTTATTTTGTAGTATGTATACATTGTATACTACTAGATATTTATAGTAATGTTTTTTTCTTTTATTTCTACGCTCGTATTTCAGTTATGTTATTTACGCATGACCAGTTATTCAGGGCGAAAACCAATACGGTGCTAATATAATTTTCTTTAAATAAATAAATATATAACAATTTTACGGTAAACTGCCGAGAATTTTGAAATAAATTCTGTTCTGGTATTTCCTCTATCGATTACAATTGGTCGTGTGTGGTTTAGTAAAATCGTGATGCTCAATTAGTACGCTAGCCAGACAGGCTTCACGGAAAGGTGACACTTCAGATTAGCATCCATCCATCCATCCATCAACCCTTCTGCTTCCACTGCTGGTCATAGGGCTCCCCTAGTTTGCGCTACTCTGACCGGTTCTGCGACTTCTGAAGCCAGCGGATGCCCGCTGTCTTCTTCAGGTCGTCAGACCACCTTTTTCCGAGATGGGGCCTCCACTTGAGGACCTTTTTCCCCAACTTCTTCCAGTATCATTTTCATCGATTCCAAGAAGTGTGAATAACTTGAAAGTTAGCTTAGAGGTCAAGGGCCTTCAATGCAATTTTATGACAAACTCTACCGAATACAACGTTCAGAATTGGCAAGAGAACTCCTCAACGGTCAACAGCATAGAATTTATTGTAGTGCTATTATAATTCATGTAGCATAAAAGCTTTTTACAAAGTTTTCAAATTAAGGTCCTAACCATGGATGGTCCTAACTTTAGGTCCTCAATTTATCTGTAATTTTTGTGTGTTTACTCATAACTTTTATTGGTTGTTTCGATTTAATAATTATTTTTATATTCGAAAGCCGTTGCTTGCCATTTGGTTCATTAAAATAAAAAAGTACCTTTTAAACGACATCTGGCGAGTAGTTTTTGAGTTATCTCTAACAACACGCATTCAATTGAATTAGACTACGTTCATGATGTTCTCATTTTACAAACTTTCGATATTAGAACGGATATTTTTGTTAAAGCTTTTAATACTTTTCTTGATGTTGCAATGAGTTTGTTTTGTTAAAACCTTTCATTATTTCTTCCAGGTGCAACAGCACTATGGTGCGCAGCGGGAGCCGGCCACTTGGGCATAGTGAAGCGGCTGGTCCGAGCCGGGGCTAATGTCAACCACGCCACGAAGACCCTCAGTACGCCGCTCCGGGCCGCCTGCTTCGATGGACGGCTCGACATCGTGAAGTACCTGGTGGGGCATGGCGCCGATATACACAAGGCGAATAAGTACAACAATACCTGTCTTATGATCGCCTCGTATAAAGGACATTTGGATGTGGTGAGTTTTTGTGTTGTATTTTTGATTTTGTGTTTGGGGTTGAAGGTGGGTTAAATGTGGTGTTCGGGGTTAAACATTGGGTCCTTCAAGAAGCGGGTCCATCGCTTACTTAGCCGGCAACGCTTTGGTGGTCTTTGGGCGACGATGATCACTTATCATTAGGTGACTCGCCTGCACACCTGCACACCTGAAATTTACACCTGGAAGCCTTCCAGCTTAGCTGTAGGAAGTCAGACCAGCTATCTACCAGCCTCTTACTTGAGTATGCCGTTAAAAAACTTGTCATATTCCGGCTGGGGACTTGAGACAGTTTCTTTTTTCCATTCTATTTTTTCTTCTTGACTGGCAACTCATCGTCGACGGTTTTGGTGTTGTTGTTGGTACATGGGTAATGTGACTTTTCATTAGGTTGCTCGACTGCTAGTTGTTGGATGTCTACATAAAAAAATGTGTTCATATCATGGGAAGAGCGTCGGTAGCAGAAATACAATTGCATTACGTCGTTGCATAACTTTCTTAATTATGAAGTTATGTATAACTTACTTCTATAAATAAGTATAAGGTTTACAGTGTCATGTCGCTTGTAATGTTGGTTTATAATATTTTATCTATTAGGTCATAGCGCCGTTTAGGTTATTTATACATGTGACTGATATTATCATTCCTTACTCACTATATATTATGTTAATAATCGGGCCTGTATAGAAAAACTATTCATGTCTTTCTACGTACCTAATAGGTAATAGGTTCACATATTGATAACAAAAGTGAAATTTTTTCGATAGGGTTCCAATTATCGCGGTTTGCGGTAACAGTTGTGGCATGGAATGCTTTTAAATAAAACTGGTCATACCTACATAAAATAATTTAAATTAAAATTCCCTCGACTCTCATGAGCAGTTGATCATCAAATTGAACAGATCTTCAAAAACTTGCTAATATCCGTCTCAATCATGTCATCTTTTAAGCAAAATAAAGCGCACCGATTAGGTCCATTCATTTGCAGGCCACATATAAAAACGTTAAAATTATTACATCCATCTTTTTGCATCGGGGGTAAAAATACATCCATCAAAAACAGAACCTGCTCCTTTATGTAGTCAATGAAAAACTAATTCCAATCTCCACTCTAGGTCCAATTCCTACTGGACTGCGGCGCGCGCGTGGACGACCGCGCGCTGTGCGGCGCCACCGCGCTGCACTTCGCCGCCGAGTGCGGGCACGCGGCCGTCGTGTGCGCGCTCATCGACCACAACGCCAAGATACTTACCAATGAGAACGGTACGTACACACACTGTAGCAGACCAGGGTCCAATTCCTGCTGGATGACCGCGCGCTGCACTTCGCCGCCGAGTGCGGGCACGCGGCCGTCGTGTGCGCGCTCATCGACCATAACGCCAAGATACTTACCAATGAGAACGGTACGTACACACACTGTAGCAGACCAGGGTCCAACTTCTGCTGGACTGCGGCGCGCGCGTGGACGACCGCGCGCTGTGCGGCGCCACCGCGCTGCACTTCGCCGCCGAGTGCGGGCACGCGGCCGTCGTGTGCGCGCTCATCGACCACAACGCCAAGATACTTACTAACGAGAACGGTATGATGTACGGACGTACACTCCCTTTTAGGAGAGTATGGTTAATAGAAGGTTATCTTGATGCAAAAGTATGAAATGAGGAACGTATGCGTGCGTGCATCGTGGTGTCTTGTGCGTACGCTACGTAGTCAGCGGGTGAACCCACAACGCACTACTGAGCACGGGTCTCTTTTCATGATTCCTAGGTTCGTACTTCCGATACTTGGGCTGGTCAGTAACCTCTCCACCAATCCGCACTGGAGCAGCGTGGTAAAGTATTCTCTAGGTCTCGTCAATGACGAATAGTGACTATTTAATACATAGTCTATAACTCGCAGACATGGAGTATCTTTGATACTGTTTTGGTTTGCGAAAAAGAAGCGGAATATTGTATCTTGTATTCGGTCATCATGTAAACGTATTATCTATAAACTGATGATGATCTTTCCAGGTATGACCCCACTGCAGTGCGCGGCGGAGCGCGCGCGCGCCTCGGTAGTGGAGATCCTGGCCACGCGGCCGGAGGTCACGCGCGCGCAGACCATCGAGGCCTTCGAGCTGCTCGGGGCCTCCTTTGCCAACGACAAGGAGTACTACTGCGTTCGGGTGAGGAGATTATACGGTGTTTATATGTTTGGTGATGTCTTAGTCTAATTGGCAATTGGTAGTGGCTCTGCCTGCGCTGTGAGGGGTCGCCCTCGAGCTTCTCGGCGCCTCAAGTGACAAGCTGCTTCGCTGATGACAAGGAAAACTACTGCGTCCGGGTTTGGAGATAATAAGGTCTATACACACTTATGGCGACGTAGCCTAGTTGGCTCTTGGTATGTGCAGTGTGGTCTTTGTTGGTCTCAGGGGTCTTTGTTGTGGAATTTAGGGTCATCAATAATCCTCAGAGTCTCTTGGCATTCAATGGAGAGGACATTGAATACATTGCAGATAGGTGACATTTTGAAGCACCAACCGAAATGTGGCAGCAGTATTCCACTTAAGACCGAACCTGCGCTTTGTCCTCAAAAGCTGGTGTGAAGAACCGTCGCACCTTTGCCAGATACCTAAAAACAAACATTGCAACATATTCGGAATCCCTGATAATGTATTCGCCTTGTCCCCAGATGGCGTACCAGTACCTGCACCGCGCGATGGCGATGCGCTACGACACGCGCTACGGGCTCATGCTGAAGCAGCCCGCCGACCCCGTGCCCGCCTACGACAACTGGCGGGAGAGCACCACGCTGCAGGTACGGTTGGAAGGTTGGGGTGTGGGTGACGTCACTTTTAGAGAGGTTTGGAACGCTGACGTGAGCAATGGAGCGGTTTGAATATTGACCTGACCGGATGGAGCGTTTTGAACACTGAATACTGATGTCATCAAACGGCCCGTTTTGAACACTAACGTCATCAGACGCCCCATTTTGAACGTGACTAGATGTGCCATGTCCCGTGTCGTGTGATCCCAGCATAAGAATACCGCTTTACGTACTCTGATACCACTACCCACAGTGATAGGTATGGTGGAAGTTGATACACAGTTACTAATCCAAAGGGGAGGGGAACTTTCGAATCAGATTTTCTAAAAGGTACTTATAATAAAAGGTACTTTACCTTAGGTCCAAAGGAGGTCTTCCCCCCTCCCTTCCCTCTACCTTCGCATTTATAGTATGTTTGTATATCGCTGGTGTCTATTGCGTGTGCGAGTCCGACTAATCAAACCCGTTATGTCACAGGACATCGAGCGTCTCCACGGCAACGCGCACGCGCTCCACATGGAGGGGCTGGCGGTGCGCGAGCGCGTGCTGGGCCGCGCGTGCCCCGACCTCCCCCACCCCGTGGTGTTCCGCGGCGCCGTGTTCGCGGACGAGGCGCGCTTCGACCGCTGCCTCGCGCTGTGGCGGCACGCGCTCACGCTGCGACTGGAGAACAGGGTATGTTGTATGATGACGTCACATGATGACGCATGCTCTCTATAAGGAGGGGTTGCGGTGCGCGAGCGCGTGCTGGGCCGCGCGTGCCCCGACCTCCCCCACCCGGTCGTGTTTTTGTGCCCTGCTCGCGTATATATTAAGTCCCGAGAGCATTCACTTGGGTCCATGTATATTGTCTCGCCTGGTGGAAGATCTCCCTTTGTCAAACGTTTAATAAAAATTAAAACACACACACGCGCTCACACGCGTCATTGTTAAAATTCGATTCTATTATAGTGAGTGAAGTGATTAAGTTTCTAATTGAACTGTTTAACTTATAAGTATCAATGGTTTGTTGGCAGGTTTCCGTGGTGAAGGATTTGCTCAGGTTCGCGCAGGTGTTCTCACAGATGTTGCACATTGGGATAGAACTGACACTGGAACAGGTTAGTACATTTGTTAAATTCAAATTAAAAATCATTTATTCATCATTATGGTACGCTTATGCACGTAAATTTTATTGATTTAATCAGTAAATTTGTTATGTTTATATTGTATTTTTGAGTTTCGGGGCGGTACAGAATACTAATTCTTACGCCTTCGGCATGGATATCATAAAGAATACATAGCTAACATCCACTATCCTAGAGAAAACCTAATCGGTTACATTAATAAAATGCCTGACCAAGTGTATCAACTCGCAAACTTGGCTTCATACTCCACTTACCACCACTTAGGCTACCGGGTATATTATTAGATTTATTTTATGGTATTATTGTATTGAACGCATTGCAGGTAGCGTTCGTGCTACAAGCGTGCGCGGAGGAGTTATCTAGGTGCGAGAAGAGGATGGCGAGCTCATCAGGCAACCACGACCCGGAGACGTTACAAGTGAGGCCTTGTCTATATTAGTGACTGATATATAATAGATACTGAGTATATTAGTGGCAAATTGTGGCTTAGTGGTACCTATGGTTGAAAATATTTGTCTAGACTTTTAGTGTCTCTTTTTATGTGTTAATGGACTGAATTAGAAATACAGAATTGTTGCCAATAATAATAACAACATTCTCTTTTACACGTAGGGTAATCTAATAATAGAAGTCTATAATTTAACTCACACGGTCAGTCTATCTGTCCGCGATTACCGAAATAAAAACAACAAACAATAGTGAAAAATAGTAACAAACTTAGATCCTAAAGTTACTTTTCATACAAGTTATTTTATATAATTTATCACCCGGACCATATGACCAAATGCCCTGGGTATGGTTTTTTATGACAACAAAAATGAAACGTAAAACGTGATTGTATTGCAGGAGGAATACGAAAGCAACGTTCGGACGGCGCTCTACCTGGCCACGGTGGCCGCCAAGCTGCTCGAGATGGACGGGGACGAAGCTGACTATGTATGTTTATTGATATACAGAATATTATAAAACTCTTTCGGTACTGAGTGACTGACAGACGTTCAGTCGAAACTACTAACCATGAGAAGCTGTTTGGCTTGCATGTTCCTTGGGGAGTGTGGCGGAGCACTAAGAGGGGAATTTTGGTAATTTTCCTCTAAAGGGATGTAGAGGAGATAAACTTAAAAACTCTAAAGTTCGTAAAGCAGTAGGGGGGAGATAAATTATATATTCTATACTTATTTTAAAACAAAGTCAGGAACAGTGTTCAGTTTGTAATCTATTTTCTCAAAATCTACTGAACAGATTCATGCGGGTTTCACCAATGGAGAGATGCCATCAAGCGGAAGGATTGAAGGAATTGCTAAACCGATTTCGATTAGACTTTTATTTAAGTTTTCTTGGGAAAAACTCTGAGACACACTGATTTCCACACGTCCACCGTAGACACAGTTAGTAATACATAATAATAATAATAATACATACTGTTGTGTTGGCAGGCGTCGTCGAACACGGTGCGGTGCGCGATCTTCAGCATCCGGCACGTGCGCACGCGCGGCGGCCAGTCGCTGCTGCACCTCGCGGTCGACCGCCGCACGCCCGTCGACGACTTCCACACCAGCGACGTGTGCCAGTGAGTGTGCTGACTAGTTTACTGCTAAGGCAGGGCTCCCACCGGCAACGAGCAGCGAGTAAAGCTCGGCTGTTTTCTCGCTTTACTCGCCCAAGACACCGACGGAAGATATGACATTTCGTGTAAACAAAAGAGATTATCCGGGTAAAGACACATTTTATGACCCATCTCTTTCGAACTTTATTATCCGGGTAAAGACACAATTGATAATCCATCTCTCTCGAACTTTTCTACTCGGGTAAAGACACATTCGACAACCCAACTCTTTCGGACTTTTCTACCCGGATAAAGACACATTTTGATGACCCATCTCTTTCGAACTTTTCTACCCGGGTAAAGACACATTTGATGACCCATTTCTTCCGAACTTTTCTACCCGGGTAAAGACACATTTGATGACCCATCTCTTTCGGACTTTTCTACCCGGGTAAAGACACATTTGATGACCCATCTCTTTCGAACTTTTCTACCCGGGTAAAGACACAATTGACGACCCCCTCTACCAACTTTTTTCTTCTTATTTTAATAAACTGACGGTCTGACTTGCTGTCAATGGCCAGGTTCCCGTGCACGCGGACGACGCGGCTGCTGCTGGAGTGCGGGCTGCAGGTGGACGCCACCGACGAGATCCTGCGCACGCCGCTGCTCGTCGCGCTGCTCTCCTACCAGCTGTACGAGCCCAGGGGTAAGATAGTCGAAACGTCGTACAAGGATCCTAGGTTTAGGGCTGCTGTAAGCGGGCGTACACGGCGTGCACCGCATGCTGGCGGCACACCTGGAGGGTAAGTGGTGATGTGGTAAATGCTTTACCGCTTTTCACCTATAACCCGAGTACAAACATTTTTCTGTCACATAAATGTAATTAAATCTGTCTTGGCTGGAAATCCATTTCAGGACTCCTTCGCATTAAGGTACACAGTCGTCAATGACTTAAACCTAGTTTAAAGTAAACGTAACTCGAAATTGAACCTTAAAACGTAGTCTTAAAGACACGTACATAAAATTCAAGATACACTTTACTAACGTCCCGATGTATGTGTTGTCCGCACAGAGGACGAGGGCGACAAGTGGAGCGAGGTGGTGTGCGACGTGGTGTGCGAGCTGCTGTCCAAGGGCGCGCACGTGGACGCCGTCGACTACGACGGGATCACGCCGCTCGTCGCCTCCATCGGCGGTGAGTGCAACTTGTGACGTCATCGTTATCACCGTCACATTTTCAATACGTACCCTTTTCAAGACATGACTGAACGCTTCCAGTATCTTTGAAGCGATGGGGAAGGGGGGGGGGGGAGGTTCAAGGTGTTATCGTATGGTAAGGCACGCACTTACGTGCTTATACAGATACCGGCAGCCCTTGTTCAAACTAGAGCATCCACCACCACGTAGTTTTCAGCGCGGAATATTTAATAATAACAGGAATCCGATGGCTTAACGTACCCTCCAGTATGGATCGTACAAGAGTTTTTTGCTACTAGCAGTCAATCTATCTTCCTATCTACTGACCGTACCCACAGTTGCTTACTCCGTCAATCACTGAGGAGTGAGTAACTGACAGGCAACGCACAACCGAAGCTGAACATGTATGTATGGCATGTATGTTTCTTTGGGTAGTTTAGGGTAGTATCAAGAGATGACTTTCCTTCACCCCTTCCCCTTCCCCACCTTCACCTTTGGTAAAAAAACGGGCGAAGCCATTGCCATAAACCTAATCTATAGTATTGTGATGTTTGAAATTTCCATTCCAGGTCCAGCAGAATCAATAGTCCGCTCAGCGATACGACCGCGGCTAACGTGTCTAGCGGCCACGTGTCTCGCGCGCGCGCGCAGGAAGTATCACCCGTCGCAGGTCCCCAAGGTACTCCACGGCTTCCTCGCCATGCACGGCGTCGACCCCATCAAGGATATACCGTAATACACACGCGTAAGGTCCACTTTACATTGACAAGTCTGATTGGATATAAATCGTTTTGGGTTTGCGACTGGTGTTGCGGTGTGTCGCCAAGTCCGTGAACTTCTGTATGTAATTAACGTGTTTATTATTGAAAAACGATATCTCCTAAGTGCCATAAAATTTATTAAGTAAAGACAAAATTACAGCTTTGTTTGCAACAGTATTAAAAAACACTGTAAAAAGACTTGAAAACAGATTGAATGTTCTTATTTATATTTTTGCAAAACACTTCGCTGAGACTAAATAAATAAATTTATTGCTCATTCTTTGATGTAAATATTCAGATGGGAGTTCTCAAAGTTCACGGACTATAAGTTATACTATTTGTATTTGATGCTATGTCTTTATCAAAGATATTATATGACTCGGTATATTAAAAGTAATGCAATGTACTACGTAGGTAGAGATGTAATAGATAAGTAGTTTATACTTATATTAACGGAAAATGACAATCGATTGGTATATTCGTAGAAGTTATTGATAGGGAAATGATATTGGTCCAAAGTTTGTCTTAGGGAAAGAAAGTTATGAAATATATTAGAGGGGCGGTAAGAACCGGTACAAAATATGATATGCAATATTTGCTAGCTACATATCTGTTTTTGTACACAGTCAAGTAGAGTATGGAATTCTATTTTATGTTGAAATAAAATATAGAACTTGGCTTGATATGCTACCGCGTGTCTAGATTTTTATTTGAGTTGAGGATCGAAGGTGGCTTGAAATTATTCGTGTAATATTAAATACGGCCGATGTCCTGTTTCTCAGAACTTGGCGGACGCGCTGCCGCATTTCTAATTTTTATTTCAATATTTAACAGTTGACATAATGTGGGTTAATTATTTTGAAAATTATTATGAGAGTTTTAATTGAAAATTAAATAAATTTGATGACATTTAAAATCTTCAAGTAATTAATTTGACTTTTTGAACTTATTGAAAATGATAGTGATTTGTAATTTCAATATGATTTAAATATTTTGTTGGCAGTTACATTTTGTGTCGGTTCTCACTGAGATTATCGGATTGTGTTTTTCAGAAATTACGAGCATTATCAAACGTATTCTTAAATGTGAAGAGCACAAATTAGTTTAGTGGCAAGCGGAAAGCATAGAGTAATGTAGAGAAGTGACTTGACTTACCACAGTTAACTCGACTGACATTTGGACATAATTCGAATATAATTTTGCAATTATTTATAGTATCTATTATTATTTGTTATATCTGTCTATGTACATTCGTATTGTTTTTCGTAAACAATCTAAAAGTTATATTTATGTCTATTGTATATATTTTTCATAATATGTGACACGAAAGTTGATATTGTATTTTTACGAATATTTAAGGAATGTTATGTTTAATTTTGTATATATATCGTTTATTATGAATGTTTTAACGTGGCTTAAGCGGTTTAGTTTAATTATTTGACTGATTTAAGACTCGTATGCCATAATACTGCGATGTCCCCGCGGACATACATTTTGTATCTAATATTAAACAAAGGTAAATCACGCATTTATCTGAACATAACCTTAGGAAGGGTAAAGGTTGATATGCAAGCGCATAAGACATTTAAAAAGTAATCTTTCCATATTCAAAATAATTTATCACAAGTCGGACACACTTATAATAGGGTTGCCAAACTGTATGTGCTGTTTCTCACTCAGACTACATACATTTACTGACCGAAAGCTTACATCAAAAACCCTGTTAAAATTGGTTATTACTTAATTAGATACCCTTCTCATGAAGGAAACGAAATATTAACTGGAAAATTATTTCGATACGCAAATTAAGTCTTTCAGAATCTAATTCTACATCTTGATTATCAGTTTCTTTCTAATTTTCCATTTTTTCTATTTTCCATTCGATGTAAGATTGCTATCATCATTGCCACGGCAATGCAAATATGTGTTTCTAGGCGACGCGGTTGTGACATGTACTCTAAATCTAATTAATATAAATGAAAGCTTTAACGGAACCATTTTCACCAGCCATTATTCTTTCTAAGGGAATCGATATTAAAATTTGGATATATTGAACGTTATCAACAGGGTCGGCACAGTGTTCAGATTCTAGTTGATATTGTACGATGGCTCAAAACGATCATTACTATGATATGAAATTGTATCGATTTTAATCGATTTAAGCGATTTTATATGTGATAATGTACATTTAGTTGTTAACGTTAAGTTTAAGGTATTTTATAAATGGTTTTAACACTTCTTGACAAATTTCATGGTGATGGATTACTATGATATTTTTTTTATTTACGGGTTTGTCGATTTCAAATGATATTGTTTTCAGAATGTCTATGTATTGATTTCGTGAAAATAATTAAGTGTGATCGAAGCAACAATACCCGGATGTTGTGTGATTACTTAAAGTGCGGATAGTGTGTATTATTTTACAAAGTGACAACCCTAAGCGCTTTTCCCCAATCGTTCTAAGAGATTCGGGAACTTGCACCAATCGAGAAGTTTCCGTTGAATATCGCAAAGACAGGTTACATTGGGTTGTAGTTTGTTTTGATAATATTAAATTTGTCAAGGGCTGTGTAGCTGATTTCATTTATCCGTGCATGCTTAGATAATAATTGCTTCTTAACGAAGTGCATCTAGTCGAGTTCTTATGTTATTTAACTTCTCTTAACCTTCGCCAAACGAAAATTACATGTTCTATGCTTAAAGAATAAAAATTTCGAGCAAGATTCAGACATGTTTAGCTGTAGATAAAATAATCAGTGTCGTATGTTTATTCGTAGACAAAATGTCGTGTAAGATCGTAATTTTTTGGTGTAAAGCACCTTTAGCAGATTTAGGACGTAAAATCAATGTTATATGTTTTGTAGCTATCAGTGACTTCATATATTGTAAGAAGTACAACATACTATCTTGTATATTTTACGATCGCAAAATGACTATGATATAACGTCGCTAGTCTTGTATTTAGTAAAAGTAAAATTGAAATTTTCATCATATCATAATTAGTTACTTAGATAAATGAATGTTGTAGTGAATACATGACATACGGCTTAGATTATATTATTCTTAAAACCAGATCTACATTGATTTTTAAATAGAGCAGTTGATTATTATATTATATTGAAATTATAATAATTCTTATTTAACATTTTAAAGTAATCATTTTAAAGCAATGGGTACTAATAAAATACAATTTTGTGTATTGTCGAGGTTTTTTTTGAAAATATTTATAAAGGAAATAATTATAAACGGAAAGACAGGCGTACCTGTCATTACGATGCCAAAACGAGAATCGTGAGTACCCGTTGCATGAAAAATGTATGAAATCATCCTTATTTACTTCTCGATATAATAAACTATAATGTGTTTCCTGGTATTTTTAATGTTTAAATAAGTATAACGCTTATTCTCTAATTAAATTTATTTTTATATTAACCTAAAGATATTTTTGTAACTAAAATTTGTACTTATTTTATGTACCTGGTTGATGTACAATGTAACATTTTACATGTATAAATGTGTAGCGAAAGAAATTTATAAAAATCATTGCAAAATAAGTAGCGGGCAAATTATCTGTTACTAAGTATATGAAATAATAAAAAAGGAACAAGCTTTTTATTAGCAGCTGAATTTATTGATTGAAATTCTACTATTACAGATAGAACCATTTCATTTGTGACATTTTCTATTTAATTAAATTTATTTAATTACTCATTGGTATAGTGTTCCTATTTTTTCTAACTTATCTTTGAAAAACAAAACAAATAATGAAGTCACAAATTATATCAATAAATTAATTTCATTAAAATGAAAAAGTAGCTTATCTATAACTTTTAATAATACTTTCCTGCTATTAACAAAAGTTAAATATCACTAATCAGATATAATAGTTATTTAATATTGGATCTAAGTAATTTAATGTAATGTTGTGTATATAATTATGTGGACAGATGTCTCTAAAAGAGAACAGAAGTAATGTATTGTTATGGAGCGGGGATGCGTTCGGAAATTATGATTTTAAGGTGTTACGTACTCAAGAGCTTGTAATGCAACAGATTCGAACATTTGTAACGATGTTGTGTCGAATCTGTTACATTTTAAACGAACGTTATGACGTCTTTAGGTACACATTGTCACAAATAGAATGTTTGTGTATCCTCGTTTGTAACGCACCCATGTTGTACATAAAGAATATTATTTATCATATTTTTGTCGGATTCGAACTGAAATAAAGTATAAAAATCATTTACTGACTTTTTATTTATGCCTTATGGTTAAAATTAAAATGTATCTATATGAAGAGGTAATGTTATGGACATGTGGCGGCCACAGGTTTAATTAAACAATTCAAGATGGTGTTCCACAAAATACCCATTAAATACCCATTTACCCCTTATTTTTCCGCTTGCGCGCCAAAAAGATCGGTATCGTTTGAAAGAAAAAATATCTATCTGTGAGATAGATGAAACATAATCTATGAGAGAGTCCAGATAACAGCCATCTAAATAGCACGATGGTTAATACGCCGGATTCCTGTTCCTAGGGTCCTGGGTTCGAATCCAACCGAGGCGGAAATTCCGTTCTCGGTTTTGGTGCGTGTCCTTGTCTTGTGTGTCTATGGCACCCACGACACAGGGAATCCTAGTGTAGGGCTATGAGTGTGTAGTGTTGGTGTTTTAGAATAAACTCACTTTCGGTCTAGAACCACCACTTTTGTATATTTGCATTTACGTATTATATAGATCCTGAACACGAGAAATGTCTCTTATGTCCCACTTGTGCAACAGGAACACTGTCACTTGTCAAAGGGGACTTGGGTAGAAATAGTCTCAGTAGGTACGTACGAGAAGTGTTTGCAAGAATGTAAGTGCCTAAATTATGTTAATTCCTTTCTAAAATAAATTCCCAGCAACGCCAAATTCAGTTCAAAACTAGATTAATTAAATACGTTATCTTACAGGTAATTAAAAAAACATTATATGACTCGTACATGTACTTCGGCTTAATTAACAATCAAGCGTCGTGAGAGAAAAAAATGTGAACACAAAGAGGTTACCCGCAGGAAATTATTAAGATGCATCCGGTGGATACCGCCGTCCGTGGCAAACGTCGAAGGTCGTGGTAGCCTGTAGTGGCCGGTAGTGGCGATAATATCAAATTGTGGTATTCGTAACATTAATGTTATTATTACTAAAATGATTCATTACTCACGAACGCATGTATACTTGCATACTAAGGGCGTATTTAACGGAAACTGAATGGTAACTAAGAAATTATGAAATAGTAATGTTCTGTTTTTCGATGATCCTATAGTCTAGTTGGCAGTGATTCCGACCGTGTACGAGGGGCCCCGGGTTCGATTCCCGGCGAGGGTATTTTTGAGATAAATAAATGTTTGCTCTCGTGTCATGGTCATGAGTGTTAGTGATGTGTTTGTTTTCTATGGCAACATCGAAATAATACTTTAAACACAGATAAGAAAGTCTAATACACTGTAAAAAATATAAATACGCCGCGGTACCGTTGGGCATCTTAAGATGCCCGCGGCACTTTAGGCATCGCGCGGCTGGACATCTTAAGATGCCCGCGGGCGGCGACGGTACATTAGGGGTATGGTTTTTGAGTTATTCCGGTATGATCCACACTACGAGATCCATGATAGGTATTTTTTCCGGTTAGATCCATTGTAATTTGACCATTCCGGATCGATCCATTTCCTGTTTATAATGGGTAAGTACAGTCAAACAAAAAACAGTTGATGAAATAAAAATATGTACTTTTTATTCGTATAAGAATCATCACATACTTATGTTACGCTACCTAAGTCATTTGAAATCATCTTTTCATAGTTATGTTAAATTATATTTAGTCCTTGGATTTGGATAAATCTAAGTAATAAAAATAACAATTTGTAAGAGACTAAAGATTAATTAAATTATGAAAATAAAATTTAAAATACAATTTAAAATTGTCATAGTATTCACAATCACATTAAGTTATATTTGCTCCTTGGATTTGGAAAAATCTTAATTAAGTATAAAAAACAATTTGTAAATAAGTGGCTGAAGATAATTATTCAAATAACAAAATCAAAGTCAAATTATCACAGTAAAAACAATCATACGGTTAAGAGACCCCAAACACTTCTTTCGCCAGTTGACACATCTCCACTGACTCCATCCGTTTTTATATTCTACCTTGTTGGTGTACTGATAACCAGCTTTTAGTAAAACAACACCACCGTTTCTATTTATATATGTATATTAACTCATTAGGATGGCTAGAAGAAGTTGACGGCAGACTGTGATCTTCAGACATTCTAAAAAAAAGGAAATAAATGGTGAATATTCGTAATATCGTATGTAAATTTACAGCACAAAATCTTTATACATATTTATACCTCTTTTAAAGTACAATTTATTGCATCTTTTCTGTAAAGTTTTGCGAAATGAAAACCATAAAAATGAAACAAATTACATTTACATTGTTTTTGACAAAATGAATACTTGTAATATTTCAATTTCCAACAACATTTAAAATTCCAAGATAATCATTATAAAACGTTTAAGATCGCATTACATATAGGTATATAGTTTAATATAGCTTATCTATAAACACTTACTTTTATAAACAGTTTTCACTTCACTTTGATCATCTATTTATTGTAAAAGTATATCAAGAACCAACACTTCACCTTGACTTTACTTCACTTCGTCAACTCAGTACAGAATTAAGATAGAGACTAAGACCGTGTCATTGTCGTTAAAACCCATTTATCATGTAAGAACACAACATCACAAACTAAACTCATCAATGAGGTTACCGTGGTTAAGAAGACCCACCCATCTCGATCCATTTTTAAAAATATTACAAAAACTTCGAATTTCTTCCAAACCCTTGCCGAACCGATAACAATTGTTTTGTTCATTGCTTGCCAAACGCACAATTTTTTCAGTATTTACAAATAAATATTAAATCTTGAAATGTTCTTTATAAATACTAACAAACGAACTTACGATAAATAATATATATTTTGCAAACAACTAATAAAACCTGTATGCATATTTCTTGCTGACTGTACTAAAATGTGATAATAGATAGTCAATGGACCAGACCGGAATAGAAAATAATTTAAAATATTATGATCCACGTAGGTATTACTCGTTAGGTATCAAACCGGAATAAAAAGTATATCGATCCACTCTCGGGATCTATTTTCAAGTATCAGACCGGAATAACTCTGGTTTTTTTGCATTTACCATATAAACCATTGGCTCTGGTTGTAATGGTTAGATAGCAGTAGTTTCACCACGTCGATCTTTGGGCGGCATAAAAATACAAGCCTTAGATTTGCCACTAACTTTACCAATCTGCACTGGAGCAGCGTGATCGATTATAGTCTAGTCATCCCCAATAAAGAGAGGAGACTCGAACTCGGTAGTGAGACCCATTGGATTCCAGCGAAGTGAACGTACTATGGCATTCGTGACATGAATTCATGTCGTTGGAATTTAATGAATATAAGGTGAAGATAAACCAACAATGTAAGTACGGGCATTTCTCGGTGGTCATAGTAGGTACCTACCTATGTGAGTATCGTTTATTTGTGTCGATCAGTCACTCTCACGAATGACAGTTGCAATGAATTTGCATATAGTAAACCCAACTTAAGATTGAAATGAAAGAGGCGCTGTCGGACGCATTTGACATTCATTTGACCAATCATTGCACACTAGTAACTGACAGATGAATGACCACAACGTACATATGAATGACTTTTTAACATGGCGGCGTTAGTTCCAATTTTTGCCATTTCAGAGATAAGTTGGGCGCACTGTAATTTTCGCTTTTTCGCCATAAGCAAATAATATCTATTGTGTGCTTTAGAAATGCGTTCTTAAGCAAGCAGGAAATGGTTCCAGCTTTGTTTTCTAGTTTTGCAACCGAAATATTAACTTAAACGATCATTCACGAGCGTTGTGTTACCTGTATAAGTGCCTGTTTCTGAGTACTAAACCCGAAAACCATTGAAATTTTAATGTTTTACATGAACTGGGAAATATAATACCTACCTATTTTATTTATTAAATATTATATATCTAACAATACACATCAGTAAAATTTCGAGCGCCTGTCAGTAATTAAAAACAATTATTTTCAAAAAGAGGGTACTTATAATTTCATTAGCGAAGCAAGTGACACACTTTTATTCAGCTGTCAAAACGAAATAGCTCCTTCATTTTGTAAAGACTAAATGCCGATGACGTCACAGCTTCAAATGGACCAATGACATTATTAATATAAGTAATTCGATTTTAAATACATAATGGTAGGTAACCTCTTATGTAGGTAGGTAGGTAGTAGGTAGGTACCTCTTATGGAAGACTAATTACCTCGTTCCCAATCAATTCAAACGAACCGAATCAAAATAGTCAGCCAACAGAAAAATGATTCTTCCGATTAAGTAACACTTACGCACGCGGAACCCTAATCAAATCCGCGACGGTGTCAACAAAACACCATCCAATAACAATGGCATCGGATGCGCTACTATGAAAATGGGAATAATGCTAATCACCTGGCATTACTTAACGGCAGTAGCATCGGGTGGGGTTACGGGAACCACTTTCAGTTTCTGTAGCTAGCTGGCTCCGCGAACACGCCTTACGTAACTCGGCCCGCCAGTTTGACAGCCCGCATGCATGACACACTTTTTAAAATTCGTTCTTTTATCTAAATTCTTTTCAAGCCAGTTGCATCACAACAAATATTTCGCCATTTTTCGCGATTACCGGTTCTATTTAACCGCTTATTTTTGTTTAAATTAACGGTGCTTTATTCCATTTTTGAACACTTTTAGTAGTTTTCGCGCCAATTCATTTTAAATCGAAAATATAGCAGTAAATATTTATTTAGTGCCAGCATCTTTTGTGTTTTTATTTTAATTACATATTTTTATAGTAATATGTGTAGAACACAGTGTATTTTAATTGTGAAAAAGTGTGATGTGCGTGTTTTGTGAAGTGTAATATATTTCAAGACACCATCTGTCGAAAAGTAAGTAGATTGCTTATTCTAATGGTTTTAAGGGTAGGACATCCATGGACAGAAATCAATTATTTGGATTTTTGCAATGCCAACATTGCCAACAAAAGATTTATTAATTGATCGGTGTTGTAATTCCAATTTTGAATTTTGGAATAAAATAAAAAGTATGTTTATAGTGACCTTGGCATGTTTATGTAATAGTTTTTTATTTATAAATTCAACATGTTGCAATTTTTTACATGTTTAGTTTTAAATAATTTATTAGTTTTAAATAATAAAAAATAGTGATTTGTTGTCTTCCTCGCCATACCGTCTTATTTTCTAGACTACCCGCGAATGTGGAAAAAAGAGAAGACACGTTTTTGCGGGCTTTAGTGAGAAGTTTAATTACTGGTGTATTTTTCTACTTGTCTTTTCTCCGTTGATTTTTTGTTTAAGTTGTAGAAGAGACAGTTTCGATACTGTTCGTATATTTCAGTTTCATGCTGATGAGCACACGTGA
This sequence comes from Hesperia comma, assembly GCA_905404135.1. Classification (NCBI taxonomy): domain Eukaryota; kingdom Metazoa; phylum Arthropoda; class Insecta; order Lepidoptera; family Hesperiidae; genus Hesperia; species Hesperia comma. Next base: position 3,106,262 of record FR990031.1, read on the forward strand.
ACATTCACAAGGTATTGCCTCCGCATTAGTTCATGGTGTTAAGGCGTAATGAACAGACACAATTATTAACATACCACAATTGTTTGGCACTTAAACGTGAGCAGTGTGCCCCAACGGGATTCGAACCCTGAGGCGTTTCGTAGTGTAGAGTTTCTACACACTATGCGATGTTTTTGTTAAACAATATTAAGTTTCTCGTGTCCCGTCGATTACCACAGAATTCGCAATGAGTAAGTACTAGCCTAGCGGTCGGGTCAAGTTATTCCCGTTGGCTCCCATTTCCTTTCTCATCCGTCATAAGACCCCAACATCGATTAATTGGATTTATGGGACGTAGGTACCAATTTTGCTTATCTCAAGAATAGCACTGCAAATAATTATGCAAAAAATTTCTACACTTCCTTAAAGGAGTTTGAAGGTGTGGTGTAGTTTGTGTGGAGGTCTTCCTGGTTGTAACCCATCACGAGACTTGAAAGAAAAGGGGTAGGTAGTTAGGGATGTTAAAAATCAACTATTGGATTTCTTTCAAAAAAAAAAAATCAAAAATCTTTATTTGTCTATCTGTATACATAATTGTTTCAGTAATTAAGACTACTTAGTAAGCATACGCATATGCCTGTGTCAAGTAGTCTTTTTTGTTTCTTAACATTATAGACAGAACAGTATAAGAAAAATAAAAATCAACAAGTTACAGTAAATAACATTGAGATATTTATAATAATAAGAAGGTAGGTATATTAATTTTATCATTTTAATTTATCTAATTAACTTTTGAACATTAGAATGCCCTGGTGAATGTGTGTGTGTGTGTGTGTGTGTGTGTGTGTGTGTGTGTGTGCGTGTATGTAATTGTGTAAGTATTTGTGAATGAGTGAGTGAGTGATATTATGTCCGAGTTTAATTTCAGGATATTTAGTGTTTTACATATATTGTTTATTTAAACATGTAATAGCTTTTTAAAGATTGATACGTTTAAGTAGATCTTCTGTCTCGTCAAAAGATAAAGTTAGCAGCCAGTTAATAACACACTTTTTAACATCATAATATTTAAGGTTGTATGTATCAAGTTTATCATTTATTTTATTATATATATATGCCGATTGGGCAGAGTATTGCCTATTTGCAAACGTAGTGTTAGTTCGAGGTAAACTTACAACTTTATCTTTTCTTCTAACACGAGACCTTAATGTATTGTCATATTTAGTTGTTTTGTGTAAGTGTAGTGTTATGGATAAAATGTATAGTTTTCTGATTGATAGTATTTTTGACTCTTTGTACAGGTCATTCGTAGCATATCTGTATGGTTTGAAGTACATGACCTTAAGAAGACAGCGTTGACCCTTTTCAACATCCAGAAGTTTAGTCTTTGCCGCACCCCCCCAAGAAGTTATGCAGTACCCTATAACTGATTGTGCTAAAGCAACATATATTTGATTTAGAAGAGTTTTTGAAGTTACATGTCTTAAGATTTTAAAAATCCATGTTAGTTTTCTTATTCTGTCATTAATATACAAAATATGTTTATGCCAGGATAATCTTTGGTCTATAATAACACCTATTCTTTATCGTGCGGATTCGTGCGAGGAGCACAAAGTGAGATGGATCTCCAGTATTCAAAATTTGGGGAAAATGGCCACGGAGCCTGCGTAAGTTCTAAATAAGTAGGGGTAAAATATTCGTTTACTTCAGAGTACAATGCTTATCTATCCATTTATCGCATGGGCTTATTTGTCTTTTAAATAAAATATAATAGACAACCATAAAAATATTTCTTAATCTTTGTCAACCTACAGAATGTACTTACAAAGTTTCACAAGCCGCTAAGTCCGTACTAATGCGTATTTTTTTTAGCCATATCTGGTGGCACATCGTGAACGGCATCCCAAATCCCAACCGTTCTAAGTCATAAATCCTCTGCTAAGCACTTCGGTCTTTAGTAAGACCACCTAACCATATTCAGTGTAGCAATTGGAAATATTACACTGCAAAGCGAAGTTGTTTTAAAAGGCGGTTGTATTCAACAGGCTATATATGTACCTAAATGTACGTCCCTTCCCGCGATTCTCAGACTCTGAAAATCTCTGAATCATTTTAATTATAGCACTTCATTAATTTTTTTCTACCCTCCTTCCTTGGAAACTCATCGGTGATGTCTTATTTTTTATCCATCAATCACCAGCGATCAATGATACCTTTGGTGTTATGGTATCCATAGGCGACAATGGACACTCATCATCAGGTGATTTGGCTAGTCGTTTGCCGTATTGTGACATAAACAACTAACTTTATATAAAAATAACCGACATAAAAACCGATAAGTAGAGATAACTTAAAAACTACTCGTCAGATGTCGCCCAAATTTATATGAGACCAGAGGTGAAACAATACAATTGCAAAAAAGGAACACGAAAACCATAAAAATACTTACAGTTGAATATAGGCTCTCCTTCTTTTTAAGTCGGTTAAAAATTTAGTAAATCAGAAAAACACAGACATGCACATTTGGTGTCAGGAACCGTCCCATTCTGGACCCCAAGCTAAATTGCTGGACAATGTTACCTTACTTGCGTTGTGTTAATCCCAAGCAAGGATTTTAGGGTCTTTTCATTCAAGGTCATCGAAACTCCATTATGAAAATCAAACGGTCTACCCATTTTATTGGGTTACTATTACAAGGTTAAAATATAATTTTATTATTTAATATTGTATTCTAAAATCATTTAGGTACCTTATTGCATAACTGATTCATATCAACTATGACCTTTTGTTCAAAGCTCATCATTGACAATGTCTTTTTGTATAATTCACAAAAGCCGTAAATCATTTATGAATATCGTGATCGCTTTGATCTGAACGTCAGATCGATATCGTTTTCGATTGATCGTGTCGTCGCGTCGCCTTAAACTTTGAGCAGATACCTACCTAAGATATTTTACATGGTCGGGTGTATTGTGAAGAGGTCAATAAGTTTATTGTTAGTATCGTTGAATTTTAACATTTTATATAAAACAAAAAATTAATATGTAGGTACTTACTTATTTCTAATGAGGACTCCTTGTTTAAATTTATATTCAGTCAAGGTATTGTTATTTTCTTTACTAATAAGACAATAACAATAAAACAAACACAATATTAAATATTATAAGTACTCCATACCTCCTATATGTATTTCTATTTCAGTAGCTAAAGGGACACGTCAAACACAGAAGAGATAAAGGACCTCCTTTATGTCTTCTGTGACCTCAAAGGCGTTGGGGTTCAAGACTGATATAAACGGAGGAAGTAGGACAAAGCTTGTCGAAGTAATCTCGGTGGTACTAAACTCAACTCCACCTCCAATACGAGGATCTTTGCGGAGACACTTTCATTTATATTTATAAATAACTAGAGGACCGCCCGCGCTTCGCTTCGGGACCCGTAGGTAACAGCCGCGTAGGTCCAGCTCCCGTAGGAATTTCGGCTATAAAGTAGCCTTTAACATTTGCGTATGACTTAAGTAAATTATAATGCACCTAGTATTTGATAGCGTGATTCAGAACGCAAATGAGTTTTACTAACGCCATCTATTAACAACTCCGGAACTAAATATCTAGCAACTAACAAAACATCGACCTTCCCATGGGAATGCGATGTTTTTCCGCGGTAAAAAGTAGCCTACGTCACTCTCTACCCTCCTAACTATCCCCACACACAAACCATACTATATAATAGCCATGCTGCGACGTGAAAGAGCCACAAACAAACAAACACACTTTCACATTTATAATATTATTAGAGGATACGCGCAGTGGGTAATTTTGACAAGGGTATTAGGTTAGGAGTGGTATTTGGTTTGGTGGTTCCATCTTTGAGATCAAACCAAAATTATCGTCTTAAATAATGTCAATGACCCATTATCGACAAAATTTTTAATGTGTGTTGCAATTAATGCGTTGTTACTACTAAGTAGGTACTTATATCATGGAAGTTAGCAAGGTTTAATGGCCACCATTTTTATTGTACTGTTTTACAGATACAGACTGTATTTCAGTCATACAACATGCCTCAACGAGAAGTCTCAGGAACGACTGCCGGCCACGACATATATTTGTCTGATAAATAAATGCCTCTTTCTAAATATTGGGTGTTTGTAGTACTTATATATTTTCTCAGTATATGCAGCAGATATTACAGAGGAGGTTCTTAATATGTACGCATATAATAGCTTGTGGCGTAAGACGTACCTATATACCTACCTATGACATATGTACCTAATATTGCCCGTTCTTGGATTAGTTGCTGGATAGGTACGTGATATGTAGGGATAATATAGGGAAATAATTATGGGAGTGGTATTGGGGGTAGATTGTCATGTGTTACTACAGCGAAGTACCAAATTCACACACCACAGACCACAGACCCACCACCACAGAGCCATAAGATCATCATCAGTTTAAGTAGGTACACATTGCAGCCTTAGATATACTATTCCGCGATGACATAATGCTTCAACATTATAATAGCAATCAAACCCACTGTCCACTTGTCCCACTGACTTCGCTCACAATTTAAGGGATACAAGCCATAGTCCAATACGCTGGTAAAATGCGAATTGAAAGACTTCACCCACCTTTGAGGGCTGGAGAATTACGGGCGCAGTTCTAACGATGTTTTCCTTCACCGAAGCAAGTGAACCGAAATATTTAGATCCGAACATTTATAAACAGTGTTAGAAATCAAATATCAACAGATTCCAGTTACCACACAGATCGTGTTCCGTCAGAAACATAATATTAAAACAATTTGATCAGCGCGATATGTTGGTGCTGGTAACTGTACGCCATTGTTGTGAGTTTTGAGTTCACTTGCTCATCGATCGGGTTTGTTTTATATCGAGGATTATGCGTTGATATAACGCTTTGGACGATTCACTGTTTAGGAATACCGATTCGAGCTTTAAATGGAAACTAGACACTTGCAAGGATGCACAAGCTAGAATGAAATTTTAAAATTATAAGTTGGGAGGGCCAGAGAAGATTTTCAATGATATTAGCTAGAAAGAAACGTGGAGTTCGACGCTGCGATGTGCTGACATAATAAGGAAATTAAATTTCTGTCTAGGTTGATAATTTATAATTATTCTTGTAGATTTTCGGATGCTATATGAGTATTAAATATAGTTATAAGAAAAGGGTAGGTAAATAGAGTTATAGTTACACTTCCTGTACTGTATTGTACCTACCAGGGCATCTTAAAATCCTTCACCAAACTTATCCGGACTGCAACATTTTGGCGAAGTATAAGTAGGGCGAAGGTGAGGTGTTGTTGTCAAATAATACGATTTCTATATGAATAAGTATAAGAAAATGGTCTTGACTTAGTTTCATTGATGAAAAACTTAGTGCGGAATTGCGGAGATCTGTAGATAGCTACCTCTTTATAATGTTAACTAGCTTCCGCCAGCAGGCTTCGCCCGCGTGGAATTCGTTTAAACGTCACCCCCCTATTTAACCCCCTTCGGGATGGAATTTCCAAAAATCCTGTCTAAGTGCACCCCTACACTCCCCAAGAAACAATATTTTATATAGGTATTAAGATTGGCTAGCGTGATATATTGCACATGTTTTGAGATAGGACCAACATAGAACTGGTAACAAATCTACTTAGGTATACTCGTATGTGGGTATTGTATGTTATTAAGATGAAAGCGACGCCAAAGTGACAACTGGTTTAAGTAGCTACCTATTTCAGTTTGGTATAAAAATGGCAATCGCGAAGGTTTCACGAATAAGTAAGTAGGTACCTTTGAAGCACCTCAAAATTAAACTTTTTGTACAATAATTTTTATAATCTAATTTCATTGCGCTTTTATAAAGTGGGCTACTCAAATTGACTAATCGCCGGTACGGTACAAAAAGTGGCAAGGTCGTCCAATTTCGCAATTTGTTTATGCATTTCGGCCGATATCGTTATAATCTTCTACTACACCTACTTACTCTGGCTTTGGGCGGCAGCTGAGTTATGTTTATGAGTCATTGTAACTTATACGGATTTGAAAATGTGCGAGTTCTTCAAAAATGGCGAACAAAAAGATCTGTTTGAAGGGCGGAGATTTGAAGAGTTCCTTGGTTTTTTGACCTCTGATTAAGTGATAGACTAACTTACAATTTGTTGCTAGGTCGTCAAGGTTCTTTTCTGTTCAAGGGTAAGTTAAGTTTGCATTGTCTTTTACGAGATCATTAGCATAGATTGAGCATACACTTGACGTGATAAGTGTCTAAGTGGTCCCTGATTTTCAACTATTTTTACGACCAGTAGATTTGAAGAATGTCAAGCGTGACAGATACATAGAAATTGTTTAGTCTTGCAAGCCTACATTTTAACTAGTAATAATATTGTCATCTCGGATTGTCATTACACATCCTTCGAAAACTCAAGTGATTGATTCTATAGTAGAATCAATAAAATTCCATCTAAAAATTTTAATGTCACCGTTTTGCAAACATAAGAGCAATTCGCAACATTTAAAGTGGTAAACAGATCTCGTAACAAACTGGCTCTAAAGTGTCCTAAGCAGATCTTCAGTATTTGCAAATCGCTCATAACGAGTACAGCACTAGAAGCACCTCAATGCGACTCAGTTGTGTAACCACCCCATTTGCGTAAAGAGGTCTAGCTGCCGACTCGAGTGCGGAGTGCCGGCGACGTGTCAAGTTATCCTAAGTGGCTTGGCGCACAAGTGCGACGCGACGACAACGCGATAGTCACACGACAGCGATGCGACAACAAGTTGACAACCATACGAGAGCGACGCGACAAAATGACGCGTGAATAGACCCACGCTACCACAAAAATATTGCTATTCATATTGATAGTAGCTGTAAAATGTTAAATGACGAGTGAATAAAAGTAAAGTCATTGTTGGCAATTTTGTTGTTGTCGGCAATTTTGTTGTTGTCTGCAGTTTTGCGTTTTTGTGTGCTCTTTACCTTTTACTTGCAGCAAGTTTATAGCAGTAAGTCTCTGCCATATTTTTCAGAAATTTAGAACCTATTGAGATCCAAATATGGTCACTTTTTCTCTTTTGTATCCACTCTTTTCATACAGTCTTCTTTTATTGTTGTCATTAAAATTCCGCAGAGTGTATGATTGCCTTCATCATGTTTTTCATCTTACATTTTTTAAATCGCGTAAGCAATTGCAGTTATGTGAGCAGCCTTAAATCGGTTATTGATTTAGCAAGATCTAGCACGGACAAGATACGGGTAATTGCTGTAACGAAAGTTTGCTTTTGAGCTCACAATGCTACTTGATAAGTACAATGCCGACTTGTGTGGAACTGCGTAATTTATATTAGATTTTAAAGATGTAGAAGCTGAATACCTATAAGTGACTAGCTGGTGCCTACAGTTTACCCCGTGTGAAAGTAGTAGGTACTTGTGACCCATTTTTTTCAAACAAACTCTCAAAACTTATTTATATCCACTAGGGGGGACTATGGCCAAATCCGTTGTTAGCGGACGTCTACTAAGGGTGCGGTTCCACTGAGGCGGAGCGGAGCGGAGCTGTGCGCGATTCACCAATCACATGGCTTGAAATCCACACGAGGCACGATGAGCGGGGATTTCAAGCCATGAGATTGGTGAATCGCGCACAGCTCCGCTCCGCTCCGCCTCAGTGGAATCGCACCCTAAGTGTGAACTACCTCCCTGTCTTTCATCTTTCAAAGGTTTTCGATATTTCGTGATGAGTGAGGGACCTTCCGGAAGATAAGTTAGATAGTACCCATAAGTATAATATATTATATGTATAGTATATCGTGAAATTAAGATAGAAATTGAGCATGCAGGAGTAGCATCACCCTTCCGCTGGCGCCCATGACAACTGTGACCCACACAGAACAAGATTCTAATCGGAACCGGATGTTGCTAACAATGTTAGTTGGTCAATTCCTCAGTACGTAAGAGGACTAGGGCACGGTCTATTGTTTTGATAATAGTCCAATTATTAATTGTAGTAAAAGTCGCAAATTCTGTCTACGAAAGAGAAAATTTGTTCCTACATTATTTAAAAAAATCCCCGAAGATGGATTTTTACAAGTGTAACCGATTCCACTTTCCAACCGGAACACAATTGCTGTTGAAACAATTGTTACACGGTAAAAATGGTATTGCTTATGTACCGTGGCGGGCGATGGCACTAATCCAAGTGGACTCTATGCAAAACCCTAGGTGTAGTGTCCATAATAATGTAAGGTTTACTACCTATTAAAATTATTAGGGATTGTAGCAAATATGCATAACGTTTCCATTATTTCCCTACGAAACATACATAGGTATTAAAAAATTGCATGTAGGTATACGGCATACCCCCTGTACTACAGCTATAACAATGTTCCATGCATGTAGGTCAAAATAATGGCTTACAAAATGCGTATCAACTAAGATTTCCTCTTTTGTGGATGTGGATGCCATGGTCAACACACAAGCCAAAAACACACCCAGACCGAGACCAGAAATTTAAAGACTTCATTCAAATTTCCGCCTCGCTGGAAATCGAACCTAGAACTCATGAAACGTTGATTGCGCCATACTCTTCGTATCCGTCGTATATCATACTAAAACCAAAATGGTATCATATAATCATTGTGCGGTTTTAACTCGACCCAACCCGGAACTTGCAGCGCCATAAAAATGCCACGCTAAACTTTATGGACTTTGGGATCACATAAAGCGGTCAGTCGGTTTCAATGTCGGTTATGTAAGTGCGGTAATCGAGAGAAAAGTGCCATTGCGTCATGGACCGCGCTATGCAAGATGCGCGCGCGCAGTCAATAGAAAACTAACAGCAATGACGTGACGTCAGGTTTGTTGCATTGCGCGGATTGAGGTTAAAATATGAATCAGCTTGTATGAAATATGGTTTTATACGATTGTGGCTATAATGTTTCTTTGATTTTATTAAAGAAATTCATTATGCATTAATAGGGATGTAAGTAGTTAGGAAATGTTCCGTTGGACCTTGGGTTTAATTCGCACTTCATTGTTGTTAAGATAATCGGTTTGCTTCGGTGACAACAATGCTGTAGTAACCATAACGGTGTTAGTTGTATCGAGTTTAGCATTTGGTTTACTTGGATTGTGGTAACTCGCGTAGGTTAGGTATAATGAGAAAGTCGTCCGGTTCTGTGTATTTCTAGATGAGTATAGATTTTACAAAATTATACATAATTAGGTAGGTACTTTAGGTTAAGTCCCATAAAGACATAAGACAAATTAAGACTATTTGAAGACAAATGTAGTAAAATGGTATTCTTTATCAATTATAATTGTTTTTAGGTGGTATTATGAAGGCATTATTTAAGAATAGGATTACAGTTGAATTATTTATACTTAAACTAGAAATTATCATAATGAATTAGATGGATTCGACTATCAATTATCGTATTGCAATTTGCTGTCAAAGTATTGAATGAAAAGTTACATACGTACCGGTATATTGTAGAGAACTTTTTGCTTGGTAAGTCTCAGTGATTTTTGCATCATCTTTGCGCACTTTCGTCAGTGATGATTCATTAATCATCAGATTGTCAGTATTGTAATTATTGCGTAATATACATAGTTATATGTATAAAACGACTGATTTCTAAGATTCTAAACGCCAGACAATACCGAAACCGTTGACAAATTTGACCTACATCATTGTACGATAATTACTAAAAAGATTGTTGATTATAGTGCTATTCAAATTAGAAATCCACTGTGCCATTACGGAATCAGTTAATTCATGGAATTTATCGCGGTTTGCACAAAAAGTATGCTTTGAAGCTTCCATTTTTTGGGCATTTTAATGTTGCAGATTTTAAGATATTAGAGCTGCTCTATAACATTATTATCCATCTGCTCTATTAGAGCTTATGTGTGAGTTATGTTGATTCTGCAGTTAATTGGATTTCCGTAATATATTTAAAGAAAAAAATGTGCTGTAGGTATCCGCATTCCAATTGCAAAAATAATTCTAGTTTTGTTTTTCTTAAAGTAATAAGTGTTTTATTATTTTTAGCAAAATCTCAATCGGTTACAATGTAATACATGTATTGTATATGCATAATATTATGCACAGAATTGTCAATTTAATAGCTTTTGTGAATGTTTTACTTATATACGGTTTAAAATCACATTGTAGGTACCAAATAGAAATGTTCTGGTTCTGGTAAGAGCAAACGAATCGTTACAGGAATTTATCTGTAATAAGGTCGGTTAATATTTATCAAAATTATAGTAATAATGAGTTCACATGTGGATTTATTCCAGAAATAAGCTTTACTTAATTAAACCTTCTTCCTGACTTGACTTCATGGGTTGACTAATGAATAAGAATCCAAGGTCTTCCCACTAAGCTCCTAAAAGCATTACCCAACTTACTTACACTATCACGATAAAAAATACAATTTTCCTACATTTTTAACGCCAGCATACCAAATTTCCTCTTTGCCATGAAAAAAGAATTCGATCGAAATAACTTCATTATCCGCTTGGTTGGTTCCCGCATAACGCGTCCCGCGCGGTCAGCGCGCTTTCTCCTCTTTGTTTGAGTCGCTGGTCGCTGGTGGTCGCGACTAGGGTTGCCTTTTTTTGCAAATAAAGTACATTGGTTGTGGCCAATGTATGTGATTGGTAGATCTCAAACGCATCTTTAGCAACGTAGCATAGCACATCTCTGGTGGAAAAGCACCCTAAAGTTAGTGGTTTAGCAACGCAACAAACATTTACTTTCCGTTGTTGTAACTGTAACGGTTACTTACGATTTTTAGCTAAATCGGTCCTATCGTTTAGGAGGCGCTACAGAGAAGCATACGTACAGATATTTTTTTTTGACTAGCTTCCGCCCGCAGGCTTCGCCCGCGTGGAATTCGTTTAAACTTACTCCCCCTATTTCACCCCTTCGGGGTGGAATTTCCAAAAATCCTCTCTTAGTGTTCCCCTACACTCCCCAAGGAACACACATGCCAAATTTCAGCTTCTTCCGTTCAGTAGTTTCGGCTGTGCGTTGTCTGTCAGTCACCAGTAGGTAACGCAAGAGTTTATATATTAAGATTTAACCCATTAATGGTTAACGGGATAGCACGGGTGTCTCCTCAAAACATCAAGATGTGTACACGGTAACACATTTTCTGCACAGCACAAGTTAATTAATGTAGATGCGTTACTACGGAACCATTTCTGTGAGTCCGACGCGCACTTGACCGGTTCTTATGCCAATTTTAACGATGCAAACATTGAGACAACAAACTAAGCACCTAACAATATATCTTCATAAAAAATTAATATCTATGTCGTTAGTACCAAAGTCATTTGCAAACATACTTATAGGTGAAATGCGCCTCGGAATTTGAATTTTAAAACTAACGATTGAATTGTGACCTTTGACTCGGGAGGCCATATTCAAATTGTAGTCCTTAGGCCGTTTGCGAAATACTAAAAACGGGTAGGATGGTACAATGTTTATTTAATAACGAGTAGCAACAATAACATTGGTAAATGTCAGCGAAATATTTTATGCGAAATAATATTAATTGTACAAAAATAAATAAAGCATAAATAAATAAATAAACACTTAGATTCACACTCCCACACTAAGTTCAGTTGTTGTAGTAAATAATACTAGTGACACCCACGAGTCGACTGGCCCGAGAATATGTAGTTCAAATAGTTCGATCGAAATTGTGCTTAACGGGGCGACGGTTTCTTCTGCCCCTTTAGCCTCGAGCTCGACGTAGGAATCTTTTTCGCTCATTTTGTGCACCGCACAGAAATCGAACCCAGGCAAGGTCAAGAGCAAGTGGACGATAGAGTCGTTAGATACCTTTGATGATCTAATGTCTAGATTGAGCGTCGCCCTACAACGAAAACAAAAAAAACAAGTCAACAATATGAAGCATGTGTGCGTGCAGGCGATGTTTTACACGTTCATCTATTGTCTATGTGTGCGTGATCAATGATACAAAGATAAAAAAATTGTGGCCAACAGTTAGCCACAATTTTTTGACACGTTTGCGCGGATTAGATGTTCCATCTAGACTTTAGATCATCAAAGTTAGATACAGAATCCAGCAGAGTCAAAAGGTTCAATTTGACGGTATTTAGTCTGTTAAACAAGATTCATCAAAAGGGTGATTAATTGGGATTCAAATGAATGAATCGAAGCTTTAAAATCCCACAATTAAGGTGTTATTCTTAAAGTGTTACCCGCAATGAATGTGTTACAGTTGTTGGTTTCAAGTGTGTGGTACGCGTGCTCTCATTGCGTGCTTAAAAAATAATAATACCGGTTACCAAAATCGATAGTAATAGTGTGACCAGGTCTAAGGTGTAATTTCGGAGCGGAAAGTTTAATTAAGGAATTTGTTTTCAAATATTAACACTTTTGTTTCATGAATTTCTTCAAGCTCAATGATAAAATATTAATAAAAATAAAAATGGCGGTCAAGTACCAGACGGACTTGAAAAAAATGGGTTTCGTAACATCGTGCGATATTAACTCCAATTCTTTGGTGACTAACAGGAAAGGATGTAGAAATCCCCCGTTTTTAAAGCGTAGGTACTTGCGCACGTGGACCCCATTTATAATAATATAATCTAGGTATGTATGTAGGTATTATTTTTGTTGTGATACTGACCACAGTATTTCCTTCAATCATTAGCACCATGTAACGTACAGAAACTCAAAAAGACAGAAATATGTGTAGGTATGGGGTCCGTTTGGTTCCTTTTGTTACGGAACCCAAAAAACATTAACAAATTAAATTTTTCTAAAAATTTCGTTCGTGAAGAAGTATAGAATTATATTTCAATTTTTTTTCGTAAATCAAGACGTATCGACCGACACTTTCCAAATAGGACGTCCCGCGTAAATCTCTACGCCTGGCTACACTACTAGTAACAGTCTCATGATTTGATTATGAGGTAATGCGGTCAGTAACTGGCTTGCATCATAATAATTAGATCTCACATCACTGTTACGATATATTACAGCCGAGTGAATTTACATACTTCGGTTATATCAGGAGGAAGTCATGAAAACGTGAATTTTCATTGAAGAAATCATACATAATATTATCAGTTATCAGGGGCCCAAATCTGGCGATATACACGCTTTTTTGTGTAATAAAGTTTCGCATTGCATAACGGTTTTTCTTATGACAGCAAAGAATTTTGCCGGACAAATTGTTCTTGTGCCACATCCAATCGTATCTTCTTGTGTTCATATCAGGTAGTACCTACACTCACCAGAGGTCTAATGGTTTATTTATATGTAGATATGTCTTTGATTGAAACATTTATAAATAAATTCTTCAAGAAAGGTGTAAAAAGAGCTCTCCTTCCGAGCCGCCGTTGTACTGGTGACTCCCCTGGTGATATCAGCCAAATAATATTTATAGGTAGTAGACGGAAATTATTTTGTTAAATAAATAACAATTATTTTTGTTAAATAAATCTTTACATAAACACGTTACGATTATATAAGTTATGATCGTGCAATGCATTAATAAACCCTTTTTAATATTAATTACCTACCTAATATCAACTATAAAAATGTGTATAGATTTACTAAAGTGATATAATACTTTTAGTGAGTATGATTAATGACGTAAGTAGGTATAAATTGCTTACAGCGATTGTTTAAAATTTTAAAGGTAGGTACGTAAGTAATTAACGATAATAATATTTTGTAAATGCCTTTTTCCCAAAATAATAACTAATTATCACTAACAGTCCCTGTCCCTACACTTATTAACAAACTAACCAACTAATATTCTAACACCATCTACTAACTGGACTAACCATCCTAGCCTAGTCCCTTTGAGTCTAGTTCTAGGTCGGTCACAGTTGTTATGGGCGGCAGCGGAAGGGTGGTGCTGCATGCTCGTTTGTTATCTAAATTCCATAAAAAAAATTAAAAAATAATGCGAAAGTAGTCTTCATAGTAGCTACGATATTCTCTGCACAGGATTTATTACGGCAACTTCAATATCACTGCGTTTCTTTCGATGTGATTCGCATTATTTTCTTTCTTATTTTGGATATAGAAAATTTGGATAGAGATTTGTCGATAAAAAATACCAAATTTCATTCCCCTTATGTCTCCGACACTGGTGACCAGGCACGTTGTATATACTTAGCTAAAAACTTCACAAGATCTCAGTAAACAATAAACTTAAGTGGAATTTATTGTTGTAACAAATAAAAAACTTTATTGCGGAACCCGAGTGAGGTTTATCCACCTCATCAAAAATAAATAACTTAGATAAAATATAAACAGTAAAAATTTACAATATGGTTATTAGAGATGTTTTAATTATTGAAACAAATCCTTCACCCAAGGTCCATGAATGATGACATGAAGAGGTAAACAAGAGGTAAAATCGGGGTCAACGTATATGTTAACGTGTTCATTATATTTAATAATCAATGGCTCTGAAATATCTTTATTCCGAATAAATTGTTAAACGATATTTGTGGGCTATACGACAAGCTTGCAGCGGTTTTAAGCTTCCTGATTAATTAAATTTAAACACATAAAGAATCTGTACGATTTTTCAGTTACTTGCCCAGTGCCCTTAAGTCGCATTTTTTTAACTGACGTTAAACAGGGAGGTTACACCATAACTTTGTACTGGATGAGCCAATTTTAATGTTAAATCATTATTTTTTTATTCAAAAGCTAGCGCTTCACGTCTGGTCCCATATAAATCGAGCGGCATGTGATGAGCAGTGTTTGAGTTAACTCTACTTATCGATTTATTTTTTGTTTACGATTCATATACCTACAAACCTACATTTAATTTGTTAATGAAACTTATTCCGAGTTCGAGTTTTTAGTTCATCTAAAATGTAAAACCTTACACAACTCAATTCTCTTTTTCAATTATTATCGACTTTTTCGTTTAATAGTTATTTATCAATTAGCATTACGCTGTATGCCATACCTCAGACCATGCACTAAAAAGTGCGATTTCGTCAGACAATTTGAAAACTGTCGACTCATCGGAAGTGTGTGACAGTCACAGAGCCCGGTGTCGCAATACGGGTCACAGGTCTTACATTAGCGGGACTTGACCTATAGCGCTAAACTTTACTAACTTTAGTGTTAGACGCTCTCCACTAAAGTCGTAAATTATGCTAATTCTAAGAGTTATAAATACCAACTGTGTTACTGTGTGTAAGCCGAAAATATATTGGTATTTTATTTCTTTGGGATGATTGAATTCGAATTAAGAAGTCTGTGCCTAATTCAAATCCAAATTAATTATTTAAATAGGTAATTATTTATTTTATACTCATGCACCTTAGTTTTTGACTCTATCACCTTTTCAACGGAAACAAGTTTTTGAAGTCGGTAAAAACAATATCAATGCGATTGACCCCAACTAGTTGTTTCTTTGATCTTGTCGAACATTTTATGTGTCACATAGATATCTGACTCGGTCGGGAATCGAACTTAAGACTCCTCGTTATGCAGGCAGGATTAGGTTAGGCTACGCGGTTATCAAAAGTACCTACCTCAGTTTGGTTAATATGAAGCTGACCCGTGCCCGTGCGTCTTGGTGAACTAATTAAAAAGTACCCACAAAAAATTCTGTCTAATAAGATACGATCTATTCGTCGCAATCGAGTCCAATTTTAGAAAACATTCGGCCAAGTTTTGTATTAATAAATCAAATAAAGGACGCCTAATTAATTTATTCATCACTTCATTAACTTAAGTGCTTAATTAATTTGATCATCAAGCAAAGATTGGGTAATCAAAAGATCGCTCGTGTAATTAAATAAGGTTTAAGGTGAGTTCTACAAAAACCCTACTAATGGAATTTTAATTAAAAAATAAAATTAAAGCCCTTAAAACCTGTAGCCTTAAGGCAATTACTCACATGCGCGCGAACGTTTGTACATTGTACGAATGTTTGCACTAATGTTTGGGAAGACTTGAGATTCGCGCGTTTTGATGTGCAATGCAATCAAAAAACGTTACAGCTCTGAGAGCTTAGAAAACCAAGTGCTTAATTAACTTCGCATAGTCAATTGAGATTTGTACTCACGCGCATGTTAGTGGCCGGCCTTAGATTGGTGAAGCTTCTCACCCGACATTTAGCAGAGTCCGTGGATAATCCGCTGATGTTTAAATTTGCCGTGAATAATACTTATTAGTAATGTAACTGTTGATGCAATTTTTAAGTTTTTCGGGCACGGCGATACGTCAAAAATGAAGTCGCTACAAAAATCCTTGAAAATTATCGATACATGCAAGATATTAACATAGCAACAAAGTGATTTCCCAAAAGAAATTCAAATTTTTGGTGAAATTTCTAATTATGTACCTATCAGTGAAAAGATAAAACCAGACCAAATTATTCTGCTAAAATACAACTTGGTATTTAGAATACACCTCTTGCCTACGTCGGCAAACCAGACAACGGTGTCCTAGTCGATAGAAGTGGCTATTTTTACCTGATAAGGCTTAATTTCGGTTACCTTTTCCTTGAGTCAAAAGCCAAACCTAAACATTTCATCTTATCCCCTTTAGGGTTTTTCTTAAATCTCTGTTTTCGTCATATTATCTTTTTAACATATCCGCTCGCATCTACGGAGGAGAATATCATTAAATTTCAGGATTTCAGGGCATTTGGTGGATTAAGGGTTACATTAGGATAGTATTTGTCTAAAATCTCTATAATATAATATGTACGAGTATTATCATGTTCATCTTGAAGACTTGAATCACTTTATCATTAAATTTATGAACTTCATATTCATATCTCATTTTAAGTCAATCTCAAATTCAAATTACATTCAGACGCCATCAATTACTTTACATGTCACGATAATTTGCGAATTTTGTGACTGATTAAGGTCGAGTATAACATGTAATTAAATCAAGTC
This sequence comes from Hesperia comma, assembly GCA_905404135.1. NCBI lineage: Eukaryota > Metazoa > Arthropoda > Insecta > Lepidoptera > Hesperiidae > Hesperia > Hesperia comma. The sequence continues at coordinate 3,123,181 of FR990031.1, forward strand.
AGACACAAAAAATAGTCAATTTGAAGCTGCAACGGCAAGTAATAACGCATCATTAAAAGTATTGTCTATTTTTGATCGAGCCGACAGACAGACACATGTTGCCTTGGACATAATATTATAGAGATCCAACATTTTAATTACACTTAGAGATATTAGATCAAGTCGTGGTGCTATTATTTGGAGTTGTGCACAATTATTCGAATAACAAGTCGAATTATTACATTGTTTTTTATAATAAAATCTTTTTTAAAGCTCAGACAAGTTGGGTCAAGGCATTGCCTTGATGTCCATTTCAAATCCCGTAAGGCTGTCGTAATTTTGTCGAAGAATTCGGTGCTGTGTTCTGTAAGTGTTATAATACTTTACTTATGATATTCAGTCACGATTTTGACGCAACTGCAATCTGTGTAAGGGTTACTTTAACCTTAAATAACGAGATGTTCGTTGTGCGTATAAAATTAATGAAGTTATGTTAAGTGAGGGTTCGGCCGCGTTAACTTTAAGAGGTCTGCCATTTAAAACTTCTATGGATATTGAATAATTATTGATTGATGCTTAGAAGATATTTTGTGAAAAACTAATATTTTTTTCGTTATGTAGTAGGACATATGAAATTTACGGATTTTTCTGTTTATCTTCGTGCTTGTGTCGGATCGTAGGTATCCTGAAAACACTTTACTGATTTGGGCGCGGTTGTCACAAATATATTTCGATAGTTTGGCAATCCTCACGGGAAATAATTAACGGGGAATAACAAATATTATTAAGACTAATTTAACTATCTAAGTTACTTTACGTAATTCGTCTGAATTTTATGACCACATAGGCTTAATGTCGTAGGAATCCGCGACACAGCTTTGCAACTTATGGTCATAGCATTTATACATTTTGTAGGGCTCTGAGGTAGGATGGTCGCTAGTAGAATTTGTAAAAGTATCGTTAAACCTGTTATGCCGTCGGTACGTTTTCTTGTTATGTCAAACGCCTTTGGTGATACTAACTTCCGGGTAAACAGTTTGTTAAGGAAAGGTAATAGAACCAGCGTTGTATTATCCAAGCTAACTTCGGGCGTTCGATAAATCATCAGTTCATAAGAGAATTTCCTTAGTCGGGATTTTTTTTCTTAATTTTAAATCTACGGTATTATCACCGTGTTTTTACTTTTTTTCATTCAAACTATTTATTATTTGTTTAATCTACTAAACCTGGCAGTATTTGTAATACTGTCGGTGGTACGTTGTCACCATTGTCCTAGATCTACCACATCATCACAAATATCCTTATACGACTGTACAGTATGTGTGTTAATGTCATTGTTTACCCTATTCGCCTATCTGTGGTCGAAGAAGATCTTTGACCTATGTTACACAATGGGACTTGATGTAACCATAAAATATGACCTTAGGCATTGTACGTAACATACTTATGTAAGTGCTATGTTACTTAGCGCCTACTGATATAAATTGTTGCGATTATTTGTTATTATGTGGGATTATGTTACTGAAAGCTTTTACTTGTGTGATGTGTTGCGCAGTTGGTAATGCAGCGTGGTGGTCTCAGGTTTGAGTCTGGTTTGGGATGATGTGGCAGGAGAATTCATAATTTCACGTCGGTCTTGGGTTGTGGTATAATTGTGTTAATCCACGCACTCCATATTTCTGCTTCTTTCTCTTCTTCTTCTCTTCATTTTCTCTTCGTCTTCTTCATTGTTTTTGTCTTTCATTTCATGCAGAAGCTATTAACAGGATTTATTAGGAACGTTTAAGGTAACATTTGTGTTTATATTATTTGAATATATCCAAACACAAAAAATATATTCCTATGTCAATAAAAACTCGTCTAAGCAATTAACGAGTGGACAGTTACTAATAGCTGTTTGGCAAAGGGAGACTACATGCCTGGGGGGTGGCCGAGGCCCCAAGTGAATGTACTCGAGGCGTGGTATATATGCCGGCGATCGACAATTCTTCAATAGCGCGATTCAGGCTTCGGTGACGTCACCATGTGACGTGTGCGCGATGTCGCCACAGCTGCTTAGTACATTTTAAATTGAATTTGTCACATTTTACATTTATTTGCAGTTGAAATGAAAAATCAATGTATAAAAAGTACCTCATTATAATTTGCCTTGCAGGATTTGACTCACACTTAAGTACTAACGACCGAGTCAAAAAAAGCTTATTAAAAGCGAATTTAAAATATTACTTACCTACCTTGGTTAATTTTTGCGCCTAATTTAGGAGTTAAAACAAAAGGTAAGGTCCAATTAGGCTTAGACTGTCGGTTTTCAATTTGACCTTTTCAGTAAAGATAAATTCGGTGTCAGATAACTCCGAGAACAATAGTTTGGTTATAGTTTTATAATAATTGCACTTATCTGTGATTAATACGAGTTACTGTGGCTAATTGGACATTTCTGACAGCTTGAATGAAGAGCTTGAGGCTCCTAAGAAGGCCTCAGTGCCTAAATATTTTATGTTTTGTAATATCACTTAGTATTATCTGATTTCAATTTGCACTCAACGGTATCTTTAATAGATTAATAATTGTAGGTGAAAATGTAATCATACAATATATTATACAGATTATACTACACTAGCTGTTTCCCGCGACTTGGCTTGCGTGATTGTAGTAGTAGGTATTGACTGATTAGCCGACAAAAAAAGGAGGAGGTCTTCAATTCGTCTGTTTTTTCTTATGTTTCACCTCGTATTTTTCCTTCACGTCTGTCTCTGTTCTCATATAAATTTGAGCGACATCTGACGGGAATTTAGTGAGTTATTCATAAGAATGCGTACGTGCTCATTCATACTGACTCGCGGGCGCGGTGGCGGGCGCAGTCACGAAATATCAAACATATGGCGTAATATCCAAGTGTTCACACAGGAATCGCACGTGCGGTCTAAGTAGCGGGCAAGCTCGCGACGACGGACGCGCGCGGCGCGCTCGCGGCATATCAAACGCATGAAATGTTTGTGTGTGTTCACACTGAACTAGCGGCGGAGCGCGCGATTCAGTAGCGACGCAACTGAACTAATTATTACCGTTCACTCGATTGTCTCGTCATAAAATATGTCTCACGCTTAACACTAAATTACGTGTTACTGTAGTAGATCAGGCATCGAATGGCGTAAGAAATCGATATTTTGTGCGTCAATCGCTCTCCGATCCTAATGCGATATGTTTCAAAACGAGATCGTATCTCGCGCGGCAGTCACGCATTGATTGCTCTTACCGATCGCCAGTATCGCTGATCAGTCATACATTGTAGAAAAACTGTGAGAATGTTTTGTATGTATGGCATTTTTAGTACGAGTATGTATGTACCTACAATACAATAATAATTGTTTTTACACAAAAAAAAAATAAGCGAGTTAACCCTCGGCTATCTTTCGGCTTTGTCAGATCGACTACCTACTTAATGAAAACATTAACAAACACACTAGTCGCCCCTACAATTTAACGAATTGAGAACCCCCTTTTTTTGAAGTTGGTACAAAATTAAAAAATAAACACGTAGATTTGCCTCAGTGCGGATTGGCGGAGGAGTGAGAGAAGAACCTATAGGTAGGTAGGAAGAACCTATAGGTACTTGACGGAATTGCCATTTCTACACATGTCTGCGTTGTCTGCCAGTTACGGAAGAGTTTTATATTTATGTTGATAAAGCAAAGTAGCAAACAAAACATATTTCTGCTCTACAACAGAGTTAAATGGAATGTATATAATCTCGATGAAGCTGATGATACTACGGCCTAATTGCATTACATGGTCTAAAAGGTGTTGGGCAATTGGGCAATTGACGGTTACGACATTTACGTTGTACACATTTTTTTTTACTAATTAAATTTCTACGATGATATCCGAATACTGTGAATGTGACACCTGTGTTGGTATTGTTTAACTAACGTAGCTATTGTAGACGACCCGTATGACGCAATGCTTAGTACGCCGGATCGCCGGGTCCTGGGTTCGATTCCCAGCAAGGAGGAAATTTAAATAATGAGTTTAAATTTCCGTTCTCAGTTTGGGCGTGTGTCCATGGCACCTACGACCCAGGAAATCCCAGTGTGGAGCTATGTGTGTGTAGCGTTAAAAAATGTTTCTTCGCTCTTGCTTTTTGATGACTTTGTTGTTACTGATGTCCTCAAGTAATAATTATCATGTACCTACCATTAGGTAACTGATTTGCTCTATAAAGTAAGTACAAAAAAATCAGAGTATATGACTGTAATGATCAGCAAATGTAAACTACTACGCGTGACTTCCGTTGTTGGTGTGGGTGACTTCATATTCTGGTACTTGAATTGTAATAGCAAACGTGATGAAGTGCTCTCTTCTCCTGAATTACAAGAAGAGACAAGTTCCAGAGTATATTTATATAGAATGCAATTATCATTTGTTTCGGCGAAGATAACAATCGCAAAGAAACCTGCAGACCTTTAGGGTTGCGGCAAAACTTTTAAGATTTCCATCACGTTTTTAAAGGCGTGGGAAATCCGCCTATCCTCATTTGGCCAGCGTGGGCTATGATCTATACCCTCGACACCCGTGTCCAGCAGTGGGACACTTAGGGTGCGGTTCCACTGAGGCGGAGCAGAGCGGAGCAGTGCGCGATTCACCAATCACATGCCTTGAAAATCACGCGAGGCGCAATGAGTTGGGATTTCAAGCCATGTGATTGGTGAATCGCGCACTGCTCCGCTCCGCTCCGCCTCAGTGGAACCGCACCCTTATGGGTCGCAATGATTTCTGTATGTTGCTGTAGTGAATCACTAGTATGTTGATGTCATCGCAATGTTATTCAAAAATGATAATCTAGATACAGAGATAGAGGACTTGTGTTGTTGACAGCCCAGATATATCGTTAGATACGATAGATGTGGAACACAGCATATCTGTTCAGATTCTACCACTCTTAGTGGTACTCATTTTAATAATTGCATTAGCTAAAACTTATTGTGCAACGTAAGATCATTCCAAGCCGTTCGCACGGACAATATTGTCAATATGACGAAAGCTATGAGTGATTGGTTTCGTTTTGGAGCTAGTGGCTGTGTTCGGAGTTGTTCGGATTACGGTTTTGAAACAAACCAAACTAAAAAGAGACGGAAAATTGCTTGGAAAAGTTGGGGATTATGAAGTTCTTTTTGCGAGTACGTTCTACTCACGAAAAAGAGACTGTGTATACTTGAGTCGCCGAGAATAATGGAATTGCCACTCCCTGCTAAAACAATTATTTATTAGGTGTTCTCATCGTTCAATTTAGCTTGTGAGTGAAATTTATTTAAGACTAGCTTCCGCCCGCAGGCTTCGCCCGCGTGGAATTCGTTTGAACTTCACCCCTCTATTTCACCCCCTTCGAGATGGAATTTCCAAAAATCCTCTCTTAGTGCTCCCCTACACTTCCCAAGGAACACAAGCCAAATTTCAGCTTCTTCCGTTCAGTAGTTTCGGCTGTGCGTTGTCTGTCAGTCACCAGTAACGCAAGAGTTTTATATATTAAGATATACCTACCTATTTTATTCCCGCTGTCGGTCTACAATGAATCATAAAAGGGGCAGAAAACTGGCGGAATATAATTAATGATCGAGTATCAATAGTTTTTACTTGATTTCTGGCTACAGCCAACTTGCCACAAAATGTATAACGCGAAGAGTTAACCTTTTCCGGATTTTCCTATGTGTAATGGGAAGTAAAACAGTTTACGTATACAGTAATTTCCTTTATGTAAGTGAGAACACTTGAGACACACAGACAAACAGCAGTTATTCCTGTATATACGCAGATTGCTTACATTTGTAATGATAATGATTGTCGATAAACAGACATACCTCGTGTTGAACATGTAGCGTTTTTGTAATTCGTATTATTAATGGATCTGGTATAATGGAAGAATTTTGAAAAGAAATACATGAAAAGATATGCAAGGTTGCGCGTCTACAAACTTCTGCCTGTCTTCGGTAATGTATTTTATTGATTTGTAATTTATTTAAATTGTATAATATAGTTTAGAAAGAAAGGAAGAATCATTTATTACTTATAAGGTTGTTATTTACAAGGCTTTTGGGTAATATTGTTTAATCACGACATAAAATATAATATCAATGGCGAGACCACAAATGCTCCTCCTTAGAAGTGAGACCTATAGATTTAAAACTGTAACTGTTCGTACTCAAATCGCAGAAACGGCTAAACGGAATTTTATGGAATTCTCACTGAGAGTTAGAAGAGGTTTTTAGCAACATATAGGCTACTTTTTATCCCGGAGTTACCGCGGGTTGGAATTCACGCGGGAAAAACTCTGCACGAACGAAGTTGCGGGCACAACTAGTCATCAATAACAGTGCCAGCCACAGGCAATCACCAAACTAAAAGTCAGAGCTAATGATTTATCAGAAATATTATCACAAAAAGCAGTGATCTTGCAAAAAACTATTTGTCTCACGTGTCACCCCATAACCGTAACACGACTTCTACATTCCTACGATTCGGTGTTAGATCAATATTTTTTTTAATAAAGTGTTTGCTAAGTTAAGTAATTGTGCTAAATCCATTCAAAACTTGAATTGATTAAGTATGAAGGAAAATTTCTTAGAAATATCGAGGAAGTTCTCAGTTTGTTTACACTTTTATGCATGATCAATGTTCAAACTTCAAACATGATATCTTTGTCTAGCGAAGCTTTTGCTAGTAGACTCTACTAAGTAGAGTCTACGGTCTACCCTTTCTGATGCTCTGTTTTGGTGAAAATACTAGCGTTGGGGTATATTGTTTGTTGGTATATTCTTTAATTTATTGTAAGTGGAGATTTATGCGCAGGATGGAAGGTTTCACATGATTTTTCGTACCCATTTTAAACCATCATAATACAGTAGATACTTGGATTTTTTTCAAGAGTTTTTATATTATTATTTAGTATTTATTGAGGTCTTCCCTTAATCAAAATGTAAATGTACATTTTGAAGTTATTATTTTAAACCCAACAACAGACTTGGACCCTTTCAAGGCACACTTTGCTCTGAATTAATGCAATTGCAAAATTACTGATACATGAAGATGATAAATATATTATTCAGGCAGATTTATATGGGTTCCATGCCAAACATGTTTCTCTTCTTGGCTGAACCACAAGAAATGTTTGGCGCGTGCGTGTTGTCAACCCCATTATTATTCTGTTGTTGATTGTAATCTCATCTCCATGTAGGTATATCAATCGTTTTACTTTGCAGCTCTTGTCTAATATTTTAGCTCTGAAGTCTGAATTATTCGGAATACATTTTATGCCTTCTCTACAGGTCGATGGATGCGTCCGCAGACGTCGATATATTCTTACTTCTGGATATTTATAACTACTAGACGTCCACTATGGAGATATTATACGACGAGAGATACCTACGACTGCGTGGTGGAAATATGTATGTCTTCTTTACTCGTCTATAATATCCCTATGGTGGACGACTATTTGTTATAAATCTGCAGAAGCAATTGTCTACGTCTGCAGACGCATCCGTTCACCTGTAGAAGAAACATTAAGTGTATAGGTACATATCGCGGCTTACGTTAGGTGTTATTTTAGTCGAATTCGCCCGACATTCAGCCTTCCGCAATGAGAGCACGGTTTTATGTTTTAATTTTTAGAAATTAAATTGCCTAGTTAAGTAAATTGCTGACTGATAAAGACATGTGTCCAGGAATGGAACAGATATAATGCTGCGGTGATAATGACTGCCAGACTGGTCAGTAATTTTTTCGGTTGCAGCTCGTAAATCCTCGTCGAAATAATTGTTCGCATCTAATCGGGCAAAGATCTCATCGGGCATTCGCTTCATATCTAAACAATTCATCAAACATCGACGATGAAATTCTTCACAATTTGTAAATGTCTTGATAAGCGGGCTTATAAGTTAATTACATAATAATTATTTACCTTTAAGTTTAAGTACAAGCTGATTAATTAAATCAAGATAGTGTTGAAAAGCGCCGATTACTAAGTAGGTCAGTGAAGTCAATTACTCAACGGAGAATAATACGACAAGTAGCGGGCCTGTAACAATGGTCGTGATGAGGTCTGACATGCTAGTAATTCTATTATCATCTAGGCTACATGGCTTGTTAAACATAACACTTAACTTTTCTAATGACGATACACGCATTGTACTGTTAATATGATGCCATGATACTGACAGGTCGTAGCGGAGACGTAATACCGTATGTCCTATTTATTAATTACGTCACATGAATTTTATCCTTACTAATATTATAAATGTGAAAGTGTGTTTGTTTGTTTGTTTGTTTGTGACTCTTTCACGTCGCAACATGGCTATTATATGCTATGGTTTATGTGTGTGGGGATAGTTAGGAGGGTGGAGAGTGACGTAGGCTACTTTTTACCGCGGAAAAACATCTGATTGCCATGGGAAGATCGATGTTTTGTTAGTTGCTACATATTAAGTTCTGGAGTTGTTAATAAATGGCGTTAGTAAAGTTCATTTGCAAGTTCTGAATCACACTATCAAATACTACATGTAATGTACTTAAGTCATAGGCAAATGTTATAGACTACTTTTTAGCTGAGATTCTTGCGGGAGCGGGACCTACGCGGCTGTTACCTACGGGTCCCGAAGCGAAGCGCGGGCGGTTCTCTAGTTGTTTTATAAATTAGAAAGCTATTACAATACCTACACATTGTCATGTTAGTTGTTTTGAAAACTCCATAGAGAATGAGGAGTTGCTCTGCATGTAATGCGAGGGATTTATAAATTATTTATGTTACCTTTTTTCGGTCCCAAATTTTACATCTAAAGGGTAGACTTAATTTGATATCTATTTATCTATCGTCATCCGGGATATCCTGCTCATTATACACTGTACGTGTGGTGGTAGGGCCTAGAGCTCACCCGGGGAAGTACCACCGCCCGCCACGGTACTTAGTACCATTCCTACCGTGTAATAATTGTTTTAAGAACAATTGTGGTCCGGATAGGAAGGTGTGGAGCCGGTTACACTTTTTAGAGGCGACCATCTCAGACCTCAGGGGTAGCAACGCATGTGTGTCCGAATTAGAACAAGACTCATACTAACAATAACTAACTGGACTATTACTAACATTAACTAACAAGACTAATTATCACTAACATACCCTGTCCTCTCACTTATTAACAAACTAACCAACTAATATTCTAACACCGTCTACTAACTAGACTAACCATCCTAGTCCCTTTGAGTCTAGTTCTAGGTCGGTCACAGTTGTTATGGGCGGCAGCGGAAGGGTGGTGCTGCATGCTCGTTTGCTATCTTAATTCCATTAAAAAAAAATCGTATTAAATAGAATATAATAATAACTAATTATGTTTTCTTGTCGCAGAGTGGAGGGCGCCGCGAGAGCGAGGCGGAGGGCTGCGCATGCGGTCGCCGCACTCCGCCTGCCCCGCCGCTGCCCGCACCGCTCGCCGCCCCGCTCGCCGCTCCGCTCGTCGCACCGCTCGCCGCCCCGCTCGCCGCTCCGCTCGCCGCTCCGCTCGCCGCTCCGCTCGCCGCACCGCTCGCCGCGCCGCTCACCGCTCCGCTCGCCGTGCTGCCTACTCCTCACGCGAGCTTCCTCGGCCCACCCGCGCTCCCCCCACACCCGTTTCAGGCATTGGATGATATGCCGCCGCCGGTACTTAGGTAGGTATATTTACGTGTTTACTTTTAATTTAGAATATGGGTAATTATAGAGTATGTAAGAAAACATACTTATTTGTGCCGCGTGAAAGTACCTACTATGAAATGATTTTGAAACAAAATTTCAAACCCCTGTTTCGTCAGGAGTGAAATATCATAAAATCCATAATGTAAGTATGTACCTCCTTATTAAATTTTGTTTTCATACATCACGTAGTTTTCGAGGTTTCGCGTTATCAAATTCATAAACGGCTCAAGAGTTCAAGTATAAGAGCTACTTATGTCGCAGGCACCTAAAGTGCCAGCCCTAGTTCTCGATTAGAGTAGACACAACCAAATTCTCCATTAGTGACCTTATGATCTATGCTTTTATTTATTTATTTATTTATTTAAAGCTTTATTGACCACAATATATTAATATATTAAGGTACAAATGGCGAGCTTAATGCAAGTTGCATTCTCTACCAGCTAACCATTAGGCCAAATAGAGAAAACACGAATAGCGGTTTTAAACTGGATAAAGCAGATAGTATTTAATAATGATATATCTGCATACATACTTACATAAAATATACATATATAAAATAACATATAATACATACATACATATAAATATATATATATATATATATATACATACATACATACATATACCTACTATGAATATAAACAATGACAAACATAAAAACTACAAATTAAAGGTTGTTGCGACGTTCTGTCAGGTGCACCAGTAGGTTCTTCTTCAGCTTAAACCTATCCACCGGCTTTCTCAGGCTATCGGGGAGAGTATTCCATAGTCGAGCAGCTTGGACCGCGAAGGAATTGGATACAAAGCCAGAGTGATGTAGAGGGATGGAAAGGAGAAGCGAGTCAGAAGACCGAAGCTGCCGATCATGGGAGGAATGAAGATATTGGAATCTGGATTTCAAATAGTCGGGAACACGGGAGTCAAAAAGGATAGAGGAAAGGGTAGAAAGCAATCTTATCTGCCGTCGCTCTCGGATATGAAGCCATTTAAGCTTAAGACGATAGGTGGAAACATGATCAAATTTGCGAAGGCAGAAAACAAAGCGAACGGCATTGTTTATGAGGCGGTCCAGTTTGGCGAGGAGAGTCTCACTGATATCAGTGTAACACACATCACCATAATCGATGATCGGGAATATCAGCGCTTGTACTAAATAGATTTTGGTCTTGATGGGCAAGAAATTTTTCAAGCGATTAAGGAATGTTAGCGTGGCAGTGACGGAACGGCAGACTTCACTTACCTGTGTGCTCCAGCTAAGCGAGCTATCGATGTAAATACCAAGATCCTTGACGTGAGAATGAAAGGGGATTATGGTACCATCATACATGACAGGCGTGACAGAGGCAAGATCGATCTTAGTTAACTGCCGTGTACTACCAACTACTATAGACTGGCATTTGGCTGGGTTAACTTTGATACCATACTTCTGCGACCACAAACTGACATTGGCCAAGTCCAGATTAATTCTGTCGATAGCTTGATTGATATCAACAACGTCAGCAGGGGTATATATTTGAAGGTCATCTGCGTAAAGATGGTAAGAGCAGCCAAGGAAGGATGTGAGGGAGTTAATAAAGACAGAGAACAATAAAGGTGAGAGGATACCGCCTTGAGGCACCCCAGAGGAGAGACTACTCCAAACAGATATAGCCCCATCGCACTTGACTGCCTGCTGACGGCCCCGAAGATATGAGGAGAACCATGCCTGGACAGTAGAAGAGATGCACAAACGATCCAAGATAGCAAGAAGAACATCATGGTCTACCATGTTAAAGGCATTAGAGAAGTCGATTAGGACCAGCACGGTGACCATTCTATTCTCCATGCTATCCCGGATGTCCTCAGTGACTTTTAAAAGCGCAGTGGTGGTACTGTGCCCTGGTCAGAAACCTAAGGGGGCTAAGCAAGTTGTGCTTGTAAATATGTGCGGAGAGTTGGTTGTGCACAACTGCCTCTAATACCTTTGATAAGTAGGGCAACAGAGAGATAGGCCTATACTCGTTTACTTCAGAGGGTTTAGCTGTTTTAGGAATCGGGATAACCAAAGCTTTAAGCCAAAGTTTAGGAAATTCCCCTGTTTGAAGCGAATAGTTTATGATATCAGCTATAGCTGGAAGTAGGAATTTGAGTATAGGCAATACCATCGTCCTTCCGACACCGTCGTACCCCACTGCATTCGATTTGATGGAAATTATTATTTTGCGCATCTCATCCACAGTCACAGGCGAAAAACTGAATTCATTTATTGGAGGTTGAGCTGTGGAAGTAATTTCAGAAATAGTGAGATATTTAACACTAGTGTTGAAAGAAGACACGGTAGTAAAATGGGCGTTAAAGTCACTGGGTGAGAATGAAGGTTTTTTGATGTCGTCAGTGCTTTTACCAACCCCGATTGAACGAAGGAACTTCCATACATCAGCAGAAGAAGAGTTATATATATTGTCACAAATGTATTTACGCTTGGCTGCTCTAACCATACCATTACACCGATTACGCGCTACTTTGTACAACGACCAGTTTTCCTCGCATCTGTCCCGCTTAAATTTACGAAAGGCTCTGTCACGTCGCGTCATTGCCATGCGAACAGCTCGTGTGATCCAGGGTGCTGCGGTCTTTTTATTTTGACATCTCTGACCGGTGCATGCCTGTCAAACAATGCTAAAATATTATTATTTAAATTGAGCACCTTGTCATCTATTGTTGACGAAGCAAACACGGCCGAAAAGTCAAGATCGCCAGCATCTTCCATCAGCTTATCTGTGTCGATTTTCGCGAAGCAGCGCATCGAAACGATATTCGCTTTAAGCTTGGGCGGCCTAATTTTATAACTTAGGTAAATTAAATCATGCCGTGAGAAACCTGGTGCACTCATCTGGCCATGAGCTATTACATGTTGAGGAGAGGAAGTCATTATCAAGTCCAGCAAAGAGTCTGAAGAATCAAGATTGTGGTGAGTAGGTCCCGAAGGAAGAATGGAGAGGTTGACCGACTTGACAATCTCACGAAGTTTACTGCTTTGAGATGAATTTTTTAGAAGATCGGTATTAAGATCACCCATTATGATGTGGTGTTCATAGTGAGAACAGTGAGCCTCTAGCACCGCTTCAAGACTGGAGAAATAATTGATGGAAGGGGGGCAATAGACCACTCCTAACAGCGCCTTTGTAGACTTTACCTGGATTTCTATGAATAGATATTCAGGTGAGGCAGAATATGCGGAGGGAGATGAGTCAACAATAGAATATTGAAGATCACTACGCAAGTATATAGCCACACCTCCACCCCCTTTACCAGTCCTGTCATTTCTAATCAAGATAAATCCAGGCAAGCCACAAGAAGTGCTGGGAAGGGAGGGTTTGAGCCAAGTTTCTGAGATCAGAATCTTTTACTTCACATAAATTGTACCTAATTTAGTTTTATGTGTCGACCCTAGTAAAAATAACGTAAATAGTGGTGTCCTTCTAAATAAAACCTAGATAATAAAAGTATTGATAGAAAATAACGATGTTGGCATCATTTTTTCGCTATAACAATGAATGATACCATCAGAGCTCGAGCCAGCCCTCGAGTCGCGAATTTTATTTTAACGTTTTCACATTAAAAAAGTTTTTGTTTTTATTTTATTTAGTCCATGTTACTCTGATATACAATGTGTTTTTTTACCTGTGTCGGAGCCTTAAGGGGGGTGAACTATGGTGTTTTTTATCGACAAATCAATATACCAAATTTCTCTTGCCCCCTCCATAACAAAATGGCAGCCATTTTGTTTTTATTAACTCGAAACTCGGGCCCCTGTACAGATTTAATCATTGATATCGATGTAAACGTCCTAAGAAGACGAAAGATGTCTCATTTGAAAGCTTAAAATGTAGACAATCAACTAATGCGACATTTAATTCAATATCATTTACATAAACGAACAAAAAAGAATGATATAAAACAGAAATTAATACTTTTTATTTTATTTTTTCAGTTTTTTACCTCATTCATGAAAACTAACCTGTCAAGCTACCTTTTTTTTATTGTTTTCTCATAATACTAGATATCGTCTTTTAAAAAAATCTTAGATGACAGCCGTAAGTAAGATAGTTTAGAAGTTATGATGATTAAAACATGTTAGTGTTTTTACCTTAAAGTGGGAAAAGGTAAATAAAAACAGAGTAATTAGATTAACTAACGTTTAATATTTTTATATCACCATAACTATTACAGCCACGATTCAAAATGACCTCCGTTATGCTGCAGACAAGCTGTTGCCCTAATTGATTCTTTGTGAGCACATGTTAGAAAGGGACGTGTATAGGGTTGAGTGAGACAAAATACCGGTTCTACTCAGATTAGGAGTATTAGGACGCGCCGGCCACAAACTGGTAGTCGTCCCTCGCCTGGCGTTGTGATTACATTATTTTCTGCTGACATACTGTGCGTTGTTATTTCATAACTCTTTTGTTGTGTTTTGGATACAAGTTTTGTTATTTTAGTTAACTTTCGTTAACTGAAATGGAGGAACATCGTTTTTCAAGCCACGATTTGGCAAACATCCATTTTGTCTATGGATTTTGCAATGGGAACGCGAATGCTGCTGTGAGAGAGTATGCGAGAAGATTCCCCAATAGAAATACGCCGAATGCTCGCACGTTCATTAGATTGCACTTGGATCTCGCCGAATATGGAATTAGAAGATCCGCTAACGAACGTACTCGTTTGGTGTCACCGCGAGAGGAAGAAGAGGTGTTGGAGTTAATAACGCGAGACCCACAACTGAGTGTCCGACGCATTGCAATTAGACTCCGTTTATCGAAATGGACAGTTTGGCACATTTTAAAACGGGAAGGATTGCATCCATTCCATTTTAGACGAGTGCAAGATTTAATTTGACCTGACGTTGCCCGAAGGTCAGTTTTTTGTTCGTGGATATCACGAAAAGTGCGATCCAACCCCAATTTTTTAACAAGGATTATGTGGACCGACGAAGCAACTTTTAACAGATCAGGATACACAAATCATCGGAACGAGCACCTGTGGCTCCACGAAAACCCGCATGCAGTGAGAACGAGTAGCTTTCAACACCAGTTTTCGGTGAATGTATGGGCTGGAATGATTGACGACATTTTAATTGGCCCTCTTATCTTGCCCGCTACTTTGAATGGCCCAAGATTTTTAGAGTTTTTACAAACGGAATACCTAAACGCACTAACAGATTTACCATTAGCGTGTAGGCGTAGAATGATACTCCAGTTAGATGGAGCTCCGGCACACTTCGCGGTTAATGTGAGAAATTATTTAAATAACACATATTCAACGTGGATTGGACGAGGAGGGACAATCGCTTGGCCGCCGCGCTCTCCAGATTTGACGCCCCTTGATTTTTTCTTATGGGGCACAATGAAACAGAAAGTGTATGTCAACGTGCCTAACACGAGAGAAGAACTAATACAAAAAATATTGCAAGTCGGAGATGAAATTAGGGCGGACAAAGCCATGATAAAAAGAGCTACACGACATGTGTCGATTAGGGCAACAGCTTGTCTGCAGCATAACGGAGGTCATTTTGAATCGTGGCTGTAATAGTTATGGGCTGTAATAACAGCCACGATTTAAAATGACCTCCGTTATGGTGATATAAAAATATTAAACGTTAGTTAATCTAATTACTCTGTTTTTATTTACCTTTTCCCACTTTAAGGTAAAAACACTAACATGTTTTAATCATCATAACTTCTAAACTATCTTACTTACGGCTGTCATCTAAGATTTTTTTAAAAGACGATATCTAGTATTATGAGAAAACAATAAAAAAAAGGTAGCTTGACAGGTTAGTTTTCATGAATGAGGTAAAAAACTGAAAAAATAAAATAAAAAGTATTAATTTCTGTTTTATATCATTCTTTTTTGTTCGTTTATGTAAATGATATTGAATTAAATGTCGCATTAGTTGATTGTCTACATTTTAAGCTTTCAAATGAGACATCTTTCGTCTTCTTAGGACGTTTACATCGATATCAATGATTAAATCTGTACAGGGGCCCGAGTTTCGAGTTAATAAAAACAAAATGGCTGCCATTTTGTTATGGAGGGGGCAAGAGAAATTTGGTATATTGATTTGTCGATAAAAAACACCATAGTTCACCCCCCTTAAGGCTCCGACACAGGTAAAAAAACACATTGTATGAAACTTGTGATTAAATGAGTGAGTAGATAAATAGGTAGGTACATAGGTACATATAATAATATAAGCTTCCTTTGCGCTTATTTAATGCCTTTGACGTGGACTTATGGACTTTGTCGGAATTTGTGACAGGTGATTATATCTTCATAGAGTTATGGATAAGTTATATTTACTATCATGACAGAATTATGGATATCTTTTAATAGTCATAAAATGTACATGGCATGTAGTTGATATTTGTTTACTAGGGTTCTTGATCCGGATAACTTGATATTGAAAAATTTTCTCACTTAAAGCAAAGTTGCTGTTTTATTAAATTTTTATTTTTTTATTTCTTCTACAGAGTATTTTTCTCGTACGCCCTTTTTGAGAAATATATTAAGTACATAATATATTAATGAGTAGAGAACCTTATGAGTGAAGACCCTAGGTAGGTAGGTACTTCAAGCAATCCCATTCGCATTCGACGTCTACAGCCGTTTCCAAGTTTACGATATTACATAAACAACGTTCAGGAACGCGGTGTAACGAGCAGAATTTATGAAACGTTTGCATCTTAGTAATTGGAGAGAAAACATTCGTTGCATAACTGACTACGGTCGTGATGTCAGCGGGTAATAGGTCCGTAGTTGCCTAGTTAAAACTTATCAGTAGAACAAGTTACGATACTATCATACTTCATAATATATCTTTGATGTTATAAATATCTAGATGAAACATCGAATCCGCGAAAACGTGTCAAAAAATTATGGCTAACTGTTAGCCACAATTTTTATATCATTACGCACAGATTACGCACACATAGACAATAAATGAACGTGAAAAACATCGCCTGCACGCACACATGCTTGATATTGTTGCCTTGTTTTTTTGTTTTCATTGTAGGGCGACGCTCAATCTAGATATTTAAAACATCATTGTAATAAGTATATCTATTATCTATCTACTTCTATAATATTATTTTTGTATATAAAAAGGTAATGCTTGACAACGGTCCCACATTTTGGTAGGTAAGTGTCGATGATGATGATAAACATATTAATTTATAAAAGCTTATTTATTCTCCTCTTGGAACTCTCACACCATACACAGGCGAAAATGAACTATGAACTATCTAACCAAATCATGTTGTATATTTGTACATTGGTCAGGTGCGGGACTCTACAATGAGCTTCTCAATTCGATTTCCCAAGCGGTGAGAGAGATTCAAGAACGGGTCTCAAATATAGTTAAAAAGTTCCCACAAAGATAACAAAAATTGCGCTGGCGTTTAAATTTCACATTACGATAGTAAATCAAAACGCATAATTTCCGACAGTGATTATAGCGACTACATAATTTTGCTTGTATTAACCATAGACATACATAATATAGACCTGCCTTGCACGTTCGAATGTGTGTCAAGTTGTAACAATCCAATTTTGAATTGAATCGGTTTGTGCGTGAAGTTGGCGCAATGGAAATTTGTTACTATATTTGAAAACGAACAGATTACATAGTGATGTCTCGCTTCCGCGTTTGGAAGTTTTAGTCGTGCTGTCTCTGTCACTCTTACATATGTCACGCGCCATTTTACTAAAGTTATTATTTTAGAAATAGTGAAAATAATTTACAATTCAATGTTTACATAATGAAATGTGATTCCTTTGGACTTTATTTGTGTTTCTTGAATTGTTAGAATATTTTTGAAGGCACAGGAAGCCATATTTTCTACATTTGCGGACGTAATTACTGAAATCAATTTTGCGTAAGGAAGATGTGTAACTCGCTGCTGTCTACAACAGACTGACTTGATCAATCACTCAATCACACAACCTAATGTTGACCACTCGTCGTGCGCCTTATGTATGTTACGGGCATGGATGTAGAAAGTCTAGATGGGCCCGTAACATACATAAGGCGCACGGCGAGTGGTCAACATTGGGTTGTGTGATTGAGTGATTGATCAAGTCAGTCTGTTGTAGACAGCAGCGAGGTACACATCTTCGTTACGCAAAATTGATTTCAGTAATTACGTCCGCAAATGTAGAAAATATGGCTTCCTGTGCGTTCAAAAATATTCTAACAATTCAAGAAACACAAATAAAGTCCAAAGGAATCACATTTCATTATGTAAACATTGAATTGTAAATTAACTTCACTATTTCTAAAATAATAACTTTAGTAAAATGGCGCGTGACATATGTAAGAGTAACAAAGACAGCACGACTAAAACTTCGAAACGCGGAAGCGAGATATCACTATGTAATCTGTTCGTTTTCAAATATAGTAACAAAATTCCATCGCGCCAACTTCACGCACAAACCGATTCGATTCAAAATTGGATTGTTCCAACTTGAAGCACATTCGAACGTGCAAGGCCCGTCTAGGTATATATGTCTATGGTTACGGGCGCATCTTTACTTTCTACATCCATGGTATTAACCTACTCATTAGATTTTACTATTGTGCGACGAGATAAAAAGTCAACCGCTACATTCCGGCATCGTTGCTAATTAATAAGGCATGACGTGAATCTGAAGATGTAACCTAATTCGATTGTTTTCCTAGTTAGGGTTCCTATTATTAGTTGTTACTTGTTATCTGATTCCATTAACTACAATAGATACGTGACAGTTAAATTAATTTATCTATTGGAGTGAGGACTTGAGGGGTGAATTGTCGCTTCTTAAGTTACAAAAAATAGTAATACCACTGGTTTTTAATTTATAAAATGAATCTATACTCATGCACATACATCTAGCCATGGTTTATAAGCGTTAAATTATAATTGACGCCAAAAATATTTTATTTAAAACAAAAGCTTACCAACATGAATCAGCATACTGCCATCCCTGTATGAGCTACGGAATTGAATTAATATTCATAATCATATTTGTCGTGTGGTTAGGAACAAAGAAGTAATTGCAAATTGTATGAACAAAGCCAGTTTGAAAATGTAATTAAATTATTAAGTTCAAGGAATCGGCTTTACCTACCATTTGGCTGCATGAACTTAATCACTTTGCCTTTCCGAAATTATGAGAAAAAGATCCTTTGATTTGGCGGGAAATGGGAAGGCACAAAATAAACAGCAAAAGTGTTTTTAGAAAGCGCATTGTGGTCGTTCTCATGCTCCGATGATCGGATCTGTTATCGGTTCTCATACTCAGATAAAAAAGATTATTTAGAAGGGATGTCCGAAAAAGATCGATTCGATCGATTTGAATCGAAATGTTATAAATCGAGTCACAAAAAAATCGAGTGCTAAAGAATCAATCTACCAAAAATTGATCTTCGATTTTTCCCCCTTCGGTATTTCAACTTCAACTTTCGCCGCCACCACTGACTTGGCTGGCGGTAGTGACCTTTTTTGTTTTTTTTATCCGCTCCTGTCTACTGTTCGATCTTTTCGATTTTTCTAGGGTAGAATTAGATTCATTCACTGGATCTATTCAGTACTTATGATCGATTAAAATAATCGATCTTTTGGTCCAAAGAATCGATTCTTCGATTAATCGATCTCAGATCACCAACCCTACTTACTATTTAGTAATTTAAATGAAGTGTTGGGGTTAATATTATTCAATTAAATTTTGTCACACTTATAAATACCGTTTAAGTTTCTTCTGGCTCATGTCAGTGTTGCTTAAGCCTCATTAAACTAGTTTGAAACATAATTAATATTCATAGTTCATTAATTTATATTCAAGTTTAGCACTTAGTATTTTTAATTTCGACTAGTTATGACGGTCCTGATTTGAATCGGCGCTTCCCGATATAACCTTGCACCCTGCACCAATTTAGTAGTACCTGAAAATAATCAATTAATTAAAATCGATCAAGAGTAATTTCCACTTTGATACATTAGGTTCCTTACCCACTTTTAAGATAAAGTCCTACAACGATCTTTTGGCGCGTGGATGACTTGTGGGTGACAGAGACAGCGTCTTACAGGGAAGGCAAACTGTAAGGCGCTGTCTCTGTCACCCTCACGTCAGCCACGCGCCAAAAGATCCTTGTAGGACTGTGTAGAATGACTGACTCAAATTTTTGGGTTATTTGTATCTGTGGTCAGTGGTCACTCATTTGCGCGCGACTATGGGACTAATGTGCGGAAGACTACGAGAAGATTTTGAAGTACGCGCGCTTTGATGTGTGACCATCAGTGTGACTAAACACCGTAACTGCTTTGACAGCTAACAAAAACACAAGTATCACAAAATAAGAAACGACGACGAACATGCTTAATCATTTGCGAAGGTCGGCCTACACTTTTAGGTTCGCGTATTCACGCTAAAGTGAGTGGCCTTTAGGTACCTACCCTTTGGATTCAAATATTATTTCCACTTTTTTATTAATTGTTCAGTTCAGTGTTACTGTGATATCCATATTATTGCGATCGCAGTAACACGCATCATCAAAATCAGAGAAAATTTCCGGTGTCCGGTGTACGGCGTACCTTCCTATTTCCATTCAAGAGATAGAGCCCTGTGAGAGATAGACTGATAGGGTAGATAATATATTAGTAGGTTTCCGTTTGACCTATCGAATACGGAACCTTATAAACGCTTTCCATACCTCACTTAACTATGTCGTGCTTATATAAATGTTTATACCCAGATAGGGAATTGAACCAGAGACCTCTCGACACACAGGCAGAGCTCTGCCAGCCTGGCTATGCGGTCAAATGACTGCATTATGCAATCTATTTACAATATGGCATACATAAGCAAAAATTGTTTAAAATGTTAATTATCTTTTTGACGTGACAACGTCTTATAAATTGGTTTGCCGGGAGGCACTTCAAGAAACTGCGTTAGTAAGCTCCGCTCACGTTCCTTGGTAACAGTGTACAGAAAATGGTACAGCGCCATCTATGATTAAGTAGAGTAACTAGTTTGTTACCTCACTTAGTTGTGACTAATGGTTAATGGTCTAACGGTTAGCAGCGCTAGATGGCGGATGGTGTTACAATGTTTTAAATATAATTCTTTGTATACGTTTACCCCATGAAGATACGGGAACGCAGGGTCAACTTCACAAATAACCACAACTGCTTGCAAACTAGAGGTGAGACGTATTTACCATACCAGGTTTTAAAACCAGGGCTTTACTTGCAAGTACGGCGCCCTGGTACGAGCAGAAAATACTTGCAAGTATTAAAGTATTTAAGTACGTGAACAGAAACCAAGGTGCGTCAGCCGACAATACTTGCATGGGAAAACGAACCAAATCTCTCTATGAATAAGGAACACTGTTGTATTTGCGAATAAGAAATACTTTTGACGTATTTTCCCTTTATACGATTTTCTACCTTTTATATAGGAAAGTCCATAGAGATACGGATCGTTTTGCTATGCAAGTATTTGTCCCTCGACCTCGCTATCGCGGCGGGGCTCGTACGGGGCTGGTTGCGGGGCTCTTTCGAGGGCTCGGTACGAGACGAGACTTGGTGCGGGGATTGCCGTGCCCGCCCGAGTATTCACGAAGAAAGCCGAATAATAAACATGACGCACGATTAACATCGGGTAGGGGTCTCATGAATCATGGCTCTTATGACTCTAGAAAAAAGACACATTATTGTGTGTATACATTCGTACACATTTTTTAAACGGAGGTGATAAATTATTCTTGAAAGCTTTGTTTTGAATTGTTTTTTGCGTTCAGTTTCAGGTTCAGTGGTGAATTTGATATTGTGAACTCATAACGTTTGCGACCGTGACCTCATTTTAAAAATTATACCGCGTGTCAATGATGTTTTAAATATCTAGATTGAGCGTCGCCCTACAATGAAAACAAAAAAACAAGGCAACATTATCAAGCATGTGTGCGTGTAGGCGATGTTTTTCGCGTTCATTTATTGTCTGTGTGTGCGTAATCTGTGCGTAATGATATAAAATTTGTGGCCAACAGTTGGCAACAAAGGAGATGTTTCAAAATGTATGGAGCCCCGGCCACCGCTTTGTACACCATACTCAAAAATGGAGAAACACAATTAAAACAGTTTTCAATCATCCAATTCGTTTAAATTGATTTAGTTTTCTGGTATAACACAAAAATGTACACTTAAAATTGCAACACAAAAACAAAAGTCTGTCATGGCGGTAAGCTGTCATCACACGTCATGTTGGTTAATTTGATAGAAGTTTGACATATGTACCTACAATTCTGTCATTTAAAGTGACAGTAGACAGTTCGCGATCTATGATCAATGACAACTTGGCAAGACGCCATGTTGAAAATTGATAAAAATGAATTATAAATACAAAATTTGTACCAGAAAAGTATGCATTTAAGCAATTTATCTTTATTTTTCCCAAATTCCATGAATTTTTCTCGATTTTTCGAGGTACTGTACATATTGTGGGCCGACTTTGAAACATCTCCTTTTGACACGTTTTCGCGGATTCGATGTTCCATCTAGATATTTAATACATCTTTGACCGCGTGTATTGTATTGAATTCAAAGCCAATTTTTGAACTTTTAATAATATATCTAGTAAGTAGGTACCCTATCTAAATATGAACATGATTGATTATTGTCTTAGAATTATTTTTAACCGACTTCAAAAGAGAAGGAGGTTCTCAATTCACCGAAAAATATATTTCGGTCATATGCGTTTTTTATGTTTGTTCAGTGATTTTTTCGTCGTTTATGGGCTGATTTTGATAATTCTTTTTTGTTGTAAAGTAAAGCAACAATTATTATTATTTTAGTTAATAGTAATTTTGTGAACGTAAACAGTTTAAAACTTTAAAATCATTTTCCAGAGTTTGCAGAACAGACGCATTTAAATAATTAATAAAACTTTACATTAAAGTGTGCTTTTGTGTGTAGTTATACTTATAGGTATTATAATTAGGTTACTAGAACCTATAATCAAATTAAATTTATACTCTAACGAAATCCTTCTGCTCATCCTGGTACGAGTGTAAAAAACTTACAAGTGTCTATAAAAGTAAAACTTGCAAGCCCCAGATAAGAAAATACTTGCATAGGAAAATAGTCCATACAGTATTGTATATAAAGAGCACACTCGTATTCATAACTAAAAACTTCCAAGTATTTTTCATGTATAAGATTGTGCTCCTTATATAGCATTAAAATACGGCTCGATTTCCTATGCAAGTATTTTCAACTTGGTTCGACACTGTAGCTTGGCGCGTTGGCGCGAGGAACGTGCGCCTCATATCCTACCAAATACTTTCAAGTATTTAAAAACCTGGTTTTCGACCCTGGTATTTTTACGTCCCCGTACTTTAAAGCCCTGGTATTGAATTTTTCAAGTATATCTCACCTCTATTGCAAACCCAAAATAGCAGTTTATTATAAAACCAAAGAAGTCGACACATTGCCCTTTAAAAATTTTTCTCTTATATAAACTCCACGTTACACTCGTTAGCGCGTTTCACAAATTGGTACAATGCCATCTTGTTTACAAGTGAGGAACTATTTAACAAAAATAAAACATTAAACTTAAATTGCTTCCGCCTTCACATGACGGTTAGACAGTATAAATAAATGTTTTAAATTGTTACTATTATTTCATCCTTCTTCCTACTATACGAATGAATATTCACATTAAAATTATTTTACCACTTAAAGTCGTTGTCACGTAAAACTTTCGCCCGTATACTGACGTTACAGGCAACCAATTTTTTCTGATTTAATCCCATTGAGATTACAGAATTCATACATTACATAACAATAGCACCATAGTTACATAACAAATGTATAAGATAATAAATCTTCTTTCTTTACAATAAAGCCGATTTTGCTTCAGCACTGTAATCGGAACCGCCAAAGGTCAATGACTAGGCTGGACACTCGGCAGTGACTCTGTAATTCGTATGCGTGGTGCGTATCTAATGGCTTAGATTTAGTACGTGATAGGAATGTCTACAATCTACATGTTGCAGTTTTTATGGAATCACACACCTGGAATTGATATGAATCGTGGTTAGGGTTGTCACTGGCAGAATCTTAACTAAAAGTAAAGTTAATACATTTAAGTAATATGTTAAAACGTTACACTAAGTACGTATCATCTACCTTTGTATACCTATATGTAAAGCAAAAAGTTTAATTTTAACGTCATCAACAATCTTATTAGTTATTGACCATTAGTTATTGAATTTACTAGGGTTTTATGGCACAAAATAAATTATGTTTAAGTACTTTCAAAAATGTTTAACATTTATCACTTAATAGACGATGACAGAGCTCGACGTTTTCTTGTCGTAACGGTAGCGACTGATAGTGTGACGTGAATTGTTCTATAATTTCCCATGCTTCCTGCCTCTGCCATGATCTTACTACAGTTGATTTGGCAATGACTAGGTATATATATTTTTGTACAATATCTGTTACTATACTATAATGTAAAATGATTATACCTATACCTAATATAATATATAATGCATGCATAATGTACATAAATATAGAATAGAATATATATTTCTGCCCATACACAAACACACTTATAAAATAAAAAACAAATTAACATTTCATTTTATATGTGTGGCTACCCTAATCATCGTAGACTTAAGTTGATGCCTCAAACAATAATATTTGTACCTAGCTAGGTGAACGCCACTTTGTAAAATACCTATATTACTTTGTAACCGTTACAGATGGAGCACATTACAACGACCCAGCACCGTATCAACTAAAATAAAAGCATTCAATTATGATTTTTATGCCCTGATCATTACGGTTGGATTTCGATTCTATACTTTAGTGTCGGTTCGGAGTTGGTCATGAGTCAGTGATGAAAAGAAAAGTAATTTGTTAAGTTGGTCCGGTGCCGGGCCGTTGTAAACTAGTCAAGTCTAAACTAGTCAAGTGTGTTGTGATGTGAATACCTGTTGATGTAAAAACCCATTTTTGATTTTTCTGTGCCCTTGTGCAGAAAAAGTTTAACAGGTTGATGTTTTGCATATTTTTTTACAAACATTATAAACGCTAGCGCATACGGAAATTAACCCAAAGTAGGATTCCCGATGTCGCAGGTGGTATGGATAACACGAACAGTAAAATAGAGCGTCAATTTTAGAAAGGTACTGGGCTAAGTGAAGTAAGGTATTTTAAAGAGAAAAAGGGATTCCGCGAAGTGGGATTCATTCGACATCTGTGATGGAGTCAAATTGAGGGTGTTATGTTTCCAGGGCCAATTTTTGTATGCACCTATGTGATTTTCTTTAATACACTATACATATCTTCTACCTGTCAGATTAAGGGTACAACTTCAGCAGATTAAGGTTACTTAACTGTTTCTATTTTGACTCACTGAATTAGGTCATTTGTAAGCAGACCAATAGATAACCGTGTATTATTATTACGACTAAATCATAATAAACTAAACAACATTTCCCTCATTTCCTGGTACGTTAACAGATCCAACCCGCTGTACACGGAGGAAGAGGAGCAGGAGGTAGTGATCATCGTGGAGTCGCTGGACTCGACGGAGGGGGACGCCGCTGATGGCCCGAGGATGCCGCGGCGCGCACCCTCTACTTCATCAGGTCAGTCAGAAAGCCATTAGCTTATTTTTTTATGTAACGAGCCAAAAAATATGCAGACAAGCCTTAGGGCGCATTCAAGTAGAACGCTGGTTACCTGCCAGCGCTTATCGGTACTGGTCCGTTTACATAACCTCGGGCGCTGGTTCGTCACAAAGTATAGAGACTACCTGCGCCTGCGCCGACTACCTGCGTGGATAAGCGCCGATAAGCGCTGGCAGATCGGCGCCGGTAACCAGCGTTCTATTTGAATGCGCCCTTATGATATATTTTTACTTCGTTTATGGTAGTGCTTGACATGGCGATGATGGTTGATGGTAAGGGGGCATGAAATCTTTAATTTAGCACTCTATCTTATCATTCGTCATGAAGACTTCAACGAGATCTTTGTCATCCAGAGATGTCGGAACTTTTTATTGTTAATTAAATGGTATGTAACATTTTTGAAAGTTTTGGCACCTGATTCAGGGTGGTAGTACCATTAATAACACTAATGAATTTTCAATTATTTTGGTAAATATTAAACTGATCAATTCGGTTTTTTTTTATTGAATTAAGGTAGCAAACGAGCATGCAGCACCACCCTTCCGCTGCCGCCCATGGCAACTGTGACCGACTTAGAACAAGACCCAATTTAGGGACTAGGGTGGTCAGTCCAATTAGTAGATGGTGTTAGAATGTTAGTTGGTTAGTTTGTTAATAAGTGTGAGGACAGGGACTGTTAGTGATAGTTAGTCCTGTTAGTTAATATTAGTATTGTCTGATCATGGAATACCTTATAAGCGGGTTAAAAATAAGGAGTCTTAACCCGTTGATTATCCAATAGTAAACCATGATTTAAAATCAAAAGATAAACTGAAAACGAATTTACCGATACAGGCACGTCAATTACCTATAATTTGCCACATAGCGGAGACTGCGGTAATTTAGCAATTTTGTATTGCACATTCTAAACAAAAGCCATTATGCTCATTACGGCTAATGGTGGCTGTGGTCCGGTGTATTGTGTGGTAACGGACCTACATAGTACATATATCTCTATGTATGTGAGGTCATAGCCTCTCAAACTTACGAACATCAAAGGATTTTTAAAACTGAAAAATTAATATTAACACGTCTTTGAATTAACATGTACGGCTACAATCCATGTAAGTTAATGTTATTGACAATAATGTTCTTCAGAACGAAATACGAATATCCGGCCTACAAATGCACGACAAAACTATTTAATTATCGCAATCGATAAGTTATGTGTCGTGCTTGTTCACCCTTGATTTGAAGACACACCAATATTATAAGTGATAAGTGTGTCAATGTCAACCCTTCATGGTCCTGCAACACTCTTTTTATTAGGGCTTCCGCACTCTTGAAGGCCTTTCCAGCGTCATTAAGAGGGCGGTCTCGCCCACTTTGAGAAGCACTGTCTTAGATTGTCTAATAGTTTTAATCCTTTCTTAATTTTGCAATGCTGTATGAAGGACGTTACAATTACCGCTAAGCTGCTTGATAAAGCGTTAATTTTTATTAACAATATCGTATTCTAAGTAACCTAGTAAGTCTTTCAATCTTATTATATTGCTGTACTTAATTATTTCTAAGCTTACACTATTTAAAGTTATAATGCTGTAGTTACGCTGTTATTGAGGACAATATAAAAGTACCGGTTAGATTTTAGATGATAAATCAGATCAAAAAACATTTTTGCGATCTTCCTTGATTGAATGATTAAGTTGGCAAAAACACTAGGTACAGACCTACTGAAATGATTTTGTTGGGGTTTTCTGCTTGTTTTCTAGCCTAACCTCATACTGCCTTCATAATTTTTACACTTGCCACTAAAAATCCTATTTCGTAGCAACAGCAATATTAAATGAAGTAAAAATTAGTAACAGATTTTTCGTGTGTGGGTTATAAGGAACGAGTTGACGAAACACACAACCGAGATCGGCAATGGGTCATTTGTATATTTATAGTCATACTAGCTTCTAACCGCGGCGGAATTTCGATTATGTCACGAATCGGGGAACCACCCTTCTTCAACCTTTTAGGGGTTGATTTTTGAAAAAGTATTACTTATACATAAGTAATACTTATACATAAGTAATACTTTTTTTTTAAAATGTCACTCTCCAGGCTTTCAACTATCTTCACATTAAAAAGCACCAATCCT
Source organism: Hesperia comma (assembly GCA_905404135.1). Lineage (NCBI taxonomy): Eukaryota > Metazoa > Arthropoda > Insecta > Lepidoptera > Hesperiidae > Hesperia > Hesperia comma. Next base: position 3,150,718 of record FR990031.1, read on the forward strand.
TAGCTCCGTTTTGGCGTGAAAGACGGACAAACAAAAACAAACACGCTTTCAAATTTATAACGTTAGTATGGATCTGTGACAGGATACGGCAGCGGCGGTGGAAGTCACGGGCGCGTGTCGCCGACATTACCAAAGAACGAGGAGTACGAGGAGCCGCGCCGCCTCTCCGGCAAGCTGGAGGGCTCCCCCAGCGCCTCCGACTCCGACGGGAGCCCTGTCTGCACCCTCTCCCGGAGCCTCAAGGAGGACATCCGGTCTTGTTTGGGAGGATGCAGGTTAGTTGTTCCTTTCTTTTATAACAGTTGGCCTTAGCTCTAACGCACTTCGGAGCAGCATGGTAGAGTATGCTCTATGTCTGCTAAGTTATCAGGAGATCCCCTTTACTGGACTGATGATGCGTTGCAGCCATAGTAGCCAGGTGGAAAACGTTCAAACCAAACCAAAGGTATAAATGACATCTAAAGTAGAGCAAACATTCAGTGGTACGACGAGGAGTTACAATTCTTCGTCCTACCACTGGTGGTACGAGGAGAAATGTCAAATTCCTCGTCGTTCCACTGGTAGTACGACTGGTGGTGCGACTGGTGTTACGACGAGGAATACACCAAAAAATTATCGACCAATAAACGAGAGAACGAAACAGATCTGACCTTCCGTACCCTGGCCGGAATATGACGGTTTTTTAAGAATTGCCGCAAGCAAGAAGGTGCAAGATAGCTGAAATACCTAATCGAATACACGACAGTAGACGAAAAAGTAGGGTTCAGTTAATGGAAAGACATCTTTCATTATTTGTGCATATGTTAGTTATTACTGGCGCAAAAAGTTTTACTCTTTATTCAATCTCTGTACTAATATTTCCTCTAGATGGGAGAAAGACGTCGGCCAGGTTGTGGAAGCAGCGGTCAGAGGAGCGGGCGGCATCAGCGCCGCGCGCGCTCGGCTCCATGCTGCGTTATTGGCGCTGCATGACCCGCCCAGGGTGCCCAACCGTGGACCCTCGCTGCCGTACTGCGGACCTGGGGTCAGGCCCGGCGACGTCACCATGATGCCCAAGACCACTGAGATGTCGTTGCTGGTGAGTGGTTAGGTTTAGTTTAGTAGAGTATTTATGTTCTTTATGTGGGACCGACCCGCTTAGGGTGCCCAACCGCGGACCCTCGCTGCCGTATTGCGGACCTGGCGTCAGGCCCGGTAACGTCATCGTTGCTGGTGAGTGGCTAGGTTAGATTTGTGAGACTAGCGCCCTGTCAAGGCTTTGTGCGGGTGAGTGATTTAAGTTTATTAGGCTGGCCGTTTTGGGTTCGTACGGGGTGATATTTATGGTTTTTTTTTATGTATGACATTTTAACTTCTCACAAAAAAATCAGAAACAGGAAAATTATTGGTTTCAGCCTTTTTATCGAAAATCGTGTTTTCTACACTCTTTGAGGTTCTTGGAAGCTAATCTGAGTAGGTATTCCTACGATGATGTCTGGAAATCAATATGTACCTAAGTATATGTGTTTTTAAACCTCTCTTAAACTTAGAAAAGCTTGACCCATCGAATTGCGGTTAACGGACTAACCGATTCGTCCGGCGGATTTTCAGAAAGTCCACAATATGGGTAAAAAATACTTCGAGGTTTCATGACCTATCCTCAGACCAATAAACTATAGACTGCGCGCCGTGAACAAAGGCGTGAAGCCGGCAAGTCAGCTTAGCCTTGTAATACACACGGCGGCACTCACACCAAAACGACTTTTGTGTTCTAAATAATAAAAAATAAATGAAGCTCTGTGTCGCCTCTAAAAAGTGTAACCGGCTCCACACCTTCCTATCCGGACCACAATTGTTCTTAAAACAATTCCAGTGTTCCAGAAAATAAAGTTTAAATTTGTTCTAGTTCAAACTGTCAACATAGGGCATTCTATTGGTTTCGATGTGTGCTGACTTTTTGCTGGCTTCACGCTTTTGTTCACGGCGCGCAGTCTATAGTTTATTGGTCTGAGGACCTATCGGATGATTAGCAGAAAGTTTCAGGCTGCAGAATTGCTGAGACAACGGATAGTTATTTCCAACTTATGTAATCATCTGACCACATTATATTTATCAAGCCGGCTTCCTTTTTTTAGATTTTATTATTTAATTGGCATGTAAAGTAGTTATACAGGGTGATTTGTAACTCGACGTATTCCTCTTGGGATGTGGTAATACAACCAATTTCCAACAAAATTAACCATAATGTCCCTAATACCAAGTCAGCTGGTTATCGAGATATTCCTTATTTTTGGTTTTGGTCAAAGAACACCGAATTTGACTACAAAAAAATCAATAAATAAAAAAGTAGTGGTTTGAATTGAGTTGTGTGCATTTGTATCAGTGACCAATACATCAACAATCATTTATTAATACTAATACAGGCACAAGTGTTACACATTTTAAAATAACAAGTGAATTCTTGTAAAAAAAATATTTTCTTACGAATGTGGTCGATAGAAAAGTAGATTTATTTTAAAAAATCTAGTATACATCAAGCGTACAAACTACATGAAAAACATCTATGTTTTATAAGCTATCCAAACAAGTAAAATTATTAAGACACAAACAAAACATTTCAGAAAAAAACGTATGTAGAGCACGTGCGACGTAAAACCCTTTGTTATCGTACCGCGGTATAAGTTCCTGAGTTGCAAACTTTTTAGTTGTTATTGTCGTTTGTCGTTTGTCTATTAGACCCACTTGATCATTTAAAATGAAAATTAAACAGCAGCAGTGTTTTGTTTCTATCTACCAATGCGATCTCCCAAATTTACGTTTATTTTGATCACTAAATAAGTATGACGGCTTACTCTAATTCCGAGTATGCCTATATTATTTATTGTTATATCTTTTGTGATGGAAACGCGAATGAAGCTCGTCGAGAGTACATTCGTCGTTACCCTCAAAGACGAGCGCCTTACATTACGGTCTTCAGTTCAATTGGAAACTGGACAATTTCAACGTCAACAAAATGATGGCGGTTGACCACGCCTTTACACTGCTGAAGATGAAGAAGTTGTTATCCAGCAGGTAGTTGACGCAGTAGTAGGATCGTCAGCGAGTTTCAGTCGCGTTATCATTATAAAAGACATAACATTAAATAATATCGGCATACTCGGAACTAGAGTAAGCCGTCATACTTATTTAATGATCAAAATCAACGTGAATTTGAGAGATCGCGTTGGTAGCCAGAAACAAAACACAGCTGCTGTTTAATTTTCATTTTAAATGATCAAGTGGGTCTAATAGATAAACGACAAACGACAATAACAACTAAAAAGTTTGCAACTCAGGAACTTATACCGCGGTACGATAACAAAGGGTTTTACGTCGCACGTGCTCTACATACGTTTTTTTCTGAAATGTTTTGTTTGTGTCTTAATAATTTTACTTGTTTGGATAGCTTATAAAACAAGGATGTTTTTCATGTAGTTTGTACGCTTGATGTATACTAGATTTTTTAAAATAAATCTACTTTTCTATCGACCACATTCGTAAGAAAATATTTTTTTTTACAAGAATTCACTTGTTATTTTAAAATGTGTAACACTTGTGCCTGCATTAGTATTAATAAATGATTGTTGATGTATTGGTCACTGATACAAATGCACACAACTCAATTCAAACCACTACTTTTTTATTTATTGATTTTTTTGTAGTCAAATTCGGTGTTCTTTGACCAAAACCAAAAATAAGGAATATCTCGATAACCAGCTGACTTGGTATTAGGGACATTATGGTTAATTTTGTTGGAAATTGGTTGTATTACCACATCCCAAGAGGAATACGTCGAGTTACAAATCACCCTATATATAACTTTATATAGCCGTCAACTCATATACCTAGCGCATATAAAATTACTATGTATCAAACGTTAAGTCGCGGATTAGATTTTATGTTAAACTGTTAAAACTTCTGGCGGCTATCCTTACTGAAATATAATATTTTCTATATTATAAATATTTATTTTATAAGTCTCATACCTAATTAATTCAAATTAGGTAAAAGTAAAAACTATCTTAAATTTTATGTTTTAATTATGGTTTCAGAAAAAAATGAACTCATAAAACGAACGTAAAATTCGTTAGGTATAAATAAGTATGTATTCTTAGGTTTCGTCATTACTATAACATTACGTTGGTGTATTGAGTTGTAATGGACGTTTTTTTTCTTACCTATCCCGAAGTCATAAAAGAGTAAGCTTTGTGATGATGATTCTTCAGTCAGTCACGATTTCACAATATGTTTTATATGTATAAACGTCTAAGTACAACTTTTATTGTGGTACCTATGATACCTCCTAGTATTTTTAAAATAGCTCATAGGTCATAGCTCATAAACCACTATTAATATACAGTATCTATTAGCAGCTTGCTCTGTGGCAAAGTAATACGATATCGATAACGTTCGGTGCGCGGAACGTATATCGTTTTCATGTCATATAATATCATTTGCCTTACATAACATCCGTGTAGGCCGGCAATAATACCGTTTGACAGGTAGGTCATAGTGTTTCCGGTTACCTCGGAACAGACGTGGGGAAACCCTTATGAACTGTAAGGGTCCCCGCAAACTGACTGCAGCCAGACCGCGCGATCCGGCCAACAGCCAACAGCTCCAATAACAGTGTTGGCTGGACTGCGCTTATAAAAAGAAGCACCACAGCGCCACAGCCGCCGGTGGCTGCAGTCAGTCTGCGGGGACCCTAAAGTGATGGCTACCCACATCTCAGTTGTTTATGGGACTAAGGTAATCGAAGTATGCAGCACCTTTCCGCTGCCATCCATGACAACTGTAACTGAATCATAATAAGACTCAAATAGGGACTAGGACGCCTGGTCTAATTAGCACATGGTGCTCTTCCCACCTATAATTTGTGGAGGAATATTTTACGACTTTTTTCTTATTACAAGTCCGAGAACCCTTGTGATGGGAGGCCCGTATCGCTGATCTTAGCCGAGTAGTTTAACAATAACAAATTGTCATAATTGTAATTACAACCGCACTGTAGCTTTACTTAATCACATTTTATACCCGATTCTAAAACATAATAGAGATTATTATAGAACAATAGAATCATCTGGTTACGAAATAGTTCACACGTGGATGCGTTTCCTCCGTTGCAACACCGCTAATTAACCTAAAGGAACCTTTGATTACAATCTCGTTTATTGAGGTTAACTAATTCTAAACAAATTGTGAGGGTTATGCGCATAAAGTCGTAAACCGCCTTCGTTTTGTTTCTGAAAAGATAACCCGTTATTGTTCATAAAATTCTAATAATAGTGCGCAGATTATTAAAGAATGTTCGTAAAATTTACCGGAAGTGCAAATGTATTATGATGGAACTGAAACTTCTTTTGTATTGAGTTATATAAGTTTAGGATGTATTTGGGAAAATTAAATTTATTATACCAAAAGAATTTTAAATAATATAGGTACATGATACTCCAATCAAAGATCAAATGTGCGACAAAAACCCGTCACAGCTTTGACAGCTTGCAAAACCGCGAATGTGTCAAAAACTTCCCATAATCATTTGCGAAGCTCGTCCTACACTTGTGGGTTCGCGTATTCGTGCGAATGTGAGTGACCGGCCTTAACAAAACACGAATAGTGATTTCATATTGACACAATAACTAACACGATCCTATAATTCTGCTACGAAAGCCTGACATTACATCTTTAATAGCGTATTGAAGTGACGTTTAAATGTCAAATTGATTATATGTAGAAGTTAAAGTTCAATCTATTATACAAAAGTACTTCACATCAATAACCATCACTAAAGAACTCGTATAATGAATGTCCATTGAAATACTAAAACCTTTACAAGTGTCTATATTCCGACCTTATGACAATAAAGTAGGTACCAGAAACGAGTATCAGAAAATACCTTTGACAGTTTTAAATTTTGATAAAAAAATCAAACACCTAACATTGCATAACTACAGCAGGGTTTAGAAATATAATTTAATTTGAAACTTATGAAGAGTTAGAATTTTGCTGATGAATATCAGCAACCTTTTTTAGTCTTTCTTTTTCTATTAAAGAGATGCATTTCTCTTTAAAGTTCAATAAAATTTAAAAACACTTCTTTTTTGCTGTTTAATTTTTTTATGAAATAGGTACTTAAATAATGTTTATTTATGTTGACGTTACCTACAATGACATTTTCGTACTATCAAATTTATGTTGTGACTTGTGACTACTTGTAAAATTAATTTTAATATCCAGTTAATAATCTAAGTCCAATTTGCACCATAAATCATAGTAGTAGAAGATCCGAATCTATATCGACATTCACCGGGTTGATAATAGAATCAAACTTATTTTATAATAAATTTCGTATATTAGAAATTAAATTAAAAATGGGTTGACAACAAAAATCCTGGACAGAATATTTTTTATTATTTAAAAAAAATATATTTTTCATAAAAAATGTTGCATGATGAAGATAATAATAAAATTTTATACTGGACTTAAAGTATAGAACATATAGAATGTGCAGACGTAGGGTAGACTATTATTTACCTGGACGAACTACTGGGTAGACAGGTATAAACAGGTATGTCAATACTAGTTACTTTTCACTCGATTTGATAATAGTCTGCACATTCTATATGTTCTATACTTTAAGTCCAGTATAAAATTTTATTATTATCTTCATCATGCAATATTTTTGAAAAATTATTTTTTAAAAAATAATAAAAAATATTCTGTCCAGGATTTTTGTTGTCAACCCATTTTTAATATATTTTCTAAGATACGAAATTTATTATAAAATAAGTTTGATTCTATTATCAAGCCGGTGAAAGTCGACTTAGATTCGGATCTTAGACCATAGCGACACCTATAATTTGATTAGTAAATTAAAACGACATTAAACGTAAATGATTGAAACTGGTGGCTCTTTCATGGGTAACTGCATTAAAATTTATAATAAAGTTCCGATACAATTAACAGAAATGCCGTACTGTAAACTTAAAACTCATGTCAAAAGCATTCTTATGACGAAAGGTTATTACAAACTTGATGAATATTTTAATGATAAATCAGCTTGGACATGAGTTTCGTATTTAGCCGTAATTAGAAGTAAGTGCAACTGTAACTGTGAGTGGAGAAAGACAAAAAAAAGACTCCTTGGGAGTTTCTTGCCGCTTCTTCTTCCAAGTCCACTCGCCGTAGGGATTTGTTGAAGCGATGGCGTAACTTGACGTTCGATAAGTGTTTGTAAAAACCTACTTCGAAGAAATAAATATTTGAATTTGAATTTGATTTAGAACGTCGCATGCCTTTGCAAACCACTGTACCTACAATGTGAACTAATGTTTGACAAGACAGCAAAACGTTTAATGAATTAATTGTGGCTGTAGATTGCGAACCATCCATACAAGATCTCGCCGAATAAGTATGAGTAGGTACTTAGATATTATTGTTGTAGAAAAAATCGATAAAATTATCTTTCCAATTTTTAAGGAATTTTGGATTGTTATATCGTACGTAATGCCAAGACATGTGTAATAATTATGTTCTTTCACTCGTTATCATACGTATTTATTATTTTTTTTTATTGCCAAAAATATAAATACCCAAATGAGGGGGTTAGAAAACAGTAAAAAAGTTTGTTGTGCCATACGCGTGCATTATCTGCCGAGATAATGGAATTTAATATTTGAATTATTCTAGGCTGGTAATTTGAATATATGTATATAAGTATGAAAATAGTTTATAATCAATGCAAATGGAGTAATTAGAAAGGATTTTGACTTTATATTATCTAAAGTCAACTTTTACTTTCTAACACAATGTCTGCATGCAAAATTAATGTTTTATTTAAAAACAGCTTGCTCAATAATGTGGGTAGGTCTATATTAGGACTGCAATATGATAATATTTGTATGATTATTTAATAACGTGCAATAACGTCGTAACTGCGATGTCATAAAAATTTAAACCACTAATTAATAATGCGACTAAAATGAAAAACCGAAATTCAAAGTTTCAAAAATTTTGGTATCGGAAATGTTTTTTTTTTAATAATTTTGTGTCGGTCGGAGCGCTTCAAATTCAGTAGATATCGTTGATGAAAATTAAAAAAAAAAAACTTTTTCTTCACCATAAATTCCAGATTTTGTGACATTAGCGTCAATTTAACAAGAATTTTAAGAGTCAACAGATTTTTTCATAACAATTAAAAGAGTTATATTGGTTATCAAAGCACTTTTTAGTAGCCATCAAAGTCAAAAGTTAGCCGTTATCAAGATCATAGGCCTTTTTACGGACCATTCACAATCAATAGTCCTAATTCTAGTCTAGTGTTTGAAAAATCATATTTCCAGTGATCATTAAAACTAAATTCATTTCTAATTATCTAAACTCAAAGGCATTTTAATGGTCCTCAGAAAGATGCTGGTATTGCGTGATAGATTTAAATCTCCAGATAATATATTATCTTCGAGCGTCGCTTACATTGGACTATAATGAGACAAAATGCTAGTCAGTTCACACGCTGATACGTCTGTTCTTACACTCAGTTACGATTTTATTCAATTTATCATACTGTAGGTCCATAGAGCATCTGTCAATTTAACGCTAAATTCAATTATGATAAATTGAAAACCCCCAGGCCAATAAGGCTGTTTACTAATAGAGCGTGCCTTCTGTCTTTTACGGTGTTCGTCGTACCCAGATTGTGAATTTAATGGAGTAGACTGTTCTAATGCAAGTTTTTGAAGGCGAATTGAGTCTACAAAGTCATTTCAGTCAGCCAATGCATTCATTCCAATTTCCGTCACGCAAAAATTTTAAAATTTTCATTTTCTAGCTTCCATCAGAAGATAAGGATTGTGTGATAAGGAACTTTGTCCCAAAAGTATCTGTAGTAGGTATGTTACACAGCTAGTTCACGAATCTTAAATTTAAATTCATAGACTTCAACATGTTTTTATAGAGGGGATTTTTAACGTTTCATTTTACCCACTTATGTTGGGTCTCTAAAATCTTTTATCAATGTCCTACTTGGAGGGCATCGTTACAAATGCCTAGTCTGTAAATGGCTTAAGAGTATTGTTTGGCACAGGTAGTTATTTACGATGGTCTAATGCCCAATTACGTAAAACTAATAGGTTTTATTATTGTAATTTTATGTACATAACGTGTAGTAATGTGTGTTGTACGTAAGTGTCACAAATTGCTTAAACAAGTATGTGGATAGCGGGGAAAATTGTAATATTCATTTATAATATTGCTTATTTCGCCACTGTTATATTATCAATACATTATTTAGTATATTGATTTAAAATTTGAATAAAACTATCATTAATATCAAAATCCGGCTTAACTTTAAAGATTATTTCTAATGAACAGTTAGGTACAGTGCCACAAACTTATCTGACCCGGTAAGAGGGGCGCTACTGTCTTTGTCTTTGTCTGACAACTGTATAACATTTGCATTAGTTCTAATTTTTGCCACCGGGTCAGATAACTTTGTGGCACTGTAATTAATGTTCGATTACAGATAATATTCTACAACAGCTGAAGTTTCAATAAAAGTAGTAAGTAGGTAATTAAATATTCTTTATTCACAAAATGCAATTTCGTAAAGGCCTTAATACGACCACAGACAATAAATTGGTGAATAGTGTTGCCAAGTCGGTCAGTGTTGCATCGCACGTGAGCTTTATTTTAATTTTTGACAATAGTTAATTTAAATGTGTACCACGGGGCACTTATTATTCTGGAGGAATTCTCTGACTCATTTGTACTAAGTACGAATTTCATATTTGGAGAATTTAGGTTAAGGCCAATAGAATTTCGAAGTGTTCAGAAAGAAAACTTTACTGTAGGTAGGTAGTACCTAATGTTACCCGCTTCGTAGACTTGTTTTAAAAATAAATTTTCTGCTTTGGAAATAATTTCCTTTAAATTCATGGATATTTTAAGTTAGCAGCCTCACCTATACATGAGTAGCCAAGAATACGGAATTAACAGTCGCAGCTTAAAACAAATTGGTTTGTAATTTTTTATGGCATTTTAAATTCTCACTGACAAACTGGGACGGAATTTGTGTGGCATTTGTGTGGGATGTCTTCCAAATTCAAATTACCTACTCTCAACACAGACCAAGGGAGAATTGGCCAACTTATCGTAGCTAACCTACATTTGAGAAATATATTATACTTATAAAGAACTTATAAAGAATTCTCAGGCCTTTCTTCACCAAAGAAACAATTAAGTATTAATGCAAAATTACAAATGCGGCTCAAAGACGGATTACTAAATTGAATAAAAGATTTAAATCGAAAAGCTTTTAGATGGATTGAAGCTACATAGGTTTGTTTTTTTACGTAGATCGCCGAAACTGGCTCGACCCACAACTTCACTATAAACAAACACTTGGTTTTATCCATTTCTTTTATTTCATATTGTAAAAAGTAACCACCTTTCTAGCTCACAATATCCCATACAGCAGTCGTATTGATATTGCAAAAAACACTACAATCCAATTTCGACATTACTGCCCTAAAGACACAGCTTAAATCAAAAACAAAAACACGATACAACACGTGAGCGCGAAATATGACACCAATTTTTTTGCTGCGATCAAATGATATTAATTTGAACCTTAGCGCGTTAGATATAAGAGCTATGATGATCGTGAGTAATTTGGTTAGCAGGGTGATATGCAAAACTGTTGCCACACCGCTCTTGAACTACATTCACTCGCAAATGTAGTGGAAACGTTTCAGTATTGGCGATAGTTACCCAATTCGGGTACTCGGATAGGAAGATTACTTATGACGTTTTAAGACTGATGATTGGTGGAGTCATGTTAGGGAGACAATATGCTTAGACTAGACATGGAAACGTCTGGGAAGGTGTATTTATAGACTCCCTCTAAAGATCGTAACACTATGAAAGGAGTTGAAGTAAAGAGAATGAGAGCCGCATCTCGCATTTTCTCATGTAGAGAGTTTTAAGGTTTTAGGTTAGGAAATGGATTATAGCCATGGCTTCATGGCTATAATCCATACTAACTAGCCATTAAACACCTAACCATTAAAACACATTAAACTGCATTTAATATGGCCAAATTTCAAGTTGAAAAGTTCTGATAGGATCTACTTATTGCGTTACTAAGTTCTTACCATAATTAAAAAAACTAAAAAACACGCTTTTTATAGTTAACTGAACTAAAAAAATTGAAAATAAGTTTAAATAAATTTAAATTAAGAATAGTGTTAAAAATTTCAATAAATATGAATTAATAATAGTGTAAATAAAGAAAATATTTTATTAAAAAAAGCGTGGGGTGCTTTTTAAGATATTATCAAAATGACACCATGCACCCCACGCTTTTTTTTAAATAAAATATTTTCTTTATTTACACTATTATTAATTCATATTTATTGAAATTTTTAACACTATTCTTAATTTAAATTTATTTAAACTTATTTTCAATTTTTTTAGTTCAGTTAACTATAAAAAGCGTGTTTTTTAGTTTTTTTAAACTATAATTTATTTTCTCCTTTTTAGTTTTGTTTATTTATAATAGCTTGTTTTTATAATTTTAAACTATTATTTGGTCTCTATCGATCTATTGACTATTACTCCCGTAATAAATTAGAATTCAAATAAACAGAAGAACAACGCCATCTAGTAAAACGTAATGTACGCAGTCAATCTGAATACGGAGTTATAGCTAGTTGCCCGTAAATATGGGTAGATGGCAGTAGCAAATGGGTAGATGGCATTAGTGTGAGAGTAAAAAAAATTAAATTCTTATTTTGCATATTGAAAATTGGAATAATTTTATCAAAATAGTGTAATGTCATCGGAACTCGATAAATCTACAAAGTTTGAACGAAATCTGGCCGTTTAAAGTGGGTCAAAATCGCGCCCAAAGAAGTCGGTTACAAATAAAATTAACTTGTACGAGATCTACCACTATGACTCGGTTTTCACTTTTTTCGTCGGATTGGCTTGAAAAGCGGTGGGATCGACGCAGGGCAGTTGTACAAGCACAACGAAGTCGGTTGTCGGTTTGGAAGAAATCGGATGATAAACTTGGAAGTTATAGGCTAGGGAAGGTGGAAATTAAAGAAGTTAGGAAAAACGCCTATTTTTAGGAAAATCCGCGATAGATTTGCGTGGAAAGGGTCTAGAAAATTAGGGATCAACTGTTTATAGGTGCGTTATGAATTTGAAGCAAAACGCCTGAGGGGCACGGAAGATATTAACAGAAATGTTACATACAAACATACAGGTGAAGTTAATAAAAGCGTGTTAAAAAAAAGTTAATTAGTGGGGTTAAAGTGCTTCTTTAAGCTCATAGTAATAGTTCTTCTTAGCAGTTAAGCGATTGGTTTTAACTAGCAATTCTGAATTGGAGGGCACGGGTTCCAACCCAGCACGCATCTCAGTTATGCACATTATTATGCATTAACATTTATTTAAGTACTAGCGGCCCGCCCGCGGTTTCACCCGCGTGGATCCCGTTCTCGTGGGAATATATGCATGTATTATACATAAAAACCTTCCTCTTTAATCACTCTACCTATTACAAAAAACCGCATCAAAATCCGTTGCGTAATTTTAAAGATTTAAGCATACAGACAAACAGACAGACAAAAATAGCGACTTTGTTTTATACTATGTTTAAGTATACTCGTATAACACTTGCTTCGATGAAGAAAAACATCGTAAGTAAACCTGCACACCAGATAGTTCGTCATAATCTTCTCAAAGGTGTGTAAATTTCGCTAATAGTACTTAGTAAGCCAGTAGGGGTCAAATCACACCGAGACGAGACGCGACGCGACGCTGCGCGCAGTTTTTCAAAGAGCGGCTCAAAATAGAACTTTATTTTCTACACGAAAAGATACACATTTCATTGTGAGAATTCAGAATACGTTGCTTCATGCAGCGCTGCGTCTCGTGACGCCTCGCGGCGTAGATCGGTGCATCGCTACGCAGCCGTGCATCGTCGGTACGCGCGGCGTGCAAGATTGCCTACTTTTACGATGCACCTCGCGCCATTGAGATGCGTCTCGCGACGACGCGCGGCGCAGCGCGAAATCACTGGCCTCTTCCAGTATCGTTGCGTCGCGTCGCGTCTCGGTGTGAGCTGACCCTAAGGCCTATGCCAGTAGTATTGGTTAAAGCCTACGGCCAGTAGGGCGTATTCGATAATCAAATATGATTAAAAACGAGGAGCTAACATTTTATTTCTAGTGCGGGTATTAAGACAAAGCTTTCTCTAAGTAAATCGAAGGCGGGCTATTAGTTTTTTATACACATAATTATAATTTACACACATAACATGACTGACATTTGAAGCACTCACTAAGTTATTACTGTTAAAAGTAAAATGTAATTAATGTAAAGTGTAAATTGAATAAAAATTAACGTTTTTAAAATGATGACGATTAAAAATAGTGATGTACTTAGTCAAAGTGATTAGCAATTATCGCTTGACAAATTAAAGCAAATAGTCGTTAAGAAACATTGTATTCAAATGTCAACTCACCTGTTAATTAATTATGAACGCTTTGATCTTTTACTGGCACACGATATAATCTGTGAAGCGGGGCAAACTCATTTGGTTACCTCAGTCGATAGGAAGCCAATTAATGTATCTCCTGGGAAACTGCTGATGATTAGCGTACTACTCGTAATTTACAGACGGTCGTATCTCAGTTTACTTGTTACTAGTTTTGATACGATACGACCTTTTATTAAGTTAAAAATATGGGAGTTCTTTTATCTTTTACAGGCTTTTTTCATATTAATAAGTAGCAGATACGGCCTGCTAATTAAGGACTTTTCAACATATTTTTACCTTTTCTAACATATTACTTTTATTAAAAGCCTCACGATGCAACGTGAGGCTTTTAATAAAAGGCGGATTTTTACCGCGTCCACGCAAAGATTTGAATCGGAACTCTAGTTTTACTTTGGGAGTCCAACGTTCAAATCACTCGACGATCTGACTCTGTAGATAAAGGTAAATATTACAACCTGACATAGATTTCGTTATTGGAGTAGGTACGATAGTCTTATTCGATGGCAATAACGCAGATCTACAGAACTCGTAGGCCCTTAATTAACTTATCATGGATCCAATTCTCTGATCCATTTATCTGCTATGTTATTTGCTTGTAGATTATTATCTCGCCCGAGTGAATTAATTGCATACAATTTAAAGATTTTACAATGTTACCGTCTTATTCTGCGTCAATTTTCAACGATATATAGCCTTCTTGGTCTTAATCGGTCACAGATGCGGTGGACCCTTGAAAATTAAGATGGTCTTCTTCACAAAATCTACCGTCATCTGGTCCCTTCTTTTCTCTTCTTTCTTCATTACCACCATTGGAATCATTGATGTTGTTTTTAGTGTTTTTGATATCCATTGGAGATGGTGACCACTTTGTTTCAGATGGCTCCTGGTCTATGCTTTGTTGATAATAGACGTAACAAAGTGTTGATTGTCGGATGTCAAGCTAATCTTCATTCTGAGTCTGCTATGTTGCTGTAATTTACGCGGACGATTTTTAGCTTCGATTTTGGGGGTAAATAGTTATCTAAATAGTTGGTTTTGTTAATCGAAGTTATTTACTTATAACATTAATAATTTTAATTACATCATATTCACTTGCCAAACTCACGTGTTTCTATTCGTTGATTAATAATTGCAAATTGTACTGAGTGTGTGGCCATTTCCATTAGGGCATAAGTAGATATTACAAATCATGCTTTATTTGGCTCGAATGGACAATTAATAGCTGCTAATAGCTCTTTCGGCCTTTGTTTCATTTGCAATATGTAGGTCGGATGATATATTTGAATTCATTACTTAAGTGATCTAAAGCAAGGGTCTTTAAATTTGAAATTTCGTGTTTTTTCACTATAATTCTTACACTATGTATAATATTTTAAATTTAGACATACCGCGTGTGTAAAATGTAGTTTGTATTTGCAGCTTCAACGTCAATTTTAAATTTGTTCAAGCTCACATACCTATCATATCACATACATATCACCTGTACCCAAATAGTTTGGCCTATAGTTCTAAAATATGATTGAAATTCAGATTATGTATTATGTAATTTCCACAAAGTCAGGTCTATTTAGGACCTTTTAAGTTATTGATTTTCTTTGAAAATGTTTGGTGTAAAAATTTCTATTGGACAAATAGTGCAGATTATTTTTAAAACTTGCTTGTTAAATGGAGATTTTAAAACTGTAAAACACTAGCTACTTTAAGTGGAAACTTTAAAAGCTGTAGACATTTTAGTGTCGAGGGGTGTTGATTTGAAACTAGATTTTATCTCAATCATTGTAGACGGCTTAATATAACACGCCACATACGTATAACTACGGCGATCTTTATGTAGGTACTTAAAGGTATATGAAGTCCGCCATAATATGATCATCGTAGTTACGGTAATTATTTAAAGACGTAGATGAGTAAAGAGTAGTAAGATTAGAAGACTCATACTCGTAGATGTCATCTATCGCACTCACATAAGAAATGGACCTATTTACGCCTTAACATAAAAAGGGATAGTATGACTAAGTACTTCTACTATCTTCTGCATTGCGTGACGGTTTTTTCTATGACGGCAACGTACTTTGCTACACAAATTGTTCTTGTGCCACATGCAATCGTACCTTTATGTGCTATCTTATGTTAGACACACTGATCAAGGGTTTTTTTTCCTTCGTCTATACAATTACCCATCACATAAAAGTATTAAAAGAAGCCCGTCAGGTAATTCAAGTTGTCTAATAAAATTTGGCAACCCTACAAGTATTTTTCTGCACGACTGTCTCTTAATAGTAACTACATAGTGTAAAGATAACAATTTAATGGCATTATTTATGGACCAATTAAAAGTTCCTCGGGGCAGGAGATAAATAAAGTTTTATTAAATAATTAAAGCTTTCACGCGACTGTTAACAATCAACGCGCAATCGTCCTTTATAGATCGACTTCTATTCGTTCATGTCAAGTCATATTAGTCTGCGTTGCCGCAGGGCATAGCTTGTTATTGATGGTTCAATAGAGGAGTACTTTTATGGATAAACCTTTATGGTTATTTATGGCTCGTGGTCAGATGACACGAAAAAGGCGCAATTTGGTAGAAATATTGTAATAATTAAATCCCCTTCAAATAAATAAGATAAATTTTTGATTTTTGATTTGATTTAAATCCTTTTTTTTTCTCCTGAACTAAACTTCGTATTACTGTTGGTAGTTTTTGTAAAAAACAATCATTTACTTTACGTAGCACTTAGATATTTATGTAGTGTTCGACTTGTTATCTATATACATAAATGTTCAAAATATAACATCTTAAAGCTAGGTATCATTTAAAGGTAGCCATTTCACAATGATATTAAAATAAACACGTTACGTCGGTTTAATTGGTCTTGTTAAAGTTTGAACAGACCAAGAGAGAGGTTTGAATTGAGCGGCGCACAGCAATTGTTGTTATTTGTCGAGCGGAATAATTGCCGAATTAGGTACAATGTAATATGAATATTTACAAAATTATGTTTTTCCCCTTAATCTTCCCTGGGGACATGAGTTCTTGTTGCATCTAATTATACTTACTTACATATGAAATTATTCCGACAGCGTAACTGGCTGACAGAAACGCACAGCCGAAACTACTCAACGCACGAACCTGTTTTTAGGATGTATGTTCCTTGAGGAGTGTAATGTAGCATTAAGAGACAGAGAGATAAAAAGGGGATAAACTGATACAAAATTAAATTACTTAATTCACATAAATCCGCCAAACCTACGATGTTAAATGTTTGAAAACATTCTTGTCTTCTCAGTATTTTTGACGTACATTGCTGCAGTCTCTTGTAAGCAATCGTAAAATGACATTTTTATTTGTTTCGCCCCAGATTCTATTTTCGTTCATTGAAAGAATGTTAAAGATCACGAGATATAATTGTAAGACCGGTTTAAAGAAGATATTTACGCCAATATTTTCTTAACGCTAAGCAAACCAGTTGATGTAGGAAGGTGAAGTCTCGCAGTAATTCAGTCCAAGTTATTTAAAGTAACAAAGAAATCAGACTGCATCGAGTGACCTTTTAAAGTCGGCTATTTATAGGCAGGTACGAAAGCCGTTCCAGTTTTTCTTTATTTCTTTGTTGATATCCTGGAGCGGTTATTATATGTCAGAAAGTCTGTTAAAGGCGGCTGCAATTAAGGAATACCTACTCAACGTGTTTATTGAATACTAGTGTCCTACCCTCGTTTTGCGTTTAAAGAATAGTCATAAATAGTAAGTGACTACTTTACTTAGGTGGTTCCAGGCGCATACTTAACAATGTAGATTAGCCCACTTCTTTTGTCGCAGCAATCACCGGACATAATTCTTCAAAATTCTCTATATCCTTCATAGAGTCTATAGGTAGATTATATAGCCAAGCCAGGCGGAATATGCAGACATAAATAAAGACAGACACTTAATTTCTTAGTTAACGAAAGAACTGTATACTCTACTTAATATTGGCCTTTATCTTGAAATACCAACTGGTAATCCTATTTTATTTATTGTCATGCATGTTGGATGTTCTTTTTATTTTATTTGGTGAAGCTTTTACATTGATGTTAAGTTTAAATTCCTGGTAAATAAGTAAGTAAATAATTCTAGCTGTCACTGTTCGGTGGCGTGTATTGATCCTAAGTCCGACAGAGTTATGGGTGTGCTCAGCTCCTGATCTTTCGGCCTTTTTTTTTGCTTGCATTAGTGAAATTATTACGCGTGATTCTTGACATTGACGTATTTTTATTTATGAACCGATTGAAACAATTTTTATTTTTATTTTTGTTAAGTTTATCACAATATATTCGTGACAGAACAAAAAAAACAGACAAATAGCCAAAAATACTAAATTATAGTTTTGGGTTCTGTTGCGTTACTAAAGATTGCCTGTAAGTAGTTTTTCTCAAATAGCTTCCACTTAGGTACTGTGCCTCTATTATGAGTTTTTAATACTATAGTTTACTATACACGCTAGCGACTATCGTTTAGAATTTGTATGAGAATCCGTACAGCGCCTCTAGCGGTTACGATACTGAACTACAATTCTCATACAAATTCTAAACGTCAACTGCAATAGTAGCGTCCTTTACGTTTACTACAACAACTCATAATTAGGGCATGATATCCGGATATCCGGATATCCGTTTTATCCGGATATCCGCCAAAAAATACTATCCGGATAGTAAATCTTCTATTATCCGGATAAAACGGATAAAACGGATAGTAATTTTAAATCATATTGAAACCATTTAGGGACATTTTGTATGCTTATGTTACGAAAATATAATACTTTAAGTCTTTCTTTGGTTATTTGGCGGTGGCTTCTGCAACTTATACCAATTTTTTCATAGCATTATGATCCAAAAAATTGTTTTACCGAAATTCCACGCCACCTTTTTAATTAAGCCTTCGCCCGGGAAGCAATGGCGACCCCTCTGGTGTTGCACCCTTCCAAAAACGATAGTTCTTCAGAACCGCCCAATGTTGAGGTTCGAGGAAACTACTACCAGCAACTAAAGGCGGCCAAAGAATTATATGGTTCCATTTTAAAAGTAGAAAGTCAACATGAACGAGCTCCTCTTGGTAGTAAACTGATAAACTGTGTTTTTATGACTTTGAATATCACACGATTCAGAAGATTCAGTATCTTCCCATTGAAACACTACCCGAAATTGTCTTCATCCATACTGGCCGGAGCACTCTACAGCATCTCTCTAATATGCTATCCTCTGCGTATTTCGATGTTCGGTAAGAGCATGAACATCGATGTGCAGTAGAAATAGCGGCCACAGTCTTGAAGAAATGACAACCTGGAGGAACGTTTGCTAAAGAAGTCTTTAGCCGTTACGATAGGGCCCAAGGAATTAACAAATCGGGAGCTTCCATAAAGGTTAAGTAAGCCTATGCCTATTGTCCCTAAGAAGGTAGTTTGTTTTTGGCATGCAATAAGACACAAACTAAATATAACCTCCATAATCTTACAGAGTAGCGAGGTAATTGAAATTGGCCAATAATTACTAAGATATAACTACGAGTACCTTATTTGAAGACATGCGGCACGCTAGCAAGCTTCCAAGATTTTGATAATAATCCAGTTTTGAAAGTAACGCGGAATAGACGTGTCAAGTATACAGGCTTTTAGTACATTCATTGGAATACCATCAAGACCACTGGCTTTTTTCACGTCTAAACACTGTAAGGATTTGTGAATCTTTAACAGTCCCTGTCCAAGCCCTCACACTTATAAACAAACTAACGGACTACCATCATTTCTAACTGGACTTACTATCCTAGTCCCTAAATTTAGTCCTTTTTCGGTCAAAATTGTCATGGTTGACACCGTGAGGGTGGTGCTGTTCGCTCGTTTGCTACCCTTGATTCCATTATTCTCTTTCTTAATAAACCGAATCTCTCAGAGATATCCTAATGAGGTATTAGTTGAGGTAAATACGGTATTTCTAGCATCCACACATGGACCTGTGGCAATAGACACGCGGTTGATTAGTCACAGAATTTCGCACCAAGATTTTTGGATGTTACGGTGAAATTAAAGGCTTTCTGTTTCGCACTTACATATATTTCTTGCTTGCTTCGCACTTTGCAAACTCATGTATCAACCCGGAAAAAAATATGACACGAAGTCTCGCAGTTATGTTTAAAAACAGTTTCATTTTTTTGTTCCAAAAAGATTAACCGATGTTTAAGTAGGTACTTTGCGGATTTGAGAGATTATAGAACTAAACGTTATAGTACTTATATTGGAAGTTATTTGACCGCAATTCAATTGGTCAAGCCATCAAAAAATTATGAGAGGTTCACCTACATATAGACCATCGCGGGGATAGCCAGAACAGTTTCCTAGGATCCCAAAACGTGGATATCTGATGAAAACTCGATTTTTGGAAGTTGGAGTGAAACAAGTAACTTCCAATTTTCGATAAGTTAGAATTTTATTAAGAGGAAGTCAAAAATATGTAAAGGTTTATGATTCGTTACACTATAGTTAACAAATAAAGTAAAATTAATACATACTACGGTTATTTTTTTTAGAAAAACATTGATTATCCGTATTATCCGTTTTATCCGGATAATATCCGGATAGTAAAATCAACTATCCGTTTTATCCGGATAGTAAATTCGGGCGGATAATTGCATGCCCTACTCATAATAGAGGCACAGATTGTTGTTTAGTAAACTCAATATTTATACAGAAAGCCTGTTTCCGTCGTTGGTTATAAGTTAAACGGTAGTCGTACGAAACCGATCGTTAATTACGACACGTGCCGTGTGACCTACCCAAATTATATTTTGCGTACGAGTAGGGTACCTGCGCCAGTGTTGGACAGAACAGCAGCCTTCAAAACGGCGGTGCTACGATAAAAAAATACACCTTTAGGAATAAATGATTTGGTATATAAATTTGAATTCTACATACATAATATATTTTTGTATACCTTGAAAATAGTTTTTTGGCGCTTTAATTAACGCCAAGTAATAAATTTAATTTCCTGAATAATCTAATCTAACTAGGTACCTACTTACTAAATCTGTGTAGCTAATGGAATTTTGTGAAAAGTTAATCAACCAAACTTCTTCGACTTCTTATAGGTACATTTTGTGATAGTAAGTATTCGTAGGTACTTAAAATAAGTCTCATTTTACTTACGTAATAACTTTTTAAATTATGTTTGTTAATGAATTTTGAGATACCTACGTTTAAATTAAAATTTGAAGTTACATGCTATAATAAAAAAAACAATATTTAATTAACTTTAAAACATCATATAGGATACAGGACTTTCAAACGAATCATAATTTTTTTTTCATAATATAATCTTTTAAAAGTCCCTTACTGGTACATCTACCTTGTATGCTTAACGGGTTTTATCACCAAGCGTCGAGTACGCAACATCGCATGTGTGATGTGATAACAAACCAAATATATTGTTATTTTGAATGTTATTGAGTCATTTTGTATTTTGTGTACAACTGCACACGTCAAGACAACATTAGATTTTATCTCTGCCTGTCTTTAATGATTTCATTTGTTACGGGAAGATTTAATCTATAAAATAATTTAATGTACTTGCCTCTTCCCTCTAAAGGTAAAATTTCCGTTCTCGGTCTGAGCGCGTCCATGGGGAATTCCAGTGTGAGGTGCCATTTATTTATTTGATGCACTTTGTCTGAAATGTACCTAAGAACGCTCTAAAGGTTCTAGCTACTTTTTCTCGAACGACTCTTGCGGGGTCGTTTCCTAGTCATCAAATGTAATTGTAATCTGTAATCATGATAAAATGTTGCCCATTTCTGCCAGCTATTTTTTTTATAGCCTGAAGGGCAGACGTAAGAGCAGACGAGCCACCTGATGGTAAGTGGTCATCGTCGCCCATCAACACGAGCAACACCAGGGGAATCACCAGTGCAACGCCGGCCCTGAAGGAGAACTCTTTTTACACCTTTCTTAAGAGCCCCGTGTCAAAGCGCTTTGGGAATACCTCAGACGGAAGCTCATTCCACAGCCTGCAAGTTCGCGGCAAAAACGATCGAGAAAAACGGACCGTAGTCGTTCGCCACGAATCCAAGCGATGTGGATGAAGCTATTGTAATAAAACAATATAAAGGCATCTCCTAGCGCGGGCGGCGCCGTGACGCCGCGTGACGTCATACGTTAGTGAAGTGACCGCACGCTGCCTTGCCGCGGGCGGTTGCGACACCCAGCCCGCAGGTACAGTCGTGCATATAACGTCAACACAATAAAAAATATATTTGGTACTAGGTGCTCATTTAATGTATAATTAATTATGCTGTTCAAATACCTACCAGCGCAGTAAGAATTAAAGATTTTTTTTCAGTAGTTATCCGGCGCATATAGGAAGGCTTTTATATCATGCCTTTAGTACTTAATGTTCATAGTTTCCACGACTAGAAAGATCTTTTGTTTACCATCTACTTCAGAAACGTCTGTTCGAAATTGTACCTAAATCTGTTTAGGAGAGGTGAAGAACAGCACAAACCTAAAAAATAGTCGGTACTGATTACCGGCACCTGAAAAAAATTCAACAGACATTATTAGTGTTCTGTTTGCGTAATCTATTTCATAGTTTTATGGAGCAAATTCCATGATATTTTTAAAAAGAAACATCACTTGCGATGATTGCAATATTTACTCGGAAGAGGAATTAATCTTATTCTGTAACAAAACCCACAAATAAACTCAAATCTCACCCCCAAATAAATCTTAACCTTTCGGGAATCAAAGAGTTTACCGTTAACATCCAAACTTACTAACTTACAAAGGTACTATACTAATGACTAATAAAAATAAAAACATCTGCTTTGAAATAAATTTTTCTGTTATTTCAGTAACATTAATTATTTCAAATTTTATTTTAATTCTTAAAGTTCCTAACTATGGTGCTACCTAGCGGTACATATTACAGTATTTATTTAGAAGTTGTTATTTAGAAGCAATTAATTAATTTGCAACAGATAAATTAAACGCCTTCCTCGCGAGTATACCTGTATGGTCACTTGCGAATATTTTACATATATTTATTTTAAGCAGATAAGTAATATGTATACATTTATTTCACTTAAAACCGTTATAATTCATTATAGACACAAGGCCATTTATTTTGAATACTAACAATGTTGTCTGTCCGTACAATAAAGTCATAAATCTAAACTCGTTTTTGAATGTAGTTGTAAACAGTTTTTTTATCGAATGATTTTGTAATCTCGACGATCAAAGTGTATTTATTTATTTTGTACTACCTATAATTAATCATTCCTAAAACTTTGTTTTTGCATAATTGTAAAGATAGACATCTTTTATTATGATGCAAAAGCGACCTCTGATTGCGAAGCGTTTTGGAAAGTAAAACGATATAAAATGTTTGTAATTTTGTCAAATGTGTAAGTATAAAAAAAGTGAAAAAAATAAATAAATGAAACTTCTAAAAGACATATTTTTCAGATTTTTTATTGTCGTCGAGTATTTTTTTCTTGACTTTTGGTAAATATTTAGGTAACACATAGAAAGCACGAACAAGATTTAGATAAAACTTGGCATGGTTTAGGTGTATATTTTGTCTAACATATTAAAAAAATATGTATAAATTATATAAACCTGTATAGAAAGAGATAAAGCTTAATCTGGACATTTAGTTAAGGGGTTTGTTAATTGAATGTTGGCAGTTTCTCGAAACACGTTAATTAAAGAATGTTGAATTAAGAAAAATTGAAAATTTTGGGATTTTTCAAACAAACTGAGGCTCATTTCACATTTACTACTTACATTAAAACAAATTGAGAACCTGAGATAATTTTTTTTTGTACATATATTATGATAGTTGCTCGAATTTAACCAAAGACGAGTAAAATAACATCCGACAGACTTGGAATTTAATAATCTCATTCACTTCGTTATATTCGTATTTTACAATAAATATGACGTTCTGTAACTGGGTCACTAATCACTTCGTGTCGTGAGGAAATATGTATATTGCTGTAGGTACGTGATGAGACCGGGCCAATTATATCGAAATATTCTCGTTTTATTATCTCCCGTCTACATAGTCTACATGAATAATTCGTCAAGTAAATTGTGAAATGATTAAATACAGACATTTTAGTTTTAAGTTGTTCGCAAACCGAAGTTCTTTTTTTATTTATTGCAAGTTAATGATTGAAAAGCTAAAAGTGATGATTTTGGCCATGATGGATGACCAAACACTACTCCTCATCTAATATAATCAGGGTGTCGGATGAAGGGATAGAAGATTATCAATCTAAATGAGGCGTTCGAGGCGCAAGGGGGATATTTCATAATTATAAAAGAAATAGATAACCCACTCATCCCGAAATATCGAAAATCTTTTGGCATTTGGCATTTTGACATTTGGCAAGAAGGCAATTTTAAGTTGGTATCCCTCTGTTAAGAAGGATTTTACTGATATTTCTCCCCTCAGGGGGAAATTTAAGGGTTGAAATGTGATTATGATTAGAAATAACAAACATCTATTTCAACGTTTGTGAATCAACCTCTAAGGGGTTAAACTTGGGGATGAAAGGTACTTAGTTTGTTACTCAAAGTCTTTTTACATGGACAAAGCCGCGGCTTCAGGTAGTTTGTTATAACAGCAAAGTGTAGTGACAAATACCAACACGAATAAAATTATTTGGCTTATTCTCAAAGTACTCCGAAAATAATTCTCAGTTTCCTCCGCGAAAAAAAATAATTGGCTTGTCGTGGAAGAGTACCTACATTTGTATAATATATAGGTACTGAAATTCGTGGTCGAGCTGTTACGGCTCTTTACAATATTTCTGTGTCTGGCCATAATCCTTGGCAAAACTGTCAAAAAAACACTTCAATAATGGTAGTAATTCATACTTTGTCTTGTCTACTAACTTGACTAGAGAATATGAATATTAAAAAAAATCGCGCTTCGGTTTTGTGACAGAAAATATCGTGAGGAAACCTCCACAGTTAAGAGCTACATATTTTTATACTGTTCTCAAAGTGTGTGTGTTTGAAGTCAGTCTATCCGTACTACCAGCGTGGTTGACTATGGCCTGTATCCGAGCGAGAGCCGACCCGAACTCAGTAGGTACTAAGACAATAATGGACTACGATGAAGATGGATAGAATATTGGCAACAACCTTGTGCACAGGGGCGAATGGCTGGTATTATAGTGGGATGCAAATAAAACGAATTGCATGTTGAACACAAATGCACTATATTTTGCTTTTTTATTAGGTACGCTACGTAAGAAGTCATATTCCTACACTGGGATTCAATGTGTTGTGGGTAACATAGACTACACTCTAAGATAGGTAACTAAAAAAAAGACACCCACTCAAAGCGAGAAATGATATTTAAACTAATCCTTCAAATTTTCGTTTCGCTGGAAATCAAATCAAGGACCCTTGGAACCATTGCGCCAGACGAATTGTAGGTAAGTGGTTAGATATATCGTGAGAACCAACGTTGGTTATTAGTTAAAACTTCCAATTTTGCATACTATGCATACAAACAGCCCGCCAGTCAACTCGTGACGAGACGTACGTTGCATTAAGTTATTTACGAGCGAATTAAAACAAGATTTAGATACTAGAGCCTGTAACTTGTGACTGTTTGAAATAGATCGTGATGCTATGGGAATATACAGGGTGTTTTTTCATGGAGTTAAAAAAGCACCCTTTCTGCTGCCGCCCCCGACTGTGGCAGACACCGAAAAACACTTAATTTAGGGACAAGAAAGGTCAGTCCAATTAGTAGATAGTATTAGAATATTACTTGGTGATTTTATAATATTTTTAACTCGATTTTTACATTTATTATTATGAAGACCTATGTGGCTTAATAATTTCTATGCCAAACTGCCGATTGAACGGGAGTTTAAATTAAATTTCTGTTCTCGGTATGGGTTAATTATTGTTATTGTCTTGTGTGTTGTCCATGGAATCCACACACAACATAATATTTAATGCTAGTGGAGAGCTAAGAGTGTGAGTATTTTTCTTCAATATTTATAATATTTTAATAAAAGCTAAGAGTGCCGAATAGGGGCGTCAGCGTCGGGCGGAAAATTAAACAAAACGCCCATAATATATTAAGAACAATAAGTAGATTGGTTTCTTAAGCATCAGTATATAAATGTCCACTTATGTCCATGGTCAAATGGGACCTATAAATAATTCGTTGAAGCCTTTAAATTGTTTGGCAATTTATGTAATCAGCCTGTATAATATATAAAATGATGTAAATTGCTGAGGAGATGTCAGAGATCTTGAGTAATTGTATGACTGAAGGTCGATATAGCTATGACAGTTCACTGGGAGTAGACCTGGACAATTATATTACCTACACACTAAGGCCTATTTAGAGGAATAATTAACAATAAATTAGCAATTTATTGAATAAGGGTGCGGTTTCACTGAGGCGGAGCGGAGCGGAGCAGTGCGCGATTCACCAATCACATGGCTTGAAATCCCAACTCATTGCGCCTCGTGCGGATTTCAAGCCATGTGATTGGTGAATCGCGCACAGCTCCGCTCCGCTCCGCCTCAGTGGAACCGCACCCTAATCGTTTGCAATGAGGGTAACCGCGTGTGAATTTTCCGCTAGAGGCGCTAGTGAAAAGTGAGGTCTGTCTGTCACTTTTAATATCTCTATGGTCACTTTTCGCTTGTCTAAATGTCATTTGTCACTGTTTATGTATGGGCGGGCTTTGACAGCAAGACCTCACCTCGACGGTGGCGCCAACTGGTGAGCACAAAAACGGTGACCCTCATTTGTATGCATTATCATACCTAGTATTAATTAACGATCCGAATGGCGCAATGGTTAGCATGCCCGATCGCCGTTCCGAGGGTTGGATTACCAGCGACGCGAATTTGTTAAATGATGAGTCAAATTTCTGTTGTCGGTCTAGGTGTATGTGCTTATCTTGTGTGTCGTCCATGGCACCCACGATACATAAAATCCTATCGTTAATTTTTTATTTAAAATATTTGTCAATGTGTGTGTTACATGAATGTCGGAAATTTTAGTAAATATTAGAAGGTTTATCAGTGGTTGTCGACAGTAAACAGAAAACAATAAGTAGATGCAATGATGAAACATGGATGCCGAAGCGCGAGGTACCTTTTTAAATTGTACCTCCAAATAAATATGCTCTCAGTGTGAAAGTAAACGTCACTAATTCACTACTGCACTGCACAGTAGGCGGTACCGTACGTCGATGTCCATTGAATTAATGTCCTATTGTATTTCTGTTTTATTTCTGTGGGAAATACTCATGACATAATGGTACTTCATTGTGAATTTGGACACTGAATGAATGTACACATTATTTATTAACAACGACAACAAATGAAGAGTAAGTGATAATGTTGAATTGTATAAATGAAAAGTAAAATTATAATGAATATTCATTTTCTTGAAAACTTGGATGGATGATAAATGCTTGGATGATGTTATTGTCTCAACCACGAAATAAAGGCTGAACAGAAGTAGATAAAATTAACCACATGGATGGTGGATCGTGTTCACAATACGTGAAAGCACGATGTTTTGTGAATATGACACAAGGTTTAAAAATGATTTAATTTTACTGCAAATGGGTACTCACGATTATGTGTTGCTTTATCGATATTTTGACCCAGTTACAAATAACGGTCACGGTGAAAAAATTATAGAGGGTTGGCTTTTGACTTACTCTAAAAATCGGCCAAGTGCGAGTTGGATTCGCGCACGAAGGGTTCCGTACCATTATGTATAAAAACGCCAAAAAAATCTGGTCCGTTGTATGAAAGCCTCACTTAAATATTTACTTTAGTTTTTTGTAGCCACAAGCAACGCCATCTCTTGAACCGAAAGGTAACTAATTTATCGCTGAAGCGTCGAAGCCATATTTCGAATTAAATATTAATTTTATTCGGTGTTTTAGTATTTGTTGTTGTAGCGGCAACAGAAATACATCATCTGTGAAAATTTCAAGTGTGTAACTATTGTGGTTCATGAGATACAGCCTGGTGACAGACGGACGGACGGACGGACAGTGAAGTCTCAGTAATACGGTCCCGTTTTACCCTTTGGGTACGGAACCCTAAAAACAGGTGTTAATATGACCTTTCTTGTCGAACTAAACAATAATTACATTTGAAGTAATCCACCTGTAACTTTTAACATAATTATGAAATGTGTGAAGTTACAGTGTCAAATTATATCGTGTTTATTAGCAAATAGGGAAATCTATCAGCGAGGGTTAATTAAAAGGTGTCAACATTCAAATTTTAATAAATTAATAAAAAATTATGTTAATTAGATGTTGTTTAAGTCTATCATTATGACGAAATTATAACACTTTTGTTGCATTCCAATGTTTGAAATTAATTAATTAAGGTCAAGTCAAAGTTTTATTTGTTCATTATTTTAATTTTTGCTAATTTTAAGTTCTTCCATTTTATGTAAAACAAGTTGCTTCACACAGTCTGGAATTTATGGGTATTTACGGGAGAATTTAAATCTAACTGTATTTGTAACTGGTAGGTAATATTATTCTCCGATTGTAGGATTCTTCTTATTCTCCAAGGCGTTGACAATTGATTTTGATATTGGTATGAGAGACGTTTATTACCATTACAAAATATCCATTGGCTACCAAATAGCTTGTGTTACCAATAATTACGATTTGTTTTAATTTAATTTTCATAAGATCACTAGGTACAGGAAGATAATAACAGCGGTGTAAAGTAAACAGGAAATGAAGTGACGGTACTTATTTTGCTTTTTATAAAGCAAATCGTGGGAAATTATGCACATCAATGTTCCGTTCGCGTACATTCTTCTGAGGTTGGAAATATTGCTCAAGACATCGAACAATTAGGCACTTCTCACACAACGCTATTCATGAGATACGCGACTGCAACGCTACCCAAAATTAGTATGTATTTGACACTATGTACTGACAGGACGATGCGTCTTCTGTCAGTTAAAAGTGTCAAATACATAGGTACTAATTTTGGGTAGCGTTGCAGTCGCGTATCTCATGAATAGCGTAATGTGAGAAGTGCCTTAGGATCGGAAGTCAGACGTTTATTGTTATTTTATGCTATTTTTTAAAGATTTAAGTATAGGTACATTTATCTCAATTTTACGTATTCACCCCAAAGAGATATCATCGGTAGAGCCTTTTCTGCCTTCTCTTGTTGTCATTGAATTAAAAAAGAGAGTACGAGTTATCCATCGGTGAAAGTTTTTAGGCAGGCATTATGACTCCCTTACTCTGTATAGTACCTCTGTGATTCGCCCTCGGTCTCAGATGGAATCTAGCATTGAAATATCATTTTTTTAAAGAATTATTGTGAGACGCACAGAAAACCAACAGATGAGCCAACTAATTAACAAGACATTATTCAGCTTTTCTGTGCTTAAACCCCATTAACATGTGTGTTATTTAATTGTTCAATAATTAACAATTAATCGAAGTTTATGGAATATGAATTCCATTCGATTACGACAGGACGCGTACTTGACACCAGTGGTTGCCGCAACAACCACTATACTGCGTTCGTCGAGGATACGCTTCGCCACGCTAAAAACGAATTTATTGTCTGCACTCACAGTTCAATTTAGCTTGTGAGCAAAATTTACTTACGACCCTTTAACCTCTCGTCGTTAATCTACAATGTACTTTAAGCACAGGGACGGAAAGCTGACATTTGTGTGGGATGTTATTTAAAATAATTCTGTATGGAAGGCAAAGGCAGTGTAATTTACGCGCATACCTGCACGCGACTGTGACCCCTTTGGGATACACTACGCAGCTGCATCTGGATATTTATCTACAAGTTATTAATTAATGCCCAAACACGAAACGAGTCGGTTTGGGCAAATATACAAACGTTTTTTCTTAATTTTCGGGAGCTAGAACCAACCAAAAAACATTTTTAGTCTAATTAAAAAAAAAAAAAAATTATGTGTGTTTTTAAAAGCTCTATTTTTCGTAAAGCAGTGCTTTTCTGGATCCGTATAAGTTTTTGCGACAAATAAATGAATGGAAGTTTTTAAATTATCAGTGCATGTTTGAAGTTTTTTTTGTAAATAGTTAACCGTTTCTTAGCGTGTTAGGCACCTTGTAACTAATTTTAATGTTTCTTTTTTATATTAGAACAAGCTGACCCGGCAGATGTCGTCCTGCAACATAATATGTACATATTTTATGAAGTAGACGCCCTCACTTCGCACATTGGGAGACTTGTTGCTCCACTCCTTTTAGCTGTAGCGTGATATTCAATATACCTACCTAGCATAAAAATTTATAAAAGTAGATATGTAGTTGGTAGAACTGGAGAAGCTTACATCTTCATCAGTATATCTTTGCATCGACATTGTAATTTAATGGTGTACGGTAATAAGGAGGTCCCGGCCTTCCTCGCCGCGCGCCGGTTACTGATGCAGATATTGATACTGCGATGGTTATCACTGATCGTTTATTCGATAAAAAATTGGTTGTTGGTAAAGTATATCTTTGCATCGACATTGTAATTTAATGGTGTACGGTAATAAGGAGGTCCCGGCCTTCCTCGCCGCGCGCCGGTTACTGATGCAGATATTGATACTGCGATGGTTATCACTGATCGTTTATTCGATAAAAAATTGGTTGTTGGTAAAGTCGGTTTACGGACGATAATTTTATGTGATAATGTAACAAGAAAACATTTATAAAATATACTTTTATGAATTGAATTGAATTATAATCACATCGGACGATGGAATGGCAGAGGGATAGATGAGTCGTAAGTCGTAAGCCGAACGGCTAGGTCGATCGTGCTTTTCTGTTTTTCCGTTCAGGCGGTGAGCGGTGACGCTTTTTCGTGCATGCTGCCGGTGTTAACTGATTTTTAAGAAGTTATTATGTCACAACACAATATTATATCGACATCGAGATCCTTAAGGCTAATACGTAAAACCGAATGAGCGGAGCTCAAAAACAGAGATGGAATGATTTTATATAAAGGCAAATAGTGAGATAACAATGGTTTATTTAGCTTTAATATTATTGAAGTAAGTGCCAATTGCATTTAAATTTTTTCTTTGAAAACTGTTTCGGTTTTTGAGTTTTTCATTCTTGTGAAAACTTAGCTTTGATTATTTACTGTTTCAAAAATATTTTCATCAACTAATTATTAAAACTTTTGTAGTAAACTTGAAAATCAAAACTATTTGGACCTAACTTTAATTTTTTTTTCTATCGAGGAAACTTCTCATTTTACTGGTTTTGCTCTTATGAGATTGTTTATTATATAGTGAAGATACACATATCTAAATATCGGAGATATATACAGTAAGCTTTAAAAATAATCTTAGATTTAAAAGTACCATATTTCGGATGTAGCCCCTTAACATCGATTATTATTTTAATTCTTGCAGATAAAGTCGTTCGTAAACTCTGTCATAACGTATCTTTTTTATCAAAAAGAGGTTACCAAGCAATTATTAATTGAGCGTTGCGTTGATTAAATAACACCGAAATTAAACGCGTGGATCCTGTTCTCAATCTGTTAGCTTATTTTAATTTAAATCCTTCATATAATTTTATACCTGAGACTTATAACGCTTTATTGTACCTTCTCGTATGATAATTATTTTTCAACACACTTGCTCGTAAAGTTGCTATTTTTTCTTTAGTCTTACGCCCGGAATGCGGTTTATTACACACTAGTGCGTTTTACTTTTCATTGCCGCACTAGTGTTTTTCTTATTCCACTTTTTTTTTAATATCCGTAAAGAGGTTGTTACCGAAAGATTTATTATTTTGTAAATAAATAAACTTGTTGTACTTAGTCAAAATCTGATAAGATAAGATTATACTACTTCATCTAATTATCTATTAAAGCATTTAAAAAATACAATATTTTAAATCATTAATTACAGTAAATTCCTATTAGAAATATATAATTATTTAGTTTAATATATTGTGGCTGAATGGCGGTGTTCTTTGCCTCTGGACTTAATCTGCGCGCCTGCGCGCGCATAGTTATTCAACCAAAGATACGGCGCGCAAAAAAATAAACCTCCGCGCCATTTTGTGCAAACATTTGTTCGTTTATAATTTGCTGATTTGTGACTGAAAAATGTCGATACCTAATTGTTTTTTTCCTCGCAAGTGTGTTGAAAAACGTCGTATGATACGCGTGTGCTTTGTTCATTACAGTCTTGGCTCTATTACAGCCCTCGCCTTGCGGCTCGGGCTGTGCAATACCGCCTCGACTGTAATGACCAACTTCGCGCACTTGTATCATAATGTACTATTAGTACGGAATGTGCAAGAATATTTAATAACTAGTTGCGCGGATTACCTAAGTTAGGAACTTATTGCAACGGAAATTATTGTTCCTATAATTCATACAACTTAAGGAATCAAAGATAATAATGTTGAATGATTGTATGTAATTGCAAGCAATGATAAAATTACTCTATTCGCCTCTACTTTTTGGCAATACACTGGGCGACACAAGTCTCGTGAATGAGGAGAGACTTAGCTTAATTGTAAAAGCTAATCCACTGTCGCTTAGTGTATGTTTTACGGCCGTTTTTAATATTATCCATTTATACATAGTAAGCTGCCCAGTAACTGTCAAAACACAACTTTATAGTTTTTTTATATATTTTTTTTTTAATTTTTATTAATTTACCTAACTTTTTGAGGTCACGTATAGATTATTCACAATGGCTGGTAGAGAGTAACCCAATTATAAGAGTCCCCTCCCATAAGGTTTAACCATTGTTATTGAATGACAACAATAAGGACCGTTGAATACGTTTTGGATGAGTAGTCCGTCATACACATATCAGGCACACCGGAGGAATCACTGATGCGTTTCTGCATTCATGAAATTGTTGTGGTTTTCACTGTCATATTGCTGGAGGTCTAACTTAATAACTTTTTACAAAGAAATAACCGACTTCAAAGTCGAGATAACGAAAAAACCACTCGCCAGATGTCGTTCAAATTTAAATGGGACCAGACGGTAGTCATTAGCTTTCGAAATCGGTTCACCCAGTACGAAGTTATTAGACAATTCACATAAGAAAAAACATACAGACGAATTGAAAAATAATGCATGTTTCATCTCGATAGGGCGCTTAGAACCCGAGATATAAATAAACATATTGCAGGACAGAGTCTGCCAGGTCACCTAGTTAGCGATAAAAATGTATCGTGAATGCATGATAAATTATAGGTTCTAATTTTTGTCTGTAAACCAACTCCTTATTAAATTAACGATCTAGTTACGCGATGGAAATTGATATATTGGTATGTGGTTAAAGCACTGGTTCTCAAACTTAGTCCGACTGGCATGGCCGGATGGTTGGGCCGTTCACTTCTGTAGTTACTATTTGTTGCACGAAATACTTCACAGTCTACAAGTGTCCCACGACCCCGGTTTTCTCTGACAATTCTATCGTGAGGTGGAAATGCCACTCATGGCTCAGATTGGGTTCGCAAACTAAAGTTAAGATAAGATAAACTGAGTTAGTTTTAAATTACAAGTAAGTGGGTGTGTAGTGATTTTATAAGATTTTAGTGAAACTGAACATAAAATAATAATAAAACTACAATTGTTTACACTTGAAGAACGAAGAAGTTAAAAATATGAATATAATGAAACTGTGAAACTTTAATTTATTTCAGAGGAGTCGATAGTCTTTCATAGCTTTTTAGCATTTCTATTCATTATCAATTCCCAATCTTTACTCAAGTACTTAATCGTTACTCGATTCGGCACTTACCGATTTTTCATTATACGTAACATTAAATTTTTCAAACGATAGGTAATGCTGATATCCCCAACAAATTATACGAATTACGAAGAGTAAATTTAAACTTTGAAGGCAACAAATAGTCGAATTTCTGTCATAAGTCGTTCTATTGTGAGATTGTGACTGCTACGTCGCCGCTAAGTTGCCAATATCATCAACTCGTGGACTGTAGGTAAAAGTGGTCTATGTGAATAAAGCTTTACGTCTTTAGCTTTACAAAAGTGGAACAATAATAAAAAATATTTTTATAAGATATTTGGAGGACAGTGAATAGACACAACAATGACCCATTCAGTGTGGATGAATTGATATAATAGCGTCGGCGATGCATGCGAGCAATTTTCTAAGATATATTTTGTACTTGACCCATATTGTGTTATGTTTTATTGCTCAACGAACGCAAATGATGATAATGCGTTTGTCAATTACGTGTCTTGGACTTCGTATTGTTGTGCTAACGAGTTTGGGATAGGGCTGACAACACGGACGTATTCAGAATACCTTATGTAATTGGTGGGTAGATTTTTTATTATATGAGATAAATAACGCTATACTGTTGTAGCCCTATACTAAACTAGCGGCACGCTATGATGGCCGGTTTGACGTTTGTCCGCTCATGAAGTTCCGTATTAATTGATAACGACTTTGAAGGAAATAATTGTATTACTTTATTGACGATAGTGATGTGCAGAGATTCATAAATTTTATCGAATGTAGTTTTAGGTTTAGGACTCAAAATTTATTTATTAAATTGATTTCTAAAATGTATACAAGTGTAGAAAAATCAGTTTGCACCATTTAAGGGGTGAATGTACTTGTGAATATGAACAATTTTCACTATGTGGACAAACCTCTGAAATCGCAAAAAATATCAGCTGTTTCATACAAAAGGTAAAATTTTTATTTTTATATGATATATACCACAACTCGGCAAGCTGATATCGTCGCATGGCTTCGTAAAAATGGCGTAGATGCAAACATGAATATGTTAAAAGCGGAATTAGTACGTCTTTTAAAAGAAAACAAACCAACCAAGATCCGATACGTCATTGACGAAATAGCATTAGAACATGGGCACAGAGTTATACGGTTACCGCCTTACCATTGTGAGTATAATGCGATTGAGTTGGTGTGGGCTCAAATTAAGGGATATGCTGCAAGACACAATACAGAATCCCCATTTACCACAAAAAAATGCTACAATTATTAGAAGAAGCTTGTGAACATGTGACTAAAGGAGACTGGGAAAAGGTTGTGAATAGAACTGTTAAATTAATAAGGGAAGATTATGAAAGAGATGTGAAAATAGATAATATTATAGAAAACGAACATATATAATTATTAATGTAGGTGATGATAGCAGTGACGACAGTGAAAATAGTAGTATGGACGAATCTGATTAATTATGGCCTTTTGTGGCACCTTTTTTGGTATCTTTTGTATTCATATGTTTCTTGTGTGCATATAAAGTATGTATATTCATTTTCATTCAAATATTCAGTTCGTTCAAATAAATTAAATAAACATTTACATTTTTGTTTTATTAAACCTATTTAATCAGGTACAAAAACAAAACTTAATTGTTTTTTGTTCGAGAATAAATTGACATTCCACATCACTGTTGTAATGTGTCAAACCGGCCATCATAGCGTGCCGCTAGTTTAGGGTCCCCTGTAACGTAGACAACATGTGAGAACGACAGGAGGATAAAAACTTTGTCAGGGAGTGACAATTCCATACGCCCAGCAACTCAGCTAATAGTTGTAGTGGTATTGTTGATTGAACGTGCTAGATAATAGACATTGCTGAAATGGGCGCGTAGGGGGATTCCGCTTCAGGGCTTCTCAGTTATTATTCGTCGAGTGTACAATGATTTAACTTGACAAAGGCCTTTGATTAGAAGACAAGTGACACCTAAAGTTTGGTGTCAATATTATAATTAGGTCATAAATTTTATTAACGATGTTATAATTATAAAAAGCTTTGATGGCGGCGTGATTGATCATTGGGCTCAATTTCTTTTTCGAAATATAAAAATCATAGGGTACAAGAGCCGGTTATTTTTTTTTAGAGACGACTGAAAAGAATCGAGGTTGGTTTAGTTTTTGAAAATGTTTACCTACTTGAAAAAATGTAATGCTCACTTCCTTACATTTCTTCATTACATAAACTTGTATTAAAAGACGTAGTCTTACTGATGCATAGTTATTTAATACTTTAAATATACATTACACACTACAAGCAGACCAATATTTTTGACCAAATACAAATAAAGAACATTAATTCAACTATTGCGTTTCAAACGCCAGTATCGTTATGTGAAAAAACAATGTTGCCACACCTCTTATTTTTAAAAATTACCAATACCAACTTCAGTGTTGCCAGTTTCAAGTTTAATATTATAAGATAAATCACTGTATTATAACAATCATTTTTAAATAGTTAACAGTCGGCCATTCTGAACCAGTGTCTGTCCCAGACACACAAATATCATCAGAGGTGGCTCAATATTTATTTCAGACTGTTTAATAGTTGAACACCCTTAGGTGATTAAAAACGAGCTGTCTAAACTACCTTGAGAACTTAAAAGATAATTGTTGTGGATTAAGTAGCTGTATTGACAATTGAGTAAGCATAATCGAGATTTAATACTTTCTAAAACGTGTGAATTAATGAATCAAGATGATAATCAAATAGATTAAAATTATAAATATTTAGAACTTACACAAAATAATTAGTCAACAGAACAATAGTTATAACAGTAACACATTTTGAACAAGATTACTCTTGGTTACCTCTTACAACTTTACTAACATAACAATTTATTACATGCTGTAACATACGTACATTCAGTCTTAATAATCAGTCAAGATTTTTAAGAGTAATTACACTAAAAATAACATTTATTATTTTAGCTCTTCGATATAATATTGGTAACAACAATAAAATTTGTTCTAATCAACAGTTATAAGCTTTTCGCAGATAAATGAAATATAACAAATATCACCACACAAACATTATCCAATTATAAATAAGATGGACAGAACTATATAAATAATTTGTACAATATTTGGTAATTAATAGTTAACACTGTTTATTAAAGCCATAATTACTCCAATCAGCCTTTTTAATCTAAACACAAAACCCCCTCTTAATATCAATCAAGGTTTAGTTCTTTTTAGTTCGGCCATCTACATATCTAAGAATGACCCCATTCTTTAACATAAAAAAATATATATCTATTAATTAATTTTACACACTATATATAAGGCTAATTTTACTGCCCAAGTTTGAGATCTTAGTAAGTGTATTACACAATGCCTATTATCAAATCTAATAATATTGTCACAGATTAAATACTCATTGATAGAACATTGGTGATCTTGGTGGTACGGACAGCACCTTTTCCCCAACCAGGTTACTACATTCGTTTTCTTCGACAACATGGAATTCCATTCGTCAGCCACATGTGAATAACAATGATCACCAATTGCCCACACAGGGGGCTTCATCCTCCAGACATGTATTCGTAGTATGTTGCCCGCTTGCTCACTGGAGGTTACAGCCTTCATTATTTGTAGTTTACCCACACTGGGGGTTTCAGTCTATGCCTTGTATTGATGATTTGATCACCGCTTACCCACACTGGGGGTATCGGCCTATACCTGTTATTGATGCTTTGGTCACAACTTACCCACACTGGGGGTTTCGGTCTATACGTTGTATTGATGATTTGGTCACCGCTTACCCACACTGGGGGTTTCGGCCTGTACCTTTTATTGATGATTTGGTTACCGCTTACCCGCACTGGGGGTTTCGGCCTGTACCTTTTATTGATGATTTGGTTACCGCTTACCCGCACTGGGGGTTTCGGCCTGTACCTTTTATTGATGATTTGGTTACCGCTTACCCGCACTGGGGGTTTCGGCCTGTACCTTTTATTGATGATTTGGTTACCGCTTACCCGCACTGGGGGTTTCGGCCTGTACCTTTTATTGATGATTTGGTTACCGCTTACCCGCACTGGGGGTTTCGGCCTGTACCTTTTATTGATGATTTGGTCACCGCTTACCCACACTGGGGGTTTCGGCCTGTACCTTGTATTGATGAGTCCACACAGGGGACTGCTTTTTTTAAGAGCCACATTTTCAATTATTTGGTCCTCAATAACTCGCACATGCTGCATTAGCCATTACTCTTCATAGCAATTGTCATGTAGGTATTAGGAGAGGATAGACGGAACGGGAACAAAATATAAATAAGTATATATAAATAAAACAATAAACACATAAAATAATTGTTAAAATATTGCTTTACAAGTAAATATGTATCAAGATACAAGATTTTTTTTATTGTGTTATTTTCATTTTTCATCTTTTTTTTCGTAGCCCTTTTTTTTACTATATACTGCAAGTATACAACATTAATCATCGAAACCTATATTCCCAGTGTCTTCTAAGAATTTAAATCATTTAATAATCAAGACAAAAATTGTACATACATAGTTTTTTTTTAAATGTTGTTAGTCTAAAATATACGTAGATCAATATTATTTACTCACTATCGTAAAATCTGTCACTCTCGGATTCAGACTCAGTAAACCTTATCCAGGGCTTAATTTTATCTACTGAGAATATATTTTTGTATTTCTTCTTGGCAAAACCATCAATGCTAGCAATTTCGTAACGATCATGATCAAACACAGCTGTAATCTTATAAGGTCCACTAAATGGAGGAACGAGCTTGTTGCTTTCACCGAGAATTCTGGCACTTTTCTCGACCATCACAAGATCACCCACTTTATATGTTTTAGCAGTACATCTCTTTTTATCGTATCTTATCTTCATCTTATCCTGCTGTTTCTCTATATTAGAGATCGCATCTTCGCGAACTTTTCCAATTGTTTCGCTTGGAATTGGTTCACTATGACCTATTTCGTGAAGATGATTTTCGCTAGTACTAACACTTTCCCGGCCGAAAATTATTTTACTAGGGCACTCACCGGTACTTTGATTTACAGTGTTGTTCAGGCTCCACTGCACATCAAAAATATGTGAGTCCCAGTTTCGGTCATCATGGCCGTGGCAAAGTGCTATCAGTGATGATAGAATGGTCCTGTTATAACGCTCAATTTGACCATTTGCTCTTGGTGTAGCCACTGCATTTAACACATGTTTGACACCTACACTTTTGACAAATCTTTTAAATTCATTGGACGTAAAACTTGTACCTCTGTCTGATATGAGTGTTTGAGGTGTTCCAAAAAGGGCAAAGACCTCTCGCAAAACGTTTATAGATGTTTTACTTTTTGTATTTTTCACCGCCCGCAATACTATGAATTTGGTAAAACTATCTATAATTCCTAATATATAAGTATTTCCTTTTTTTACTCTTAACAAATGGCCCCAGATGGTCTATATGAATGCATTGAAAAGGGACATTTGGTTTGGGAATAGGATAAAGTTCCCCTTGTTTCTTGCCACCCTTCTGTTTCGCATAAGCGCAAGGAATGCAAGCTTTCACATATTTTTTCACAAACTGGTGCATTCTAGGAAACCAGTAGTCTCTTGTTACTTTTTCTAGTGTCTTCTCCAAACTAAAATGACCAGCTTCATCGTGACATTGCTGACATATCTTCCATCTAGCATCTCGTGGAACGGCCCATCGCAGTTGGTCATTAACTTTCCTAAATAATTTACCATCCTTAAATTCATATTTATTTTGTATATCTCGGCTTTCCATACCTTTATTATCTAATACCGCTTTAATAAGAACTAATCGCGGATCACTCATCTGAACAGATTGCAACCAATGCACGTCGCTAATTTGCAGTACAGCTTTGGTAGATGTCTCTGTTTGCATGGAATTGCGACTAAGTGCGTCTGCATGGGCTAAGTGCTTGCCTGGGCGATATTCAATTGTGAACGTGTATTCTTGCACCAGAAGCCACCACCTCGCTATTCTTGGTATCAAGTCCCGTTTTGTTAGCGTCGTGCGAAGAGCGTTGCAGTCTGTCACCACCTTGAACTCTATCCCAAGAAGATATACTCTAAAACGATTTAATGATGCCACGACAGCAAGAGTTTCTA
Organism: Hesperia comma; assembly: GCA_905404135.1. Lineage (NCBI taxonomy): Eukaryota > Metazoa > Arthropoda > Insecta > Lepidoptera > Hesperiidae > Hesperia > Hesperia comma. The sequence goes on from FR990031.1 coordinate 3,190,243, forward strand.
GCTCATACGAGTGAAAATGCTGCTCTTCGGCAGTAGTTTGACGACTAAAGTACGCTACAGCATGCAAAGCAATGCAAGACCTGCTCGTTGCAATAATATACCAGCCAAACCAGAAGCACTAGCATCGGTGTGCAATTCTGTTAGATGTGCATGGTTGAATATTGCAAGAATGGGACGCTTGACCAATGAACTTTTCAGTTCATTAAATGCTTTCTCTTGTTCCTCGCCCCAATTCCAAACAGCATTGGCCTTAGTTAAAGAAGTTAGAGGTCTAGCAATAGTTGCAAAACCAGCAACAAATCGCCGAAAAAAACTGGCCAACCCTATAAACTGTCGTACCTCATGAACGTTATTTGGTGTCTTGAATGAACTGACCGCTTCAATCTTCTTAGCTCCAGGACGTACTCCCTCGGAAGAGATCTCATAGCCTAGATATTCTATAGTCTTTTTGAAGAAATGACATTTACTCAAGTTTAATGTCAAATTTGCTTCCTTGATAAGATCAAGAATTGCAGATAACTTGTCCATCCCCTCTTCCACGGTTTTAGACGCTATGATGATGTCATCCATGTAAGCCAGCACTCCAGGAATATTTCGACGCTTCAGTAAATTAATTATGAGTCTTTGGAACACTGCTGGGGCGTTCGTCAACCCGAATGGCATTCGGTTATACTCATAATGACCATCGGGTGTCACAAATGCAGTTAAATGCTTAGAACCGTCGGCAACTGGAACCTGGTGATAGCCTGATGCAAGGTCCAGCGTACTAAAATACACCTGCTCTGACAAACTGTCAATTTGATCGTCAATTAACGGCATAGGGTATTTTTGTTTCACCGTCTTTCGATTCAATGCTCTGTAGTCTACACACATTCGTGTGTCTCCATTTTTTTTTGCCACTAATATTATAGGGCTTGCATATTCCGATGTCGATTCCTGTATAATTCCATTGGACAATAATTCATTCACTATGTTTTTAACCTTTTGACGTTCACAAAGCGACAACCGATACGGTCGATACGTTACCGGAGTACTATCTTTCAATTGGATGTGCATTTCTGCTAATGTCGTCTTGCCTAATTCTTCTAAGGAGAACGCGAAGCACTGTCGATATGAATTTAGTAAAGCGAGTAATTCGTCGCGATCCTGATGAGCCAAATTATTATCCATTATAATTTCATCAATTTTAATCAGATTAGTATTATTATTATTATTTTGTATTTGTAAGATATTAGCATTTTGATTCTTGCTTTGTGTTAACTGCCTGACTGGTGTAACGTTTGATATAACAGCTGCCCTAGCAAAAACCATATCTGCCGGTAATGTAAAACACGTGTTACTCAATCCAACTATTACCACTGACCCTTCTCCTTCCGTCAGAGTGTAAAGGCCAGGTAGAATTATATACTCCTTACCAATCTTCATGCATGGTTCAGTATCAATATATATTAAACCTGTTTCTTTGGATGCGGTATAAATTGCAACCACCGTTACACCTGAAATACTAACATCTGTAGCATTAAATATTTTTAATTTGCTGTTGCTTACTGATGGCTGTTGATAAAGAAAAAGTGTTGTGTCTGTTTTATAGGCTCTTACACCAGACATTTCTGTTAGAGATTGACCTACTAAAATGTCAGCGCACAACAAATGTGGTTCTACCAGGTAAATTTCTAGATTAGCATTGATACCGTCTACAATTACTTGGGCCCTTATCCGTGAACTTGGTATTATATTGCTATTTCCAAAACCCGTTAATGTAGGAAGGTTATTTGTATCTAATGGAAGCCCCAAATTTTCCCCAAAATCTCTTCGTAATAATGTGCACTGACTACCAAAATCAATAAACGCTTTCATAGATTGATTCTGCACTAAAATTTGCTTAAAATATTTATTATTATCCCCTCTACTTTCCTCGATATTTAATACATTTTTTGTTGTTGTTGCATTAAATGACACACGGTTTTCCTTCCCTAGTGGATTACAATTTGTTGCAATATGTCCGTATCGTCGGCACTTACTACATCTCACAATTTCTTTAGTGCAGTTAATGGCGGTATGCCCAGTCTCTCGACAGTTGTAGCAAGTTATCGAAGTATTATTTGGCCTTGTTTGCCAATTAACGTGTTTTCTTGTACCTACCGAATGAGCATTATTATCGCGGACCGCTGAAAAAGGTTGTTTTTGAACATCATGTGATCTAACTGACACATTTCGAAAATATCCTAGCACATTTTCAGGTTCCTGAAAATTACATCCCTGCACATTCACTTTTATGTTGTAGTCGAATATCCCATGACTTAAACAATCAACCGCTTGTTTTCCTTTTAATTCGCATCTATTAATCAGGACCATCTTCTCAAAGTAATATTCTTCTAACGTCTCATTGCGTCTGGACTTTCTAGCTAACATCTCATCAAGTAACTCTGCATAATTTTTCTGACAGGGAAACGCTGTCAATAATTTTTCCTGCCATTGTTCCCAAGTGTACTTAACTGACGTTAATCCATCATACCAACGTTTGGCTAAACCCCTAAGCTTTGGTAAAGCATAAAACATGGTCTGCCGTTCTGACCAACCGTATACATGTGCAGACTCATTTACCTTTCCTAACCATATCTGCATCGTCTGTGTTCCCAACTGAGGATCAAATTCAGGAATTACATTTTGTGATCCTTGTAATCCAGTACCAGAATTCCCAGAGTCAGCCCTGTCATTAAGTGCATTAATTAAATGTTGTATAACTGCTGTATTTGACCCTGTTTTAGTGTGATGGTGTCTACGTTTCCTTTTGGATCTAATAGGCAAGTCTTCACTAGAACTAGATGAAGACGATGAAGAGGATGAACTTACTTGCTTTCTATGACGTCGTTTAGTTTTCTTTTTTGATTTAATTCTGTCTAAATTTTGAATAAGTGGTGGGGTATGTGTTCCATTATAGTCATCTTCCATTATTGCTCTATTTGCTGGTTTACTTATATAAATAAACTTTAAAGAAAGGATTTTTGATAGGAATCTTGATTTAGAAAATATATGGAAAAAAAGGAAAAAGAAACCAAAGGAAATGACAATGCTGGCAATCTGAAACATTAAACATTTGTAAATTTTCTAACCATCTTAATTTTACATGCATGGTGTAAACATGCTGTAAAATAATATGACTACATCCGGTATCAATCACTCAGAATTAATATACCTACCACTATAATTGCATTATCATTGTATAAAAATATATTATACTTGGTGTCAATATATCATACATATTATTATTAATTATTTGAACAATTTATAATTCTTTTTATTAGCTACCTACTAAAATAATAGTGAAACTCCAATGTGCATATCAATCATAAAAACAATATAATGTCATACTTAATTTTCTGATTATTATAACAAAATGGATTATTAGTCCAATAGTTGTATGTATACACAACAATACAACATACAGTTTTTTTGTTAATTGCAGTATAATCAACTAAAAAAAAATATATCTATTATTCCCTACACAGTAAAGCGGTAAGAAAACAATTAAAATTGACCGTGGCATGAAAGGCTGTCCATAGATCCTACTCAACTTAGGTATGATTTAATGGTGGTCAACTTGACCTTAAACAAACTACTTAACAGAAGTTCTGAAACATATGTATAGTAACATTAAATATATAGTGGTCCCCGCTGGTGACTGACAGTTCCTAATAAATAATAGGTGAAATTGATGTCATTTGTACATACCTACCAGGTTCTCAGAATTGTAAAAATTACTACATACTGTAACAATAATGAAATAAATAACATAATTAAAACAACCATACAAAAAAATATAACATTTGGCCACCAACCATTTAAATGTTAAATTCCAAGTTACATACAGCTCAATTTTGATTCCTAAAGGAAAGATCAAGAAAAGTATATTGTTTACGTTAGGTAAACATAAAATATTGCTTTGATAATTTAAATTTAATTTCACTTGGATGATCACTTACCAACAAGTAACTACAAGATCATACCTACATGCGTAAATCAGTAAGTACGCATTATTAAGTTTGTATCAATTTTATCAAAACGTTTACTTTAGATAATAATTTAATATGTTAATTTAACAGAACTTACCAATAATGCAGCAACAAACTTTTACCTCTAATAATATTATTTGCCAAGACAAAACCAAGCGTTAGGCGACGTGATCGTTTACCTTCAATATCACTTCTGACTTATTAAAAGACGTAGTCTTACTGATGCATAGTTATTTAATACTTTAAATATACATTACACACTACAAGCAGACCAATATTTTTGACCAAATACAAATAAAGAACATTAATTCAACTATTGCGTTTCAAACGCCAGTATCGTTATGTGAAAAAACAATGTTGCCACACCTCTTATTTTTAAAAATTACCAATACCAACTTCAGTGTTGCCAGTTTCAAGTTTAATATTATAAGATAAATCACTGTATTATAACAATCATTTTTAAATAGTTAACACTTGTAATGCTTACAATTCGTACTTCAAGCTTTCTTTCGTTTTTACAAGAGCATAAAGCAGGTTAAAATAATTTATTGGGATTTCAAAATTTCTTGGTTAAGTACGTAATTCATTCTAGTACGAGTAGGCACCTGGTTTGTGGTTAACATAAATTGTAAGTTTTTTATATGTTTCAAAATTTATTAATAATATAAGAACGTTTTATTTACGTCCGGTAACATTGACCAACTTAATTATCGGGGTTCCGTTATCTGATAACAAAACTGAACCATCGTAGCTGAGTATTTATGAAGGAACAGTAAAAAGGAAATATCTACTCATCTTAGTAATTAGAATTAGGTTTTTTTTGTCATAGTAAACAGATTATCAACGAAATTGGTCTTTTAAATCTTAGAACGAAAACGATGAATATCAGTAAAAGAAATGTAGGTAAGTACATATCCTATTTCCTATTATATAATATTATAAATGTGAAAGTTTGTGTATTTGTTTGTTTGTTTGTTTGTTACTCCTTCACGCAAAAACTACTGAACCGATTTTCATGAAATTTGGCACACACATAGAGGGCAACTTAGATTAACATATAGGATATTTTTTATCCCAGAAATCCCGCGGGATCGGAATTTACGCGGGAAAACCTTCTTCGCGTATGGGGTACTGAACCGATTTTCATGAAATTTGGCACACACATAGAGGGCAACTTAGATTAACATATAGGATATTTTTTATCCCAGAAATCCCGCGGGATCGGAATTTACGCGGGAAAACCTTCTTCGCGTATGGGGTATAAATAGCTTCTAAATATAAAACTAACAAGTCTGTCTTCCCGGAAATCCCGCGGGATCTGGAGTTACGTGGAATAAACTCCTGCGCGTAGTTGCGGGCTTAAATTTTTATGCGACCTTTACTAGGAGATTGAGGAAGTTTTGAAGCAACATATAGGGTACTGTTTATCTGATGTGAGGTCGTGGGTTCAGATGTTTATGGGACTTTCAGTGGGAGGTAGAGGAGGTTATGGAGCATTATATAAGCTACTTTTTGTTCCGGACTTCCCGCGGGATCGAGATTTACGCGGGAAAAGCTTCCATGAGTGAATGAAGTCGCGGGCTCATTAATTTTAATATCTATATATCGGGATATCTATACATAATATATCGGGAATCGAACCGGCTTTTTTTCTCATGATCTTTATGTTGCTTTTTCGAGGGTCAGCATCGCTTTAGCTGGTCTTTATGTTTTGGCACCCGAATGAAAAACTACCAATGTAGTTTAAAAATATAATAGTTTGGAATGAAAAAACCCCGACGTTTATATCTTAAAGTCTTTTTATCGATTTTCTCAAGATCTACATAACGGATTTTTGTACGGTATGATGTACGGTATGACTAAAACGTAGTAAAAAATCAACTGTTCTTAAGATGTGTGGAGTGTGTCTTAATATGTGTGGGGTCGGGATTAACGCAGGAATAACTTTGTGACACACTGAATTCCACGCGGGCGGAGCCGCGGGCAACAGCTAGTTATATCATAAATATTAGTACAGAACCCCGACCTGGTAAAATCAATTAGTTTTTTTTTGCTTTAAAATGTTTTACTGATTGCAATGAAGAAATGAAATGACTTATTTCGGGCGCCTCATGCTCATATTATAATCATTGAACATAACGACAACTTAACGCACAAATGAACTTTAATAAGTGTAATTAAAGTTTTATATTTCAATCACAACTTTATTGTTATTTGTTACGCAACGTCCACTGATAATTTATTATTATATTAACCCTTGTAATGTAATTCTTATGTCTTTCAAAACACCGTTTTTATTACCGATTTACAATATTTTTGTGACACACTGTCGCGGGAGACGGTCAGCTTAATTATTTTTTGTCGAGCTGACTTGAACCAATTAGCGAGTTGTACGGTACAAACATAATGTTCAATTCCCAGGCATAACAAATAGTTAATTCTAAGTAGTATAACTGATTGGTTTAAGTTAATGATGATATTGAAGTACTAGTTTACTGGTTGGGTAAATAATTACCGTTTGGGTTGTTCATACGTTTGAAGCCCTAGGGGTAAGGTTAGGTTTGTAATTGGTGATTTGAAAAAAATATATAGGTAGATATGGCATTTCATAGAGCCAATAAAAGCCAAAAATAATTTTTATAAAAATTTTGTCAGTATGTTTGTTCGGGTATCATGCAATAACTATTGGATGAAATTTTATTCGGTTTTAGAAGGTGTATTGCTGGACGGCTAACTTCAAAATTGGTCCAAATTTCTTCTCGATACGCAGTTTAGAACCTGAGATAGTAGCATATTTACTACTAACATATATCAATATTTAGTATATGTAAGTACCTAAGTATATCACAATGGATGCAATCTTGCAGTTATATGCTTGTAACTATCAAAAATTATGTTGCACAGCATATAAAACCCTCGATTAACGATAGTAATGTAGGGTCTCATGTTGCTCGAACTTCCAGACCATGTATTACGGCTAACAGCAGCTAACGACCATATCGTTTTCGATTTTACGACGCTGCTATTTTTGTACGCAATTAAATTTTATATCCAAATCCGACGAGCCGATACCAACGCGTTAAAATTTTAATTGTTACCGCCCTTTATCAGTTAGCGACCTTAATTAATTTTACTTGTACTATCTATACAATTTAAGTGTATGTCTGTGATTTCAAAATAGCTGTATATTTCAAGTGCATATAATTATTTACACGATACCAAAACGCAAACAATTGATTTTAAGTTTTTTATCTGTCTTTTTGTTTGTCCGGGGTAATCCTTGATTTGGCTGAACTGATTTTTATGGGACTTCACTGACGGATAGATAGCAACATAGAGACTACTTTATATTCCCAAATTCCGTGTTAATATGCGGGAAAATTTCCCACACCTATATAGTAGCTAGTTCAGCTTGTTGGGTAATAAATGCATTCATTTCCTACACACTAAATTAAATTAATGTTTAATTCATCGACGTAGGTAAATAATTCGCAGGGGCTTTGAAGTCAAGCGTCAGATGCGAAAAACATGTGTTCGATGTATTGTACACCGGTATTGCATAATTTTATTGGGGTTTATGGCTGAAGTTAGAATTTGTGCATTTGTGAATTTGTAAGTATAGAAAACCTTTGAGGTAAAAACGGCAGCAAACCATTAATAACAGACCCAATTTATTTCAACATTAATTGTCCAGAGCATACAATTTTAGGCTGTGGCTACACTCCCTACAATATCGCTAACGATCTTGCGACAAAAACAAGTATACTGTAATTACGATGTCGGCTACATCAACGTTTCAGCGAAATTGAAGCAAATTTCTAAAAAAAATGTCTCTTGTGTAACTATACGTGGTTACACTATGCATATAGTTAACTACGATTAATGTTTTGATAGCATGTGTGATATAGCCACCTCATCGCCAGATTTTTCGTTTATAGTTTATTCACCCTACATTTATCTCATTGGCATCTGTCGCATCGCAAATAACAGCCTACTGTAGTCGCACCCTAAGATTTCTTAAATATATTAATTATAGGTCGATTAAGTACTGCCGAACAAAGGTAAAAAATATTACTAATAGAAATATTGAGTTATGGTTTGACAAAAAGATAATTTATTATTATTTTTATTTTTATTCTAATAAGTAGTTATGCAATTAAGCAAAAGCCAAAAGTGCGAAAATTTTGAGGAAGGGCAAATTGCATGCGTTTCGAAAGGAAACTATCTCGACATTTATAACCATTTTGGCGAAAAAAATAAAAATAGACAGCATTTAACGTTGATGATGTGAACAGTGAAGGCGAAAGTTATTTACATTGTGTACAAATTCCGAATCGTTCCATAACGAATGGCTCATGTTAGCTCTGCGAATGTTAATTGTTATTATAGGAGTGACTGCCGGTGTCGTCTAAAGGAAATTATGGAACATATCTGTTAAAATATGATGAATATAATTGATGAATTTTATTACAATTTCTCATAACACACTCTTCAACTATGTATGTAGCGTATTCATAGTTTGTAGTATCAATGAAATTTTATGCAGGTTGGTATAACCTTACGGGAAAGGTATTTCTTACGTTTATTAACATTTATTACTTCTTCGAAATCAAATACCTTATAATCATTGATGTAACGCCGTAGATAGAGCTGTGATGGCTGCAACCCTTTTGTGGCCCACTGCCATGCACGGACCTCTCCTCATCATTGAGGAGGCGTAGAGCATACACCATCACGGTGCTTGAGTGTGGATTGGTGGAGGGGTTAGTGGCCAATCCATTATCGCATTTTTTCATGCCGCCTGAAGGCCTCTGACGTGGCTTAACGACTGCTATCTTAGATAACAACCGGGACTGTTGGCTTTACGTGGCTGCGAAGCACGAAGCACTTTGTCGATCACTCAGGAATTAGGATCGATTCAAACCACGGGGCTATGAGCACTTAAATTTTCTTTTTATTTAATTTTGTAAAATATTGTTTTAAGAATCTACAACCAGGTTTTATGTTAACATTTTTGTAATATTTATTATAATGATTACCAATAAAAATAATGAACCAAAGAATAGTCAAACAAAGTCATCAAGATAACATAATATTACATTTATTAGAATGTGGTATTACTATCTCATCATTACGGTGATACGTAGCTAACGTAGCTACGAATTAAGTCTACGAGATCCCATTATTGCGAGTGTTTATTCTGCACATAAATTAAAAACACGACACAAGTGTAAAAATATGTCGAATACTAAGTATCGTTGCTGGAGGATGTAGTGTCCCGTATGTAGTATAGACGTCTCTGTGTACCACAGCGCTGCCTGGCGCCAGCTGTAAGCATGCCCTTTCACTTTCTTCAACAATTCCTATTTTTTGTGTAACATTCTTGCGCTCCTGAAGGGCGTAGTGTAAGCTGATATGATATCAAGCTTTTTGTACGCTGTCCAGTAATGTAGTATCCAGTAATTAATGATCTGATTAAATCGATCATTAATAGGTCAATGGTTGAGTTTACGTGGAATCAGCAGTAAAAATATAATTAATGTAGGTAATTTGAATGTGATATCATAAATTTCGATACCGACCTACGATTCAACGGCCGGTCTACTCTTGTCGATTCAAGATAAATGCAGTGTTTACCGACAATTAAGTAATTTTAACCGACAACAAAAACGGAGGAGGTATCTGTTGGATGCCTTAATTTTTGTATCAATCCAATTATTTTTAAAAGCGTCCTCCCTTTTTCGTCACAACTTATTAAATTTCAAATTTCGAACGCATAAATTCCAGGCAGCAAGCGCTCTCTTCACACTGGACGGCGCGCGCGGCGAGGCGTTATCCCGGCGGCTGGCGCGCGGCGAGCGGCGGCGGCGGCGCTGCAGAGCGGCTCTCGCCGTGCTAGGGCTGCTGCTGCTGCTAGCGGCAGTAGGCGCGGTCGAGCTGCTCATGTCGCGCGGGCAACGAATGTTTGGCGCGGTGTTGCGATGAGTGAGATAGTTCTGTTATTTCTTACTTTTATTTTGAAAAAAAAAGACGGGCAGATAGGTTGTAGTCCGCCTGTTGGTAAGTAGTCACCTAGTCACCGTCGCTTGTAATATGTACGGAGCCGCACGTGTATTAGGCCGCTATCCCACTGGCGTTTTACGAGTGTTGGCGTTTCTCCGACGTCAACGCTGCGCAGACGCGACGTTGACGTCGCAGGTCTATAGTGGCAAGCATTGAAATTACGATTCCGCAACGTTAACGTCGCGTCAACGCGGCGTTAGTGTTGCGTTTTTTTAGGAACAGGTACTGAGCGCGACGTTTACGTTGCGTACAGTCCAAGTGCAACGTTAACGTCACGTCTGCGTAGCGTCCCTTTATCGCCGGCCGGCAGCATAGAAAAATTAGAAAATACAACACCTATCCAACCATGCGTCACCATTTAAGCGGGTCAGGCATGACCACTAGGGTGTCCCGTAGAAACGTTTTTTTTGGTTTTCCTTAACAAAAGACCCCTAGAAAGTTGCATAATTAATCGTAGATTACCAAAAAAAACTTCATCTTTACACCTCTGATGGCCTTGAAAGTTTTGAAAAATCGACGAATTTCTTAGGTTCTATGTAATAATACCTAATTTTTTTTCCAGATATTCACCCGAACGTGACCGCAGGCAGCCAATAATTTCGACTTGATTTTTGACGATTTAATTGTACCTAATAACTTGTAATATTGTAAATATGACGCCGATTTTATCCGATTGTTTTGTTAAAAATAATCGTTACGTATATTGTATATTCGAATAATATTTATGATCGTTGTATATATTAAAATATTCGATGAAGAAATTAATATTTTCGAATATTGCTTGAATATTCCGTGCAAAATTTATTTAGCGTTATGCCCTCGATCTCTCGAGGCCGGCATAACTCGTATTATGATAGAATATGACGCTGGATAACTCCAAAAGCCGTATATTTTATGTGAATACATTAATGTATTGCCAAATTATTGAATTGGATATATTTGGCCGCTTGATATTTATTCCAATTCGAATATACTTTCTAGTAACATCTAGTTGTCTATCTATAGGATATCTAGTTGTTGCTATTATGACATAATATGTGATATACGAAACTATGATTACCGTATCATAGCTGTGACTATATGCGTAATTAAAGTAGGCAATGATTAAGTTACATGTAACTTTTATACTTTGACTCGACTAATATTGATTAAGAATATTAGACTCCTTGTATTTGATATTCGCCGATAGATTTTTATAACATTTGACGTTTTGACACCGCAATTTATACAAATTGATTTTATCTGAATTTTAGTTTATACATGTCGTAACAAAAATATTAGTTGCTTTTTTACATATTGCATATATTTGGATAATGCATTATTAATAATTCATATCATGTATAATCTGAGTGTGATTTATTCTTAAATAATGGTACAAGATGTTTTATCATAGAACATGAATGACTTTGTGCAACGCGTTGTCTAACCTGTGACAAATTAACATATTATATGCAACGTCATTCATAATACGTATAACCATTGCGCAGAAAGTAATAATCCATTATATAGGCTCATTTTTCAATTTTATTTTTAGTTTAGTGTATATTTTTTTAGCAGTACTTAACTGTGTAAAATTTGAAATGCAAATACTTTCATTTGATAATTTTATGATATGGATTCCACTATCGAAATTTATTTAAAAATAAGATGTTTTACCTTAATTTTGTAGGTATATATTTATAAAAGAATCATAGTTATAGTTATTCATGTTAAAACATAGTTACTATTTTTCTATAAGCTTTTCCTGTCCTGACACTTTACTTTTTTAAACTCTGTTGTGGCACCATGAACATATAACTTGAAATGTATTCATGTGGTTTATATTATTCTATGCTTAGATCATATTACCCGAGAAAGTTCATCGATCATTATAAAATTGTAGCAAATGTGGCACTACTTAAATGTGTAACATATACCTACTTATATATCTTTTGAAAGAATTTTCGTGTCCATTTTTCAGAAATGTCTTCGAGAGACAAATTTTCCACTTCCTTTTACACATCGAGAACTTTTGTATCCATTTTCGACGGTGACCGTTTTCTAACATCTAACTTCTTCTACGTTGTCTTGCTCATTCGCTTTAGTATTTTATTAACCTTCGCAAAGTTACAATAGAATGTGATTAATAAAATTATATATTATTTGTATTGTGATTTAGAGTTAGAATTACTTAATAACTAAATTACTTAATAACCCCTGTTTATATGGAATAATTTAATTTTGTAAATAACTCGAATTAGACATTGTGTACGTATAATTATTACATATCTTAAAAATTAAAACACTTTTGTGGAAACTATTCCTATTCAACACCTATGTAACAAAAAGTGATTTAGTTTATATTGTATGTAGAGGATCTTTAAACCGAATTATTTAGTGTTACCCATAGTTACATAATGGTATATAGGTAAAGTTGTCTAAATATATCTACTTAAAGATTTATATTTTTGTAAGTGAAATTAAATTTTATAAATTGTAGTATGCTTTGATAGTGGAATGCAATCAATAATATTATTTAATATTAATGATTAAATAATATTCGTTAAAATTTGTAAATAGGTTATCTGTAGTTTTTTCTAGTTTTTATTCACCTTTATCCATTTATAATAATCTAAGACTAAGGCCGTATGTAAACGTGGGCCAGTTATAGCCATATTTAGTTACTTAGAAACAAACTATTATTTATGTGGGTATATATGTAATTTTAAATCAATAATATTCACAAACGGCTCCCTTAAAACATGCTTTCCCAGTCTCGAAATATAACACATACAAATGAACAACACGTTATGCTCAAATTATCTTATATTCTCATTTTTTCTCTTCACTATAATTTGATCGATATGGCTATAAATACAACTATATACAATGTAAAAGGGCGTTTAGTAAAAAACCCTTTGTATTACTAGTTACCCAACAATTGAATGTGGCATTCTAAAAAACTAAAGGGTCATTAATTATGACACGGTGTTCAATAAATTACGGTCAAAACCACCTATTTGTGTATAACCGCTCTTGAACGTAACTGATTGTGGTTGAACGTAACATGGAATGTTAAATGAAATTTACAATGTCAATGTCATGCTATATTATTAAATGCAATCTCTATAATTTATCTTCCCTTCGATTCTAGGGAACATTCGATCATAAATTTCTAAATAAATTCTAAAATAAATAAATTCCTAGGCTCGGAAATTGACATAGTACAATGCTTTTTTTGTATACCTAAGTATCGTTATCATTGTTTAGTCGAATGTTTTCTAAACTGAGACATTACGAATACTATAGATCGTGTATTATAAATGATATTTATCACGGTGTTTGTAAATAAATAGCGTTGCACAAAGTGCGTGTATAATATTGTATATTTCGTAATAAAATATTTTATTGTCTATTGTCCTTTCATTTAATTTGTTCTCATTCATTGCTTATTTACTTAATCCATATTTAAACATTAATGTTTCTTCAATAAACTTGTGTAAATTGATTTGATCGTCGTTTGATGTTAAATGTAGGTATGTAAAGTATGTATGTAAAATGCATGAGTAGCAATGTTTAGTATGTACTATGTACACCGGCAGAGGTTTACCGAAATGAAACGAGAGCGGTACTGTATGCGATAATAAGAATGTGATAACAACAAGAAAAAAAGGAACATCAGTCTTCTGCAAAAATGACACCGTCTATTCTTTGGTCCAGTTCATCCATCGGGACTTCGTCCAGCACTTGGCATGAGAACGCCACCCCTAGGATCTGAAAGATAAGCGTGACAATTTTAAGAATAATAATTAAGTAGATACATAAAAGGTATATAACAATATTCAACTACGATACACTCAATTTCATCAATATTAATTTGTGTAAACGCATCATCAAGCTTTATTAAAAAAATATTTATGCATAACTACGGATCGTCGTCGATTCAATATTTATTGTATAATTTATTGTCTAAAGCCTCTCGACCGCGAAACCTACTTAAGCAAGGGTTAGATACAATAATTATTTATTATTACATCACGATACTCAATAGAGATAATTATGGAATACTTAGCGGACCCGACAGACGTTGTCGTGTAATATTTTATTTATATTTCAGGATCTAAGATTCTAAGCGGTAATTAAGACCTCCAGACCTCCTAATTTAGACCTCCAGTAATATAACTGAAAGGCTCATACATTTTTTCTCAAATATTTTATATGAAATACTAATTTGTCTAAATTGTTTTCATTCCATTGATTCTCAAGACCTAACCAACTGAGCCGCCCAAATACCCGGGAAAAACCATAAGCGCTCAAAATGAACTTGTTCCGATAACTTGTATAATATGCTTAACGTTTGCATATCTTTCAGTGGATTTTTTTAAAATGAAAAGTGAAACGTATTTTAAGAATTTGTATTCTGGCCTACTCGGCTAATAACATTTGTTTTAGAGAAAGCCCGATTTCGAGTAATTTCTCACAAAGTTCGCGACTAGGCACATAAATACCCATCTACACTCAAGTATCGTAGAACCAAACCAACTAACCTTAGGAGCAGTTTGAGAATTTTCTCGAAGACCAGCGATGTACTTGTCATAGTACCCGCCCCCATGGCCCACTCTGCCGCCGTCGCGGGAGAAAGCTACTCCCGGGGCGATGATCAGGTCCAGACCTGGAAAAGGATGTTTATAACTCTGTTATTCTGGATTCATGAGAGTACCTGGCACAGTCGAGTTGGGGAACTTTGGATTCTGAGTAGGTACTAAACACGCGATATTTTAATTAGCGAGGACTTCAACCCATTAATGACCTAACTGGACACTGATGTTGCCTTATCTTTGAGGGTAGAATAATAATCCACTACAGTGTTATTGGGTTCATTGTATGTAGATTGACGGCGACGAAAATCTATAATGCTTTAGTAAGTAAATTTTGTTTACAAGATAAATTGAACTGTGAGCAGGCGTAAAAAGTGGTTTTAGTCTCTTATTAGACTCAAGTAAAGACCTTTTCATCACACCTATTCGAAAAAGACGACTTGGTTCGGACTTACGGGGTTCCAAAGTTGCTGTTTTCTATTCAGCGGGCGGGAATGAATTTTCATACAACTTTTCCTGCCGGCTAGATCTTTTCCGTCCTATTTTGAATTTAGAACATTTTAGTATTTTGCGCTAAAGAAATCGAACGCAAATATTGTTTGAATAAAGAATGTCTGGAACGACGCGAGGGCCCCGCCAGCTGAATAATAAAAAAAGAAATCAAATTAAGATTTCGTTTTCAAATTAAAATTAAGTTTTCGTGCATTTTTACGTATTATTTTCTATTATTTTTAACCGACTTCAAAAAAGAAGGAGGTTCTCAATTCGACCGTATATATGCTTTTTTTTTTATGTACGTTCAGCGATTATTTCGTCGTTTATGGGCCGATTTTGATAATTCTTTTTTTGTTGTAAAGTAGATATGCGCAGTGGGGTCCCCTGATAAGGAAACCAGGATCTGATGATGGCATCTCAGAGAAATCGAGGGGAACTTTCGATAATTGTATGGACAACTAGTGTGTTTGTTCATGTTATCATAAGTACATTAAAGCGCTACCATTTCATGAAGATCTGGAGTCGATCTGATGAAGCCGAAAGACAGTCGAGGGAACTCCTCAACGATTTACTGCAGTTATCTAGTGTTTGGGCTTCATTAATTTGTAGTGACGAGAACTTTACACTTACATGTTGAATTGAGCGCCATCTGGCGAGTAGTTTTTGAGTTATCTCTACTTATCAAGATTGAAGTCGGTTATTTTTTTTGTAAAAAGCAATTATTGGCTCGGGCGACGTACTTTGAATCCCTCGCTACGTTCGGGATTCTACTAAAGAATCCCTCGCTACGCTCGGGATTCTACTCTAGAATCCCTCACTTCGCTCTGGATTCAAAAAACGCCCTCGCCGAAAAAATATTACTTTGCACCCTTGTCATACAATCTACTATTTTGTTATCTATAATCATAATTACACTTTGCCTTTGGTCTAATAGAAACTTCAAACTATCGATCGATCGATTGGTCTGGTAACACCCTTACCATTTTCCAAGGCATCTTCCCGCTTCTGGTCTTTGGCATGCTGCGCTATCCCGTGCCTGGTCAACGGCATGGCATCCTCATCTCCCGACTCCAGCTTCAGCATCCTCATGTTTCCTCCAGCATACTGAGGGACAAATGCTGTACCTCCCTTGGCCTTGATGTGCTTGATCAGAGGAGCAGTGTCGACCTCCTGGTCTGTGCTCATGAAGAGGGAGATCCTTTGCGCTGATTTGTAGAAGGGATGGTTGGTCATCTGGAAGAAACAGTTACAGTGAAATATATAGTGTCTCAAGTATCAAACGTAACAACCAAGACATAAGGATGATAATTGAATGCTTTCGTTTTAGTTGGTCCGTTGCCGCGTCGTTGTAATGTGTGCAGTGTTTTATTCAGTTGATCGATAAGGATCGACACAAGCCGTGGGGATAAAAACGCTTGCTTTCTTGTTTTAAATTCATCTGTTTAACTGCTTTGCTGCAGTTACCATTTACTGACACAAATTTTGCCTTTAGTCGATAGCTAACTTCCTAGCAAAATTATGCTGTAAATAGGCCTACTAAATATTTATAACGTTATTTCCCCATTAATAGCTAGAGAGGTAGCAACAGTAACATAATACCGTATGTTACGTAATCGGCTGTACTAAAGCTGGTGTGAGTTAATCTGTTATGGTTTTCCGCAAGATTATATTGCTAATGTAGAAACATACATATAATGTATACCTACTGTGGATACCTGCCTAAGTTATGCAAGGTTGCGTAACTCCATCGTTCTATTATAAATGTTTAGCATTATAATTCCGCTCTAGCTAGGTTTATAATAAAGCATTTATACATTCTTAATAACACACATAAATACATAGGTACATTTATTTAATATCATTAATTCAAATCTCCCCTTTTGGCTAGAAGACCTTTAAATAATGTAATTTACAAAGTTTCTATTAGATTTTAATTTTTCAGTCAATTAAATGGATTTAATAATAACGAAATAATGATTTCTTGAGAATATCAATTGGTTTCCTTTAAAACTGTTTAACAGTAGAAAAAAAATTACCTATATGTTAAACTGGAAGTCAACATTAAAAATCAGTTTTTTCTAACTTCGCATATTCTTAATTTTGACGTGATAACGTCTTATAAATTGGTTTGCCGGGTGGCACTTCAAGAAACTGCGTTAGTAGCCTCCGCTCACGTTATGCGCTTACAATGAGAGCGAGTGAGAGGCACGCGTCCCTTCCACTCGGGCATGGTTAGACCGCCTAAGAGCGAGAGAGACAGTCCCTTCCTCCTTAACATTACTTATGGTACCTACGGCGTACACACGTTGGCGTGTTTCAGAAAATGGTACAGCGCCATCTCTAGAGAAGTAGTTGTGACTAATGGTTAATGGTCTAACGGTTAGCAGCGCTAGATGGCGGATGGTGTTACAATGTTTTAAATATAATTCTTTGTATAAATAAATGTTTTAAATTGTTACTATTATTTCATCCTTCTTCCTACTATACGAATGAATATTCACATTAAAATTATTTTACCACTCAAAGTCGTTGTCACGTAAAACTTTCGCCCGTATACCGACTTTACAGGCAACCAATTTTTTTTTTACGTTAAAATAAACTTTTGTAATATAGAAATATCCTGTAGAAAAAAACTCGAATGACGTTTCGATTTGTTGAGGAGATACAGGAGCTACGAAGGTGCAGTATGGCGCACTGTACTGGGCGGTTTCCTTTTGTCGCCGACGCAAAAAAAACCTACAACATGGTTTTTTAAATGTTGTTCAGTAGTATCATAGTAAACACTGTGGTAATATCTTTGTATTTAGGTCAATGATATTATATATTTTGATTTAGGTACATTATTTTGATTCTGGCAATACACTTACAATGGATAAAATGTTTATTTTGTTTCTACCCTCCTTTTTTGTAATTCGTGTGCGAGAAACGCTGATGGCGCGTGCACATCAGTGCTGTTTTCACGAGTTTTCCCGGTCGGTGCTCACGCGTTCGTAAAGGGAGCCGTTCGGCGTGGCTGCAATTCGTTCTTTTCGTTTATGTACTTCATTTTGAGCTGTGCAGCAGTCCAGACTATTTCGATGTATTCCTATTATACCTGTGACTATAGTACAGTTACTGTTGAAGGAAACTGGTGTACAGACAGCTTAGAAGAAGCGAACCATCTCGACGCAATATCGACAGATGGCGTCTGTATAGTTAGCGGGACTAACGTAGGTGGATTCTCTTTTTACCCGACTGCGTCAGAAGGAGGGTTATGTTTTTCGAGTGTATGTATGTATGCATGTATGTATGTATGTATGTTTGTATGTATGTCCATTTATTTGTTGGGCCCCACAGCCCAAACGGTTGAACGGATTTCGACATATGAGGTATCGTTGAATTCGTCAGAACTGTGTTAATGTCATAGGCTATATGAATTTTCAAAATGGCGCCCGAAAGTGCCAGAAAAAGAGGGGATAATCTTGAGTTTTTTCTCATCTTAGCAATATGGGTATCAAATGAAAGAGCGTGAAACGACCTTTTCAAATATATATATTTATATATCATATAACGTTTAGGCACACGTTTTAACACAAATTGTCAAAAACCATCCCAAAAAGTAGAATTTTTCGGCGAAAACACTAAAAAGCCTGAAATAAAAATATTATTATAAAAACAAAAAACCCGACTGCTTACAAAAGAACTCAAAAGAAAAAAACAAGTGTCACAATATCAACATAAAATACTTCATGGTGCTGCAGGCGGGGACAAACAATACTGTTACCTACGGGTATAAAAAGATTTATCACAAGTACCTACTACGTTTGTCACCGCATGAGGCACCATGAAGTAGGTACTTATTTTATGTTGATATTGTGACTCTTGTTTTTTTTCTTTTGATTTGTTTTGTAAGCAGTCGGGTTTTTTGTTTTTATAATAATATTTTTATTGTATGTCCATTCATGTATTGTTTTGTATTGCTCAGAAAAAAATACCATTGCGATTAAGGTTTTAAAATTCGATAAAAAAATGTAGGGGAGACTAGGTGAATGTCCCCCCTTCCTCCCAAGTCCCACTATTCCTAACTCCCGGTGGAGGATACTGTATACTAAAAGGCTACCACGAAGTTAAATAAGATTTTTTTTCACCAGAGAAATATTATTAAATTGTGACTTGTAGCGCCATTATGTCAACTATTTAACCTGTGCATTATTTATAAAGTCTGAACCTATAGGCACATTATTAAATAAAAAATCATTTTGAATTTGATAAAGTGGTTAGGACTTACTTTATCGAAAACTATTTTCGACTGCCGTTTCTTCTCTTCAGTTGACAGAGCAGCAATTTTCTCAGCAATCTGTTCTCTTATAAGCACTTTGGCTGGATTTGGCGCGCGGCGACTCATTTTTGCTACACAAAACAATAAAAAAACAATCACAAGAATAAAACCATTAAAGTCGTATTCTTATAAAATTTTATTGTATTACCTACACACGAGATTCTGTTGTAAGACTTGTGTAGGAATTGATAACAAAACACGTTCATTGATATCAAGTTCTGATAACTGACGACCGATGCGAAGTTCAACCAACCGGCGCATGACGTTGATCGTTTCATTTCAATCGTTTGTAACACAAACAAACATCATGTTGTACACACGTTTTTATTATCATCTGAAGTGCCATCTGCATTGAACTTTATGAATTAAGATTTGCAAGGGTCTTGGTTATTACGTTACTGCGCCATCTAGCGACAATTCATCAGACTATTCTTGCTGAGTTCTAACATTCGTTTAAGTATGATGTATTACGTACGCATTGAATTAAATTATTTCATAAGTGGTGACTGATAAAATTATGTTGAATGTTTACTGTAACCATCGTTGAGTGTAGTTGTAACGGTGGATATCGGATAATTTACTTTTACTAATTATATATTATACTGCCATCTAGCGTCGGAGGTTGAACAGAGTTAAAGTTTTGTTTTCATGCAACGAATGTAACAATAGATGGCATTGCCAGATACATTTGCTGGGTAATACCAAGTTTGTAATGTTGGTATTTAAAGGAATACGATGACTATAAACTATTTGGTATTTGGCTACTATTTTGTGCTACTATATTGTTGTAAAGTAAAAATTATCGTAATACTTATTTTACCTTTTACATAAATATTAAATAATTATTACTTTAAAATTCAAAGTCAAAGTACTTTAACATTAATGTCAGATGACAAATCTTTTGTACGTGTCTTGAGCGAGTAAATAGCCGGGATGCACTCGCCGACTCGCCCGCGGTGGGACATCTATAAAGTCAATTTACCTATAAAAGATGAAATACAATATTCCACCAAAAACTTTTTCATGTAAATTGTTGCCAAGACGAAGCAATATTTCTAGCATTGTCAAAAAGTTATCCGATCCTATGTAGTATGTACTCTATGTAGAGCCAAGTTTCTAATCCTTCACTCCCAAATCATGAACCAATACATAATCAACACCATGTCAAAATGCGTGGCTTGGCTCTATAGGTAACTACGGATAAAAATTCCTAAATTAGCTTGGGGCCAACTATCTTCCTTGCTTTTTTAAAAAACCTGAACGCTGATTTTCAGTGCAAGCGAGCAAAACATTTGGTAATTATCTTCATCTGTCAGAAACAAACAAGTTGAAAGGTATCGTTATTGAGTTACTTGTAATACGATAATTTCGGACCGTCTGATCCATGTGTCAAACCGATTAAGTAGTTTGCGTACAAATAGAGATTAGGTATCTTATCTGGCGGCTATACGGCTGATTAAGTAACGGATTATAAATAATTTTGCTATCACGAGAAATTCTGTGGAATGCGTATGGATATTACAGTAGGTACCTACAATTATTTGGGAAACGATATTTGAACCTTAGATCGACTATATTGGGAACGTGCACGACGGTGGCGACGCGCAACTTTTTCGGCGACTGTCAAATAATGACATTATACATTGTTAGTATTTTTGCAATTAAAAACCAAAATAAACAGTAAATGATACTTGTTGACTTTATTTGAGTGCAATTTATTGAATAGTGTATGTGTACAATGGATGTAATCATAAAAACCGCGTTCGAAAGTATTACACACAGCCGAAATAGTTTCCATTTTTTGTCACGTTGTGCGCTGCGATCGTTTTGGTACACCTACCACCCGCTTCGCACATAGCGAATAGGTACTCGTAGGTATAATAGTGTTAAACCTAGTGTAAAAAACATTTACATACTCAGGTATATTTGTAAATAAAATAAAATAATTAAATGTTAACACACTCATATACCCGCTTGAGGATTCCCTGAGTGTCGGATGGTATAAAAAACCCGAGAAGAAACGTTTTTGTCATAAAATATCGGTCCCGGTCGACTGTCGAATAAATATTAAATACCTAATTAAATCGGCTGTACGGTCGTCACACAAATATTAAAATTAAACATTCCTTTTTACGTTAATGAATAAATTAATTAAAGTAGATATACGCCTCGCTACGCCGAGGGAAAATTTCGCAAGGAAATTGAAAGTAGCTGCGTTCTTGTACCCAAATATTTACAAAAATATTATCTCTTGTTTACAAAATTCCAACATTAAATAAGCCAGGGTGGTATTTATCTTGATCGTCCCTAAAGCTTTAGCGTTCTGAAAAGATTTATGAGACCAACTTCAAAGCGATTTGCAGGTACCTAATCATTCGGCTGATAACTTCATTGAATGAAAGCAAAAATTACAAATATTCGTACGTACCTATTAATTTTTCACTGTGTTTTGACGGGTGTTTACCCGTGGTCCCGTTGGTTTGTCCCGTTAACGGGACCACGGGTAATTTTAATTCCCCGTAGTCCCATTGCACTAGGGGTTACACTTTTATCGACTTTTTCAACTTCTGATATCGATATAATGTTTGAACCTCCTTAGAATAAAATAAAAATCCATGATAACGGCATATTGGAAACGTCAAAAGAGCATTCTTTTGACTATACTATATAGAATAATTGCTTTTTACAAAAAAAAAATAACCGACTTCAACCTCGATAAGTAGAGATAACTCAAAAACTACTCGCCAGATGGCGCTTAATTCAACATGTAGTTCTCGTCACTACAAATTAATCAAGCCCAAACACTAGATAACTACAGTAAACCGTTGAGGAGTTCCCTCGACTGTCTTTCGGCTTCATCAGATCGACTCCAGACCTTCATGAAATTGTAGCGCGTTCATGTACTTATGAAAACATTAATAAACACACTAGTCGTCCCTACAATTTTCGAAAGTTGCCCTCGATTTCTCCAAGATGCTATCATCAGATCATGGTGATCCTTTTTAAGGGACCCCACTGCGCATATCTACGTTACAACAAAAAAAGAATTATCAAAATCGGCCCACAAACGACGAAAAAATCGCTGAACAAACATAAAAAAAGCATACATACGGTCGAATTGAGAACCTCCTTCTTTTTTGAAGTCGGTTAAAAAAAACAGTTATTTACGGTATATTTTATTCAATCTTAAGCAAATGAAATTAAATTTATTTTATATGATTTTGGTGATTAAAAACATTTTTCGACAGTCAAACTACGCCATCGCTTCAACAAAGCTCTACGGTAAGTGATGTTGGAACAAGGAGGGGTAATTAACTCCCAAGGATTTTTTTTCTCTACTCACAGTTACATAATTACTACACTTATTCCTACTTAAGGCTATAATATAACAAAGCCATGTCCAAGGTGTTGCAGACTTTCCTTACTTACTAACTATTCTCTAACACTTATGCTTCCTTTATATAAATCGGGTCCAGTAGTAGAGTGGGCGGTCATTCGTACTATTTACATTCCAGTATTCTTGACTAAATAAGCAATGTGGGCTTCTTTCATATGTCAGGACGTGAGCTCAGGATATCAAATGAAACACAGGGTTAGAGTCAATCACACGTACAACTGCTTTATTCAATGATCTCTTCGGCTCAGTATAAATACTCGGTTTAGGGTTTGCTTTAGTATTGAGACATGTTTGATATACTTCACGGCATTACGATATTGATTTATCGATCGATCCACTCGCACTCGCGACTCACGCGTTACTTATCAATTACTATTAGATATTCACGGCATTTCAACATAAAAGGAGCTTTTACAAGATATCACACCGGTAGACATTCATTTCCTTATTTTATTATTTTCCAATTCTATTGACAGCTATCAGATTCCCTATTAATCATCGCGTACAGATTTAATCACAATAATCCCATCAAACCAGTATCATAGGTTTACTACCTACCTCCGTCATATATGATAGCTGAAAAACTGGATGTTTTAAAACATATCTACGTGCGTGTGTTTGCGTGTGTGTGTGTGTGCGCGCGCGCGTGTGTATAAATTTAAGCATGACCACATCTGATTAAGATGTCTGTTAATCGCAAACGCACATATACCCACGCGCAAACAGGAACGCGACCAAAGTGGAGATGTATGATTGCATACCTTGCTTCCTCGTGGTCCCCCTTCTAGGACATATTAACTTTGCACTAGGACCACGAGGAAATTTTAATGAAATATGGTACAGATATAGA
The DNA here is from genome assembly GCA_905404135.1 of Hesperia comma. Classification (NCBI taxonomy): domain Eukaryota; kingdom Metazoa; phylum Arthropoda; class Insecta; order Lepidoptera; family Hesperiidae; genus Hesperia; species Hesperia comma. Next base: position 3,213,956 of record FR990031.1, read on the forward strand.
GTAGACGTGGAAAAAGGACAAAGGATACTTTTTATCGATTAAATTATCCCATATATTATAAAAGTTTCTTGAAATGTTGATACCCTGATCTACCCTTTTTTTAATTAAAATAAAGAAGGTTGGTGGCCAGCAGCGTCACTGGACCTTTCGATCTTTTCTCATAATGGAGAGCTTAATTTTCCCTGCATTCCCTACGGTTATTCAGACGTTGTTTCTCTCTCACGTGGACAAAGTTGCAGGCAGTAACTAGTAAATCTTAATGAGCCATTAGAGTAATGTATGTATGTGTATATGAGTTATGAATTCAATATTTTCAGTTTTGTTTCTTCTGTGAGTATTTTTTTTTCCGAAGAGTGAATTTAAGTGTTTTTTCTTTAATTTTAGGTTTATTTTTTTCTCTTAACTTTCAAACCTTGTTCAGTTTTTTGAAGATTTTACCGGTTTTTAGTCTCGGATTTTAGCGGTTAAGTAGGTCGATCTTATAATGGTGATGTCCAAATTCTCATGTAATTAAACAAAATAGGTCAGAATCTGATTGACCGTAAAATATGGTAATTAAAATAATCTATGTACCTACTTTAAGGAATATCCATAAAATACCTATTTATGGCAGATATTGTGTAGATATGTTTTAAAACATCCAGTTTTTCAGCTATCATATAAAGGAAGCATAAGTGTTAGAGAATAGTTAGTAAGTAAGGAAAATGATGAGGCTATGTGAGCGAAACAGCCTGCAACACCTTGGACATGGCTTTGTTATATTATAGCCTTAAGTAGGAATAAGTGTGGTATGTAACTGTGAGTAGAGAAAAAAATCCTTGGGAGTTTATTACCCCTTCTTCTTCCAACATCACTTACCGTAGAGCTTTGTTGAATCGATGGCGTAGTTTGACTATCGAAAATGTTTTTGAAAACCAAAATCATATAAAATAAATTTAATTTTATTTGCTTAAGATTGAATAAAATTAACTGTAAATAACTGTTTTTTTCTATCTAGTATAGTCAGAAGAATGCTCTTTTAAAGTTTCCAATATGCCATTATCATGGATTTTTATTTTATTCTAAGGAGGTTCAAACATTATATCGATATCAGAAGTTGAAAAAGTCGATAAAAGTGTAACCCCTAGTGCAATGGGACTACGGGGAATTAAAATTACCCGTGGTCCCGTTAACGGGACAAACCAACGGGACCACGGGTAAACACCCGTTTTGACCGTCTAATCTTGTAGATAAATACTACACACTAATACTAAGTAGGTACTACACACTAATAGCAACTCAGAAAACAAAACAAACTACACTAGGCACAGCTTGGCTTCAACCCATTATTGTCCTACTACTGAGCACGGGTCTCTCCTCATTATTGAGGAGGCCTAGAGCATAAGTACTATAGCATACTACAGGCATTATTGAGTTTTTTAACTGGTATGTATTAATTTAGGTAGCAAACGAGCAGTCAGCACTACTCTTCGGGTGCTGCCCATGACATTTGTGACTTGTGACCGACTTAGAACAAGACTCAATTTAAGCAAGGTAGCAGCCAATTATTTTCAACATCATCAACTCAACCCATCTCAGTTTCAGTCTCTTCTCAGAATAAGAAGGTTGAGGCCATAGTCCATCACGCTGGCCAAGTGCGGATTGGCGGACTTCACACACCTTTGAGTTTTGCCAACTCTCCGGCATGCAGGTTTCCTCACGATGTTTTCCTTCACCGTTTGTAGCAAGTGACGTTTAAAAAATTCTTAAAGCGCACATAAGTACATAACTCTGAAAAGTCAGCCTTAGGATTTGAACCTGTACCCTCTGAATAGGAGACCAAATTCTTAACCACTAGGCTATTACCGCTACAAATTGTTTACTTTTCGTAAATTCTAGATCGTTTGCTTCCGATTGCAATGAAATAGTTTTCTTGTACAAAGATCAATAACAACAAGCAAGGTACCAGCTATCTACGTTACCTGAAGATTCTCCGCGTAAAATGTCATGAAAATATTGTGCTTGTTCAGCCACTCAATTCCCCATCTAAACATGAACATGTGGAAGCTCTAACAGGTTTCCTCAATAAAACGGGAAGTTATTAATAGGCAGTGGCGCGAAGCCTCGACGATCTATTGCCGAGTAAATTAAGGTCACTTGTTTCATGGGGTCGTTGGTTGGTTTATGTGTGTTTTTTATTGTTTAATTTGCTGTCAAACAAGACTTTAAAATATATAGGTTTAATAACATAAAACTCGGCTTCGATATTGGCAGGTCATAAAATAAGAACATCATCATTATCGCAGTCAACTGAACATGTACATATTATTAGGGATAACACAAAAAATACTGGTCAGATGTCGCATGACAGGTGTTATGAAAATCGATGCACCTAGTGAAATGTTATGAGGTTACACTACTATACAGCATACAGTCGAATTGAGAACCTACTCTTTTTATGAGGTCAGTTAAAAAATATAAATACTACAAATTGTAGTTTTTAAATGGCACATAGCACCCATTTGATATTATAATATTATAAACTATAGGTACACAAAGACAAATTACACCGAGAGCGAGAACCGAAACTTACCCATAATTCAAAACGTCTCGCTATGATCCGAACCCAGGACCCTTTGGTCTTGTATAATAACCTATTAATAAAATATTGAACTAAATACATATTTATCGGTACCCTGGGCGTGAAATGTTACATCATTAAAACCGTTGTTCACGGGAGAATTAGTGCGCTAATTGGGATGAGAGTTGTGCCGTTGTGCCGCTAACTTGGAATTGGCTTTTAATGTTAATTAGCAGTATTCGGGAGTTCGTCTTGTGATTGTTTGCAGGAGTGGAGGTTTGTTCACAGATAAATACCTAATGGTTCTCACTCACTAAATAAACCACAATTCGAAAAATCACTTGTCACACACACACATAAATCCCCTGGTCAAAATCGAACCCAAGACTTTGCAGGCAATTTCACGATCAACAGGTTCTAGGGTCTTATATTAAAATGTAAAATGTAAATAAATGTAAGAGTAAAACCACTCTAATGTACGTGACATTTCGACGTGACATTCGATTAAGAACCATACACCCACCGCTTCCGCACACCATACCTATGTCCCCATTAACACTCGAGTCGTCAAGAATGGAATTGTCACTTCCCACTAAAAACAACCTTATTGAATGAGCTCATAGTTCAATTTAGCTTGTAAGCAAAATTTACTTACCACATTTTAAATGCTTGCCATTAATCTGAAATATATCTTAATCATAGGGGCAGAAAGCTGGCATTTGTGTGGCAAGCAATTAGAAGCAATTAACACATCCTTCGATTGTCCCACTAGCAATACAATGAAAGAGTTTTATACACTGTTATTATAAAACAAACAACTTTCCACTTTGTTATTATCGCGTTCGTTATTATTTTTCAACGGCCATTATTAGATCGAAAACAAAAGACATTGAAAGCCCGTATCGAAACTCGACTGCGCCTTTGTTTTGTATTTCAAAATAATGACTGAGGTATTAACTAAGGGTATTTTAACCCAATATATATTTTTTATAGCATAAAGGGTTGATGTAAAAGCAGACGAGCCATCTGATGGTAAGTGGTCATCGTCGCCTATCGACACGAGCAACACCAGGGGAGTCACCAGTGCAACGCCGGCCCTGAAGGACAACTCTTTATTACACCTTTCTTGAACAGCCCCATGTCATAGCGCTCCGGGAACACCTCAGAAGGCAGCTCATTCCACAGCTTGCAAGTTCGCGGCAAAAAACAATCAAGAAAAACGGACCGTAGTCGTTCGCTACGAATAAAAGCGATGTGGATGAAACTTCAATCTTCGGCGAGTGGTGTTATTATGGAAGGGATAAATTGGCACCAAATCGAACAATTCCTTGGACAACTCACCGTTGTAAATTCGGTAGAACACGCAGAGACTCTTAGTAGGGACACTAAGAGTCAGGCGTTCTAACCTGTGAGTGTGTGATTAATGGCCCACTACTGAGCACGGGTCTCTCCCCATTATTGAAGAAGCCTTTACCTTACTCCACCACGCTACTCCAGCTCAGATTGGTGGAGCGGTTCGAGGCCAACCCAGTATCTTAAGTTCTCAATTTTCATGCCGCCCGAAGGCCTTCGACATGGCTTAACGACTGCTATCTATCGATAACATCCGGGACCGACGGCTCTACGTGCCCTTCGAAGCACAGATGCGCCCAAGAAATTATGCCATTAGCGATCAGCCATCCAAATACAGACCACGCCTACAGTTGCTTAACTTTATCACATACACTCCGGTCGCATTTCCACTATGCCATTATGCCATTAAGGTACATTTTTAAGGTTGACGACGGGATCTAAAAATGCCCTTAGTAAATTTTACTAACAAGCTGAATTGAGCTGTGAGCACAGGTAAGAAGTTTGGAATTGGCAATTCCATATGCTCAACGACTCAAGTAGAATATAGCGAGCACTAAACCCTGACTAAAGCCAAGTAAAGGCCATCGTTTGATTATACACCCAGTTCCCTCAATCCTACTATCCTACTATCCTATCCTACTAATATTATAAATGCGAAAGTTTGTAAGGATGTATGTGAGTGTGTGTGTGGGTTTGTTACTCTTTCACGCAAAAACTACTGAACGGATCGGAATAACATAATTTGTTAAAATTTATAGAGATTTTTGAAGGGAATGGTCTCCCGAAGCGAAGCGAGGGCGGTTTTACTAGTAAGTTTATAATGAAGCGTGTTGAATGGGACCAGAGTCCCGCTCATCTGTTAGATGCACCATTACCGTGGATTATGTGATGCATCGTCAGCTCGCGTTTATTAACGTACAGTTTAACGGTGACAAGAATAATGTTTATGCTAAACCAAGTCCTCACACTTAACAACCTAGCTTTGCCGCCGCTTCGCCCACTTCGTATTCCTTTATAAATGAGAACGGTACACTACCACTTACACTAATTAACATTATCATACATATTTTAACGTTGTCGATGTCAAAGTTAAATTAAATAATATACACGCCAAATTTCAGCTGCTTGGCTTTATTACTTTCAGCTGTGTGTTGTTTAATAAAGGTAATACAAACTGCCATCCCCTATTGCCAACCATTGGGAATGATTTAAAAACAAAAGTAGTATGAACTAGCCAACCGATGTTCTAACAGCATCTACTAACTAAACTAATCACCCTTAGTTGTAGTCTCTATTTGAGTCTTGCTCTTGATGGGCGGCAGTGGAAATGTCCTATGATGCATTACATGATGAATTTGAATTGGAGAAGCGTGGTGGAAGCTCTAGGTCTCTTAAATTAGAATAGAAATTAATAGGTTAGTCAAAGCCAAGCCAAGCCCAGAAATAGGTCATTTGATTGATAAGCGCTGAGGAGTTTATTTCTCCGTTTTTTTAACTGAAAGATAAATCCTAAATGAGTCTTAAGTAACGTAAGTTATTGCATCCATACGACCAGAAAATTGTTAAAATACTAAGATACTAAACGATTAGTAACATGACTCTACATTATTACTTCTTTAGTTGATAGCAAATAAGGAATTTCTTAAGGGTTTTCTGCAGTGAAACTATTGAAATATTTTATGTCTATGTAATTATTTATGTATTCTTAGTTTCATGACAGCTGGAAGATAAATGTACACTAGGTTAAACAAATGTAATAAAATATAGTTAAACTATACGCGTAGTTGTTTGATCCATTATTTACTAACACATTAGAAATATGTACACAAGCTAAAAATCGGAACCATTTAAATATCAACACAAAACCCAATCCTGGATGTCATTTATCATAGCATAGATCAATATAATGCGTGATTTAATTATTCTTATTTACACGATTGTATGACTCTACATCTCGACGCGGAGATAAATTAATGTATACTCTGTCGCACAAAATGCACAAGTTGTACCTTATGCGTGTACAACTGTACATATAAAACAATTGTACATTTAACCCCGAATGAGTTGTACTCGACACTAAGCATGATCGTTTGATCATACATTAAAAAGATGAAAAATATTAGGATAGGATGTATTTTTTATATGTTTTGAGAGCGCTCGCTAAAAGCGCACAAAGGTGTTTTATGTTTTCGATGGACAAGCGGGATGGTGAGGTGCGGCCAGGGTTTAACCCGAATGCTCTTTGTTCAGTTAAGAGCAGGCAGGGGGAGGTTAGGGTCGCGACACATCTGCTCGGGTTATTATTTTGCGTTCTTACAGATTAGATGTTAATCTACTTTGCAACAATCCGCGAGCAAACTCGTATGTATGATGGTGTATACTTTCATGCAAGTAGCACCTCCCTCCCACATAGGAACATGCAACGAACAAAGAATGTATACACCAACATACACACCACCACCAACACGTGTTTCGCCCCAAAACAGGGCATCATCAGGGCGAAACACGTGTTGGTGGTGGTGTGTATGTTGGTGTATACATTCTTTGTTCGTTGCATGTTCCTATGTGGGAGGGAGGGAGGTGCTACTTGCATGAAAGTATACACCATCATACATACGAGTTTGCTCGCGGATTGTTGCAAAGTAGATTAACATCTAATCTGTAATAATGGAGTTCCGCAAAGTAACGCCTGAATCAATTAACTATTTTGCGTTCCCTTGCGAAAGTGCGTTCGGTTGTGACATAGAGAGGTTTTAAATGTTAAAAGCTCTTGTTTTTTTCTATTTTTACAAGGCTACATAAATTATTCGTTGTGAAGTAATAGAAGATCACAAAAAATTATTGAACTGAATTTTCACTCAAGGCGGTGTTATCGCTAAAAATAGATTGGACAAGAACTAAAAATGTACCACGTATCACTTGGTTGCACAAGTATACGATTGAATATGTACTTCCTAGTAAATGGTAATCGCTCGCCAAGTTCGTGGTACTAAAGGCACCGATGTCGAGATGTATTTCTGATTTGGTAGCCAAGAACAAAACGTGTAAATTTTAGATTTCATTAACCCCTCCCTATATGATAGGGTGCTAGTTATAAGCCTTAGTTAGGTTGTTAACATTATTAAAGTCGAGACTAGACAGCGTGATACATAATAGCATTATTGATAGACTCACGTCCATACATATCATTGAAGTTTCCAAACTTCGTTATCACTAATCAAATATGACATTGTTAAAGCCCTAGGTCCTTGGTCGCTATTGTTTGTAAAGGACCGAGAGGTAGGCAGTTCAGCAGAATATCAATCAAATTGATGTGAAATTCAATCGGTTTGTAAATTAATAATTGTTAAAAGTACTTTACAGTTGTGACATTATCTTTAGTGCGATAATATTTAAAATTATACGTTATTTGCTTCAGTATCCAGCTATAGTAGTAATTAAAGCAAAGAAAGAAAGCAGTATAACCTTTCCTCTAACGCTCATGACAACTGTGACCGATACATGTTCAAAAAGGGATTTTGATCATTATTTGAGTTAGCCGGTTAGTATGTTAGTGGGTATTTTAAAATTTGTACTTATATTTCATATTGACAATAAGTTACTAAACAGATTTCGCTTCTTACAGTAACTACCTAATACATATCTATGACGAAAACCACAAAGGATTTAGTTTTGATCAAAATAATAAGTAAAATAGTGGAAATCAATTCAAAAATGGAATTCTGATTACAAGATTTATAAGTTCACTTCAATCAGCGCAGACGTGAATTGCCGCGAGAGCTCGCATATCAAAGTGACCGACCGAGCATGTGTGGAGTGGCCCGAATGCACGTCACCGACCACAGTCCCACAGTCGGGTTTAGTTCGCGGCCGCGTGCACACGTGAGGCCATCGCGCGCACCCAAAACTTTCTTACGTCAAATCAATGGATATAACCTAAAACATCGCGAGTTTACAACTAAAATGTGAATTTGTGTATGCCAATCCTTACGGATTGTCTGAGTTTGTGACGTGTGACGTGTGCTGATGATGTGATTGCTAGTGAAACGGTGAAATGAGTATTCAAAAGTGTCTTCTCGACAACTCTAGCAGAATGATTAAGGCGATGTCGACGGCGAAGTCTTCGAACAGCGAAGTCAAAACGGTCAGTAACGGTGTCGCTTGTGACATTTTAGGTTATCTCAAACAATACATTGACATTGAGGTTAAATTCTTAGTTAATTGCTCGTTACTGCGTTTTGTTACGTTACACGTTAATTTTACGCAGTTTAATACTGTGACATGTTCTTTGTTAGCAATAATTGAGTGTTTAACATGTAGCTCTACAATTTGTTGCTCTACATTTTGTTTAGGAAGGGAAATCGTCATTTTTATAGTTTTATTTGTGACTTTATAAGATTTATTTATGAAAAAGTTATCATTATGATTACATGTGCAAGCGTAGAGTATTTTACATCACAATACTCTACCTAACGATAAGCATTTTTCCCGGTTAGTCAATGGACTCTACATAGAGTCGCTTAGTGAAACAGATGTTCGATGCGTGTTTAAGAGTTATTTTAGTTTACTCTGTCGGTTTCAACGTACAATTAAACTGGTGTGTTTGTTATTTTTTTTAACTCGGATGTTTTATTTCGATTTCAAACTAACCATATCTGTTTTCTGATAAAATGTAAAGTTTGACGCGACCTTTACGAGTATTACTATTATAATTATTATCATACAAAAAAACTCAAGACAAATGTATTTAACCTTTTAATTTTTTTCACATTTAGTAGACGATGTCTGTATTTTACTATTCATAATATTCAATTTAATCGGATTTTAATATTAAAGATGAGTTATAAAATGCATCTTAGTAAACTTTACAATATTCAATTCGTATTGAAATAAGGATATTATCCAATTTAAATTATAAATTATTGAACTGAAAGTGATGCGGTTTTCATTTTCCAAAATTGAGCTGTAGCTAAAACTGCGATCAGTATTGCTATTTTTTGTGACCATATCAAATCAAAGATTGTCTGCATCAAACGATATCCATCTTATGTATTTTTGCTTTTGAAGAAAACACCTTCCAATTTCTTGTACCTTTTTCGCCGATATGCCTTGGAACTGGAAGGGACTATGCCTTATACGCCTCATATTCATTCGTTGGGAGAAGAGTCTGATGCCATGCTATGCGTTGAAATGACAAATCTCTTATGTAAGCCTAAATCGTGAAAAGTGAGGGCATTCTGAATTTGACTGTATTTTCTTTGCGTTCACTATTCAGTGGATCAATCGATTTTGATAATTATTTTTATATTCGAAAGCTGGTGCTTGTACGGTCTTACATTTTGAGCAACTTTCAACGAATATTTTTGAGCTGTCCCTGATAATGCGCATTTATTTTACAAGTCTATGTTGAAAAATTTCTAGGTTTATTACTTGTCGATATAAAATAAACAATTTTGAAGTGAGTTTTTAATCCAAAAAATCCCTTATATGGACTGAAGAGGGCACCTAGTTAAGCCAGAGACTTGACTTGTACCAGGTCTCCTATTTTTGGACTGTGTAACACAGTTGAGACCAATGGGTACCATTAATATTCCGAGGAGTTATTCGATCTGACCTGACGAAATAGCATAACCCTTCCGCTGCCAACTGACAACTGTGACTGACACAAAACAAGACTCAAATCAAAACCAGGATGATTTCTATTAATTCGTATAATTCTAAATTCTTATAATTTGTTTTGGTAAAGTAAATCATCTCGAGGAAACTAGCACATCTTAAATCTGTCTGTCAGTCGCAGTTGTCATGGGTAGATAGAAAGGTGTTGCATGCTCGTTTGCTATCTTAATTCCACAAAAAGCGAACGGCTGATCGTTAAATATATACTTGTGATAATTTCCACACGATATCACTAAAATGCGGTAAACTGCTCTTAATTTAGCTGCATGACGTGCGATATCGCATCGCGGCTACAACGTCATTATCGGAAACGATGACGTCACTCATTTACCTTTGATGAAATTCCGAAACGATTATAGGTAGATGAAAAAAAATAGGTACTTTTATAAGGGTGTGTGTCACGATGACATCGATTTAACTATATTAAGCGATTTTAATTACACATGTATTTGTAAAGCCTGTCATTTTTGTCTGTTTGTATGATTGAGGTGATACTTGTTTTTTCGTGGTATCTGTAGTATATTTGATGATTGTGATGTTGTTCACTTTGTTATATTAACTCCATAAATAAATTAAAAAACCATTGAATGAAATAGATCCTAACTTGGGGGCAATGGCACCACCTCGGAAATATGCTATTTAGCGCTAGACATAACGCTGGCTCACTATTACAACGTTCTATGTTATTAGCTAACTATTTTGCAAAAATATACTGCAAAATAATTATCATATAAATTACGCGGTCTTATGATGTTTTTATCAACGAAAAGGACTAACGAAGTTCTATGACTTATTACAAAACTTCATCAAAATTAACATAGAACCTTGTAATAGTGAGTCAGCGATATAAAAAAATACAGGTAGAACAACCTCCTACTTTTGAAATCGGTTTAAAAATAAAAAGTCAAAAGTATGGGCGAACACTTAAATATTTGTTTTATTCTGTTTTTTAGCATTTGTTGTTGTAGCGGCATCAGAAATACATCATCTGTGAAAATTTCAACTGTGTAACTATTACGGTTCATGAGATACAGCCTGGTGACAAACAGACAGACAAACGGACGGAAAGCGAAGTCTCGGTAGTAGGGTTCCGTTTTACCCTTTGGGTACGGAACCCTAATTAGTAGAATTTGGACACTGATGTATAATGTCGTTAAGGATTGATTTGATATCTACTGGATTACTTAGTACTAGTTTAGCACTAATTTATTTAAAACAGGTGGCATAACAGGTTCAATGCCAATTAACTGATGATTTAATTAATGACTCTGTATAATTGATTAATTAATTAATAAATTAAATTAAACCGCAAAATCAATATAGTTAATTTGACAATAGACACAAGTCGGTTTCTGTCATATTTCTAACTAAATATCTATGTTCTAAAAACAAATAGTTATTCCGCGTGAGTATCATATAAAAAAAGGAATAATCAGTAAAAATTTCGAGATCAGCTCTACGTTCAAAATTGTCTGTGTGGCGTAATAGTTAGGTACTCAAATGATCAATGAAATATCTGTATAAGTAATAAAAATCAATAGAACCCATTACAGTTAAAATGTTTAGAAACTGCGATAGTAAAAGTTATAAATTAATTAGTTATAAATTAAGTGACAATGACACACAAAAGCTTTCAGCCCTTTTTCGCACTTTACGAAATCTCACAATGCGTGTTAATCTTAAAAGGAGTGTCTGCTAAGTTTTTTCTGGGTTTTAATACAAATATTATTTCTGTTAACAGAATCAAAGTTAATATTAGCTTTATATTCGATAATATTAAAGAGCTATCGTATCCGGGCAGCCATCGGAATCAATTTGTTGTAAACATCGGGTGTGCTGTTTTCGCAGCGATCTTCTTACGTAAACTTGCAGAATTATTGCTTTTTACAAAAAAAATAACCGACTTCAACCTCGATAAACAGAGATAACTCAAAAACTACTCGCCAGATGGCGCTTAATTCGACATGTAGGTGTAAAGTTCTCGTCACTACAAATTAATCAAGCCCAAACACTAGATAACTACAATAAATCGTTGAGGAGTTCCCTCGACTCACTTTCGGCTTCATCAGATCGACTCCAGACCTTCATGAAATTGTAGCGCTTTCATGTACTTATGAAAACATTAACAAATACACTAGTCGTCCCTACAATTTTCGAAAGTTGCCCTCGATTTCTCCGAGCCCATAAACGACGAAAAAATCGCTGAACAAACATAAAAAAAAGCATATATACGGTCGAATTGAGAACCTCCTTCTTTTTTGAAGTCGGTTAAAAACAAGAATTATTATTATCTTGTATCTTCAGCGTACAGATCAGCGTTTGACCTTTTTTCTAGCTTTTTGTTTAATTCACAGTAAAAAGGAAAAATAAAATTATATAGTAAATTATTTTACTAAAAGTCGCAAATCCGCCCTCGCTTCGCTTCGGAAATCCAGTTTCTTAATAGCCACATTCGGAAGTTATAAGGCGCCATTCTCTAAACTGACATAACTTTTAGGAACGAAGTTCTTATTAGAAATCTTAAGTTGGAAAGTCTATAATTGGAAATGTGGTTTGGACATGAAAAGTAAATGAATTAAACAGGTTAATAGTGAAATACGAATTAAGTACACGAAATTATTTTCTTTAAAAAGAATATGTCGACATACGTTTATAAAACATAACAAGGGGCCAAAGACCCGTCTGGCACGTCATGACGTGTATGGCCAGTTATCAGTCAATGTATGGGGCCACAGGTGATGGTTGTGAAGAACTAAAGTGGGAATGAATCGGTTAAAGTGAAAAATGCAACCATCTTAATACACATCCGCTTTCTGTCTGTCTATCTGTCAGTGGCTGTATTTTTAGAACGGATATTGGAAGATGCTTAAATTTTTCGCGAAATACATTATTGATTTATTTCGGTAAACCAAATATTTGCTACCGCTATCACAACAAACAAAAAAAAAAGACGTGTGGCACTCGGAGACTGCCGCGGTAAAGCTATTGCATAGCATTATATATAAATTAACAAAACAAAAAATAATACTGCATTTGTGATAATAATAATAAAATGAATGTATATAGAGTAATAACTCATTTTCTTTCACAATTTTTTCGTGACTTTCTTCATTAATAAATGCACTTTGTTTATTCATATTTAAAACACTTTGTACACAAATTATACGAGTACAGATATTCACTGTTTTACAGTGGGATAAGAAAGTGGTGTACCAGTTTTCATTTAGTTGCCTAGTTATCAAAAGTTACATCAAAGTTTATTAGAAACGGATAATGCATTAATTTGTGCAAAGAAGATTTAAATATTCTGAACAAAAGCATAAGAACTATTTCAGTTGACAAAATAATTCTTTTTAAAAAGAAAATTGACATTTGACATTTAAGTCCTACAACGATCTTTTGGCGCGTGAATGACGTGTGGGTGACAGAGACAGTGCCCTACAGTTTGCCTTGCCTGTATGGCACTGTCTCTATCACCCTCAAGTCATTAATATAGTGTCATTATTTTATGTCATGTTATTATTTTGTATGTTTTAAATCTAAATACGCGATAATTCGACTATTATGAATACATGTTGTCGATTCCAACGCCTTATTTAATCCAGATCTACATGTAATTATTCTTAAAACACCGAACCGACGGGGCGAAAATCAAATGTTTGACAGGTAAGATTTGTATGGGAAATTAAAATTTTCATTTTTTTAGTATTTACCTCGCAATTTTTCATATTTTCTCATCGCTGCAACCTTCCCTGAACTTCCACGAATATTTCAAGACTAAAATTAGCCAAATCGGTTTAGCCGTTATAAAGTAAAAGTTAGTTAACTCAGTTAAAAGTTCTGGTATTTATCGATGTGTGGGTGCATAGACATAGTAACTATGTCTGTGTGCAGGGTGTAATAAATTTTCGTTACGAAATTTCTGCATTCGGTCCCAGGCCCGCGATAAAAGCTATACAATAGCTTAAAAAACTGAAAAAGTAACCAGAGGCCTCTACACAACAAATCTTAAATAGGGTTTTTCTGCGTTCAAATAATTATAAGACTTATCATCGCTCGTTGGTACGGAACGGTTGATGAGTCCGAATCGCACATGACCCGATTTAGTAGTGATAAACCACCAACAGTACAAATATTTTCACTGTACTATCTATCTAAGGACCGGAGTATCTAAACTTATCAATCAAACAAGATTTGTATTTCCTGCAATTACGTAATATAGATAAAGTATGGCGCCAGAATTAGCTTAAGGTTTATATAAACACATACTCAAACAGGTCCCGTGGTATTTAAATATGTACTCTATTTCGTTTGCATTAGAATCGAGATTTGATTTCCAGTATTGCTGTTAGATTAGCTTAATCATATGGATTAGTGAAGCGCATTTGTAAATGAAGTGATTGGACGAGTTAAGTCATTTGTAGGACGACGTCGTTACCTTGGTCATAAATAAATCATCCTCATCATCATCACTTTTTTATTAACATTATGTGTTCAGCCGTTTCTGAGATTAGCGTGCACAAACAGAGATCAGTTAGGTACAGTTTCATTATATGTATAGATAGAAGATAGATATATATACTAAAGAATAAAATTTGCGCTACATAGCTTAGGTACATTAAAGCGCTTGTATGTAAAATACTTATCTGCACACTTTTTACTTCACAATGGAACACGAAGGCACTTCTCACACAGCGCTATTTATAAGCTACGCGACTGCAACGCAACCCAAAATTTGTATGTATCTGACACTTCTGACGCATGGTAGATGCGTCTCCTGTCAGTACATAGTGTCAAATACATACAATTTTTGGGTTGCGTTGCAGTAGCGTAGCTCATGAATAGCGTTGTGTGAGAAGTGCCTAATACATAAACAACGTTATTAACATGTCCGTATGATAATTGAAATGTGTGTGTCAATTCATCACGCTCAAGAGGCCGATTCTTCCAACTAGTCAACAGGGTTGTCAAAAAATCAATAGACCACAAAACAAAACAACAAATCGGGAAATACACATATTTTTTCTGTAGTATTTCTTATGCTTGTTTGAATGTTGATAAAATACGACATTTAATATTATTTTTATAAAAGCGAGTCGCGAGTCTTGGCCTTTGTAGGGTTGAAGAATAACTTGGCTGAAATAACAACAGAACATTTCTTTCAAGATATCTCCAACAATCTTAAGGCTTACGAAATGGCACAGACCAGTGAACTTCAATGTTACTTGCAATGGAAAACGCCTTTATTTGTTTTCGAGAATACGATGTTTGTAGTGTTCAAAAGGGTAGTTATTTTTACTTTCTTTCATTTTTCTTCTCTCTTATTTTTTTGATAACACGTTGGTGAAATGGTGATGCCTTTGATATTGCTGATAGCTATTTTTTTTAATGGAATCAAGGTAGTTAAGAACCATACCTTTGTATCCGAAACACAACAATTATTATGACGGTAGAAATGGTACCGCCAAAAATCAAAATAATTGGTAATATCGTGGCACGCGTTAGTACTGCCCCAGATGAACTCTAGGCTCTAAATCTAATGAAATCAGTAACAAAGGGTGACAGTAATCGCGTACGTAGCTAATAAATGCTGGCCATGTACCTACCTACTTTAAAAACAAAACCAGAACGTCACAACTATTTGCCATTATTTACACAATAATCATCATAACACATAATAACTTTTAACGTTCAGTTAAACGTGGTTAATATACCTAAATCCTTCTCCTAAGTCTGATAAACACTATGCTAAAAACCGTATCAAAATTGGTTCAGCCAAACAATATGCCTAAATCCTTCTCCTAAGTCTGACAAATACTATGCTGAAAACCGCATCAAAATCGGTTCAACCAAACGCGAGATAATATACACACATACATACATACAGGTCAAACTGAGAAACTCCTTTTTTGAAGTCGGTAAAAAATGCCCCACTGTTAGCAACGGGGCCTTCTTTGACAGAGAGGGGTACAGGTACAGACCATAATCTACCACGCTAGCCAAGTGCGGATCGGCGAACCTCACACACCTATGAGGATACTATGGAGAACTAACTGTGTTCACAGTATTAAATTCGCATTATCTACATTTTTATTTATTTATTTATTCCATAGCTTACTACTAACATTACAGGTAGCATCCCAATACGTTAGTGTAATTGTAATAGCATAACTTACATTGAAATTACAATAAATAACAATCTATTCATTTTTTCTCAAATAAAAATAAGAAAATAAGATTAGAATTCTTCAAAAAATCAAAAATAAAATTAAAAATTCATTTTACAATCATTATATAAATCTACAAACCTAAGTAATAGAATCACATCAATAATGGTCCATTAATTCCATTTGTAATGACATTACTAGCGACCCTCGCAAACTCATTCAGTGAGCAAGTAAACAAGTCCAGACTTTCAGCTACCGAGTTGAGCGTGTGCAGCGCTCTAGTGAACGGCGCGCGCTGCAGCAGATTGGTGCGAGCGCACGGCAATAATGCCAGCAGTTGGGGCCGTCGTCGCCGCTCAACGCTGTTGCCCGCATTAATCAATAACAATTAAAGATTATTAATTCTACAAGGTTGAGTAGGTACGTTAATTAATAACAATTAAGGATAATTAATTTGACAACACTTAACATTGTATTACAATAATAAAAACTACTACGGTGGTTTACGTGCATAAGTGTATCAATGATACGTATTTGAATAAACTAGCTGTTGCGCGTGACTTTGCCCGCGTGGAAGTAAATTGCTATGAGAATTTCACATAAAATTTGAACAACTATTTGACCCTCTTAGGGGTGTAATGTCAAAAAACCGGCTCTAAGCGGATACCTCCTAACTATAAAACTATAAACCTAACTATAACCACTTCCCTGCCTTTCCACTTTATACGTTAAAGCCGTTTCTGAGAGTTCGTGAAATGTATGAAAATAAGTATAGTTTACCATCTTGCTGCAATAAAAATACCGTTTAGACATGAGTGTTAAATAGTTTAATATCATTTACTGAAGGTATGTGAGTTCCGTTAGTCCTTATTTTTCCATAATCCCTTTGTGCCTTCAAATTATGTCGTAAGCAGCGCTGCTGTAGTACGGTACGGCAGTAGCTTAGTAGCAACGCGGCAGCACTCGGCAGCAGTAGACGTCTGTTTGTTACAAATATCCGCAATTATAGGTGGTAGGGCCTACCATTCCTACCGTATAATAATTGTTTTAAGAACAATTGTGTTCCGGATAGGAAGGTGTGGAGCCGGTTACACGTTTTAAGAGGCGACCATCTCAGTCCTCAGGGGTAGCAACGCATCTGTGACCGAATTAGAACGAGACTTATTGAGTCTCGTTCTGGGTCGGTCACAGTTGTCATGGGCGGCAGCGGAAGGTGGTGCTGCATGCTCGTTTGCTATCTAAATTCCATAAAAAATAAATTAGAGCTATCAGCTACGCGTCGCTCTTTTTAATCGTAAATCGACCTAATCTTAGCAACGCGACAGTTGCGTTGCTGCTGCCGAGCTGATAATGACCTAATGTGAAACCCATTTTAAGCTTTTAATTTTCAAAATACGCCCGGCTAACGGACAGTAATTGATTAATAAGAAATAGGTACATTGACATGCCCTGTTTTCTTTAAAAAAGAATACAATAAAAACATATTACATTATGAATTACCTCCATAGTTAGCCGATAGCCCGTCACGCGATCATAGCACGAACGTTCTAATTGGGCCAACAATACCTTATTTGAAAATAAATTCTTTTAACAGAATAATTTTTAAACAGTTTATTAACCACTAGAACCTGCCCCCGCTTAGCATTGGTACGACTATGCCTTAGAAATTTTCACATACAGGGTTTTTCACGGGGTTTTTTTAATTGAAATATATTTTGTCTGCCTACAAGAATTCAATGAAATCAATACCTACATGCAATGGTACAATGAATTACATACAATGGTCGCCTCCGAAAAAATTGTTATAGCAATTATATTATGACGGTAAAAATGGTACTTAGCACCGTGGCGGGCGGCGGTACTTCCCCGGATGAACTATAGGCTCTTACAGGTGATAATCACCTTTCCTATAGTTGTAGGTCAACATTGCTTTAAAAAGGTTAACAAAGTTATGGGTTTCGGAACTATTAATAACCTTTTGTGTATAGAGCATTCGAGGTTTCGGAAGTGTATGAAATCCTTTGTATGTAGAGTTAGACGGGCTACCATAGCTTGCAAGGTCCGGGGAAAAACTTGTGTCGTTTGCAGTTAGGACCCTTATCACGACATTAATAGCATCTGTGGCATTGCGTGAGCTGCCAGTGAATAGGCTTTATGTCTATTTCCACTGCGCCAAATATTGGCTTATTTTTTATATGGTCTGTACTGGTGAGGTGATTTATTGGATGGTACTTCATACTTAGGTATATCTGTATTGTTCCGGCGAACGTTGTTCTGCAAAATAAATTATTTGTAGTGAACGTTTTGGTTGTTAAATAAAATATGACTTGAAAAATGAATGATGGCTGAATCATTTGGCTATAATTCATACAGGATTAGAGTTGAGGGAAGAAGGGTGAAAATTTTGGGTTGTGTGTTTTTAGCCAAATGAAAAATTAAGATGTATAATATAAAAAAATAATCGGGACACCTTACATTATCCGACACCTTATACGTTCGACTTGTACTCATACCTACGAAGTTTTTTTGTTTCTTCTTACTTGACCGAGAACGTCTCAAAAATGCCTTTGATTATGTATTTATCTGTTTGTTAGTCACCTATTAGCATAAAAAAGAGAATAATTTGTTGCCAAAATTTAATTCCAGCGCCCGATTTTATGAAAACTTTATTTTCGATCGAATCTTTCACATTGCCCTAGTTAGCAGCAATCCGAGACTTTAGATAGAGCCTAGAGGGACAAAACCTGTAGAAATTGTATAGGCCCATACAATAGTTTTCCCGTTGGCCAAACAGATATTAATTAGAAGTTTGTGAAGCAATCCCGCAGTACCGTTGTCCGTTGCACCGAGCTTACAAAGGTTATTAGAATTGTCTTTGAATTTCGCTCGCTGCTCAACTTTACAGCGAAATCATAACTGCAACCTTACAATAAAAGACTTCTAAATAAGTTTGCTAACGAAGTCTTCTCTAAGACTAGCCTAGATTTTATGTTTGGTGTCTAGTTTGGATAATATAGATACTAGACATATTCTGCGCTGCACTGCACTGCAGACTCTATGTTTTAGTATCTGGATTTAAAATTATGTACTTTGTTTGCAAACCGCTTGAAATAAAACAATAAATGTTAGGCCCGAAGTTTACAATTACAACGACAAATTGTGGAAATAAAGGCCCAGACAATCCGACAAAATGCTATAATTTTCATGGCATATATTTACTAATCAATGTCTAATCCAATTTATATGTATGTTAGTCAGGTAAGCAAGGGGTACTCAAAACAAGTTTGGTCGGGGGGGGGGGGCCAAACATTAAAGAAGTTTAGGAACCTCTGTGAGATTACATACAATGTATTTTGTAGTGAATAGTGGTGTACTTCATAGTGAACGCTCAGGGTAGGTAAATTGCGCTTAATTATTCAAGGGAGGCCGCCTCTAATCTGGTGGGTTGTGTTTTAAAATTAATCCATTAATTATACAAGCGCCAGCCACTGAGCCGCGTATGCGGGCTTCTCGTGCTTCGTATTTCTAGACCTCTACTGCCACCACTACATAATACACTACATAATACAGCTGCTTTGATGATCTAGTGTCTAGATTGAGCGTCGCCTTACAATGAAAACAAAAAAAAAAACAAGGAAAAAATATCAAGCATGTGTGCGTGCACGCGATGTTTTACACGTTTGTCTATTGTCTATGTGTGCGTGATCAATGATACAATGATATAAAAATAGTGACCAACAGTTGGCCACAATTTTTTGACACGTTTGCGCGGATTTCCATCTAGACATAGATCATCAAAGTACAGCTGTAACTGATCGCTGACTGTATATGGAAGAAATCTAATTGAAAAACTTCAATACTGGGTGCCTTTACTATTTCAATAGAGCGCAAAACATTTTTTTTGTCTATTTTTTGCATGTCAGTGTCTTTACACGGGTTTAGTTATAGGAATGGATTAACCAATTTGGAGGCGGTTTTCATTAAGACATTGTGGTAAGCCACACTTAATACTAATGTTTGTTTTATTACAATCGGTTCGTAAATAAAAAAGCTATGGCAGTAAGCGAGGGCGGGTTTATTGCTTTATAATAAGTAGTGACAGCTTGGTATATTATTTTGTGGCCTAGTTTTAAGGGTCTGATATCCGCCTTTAAGTGTCGTCGTAAGCAGTCTTCCCACAACGTGTCCGAAGGATATACTCAATCCCTTATTATTCGAAGAGCGTAAGACCTCTGCCTCTAATCTTGCGGGCAGCGGGGCGGCGCGGCGGCGGCTACAGCGGCGGCACGGGAGCGGCAAGATCTTTCAATAACTTTTAACAAAATAGAACCGACTTTAACGCCGAAAACTAAAAATCGGTTCAGTTAAACGCGGTTAATATTCCTAAATCCGTATCCGTATCAAAATCGTTTCAGCCAAACCGATTTTGATACGGTTTTCAGCTTCGTGTTTATCAGACTTAGGAGAAGGATTTAGGAATATTAACCATGTTTAACTGAACCGATTTTTACTTTTCGGCGTTAAAGTCGGTTCTATTTTGTTAAAAGTTATAGCAATTCAATTTTATTATAATATAATTAATAGATTATAACACTTACAAGGCGTCGACGATTAAGAGTTTCAATATCCTATATTCATTATCTCAAAGGCACATGCAGGGTTCAAGTTTGCTCTTACAGTCTGAAGACTTAAGCCTGATTAGCAGACTTCACACGCCTTTGAGAACTTTATACAGAACTCCCAATTGTGCAGGTTTCTTTACGGCGCTTTCGCTGAATAAAGATAAGTAATAACAATTTAACTTTAACAAAAAATAACAAAAAATAACTCAAAATCTACTCGCCGGGTGTAGCTTTTTATATAGGACCACACGACAAGCATCCGCTCTTAACATAACAATCGCAAATTAATTACACATTCTCAAAAACTAGCCGCCAGACGTGGCTAAAATCCATATGGAC
The DNA here is from genome assembly GCA_905404135.1 of Hesperia comma. Classification (NCBI taxonomy): domain Eukaryota; kingdom Metazoa; phylum Arthropoda; class Insecta; order Lepidoptera; family Hesperiidae; genus Hesperia; species Hesperia comma. The sequence goes on from FR990031.1 coordinate 3,234,673, forward strand.
CAGACAGGTATGAATAATGAGGTAACAAATAAAAAAATACAGTCGAATTTAGAGCCTCCTGTTTTTTTGAAGTCGGTTAATTACTTAATTTCTAATACACAATACTTTTTTTCCTTTTTCCTCTCCCTTTTCTTATTTCTTAGCCAACAAGGCATCGTTGATACGTGTGGTAACTAATGTTCATAGGAAATGGGGACCGCTGACTATTAGCCAGCTCTTCAGCTCTTCATGTATAAACATCGCTATTTGCTTTTGACGATATTATAGATGCATTAAATGTCAAAGCGGTTGACACACGGATTTCCTGTATTTCATCATGCACTTACGTCCGGATATTAACGATTGCATTGCAATTACTTTCTATTCAGGGCTAGCCAAGAGGTTGGCGGTGAGACAAGTGGGCCTGGGTTCGAATCTTGCACGTACCAAAATACCGTAAATAAAAAAAATATGTGCGTATTACTTTTTTATGGCATTAATGTAGAAAACGAGCATGCAGCACAACCCTTCCGCTGCCGCCCATGACAAGTGTGACCAACACAGAACAAGACTCAATTAAGGACTAGGATGGTTAGTCCAGTTAGCTTACATACATTCGTTGGTTAGTTTTGTTAATAAGCCTGAGGACTAGGGCAGCGAAAAAAGACTGTTGGTGATAGTTAGACTCGTTAGTAGTTAATTGTTAGTAAGCATCTCTGTCTAACTCAGTCACAGATGCGTTGTTACCCGTGAGGACTGAGTTAATCGCATTTAAAAAAGTGTAACTGCCTCCTTTCTATCCGGAACATAACGGCTATTTCCAGCGAAGTGAACGTACTATGGAAATCATGACAGCATATGCTGTCGTTGGAAGCTAATAGATTTAAACCACTACTATACGATAACACACCCTCGTTTTTGCCTATCTCAGTCCATTATTTAGGATCGACACAAAACGCCGGGTCATGAACGCTTCGATACAACTAACACAGGACTCCGACTCAAATCTGTGTGTCCTATCTAGGTTCCTTATCTAGCTGATAAAAGCATAATGCCAATGGATTTCCGCAAACTCCTGATAGTACTATGTAAGTCGTTTGGATAGTGTCTATAAATACTACTTATCAGGATACTTATGAGCAAAATTACAGAATACAATAATTATATTGTGAAGGCTTTCGAGCGTTATTGGCGCGGGCGGGATTATTTTCGTTTCTCTACGTACAATCGTTATCCATATTCATAGGAACATTTTGAGCAAAACATTTGAAATTGAAATGAGTTCAATTAAATTATAATCCGTTATCATGACTACATTATGCCTACATCGGATTACATACAATTATATATGGCTACAACCCATTAATGGTCCACTACTGAGCACGGGTCTCTCCTCATTATTGAGGAGGCCTAGAGCATACTCCACCACGCTGCTCCAGTGCGGATTGGTGGAGGTGTTAGCGGCTAACCCAGTGTCGAAAGTTGTCAAGCCGCTCGAAGAACTCCGACACGGCTTAACGACTGCTGTCTATCGATAACAACCGGGACCGACGTGACCTCCGAAGCACGGAAGCGCTCAAGAAATTTTGCCACAAGCGGTCACCCATCCGACTACCGACCGCGCCCGCTATTACAATTACGTATATACCTTATTTATAACTAAATGAAATTGTAATCCATACCATACCATACCATGATGCCGCCTGTCTGTGCCTACAAGTAACTTATCGTACCTACGCGATACCCAGACGGTGTAATTGCATTTTATCAGCGGTGTAAGTATAGTACTGTTAGTGCGGCGAGTACAGAGGCCCCCCACGGTTGTGTTTACAAAACGTTCTCGGGCCGAATGTAAACAATACCTGTCTGTACTGTACACCTGGAGAGCTAGCGCCATCTTTAATTACGGGTATTGTTATGATACTGCAATGCTTGTATGGTAACATGAGAATTGCCTTTGTACTTAATGATAACAATTTTAGGTTTAGTCCCGACGTTACTGCGTTGTGGTAGGATTTTTACTGGTCTACCTTTTCTTTTCACTCTGTTTTTGCGGTAACACAATACATGTCATCTGTGAATTTTATTATGGTATTATTATAAGTATAGATTACTGATGTACTCTAGAAACCGGTCACACTTTTTAGAGGCAGCAATCTCAGTCTCAAGAGTAGCAACGTATTCTGAGGTCGAATTAGGACGAGGTTCTTACTGACAATGACCAACTGGACTAACTACTCTAGTCCTTAAATTGAGTCTTATTCCGGGTCGGTCTTATTTTCCATGGGAGGCAGAGAAAGGTCGGTCTGTCTACTCGTTTGGTAGGTACCTTAGTTCAATAAAAAAAAGGACTGGCTACTCGTTTGTTTGCTATTGACAAAAAATGCCGTCAACCTTTAGAGGGCTGAACAATTGCATTTATTAATATGTTAAAATGATTTTACGGATTAGGGTCATAACCAGGAAGGGTCAGTTACGTATACACTGTTTTATTTTTGGCCAGCATTTGTGGGTAATTTACAAAAGAACGTAAATAATACACATTTTCAAACCTCTTTTTCCGTTTCAAGTTTTTTTTTATCAGAAGCTTCAAGGATCGCATTAAATCTACTAAATTATTTCACAAGAGGTAGAGTTGAGAGATAGTTTATTATTAATATGGGTTATAAATAATATGAATTTTTGATAGCTTAGCTAATTTTACTTTAGTTTTATGATGTAGAGAGCGTGCTTAGCATTCATGTAGAGTCACGTCGGCAGAGCTCAGCTGATAAAGATTACATTTTATAGTAAATTGGATAACAATATTTTATAGAATATATAGTGTATATTATACATATTGCAATGCTAAGCCGGAAACTCTTGAGACACTTGGCACAAGTACGTGCTACTTAATCAAACCCTCTTAAGTGAAAGTGATAATTATAATTATGTGGAATTAGGTAGTTTATTGACAAAGATATACGTATTGATTATCGAAGTATTTCATAGAAATTATGTAGTATCTTATAGTTTAAAATTCTTATCAATGGTATAACACCTCAGATTACATAATCTAATTACATCTGAATCAAATATTTTTTTGTCATTTCATGCAATTATATCATGGAATAGGCTTGTTTTGGAATTAATGTCGTTAGGACAAAACTATCCGAAACTGCCCTTACCTGGTCACTAAAATCTATTTTTATATAGAAAAAAAGAGACATAATCTGTATCTGTGTATCTGTAAAATGAGTTATTATCAATAAAAAGAATATAGTTATAGAGAACAGTGAAAACGTTGAAAAACTTTAAAAAATGATAGAGAATGGTTATCAGTACATAGTTTTGCAGTCATAAAAGTAAACAATGAGTTATTTAGCATTTTTACCACGAAAAATTATTCCCTAGCGAAGATACTTCATAATGTCTTTTTAATGGCTGCCAACGGAGTCATGCAGCCAGTATCATTAAATGTAAACGAGTTGCACTCATAGATCATTTGATTCTCCCAGGAATTCAAGGACTCTATGAAATTAAATTTCTGAAGTTCAGAACCCATGGTTACCCTAATCAATTAAAAGTTTAATAATAGATGCCCGCTAGTGGCAAATCCTCGTTAGTGGCAAAAATTTCTTGAGCGCCTCCTTGCTTCGGAGGGCACGTAAAACCGTCAGTCCCGTCTGTTATCCATAGATAGCAGTCAAAAGGTCTTCAAGCGACATGAAAACTTCCGATAGGTAATTGGGTTGGCCACTAATTCTTCCAGTCCACCCGGGAGCAGCGTGATACTCATACGCATACTCTTCTAGGCCTTCCCAATTATGAGGAGAGACCAGTGCTCAGAGGACCATTAATGGGTTGATGCCAACAGTTACCAAGAATAGGAAACGCGAACAAAAGTAATTCACCGAGTTAAGGAACAGCGTACAGTTGGATGAATGACCGTTAGTGGCAAAGACATTTTAAGCGTTTCCTTTCTTTTGCGTGAGGAACTCCTTATGAATAGTAGCAATTAATGTCAATAAGAGGGATTAAGAGGCTGAATAGTAAAGTCATGATTTTTAAGTAGAGAACTGTAAGCTGTAGACAGAGATTACATTGATTTTATTAAAAGAAAAAGGTGTATAATATTATATAGGGTATTATATGTATATAATATATGTAATATATAAGGTGCGTGTTATACTACAAATAAACAATTAAAATAAAAAAAAAATATTTTCTGGGCGGTGATCTAATTGAGAATTCGCTGCTGATACTTTTGCTGTTTTTACCCGACTGCGTCAGGAGGGTTATGTTTTTCGAGTGTATGTATGTATGTATGTTTGTATGTATGTCCATTTATTTGTGAGGCTCCACAGCCCAAACGGTTGAACGGATTTCGACATAATATGAGGTATTGTTGAATTCGTCAGAACTGTGGAAGTGTCACAGGCTATATGAATTTTCAAAATGGCGCCCGAAAGTGGAAGAAAAAGAGGGGATAATCTTGAGTTTTTTCTTATCTTAGCAATAGGTATGGGTATCAAATGAAAGATCGTGAAAAGACCTTTTCAAATATATACATGTCATGTAACGTTTAAGAACACGTTTTAACACAAATTGTCGAAAACCACCCCAAAAAGTAGAATTTTTCGGCGAACCCACTAAAAAGTCTAAAATAAAAATATTATTATAAAAACGAAAAACCCGACTGCTTACAAAAGAACTCAAAAGAAAAAAACAAGTGTCACAATATCAACATAAAATACTTCATGGTGCTGCAGGCGGGGACAAACAATACTGTTACCTACGGGGATTTATCACAAGTACTACGTTTGTCACCGCATGCGGCAGCATGAAGTATTTTATGTTGATATTGTGACACTTGTTTTTTTCTTTTGAGTTCTTTTGTAAGCAGTCGGGTTTTTTTGTTTTTATAATAATATTTTTATTAATTAATGAATTTAGTGATTGTACGTTTTCATTTTGTTTCGTTTTAGACTCATTTATTCTTCTTTTGCGATTAGGTTCATGCTTTAATTTTGATATTAAATTAACTTTTTCATCACATTGAATTTTTATATCAGTTCAAGATTTTATTTAAAAAAATATTTTTCTATTTTTCTTTCAATGATTGTTGTTTTATGTATTTTTTTTAATATACATTTTTTCTGTTTTACTCTCTGCTTATTAAATTAATTTGCAATTTTTCTACAGGGTGTTCAAAGTGGGCTTCAAAAAATCGGACTGGCGATGCTGTCTCTGACGATACCTGTCGTTGATAAAAAGAAAGTCAGTAGCTCGTGTGAGCATGGTTACCCATTTTATGGTTATTGTCATTGTGGTTATTACCTTTATCATTGTCATTATCATTATGGTTTGCATCATCATAGTCACTATCATTAACATCATCAAATTATCGTTATAATAACCAATTTCATAATCGTAAAAATATAAATATAACACGTATAAGTCATCTATTATTAATTGTAACTTTATTTTTTACTTCATTACCTTCACAGCGAATACCATTATTCAAGATAAGCTTTTAAAAACATTTGGTTTTAACATTTAAATTTTGGAAAATGTTTTTTTTGAAGGTAAGGTGAAAACCAATGCCAAATTTTGATCCATTAAGGAAAGCTTTTATAAATAAAATAACGCACGTCTTTATATGAACTATTACAAGGCTAAACGTGCCTGTCAATTTATCTATTTTTGTCTCATTATCTTCCTTTCATTGGTTTCCTTTTCTTAATCGTGCCTACTAAACTTTCTTCTCATTACTAAATACAATTAAAATATAAATTTAAGGATTGTTCCTCATAAACATGATCATTCATTAACGATTGCTATCATTATGACATTATCTGTATAATATTCCTTTGAAGACTGCAAGCTAGTACAGTGCGCCCAACTTATCTCTGAAATGGCAAAAATTGGAACTAACGAAAAGTCATTCATAAATACGTTGTGGTCATTCATCTGTCAGTTACTAGTGTGCAATGATTGGTCAAATGAATGTCAAATGCGTCCGACAGCGCCTCTTTCGTTTCAGTCTTAAGTTGGGTTTACTATATGTACGTTTATTGGGCATCTTGTACGTATGTTGAATGTTAAATCCTTTGATGTTTCAATAACGTGTTTTGTTTGAGAATAAATTCTTATTATGATTACGAATGGTTTATTTGACGACTTAAGTATTTTGTTTTTTAGTCAGTTTGAGATGACGATTTGAAATTCTCATCATCAATTTTACTCGTAGATTTAGTATCGAAAACATAGGAAATAAAATAGAGAAGGATTTTTTTACGGTCAAAAATTGAGGTGATGAGCTTCTCGATCACAAAGTTAAAAACATGTGCGGGAGTATAATTTTACTGACTGTTTGATCTCATGGTCTCTTGGATAAGTCAATATAACGTACAACTAAATCTATGATTCCATTATTATCATCAACATCACATTTCATCAATTTGGTTTTCACTAACTATGAGTATACCTACCTATTATTAAAAGGGAATATGAAACACGTTTTATCAAAACTGAGTACGTAATCCATTAAAAATGTTTTAAAGCTTTATAAAAAAAGTTGTTTGTATTTAATACTTTTGGGGTTTGCTTACTAAGATGTTTATGAAACTTTGTCTATAATAAATTAATTAACTTTAATGTTACTATTAAATAAATAATTTCATTAAAATAACTACAACGTTACGTAAATACTGCGTGTAGGTATGGGTGAAAAATACTAAGATTTTTTAAATATAAAATTATCTGAGATGCAAAGATGTCGAGTAGAAAAGTACTAGCCCAGAACTTATCGGTCCTCGGCATCGAATCCCATCTAAATGGTAAGTGTGTTGGTGTCACGTGTGCCATTGCACCTACATCACAGCTCATTGAAAAATAAAGAGCAGGTTGAGTAATTATTGCCACTATTTAAATTAAAGAAATCATCTATATCGTTATTACAATAATATCACTATGGATGTTTATCATCATCAATATGGGAATGTGACTTGCAGTGTATCCCCATGTAAATATTACTGTTGTAAGGTCTGCACATTCTACGTCAACTCAACTTTATCTCGAGCTCTATAACGTGTTTATTACGGTTGAATTGGAAAACTGATCCACGCGCCATTGACGCATTGAAAAGCCACGACCAATTTCGAGCTTCGAAAATTACACCGTAAGTCGTATGAAATACAAATTATATTTCAATGCTTTCCTACGGGTTTCATCTGAGTCGAGCAGGAGTTGAGTGGATGTAATGCACAAGTTGTGCGATTCGCATTAAGAGGTGCAAGAGCATGCCTGGTTTGCATAATTGGTCCCAGTTTGTGTATAAAATATGGAGGCAAGAAGTTACTGGTGGAAAAATGAAGCTGGGTAAGTGTTATGTTGTAAGATATAATTATTATTCATTTTAGTTAACTAGTACTCGTAACTGTTTTGACTATAAGATACTTCTTAATAAAGTTTGGGGATGGTTGCGTTTGACGTTTAACACCACTGTGCGCTGTGGTGCGGAATAGTGAGTTACGGTACGGTGCCTACGGCTAGTGAAAATACGGTGACGTGAACAATTAACGCCACTGTGCATGTAATAATTAGATATAATGGAGAAATAAGAATAATACATTTTAATTTAATGGATAAAATTAAACTTTAACCTTTTTAGTGTACTTTACAGTTCAGTTGCGCTTGGTATTTCTTTTTATTTGTTAATCTTATCACGAACAATGTTTTACATGAGTTAATCATATGTCTTAACAGCGTTTTTATATTTTTGTCTGTTTTTCGGTTTGTTTGTTTATTTTTGCTTTTGTTTTCGCTAATCTTAGCTTAGCTTAGTTTTTTTTTTCAATTTAGTTTACAAATAATAAAGATGTGTTACTTTAAACAATCCTGTGTCAGCATTTTTGAAAATGGGTACTGAGCATTGGTTACGAAACAAATCGTGGACAGTTTTTGTTTTGTTTTAAGTAAGAAAAATTCGTCTCAGACGCTAAGTAGGGTAAGAATTAATGAGTCCAGTGCAGAGCCATTCTTTGTGAACAAACAATAGGCCAGTATTGTTATTCTAAGTAAAACTAAGTAATTTATTTACTTTTTGTACTTCCCTAAAACGACTTCCTCTGTGAGGATTTAATGCAGTAAAAATATTTTAATACACAGAACAAGACTCACTTCGGCACTAGGTTGGAGTACAGTTAGCAGGTGGTATTAGAACCTTAGTTGGTTAGTTACTAGCTATGAAGACTGGGCTATGGATTGTTAGTAGTAGTTAGTTGTTAGTAAAAGATAAGAATAAAGAATTTCACCATGTTCACCAAACAAATAAATAAAATAAATAAATAAATGTTCACTATTTTTAAAACGTATTGCTTTTTATAATCCCTCCCAATTTTTTTTAATTTATATTTTTTTTACTGTCTATTTACGCGGATCGTCTACTAGCAAGCTAGTAGGTTATATTTTATTTTTAACTGGCCAGTCAGTTACATTTGGAAATCTTCCTTTTTGTCTCCCCTTCTTTTTCATATCCCTTCACCCCTCCTCCAATCGTCTTACAGTGTTTTTATTTCTATTTAAGTTATGAAATTCCTCGCTATATTTTACAATATAAACTACAAAGTTAATATCGCGAGCACAGAGCCAACAGCACGTAATGCAAATAAAAACAAAATGTTTTCGTATGACATAAACGTTTACCAAAACAAAACAATATTCCTCTATTTCAATATCCATCGCATATTTATGTTTCACTGGCAAATATTTTGTATGTCCATTTTCCTTATTTACAGTGATGTAATTTTTATTTATACAGAAGCAACTAGCAATGACTGGGCATGACTACCCATAACAAAGAACAAGTACCTATCTTATAACTTTAACAAAGTAACAATCGACTTCAATATCGGCAACTTATAAAATTAATGCATCATCAACGTAAACAAATAAATATGCGTTATTAGAGATAACTCAAAAACTACTCGATAGATAGGTACTCTCAAATTAAGGGATAGTAAGGGGAACCACGTGAAAAGCATCAGATTTGAACATAAAAAGAATCATCCAAATCGGTAGGTACATACAGTTACGGTTTTAAGCTTTTAAGGTAGCGAACATAAAAAGAGATGTCGAATTGAGAAGCTCCTCCTTTTATGAAGTGGGTTCATAATTCGAAATAAAATGTACGTAAGTACTTTATGAAGTTCTTTAATATAAGAACAGCATTATGAAATGTAGATTAGTTTCTAATGATACCTTAAGTTAACAAGCTTTCTTTGGTAGCTTGGGAGAAATAACTGCCTATCTCAGAGGTTAATAGGCGCGCATTTATGCTTAACCGATTAATTCTTCTCAGTCGATTCGTTCTTGATAGAACGGTCGTGGCCATCACGTAGTCACTTTCGGGGCTGATGTCACTCGCCTCACGATGTCGCGCCATCTCTCCCTGTTGGCTGTCAATCTAGTGCACTCATGTACAGCGCCACCCACCGCAGATTTAATTTGATCGGTCCTTATACCTTCTACCTTGCCTTGCACAACAAGACGCTCTATAGAAGTTTCATTTCTTCTCGAAACGTGGCCGAAGAACTTTAAAATGCGTCTTTGTGCGATAGATGATAATCGGTGTTTGATGTCAAGTTCTTTTAGAATGGATGTGTTGATTCTGAATTCTGTCCATGACACTCCGAGCATTCTTCTCCAACACCACATTTCCAAAGCATCTATCTTTCCCTTCTCTTTCTCGCGCAAGGTCCACGTTTCGGAAGCGAAAAGAAAAATGGGGAATACCAGCGTTTGAACAAGTCTCAGTTTAGTACTTCTTGTTATGTGGCGATTCCTCCATATTTTCTTTAATTTGTCCATGGCATTTCTTGTCATAGACATGCGTCTTTTTAGTTCTTCCATGCAGCCGCCACTGCTACAGATCAATGCACCCAAGTAGATGTAGGATGAGACGACTTTGCAATTCGCTAATTCAGTCACATCAGGTGCATTATTATTGAGACGGTCCACAATCATCACTCTGGTTTTTTTTGCCGATTAATGGTGACATTTAAATAATTAAAAGGTTAAAATTGTTTAAAAGATGCCCATTTTCATGCGACCCCTAACAACTACAAAAGACCTAAGTCATGAACTGGTAGATAACCTTTTAGTGACAATTCAGGCTCGAAAAAAAAATCCTATGCTCACAATTCAGTTTAGCTTGTAAACAAAATTTACTTACGGCATTTTAAAGCCTTGCCGGCAATCTGTAATGTGCCTTATTCTCAGGGACGGAAGGCTGTTATTGTGTGGCAATTAAAACAAACTCCATAACCAACGAACACCATATACAATATATTAGCACGATACACAACATTGTTTTGTATTATAACACGCTAACATACATATTGACACAATCGTGTTAGAATTATAACGAAGGTGCATTTTATATAACGCTTGCCTGTTAGGTTATGATTAACCTCTCGTGTCATCGATCACGAAAAGCGGTAAGCGCAAGAGTGATTGGAATAGGCCGCAAAGAGGGATTGTGGATTATAATTCGTTAAGAGCGACACTATACTCGGTGGTCCTAATCTAACTTAGTACGTCACATGTATTACTTTATTTATCGTTTGCTGTCTGTCTGATTCAACTGCCGCATATATTTAAATTTTATAATGGACTAGTAAATCCACCCTCGCTTCGCTTCGGGAAACCAGTCCCTTCAAAAATCTCTATAAATTTTAACAAATTATGTTATTCCGATGTCTAAGCTATATTACTGCAAAGTTTCATGAAAATACGTTCAGTAGTTTTTGCGTGAAAGAGCAACAAACACACACACACACACTCACTCACTCACATACATCCTTACAAACTTTCGCATTTATAATATTAAGTATTAGTTTAGTAGGAAGTAAGATGAATTTGAATATCTAATAAATACTTATTGCTGTTGCGTGCATACTCGCGCGAACGTTTGTACATTGTAAGAATGTTTGCAAGAATGTGTAGAAAACTACAGTGAGGTCATTATAACTCGGCCGATCTGAACTTCGTCTTCCGAGTTATTTGTGCAGGTACAGTAACTGTCCAATCAAAATACGGCGGCCATGACAATGTTTTGTGATGCGCTACTTCGTATTGCCGTACCCATCCTGCCGCCCGTACTTCCCGCCTCCTACCACCATTTTGGCCTTAAAATCGGCACCTGCGCCACTCATAGCTATATTCAGATCGGCCGAGTTATAATGACCTTACTGTACGCGAAGGTTCGAGGTGCGCATTTCGATGTGCGACTAAAAAACATCACAGCTTAGGAAACTACGAATGCATCTAAAACTTGCGAAGGTCGTCCTACACTCGTGGGTTCGAGTAATCGCGCGTAATATTTGTGACTGGCCTCTCGCGGGAGATACGACAAGCGGCTTACAGCGAGGCAAATTTAATTCACAAGTCGATCAGAGCGGCCATGTTGAGCATTGGCGGAAAATTCTTATCAGGCGTATTTATTCGTATGGCTAATTTAGAGGACGAATCGGTTTCAATGGGTGATTTTCAGTTGAGGTATATTGAGTTATTTTCCATATATTTTAATATTATGCAAGCTGACTTTGGCTTACCATGAATGGTGAACTGTAGAGTATGAGTTTCTTGATTGAGAAGGGCTAGATAATCTGGAAAGATAGTAAACTGTGGTAAAGAGTTTATTGTTTGAAAGCCTACGTCGTGATTTGAAGCGAGGACGCCTTAATTAACCCTATGAAGCACGACGCGCTGAAAAAATTATGGTACCAGTCCCAATCGGTCTCCAGTCTACCTTCCGACGGCGCTAAATGTTACTTAGCCAACATTGAGATATTATGTACTAAAGTACAACTCAATGTTAGCCAATCAGTTATTAAGAATTGACACCATCCCCTAGGCCATAGCCTATACATAGCTCATAAGCTATGAGTGCTTATGTAGACCTTATCTGATGGTAAGTCAGTAGTTATAGAACTAGAGACATGTCGCTTCCGTAGACAATCGGCTGCAGTCCTCACTAATCTTAGGAGGAAAATGATAGAGGGTACTTAAATTTTGCTCTTATTTTATTTTATACTTTTTACTTTTTTCTTACGTCATAGCATTGTTAATATAGTACGAAATTCGGATGCCGTTCAAATTTATATGGGACCAGACGCCAAACATCACCTCTTGAAATTCGCACTATAGGTGCGTTGCTATGATAACGATCCAGTAGTGTTTGAACGAATTCTAAATCCGTCTACAAACACCCTTAGGCGCTTTGCCCACGGAGCAACTATTGCAGCAACTGGCAACTGGCAACTAGCTGTTTACATACCTACATTTCAATGAGGGTGGCCGTTTTTGTGCTCACCAGTTGGCGCCACCGGCGAGGTGAGGTCCTGCTGTCAAAGCCCGCCCATACATAAACAGTGACAAGTGACATTCAGACAAGTGAGAAGTGAAAGTGCCACAAACTTATCTGACCCGGTGGCCAAAATTGGAACTAATGCAAATGTTAAACTGTTGTCAGACAAAGACAAAGACACTAGCGCTCCCCTTACCGGGTCAGATAAGTTTGTGGCACTGACAGCCAGACCTCACTCTGCACTACCGCCTCTAGCAGCGAATTCACACGCGTTTACCCTCATTGGACTGCGCACACAAAGCAACTCGAGTTTCGAGTTCCGGCAATCGTCAACAGTTTTCAGTTGCTGTAATCGTTGACTAGGTCAGTTCCTAAATGCCGCAACTAGCAACTGTTAAATATTATACCGGTCTTTAAAGTTGCCGGTTTCCGCAACTGTCAAGCGCAACGCGTCGAATTCACACCCTCTCTTCCTCTTCCTGTACCCGGAAATGCGTAGATTAAGCAACTCGCATAGAAGTTGCTCACAAATTGCTATAAAATTGCGGCAACCGTAAACGTTGTAGCAACTATCAACTTTTTACAGGAAACTTTTAAAAAGTTGATAGTTGCCTCAACTCAAGATGCTCCGTGGGCAAAGCGCCTTATAGTTTGTTATTTAATTAAATTCGACCAAAATGCGTCAAATCGATAAGATGAATACCTTATCGTCTACACTAGCAAATACAACGTTTGCTATTGACATTCCAATTTTTTATTTTATTTTATTTTTTACTTTTGATGCAGACCGTACCTGCACTATTTGACGTTTCGTAAAAAATCTCTAACCTACATACTGATATCTAATGCAAACGCTATTGCCCAGGCCAGTGTTTACGAAATGAGTCTTTTTATCATGTAACATACAAACATACCTTGACTTTATTTGTATGTTTAATTTTGAAATTCTTTCGGTAACTTATAGAATAGCTAACGTGTGAAGTGATTTAGTCATTGTAATGCAAGTACATAGTTAAATTGATTATTCGAGTAATCTAATGTTTAATAATGAATTAAAATAGGGCCTCAAAGTTTAATCTCCGTAATTTTACTTCCCTTCAATAGGACGGTATCAAAAAGAGGTGATTATCACCCCCTCGCCTCCCTCTGAATCTTCGGCATACTCGTAGGTATAAATAAAAATGTAACTGATTCACGTTTATACATGGGAGTTATTTAGGGAAAAAAAGTATGGAAGGTTAGTGTCGGTTTGCGTATTCACAGATAATGATATCTATAAATAGACTAAGAGAATAAAAATAGAACTAGAGCCGCTGTAAGTGAGATGCTATCAGAAACTACGGAGTAGTACGGAAATTGTTGGTTAAATTGAAGTCAGCAGGATATTTATGACGGCGAGGTAACTAGCTAGCATGTAACAGGGTATTGTGGCGCTGGCCACGAAAAACGCGTCGACTTAAAAGCAATTATTTAAAACTTAAAAAATTAGGTTCTCAATGCGACTGCTTTCTTTTATGTCTGTTATTATGTCACTTTACTGTATGTACTTACCGATTTTAATAATTATTGTTGTCATATTCCAAAGGTTGTCTTGTGATCCCATTATCTAGTAGTAGTTAGCAAGTTCTTGGCCTTAGTAGCATTTTCGTGTCTCTTGATGTAATATATAATATATCTCTAGATCACACACCAAAACACCCCAAAAATTTTAATAGGGAGGACGGATTTAAATTAGCACCAACATGGAATCCAGTGGTTAGTTTATGTAAGTCGGAAAAAATTAAAGGGACCGAGCGGAAGGATGTGGTTAGTGTAGTGTGTCGTAATATGGTCAACAAATCACAAAAACGAATTAGACGGAAGGTAGACAGACTAATGTATTAGTGTAAAATGTCATGTGTCAAAAGTTTCTCCGCGCCACCGCAGTTCAGCCGTGACCACGATCCATGCAACTGGGTCGAAATATCGGCACACCAAAATACATATCGTGAGTAACCCGTATTATAGTAAAAAAAAAAATCTCTAGATCGTCTCTACATCTAGGTAGGTACATCTTGGACAAAATTCATTAATTCACTAAATTACATTGTAATCATAATTATATTCTGGACATTTATCCGATGAAATTGTAGTCTATAATAATGATTACACTCTACCGATCGCTGACTTACAGCCATTATTTATTTATACATTTTCTTAAGCGTGTAAGTAAAACGCTACGTCGTATGAAACCGCGTGTCTCGTGGCCTATCTAATTCAGTCGGCAACAGCGTCGTATGACATCAAGTGTACGCACTGGAATCTAACACCCGGCGATAATCGCTTCCAGTATCTAAGGAACTCACCACATTGTACGTAAAGAATCACATATTGTTTGTCAATTTATTAATATTGGTCAATTTAAACTCGGTCAATAAATTACTAATAAGTATGTGACGTTACAGCACTCTTACCTTTTCAAAAGACATTTTGAGAAACCTAGTAGGTACTATTTTTGCCGTGTAGTTGTTTTGCTTTGCTTTAACGACAATTTTGTTACGGTTAAATAGGAGTGGATTTGGATCCAGTTACACTTTTTTAGAGGTAAATATTTTAGTTCTCAAGGGTAACACTTATTATGTGATCAAATTAGAACAAGTCTCTTATTAACAACTATTGCTGACTAATCATCTTAGTTACGATTTGAGTTTTGACCTATGTTGATTACAGTTATCATGAATGACAGCGGAAAGGAGTGGCTGCGGTGCTACCTAAAATTCCATAAAACGCTAATAAGCCACTTTAAAATTTCGCTATTCCCGAATATAAAATAAAATTGACCTATAGCTGTCCATAGACGATATTTCAAACAAACTGTTGTAGAAAGGTTGATAAATGTTTTTATAAGTCTAGATTTATAGGGACAACGTTTCCGCATCTTAAGACTTTATATTACAATGCCAAACGATAGAATCAATATAGGTTGTGACATTATTAAAGTGACACAATGAATTGTAGAACGGGTGCGGTTGGGTGTGGTCAGAAGCGAAAGGCTTTCGACGTCTGTCTACTTACTATGAGTAACTAAACTTGAATCGCCAAGGATATGGAATCGCCACTCTCCGCTAAAAACAACTTTATTGCGTGTTCTCACAGTTCAGTTTAGCTTGGAAGCAAAATTTATTTATGGAATTTTAAAATTCTTGCCATCAATCTACAACGAACCTCAATTAAAGGTGCGGAGATTTTGCGGACGAACGCAAATGTACCTAGTATGTTGAGCGATTCTACCTTAAGCTACTGTAAGAAGAAGGGAAATAGACAATGCAAAATGAGACAAAACATGTGTAATGTATGTGTTTCTCTTTCACACTTTTATACTTTCTGTCTGTAATGGCGTCGATATCATACGATGTGCTCTGTAAATGTCCGTTGTTGTAATTAAATACGTTTCAACAGTTCAAATATTGCGTATATCTTTAATAATATCCATCAGGTTATGGGCCCAGTCTCGTAATCAAACTGAAATAAACGTATACGCAAGACGGAAAGTGATTACTGGTAAAATCAATATCGACGCGACGCGTAAAACAAAAGGCGAGCGCGTGTGCGTTGAGGTTACAATTTTACCGGGAAGAAAATTACTTGTTCTTGGTTTGAACAAGGCAGGACACAGAAAAGTCAGAAAATACAATGGATTCTGTACTGAACGGACAAGGGGCAATAAGATTGGAAGGTTCCAGAAATTTTAACATATGGAAATTCCAAACAACGGTTTTACTGCGCGGCCAAGGCTTGTACGGCATAGTAAATGGTACAATCACTAAACCAGAAAATGCTACCGAACGTGCGCGATGGGAAACTCAAGATGCTAAAGCTCAGACATTGCTCGTTACAAGGATATCTGAAGATGTGATGGTACATATTATATCATGTGAAACGTCGGCTAAGATGTGGCGAAAATTGTTAAGCATTTATGAACAAAAATCGGAAACGAGCATTCACATTGTTCAACAACGATTCTTCCAGTTTAAGTATGAAGAAGGTTCGGAGATGTCTGCATTTTTATCAAGAGTACAAGAAATGCAAAATCAATTAAAGCAACTAGGCGAAACAATATCTGACAAGTTAGTCATAACAAAGGTGTTAATGTCGTTACCGGAACAATATAAACACTTCGTGTCTGCCTGGGAATCGGCGCCGGACGATAAGCAGACTTATGATAACCTAGTGGCCAGGTTATTGATAGAAGAAGAAAGATTGAAAGAGAGAAACAGTGGTGAAAGTTCGTCATCATCTGCTGCATTCGTTGCTAAGAAAAACTTCAATAAGAAATTGGTGAAGTGTTTTAAATGTAATAGAAAGGGACATGTTCAGAGTGAGTGTAGATTCAATATAAATGCAAGTTCAAACAATAATCATAACTTCAAAGACGGTCGACCTGAACAAAGATGTTTTTATTGCAATAAAGTTGGACACTTCAAGAATCAATGTCGCTATAAGAAAAGCAAGGAAAGCAATGCATTTATTGTTGAGACTGCTAACAGTGATAACTTTCACAAAACTCAATGGTTAGTAGACTCAGGTGCGAGTGAACATATGTGTTGTGATCAGAAACTTTATTCTACATATTCCAAAGTTACCAACAAATTAGTCACAGTAGGAAATGGAACTCAAATTAATGTTGAAGGATGTGGCCAGGTGGTACTGGAAGTTTGGAATGGGAAGAAATGGACTCATACAACCATAGACAATGTCCTCTATGTACCAGAACTTAAGATGAACCTATTATCTGTCAATCGTGTCACCAGTAAGGGTTATGTTTTGATAACAAAAGAAAATAACTGTGAGTTTTATAATAAATGGAAACAAGTAGTGGCAGTTGCTAAGCGAAGTGGCAATATGTATGTATTGGACTGTCGAATTTATACTGATTGCTTTGTGAACACTGCAGAAGTCGCAAATGGAGACTTACTTACATGGCATGAAAGATTAGTGCATCAGAACATGAAGCTTGTGCAGGATGTACTGAAGAAAAACAAAGTTGAAGTAAAGGAATCTCAAGTGCTCGGTAATAACAAGTGTGAGAGTTGCTTGAAGGGCAAGATACACCGATTGCCCTTTCCTCTTAGTGACAATGTTAGTAAGAAAACCTGTGAAATAATTCACATTGACACTTGCGGACCTATGGAAGCAATATCAGTTGGAGGCTCAAAATACTTTGTTATCTTTAAGGATGACTACTCAAAGTATAGAGTGGTGTATTTTGTGAAAAATAAAGAAGAAATTAAAAAGTGTATTAGAAACTTTATTGCTCAGGCGGAAAACGAAACAGGAAATAACATTAAAATAATCCGAAGTGACAATGGGACAGAATTTAATAATAAAGAGGTGGAGGAAATGTTCCATGTTAAAGGTATAATTCACCAAACAACGGTTCCCTATACTCCAGAACAAAATGGGAGTGCGGAAAGAGAAAATAGGACACTAGTAGAGGCTGCAAGGACAATGTTGTGTGCTAAAAATTTACCAAAAACATTATGGGCGGAGGCAATCAACACTGCAACTTATGTAATAAATAGAACAGGAAAAAGTAGTATTGAAGGAAAAACTCCCTATGAATTATGGTTTAACAGAACATATGATATAAATAACCTAAAAATATTTGGAACGTCTGTTATTGCCCACATACCGAAAGAAAAGAGAAGGAAGTGGGACCCAAAGGGAGAAAGAGGGTTGATGGTTGGATATGGGGAGACAACAAAAGGATACCGAGTATATTTCCCACACAAAAATAATGTTGAAATAAAAAGAGACCTTGTTTTCCTGGAAGAAAATTATAGTGATACTAGAAAACTTGATAGTAAATGCGATAATACGTTACCTTTACAGTTATCATCTGACAGTGACATCATTCAAGAACTAGATCAAAGTGAAGAAAGGTGCTGCAATGCTTCAGAGGCTAGTGATCAAGAAACCAGCGATGCAGAAACTGATGGTAGTATATATGAACCAAGTGTCAGCTTTGACTCTAGTGGATTAAGTGGTAATGAAGAACCCGTAATAAGGCAGAGCACTCGGGTAAGAAAACCAAACCCACGGTATGTATGTAACAATGTTTCAGTTGCTGATAGTGAGCCTAAGACATTTGAAGAAGCCATGAGCAGTCCAGACTCTTGTAAGTGGAAAGAGGCAATACAAAAGGAGCTACAGACTCTAAAGGACAACAATACATGGAGTAATTGTAAGTTACCAAACAATACCAATGTAGTTAGCAGTAAATGGGTGTTCAAAATTAAGAACAACAATGGCATTTTGCAATATAAAGCCAGGTTAGTAGCTCGGGGGTTCGAGCAGAATGATGTATTAGACTTAAATGAAATTTATGCACCTGTAGCAAAATTATCAACATTCAGATTGTTTTTAGCAGTAGCGATTAAGCTTAATTTACCAGTGTTCCAAATGGACGTGACAGGGGCATTTTTGTATGGGAATATAGAGGAAGATGTTTATATAAGCTTACCTGAAGGTGCATATGATAATAGTAAAAATGTAGTAAAATTGAATAAAGCGTTGTATGGGCTTAAGAAATCCCCAAAGTATTGGAATAGTAAATTCAACTCCGTCATGATAAGAGAAGGCTTTAAAAGATCTCAGTGTGATTCGTGTCTATATTCAAAATGTAACAATAAACAACAAATATATGTAATAATTTATGTTGATGATTTGCTAATTTTTGGAACTGATGATAACCAAATATGTGACCTTAAGTCAATGTTATGTAAAGAATTTAAAATGAAGGATTTGGGTTTAGTTGCAGATTTCTTGGGAATTAATGTCAAACAAAATCTAGATATTGGGGTTACAGAATTATGTCAAAAAACTTACTTAGAAAATGTGTTAAAACGATTTAATATGTATAACTGTAAACCCATAAGCACCCCTATGGATCAAAACTTTAATACCAAAATATTGGAAAATAATACATGTACAGTTAATAAAAATACTGAAAAATTATGCAGACAGATTATTGGATGTTTAATGTATGCAGTATCAGGCTCAAGACCTGATCTTTGTAATGCTGTATCTATATTGAGTAGGTTTCAAGAGCATGCAAGTGAAATGTTACTAGTAGCTTTGAAGAGAGTCATGCGATACATTAAACATACAATTAACTATAAGCTGGTATATAGGTGTAATGATAATAAATTATTGGGATATTGTGATGCTGATTGGGGAGGTGATCCTAGAGACAGAAAGTCTACTACTGGTTATTGCTTTATTTTTTCAAATTGTTTGATCTCTTGGTGCTCTAAAAAACAAAGTTCTGTAAGCATTTCTTCTACTGAAGCAGAGTATGTAGCATTGAGTATGGCAAGTAGTGAAGCTTGTTGGCTTATAAATATGCTTAGAGATTTTAATATAACAGATGTTACCCCAGTAACAATTTTATGCGATAATCAGTCTGCTATAATGGTAGCTGAAACCAATAGTGTAAAAAGACTAAAGCATATAGACATTAAATATCATTTTGTAAGGGAATTAATATCATATGGAAAAATAAATGTAAAATATGTAACCTCTGCTGAACAAGTAGCCGATATGTTTACAAAATCATTAAGAAAAGATTTGTTGCTTAAATTTGTAAAAAGGTGTGGGATACAATAGTACAGTAAGGTTATTTCAATTTTGTTATGTTATGTGCTAAGGTACTTATCAATTTTATGTTATGTGCTAAGGTAGGTATTTGTCAGTTATTGTTATGTAAAAAAGTAATGTTTTTGTTTAATATAGTCTCATTTATTACATTGAGGGGGGGTGTAAGAAGAAGGGAAATAGACAATGCAAAATGAGACAAAACATGTGTAATGTATGTGTTTCTCTTTCACACTTTTATACTTTCTGTCTGTAATGGCGTCGATATCATACGATGTGCTCTGTAAATGTCCGTTGTTGTAATTAAATACGTTTCAACAGTTCAAATATTGCGTATATCTTTAATAATATCCATCAGCTACACATATATATAGTCCTACAAGGAGCTTTTGGCGCATGACTGACGTGACGGTGACAGAGACAGCGCCTTACAGTTTGCCTTCCCTGTAAGCCGCTGTCTCTGTCACCCATACATCATGCACGCTTCAAAAGATCGTTGTAGGACTCTACATACTTTACAGTGAACCTAACAGTTTTATCTGTACACTTGTATTATACAAGGAGGAACGAGGAACTGAGCGTGTATAATAAACATTTTATATGGCATTGTCCGACAATAATGACTATTTATATATATATATATATATATTATATATATATATATATATGACGGAGGAGGTAGTAAACCTATGATACTGGTTTGATGCGATTAATCTGTACGCGATGATTAATAGGGAATCTGATAGCTGTCAATAGAATTGGAAAATAATAAAGTAATGTCTACCGGTGTGATATCTTGTAAAAGCTCCTTCTATGTTGAAATGCCGTGAATCGTTAATAATAGTTGATAAATAACGCGTGAGTCGCGAGTGCGAGTGGATCGATCGATAACACCAATATCGTAATTCCGTGAAGTAAATCCAAGATGTCAAAATACCAAACCAAATCTAAATGATCTAATAACGTATTTACTGAGCCAAACTGTCTGATTCAATAAACGGAGATGGTGGTGTGTTTGGCTAGAACTAACCCTGTGTTTCATTTGATATCCTGAGCTCACGTCCTGACATATGAAAGAAGCCCACATTGCTTATTTAGCCAAGAATACCTATCTGAAATGTAAATAGTACGAATGAACGCCCACTCTACTACTGGACCCGATTTCAGAAGTGGGATAAAGAGTCCTGAAATTTTTTGTGGATAAGGCTAAGATTGCCATCTGTCATGTCAGCAATTCTCATCACTGGGCCATGGAAATGAGGCTTATGTTTACGAAACATTGAATGAGAAATATTTTGATAAAAAGCGATAAAAATTTAAAAGAGGAAATTACACGTAATAAACCATAATTTTGAAAGTGTGTTTTGAGAAAAGAAATGACAACCTAAGAATTCTGTGTCACACAAACATGACATGTCATACAGTTCAAAATAAGTACCACAAAGAAGATCTCTGTTAACTTGAGATACCAAGGGAGTGAGAGTTTAAGATAAATTGGTTAAAGCAAGTTTTGAATAATGTGGAATACAATAATTTTTGTTTATGAGCATTCTATGTGAGGAAAAAGGAATCTGCAACAATACTTAACACAAATCTATTCAGAGAGAGTTGTACTTGGAATTGCACTGCTTTAAGTGTTGTTACACTACGCTTCTGGATATCAGGTGATTTCTGTTTTGTTTTATTCATTGGGTAAATGAGAACTTTTATTGAGGTTGGTTATTGATCTGAATACTCGAGAGGTCTGGTTAAGAGGCAATAATCAACAGTAAGAATACCTCAATATAATGTCTCTAAGACAAGAATTTAATTGAATTAAAGGTTTTAAAAGTTTGTCAGAAATAGTTATGACAGATCTATAAAGTAGTAACTGTGTTATTTGAGTATTGAATTACGTTGCCCAATTAATGAATCATAAAACAATATTTGATGGCGCAATGGTAAACACGCCGGATCACTGTTATGAAGGTCCTGGGTTCGATTCCCAGCGAGCCGGCAATTTGGATGATGAATTTGAATTTCCGTTCTTGGGCTGGGTGAGACTGTTCTTGTTTTGTGTGTTAGTTTTTGAGTTGTTTGTAGATATGACATAGAATGGAATTAATTAATGAAAGGAGAATTTTGTCAGAAACTAAATTGTCAATAATGAGATTTTGAAGTTTCTTATTCAGTTGTAAATGTAACAAAAGATAAAGTTATTAACTTTTTGATACCAGTGTGGTCATGGGGTAGCAGGAGCTTTACATCACTCATCTGTGGTACATATGGGGTTTTGATATACGAGTAAAAAGATGATCACAAAATAAATTTCTGAGTGAATTCCATCTTTTAAAAAAAAGGCGATTATATTATGGAATGATTTTGATGTGGACTGAGTCAATAAAATGTACCGCTTTCTTAACACCTGGGCGACAATTTTAAGTATGGTCTATGCCTGATTGTTATGTTCCATTGAAACTGAGTGCTGGCCTTTAACGTCAACAACTATTAACGCGTGGGGATGTACCGATAACAGCGTTGGTGACTTACCGTTGGCAACTGCCATCTACACAAGCCTGTGTTTCACTGACGAGTCTATGTGTCACTGACTAGCCTGTGTGCCAAATCTATTGATAGGCCTTTGTGGCATGACCATTGAAAGGCCTATGTGGCATAACTCTTCAGACGCCTGTGTGGCATACCTGAACACCAACGCCTGCGTCATGTAAAGCCTAGGTGGCAAATATATTCAGACGCTTGTGTGACATACCTATACAGCAAATAATATACAGTCAGAGGCCTTCGTGGTATGTTTCTTCAAGTTTCTGTGTGGCAGTATTAACAGACTTTACATGTTGTGATAGTAAGTTGTGTGAGCACGTTAATTTGTCCAAAAGATTATCCGTATGTAATTCAAAGTTATGTGATCAGTAAGGTTTGTGATTGATTTGATTGACGAGGTCGTGTGTGGATGTAAGGCAGCCGTAACTGTGAACGTTGATTAATTAGTAGGTCAGGAAGGACCGAGCGTGGAGAGATACTCGCGTATGTGTTTGGTTGTTACAGGTAATCTTCAATGCCTCATACGTGTTGCCGCTGGTAGAGCGTGCTTGAGAATGGATCGCGGGAAGATGCCGAAACGCATAACGGTTTTAGGGCGCTGACGTACCGATTAGAGTTATATACGGTGACGACGTACCGAGTAAAAGTTAAAACAAATCGCGCAAATAATAAATTGATAATTTTGTTCTAAATAAGTGTTGTTATGTTATGGAGTTTCTTCTCACTCGTTTCTTCTCCATAGCGACACTAGCGAAGCGAGTGGTAGCTTACGGTAGTCAGGGTTAAAAAATGCAACACAAAGTTTTTGAAATCCACTCGCAGCAGTAGCAGCAGTAGTCATTTTTGATGTTAAAGATTTTGAGTTTTGTTTTGGGTTGAACTAATTGAAAATTGCGGGTCGAGTAATTGAGATGGTAATATTAACGGGGCGGAGCATCACCCGAGGACGGGCGATGAGTCAGCGATGGCCGTGACGGAGGAGGTAGTAAACCTATGATACTGGTTTGATGCGATTAATCTGTACGCGATGTACGAATGAACGCCCACTCTACTACTGGACCCGATTTATATATATATATTAACGATAAACACAACTTCAATCTCATTATAATTCTAAATCCTTCATTTTTATAGAAAATCGATAAATTTTCCTATGCACTCGCCCCTATTTTGATTCCAGTTTGGGCTAGACCGCATTTTCTGCTATATCGAAGCAATTATCCGAAGTGAGTGCACTCAACGGAATGAATTTCCAATTTGTAATCTTTTTGACATTCAACCCATCTTTTACATTATAAAGATTGCCAACATGCGGTACCCTGGTCTAATTGAAGCTATGAAAATGTGCATCATTTAAAAAAAAATTCGCCAAGACCGAGTCGAACTCGCAAATAACGGGTTCCAGTACAAATTTTTTTACAGATTTGGTAAATAGTTTTGCATTGAGTGTAGGTAACAATCGTTAGATTTATTATTTGGAACACATATACAGCGCATACATATTAATAGAGTTGTGTTTCACGCCTTTTGAGTACGGAATCCAATGCAAGAACGTATTTTGTATTTTTACCAAAATATTTTATTAAATAACATACATACACCTACCTACCTACCTACTGATGTATCTACTTGAAACTTTTTTGCTATCGGTACCTGATTAATTAGCCGATGGGTTCACTTCTCAGTAGCCGAGTTAACTTGGTCAGCCAGGTTGCATAGATCTGCAAACGATTCCCTAGTACTATCATCATCATCATCATCATCATAGTAACTCATAACTGTCCCACTGCTAGGCACGGGAGTAGGTACTATAGTACTGTACTATTCCTAAGTTAGTAGTTATTGTAGAATTGTTTGCAGGTCTACTATATCCGTGAAATATTCCATTCCCGGTTAAACAATCTATTCCGAGCCGAGCCGGTTATAGCCATGAATAAAAAACCAGGAGCAATCTGCAAATGCGACTGCCGTCTGTTCATTGCTCGCGATTGCAATCTATACAAAAGTATCCGCAATTACTGCTGCCCATCCAATCTCCTGAATACTTGGTATACTGCAGTCACGTTTGCAGGATTTTATATTTTACTGGCAAACCTGCGGTCTCTAGACAATAACTAAGTTTTTGCGATGATACAAGTTTAAAATCATGAAATAACAATTAGGTATAATAATAATAATAATAATTTTTATTTTAGGCCTTTAGCCCATAAAATACACACTTACAAAACAGAAACAAATAAACAGAAAAACGTAAAAATATAAAATAAAATACAGATGTTAGTAAAAAATTAACTTATTCTATGTTAGTGCTTAAATTCTACGTATATTCTAAGTATATTATAAGTATATTATAAGTATGGTTAGAATCATAGATTTAGCATATACCTCATCATCATCTCAACCCATCACGGCCCACTATTGAGCACGGGTGTCTTCTCAGAATGAGAAGGTTAAGGCCATAGTCCACCATGCTGACCAAGTGCGGATTGGCAGACTTCACACACCTTTGAGTTTTGTGAACTCTCCGGCATGCAGGTTTCCTCACGATGTTTTCCTTCACCGTTTGGAGCAAGTGACATTTAAATGCTTAAAACGCACATAACTCTGAAAGCCAGAGATGCGTGCCCTGGGATTCGAACCCGGACCCCCCGAATAGGAGGCGGATTTCTTAACCACTAGGCTATCACCGCTACAATAGCATATACCTACTGTTGATAAATTTAGAACATAGAATAGATCACCAGATGTCAGATTAAAATGGTCTCCGAATAAAATGGCTATGGCATAAAATATGGGCCATAAAGCTAGATACGTGATTTACCGATTGGAATGTCCAAACGTGTGAATAACTGCTTGTAGGCATAGACCAATACATGAATGTCATGGACGTAAAATCTCTCTATAAAAAGTAGCTTATAAAAATTAACAGGAAAAAACAACTTACAGAAGTTTTGTTAACTTTACCTGATCAAAGTAAAAAAGTTAACGAATTACCAACAGACTCAATATTTGTAAAGGACCAAGTAACAAGTTCCATTCATGTCATAATATACCATCGAAATTCTAAAACTGTTCTAGAACATTCCTGAAATTCTGAAGTTAAACCGGATATTGTCGGTTGTGACGCAAGACGATATTCCGGAAGCTCATTTATCTTCATACAGCCGTATTTGACCCGGTATTATCATGTGTCATGTTCGCCCCAACATGATATTTACATTTCTCAATGTATAAAACAATGACCATCTAAATGATGAGCGGAATTTTCCTCGGAAACAATAGTTGCCTCGGATATTGATAAAATGGCGCTGATTATTAATTTATTACCCATGGGTTCGATTACATACGTCAAACTTGCTGTCAATCAAATCTGCAAGCGCGATGTTTGTAATCGGACCTAAACCCACACACAAAAGGGTTGTTCAGTAAATTCACAAATTGATTAAATTTTTAGACGAACTCATTTGTTCGATTTCCAGGATAAAAATATCATATGTCTTTTTCCGGATCCCAATCTGTCTCCATACAAAATTTTACATACAAACTTTTATCCCCTATTGCAACCTTGTGGGGGTTGATTTTTGCAACTAAGTAGCCTGTTTTATTCTTAGTGATCAATTATATTAATGCCAAATTTAATTACAATAGGTTATGTGAGTGGATTAATCATATAAAATATCTTTCCCTATTTTAGCCCCTTGAGGTTTGTTTTTGAAATAATATGTATGTAGGTCCTATGTTTGAAAATGCGTCATCAACTATTTATCCTTTGAAAATTCATCAGGGATTTTACAGTTATTGTATGTTTAGATTATAAGAAGTTTTTGCTCCACAATGTGAAAAATCTAATTTATTTATTAAAGATCACCGAACTGTAACAGAAAAAATTGCAAAATATTACAATGCAGTGACATTCTTGTATGTGAACAAAGCCTTACGATCCTGCAATTTAAACATTTAACCAGGTTGTTTAATAGTGATACTCCTATTTACACGAGTCTGATAAGTTAATACTCCAGGGCAACAGATGTGTCTTTGTAATGGAGGCCGATGTAATTATTCACTTATTTTGAGAATAGAATAATAAAATTATATTTTAAATTACCTCTTCACTCATTTAATACTAGCTGACTCGACAAATGTTGTACTGCAACACATATTATTTAAACCTCAGATTCCAAGCAGCACATTTAGATGAAATATGCATCAATTTTTAATGACATCCAACATACTATAAATTATATACTTCAATATAAATGTTAAAATGCATTATATTTCAATCATTAGTTTTTGCGTGACACGCGGACAAACATGCAAACAGCTAAACAAAAATTATTAAAATTTGTATATTTAAATATAATCTATACGTTCTTTTCTCAAATATTTCCTATGTATAAATACTACTTACATTATTATAGATTGATTAAAACAGTAGCTCCAATATCATTGTGTCCACACTAATGATCGCTTATTAAATATTACCCACGTGGTTAGTTCTTGGGTTGTTGTAAGCTCGCTTACGCCCCAGAATTTCGGTACAAGTTAAAATGGCTCCCTATTTATCTTCAAATAAACACATTCCTACAATTTATCCCACCTTTCTAAATGTAAAGTTAATTTCTAAAGACCTTGCTTTCTTAGTTATCTTCGCTCGTATTTGTATGTTACGGATTCATTAGCTACCTACTCCGAGTATAATAAATTTTAACGAAGCTTGCTTAATTTTTTTTGCACAAAATATTTTTATGAATAAAAAGAAAAAAATATGTTTTATGTTCGAAATTGTGTCAACAATTTAGTTTCACAGGAATACTTATTAGCGTATATTGCGTCTGTAACAAAAATGAGGATAAGAAAATTTTCATACACCCAACAGATTAGGACGACCTAAAAATTTTTTACGAAGCTAATATTATAATATTTAGCTCATTAATCTCCTCGGGTATCTTTTTGTCTGTTTCGTAGCTCCAAAGTTGAAGCGACTTGTACGGAATGTGCGAAGTAATCTGCATTGTTCAACATGTCATTGGTGATCAGGCCATGACCTGGAAAGTAAAAAGTTTACATGATAAAAAATTGGTTGCCTGTAACATCGGTATACGGGCGAAAGTTTTACGTGACAACGACTTTAAGTGGTAAAATAATTTTAATGTGAATATTCATTCGTATAGTAGGAAGAAGGATGAAATAATAGTAACAATTTAAAACATTTATTTATACTGTCTAACCGTCATGTGAAGGCGGAAGCAATTTAAGTTTAATGTTTTATTTTTGTTAAATAGTTCCTCACTTGTAAACAAGATGGCATTGTACCAATTTGTGAAACGCGCTAACGAGTGTAACGTGGAGTTTATATAAGAGAAAAATTTGTAGAGGGCAATGTGTCGACTTCTTTGGTTTTATAATAAACTGCTATTTTGGGTTTGCAAGCAGTTGTGGTTATTTGTGAAGTTGACCCTGCGTTCCCGTATCTTCATGGGGTAAACGTATACAAAGAATTATATTTAAAACATTGTAACACCATCCGCCATCTAGCGCTGCTAACCGTTAGACCATTAACCATTAGTCACAACAGTAAGTGAGGTAACAAACTAGTTACTCTACTTAACCAGAGATGGCGCTGTAACATTTTCTGTACACTGTTACCAAGGAACGTGAGCGGAGCTTACTAACGCAGTTTCTTGAAATGCCTCCCGGCAAACCAATTTATAAGACGTTGTCACGTCAAAATTATATTAGGTCATGACCTCCATACGACAAAAACTGTGTAAGTAAACCTTTGTTGCGTCAAACTTCGTCTAGTTTGTGCTCGTTCGCGCTTTGAAAGAAGACAAAATGTGAATCAGCAGTTACAATTAAGTCAGCAAGATTGAGATGTCAGCAATCAATATTAATGAGGTCTTGATCTCCAACGCCTCCAGCCAATTTACTTTAATGTATAGCTACTGTTTACCGCATAAGATATGTATAAGCGTTGGCAGTTTTTGTAATAGGTTTGGTCTATCTAATTTGAAGAGAAATAGTAAAAAGTGAGTTTATATCTAGGTTTTGCTGTGCTCTGAACATAGATAAATCAATAATCGTGCTACACTCAGTGTAATTACTGTGAAATGCACTAACCCAAATTAAATTGAAAATATCTGGAATTTATTACCATAATTATTACCTACTAAAGTACTTATTAATTTATTATCCGTGCAAATATCACATATGGAACCATATCATATATGGAAATACAGATTGATGAAATTATGTTATTAAATTAATTGATTTGTTAAATTGAAACAGATTGTTGAATAATATTTGATAATTGTTTCTAGACGCTCCGTTAATGCAATACAATATACCTGCTTTATTGTAAACACTACTAATTCACAACGCAATATAATTCTTATTTAATAAAAAAATTAACGAAAATATTAGCCTATGTTTTCGCCAATAGCGAAAAAGAAGCCAAATAGTTTAAATATTCATTTTAAGAATTTCATAAGTGAGAAATATTGCTTGACCAGAAATATAAAAAACCTCGCCATATTGCGGTAAACTCATGGAACTAATTTCTTACACTGGCAACGTTTAGTTTCTAAACGTCAATCGTAAATTGCTTGTCAGTGAGTTTAAATGTCACAGTATGTCTCATGTTTGTCTTTTTATTTTATGTGTTTATTTTGTGCTAAAATGACAAAAACTGTTCATATTCGTGAAAGAAAAGTGATTTTCTATGTGCTAAAACAACATTTCGTACAAAATAACATTTATTTCCCTAAATAACATTTCCGATATAGTTGTCAAAATGACAATAATAACATGAGCGTTACTATAGTTACTGTTGGCAGTTGGTTGTCAGTGCTGTTGCCATATAAAAGGAAACTTTAGCGCCCTCATGACAGGTTTTCTATTTTTCTGGTCAAGCAATACATACATAGATACATTTTCAGAATAAACGTCGAATAAAGGTAATGGCCCTGTCACATTTTCAATATTAATAACGCCTGTTTACCATCTCGATAACAAAGCACAATAGAGTAACATTAATAAACCTGTACGACTCCCCTGCAAGGTTACCATAATTATACATTATCTTGCATTTGCCAAGGCGTACTACTGTTGTTCTCTAGTCAGTTTGATTCGACGCGTCCGCGCAATTCGACTCGCATTAGCTTCCAAATGTAATTTTGGCGCGCAGGGTTGGTTTTAGTGACGTTTGTTTTTTGTGTATGGGTACGGTAATTAACTGCCAGTGACTTGTAAATAATATCGCGAGTATTTGGATTCCGGACAACATCTCCATAATTATGATACTTACTTTTATTGAAATTACTATTGCAAGTTGCAAATACAGTAATGTAGAAATTGTAGAGTCAGTCTCCTAATTAGGACGCTTTAACGTTTTGTAATTATTTTTGTTTATTTTTAATTGATGGATCATCATATATCATGATTAGTATTTGTTAAGAACCTAAGTTTTATCCACTGTATGAAAAAGATTGACAATTATTATGGCCTAGTGGTTGTAATTGTCACATTAGTATGCTTTAGGAATCTTCAAATCTAGCATTTACGAGACAAAGTTATTATGTATGATTTTAGCCAACTGTCGTGACGAAATTTTCATAACTAAGATACTATTCTCATCAACATGTTTATGTTTAATTTTGTGATATAATTTCGTTAGTATATAATCAACTTCATGTTTGCTGATATTCCAGGAGTTCTCTCATACATAGAAAATTACACACACACATGTGTAACCATTTAATACACAAAGGTATAATTCGATCTAATCTAAGGAAAGTTTCAAGTGGCATCCCTAAAATGCTTCCACTCGGTAATATTCCGTGGAAGCGAACTACGTTATCTCTCAGTATCTGTGAGTGCAGTAGACAACCTGATGACGTTATGAAATGCTAACAGAGTGACAGTATTTACTGTCAGTGTTGTTCAGTCACTATCACCGTTTTGTGTAAACGACACGCTCTGCGATCGAAATTGGACCTTAAATATTCTGGCAAAAGGGTTTCTTTATATTGATCCTATGTGTCCAAACATTTTCAGTTTTCAATTAAATATCACCTTAATTTACATGCGCA
The DNA here is from genome assembly GCA_905404135.1 of Hesperia comma. Classification (NCBI taxonomy): domain Eukaryota; kingdom Metazoa; phylum Arthropoda; class Insecta; order Lepidoptera; family Hesperiidae; genus Hesperia; species Hesperia comma. Next base: position 3,265,270 of record FR990031.1, read on the forward strand.
GAAACGTTGGCGCTTACCTACTCATATTCGCGCGAATACGCGATTTTCAAAGGTCGTCCTACACTTGTGTATTCGCGTAGGTATTCGCGCGATTGTCAATATCGGTCCTAAGACAAAGTTTTTATATTAGGTGTATCAAGCTAGTATTTTATAGGTATCTACATAAATATATCTGAAAATGACTAACGCTTTTTAAAAAACTAATGGTCTTCAAAATCGATATGTAGAGGTAACTCAATATAAACCGTCAGGTGTCGATTATATTGGACCAGACATAAAGTACCTGTCGAATACAAAAAGAATTATCAAAATCGATTCACGCTATGCAAAGTTAGAAGGTGACTCCAGTGAAAAAATACAGTCGAATTGAGAACATCCTCTTTTTTGAAGTCGGTAAAAAATAAGTCGGTAAGTAAGTGTGAACTACTTCACGTTAAGTGCTAACTTCATCAACATACAGGATAATCCGCTATATTATTTTTTCGTCGTTTATGATTTCCAATTCTGATAATTCTTTTTTGTTGGAAAGTAGGTAGATATTTCTGGTAATATCTTGGTGGTCCCATGGACACCAGGATTTGATGATGGCAACCCAGATAAATCGAAGGGAACTGTCGAAAATTGTAGGAGCGATTAGTTTGTTTGTTAATGTTTTCATTAAGTATATTAAAGTACTACAATTTAATGAAGGTCTGGAGTCGATCTGATAAAGCCGGAAGACAGTGCAGGGAACTCAGGGAACAGGGGTTACTTTGTATTTCGGCTTGATTAATTTGTAGTACTGACGAATAGTTTTTGAGTTATCTCTGCTTGTCGATGTTAAAGTTGGTTATGTTTTTGTAAAAAGCAATTACCTATTTAATGTGGTAATAATTAGTTCTGAATTTTTTAATTATGACAAGAATTTATCGGCGATAATGTATAATTAATTAAAGCATTTTGCGTTATCCAAGGGACATAATATAGACCTGAGTGTAGGAAATACATACAATTTTTCATGGAGTGCTAAACCAGACAAGGTAAGTGCCTAAACGACATTGAGAAATTCAGCAGTATTAATCTTGTCGCTCGTACGTTCACTGCTTTGTGCTAATAATGTACTATTTGCTTCTGTAGGTATATTCTATTGTGGTGTACATAATGTGCACAAAGATTTTTCGCATCTCCTTTTTAAAATATTAACGTCATCCATATCCATACTTCCATACTAATATTATAAATGTGAAAGTGTGTTTGTTTGTTTGTTTGTTTGTTTGTGACGCTTTCACGTCGCAACTTGGCTATTATATGGTATGGTTTATGTGTGTGGGGATAGTTAGGGGTGTGGAGAGCGACGTAGGCTACTTTTTACCGCGGAAAAACATCTCATTCCCATGGGAAGATCGATATTTTGTTAGTTGGTAGATATTTAGTTCCGAATGTTGTTAATAGATGGCGTTAGTTCATTTGCAATTTGCAAGTTTTTAATCACGCTATCAAATATTACATATAATTTACTTGCCATAGGCAAACGTTATATTTGATGTTCCAGATCATAATTATAGGCTACTTTTTAGCCGAGATTCCTACGGGAACGGGACCTACGCGTCTGTTACCTACGGGTCCCGAAGCGAAGCGCGGGCGGTTCTCTAGTAACACTATAAATGTGTTATTATTTCCCGATCATCTCTTTGTTTTCGTATACCTAGTGAGGCGACCTGTGTACCACGCCCTTAATTACAGAAAATAAAACAGTCATTGTGTACGTTCAGTATCAATTTGAAATTCCTGTTACATCTATCATACAGTTGTAATTTATCAAAAAAACTGCCCAGTTATTAACAACGTTTGGATCATTTCAATCTCGACAGTCTTTTTAACCGCAGGACAACATGTTTCTGTATAAATTAGTAAATGGGCATACTGATGCTACTCACCTTCTGTCCAAAATCAATTTATCCATTCCTAGACTAGAAGATTGCCCAGATCACTACAGTACAAGCCTTTCTCATCAAACTTATCGCACTCAAATCTTGGTCACTACTCTCCTTTGAACAGGATCACTAGAAATTATAATTCCATTCACAGTTCGAGCGTCGATGTTTCACTTAATAGAGGAAACGTACGTGATACGGACAATGTTCAGGTATTAAGCGAAATAGATATTTTTTCAAATACACTCAATTTATTCAAATACTTGGTCAACATCGTTCTCAGAAGTAAAAAGGAATTTGAATTGTAATTATTATTAATTTACTATGTTGACCCCTACAAATATTTTTATTGTTAATTCTTTAATTTGTTATTAATATTAATAATTTTCTTCTAAACTTAATCACTATATTCAATTAATTAAGTCGATTATTTTTATTATTGTTTAATTCCTTTTACTCAGGAATTTTAACAAGTAGCTTCTTTTTTATAAATTGTTGTCATTTCAAATCGTGTTACATATTTTCATTTATATAGCTCAATTATCTTATAATATTGCTGCATTGTTGCCTAACATTTTCACGTGGTTTACACCTATAAGTTAAGTAACGCTTATCAATATGATTGTTTTGTTATTTGTTATCTGCATGCCACAGTGTTTACTTTGTTGGTGTAACTTTACTAAAATAAATAAATAAATAAATAACCCTTTGACAAAATGAATAATGGCCGCGTTACACCACAGAGCGCCCAATTCAAAATAAATACCTTGAAAACAAACCAAACTCGATATATTATGTACATCACCACGTCAGCACTCACCGAAATTCGTTACAGTTGTCTTATAAATAACCAACTCTCATCTTCTATTCTCTGTGAATGATTTATGCAATCATTAGGTTGGTGTTTCAGCATCACAAGTAGCGAGCGACCAGTGATGTATTCGAATCGAGAGGACCGCTCGTTGTATTAAGTGTATTGGATCTATTAATCTTTATCAACTACCAGCGTTTCCCAAACTATCTTGCGAGATATTTGTGTCTATTGTCGACCAGCTTTGATAATATTGTATTTCTTTAATATTGTCATTCTTTCTTTAATGGGTGGTGGTTTATTGAGTATCAATTGAACCATTTTAAAGCACATTGTTAGCCATAAGCTATGATTCTACGTGCCGTGGATGCCGTGGTCAATAAAAGTGCACACACAGACCGTAACAGGAAGTTTAAACTTATCATTAAAATTCGGCATTACTAGGAATCGAAGGCAGGATTCACCATCATGTATTGTCGTACAACTCCTACAATAAGTGCGTAGTAGGTCTGTCAAAATCTTAGGTATGTTTGTCTCCTCCTCTGTAAGGTGTTTGGGACAGTTTCGCATCTCAAAAATCTACAAATATTATTCTTTGAGAATGGATCGACAATGGAAAATATGTCCTTTTCTTTAAACAGTTATGCCACCATGCTATTATTTTAAGATTTCAAAAATTATGAACCTAGAACTTATCAAAATTATTTCGTGTCTGACGCGCGAAGTTTGGGAAATGCTGTCCTATCATATTGAGACTCTGATGATCCTCGAATTGCTAATTTTGTATGAAATAGACGCGCGGACAGTAAAATTACTCCTAGATTATGCTTCATTCCAGTAATAATACAGCGAATGTGTATTTTACTCTATCTGATTTTGATGCTTGATGACGCTTTGTATTCAACATCAAATGAGTGAGTTCTACGTATAGTTCATCATCTTCACCATCTTTTACAACTCATAAACCCTCATATTTATTTGTTTTATAAGAACTGCCAAAAATATACATGCTATATACATAATAATTTTATCTTAAGTTTCCTTGTAATTTCACTTAAAGGTAGTTACAACATGCAAAAAATTCTGTTACAGCAAAAATCTTACACTTTTTATTTTCAAGCTTCCATCCGTACCGTGCAGAACTTCTAGCAAAAAATCACTAATTTTCCTTTATAAAAAATCAAACCGTGCAGTAAAATTCCTTAGCCTTAGCCGATTGAAGTATTTTCGATAAAAGCCTTTAATTACCTAATTAACAGCGCTAAGAGTTGGATTAAAATCTAGTTGAAGGGAGCGTGTTCAGTTTCAAGTATTTTAATTAGTGATCGACATTATTGGTTCAGTATTAATTATTATTTAAGTGAATTATTTCGATTATCTAATCATTAAAATAAGAACCTTTTTGCTGTGTACCTTACATAAGTGATTAGATAAATAATTAATTATATTTTTAATTTACACGTATTTTTAATTAAAACGTTACTTCTCGAAAAATATATCGGGAGCAAACTTTGAAGACATGAGATGAACCCTTTTCTAGTATAGCCTAGATGAGGGTCAAGAGAATTTTAGTGGGTAAGAATACGAGTACATATAACTTGACCTTCCTAGCGTTGTTGGGTGTCATCTAGTGATGTGCCGAGTCGCTGTTTTGATGGATCGAGTCGACTCGAATCAGTTTATACGGTATTCGAATCATGACTCGATTCCCTGATTCGAGACCAGTACTCGAATTCTATGTTTGGTATTCGAATATTGACTCGAGTCCAGCTGGACTCGATTCCAGCTGGACTCGAGTCCGCCTGGACTCGAGTCTAGAAATTAGAGTCCGGAATTCGAATCTGAAAATTCTATTCCAGAACGAGTTTTTGAAATCTTTAAAAACGGAGTCACAGTTTTTTGCACTTTATTTTACCACCGTCCACTTTTTCAAAACTCTTCCATACACGTAAGGTTTTTGTCGGCGCTATCACTACATAGTATAAAACAAAGTCGCTTTCTCTGTCCCTATGTCCCTTTGTATCCTTAAATCTTTAAAACTACGCAACGGATTTTGATGCGGTTTTTTTTAATAGATAGAGTGATTCAAGAGGAAAGGTTTATATGTATAATATAAATACTGTTATTTTTGAGGTTTCTAATGTGATGTCGTTGATTATCAAATTTTTTCCGCTTACATTGCAAACGCAGGCTGAACCCTACGAGATTTATCAAAATAATGTACTAATTATTTGTACACATTGAAAAGGTCTACAGAAAACTCCGCGATGGTATATGTCTATCTCTTATGGATATCCCATTAACATTTTTTTGTCATTTACATTTTACGACAAATAATGGCTAATTTTCGAGGCGATTTTAACCAATACAGCATTAATCCTTATCCAATTAAATAGCTTAAATACATTGTTGATTTAATATAGATCTATATGGTCCTTTAAAGCACAAGATTTAAATGAATATTTTCAAAGATATTACAGATTTAAAATTGCGGGATGTAGCGAAGTAAATAAGTAATGTAGGTATGAATTTAGATATTCCAAAGATAGCAGGAAATCTTCATGGTATAGGGAAAGGGGAATTGTTTTAAAAACGCGTGCGGGCTACGGGCAGTAATGAATAAATCAGAACTACTAGATCGATTTTAATCATTTTTTCAGTGAGTGACATAGGCTATATAATGTTATACCCGTGCGAAGCCAGAGCGGGCCGCTATGTTTTTATATACAACGTTCACAGTTTTTCTGTAGTGTAGGTATTTAGCGTCAGCATTGCACCCGTGCGAAGCCGGGGCAGGTCGCTAGTTCTATAATAAAGTTAATTACAACAATCTAATCACTTCACTTCCGGTATTAATAAACAATTAAATAAACTCATCCAGTAGAACTAGTCATTCCAAAAAAAAAAAAATTCAAATTAGAGAGTACATTGGAAGTCGTAAGCAAACTTGATATTTTTTCCCAGCCGACTGGACTACAAACTCAGTACTCACAATAACTGCTAACTAGTGCTAACTGACACAAAACAAAGAAATCAAAACATAAAGATGCAGGTTTAAACTTATCTGTATTATTAGGCCCGCGCCACTTCATTAAATCAAAAATCAAAATCAATTTCTAAAGAAAATAGTTTGCGAGTACGAGCGAGTAAACGAAACTCGAATACGAGACTCGAATCAGTTGGACTCGCATAAATAGAATCGAGTTAGCGAGTATGAATCTGTTCTTCCTGACTCGAGTACCGGAATCGAGTCCGGCGTACTCGAATCAAAATAAATTGGTATTCGAGTAGTCGAGTTCAAAGCAGGAATCGAGTCTGACTCGAGTCAAACCGTACTCGGCACATCGCTAGTGTCATCGTGTTTCAAATGCCACTTTATTTTGATTCCTATCTACATAATTGGATGTAAAACTCGTTGTTGTTGGCTATAAAATATTTAAATTTGGAACACCTACATGTTATTAGTTAATTTAGGTACATACCTACTGCCAATGTTTATTTTGGTATCGTTGCAAACAAGAAACATAAAATACTTTGGCAGCGTGACTGACACATTTTGAGCAGCGCCATCTCTTGTTAAAAAGTAGAACTAATTTACAAGTCACGGTTTTATATCGTACCCATAAAGTATACTACTTAGGTATTTAAAATTTATTGGTTAGTGATTTGACTTTGTCACTAATGAGTGAAATAGTACTTCGACCGTCAACCCTTGAGAAGGACATTTGACATGAAGTCAAGATGACCTCTCTGGGGATTCCCACAGAGGCTCCTATCCATACTATCCTGTATACGTCAGCGTATCCACAGAAGCCTGATAAGCCTGCGCCAAAGGTATGTATTCCATGATTGCATTATTGACTGAATCTATTGGTGTAGTTTCATATGTATAAAACAAAATCCTATTTTTTTATTTGTAATTCATAAATTGAAACATTCTTCCTTAATTACTTTATCCGTCGGTAAAAACCATGTTAAATGAGTGTGGTAGACTCAAAACTTAGGTATTTTACATTTCACTGTATTGCAGAATAATGTCTACCATCCAGGTCGGTACGTTAATCAATAAAGTTAGTAAGAAGTAAGTAAAACATAGGTACCTGCTTAGGTAATACGAGTGTCCCAATTCAAAATCGATCTGTGCTATCAAACATATGTGTTATCCAAAGGTTCTTTTGTTCAATTCATAAGCAATTTTTGAAGTTTACATAATAAAAAATTTGGAATTTAAATTCAGAGGCGTTAAAATACGTGACAAAATTTTTACAAAGGTAATTGCTGAAAATTTCAAATTGCTTTCATAACAGTAAATTACGGTATTGTGTGCGGTTGTCCCCAGCGTGTACCGCCATAGATTTCCTACTGTTTAAATAATAACAAAACATCAGACAGTACAATCTGAGCCATCATTTGCTATTTGCCTTCGTTCATCCATGAAACTGAGAAATTATCATGGGCACAAAGAGAACGTATGCACAAAGATATGACACTTTCAGTAAACGTTAAAATGCATTGCACGATTACCATATTTACCAGTCATTTCTGTATCAATATTTATGTCACGACGAACATGACAAAGACAGCTGCAGGCTATGTACTTGAGATAAGTCGTGGAGAAGCTATGGAAGAGACAATACTTGCTGTCTCCTGCGAAAAGATCTCTGAATGTGAGCGTGAAATTGACACTGATGATGTGGTCCTAAAGTGTAAGCTATCAGGAGATTTGTTGCAAGAGGGTCCATGGGGATGTGTGAGTGAAGGACCTCGTGGAAGGTCAGTAGGTAGACCACCAGCTCGCTGGTCAGTCGACTTTGCAACAATTGCTGGAAGACAATGGTTGCGTCTTGGTGTCAGTGGGGAAGATTGGCGCTTGATAGAACAGGCGTATTTTCAACAATGGGTGAGTTTAATTGTTCATAATTTGGGTATATTGACGGATCAATCATAATTCATTTAAATTCTTCACGGTTACGAAACTGGTATGTTGATGTTACGTTCTAACTTGTACCTATTTACGACTTTGCGAAGGAATACATCCGGTAACTGAGATGAAATCTATAAAAGTTATGGATTCCAAGGTATCAAAAATTCTTACGAGATCTATCTAATTCTTTTCAAAGGTTTTCTGTAAGGTCATAAAAGCAGACCGTTATTATTAAATGCTTTCTTTATTGGTATTGGAAACGCTGGCAAGATTGTGTTGCTAGTATCCATAAAGTTTAGAACTGTATTACAATTTTTAGAATACAGTGTTGAAACTCGGTATTGTTGTGCTTTTTATCAGCATATAAAATTTAATGTTGAAAGTCTCTTTTAAGGTGAGAATGGACTGGAATATAATACTATCTATGTTTAAACTAAAAACCGACTTCAACATGTACCAGTAATAAGTTGAAAACATCATCAACGTAGTTGAAGTAAAGGGATAACACAAAAATTTGTCTTCAAAAGGTTTTCTTAAAATCATTCTATAATAATCTTTTTTTCAATATGCTCGGAGTGCAAGATTTTATGTAAGTAGTTCTTAAAATAAATGTTCAGAGCATTTTGTTTGTAACTCCCATCTTTCTGATGTATTAATTATAATATATTATGAAATCCTTCAGGCGACTCTCTATGGGTCTCTCATTGTCTTTGATAATGGTGACCTGTTCTGCTGCTCCATCTACTTTAACCCACCTTTCAGGCTTTAAAAAAGTAATACTTTAAAAACACCACAATCAAGCATTAATAGAGAAAGTTTTGAAATATCAGTGCGATTTGATCTTGAGTACCATATTATGCAAATGAAGCTATGCTTTCGGCATATTTTATCGTAGATCGAAACCCATCTCAACATATTGCTAATCATAGCTCGAATCTGAAAAGCTTGCCGGAGCCTAAACCAAATTTATGGTATTTCGAGTATACGCCTGCAAAATATTGATTTTGGAGACCTTCGCCCCTTATAAATGGCTGATAGTTAATTATATCGGAGCAGAGAATCCACAACCAACCCAGAGGAGATCTGATATAACTGTACTTATAATATCGTTGGTTCATCTATTACATAATTGCGTAATTTCTCAACGACTTGAATTATGGAGATGGAGTACATATAAAATAATTGTCTTTTATCCTATGCAGTAGATTATTTAAATATAAATGTTCTGTTAATGGCAGTATTACTATGTCTCTCAATTGATGTGATTTAGTGATGAATCTTTCAATTGAACTGATAGGTTTATTTCTGAACGCACCTTATCCCCACGACCTACATATTCGTCATCCAATATTCCGATACCTGGGGGTAGACAAGAAATAATAGTTGCGACAACCGCAAGCGATAACTCAGGTCGACCTACTTTGTGTTTCCTTCGATTTCGCTGCGAATTTCTATTTACTTCGCTAAAATCAAGTAAAATATCAAGTTCACGTGCCGTGCGAATGAATTTTGGTATTAAATAAGATGGCGGATACTAGAGAAATGGAGAGCGCGCGCGAACCAACACCTAAACGCGGGAATAATCGAGCCAGGTATTCCTTCTGCCTTTACTTTCCTTATCCAACAAGAACTACTGGTTCAAATTACACTACTTTTTGTCTTGAATAGTCCATTTATTAAGGGAGGTTATTGGCTATATAACATCACGCTACGACCAATTGGAGAGGAGCAACCAATTTACCGAAGCGAAGCGACGGCGTCTACTTAATAATAAGTGTTGCAGGACAACGTCTGTTTGCAGTACGACGTGCCTCGGGTCAGCTAGTTTTTTATATTGCGCAATATCGCAATAGTAATTATTCAATTTACCTAACGATCTATGCTTCTTCGTATGAAAAACGACCGAGTAAAAAAACGTCAATAACAGAATTATCAAACATCTACAGAGCCGCGAAAGTAGGGGATTACCAGAACCAATTCTCTGAACATTGAGCAAACCGATAAGCAGCAACTTTGCAAAGTGCCGTAAATTCGGAAACTGCTCACGGCTTGAGCTCAGCAAAGTTTGTGTCACGGGAACCAAACACCTCACTACTCCAAACCCTTTGTGATACTTTACGCGATCTGCTGCTAGTTCCAAGTTTTGGTTTGAGGCGTTGCTAATGAGCTGCAGCTCGTGTATAGTGTAAAACAAAGTCACCCTCCGCCTCTGTCTGTCTGTGCCTTTCTAAGTTTCTTCTTCTAAACCACGCAACGGATCTTGGTGCGGTTTACACCATTAGGTAGAGTATTTCTCAAGGAAGGTTTATGTATAGTTTTAGTAAATCCGGTCTCGTATTTATAAGCTAATTTGACTTATAAATACGAAACCGATGGGCTATGTAAACCACGCAGCTTTTTTATGGAATTATGGTAGCAAACTTCATCACGGCATCCTTCCATTATCGCCCATGATAACTGTGACTGACCTAGAACAAGACTCTACTTCTTTTAATTTGGTCACAGATGAGTTTAAGTGGTGTATCCGACTATAAAATATATTGATTTTGATTTTGACACCTTTTTGTCTGGAACGTAACTACTGTTAAAGCAATTATTATGACGCACACGGTACAAATGATACAATGATACTAAGTAGGTACCGTGTCCAGATGGTCCTTCCCCTGGTAAACTCTTAGCTCTAACCATCTATACCTACATTAGCTTCCGCCCGCAGGCGTCGCCCGCGTGGAATTCGTTTAAACTTCACCCTCCTATTTCACCCCCTTCGGGATGGATTTTCTAAAAATCCTCTCTTAGTGCTCCCCTACCCTCCCCAAGGAACATACATGCCAAATTTCAGCTTCTTCCGTTCAGTAGTTTCGGCTGTGCGTTGTCTGTCAGTCACTAGTACTTAACGCAAGAGTTTTATATATTAAGATAATTACATAAACGACGTGGACAAAATATAACGATTACGATTACGGATTGGTTGAGGTCTTCAGGTTACAAGAAAACGTCACTCGCAAGAATCAAAGTATTGCTGTCAAGTAGTATTTGCGTTGCTAAGTCGCATAATGTGTCTTCTGTAATGATAACGTGTTTTTCAAAAGTAATGACGTCAATCGACTAATAAACCTACTGCTCACTGTGTAATCTTTGTCTACAAATGTAACGTACGCCTTGTTGATAATTTAAATATAATATAAAGTTGTGGTGTACTTTTCACCCGATCATGCTAAGCAATAGTATTAGCTCATAAAGCCGTAAATCCCGGTTGTTATTAATAGATAGCAGACGATAAGCCATGTCGGAAGGCATTCGGGTGGCTTGAAAACTTCTGATACTGGGTTGACCACCCTCCGCCAATCCGCACTAGAGCAGCATGGCTCTGGACCTCTTTAGGAATGAGGAGAAACCCGTACTCAGTAGTGGGTAATTAAAGGGTTGTAGCCAATTGTTTTGAAAATGTGACACACGTTTTTGAAAGTCGCAAGCCCTATAAAAATTCGATCACTAATATTATCTACACAAACATAAAAATCTAACCTTTGTAAGCATTGAAACACATTTTATTAATAACCTTGAACGGGTGTGGTTAAAACATGATTTTTATTACCATTTTACGATCACAGTTAAATTGAACTTGTAAAATTTTCCGTCAGTGATGCGTGCAATGCGTTTGTAAATCGACACCATCATTCACAAGGGAATTTGGACCCTACAATAGAGCCCTAAAGTTCTGTTTACATTGCTGGTTGTTACCACAGTACAGTTGTTGTACCCAGATTACGCATGAATTTTCCCTATGAATATTCACATGTGCCACCCCAATCTAATCTATACCTTAATAGAATTTCCTTGAAGTTTATTTTAGCTTAACTTTAGTCAGGTATACGTGGCTTTCATGCGTTATCAATAATGTCGAGCTATGGATAGATTGAACGAGTATGGAACAGTTAGCATGGTGTTTTATGGTGTTATTTACTGCCTACGAAATTGGTTTCATATTTACGGGGCGTAGTTGATATTTTTTTACGGTTTGAAAGACTTAATCTTGAGTTATTGAAGACATCCATAACTTGACAGGTAAAACAAGTAGGCATTAAAAAAATAAACCCGCTCTCGTTTCGCTACGGCAAACCTAATAAGTAGGAAAATAGTTAAACTTGAATTTTTAAACTGATATTTTTAAGACTAGCGCGCATAAACAATTTTAAAAATCAGTTTTTTTGTCCCAATACTAAATTTATTAATATTTCAATTAGCACGGGTATTAGTTATATTTATAATATACCTATCTATGTATTGATGTTAGAAAACGTTACGTCATTGAAAAAATTAACAATTATTAGATATTTACTATGGGGTTCCACACGATAATAAATGCAATAATCGCGTTTTACAAGTATCTGCCGTTTACAGACCGCAATCATTTACATATTTATTATGTGAACCTATCGACAATTATTTATGTAGGTCTAAGACATTATTGTTTAACGTAACGTCGTTGTTAGGGTGTTAATTAAAACCTAAATGGCTTAATCAGTACCTAGCTCTGATGAAAGCCTTAACATTAAAACATTACATTAGGTTAGGACGTTCGCGTTTGTTAGAGAAATTTTTTACTTAAATTAATGTGTTTAATTTATCGTTAGTTGTACCTACTTTTTATTGTACTATATGGCGAAGCCTGAAGGATGGCTACAAAGACATTTAAGAATCGCACTGATTTTGAAGCGCTTTGCGATATTCAATGCCTTTTTTAGAGAATACCTAAAATTGATTAGATCACAGAAGCTAAACAGAAAAGAAAAAACATTGTAGTTACAAGTTATTTTCATTTTATTTCTTTAAATTAATTCTAACCTTAAAACGGAATCCTATTATTATGCCTGATGTCTGTCACAAAGTTTTCATAAGCGGAAATAGCTATCTGGAGTTTTAACAAAATTCGTGTATTTGTGGCCGACAAGAATAACGTGTTTAGGTTATAATTTCGAAGCAGTAAGATTATTTATGACAGTATCAAAGAAAACCCACACATAGAAAAAATGAGGGTCCGTTGTTTATTAAGTAATCAACTTTTTAATATATCTACCTATTTGGCATTTGATTTTAATATCGGAATAATAAGATCATTAATGACATTATCTGAAGAGAAAACTCGAAGAAAAACGAAGAAACTCAACAAAACTGAAGAAAAGTTACGTTAGGTCCCTCTTTATTTAGGGGTAAAACGTGGTAAAACTACCGAGATGAACAATCGAAGTTCACAATTCCGGTGACGTATTCAAAGTCACATCAAGAATCGAAGCTCTTGTGCGTGTCAGCGTTTATTTAAAAGAACTCAACCGCCCTTGAACTAGTTTTCAGGACAGTCGTTAACTTCGAAGTGCTGACGGGAAGCTTCACGTGTTGCGACCTTTTTACATCTGGTTTCTTTAGCCGGCGCCCGTGCACTCATAAACTTTATTTAACTGAAGCTCTATTTTACTCCTTTGTGGTGCATTTCATGAGATGTTACGGTTATCTTGCTGGCGCGGCTAATAGCCGTTCTGTTGTCATGTTTACAGTTAAACTTTTTTAGAGGCGAGGCTCAATTCTCAGGAGGAGCAACGCATCTGTGGCCGAATTAAAACGACTCTCATACTAACAATCACTAAGTGGACGGACATGGACGAACACGGACTATCTTAACCACAACTTGTGGTTAGAAATAGTCCGTAAACTATTAACGCATTGCTAACTATCAATAACCGTCCCTGTCCTCACACTTAGTAACAAACCAAACAACAAATTTAATACAGGTGGTATTAAATTAGTTGATTGGTCAGCTGTACCAACTATCTTAGTCCGTAAATTGAGATTTGTTTTAGGTTGGTCACAGTTCTTATGCACGGCAAACGAAGGGTGGGACTGCATGCTTGATTCCATAAAAAATAATGTCATGTGTTTTATATTGTCACTAATTTTCAGTATACGTATGGGTTTCGCGTGAAGGGAAGTATATATATGTGACCGTCATAAGCGTATAAATTGAACCGGTGAATACTTTTCGTTTAAAATAAAACGCAAGTACAAGGCTAGCCGTTTATATCCGGACGAACCACTTCTAAAGTAAATATTTAGCGGATCTCACCTTACCGCAACAAGTACGAGTATGTTATTCAGTTCTAAAAAAAGACCTTCACGAACCCGGTTTTATCCAGCCAAAACCGGTTTTAACCGGTTATTCTATTCTTACAAATCAAACTTTAAATTGCGTTTTAGGAATAATTCTTGTAATACGTTTCGTTATAACCATTACACGTATATCTGTAATAGGTAGTAGTCCTGCCTAGCATGTCCCGTTTGGATTCCTAGCAGAATCAGTGGCACTTTGTGATAGAACAATGTCTGTGTTTTTGATGCTGTATTTATTGTAAAACTACACACATATTTAGGTGTCTGAATATGTGTATTAACCTGGTTCAAAGATTTATTAATGCTCATAAATTAATAATCAATATTATTTTATATTGCTACTAAAAAAACTTTCAGAATAAGACGAACGAACGACCAACGAGGGTAAAAGCGTGTGAATTCGCCGCTAGAGGCGCTAGTGGAAAGTGAGGTCTGTCTGTCACTTCTCACCAATGATAAAAGTTTAATCATTGCTTCTCACTTATCTGAATGTCACTTGTCACTGTTTAAGTATGGGCGGACTTTGACAGCAGGACCTCACTCGCCAGTGGCGCCAACTGGTGAGCACAAAAACGGCGACCCTCATTACATTTATTAGTACCTAGATTCCTACTTTGCCATACTAGTAAGCAGTTTTTTTCACCTTTTTTGCTTAACGTAAAATTATTGTAGGAGCTGTCTTATTTTTCGTAAACGACAAAGTAATTACAGAAATTATACTAATTTCATCGAAGGAAAAAAATCCTTTTACATGTAGATTATGACACATTATAATGTATGAATCAGCAGAATAGTACCGTTGGCTAATTATATTATTATGTTGCTCGAACCAGCCGTGTTTAAAGCGAGAGATATGGAGAGAGAGAAGGAGAGAGATATCAGCAACGGTGCATCGAGCGGAACAAGGTACAAGCACGGTACAGCGCATTAAATCAGCTTGCTAATCTAACGGGTAGTATGGTTGGCAAAACAACACATACCTTAGAGGTAACCATATAGGTACAATATAAACATTTTTAAAATCAAAAATATTGGAAACAAAAATACTGGTTGCGTTATTTTCTACCGCGAATCAGAATTTTCAAATGTTTAACACGTTCCCTGCGGCACAGATTTTTCTGTACTTTCCATTACTGCGTTACGAGGCGTTTTAAACCTCGTCCTAAACCAGACATTGTGGCGGCACGAGGCATATTAAACCCCACCGCCCGTAGGAGACAAAAATCCTTTTTTTGGCGCCAAATAAAACAAATTGTACGGTTTTTGTCGCGATTATTATTAACAATGAGTTGATGAACCTAAATCTGCCGCCGCCCGTGGTTACATAAGTTAGTTTAGATTCTATAGGTAAAATAAAACGTGGGATCTGATGTACCTCGTACCGCACTGAAAAATGGCAGTTTTTCATATTATTTAGTGATGGGAAAATAAATATCGATTTTATATATTGGTATTTTATTTTTAAAATTTATGGGTGTTTCTCATTGAAACAGTTCAAACAATAATATTTATTGCAACCAGTGCATTCTGTGACAATTTTCTTTACTTTTTTGTCTGTCTCACGACTTGTTAGGTGCGGAGTTTTTCGTAACATCCTACACATCTCCTCTTCTTTGATCCCTTTTCGAGATGATGTACCTATTTTGTTTGCAGTGGGTTCTGAAAAGTAGGGTCGAGCTTAGTAGATTAATTTAAGAGTAAGGAAATGGTGGGTAGACTTGAGTAAAGTTGGTTAGATTAGAATAGAGAAGAGTTGGGTAAAGTTGGTTAGAGTACTGAAGAGTCGAGTACAATTGGGCAAAAGCATTAAATTTTGATGAGCAAAACACCGTTTGCCGGGTCCGCTAGTTAACTCAATAAACAAACATACCATAATTTATCATGATTAACAACCTATTTGAAGAAAGTTACTCAACAAGTCACATTCACGTTTCTATTAACGATATAACAAGTAGTTAGGATGTTTGAAGATTACCTGTATCCACATCCAAGTCGTTCTCTGTAAAAGCTTCGAATGCGTTGCACAACACTAACCGCATGAAGCTAGCGTAGGGTGCGGTACGAGGTGCGCGGAGGTACGAGGCGTTTGCAACCTCGTTCCGCACAGCGTTAGAATTTTATTAGTTCAGTGCGGCACGAGGTCTAAGAAACCCGGTATTAAGGTTGATATACCATAGAACTAGGAATTAATAGCACATCTCAGATATATAGTTATCTTTTTCCTACACTGAACCAGATGGAAGTTATGCCTCCCGCACGAACGAGAAGTTTAAGTTTTTTCTTACCGCTATAACGTCGAGACACGGACGAGGTGTTTTAAGCCTCGTTTCGCACTCAACGTGTTAATATCTAGTTATGTAATTTAAAAACGTTATCAGTCTTCTTCTCAATCGTTACGCTCTTGTCAGAGCGGTCGTGGTCGTTATGTTGGAGTTGTGGCGCGCCTAACTGTTCGTCTCTACACTTCTCTCAGCTGCCTTCTGTGTGCATCGATGTAAAGGTATCTTCATCGTATCAGTAGAACGTCACAAATTAAATTTTGTTATTTCTAAGGGTACTTTTGGTTTGTGTACATTTAGAATACAACAAAATTCGAAGTGAACAGATAATTATTTCGTACAGGTTTAATATTATTTTATCTACTTTTATTCGAGATAATTTTTATCGCGGCGGCTTACCTCACGTATTTATTTCTCAGATTCGTCCGACTATTTTCAAACCGATTCCAAGGTTCGTCTTCAAGAGCCACCGGCGACGACAGCTCGCTTGTGAAGTTGTGACATTTATTAATATAGGTATATTGTTAATACACTAATGCATGTCATGATTAATCATGAGTTACTTTAAACAATCAAAGATTAATCTACTTAACAACAATCCGCAATCAAACGGTGTTTATTTACATTTAAGTAACACTTTCGTCCCTCCCACATACACGCTCCAAAACAAAGAAAACATACACCCATATACATACCAACACCAACACGTGTTTCAGTCGTTAAACATAACGAATTGCATTTACCCCGCACACTTATCAGTTCTAACTAAGTTGTGAGTTTAAACTCTCTAAATTAACCGCGATGTAAGTTGCACATCGGGGATTAAAGTCGAGACTGCTAACATGAAAAGTTTTAGAAATTAAATGTGTGTAACCGTGAGGTCAGAGTTTAATCTAAAGTATTCTGAATATCTTGCTGTGCTTATTGGAGTTTAATCTAAAGTTTAACCGAGCTTCTTAGCTTAATCACCCATATAAGGTAGAGAAGAATGAATGTTCTTAACATTCTTCACAAAAACTTAAGTTATAATATAAAGTGAAATGAACATTATAACAACGTGAATTTTATTTTATAACTAGCTGTGCCCGCGGCTCCGCCCGCGTGGAACTCAGTGTGTCACAAAGTTTTTCCTGCGTGAATCCCGACCCCGCAAGAACTCTAAGGTAAATAGTGGCATATATATTGCTCCACACATATTAAGTACTCTACACTTGATTTATAACTATGTTTTAGACATACCGTACAAAAATCCGTTATGTATATCTTGAGAAAATCGATAAAAAGACTTTAAGATATAAACGTGTTTTTTTTTGTTCCAAACTTTAAGCATAAATTTAACCACGATAATTAAAAAATATATAATTTTAAACTCCATTGGTAGTTTTTTCGGGTGCCAAAACATAAAGACCAGAAGCGATGCTAACCCTCGAGAAAGCAACATAAAGTTGGTCATGAGAAAAAGAGTCGGTTCGATTCCAGATATAAAGATATCCCGATATATAGATATAAATGAGTCCGCGACTTGATTCACTCATGGGAGTTGTTCCCGGGTAAATCTCGATCCCGCAGGAAGTCTGAAACAATCAGTAGCTTATTATAATACTTACTCCATACCATACCTCTACCTCCCACTGAAGTCCCATAAATATCTGAACCCACGACCTTATGAGTATGAGTTTTTACCGCGTGAATCCTGATCCCGCGGGAATTCCGAGATAAACTATACGTTGCTTCACAACTTCCTCTATCTCCCAATGAAAGTCGCATAAAAATCTAAGCCCGCGATTTGGCGCATAGGGGTTTTTCCCGTGTGAATCATGATCTCGCGGGAAGTCCGGAAGAAAAAGTAGCCTATATGTTGCTCCAGAATTCCCCTCTATCTCGCAATAAAAGTATCATAAAAATTCAAGCCCGGGCCTTCGCGCATAGGAGTTTTTCCCGCGTGAATCCTGATCCCGCCAGAATTCCGGGATAATAAGTACCCTATGTGTTGCTCCAGAACCTCCTCTATCTCCTAGTGAAAGTCCCATAAAACTCCAAGTTCAGGACTTGGCGCATAGGAGTTTTTCCGGCGTAAATCCTGAACCCGCTGAAATTTCGGGATAATAAATAACCCATGTGTTGCTCCAGATTCTTCTCTATCCCCACTGAAAGTCCCATATAAATCTAAGTCCGCAACTTCGCGCTTAGGAGTTTTTCATCATAATTTTTTGAGGATTTGTCAGGATAAGGATTTTAGGTGATAAAAAGCATTATAGGTACATTAACTTCATGGCAATAAAGTAGAAATTTCCATGATATATGATCGTAGTAACAAAAATCTTCGGTATGCTTGAGGCTACTGAATCGGCAGCTTTGAGTATGCTTCGGGATACTTCGGGATCCTTCAGTACGCCGTCGCCCACTGTCGCGTCGTCACCTTCGCCCAAGCAGCACTCGGTGCGGCATGCTTAAGGACGCCTCGTCATCCCTAAGAACGTTGTAGCATGCCAAGGCCATGCCAATTTCTGACAGTGTGCGCTGGCATGTAGGGATGCCGAAAGATCCCTTTCCTTGCCGATGCCGATAATGGGCGCCGGGCCTAAGTGTTGCTCCAGATCCTCCTCTATCTCCCAGTGAAAGTTCCATAAATATTAAAGCCCGCGACTTCGCGCATAGGAATTTTTCCCGTGCGAATCCTGATCCCACGGGAATTCCGGGATAAAAAATAGCCTAAATGTTGCTCAGGAATCTCCGCTATCTTCCTGTGAAAGTCCCATAAAAATCCGTTCAGCCGAACCGGAGATTAGCGCGCACAAACAGACAAACAGACAAACTTTTTTTTTTATTTTAATTATTTTTTTAGATTGTTGTTCTAGTACTCTTTCTTAACCTCCCTATAGATTTTGTTTTGTCACTTAAGTCAACTTGAATAAACACTGTAGGTACCTCTAATTGTACCAACGTTATCCCCATTTTTGCACCCTTTGCTGGCTTTTTTTTAAATACTAAATTTACATTGAAGATTACTTATTTAACTATAATAATTTTAAAATATGGGGTTAAAATCATTTTCAGTTTAGTCAGAAAGTTACCTTAAAAAATTACAAATTTCCGCATTCATTTGTGTTTTTTTTCTTTTCCTAACAAAATTTCGAAAAACTGAGAAACACGTATTCTATTAATTTAAGTGATAATCCTTTGTTGCAAGTTTGAAGCAAATCGGACGACGTTATAAAAAAATTCCATACAAACTTTAGTCCCCTATCCCTAGGGAACCTTAATATTATTCGAAAAAAAAAGTACCCTATACCTAATAGACACCAGTATATAGGTAATAACTTTACCGAGTTTCAATAAAATCCGTCCAGTGGTTTACGCGTGATGATCGGTCAGACAGACAGACAGACAGACAGACAGACAGACAGACAATAAATAAAAAAAAATATATTTTTGAGTTCTATCTCGATATGTGAGTGCCCCTTAGTCGAAATTAAAAAAATATATTCAATGTACAGAACACGTGCTCCTACAGTTTTATTATAGTATAGATTTTACGTATTGTAATTGGAACTTGGTTTTTACAAAACACATTTCAAAAGTCAAACTTCCACAAATCCCTACGGTGATTGGTCTTGGAAGAAGAAGCGGCAAGAAACTCCCTAGTTTTTTCCTACTTATAGTTACAGACAACACTTATTGGGTTAGTTTCCAACTTTCTTGGAATAAATGTTAAACAGAATTTTAAAGATTGTGTTACTGAATTAAGCCAAAAGCCTTATTTAGAGTCTATATTAAAAAGATTTAATATGGAAAGTTGTAAACCTGTATTGACCCCAATTGATCAAAACTTTAATGTAAAGATACTAGAATCCAAAGAATGTAAGTCAGATAAAAATATTGAAAACTTATGTATTACTACTTTATATTTATACTATCTGACCAACATAAAACAAAAAAACATCTACTTATCTATCAACATGTCTGATATAATTATGTGGTTTAAATTAGCCCAAAGATACATAATAATATCAGGATTATTACTTTTTACAAAAAAATAACCGACTTTAAGTCGACATAACTCAAAAACCGCTCGCCAGATGTTGCTCCAATGTATAAGGGAGCACACGAAAAGCACTACCTTTCGAACAAAAAAAGAATCATTAAAATCGGAACACTCAGTCAAAATTTTGCATAAATGAAACTCACATTATTGAGAATAACACAAAAACTGACCGTCAAATGTCGCTCAAATTAAAATGGGCCACATGACAGTCATTAGCTTGACGAATTGAGAGCTCCTCCTTTTTTGAAGTCGTTTAAAAACTATCCTATTTCCTTTCCATGGTAACAAACTATCTAAATGCATCGCTAAAAACAGAATTAAAATATTAAATGGCTTCATATTGTACTGTAAATTCCAGAATTTAATTAGAAAATCTGTTTCATTATTGTGCTGACCGTATGATGCATACGTTAGTCGATACGACCCCCAAGATTAGTCTGTGCATGTAAATAATCTAAGATTGGAGCTACGTCTCCTTTAAAACGGGAAATTCCCGTTCGTTACAGTATTTTCTTGAATCAACTCGGCACTCTGATTGACAATATGATTACGATCGGAATAAACTCTGCTAGTACAGTAAACATCTGATTTATCTAATAAAAACCTTAGATAAGGCTGTGAAGCAGCCGTTATAAAATTAGAAAGGAGATGATTTATTTAAATTGTTGGATTTGCAAGCTTTTTTCATCAAATTGAATTGTGACTAGGATAGAAAGTTCTGTTCGCAAAGGGATTTATAGAATACTAGCTGTGCCCGCGGCTCCGCTCGCGTGAAACTGAGTGTGTCACAAAGTTTTTCCCGCGTAAATCTCGATCCCGCGAGAAGTCAGGAACAAAAAGTAGCCTATACAATGCTCCATAACCTCCTCTATCTCTCAGTGAAAGTCCTATTAAAATCTAAGCCCACTATTTCGCGCACAGGAGTTTTTCCCACGTGAATCCTGATCCCGCGGAAATTCCGGGAATAAAAGTATTCTATATGTTACTTTACAACTTCCTCTAGGTATCTCCCAGTTAAAGTCCCATAAAAAACTAAGCACGCAACTTTGCGAATAGGGTTTTTTTGTGTGAATCCTGATCCCGCGGGAATTTCGGGATAAAAAGTAGCCTATATGTTACTTCGCAACTTCCTCTCTCCCAGTGAGTCCCATAAAAAATTATGACGCGCCTTCTCGTATTAAGAGTTTTTCCCGCGTGAATCCTGATCCCGCGGGAACTCCGGGATAAAAATTAGCCTATATGTTACTTTACAACTTCCTCTATCTCCCAGTGAAAGTCCCATAAAAATATAAGCCCATTCTTACTTCGCGCATAAAAGTTTTTCCCACGTGAATCCTGATCCCGCGGGAAATCCCGGGTTAAAAAGTAGCCTATACGTTACTTTACAACTTCCTCTAGATATCTCCCAGTTACGTGTCGACTATAAACCTCTTATCCCGCGGGAACCGATAGGTTTACCGGGATTATAAGTTTTTGGTATTTTAGGTCTCGTGAATAACTATCTGTGTGACAAATTTGGCTTAAAACCGTTCTGCCGTTTTGGCGTGATAAAATATCCAAACTTTCGCATTTATAATATTAATAAGATTAGTAAGATATAAAAATCTCTATAAATTTTAACAAATTATGTTAATCCGATGCCTAAGCTATATTACTGCAAAGTTTCATGAAAATCCGTTCAGTAGTTTTTGCGTGAAAGAGCAACAAACATACACACACACTCACTCACTCACTCACTCACTCACATACATCCTTACAAACTTTCGCATTTATAATATTAGTAGGATTAGTTGGTTAGTTTGGATGTTAGTAGAAATGTTAGTAGTTGAAGATAGCTAACCCTTTGGATTCCAGGTATATAATAGATACTATGCATTCTTGACATGCATGCATGTCGTTGGAATCCAACAGTTTAAGACCCTGTAAGGACATTGGCCAATTTTAACGGTATTTAGAAGTGATAAACCTGCAAGCAAAATCTAGGCTTACCGCGGTCACTGGCATGTGCGCGAACATTTGTACATTGTGCGAATATTCGCACGAATCTGTGGGAGAAAAAGCGTATGTTCGACATGTTATGCAGCCAGATACCGTCACAGCTTTGACAGCTACGAAAACCACTAATGAGTCAAAAAACTTCGCATACCTCATCTTTTGCAACGGTTGTCCAAAACATGTGGGTTTACATATTCGCGCGAATGTGGGTGGCCAGCCTTAGGTATACTGTAACCCATAATAGAGATACACCAATAAACATCTATTCTATCTAGCAATGCTGAATGCACATCCATTTTGCGAATCTCTTTGATCGGATTTGTGCTTCTCATTATGATAATATTCAATACACATTGCTTCTATTTTGATACGTTTTCTTTGGCGTGCACTCTGGTGTATTCATACCTTTTTATTGTTATTACGTTTCTTAGGTAAATCTCATTGTAAATAGCCTCTTGAGTAGGGTGACTAATCCTGATTTGAAATTGCGCGCTGTATTTTTACTTAAAATTCTGGATAATTTAAAAAACATACGGAGACTGATTACAAAGTGAATTTTTGTATCGAGTTAGTTAGTCTGAAATTTTAGGTTGAGTTAAGTACTAAATTAGGACACTAAATAACTAGTTAATGTAACTATTAAATGTACTTAGATTAAAAAGCTAATATTATAATCAATTTCATTTAAGATTGTTTGATCTGTTTTCTATGTTAGTAATTTTTGTATAATTAAAATTTATTATTCAATCCAATCCCTGGCGTCGGGATGAGAGACTTTCTCCGGAATCCGGAAACCTGGATGTAGCTAACCCTACAGTAATTCGCAGTTATGTACGTGCTACACCTACACGGCGTTTGCCAGCAGATTATTATGTGCCGTAAACATACTGAAATGTTTGTACAATGTGGCAAATGAATTTCGTGGTATATCGGCAGAACTATGGCATGCGCGATAGTTACTTCTCAAAACTGAAGTACTTTATTAGTAGATAATGTTTACCAGGTGGTCAAGACAGGGTTGTCAGTTTTTGAGGAGATTTATGTCCTATTAATAACCCGCTCTAGCTTCATTTCGCGATACATATAGATAACATAAATCTTTGCGTAATCACACTCGAAACAAGTATTCTTTTTTAAAGCAGGTTTTTTATGTTTGTTTGTACCCGAAGCTCTTATCTTTGAGAAATTGTTTTAGGGATGGGTGGGATGATTACTGAATGCAATTATATCCCGAGATCTGGAAATTCTTTCGTGACCATTTTTCAGGAAAAGATGGGTAGAGCGCCCTTGGCGAGAGAGGTGACTTACATTTTGAGCAAAATACACAAGATGACATTGTAATCTGTAAATATGATTACATTCTGTCCATCTCTGGACAGTTTAATTCAAACAATAATAAAATAAGGAACATCTCAAGGCTTCTCAAGTATGGAGAACTCTAGAAATACCTGTAGCGATCTACAAGGAAAATATCATTTTTTTTTTTTTTTTTTTTTTTTTTTTTTTATGGAATTAAGATAGCAAACGAGCATGCAGTACCACCCTTCCCCTGCCGCCCATAACAACTGTGACCGACCTAGAACCAGACTCAAAGGGACTAGGATGGTTAGTTCAGTTAGTAGATGGTGTTAGAATATTAGTTGGTTAGTTTGTTAATAAGTGCGAGGACAGGGTATGTTAGTGATAATTAGTCCTGTTAGATAATGTTAGTAATAGTCCAGTTAGTTATTGTTAGTATGAGTCTTGTTCCAATTCGGTCACAGATGCGTTGCTACCCCTGAGGTCTAAGATGGTCGCCTCTAAAAAAGTGAAACCGGCTCCACAAACCTTCCTATCCGGAACACAATTGCTCTTAAAAACAATTATTATGACGGTAGGAATGGTACTGAGTACCTTGGCGGGCGGTGGTACTACCCCGGGCGAACTCTAGGCTCTACCATTAATATCGTTGACTATTTAGCCAAATAAGTAGTACATTGAAACGTAAACAGCCAACATTCGCTAAGGCAGCAGTACATAAGTTTCAATGTATAACTTTAAGCTACAGTCGCGACGTCGAAATGGCGCATGGTCAGGTGTGCATAGAGAAGTAGGTAGGGTAACTTCGCTAACAAAATAACATATATAAAGAGCAGCAGAAGTTTAACGTAACTGAGAAAATTCAAGTCCGGAAGCACTTCAAGCTGACTAGTTGTACTAACTTCGGAACGCGTTGCGGTAACTGTATGAGTCGCTCCATCTGGTGTAGATAGCCATATCTGACTATCTGAGCTTATTTCGAATTTAAAACTCGATGCAAAGTGGAATTGAAAATAATGCGTTTTCACGTCTTTATCTATAAATATTATTTATATGAAAGTTTATCTGTGAATAAAAAGTAATTTAGTTTTTACAAAAAAACCAACGAAATTGTAAAATTTTAAAGTAGAGCTCAATATGGAAAAAATACTCGTCAGATGTCACATAAAATATGAAACCAGCCAATAAGCACAAGTTTCGAACAACAAAAAAGTTATGTAAATCGGTTCACTCAGTATCTTGAGCCAATAAACATAAATATTAGATACAGTTGCGTTGAGGACCTCCTCCTTTTTTTGAAATTGCTTAATGAATGTTTTATTATACGCTTACCACGTTAGTTATTAGTTATTACTACGTTAGTAGTTAGTTATTAGAACAAGCAGGTAGCAACACCCTTCCGATGCCACCCATGATAATCATGATCGACCCAGAAAAAGACTCTTGAATCTCGTTCTAATTCGATCACAGATGCGTTGCTACCCTTGAGGACTGAGATGATCGTCTCTAAAAAAGTGTAACCAGCTCCATAAACAAATTAAGATCATATTTAAAAACTTTGTAAATTCAAATCCACTTTATTATGTAGTAAGCACTTTCTCAACAAAAAAACTCTTCTCAAACTCAGTTTTAACGCATGAACAGTCTCCAGCTCCACAAGTTTGCAAACATGTAGATTTATTAATAAATGTTGTTTTCTATTGCGCCACGAATAAAAATTAAAGTTGGGAAGCGAGATCTTTAAATAGATGTGTTCATGTCGACTCTTTGAAACAGAAATGAAATATGACGACGTACTGCAGTCACAGAGCACGCAAAAAACAGAGATGACACGAGTACAAAGCGTACAAAGAGTAAATTTTTTGAGTCAATGGTTTATAGTTTTACAGCTGTAATATAAGTCATGCACACAAAATATCCACATAAAATAGATCCCCAAAAATTTATTTTTTTCTGTACGTATTTAAAAACGCTTTAAAAATCATCGCTTTGAGAGTGGATTAGTTTCATGCAAAATTTTATAGATCACTCGGCGTTGTCATCACAATATATGTATTACAATAGCACCAGTCAAAAAAAAAAATTAAATATCGGCAATTTCTATGAAATAAATATTCTGACTCCTACCTAAATTATGACATAATGTTACGTAAGAAGGCACGACTATAATTCTACGTTCTAAGCGTAAATTTTATGTAATTGTGAGTGAATTTGTTTTTTTGGGACATTTCTGTACTAGACATACTCTGTGACCGGCAGCTGAAACCGGTGAAACGACTGCCCTCGGTGGGCACTGATTTATTTCCGGAAGCCAAGGGTTGTAGAAATCTATTGAGTGCCACCGTCGCCACCGAGTGGGTGAAAGTTTAGAAATGTAGTTTTTATTCGTGAGTACCTTACGTTCATTACTACCGTTGCAATTTTATTTGTATGGCTTGTAGAGATCTCATACTTCAGTTCTCACAAACCCACTCTTGGTTCGCTGTAGAATATACCTGTTTTTACGATGTTTTTTTTTTACCTAAAATCAGTTGATGTTTGACAACGATCCCTGATGGTCAGTGAAGATGAAATCCAAGATGGTGAATTATTAGTGCATAGTCTCATTTATTTCTTACCCCTATAGAGCGATCTCTTCGAGACATCCGTTGGGCAGAGTACACAAAAAAATGTAAGAAAGAGGTAGGATGCACGACAAATTATTAAATAGATTACATGCATGAGATATTTAAAATAAACATACTATGTATATAACAATAGGAAGAATGATGCAATAGGTTCAGGTCAACATAACCGATTACAGCGAATATAAAAAAATAGCAGTTAATGTAGAGTCGTGTCGAATGCCAAGGCTAGGCCTCATAAATTACAGGACAGTTAACTTGTAGTGTCCTGGAAATGGATTGAAGGCACGTCTACAAAAGTGTGTAAAATGTTCCGGTGGCATGCAATGCCGTGTTAACAGCTTACAGTTTAGCGCGACATTATTTGATTGGATTTATACAATGTGCAATAACTTTTAACAAAATACAACCGACTTTAACGCCGAAAAGTAAAACTCGGTTCAGTTAAACCTGGTGAATATTCCTAAATCCTTCTCCTAAGTCTGACAAATACTATGGTGAAAACTGCATCAAAATCGGTCCAACTACACGCGAAATAATCGCGCACAAATATACATACATACATACATAGAGGTCAAACTGAGAACCTCCTATTTTGAAGTCGGTTAATAAAAAGGTATTGCACGCGAGCG
Source organism: Hesperia comma (assembly GCA_905404135.1). Taxonomy (NCBI): domain Eukaryota; kingdom Metazoa; phylum Arthropoda; class Insecta; order Lepidoptera; family Hesperiidae; genus Hesperia; species Hesperia comma. Next base: position 3,291,957 of record FR990031.1, read on the forward strand.
GTCATACAGAAAGCAGCAACCCTAGTGCATATGGGTACAATGGACCCTTGTGCAGCCTTGACCAGAAAACTGTGCCCTTGTGCGGCCCCCTGCCAGAAAAGTATGAAGACCGCTGGAGTAGACGGGAAAATTGCAAACTTTTTCCGTTTCAAAACGCTATATGCAGTACAAACACCATTTATTTTGCGCTGCGGAATACGTAATCCGATTGCGAGCGAATATTCTAGGGATTGCGATGGTTTTATGGCGCAGAATACAGAGTTTAGTCCGTTACATCTATTTCTTATGATTCACTCGGAAACTTGAATTGTGAAGAAGAAGAAAAATTAACTGTCTGCTTGTTTAAATCTTGGCCAAACTTTTGATGATTCTATTAAAACTGTTCGCTTATTCTTAGCTATGTTGTTAAGAAAGAATCTTCTAAGTTTATCTTTTTGCATTTACCTAATGAAGAATTACACAAATGTACATTCATGTTATGTATACAGAGCCTGTTATTAGGTTGTGTAATGAAGTTTTCTCGAGGTGCTAGGTATGCTAAGCGAAATAAAGCTGATACTTGTCGTGTCTGAGCGTAAATTTTCTTATACTATAATAATGTTCCCATGTCATCTTCATCAATTTTATTTTTTTGCAAAGAGCCACGTGGTCAGTGTCTTCCATGATCATCAATGAGTAATGTGCCATACCTACAGTAATATGAGCGCGCGCCGCACATAATGCTGACCACGCAACCACGAGCGACGAGTGCAGTGAAACAATAGACTACGTCATACGCGTCACACTGAACTGGCCAATCAGAAGACACATCCTCAACCGTGTTATCAAGATTTCGAGATATACAAACTATATATACAAATGGTCCGGAGTTAACATCGGACCGCGGTCCCCATGCAGTGACATTGCCTGGCGGGAGATCTCCCCTTTTCCTCCACAATTGGTGACCCCGACGTGATTTGTCAACCGACGTGATTCACCCGACGTGATGATCGAGTGACGTGATTTATCGACATGATCTGTCGACGTGATTTATCGACGTGATTTGGTAATCCTCTCAAAGTATCTGACGTCCTACAGCAAGTCCAAGGAGTCAAGCAGTTCCAGCCAGCAGCAACGAGCATAATGACCAGGTTCCACGAGCAGCCTTTGAATAAGCGCCTTGGTTCCTTCATCCGGCTCAAGTTCAGCGATCCGCAGCACGCATCAGAGGTTTGACGGTTTCCCTCCCATGGCAGCGCACGAATCGCATCGTTCCGGCACACATGGCCGATGGGAAAACACTGGCATACGAGAGTGACGACATCTCCCAACAGTGGAGGGGGAGTGATGTAGCGGCGTCATACCTACAGTAATATGAGCGCGCGCCGCACATAATGCTGACCACGCAACCACGAGCGACGAGTGCAGTGAAACAATAGACTACGTCATACGCGTCACACTGAACTGGCCAATCAGAAGACGCATCCTCAACCGCACTATCAAGATTTCGAGATATACAAACTATATATACAAATGGTCCGGAGTTAACATCGGACCGCGGTCCCCAGGCAGTGACATCGCCTGGCGGGAGATCTCCCCTTTTTGTTGTAGTAGCGTATAGTTTAGTATCATATTAGGGCAGACACAGACGCAGGTGTTAATGAGAGTCGCCGAGAATGAGAGAGATGTCTTAATTGCACCCACATTTGAAAATTGTTACACGTGATTTTATAAATTGACACTTGGTTTTTTATCAACTAATTAAATAGAAATAAAACAAACACAAAATTTTCATTTAACCTACCATTAGTAGCGCTGCGTGACGTAGAAATAAGGAAGCAGAAATACAAAATAACAGGAAAGAATGATAAAAAATATTGGAAAAGGAAGATAAGAAGTTGATACATTTGTAACAAAGTTTATTTTAATACCAACGCTGTGATTTTGCACGTTGCTTTGATATCTTCACGATAATGTCCGCTGGGGCTGACTAGCTACGGAGGGTACATGAATATTTGAATAACTTGGACATGTAAAGAGGGTAAGTGAATTATATATTGCAGTCGCCTGTGTCGCGATTCAGTCTGGAGAAAAAATCTGTGGAGTGTAGCCGTGGAGCGGAACAGATAAGAATTTACAGAAATCCCTCGTGTTATCTCAGGCCATAAATTATCCAGGTTCAAACAGCTATACATTTAGTTATATCAAAGTTTACCTCGTGTTTAGTACACGGGTTTTTTAAAGGTGCGATGACTAGGGATTGTAGGGCTTTCTGTGTACTGTGTTGGTTTCAACTTTTATCCCATTAATGGCCCATTATTAAGCACAGGGTTCTCGTCATAGTACTTGAAGAGAACTACGCATACTCCACCACGCTGGTCCAGTGCAGTCGATTTTGTTCGAAGGCCTTTGATATCGTTTAACGACTGCATCGAAAAACAAGCAGACTAGCTAGGTACTTATGGTGATTGGTTAAAGAGACCAATAATAACAAAAATATCATCAGTTCGTTGTCTAGAATTATAGCAAACTTCACTATTACGCCTTTCCAACTCTGTGTACTTAAAATCAAGATGTTTTAGTAGGTATATAAGCATGGAATGAGCTTTCTTCTGAGGTATTGAGGTCTTGAGACGACTTCTTAATTTTCGGCGTTGCAGTTGTTGGTGTTCCTGGTGTCCGCCACCGCTTACCATTTGGTGGACTTTATTTGATGAAAGGCTTTTTGCCTTAAAATAATGTAATAACATTGAGAGGGTGGGGATCTCAACAGTGGGCTTAAGGCTTTTAAAAATCGGCCAAGTGCGAGTTGGACTCGCGCACGAAGGGTTCCGTACCATTACGTATAAAAACGCCAAAAAAATCTGATCTGTTGTATGAAAGCCTCACTTAAATATTTACTTTAGTTTTTTGTAGCCACAAGCAACGCCATCTCTTGGACCGAAAGGTAACTAATTTATCGCTGAAGCGTCGAAGCCATATTTCGACATAAATATTTATTTTATTCAGTGTTTTAGTATTTGTTGCTGTAGCGGCAACAGAAATACATCATCTGTGAAAATTTCAACTGTGTAACTATTACGGTTCATGAGATACAGCCTGGTGACAGACGGACGGACGGACGGACGGACGGACAGCGAAGTCTCAGTAATAGGGTCCCGTTTTACCCTTTGGGTACGGAACCCTAAAAAGAACTGCAGTTTAATCTTGGAGTTTTGTGTTCATTTTAATAAGAATGTAATAGAAGTTTGAGCTGAAACTTTGGCAATAAATAAAAAATGTGGCTTTTCTGTTGTTCTGTTATTGAAATTAGACGGAGAGGACTAACTCCCGCAAGACCGGGACACGAGCAAACATTAGGCTGGTCAAGTTATTTCATTTTCTTGTTTGGAAGTATTAAAACTTATTACTTTGGGGGTTTGTGGGTTGGAAGTTACTATAAGGTTGTTTAAAGTTTTTATTCAAATATTCTATATTGGGCGTTGTCTCTACATGGGAGAGGTTTGAGAAACACTATTAATACGGGTATTTATCAACTCAATTTAATGAGATTTTTGTTATATGCTCTAGTGATTGTCTTCGTTAATCTCATAAATGGCTTCACCAATTTTGATACGGTTTGCACTGATATTATAATACAATAAACTTATGGTAAACATGTTAAAGTTTGGTAAGGTCTGTTGTCAAGTATTTTTTCCCCCTTTTAATCGGTTTACAAAAAAACATGTGTCAATTCAAGAATGCTTTCTAAAGATTGGAAATAAATCTTGTTTGGGAAGGTCGGTTGCTAGGTACGTAAAAAAGGTTAAAATTATATACTTACTCAGACATAAGATAACAACTTTCCTTGGATAATATACTACTATCAAAATAAGACTCAATTTTCACTGGTCAACAAATCTCCGCAATCCCTTGGCTTTCCCCAAAATTGTTTTCTCGGGTACCATTTCTACACCTAATATAAGAAATCTATGTCTCTAAGGGATCCCAAACTATGTTTCTATAGAAGTGAAAATCGACATTATCACCTCTCTTTAGAGTTCCAAATCAATAACCCGACATCGACAAAGTTGTTACCTTTCTTTGTGATGCAGGAAAACTATTCGACGTTATTGTGTGAAGAAATATGGCCTCAAACTGCATGATACGGGATCTTTGACTTATTTGTTACAAAAGTTGGCAAGTTTGAGAATGATAAACATTAAAATTATTGAATCTGTATTAATATTAGGTTTGATTTTGATCATGTACTGTGCCATCTATTTACACAACCGGTTTCTTGCAAATAAAGGTTCACGAATTATTGAATTACATTGATATAGGTAGGTACATTTATATTAAACTAGTTGGCTTTGCAGGCGTTTCCTGCAAAGTATGTTATTTATATCACAAGTTTTAGTGGCATATTAGGATAAAACATAAAACTGTGACGTACATTTCGATATTTGTCAACAGATGAATCCACCACGCTGGCCAAGTGCGGATTGGCGAACTTCATATAAATTTCAGTTTTGGGAACTCTCCGCCATGCAAGTTTCCTGACGACGTTTTCAAATAAATAAATTTTAACAAATTATGTTATTCCGATGTCTAAGCTATATTTTTGTAAAGTTTCATGAAAATCCGTTCAGTAGTTTTTGCGTGAAAGAGTAACAAACCCACACACACACACTCACATACATCCTTACAAACTTTCGCATTTATAATATTAGTAGGATAGCCATTATGCTTAAAACGCACATAACTCCACTAGCACATAACTAGGTTATCACAGCCTTACACATGAACATACGCGACAGTATATTATAAATGCGGTACCATTAACAGTATAATATATTAAATTATAATTCTTCAAAAAGTCTATAAGAATGCCAATGTAAAGTCCAACCGTCTAAAGTAACTACGAGTATAACAATAAAGAGTCTAGACTTCACACAGCGTGGTAAGATGATGGGTCTAGACAGGAATGAGATATTATAATGGGAGCACGTATTATGATTTAGGTTAGAAACTGTAGTTAAACTAAACTGTTACTACAGAAAACTTGTCTACTTTACTACATTGATAATGCTTTTGTCAGACAAGTTATGAAACATTCCGAGTGACTTTCGTTCAATGTCGCAAATTTCGTATTTTTTTTAACCGACTTCACTAAAAAAGGGTAGGTTTCTCATGGGGTACTGAAGGGTAGTGCTGTGCTTTCTATCTTAAACCCATAAAAAATTATGTACTTCCTGTAAATTAAGTGTGTAATTATTATTTTTTATTTTCAGGTAAGCGTGTTTCATTAATAACTGCACTTAACCGTCGATATCAGGGCCGGGGGTAAGTGAAGCTTGAATATTTTTATGGCTAGGCTAATACAATGCGCCGTGTGGACTTACACTCAGGCGGGGCGTTGTAACTCTGTCCTGGTTTACATCCTTCTCCCCTCATCCAAAGGTCGTTCTCATGCTGCCTCTGTGGTTCGGCGGAAAATGTTCCGCCCCCCCCCCCACCTTCCGCCCACGTGCAGTGCACGCCTTGTACACCCGCTTACAGCGGCCTTATCTTTCGATAAGTCATGCTAGGTTATGAGCGCGTCGTTACGTATTTTGTGATTTTAATTGAGAGAATAATTGTAAAAGTAATAAGTTATCTGTAACTTTATTATTTTTTATAACGTACAAAGAATCACAAACATTTAAAACAATAACAAGAATGCTGATAAATCTCGGAACAATGTTACAAAGAAATTTCTCTTCATTTGCGATGTAGAATCATAAGCTTCTTATGCTAATTAAAGAGTTGGTGATATATCATTATTTTTATCAGAGAGACATTTTATTTTACAAAAATAGTATCAACCTTTAGCAAAGTTGTTGTGCCTGAGCCTACGAAGGTTTCTGTGTTGGTACGAATTTACAACAGGTGGCGCCACTGTCATTCCATTAAATTTCACATATAGCCATGACATACCCTGGAGCTATTGTGGAGTATAACATAGGCTACTTGTATCCCGGAAGTCCCGCGAGATTATTTAGGTACGCGCGAAAACCTCTCACGCGTGCGAAGTCGCAGGCGCGGATAGTTAGGTATTTTTATTAAATTTAATAAAACGTTTCTACTCAATCTCCTCACTGAGATACAAATTACATTTCACGAACATCCAGAATCCGAAAACGAAAAATTTTTATTCACATAAACATCTGTACGGTACAGTGTCGAACCCGGGATCTCTTGCTTCTCAGGCACTAGTTTGAATAATTAAAATTAGAATAAGAGTTTTCGCAAAGATTAATTTGAATGTAAGTACCATTAGTTATCCATAAAATCTTTTTATTACTAACTATCATACTATCAATATAATTTCAAAAAACTTATGTTACCGAGTGACTAACTGACAGACAACGCACAGCCAAACTTTTGAACACAAGAAGCGGAAATTTTTCATGCATGTACCTTGGCGAGTGTAAGGAAGCACTAATAAAGCCACCCAGGCTTGGAGTGTTATTTATTTAAATAACTATTAAATTCACAAACAATATGTTATCTCCTAATAAATTAAATTATCTTTAAAAAAATCTAATAAATAACTGGGTAATTAAAGACACCATTAAGAAGCACGACAATTTTGACGCGGACGATACGGGCGGCGGTGGTACGTAGAATCTGGAATACATTCCGTTCCAGAACTCCATTTCTTGTTCGTTCAGGTTGATCCGAAGTGTTTCCTGGTACACCGTCACGTTGGGAAGCACTTCCTCACCACTGATCAACAGGACGTGGCTCAAGGTACCTTGTATTGGCAGCCAGGTAGTGGCATTCACGGTGACAGGATTAGGGTTTCTGAAACAATGGTAATTGGTTTTGAGAAATAATTTAATATAACTGTGTACAAAATAAAACTGTAGGGATGTAGAGAAACGTATAAGGCCTTTCTCACACAACGCCATTTGTAAGGACTAGGATGTTGTCAAAGTAACGAAGCGACGCGTCTACGATGCGTCTCCTAACAGCGAATTTTGGATTGCGATGAAGTGGCGTAGCAAATAAATAGCATTGTGTGCGAAAGGCTTAAATTAAGGTAAGTTTGAGGCTACTTGCCAGATGTCGCTCTTTGAAATTGACCATAAGACATCTACAAGCTTAGGAATAAAATACGGGCTACCTACACATAATAACGTATTCATACATACATATGTACATAATAGTAGCATAGTAGCGTATTCATTCACACACAAACTTCTATATACGTTACACATACATTATTTTTTATTTCAAAACAGTGATTTAGTTAGATTATGCTTTATAGTGTACTATTTTTGGGTACGTTTTGATAAATGTGATTGATTATATCATGATAGTGCTCATGATAAAACAGTAGATACAGGTGTATGTATTACACACGCAAATACTTAGCAGTAAGTATTGATTTAATATATAGCCGGCAATAAGTAGCCAATGATGCAGCTACAAATTGCTAAAAAACATTGCCCGTTTAGAAGCACCTTAACAGTAAGTACAGGCGTATAATAATCAGCAATATTGATTTGCCGATGAACATCTAAAGGTCAACCATTGTAATATAAGTTGTTCTAAAGGAGATGTTTCAAATCCGGCTCACAATATGTACAGTACCTCGAAAAATCGAGAAAAATCCATGGAATTCGAGAAAAATAAAGAGAAACTGCTTAAATGCATACTTTTCTGGTACAAAAATTGTATTTATCATTCACTTTTATCACGTTTCAACATGGCGTCTTGCCAATTTGTCATTGATCATAGATCACGAACTGTCTACTGTCACCTCAACATGACAGAAATGTAGGTACATATGTCAAACTTCAATCAAATCAACCAACGTGACATGTGATGACAGCTTACCGCCATGACGGATTTTAGTTTTTGTGTTGCAATTTTACGTGTACATTTTTGTGTTGTACCACCAAACTAAAGCAATTTAAAGGAATTGGATGATTGAAAACTGTTTTAATTGTGTTTCTCCATTTTTGAGTATGGTGTACAAAGTCGTGGCCGGGGCTCCATACTTTTTGAAACATCTCCTTTCTCGTATAATTTATGTTTAATTTACACTTACCCTGTATACGCAAAAGCGGTAAACCTCCTCATGAGACTATCTCTTGCCAGATTATCAGACGATGTAAGACCAAAGTCAAATAAATAGTTGAGTATTCTTCCATGTCTCACCCCTTTTAAAGGGATCTCTGGATGAGGCCAGTCTGAATTATCAGTACCTCGGAAAGCAAATTCAAATTGTCTCACTTCAGCCCTCGACGACAACGCTCTCTCTCTAACATTCCGTATTACTGGCACAAGAACAGTTGTATCGCCATGGTAATCCAAGTAGTCTTCAATTGTTTCCATATTAACTTGCCTTTCACTGAAATAAAATTGTCGAGTTTCGTTTACAAGAGCCGTTAGGTTATTTTCCGGAAAGCGAATATCGACTTGAATAAATTCTCCGAAATTACTATCCATTCTCCCCAACCATTGATTAAAAATGGCATATTCTGCTTTTATTGTTCCTTCTCTGTCAGTGTGGCCCGCGATGTACGGTATATCGCTGTAGTTGCCAGATCGCAATATTTCTATGGGAGCAGTAGCAAGGAATGTGTTATTGGGATCCAAATTAGCGTTTTCGATACACGGAGCAAACATAAGAGTGTTGTTTGGAGACCAAGAGCTTTCAAGTGCGTTTCCTAGTACGATTAAGTCTGTTGAGGTTAATAATCTGGCTAATTCTTCTCCTCCCTTTCCATCATAGCCAAGTTTGTCACCCACAGCACTTGCTTGGGTAAGTGGATCATACACTACTGCCCAAGGAGCTAAGCCGGATCCACTTAAAACCATGGCTTTGTGAACTAAGCCGATAGCGAGTGGCGACAAAGTGATGAGATCAACCATAGCTGCTCCTGATCCATGTCCAAGAAGAACTACATTGTTTGGGTCCCCACCGAACCCAGCAATGTTTGATTGGATCCATCTCAATCCCTGTACGATATCTTTGAGCCCAGCATTACCTGGTGCATCTTGAACACCTAGGCAAAGGAAGCCGAATATAGAAAGTCGGTAATTTATAGTTACGACCACAAGGTCTGCTAGTATCAACGAATCTAATGAATGAGTTTTTAAGTTTGTAGCGAAGTTTTCTCCTTTGATATAGACGACTACTGGCTTGGGTGTAGTAGTGTTCCTCGTGTAAATATTAAGTACTAGACAGTCTTCTACTCCGATAATGCCTTGAGTGCTTGGCTGCGCGCACAGCACGTCGGTATTTACCGCATAGAATTCTCCTGGGAAATTTGGAGCTGGTGTTGGAGCCTGAAACATAATGAAAAACATGATATTACTACCAAGGAAGTGTAAATTTTACGGTTACAGAAGATACAGTTTTCTTCTTTTGGAATAGTGTTCATTTTACAGTGTTACAGAGAAGTCCAAGAAATTATTTGGTAGAAGGATCCAAATATATTATTTTTATTGTTGATTATCATCAGATAACAGTCGTTAAGCCATGACTTAGGGAAGCATTGGTAAATCTTCCAGTAAGTGACAAAAATGTGAAGTAAGAGTCAATAGCGGAAAAACTTACTAGGTATGACGTGTTTTTTCCACCTCATCATTACATCACCATTTATTATCAGGTGGGATTATCGTCAAACATTAACTAATACGAAAAAGGAGTACCGCGGGACCGCGATACAGGCAGCGAAATCCAGTTCAAATGTTGACATGATATTAAATTATTATGTCATGGTATACCTACTTGATTTTTACAATTCATTTTTAATTTGGAAAAACTGAGGTATTATAGTATCATTAGATATCAGCCCTAATGAACTCTAATACCCTTTAGCATACCTATTCAGATTTGTCGTATCAGGTGTGTGGTCTCTTATCTGTGCCTCTATTATGAGTTGTTGTAGTAAACGTAAAGGACGTTGACGTTTAGAATTTGTATGAGAATTGTAGTTCAGTATCGTAACCGCTAGAGGCACTGTACGGATTCTCATACAAATTCTAAACGATAGTCGCTAGCGTGTATAGTAAACTATAGTATTAAAAACTCATAATAGAGGCACTGTTCAACCATATAATGACGTCATAATAGATCCCAATATAATTAGTAAAGTGAGCGATTGTCATTTAAGTAGAACTCATTTCCGGTGTCAAGTATACCTACCTGTACCCAGCATAACAAAATTTTTATTGATAAAATATTTTTAAGAAGTCTATATCTATGATATACGTAAAAATACTTGGATAAAATTAGTCATCGTGAATAATACATTGACACAAGTCTAACTATCAGTAATAAGTATGTATAAATAGACTTGGTAAATTATATGGTAATTTAAGATAATATAGTAACAGGCCCTGTTTTATGTTGAGTCAATGATTTGCGATATAAATGAAGTCTACTTTCATTTCAATTTATTCATGAGTAATTATTTTAAATGATAAAATTATATTTAGTGGTGTATAACAAAGTACTAAGTATTGTATTATTAATTGTAATTGCAGAATTTCAATCCTAACCCAAGGGAAAAATCGAACGCTTGCACTTGCTGACAGTACCTACAACAACCACAATACTACAATATTTGTTTTGTGTATGTCATCACATTATACTCGTATGTATAACATTTGACAAAGCATTAATAAATAAAAAGTTCCACATGAACTCATAATATCCAGCGTTAATTACACTTTTCGTAAATTATACGAGTATTCCCCGTTGTAATTTAAAACATTTCCGCGGTTCGTATTATATGTACATATGTAGTAATGCTGAAATTGTTTTATTTAATATGAGATAATAAATATAATAGAGGATGTTATTTACTTGGATATAAGGTGATCATACTCGTACAACAAAGATGAAAACGTAGGGTTGTCGACTAAATCAATCATCAATCAATATGTTTTAGTAACTCTCCGTTAGGGCGTATTCAAGTAGAACGCTGGTTACCGGCGCCGATCTGCCAGCGCTTATCGGTACTAGTCCGTTGACATAACCTCAGGTCGGAACTTGTCGGCAACGTTCGACGCTTATCGGCGCTGGTTCGGCACAAAGTATAGAGACTACCTGCGCGGATCGGTTCCGATAAGCGCTGGCAGATCGGCGCCGGTAACCAGCGTTCTACTTGAATACGCCCTAACCTAGTGACTGACAGACAACGGACAGTCTAAACTACTGAACGCCAGAAGCTGAACTTTGGCAAGTATTTTCCTTGGGGAACATAGGGCAAAACTAAGAGAAGATTTTTGGAAATTCCACCCCTAAGGGGATAAAAGAGGATGAACTGAAAGTTAGTAAAAGCCTATGTAAGTACCATCCTCTTGAAGACTCCCACAGCATAAGTAAGAGGAAACACTGCCTACAAATTATAACTTTGAACTTCTTTAGGAAATTAAATTAGTGGATTGTTTTTATTTCATTAGTAGGGAGGTGGGGGAGTTATTCTACATGCTCTTATATTTCAACTGTTATTTCAAAAACCTCTTGAGTTTCTAATGCTAAACACTAATGCAAGTTAAAATATTTCTGAATATATAAATAATTATTTTCACTGATACAAGTATTTCAGAATATATGTATTATGATAACAAATTAGGTTTATCACAAGTGTAGTCGCGCCCTTTCTTTATCTTTCTGTCTTGCCTGAAATTCACTAGTGATAAACTCTACGATTATAATACTCGTATTAATCATCCTCGTGACAACGTTGAGTTATCTACAATATCTATAGGTATTTGACTTAGTACGGAGTAAGGGAAGCTCTAGGCTAATTGTAGAATTACGTATTTTTATCATTAACCATCAACCATAATTCATTTTATCGTCATCATTAAAGGAAAATCCTTAATGGCTTGCATAATTTGAAATAATCATAATCGTGGGACACGAAATACGTTAAATACAAAAGCTTGTTTAGTGCTATTTAGCTTTGTAAATGTTTCTGTGTTTAATAGGGGTATTTCTTTAATGCTACTTAGTAGTATTCATGTTTTTTTTGTTATTTCAATAGTAGCAAAATATTCTTAAGCGTTTTTGTGCTCCGAAGGGCACTTATGTTGATCGATAGGTATAGAATTCGTCGAGCCATTTCAGAGGTATTTCGGCGTCAACAACTTCCGACTTAATTTAGCCATTAATCCAATCACACAAAATTCCCAAATACGTATAGGTACATATTTCAGTACCAGATATGACAATAATTGATATTAATACAATTAAGGTATTTGAAAAATTAATATCTACTATTAAGGAAGGATAAGTTCGAATGGCATGACCATTTGTCTCTTATCTTCGGTTAAAAGATTCAATACTACGATGTGACTGACATGGATTACATGTATATCCATGAAAAAGTCCGTGGATCAGTTTGCTTATCAGAGATAAGTTAGAAATGCAAACCGCCCGGATAATAACAACAGGGATTCTGTATTTGTTTAATTTGAAGCAGTTTAAATTATCATAGTGTGACACAAGCAAAAGAGTTCCCACTCGTTTTAAGATCGGGATATGTAGTAAAAATGTATTATTTAATGCCGACGTTACATAATTGAAGTGAATAATTAAAATATTATCCTTATCGTATTGACACAGAAGAGGTCGATGACCGATAGAGGAAAAATTTATGAGCGCTTTCGTGCTTCGGAGGACACCTCAAACTCTTCGTTTTGCCTTTACCTTACGCCTGTTGAATAGAATACATACTCTATTATACTATACTTAACTATACTTGGATAAAAAAACATACAGGTAACATAAAACTTCGCAAGTTACATAAGAATTTTATTTAATCAGAACCTTATCGGACACGATTCGACATGTTTCACCAACAAAAAGAGGAAATTATTTTCGTAATCTTTGGCCCAGAACCGGTTATTCATAACCTACCTTAAATCTATTCTCGCCTGTCGGAGACCCAGCGTACGGTATCCCGAAGAACGCCAAATACTGGTTATTGATGACATTTCCCACAACCACGCCTTGAGTTGTGTTTACTGCAGGTGCGAACTGCGCGCGCGCAACGGCGAACGCACACAGCAAAAGAAACAAATACATGGTTACGAACACACACACTCACACAACAATACGAGTTACGTCACGGTTTATATTTTTAATTTATACGGAGCGCGCACGTGCGATCGAGTCCGCTCGTAACACGCAAGTGTTGGTGAGACGGTATTGTACGAATGTCACGGTTTTAATCGCCCTGATAATGTATCAATGAGGTCATCAGTTAGTGGGCCAGAGATACGTAGAGGTGGCAAGGATTTGATTGGATATGGACGGCTTTTCTTCTTTCTTTTGAATTGCAGGTGTAGTTCAATCGCAACTCTTCTATTAGGGAGAACAATGCCCAAACAGCGCTGTTTGTTTTTTGATTTTAGATGTTTTTTTTTTGCGTGTAATTGTTATCGATGGGCGTCACTGGACATTTACCATCGGTTGTCCCGTCCGTTTGTTTGTTGGTTATTTATTTAGAAAGCTGTATCATGAAGAACCAGTTTAAAAGAGTGGAGAGTTTTCTTGGTTGCGTTGGAGATAACATGATGTTCTGGCGTTTGAGGACAGCATTTATCAATTTAAATACAGGCTTGTGTGTTTATTAATTGACTATGAACTAAAAAAATGCTTTACAAACTTAAAATAACACATATTATACGTCTACACTGCGTGCACACTACCTATTTATTAAAATAATAGCAGTACAGACGCTTGAGGTACATACATCAAATGTAGATATTCCGTGCTGACATGAAAACTAGTTGTAGGAAGGCGATGTACGTATGTATGTTTGTGTAACGTTATTCCACAGATAGTAAAAATGTTATCATGATTAAAGATAACCATTAATTAAAAAAAACATATCGCTTTCATAATTCGTAGAGCAACGAACGCGGTTCCAGTTATTATCGTTAGATAGTAGTCATTAAATCTAGACCCTAGATGCATAAGGGCGGAAGTCCATTTTGCCAACTTTACAGGAGAGACTAAAATAAAATTGAAATTTAATCGGCAGATATTTTAATAACTACAAACAAAACGTTAATTATGTCATTGCCTATATTTAGCACAAGTGAGTACTTTCTTAACTTAATTATTAAAATTATGAAACAAAGTCTCTAAATTTGTTAAAAATGAATTTTTTTAAAAAAATGATGACATCCGATTTTATGACAAAAAAAAACGTATATTATTTGTTCAACAGTATTTTTATGTGCACATACGACTTAATGCCCCCAATTTTCGTAATTAAATGAGATTTGTTTTTCCAAATACAACGTTATGCCACAATAAAAAGTAAACGTTTTATTGAAACTGAATCAGACGTAATTGTAAATGCGACGTAATTTTGTTATATTATTTTCATCAAAAAGTCGGATATCCCATAACAACAAAATTACTATTCTTTTAAAATCAATTATAATAATTAGAATAATAGTGACAGTAATTTAAATAAACGTTAAAAACATTAAAATATTAATATTTTAATTAGTCACTTGCTGGAAAGTCTGGGACATTTCCGTTATGAGGAAGATTTTTATAGTAGGCATGAAATTCCTGAGGAACCCATGTCAAAAGACTCATTAGATAATTGTATTTATGAAAAAAATCGTGTGGACAGAGGAGTGAACGCTGAACATCTTTTATCCCAGACGTTTTTTTTAGGAAATATTTAGATTCGCGAAAAAAAAATATTGAAGAAAAAAATGTATGGAGCAAAACTGAAATATGCTTTTGTCTCGAAATTTTCGAAACTGTTAGCAATGAAACCTTTTTTAAATTATTGTTTTACATTTTTTTGATAATTCCACAAAGAAATTTTTCGCATTCACTTGCAGCCTTGGCCGTAATAACTTCAACATTTTTATTCCAACTATTTGCGACTATATAATGACTCTTGTAGTTGCGCGCATATGAACTAAGTAAATCTTTTGTATGCACTTGCAGCTTAAGAGTTTATGCGCAGTTTAACTTAAATATGTGATAAAAAAACACGAAATCACTACTTTTTCGTCTATTAAGTAATTGTTCATATCAACACAGATATCACATGACAAAACAACTTAATCATTGAAAAAACTGCAGAATTCTTTACAGTAGGTAGGTTTACTTTTTTAATTAAATTTAATACATTTTTTTAAATTTTACATTAGTAATAGTACGAAAACAAGAATAATAACATTATATTGAACATACAAAATGGAAACTGGCACTTCTAACAGACATCATATCAAGGAAGCCATTTGAAGATTTGGGAAACAAGCAGCAGAAAAGGCAATTGGATACATTATTCGACTTTCTGGAAGAGGAACTGGCTTTTGTTTTTGTCACAAAGCTTGGATCTAATGGCAAAAAAGTTCTTGCTCGCATCATTGATCACGTTATGAAGAAACTTGAAAGGTTGAAGATGTAGAATTATTTTTATTTAAGAATGAAAAGAAGGAGATTATTCAGGAAGATACTTGATCTTCCTACTTACTACTTCATTGGATCTATCAAAGTGGAAGTACATCCTACCTAAGTTGAAGCTTCCGTCTTACTACAAGTTGTTAGCAGCTAAGAAAAGGTTATCCAGGTGCCAGAGGTATTGTAATATCAGAAAATGGAGTGAAGGTGAAACTACAAGTACTTTTATATGTCACAACTCGAAGGATTTTGCAAGTCGTTGGAGATGATGAAAATATTTCCAGTGGTAACCTGAAGCTGACAAGCAAATGGGTATTCGATAAGTCTTCAGCACAGAGAAACTATAATTAAAGATGTGAAATGGCAGACTTCGACGATTCCTCTGTGTTCATGACGAGCCTCGTTCTTCTGAAGCTAGAGGCTGGAAATGTTGTTATTTGGAATCATCCAAAGCGATCTTCATCTTCAAAATTCAAAATTTTATTGTAGACCTATAAAATTTCAGTTTGTGAAGGAAACTACTGATTTTGTTAAGCAAGAAATACGAAATTTACCTATTTCAAGTTGCGGAAACTTGGAAGTTACTCATAAACTGAGTCACAGATACTCCATCTACAGCTACAGATAAATAATCTCCCTCAAATGTTTTGAAGACCTATGCGATTGTCAACACTCCATACGTGGATTCGAGTGGAGTGCACGAAATGAAAACAAGAACCTGAAGAAGTTTCGAAAGAACATGGTGCAGTCTGTCAATATCGATGGATTCCATGGATACTACAGGGAGACCGCAGTGCTCTTTTTATATCACTCCCCCTGGTAAAACGTGCCTTTCATCGTACACAAAACACAAAATGCCCATCGAAATTTTGTCAGAAGAAGCAGCAGAAGCAAGAAATAAGGACTTCCGAAATATCAGAGAGCGGCACACGAGGAAAACAGGAAGATTGCAAAATAATGAAGACATTATGCACAATTTTTTGATATCTTCAGATCCCTATATATCTCATCTGAAACCCAAATATACCAATGTGAATTCATCAAGTATTTTTCCAAAAGCTTTACAGTTATTAGTTACAGAATAAGTACTAGAAGTTGAAGAAGAAGTAGAAATGGAAATTGATGACGAAGCTCCACGAAATGTGATTATGTTGTTCTGTCGATTTTAACATAGTATTATTACTAAAAAATAAAATTTCAGTGCACGTTGAACTCATGTTTTCGTCAAGCCATCACCAATGATAATGCCCGATGTCGCTAACTTTTGCGCGCAAAATTTTAAATAGTTCACATACATAACGATTTATTTTCACATCGGCCCACCGTTACATTTACAAAGTTATCGAAATAAAAGGCATAAAATCGTATCTCTGTATCTGTTCTTATATTATTCAAAGGGATCTTAGATGCATTATGTCGGAAGTTTAATTAAGAAGAATATTTTATATAACTGTTTGGGCCATAAAGGCGTAACTCCTGTTACGTAGTTCTGGCGCGAATAAAAGTTTGGGGCATAAGGGCCAAATTTACAATCCATCAAATGAAACATGGAGCAATGTATACGCAGAGAGACGGAAGTGAAAAAAAAACCTTTTGCTTCCAATGATTTTTGAAAAGCTGTTAGAACCGACATTATGCACTAAATTATCTCAGGCCAGGAAAGGGATAGAAATACCATTGTTAGTTGTATAGAAAGAGGAAGAAGAGCTTTTCTTTGTGGAACAATAAAAACTTTTTGCCAGATCTACACATCCGCCCTTATGCATCTGGGGTCTAGAAATTATGTCTCATAAGCTAAGCTAATGAATGTAGCCATTATCATGATGTATATTTAAGCTAATTTAACCAGGAACATCGAACAAGACACCTTTGTTTAAGCAATTTAGATGGCAATCGAGCATAAAGTACAGGTGGTAGGGCCTAGAGCTCACCCGGGGAAGTACCACCGCCCGCCACGGTACTTAGTACCATTCCTACCGTGTAATAATTGTTTTAAGAACAATTGTGTTCCGGATAGGAAGGTGTGGAGCCGGTTACACTTTTTTAGAGGCAACCATCTCAGTCCTCAGGGGTAGCAACGCATCAGTGACCGAATTAGAACGAGACTCATTGAGTCTAGTTCTGGGTCGGTCACAGTTGTCATGGGCGGCAGCGGAAGGTGGTGCTGCATGCTCGTTTGCTATCTTAATTCCATAAAAAAAAGTAGATAACCCTTCCGTTGCCGCCTGTGACTACTATGTACCACCATGTATCAACAAAATAATTTGTCTAGTTAGCAAACAGTGTAAATAATTCCCAAAAATTATTACGTAGTCAATAATACCCGTGATACACGATGCTAGTTTTTCAAGCTGGTAGTAGAAAGCTAGCAAGGGGCTAGTAACTCTGGTTTTTGTGTATACAGAACTAGCTTCTTAAATAGGCTAGTAAATAATGAGATGGTAAGTTAGCGTCTTAATTACTTCGTTAGTGTAAATGAGGAGTGAAGAAACCTACTTACAATGTATATAACAGCTTTGTAATAACTGTACCTCCTTACGGGAAATTGCTAAGTGGGTTTCAATCAATCAACGCGAGGCACAGATGCCTTCCATCCATAATTCCTTGGTTTCCAAATCTCGGTGAACCGAATGGCCGACCGCTCGGCTTATTGTAGCAGGATGTAATATATTAATTTATTAACAGAACGTAGCACTTCGTCATTCCGTATGAAACACCTGCTTCTATTAGAATTATGGAGGTATAAATCTAATCTATACTGCGATAACTCTACGTGCCAAAGTATATATTAACTATAATCTATATTTTGTGTAGATATAAATTACGTCTGATAATTAATAATGAATCATATTTATATCATACTAGAGAACCGCCCTCGCTTCGCTTCGGGACCCGTAGGTAACAGCCGCGTAGGTCCCTCTCCCGTAGGATTCTCGGGATAAAAAGTAGCCTTTATGTTATACTGGAACTTAGGCTATAACATTTGCCTATGACTTTACATTACACGTAGTATTTGATAGCGTCATTCAGAACTTTCAAATGAATTTTACTAACGCCATCTATTAACAGCATTCGGAACTAAATATCTAGCAACTACCAAAACATCGATCTTCTCATGGGAATGAGATGTTTTTCCGCGATAAAAAGTAGCCTACGTCACTCTCCACCCTCCCAACTATCTCTACACACATAAATTATATCATATAATAGCCATGTTGGGACGTGAAAGAATCACAAACAAACAAACAAACAAACACACTTTAACATTTATAATATTAAGTATGGATACACAGGTAGATATTTATTTAAGTCTGTAAATAAAGCTGTATAAATTGTTATTACTAATTTCCGTAACATAAAAAAATATCAGTTACTTTTCTATTTTCATATGACTTCAGTTCACGTAGGTAGTTTTATATTCGGTGGACCTACTTTGCCATGTCTGCCCAGCCCGGGAATCAAATCGGAGACCTCTCGCATAGCAGGCGGACCTGGCTGACAAGGCTCACCGAGTTATCTGAAGAGAAACCGGGTTGTAACCTCATCCGTTATTAAATCAACTTGTATTTGAAGGGTTGTGATAATAATAAACGTTAAATAGCTGTAATTCTTATGGATTTATTGTTTTGAGAAGATACGAGATTACAATCATAGACATTAGTTTTTGAGTGAATACAATATACATATAGCGTGCTGGGCCCATAACCTGAAGGGTTGTGATAATAATATACGTCGAATAGCAGTTATTCTTATGGATTTATTTACAAGAGAAGACACGGACACGAGATTACAATCATAACGTTAGTTTTTTTGAGTGAATACAATATGACAATATATTCAAATCTGGAACATTTTTGGTTTACTTTTCTAACAGTATTCATAAATAGAACCCCTACACAAACCCAAAATAAACAGTACACACAGAACACACCAAAATAAACAGTAATAACTTAGACTAATATTTGATGACCACAGTGACCAAGCCATTATAATATTCCGTATTGGGACTTACGTTAGATTGTTATCGGTAGATCCATTAGAATATTATACCTACAGGTCATTGGGTCATTCAATAAAGCCATGTTTGTCTACCAATAACTTTATCTATTTTAAACTCGCTGTCAATTTTCACGTTAGAACCTAAATAGATAAATCAACGTATAATCAACCTATCAATTTTTTAATTTGAATTAAATCGTACATACGTCACATGGTGACGTCACGAAGCCTGAATCACATTATCGAAGATTTTTAGTCTACTTGAATATATAGAAGCTTCGACAGTGACGCAGTTGGAGCTCGGCCGCCTCCCAGGCATGTCTTCTTGCCTGTTGGGAGATCTTTGCCAAAGTAATAACCTAACGGACCTTCTTTCTTTGCTGATGACGAATCGGTGGCTCGATCGAGGATAAACATAGACCACCAGGGGCCGCGTTCCCTAACTCGATCATAACACTCAAAAAATTCAATTTTCTGTAAAAAAAGTATCGTTTTGGGCGTATTTATTATGTATTACACTAGCGGCACGCTATGATGGCCGGTTTGACACATTACAACAGTGATGTGGAATGTCATCAAAGCTATCGATGCCTACGACTGGTTTTGCTCGTTTTCTCTTTTTTGGTGTGTGAAGTTTATTTTCTTCTGTGCCAGTCTCGCCATATTTTTCTTTAGTTATCCGTCTAACAGTTCGTTGTCCAATATTAAGCGCATCAGCTACGCGTTCAACCACTGATGTTATAGGTAAAATTGGCCCTCCATTTTGAGCTTCACGATCGAAATAGTTACGAAGGCGTATTACGAACTCACGTGTCTGACTATTTAGAACAGTTCTCTGCGTACGTTCGGTCATATCGACGAAATCCACAACAAAGGGCTTGAACAGAGTCCAAATTAACGAGCAAGGGTCAACAGTAATGCAGTATCAATATTTGAAATCCAAAGCCAGGTCAAAACTATATCACAATCGCATTGCACTGACAGTTTATACTTTTCGAAGCAACGTCAATTCGAAACTGCTTTGTTTTGCATTGAGCATTGACGCGAGTTTGCCGGAGGTAGTAGTTGTGCTAGCCAGCGATCCTATGTGACGATCGTATTAGATTCCATTTTTAAAAATTTTCAATTTAGAAAACCAAATGCCGAGTTGTGGTATATATCATATAAAAATAAAAATTTTACCTTTTGTATGAAACAGCTGATATTTTTTTGCGATTTCAGAGGTTTGTCCACATAGTGAAAATTGTTCATATTCACAAGTACATTCACCCCTTAAATGGTGCAAACTGATTTTTCTACACTTGTATACATTTCAGAAATCAATTTAATAAATAAATTTTGAGTCCTAAACCTAAAACTACATTCGATAAAATTTATGAATCTCTGCACATCACTATCGTCAATAAAGTAATACAATTATTTCCTTCTAAGTCGTTATCAATTAATACGGAACTTCATGAGCGGACAAACGTCAAACCGGCCATCATAGCGTGCCGCTAGTTTAGTATGTATTCGACACTTTTAACTGACAGAAGACGCATCGTCCTGTCAGTACATAGTGTCAAATACATACTAATTTTGGGTAGCGTTGCAGTCGCGTATCTCATGAATAGCGTTGTGTGAGAAGTGCCTTACCATAAAAAAGGTGAAATTAATCTTCCACTCAACACGCAGAGTTCATGCCAGGGCTTGTTGTTCTAAATTCAAAACAGCCTAAATTAACGCCGTAAAAAATCTAAACACAAAGAGATTCAACAATGAAGCGGAAAGTCAGGTTGTTCCATATTCAAATTTAATACATAATTCTCTTTATTCCCGCCTTAATAAAATTATTCGCCTCGACAGCATATCAAAGGCCGTAACAGATTAACGAAAACATGTGCAAACAATGAAATATTCAACGGGTTGTTACGAATGAGGTCGAATCAATAATCCCTTGCTTTTTAACCTCGCATATCTAGCCTGTGGTATTTTAAATAGTGTTTTATTAAATAATAACTGAAATAACGTAAGCTGTCAGGCCTGTCAGTGAAACCACGTGAGACTTTCGATGGAAATTCTAAATACAATTCTTCAGCTTTTACTTAGCCATTCAGTTTCTCTACAAGCCGACAAAAATTAAGAGCTCATAATTTTATATTTGGTCTCTAAAAAAGTTCGACTTCCGAGCAAGATAACGTAAATTAAAATCCGTCCCGCATCTTTACTTTTTGAATTATTTGCGTATTAGAAATTTAATGTTTCTTTGTTAACTTTATGTACGCCACTACCCCTAAATAGTATTTTCATTTCCCATCTTTTGGTGCGTTGCCTGGAAGAAATCGCTATGTAGCGATAAGGCCTATTGTTTTGTACTTTTGTAATATTTTTGTTCCTTTGTTTTATATTCCTGGTGTACAAACAATAAAGAGGTCATCTATCTATCTATGACAAGCGTCGGTAAACAAAAGCACCGTGAGGATGCAGACCTGAGAATTTTCCATGATGCCCTCAAAAGGGTATGAAGTCCGCCAAAGGGTACGAAAGTATTTTCTCAGTAGTTGGGTTTCAGTCATTGAATTTACTTTTATCCAATACTAAATTTAGGGGAGCATCTAAAATTGATTCCTTATATTCTGGTAGAAAAACTCCGGCTACATTTACCAAAGGTCTCACGCGTGTCCAATTTGTACGTGATTGGTTTATTTAGAGATTTTCGTAGACTACCCTCTTAGTGTCAGTTCGGACATGCCACAAAGCCGCGTTAACGTCTAGTCTCGTCTAGTCTACTTTTAACATCTCAAATATTCAAATAGCGTTCTCCATTTCTAAAATTTTTTGACAAGATGTTTTTAAAATAACGCTACACATTCATAGCCTTACACTAGGATTCCCTGTGCCGTGGGTTCCACGGACAACACACCAGACAAGGACACACACCCAGACTGAGAACGGAAATTTAAATTCATCATTCAAGTTTCTGTCTCGCTGGGAATCGAACCCAGGACCCTCGGTACAGCGATCCGGCGAGTTAACGTTGCGCCATACGGATCGTCTGTTTGAATTGACTGAAATAAAATAAACGATTAATAGAAGCCTCACCTACTTTACTTAACAAGTGGAAATCCCGTCAAAGTTGGTCAAGCCGATGAAATCTGTTGGATCAAATGCACGGATATTCCGTTCATAAACACCCTCATATTTATTATGAGGTCTCTCTCTAATATTTTCCCTGTAGACACATCGATCAGTAACAGTTTTATTATAATTATGTATAGATTACGGTCCAGGGTGTATTTGGAAGCCAGAGATGGATAGCACAATCCATCTTCTAACCAATTCAGTAAGATGACTTTAAGAACGTCGGCCTATTTATTATAAGGAGTCAATTAATCTCTACCACCTCAGACTCTACTAATCCGGTCTCGTTTCGTTTGTTGAAATAAATTAATGGCCCACGATTTTCAAGGAGCGGTCTGTAATTTAAAAGAGTAGGTATATTATGTTACCCACGAGTTCTTAATAATATTTGAGTTTTTTTAAACTCTATAGGATTTTATATAGATAATTAAAGTTTAAAATTCATTTCAAATTGATATTAAATTGGAATTTCAAATCGACAACAGTGAAAACTGTATGAATAAGTTTAATTATTACGTGTCACGTAGGACACCGCCTAAGATTATTGAGCTGTACGCGAACGGGTTTCCTCGTTATATTCAATTTAGGCCCCCGTAGGTATTATTATAGCCTCCCCACATTGATGTATAAGTATCTAGATGGATAATCGAATCCGCGAAGACCTGTCAAAAAAGCTGCGCCAACTATTGGCGCAGAAGTACTTTCCCGCCAATTAGTGCCGATCGCGCCGCTTTCGTGTCACTACGTATTACGCGCGCAATTTAAATAAACAAATAAGAGGGATAACATGACGAAATGTGCTATTAAACTGTGCCGGAATTATAAAGGAAGGGTAAAAAGCTCAAAAAACATCACATATCATAGGCAAGTAACCAATAAACATATTTTTAATTAAATTTCAATTTTGATTTTTATTGTAACCAAATTACGTCATTTTTTTGTCAGTGTTGCTAGTTTCTATTTTTATGCTCCCGACTTAACATCATTTTTGTGGGTATATAAATTGGTTTATGGTTACGTGTATATTATTTAGTTCATGTACTTTTATAAATCGATTAAAAAAAGGTGGTGTTTACCAATACGTTTGTGTTTATTTATAATAATATAACATTAATATTCGTATGTTTATGAGCCCATTTTAATGATTATTTTTGCATTGGGTCGAATAAACCACTTTTAAAGGTACAAGAGTAATGTGAAAAGGAGACGATCCAAAATTGTATGTAGTCTGGGCCTGGTTTTGTACCAGTGATAAAATAAGATAAAAAAGAAAATATGAGAGCAATATTTAATTTGGGGGGGACGAATGAGAGTGTAGAACCCGTCCTCCCTTCAAATTTTCACCTTAATCTGAGACGGTAACTTTACAATTTTAGAAAAGGAGATGGTCCATTTTGGGCCTGATCTTGTACACTAAACCATGAAAAACCAAAAAATACAGAAAGTTCATTAAAAATATAATAAATTCACAAATCGCAATAAATGACTTGCTAAAATAAAATTAATTTCGAGTTATTCGGTAGGTACTACTTGCAACACTTGCAAGATGGCGTCCTTCACTCTGAGTTCGAGCCATTGTTCAAGCATAGAGAAGGCATATTGACAGCTAACGTCATACGTCAAAAATTATGAATCCTCTGGTCTGCTGCCCGCCATTATGTAGAATAATTGCGTCACGTGGAGTTAATAAATAATTTTTGCACTGAAATATAGATGAGTTCGTGGATTTGATTAGTCAAAAATGGTTTATTTTTCTTTTTTATTTTATTTTATCACTGGTACAAAACCAGGCCCAGACTCCATACAATTTTGGACCGTCTCCTTTCCAACTACAAACTGCGTAAAAAAATATTAATTTAATTAACTTAGCTGGTTTATTACAACATTAACATAAACAACTGTAATTAAATTAAGTAGGGTTTTTTATTTATTCATGAAAATAACCACTCCATAAATTAAGTTTAATGTGTGATTTATGGGAAAATTTTAGTAACTGGTATCATTGATCACGCAACATAGACACTAGACGAACGTGAAAAACATCGCCTGCACGCACACATGCTTGATATTGTTGCCGTGTTTTTTTTGTCTTCATTGTAGGGCGACGCTCAATCTACCTATTTATTGCATCATTGCCTCCCCATTAGGACGGAGATTACGGTAATTACATTGATAAGATTTCTTCTTGGCTCTTTCTTAATACTTTCTCTTGGCTCTATTTTAAATGTACCAAGAGTTTACAAATCTTGAGCGGTACAAAGAACGTCAAAACAGAGTTAGTAAAAATATTATTATAAAAACAAAAAACCCGACTGCTTACAAAAGAACTCAAAAGAAAAAAACAAGTGTCACAATATCAACATAAAATACTTCATGGTGCTGCAGGCGGGGACAAACGTAGTATGTACTTGTGATAAATCTTTTTTTACCCGTAGGTAACAGTATTGTTTGTCCCCGCCTGCAGCACCATGAAGTATTTTATGTTGATATTGTGACACTTGTTTTTTTCTTTTGAGTTCTTTTGTAAGCAGTCGGGTTTTTGTTTTTATAATAATATTTTTATTTCAGACTTTTTAGTGTTTTCACCGAAAAATTCTACTTTTTAGGATGGTTTTTGACAATTTGTGTTAAAACGTGTGCCTTAACGTTATATGATATATATTTTTGAAATGGTCTTTTCAAGATCTTTCATTTGATACCCATATTGCTAAGATAACAAAAAACTCAAGATTACCCCCTCTTTTTCTTCCACTTTCGGCCGCCATTTTGAAAATTCATATAGCCTATGACACTTTCACAGTTCTGACGAATTCAACGATACCTCATATGTCGAAATCCGTTCAACCGTTTGGGCTGTGGGGCGGTCCAAATAATCCAAATGGACATACATACATACATACATACACTCGAAAAACATAACCCTCCTTCTGACGCAGTCGAGTAAAAACTGTACAGTTGTACAGGGATTTTTTGGCGCGTGGGTGACAAAGACAGTAACTTACAGTTTGCCTTACTTGTAAGGCGTTGTCTCTGTCACCCACACGCCAAAAGATCCTTGTACGACAATCATTAAGTATATCTTTTGATTTGTATTGTGCGATAATCTATATTGTAAAATAATAATAATTTTTAAGGCACTCGATGGATTAAAATAGTGATGACTATTGACGTTAAAATTCAACACTTAATTCCACCGTTGTTTAGCGGGCCGCTCCTCCGAGCTAAAAAAAAGGAGAAAAAAACGGCCAAGTGCGAGTCGGACACGCGCACGAAGGGTTCCGTACCATTATGTATAAAAACGCCAAAAAAAATCTGGTCTGTTGACATCTCTTGGACCGAAAGGTAACTAAACTATCGCTGAGGCGTCGAAAGTATGGGCGCCCACTTAAATATTATTCTGTTTTTTAGTATTTGTTGTTGTAGCGGCAACAGAAATACATCATCTGTGAAAATTTCAACTGTGTAATTATTACGCTTCATGAGATACAGCCTGGTGACAGACGGACGGACGAAGTCTCAGTAATAGGGTCCCGTTTTACCCTTTGGGTACGGAACCCTAAAAAGAGATGTCTAGGGCTTACAAACGATACATTGATTCCATTCCCAAAACTAATAATGTGATTAAATCAACAACTTATCTTATTACGGAATGCGAACTCAAGAAAATTAGAGCTCAAAACTTATTAATTAACCAGCTGAATGGAATATCAAAAAGTTTTTCACCAACCCTGTCAAAGATAGAGTCAAATTTGATAGAAATGCAATTAATATTTTGAATATTACAGCGGAGATTACTCGAGGTCGGGAGGTCGAGATCGTTGATAATGTCTCGTATTTAAATTAACTTCAAGTTACGTATCAAATATCTTGATTGTCGCTTCCTTATACTGAAGTTGTCAAACTTTGGTCATAATCCTTTCAAGTTAAAGCATCAGACGTGGATTGAATATTCCTTACATTCCATTGGGTACACATCATTACCGTGTCTAATTTAATAGTATTTCTTGCTTTACATTTTTTTGAGTATAGATCTTAGTCCTCAATTGTCGCAATATACCTCACACCAAATTATTGTTAATAATTATAATAATACTAAAGCACTGCGCACATTACAACGACGCCGCAACGGACCAACCTATAAAGCATTCAATTGTGATCCTTAGGCCTTAGCCAATTGTCCAGGTGAAGGATGGAAACATGGCTTGATGACTGCTATCTAATAGTAAAACCTGGAGGTGACGGCTTTACGTACCTTCGGCGGCGTGGCAGTAGTAATAAAAACACGTTATGATTATACTGCAGCTCTACTTTTAATACTCCTCTAACCTATATTTTTCTTTTCTCGCGTAAAGTTATGAAAGTCTGCTCGGAAATTTATGAGTTGCAAGCTGGAATATGCAAGGGGCGTTCCTACGTTTCTGTCTATTCACCACCCGACACGACGTACGCGATCCAAATGTCTTCTACAACGACTGCGACGTTGATGCTGGCAAATATCGCGACTACGGGATGATGATACTACGGATGGTAGATAATCATATCTACCAGATTCTACGGCATCTGTCATAAACATTGTTAGATAACGATAAAAACCGGAACCTACAGCTTTACGTGCCCTAAAGCACGGAAATGCTAACCAATTTTTTGCTGCTTGGGGTTTCTGAACTGACTATATAGCATCTATGTCTTAACGTCAATTTGTCGAAGCAAACGTTACCATTGCCGACATCTTGTCGTTGTGATGTCGTGCCGTTGTCGCATGTGTGAATGTGAAGACACTTACTTGTAGGTATATGCATAATTTTATAATAACAACTAGTAAATCCGCCCTCGCTTCGCTTCGGGAAACCAGTTCCTTCAAAAATCTCTATAAATATTAACAAATTACATATGTTATTCCGATGTCTAAGCTATATTACTGAGAAGTTTCATGAAAATCCGTTCAGTAGTTTTTGCGTGAAAGAGCAACAAACACACACACATACATCCTTACAAACTTTCGCATTTATAATATTAGTAGGATAGGATATGGATTTTAATAAACTACATAATTATATTCAAGTTTTCTGGAAGATTGAATAATCTGTTAATTACCGTGGTAATGATCTCATTACGAAATTTTAGCATATCCAGACAGTATTTGAGACCATACTAAGAGCAGTATTAGTTGTAGCTCGGTAACTATTATAAGCGTAATTACAATAAAGCCCTTTATTTGGGGCTGAAAGCATTTTCCACTTAAATTCTATGGCAATGAAACAAAATTATAGAACATCTTAGTTCAAACAAAGGCGTCTTCCAATGGTTTTCATTTTTGTCTTGAGGTAACTTTCTCCAGAAGAGTCTTGGTGTCAATTTTATAATATTTCATATTTATACCGAATTTGTTTTATTCCTTATCTCCTTTTGGTGGTTCTACTTCTACCACATTAGTTCATTTAAAAGTTTTTATCTTTCACAGAATATTAAAAGACAAATTTTACAATAGCTCTACGTAGCCTTTTACCAAAACTCTTCTGTATTGAGGAACAGTCAGAGACATGCAATCTGATGATGGGTTAACGATATTCCGGATAAAAATATGACGAGTAAAAACTAAAAATATGTGAACCACATAGCTAGGTTGCGCGTACATTAAGAGTTCTCCACGATTTACCTGGTATTCCATCTTCATTTATGCTAACTTAGTAGCAACAGTTCGCTCTTTCGAATACAAAATTAAATAGTTTAACAGATGAAGGAGAAATAAACATACCTACAGAAAAATATACAAAGAAGGCAGCTGTAAGAAAGGAGTGGAGACGTTTAGTTAAGCGTGCCACAACCGACCACGACCGTTCTACCAAGAACGTAACGACTGAAGAAGACAGAAAAATATAGTCGTCGATCAAAGAATCTCCTCTGAGAATCTCCTTTTTCTGAAGTTTGTTTAAGAGGCTGTTCCATATTCCTAACGAACACGTTTTCAACGTAGTATTTAATAGACGAATAAATTGTCAGTAGTTAAGGACAACGTGAGTTGGCCTACAGCCAGCTGGGTGAGAGACCAAAATTGGTTACAACGCAAAAACCGGTCAGGTCGAAATTGGAGGCTCGGATAATTTCCAATTTTCGTATAATTGAAGATCTTCGTGTAGGTTTTCCTGCAAACTAATAAACGTAACTTCGTTTTTTTCGACGCAGGCTCGGTTTATACGAAGATGCTATTATTATTTTTCTATATTTTAAAATTTATCTAAAATAAAGGTTGTATTGTCCTACACTGTCTTGACCTTTTGCAATATTTAAATATCCTTGCAATATTCCAATGTTATTCACATTTAATATGTTCATAAAAAAGCGAACTATTACATAGATGTTCACAATATGTGATAAGTCTATAGGATTCGGAGTAAATTGAACCTTGTTACATAAAAAATTAAGTGAGTTATCAAATTACTGCTTCATTTGAACTCTCTGCCACGGAACCCACGTAAAAATTTTTCAGTAGCAGCTACATTCGTCTCTAATTATATTCAATTTAAATGCCGAAGGAGAAAGGTAGGTGTATTCATTTATATGTATGTCGCATTGCAGGAATAGCTATAAAATATCTATACTTTGTTAGTGATCGATTCCTGTACAAGATAAATATAGGTATGTCAGTTTAAAGTTAAATAAAAAGTTATGTCAGTTTGAAGAATAATAATTACTAATTTCCGAATGTGGCTACAAAGGGATTGATTGTATGTAGTTTGGATATAATAATGAAGAGCTCGTAGCTCGGCGACTTACGGCGATACTAAGTGATCAAATAAATTATGCAACAGCGGGCGTAGTCGGTGGGTGACCAATAGTGTTAAAATTTCATGATCGTTTATGTTCTTTATAGGGCAAGTAATGACATCTATTACAGTAGTCATCATTAGACAGTAATTATTAAGCTGTGTCAGAAGCCTTCGAGTCGACGTTTCCGTCTGGGTCCACTGACCCCTCCACCAAATCATGCTGAGGCCCCGTAGTGGAAATATATTCTAGTCAAGGTTTAATCATAATATATAAGGGGAGAGACCGGTGTTCAGTAGTAGTAGCAGTAGTAGGTCATTAGTGGATTGAACCAGTTTGAATATAATTTGGTACGACCCTGAAGCCCTGAAGCCCTGTAGTTAAGTATTGTTTAGACCTATCTCTGTGTATTTGTGCAATTATACGGATAAAATGTTTTCTTGTTAAAGATCTTAGTTGTTCTCTTCTAGCCACTAATGGTCTGTTGTAGGGCACTGGTCTCTTCTCGAAGACATGACCTTGTTTGTTTATCTTTTAACTAACAACCCGTTAGTGAACAAATCTCTCCTTGTAATTCAGAGAGCCTTGGGAATGTCTGTCAATATTTCTCTTGTAAGAACTAGATAAGCATTTAAGGCACTTCTCACACTCCGCTATTTAAGAGCTACGCGACTGCAACACAATCCAAAATTCGCTGTATCAAACACTGTTCACTGACAGGAGACGCATCGTAGACGCGTCGCTTTCATTCATTGACAAGATCCTAGTCGCTTGCAAATAGCAATGTGTAGAAGTGCCTTAGAGTCCAACAAGGTCCAAACGTCAACGATATCTACCGGACGTATCCGCTTTTAAGAGCTGATTAAATTATGGAACCGATTTGCACAGTTGGTAAATATGTATTTGAAAAAACGCATTCTTTTCAAAAACCACTTGTTAAGGTTTTTTTAAGTTATCGTTCGAGTTCAAATTAAATGCGCACTCACATACCTAAAGACCAAATTATAATGCAATTTGTAACCCAATTATAAAATGTTCAAACTTATAGGGGAAAATTTAAAATGATTTTTCTATGATTTCTAGTATTTCATAAATAATAATAATTATGGTGTTTACGACATTGAGTTACTATGTAAACTAGAGAAGCTACGTCAAACAAAAGTCATGTTCCTTTTCTCGGTTTAAAGCTATCCGTCGCTGCAGCGCTACAAAAAATCATTCAGTCTAATCTATCATTTTAAACCGCAGCGCTTAATACGCTTAATAAGATACATAATAGTCCTACAAGCATCTTTTGGCGCGTGGGTGACAAAGACAGCGCCTTACAGTTTACCTTACCTGTATGACGCTGTCTCTGTCACGCACGCGCCAAAAGATGCTTGTAGGACTGTAGGTCGTTTCATTCATTACTCGGTCACTATGACGACGGAATATAGATTATGACATTTATGACACAGAACGGTCAGTGTGGGGTTTTTACATGTTTTTTACCTATCTGGTTCATCAGTTTGAGTGAAACAAAAAATTAAAATTAAGTATTATTGTGAATATTTTATCCCCCAAAACTCAGTTCTACTGTAAAGTGTACACGTTCTACATTTATTAAGTACAAACATCAACAAATTTCTTTATTTTACAAAAAGTCTAAACAAGTAACTAATTAAAATTTGGGGTGTCTGTTTATAACATTGAAATAACCACTTTTTACTAAATGCATAGATAAACATTAGTATAGACCGTTTATTCGTATACAAAAAAACATTTTTTGCAATAACAATAATTATTTAGGACTCGTCAAACTAATTTTGGAGATACACAATAATAACCAATAATAATAATAACGAATTGAAAAAGGGCTCACTTACAAGAGAGGATACAAGAATTAATTAAAACAAAATGTATTTTTATAAATTTTTAATAAATAAACAAAGTTTTAATTATAAAAAAAACAAAACAAAAAAGAATTATTTAAGTATAGTAAAACACGAAATTAAAATGTTATCCTCAGTCCTTTATACAGTACTAGTTTTTCGTCCGTGGCTTTTCCCGCGTGGAATTTGGTTATATCGCGCATTTTTACTGAACTTGACAGTGCTTTTTTTGATCCACTCTTTTTTATTTTGTTTGGTATTAGACATAACGTGTACTGTGAATGGAGTAGTAACTACAGTCTTAATATTTTGTGAGATATTCGCTTCTAAGATGGTAAAATTTGTCAATTAGTTTTGAACTATGGGGTGAAAAATATAGATTATGATTATGCTAGGCAGACGGAACCGCGGACAAAGTATAGTCTTTTAAGAATTAAAACATTACAGAGACATGAATGTCAGCGTGTAAAACTGATAATATTGTGTTTAATGTGATGTCAACAAATTGTACCTACTATCACTACTGGACGTTGTTAGTCTATGAGAAGGACACAATATGGCAGACGTTAAATAATTTTTCGTATTTATTTGGAAATAGTGAAATATGGTTACTAACCGATGAAAAGTTACTCCTGTGCATTTATTTGAGTTCCTGGAGTTATTGCGGCAATTACGTAATACACAATTGGGTATTGTTCACGCTAGTTTTAAAGATTCACTGACAGGTCTCAGACGTTTTACGCGCATGCGAGCTGGCAAGCGAATGAGAGAGTTGAGGTGCATTCACCGCAACTGACTGGCGAATAAAATTTCTTTGCGGTGTCTTCTCTAGTACTTTAGTACATAATATCTCAATGGTTTACGATTCAATTTGACATTTCCAAGCTACCATACAACTTGAAAATTGTTTCTAGAAGGCTTAGTGAGTACTTGTTACTGTTGTATAGCAATTTGTCCGTCCTTGGGATACTAAAGGCTGAAGTCGGAGGTCAGGCCCCGGAAGTGAGGCTATTTACCACCGGGGAGCGCACGCAACGTTTTGTGTTTTAGTTTTAAATAATTAAATTCGCGTTTACCGTAATGCATGTGAAGGGTTAATTTTGATTTACATTCAAGGGCTATGTTAGTTTGCGTCCCTACTGAGATAGTTATTAACCGGTTAATCCCGGTGCTTTGTGTAGAGTGCATCACCTGCATTATTAACCCTGCTTGAAAAATCAACCCTAAAATGTTTAAAACGTAAAACGTTTTCATGTCGTAGAACACACAGGGTTGTATAATTCACCGTACCTGTAATGTGTCAATGTTTAATGTTGATCCAATATCCATTGACAATGAATATTTACTTTCAAGTAACACGACAGCCCATTTGTCTTCTTTTGGCTTCGCTCGCGTGATTATCTGACATGACAATATTACGGTAACAACCATAAGCCACGAAAACGTATTTCCAGGATAAAAAAATGCTGTCGTCTTAATCGGTTTAGAAGATAAGAAAAACAGACAGTCAGACAAGCAAACATAGTTACTTTCACTTTTATTATATGTACCTATAATAATCGGGATTATAATTATACGAATACTAGCACCCAACTATATTTAGTATAGAGTTTAGGTTAAAGAATATTCTGCGGTTATAGAATCCGACCCCCTTGCTTTGTAGGTCTACGCGTAAGGATTACGTTCCCAATATTATTTTATTATGAAGTAGTTAATATTATTACATACTAATAATATTATTATTCCGTAGTTTTCACGAGTACATATGTACTTGACTACCGCCCTTTCGTTCGACTCAACCGTTAAATGAATTATCCTATTCCAGGTCTTAACTTAAGAACCAGTATTTTCTTTTTTTTTTGGTCACCAACGCATCGGTTACATTTACATCAGCTTTTTACATAAAAAGTAAGAGTCAGCGCGTAAAACTGCTGCCTTTCTATTCCCTTTCTCGTAAAGACAAAATTTGTCTAATAAAAGGCTACCTTTTTCTGTTCTGCCTCAGTTATCAACGTTCATTTATACGAACCATTTCGTTTCGGCCCTGTCTTTGTTACACATTATTTTCTTACATACCTTTACAAATCTTATGAATAGCTGCTCGAACAATATCCTTCGTTATTATAACTAAACGTTCGACGAAAGATGTTTACTGGCTTTTGTCAGTGCGCTGAAAGGGATAGCTGTAGAGATTTCATTGTGAATAAAGAGACGGATACAGTTTGTTGAATTGAGACTCCAATGATCATTGCTCTCAACCTCAAGTCTCAGTTAACATGCGTATGCGCACGCATATAACGGTCCGGTGCCAAAATATTTAGTGACTCATACTGTTTATTTTGCATTCAACCGGTTTTAATTTCTTTTTATTTTTGTGTTGTGTTCCAAATTTAAATTTTGAATTTGTTTGTTTTTGTTGTTGTGTTTGTGATACAGTTATTATGGTTTTAATAGAAATATGTGTGCCGTGTTTGTGAAATATATCAAGGTTGGTTATTTCAATAAATTGTGTAATTCGTCTGTTTACACAAACATACGAGTATACATGCACTTTTACACAACTGTGTAAAGTGAATAAAAACTGAGCATTAATTTTTTATGGTAGAATTTCAGGTTTACACAATATTTATTTGATTTAAAATCATTGTTATTTATCTAATTATTTACATTTTATAAATATGAAAAGCTTGTTATCTTTTAGAGTGTGTAAGTTTGAATGTAGGTAGGTAGGTGATAGGGCTGCATTTGTCGCTATTTATTACGGAATCCTAAAACCCGACTGCAATATTCTTTTTACGAACAGTGTATGCAACACTTTCTTGATTTTATAATGTTGATTGTTAATTAATTACAAACAGTACGTGCATAATCGTTCAGTTTCAACACTTTCAACGTAAAAAGAAACAACTTTATTTTGTTTCTATCCAACTTCGAAAAAAAGAGAATCTACATAATTATGTTCGACGTTATATCCTACCTCCCTATTATTAACCCCCAACGCAAGAAGAGGGGTGTTATAATTTCGACCAGTGTGTCTGCGAATCTGTCTGGTTTTTTTACAGTTTTTTAGCTAAGTCCAGCGAATTCGCCGTCGCCGCGTCGTTTGTGAATCGGTTGATTTCTGACTGATGATTCTTTTTATATTCGAATGAATACGAGTACTTAGAGACGAGTGGTCTCATTTAAATTTGCGCAAGATTTGACGAGTTCTTTTTGAAAATAATGAGCAATTTGAAGTAGGTACAATAGAAATGAAATACCTACAGTAATTTAAGGTTTTAAATAAAGTTAGGTATTATTATATGAGATTCACGTGTAAACGCACTTCGAGATTATTCAGTTATGTAAATTTTATTAAGTTTTTGTCGTATCAGTCGTATGGTTTACGCTTTGATGTTTTAAATATCTAGATTGAGCGTCGCCTTACAATGAAAACAAAAAAAACAAGGCAACATTATTAAGCATGTGTGCGTGCAGGCGATGTTTTACCCGTTCATCTATTGTCTATGTGTGCGTAATGTGTGCGTAATGATATAAAAATTGTGGCTAACAGTTAGCCACAATTTTTTGACACGTTTGCGCGGATTCGATGTTCCATCTAGATATTTAAAACATCTTTGGGTTTACGTTTAGGCGATCTAAGGTTCGCCTCGGGAAACCTTAATATCTCCCATTATTTATTATTTTTGCAATAAGTTTCATTACCTCTGTTTGTATCTTTTGGTGGAAGCGTAATTTTTTCAATTCGCACCTTTAGTTACAGGGATTAGCTCGTTCAAATAAGCAAATACTAATAAATTTTAGTAAAGAAGTAGGTAAAGATTAACAATGAGATAAGCCTGGAACATACGAGAACGAAAGAGATAAATAAAACAAAACGTTAATTAGAGGCAATTAAGAGTTAGTATTTGATTGCATCACTTTTAGCGAGCGATGACATAGATCTATATGACAAACGTAACTACGTTTACATATCTACCTAATTGTATGTTACTGTCTTGTATTGTGATGTGTTGCACCTACTATTCTTCCCAACGTAAGTACGCAACGTAACCTAAACGAGGGTTCTTTCTCGCTGGCCAATGTCCAAAAGGCAAAGTTACAGGTCAAAGTGTTGTTTTAATTAAAACTTCAATTTCCATTTAGGGGCGTCAGACCCATGGTCCGAAGCAGCTGTTGCAAAATGTAACTTATTTTTATAGCGACATGGAATATTTTAGCATAATTGACTATCTAACGTTGACACCTGTAGCTTAATAAAACCTTCAGCGCACACTCTGTTTTACGAATCAAGCGTTCACCTTAATTTTAGTTATGAAGTCACACATTTAACAGCCCTAAGGAAGGTAAAATATCCGATCACAATTTTAGTGTTTGTATGTTTGTGTATTTGGTATTGAAAAAGTTACATTTAACTTTTTTATTTTAAGATTGAAGTATTGTTACATTTGAGTTATTTTGCAAACGATACATTTAAAATTTATAAAATAATTTGAGACACGATTTTATTCAATAATTATAAAAAATATTATTTATAAAAGAGTTATAAATAGGTACTTTTCATTACTGTAAAAATTTATTCTTGGATTGAGGATTGAGAATTTTGATTTACTTATAACTTTAATAAATGGCACTTGCCTTTTAACTACTTCCGAGTGGTGAATACGGAGAAAACAAACAACTGCTATAATTCTATACCGTACAACTAGTCATGAGATCATGACTGATTGACACAGAACACGCAAATGTACCTATTTATGTTTCTATTTTCTATTTATTAGCACCAAGTAGACCTAAAACTTTACCTACAGGCGTTCCTTACATAATATAATAACTAACTTTTTGCAAAAAGCAACCGACTTCAAAGTCGAGATAACCCAAAAACTTGTGGAATCAGACGGAAGTCATAACCTTTCGAACATCGAAAGAATTATCGAAATCGGTTCTCCCAGTACGAAGTTCTTAGATACCTAACACACATAAGAAAAAAAACAAATAGACGAATTGAGAACCTCCTCTTTTTAAGTCTGTTAAAATAAAAGTTTATATAATAATAAATTTAAATCCCACTAATATTATAAATGCAAAAGTTTGTAAGGATGTATGTGAGTGAGTGAGTGAGTGTGTGTATTTGTTACTCTTTCACGCAAAAACTACTGAACGGATTTTCATGAAACTTTGCAGTAATATAGTTTAGACATCGGAATAACATAATTTGTTAAAATTTATAGAGATTTTTGAAGGCACAGGTTTCCCGAAGCGAAGCGAGGGCGGATTTACTAGTTATAAAATAAGTGTAACAGGACCTTTGATGCATCTCCTACCCAGTTATTATATAAGAAAGTACAAGTAGATATGAATATGAAACCAGCTGTATTATCTGCATCGTTTACCTTAATTACTTCTTCATTTAATAACGGTGAAACCTTTTATGCAGGTAGGCTTAATAAATATTTCATCAACTCTTTAAAAATTCACCAAGCTGAAATAGCCTTCCGGGTAACTTTCCCGGCGTAAATTTGCGATAGTGGTAAAAGCTGACCCACAGTTTTGAAAAACCAATTTCAGCTATTCGTTGGTTCTATGAAATACTTTGCGCTTACTTTGAAATAGAGATGAGTCGTGTCATCGGAATTATCAGTAGTGTATCAGAGGAATAGTTAGTTATTTTACGGAACTAGGCGATATTCAATCCAGTTAGTATCCATTTATTACTTTTTTATCCGATCTCATGTTCTCATCTGTGAAATATATTATGTATATTGACCTGTACGGGCGGCGGTTTAAGATACGGATCCTATTCCCAACTGGGCAAATGAGGGATTTTTTAGAGACGACACAAGCCTATGGAATGATACTAGGAATAGACGTAAGTGGAATAGGTATTTGGAACAGATTTTACGGATTAATACTAGATGTAATATGCCTACTCCAATCTTCTGTGCTTTGAACTGTGTACTGCAATTACTTGAGGAAAAAGTTTTTGATTGGAATTTGATTGATGAAAATTTCGCGATTGACTCTATTTATTATTAAGTACTTAGTCTCGGAGGCGAGAACGGTACTTTACTGAATTTTCAAGTTTTCATTTAAGTATGTCAATAGCCGCAAACGAGTAGACGAGTTACTTGATGTTAATTAGTAGGTACTTTTATCAGCTAGTTAATTAAGTACTTTTATTTGATACCCAACACGGCAACAGTATTTTTAATTCATGACTTAGTCCTTTCGAGACTGAATAATACCTACGTCCTATAATTATTACAAGCAGTGGAAGATCAAGATGTTCCCAACGATATTTCATTTGTCAAATTAAGACTAATTAGTTGTTTGATGTTATGATGGAATAGATGAACATACATATCTACATATCGTTCAAAAATACATAACTCTCCACCGTAGTCAGTTAAAACAGTATTTTTTAAAGAAACTACATACCGTTGATATTTGTAAGAATTTCTAGTTTGAAATTAAATTTTCTTGTTTCTGAACCAACAAGTTAACATAACAGTGGCGTAGTAAGTAAACAAACAGTTTAACTTGTAAGTTATTTCTCCGTACGGGAATGATGTTTTGACGTGTTTACGAAGCTAGTTTACCTTTGGCTAGTAATCCTTGTTTTGCTTCGGGTAACATGATCCTTACCGGTCTATAATTACCTAAAGTAACTAGAGCAACTGGTGCTTTTTACGAGCAGGTTCATGGGCGTTTAAATCTCCGGGGAGAGGGAGCAATTTGCAGGTGAATCGAATTTTTGAGGGAATGTTTTTAAGGGGTACAACCTGTAAGTACCTTACTCGACGTCCGGGGTAGAAAGGGCACGGCCTGGGCGGCAGCGGAAGGATAGTGCTGCAAGCTCGTTTGCTACTTTGCAGTCATAAAAAGAATAGGTAAATAGCTCACTGCTATTATTTACTCGCTCTACAATTGAATATTTTTCAACAACTTCGCCTACTTACGAGTACTCTTCGCGAGTTCCTAAGATCCAAACTTATTGGAAAAACCTTAATATATTTGTGAACTTTTCCGTTCAATACTTTTGTACGTTTTTCCTTTGAATTTTCAATGCAGTTTTCCATTGCCGCTGGCTCGAGCCTCTGTAATAATTCTTCCCTCGCTAGGGTTGCCAAACGTTTAATTTTGGCAGGAATATCCCATTTTTGTTATGCCTACTTATTAATTTATTATCCCGGGTCGGACCGCGATTACGCCGGAACCTGTATATTTTATGTTTGACCTTGCAATAAAGTTGCTAAAGGTTGTTTTACAATGTTTCATGTTGCGGGCAAAAAGGGCTGTATTGCTGTATACATAGATATTATACCTATTTAAATCATAACGAGTATTGTCAAAGTTTCTTTTTTTATTTCAAGCCTCAATCGCTTAGAAGATTTGATGATAAGTTATATTTATGAACCTGTCAATTAGACACACCTTGCAGTTACCTGTAAAGTTCCTGAAGATCTTATGACCCAACTTAACGATACGATGCGACATTAATATATTATTGTATAGTTGACCTAAGTTTGTAAAGTAAAAAATTACTTCCTTAGTGTATTGTATACGTCAAAAGTTCATATATAATTTACAATTCCTATAAACTACCATTTATCTGTTATTTCGCGATAACATTATCAATTATATACTCGTAATTGAATGATTTGGTACGTTTTTTATCGGATGGTTCATACTAATGACTCATTTCCAGTGCGTACAACTACATACAGTCATGTTTTATTTTCATGTGTAATTATTTTTCAAGTCATTCGGTGGCTGAGTCAGGCTAGAAGATGGTAGCTAGCTTGCCAGATTTCAGCCCTACCATCAAATCTAGAGCACTTATGAGATCAAACTAAATGGTACAAAGTCAAGGACCTTAGAAAGAGGGACCGGGCGTCGTAAACTCGTTCGTTATTCAGCAGACTGCATCAAATGGGCTTGCACTTGAACATGAATGAAACCCCTAACACTACAAAGTAATAATAATGTCCCCAAATAATACTTTTTCAAATATACGTCTTGGAAGTTAGTAATAAAAACTTTTGTAAGTAAAACTTTGAGTATTTATTGAATATTGCGGCTACCTACTACTACCTAACTACTAACATAAACATACAATCATAATACCTGCCATTATTCTGAATAATTTTCCATTCAAATGGTTAAACAATGTTCAAACAAATACAAATAAAAATAATACAATGTAATACATACTTGTTTTAAAGACTGAGGCTGGCAAATTGTTAAGGAAAAAAGACTGGTTTCTATCTGTCTAAAGAAAAACAATTGGCGATTCTCTTCTAGTATGTCTTGTAACATACATTGTACATTGTGGAAAGTAATAAAATAAAACCACGTTAAGAAAACTAGACTTTCAATCCAATATTCCAACAGGTTATGGGCCCAGAGCACATACCTGAAAGTCTAGAATCTAGTGGGCAGGTGAAATACCGGTGAAGGAAAAATCGAGTGTGATTTTTGTGTTGAAGTTGCCGGGAAGTAAAAATACACAATGGACGGAAATGGTCAGACGACAGTTATCAAACTGGAAGGTATAAGGAACTGGAACGTGTGGAAATTCCAGACAATGATTTTGCTGCGAGGTCAAAATCTTATTGATGTTGTTGAAGGGAAACTTCCAAAAGGACAAGATACAGAGCATCGAAAAGCATGGGAGTTAAAGGATGCAAAGGCCCAAACGATAATTGTGACCAGAATGACCGAGGAGGTGATGCTGCACATAATATCCTGTACTACATCAGCAGAGATGTGGCGAAAGTTGGCAAGTGTGTTTGAGCAAAAGAGTGAGACGAGT
Source organism: Hesperia comma (assembly GCA_905404135.1). Classification (NCBI taxonomy): domain Eukaryota; kingdom Metazoa; phylum Arthropoda; class Insecta; order Lepidoptera; family Hesperiidae; genus Hesperia; species Hesperia comma. Next base: position 3,331,936 of record FR990031.1, read on the forward strand.
ATTCATATAGTTCAGCAAAGATTCTTTCAATACAAATACGAAGAAGGAGTGGAAATGTCAGTTTTCTTGTCAAAAATTCAAGAGTTACAGAATCAACTCAAACAAATGGGCGAAGATATTTCAGAAAAATTCGTCATCACTAAGGTCTTAATGTCCTTGCCTGATGGTTACAAACATTTCGTTTCTGCGTGGGAATCAGCACCAGACGAAAAACAAACTTACGATAACCTGGTCGCTCGTTTGTTGGTAGAAGAGGAAAGATTAAAAGAGAAGGGTGAAGTTGCCTCGTCGTCATCTGCGTTTGTGGCAAAGAAAAATGCTCCAAGTAAGGAAAGATATTCTAAGAAAAATATAAAGTGTTTCAAGTGTAACAAGCAAGGACACTATCAAGCTGATTGTACGAGTAATGTAAGTAGTAACAATAACTATCGTAATACTAACTTTGGAAATAAAAGTGATAAAAGATGTTTCTACTGTAATAAGATTGGCCATAACAAAAATGAATGCTGGTTCAAGAAGGGAAAGCAAAAGAATGCATTTGTAGTGCAACAAACACCAGACGAACTGTATCAGCATACAAAGTGGCTGGTGGACACAGGGGCCAGCGAACACATGTGTCAAGATAAAAATCTGTTTTCGACATTTTCGCCGTTGTCATCGCAAAAGTCAGTGATAATAGGCAATGGTACACAAATAAGTGTCATCGGCAGCGGACAGGTCACACTAGAGACATTTGATGGAAATAAATGGATCGAGACTACTATTGACAATGTATTGTGTGTGCCGGACCTAAAAGTAAATCTATTCTCCGTAAATTGCGCGGCAGATAAAGGATATGTCATGATGACAGATCAAAATGCTTGCAAATTTTACAAGGAAAACAAAGTGCGAGCAGTGGCAAATCGCGTCGGAAAAATGTATATCATGGATGTGAGATATAAATGTGGCTTTGCGAACGCTTCAGAGGCTAATTCAAGCTTAAAAGAGTGGCATGAGAAACTTGCGCATCAAAATATTCAACATGTCAAACGTGTGTTATCATGCAATAATATCAAAGTGTCTGAAGAAACTCTTGGAGACTGCCAAGGCTGTTTACAGGGTAAAGCACATCGTTTGCCCTTTAATAACAGTGACACAAGAACAACTAAAACATGCGAGCTGATACACGCTGACGTTTGCGGACCGATGGAAACAGTATCTATTGGAGGCGCAAGGTATTTTTTAGTGTTAAAAGACGATTACTCATGCTATAGATCAGTATATTTTATGAAAAGAAAGGAAGAAGTTTTCAATTGTATCAAAGATTTTGTAAACAAAGCCGAAAACGTCACAGGAAATCGGATTATCAACTTTAGAAGTGAAAATGGGTTAGAATTTGTTAATAAAGCTGTGTCTGTTTTTTTCTCAGAAAGGGGTATAACACATCAAACATCAGTACCCTACACGCCCCAACAGAACGGCAAAGCGGAGAGGGAAATAAGGACCCTGACAGAAGCAGCCAGGTCAATGCTGTATGCCAAGAATCTTCCGAAGAAATTATGGGCTGAGGCAGTGAATACTGCTGCATATGTTATTAATAGAACAGGTAGGAGTAATGTAATAAATAAAACACCATATGAAATATGGACGAATAAACAGTTTGACCTGCGTCACCTACAAATTTTTGGTACACCAGTGTCTGTACACATTGTAAGAGAAAAGAGGAGGAAATGGGATTCTAAAGGAGAGGCTGGTATAATGGTGGGCTATCAAGAAAATGTAAAAGGTTATAGAATATTTTTTCCGCAGAGAAATGAAGTTGAGGTGAAGAGGGATATCACATTCCTGGAGCCTGTAAGAGAGAAAATAGAAAATATTAATATAGATATTACTACAAATATAAACAATGAGATAACAGATGCGGACGATACTCACCAAGGTTCCGAGGAAGAAGATCTTGTTGACTCGAAACTTACAAATGAGTTGACAGATGATGACCAACACAGCTTGTATGATCCAGAAGTGTCAAGTGAACACTATAGTGATTGTGATGCCTTGTCGGAGCCAAATTCACCACGATATAGCAAGCGTATCAGAAAGCAAACACAATTTTACTGCTGTCAAAATGTCTATACTGCAGAAACAGAACCTAGAACCTATAAGGAAGCCATGGAAAGAAGTGATGCTTGTCAGTGGGAAGAGGCAATAAAAAAAGAACTCGATACTTTAAAAGCAAATAACACCTGGACGCCGTGCACCGTACCTGAAAATCAAAATGTAATTAGTTCTAAGTGGGTATTCAAATTAAAGAAGCTTAGTAATGGTGTCCAACACAAAGCCAGGTTGGTGGCCCGAGGCTTTGAGCAGGACAATATGTTTGATATGTATGAAATTTACTCACCTGTTGCTAAATTGTCGACCGTTAGATTATTTGTTTCAGTTGCTACTAAACTGAATGCACCTATACATCAAATGGATGTAACTGGAGCTTTTTTGTATGGGGAAATAAAAGAAAATGTGTATATTAAATTGCCTGAGGGGGCACATAATGGTTCTGATAATATTGTGAAACTCAATAAATCGTTGTATGGACTTAAAAAATCTCCTAAGTACTGGAATGAAAAATTTAATATGGTAATAAGTAAAGCAGGATACCTGAAATCAAAAAATGATCCATGTTTATTTACAAAGTGTCAAGGAGAAGTCCAAACTTACGTTTTATTGTATGTTGATGACATTATAATGTTCAGTACTGATGAACAATGTATAAGTGATCTTAAATCACATTTGCAAGATGAATTTAAAATGAAAGATATGGGGTTAGTTTCCAACTTTCTTGGAATAAATATTAAACAGAATTTTAAAGATTGTGTTACTGAATTAAGCCAAAAGTCTTATTTAGAGTCTATATTAAAAAGATTTAATATGGAAAGTTGTAAACCTGTATCGACCCCAATTGATCAAAACTTTAATGTAAAGATACTAGAATCCAAAGAATGTAAGTCAGATAAAAATGTTGAAAACTTATGTCGACAAATAATTGGTAGCTTAATGTATGCTGTGTTAGGCACTAGGCCAGACTTATGTGTGGCTGTTTCTATTCTGAGTAGGTACCAAAACAATGCCAATGAGATTTTATTAACTCATTTAAAAAGAGTTTTAAGATATGTCAAACATACCTTAGATTATAAATTGATCTTCAAGTGTAATGATGATGGACTTGTGGGGCACTGTGATGCAGATTGGGGTGGGGATCTTAAAGACCGAAAGTCTACCACCGGATACTTATTCAAGTTTGCTAATTGTCTTATATCATGGTGTTCAAAGAAACAGTGCTCAGTAAGTTTGTCATCAACGGAGGCTGAGTATGTTGCAGTCAGTATGGCAGCTAGTGAGTCTTGTTGGCTAGCTAATATGTTAAAAGATTTTAATATTACAAATGTACATCCAGTACCTATATATTGTGACAATCAATCTGCCATAATGGTTGCAAATACTGATAATGTAAAGAGATTAAAACATGTCGATATACGATACCATTTCATTAAAGATTTGATTAAGGAAGGTAAAATATGTTTGTTATATGTAAAAACTGAAGATCAAATTGCAGATATGTTCACCAAGTCTTTAAAGAGAGAACTGTTGCTTAGATTTGTTAACAGATGTGGGCTAATGTGAAGTCTTACTATATTTTGCTATATTGTTTCTAAATGTTTGTAAAGTTATATATGTATTACATTGAGCAGGGGTGTTGAAATACAATGTAATACATACTTGTTTTAAAGACTGAGGCTGGCAACTTGTTAAGGAAAAAAGACTGGTTTCTATCTGTCTAAAGAAAAACAATTGGCGATTCTCTTCTAGTATGTCTTGTAACATACATTGTACATTGTGGAAAGTAATAAAATAAAACCACGTTAAGAAAACTAGACTTTCAATCCAATATTCCAACACGCTGGTTGCGAAGTGCGAAGATTATTTTCCTAATATTGGAAAAATAGTAACTTACATAATACCACTCTTTTTATAAGATTCGAAAATATTATCTATCGTTATGGTACACCGTATGGCCACTGTACCCGAGGTCTGGCGAAAATGGCCGGCCATGAGTAATGCTCCACCGTCAAATGACGTAGCACTGCTCACTTTAATGGAGAAACTCACTATGAGGAATTGTATGAAGTGAATAGACCCAATTATCTGTTACTTAGACCAACATATTATGAAAGTATAACACGGTTTTTATCCAATCGTTGGATTTCTCGGAAATTTTAGCTGAAGAAATTTTTCGTCTCGCTACTGGGCTTCAGGGTTAGTGACCTTATCACTGATGTATTTAAGCTTTAAATATTTTAAATATTTTATATGAATTTATTTACATGTATTTTAAATAAAAGTTGACCTAATGAAAAATTTTGTTAACTTTAGGTAGTTTTGTTACACTGCCATGCGTTTGATGTGACGTGAAATGACGTTTGAAATGTGTGCATTTGTGTCAATATAAATAAAGACTGACTGAACAGAATGTCGAGCACAGAGGGTGTTTCTAACAAAATAAATTCTTCTACTTCTTTGTGTAACTTATGAATTATGACATTTACCTCGGAAATATTTCAAACTTCAAGGCCCTTCCTTACTGTCATCCCTGATTAGATTGAAATCCCAGTCGACTTAAATTTATTGGACACTTCGGCCTGCAATTGCTAGCGACGCCTTCAAGACTTCAAATAATTTTCCTTAACGTTATAAATCGGGTATCATTAACAAAAGGGTGATTAAGTATAGGTGATAAATATTCATAGCGGTATTAATTTGACTTAGCTGTTGGAATTTATTAGCATAATGCCGTTGAAATTTTAATCTCGTCAATCATCAGTTACTAATCAATTCATTAATCTTTAGAAATACCTGTTATTTAGTAACAGTTCCGCATTTGATGCCCAGCCGGTTACAATTTAGAACAAAGATGAATTTTTTTTTGAGTCTTAGTTTTCATTTTATTATTAATATTAAATAAATACGTGTGTAGCAAGTGACGTGGACAACACAAGTGACACTATTACCCAAAAAAAAAACATTTATCTGACATTGGCACTTCTCACACAACGCTATTAATGAGGTACGCGACTGCAACGCAATCCAAAATTCGTATGTATCTGACACTTTTGACTGACAGGAGTCGCATCGTAGACGTGACAAGTGTCAGATACATAATAATAATAATAATAGCGTTGTGTGACAAGTGCCGTGTCTGTTTCGCTCAGTAATAGAACCCGGTATCTTGGAGGCAGGGTTACTTCTAGCAAACAGTAAACAATTAACTACTATAACTATCATTAAAAAATGCGTATGGTCCTAATAATCCACTTTTTTCGATAACATCTTTAAGACCGCAGTAATTCCACGTAGGAGTGAATTTCACGAAATTAGAGCAAAAGTTAAAAGAAAAGAATCACTTTTTCTTTGAAAGTCGTTAACGTTTTCATACACAAAAATCAACTAACACTAATCTACTAATTAATTAATTATCGTGCTAGCCTATTTAGTAATAAAATTCTGATTCATTGTTTTAAATTACTTAAGTATTTGAAAACGCTTTAATTTTTAATGACATTTTTATGTGTATTTAATGACGGGTCCACACTCCTTTTTAGCGAGCGTCTGTTGGTGCCTTAAAAATAAAAATTATTTATTTACGTCTACACAATATTTTAGTTACAACAGTGGTTGAGACCAACCTTTGAGTATGTGAGTGAGTTAAGATATTATATTGTTACGTGTCAGGAGTATGGGGTTCGAGAAAATGCCAAAATGCACCACAAAGACTTTATTGTACTCGTAGATACACAATTACACACTGTACACAGTACACACCACAACACTATGCACGTAGGTACTCGTAAACACACTCGTCGAACACTATATCGCTCACTTCATAGAATCATTTCACTTCTCACTGGTATCGCTCGTAGGTATCGCTGGTATCTTCCTGGTTTCGCTTCCGAAACTAGAATGCCACCCACTCGACCGAGTGTTCCTTTTATACCACTCACGCACCATTCATGCCATTTCTAGAACATTCCCGCTAATTCCGGACCCGATTCGAATAAGCTTCGAGTATGTTCCTTGCAACCGACTTTCGCCCTTATGACTATTGCCGTAATGGCGAAGCGTCGTGCGCGTAGTTTCGAGACGGCAGCGCTCTATTGTTCCTATTGTCCGCTCGACATGTTTATGGCCCCTATTGTTTATTATTTCCGAAGTAGATGCGCCAGGGTTGTCACAATATTATAATTATAATATAATATTATTATTATATTCTCTATCCCACTCGAGTGAGTTACTCAAAGGGGGCCCGCTCATCCAAACTCTATCAGTAGACTTGAAAAAGTGATATTAAAATACAAGGTGTTACTAGTTAATACATAAGCTAGGAATATTTATAACAAAGTGTGTGTGAAATGTCTTGATGTGTTAGTGTATATGTGCGTATTAGTTTCGTGTAACTTTTCTACTTATTGGGTCTTCTAGTTAGTAATTAGCGTAACAAAAATCTTGAATATTAAAGAACTTTACAGAAGGGCTGTTGTGAAGAGATCGAATATGAACCATTTTGCTTTTACTGCCATTTTTAAACGTAATTAATTATCATAAGAAAGGAATAGCCGAAAATAGCTCTCTGTGATACGGAACTATGTGAGTCGGACTCACACTTGACTTATTTTTTCAACATTTTTTCTTATTTCTGTGAAAAATAATTACTCCAATCGAAAGGGATTCGTCGTCTTTATCGGAACGTAGCAGTAGTAGAAAATATAAATTAATTTTAATATTCTTTGATTTTAAAGAACTTGTCAATACGGAAATATTATTCAAAGAACTCGAATAAAATTAAAATGAATTCGTATTTTTAAAACAGCGCTTCCGTCGGTTTTAATTTTAACAGAACGCGATGTACAGTGCCACAAAATTATCTGACCCGGTAAGAGGGGCGCTACTGTCTTTGTCTTTGACTGACAACAGTGTAACATTTGCATTAGTTCCAATTTTGGCCACCGGGTCAGATAAGTTTGTGGTACAAAACTTATCTGACCCGGTGGCCACTGTACGTCAAAATCAAAAGTTCACCACGGATTCAGCTATCGAGATGTCAAAGATATCCTTATGGGGGCTTACATTATACAATTTGCAGAGCGCTAACTGAGCTAGCGTGCTAAAATCGCATTGTGTAATGGCAATTAGACAGTAACTATAGCAGTGTAATGTATGATAACACTATGTACCTAGTTAGTGCACTGAGTTAGCGCTCTGTAAATTGTTTAATATACTTAAAGCCCCCATTACAGAATAGCCTGGCTTGTTTACGAGTCAGGCAAGTCTGTCTGTAAATAAAAACGCATCCATAAATATGTGACACGTCAATGAGTTGTGGTTTCGTGAGTGAAATTCCTATCTCGCCGCTTAATAGCCATGTTTAGATCCCACCGCAGCTAATAGAATCTTCAGTGACGTCTCGACGCGAGATATCGTTATCCTTCAGCCGTGTAATTTGTTGTACGTTGTCTGAATACTTTATCCCGTTTAGAGGGATTGCTCATTATTATCGCTGACTAAGTGGTTTGGTTCTATCACAGGAGTGGGTACAAGATAGAAAAGAAATGAGGCTAGTTCCAATAGATGGAATTTTATGCACATGTCAGACGTTTGTGTTGTGACGTTTAAACAATTTTTCAAATGTGTCTCGTTTCATCGTGAACAATCTAGAACTTCTATCTTCAAATTTCTTCTATCCCGCTCGTCAATTTTCCTTGCCTTATTTTCTTTCCTAGTTTGTTCTGTTCAGAACTTGCTAGATTTTCTATCTATAAATTTCTTCTGTCCTGTTCGCACATTTTCAGTCCGTATTTTCATTTTGATTAGGTATATATATGTTACTGTAAAATCCCGAACCACGGTAAATCTTAAGATTTACCAACAGGAGTTGGTTTCCGAAATAACAATTGTTTTGGGCTTGTACCACCATTCATTTGGTGAATCTTAGGATTTACCTACAACTAAGCATGGTAAATATTGGTTTTAGAAATAATTTATTTTATGCATGAATAAGAAATTTGTCTCCTCCTATATTATGTCCAGACATAAAAAATATCCAGCACTCCATAATTCGCCGACTAAGCTTTGTGACGTGGAAATAGCTCGCTGGAGATCCGTCATTAACGAGTTTCTCGTTTTTAAAAATGCTCACGCTTTATAGCTTTTGTGGTGAAATTCAACAGCTCAAAAGAACTGTGTCATAATTTAAAATGATCTGTGTTATAATGCAGAACCATTCGAACGTAATCGTCCCTAAGGACCAAAATGGTGTATAATTTCGACCTATGTAGGTATGAACTATGAATGTATTCTTAACTCTGTAGTACTAATATTTTTAACTGACTTCTTACTGGTTACTTTTTACGTGTGACTTTTACTTGGTAATCCGATTTTGATAATTATTTTTTTATTCTATTTATTATTGTTAAATGCGTTTGTGTGGTATAAGCAAAAAATAATCATTAAAATCGGAATAGGCACTTAGTAAATACTATGAAGTAACGACCATTTTATTAAATATGCATTATTGGGGACAAAAACAAAATGTCGCTCAAGTTCAAATGGGACTACACGACCAGCACAAGCTTCATAATATAAAAATAATTATTTGTTAATGTGTTTATACCTAACATATAAAATAATTGAGAATGTATGCAGTTGTAACAAGTATCCTACTTCCTATCCTACTTCCTACTAATATTATAAATGCGAAAGTTTGTAAGGATGTATGTATGTGAGTGAGTGAGTGTGTGTGTGGGTTTGTTACTCTTTAACGCAAAAACTACTGGAAGGATTTTCATGAAACTTTGCACTAATATAGCTTAGACATAGGATTACCATAATTTGTTAAAATTTATAGAGATTTTTGAAGGGACTGGTTTCCCGAAGCGAAGCGAGGGCGGATTTACTAGTCTACCGTAAATGAAAAATATAAATAAACCTACCTTTAATGTAAAATAGTGACGTTATGTAGGTTCGTTAATCTGAGAGCGCGTGCTTTTACCTGATACCGTTAATAGGATGCATATCGATTTGTAGCCAAATTTACTGCACTCTATACAATTCGCATTCAGTTTTAGGTCATTATGTTCATCGTAGTAAAGCAGAATACTGCTTTTTTTACCCAAACTGACTTTTAGTGTATTGCGATTCTTTTATACAAACGTTTTTTCACATCTGTTTTTTTATTTATTTCGTACATTCGAATATTCTGGTAAAGGCCACAAACATACTTACGTCAGTCCAAAAGCATTACTTATGCGTTGCAAGCTAAGAAAGTTAAGAGACGATTAAAAAATAGATAAATAATCAAGCTAGAAGATAGTAATTCTATGCACGAAATTAATTTATTTGCAAATTTGAGTGCAAATTACTTAGGCCATCCTAAAGTCAAATTTTGTTACACATACACACTCATATGATAACGGTCCACTAAGATTTCCAATTGCTGGTACCACAGATAAAATAGAAACAGAAGAAGTCACGTTGGGAATCGAACCTAAGACTTCTTGTAGATGAGTGTCGAGCTGCTAGCATTGATATAGGTAATTATTTGAAGATACTATTTATGAAGCGATCTAAAAACAAACAATAACCAACTTTTCCTACGAGTTATGGGTTACAGGTGTGTAACAAAATATTTATAATCCACTGATCATGGCCTATAAAAGCTTTCTATACTTAATATAAACACAAGGCGGGCGGAGGCGGCGGGATGGCTATTTATGTACATGAAAGCTCAACCACGCGAATGCATACTTAACGCGTATCCATCATTTATGAAAATTAGGCTTGTGAATTGTTCTGTTGAATATGTCATTTTCTCGTTGATGTTTTCTTTAATGTAGCAAAGAAAAGGGAAAATAAAAGCAATTGCCTAATGCTTTGGCTTGGTCCTGACACGCTCCGCTTGAGGCTTTTTAACGCTTCATGTCTAGTGTCTACATATTATGTCATTCGCATACAAATTCAAATAATATCGCAACAATATACAAGGCAATTTCATGGTCATCTAAAGACGAACATGTACATTATTGTACATTTGTTTAAATAAAGAGTACTGTCATAAAACATAGCAAGGTAAATGAAAGTTTGTAAAAAATACTCAGATTTTATCCTCAAGCCATGTAGCCAAGACATTGTGTTGACCTTTAACAAAGACCCCATTTTACCGAATAACAAAAATTTTGTAATACATGTTTTGAATACAACTCTGTTCTGTTTATTTCATTAGGTAGTATTTATTTCATATAATATCTTCAAGTTACACGTTTTTATATCTCGGTAATATGTCTCTGAAAATTGAGGTCTGTGGTAAAATGCACCCCCAAATCCCGAATCTCTGTGACGCGTCGCATCGGCTCACCCTCGATGGAGTACAATGGAAGGTAATATTTAAATGTTGATTTGAACTATTTGATATTCAATTAGTTTTGAAAAGTTCAAATATCTGTTTAGGACTACTTTCTTTTGTATAATTTGTTCTATGAAATTAACCATCTTAATTTTATTTCAGTACCTACTCGTACTTTTGTTTAATTTCAAAACTTAAATATTTGGGGCAACGTATTTTTATGTTATTATGGATTATAAGTTATCATCGTCGCACATGGACATCAGAAACTTATCTTATGGTATAAATTAAATAGTTAAAATAATAATATAGTTTTTATCATAATTATACGGATACAGAAAAAAATATTGATACGTAGAATACAATAACACGAAAAGATATCCTACATATTTAATGGCATGGTACTCATTTCGGGCGATTTACTTAACGATCAAAATATTCAAAACGCCCAATTTCCTATAGAAAAAGTGTCGTTTCGAGGGTATTGGTCGCTTAATGGAACGCGCCCATTATCGATATCGAGATCAGGTACCTATATATAACCATTACTACCATTGGGTATTTTATTACTACGAAAAGCCTTACAAATGACCTAAGATTTAGGCACTTCACACACAACGCTATTTGCTAGCGACTCGGATCTTGTCAATGTATGAAAGCGACGCGTCTACAATGCGTCTCCTGTCAGTGAACAGTGTCAGATACAGCGAATTATAAATAGCGTAATAAATAGCGTAGTGTGAGAAGTGCCTTAATATCCTAGAATCACTCGAATGTATGAAAGCGACGCGTCTACAATGCGTCTCCTGTCAGTGAACAGTGTCAGATACAGCGAATTATAAATAGCGTAATAAATAGCGTAGTGTGAGAAGTGCCTTAATATCCTAGAATCACTCGACAATACTTCCGTTTGACTTGGTCACCGCAGTTGATGGAATATCTCCTTGAATCCCGTTAATTGTGTAACGGAACGAAACGCAATTAAAGCTTGTCTCAGTACAATTGTGGTCCTAGGTGTCTCTCTCTCCATTATTTATTTTGTAGCTGCCTAAGAACCTGAATTTTTGAGGTTCATACCTATGTGTAATGTGAAAACAGTATTAAACAAGCATTTTTACGGTTCTGACTCTTAGTACGTTTATCTATAAGTTGGTATCTTTCTTTTTACGTGTCTGTTCGTCTGTCTATCTTTCTGTTTGTCTATCTGATTATTCTTCTATCCGTATACGCATCTGTTATCTGTCTTTTTGTTTTTTCTCTTTCTATTTATAAAAAAAGTAATAGAAGTATAGTATCTAACTGGAGAGAATAATATAACCATGAGATTATTAATTTATTTTTGCATACAACTTCTCTCATTTAGAAATTGTGATACAGATTTTACAATAACAACCTCAACAATATATTCGTGAAACAGTAACGTGATACATTCGGCTTCAAAAACGAAAGCCGGACTAAAATAACTAGAAACGTTTTCCATGCAGGCAAATTTGCAGGCACCGCTAGTTAGGAAAGGTTACAATAAAATTTTCAGCTGTTCTGAGCACAAGAGTACGCCGCGTATAACTGGAAATAAGTCAAAGAGCATGAAATACAGTTCTGGCAATGTCGAGAATACTTCGTTTGAAATTCTGCAATCTTTATGCTTTGGATAGTTTATTTGATGATACTCTTTCAATTGCAAGATTTTTGTTGCAGCTCAAGTCCAGGACCCAGTGAATGTGACACAGATACGATAAAATGCAGCACAGCGGTTGGCATGCGCAAATTCAATTGTAATGTCCGCCCAACTTATCTCTGAAATGGCAAAAATTGGAACTAACGAAAAGTCATTCATAAGTACGTTGTGTTCATTCATCTGTCAGTTACTAGTGTGCAATGATTGGTCAAATGAATGTCATATGCGTCCGACAGCGCCTCTTTCGTTTCAGTCTTAAGTTGGGTTTACTATAAATTCATAGTGTGATGTCACCTGGGCGATATTTTGTATTCCGAATATGCGACGATGCTCGATGGTACTTACGTCTTTTGCAGTGTTGTCGCTATCGCTTCTTTGTCGCCATCGCACATGGGACTTGAAGTCTCTACATACTTCACTGTGATACAGGTTCCTATAGTATGATTTTCGTTAGTAAAACTGTGATATCTCAACTTATCGCTAAAATATTCACATCCGCTAACGGAACTCCTTACTCAGTCTATTGGCTGAAGTGTCGTCGATGCATATTCAGAAATATAAACCCCACTTAAAATATTTCATGTTGAATAAGCTAAAACTTATAAACGCGTTTGCTGTTGAAAAGTTATCAGATCGCATTAGTAGCATTGCTCTAGATTCTATAAGGCATAATTTTACTGATCTTTACAAATCCCACATCCTGGGCAAAATTATTACTCAATCGAAAACCAAGTCAGGAAATTACCAAGAGTGGGTAGAAATTAGGTTACATTTGATAAAACCGGCAGGTAAATAAAAGCTTTTCAAAACAAACATAATTTTCCTTTAAAAACTCGCGTGAATATCACGATTAATTCTTAAAGTAATAAAACAGAACTCACCTAAATTCCATTTGAAATAATCACATCGTAAAAACTTCCCACAACCACGCCGCCTAATACACCTAATTAAGATAAACAAAACATGTGACACGCGCTACGTGTACTGAGTTCAGTATTATAATAACTTTTAACAATATAGAACCGACTTTAACGCCGAAAAGTAAAAATCGGTTCAATTAAACGCGGTTAATATTCCTAAATCCTTCTCCTAAGTCTGATAAACACGATGCTGAAAACCGTATCAAAATCGGTTGAGCCAAACAATATGCTTAAACCTTCTCCTAAGTCTGACAAATAAACTGAGAACCTCCTTTTTTGAAGTCGGTTAAAAAATGTAAAGGTTTTACGTTTTTTTTTGGATTACTTATAGTAATTGGATGAGAAAGTGGTTGTCATCCAATTAATATTTGAGCCAATGCTCTACCAAATATTTGTTGGATAAAATAGAAAATGAGAAATATTACATCGACATAAGATGTTACCCACCCAACCGGCTTCAAACAAAAATTGAAGCCTAGTTTTATTAAAAATTCGTTGTTCCTTTTTTGAATTTAATTTCATTATTATTGTTTGTTATTATTTTTCTGTACCGATTTTTCCAACTGATCTCTAAAAAGTTTTACCTTTGCCCAGCCCATTCCCACGTGATATCGCGTGTCGTATGAGCGAGGAAAATTACCATTAAATTTTCATTTTATAATTAGGTTACAATATGTCACTTTGTGACACTACAGAGGGGGACCAAGAAAAAATGGACGGAAACATGAAAATTTAATGGAAATTGGAATCAATTACAATGATAGATGAGGGCATTGCTATCCTGTAAGCTATTTAAAGGTTAATGAGAATAATAAAACTAATCTTTCAAGAATGCAATATATTTAAAATGTATTTTGTAAAATAACAGCACTTATCAAACTTAACAATAAATCAACAATCAAACATAAATAAACAAACAAAGATACATCACGCATAAAATCATTGAAAACAAACATTTAGAACAAGTACTTTCTAAAGATTAGTAAATTATAATTTATCAGTGAAGAAACAACATATTCCTTAAATTTGCTATGGCTTCAAATGAAATACAATCAAAATATTTGTTTAATATAGGTAGACAGGTACACTTGTGTTTCGCTATTTTAATAAAGAAAAATATATATAGTCCCGAACATGAGTATCGGGTTAGATAATTTGATGAATTTGTTCAATTCATAAATACTAACACTCAGATAAATGAGTTTGACAAAATTATAATTTGGAACAATACAATACAATACGTAATAAGCACGTAAAAAGCAACCTACAACAACAACGTAGGATGATCGTTTGTTTAGAAAGTCCTTTACCCAACGAATCAGTTTTCGCAATAGGTACGTACACCCGTTGTCTTGGAGTGTCGTACCGTATCAAAGGCCTTTGAGAATTCCCGAGAAACTGCGAGCGCCTCCCCGTACTTTTCAAGGGAGTTGTTTCAAACGTGACACATAGTAAAAAGCCTCAAGCCGACAGATTTCGCCGAAATCCAAAATGTTAGTTTCTAAGAATTACTTTGTCCTAAGAAGTTCATGAGACGCGAGTTCAATGAACCCTCCATAATCTTTTAGACTACGGGGATAATTGAAATGGGTCGATAGTTGCCAGAGTTGGGCACTGGTTGCACATTGGCAAGCTTCCAGGATTTGGGCATTAATTATCCTTGTCTTAACCGAGACCCGATACAGAAAAAAGTGATTTATTTTAAGCGACACAGGGAATAATTTATCATTAAATTAAGAAGTCGCCTTACTTCATTTCGAGAAACAATTAGGTACGTTTACTTAATACCCGTAATCTAATGATGCTATTCGTTTTTATCAGGCTTGTCCTGTCTTGTTAATCTTATTTTTAATCAATGATTTTTAGAGTTATTTAGACATAGTTATTTTTGCAATAACAACAATTACACGAGGGAATTTGGGAGTCTTGAACATTTTTTAAGTGTCATCACGTTGGAATAGATCTAAGTTGTAGATTACAGTATCCAAGATATTTCGATCGTCCCAGTTACACGGATAGATTTATTCATAACCTTGCATTGCAACCACGAGCTAGACGATTAAAAGTGTTATAATGCAAAATGAAATTATTGTCATTCCTTTCAATGCAGTTCCACTCTCGAGAGATTTCAAGGCACAATTCTCTATTAAATTATTTTCCCTCTGATGAAGGAAAATGAAATAGAGTCAATGTAAATGAAGGCTTTTAAACCTAGTTTAATTGTATTGTAAAGGATTAATACTATAATTAGTTAAGTTGGAGAAAATGTTATAGAAAGAAGGACAAAACCTCATTAGAATATTATTTCAACTGTAGTTGCTACTGTTGACGTTATATAATGTATAATTTCATAAATAATTAATAAAGCAGATAAATATTCAAATTCCTTATTAAAATTAACAAATATCTGTGCATTTATAAAAAAGAAATACCTACTTTCAATATCAGAATCTACCAATTTTCATGAATTTCACTGCAGGTAAAAAATACAAAAATTTTATAGAAACTTAATTTGCCACCCCTCTGTTAGTTTCTTTGGGGTTAAATTCCGGTAGATCCTTTTTAACGATGTTCACGTAATTAAAGAGTGCCCGTAAGAAAAACGGTTTTTTTTCTATTTCAATCGGGAATTGATGAATCAATTAATACGGATAACGAGTTTGAGCAAATTTAAAAAGGAAAGAAGAGAGAGCTTTTACAGATGTCAGTAAATATTAAGTTTTTATGAGGAGGACGAAGAAATCCTACAAATATTATATTTCTTATAGTAGGTATCATCGGGCTTACGTATTTAAAATCTTTATACCTATTAGGAATTTAATCCCAAACTAAAGCCACTTGGTATACATTTTAAATATTACGTTGGTTATTAAATATTATTTTTAAATATCAATTATTTTGTAGATAGGTATCTATTAAGGAATAATTATTCAAACGATTATGGAGAAAAACGGAAAACAACACCCTTTTTCCAATATAAGTGGTAGGTACCCTAAAAAATTTAACACGCGACTAAGGTACAAAGAAAATGTGGTCTTTTTATTATTTTATTTAATGTTTTCGGTAATAAATTGCTTATAGATTTGAAGACATTTAATACTTTCATTTGATTTTTTTATTTAAAACAAATATGGAATTAAGGTTATTTTATAGAATTTAACTTAAACATAGTTAAATAAAGCTAGGTGAGGATTATATCGTTTTGTAGCAATTCTATTTATAACATTACTATAAACAAAATTTTGCTAGGCCACGTATGATGTTGAAAAAACGATAGTTTTTTAACATAGTCATGCAATATCTAAGTAATACTCAACAAGCACATGGACTAAATTGTGATTTCAATATATTTAAGCATATTTTGATATTTAGTCAAGACTGCCTTTCAACCTATACAAGTGTTGTAAATTGTTTTAATCTCAAAGTAAAGTAATTTAAATACAAATATTTAATAAATTGCAAGAGTTATATAAGAAACAATGAGATTTAAATTCTATTCAGCTCAAAAGAATGTGTTAGGTACAAGTTAGGTGCGCTTAAATCCATTCACACAGTTTCAAACATTATATTAACATAACAAGTAAAAATAATAACTTACACACACGTAATTTTTTTACCTATTACTATCCTATACACATAGCTCACACACGCACACACATAATACACTTCTAGATTGGTACATCTGTTTTCACAAAACTTGTTTTTTTTTCCTAAATTGCCTTGCTTGACTGAATGTTTAATTAGGTAAATAAATTATATGATTCAAAAGATTCTTTTTAGTTTAATACACCAAACCTTTTCAATATGGTTTTATATTTGAAGTCTCATGTCATGGACTACATAACAAAAAATACAACTAATTTAATGAAAATAAAAGTAGATTATACTTGTGAATAAGTTGAATAATCTTATCCTTATTTTACCGTTTACGAGTTGATTTCTCCAAGTTCCTTTTCATATTTACCAGAGTAGACATGGTCCGGGTCGTATATTTCAACGAGTTGCTTCCAAGACTCCTTCTCGTGCTTCAGCATATGCCGAAGCACTTTGCGGATGTTGCTTCGTTGTCTGTCTGTGCATTTCTCACAACCGGACTGCAGGGCTTCTGTTATGTGTGCTGAAAGTTAAAAAAAAAACTTATCAATTGATTGAATAATAAAATATAATTTATTAATTTTTAAATTAAGTATGAAGTAAATTAATATTATAATGTTTAATTTGCCTAAAATACACGTATATTAAGTTTCTTTTGACAATAATAAAAAACGTAATAATATTTTAAATGCGAATATATACTCCAACCGTTTGCTGTGTTTTGCCTTAATTCGTTGAACCGATTGAGATGAAAATCGATATGAAGGTAGTTTGGGAACCGGGAGGGACTGTTTTCCGAGTTTTACGCTAACAAAGACGTAGGTAAACTGTGTATGTAGTAACTTAATATATAAATCGCAATACTTATAGGTATGTATTACAAATGCAAAAAAGTGTTTATTTATTTCCTTTCCTTCTTATTATTCGCAATAGAGCGATGGTATGGCATGATTTTTGTACGTGGAAAAGTTAGGAGGCTGGAGAATGACGTGGGCTACTTTTTCCAAGGTAAAATATCTTGATCTATTTGGGAAATCTGCTATTACTATAGGTAGGTATGACGCGTATTACCATCCGTAATAATAATATAAATAAGGAACTGTTACTTATTTATCCTTGCGTGTGTCATCTAAAGCTGGTGTAGCTCATGTTGCCATAGACAAAGCGAGCGAAGCTGTGGGCAACACCTGTGTACCTATACCTAAGAACAATATTTTATCATTCTATGCCCACATCCAATTAATACACATACATTGCTGTAAAATTACGTTACGGGAAGTATATTTGAACAACGCACTCTGGTTTGAGTAAGAATTTATGCGTTTATGAGTAGCTTTAACGTTACGGAGTGGTTAGACTAGAGCGAGGGTAGGGTGGGAACAGGGTAGCGTGGAGAAAGTGGGTTATGTTAAAGTGAGAGGAGAGTGGTGTTTTATTAAAATGTGGAATAAGAACTACATAGGTAATAATAAATTAAAAATATGCAACGTAATTAAGAAAAATATTAATGTTATGTAATATAAATATGAGTGTAAGTTTTATTGGTTGTTTTACATTTTTCAATAGTTATTTCTAAAGTCTATTAACAATCAGCATGTTACACAAAGTCTCAAGGACTCATGAAAAAGTACGAGCAACCTCATGGTAAGTGATTAATGGCAATACAATGGGAGTCATGAAAGCCTTGTCTGAAGGTTCAGTTGATTTGAACTCGAGTTAGAGCGATTATACCCAGAGGCGGGTTATGGGTCGATAACGCAAAGCAACGATAACGAAAACCCTAGGCAAAGACCCCATTGGCGGAGGCGCAGACCTCATCGGTGACCTAAGCTCTATTGTAATCACGGGGGCGGAAAGCTAACATTTATATATTATTTATGTGGGTTGCCATTAAAATGACTTTCATATCCAACGCGATACTTCGTATCTTAGGACCGAAACTAAATCTTTTATACAGTAATTTTAAATTTATATTTTTTTATGTTTGAAAATTTCTGCATGCGCCCTTTTACTCCCTAGCACCTTTTTGTGCGCAACTAAGCTCGTGTGTAGATTACCTTAGGGATAATCCACCAATGACTAACCCGACCTATAGTTAGTAAAAAAATCACAATATACTTACATTTCAATTCTCTTCCTTCAGGCGTGCATTTTCCGCTGTTCGTCATGCATCTTATATACGCCGAAAGTAACCGTTTGTTACCTAACACTTGGTCTATGTCGAGGTGGTCGTACTTGCTTGTATAGGTTTCAGCTTGGATTGCCACGCAGACTACTGATATGACCACGACGAGAAGAAGTACCTTCATGTTGGAGAGTTCACTGGAAACATAAATCAGATTAATAAAATTTTTAATATACGTATACCACAGACTTATAAAAAAAATAACCAGACCTAACATAATTTTCACCACTACATACGTATTACGTATGTAAGCAATACTTTCATCTCTTTCTCTCCCATAACACGTACAAAGTCTATCTCGTTTTATTTTTGTTGTTGCAACACTCACGCGCACATAGACAAAATGGGGTTGAAGCACTTTCGCCATTTTCATAAGCTACAAGAAGCTCACTTTTTGTATGAAAACCATAGACAACATTTGTAGACCTCAAGCGTTTTGTATGGGAATTTTCAATGTGTGCAGTATTTCTATGTAGTTGTAACTGGCACGCTTTTTTCTCCCATATGTTAGGTCTGCTTATTTTTTTTATAAGTCTGATCTGTACCTATGTTTAAACGCCCTGAACTCAAACAATCTAAAATAACAAAAACTAATTAAAAAGTGTTTGTTAACGGATACAGCAACCTGTGAGACAGGTTTTTTTTATGGAATTAAGATAGCAAACGAGCATGCAGTTCCACCCTTCCCCTGCCGCCCATAACAACTGTGACCGACCTAGAACTAGACTCAAAGGGACTAGGATGGTTAGTCTAGTTAGTAGACGGTGTTAGAATATTAGTTGGTTAGTTTGTTAATAAGTGTGAGGACAGAGACTGTTAGTGATAGTTAGTCCTGTTAGTTAATGTTAGTAATAGTCCAGTTAGTTATTGTTAGTATGAGTCTTGTTCCAATTCGGTCACAGATGCGTTGCTCCCCCTGAGGTCTGAGATGGTCGCCTCTAAAAAAGTGAAACCGGCTCCACAAACCTTCAATATTTACTTAAATATTTAGTAATAGCCTGAATAAATAAATAACACTACACAATTCCCTGTATCATGGTCATTAAGAGAATATTATAATGATCGTTTATTTTTGATAACTTAAGTTGGTGTAACAATATCATGGCTCGGTTTATTATGTCATCCACTAACGATCTAGATTTCTTGATGCGAGTGACAAACTTCAAGTTAATCCAACATTTAGACATGAGTAATGGGTTTAGAGATTAGATCGCGTTTAGTCCCTACTTTTTTGTATGAGATAAATACTCATTAATTATACTCGGTAATTACTTTTATAACTGGGGCATAGTAATGTTTGTATTGTATTTATGAAAAGTTATTTAAGTACACAATAATTTCAAATGTTAAGTGGCGCTTATCCAATATTTTTTCATTAATTAAACTATGTTAAATGTACGTTAAATAAACCACAATTTTACACACACACGCCAAAGAGAAAACCGTATGATGTAAAACAATGTCTCTTTAATAACTAAATTTTATAAAAAAATCGACTTCGACATCAACAAATAGAGATTCCTCAAAAACGACTCGTCAGATGTCGTTTAAATGTGTAATGGGTTATTGGTTCACCCAGTTAAAAGTTAAGAGATAACACACACACACAAAATAATACAGTCGAAACGAAACCTCCTCCTTTTAGGTCGGTTAAAATACACATAATTTGTCTATGATGGTTACCACTGGTCGTTTATCCCATGGGAGCACGATATAACTTTTTAAATGATGTACCTAATTAAGAACACTAATCCGTTTAATGCACTTAGAATAATTACTTTCAAATACGTAAAACTGTGCAATGTAAGTAACTAAATTGAAACATAAACAAAACTAATTACATTTTATGTCTTTTTCAGGTAAGTTTGAAGCGAAGTATTTCACAATTTCTACTCAAACGTAAGTAATATGATGTCGCGTTATTTATTATAGAACGACTCAAATCAATAAAAACTTGAATTTAACTGTGCCAATAGAGTAATTATATGATCTTTTATACCGTTATTTTAGTTTAGCCCTTGGGTTGTGGACTGAATTACATTGAGAAAATCACGCGATGTCCTATCATCAGTCTTTCCTCGATTATTCAAACAACAAGGTATTATATACTTACCTATAATAATATAGACATTGCATTTAAATGTCACTTGCTACAAATGGGGAAGGAAAACATCGTGAGGAAGCCTGCATGCCGGAGAGTTCGCAAAACTCAAAGGTGTGTGAAGTCCGCCAATCCGCACTTGGCCAGCGTGGTGAACTATGGCCTTAACCTTCTCATTCTGAGAAGAGACCCGTGCTCAATAGTGGGCCGTGATGGGTTGAGATGATGATGATGATGAATAATATAGACTATTTACCTGCTCTGTGGTCGAAATTCGGCCGTCATTCATTCTGTCAAACGGTTTGGCTACAACGGCCCACTACTGAGCACGAGTCTCTCCTCATTATTGAGGAGGCCTAGAGCATACTCCACCACGCTACTCCAGTGCGGATTGGTGAAGTCAAACGGTTACTATGGTTATATTGTTACCTACGTATTTATTTAGATTTATGGCAACCCTTAACTGTCTAACTACTGGGCAGGAGTCTCCTTTCACTATATGTACCTATATTAAGAGTGCGGGCTGTCTGCCATGCTGACCAAGCGTGGATTGGCGAACTTCACATACCTTTGGAATATTACGGAGAACTCTCAGGTGTGAAGGTTTTTTTCAAAATTACCTGAAACGACTTAAGTGACATAGTTAAGGTAGTTTAATATATCTAACTACTTTTCCTGTGAACAATATTCCGAGCATCTAAAACAGCTCGAATTGCTGTTTAAATTAATGTTTAACATTAATTTCAAGGCAAGATTACCTTGAAATTAATGTTAAACATTAATTTAATACCTAATTAATGTTAAACATTAATTTAATACCTAATTAATGTTAAACATTAATTTAATACCTATACCTAACGTATTAACGAGCAATATCCAATCAATATTTAATCATCAAATCTCTGCTTAATTAAATGGAATGGTCAATTCACTTTCATGAAATTAATTGTTAATTAAATTTATTTACAATTACCTAATATTAATAAACCATTTGCATTTGCATCGCCATTGAATTATTTCCCCGTTTAAGTATTTTAGTAATAAAGTCGAAAGTTATAAGGTAAATATTTTACGTGTTGAACAATACAACACTGGTTTAAATTACCAATTTTTTTATGTAAAACGTTTTTGTCACCTTCCGAGACGGTTGCGTTAATCGTTTAACGCTACGATGAAGAAACGTTAGTTACAAGAATGTACAGGCAGCATACACTTGTTATTATAGCAGCGGCGTTAAATGGTCAAATTTAACATTTCAATTATAGCGGATATAATATAAATATAACGTATTAGCGATTTATATAATAATGGTACAATTTAATTTAATGTAAATATACATTCAATATAATAAATTTCATAGAGTGAAGTTCACATCTGCGCGTAGGAAATTCACACACAGTTAAAATACCTATGTTTTTATGTCATAATATTATGCAACCGTTGGTAGGTATATGTACGTATCTATACCTAATAGCATACAAATATTGCCAAATACGTTGTTATGAAATCAATGCATTATGTTTTAACACATAGGTAATATGTAACAGTCTTGTATATATGTGTCAGTTTGTTACAGAATAATTTACATCAATTTCAAATTTCATATTGAGGTCGATGAAATGGCGTGAACCTTACCGATCACGCTAGGTAATTAGAAATGATAATTTCGATTAATGCGCGAGGTTCTACGGTGGCATTGGTCTGCCGACCTTCATTATAATGTCATTACAATGCATCATTTTCCACAGCTAGGTTAGGGATTCTCTCTACTATTGGAGTTTAGTTGGTTGTGCCCCTTTCAATGTTAGCGGTCCCGGGTTTGATTCCTGACCGGGGCAGATATTTATATCAAGGATAAATGTGTGTGTGTGTGTGTGTGTGTGTGTGTGAAGTGAGTGTTTGCGATGTCTTTATGTTTACTGGGAAGATATTATGATTGTTTATTGTGTGAACTCCCGTTCTGTGAATTCTACTGCGGAGGTAAGTGGTATCTTATTTATTGTAAAAAAAAGTCAGTGGTTTTAAATTTGATCTACCCACCATAGGGGTCCTAACTTTGAACCCTGCATCTGTTTACAAATTAATTATCCCTTGCTTCGATGAAGAAAAATATGATGAGGAAACCTACATAATATATGAGAGTTGTGTTCCAAATTTTGTTCTCAAAGGTATTATGACTGTCAATCCGCAATTGGCCAGTATGGTGGACTATGGCTTGCACCCCATACATTACGACAAGAGACCACTGTCCAGCAGGGGGATAATTGTGGGCAGCAAGAAGTAATAATTAATAAAAGAAATAAATTTTCTGTGATCCAAAATAAAATATATGTTATAGGTAATTCCATTTTAAATCAGTTAGCATTCACGGTTTAATACTTACACTAATTGCTACTTTACACACCAACCGAGTGGAAAATTTTAATTTTTTCTCCATTTTCTCCTAATTTGGCTATTCTTTTCACTTACTGGGCATATGAGCCTCGCGTTAATTATTGCGCTACCCTACAAGGTAAAAGTGCTCGAAATATTTTAACGGACCTGCGTTTTCATATATTTTGCATTTACAAATTTCCTTTAACAAGTTCTAGGCCAATTTGAAATGTATTTTTGTGTATAATAAGATAAACCTATACCCAAAATTTCCAGTTTCAATTTTCCCCTTTTTACTTCATTACCCCCGTAACTAAACTCCTAAAACTCCTCTTTTAGGCTCTAGACAGACGGGCTGCATTTCAACTGCAATTCAACCGCAAATTGCAGTTCAGGTGCAGTTTGAATGCAGTTGACACGACTGCAATACAACTGCAAACGAAATGCGCGGCCCAATTGCAGTTCAATTGCAGTCGGTTCAACTGCAAACAAACTGCAAACGAACTGCACCTTACCCATCCGCCCGCACTACTTTTACACACTCCGCCCTCCCGCGCATAGAATCAGTAGGTAGCAGAAACAACTTAAAAGTGTGCGCACGCGTTGTCTGTCCGTAAATAAAATAAAGATGTCGAGCGACGAGGATAGTAATACAGTAAATGAATCAGTACCATTTGATACTGACGCATTTATAAGTGCAATAAAATCAAAACCTTGCATTTGGAACCAATGATATTATATATTACAAGATTTGGAACTATAAAATTGAATCTTATAGTAACAAAATTGAAAAAAACAAAGCATGGGCGACTATTTGCGAAATGTTTACCCCCGAATTTGAACAGAAGAGTAAGAAAGAGAAAAATAATATTGGTAAGTATTTTATTACCCGACTGTGAAAGGAAGAGGGTAATTTTTTTTCGAGAGTATGTACATTATGGCCGTTTTTTTCTGTCGCCCTACAACCTAAACGGCTGAACGGATTTTGACATAATGAGGTTTCGTTGAATTCTTCAGGACTGTGAGTGACGCAGGCCATTTAAATGTTCAAAATGGCGCCCGCAAATGTAAAATTGGGGGAT
Source organism: Hesperia comma (assembly GCA_905404135.1). NCBI lineage: Eukaryota > Metazoa > Arthropoda > Insecta > Lepidoptera > Hesperiidae > Hesperia > Hesperia comma. The sequence continues at coordinate 3,356,295 of FR990031.1, forward strand.
ATGTTTGGATTTTTTTCTTTGTGTGGCCCTACAGCCTAAATGGCTCAGTGAAACTTCTTCTAGACATGCGAAAATATTTGTAAAAGCATTTCTCTTGTGATCTCAGTTTTGCTAATAAATTATAAAAATCACCTTCATGTTTATGTTGCAATATTAATTGGACCCACATTTTACGATTTCTCTTGAGTTTTGATGCACGGCGATGAAGTAAAAGTAGCAGTAATGCTTCATCAAATCTTGTAATCTCGTTTCTCGACATTTTTATTTTATCTACAGACAAACAACGCGTGTGCTCACTCCTTTGTTTTTGCTACTGATTCTAAGGTGCAGTTCGTTTGCAGTTTGAATGCAGTTGAAGCGACTGCAATTGAACTGCAATTGGGCCGCGCGTTTCGTTTGCAGTTGTATTGCAGTCGTGTCAACTGCATTCAAACTGCACCTGAACTGCAATTTGCGGTTGGATTGCAGTTGAAATGCAGCCCGTCTGTCTAGAGCCTTAGTGCTCCCCAACACTACTCCGTGTTAATAATTATCCAATATCCTTTCCTAAAGTTCAAATTAAACATACAAAATTCCATCTGAATCAATTTAGTGGTTTAAGAGTGAAATGCCAACAGACACACAGTTTCGCATTTATAATTAATATGGATTCTATGGTTTGAAGTTTGAACACCCTATTTATACGGTAAACATGTATGTGATGCTCGTTTCGCACAATAATTATGTTCTGAAATTTACCAGCTATGCCTGTCAAATAGATATCTTAACAAGCCCACTTTCAAGTATCATACACAAATTAGTACCGTCTAATTTGGAGATATTCAAGCAAAGGTGATTGTCTTTCAAATTGTCAAATTGTCTTTTATTCTTCGGCATAATTATGTCTGTTTTGCGTTCATTTTATGCCACTTTTATTTTAAAAGTATATTTTCGTGGAAACGAAACGCTAAAAGCATTACTAATTACTTAATTAGTTTTTAATGGACGGAACGTTAAGTTACCTCGAGGTATGTTTGTTATGTAATTCTACTAATATTATAAATGCGAAAGTAATTCTGCCTGTCTGTATGTCTGAAACCTTTTAGATGAAAATTACTTTGGAGATATTTTGAGACCTTGGAGAATAAATACTCGACGACTCAAGCTAGCTTTTAGGCTAAGCTTTATTTGACACATTTAGCACAGAAATACAATTTATAATCTGTTATGATAAATTATCATGTTTTCGGATCTTCTTTCGCTGAAGTACTATCGAGAACTACTCAAGTATAGAGACCCCTTGAGACCCTGACATCTCTGACGAGGTGGATCATTGACGAAGGTACGGAAACAATATTATTGAGAAATAAATATTATTTTGAATATGAATATTAGACAGGCACGTGACAAACAAAGGGTAAACATTGAATACAATATTAATATTTTAGTTACATAGAATATAGATACATTATTACCTAATCCATACCAATTAAATGCGAAAGTCTCTCTGAGATGCTTTCATGGCTAAATGATAAAGCTTGTAGATCGAAATCGAACTTCGTACGTTGTTCGTGGTTCGGATTTCGTAGTAGCCTCCTGATTAAGATGACTAAATTTAGGAAGGTTTAATAACCACACCACCACCATATTAAGCACACCACAAAAAAAGTTTATAGTTAGACATACAACTAATTACTCGACGGTGTATTTTAATTGGATCTCCAATGTACCGGTTACCTTCTATTCGAATAGCCTGAATTTAAAACTCGTTCAATTTATTTGATTCCCTCATAGAACATGCGCCGAAATATAAATTGTATATACATAAAATTAAGTTTCTCATTTTAAGTGACAGTGTACTGATATTATGTAATAAGTATTTCTTATGGGAAATAAATAATCTTTAATCCTAAGACACCTTCTAATTAATTCTAATCTTGACTCTACTCCGCAGAGTTAGTAATGCCTAGAATTAATTTATGATTAATTAAAATTAATGAGAAACAATCTACACTAAGTACTATTGTTCGAAATTAATTGTCACTTGATAATTATGGTAGTATCGGCATGGTAATAACATTATATTTAAAAATATGTATAGGTACTACAAGTGTCAACTTACACGTCTCTACGAGTCCCCACGAAAAGGATTCCCCTAGCAAACGGGTTGATGATAAACTTGTTAACCTTGAAACCGAGTGAGTCATTCCTTGCCTTGCTCAAGATCAATAGATCGAGTGTGAGTTTTCAGAAGGATTTACTTCACGCATTTGTATTCATGCGTTAAGCGTCACGAATATCGACCAAATAGAGAATACTGGTCCCATTTCCATGCCAACATTCTATGTGTTATAAGAAGAAAAAAGTAAGAAGACATTTGAGGCCACAAAAGCCAGCCCGTGTTTGGTGGTAGTGCATAAGCCTGCTTAGCTAATACCTACCACCCGTTGCTGGAGTCAGCCGCCTTACGATCTATGGTGTTCTGAATGAAAATTTGAGAGCCATTACGATACTCGTATATATCTTATTGTTCGCGTCTTCGCGAATGAATAGGAAACGCATAAATTACCGTTAAAATTATCCCAAGGGATTTCGAAGGATTTTCTCAGGAAGATAATTGATGACGCAAGGGTAAACATGGGTTACTTTTTTTTCAAAAACGAACCCATAAGGAGCTGAAAGTGGAAATATTAAGTTTCTCGAAGCGAAGCGAGGGCGTCCTTTAGTACACAAATACAAACACGCAGATGTCTGAAATTGAATTTGTATGTTAATTTAAATAACTTGATTCGTTCATTGTAGAAGTAAAACTTCATCCGGTTTAATTTGGTTTCTGTAAACAAATCTTCAAAGCTTTGTAACTTTAAAATAATAAATGTTGAACATTTCACGTTTCTTTGATATGAATAAAACAAAAAGGTTTTCAAATTCAGGTTTGAGAGTGTGAGTGTATTTAGAACATCGTACCTACCTCAGTGACGTCACTGTCAAAAATCTCAAATTAGATTCACAGCGATTTCATAGTAAATTTTGAGGTGTAGGTAAATGCTCTTGACAAATTAATATGCTTAAAAAGTGCAAATTCCTTGTTTCATATTATTCGCTCTAGGCTGATGCAATATAAGTTACAATGCTGTCAACTGTTTTAAGTAAAAAAATAATAATTTAGGTAATTAAGTCAGATTTGTAAGTAACTTTTGTACTGTAACTTTGAACACGATATTTACTTGGAGTGAGTCCTGGCTGCACCTAAAAATTTATAAAACAGAAGTTTGGTGAGATTACGTCGTTCCATGTTACGGTTACTCTAAAATTCGAAGTTACCAGATTTGAGGGTAACTATATTAAAAATATATAATTATTTACATACGTATCCAAGACGTCGGCATCTATAGAGGACATTTGCATTTAAATAAAATACCAGTTGTCACCAGGCATGTCTAGACATTTCAATAAACTCCATGACTTATCTCGAGATTGGAATCAAAGACGACTTAAATCTCTCAGCTGTCTTCAAACCAATCAAGAACTTTAATCTAAGTTTAATATTATTTACTTGTTATAACGAATAGCTTTTTATCTTCTTCGCTGTTGATTCTTAATTCCTAATTTAAAAATAACGACGAATTAATATTGTATTCGAGAAAATGTCTTAATGCTTGTTAATTTTGATGAAGGTGACTTTTGAGATTCGGAAATCTTTTTTGGAGTTCTGTACTGTAACTTAGTTGGGTACTGTATATCATCTGTTATTCTTTTGTTTCTTGTTCCTTGTTCCTTTTGGCGATGCCTTGCCTACATCAGGTTTTATTAATGCATTCTTATTCTTTATTAAATGTTTACAAAAAAAATATTGACTTTAAAATTGATAAGTAGAGACAACTCAAAAATTACCTGTCATTAATGTGTGCCTGTTATGACATTTATATTGGACTAGGCATAAAGAATTCGAATAAAAAAGAATTATGAAAATTGGTTCACCCAGTGCAAAGTTATGGAGTTAACACATAAAAAAACATTCGAATTGAGGACCTCCTGGCATTTTGAAGTCAGTAAAAAATTAATAAACGCCCTTATTTTCAAATGTGTAATGTCAGTAGATATAACGACATTAAATTTTGTCCTTTAGAATCGATGCCGTTGTAAATTTACCCATACTTAAGCAGAAATCAACAATTTTCATTAATTCTATAAGCAGTTGAATTCCCCAATTTCATCTTGAAGCAACCGGTTCTTGCAAACATACGTAGTAGGCATTCATATTATGAAGCGAGTGAATTCACACAAAGGCATTCCCGAGGAATACTTACGAACAGCGGGAATTGTAGCTCGAGTAATAAACGAATATCCCATTTTGTAATCCTACTTGGAACTTTAAGTATAAGTACACTTCTGTAACTTCAGTTCAAAAATATCAAGAACTTTAAAGTTAATCTTAAGATTCTCTTTGCTAAAGAGAGATATTTAAATAAAACTCAAATTAAACTGAGCTTTAAGTAAATAAGATATAATTGTCTCGAATATTTTGAGAAACCTGGTCTTGCTAATTATTGTAATTAATTAACGCAAAAAACAAATAACTTTATGAAATTAAGCCAGTACCTAAACGAACATGCCTCCGCCCTCCGCTTACATGACGACTGCTATCGACACAGAACAAGACTCCATTTAGGGACTGGGATGGTTAGTCCAGTTAGTAGGTAGATGGTGTTACAATTAATTGGTTAGTTTGTTAATAAGTGTGAGAACTTAAACATGGACTATTAGCGATAGTTCTGTTAGTTAGTTGTAGGAATTATTATCAGTTATCAGTGAGTTACTGAGTAGTTTTCATTTGTTTCAATTCATGATATTATAATAAACGAGAATGTCTATCTGTCTGAATATATTTATATCTGTATGAACCATCGGATTAATCCCACGCGGGTGTAGGTAGCCGTAGGCTGAAGATAGTAAATAAGCAAATATATCATAAGCAAATATATGCAAAATATGCATTACAACCTGTATTACACAATTATAATAATTATATATCTACCTATAATATATTATCTCCACAAACAGAAACTGCACGCTACATGGCCAGCTTGAGTTTCCGCTCCGTAGATCCATTCTCGACTCAACGTTACTCCGGTATGTCTTTGATCAGATGCCCGCACTAATCCCTTTGTTACTCATTTCTTTTCATTACTTACCGATGCATCGCTTGCCGTAACAGAAGATTGTAGAAATGTAGTTTATTATTCTTACGGAGGTACGGCGTATCTTGTTTGCGTTATTAAAAATTGTACTCATCAGTTTTAATCTTGGATGGTATGAGTTTAAAGAATATTTATATCTTATTTCATAAGATATACTTAAAATGAAAGTTACATGCTAAAATGAGTAACTTAATGTTGTAGCATGTTTATTAGGTTTTTGTTCGCCATGTGAGTGTGTTTTCGGGTGAACGGCGAATGTGAGTAAGAGGAGTGATAGTTGTGTGTGTCTATGACTCTTTGTGTGTTCGCGTGTTTGGATCTCTCTGAGTTTTTGTGTTACTGTATATTTATTAATACGTATTTGAGTGACTAAGAGTTTTAATAATTACTATCGTTTTATTTATGTATTTTGAATTTGAAGCTTAGCATTTTATTCATAGAATTCAGTACTTACTTACATTACATCTATGCATAACATTGACTAGTATGTAGGCTGTTCCTAATTGTGATTGTTTGATGATCAAGATCTCTTTTTTTTATGGAATTAAGATAGCAAACGAGCATGCAGCACCACCTTCCGCTGCCGCCCATGACAACTGTGACCGATCCAGAACTAGACTCAATGAGTCTCGTTCTAATTCGGTCACAGATGCGTTGCTACCCCTGAGGACTGAGATGGTCGCCTCTAAAAAAGTGTAACCGTAAGTGTAATCTCATTAAAGGATTTGCTTAGTTGGGAGATTTTTTATAGTTATTAAATGTTTTTCCTAATAACCACAATTTTTCAGCTCATCTACTTGTCTGAAAATGTCTCTACTCTCTTTAGCAATAAGACCTCCTTTGGTATATAAAACATATTTCTTTCACGTTCACGTTTCTGTTGTTTTTATTTTCCGAGATTTGACCAATATTGTCAACAACAACAAACTGAAACAGAAGTAGAATTACTGAAGGTTATATGGATAATTTTTTGTTCAAATCTTTAATAGTTAATCATCGATCAATCTTCCGCAATTCCCCTTAACTGAACGTAATCCTCGTTACGTGTAATTGATCAAATAATAATTCTCAGGATCGAATTAAATAAAATATTTGACTTTCAATTTCACTGGTGATCTCTCGATATTTAAATGTTGTCTATTTACGGTACTTAAGTGATTTCTTTTTTTAAATGAGTTATTCATCATACATATTATCATATTCATCATTTAACGTTAAAGTCTAATGTCTAAGTCGAATGGCGCAATGGGTAACATCGGTGATCGGTTTCCTAAAATTCCTGGGTTTGATTCCCAGCCAGGTGGAAATTGTAATAGCAAGCTTCTTTTCCTTAATGTTAAAGTACCTTTCTGTTTTTTTTTATTTAAATAAGTAACCGAGTAGACGAGCTAAGTGATGGTCAATGGTCACCGTCGTCCATGGATGATAATACCAAAGAAATCGCCAATACGTCGCTGGTCAATACAGAAAGAAAGTATAACGTGAAAAACCAACATGATTAAAAGAATTTGTATTGAATAGAATTGAATTGTGAATAGACTAACGAGCTGACGGGCTACCTGAACGTAAATACTGCTATCGCCTGAGGATATTCATTACACCAAAACGACACGAATCACGTAGGTAAGGAAGCAAGGAAACCGTAATTAACTGTATTTGTAGCAACTGCTTTGAAGCATGGCCCGTTCTTTACAGCAATTTAACGCTAACGAAACGAGATAAAATTGGCGAAAAAAGCTGCAGAACTGACAAGTAATAATTGGTCACTGGTTTAGTAATTGGCCACTTGAAATTTCTATGATTTATAATAAGAATTGTATAATAGTTAACCTATCTCGTATTAATAATTTTTTCTTATTGTTATTGAAATTTCAAGTGTCCACTTACTTAACGGTAGGTATTCAATAATATCTCAGTGCCCCTTTTAAAACATTTTTTTTCAAACAATTGATCGTTATCATATTTATCATCATAAAATTATTCTTTTTGACTGATAAAACAATTTAACCAGCCTTTCTAGAAGATACTAACCAAAGGCTGTCGTAAATTACCCGAATACGGGCAAACTTTTATCTTGTTTCGCTAGTTTTACTGTATGTAGTTCAAATGATACTTTAGATATGTGAATAAATTTTTGAGTTTATATCTAAGATTAGATTGAATAAGCAGGTATATAATTTCGGCCGTGCCTAGAGACTGCATTAGATTGCAACATAAAACTTATCTCGCTCAAATTTAAATGGGACGTCAAGCACCAGCTGTCGAGTATAAAAATAATTATCAAAATCGGTTCACTCATCACAAAGCTATGACGTATCATACATAAAAACAATAAAATTGTGAAACTTCTCCTTTTTGAATTCGGTTAATAACTGTAAATAAAAATTTAAAAACCCTCGACGTTTTACACTGCCCCATCTAGTAAAACTGCACGACATCAAAGATGTCGCTGAAATGCTAAATTTCTAACATCATTATGGAAAAGAGTTGATATTCTTCAAATGTTTCTAGCGATTTCTGCCAAACATATCTAAGAACCACCACAAGAAAACCAGCTTTCGAATGAAAAAAACCGCATTTCACCGGTCAATCCGTTTGAAAAATATTGTGCCATGAGACAGACACACACATAGTACGCACAAACCTACACCAACTCAATTTGCGTCGGCTGTTAAAAAAAGAGCACCAAATAACTCCGTTTTAACCAGATCTGGAAGAGAATTGGGAAGATGTATACGGCTTATCCATATTCACAAAACGTACGATTTACGAATGCTAAATTATTCAATCTGTTGTGTTGAATACACTTCCTAAATTGGTTTGGTAATTAGTCGAATCCTTTGTGTGCCGCCGGACTGGCCTAGCTCATTTATCTTAATGCGAATCCCGGGATCAGAAGCCTCCTTTAGAAGAATTTATATACAGAATGAATGAACTATTTAGTTTCTATTTGTACGGAGATTGTATGCTAATTCATTCACAGAGATTCTGTGTTACGTATTCGATTTAGAAATATTTTTCGAGTAAAATTCCTGCATAGTAGGTATGGATGGAAGCTAGAAAACAAAAAGTGTAAACTTTTTGCTTGGCGGGAATTGTAATAATATGCTATTGGCTGACCCCAGTTATAGAGGCGCACTTATATGTACGTAGTAGCAACCCTACCTACGTAACATTAAAGTCAAGAATAATCTTATAAACTAGTAAAAACAAAAACAGCTTTTAACTTAATGTTGTGAACCCGAAAGTTTTTATCTTCAAATCGTATCCTTTGTGCAGTGAGAGCCGTCATCTACATTTAAAAGCATATCTGTATGTAAAGTAAATTGCTTTTACCGGCAGTAAAATACAATACCTTCTCTCACGTTGTTTCTGTATCATAAACCCGGGGTTTTTTTGATGTTTGTCTGCATTTTAAGTTGCGTTCGTGATTGCATTGCAACAACCATTACTCAGTAATGAATTGGACGTAGTTATGCAGAAAGCAGCCATTTTTTGAGAAGACAACCAGACCGATATCTCTTTTACTCGCGAAAATGCAAATGGTCGAATGTCCATGTTAATCAAAATATTTTGTAAAGAACATCCATCATGGTGTAAAATAAAGCATGGTGTAATTTAGGCATAGGTATGCTGAACTATAGGTATAACTGTTTTTTAGGAATTTCATAGTATAGAGGTTTTGTTACAGAAAATTGTAAATTTTTTATGTAAGTAATTGAAAATTGTTTTATGTAAAATTTTAGACGTAGACACATCAAATAATGGCATTAAGTAGTAGCCGATGTTTCAATTAATCAAAAATACGTTGTACAACCCTATTTTTGTGGACGGAATCTTAAAACAACTGCCTTAATACGTTCACATGAATCATACTGAAGCATTCTCGAACATCTGAAGGCCTGAAGCAAAACATTACTGCTGTTGCTTCATTGTGGTAATGCAGTTCATAGTGATTTTCAATCAGAATTCATTCCCTCGGGGTCTGCCGGTCGTTATATCGATGAAAGAACGAATGATAATGAGGTCGTTAGTGTTAGGGGTAGTTAGGATATTAGAAGTGGGATGAGTGGTTTTCGTATTATTTGATTTAACTGTTCAAGCTACATACAGCAATACAGCTGTTTGCGTACCTACTTGCGTTGTATGAGTTACATACAAGCAACTCTTGACGGACAAGCAATTTATTACCCGTCTGATAATAAGAGATCACCAATTTCAGTTTACTGAACTTACCATCCTAGTTCCTACTACTGAGTCTTATTCTGGATCAGTCACAGTTTGCGTGGCAGTAGAACGGTGGAGCTGCATACTCGTTTGCTACCTTAATTCCAAAAAAAAATCCTTGCCATTAAAAAAAACGTTATGAACCTACTTCTTAATAATCTTAAACATTCAAGGTAAATTTCTAAGGGAAACAATAATGAGAGTTGTAAATGGACGCGGTCTCTAAAACTAGAAACAACTTTCTTAGAAAATAAACAAAGTCGAAGCCAAAAAAACAATTCGTGTGCCTTCACTTCAAAAAGCGAAAGGTAATGGTGCTACTGACGATTTTCAATCAGAACTCGTCCGCGGAAGTTATTATGCGCATGAAGATGGAATATTAATGTAGTTTTTCTCTTTCTTGCCCGTACAGCATTTGTTGATTATCTTGAAAGGCTGAAATTTAAAAGTCTATCCGTGACCTTAGTGCTGTTCTAGTTCTTCTAGTGATTGTGCACATTACTTCAGCATCATTTCTAGAAGTGGTTACATTTTCGTCTTGTATTTACATAGAAACTTCATGATATAAAAGTTAAAAATATGCAGCGAATGTAAGTATTAATTTCATGAAGTTAAAATCTCAATGATAAAATGATTAATGAATATTCCATTCTCTCTCTCTCTCTCTCTGTTGCTATTCAAGCAGCATCTCTTTCCTTCTCCACTTACATATTTCTTTTTTTATCTATACACGATAGAGCAATCATAGCTTTAATCCTTAAGTATCTAGTCTAGCCCATTGTTCTAAAAAACTAATTTCACACTCAACATGATTTTTAAGGTTTCATATTCAGTGGAAAATCATAAAATTTCGCCAAGCGGCCATTTTTGAGCCCCAAAAAGGATTTTTCACAATTATTTCAATTTAAATAAATAATCCCGTTATTTTTTATTACTAAAGCAAATGTTTCCTGAAACAAAGCGAGAGCTGTTAGTGATAAATTGTAAATTCCAATTTATTTAAATAGCTTAATCAAACAGCCCATATTCGGATGATTTATACAGCAAACAAGTGATGAAGGGACTCAACAATCTGACATTCAATCAACTAATCCAGTCGAGAGGGAACTTGTTGAAACTGCGAATTCAAACAATTCAATCTCCACTCACACTGTGATTCATGTTTATTCACAAACATTTTCGAATTAGCGTTAGTTTTATGTCAAAAGTCAAATAATGTTAGCTCTGTTATCGTTTGTTAACTTGATTTATTTTCCTTTGTGCTCTGTAAAATTCAAATTTGGGTTTTGTGTTCTGTTAATGGATTGAAGTTTTTGAAGCTACATTACATAATCTTAATTTCTAAAGTATTTATAGCCTGATTGTTAACAACTCCGCCCTCTACTCGGGTGATCGGTTTTGAATCCCAGCGCAAGCGCTTCTGACTTTTCGGAGTTATTTGCGATTATTGCGGAGTTATTAAGCATTTAAATGTCACTCGCTATAACGGTGAAGGAAACATCGTGAGGAAACCTGCATGCCGGAGAGTTCGCAAAACTCAAAGACGCGTGTGAAGTCCGCCAATCCGCACTTCGCCAGCGTGGTGGACTATGACCTTAACCTTCTCAGTCTGAGAATAGACCCGTACTTAATAAAGGGTTGGCTAACGTGGTGGACTAACCTTAACTCATCCTACGGAGATAACCGTACTTAACTAGAGGCCATGAAGGGTTTTAGTGTCTATCCCTGTATAAGTTCTTACATCTGCACATACGTGAACCTGCATGCTGGAGAGTTCGCAAAAATCAATGGTGTGTCTCCTAACCCGTAAGTGTCCCAGTCGTGGGCTCCATCATCGCCGCAACCCATAACTGCCCCAGCGGCGAAACCCATCACGGGTTGCAATGATGATGATGATCAATTTTATAATCAAATATAAACACAAACTAACATAATCTTACATGCTTTATGCCTACATGTTATTCCTACCCACTAAAATTAAATTCTATATTCAACGCAAAGTCAGATGATACAAGAGTAGTACATTAAAGGCGCACGGGTGGAGTGGAGTAATTTTCTCATCTACCTCCTCATTAATATGTGCGGCTACACGTGAATAGGTACCAGGATCGTATTAATAATTCAAGCAGAAACAACATTTATCCAACAACGTTTTGTTTTCAATTTCAATGTCCTTGACTGTGTTGGTTAACAGCAGCCAACAATGTGTTTGTTCAGAAACAGCAATGAACACAAACAATGCGAAGTAATCGTTTAAGTAATCATTGAGTCGGTATAGGCTTGTTAGTATCTAAAGATTTCATTTAGAAACCCTGATTCATTCTATTTAATTTTCATTTTATAAGTTTTTTTTTAAATTGTAAATCATCAAAGAAGTCATTATCACCATTACTCCTACTATAATAGTCCTACTAATATTATAAATGCGAAAATTTGTAAGGATGTATGTGAGTGAGTGAGTGTGTGTGTCACACACACACACACTCACTCACTGTTTGCTCTTTCACGCAAAAACTACTGAACGGATTTTCATGAAACTTTGCAGTAACATAGCTTAGACATCGGTACCCCTATTATGAGTTTGTTGTAGTAAACGCAAAGGACGTTACTATTGATGCCATCGTGAAAACGCTGCTTTAATAGTAAATGCGCATAACTCTATTAAATACAGTACTTGCGGTCATGTTTTACTTACAATTTGGTATTACGAATCACAAATTTGACAGATGCTATAGTAAATTACGTTACCCGTAGTAGTTACGGCACTCACGCTATTTTCTAAGGTGAAAAGTCACTATCGAAATTAAATGTCATTAAATATTGCTGTATATTTAAACAAAATCATGGCTAGGCACTATTTTGCTTGGCAAATGATTCACGCAACCGAACGCAGAGATGAAAATAATGAAATTTTGAACTTGCGAGATCAACAAAATATTTAGCAACCTTTGATGTTTTAAATGTCTAGATTGAGCGTCGCCCTACAATGAAAACAAAAAAAAAACAAGGCAACATTATCAAGCATGTGTGCGTGCAGACGATGTTTTACCCGTTCGTCTATTGTCTATGTGTGCGTAATGTGTGCGTAATGATATTGTTAGGAGAAGAGTGACGTATTTCCTGTCAGTATGAAGCTATGAAGTCTATATAAGCGTTGGCGAGCTCAGTCTGCGGGCAATTCACGTCGAGTTCACTTGGCAAGGGGAACCACTGCTCGTTTGAATGGTTAAACTAAATATCCTGTCATTTAAATTTGCGTGTAATTAATTGTTAAATGTGATTTTTATTTTGCGTTCACTTCTAGTTGCTAAAAATATAAAAATTGTGGCTAACAGTTAGCCACAATTTTTTGACACGTTTGCGCGGATTCGATGTCCCATCTAGATATTTAAAACATCAAAGTTAGCAACACTTTGACACCACAGTTTGACACTGAATGCGACTGACGCAGAACGCTAATGTAATTAAATTGAAAAGGTACCAAACCGCCATTAATTCCACTCTTCTTTCACATTTCCTAATTTAGTCGGGTTATAGAGCATCCATAGACTTGTTTTTTTAATTTCACAAATAAATATTTCAAAGTTGGCTCGCTGGCCAGGGTCTCGTTCTATCCTTGTTGACATCATAATAAAAGAATGAGAGAGGTATTACTCATGGATGCCAACATAACGTAACGGAAACTGTACCGTCTCACGTCTTTACGATACCCGCTGTAGTTTCATTTCCAAAACTCATAATAGCTCATAATGTAACTACAGTATTAGACTATTCGATCGTAACCGCTAGAGGCGTTGTACGGATTCTCATACAAATTCTAAACGTTAACTGCAATAGTAACAGTTTTGACGTTTACTACAACAACTCATAATAGAGGCACGGAATAACATAATTTGTTAAAATTTATAGAGATTTTTGAAGGGACTGGTTTCCCGAAGCGAAGCGAGGGCGAATTTACTAGTGTAACATACATATAACTGTCCCACTGCTGGGCATTTTCTCTGGTTCTTCTCCCACAAATTAAGAGGTTTATCGGGCCATATATTATGCGGTCGTCGGCCAACATAAATTGTGGAATGGGTCATTGTCGTGTCTGCATACTCTGCAACTTTATAATATTTACTGTAGCAAGGTACAAAATAAAAATGTTTTATTTATGGTACCTAAGTATTCCATTTTCCATTCAGTTGCGTAAAAATTTAAGAAATATTTGATCAAAGAATTGGCTGAATCGAGAAAACTATGTTGACTCAGATAAGATTAAATACGGCTTTTGATTAGTTTTTGACATTCAAATCAAGATTGTTTTATCTTTGAAAGTCAAATAAGAAAAGTTAAGATTTAAGATAATATTTACATAAATTAGTTACGTACTAGTAGGTTAACCCCGGACTCGCTTCGCTTTAATACCTATTAATATTTTGTTCTTTTTCGGGCTATCCTTGCTTCTTTAGGTGATTGCATAGTCAAGCTTACCGCCAGCGCGGTTGACCCGCGCCGATGAATTGCGCTACAAATGTACGTCATGTGACGTACGGCGCGCGCGGTTCGTCGGCGCGGGTCTCTTTTCACTATAAAACGGTACAAGAGACTTGTAGCTCGTGACTCGCGCGCTGGTCAACCGCGCTGGCGGTAAGCTTGACTATGCATCTATGCAATCACCCTTAGGGTCAACTCACACCGAGACGAGACGCGACGCGACGCTGCGCGCAGTCTTTCAAAGAGCGCCTCAAAATAGAACTTTATTTTCTACACGAAAAGATACACATTTCATTGTGACAATTCAGAATACGTTGCTTCATGCAGTGCTGTGTCACTGTCATTGTCACAACGAAATGTGTATCTTTTCGTGTAGAAAATAAACTCCTATTTTGAGCCGCTCTTTGAAAGACTGCGCGCAGCGTCGTGTCGCGTCTCGTCTCGGTCTGAGTTGACCCTTAGAAGGATAACATCGTGAGAAATATTCATAATGATCTCAAAAGTGTGTGAAGTTTGCCAATCGACACTAGCCAGCTATGTACAGACTATAGCCTGTCCCCCTCATATCGTGAGAGAAGCCCAGAAACCTAAGCCACGTCGCCTCACTCTTTATCTTTACTCATCAGTAGGGATTATTTTCTAGCAGTTACTTATAGCATAAAGTTTGTGTAAGTGAACTAAAAAATGAGTGTTTACTTATGAAATTGGTAATTAAGTTTGCCAGGAAATCCAGGAATAAGAGTAAAACCTCATTAAAATTTTCCTCATTTTATGTTTTACTTTTTGTCTTAATAAGGTATTAAAACAAGCACAGTGGCTCCATTCTGTCGTTTCCGCATATAAATCAAGCTCTGTCTCCCTGAAATGCCATATAATAAGTATATGGCATTTCTTCATTATCTTCATTTATAGCACAAATAAGAGCAGTATTATCGAAATTAATTAGGAGCGAAACAAAAGGCAAAGCAGTAATATTTTATTAACAAATTTCAGGAATGAAGCATATAAACTTTTCAATTATGCCGTTACCTTTAATGAAATTGTAAAATTAATAAGATTTTGCGCAGCATTACATTTTTATGGTTTCTTCTCTTTTTTCAGTAAACAAGAGGTTAGGACTGAAATGGAACCACAGAGATAAATAACTTCTTTACAATAAGATTTTTTTAATATCGACCGCGTCGAAATTGTCTTACCTAACATTTTTTTTCTTTAACACTCTGAATCACGTTAATTAGTTTAACAATAAAAATGTAGAACTTACTCTTCGTAACGAGTAATTTAACTTTTTTTGTTATCATAAAGCTCATTACATGATTTGTTTTCTTTTTAATCTTTTGATCTAGAAATCTCTATTAACAATATTAATTTCTGATTCCATTAAAATGTGTCCTAAAGTGTCTTCTAAGTTAGTGCGCTTTACCACCCATGACTACGTTGCTGTTTTCCATCAGGTAGTAGGTGTAGTCAAGCATTAACTTATATAAAGTAAAAAAAAAGAAAGTTCAATGGTACCTAGTTATTAAACTATTGAAGAACTATTCAGTGGGGACGCTAAGTCAAAAAGATAGCAAGACAAGTATTATACTCGTACTGTAAGAATTTTCCATCAGTTACATGAAAGCCTTAAAAATACAATACAAAGCATAATATATTTAAAATAAGACCAAAAATAGAAGTCACAAAGATGCAATAAATTATACTGAGAACACAAAATTGGTGGTCTTATCTAAAGAAGTCTCTTCCAAACAAGTTTCAGGGTGGAGGACACAATACGAATTATATTATTAGAAAATATACTCATAAAGTAGTACGGGAATGGGTCGGAATGACTGTGGAATGGCCTAACTGAGCGTAATTTAACGGGTCATGTGTCATGAAGGGAAGCGCAGGCCACACTGAGCATATGTAGGTATATTGTTACTAACAACGCGGGCTTTGTCGTGGCAAATTGAGGATTTATATTTGTTTGAGCTAAGAACGGAAAAATATTTTGTCTCTTGCTTTATGTAACCTTTGTTGCATATGTATTTGTGTGTGTGTGCGTACATATATGCGTGAATAATTGTGTTACGGGTATAAAACCTTGCATTGACTAGACGATTAAATACATAAATTAAGTACAGATATTTAAAATAAATTTATTTTCCTTTCTCTTTCTTTATCTATAAGCATTTAAAAATAATAAACAACTTTTGCACACTCATAGGAAGTTTAACATACAAATAGCATGGGCAAATAAGACATTAAGTAGTAAATGTAAATAAATGTCAGCCCTGGTCAGAAATCGACTTGGGGCTACTCCCTTCAGCTATGAGATCATCAAGAACTTCATCTTCCCTTTTCCATAATACGACATTATGAAAAATGGAACATCTTACACTATTAAGGGAACGTTAAAAAATATTTAAGTCCCGAGAAAAAGGGACGTGCCGCCAGGCGCTTATATCTTTAATTATTCAAGTACATTCCTATCCTTTGTGGAGACCACCATTCTTTTGCGTGATTTATACAAAAAATAATATTGATAGTACATTCCCTTTGAACTTGTAATTTGTAAAGAAGGGGAAACCCGCATGAGACCCATTCAAGGTACCGTAACGAGGGAAGTCGGAATTTCAGCTACATCACTAATTAGCACCTTTTTGGTCTCCGAAAAGGAAGCAACAAGTCTTCCTTTGAAAGATGAAAAAAGACTAAAGATTTAATCTATTTGGGATCGGACAAAATGAAGGCTAAGTATCTTTTGAAAGGGTTTCCAACAATACTACCTGACTCTTCAGATGTTGCTCTGTAGCATATACTATCCTAAGCAACGTGTGAAATACGCACCAGTTTTAAATTAGATCTTCAGCAAAAATACAACTACGAAAAATGCAATAAATTTTATTCAGCAGTTTTCGGGTAATGCCTAAACAAACATACACGCAGACAAATATATTTTTATATAATATTTTGACTTCTGTTGGACGCACAAAGAATCTTCAAACAATTTTTCTCAAATATCTTCTATATATGTAGACATAAACCAGTTACTCTTTATTTTAGATATAGATACCAAAATAATATTGCACTATGTTTAATTAAGTTTAAATGACATTAACTGCCTCAGCTCTGGTGCTGAAACGTACATAATGAAAAACTTGTTCATTAACCCCTAAATGAATACCAGAAGGGTTGGTCGTCAGGTGAAACAATATCGCGTGTTCAAAATTATATTAATCCACGGTAACATGAAAACTGTACATAAAATGTCAGTTTGTAGCGTTGAATAACGATGAAAATGGATTAAACTCTGGCTTAAACGTCTGGAATTACAGTAAGTCATGTATATTCTTTAAATACCTTTAACAAAAAACCTGACATCGATATTGACACTCAATCAATGTAGTCTTACGTATGTAGTATTACGTATGTATAACTACAAAAGTACTCATCAGATTTCACTCAATTTAAACAACACAAGACAGACACAATCACAACAACCAATTTTCAAATATAAAAAAATCATCAAAGTCGGTCAACCGACCCAGTTAAAAATAATGAGGTAAGGAGGTAAGTAACACTAAAGAACCTAAAGTCAAATTGACAACATCGTTCTATTTTTCAAGTCGCGTAAAAAGATCTCTACGAATTACTCTACAAATAATTATGAAATACACTCGTGGTCGGCCCCAATTCCTGTTCCAAATTCTTGAAGTCGATTAAAAAGAACAAAAAGTACACTCATGAAGTATCGATTTACCTCTGTAAGTTACCGTCCTTAATTAATTCTGTACTAAAACATCGTAATTCTATAATCACCCTTAGGTACATCAGTTTACCCAGACACATACACAAAATACATATACCAATATTTAACCGTAACATAAACATCGTTCGAAACACTGAATTATGTTGATTCAATTCTGGTACGCGGCCCGCTTAACAAATGACGTCACAAATTTCGCATAAAGGTGAAATTCGAGTTTTCCTTTGTTTTACTTAAGGCGCTTTGATAAACTTTAAAGAGAAAAGATACGATGGAATGAGATTCAAGTTACCTGTTTAGTTATTCAATTTAGTACTCCATTGTATTGTTATGGGTAACCCTAATTAGGCAGATAAAGTAGTTATTTCTTTATCCTATTTTAATTATGAGAACAAGTACTGAGTTTGATGTTTTAATATTTTTTTTACAAAAGGAATAAACAACAAGTGGAAAAAATTTGCAATAGTATTTATAGTATTTTATACAATTGACGGTATTTCTTAATTAATTGATATTAAGGGATTTTTAATTTCTTTTACCGACATCCATTTAAGGTCAGTCATGTAAAAAAGTTTAACATTTTTAGTGATAAATTAAAACTTTTATTGCATTTATCAGCGGTGGATGGTACTTACAAACAGATAAAAGCTACAATCGTATCCTTTGCAAGGTATAAAACTGAGGTAATTACTATTAAGTGCGGTGCTTTGGTTTCAGAAAAGCTAGTTTTAATCGAAATAGCTTTGGTGTATTTGCATTTTTTGCTAATTAAGAATTAAGTTTATCAATATGTATTTTTTTCTATTTTAAGCCAAGTTGAATTGCTAGAAGGATTTGCAACCAATTGTCCTCATAACAGCTGTCAAGCTCAAATGTAAGTATAGTGGTACAAGGATCTTTTGGCGTGTGGGTGTCAGAGACAGCGCCTTACAGGTAAGGCAAACTATAAAGCACTGTCTCTGTCAACCACGCGCCAAAAGATCCTTGTACGACTAACATGACTTTCGCAATATCAAAATGCCCAGTAGCGTCCGTAGCGTCACCCAAATGACGCAATGCGGACTGATCTAGACTGTACCCAGTTTTGGGTAAGATATGTGTTACTTTATACACGTATTTTCAATGGAAACATTGGATGTACTTACTAAATTAAAGTTTTACTATGCGACCATTTTCTACGGCCCACTATGCTATGCGCAAAAATCCTGTTTTTTCTTATTTTTGAAAATTCTATAGTGTCACAGATCCAAATTATAGAGTTTTATGTGTCTGTTTAGTTATGTATGTGTGTTTGTGCGTGTATTTATGTGTGTGTGTGTGTGTGTGTTTGTGTGTAGGGTTGCTTTTAAATTCTTACTCATAAAAACTACAAGATACGTAGGCACTAAGATTGGACAAGAATCAAAGCCGAAAGTCCTCGCTTCGCAAGAACCAATACCAACTAAACAATTGTTGGAAAATGAATTAGATACATAAATTATTAACTAAATGTCTTTGGGCATTATTTTGCATCAGACAGTCCTGAGTATTGAAAAACCAATACGATACATAAATATGGTTGGTTTTAAAAACAACTCAAAAAATAAATTTATCTAATAGATATTCTTAATGTTTAATAGCTCAAACATGAAAAATGCATGATTACAACATTTTTGCAGACAGTCTTATCGTGTACCTCTTTACAGTAAGAAAACTTACATAATTTAAAGTTCAAAGGCTCCTCGAAGTTTTTACTGCACTTGTGTCCCGGTTTGTTCACAAACTTCGTGTAAAATTATTAAGCTCTTTATATTTTAAACAACTTTGGCACTTACTATCATCGCGATTAATAACTGTCCCACTGCTGGGCATGTATCTCCTCTCATAATCTATTCTATACTTATAATAAATCTTATATATAAAATTCTCGTGTCACAATGTTAGTTACCTTACTCCTCCGAAACGGCTTTACCGATTTTTACCAAATTTTATATGCATATTCAGTAAGTCTGAGAATTGGCTACTGTCTATTTTTCATACCCCTAAGTGATAAGGGTTGTTCACCCTTAACATTTTTTTTGGCAAAGCAACGTTTGCCGGGTCAGCTAGTATAATAGAAATTTATTTTATATTAAACTAAAATAATTATATTGAAATCGTCGAAGCCCATTCCAAGGCCTAGTTGAGATTTTTCTTTGTCTGTAGAACAAAATTCAATAAACTTAAAGAGGTTTTATCCCATAAAATATTAAAAATAATGAATAATAAAGGAGTTACCTACAAAGGAGTACAGGCCATAGTCCACCAAGCTGACTTAATGTGGATTAGCGAACTTCAGACACCTTTGAGAACATTATTGAGACCTCGAAATGATTTCCTTCAACTGAACAAGGCATCTTGAGTTTTGTAATACTTAATCGAAAGTACTGTGGAATTGAACCCAGGGAAACCTAGTTGAAACGTGGGTTCGAACAACTTGCTGCTTGCAACATCACTGCTTAAGTATAATATTGACACTCACCATTTGATCATGTCTTTCGCAATTGATGTTGTTCATTATACAACAGTTAAATACTAGTTATTGGCCGCGGTTTGGCCCGAAGTACTATTAGCTGATTTATTAAACAAAGTTTCAACCTCAGTTTAATCCCTCTAAAGCCGGAATATTACAAATCCGTTCTAAGCTGATGTCTCCAACTCAACGACGAACTCTCTGTCAAACTGCATCTTCCGCGGTCAAGTAGTTTGCAAAATTTCTTGGTGAATCAATGTGTGAGTGAATGAGTAAACGCCTAAGTGTCTATTAACTTTTATATACTAAAAATCAAAACTATATCAATAATCAAAACAAAAGAGTGAATAAATAAATATATATCTCCACATAACCTCATTATTCTTTCCAAATTCGCTGGAAATTGAAATCTTATTACCTTCGAACGGTAGTCACAAATCTATACGGATTCTCATTAAAATCATCGAGCAAAGTATAAAAGTTAGAAAGAACACGGCTTCTTTTCGATCAAAGGTTGTCCAGTTACTTATAGTTATTGCCAATTGCCAAAGAGTTCTGCGACGAAAGCGTGAACTTTTAATGGTCAAAGTTGCTCACGAGTAATCTGTCTGGCTAGTTCTGCAAGTTGACTTAATGAATTTATTTATTATGATTGAAGACTTGCAGTAATGTGAAAAGTTGCGAACGCTCCCGAGCTTAGAGCTTTGCGGTGCATCTGTTCAGAAGAAGTTTTCTTTTTCATTAAATTCGGAATTGATGTTTGAGCTTGTAACTAGTTTAAACTTGTTTGACCAATGCTTTGAACGATTTGAGACTGTGTAAACGTTCAATTCTTTATTTGTGAGAAAAGTAAGTTACAATTTTTGTCATAATGTTCCGACCCCTTAGGGCCCTTAGGGGTTGAGATTTTGTTTGAAAATCAGCCAAAGTACCACGTGGGCCAAGACGCGGATAACAGATACTTATATCAAAATATAACTCATGACAAAGAATATTTTTTGCATATATTAATAGATATAATTTGTGCCAAAATCATAAACATTGCTATCTAATTTTAGACGTTTACAACTTTTGTTTGAAATGAAAAATAATGAAGTTTTTTTAATGTTTTAAAATGTTTAATGTTTTTTATGGAAAGATAAATTTGCTGTTAGCAGATCTCGTGATTGGTTACCGTGATTGGTGTGAGAAAAGTAAGCGGCAAGAAACTTCCAGGAGCGCAGGAGCTTTTTTCCTACCTGTAGTTACAGATTGCTGAATACTACCTATGTATTTACAGCTAAAACAGAAAACCCATATCTAAGAGATATTCGCTTGATAATTTAAAATGATTTTCATAGAGAATATCTATCAATATAAAAAAATAATTTAATTATACGGAGTTACCTTATTATATTGTGACAACCCTGGCGCATCGACTTCGCTACACTGAAAACAATAAACAATAGGGGCCATAAACATGTCAGGCAAACAATGGAACGCGGCCGTCTCGAAAGTACGCGCACAACGCGGCGACGCTTCGACCTTACGGCGATAGTCTTAAGGTCGAAAGTCGATTGCAAGGAATATACTAGACTGTTATTCCTAAAACTGCGGGAACAATCTAGAAAGGCATGAATGGTGGGCGAGTGGTATAAAAAGAGGCACTTGGTCGCCGGCAGGACATTCTAGTTTCGGAAGCGAAACCAGGAGGATACCAGCGATACCTACGAGCGATACCAGTGAGAAGTGAAGTGATTTCTACGAGCGATACAGTGTTCGACGAGTGTGTTTACGAGTACCTACGTGTATAGTGTTTTGGTGTGAACTGTGTACATCGTGTAATTTGTGTATCTACGAGTTCAATAAAGACTTTGTGGTACATTTTGGCATTTTCTCGAACCCAGTACTCCTGACACGTAACAATATATATATAATCCCGGATATTTATACCCGGAACTTACGCCATATCCGGCTGACATACAGGTACTTGCCTTCATCCGGCCCTTTTACGACCAGATAATCGTACACTGAACCGGAATAATGTGGAAATGTTGGGATAAAAACTGTAGGTGTTCATGAGTGGGGACAGAATGGACATTTATTACTTCATGAAAGAATAGATAAGTTCTTCATTGGTGTACTATTAATTTACCACGTATTTTAAGCACTATGCGCATTATTGAACGTAGCATTAATGCATAAAAAAGTTGAGTCTAGAGAGATGCAATTCCACAAAGTTTTCCTGGCGAAATACGTCAATATCTAAAGTCGATACAAGTAGACGAGTATACAGTATTTTATTTATTTCTCTCTTAATTGGAAATCTATAGCTAGGATCTACTCATATATTATATTTCGCAATCGGATGAAAATTAAGAAAGACGTATTTGTTGTATCTACGGTGCATCATGCCGTGTCGTATAGCCGGTTATACTTTTTAAAGGCAACCAACCATCTGAGTCCTTAGGTACTCATAAGCATCTGTAACTGATTTAGAACGAGACTCATAGTAACACATACTAACTAGACTACTTTACTTAAATTAACTAACAGGACTATTAAATAATCATCTAATATTCTAATAACATCTACTAATGTTATGTCATGGGCGGCGGCGGTAGACATGCTCGTTTGCTACATGAAATTCATCTGAAAAATCTTACTTTAAAGCTTTATAAAAAATATTTATTTTGCGTAATCGTACGAACAGCTTTTATTTCCGCTGTAATTATAATAAAAAAGTTAACGTTGTCAAAAAGTAGTGACCACGAACACAATTTCACATTATGCATACGTTAATCACTGATTTCAATAAATAACCTTTTTACGTATAACTTGGTTGCCTTATTTATCGCATTCCGTCATCCATATACCAATATTATAAATGAATAAATAAATAACGCTACACACTCATTTAAACTCATCATTCAAATTGCCGCCCCGCTGTGGGAATCGAACCCAGGACCCTCGGAACAGCAATCCAGCGTGTTAACCATTGCGCCATCCAGGTCGCCTTACTTATTATTATTATAAATGTGAAAAAGTGTTTATTTCTTTGTCCTTCACAAGTTACAACTAAGCGATATTAAGATTAAAAAAAATTATGAGGTAAAATATAATTCCCCGAGTAAGATACTCGATACTATTTTTCTGCGGTCAACTTTATTTTGGCTTAATTTAAGAATCATATAATATTTGGAATCGTTACTTATTTCCCCTTACACCAGGAATGTATAATGTATGACAAGGTTATTGTTCATTTTCGGCGAAGCCGGGGATAAAAGCTATGTAGTTTTATACTATATCGTTATTGAACATCTTAAGTCACTCATCCTATTAATATTATAAATGTGAAAGTTTGTGTATTTGTTTGTTTGTTTGTTTGTTACTCCTTCACGCAAAAACTACTGAACCGATTTTCATGAAATTTGGCACACACATAGAGGGCAACTTAGATTAACATATAGGATATTTTTTATCCCAGAAATCCCGCGGGATCGGAATTTACGCGGGAAAACCTTCTTCACGTATGGGGTATAAATAGCTTTGTTACTCCTTCACGCAAAAACTACTGAACCGATTTTCATGAAATTTGGCACACACATAGAGGGCAACTTAGATTAACATATAGGATATTTTTTATCCCAGAAATCCCGCGGGATCGGAATTTACGCGGGAAAACCTTCTTCACGTATGGGGTATAAATAGCTTTGTTACTCCTTCACGCAAAAACTACTGAACCGATTTTCATGAAATTTGGCACACACATAGAGGGCAACTTAGATTAACATATAGGATACTTTTTATCCCAGAAATCCCGCGGGATCGGAATTTACGCGGGAAAACCTTCTTCACGTATGGGGTATAAATAGCTTTGTTACTCCTTCACGCAAAAAACTACTGAACCGATTTTCATGAAATTTGGCACACACATAGAGGGCAACTTAGATTAACATATAGGATATTTTTTATCCCAGAAATCCCGCGGGATCGGAATTTACGCGGGAAAACCTTCTTCACGTATGGGGTATAAATAGCTTCTAAACAACATTAATATAAAACTAACAAACATTAATATAAAACTAACAAGTCTGTCTTCCCGGAAATCCCGCGGGATCTGGAGTTACGCGGAATAAACTCCTGCGCGTACGAAGTAGCGGGCACACGCATAGAGGGCAACTTAGATTAACATATAGGATATTTTTTATCCCAGAAATCCCGCGGGATCGGAATTTACGCGGGAAAACCTTCTTCGCGTATGGGGTATAAATAGCTTCTAAACAAACATTAATATAAAACTAACAAGTCTGTCTTCCCGGAAATCCCGCGGGATCTGGAGTTACGCGGAATAAACTCCTGCGCGTACGAAGTAGCGGGCACACACAAAGAGGGCAACTTAGATTAACATATAGGATATTTTCAGAAATCCCGCGGGATCGGAATTTACGCGGGAAAACCTTCTTCGCGTATGGGGTATAAATAGCTTCTAAACAAACATTAATATAAAACTAACAAGTCTGTCTTCCTGGAAATCCCGCGGGATCTGGAGTTACGCGGAATAAACTCCTGCGCGTACGAAGTAGCGGGCACACACATAGTATTATAAATGCGAAAGTCTGTCTGTGACGTTTTCACGACTAAACCACCAGTCCGATTTGGATGAAATTCGGAATGAAAATATTTGAAGACCCAGAGTCACACATAGGCTAATTTTTTTTTAAAAATCAACCCCTAAAGGCTTGAAATAGGGGATGAAAGTTTGTATGAAAACAACGATTTTGATGAATTTTCCAAGGAAGATAGTTGATGACGTACTTTCTCCCCCACTTCCCCGGTTCGCGATATAAACGAATTCCACGCGGGCGAAGCCGCGGGCAAAAGCTAGTATAAGATAAAATTTAAAAAATATGCGGATGCCTGTGCCGCATACATTGTGACAATTCGCAGTAAAATAACAATACATACGAGTATAATAAAATTTAATGTAGTTCAGTGAATTTCGGATACAATTGAATAAACAATTGTCTAGCACGTTAGAGAAATAGTGCGTCAAAATTTATTCGGGGACGAATATTTGCTAACATAGGCTTTATGTTATTCTTTTAAACGTTGTTTTGTTTCAGGTGCGACGAAACTATGTATTTACTAGCTTTTGCCCGCGGCTTCGCCCGCGTGGAATTCGTTTATATCGCGAACCGGGGAAGTGGGGGAGAAAGTACGTCATCAACTATCTTCCTTGGAAAATTCATCAAAATCGTTGTTTTCATACAAACTTTCATCCCCTATTTCAAGCCTTTAGGGGTTGATTTTTAAAAAAAAATTAGCCTATGTGTGACTCTGGGTCTTCAAATATTTTCATTCCGAATTTCATCCAAATCGGACTGGTGGTTTAGTCGTGAAAACGTCACAGACAGACTTTCGCATTTATAATACTATGTGTGTGCCCGCTACTTCGTACGCGCAGGAGTTTATTCCGCGTAACTCCAGATCCCGCGGGATTTCCAGGAAGACAGACTTGTTAGTTTTATATTAATGTTTGTTTAGAAGCTATTTATACCCCATACGCGAAGAAGGTTTTCCCGCGTAAATTCCGATCCCGCGGGATTTCTGAAAATATCCTATATGTTAATCTAAGTTGCCCTCTTTGTGTGTGCCCGCTACTTCGTACGCGCAGGAGTTTATTCCGCGTAACTCCAGATCCCGCGGGATTTCCGGGAAGACAGACTTGTTAGTTTTATATTAATGTTTGTTTAGAAGCTATTTATACCCCATACGCGAAGAAGGTTTTCCCGCGTAAATTCCGATCCCGCGGGATTTCTGGGATAAAAAATATCCTATATGTTAATCTAAGTTGCCCTCTATGCGTGTGCCCGCTACTTCGTACGCGCAGGAGTTTATTCCGCGTAACTCCAGATCCCGCGGGATTTCCGGGAAGACAGACTTGTTAGTTTTATATTAATGTTTGTTAGTTTTATATTAATGTTGTTTAGAAGCTATTTATACCCCATACGTGAAGAAGGTTTTCCCGCGTAAATTCCGATCCCGCGGGATTTCTGGGATAAAAAATATCCTATATGTTAATCTAAGTTGCCCTCTATGTGTGTGCCAAATTTCATGAAAATCGGTTCAGTAGTTTTTTGCGTGAAGGAGTAACAAAGCTATTTATACCCCATACGTGAAGAAGGTTTTCCCGCGTAAATTCCGATCCCGCGGGATTTCTGGGATAAAAAATATCCTATATGTTAATCTAAGTTGCCCTCTATGTGTGTGCCAAATTTCATGAAAATCGGTTCAGTAGTTTTTGCGTGAAGGAGTAACAAAGCTATTTATACCCCATACGTGAAGAAGGTTTTCCCGCGTAAATTCCGATCCCGCGGGATTTCTGGGATAAAAAATATCCTATATGTTAATCTAAGTTGCCCTCTATGTGTGTGCCAAATTTCATGAAAATCGGTTCAGTAGTTTTTGCGTGAAGGAGTAACAAAGCTATTTATACCCCATACGTGAAGAAGGTTTTCCCGCGTAAATTCCGATCCCGCGGGATTTCTGGGATAAAAAATATCCTATATGTTAATCTAAGTTGCCCTCTATGTGTGTGCCAAATTTCATGAAAATCGGTTCAGTAGTTTTTGCGTGAAGGAGTAACAAACAAACAAACAAACAAATACACAAACTTTCACATTTATAATATTAATAGGATTGTTTTTATTTTGCTTGGTTCAAATCCTATGATGATACATTACTGAGCACATTTGTATTCCCATAAGCTCATTTCTTATTAATTAAGGACGCTATAATAAAAACATACGAGTACATATACTGACTGACTTCATTTCGACTTTCATTGACTGTCACTGACTGTCACTTTTTTCGTGAAGACCCAAATTCAAGGGTCGTGGCACGTGGTCGAGGGTGTTCCGAGGGTTCTGTGTTCGTACCCACCGAGGTGGAAATTTAAATTATGAATTTAAATTTCCCATCTCAGCCTGGGTGTCCTTGTCTTGTGTGCTGCCCATGACACCCACGGCAAAGAGAAGTTTATGGCGTTATTTGTTATTATTTTAACTGTTTGAACTGATCTATTAATGGTGCAATAAATAAACTTATAATGGTTTAAACGAAATAGCATGCGCGTAATTGCTTGACGTCACGAACATGCAAATCGTGACGTCATCCTGTAGCGTTGAAGGGCTACCGCATCTGCTGACACGTGTTTAATCTTACGCGGGAATTTAATTTCGAATTTCGAAATAAACTGTTCCATTCATCTTTTCAAACCGCTGCGCTGTCTCAGTGATGGAATAGTTCATTATTTCAATCCTTTACGGTCAACGCAGTTGTTAAATGCCACAAAGGAGCTTTCTGTGGTAAGTGTATGTGTAAAAAGTTCAAATATAAAGTGCACTTACCTATTCAAAAAAATATTGCACATAATATTGGTTTCAAATCATTCATTCACACGTGCTAGTGGTTTGACGTGATAGCGCCACAAACAGATAGACAGACAGACTTTCGCATTTATTTATAATGAATATACATAAGTATGGATATGGATTATGCAATAGGGCCGAATTCAGACGATCGTACAGCAACGAGATTATTTATTTATTTATCAATATAATAGTTGTTAGGTAGGTACATGATATTTTGATAGTGGCGATGCTTTTC
Organism: Hesperia comma; assembly: GCA_905404135.1. Classification (NCBI taxonomy): domain Eukaryota; kingdom Metazoa; phylum Arthropoda; class Insecta; order Lepidoptera; family Hesperiidae; genus Hesperia; species Hesperia comma. The sequence continues at coordinate 3,384,073 of FR990031.1, forward strand.
ATGGAATAAATGCCTATTCATATTGTTATATTTACGAGTATGCTAGGATCCGCTAAGTAGCATTGAAGTGAAATTATAAACGCGTTTTACTCAGTTCCCGTCGGATTTAGAATAAATGCATTTCTGCAGCTGCAGAATCAATTCAAATGGATTTCGAATTCCAGTTTCAATTTAAAGTTTCCTGTTACAAAATAAGTTTTAATGTCAGAAACGCACAGCCAACCGTAGACTGGACAATGCGCCACAACTGACACGAACGAAACTAGGTATCTACGTTCAAATATTCGTAGAAATCTAAATTGAAATATTTCTGTTTAAAAATACATATATTATGCCATTTTGAATAGAGATGTTAACAATTAATTTAGTCCATTGTTTTTGCATTTATCAGAGACTAGCTGACCTGGCAGACGTCGTCCTGAAACATATATTATCAATTTGGTCGTAGCGTGATGGACTTATTGTGACATTTTTTGTGAGCGTGATGAACAAATGGACTATTTAACATAAAAAAAATTCAATTCGAACCAGTAGTTCCTATAATTAACACTTATACGTATTAGATTTTCGGATTTCTTAAATTGACATATCTTTTTATTTGTTTACTGATTGGAACTGAAAAGTTATATTTGGGGTTGCATCTATCAGAGGGTATAATTTTATTTTTTAGATAACAAAACGTAAAGTTAAATTCAAATTCTTGTGATTACAACCCTTGTCTAGCAGTTACCAACAAAACAAAGAAAGCAAATGTTTTTTATGGTTTACCTGGCAAACTGGAGAACTCACATATATTTTTTAATTTACCTTCCCCTCTAGCCTTATTATGAACATTATAGTCTTTTGGAAGATCACGGAAAACTCTCAAGTACTTTGCACTAAGTATGCATTACAGAAAGTTCCTCTTGGTACCCTCATCTCGACCCCTGAGGTTCTATCAATTTACCTATTTACATTGCTTTTGTATCCTTAAGAGTTTAACCAAAATTGTGGCGTCACATCAAAGGTTTTAATTCTAAGATTAGGTAACTGAGTATGAAAGTTTGCTTTCTGCGAATGACTCTCGCATTAAGTCCCGAGAAATAAGATTACCTTGGGAATAATAAGGTAACGGCACACATTACCGTTCTGATGCCGAGTACGGGTCTCCTTACATTAAACCTGACTAAAAAACATTACGATGTCATTGTAGTGTGTCCATTAAAAATTCTAATTCCAGTCAAAGTCCGAAAGGCTTCGCAGCTTACGTGTATCATTATTTAACAGTTGTCAGTTGAACGATCGCTTTGACTTCGCCACGACACAGGCCCCAATAAAGTTTTTTAACGTTCATAATAATGACAATTTGCATACAAATTCAAATCACATCGCAACAATTTGTAGTGCAATATCATGGCAATTAAAGTCTAAAACACATTCGTTTTTAACGATCAACGCTGACGCTCATTATAAGAGAAGTGATTTGCTTTGAGCATAGCGTTTTAAGCACTCATGGCCCAGCGTCGATCCAAAATGATAGACAAAGTTAAGCACAGGCATGGTGGGCAGTTGGATGGGTGACCGCTAGTGGCAAAAATTCTTAAGTGCTTACCATCACGTGGCATTTTGTTAGTTTGCTTTAAAATGGATGCAGCATCTTAGATATGTTCAGTGTCTGAGATATATTTCAGCGTAGCAATATTTTATAACACCCTGTAGTGGATTTCTTTTAAATGCAGCTGGTGTTCACTGAAATTCACTTTGTTTTTCGCTCTCTTTTTATTCGTACGAGTGGAGAGTGCAATTCTCTAATGCAGTGGTTCCCCAAGTTGGTTGGGTAGCGGCCTAGCGACTAATAATTAATATGAAACAATATTTTTTATTTAATAACATTATATTACTATTAGTTAAATCATACTTACTTAAAGTTTTATTTAATCTATATTAATTCTTAACTTGCTACTAAATTAAAACTAAATATATTTTAATCTACACCAACATAGCGAACGGTGTGTGCCCATGTCATGACCTTCAGAGAGGACTATCCAGTTTGTACGTTAAACTTCGACTTTATCAAGAAACCGACTTCAAATCGGCAAGTATTAAAACAAGAAGATCAATAACTTTGCCGAAGTCAATTAAATACGCAATATTAGAGGTAACTCAAATACGACTCGTCTCATGTCGCTCACATTTAAATGAGACCATACGGTAAGTACTATCTTTGAAATATAAAAATAATTATCAAAATCGGTCTTGTTAAAATTTTCAAATTCCAAAAGGGCTCATCTATTGCCACAAACTTATTATCGTAAAGAAAAATTAAGTTAGTATATGAGTGGCGGTCTTTTATAATGAATACTAGAGAACCGCCCGCGCTTCGCTTCAGGACCCGTAGGTAACAGCCGCGTAGGTCCCGCTCCCATAGGAATCTCAGCTAAAAAGTAGCCTTTAACATTTGCCTATGACTTAAGTAAATTACATGTAGTATTTGATAGCGTGATTCAGAACTTGCAAATGAATTTTACTAACGCCATCTAGTAACAACTCCGGAACTAAATATCTAATACTATCTAATACTAACAAAACATTGATCTTCCCATGGGAATAAGATGTTTTTCCGCGGTAAAAAGTAGCCTACGACACTCTCCACCCTCCTAACTATCCCCACACACATAAACCATACCATATAATAGCCATGTTGCGACGTGAAAGAGTCACAAACAAACACACTTTCACATTTATAATATTAGTAAAGATAAGGATAAGGATAAGGATAAGGATAAGGCTAAGGATAAGGATAAGGATAAGGATAAGGATAAGGATAAGGATAAGGATAAGGATAAGGATAAGGATAAGGATAAGGATAAGGATAAGGATAAGGATAAGGATAAGGATAAGGATAAGGATAAGGATAAGGATAAGGATAAGGATAAGGATAAGGATAAGGATAAGGATAAGGATAAGGATAAGGATAAGGATAAGGATAAGGATAAGGATAAGGATAAGGATAAGGATAAGGATAAGGATAAGGATAAGGATAAGGATAAGGATAAGGATAAGGATAAGGATAAGGATAAGGATAAGGATAAGGATAAGGATAAGGATAAGGATAAGGATAAGGATAAGGATAAGGATAAGGATAAGGATAAGGATAAGGATAAGGATAAGGATAAGGATAAGGATAAGGATAAGGATAAGGATAAGGATAAGGATAAGGATAAGGATAAGGATAAGGATAAGGATAAGGATAAGGATAAGGATAAGGATAAGGATAAGGATAAGGATAAGGATAAGGATAAGGATAAGGATAAGGATTAAATATAATCTTACAATATTTTTTCGATATCTGTTAGTAATTGTTCCTACTTACTCAAGGGATATCAAGTTGGATTCCTTGCCAAACATTTATGAGACAGATGAATGCTTGTTTTGGGAAAAATGGAAGTAACAACTTATTTTTGTTTTCCATGCCATTCTATAACATATGTAAGCCTAAAAGTAATATAAAGCTAAAGGTCACTTACTCGTCACGAAATCTAGAAAACTGCTATATGTATGAGGATGAAAATTTGCAGGGAGTTAATTTATCGTTAGGAGACGTCCGCTTAGAACGGATTTTGTCATATTCCACCACTAAATGAGTCAAATAGGGGTTCAAAGTTTATATTAAAATCAGTCACATTTATTTTCACGTGGGCAAAGCCGCGGAAAACAGTTAGTAAGAAATAAGTATTCCTATCATGCTTCGATAGATAAAAAACTGATTAAATGTTACCCAAGGCTCAATTTAGGTATAAACAGACAAAGTAACAAAAAGTATTGATATGGGCTCTATTACCTTCGTAAAACCGTAGTAAACATTCACAAATTAATATAATTAACGTCAATTCCAAACATCGACCCATTACAGTTTTACTGTATGTGTAGATTGCCGGTAGCATACGTAGCAGATTGCGCCGTAGCAAACGCTACGAACACGTGCGTCAGGTCGTTTAGGTACTGCCTGAGAATATTGACTTGCTACGCTGCTACGCCGTAGTACCGGTGTTATTACGCCGCTACGCCGTAGCACCGGTGTTATTACGCGGTTCGGGTTGTATACTCCTACGCTTGTATCGATCGAACGTGGGCTACGAAGTTAATACGTCGATTCGTATAAATTATAACCTCTGTGGAGGAAAAGGTTTTCTTGGAAAGCCTGAAGGGTTGATTGCGGTTTTTGCAAGACTTAAATTATTAATTAGGTACTCAAATTCAATATATATATTCATAAAGTTATTTTATTTTACCAATTTATTGTTGGTTTAAATATGCATACCCATGCCACATAAGGCTGACTTAACAAAATTCTGGACGGACGGATCAGTCTAAACTATGGCGGATCATTGTTAACTGCGTAATCCTGAAAATCATATCAGTTATTATCCTTTAATAACACCAAAGTAGGACAAGCCAGTAAAGCAAACATAACATTTATAAAATGACCAAAGTTATTCTAAATTCACGCACGCGGATCGTAGTTTGTTCAGTCGTATTGAATAATTTAACGCCGGGTTGGGAGTTAACCCTAAACATAATCTCGTTAATTTACATGCATGACAGCGCGGACTCGAAAACTCTTATCCTGTCGCGTTTCCATAACGCTAGTAAGTTTGGCTATCGCAGTACTACGCCAGTCTTAGTAAGGTATGTACGTACGTACATACGTATGATATCGTTAAGTTTTTTAGCATTAATTCCACCTTTTGCAAATAAATACATATATCCATACGAATATTATAAATGCGAAAGTCTGTCTGTCTGTGATGCTTTAACAACTAAACCACCGGTTCGATTTGAATGAAATTCGGAATTAATAAAGTTGAATTCGGCCACAGGGTCAGGTTTTTTTCTTCAAAAATCTACCCTGAAATTATAGAAATAGGCGATGAAAGTTTGAAGGAATAATCTAAACCGCTTGACCGATTTTGATCTCCCACCCCCACTCTTCCCCGATTTCCGATATATTTTAATTGCACGCGAATGAAACTAGATTTTCAAAACAAGTGAATAAATATAATGTTAAATAAATACCTACAACCAATAAAATTATTGCTTTGACATCCATGAAAAGTCGATAAGTTACAGATCCTATCTACAAGATGTTACTCTGTGTCAAACCTATCGGACTGGAAGTAAGTACCCAGTCAGGCTTTATGACAAAGTTCATTTCGGTCAAAATTTCGTTTGATTAGTGTGCGCTTGACAGGGCCACAATAAGGTCCGACCGCAGGATCGCCGCCCATTCACGGTCACTTGGTCACGCCTATTTGAAGTGTGCTTACCTGCGACCTTTAAAGGGTTGTCCAGCAAATGGGACTACCTACGAGCAGCGAATAGCTATGGGCTATTTACTTGCCCAAGAAAGGGCCTTAAATATAACATTCCGCGTAAACAAAAGAGATGCATATGCGAGCGAGTACTTGGCAGTGGTGTGAACAGTCAGCGAGTACTCACTGAAATATGCGTCTCTTTTGTTTTGCACGGAATGTCATATCTTTTGTGCGTATCTTGAGCGAGTAAGTAGCCAAGATGCTCTCGTCGACTCGCTCGCGGTGGGACGCCTACCTTAGATGCTATAGACATATGACAGGGCTACTTAACACACCTTTTTTTTTGTCGAGGGGGAAACCTTCAAAAGGTACCTAGTGCCGTGGGAGCGACACAGGGTTATGTGGGATTTTTACCCACTAAAACCCCCCCGGTGGTCTTCCTCCGTGGAGAACTCCGGGATCTCGAAACAGAACACAACCGGAAGAATGAATCAAAAGTACATGGTAAAATAAATAACGCTACACACACACATAGCCCCACACTAGGATTCCCTGTGCCGTAGATTCTGCTTATCGTGCCATGGAAAACACCCAAAGACAAGGTCTTGCACCCAGACCGAGAACAGAAAAAACCGATCTTACAACATTTCTTCTTTTACACCTCTTTTATAGAACTCTTTTAATAGTATGGGAGAATTACATACTCGAACACAGCGCTTTCACCATTTATTGCATTAACTTCTGTTGCAGCACAAAATTATATTTTTTGTTATTATACTAACTACCTTCAATTTCTTCATTCTACATCATCTCGGCTTTACGTCAAGGTAGCATGCGAAAGTAAAAAACACTTTTCTCCAAACTTAATCCTCTTTATTTTCTGTCGGAGTTTTAAGAGATATTCAGAGATATTTTTTGGCTTGATGGCTTTATGTGTTATACAGTCAGCCAGTCTCATTAGGTTTTTTTACGTAAAATAAGGTTTTTTACGCAAGCTAAAGACTCCACTTCGGACACGGTATGGAAAATTCAAAGAGTAGCAATATCAAAACTGCATACTTTTTCGCTAATGCTACAGCTACATCTGCGTTTTAACGCGCTTATTGTGGTGAATTAATAAGAAATTAGACTTGTCAAACTAGTCAATTGCTCTTATTTTCATATATTAGGAATTAAGCCAGGCTACACTGCGGCCTAGCAGTAAATAAAACAGCTTTAATGACGATATTTTGGCTTCAACCCATACCTGGCATGGATATCGCCGCATAATGGAGAAGACCTAGAGTATACATCACCACGGTACCCCAGCGGGGATTGTTGGAGGGTTATCATTAAGGAAATGTCCCTATATTCAACAATCATTTATCACACTTTAATCAATTATTAGGCTGCTTCCCGCTTTCCGCTATTCTATGCAATGAATCCCGATCCTACATCAGACCAGATACTTTCATACGTAGCCAGGGTAATTAGTCAGAAAGCTCGTAATGTCACGTAAGCTTCCGAAAGCACAGTCTTAATAACAAATTACTTTACATTTTGAAGTTACGGAGCTCCGTACGTAAGCTCCAACATACTCGTATATTACACGAGATGCGCTGGAATCTAAGGAACGCCTTTAAATATAAATATGTTGGTTACGTATGGGATTTTAACCGACATTTAAAAATAAGGAGGTTCTCAATTGGACTGTATATTTTTTCTTATGTATGTTACCTCACAACTTCTTTCTATCTGCCTAGGTAGTACCCACCACTAACATTGAAAGTACTAAGAACTGCCTCAACCAACTTAGCCAGGGTACTTGTCCAATAATTTGTTTAATTAAATGAAATAACTTTCTTTTATATAGTGAATAATCAGTTAGATTAGTCAGAAACTTTCAAGTACTATACACCACACTTTTTACAATCCGTTCTCAGATTTATCTCAAAACTTTACAAAGAGTAAAGTTTGCTTTATTTTAGAGTACTTTTACATTTCTTCTTAAAAACTTAAGAATTATTTTACAGTAGAGAATTTGGTGATTATATATTACTAGTAAATCCGCCCTCGCTTCGCTTCGGGAAACCAGTCCCTTCAAAAATCTCTATAAATTTTAACAAATTATGTTATTCCGATGTCTAAGCTATATTACTGCAAAGTTTCATGAAAATCCGTTCAGTAGTTTTTGCGTGAAAGAGCAACAAACACACACACACACACACATACATCCTTACAAACTTTCGCATTTATAATATTAGTAGGACTAGGTATACAGTATACAGTGTCTTACCAAGTTTTCGGATTTCATTCATGCGTTCATAATTTATGATCTGTTCAATTATTTATCGTAATAATAATGATAGCGCGCGATAGCAGAACAAAATAAGACTTTATTAGCTTTAAATCCTGGGAGTTCGTTATTAAATTTCACACGTAGCAATTTACTCTGTTACAATCTTAAATTTAAAGGGGATTTAAATTTTAAACGACGTAGCAGCACATACAGTGCGTACGTTTTATAACAGTTAATATTAGTTTTAATGTACTTGAACAGGTCTCCTTAGTGATGAGGAGAGATTTGGGATCATAAGGGGTCATTAACAGGTTGAATCGTTAGTTTTAATTGTCCAGTTTTAGTATTAAGCTTATTACTAATACAACACAATACAAATATTCATAATTGTGCACATTACAAAATAAATGTAGTGAAAATAAATCGAACTAATGGCGGTCTTATCGCCAAACAGCGATTTCTTCCAGACAACCTTTAGGTAGGAATAAACATGAGCACAAATTGGTATATTTTAAATGTTGTATGGTGACAATTTTTTTAGTGTAGCAGAGTGTTTGTAAAACTCTTTTCAGCCTTTCTCCTTATAATCTGATATAACTAGAATATTATTTAAGTTTTACTTCGAACTAATTGTCCTTTGTTCGGGTTATTTACAGTTTTTTGGTATTAGATCGGAATAGGTCATTTATATTTAGTAAGTGACCCTGAAGCAATAGGTCAATTTTCTGGTTGGAAAGGTATTTGTTTAGTCAAACGACAATATCGAGTTACCGCAAGTAAAATAATTTATTATTCAAAGTTCATTTTACTGCAAGCATTTTGGTATTGTCTTAACATAGGTAGAACGTTAACGTTTTCTTCTTCTCAACCCATCATGGCCCACCATTGAGCACGGGTCTCTTCTCAGAATGAGAAGGTTAAGGCCATAGTCAGCCACGCTGGCCAAGTGCGGATTGGCGGACTTCACACACCTTTGAGTTTTTGCGAACTCTCCGGCAAGCAGGTTTCCTCACGATGTTTTCCTACACCGTTTGTAGCAAATGACATTTAAATGCTTAAAACGCACATTACTCCGAAAAGTCAGACGTGCCCAGGGATTCAAACACGGACCCTCCGTATAGAAGGCGGAGCTCTTAACCGCTAGGCTATCACCGCTACACCGTTAACGTTTTATTGTATAGTAATATTATCGAAGCTCATACGATCAACCGACCACTGCTACCGAAGAGTTACAAGTAAAGAAAAAAGCATAAATTACCCTCAACCCATTTTTCAAAAAGAAATTATTTATTCGCTTAAACTTTTAACAAACCAAAGATAATTAAGCAAACAGCGCAAATTAAAAAAAAAAACAAAGAAATTTAAAAAGATTAAGACATAAAAGTCAGTCAAGTAAACGGACGGGTTGATAATGTTTAAAGTCCTGTTTAACTTGTTTTGCCTCGGGTTTAAACGTTTCGCGTTAATGATAATGAATTGTTTTTATCTCCATGGTTTTTATATGCCGTGCAGACATGAGTACATAGTGATATTACTCTGCGTTCGAAATTCGACCGTAATTTTTTTTTTTTTTTTTTTTTTATGGAATTAAGATAGCAAACGAGCATTGATTGTTTTACAACGACAACGAGGATTGTTTTACAGTGCACTAAGGAATTTTTTATGTTGTTTCAACAGAATACTATACTTTTGTCTGAAGATTTCAACTGAAAAAAAAATCATAAAGTATATATTCTTTGTGAGATGTTTTGACCATTTATACTCACTACTTAGGTATGAAAGATCCCGACTACTTTTTCTTTCGACCTTCAGGGCAAAAAAGGCGGGGTTTGGCTGTATCCGAGACATTAACTTCTTACGTTGTGTTTTACGTGAACATGATGTACATTATATTTCCTATTCCTAGCTAATTTCCTTTGCGTTTCTCTCCCTCCGGCGTATATGATATATCCTCACAAAGCGTTACAAATTCTTTGAGTTATCGACAGTAATGCATTTTAGGATTCAAGTATGTATGTGAAAGATACGAGACAACAGTACAAAACGTTTGCCTCGATTTTGTTGTCATTATTTTTTAATTGCAACCAAGCAAATCAAATAAAAGACGTTGTTGCATGAAAAATAATGATTTTCATTTTATGAATACCCAAAAGAACTTCAACCTTATAGATAAATCAGCCTCGTCTACAATCTCTCGTTGATCTTTCCACGAACGTAGTCTGACAAGTCACGTATTAATATTTAGGTTAAAGAAAGGAGTCTGCTAAACACGAACAGTTTATTTACAAAGTCATCTGGGTTATAAAATTAGATTAAGAATTCAACGTTCGCTTTTACAATGCCAGACCAACTTTGAAATATGGAAGAGCCCGTGGAGCGTTACTTCAATAGGTAAATAGGGTTTTTAAGATATTAAATATTTATAATATTCTTGGCCTTTAGTAGCACAAAATATTTGTGATATTGTGTACAGTAGGAGTCGTCTCTTATTGTATCTAACTATCTACTGCCCCCCCTCGTAGTCCTTATTGCATTGGAGTATTGCAGCCTGCAACACTTCTCGAGTTACATTATTTATATTTAGTTGTACAATATAAATCGTACGGTGTTTTCCTTTGACAATGAATTCTGCTACGACAGTCCTCGCTATTCTAAATTCTGCAACTAGCATCAATATCTATCTGCCAGCTGTAACTTACATAGCATTTTTTTTATTAATTTTATGAGTAGGATTATAGCTTAGTTTCAAAGAACGGTACGTAGGTAGGTACCAACAAGGTTTGATTGTGCGCAATCTGCTGTTGGAATACACTCAAAGCATCACATACGAGTATTACGACCCCAGCTCAAATATTTTTGTACCTACACGTTCTGTACCTATTACATATGGCGGCGCAGCGATGCATACAGGTATCCAAACATGTACCCAATACCCATCTATGGTACAAGTAGGTACTTAAGTTTAATATCTCTACTAGAACAGTATAAAGGAAATGGTGTGCGAGGTGAGGTGAAGTTAGGCGACGCGAGGTAAATAATATAAGAGCCTTCCAAATGTTAGTGTGTAGAAGATGGTTTGATATTGACAATGTGGTTGTCGAGTAAGTCGTTAGTTACTTTAAAGATAGTGCTGTCGCGTGCAAGGGAATGGAAATGAATTTTGTGTTAGGTATGTTGAAAACTCTAACGATACTAAACTCTAACTAAACGCTATAACAATTCGAAAAGAATATGTAGAATTCAATAGCCGATTCAATAGCGAGAATAAAGATCGGTCGCTTGTTTGATTTCATGCAACTAGCCTATGATGCAAAACTTTAAACGTAATTTCCCAACATTTTGAATTCTGGAGTTATTACTCTTTAGCTTAATTAGCTTTGGGGATTAGAGAATCATATGACAGGGACAAAAAAATATATATGTAGGTATGGAATAACTTTGTAAAATAATATAATCTTGCTATTGTATTAAAATAGGCATAATCCAAACACTCAATCGTGGTATATACGCATTCCGTTTCTCTACAATACGCAAGTCTGGAATCTTTAACGAGCCACATTAGTTTTAATTACTTCGTCGTGAGTCTGGCTGTTAAAACATTCAACTTAATTGTTCTTGAAAACTTTTATAACGTTCGTGTTACATTTGTTTTCCTTAAATTTTACATGTTGTTAACGGTGCTATAGGTAGGTATACCTATACCTACTTTACACTCCACTAAAGACTCTTGAGTGCTATTGACTAGATTGTTACATTAAGAAAATCAAGATGTTTTAAAAGATATCAAAAACAAATTTTTGCTCGGTGGTAGGAATTTACAGATATAATATTTTAAAAAGGAAGTAGATAAATAACACTGGCGTGCGAAAAGTGGGACATTCAACCTTTGGTTACCTTTACTATCGTACTTTTGTAACTTTGATATTATATTTAAAAAGCAGTAGATAGGACACTAGTGTGCGTAAAATAAGAATACTGTAAAATTTTGCTAATTGCTTTTCATTTTATCTTTCACATCAATTTTATTCAATAGTCATCAAATCATAATGTCATTGAAACCGGGGCCCCAATCCGCTTATTTATAAATGCATCAATTGCATATCGTTTGAATAGTTTGACGCATTTTGTGTACCTACGGAATGTTTAAAATTTCAATTCAATCATTTATTAATAAGCAGCTACTTGTATTCTGCTGAGGCCCTGATTCAAAAGCGAATTGTGTTTAAAAGTCTAAAACTCACATAACTCCAAAAAGTCGGAAGTGCGTGTCCTGGTATTCGAACCCGGACCCGTCGAGTAGAAGGGCGAATTCTGAACCACTAGGCTATCACCGCTTTTTCTTACTTTATCACCAAAGGAAAATACTAAAACAAACACAAATTAGACAGCTCTCGAAACTTCAACACTAAAATAGAAGGATTAAGATTCTCAAGAAAACTTAGGTAAGTAGGTACCTATATAATATATATTTCATTGCAGTGTCACCTTGAGATGAGTCCTTAAGGACAATATTGAACTCACGATGTCTGCAAAGTTAAAATTGTTGAAATGTACATGCATCGTGAAAATAGGTACAATAAACGGTTATTGTCCAGTCCAGCTTTCTAAACATTAGCTAGAGCTAAAAGCAATGTTTTTAATGGTTCTTGAAAACTTATATAATAATTCTCCTGTAGTAACAACATATTGGTAACTGCTCGTCGTACAGAGAAACATAGAGGGAAAGACGGTGTCCTACGTGAGCGACGAATACGACGCGACAAAATCAAATCAACGGTATCCCTACTTTGTGTCCTATGTTACAGTCTGCGACAACACGCGACGTTGTCATTGCCGCGTGTAGCATCGTGTCGTGTTGCGTAGCGTCGCGTCGTATTCGTCGCTCACGTAGGACACCCCGTACGTGTGTTTAAATAAAAACCAATAAAGTGCAAATGACAACCGTGATGGTTAGTGCAATAGTAGGTAGATAGATGGTGGATTTAAAAATAATCTTAAATATTCCACATACAAAATTTTATTTGCTACTCATCATCTGCTATTCGGTCTGGATAAGTCTTATTTATTTTCTGAAGTCTTATAGAGATCGCCAATAAGTTTTATACTCTGGTATAAACTTGGCAGACATCTGAATAACGGAAGGGAATAACGAAGAACAATTCGCATGCATCGTTCACCCTGAATATATTGATAAATTCGTATCCTTTGTTTTGGAAGTATAATGATATTTTGCTTGGGATCTAGCCCCGAACTATTGTATTGATTTGTTGGTAATATACGGATGATAGATATTCTTTCGCTTTTATGTCATGAATTTTTATAACTGTTTTATCATAATATCAACATTTGCGTTCTTATTGGCAAAATGTATAATAATATACTCGTATAAGTAGGTATACCTACATACATACAAATGGTAAATGTTTATAAGTTCTTCTTATAAATAAGGGTGATGAGTTAAAAACACATTTATGCAGTTTTTGTGTAAGATATCACATAATAATGTAGTTACCTATATACTCCGAATTTTAATTCGATGCAGTAAATTGACATTTCTAGTACCTATAACAGTTTTGTATTATCTCAAAATAAGGGATCTAACCTGGACGCAAATGATTTGATTTGAAAGAAATATTAATCGGATTATAATCCTTTTGTATAATTAAGCAAATCGCTAAAATACTTAATGAAATTATTTAAGAATCAATACATGATTTATGTACGCCTCAAAAATCAATATTACCAATTTTCCCGTACCTCAAGCGTATTCATTTATTTACATTCAGTGTTTATTATGTTTGCACCTGTGTTTAACACTTTTCTTTTAAAATATAATTATTGATTACCTTCCCGTATTGTTCTGTAATTTTTTTTATTCTACATAAAAAATATCATAACTGAAATATTCATTTATGTTCTAGTACATAAGCCTAGTAGTAGCCTAGTACATAAGACCTTCTTGGAGAGCAAATAAACGTTATTAGGTACTATTATTATTTATTAAATATTGCACCGAAATAAAGTACACCATTACATTTAAACAATAATCATGCAAGAAGCATACCTACAAAGATGTAGGTATATTGAGAAAGGAATAATCGAATAATAAAAACATCGTCCATGAATCATTTGAGCTGGTAACATTATTTAGGATAACTTTTAACAAAATAGAACCGACTTTAATGCCGAAAAGTAAAAATCGGTTCAGTTAAACGCGGTTAGGTAAAATTCCTAAATCCTTCTCCTGTCTGATAAACACGATGCTGAAAACCGTATCAAAAAATAAAAACTGGTTGTCTGTAAAGTCGGTTTACTGACGATAGTTGAACGTGACAACGTCTTAAGAAAATACTGATGGAATGACTGACAAATAATATCATCAAAGTAAACAAACGTCATGAAATCGTATTTAAAGTTACAGAAATTTATCAATAAAAATAAAGAAGGAATACAGGAAACATTTATAAAAAGGTAACATTTAAAATTTATAAATAGTCCCAGAAGTCAATAACAAAGTAATAATCATGGTAATAATTGGATACATTACCAAAATATCTACCTCCAAAGTAATCAAGCTGCCGAACGCAAAGGCCGATTGTGCTTTTTATGTCTGTCTCTCTCGCTCTTAGGCGGGCTAACCATGCCCGAGTGGAAGGGACGCGTGCCTCTCACTCGCTCTCATTGTGAGCGCATAACGTGAGCGCAGCGTAACGCAGTTTCTTGAAGTGTCACCCGGCAAACCAATTTATAAGACGTTGTCACGTCAAAATCGGTTCAGCCAAACAATATGCCTAAAACCTTCTCCTAAGTCTGACAAATACTATACTGAAAACCGCATCAAAATCGGTTCAACTAAACGCGAGATAATCGCGCACAAATATACATACATACATACATGTCAAACTGAGAACCTCCTTTTTTTAAGTTGGTTAAAAAGACATTAGCTTACGTCAATTTACTGTATAGAATTAAAATTCATGCTAGAGTAAACTTTTATAATAAACTTTATCGTTCGCTGTGGATACGACACATCCACTCAAACTGGAATTGAGCAACTCAAAGGTCTTCCAACCGTTTGTTTTAATAGAGCCGTAACTACAAATTACATTGTGTATTTAACCTTTTATAGCTTTCGTGCTAATGGTGTAATGTTTTGACTGAGCTCCTTAGGGTTGTCGATTTGTAAACACTTATGGGCATTCCCAATGTAATAACTGCGACAACGTCAAAAGGAGGGTAATGTTTTTCGAGCGTATGTTTGTATGTTCATATGTTAGTCAATATCCGGCTTGACCGATTTATAAAGTGTCGTTGAATACGTCAGAATTGTGGTAGTTGCATGGACTACATAAATCAAAATGGCACCCAGAAATGAAAGAACAGAAGTGATAGGTAGGATTGTTTTCGACTCGCGTGAAACGCGCGTCGTCAATAGGTACGCCATATGATGGGGCTCTAACATTCCCCATTTGCATTACTTAGTCAATTTTGGACTGCTTTAATTAGAGCATTAGTTTTTCGAAAGTTATCTAAGTAGGTTTGTTGTTTGAGTTCAAAATCGCGTAATAGGTAGGTATAAGTAAGTACTTCAGCTCGACTAGCCCTGAAAACAGAAGTTTTTGGATATTTGCTTTCATTATGTTAAAGTCGTATACTCGTATACCTGCTTTTTATATTATTTTGAGTGTCACGTTAAATCGTGACGACAATTTGGCCTTCTCTATGATTAATGAATTTATCTACGGTGCTAATTAGTTTAAGATAAGTAATGTCGTCTGTCAGGACTATCCGATGGAATCACCGAGTGCAAGTGTTTCACACTTAGCCTGTCCCACGTCAGTTTACTTAACAAGCCAATTAATCTTGACTTGGTGTTTAGTTGGACATGCACGCGGCAGTTTCTCGCTACAAACCAGTTCAGTACAGTGCCACGAACTTATCTGACCCGGTATGAGGGGCGCAACTGTCTTTGTCTGACAACGGTATAACATTTGCATTAGTTCCAATTTTGGCCACCGGGTCAGATAAGTTTGTGGCACTGTAGTCACGGAGTTTGCTAGACAAATCAAATAGCATAGAATAGAAACACTAACGCAGAATGTACAGACTATAATTTATGGAAAGTATTTAAGTAATAAACAGGGTTATTCATTTTAAACTTTATAACAATGACAGTTTCTATCGTTATCATGTTGTTAAAATGTTAAACATTTTCTTATGATTTTTAATCATTAGTAAATTAATTTTAATTAAGTAGCTTTCACTATATTAATATTTATGTGCATAAAATACATAATATTTGCCTAGGCACCAGAGATAACAGTTAAATATTAAGTGTATCTTAAACCGGGGTTAACTCCTCAACAAAGTTAACTTAGAATTTGTATGTATGAATACTACTAAATATTGCGCAAAGCTTAACTATCCGTTATGCATAATAATCCTACATCATAGATTCAATCCTATACAATGCCTCAAATCTTTAGCCTACATCGAAACGGACGCAAATATGAATACAAAGATATAGGTAACCATTGTTTGCAATACCAAAGTGAATTGGCTTTCACTGTGTACCTACTTACATCGTCAACTTCATTGCTACTTACAAAAGTTGGAAAACATGCAATAACTTACAATGGTTTCATACTTACTCGATTATAAAATACATTTATGTTATAAATTATATTCATATAAAATTACTATCATTCCTTAATAATAGGTATAAGTTTTAATTACGATTTGAATATTGTTATGTGGGTTTTAAGAATTTAAATGTCACTCGCTGTAAAAAAATCTTGAGAACAATTCAAAGGCATGTGAAGTCTGCCAAACCGCACTTAGGGTGCGGTTCCACTGAGGCGGAGCGGAGCGGAGCTGTGCGCGATTCACCAATCACATGGCTTGAAAACCACGCGAGGCACAATGAGCTGGGATTTCAAGCCATGCGATTGGTGAATCGCGCACAGCTCCGCTCTGCTCCGCCTCAGTGGAACCGCACCCTTAGTCAGTGTAGTGGACTATGGCCTTAACCTTCTCATTTTGAGAAGCAATCCGTTATCAATAGCTCAATAGAGGGTAGTGTTGAAATGACAACGATGTTCTTTACATGCATTGGTTTTGCCAGTCTTGCAATTAATGCACGAGACAAAACATTATCATCGTAACACATAACTGTGTTAGTGAGGCAGAGTCTCCTCTTACAATTTGCTACAAGCTAAGTATAGTGCCACAAACTTATCTGACTCGGTGGCCAAAAGTGGAACTAATGCAAATGTTATACTGTTGTCAGACAAAGACAAAGACAGTAGCGCCCCCCTTACCGGGTCAGATAAGTTTGTGGCACTGTAAGCCATCTAGCTATGTGCGGATTGGCAGTTTTCACACCTTTGATAACATAATGGAGAACTCTCCGGTGTGCAGATTTCATCACGATGTGTTCCTCCACCAAAGAAAAAGAAAATTAAATTCTAATGCGCTCATAAATTTTACATAGAAAAATTATAACAGATATTAATTTTACGTGCCAACGTCGCTAGTAGGTTTCCACCGAAAACAACAAACTCCAAGCCACCTCCTGCGGGAATGGAGCCAAAACCTCGTAAATACAGAATGGCTGAATTAATGAGAGCATTTGTAAAATGTCTTCCGCTGCGATGCTGTTGTTTCATTCAAATTATGTTGAATTGGTCATGTCATTACACTGACACTTTTCGCACAAAGCTTTTGATTACTTAAAATAAATTGTATGTAAATTTAGGGGGAGGGTTATACGGCCACGCTAAGGTCGTTGATATATTGATTTTAACCTTGTTCTGAAGCACAGCAGTCAGTTACGCGTTTTGCCTTGATTATGAATAGGTACGCAAACAGGTACAAATCGCTGAACAGACAAGCAGACCAATGGACAAACAGACAAATAGGCAGCTATTATAAAAAGGGCATGAGATCTATTACGTTAATAAATATTCTTAACAATAACTCTCCGACATAATCGTAATCGTAAAAACCGACATGAACAGTTTTATTTTCAAGCAATGTAATCAATTTAGCAATCAGTTATACTTTTAATATGTTTAGATACACACTAGCTGACCCGGAAAACGTTATTTTGCCAAAAATATGTTAAGGGTGAACAACCCTTATCACTTAGGGGTATGAAAAATAGATGGTAGCCGATTCTCAGACCTATTGAATATGCATATAAAATTTGGTAAAAATCGGTAAAGCCGTTTCGGAGGAGTAAGGTAACTAACATTGTGACACGAGAATTTATAAGTAGGATAAGATTATTTTCGTGCTTTATTTGCTACGACTATTTTTGTCATAATACTTATCAAAAACTATGTAGTAACACGCAAGTTAGCGACGTCGCCTATACATATGAAAAAATATCCCACGAATATTTGCGACAAAGGACAAACGATTAAGTTGATAAAACGCAAAAGTTCTGTATTAGGGCGCAAGCCACGCCAATTTCTCGCTAAATAACCGATATAAATCACATTTGTCAGCAATATGTTCCAAGTTGTGGCTACAACTTATTAACCTGTTTGCCGAAGTTGATATTTTTTCTGGGTAGATTATTCTTATTTCCGATAGTCTAATGGTTTAATTTAATGGTATAAAATTGTAGGGAAAACTCTGATCGCTTCAGCTGAAATGACTAACCTAACATAAAAACATAATATTTTAATTAAAAAAAATGGATATTTTGATGATTTTACGACTATCATTTATAAGTTTAAACGAATTTCACGCGGGCAAAGCCTGCGGGCGGAAGCTAGTGACATATAATGATAAAGCATCATTGCGAAAGTTAAAAGGACAATTTTGGTCAAAAAGTTATAAAAATACTTAGGTACATGATCAAAATGATTTTATGATTTTGATGATCTTTTGTACGATTTATGTAAGCTTTAGTTACAATTACTAGATACTAATAATATACTGCTACTAATAAATACAGTATAAAGTTATTCCATATTTAATTTTTTGTCTTTTTCTTACCTTTGACTTCTGAGAATCATATGCCAGGAACGATAAACATTTTATACATGGAACAACTTCATAATGCCTCTATTCAGTGGCGGATTAACGTATAAGCAATACAAGCACGTGCTTGGGGCCCCTGTTCTCCAGGGGCCTCCATTCTCTGCTGGCGTTTCATTTTATACCTACATTTTATCGAGATTCACCCACATGTCCGAGATCACAAGGCGCGGGCAGTCCGGGAGTGACCCCTCATACTGTTAGTGAAAATGATAATTACGTTTTAATATTACCTGTTTTCGGTTTGTCTAAGTTGTTTACTTCATTATAAAAATTTCCACGTAAACACCACTTTAGTATTTTTATTTAGCTTCCAATATAGCAAGATCATTCCAGGATCACCGACTTCGCCGGGAGAACTGCTTTCGACTTCTCCCTGGCCTACGGTCTCACTCAGGTAGTTACTGGCTTCACCAGAGTCCCTGACGTTGAGACCCATACTGCTTCTTTGCTAGACCTACTGCTGACTTCTCACCCAACGGACTACCGAGTGGTGGTCGGGGCTCCTTTTGGATTTTCTGACCACAGCTTGATAAGGACAACTGTGCCCTTGACGCGGCAAGAGGGCTCTCGGCCCACTGGCACGCGTCAAGTTTGGCACTATAAGTCAGCAGACTGGGACGGACTTAGGGAATTCCTGAGTTCGTACCCTTGGAGGCAGCTCTGCTTCGCTTCCGGGGACCCGAACATGTGCGCTGATTCAGTAGCTGTTGTGATACGACAGGGTATGGAATATTTCATTCCTAATTCTGTCGTATCCATCGGTGGGAAAAAGCAGCCCTGGTACAGTGGTTCATGTGCTACGGCATCTAACCGCAAGCGGGCCGCATACC
Source organism: Hesperia comma (assembly GCA_905404135.1). NCBI lineage: Eukaryota > Metazoa > Arthropoda > Insecta > Lepidoptera > Hesperiidae > Hesperia > Hesperia comma. Next base: position 3,403,527 of record FR990031.1, read on the forward strand.
AGGCCTGGGCATCAGCGTACACTTCGAAGAACCCATCAGCCCCACCTCCAGAGCTTAAGAAAAAGCTCAACGCTGCCTCCCGGTCGGCTAAGAAGCAAATGTCCAGGGCGAAGGCCCAATTCATCGGCAGAATTGGCGAGCGACTAGTAAATCCGTTGTCCACACGGCAAAGGGGAAAGCCGAACTCCTTGGTACCCTATTTGCCACCAACTCGACTCTTGACGATAGAGGGGCCGTACCGCCTAACATCCCGCGGTATGAGAGCTCGCTGAATGACATACTTTTTACTCAAAAGGCTGTCAGACGAGCTCTACTGTCTCTCGATACCAAGAAGTCGAGTGGGCCGGATAGTATTCCCGCAATGGTGTTAAAAACGTGTGCTCCCGAGTTGACTCCCGTCTTAACGCGCTTATTCTCGCTATCCTGGAACCACTGGTATAGTACCGTCTTCGTGGAAAGTAGCCCTAGTTTATCCTATCCCCAAAAAGGGCGATCTCAGTGCTACAGGCTTATAGCGATAACTTCCCTGCTTGCGAAGGTGATGGAGCGTAAAATAAATACAGGGAAGCACTGGCAGTCAGCCTAGACATCGCTAAGGCCTTCGACCGGGTCACTGTCACAGGGCTCTTCTTGCGAAGTTACCATCTTACGGTCTCCCTGAGAGGTTATGCAGTTGGGTAGCCAGCTTTCTGTCTGAGCGACATATAAAGGTCGTAGTCGACGGTTGTTGCTCAGATACCCATAAACGCTGGTGTTCCCCAAGGGTCTGTGCTGTCTCCTAGCCTGTTCATTCTGCATATCAATGACATGCTGGAGCGTGCTAACGGCATTCATTGCTATGCAGATGACAGCACGGGAGATGCCTATTATACAGGCCCTGCAAATGCCTCTCGTTCACAATTAGTGGAGGATAGCAGAATCAAACTTGTGTCTGAAGTCGAGAACTCTCTGGAGCAAGTCTCGGAATGGGGCCGACTCAATTTATTTATTTAATAATTTTATACTTTCTTCCAGCAAAAGAGGGCCTACACAGCCTCTGCGCTTAGGGCCTCGGAAAGTCTTAATCCGCCACTGCCTCTATTAGTAAGGCATTAAGAGGCAGTCATGAAAGCAACGCAGTATGCAGTTGTAGTATGTAATGAATGTAACGAACGCTGTTATTGTTTCAGAAAACAACTCGCAGTTGGATCGAGAGCACATTTCAGAAGCGCGAGTGCAAGTACTTCGTGCCGAGCGCCAAAGACGAGCATGTGTGAGTACAACCTGTACAACATTGCAACGGTTCTAGAACAGCTGTACTCAACCTGTGGCCCGCGAGCCGCATGCGGCCCGCCGGACCCTTTGGATTGGCCCCCATAATTCAAATGAACCATTTAAATTTCGCACCTATCAAAGGCCGTAAAAGTATTTTTTGTTATAACTTATGTTTCATTGATATGTTATGAAAAATAAATGTTTATGTAAAAAAATAAAAAATATTATGGTTAAATTATTTAGACTTTTAAATAAAGCTTACGGCCCGGGATCGCTCGGCTGAAATGTGTTTGTGGCCCCTGTAAAAAAAGGTTGAGTACCGCTGTTCTAGAACGTTCGATGGACCAATTTAATAACTGATAAGACGCCATCTTGAGTTTATTGACTGTAATATTGTAATGAATCGATGGCGAATGGCCATCGGTTAGTACTCGAAAGGGGTCATCCATTAAATATGTCATAAGTCATAACATTTAAGGATTTTTTCACCTCTTTCCGTCCTTGCCACAGAAGGGGTTACATATTTATAAATTATACCTAATAATATCGCTAACAATATTATTAGGTAGGTAAATATGTTATAAAGATATTTTACAAGTATTTTATAAGATTATATTTGAGTCTACTTTTTATGTTAGTTTTTATGTTATGTTAAGTTATGTTATGTTATGTTATGTTAGTTTTAAGTTTTATGAAACTATTTGCTCCCCCTGCCCCTTGTCACGTTGTCACATTTCGTAAATCCCTCCCGCCTCATTAACGTGTGATGTAACCTTACCTATCTTACTTATATTATAAATATCAAAGTTTATATTATGTTTGTGATTTTTTTATATTCGAAAAGTAGTTCTTCACGTCTGGTCCCATAATTTGAAGCGACATCTGACAGGTAGTTTTAAAGTTATCTTTACTGATCGATTTTTAATTCTTTATTTTTGTAAAAAGTTAGTTGTTTAGAAATGAAGGTTAAAAAGGATGAACGATAGCCAGCCCTACTACATCAGATTCTACTAGATACCTATTTAATTGGATTAGGTACTGGTAAACCTATTAGTAAACCTATTTAGTGAGTTCCGTTTGGCCTTAATTATGGACTGAAGTACTTTAATCAGTCCCGAAACGGTTTTGCTTTAATCTGTGACCTTATTACAAACAATGGAAGTTTAAAAACATGTAGACCGATTCCACTATATAATTATTTAGCCATAAATCCATAATTAATTAGAGAGACACGACATATTTCGTGATTTACGTGACTCGTATTCGAAATATTAATCCGTTAAATGGATAATCAATAAATTACATATTTTTGTAACCAATAAAACTTTATGACACGTATTTAAAACTAGCTTCTACCTGAAACTTCGCCCGCGTGGAATTCATTTATATCGCGAAACGGGATTTTTCATGCAAACTTTCATCCCCTATTTTAAGCCTTTAGGGGTTGATTTTTGAAAAAAAGTAGCCTATGTGTGACTTTGGGTCTTCAACTACATTCGTTCCGAATTTCATCCAAATCGGATCGGTGTTTTAGCCGTGAAAATGTCATAGACAGACAGACTTTCGCATTTATAATATTAATATGGATTGTTTCCTGAGATATAAGTAAGTACGTTTGTTAAACTGAACCTGCTGCGAGAACTAATTAGTTCGCTAATAGTCAAGTTAATTGACTTCCATTTCAATTTGAACTTAACAGCGTGTTCCAAGCAATTGCTAGTAATTTGATCACAAGTAAGTATAGTAATTATTATGTAAACGCTAAACATTAATAGTCCCTTGCTAATATTATCTATGTTACCCATAGGTACTGGACAAACCGAAAGACAAGATAAATCAGACTGTTAACAAAAATTCAAATTCTTATGGGTTCGATTCCCACTGAGGCGAAAATTTGAGTGATGAATTTAAATTTCATTCTTGGTCTCGGTTGTAACCAGATGTAGCATACACTGACGTTTAGATAGATTGGCAATGCAAAAGAGCAAAACATAATATATGATACACATATGGCGGAGCGAGATAGATAGACGAAACCAATTTTTAGACGGCATAGCGGGCTTAGCGGGCTCTTGTCAAAAATTGTTTCTCAATTTTCTCAAAATAATTAATTTATTTTTTACATTTCTGTGTGGAATAACGTCCTTTGTAGTCTTAATTAGTGATGGTTACTTGTGCGGTACCTGGATGTGACTCCTATAAATATAAAAACCTCCAGGCGTCGCGCTCGGCACCGACGGCGGGCGATTCATTTTTGGTTTCGTTCATGTGAGACTATTGCCAATCTATAGTTATATAATAAATCTATGGTTGTAACTGTCTTATGTGTTGTCCAACGCGCTCACGACACAGGGAATCTTAGTGTGTGGGTATGAATGATTAACGTTATTTATTTAATTAGGACATATTCTTCGTATCCTTAGCTGTATGTGTGAACTTGAACGAATGTTTATTTGTTGATTGCAACCTAATAAGAAAGTTTAAGAAGCACAAAGAAAAACTTCAAACTTTAAATTGATTAACTGATTTTATTATCTCTCCCGGTCATTCAAACTTTTGTTTGCAAACTTTCAGTCGGTGAAGATGCCAGTATGCTAATTTAGAACTAAGTAGAAAACAATAATAAGTTTATGGAGTTGTTAAACTGAGGACAGTTAGAGATACTTTAATCACTTTATGAAAAAGAAGAGATATCAAAGATTGTTTAAATTAAAATGTGATTAAAAGTATTCATTAACTAGATTATTTTGAAGGAATTGCCAGAAAAAATTATTATCAAATTTAACTTTAGGTTTAAGTTACGTAACTAAGCTTTTAATTTTTAGCTTAGCTTTTCTTTTTACTTTTGTAGTCACTTTATATTTAATACCTATTGAAAGCTCTTTATTATTAAATTGATGAAGGTGGTAGAGCCTAGAGTTCGCCCGGGGTAGTACCACCGCCCACCAAGGTACTCAGTACCATTCCTACCGTCATAATAATTGTTTTTAAGAGCAATTGTGTTCCGGATAGGAAGGTTTGTGGAGCCGGTTTCACTTTTTTAGAGGCGACCATCTCAGACCTCAGGGGTAGCAACGCATCTGTGACCGAATTGGAACAAGACTCATAATACTAACAATAACTAACTGGATTATTACTAACATTAACTAACAGGACTAATTATCACTAACATACCCTGTCCTCGCACTTATTAACAAACTAACCAACTAATATTCTAACACCATCTACTAACTGGACTAACCATCCTAGTCCCTTTGAATCTAGTTCTAGCTATCTTGAAATTATTATACTATACTATAGACTGCATTACTACCACAATTCTCAGAAATTCAACAACTCATAATTATGTCAAAATCCATTCAGACGTTTACACTGCGGGGCGTGCCAAAGAAATGGACATACAAACATACATACATAATATCCTCATAAATAATGTCCCCTCCTAACGCAATCGAGTAATCATACTTTAGCCGTATTATCTCCATTGCTCATGTTTTCAGTACGGGGTATTTGACACTTTGACCCCTTATTCACACACAATACTTCATTGCATTTCAATACAACGCGTTTGCGAAATCGAGGCATACGCAAAGCTATAAATTCCCGGAATTTATTCAGTTCTAGAACACCAAGTCTCTCGCGGCTCACATGGCGAATACATATAAATAAATCTGCAATGTGTTTGATGGCTCTGAAAGCTTCTCTTTATTCCCAGTTGCTCTAAATTCCCGTGGTGAATTCCGTTGGAATTTCGCCCAACTATACTCCTTTGAGTCGATAAACAAGTCAGGTGATTGCAATCTCTGAGGATTGACTAATAGTGATAGCAATAAATCATTCGTAACACTGCAGTTAAAATGAACGTTGGACGCGTCAGTCATACAAAGTCTCCGTAGACCCATTTGTAGGTAACTGATTACCTAATTATACTTCGTGCTTCGTCCTCGAGATTAGTAACCTGAAATAGAAACTTATTAACACACATAATATATGTAGTAACGCATAGCGATCACCACTCTTTGCACTACGTTGAGAAAAAAAAGGAGGGTAGAAACATTATAATTTTATAAATGTTACTTGGGGGTAGGCAGACTACCTCACCCACTTTACCTGCTACCTGTCGTCGTCTCGGAGCCTCATTCGCATTTTAGTGCTTCACCACTCAACACAGTTCCAACCGACGTGGAACGTATTTTTATTTCGTTTTATTATAATAGTTTTTTCTTGTATTGAAACCAAGTACACCTTTTATTTAGTGATATTTAGTGATTAAAAGTAGTTAAAATGTTAAAACATAAAAATTCTGAAGTGGAAGAGTTACAAATATAAAGAAACCGCGAAGTCGACGACGCATACACGTGATTGAGGATTCATCTTCATCATCAGATGAAGCATTCAGGATCTATCATCCTGCCTTCAGCGAATAACCTTCAGGTAACACGTGTTCTTTTTTCGGTGCCTTGCATTATAACAAGAATAGCTGCTTATTCTAAATGCACTCTGAGCAGTTTCTGGGACTGTCTCGCCGCATTTGTGACAGTTGGTTTGCGTTCTTTTCATTGGGAACTGAATCTTACCGACTATAAGCAAGCGTAATAAACTCATACCAATAACTGAGCAGTCTTCGGGACTGTCTCGCCATTGGTGAAATAGTTTTCGTATAATTTTACAAAAACAAATCTTAACATGGCTTCATGTATTACGCAGCTACTGAGCTTCCTTATTATGTGCTTACGCAGCTCATGTCTTTCAGACGGAGGAATTTTTGATTTTAAGAACAAGGATAGCTGCTTATTCTAAATGCACTCTGAGCAGTTTCTGGGACTGTCTCGCCGCATTTGTGACAGTTGGTTTGCGTTCTTTTCATAGGGAACTGAATCTTACCGACTATAAGCAAGCGTAACAAACTCATACCAATAACTGAGCAGTTTTTGGAACTGTCTCGCCATTGGTGAAATAGTTTTCGTATAATTTTACAAAAACAAATCTTAACATGGCTTCATGTATTACGCAGCTACTGAGCTTCCTTATTATGTGCTTACGCAGCTCATGTCTTTCAGACGGAGGAATTTTTGATTGTAAGAACAAGGATAGCTGCTTATTCTAAATGCACTCTGAGCAGTTTCTGGGACTGTCTCGCCGCATTTGTGACAGTTGGTTTGCGTTCTTTTCATTGGGAACTGAATCTTACCGACTATAAGCAAGCGTAACAAAACTCATACCAATAACTGAGCAGTTTTTGGAACTGTCTCGCCATTGGTGAAATAGTTTTCGTATAAATTTTACAAAAACAAATCTTAACATGGCTTCATGTAATACGCAGCTACTGAGCTTCCTTATTATGTGCTTACGCAGCTCATGTCTTTCAGACGGAGGAATTTTTGATTTTAAGAACAAGGATAGCTGCTTATTCTAAATGCACTCTGAGCAGTTTCTGGGACTGTCTCGCCGCATTTGTGACAGTTGGTTTGCGTTCTTTTCGTTGGGAACTGAATCTTACCGACTATAAGCAAGCGTAATAAACTCATACCAATAACTGAGCAGTTTTTGGAACTGTCTCGCCATTGGTGGAATAGTTTTCGTATAAATTTTACAAAAACAAATCTTAACATGGCTTCATGTATTACGCAGCTACTTAGCTTCCTTATTATGTGCTTACGCAGCTCAGGTCTTTCAGACGGCGGAGTTTTTTGATTTTAAGGAGCGCCCACTGTTGCCAGAGCCTGTTGAACCCAGACAGCCACCCAGCTTATCGAAGCCCTCGCAACATCCGTACAGGACAACCCGCCGCCAGTAGACGAGGTAAAATATGCTGGTCAACTATCGTTGTATTACAAGCAATGGGCACTCCTAACATCCGATCGTAAAATTCGAGACTGGATAAAGGGGTATAAACTCGAATTTTTGCGTCCTGTGGTACAATATCAAGTCCCTTCTCCACCTAAACTTACAAGTTAAGAATGTCTACTTGTAGAGCAAGCTGTACATAATTTAACCGGTACTGGGGCAATTTCACAATGCCTTCCATGCGAAGGACAATTCATATCGAGTTCCTTTTTACGTCCAAAGCAAAACGGCAAGATGCGATTCATATTAAATTTAAAACCGTTAAACAAGTTTATCCATACGGATCATTGTAAGCAAGAAGACTTAAGGACGGTGTATTATTCCTAGTTAGGGCTAATCTTGGGATATTAACATAGAGGCATATTTATCTTCTGCCGCCTCTACACATAGGCCAGCGCATTCGCCAACGCGCTGGCGGTGCGCTTGCCAACGTGCTTGTGAGTTAATCCACACATTGGAAGGTCGTTCAGTATGCTTTGGTTCGGGCCAATGTGCGGACGGATCAAAAAATGGATGTTGAGTTGGTAACAGCTGCAGCTGTATATTTATTCACAGCTTATAATTACTACGTAAAAGTGTACAAGAAAAGGGTGATACTTTCATATTTATAATATTAAAATAATAATAAAGTACGATGCTCTTACTTTGAAGTAAAATATCGTAAGGAAAACGGAATGTCCAAGAACCTTATTTATTTAGCATTTTTAATACTTACAACATTTTTATTTTTATGGTACTTATTTTTTGGATTCCATAGGCAATTTTCACTCTGATAGAGCTCAATAAATTTAAAAGTTTCATGATTACTCATATTATACGCCATTTTGTTACGTTAGGTGTTAATACGCCACAAGAAGAAAATATGCACTCTTGATCGCTGCTCCGGACAAACTGATCGCGCGGCCAATGTGTGGATGGTGCGCCAAGCTTGCGACAAGTGTTCTTTGATGATACCGACATCGCGCGGCAAGCTCGCAAGCGCGCCGGCCAACGTTCAAATGCCTACCGCCAACGTTCCAACGCCCGTTCTACACATTGGGAGCCAACGCACTTGCCAACGTGTTGGCCTATGTGTAGAGGCAGCATTCCAATCATTTATTAATAGAATGACAACGTCAGTTCCTACATACTTCCTTATCGAATGGCCATTCTTCTCAGTGGCCATACCGCATACATCACAGACGGCTGTAAAGATAATTACAAAAAATTATCATATGGCTATTTTAGAGCTTAAAGATGCCTATTTATTTATAACAATTCATCCTGATTTTAGAAAATATTTGCGGTTCATATGGGACAACAAAATTTACGAATTCAATGCTCTGCCTTTTGGACTAAATACAGCCCCGTACGTATTTACTAAGATAATGAAACCAGTCGTTAAACTCCTCAGGGCTGCAGGATACTTGTCAACGATTTATCTTGATGATTTACTTTTAATTGGACGTTCTTATCAAGAATGTGATGGTAATATTAACATCACGAAAAAGCTACTCAGTTCTCTAGGTTTCATCATTAATAAGCAAAAGAGCAATCTTATACCATCCACCGCATGACAAGAAAATACAAGTTAAGTCTGAAATTAAGAATTTTATTAAAACGAAACGTACTAAGTTTCTTGGCTCGAGCGACAAAGATAACTATGAATTATTTATAACGATTCCTAGCGCTGTAATGCCTGATTTACAATGGTGGCTTAACGCAATTAATAAGTCGGGTAAAAGAATACTTAATGATAAATATGCTATTGAAATATACTCTGACGCCTCAACGACGGGATGGGGAGCGTCCTGCAATGGGCAAACGGCTAGCGGTCAATGGTCCACAAGCGAGCAGGGCTACCACATCAACTATCTTGAACATTTAGCAGCATTTTTAAGTTTAAAATTTTTTGCAAAACAACTTATAAACTGTCAAATACTGCTTAGAATAGATAATTCAACAGCTATTTCATATATCAACCGCATGGGTGGTATCGAATTTCCCCATCTCACTCAAGTAATTAAAGATATCTCTGGCAATGGTGTGAGCAAAGACAATTATTCATTTTCGCATCGTACATCAGATCTGTGGACAACAAAATTGCAAACGCGGAATCTAGAAAAGTACATCCAAATATCGAATGGGAATTATCAAATTCTACCTACGAAACCATAATTTCAAAACTTGGTAAACCTCACATAGACTTGTTTGCAAGCCGAATTAATCGTAAATGTGAAAAATTTATAATATATCTTTGCACAGGGACCCCGATGCCTTTGCTATTTATGTATTTACTATTAACTGGATTAATTATTTTTTCTACACCTTTCCCCCATTTTCAAGGATATTACAGTCGCTCAAAAAATTATTAACGGTGTAGCTGATGGGATCATGATAGTCCCGCTGTGGCCCAGTCAACCATGGTACCCTATTTTTACAAGTCTTCTTAAGTCAGACATAATATACCTCAAAGCCAACGAAAGTTTAATTTCTTGTACCTAATTCCAGAGAGTCCCGACGGATACAATCAAACCTTATCCTGGCGGCCGGGAGGTTGTCAGGTCGGCCTTAATGCTGCGAGGCGCACCGCCTTCCTCTGTAGAAATTATGCTATCCTCCATTTCAACAAAACAGTATAGCGCTTATCAAAAAAAAAAATGGCATAATTTCTGTGTAAAAAATTCAACGAATCTTTATAATGCTAGTATACCAAAAGTTTTAGAATTCTTAACTGGTGGTAGTCAATTTGGCTCCCTTAATAGTTGTAAAGCCACATTGTACTAGGGCATGATATCATCGATAACGATAATATTCAAAGATTTTTCAAAGGAGTATATCGACTTCGACCACCGAATCCAAAGTACAATATTACTAGGGATACAAATTGCGTATTAAATTTCTTAAAAGCACAATACCCTAATGAAAACATTTCTCTCGAACAACTATCAAAGAAATGCTCTACTTTGATTGCTTTAACTACCGCGCATAGGGTACACACCTTATCACAAATAAACATAAATAATATAGAGGTATTACAGACGCAGGTTGTTATTAAAATTCCCGAACTGATCAAAACTTCTCGTGTAGGATCTAAACAACCTATTTTATTTTTACCGTTTTTTCGTGAAAAACCAGAAATATGCCCCGCGAACACTTTAGTCTATTATATAAATAAAACTGCAGCAATACGTAGATCTGATTCTTTATTTATAAGCTATAAAAAACCTTATAAACCAGTAGCTTCCCAAACATTAAGTCGCTGGATCAAAGGAACCCTAAAGGACAGTGGAGTCGACGTATCAATATTTTCCGCGCACAGCACGAAACATGCGTCCACATCACGCGCATATTCGCGAGGAGTCAACATTGACCTTATCCGCAACACCGCCGGCTGGAGCGGAAGCTCTAATACTTTCGCCAAGTTCTACCACCGAACCATCATCGACACAAATGAAGTGTCTATAGCGAGTGTAATTATAAATTAAATTATAAAATTTAAATTAACCAAGTTTTTCAAATTGTAAAAATTGTAAGTGTTAGTTTTGTATCTGGGTATACATATGCTCATATTATTTCTGATTGATTCCCTAATCTTATTACGCTAAATGGACAATTGATTATGAGTGGTTCGCCTTTTTGATTAATCCCCTTCTTGAAACCTTGCAACACTCTCAAGGTCTACATATGTGTGTTAATAAGTTTCTATTTCAGGTTACTAATCTCGAGGACGAAGCACGAAGTATAATTATTGATTAAACGAACTTACCAAGTGAAGTTCTATCATAATTATACGAGTGCTTCGTCCGAAGAGATTAGTAACACCCGCCCACCCTACCCCTATTGGTATGGGTTGCAGGTTTCATAAGGGACTCCAAACCAATGAGGCTCCGAGACGACGACAGGTAGCAGGTAAAGTGGGTGAGGTAGTCTGCCTACCCCCAATTTCAGTAACATTTATAAAATTATAATGTTTCTACCCTCCTTTTTTTTCTCAACGTAGTGCAAAGCGTGGTGATCGCTATGCGTTACTACATATGTGTGTTAATAAGTTTCTATTTCAGGTTACTAATCTCTTCGGACGAAGCACTCGTATAATTATGATAGAACTTCACTTGGTAAGTTCGTTTAATCAATAAGTATATCTACATTTTTTTTAATATGACTGTCTCTCTGCTGGGCACTTGTCTTTTCTCAGATTGAGAAGGTTAAGGCCATAGTAAACCACGCTGGCCAATTGCGGATTAGCGGAGTTAATAATAATAAAGAATAACAAATTACGCTTCAAACTCACAGCCTCACAATAGGATTCCCGAAACACATAAAGACAAGGACATGCACCCGGACCGAGAACAGAAATTTAAACTCATTAAATCTTATTATTCCAATTTCCGCTTCGCTGGGAATCAAACCCAGGACCCTTTTATAGCGATACCGAAAGCGATAAAGTAATAAACCCGCCCTTGCTTCGCTTCGGAAAGCCAATCCATTAGTAGCCACATTCGGAAATTGTTAGCCGCGATTCTTTAAACTGGCTTATATTGATGAACCGATTGGAATAAAACAAACGATACAGTCATGTAATGTGAAGTATATTAGCCGCCATAAATATACAAATAGACAAGAATTGAAAAAAACTTTCTTTTTTGTTCTGTGGAGGAAAAGGGAAGATCTCCCGCCAGGCGGTGTCACTGCCTGGGGACCGAATGTTAACATCGGATCATTTGTATATACAAGATGGATACCACCATACAACAATAAATGAAACCCCGAGACCTGCTTCATGCAAGGAACATAAATTACATTTAGTAAAAACCGCCTAACATCTTATTTACAAAAATGTTTTTTTCAAACAAACTAAATAGGACAAAATAAAGGAAAAAATAGAACAGCCTATCTAAACGTCAGTCACTCACTTTTGACAAGAGCGGCAACAATCTTCGGCTAACAATAATAATATATACAGCGTGTTGAAATTTTGAATATTGAAAAAAAATTGCTGTGGCTAAAGTAAAGGAGGTATTTGATTTGATTGAAAATTTTTTTGGGGGCTTAGGTAATCATTAGGTAGATACATAAAATTAAATTAATTGTTGTATGGTGGTAACCACGTTGTATAGTTAGATACTTTAGAATCTTCGATAGCGCGGTCGAGGATACGTCTCCTGATTGGCCAGTTCAGTATGACGCGTATGACGTAGTCTATTGTTTACTGCACTCCTTGCTTGGGGTTGTGTGGTCAGGTCAGCAACATGTGCGGCGCGCGCTCATATTACTGTAGGTATCGCGCCGCTACAGGTTCTATTACATTAATGATGACCTCTTGTAAGTTATTCTCACGTATCTTCCACGTACAGATAGCGATCAGTTATTTATTATACTGTATAAAGTATGAACAATCAATTAAAACCATGTTTGTGCTTTTGATTGGCCCTCCATTAGTCATTAATACCCGCGATGGTCATTGCGGTAACGCGTAACCAACATGGTTTTGCTCATTAGTAAACTAACCAACGTAGGTCCTAACTAAGGCCCTTCTCACACTACGCTATTTATTAGCTACGCGACTCTGATGCAATCCACAATTCCCCGACACACTGTTCACTGACAAGACACGCATCGTAGACGCGTCGCCTGAATACCTGGACAAGATCCTAGGCGCTTGCAAATAGCGTTGTGTGTGAACAGCCTAAATATCTCTAGCGTTGTCCTTACCTACGTTAATGCTTACTACAATATACGTTAAATAGATTTAACCCACGGCTTCGACTGCGTAGAATTTTTATATCAGTTTATCACCCTTTTTATCAATTTGAGGGGGGGGGGGACTTCAAAGTCGAGATAACACCACACGAGATAACCACTCACCAGAATATGTCGCTCAAGACCAGACAGCAGTCATTACCTTTCGAATGGTGAAAGAGTTATTGAAATCGGTTCACCCAGTGCAAAGTTCTGAGGTAACACAGATCAAAAAAACATACAGACGAATAGAGACTCCCCCTTTTTTGAAGTCGGTAAACAAAAACACTCAATGATGGGTCGTCTTAGTCGAGTTTGCGTCAACATCTAAGTCAAGTATTAATTTTATTTAAAAACCTTAATTATCTGAAAACCAACCGATGAAATGAAAACAATCAGGTATTTTGCAAACATTTAATTTAACAAACAATAAATAGTTAAAGTTTTAATTATTGTAAAACAATATGAACCGTAACTGTTTGGTTATCAACAAAACAATTCAGAATTCTCTTGTATTGGGAATGAAGGTATTTGTGTGAAGCCGTTGACCCGGCCTTTAATTAGTACACAATACGCTACGCGCTACGTTATTAAATATACAAAGCTTCAGCCTGATTTTCTTTATCATCCACTTCGGATATCTGAAAAATTATTTATTGTATAATAAACAATAACAAACCAACTACATCGGACATCCCATAAATCTACTATCATCGTCATCACATCACTATTCGTATATGTCCCACTGCTGGACTCGGTTCTCCTGGTGTCTCCTCGGTGATACAGGCCATAGTCCACCACGCTGGCCAAGTGCTGATTGGTATATTTCACACCTTTGTGAAAATTATGGAGAACTCTCAGATGATAAATTTTCTTCACGATATTTTCTTCACGATTTACGCTGTACTTAAGCAATCATTTAATAATGACCAACATAGTTTTCTTAAAAATAAATCCACTGTATCCAATCTCATACTCTGTTCCGATTATCTGTCTAAACACATGTCTGAGCCAGCACAAGTTGACGTTATATATACGGATTACATGAAGGCTTTTGATCGGATAGACCATTTAATTCTTTTGCGTAAGCTGCTTGCTGCCGGAATACGAGGCAATTTGTTCAGGTGGTTCTGTTCTTATATTTTCAACAGAAACCAAACTGTGGTCTTAAATGGTTATAAATCCGCAAAGATGCTTATTCCATCGGGTGTTCCGCAAGGTTCCCTGCTCGGGCCACTCCTGTTTACGATCTTTATTAACGATATTTCAGTATGCTTTACATATTCAACAATTTTATTATTCGCCGATGATGTCAAAATCTTGCACGTTATAAGGACACCCGTTGATGCAGTTAATTTGCAAAAAGACCTTAATTCATTCCAGAAATATTGTACTGAATCAAAACTTTATCTAAACGTGTCCAAATGTTTTATCTGTTCATTTACCCGTAAACCAAATCCAATAAAGTATGACTATACAATTAACGGTACCCCCCTACACAGAGTGAACACCGTAAGGGACCTTGGTGTAACATTTGATGCGAAGCTACGGTTTGACATCCATATTGATGACATAGTAAGTAAAGCCTCAAAAGCTCTAGGTTTTATAATGCGCGTGTCAAAAGAATTCAAGAACGTTAAAACATTTAAAATTTTGTACTGTACATTTGTTCGCTGTCACCTTGAGTACGCGTCACAGGTTTGGAACCCTATTTATCTCACCTATATAAATCGCATTGAAGCCGTTCAAAAACGATTTCTCAGGTTTCTACAATATCGAAGTAATCAATTTATTAAGGGTTATGTAAATCAATGTCTCACGCATCATAATTATTACCTTTACAGGAGCGTAGGCGGATTGCTGACATGGCATATCTTTGTAACATTGTTAACGGTTCTGTTGATTCGGCCGAGTTGCTAAGCAATGTCACATTTAGAGTACCGAGATTAAGTACCAGAAATCCTGCTCCACTTTTTGTTCCTATAGCTGATACCAATTACAGACAAAACTCTTTCTTTATTAGAGCAAGCAGGAGTCTGAATGCTATGCCAAAAAAATGTGATATTGACTTATACAACACAAATGTATGTAAATTAAAACGGGACTTAACAGAACTTTTTTTCCAATAAGTAATTAAAAATAATCGAGTCACTAATTATGATAAGGTTTATCCAATCAACTTCACAACACACTTCACTTGTAACAGACATAAATACAAACTATTAGGTCTCTTAAATGTATATTTAATAAAATTTTAAACTTGTCAAATATTGTACTGCTTTCTATCAGTGAAAACTTGTAATTGGCTTTCTTGTAACGACACTTTGTAATTATGTAAACAATATGTAAATCTAGCTGTAAGTTTTCCATCAAAGATAAATAAATAAATAAAATTCAAAAATCAAGTTAAAGCCCATTATCTCCAGTTGTAATTAGGTTCCCTTTTACCACTATAATTTATTTTTATCTATTCTATCTTGTTCCTTACTCTTTTACATCGCTTTTCTCTACTTCTATTGTACATATATGTATACTTTGTTAATATTAAATTACTATTCATTTCTCGTGCACCTTACCTTTACCTTCTTAACGCTATCTCTCCTTCCATACCATAAGGTTGTCTGGAAGAGATCGCTAGTTAGCGATAAGACCGCCTTTTGTAATCTGCTGTTGTTTTTTTTCTGTATGTAATATTCTGTTCTTGGTGTACAATAAAGAAATAATAATAATAATAAATAAATAAATAAATATTTACGTTCGCTAAGTGATATAATTAATTTCTAACACTTTTGTGGTCACTGAAGTCCATGGGCAATCATGACCACTTATCATCAAATCCCATGTCCTCGTCTCTCGCTTATTCACATAAAAAAGAGAAGAAAGCAAAATCTATTATCGTATCTTACTTATTTGGAGTTTCTGATGTCAAAGTACTCTTTTTATTTATTACATCCGCTAAATGGAATCGTTGCACATCTTGGACGAAATGTGTATTCAAGAAATTACCTCCAAAGGCTTGATTGGTGTGATAGGCTTCATGGTATCAGCGTATGCATTCCAGAAGATCGTCAAGTGGGTTTCAGTCAACGACCGCTTCTGCAGCGCCGTTGGTAAACGCCAGGAATCTGTGCCCAGTCGGATCACAATACCTGTACAAGTTAATATAATTAGGATCTAATCGATCAGATAGTTATATCCATACTACTATTATAATTGCCAAAATGTGTTTGTTTGTCCTTCTTTCACGTCGTCACGTATATTTTTGTGTGTCGTGACATCGGCTACTTTTTACTACAATAAAATATCCCATTCCCGTGGGAAGGCCCCTTAAGACTCGTATGATGCGTACCATCCAAGCGAAGAAAAGTAAAAGGCATCTTGAATCAATTTACAGATAAATATTTTTAAAAGAATAGTAAGTATTATGCTCTTAGAATAGTTTTATCTTATACATACAGTGACTAATTGACTTCACAATGTAGCCACAACTTTTTTATGTGATTCTATAAAGAAAAAAATATCTTTTGACATAGACACAAGAGGCAATGTACGCTTATGTTCTATCCAGATAGCTACAGCTAGTATACATAAATAAGTAGATATTACTGAAGTAGAATATTTTCAGCGTATTTTTTTATTAGAAAAATAATGTCAAGTTTTATACGTAAAACAAGGTTATTCGCAGATTCTTTTCACCTCAGTTAGCTGATATGCTAAGCAAAAGCAAAAACATTAGTTTACTAAATCGAGGGTACTTCCAAATGACAAGTAATTTAGTTTGAATGGTCCGTTGACACAGACGTGACGAGATAGATTACTTTTATCAGATCAGATGAAAAATTTAATAATTTTACTCTGTTTTATGACTCTAGGGATTTTGTATATTTCATTCCCTTTTAACATAAATGCAACGTGTCACCTGATAAATTGGGTTTACAAAATTTCAAAATGAAAGTGGCAGTGGCAAAATGTAGAATTGTCATACCAACAAGCGCGGCAATTCTGAGTTTCTCCAGCAAATCTTTCAGCAACTCGTCAACATTCGGATTTACTGGGTACGTAATCTGTAAAAAATATTAGCGATGCCTTCAACGATCTGAGTAAAAACCCTAACAATAAGCCCTGTACTTTTTCAGTTTTCTTTGTGATTCCAGAGGTAAATGAAAAAATTCGAATAGACAAGATTTTATTATTCAAAATGCTAACAAAGAGACAAGATTCGACTATAACTAACAAATAAATGGAATTGTCCCTACCCAGCCCTCATCAACTAACGAACTAAGCAACTAATGTTCATAATAGCACCCTCTGCTAATACTAACCAACCTCGTCCCGATTTGAGCTCACCTCTGTCTCTGTATGAGTCTATAAAATAAGTCGTGAAATCATATCGTATTTAAATTTATTAGACCTTAAATTTAAAGTCACCGACAGTATAATGTTATTTATTTGTAACATAAAAAGAAATATTTTAGATTAACGCCATTTTATATACTGAAAATTCAGCTTACTCGCCAATCCTGTTAGGAATCCCAGAAACAAAGGATAATCGAACGAGTCCCAATACTTTGATAGGCTTACATTTATATGCGGAGGCTTTGAGAGAATGGTCGGGACTCGGGAGCCGATGACAGGCAAACAAGGCGAATTTTAATATTCCCGTTACTGGCGAACGAAAGAGAACAATTTATGCATCGTTTTTTGGAAGAGAAAGAGACAACATTTTATTGGTTTCTTGCAATCATTATTTCACAACCTAATTTGTTAACTCAGTATTTATCTAAAAAACATGAAAATATTACAAAATTCTAAATACACCTTTAACAGTTGTTTCAAAATAATAATTTTGCACCTAGCGATTGCACCTTTATAATATTTTGTGACAATATTTTAAGTGTAGTTTTTCACTTCAAGATCGATTTATTTCAGATTTCAATAAATCTGATTTTGTTTTTTTTAATACAACAAAAAAGTCTTGACGTATAACATCATCGTGCAACACTTGAAGATGATGACAGTAGATACAGTTTCATGTTAACATTTATCTTTAATCTGAATCTGTATAAACAAACTCATGTTACAAACCCCACACACGCTCTTGCGAAGTAAACTAATTAATTTAACATGGTACACATAACCAAGATCATGATTATTCAAACATAAATTTGCATGGAGTAATCTCAAGTGACTCGCATAAGTATGTATCTATGAATTCTCTATCTCTCGCCAGAGCAATATAACTATGAAGAGTAAAGACAGTTACAACACAAACCAAAAACAGATGGATAGTAGGTTTTGAGTTATCTTTGCTTGTTGATGTTGACGTTGGTTTTTTTTTTTTGAAAAAAGTTAGTTATTAACGCTAAAAATGTCTTATAGTTAAAGGGCGATTTTTGTCAGACCATGTTACAAAGGAGTAATGTTAAAAAAAATACTTTGAATACGACCGTGTTAATATTTTTAGTAGATACATTAGACTATAATACATCAATTATTTTGAAGCTTACTCCCGAGTAGATTGTGTAGAGAATAGAAAGGATTGTGTTACGTCGGGAACTACATAATTCCAGTTGATTATCTTGAAATCTTAGGAAGTTCACTATCGAGTTGCGCGTTCTTGGAATTCGAACCAACTTAATTAAGATTTAGTATTAGAAGCTTAATTGGTTACTTGTTTTATGGACAGAAAAATTTAAAATCTGGTCACTGCCCACATGTTTTGGCAAACTTATTTAATACCTAACCACTTTAAAATGATGCTTAGAAAAAACTTTATTTTTTACACTCCGTGGGGTTTTTTCTCGATGCAGATAAATAGAGTGATCCTGTTTTTACGTGAGACTCTCTCCGCCCCCTCTTTGCGGAGCATGACGCTTTCCGCAAAGGCCTTCACCGCTTTCCACGACGTCTCACTATCGACCATGTGTTTTACCACGGTGGACAGCAGGGAGAGGTCGTCCCCACCAGCGCGCACAACTCCGCGCGGTCTTCCGCCCAGGGTGGGCAGTCCTCCAGTGTGTGCTGGGCGTCCTCGTCCTGGCATCCATCACAATGGTGCCATCATTGTGATGGATGCCACAGCAGCCGGATGTGACAGCAGTCAGCTCGCGATCTACCGTTCGACACAGATGGCCCTCCGAATCAATTATGCCCGGATAGCATCCGTGTCAAACGGAATGTCAGCGGGCCGTGCCGCCTTGCCAACCACTGGCCTAAAACTGGACGAACCGCCTCGACGGTTCTACGCCCAGCAGTGGTCTACTCCAGCCTCTGGCTCCACTCTCTGATAGTGCGCTGACACAGCTCTTCGCGGTGTCCTGTGATCTCACTTGCTGCCGGCTTGACGCCAGGCCAACGACTCCTCGAAACAAGTGAATGAGGACGCGAAATAGAGTGATCCCTGACCCAACTTTTCTTCCATTTCAAATTCCACTTTACAGTCAAACAAAGTCATTATTTAATCTAACAATGATTTTGAAACAAAATTACTTTACAAAATAAAATTAATTTAATATTCCTTTACTCGATTCTCTTTTGTTAAACCGTTCTTAACGGACGCCTACTAACTATAAACTACCACCCATTATTTCATTAAGCGGTTTCCGATATTTCGTGATGAGTGAGTCACTTTTATATACTTAATTAGATAAACAAATTGCCTAAACCATAATATGTAATAACGTTTAATATTAGTCGCTATTTTCAACAACTTTTGTGCCAGCTTAACACGATATTGGCAATGTTCACTATTTGTGCCAACTCTTTGTACTCATAAATATTGTACCAATAATACATAGTATCGGATCAAATTAAAGCAGCATTGAAAACGAAATGGACTTTTAAAACGTAAAAATTACGTAGGATTAATAAAATTTGTAACGGACGGATGTCCGTTGATAAAATGGTGAAAACATTCTTGGGGTTTGCCAATATATCTGAATATCGAGTCTCAGAATATCGACAATGTTTTGTCACTTTAGTCATGTTAGTTATCTATTTAAATTAGTACTATAGATGAATGATTTAAATGCGGTTTCGTTATTTTTAATAGTAGGTATCTTAAAAACTATAAACACAAGGATTTGTCAATTTAAAAAAATCCTGTCTAAAATTCTTTGCGTGGAGCTGATATGGCGTAAGCTTCCCTTTTCAAAACAAATATTAGGTACGAGTGAAAAACCTTTATGTATTCCAGAATTGCCTGCGTTGTTACTCCCGCTCTCCACATGGAAAGATTTCTTAAGGCTTCATGTATCATTTCCGGTGTTACCTGAAAATTTGAAAATTTCTCAGTACCAGATTTTAATAATTGCAATAAACCTGGATCATATTCCACTAAGCTGATGCAGAGAATTTCATTGCCAATTGGAGTTTCAATAAAATTATACCACCTAAGATTCGACAAAATAATGCGTGTCATAGATCTAAGTAAGTCCTACGGACTCTATTATTACCAGTATAATAAACTAAAAACTACGTTTTTACAACTACCATTTATCCCAGACATCTTTGTAGAATAACCGGACTGACGGACAAATAAAAAAATTGGTACAATTGAACCCGGTACTCCACTCCAAGCATCAATTTTTATAGAGCAGATTTCTAGTAGATTAAAGTATGGTATCTCCCAAGACGAGATCAGTCGGCTTAGCAAGCAAGCTTATGATACTTTATTTCAGTCATTTGTGTCGTTAAGGTGTCAATCTTGAAACCAAGGCTAAAGATATAACGAATATGAATAATCATGCACCGTCTTCCAAACCATTTCATTCAATGATAATATTGACAATTTATTACAAGCCCTCATCCCTTGCTATTTCAACATATTATTATTGCTCGCTGGCCAGTAAAATGCTCTTAGGACACTGGTCAGAAACATTTGGACCACACCTTTCAAATCACATCCCTCCTGTCCTCTCCCAATTTCACCGCACTACACTGCTATGCATAAAATCCCGATAATCCCTTTCCGATTTTTTAATACGATTAACACATTACAGGCAACACGATAATGGGCGCTTTTGTGCCATGTTGCATTAAAATGTTCATAAT
The DNA here is from genome assembly GCA_905404135.1 of Hesperia comma. Classification (NCBI taxonomy): domain Eukaryota; kingdom Metazoa; phylum Arthropoda; class Insecta; order Lepidoptera; family Hesperiidae; genus Hesperia; species Hesperia comma. The sequence goes on from FR990031.1 coordinate 3,424,401, forward strand.
AATATTTATTTAAATGAATTTGGCCAAATTCCAGTATTTTATTATTTGTAAAGGAAGTAAGTTACATTATACCTAACCATGTGATTATATGTATAAAACATTTAAATTATTTAAAAAAGTGATAACCACGGGGGTAATACACAATAGCTTTAATCCATTAATAACTAACTGAGGACACCTAGAGCATACGCCAATCCACGCTACTCCAGTGTGGATTGGCAGAAGCATTAGTGGCCAAAGCAAGTGACGCAAGTTTTAATGGCATCCAAAAGCCTCCAAATTCCAACAAAAAAAAAACATATAACCAATAGCTTTACCTTTACGTACCCGTTTTGCTACTTCTAACCTAACTCGTCTATTCTCAAGCAATTATAGACGCCTGGCCATAGCCTCATCCGTTGCCTTACAAAGTACACCATGAGCATGGGAAATTGATGCAGACCCACAAAAAGTAGAAACGTTTAAAATATCTTCCATAAATTGATCATGTCCCTATAGATTGTATCACATCATGATATCACTTCCTTGCGACATTTTTTCTCACCTCAGAATACGGGAGACTTTGCTTTGGAGAGTCCTCTAATGTAGCGTTGGTCTTGATACAAAGAGGCGACAGCATGTGAGCTCGCGATCCCGCTTGAATACCAACTACGCGTGTGTCAATGATTCGAATATCAGCTTGACCTAGTGAGATAAATGCATTAGGCATTGTTACATAAGCATTATCATGAACTGTGGTATTTGAATTCCTCTCAATAAATCAAATCCCACTAATGCGCACTTGGAGCAATTAAACACGTGCGCAACCAAACGCAACTGTATGCAAATACTCAAATACTCGTGTTTTTTTTATTATGTGCTGGAGTTCCCTGATGATACTTATTTCTCGGAAATACACCAATTTGAAAAGCTAACGCAAAAACAATTTTGTACGATACAAGCTTAATTTTTTTGCTTATTCTCGGTTTGTATATATTATACCAGAGAATTGAAAAAAATGTTTCCAAGAAATGAAAATTTTCATACACTTTCTAGGAAGATACACAGCTATTAATATACACAATAAAATATGATGTATGAATGTAGCAGTAGATACGTTAAACAATAAAATCCTATGAGTGATTCCTGCGTGGTAATCCAGTGTGAAGTGTGAAGACGCTTCTTGGTTACTCATAATGTTACAAGTTTTCATAGGTATACCCCACTTGCCATCGTGAAGTCATTTTGATTTATTCGCAAAATGCCTGTGAATTCTAATATATTCCTAAAATTTATAAGAATTCACCGGCTTTTGGACAGGTGTTCATTAGTAGACAATCAAAAAGCTAATATTTTATGTTCGATATTTCCGAAATGTAGGTATTAGAATTAGAAACAACTAAACAGAAATTTCTTTAACTAACTTTTGGGGTGCCTGTTCATTTTCCTGTCTTTTTTTAGGATTTTTCTTCTGTAGTGCCTTTTACAGCGACGATAATTTCTCTCGTTGGAACTGTACTGAGATCTGGCAAAACATATTGCTGTTTATTCTACATTTTGTCAGAGAAATAACAATAAGTACATCAGATCAATTTAATAAAATAAACATAACAAAAATCAATAAAAGTTACAAAACATCATGAAATCTACCTTCTTCCACAGCATTTATGACCACAGATCTGACAAATATGACTCCTACATCCTGAAGAGAGCCTTGTAAATATGGTCGATATAGATAAATTTCTTTCTCTTTTCTTTCTTCGATTCTGCGGCTTTTTAGGAGCCGGTTTACGAACGTTATTGCGTCTTCGTGTATGTTTACGTTTATTTATGCCAGCGCGATGACTTCGTCTATATTTTTCATTTTCTTTAGGATCTCTCTCTTCTCTTTTTCGAAGTCCTGGTTTCGGCATTTGTAGTTCCGCTTTTGCCATGTCATTATTACTGTCAGTGGAAAATGAATATAGCCAAGACTCCACATTTGTATGTGATGAATCATTGCTATTCCTTTCTGTCTTACGATCCGATCTACTACCTTTATTTTTATCTTCTTTAGCAGCTTGCTTACTCGTGCTCGGATGAGGGTCGCCCACGTGTTCGGACATTTCAAATTATATTTTGATAATTTATCACAAAAATAAAATTAAAAGATTTTGTATTTTGTTGTTGCAAGCAATAGGTAATTTAATATTGAAGAATACGTGTTAAAATAAAATAAATTATAAAATATATAAAAAATTAAAATAAATTTCAAAAATTCAACTAAAACTAACTAAATTAAAAATTCAACTTTCAAATCTCTCTCTTTTGTTTCTTCAGCATTGTCTTTTTTGTATGACATTTCAGAACTACCAGTTCTTAAATAGCACAGAGTATAAAAGTATTATTTATTCCCATGTTTTAATTTACTTATACCTATTTATTATCGTAGTAGGTATATTTTTTTCTCTGAACGTTGAAAAATTATTATATTTTCTACACAGTATTTCAATGACTAATAACAAATTTCTAAGAGACTGAAACTGAAGACCTAAGTACTAAGAACAGTAAGTTTTCGTCTCAATGTGTTTCGTCCAGTGCCTGTGCAGTGCAGATGGTACCTACCCATTGTTACCATTCTGCCACACGGTATTGAAAATGGTTGAGGGTTTAAATATAATTATATACAAGCTATATAAATAAGAAATCTTTTGACGTCAACAAAAAGACATATAGTCCAGGCATATTAGGGTTTCACCTCGGAATGAGAGATAGTCGGCTATAAACTTGTATAAGCCTTTATTTTAACACCCTAAAACTTGTCTCAAAACCTACTTATCGTAGGGTGTCTGCGACTACAGATATTCCAAGGTCAAAGGTCAAAAAATCGATTTTTTACACATTTATTGCAAATATCTCGTTTCCTATGAGTTTTATGCTATTTGTATTTATTATAATTATTGTAGAGGATTAAATTCTCTACAACTTTTGTTTAAATATTTTTTTCATATCTTGAAACATTTTCGAGATAGAGGGCAGAGCGCGCGCAGTGTTTATCTATATACAGTAAATAAACCTGTGCAGTTATCAACTCTTCCACCAACGAGTGCAGCAGCTCTTCAACATTTAAATCGTGTTTATTATCAAGTTCAGACTTGTTTAGGGCATGATTTAGAACCCAGTATTGGGGTTAGATAATGCGTGATGAATTCCTGGAACCTATTATGACAATGAATCCACCAGCTCCGGAGGAATTGCTTAACACAATATTCTGTAACTGCAAAAATGGTTATGGTTCGCGATGTGGATGCAGGAAAGCAGGGTTGCAGTGCTCGTTAGCTTGCGGCCAGTGTAATGGGCAAGCTTGTCTTAATGTTTCACCATATCAAAGTGATTTGAATGAAGACGGTATTTTTAACCGACTTCAAAAAAGAAGGAGGTTCTCAATTCGACCGTATATATGCTTTTTTTTATGTACGTTCAGCGATTATTTCGTCGTTTATGGGCCAATTTTGATAATTCTTTTTTTGTTGTAAAGTAGATATGCGCAGTGGGGTCCCCTGATAAGGAAACCAGGATCTGATGATGGCATCTCAGAGAAATCGAGGGGAACTTTCGAAAATTTTATGGACAACTAGTGTGTTTGTTCATGTTATCATAAGTACATTAAAGCGCTACCATTTCATGAAGATCTGGAGTCGATCTGATGAAGCCGAAAGACAGTCGAGGGAACTCCTTAACGATTTACTGCAGTTATCTAGTGTTTGGGCTTCATTAATTTGTAGTGACAAGATCTTTACACTTACATGTTGAATTGAGCGCCATCTGGCGAGTAGTTTTTGAGTTATCTCTACTTATCAAGATTGAAGTCGGTTATTTTTTTTGTAAAAAGCAATTATTGATCCCGAACTCTTGGAAGAACTGGAGACAGATGTCGTTGAATACGAGAACGCAGAGGAATTTGAAATATTACAGCCATTGGAAAACGATGATGATGATGAAGAAGTAAAAAATTAAAATTAGAACTTGTAGTTCTTATTATTATTCATTTTTTTAAACATTGATAAATGTATGAAATGGTATTTTTCAATAAAAACATTAATTAAAAATTAATTATTTTCTTCATTATTTAATTGGGAAGTAATTAGTATAAATAAGATTAGAATTAAGAAATAATTAAAGTATTTCCCTTAATAATTTTATAATTTCACGTACAGGTAATTGTTATTAAATGAATAAACACTTAATTATTGAAAAAAAAGATTAATGATAATATAATAATTATTAAAAAATGCGAATAATTTATAATTATGTATTTATCAATAATTTAAAAACTTTATACGGCGTGTTTTTAATCGGGACTACAGGTTGACCTCGAAAGATACTGTATAATTTATATAGATAAACACTGCGCGCGCTCTACCCTCTATCTCGAAAATGGTTCAAGATATAAAAAAAAATGTTTAAACAAAAGTTGTAGAGAATTTAATCCTCTGCAATATTTATAATATATACAAATAGCATAAAACTCATAGGAAACGAGATATTTGCAATAAATGTGTAAAAAATCGATTTTTTGACCTTTGACCTTGGAATATCTGTAGTCGCAGACACCCTACGATAAGTAAGTTTTGAGACAAGTTTTAAGGTGTTAAAATAAAGGTTTATACAAGTTTATAGCCGACTATCTCTCATTCCGAGATTCTTGCCCTCATATGACTAATTTGCCTGGACTAATAGCTAAGATAGCTACTTTATTAAGCCCTAAGGTACGTACTGTCCATTACATATCTACAAATTTTTGCAGGTGTTGGTGCGGTCTCAGCAAGACGGCTCATGGCTCGAGCGTCTCAGTGGCAGCACCCGGGGAGGCATGGGTACCAGCTCGGCACACGCAGCCAGCTCCAACAGATGCATACGGCACTGTTGAGTTCCAAGGCGGACCGCATCCAACTAAAGCTCAGGTACGTTCTACTGACGATTACTTACTCTGACTAAGTGAGCCAAGGTATATTTTGGCATGCGACTCAAGACCGTTAGATACCTTTAATGACCTTTATTGACAGTAAGGTTGCTGTTAGTTTTTAACTTCGTCATTTCAGAGATAATTTATGTAGAAAATTCATAGCTTAAAGTAAATTTGAAGTAAAAATTTCACTGTCCGATCTCTCTTCATTCCTTTTTCACGCTCTAGCCGAGAAAATGGACAACGATATTATTAATCGAGATTAAAGTTGTAACCGATGTATTAGATATCACTGAGATGCTTGATTAAGCAAACTTATGTCTCCTGTCAGGCTATGTAAATGTTTCTGAGAATTACTTTGTTTGCAAAATACAAAAGTACTTCTAAGCTAAGCCAAGTACCTACTTCTTAAATGGTACTTCTTTATGTGCCGTCATTTGCAAACAATACCTACTTAATAACTTAATAAACTTGTTCTGTGACATTAAATACCTCTTATCTTTTGAATTAAATACCTCTCAACTTTGAGTAATAACTACCCTAATGTACAAAGAAGATAATGCAAACTTAACAAATTATTATTATACATTATGTGAAATGGGCAATATAGCCCAAAATCGACAAAAATCCTTGTATTTATTATTTTAATACTTTTATTTCATTACTTTAAATTGTTACCATTGTTGCAGTATGTCCGTCTGTCGCACGACACTCGCCCAGACCTCATAGTCCAGCTGCTGACGAGGGAATGGGCCCTCGATAGACCCAAACTTCTCATCACCATCCAAGGAGGAAAGGCTAACTTCGACCTACAACCTAAGCTGAAGAAAGTGCTGAGAAAAGGCCTGCTAAAAGCTGCAAAAACCACGGGAGCCTGGATTTTTACTGGAGGGACCAACACAGGTAAACAGTTTTTTCAATTATTTAAAAAAGTTTTTTCAATTTTTTAAAAATGGAAAAGTGCCATCTCCTTATTACACGGCGCATACTCCAGTATGGGTCAATGATGAAAATTTTCAAGTATAAGTAAGAACTTTTGATGTTTTGTATCCTATGTTAGTAGCTGTCAGTCCAGAAGATACCTTATTTGATAGTACTTAAGTGGTTTCTATCTTCCATAGTCCAGAAAGATGGAAGAAGAAAGAAAATGAATTCTGTTTGTATGCTAACATTTCCTTAACCAATGAATAATGTTATTACGAAATGAAGATAGCGACGAGCATGCGCATAAGACTGCATATACGATTATTAAAGGTGATAATTTTATCTAAGATAGCATTATTTGCTTTGAACTCGAAGTATTCCCAAAGCTTACACAAGTTGCAACAGTTTCAACTGCAAACGTTTCAAAGTAACAATTAGGGTCAATTCGGGTCATGCATTGATAAGGAAGGAGCCAGCTTGCAGCCGTTGGCTCGCTTCCAGATGGAGGCGATTTTGGCAAGGCTTCCTAAGTACGCTCGTATTTGAACGAGGATTTTGTAAATTATGGTTTCTATTTCAGAGAGTTTCTGTTTTATGATAAGTTATTTATGTACCTAGTAACTTAGTAACATTATCTTTGGTCTTGAATATTCTCAATTAATGGCTATCCGTTAGGTACTGATGGACAGATTATGGTCACTTTGAATGTTGACCTAAAATTATGAAACTTTATACAAGGAGTCCCTTTACAAAAGTCAAAGGCATTCATAGAAATCGGTTCAGCGCTTTAGGCGTGAAAGCCTAAAAAAAGAAAGTGAAAAAGGAAAATATTTTTGCTACCGTTATTGAAAATAACGTTTCGTCATCAACTTAGGTTTCTGTGCTCTGACATATTTTATGTGTACGGTCGAGATTGAATTACATTCTTCTAACTTACATTATGGCTCAGATGACCGGCCAGATATTTAATGGGTCGTTATCGGTATTTAATATGGAAATATTTTATAAGTATGCCAATTAAGCGTCGATTTTATCTTTCCCTCAACGGGCTCAGAATACGTCTCATATTTAACTGCATGAAGTATGTCAAAGAGGAATTTAGAAGAAGGTAGCTACAGTGCGCCCAACTTATCTCTGAAATGGCAAAATTTGGAACTAACAAAAAGTCATTCATAAGTACGTTGTGGTCATTCATCTGTCAGTTACTAGTGTGCAATGATTGGTCAAATGAATGTCAAATGCGTCCGACAGCGCCTCTTTCGTTTCAGTCTTAAGTTGGGTTTACTATACTATACGTGAGCCCTTCTACGTACACTTCTTTATAGATGCTAGCTGGTATCTGTGACCATATATTTAATAGCCAAACGACAGTGTCTGCGACTTCTCTTCTACACACTTCTCTCTTTTTTTACTCATACAAACTTGTGCCCTTTATTTAATTCTTGCGAGAAAGATTTTTTAAGGAATTCAGGCGTCGTACTAAAACCTGTTTATTAGTTTAAAGTGCGTGTTGTTCTGTGTTAGTAATATTTAGAATTTCATTAAGTAAACAGATAGAAAAACAAAACTTTTAAATAGAATTCAAGTAAATAAAAATATTTATTCAATTAAACTTCACAAACTAACGCATATTTATAGTTCAGAAACTCCTCTCAAAGGACGCGTAACAGATCTAATCATATACCTTTCTCCAGGTGTAACCCGTCAAGTGGGCGACGCACTACAGCTGGAGCGGTCGCAGCGCGCCGGTCGGGTAGTCAGCATCGGGATCGCGCCGTGGGGCATCGTGGAGGGCGCTAACGAGCTCATCGGGAGAGGACGAGATGTGCCCTACCATGCTATTGCTTCGCCGAGGTGAGCTTTATTTCTATGGTGTTAAGGTAGCAATTAAGCAGGCTGTCGACTTGAATACAGCAGGCCTACGTTGGATTCAGAAGGCGAAGAATCGGTCAGAGTGGCGGAAGTTAGGGGAGACCTATGTTCAGCAGTGGAAGTTAAAAGACTGATAGATGGATGAATGGATAAAGGTAGCAAACGACCACCCAGCACCACCCTTATGCTGCCGCCCATGACAACTGTGACCGACCCAGAACAAGAGTGAAATAGGGACTAGGATGGTTGGTCCAGTGTTAGACCATTAGTTGGTTAGTTTATTAATGAGTGTGAGGACTTGGGCAGAGACTGTTAGTTAGCCCGGTTAGTTGTTGTTAGTAAAAGTCCAGTTAGTACCTGTTTGTTAGTAAACGTCTCTAAGTTACTTAGGCGTTATGAAACTTAAAAATGTTAATAGATTTCAATAGTACCTTCTTATACCTACTTCAATGTATATCTTATATTCAATGTATAAGATCATACTTTTAAATTCTGTGTAACTTGCATATCATTTTGAATTAATCGCCACACACTATGCGGGTATCCGCGTGGGAAAACTTGCATACGCGAAAATTACACAATGCTCTCCGTATGGCACGATGGAAGGGTTAGTGTTCCTACTAAGTGAAGTGCTTATAGCCCTTGAATCTCACATTAATCACGTCCGCTTTATAACAATTACACCTAAAGCTGATGGTTTTGTTGTTATCATGCCGGAAACCCGATCCAAGGGTTCTGGTTCGATTCTCAACAAAGTGGAAATTTAAATGATGAGTTTTAATTTCTGTTTCCGGCCTGGGTCCGTGTTTTTGTCTTGTGCATTGTCCGTGAGACCCACACAAGTAATTGTGTCGGGCTGTCAAGGACGTTATAGAGGCTGTGAGTGTGTAGATTAAAAAAATTGCCATTAACAGTTACCTGTGAATCCCATAACTACCGCTGTCACTATTGGTCACATCAATTCTTGAAACAACACTAGCCGCGCAACGATAGTCGCGAGGAAACTCCCAACAGCAAAAAACATAAAAAAAATTAAATCACGTTTAATCCTTAAATTTTTAAACTTATCATTTATCTGTCCTATACTATACCTACTTAAAGTACGTAATCATAATCATCACAACACATGTTTATTCCTTAACTTTTTAACATATCATTTATCTGTCCTATCCTTTACTTAACGTAATCATCACAACATCATCATCATCATCACGTATCCTGTTTGAACGGGTCGGGGGTGCTGATGACGGTGGCTGACGAGAGGCAGTTCATCTGCGCCTGGTATAACACATCGTTCACCAGCTTCTCCGCGAGGATACGCATACTGGGCGGCAGCGCTCGGAGCTTCGCTGCTACGTTTATACCTGAAACAATGATAGATAAAATAATGATAAATAATAATATTATAATGTCTTCTTATAATATAAAGGTGAAAAGTTTCTTTGTTTGTTTGAACGCGCTAATCTGAAGAACTACTGGTTCTATTTGAAAAATTCTTTTTGTGTTGAATGGTCGCAAAATCGTACGAGCAATAGGCGCGGAACAATTAAGTTTCCGGAAGCGAAGCGTGGGCATCTCTTAGTAATGCTGCACACTCATAGCCCCACACGAGGATTCCCTTTGTCGTGGGTGCCATGGATAAGGACACCCACCCAAACCACGAACGGTTTAAGTGTCCGCTTCGCTGGGCATACATTAATTAGTGATACTTAAATATAGTATCTACCTAATACATGTAGGTATAGGTATGTTAAAAAACCGGCCAAATGCGAGTCGGACTCGCGTACGAAGGGTTCCGTACCATTATGTATAAAAACGCCAAAAAAATCTGGTCTGTTGTATAAAAGCCTCACTTAAATATTTAATTGTTTTATTGTAGCCACATATTACGCCCAACGCCATCTCTTGGACCGAATGGTAACTAAACTTACGTCAAATGTATGGCCACCCACTTAAATATTTATTTTATTCTGTTTTTTAGTATTTGTTGTTGTAGCGGCAACAGAAATACATCATCTGTGAAAATTTCAACTGTGTAACTATTACGGTTCATGAGATACAGCCTGGTGACAGACGGACGGACGGACGGACGGACGGACGGACGGACAGCGAAGTCTCAGTAATGGGGTCCCGTTTTACCCTTTGGGTACGGAACCCTAAAAAAATGTTTTTGCAATGGTCCACCACAGTAAAAATGTAACTGTTTATGGCTATATACTTAGGAAATTATTTCAGAAAAAAAAGTATAACACAGTGTAATTATGCCAGCCTGCCAGGTCAGTTAGTGTCAAATAAAAAATCCATGAAAACATTATTCGAGTGTGGATAACAGACAGGTTTTCGCGAAACGAAGCTACTACACAGTAGATGATAAATATCATTTGCTAAAGCGTCTCTTCAGATATTTATAGCTTGCCTGATGGTTGGTATCACAGAACAGATAAAAGATTTATCATTTATGTATCAATCTCAAGAGTTTGTTAAACCTAACTTTGCCGCTTCAGGCACGATCTCTAGACCTTGCCAATTCAAATTGTAGTTAATTTCAAAGGTTACCGATATTTGTTTAGTTTTTGTTTTATATCACTTTTTATACAATAAACGTTACATCATACAAGTAGGGTAGGGTATATGTACATTCATAAACTCGGCAAAAGTAAGATTCAGCACAAAATTCAGTTTTTCTAAGTATAGGTACAAAACCTGTACAAATTCGTAAATTCGGCGTTGTGAGTCTACAAATCAAGGCTCGATATTTATACGGTATTAAGTACTTTTTTAAATTCCTCCGACCAAGTCCATCCCATTGGGACTGCAAAAAATACTGGCAATAATATATTTGAAGAGTACTCACAACAATATTTTTTCATTTTCTGTTTGTCTGTATGTTTATGCACGCTAATCTCAGAAACGGCTTATCTGATTTGAATGCAGTTTTCAGAATAATATTGTGAAGTAGGTACTTCACCTAATATTTAGTGTTTTTTTTTTATTTAAACTTTTAACAAATACTGAAGTTATGTGGGTGAAGTTTAAACGAAATCAATGCGGCCGAAATCGTGGGCGGAGGCTGGTTGTCAATAAATCGAATGGCATCGCAAAATAACAGTTTTACGGCGAGACATGGACAGCTTATAAACACGGATAACTTGATTTGGAGAAAACAATAAAGAAAACTTTATGTTAGGTACCGTAATATTTATGTTTTTATGCCGACGTCAGCAATTGGATTACAGTATTTCACGGCTGAATCACCTGTAGACTTTTAGGTTAAGGGTTAAATTTGAAATCTCCCAAATCGTTGCCCTTAAAAATTTCGTTGAAGGTAAGTAAAGTGACAAATTTTTGTTAAAACGAATGAGGTATTTACATAATATTAATTAATATTTAACATAACATAATATCTCGAATCCTGTTTAGTGAGATAGATGAGAATTAAACTATTAATTGAAATGAGTTGGTAATAGAAAAAACTATCAAACACGATCTATTAGTTAGGAACTAAAAAGTAAAAACAATCCTTACTCGATGGATATATTGCTCTTAGATATATTCCTTCTATTAAAACACCACAAAATAACTAACTTTTCACAAAAAACCGACCGACTTCAAAGTCGAGATAACTCAAAAACTGACCGTCATATGTCGCTTAGTCAGACGGCAGTTATTACCTTTCGAATAGCGAAAGAATTATCGAAATCGGTTCACCCAGTACGAAGTTCTGAGGTAACACACATAAGAAAAAAAAACATACAGACGAATTGAAAACCTCCCTTGTTGCAGTCGGCTAAAAATCGAGGTCAAAATGTCCTCACACCAACTGGGCTATTCCAAACTATTCCGGAATTCATAACGTTTTCAACTTTTCAATTACCTCTGGACAGATGAGAATGGCTGGTGTTTCCCCAAGCGAATACTACCTGGCTTATAGTAACTTGAACTTGTAGAAACCATATTTTTATACTGGCCGCGTTTCTCTAAATTACATAGGTACATAAGAAACGCAATATGTGTCTCGTGGGGTGTGTACAAATTATTGGCAAGCGATCGCTAAAGTTCGATATAATTGCTTTTTCTTCTACAACTAAAATAAATTGTCTCCATTTCTCTACAGTTTGTTTTCACGTCATTTTTTTATTTGTACGTTTATTCTGCACCGGTTTCTCCCAGCTACTAGATGTGGGTTCCTTCGAAACGTTGGTCCATCGTGGCCATAGATTCTATGGCCACGATGGACTTCATAGTTTTGTTATAACGTCAGTTAAAGCTAATTCTATGGCATAGAATTAGCTTTAACTGACGTTATAACAAAACTATGTTCGTGGCTGGCAAACATAGATTTAGCATATAGGTACCTACTGTCGTTTATGTTGGCAACACAGTCACACACTTGACAATGATAAACTCCTAATTTCTATATTGACAGTAAGCATTTATGATCTGTGGGCTGAGTGCGAGTTTTAAGTGACAAAACGCGCTTCGCTACGTAACTGCGAGTTACCTAAAATTTGTATGGAATCGGAGCAGAGCCACCTAGCGGGACGTAGATGGCTCAGCTTGGATCCCATACAAATTTTAGCTAACTCGCAGTTACGTAGCGAGCGCGTTTTGTCACTTAAAACTCGCAATCGCCCACAGGTGACCTGTTCACTCCAAATTCCAAATAAGTCCAACTCTCCACTATTCCTATCTCAATGCTCTCCACACGTTTGCTGTTTTAAACAACTTCAACAAAGGAAGTGGTTCTCAATTCGACTGTTTTTTGTGATGTGCTACTTCATAACTTTGTATTGGATGAATTAAAACGTCCTTTAGCCACTTATTTTTTATCATAGCTCTTATTGAAGAACTCTGAAAAACTATGTATACCTATAATCTTATTTCAGTGCAAATAACCATTTACCATAATTTACATGTCCCATTTTTTTCTTTTCATTTTGTTTTACAAAAAATATTAAAACACTCTCATGCCCGTAATCCTACTTCAATATAAAAGCTATGCAATTCAATATCTCAAGCTCATGCTAAAATGTTGCCATCGTAGCATAAAATTTTATTTTATTTTTCCTTTAAATAAATGCTGGTGGAAGAGAGATAGTATTCACAAAGTTACTTTTTATACTGGCTTTTTGGATGCTCGTTCATGCCGTAGCACGAAAAGCAAGCAGTGTTGTGGAAAAATGTCACATAGGTGTTTTTCCTGTTGGTCTATAAACGTATCTCTTCAAAAACTTATTAAGTAACATAAGGTGGTTTAGGTAACAGCGGTTTTATCATTTTAGCCGAGAAACTTTTCACGCCAAGCTAACTATGTGCTGATACCCGAAGGACCACAATTTGATTTTTATTTAAAGTGATATATCGATTTAATAATAACCCACCAATAAATATTTGTACAATGTTAACTACATTTTGATTCGATTACAAATCATATATATACCTATTGAATTAAAAAACCCGACCAAAAACATTTTTTTACAGTATTAACAAACGAAACTTTAAACCATTTAACCACCAAATTTTAATTACCTTATCAATTATTACACATACACATATTTATTATTAATGCACCGAAATTTAAAACAACATAATAATAGGTATGTGACCCCTAAACTGGGATTTCGAACGGAAGATCGAATCTGACAATACTGAGTTATAGCCGCTTATAAATTCATGACCTAAATTATAATGGGTGCATCCGAGATACTCATCTCGGTATTAGATTTATCATCAATTGGCATACAAGATAAATTACAGTGTCGCCCTCTCTATGCTAATGTAGCTCACTAAGTGAGCTATACAGCGGGAGTGCATTTCATTAACGTTGAAACACGGTAGCTAAGCTACGAGTGACACTTTCTTTTTATTAGGTTATCCACGTAATAAATTATGCTGAGAACAAAGAGGCTACATTCACAGTTATAATAAAAGCGTTGTTATTACTTTGTTCAAAATTTATCACGATTGTCGTTTTATACCAGCAAAACAAACAAAAAATTACCTCTGAGTGCTACATTAGTTAAAATAAAAATCCACCGATTTAAAGTAAAATATTTACATAACAAATTGTGGGTAGGTACGAATTATTATATCATTTTATAAAGAACCACCAAACTGTTTATATTTGTCATGAAATATTCTGAAAGAAAATCTGAAAATCTACATCAGTGGATCTGGCTTGGATTTAAGAAATGAAACTACTGAGTTTATCTTAGCCGCCGAGATTACGGATTATCAGTCACTCCCGCTAAAGACAAAGTTATTACCCGTGCTGACAGTTCAATTTAACTTGTAAGTAAAATTTACTAACGGCATGTTAAATTCTCGTCGTCAATCAGCAATGCACTTTAATGACAGGGGCTGAAAGCTGGTATTTGGGTAGAATGCAATAATAAAACGAATTCCATATCTAACGCAAACGTAGAGTATAATATTATACCGATTTAGTTATTCTTTGCTCGCTGGTCCCTTTAATTTAAACCCTCAATTTTCATGCTACTCGACTAAGTAGTGATTAAATTTAAGACTATTTTTCGAGAAGCGAACGTGAGCGAGTATAACGATAGAATATAAAATAGCAGTTGGATAAGGTTCATTATTTAATACTGGCAAATAGCACGTGATCGCCAGCAGTGAAACAAAGTCTACAGAGCGTCTGGACGTGTCCAGCGAACAAATTGATTTCGCGCGTCGCAACGAACCATTTTATCCAAATGTTTATCAATTTAAGTACGCAATATAATTTTATAGATACCTCTGTTCATAAGATCACAAAAGCAGGATAACAAAAATCTGAGTCTGGAAAAAATTAAAGCATAAACGCTATCAACTGATTTTGTTTTTGTTGATTGTTGTTGATTGTGTTCCAGACCTAAGGATACAAAATTGCACATGGCAAAACGCGAAAACGGTAGTGACGTCTTGGCTGGCGACACTCCCGTACCCCCAATTTTAAAAAGATACTGAAAACTAGTAGCAAAGCACTCAACGAAATTGTTACAAAATTCTGAACATTAAGTAGCTGCGGTGGAAACTAGTTGCGCAGTTTCTCACGTAAAGCTTAGCATGAGTTATGGAATTATTTATTCGCTATTACCTTCAGTGGCGATTTCTCTAAGTTGGCGCGTATGGCGCCGCCATACCATAATTTTTAAGCATTAAATAAAATGTAAAAAATCATATATTTACAACCTAATTATTTAGACCTAAGTACAATAATTACATTTTACGAGCGCTGCGGTCTTCTATCACGAACGCGACTCGCGGCGATTGTCTTCGCGTTCGGTCGGCGCCGAGCGCGGCCGAGGCATGCGCTTCTGCTAGCGCATGCATAGTCCATACAAAGTCGTTGGCCCGCGGCCGCCCGCGCCTCTTCGATCGCTTAGTATCACCATAGTAAAATTATACTGTGGTATCACTGAGTTTGAAACGCGGGTCTGGCGCTGGGAATGGCGCATTACCTAACGAGTTTTCGCATGTTTTTCGTGATAGTGTAGATTTGTGATTACGGTTTCTATCTTTCTATTGATTTAATTTACTTTTTATTTAGTAGGTAATTAGTTTATAATGAAATGACATGAAATTATGAGTGATTCAATAAAATCTGATACAAGAACTTTTAGAAAGACCTTTCACGACGAGATCGTTTGCCGTTTGATAGTGGAAAATGGACTTTCACTATGGGACCAACCCTAAAATCGCGAAAAAACATCAGCTATTTCATACAAAAATAAAAATGTCAAATTGTATGAAATTTCTTTTTAACCGAATTCAAAAAAGAAGGAGGTTCTCAATTCGACCGTATATATGCTTTTTTTATGTACGTTCAGCGATTATTTCGTCGTTTATAGACCGATTTTGATAATTCTTTTTTTATTCTAAAGTAGATATCCGCAGTGGGGTCCGGTGATAAGGACACCAGGATCTGATGATGGCATCTCAGGGAAATCGAGGGGAACTTTTGAAAATTGTATGGACAACTAGTGTGTTTGTTCATGTTACCATAAGTACATTAAAGCGCTACTATTTCATGAAGATCTGGAGTCGATCTGATGAAGCCGAAAGACAGTCGAGGGAACTCCTCAACGATTTACTGCAGTTATCTAGTGTTTGGGCTTGATTAATTTGTAGCGACGAGAACTTTACACTTACATGTTGAATTGAGCGCCATCTGGCGAGTAGTTTTTGAGTTATCTCTACTTATCAAGATTGAAGTCGGTTATTTTTTTTTTGTAAAAAGCAATTATTTGCGATTTCAAAGTAGGTTCCTTAATGAAAGACTGCAAGTTTGTTAGATTGTCTGTCTGAAGAAATGGTTTTCCGGTTATGCGCACTTAACACTACACCCTATATAACAAAAGCTGGAGCCACCCCAATTATAAACACCAGGAATCGCCACTGATTACCTTCCAAGAAAGTTAATTAACATCTTCGAGCGCTAACGCCCTATTATGAACAAAGATGCTGAAGATACCAAACGCTCATCGATCTATGTAGGTACATAAATAATGTCTACACATCTAAAACGATTTATTATTTATTACAGAAGTGCTCTAAGACCGGCGGCTTGCGTCCATTCAAAGTAATTGACAAAGTTAGACAACTGCGGTCGATAGTTGGATGAATGACCGCTAGTGGCAAAAATTTCTTTGCGCTTGCTTCGGAGGCTATGTAAATCGATCAGACCCGGTTGTTATCACCTTAAGCCATTTCGGAGGCCTTCAGGCGGCATAAATGCTTCCGATACTAGGGTTGGCCTCTAACCCTTCCACCAATCCTCAATTAAGCAGTGTGGTGGAGTATGCTCTTAGCCTTCTTAATTATGAAATGAATCGTACTCACTAGTGGGTCATTAATGGGTTGAAGCCAATGTATGATGATGAGGATCCTTACCTATGGCATCATATTCGTCCTCTATCTCTGTACAGTGTCGTTTACTCGACGACGCTTCCTCTTGTAAGGAAAACCGCTTCTGACTTGACGATGAGGTGTCTACATCTTCCACCACACTCGTTGTAACTTTGTAGTCCGCAGGGTAACTCTCCATAGATTGCTCGAATGGCAGCTCATCTTCTTCTTCTTCCAGATATACTGCTGTTTCTTCCTCTGACTCCTGGAAAATACAGAAAGATGGGTAGAGATTTAGCTTTTTTCTTCTCTGTTCCTTCTTGACAGTAAATGTATACAATTATGTCTGTGGTGTCAAGAATATACCTACATAAGGAAATGGTCAATATCGCTCACATAGTTAGATGTCATCAGACATTATCTATTACATAACGTTCCTAAAGGACTTATTTAAATCGTTATTGGTTGTAACCATGCCAATAACTTCAATAATAAATAAATAAGTATATTGTAAAACTTTAAATTGTCTTTGTTGACCAAATTCTTTTCTGTCTACGACCTTAATTAAAGAATAGCGCCACACTTGCCGAATAAGTGTTCCGTACATTTTATCCTGTCACTGTTGGAAATTAGTTTACATTAGGCTTAAACTCCTACTCCTACGTTTTTGTTGATTTCGTAAGGCAGGTGTCCCACCGCCGGCCAGTTGGCGAGTAAAGCTCGTCTATTTTCTCGCCCCAAACACGTACAAAAGATATGACAGTCTGTGTAAACACCAGAGATGCATAAATGTCAGTGAATACTCTTTGTCTGTGCACACCGCCGCGCGCCGGCGAATACTTGTTCACATAAATTAATGCTTCCCATTGTTTACACGGAATGTCATATTCAAGTCCCTTTCTTAGGCGAGAAAGTAGCCCATAGTTCCTCGCTGCTAGCCGGTGGTCTGACACCCGTGACCCGCCTGTCACTTGTAAACAACTTTTCAAACCTTTACCTATTTTAGATTATAAAACATCGAGTCGGCATGTTTCCAGGACAAAACAGAGTAAAAATATTTTTACGTAACGTAATAATATTTTTTCGTAACAATATTGTTTTCTTCTAAGAGTAAAACATACATTTGTTTAGGTGGAACCGTCACGTTTTCACATTTATATTATTTGACCCTCGTAATCCAGCGATTATTCCACCGTTAAAGGATTTTATATAACAACGCGAACAATAAATAAATATTAGATACTTGTGATAGTAAGATTGTGTACTTAATCCATCTTGCTATCCCTTATATTAACACTGGAACGCAAACCGTTAGTAAAAGAAATCTATATCTACTAACAAAATAAATGTTAAGAAAGGATCTGTCGGTGTTCTCAAACTCCACCAATCTGGAGGGGTTATTCCGGTATGATCCACACTACAAGATCCATAGCAGCTTGGTATGGTAAGTACCTATATCCACCCCTCCTAAATAACGAGACCCGTGCTGTTAGTGGGCGTGTAGTAGGTATCTATTAGTGGGCCATTAATGGGTTGAAGTAATTTCAAATAACTACACCTTACGACTATAGCGACTGTCCTGATAAATGATAAACAATATCGAAACTGCGACGTACCTAACTAATTTAACGAAGAGGTTCAGTTATATTTTAGTTCAGAAAAGGAAGTTCTAATAGTGTCATGAAATGCCGTTGCAGAATTACATTATAGCTATATAAAGAGACGCAAAAAGTATATAACTAGCTATACTTAACGATATAAATTTATACAAACAATCGTATTTGATTTTTTTATCTGTCTTCTTTATATCACCAACTTTCATTGGACAAAAAATATTTGAAAAGCAGCGTTTTGCTTACGCTACAGCTTGCGCTATATTTCGAAACAATAAAATATTATTATGTGTGACGGCATCTTCACATAAGGTCGAAGACTTAATAGATATCAAAACTACAATATTTTATTCCGAAAATCTCTTGTGGGTCCCAAAAAATATATTTTAACTAAAATAAATTAATTGAAATATAGTCCTGGACACAGTAAGGAAAATTCATTAGTCGAAAAAGCAATTACGCAGGACTTTACTGGAGTGAAAATCTAGAAAATATTTTCATAGCTTCTCCGGAAATAAGTAAATATTCAATTTAGCACGAAATAAACGGAAAATAACGAGATCGGAACGTTTTGAATATAGCTCAATCAGACATCGAGTAGGTACTTTGGGAAAACTGACGCGGACTAAGGGTCTATACACACCAGTGTCGACAGTTATTTATATCGTGCCGTACCCACTGTATCAGTACCTTGACATATGTATTCGCATTCATCAGCGTTGTCAACCCATGAATGCCCTCTTCTAAGGTCGAATCTTCATCATTCAGGAGACTTATGCCATCCACAACAGTGTAACGACAACGAGAAATATGTATTTTTCAGTAATACGTCACGTCACGCCACTCATCTTCACGTGTCGGCACTGATGTGTGTGGAAAGACCTTAAATAATTTAAAATCTTCCTACGTACGTACGTACGTTGATCCATCAAAGAAACTCATTTGATCTTTCCCACAGACGTCAAAGCCTCGGTTTTATTGCTTCAGATTCCGATCACACTTATCATAAGAGTACTTGAATTTAGCAATGTTTAATCTAGATATTCTCGATTTACCAAAAAATATACCTATCCTATAGTAAATTATCCAGATACTAAATAGGTCCACTTCAAGCTTACCTACATCAAGCTTCTATTATATCACAAATTATTTGTACCTTTAGCAAAGCTAAAAATTTTATGACAAACTTATAACAAACTCATAAGATGTTCTGAGATTCAAAATTAAATTACATATTAAACCATGATCGACGTACATTATTATGTAAAAAGTTTATGAGAAAACAGCATATAAGTATAACGGCGGTTCCACACTATCAATAGGTATCTCCATCATGCGTGGGTATACGGACAGGTAATTCTTTAAGCAAAAGCCGTTATCACAATTTCAAACAATTATTTAATCTTCCGGAACAAAATTATAACTTGACAATTAATACTGTAAAGAAATAAGGCCACACAACACTTCTTGAATGATCACCCGATCCTCCGAAATCACAATTATTAGTAACACTTCACACGTAATTCGCGATTGAAGCGGATTTAATTATAATGGCGATCCGTCGATGACGTGCAACCTCCGCCACGCTCTTTCGTAAAAGTGCGCCACAAGATGGCTGCTCGTTTGACGTTCCGCCAGAGTGACAGTGACAAGTCACTCTCGTCTGTGTCTTGACATGTGGGTTTGAAGCGACGTAGACGCCACAGTCGCGCCGTCACGGCCATACTGACAATCGCCCGTCCTCGGGCGCAAAGAGATTTCTGTAGTGACAATAAAAAAACACACTTACCACAATGCCAACCAGAACCGCTCGCCTAACCTGACCCCGATCCCAATCCTATACATACTGGCTATAGTTCGTTCTTAACAACGGTTTCTACCTAGTTGAACCCACAGCTTCCACTTCTGGACCGGACAAATGCGTCCCTTCGACCTGCCTGTGAAGGCATGGACCGGACAACACCGTCCTTGCGACCAACCACACCACCCTTTAATACCTGGACCGGACAAATGCGTCCTTTCGAACAGCTCTCAAGAGCATGAACCGGACAACACCGTCCTTTCGACCAGCTACTCAACTTTTACATCTGGACCGGACAAGTACGTCCTTTCGACCAGCCCTTTAGGGCATGGACCGGACAACACCGTCCTTTCGACCAGCCACGCAACTTCCACATCTGAACCCAACAAATGCGTCCTTACGACCAGCCCTTTAGAGCATGGACCGGACAACACTGTCCTTCCGACAAGCCACAAACCTTCCAAGTTTAAATTTCAGCAATTACCGTCCCAACAGAGCATATGCCGAATACAATGTAATTTTAGCTAACCTTTATTTTATTCCCTATGAACTTCAACCTCAACATCAAATCTCCTGCTATTGTTTAAATCTTCGGAATCAGCAGTTAGGGTGTCAGATCCGACAGTTAATGTTTCAGATCCAATAGATATTGTGTCAGAGCCGTGAATGGATAAAGTATCAGAGTCATGAATGGATGTGCCATCGTTGTTATCATGGCTATCCATTTCTTCCATTTCCGCCGTCACGGCTTCATCCTCGTTCAGAATATTCGATGAAATTTCAATTAAGCCTTCACAACCGCTGGGCACCAAACGCAAGTTGTCATGCGCGTACTTAAAAATGCGATTTGAGCCGTCGAGGCTTTTTAACTCGTAACGATCATTTTCAAGGACTTTCGTAATTATATAGGGTCCTTTGAATTTCCTACTCAATTTGGTTTGGTTTCGCTCGGAACTCTTGATGAACACGAAATCTCCCGTTGTGTAAGGTTTAACTGTGGCTCGACCTCGATTAAAACGTACCGACTCGGAAGATGCCGCCTTTTCTATATTACGAGAAGCGTCTTTCCGAATGCTTTCAAGGTCCGAGCGATTTTCACTTTGTTGGACTGGAGATATTTTAGCTAATCCTAACGACAATGATTTCGTTCCGAACATGAGCTCGGTTGGAGTATATTTTGTTACGGTGGACCTCGTGCTATTCAACGCCAATTGAATGTTCCCCAGTTCGTCACGCCATGTTTTATTTGGGTCATTTTCAACGATGGTAAGTAGGGCTTTTAGAGTTTTCATGACTCGCTCAACTTGGCCGTTTGCTCTACTTGAACCAGTGGCAATGAAATGTAGGTCGATATTATGATCTACGCAAAATCTTTTAAAATCTGAGCTAGCATAGCATCGACCCTGGTCTGCTATGATTCGCTTAGGTGCACCAAATAAGCAAACTGCCTTTTTAAGGGCATTCACGGCAGTGGAGGCATTAAGTGAACATGTATGCTCCAACAAAACATATTTCGTGAATCCATCTATGATGACAGAGCAATATTCTTTTTGATCACTCTTTCCGCTCAATTTCCCCGTAAAATCAATATGGACCGTATGCCAAGGTACAGATACTTTAGGTATGGAGTGAAGCCGAACAGGTTGAGCACCGGAGGGCCCTTTCGATGCTTTGCACACAATGCAAGAATCTACAAACCGTCTTACTTGCTTAGCCATATCTGGGAACCAATATTGTTCATAGATCTTGTCAAGCGTTTTATCACTACCCAAGTGTTGAATTTCAGAATGGACATGATTAATAAGTGTCCAGATTAAGGACCGCGGCACTATGGGAAGCCAGGATGTAATCTTATTCCTGCTGATTTTCCTATAAAGGATTCCATCGCGCACATCGTAAGTCTCTGCGACAGCTTCCGGAAGCTCAGAGTTCAGACATTTCGTTACAAGATCTCTAATTTCGCTGTCTCGTTTTTGCTCTACTGACAGCCAACCTTCGTGCAACTCTACGAATTGAACATTTTTAAAAGCGTCTGTACTTAATTTAAGAGGCTCCGATCCCTGCGATGGTGGATTTCGCGATAGATAATCAGCATGCCCCATTACTCGGCCTTCACGGTACACAATGTCGAAATCATACGCTTGCAAGATCGCCCACCAACGATGGACTCGAGATTTGGACTTAGACGCCTTGAGGGAATTGCAATCCGTAAAAACGGTAAATTTACGGCCATACAAATAATGGCGAAAGTGCTCTACTGCACGTACAACAGCTAATGTTTCGAGCTCGTATGAATGATATCGAGACTCGATTTCTGTTGTGCGACGACTAAAATAGGCTACGACATGTGGCATTGAATTATTCCTTTGAATCAGAATTGACCCATATCCTTCAGAGCTAGCGTCGCAGTGAAGTTCGACCGGTAAATCGGGATTGAATATTGCTAACACTGGTTCCGAAGTGAGTATTCGTATTATATTTTGACGGATCCTTTCATGCGTCGATGTCCACTGTATCGCACCCTTGAATTTTGTAAGCGGATAGAATGGTCCAACTATTTTCGTAAAGTCCGGTACGAATTTTCGGAAGTATGAAGCTAGACCAAGGAACTGTCGCACCTGAGTCGCAGTTCTGGGAGGTGGGGCTGTAGCTAAAGCTTCAATTTTAAGAGAGTTGGGTCTCACTTCACCTGCCTCTATTTCATATCCCAAATAATGCACCTTTCGTTTCAGAAATTTGCATTTTTTCAATTTGAAAGAGAAGCCTGCCCGAGAAAGAACTCCGAGAACCTCGTCCAACCGCTTAAGACCCTCGTCAATGTCAGAAGAGTAACAGAGAACATCGTCCATATATACCAGTGGTTTGTATTTCGATTCCTTCAGAGCGTTATTAATACACCTCTGATATACAGAGGGTGCATTGCGCAACCCAAAGGGCATGGCTAAGTACTCATACTGTCCTTCAGGGGTCACAAACGCCGTCTTTTCGATTGAGTTTGGATGAAGCGAAATCTGGTGAAAACCAGCGGCCATATCCAAAGACGAGAAATAATGGGCCCCTGATAACTGATCTATTTGCTCATCGATTAACGGTAACGGATAATGTTCAGCGCGGGTATTAGCGTTGAGTTCTCGATAGTCTACACACATACGATCCGTAGTGTCCTTTTTCTTGACTAGCAAGATAGGACTTGCGTATGGTGAAGAGCTCTCACGAATCACACCAGCGTCTAATAATTCCTGAACCCTCTCCCTTACTTTCTCTTTCTCAATAGGCGCTAATCTATAAGGTGCTCTTTGAACTAGCTTGTGAGGGTCTATTAAATTTATCTCCATATGTCCCGTTTTAACACGTTGTGTAGGTATACCATTGATAAAGTTATCTGAATATTTATTAAGGATTCGTAAAAGTTCAAGCCTGTGCTCACCAGTTAAATCAGTATCAACTGTGACATCATCGAAAAATGAAACCTGCTTTTCACAAATATCAACTTTCTTAGAACTTGCTATAGTAAGACCATCGGCATTCATCATTACGCGACCACCATTTTCTATTATATCCCTGCCTATTAACAAGGGGTCGGAGATACAGTCATCCGGAACGACATGAAAAAGAAGTGTAGTTGAAAAGTCTCCTATTTTGACCTTACTATAAATTTGAGATTTACATTCTACTCCCCCTTGTCCAATACCCTTTAAATAAACGTGATCATAACATTTAGTGCCCGGCAAGTTTAAAGAAGTACTCAATTTTATCAACGAACAATTCGAACCACTATCAAAAAGAAATGGAATTCTCTCACCCAATGATGTCTCTAGAGTCCCTCTCGACGCCTCACGTTCGCATGTGTTGACCTCCTTCGTCGTTCCATTGCCAGCCCTCTTATCTGGGCATGTTGTCGCTATATGGCCTGACTTTCCACACACATAACAATTCACGTTAGACCTCACCGCAGGGGTTCGCAATGTCGGTTCAACAACGCTCGTGCTAGTAGGATTCTCGCGACGTCGATAACAGTCTGATTGTCTATGACCAGGTACGCCACATGAGTGACATCTGCCGGGAAAACGTCCTTCTGTAAAACGCGGTCTTCTAGATTCGAGCTCATGCCCATCACTATTTTCTACTCGACGTTTTAGTGAAATTCCTCCGAGTGTACGAAATAATTGAGCTCTGTTCGTTATTACTTGGGAGCCTAGTTCACGACGAATAGATCCGTCTTTTTGGCATAACACTGAAATAACGAATCCAGTAACTGCCTCCTCCGACATTTCTACCTTGGGTATCCTTTCAATTAAATCCCACAAGCGTATAGCTGACTCACTTGCCGTCTCCTTAATTCCAATTTGAAAACGCATTATGTCATCGAAATAATCTTGGATTAATTTTGGCTTCGAAAACTTGGCTAATAACGTTTGCTTTACTAGGTCCCATTAAAGTTGATCCAAGGGCAACTTGGTAAGGCACGCGGCAGCTCTACCTTTCAGAGAGGTGGTTAGAGCCATCAATAATGGGACACCTTCTAAATGCTTACTCTTGATAATCAATTCTGACACGCGACACCAACCCTCGACATCTGCATCGGTATCATCAGGGTTAAAATTTATTAACTGCACCGTACTTGCATTTGAAGGACTCGGTTGCTGAGCCGCCAGTAAACGTGTCAGTAACATCTCCATGTTACACATAAAACTGTTCGCCTTTTCATTGCCAGGTGGCCTACTATCATCATTCGACTGCCCTTCGCATCCCACATCTGATAACGGCGGTTCCACACTATCAATAGGTATCTCCATCATGCGTGGGTATACGGACAGGTAATTCTTTAAGCAAAAGCCGTTATCACAATTTCAAACAATTATTTAATCTTCCGGAACAAAATTATAACTTGACAATTAATACTGTAAAGAAATAAGGCCACACAACACTTCTTGAATGATCACCCGATCCTCCGAAATCACAATTATTAGTAACACTTCACACGTAATTCGCGATTGAAGCGGATTTAATTATAATGGCGATCCGTCGATGACGTGCAACCTCCGCCACGCTCTTTCGTAAAAGTGCGCCACAAGATGGCTGCTCGTTTGACGTTCCGCCAGAGTGACAGTGACAAGTCACTCTCGTCTGTGTCTTGACATGTGGGTTTGAAGCGACGTAGACGCCACAGTCGCGCCGTCAAGTATTATAATTTTTCTGTAACACGGAACCTCACAATTCGTAATATAAAGGTTACACCTCATTAGAGCCACCCGGCACCCACCCCGCACCGCCTCGTCGCACGGCGTCCACCCGTTGTCGACAGGTCGTCCACGGGTGGACGTCGCGTCGCGTTATCACCAATAAACGTCCCGCGGTCAACCAGTGGACCCCTCGCGGTCAACCAGTGGACCCCGCGCGGTCAACGAGTGGACGCCGCTTGGTCTACGAATTTTTGAATAGTCTGTTAATAATTGGCATATTAAACGTGTTTCGTTATGTCAAATTTTACAAACCGTGAATTGGCAATCATAGCTGTCGCGCTTGATGAAGAAGAAAATGAAAGACGCAACAAAAAAAGAAAGCTTATTACGTGTATCAATCGCGGGCAGCGCGCGGTCCACTCGGGACCCGCGCGTGGTCGACGCGAGGTAAGCGTGCGAACAGCGAATTGTCAACGAGTGGTCCACCCGCGGGCTGCGCGCGGCCAGCTTGCGAGCGAGGCGATCCGGTGACGTTACGGCGTTGATGTAATGAGCGCATGTCCATACAAATTCATATAAATAATACTAACCACGCGAGGCGAGGCAGTGCGGGGTGGGTGCCGGGTGGTTCTAATGAGTTGTGACCTTTAGAATTAGCAATACACTCGAAATGTTATGATTACCGAACAAAACAAAACTAAAAATATAATCCACAACATTTTTACAATACATTCTGATCACGCTTTCAAACGTTCACACAAAACTACTCTACACAGCTTAGAAAAGTTACTACCCTCAGTATGAACTACATATGCTGACTTAATCAAGATTTGCTGTAAAATATTTCAATAGAAGCCGTTTGTTACAGATCGAAGCTAGCAGTGCTGAACAACCGGCACGCGTACTTCCTGCTGGTAGACAACGGGTCGGTGGGGCGGTACGGCGCGGAGATCGTGCTGCGGAGGAAGTTGGAGAAGTACATCGCTGCGCAGAAGCTGCATCCTTGTAAGTGGTTAGGGATAAGGCTACATGCAGAATAAATAAGTAAATAAAGCTTCACATTCATTGGCCCACAGTAGGATGCCCTAAGTAGTGGATGCCATCGACTACTCACTAGACAAGGACACATACACAGGCCGAGAATAGAAGTTTCAACTAATCATTCAAATATCCGCTTGGCGCTTGGCTGGGAATCGAACCTAGGACCCTTGAAACGGCGATCCGAAATGTTAACCATTGCGCCATTCAGATCGACATTTGTCTCAAACATTGCAGGAATAAACGATACGAAACCTCTAAGAGTTCTTTTAAATAATGTAAATAAAAATAATTCTTTTGGTTTTTCGAGTTGTCTATCCTAACGGTGCCCACGGGACCTTGTTATCAAGACTTCACTGTTCGTCATTCGTCTGTACGTCTGACACAGAGACTTTCCGGGATCAACAAATCGGTATCGGATCAGCATCGTCAAAAATATCCATTAAAAAAAATAGTTATACCTAAGTTTTAAAATTTTGCAAAGTTAAATTGTTTGTTTAAGAAACATAGGTAGTGTATTTGTTGTGACGTTACGAACCTACTCGTAAAATAATAATAGGTATCTAACGAATAGTAGCTGACAGCTCTGTTAAGTGGATTAACCATCCTAATCCCGATTTAACTCCTGAAACAGAAAGTCGGTCATTGATGTCATGGGCGACAGCAGGGTTTATCTACATATATAAAATATATATGGCATTTTAAATTTTAACAAAATTTTCGCAATACATAACTTTGAGCAGTTTTAACATTCCGTTGCGTTGCGCTTTTTTAACATAACTTAGATTTTATAATTAAACAGAATAACTTTTTACAAAAAAATAACCAACTTCAAAATCAATAACACCTCTGTAACACACTTTACCCGTCAGATGTTGCTCAAAATTATATGGGACTCAGGAATTATCAAAATCGCTTCTATATGAAGTAACACCTACTTATAAGAAAAAAAAACATTTGAATAGAGAACCTCCTCTATTTTTGAAGTCGGTTAAGCAGAGTTTATACGAAGCCAGTAATGCTGGCGCCAGTCCTGCAGACAAGCCAGCGTTGGCCTGGCCCCTGTTGTTTAGACGAAGCCATTCATTCACGGATTTTTCTTCGGGTGTGCACACGTTTCAAGTTAAAAAATAATTAATTCGCGGCAAAGTCTGTTGAAAAATAAATGTTTAAGGAATATCTCTGCACAATTTGACTTTTTGGCATGTTGTCGCAGAAATTCCAAACAAAAAAAACAAAGATACACCGTAACGACGTTAGCCAGTAACTGGCGAGATGCGTCTACACCTGTCCGCAACGCTGGCGCGGGGTTTGAGGGGTATGCGGGCGGAGGTCACTGGCTAGAAAAATAGACGGGCGCTCTATTCTCGCCAGCGTTGGCAGCCAGCACTGGCTTGGCTTGAAAAAACTGTTTACACAAGGGAAATATCAAGCCAGCGCTGGCTGCCAGTCTTATTGGCAGCCAGTGTTGGCTTCGTGTAAACTAGGCTTTAATTAGGCCTTGCTCCGAAGAATAAAACTAAATTGTAATTACCAATACTAGCAAACAGATTCCTCTCTAATCTGATCAAGATCCCCCTTGATCCTAAAACTTTGCTTTAAATTACTTAGAAATTGTATAATCTCCATTTAATTAAATTTTCATCTGTTACTTAAGTCGCTTGATTCTAAAGTTTTCTTCTTAGATTTTTTTACAAAATGATTCAGTTTGATGTTTCTTAACTGCTTCAACCTAGGTCGATTCAGACATATCAGTGAAGTCTCAGTTCCGACACAGTACCGGCAAATTTTTCATACATTTTCGGCATTGTCAACACTGACACCGAGAAGTGTCAGTGCTATTTTAGTATGAAAGATTTGCCGGAACTGTGACGGAACGGTGACTTCACTGATATGTCTGAATCGACCCTTAATGTCCAAATACAGAGCGCAGATTTCTCCTCATGCCTGAGGCCTGAGGAGGCTTAAATAATACTCCACCACGATGCTCCAGTAGGTACCTACCGATTGACCGTTGAGAAATTTCCAGTTGTAAATAAACAATTGATATTATCGGAAAGTTTCGATAATAAATCAAATTAAAAATTCAGTAAGTATAAAGTTGTATAGATTAGGTAGCAAGTAAATACCTAGTCCAAAATATGCTAGGCACACAATAGTTGCAGTAGCTAAAACTGTTTTGATAAGACTGCTATTGTTCATCGAAGTTTAGCTGTTAGTCTCTTTCTTTTTAACGACTTCGATTGTTAAAACTTTTTGTTACAACTACGAAGCACTTATTACGTAAACATCTGTAAAAATAAAAGCATTCTTATCGTATCAATATCGCAAAAGGCATAACCAATATCAGAGAAAGAACAAAACGAAAGACAAAAAGACAATAAGAATCTACTCTACATAATATCATACATAATAATATACCAAATTTTTATCAAAATAACCCATACCTATGCAACATGTGAATTTCGAATGCAGTAAGTATGTAAAGCTACCGAAGGTATTCTATTAAAATGAAAATAATACCTACATGACTTTTGCCACACTACACGTTGTAACATTATTAGACTACGGGCCCATGCCGATAATGGGGGGGTCATACGAACCACCAGGTGATGTATATAGGACGATATAAGAGCACAAAATAATAAGATTCAGCACTATGCCGTCACTTGTAAGCTGTCCAACTGAGTGCTGGTGAGAATTCAAAAGTGCAGGTAGAGGGAGTACATTTTGGTCATATGATTCTGTACGGCATTTTCACCATCGATAGATCCATGAAAAATAATAAGAAAGCGCGCAGTCCCGTAAAAAAATGGTGAGCCACAAAGTCGGTAAATTTGTTTGATTTTTTGAAAATTCCAGGGTAAATTTAGTCATTTGATCCTGTACGGCATCAGTTTCATGCTGTTTCAATACAGCTTCTAATCCATTATTCCGCAACGCCGTACAAAAATCATGCGACAAGGGGAAAAAATCGAGGGTTGAAACCCCCTCTATTTCCGTGGTCTGGGGGGTGATTTGAAAAAGTACGGCTTCGGTTCCAAAACATTATCTAGCACTCAAAAGTACTATTAAAAATAATGCCGTCAAAAAGTTATTGTTCATTTGAATGTATATTAATAATTACCTTAATTTCATGGTATACTTGATTTATAAATCTGTAATGTCATTTGACACTGTACGGCAACTTTTTTTTTAACATGATATTGTAAAATATAATTGTTGCATAGTATTGCCGTTCAAAAGAAACTGTTCTAAAAAAAGTTATAGAGAAATACAAAAACTGAAATTTGTTAAATTATTGCAGAAGTTTAAATATTCATAGATTAATAGAATATAGCAATTTCCTAAATTTTTCCCTTGTTCTAAATAGTATTAAGATACATAAATTAGGAAAAAATGATGCCGTACATTTTAATGCAGACTATATTTTTCATACATTTCGTTCTATGGATTTTTCCTTGAATTTTTTTTTCCCTACAAACCTTTGGACCAACGAAAATGTACGGCATGTAAAAAAATATTATCTGTGCATAAAATACTTTCAAAATAAATTAATTTTATGTTGTTTCAAATCACCCCCCAGACCACGGAAATAGAGGGGGTTGCAACCCTCGATTTTTTCCCCTTGTCGCATGATTTTTGTACGGCGTTGCGGAATAATGGATTAGAAGCTGTATTGAAACAGTATGAAACTGATGCCGTCCAGGATCAAATGACCAAATTTACCCTGGAATTTTCAAAAAATCAAAAAAAAATACCGACTTTGTGGCTCACCATTTTTTTACGGGACTGCGCGCTTTCTTATTATTTTTCATGGATCTATCGATGGTGAAAATGCCGTACAGAATCATATGACCAAAATGTACTCCCTCTACCTGCACTTTTGAATTCTCACCAGCACTCAGTTGGACAGCTTACAAGTGACGGCATAGTGCTGAATCTTATTATTTTGTGCTCTTATATCGTCCTATATACATCACCTGGTGGTTCGTATGACCCCCCCATTTTCGACATGGGCCCGTAGTCTATATATCTGGCTGATCCTAAAGCGATTTAATTAACTGCATGCTAAGACTGCATGATAACACGTGACGCGATAGCTTACAGTACCTACCAACCAATAGCACCGCGCCCGCGCGCCGCGCCGCAATTGAAATTGCGAACTCACCGCATTCTGATCACTGGTCTGCCGCCCCTGGTAATTGTTTCCGTCCTCGCCGAACATAAACAGGCACAATTCATAATACCACAGCTGCGGCGTGTACACTTCGACCGGGTGAGTCGCCTTCACCCGGCTATCCAGTACCCTTTTGTACTCCCTACGCACACACGCACGCATGCTCTCGATCTTCCTCAACACATGTACCCGGGTCGCCCGCGGAAAGTGTTGTTGCAACAGCTCCGTCAGTTTTGATATTGCTTCGTATCGTTTCACCTTGTGTTTGTAATGCGCGGAGTTGCGGTCCCATAGACAGGGCAGTTCCTTGTACAGTAGGATGAATTTTCTAAGCAAAGCGCGCGGGAATATGGCCATGTCGGCCAAATCAGCCATTGTTTATCCACAAATCCACAATGTTTACGCTCGACCGTTTGTTCACCGAGCGGCGCGGCGCGCAGCGCGCATGTCACTGTCACTGGATCTGTTGGCTGTTCGGGCCAGTGTTGCCAACTATATTTTGAAGAAGATCGTATCATGAGAGTTAAAAAGATCGTATTTTGGCCGAAATTGTAGGGAAAAAATCGTACACTAAAATTTTTCAACAAAAGGATAATATTTAGTTGAGCATAGTGTTATCATTTAATATATTAACAATAATATCACAAAAACAACATGAAAAATAAGGGAACATAATATATTTAGTTACTACCTAATTCGGTACTCATTGCCGAAGTATTAATTCTTTCATACAACATTAACATCACAGAATCCTCACAAAGAAGAAGCAGAAAAAATTCCAACTTCCACCACTTTTTTAACACGTAAAAAAAGTTCAAACACTTTTATAACTGTAGGCTACATTCTGTAGCAATATTCCTTATTATTATTTAGTGTGTTCCAGTTTAGCATGCAAAACATAGCATGCAGTTCGTTTGGCATTGCGATCGAACACAGTCGTGTCGTTCACATACGCGTACCGCGCGGCATTAGCCGCTGCCCGCAACTGTCACTATGAGCTCTCA
Organism: Hesperia comma; assembly: GCA_905404135.1. Lineage (NCBI taxonomy): Eukaryota > Metazoa > Arthropoda > Insecta > Lepidoptera > Hesperiidae > Hesperia > Hesperia comma. Next base: position 3,455,787 of record FR990031.1, read on the forward strand.
ACAACTCATAGTAAACGAGTTCTTGGCTTTTGTCAACCATGCCATCGACACTATGGACGAAGTAAGCATCTTACAGATCTGCAGATCGAACTTCAAGGAAGACGAAATCTGCCATGGCAAGAGGCTACTCTACCAAGCGCTTGGGAAGCTGGACGAGATGCCCCCCCGAAGAAGAGACGGAACGGAAAGAAGTGTTCAGGACGTCATCAACTTGTTAAAGGTGACGGATCCAGACGACGTGCCTGTGATCGTGGCCAAGGAGCTACATAAACTGCCCCCTGTCACTTTCGACCACGTCGATGTTACCAGGCTGTTGAGGGATATAACATCGCTGAAGACAAGCTTGGCTGAAGTACATTCCAAGTTGGAAGTGTCCGATAAGACCATCGGTGAATTACGAGCCGAAGTAGCGTTGCTACGCAGCGTTGTTTCGGTAAGTAGGTCACCAGATGTAAATAATGTGAATGTACGTCGCGGGGCGCAAAATGCATCCATCGGCAGTTTTGAGTCGGCGAAATATGATGCGTCGCCGGTTGCAAACATTGCGAACGATGCAGCGCGCCCAGCTCCCGCCGCGACAACGTCAGCGAGTGCGTCGACCCCTAAGCGCGACTACGCTGCCATCGCCGCCGCCGGTGCTAACATCAAACCCGCTACGTCGCAGGCCAAGCAGACCAAAAGGGGACGGCAGAACCATGATGGAGCAATTCATCGTGATCAGCCACAGCCAGGTCCAGTAAAAGACCAGGATGATGAGGAGGGCTTCGTCAAGGTCGAGAGGAAGAGGAGGAAGCCCCTACGTCGGAACCAGTGCGGTACCGCACCTACAGGACCGAACCACACGCTGCGGCCGGCTGTGCCGGCAACGTTGCTATACGTGTCCCGGCTGCATTACTCCACGAAGGTTGAAGACGTCGTGGAGTACATCAGATTGAAGACCACCTTCAGAGTGAGGGTCGAGCGGTTGGAGTCTCGCCATGATGTAAGTTTCAACTCTTTCGTGGTGAGATTGCCAACCGATCAGCTGTCGACCTTCATGAAAGAAGAGTTCTGGCCGAAAGGTGTGGTATTCCGGCGTTTCCGAGGCCGGCTACCGGACTCCGCGCGATACACGACGCCGTCCAATCGTGTAGCATAGTATTATATATTGTTTATGTATAGTATTTGTAAGTAGTTTGTAAGTTTTTATATATAGTATAGTATCATTGTATTTTTGTTTATTAACCTGTATGTATTAGTTTGTTATATTTTTATGTGTGTATTTTACTATGGGCCTTAGTTGCCTGATAATAAAGTTATTATTTGAATTTATTTGAATTAAAACGCTTAAAACATGCAATTTTCCATAGAAAAAGGTTGCGTTTTGAATTTGGTCGCTCATTGGAACGCACCCATTATACGGATTAAGGATATGTTCATGAAAAAAATGTTGCAATGACGCTATTAAACTTTAAAATCGATAAAATTACATGAAGCATGTATGACTAAAAAGATCGTATATAGGGCGTACGATTTCAGGTCATGATCGTACACAGCATTTGTGGTAAAAAAGTCGTACAAATACGATTTAAATCGTACGGTTGGCAACACTGGTTCGGGCACGTGGCGCGCTCGACGCCCCTCGCCCCGCGGCTCGACTCCCCTCGCCCCGCGACTCGCCTCCCCTCGCCCCGCGACTCAAACCCCTCGCCCCTCCCCTCGCTCCGTCCGAGCCGGTGTTCGCGCGCTTGCCGGTAGTACTGCTTGCGTGTGTATTTGCCAACAAGTTTACGAATTATTATTCGACGCTGATAACTGATAACAATACACGTCGTAGGTATTTGTCATATTATTCCTTGTTCCCTCACTTGTCTGTAATATAAGTCGGTATATTTGCCGACATATTATCGTTGGAGTAATTGCTCGACGCTTGATCATAATCGAGTTCTAGGCTGTAAAATGTTTTTGACTATAATACGCCGGATTATTTACTGCCTGATTATTGTCATTTATTTCGGGGTTAGGGACTGCATCTTGTAATAGGGACTAGAAAAGATTTTTGGAAATTAATCCCCATGAGGGGACAAATAGCGAGGCGCTGACACTCAACAGTAGAATTACCTGCGTCAAGCGTGGCATCAAATAAATTTCAATGTCTTTTGGGAAATCTAAATAGCGTGTGCGAGATGTAGTGATAATGTAAGACAGGATAGTGCATCTCAAACTCTAAAATGGTCTCTTAATGTGTCCTCCCCCTCCACTTCCCAACAAACAGCCATTTAAAGTTTCATACCGTATTAACTTTTATTATGCCTATCTTTATTTATTTCGCCTCACTTAACTGATAACTGCGTATTTTTTTTATTGTAATTTTTAGCTTGATATCACTTTACATGGAGGCAAAAATCAACCCTCATGTATCGTTATACTCATTTGTCGGCAGTTAACTTAAAAAATATGAAGCATATTGCACATTGGTGGTAAAAATACTTTAATTTTACGAAATCTCAATCACGTTTTGCATAACGTTTTAATTTAGCGCCCGTGAGCCGCTGACTTGTTGAGCCCAAACGTGAAAATGGCGTGAACCTATATTTTTCATTTTGCACTTAAATTATTCTGGATAATTACGTGAAATATTTAAACGTGATTTTTACTTCGTTACAACGACATTTTAAGTTACGCTACATTTAAAATTTTTGACATTATACTACTAGATAGGCACCATTTCTATCGCCAACCATAATTAAGTAGGTAGGTATCTATGCTCCGGATAGAAAGGTGTTGTTTTCTAGAAGCGACCACCTCAGTCCTCAAGGGTAGTATCTTGACGCATTAGAACAAGACTTTTACAAATTCTAATTACTAAAACTAAGTTTTGTTGTAGGTCAGTCACTGTAAGTACGTACATGACGCAATTTCTATCTGAGTTCAAAAGAGGTTCTCTCATAACTTTGTATTGGATGAACCGATTTTCCCAGATAAATTTGAGCGACATCTGACGAATATTTTTTGAGTTACTTTAACTTATCGATACAATGTCGCCTAGTTTTCGTTTAAAATTAATTATATTTTTGTTAAGTACATTAGTGATTAATTTACAAAATAATGTTATAATTTTTTTGTATTTGTAATAGTGAGCCGGTCCACTAAGTAGGAAGACCTGGGATTAACTCACCGCAAGAACTGACAGATATTATCTTAAATGTGTTCATGTGTGACACCCACACAATCCATCAATTTCCAGACACTTCCTATTTAACCCAAGTACCTCCGTCACGTCGCTTTACTTTCAGTTCTATTTCAGAACGACAATCCCATTACCCGGCTTGTCGTAATGCCACCGGGAATGATATTTCGATAACTTAGTTCTTAGACAGTTCACACCATTCACTCAGCTTGTGTGAAATAATGTGGGTTGTTACCGGGAACGATAGAGCTCTGTAAAAATATCTGAAACTGTCGGATATCCGAAATAAAAATCTAACCGTAACCGTAATCAAACCAATAAAAGTCACATACGATTAATTTCAGACACGCGTGGAACCTAAATAGGTCATGTCATAGCAGGTTTTTGTTTCTGCCCAGCAGAGCCGACACAAGCCGCGATTTTGCAGTCAGTTAACATTTCTGTTGCTTAGTCATAACTTAGCTATATTATCTAATATCCGTAACCGAAACTATAAGAAAGTAACGGATAATCCGAAATTATTACATATCCGTAACCATATCTGAAACCGGTATAATGTTATTCCTAAATCCGTATCCGTATCCAGATCCGAAATGTCATATCCATAACATCCCTGATTGTAACTTACAAATTGATCCTTGTTGATAAGGAACTTCCAATATTGGCCCCAAACCTAAAACAAATTATATACGCAACGTTATTGTATATTATCTGTGATCAGATTGATATTGTAGTCTGTAATCTGTATCATTGGCATTCTATTGTCGTAAATGTTATGGCGGGAACTGAGGGCGGGAAAACCACCTATAGTGAAAAAATATGAGAACTGTAGAAAATGTGAAAAGCAAAATGTGATCCTTGTGTGATTTTATTGAAATAAAACTGTGAGTGTGTGTGTCAAAATTCGAATCTTGATTAGGGATTGTTGCTTTAATCAGCAGAGCGTGTTAAAAGTGATATTAATGGATCAATTCATTAAAACTTAAAAACAATGATGCAATAAATAGGTAGATTGAGCGTCGCCCTACAATGAAGACAAAAAAAACACGGCAACAATATCAAGCATGTGTGCGTGCAGGCGATGTTTTTCACGTTCGTCTATTGTCTATGTTGCGTGATCAATGATACCAGTTACTAAAATTTTCCCATAAATCACACATTAAACTTAATTTATGGAGTGGTTATTTTCATGAATAAATAAAAAACCCTACTTAATTTAATTACAGTTGTTTATGTTAATGTTGTAATAAACCAGCTAAGTTAATTAAATTAATATTTTTTTACGCAGTTTGTAGTTGGAAAGGAGACGGTCCAAAATTGTATGGAGTCTGGGCCTGGTTTTGTACCAGTGATAAAATAAAATAAAAAAGAAAAATAAACCATTTTTGACTAATCAAATCCACGAACTCATCTATATTTCAGTGCAAAAATTATTTATTAACTCCACGTGACGCAATTATTCTACATAATGGCGGGCAGCAGACCAGAGGATTCATAATTTTTGACGTATGACGTTAGCTGTCAATACGCCTTCTCTATGCTTGAACAATGGCTCGAACTCAGAGTGAAGGACGCCATCTTGCAAGTGTTGCAAGTAGTACCTACCGAATAACTCGAAATTAATTTTATTTTAGCAAGTCATTTATTGCGATTTGTGAATTTATTATATTTTTAATGAACTTTCTGTATTTTTTGGTTTTTCATGGTTTAGTGTCCAAATCAGGCCCAAAATGGACCATCTCCTTTATTTATTGAAGTTTTTTTTAATGATATGCATGTAATTAACTTTCCAAGTAATTTTTTTTATTAAATTAGCTAGGTAACGTAAATAATTGGCTCTTCTTTAATTAAGTTACCACCTCAAATTAAGCTAAAAATTTGAGGGGGGAGGGGGCTGACGCTCACATCTTCCCCCCACCATTTTTGAATCTAGGAAATGCATACTTTTTTTATTATAAAAAAATCAAGTTTCCAAAAATTATAAAGTGACTACCTCAAATTAAGCTGAAATTTTTTGGAGGAGAGGTTGGTGACTCCCCCAACTTTCCCCCCAAATATGGCTGTAAAGAAGTGTATACTTTTTTTTAAATTATTCTTTTAAGTTTCAAAATTTTTAAGGTTATGACGGAACTAAAATACTGTACAAGGTTCTTTTATCTTATCTAAATTATTTAGATAATTGCTACGTTTTAAGGCAGGAAGTGTTGTAAATAAATGTCGAAGGGACCCCCTTCGGGCGTCCCTTTTTCCGCTTGGTTATTATACAATCCAAACTAACCTATACCTACCAATCCATAGTGCGTCGACTTGTTTTATTCTTTGAGGTGTTTTTTAAACACGCGATTTGCGGATGGATTACTGACTCTTGGCTTAGTTTGACAGTGCTACCAATATAATAAGGTTAGTTCGAAACTACTTTTTCGCTATTGTTAGTCCTGTTTGCCTGTTTGGCTGCATCTTCCGCAGCGCCGGAGATGTCACGATTCAAAATTAGGCCCAAAAATCAAATTAGATCTACTTAAGTTATTTATTTTTTATAATGTAGTTTAAAACACACACACACACACGTCCACACACACATATACATACACTTAAGACTTCGAGCGCTTACACATTAACCAATGAGACCACATAACCTTAAAATTTTTAGAGATTTAGAAAAATAATTTTAAAAAAGTAAGTACTTTATGAGAGCAATATTTAATTTGGGGGGACGAATGAGAGTGTAGAACCCGTCCTCCCTTCAAATTTTCACCTTAGTCTGAGACGGTAACTTTACAATTTTAGAAAAGGAGATGGTCCATTTTGGGCCTGATCTTGTACACTAAACCATGAAAAACCAAAAAATACAGAAAGTTCATTAAAAATATAATAAATTCACAAATCGCAATAAATGAATTGCTAAAATAAAATTAATTTTGAGTTATTCGGTAGGTACTACTTGCAACACTTGCAAGATGGCGTCCTTCACTCTGAGTTCGAGCCATTGTTCAAGCATCATTCAAGCATAGAGAAGGCATATTGACAGCTAACGTCATACGTCAAAAATTATGAATCCTCTGCTGGTCTGCTGCCCGCCATTATGTAGAATAATTTCGTCACGTGGAGTTAATAAATATTTTTTGCAATGAAATAAAGATGAGTTCGTGGATTTGATTAGTCAAAAATGGTTTATTTTTCTTTTTTATCTTATTTTATCACTGGTACAAAACCAGGCCCAGACTACATACAATTTTGGATCGTCTCCTTTTCACATTACTCTTGTAGCTTTAAAAGTGGTTTATTCGACCCAATGCAAAAATAATCATTAAAATGGGCTCATAAACATACGAATATTAATGTTATATTATTGTAAATAAACACAAACGTATTGGTAAACACCACCTTTTTTTAATCGATTTATAAAAGTACATGAACTAAATAATATACACGTAACCATAAACCAATTTATATACCCACAAAAATGATGTTAAGTCGGGAGCATAAAAATAGAAACTAGCAACACTGACAAAAAAATGACGTAATTTGGTTACAATAAAAATCAAAATTGAAATTTAATTAAAAATATGTTTATTGGTTACTTGCCTATGATATGTGATGTTTTTTGAGCTTTTTACCCTTCCTTTATAATTCCGGCACAGTTTAATAGCACATTTCGTCATGTTATCCCTCTTATTTGTTTATTTAAATTGCGCGCGTAATACGTAGTGACACGAAAGCGGCGCGATCGGCACTAATTGGCGGGAAAGTACTTCTGCGCCAATAGTTGGCGCAGCTTTTTTGACAGGTCTTCGCGGATTCGATTATCCATCTAGACACTTATACATCAATGCTTAAAAAGTACAAGTATGTGAAACTAGATATAATTAGTTATGTTAGTTGTTGTTAGCAATAGTCCAATTCTTTATTCTTCCTATAGGTCCACTCTTCTTTCTTTCTAATCTTTAATCTTACATTTATAATTTTTATAGTTAGTAAGTACTTAAATTTACGGAAAAAGCATTTTTTAAAACTGTGGGTATCTTTATTACAAGTAAATAATAAAGTCTACAAACTCTTCCTCAAGATTATAGAAGTTTAACGACAATATTAACATAAGATTAGATGTTCGTATGTTCATGCGTCTGTTACTTCCAATATTCATATCAACATTGTTATATTCTATTTTTCATCACCCGAAATGAAAGAAAATACTTGTATCGTAATGAAAGATATTAAAAGTCGTTCACATGCGACAAGATTACATGTCACGTATCCAATAGATATGTCGTATTGCCGTGTTTACGGCATTTTATCTCGACAAGAATGCTTTATGAGCTATGAAATCGCTCATTCGAAAGTTTATTCTAGTACTTACCTCAATACATGAACCAGATATTTTATGTTTGTGAACCCAATATATTAACTATACCGTAAATAAAACTTTATCAGACATTGTAGGCACTGTCGGTTTTTTAATATCGTGATAAAATACTGTGTACCTAATTAGGACCTTTGATGTTTTAAATATCTAGATGGAACATCGAATCCGCGCAAACGTGTCAAAAACTTGTGGCTAACCATAATTTTTATATCATTACGCACACATAGACAACATTTATAATATTAGTAGGATAGACGAACGGGTAAAGCATCGCCTGCACACGCACACATGCTTGATAATGTTGCCTTGCTTTTTTTTGTTTTTATTGTAGGACGACGCTCAATCTAGACATTTAAAACATCAAAGCTTACGACATTAATCGCACGTAGGGTCGCCAGCTGTCTCGATCTGTTAAGACATGTGGACACGTAGACGGACTTTTAGCCTTTGTACAAAATTTGTGGGACGTTTTATTCGTCCCGTAATTTTAAAACAGTTTCTCTCGATTCCCTCAAGTGGACGTTGAATTTTTTTTTGTAATTACATCTGTGCTTTTCGTGTAATTCCTTTGATAGTTAAGTTTATGATTTATTGATTCAAGAATATTGCAACTATTAGTAAAAATAAAAAAATATAACTTTATAATTTTATACTCATGACCCCTTTCTGCCTTACTGGGAATCAAACCCAGGCGATCCGGCATAGTAACAATTGCACCACACGGGTCTTCAACAGAAGGGACTAAAGGTAAAATAATGAACACCTTTATAGAATGCCTTTGACAATAGGTACAAACGCGCCACCAAATAAAACAAAAGATTCTGCAAAAGAGTAAGCGATACAAAGGATTCCATCACGGAAGTGTATCTCTAAAGGTCTTATAATCTCGTGATGGACGTATTTTATCACTGCTCCGAGATAACCCCGCTCGCCCTGCGTGCTGTTAGCAATGGAATTTCTATGAACAACATCATCCCATCTTAACACCCGTAAAAAGAGACATAAAGCTCCTTTCAATACACAAATAAATTGACAAATTCGAAGTGCCTATATATAAAAATGTACTCTGTGGTGCCTATTGCGGCGTAAACGTTACAGCAGTTATTTTTTTTTCTTTCTGTTATCAACACATACAAAACTCTTCAGTTACTCAGTGACTGACTGACGATAATGAACCTGAAAGGAGGATGCTCGGTATAGGCTCTAAAACGCACTCAAATGAAATTATGTTGAAAAAAAAAAGATTAAAAAAATATAATATGTGCGTATATTTCAATATAGGAAGTTTGCCTAACATTGCAGTACAATAAAAAGTAATGGAAATGATTTAATAAAATATTTATATTTTTACGTCAGTTTTGATTATTGTTAGTTGTTGCCATCATAAAAACATTCTGCCGGATAAAATATTATCGTAGACAAAATTCAGTAATAATAAAATGTTTGCTTGTAATTTTTTAAATATATAATGGTCGACTGAAATTATATAATATGTAAAAACTATACATATATTTAATCCTACACATACAAATTGGACTTGTATCGATCAATTTTATTTTATTATTGATTTTTGTAGTAATGGTAACTTCGAAAGTTATTGACGTTTGTCAATTTGTCAGTCTGAGATTTTCATAGAGATAGGAGATTTTCCATGGATTTTCCTGTTTTGGCGTGTATACCTAATGACACAATAATAATTATATTTCTTGCGGGATATATACCAAATAAAACAAGCACTTGCATATAATAGTGAGCATGTAAGGCGTAACGGTGCTATAAAATAGAGTTCCCAATCAAGAATAACTCTTCTTTAATAAAGGCAAAAATTGCAAGCATGTAAGTGGAACAGTATACGCATAACTTCTACACCCGAACTTTATTTCGTAATAATCTTTCACAAAACAATTCATACTATCATATACTAACAATGTAGCATATTTTTCTATTGTGCATTTAGAGCCTATCTCTCTATGAGGGATGGGCATCCCCCTTTGGTGTGTACCTACCTATGTACCTTGGAGAGTATAGAGCAGCACTATAATTATCTTGGAAATTTGTCTACCTGAATGAAAAGATCTCACAAGCACAAAAACACCAATACCATGGTTATAACGAATATTATCAGAAGCCGTCAATTAAGTCGATTCGCAATTAATATGCAGACGCAGAACTAATCGACCGACCGTTCGATAACTAAATTCGACCGATAAAAGTCGAATCAGTGATACTTTAATATTGTCTAGTGTGAATAGGTTCACCTGTGTATAGTTATATAGATAGCTATCGAATATTTATGATGTACTATACAACAAGTATCACTTTCAAAGGCGTTTTACCACCTGTCCCCTCCGTACTCCCCGCCAAAGTATTCGGCGCCGTAAAAGTAGTGTTTTATGCCGTTGTTTTACGATGGCACACGATATCGACACGATAGCACCTATCTCTGAAAAGCTTTCATACATTTTTACGTTCATATTGCTAAATAAATAATATTGTAAGGTACGCGACATATAACAAAAATTATACACCTACCTACCTATGGCCTATGGGCATACTAAATAAATTAACACTGCACACTCATAGCTATACATGGATACACTTTGTCTTGTAGGTGTCATGGCGAGCATATGAACACAACTAATTTTTAACTCATATTAAGTAGAACCCAGAACACTTCGAACGGCCGTCCAATTTAGTAACCGTTCAACCATAGTTTTACCTTATAAGTAGTCCTATTGTAATCTTGAAAATATACTTCAGGTCAGACCCCTACTACGACTATCAGTCCAACTCGCACTTAACCGTTTTTTTCAGAAATCTTTCCTTTTCCTTGTCACAACATGTTTCTGACAAACTCAACGTGTAACTATTTCTCTTGCCACATCTTTAAGTTTGTTGTTTGAACATGAAACGAGAATTTCTGTTGTTCTTTCAGTTCCTTGGTGTCGTTTTTCTTCGACATTGTTTCTCCGAGAGTTATGTAGGTCACTTAATAAGTATAGAAATATAGAAAAAGTATTATGTATTATTGATACTACCTATATACTACCTACTACCTATATTTTTATTTAACATCCTTTCGAAATAATCTCCTTCATGCTCTATACAGACTGCATAAAGCTCCATTCACGGAATAGTTAACTATTGTGTGATTCCATTCGTCAAAACCAATTTGGATTGAATAGAGAGGCCTGTTAAGAGGCTTATTACTGACTCTAAATTGGTTGAGATCAATCATCAAAGCCGTGAACATAGACGTGGAGTTCCAGGCTCTCTGTATTCTACAGGATTAATTTCGGAGTGTGCACAGGAATTACACTATTGAACTGAATGGAGACGCCATTGTAATTGAGCTTAGCGCATACAAGGGGCACAGACAAAATTAAGAAAAAATTCTCATGCGTGAATAAGGCTAATTGCTAGTGTTTCTCAAATAAATTCTACATAGAGCGATCAGGTATAGACAGCAATCTGTAATAGGGAAGTAGGTATTTTACTTTGTAGATGTCCACCAAGATTTTGTGATATTTTTACTAAAGTAAATAAAAAAACTTAGGGTTGAACATTTATTTTAAAATCAGCGTTAAGTAATCCACGCGGGCCAAGCCTATCCTATTCGCTATTCCTAGGGTCCTGGGTACGACGATTCCCAGCGAGGCGGAAATTTGAATGATGAATTTGAATTTCCGTTCTCGGTCTGGGTGTGTGTCCTTGTCTTATGTGTTGTCCATTGCACCCACGACACAGGAAATTCTAGTGTGGGGCTAGGCGTGTGTAGCGTTGTTTATTTATTCTATAAAAATTCAGCATAGTTGTTGTAATTCTATGGCTATGTTATATGGCTATGTAATAATATTCTTCTGGCTATGTTAGCCAAAACCTTCTGTTACCAATATCTCAACCGTGCCTTCACAACCTTCTCTTCTCCACAGACACCCACTCGTCAACGCCGGTGGTGTGTCTGGTGATCGAGGGCGGCACCAACACGGTGCGCGCGGTGCTGGAGTATGTCACCGACACGCCGCCAGTGCCTGTGGTCGTCTGCGATGGTAGCGGCCGGGCGGCGGACCTCATCGCTTTTGTGCACAAGTAAGTATCATCATCATCGTCTTCGTCATTACAATACAAGCATTAATGACCTACTATTGAGCACGTAACGAGTCCAGCAGTGGAAATCGAAAGGCTGATGGATGGATAGATGGATTGAGCACGTCCCTTTACTGAATGAGAAGGTTGGTTAGTTCAGAACGCTGGACGAGTGCGGATTAGTTGATGCATGCATATACCTTTGAGTTTTGAGAACCGTGCGGCATGCGGGTTTCCTTAAAGTGTGTTACATTTAAATGCTTAAATCACACATAACTCCAAAAAGTCAGAAGAAGGCACTTGGATTGGATTCCCTTGGAGTCGAGGTGGCCAAATTCTTTAACACCTTGTCTATCATCGCTTTACTAAAAACTAAAACTTTGTTAATATATATTTTGTTGGCCTGATTATTGTGTCCCAAATAATAACCGTTTAGTTGATGCCTCAGGTGAACTGCATAGACAGACTAAAGAAGTTCATTAATTCCATTATAATACAATAAATAGTTCAAGTTATAGTGTACATAATATTGTGTCTCCCTAATATGTCCTAATAGATGTGCAAATTTAATTAGGATAATTACATTAAAATTAATATTATCAATGCTGCTATTTTAATAACGCTTTACCGAACCCTAATCAAGAAGTTTCAAAATAATTAACATAGATATTTTTAAAATAATAATTATCTAATCTATCCTCGATACATAATTAACATAGATATTTTAAAATAATATCTAATCTAGCCTCGATACATCGTTCGTTTCGGTAAAACTTTTCTATTTTACCCGCATCTAAAACAATTGATATTCATATAATTTAGGAAATAATATGTTAACCGCAATATATCGTTTTCGGGAACAATAGTTGTTATACTGGAAGATATGGAAATCTGATACGGAAAATAGATCCATTTCCTGTAATAAAATGTATCCCGAATCTTTTATCGCAACCCGTAACTGACAGCTCGCTGTTTTGTCTGCGTTGCCGTAGAAGATGTACATGAATAGTATTACATAAACTTCTTCTATTGGAACGGTTTCCGACTTAGAGAGCGTGGCTGTGCCTATGCCTAAAATCTATAAAAGAAAATGTTTTTGTGACCGAGTACTTCGCCGCATACCCTGTGTCATAATCCTGTGCACGCCACTGGTAACTGTTCTACTGCTGAATGAATCTACTCTCACAATTTGAGTTGTACAGGATTTCCATTATAGCCTAGTGCGGATTGGAGAACTTCACACACATTTAAGAACATTATGAAGAACTCTCAAGTGTACAAGTTTTTTTCTCCTGGGTTTATCTTTCACAAGGACAAGTAACAGTAAAGTGAAACAAGGACTAATACGCACATGATTTTTGGGTTCTTTATTCTTTATTGGTTGCAAACACATGTCACACTAGCACAAAAATACATATACAATTAGGCATGCGAACACATATTATAATGTCCATTGTACTATTATGGTCAGACATGTAAATACCTTGATAAGGTGTAGCAATATTGGATAGGAGAGGCAGACATTAGTTCGTATTTTGTAGTTTTACATAAGAATTAAATTAAATTTTTAATAATATTGTCATAGTCATAGTCATGGGTTTAAAACTTAGAGATGCATGCAGGCAGGATTCAGTACTAAGCCCCCTGGAAATAATAATAATAAGTCTAACATTCACACCAGTCAGCTACCAGTGCAATACTGGGTGATGTGGGTTGGGTGCCTCTTGTTTGGTATAACAACTTTTCGTCGAAAATCGCCGATGTGGGTTATGTAGATAAATATAGTGAGGATAAAACCAATAATTTTAACACGTGTTTAAAAGGACATCAAGTTTCGTGTCGCGTTCCGTTCTGTACGTGTTCGTTCAACCACAGTTCGCAGACATTGTACATGACCGCAAACCGTCGTTCAGTTTCAGTTAAAACGCTCGTAGTCCGCAAACTTATATCATTGATATGACTTTTAAGGCTTGCGTACCTGACTGTCCGTTGTGGTTGTGACTATTGCTAATGGTTAGGTGATATTCAGACTGAGAAGAATAGAATAGAATAAGTCATAAAGTGGTTGACCAATTGTTCACGCAAGTATTGCTTTACGTCGCAATACTTGCGTGACAGTCTAGTCTAGTCCACAGCGGAACACGGGAAGGGACAGTTGTCGCGCTCGCAAGCGGTTCTAACCGACGCCACGGCCGTGGCGGTCAAAATCTTCGGTTCGGTCTTCTAACTACCATATTCGGATCCGGCGGCGGCACACCAGCAAGGAGATCTCCAGGGAGAGGACTACTCCAGCCTGCCCAGCTAAGCCGAGGTGAGTGGACACTCTTTCTTGTGTGTGGGGCATTTACTTGCGTTGAACAAAACCGGGTAGAGAACTAAGACCAGCCCAGCTCGGCCAACTGGCCTATCGAAGGTTTAAATATACAGTCCACTACATATCCAATACATATTCTTGGTCCATCTCGCGGATTAGTTTTCGTCAGAAACCTTGTTTTTTCAACGCCAACTCGGTCGGCGTCGGCGGCGGCCATTTTGTTATCTATCTTTGAGGTTCGGTTTTCGGGTTAAAAAATGGCTAAAGTATTCGAAAATAAATTTAAAATTAAGTACGACTGGTTTGAAAATACACTTGAATTGTTAAATGACAAAAGTATGAAATCGTCTATTCTGTTGGTGCGGTCCCGTAAAGTAGAAGATTATTATTTAAAATTAACGGAGGCATACGAACATATTTTAAACGTTTACTCTGAAGATACTGATCTCATTAGCGACTATGATAAAAAATATAAATTTGCCACTAGTATTTACGACCAAGTAATGGCATTTTCGGCGGATTCCCCGGGCTCGGATGGTGGTACTTGTACCACCACCGAAAGTACTTCTGCACCACGTCTACCTCGCATTAATTTAACGACGTATGATGGTGACGTTTTTTCGTGGACCAGTTTCATTAGCTTGTTTTCTTCTTTGGTTTTGAGTCGAAAGGATATTTCAAAAACGGAAAAATTTCATTATTTAATTTCCCATGTAGAAAACGAACCACGGACTTTAATAAAACACCTACCTATGGTCGACGGATCTTTAGATACGGCTTTGGAAATACTTAAAAGTCGCTATGAGAATAAACGGTTGATAGCGGATTCTCATATATCACGGATTTTACACTTGCCGGTTTTAAATAAGGTCGTGGGCTTACGGTCCCAAATACTAAACCCGTTATTAGAATCCACTAGGGCTCTAAAAAATCTTGGTTTGCCTACGGATGAATGGAGCTACCTATTGTTGTACATTGGTTTGACTAAATTGCCTGTAGAAATTAAAACTCGTTTCGAACAACAATACGGCGGTAATAATTCTAATTTACCTACATTTGATCAGCTGACGGAATTCCTCCAGAACGAGTGTAGGTTAATAGATACGGCTACGACGGGAGATATTATCGGCTACGGCGTAACTCGAAAGCCTACGCGGAATGTACACGTCGTAGACACATTTAACTCTAATTCAGATTTTAAAAATAATAGTAATCGGTGTTGTTATTGCAATATTTCGGGTCATTCGGTTAAAGATTGTTACAAATTTATTAAATTAACAGTAAACGATCGTAAGGATTTTATTAAGAACAACGGTTTATGCTTTAGATGTTTCGGGAAGCATGTAGCTTCATCTTGTAAACATAACCTACCATGTATACACTGCAATAACACGGGTCATAATAGATTGATTTGTACAAAGTACATTGACCGTCCTAACTCGCCTGCTTATACTCGGTCGGATACTCGGCAAGCAATGATTGCTACTTCACGCGATAACCTTTCGCCCATCAATGGAAGGCGTTCTCCTATTACAACTGGACCTCCTGTGCGCACGAGTTCTAAACAAAAAAGGAACTCGCCGGTTCGTTCGGATCGCGACCACTGCCCTGCGCCACGCGGTAGGCATGAATCTGGTACCTATTCACAACGTTCGGGACTACGTGATAATCGGATGCGGCCGGCCAGCCCCGCGCATTCTCGGCAGTCACAATAGCAATTAAATAATAATGTCGTTTCCTTACCACGTTTAGCGGATAATGTAATTTTGCCTACGGTTATTATTGATATCAAATCATTGCACGGTGTATTTTTAAAGGCACGGGCCTTATTAGATCTCGGTTCACAAATTACACTCATACGGAGTGATCTAGTTACGAGGTTAGGTTTGAAACGACATTACTCTCACACACCAATAGTAGGTATCGGCGGCGTGCAGAATAATAATTGTCGACATATAGTTACCTTTTATTTTAAACCGGAACATTCGGATCAACCTCTTTTATCGGTTACGGCGGCGGTTATGAAAAACCTTACAAATTATTTAACTAAAAATTTAAATTCATATAATAATAATATTTTAAAACTTAAATTAGCGGATGACGGGTTGTATCGAAGTCAAGTAGATATAATTTTCGGTTGTGACGTTCTTGGTCAAATAATTAACGGAAATAAAATTGAATTGGGTACGGGCGGGCCCTATGCCATGGGTACTATATTTAATTTCGCAATTTTTGGTCCGATGCCATCACATGACACGGATATATCGGTAAAAAATGAAAATTTTTCGGGTGTCACATTAATAGAAGCGGTTGAACGGTTTTGGCGAGCGGAGGAACCACCGTCGAAAATTAAGGATCCGGCGGATATCGAGTGCGAAAACCTTTTTGCCTCTACTACTACACGCGGATTGGATGGCAAGTACACGGTGCGGTTGCCGTTGATTCCGGATCACCAACGTCTCGGTGACTCTAGACAAATTGCATTAAAAAGATTTATGTCTATTGAGCGTAGAATGCAACTACAGCCGGATTTTAAAGAAAAATATGTAGAATTTATGTCACAATATATTAGTCTCGGTCACATGAAACTTTCTGAATTTGATTTTAATTCTTCCGCGGAACATTATTTTCTTGCTCATCACGGGGTTTTTAAGAAATCGGGGGACGTAAATAAAATACGGGTGGTTTTCGATGGCAGTGTACAGACGAGTAGCGGTGTGTCTCTTAATGACTGTCTGTATTCCGGTGAACGACTACAAAATGACATTACACAAATAATAATTGCCTTTCGGTGTCCGCGTATTGTTTTTACAACGGATGTGAAAATGATGTTTCGGCAAACGTGGATACATCCGGATGATCGGAGATACCAACTTATATTTTGGAGATCCTCACCATCGGAACCCTTGTGCGTTTACGAGTTGACTACTAATACTTACGGGTTAAAGTCGAGTCCATTTGTGGCAATTCGGTGTTTGCATCAACTGGCCGACGACGAACAGGCCAATTATCCCAAAGCTAGTCGAATGTTACGTCAAAACAGTTACGTGGACGATCTCACGGGTGGCGCGGATACGTTCGGTGAGGCGCAGGAGCTAAAAAATGAGTTGATCGCACTCATGGGTACAGCGGGTTATGAGTTACGGAAGTGGTCGTCCAACGCGCCGGAACTTCTGACGGATTTACCTTCGGATTACATTGAAACACCTCGGACATTCGAACAATCAGACGGTCCGTCGTTTATTAAAGTGTTAGGCATTCAATGGAACCCTCAAACGGACAGTTTTACATACCGGATAAACCTATCTAACGATACGGACGGCACGATCACACGGAGGTCTATTCTATCTATAGCGGCTCGGTTATATGACCCTCTCGGCTGGGTGTGTCCGGTTGTATTCAGAATTAAACTTTTACTTCAAAGGTTATTAACTAGTAACGGCGACTCGCGAAAAATTGAGTGGGATACACCTGCACCTGTTGATATTGTGAACGAATGGAATAACATTTTATCGGACTTACCTATTTTACAACGGTTATCTATACCTAGGTGTTTGAAAACTATCGGTTCGGGACGTTATTCACTGCACGGGTTCTGTGACGGTTCCTCTGTTGGGTATGCCGCGGCGGTGTACATTCGGTCGGACGACGGCAACGGCGATGTGTCGGTGCGGCTGCTCATGGCTAAGTCGCGCGTCGCTGGCTTGAAGACGAAGCAAACTGTCCCAAAATTGGAATTAAACAGCGCGGCGTTGCTCTGCACCCTGGTTAATCACGTGGTTGCTTCGATGCAAGACGATATAACCTTAGATAATATAATTTGTTGGTGCGATAGTACAATCGTGTTGGCATGGTTACGGACGCCACCACACAGATTGCAGGTGTTTGAAGGGAATCGGGTTTCTCAAATAAATTCTTCGGCGGTTTCTATAACATGGCGGCACGTTCCTAGTGGTATGAATTGCGCAGATGTGGCGTCCCGCGGCGCAAGCGCTACGGAGTTGCTTGAGCATCGGTTATGGTGGGGACCACAGTGGCTGCGCGACCCGCGCAGCTGGCCTCAGGAGTGCAAGGACTTACCGGTGCACGCTGATTTGCTACCTGGATTACGGGCTAAGATTTGCAACATTAATATTTCGGATTCGGATTTCAATTTATTATATCGGTTTAGTTCGTTTGAAAAATTAGTAAACGTTACGGCATATATTTTACGGTTCATTCATTATTTAAGAAATAAAACTCGGTCGATCGGCGACCTCACGGTATCGGAACGTCGTAATGCTATTTCATATTTGATTCGGCTCATACAGGCTTCTCATTTTGCTGAAGAGATCGCGGCTATTAAATCTAAGCAACCTATTAAGTCTTCGTTACGGAGGTTAAATTTATTCATCGACAATGATAACTTGTTACGCGTAGGCGGTCGAATACGCGCTTCAGAATTGCCATATGACGCACGGCATCCTATTTTGATTCCGGGTAAAAGTCATTTTACGGAGTTGTTGGTAACTCATTACCACAAGGTATATTGCCACGTCGGGGCAAACACCTTAGCAGCGATCCTCTCGCGGTCGTATTGGATTGTGTCGGCGCGACGCATTACACGTCACGTTACTTTTCGATGTGTGCAGTGCTATCGGTCCAAGGCACGGCCCACACAACCCTTCATGGCGGACTTACCTTTAGATCGCGTGCGGTGTGCGCGACCATTTGTTGGTGTCGGTACGGATTTCGCGGGACCGTTTTACATTAAATCCGGATCATATCGGAGTGCTAGAATAACCAAATGTTATCTGTGCATTTTTGTTTGCCTGGCCACTAAGGCCGTTCATTTAGAGATAGTGGCGGACCTGTCGGTTGAAGCCTTCATTGCTTGTTTCACTCGGTTTATTTCACGGCGCGGACTCCCGTCACTTATCAGGTCGGATTGCGGTACTAATTATACAGGGGCTAACAAATACTTAAAGGAGTTATACATCTTTATCCGTGACAATCAGTCGGATATTAGTAAAAAAATGACTAAGGAGAACATAACGTGGTTATTCAACGCACCAGCTAGTCCGAATCACGGCGGTTTATTTGAAGCGGCGGTTAAGTCTGCTAAGACCCACGCTCGACGCGTGCTCGGTGAAGCTCGGCTCACCTTTGAGGAGCTAGCTACTTTTTTTACTAAGGTGGAAGCCGTTATGAATTCCAGGCCTCTGTGCCCCCTGAGTTCGGATCCATCCGACTTAGAAGTTTTGACTCCAGGGCATTTTCTCATCGGTCAGCCTTTAGTGGCATTACCTGAGTATCCCTATGCGGACGTCAATATAACTCGGTTATCTCGGTACCAACAAATTCAAAAATTGACACAACATTTTTGGTCTCGGTGGAAAACGGAGTATCTCCATACTCTTCAGCAACGGTATAAATGGACTTCGAAGACGGAACCTCCTAAGATAGATGACCTTGTTTTAATAAAGGAAGATAATTTCTCTCCACTTCATTGGAGACGCGGTCGGATAGTTAAATTATTGCCCGGTAAAGATGGTATCGTTCGGATAGTTGAGGTTAGGACACAAAATGGGACCCTGCTTAGGCCCATTTCTAAATTATGTAGACTACCCTTAGGAAATTAGGAACCAAGGTAGGCCTTGGTTAGGCGGGGGGATGTTCACGCAAGTATTGCTTTACGTCGCAATGAGAGGGTAGTCTACAAACTGAGGCGGCGGGCGGGCGTGGGGGGGAGCGCACGCGCCGCCGAACCGCGAGCCGCCCCGGCGGACAGTCTAGTCCACAGCGGAACACGGGAAGGGACAGTTGTCGCGCTCGCAAGCGGTTCTAACCGACGCCACGGCCGTGGCGGTCAAAATCTTCGGTTCGGTCTTCTAACTACCATATTCGGATCCGGCGGCGGCACACCAGCAAGGAGATCTCCAGGGAGAGGACTACTCCAGCCTGCCCAGCTAAGCCGAGGTGAGTGGACACTCTTTCTTGTGTGTGGGGCATTTACTTGCGTTGAACAAAACCGGGTAGAGAACTAAGACCAGCCCAGCTCGGCCAACTGGCCTATCGAAGGTTTAAATATACAGTCCACTACATATCCAATACACCAATGTTTTAGTTAATAGCCAACGATGGAGCAAACGAGCCACCTGATAGTAAGTGATCACAGCTACCCATGAACAATAAAAAAACTGTTACAAACTCAGACAAGAATGGTCCAAAATCAAATTGCCTCATTTTATCTCATTACTGTTATAGAGGGCAAATGGGCAAATACTCATTGTGATTGTCACATTTTCTCGTAAAAGTAAGCCTAGTGCCGTGAGATAGCGTAAAAAGCTTTTGTATCGGGTCTTCAATTAAGGATAAAAAACCTCTAAAGAGTAGCCACTAATTGGATAAAATTATTTTTTCCCAATTATTTAACGAATAGAGTGTTCTACGTTTGGTGAGGTATTTTTTTATGCTATTCTTATAGGATATTGTTTAGGAGATTGACAAAGATTATATTTTTTTTTTTATAGCCTGAAGGGCTGACGTAAAAGCAGACGAGCCACCTGATGGTAAGTGGTTATCGTCGCCTATAGACACGAGCAACACCAGGGGAGTCACCAGTGTAACGCCGGCCCTGAAGGAGAACTCTTTTTACACCTTTCTTGAAGAACCCCATGTCATAGCGCTCCGGGAATACCTCAGAGGGAAGCTCATTCCACATCCCTGACGTTCTCGGCAAAAACGATCGTGAAAAACGGACCGTAGTCGTTCGCCACGAGTTCAAGCGATGTGGATGAAACTTCAATCTTCGGCGAGTGGTGTGATGATGGAAGGGTGAAGTTGGCACCAAATCGAACAATTCCTCGGAGCACTCACCATTGTAAAGCCGGTAGAACACGCAGAGGCATCCTATGTCTCTCCTCAGACTTAGGTGTTCTAACCTGTTAGTGACTCGTGGTTCGTTGACAATTCGAACCGCGCGCTTTTGTACGGCGTCAAATGGACTAAGCTGGTATTGTGGCGCCCCTGCCCAGAGATGAGAGCAGTACTCCATGTGAGGCCTGACCTGTGCTTTATAAAGCATCAGTAGGTCCCTCGCAGTGAAGTACTGCTTCGCCCGGTTTAGGACACCAAGCTTTTTGGAGGCCAATTTGGCCTTAGCTTCCAGATGACTCCGATACTGCACGTCGCTCGAAATGTCAACGCCCAGAATCCCAACACTTTTACCAACGGTGAGCGCGGTACCCTGGAATTGAGGCGCTATGACAAGTGGGGTTTTCTTAGCGGAAAACGCGCAAACTTGTGTCTTCGTGGGGTTGAACTCGACTAAATTAAGTCGACCCCATTCCGAGACTTGCTCCAGAGAGTTCTCGACTTCAGACACAAGTTTGATTCTGCTATCCTCCACATGTGACCGAGAGGCATTTGCAGGGCTTGTATAATAGGCATCTCCCGTGCTGTCATCTGCATAGCAATGAATGCACGTTCCAGCATGTCATTGATATGCAGAATGAACAGGGTAGGAGACAGCACAGACCCTTGGGGTACACCAGCATTTATAGGTTTCATATCTGAGCAACAACCGTCGACGACGACCTTAATATGTCGCTCAGATAGAAAGCTGGCTACCCAGCTGCACAACCTCTCGGGGAGACCGTATGATGGTAACTTCGCGAGAAGAGCCCTGTGCCAGACCCGGTCGAAGGCCTTAGCGATATCTAGGCTGACTGCCAATGCTTCCCCGTTGCTGTCTAGGGCCTGAGCCCACCGGTGCGTGAGATAAACTAAAAGATCACCAGCTGAACGACCGTGACGGAAACCGTACTGTCGATCATTGATCAGCTGGTGATCTTCAAGATATCCTAGGAGCTGCGTGTTTATTACACGCTCCATGACCTTCGCAAGCAGGGAAGTTATCGCTATAGGCCTGTAGTTGGCCGGGTCACTGAGATCGCCCTTTTTGGGGATTGGATGAACTAGGGCTACTTTCCACGAAGACGGCACTATACCAGTGGTGTAGGATAGCGAGAATAAGCGCGTTAAGACGGGAGTCAACTCGGGAGCACACGTCTTTAGCACCACTGCGGGAATACCATCCGGCCCACTCGACTTCTTGGTGTCGAGGGACAGTAGAGCTCGCCTGACAGCCTTTTGAGTAAAAAGTATGTCATTCAGCGAGCTCTCACACCGCGAGATGTTAGGCGGTATGGCCCCTCCATCGTCAAGAGTCGAGTTGGCGGCAAAAAGGGTGCCCAGAAGATCGGCTTTCCCCTTTGCCGAATGGACAACGGATTTATCCGGTAGTCGCAGTGGTGGAAGAGATGACCGACAGAAGTTGCCTTCGACAGCCTTAGCTAGCGACCAGAATTCACGACTCCCAGAAGGGTAGCCGACTAGCCGCTCGCCAATTCTGCCGATAAATTTGGCCTTCGCCCTGGACATTTGCTTCTTAGCTGACCGGGAGGCAGCATTGAGCTTCTTCTTGAGCTCTGGGGCAGATGGACAATCCGAAGCGTACGCTGATGCCCAAGCCTGGTAAGCGGCATGCTTGCGGTTTGATGCCGCAATACACGTACCGCCGTACCAGGGCTGGTTTCTACCACCGATGGATATGACAGAGTTAGGGATAAAGCATTCCATACCCTGCCGTATCACATCAGTTACCAAATCAGCGCACACGTTCGGATCCCCCGAAGAGAAACAGAGCTGCCTCCAAGGGTACGAACTCAAGAATTCCCTGAGTCCGTCCCAGTCTGCCGACTTATAGTGCCAGACTTGACGCGTCCCAGTGGGCCGAGAACCCTCTCGACGCGTCAAGGGCACAGATGTCCTTACCAAGCAGTGGTCAGAAGATCCAAGAGGAGCTCCAACCACCACTCGATAGTCCGCCGGGTGTGAAGTCAGCAGAAGGTCTAGCAAAGAAGCAGTATGGGACTCAACATCAGGGACTCTGGTGAAGCCAGTAACAACCTGAGTGAGCCCGTAGGCCAGGGAGAAGTCGAAAGCAGTCCTCCCGGCGAAGTCGGTAATCCTGGACCCCAACCAGTCAATGTGGTGGGCGTTAAAGTCCCCCAAAATCACCAACTCCGCCGAAGGGTACTGCTCCAAAACTCTGTCGATCGATCTCTGGACGTGCTCAAATAATCGAGTCGTCTCCGCGTCTCCGCTATGGGACCTATACAGGCACGCAAAAATACGGGTGTGGTCGCCCATATCCACGCGTGTCCACAATACGGATAGGTCCTTGTCTTCAAGGCAGGTCAGACGGCAGCAACAGACATCATCACGGACGAACATACACACCCCGGCATGCCGCCTAAATGCGTGCTCCAGCCTATAGCCGGGGTAACACAAGTAAGATATGTCGGCCGGTGATGATATCTGTGTCTCCGTCAAAAAGAGTAAGGCCGGCTTTACTGTCTCTAGATGGTGGTGGACAGCATTGAGGTTGGTGTGAATTCCCCTGATGTTGCACATGGACATGTGCAACATCAGGGGACACGTTCAAAGTGGTAATGGTTTTAGGGGCTGCCGCTGAGTTAACCTTTTTCTTTTTTGACTTGCCCATTAAAAAAGTGTAAAATTTGAAAGGAGAGGAAGGAGGTGCAGCAATCCATTGGAGACCCCCGGGACAATGAGCGGATTCATGACACCGTGCTAACAGAGGGATTATGTGAGTTGCTGGCGCGGCGGACGGAAGGGCCCCTGGTCCCCCCCGCACGTGAACTTCGGGTACCACACCGGTCTCTTACTCCGGCACGGAGTCCACGCAACGGGATTTTTCGCCGGATGATGGGACAGCCTCCCAGGCCAGAGGTTTTGAGTGTTGCCTGGGTTCGGGTCCCTGTACTGTCCGGCGGGCGGCCAGCGGCAAGCCGTTTCACCAGGTCTCCCTGGCCGCCGCGCCAACATATCACGTCCACTCGAGCATCGGAGCCTCAGGAATCCGACCGACCCGAGGATACAGCCAAAGAGTTACCGCACTAAGGAAGAGGGAGGGTGGGACAGAGGGGGACTGGCTCTCAAGCCACCAGCCGGAACACGACAAGTCATTTGGCGGCTGACTCAAGCAGGAGGGTGGTCGCTAGCCAGACGGGTTCGAGACCCTACCACCAGCATAGAGTACCGTCGGGATTGGACTGGATGGTACAAATTCCAGAGACCTCTAAGAGGGACCGAGCGCCGTAGCCTCGTCCGTTGTTCGGCAGGGTGCACCACGAACAGGGGAGGTCGGCTTGGGCTCAAAGATGGATGGAGCCCCTTACACCCCATTGCTTGCTTCTAGTCTTTTTACCTACTAGCAAACTACCCAACTAACGTTCTTGCAAACTTTGGTAACTATCTTAGTTTCGATTTGAATTTTATTCCCTTTTTACGAAAATTGCGCGAACGAACGAGAATGTTTGGCACACATTATTATATTAATCGTTTGACAGAATTAATGATGGCGGAATCTCGACCGCAGAGCAGGCAACTAATATGTATTGAAACCCCCACGCTCAAATTACGGTGCTCACACCACAAACTCACAAAATGTTAAAATCACGTAAAATGGAGTCATTCGGAATGCGGCGTGCGGCCCGTTACATCACGCGCGCTGGATATTTGTCACCGACCGAGCAATATCCTGCGATTTAACCGCAATATTTAATGTCACTCATAACCGATGGTAGTATTTGTGCGATTAATTGGAAACTTTCGTCGTTGTTTGTTAGGTTAAGGCGCTTTGCCCACGAAACAACTATTGCAGCAACTGGCAACTAACTGGCAACTAACTAGCTGTTTACATAATTACATTTCAATTAGACTGCGCACACACTGCAACTCGAGTTTCGAGTTGCGGCAATCATCAACAGTTTTCAGTTGCCGCAACTAGCAACTGTTAAATATTATACCGGTTTTTAAAGTTGCCGGTTTCCGCAACTGTCAATCGCAAATCAATCAATCAAGTTGCTCACAAATTGCTATAAAATTGCCGCAACTGTAAACGTAGCAACTATCAATTTTTACAGGAAACTTTTAAAAAGTTGATAGTTGCCTCAACTTGAGTTGCTTCCTGGGCAAAGCGTCTAAATCCTCACAGCAGAGTACAGTACAACTAATTCATTTGCAATGTTAGTTTAATTGTTTGCTTAGTTAAATGCAGCAGTTAATTACATTACAACTAATTAATTTGAAATGTTTGTATCATTTATTAAGGTCACATATTGCATGCTGAATTAGATATGCTTATTTGTATATTGCATCAGTTCCAATATGCTCTAAGGATTGCTTCTAGACCCTTTGTCAAGTTCCCTAATTTGTCTACGGTTACCTATCATATACTTCTTACTCGGTTTTCATTTTAGTTTTTAAAGCTAATAATTTATTTAAACAAGTCAGCCCCACTGGAAAAATAATTATGTTCTTTTCTACTTTTGCTTTTGGAGTCTACATTTGCCCGACGATTAGAACTGACACTATCTATTTATATTAGCTTATTTTTTTCAATTATTTATCAAAATAATAAGTCACTAATGTAAATAACGATAAACATTTGCGTGACGCGTTGTCACTCGAATGAAATTTAATATTAACGCGGTAAAACCCCGAATGCTTTCATCCATAGGACACCGATATAAATATTTACCTATGTGCGATATAAAGTACCTACCTAAAATTCCTAAGTGCGTATCTACATGACGGTATATACAGCGTCGCGTTTGATGCCTCATTGAATAATTTTTAAACGACTTCAAAAAATAAAAGGCTCTTGAGCAACATAGACGTGTAATTTCTGAATTATCTCTCATTATCGATTTTGAAGTCGGCTCTTTTAATTTTGTTTATGTTTAAAGATATCCTAGTATTCTTTTCATACTTTGGCAGTAGCTTATGAGAAAAAATACTACTTTTTTCCATTAAAAATATATTCCGATTAGAGAAAACAATTTCCTTCAAATCGCTTGCTATCAACTAGAAGAAAAAGCTTGTTCGCTGTTAGCTACACAATAAAATAAATAGCTACAGCTTTAAATATAATACTGTACTCAGCAATCCTCTTACTTCTTTCATTTATTCCCCCACAGAATCCCAGTAACAAGTAAAAATCTACAGCTATTCCTATTCTGAAGTTCCTCATTATTTCCATGTTTGTTTTACATTACTCCACTTCCCCGCGTAATAACATTTCATACTAAACTTTATCACAACCAGATAGGGTTCAAGTTAATTTGTTAAACTAATTTAGCAGTCTCGTCGTCAAACTTCCTCTTGCTCGAGAAATAACAGGATATAGAGGAGAATAGACGTAGAACACGCACATCTATCAATTTGATTGCCATTTTGTACTCATGAACAAATAAAAGTACATTGGATACACTTAGCATCATACAGAAATATGTTACAAATGTAATTTTGTCGCAATTAGGTATTATAATAGGTAGGTACCTATATTTCGTTTGTTCTCATTAGTTTGTTCTATCCTTTGACAGGGTTCCGTATCCGTACCCAAAGGGTGAAACGAAACCTAACTTATAATATATTATAAGGTCCATATCATGGATCCACTTTCTGTCGCAGGGACCTATCTTAACTGAAATAGGTAGACACCAAAAATTTTCACAGATTGTGTTTTGAAATCTATTACTGTGGCACTATGAAATTATAAAAAGTAAAAGTTACATTATATTAATACTAGAGAACCGCCCGCGCTTCGCTTCGGGACCCGTAGGTAACAGCCGCGTAGGTCCCGCTCCCGTAGGAATTTAGGCTAAAAGTAGCCTACTACTCGCTCTCTTTACTCCACCCTCTCTGAGGTGTGTGGAGCCCTCGGGACAGTTAGTTCCCCTTTGGGGGTGTCTCTCGCGGCCCGTTAAAATGGGCCGGTCCTTGGGTTGGGCCCTAAGGCCCTTGGTTGTCCATCTGTGGTTAACCAATAGGTCAAGTCCGGTGAGTGGTGGCCTTTTTACAGGCCACAGAGTCTTAAACGGGATGGGGTTCATCTTCGCGCCGCCCAGGCGATTGAGCCCCTACCGGGTGAATCCCGCTGGTGGGAAGCCCAGCAGGAGCCGATCAGCGCCGGGCGACGACTTACGAAGCCCCAGTATCAGTCAGTGCTAGGCCCGTCCCGCGCAACCAGCAAGTCGCGCGGGAAGGCCCAGCGGTCCGGTGGACGGGTGTGGAGCGGCGCCAGGTCCTGCAGATGCGGGAACCGCGACGCGTCGACACGCCCGAACATGTTGCGTGCCAATCTCTCGATGAAGTCGTCCAGGCTCTCGACTCGAAGATCCCTCTGGATGACGGCGTTCCTGGCGTACCTCGGCGCACCAGTCAGCCGGCGGAGCGCAATCGCCTGAACCGAGCGCGTACCACGCCGGTGCCGCGTACGTGAGGCGGGATCTGATGTAGGTCTTGTAGACCCCGAGCTTCAGTCCGAGAGGGAGGCTCGAGGAGAGCACTGGTTTCTGCCATCGCACTTCTGGAATTCGCGACGGCTTTCGTAACCTGTGGCTTCATCGAGAGTCTTCCGTCGATTTTGCCCCCAGGTATTTGGCCTGTGGGGCCCATTGGATATCTTGTCCGTGAAGCTCCAGAGTAGGGTCCCGCCTGTTGAGGTATCCTCCTATGTTCACGGCCTGCGTCTTCCCGACATTCACCGACAGTCTCCACGCGGCGAGCCATTCGGGGAGGGCATCAAGCGCACGCTGCATCTTGACGATGGCGTGGGTTCTATTCAGCGACGTGGTGATGTACGCCACGTCATCGGCATACAGGGCAAGCGACGCCCCCCCTGCCGCCGGGATGTCGTCGGTGTAGCAGGCGTAGCAGACCGGGGACAGGCAACTCCCTTGCGGGACGCCGGCTGCGATCGGACGCTCGGTGGATTCGGCGTCTTCAACCACTACTCTGAAGCTTCTATTTTCGAGGAAACTGGAGATCACCTTAACGGCACTCCGGGGCGCCGAAGACTGCGAGATCTTGTAGAGAAAGCCGTCGTGCCAAACACGGTCGAACGCCTTTTCCATGTCGAGGAATACTGCACACACGCGTTCTCTCTTATTCAGAGCCGCGGTAACGGTGTGCAACACCCTCGACAGTGTAGCCGTGCTGTTCAGCGGCATCAAAAAGTAGCCTTCCACTTCTGTTGGCATCTAGGCTATTCCACGCCGGATGCTTGCAGTTCCAGTCGCCCGCGCCCACCACCGGTGTCGGCGAGTCCAGCAACTTGCGGACATCAGCCAACAGGATAGTGCCAGCGGGCGGGCGGTACACTGAATACAGCCGGAGCGGGGAGTTCTCGAGGCAGAGCTAAAGTAGCCTATTACATTTGCCTATGACTTAAGTAAATTACATGTAGTATTTGATTTGATAGCGTAATTCAGAACTTGCAAATGAATTTTATTAACGCCATCTATTAACAACTCCGAAAATAAATATCTAGCAACTAACAAAACATCGATCTTCCCATGGGAATGGGATGTTTTTCCGCGGTAAAAAGTAGCCTACGTCACTCTCCACCCTCCTAACTATCCCCACACACAATATAAACCTTACCATATAATAGCTTTGTTGCGACGTGAAAGCGTCACAAACAAACAAACAAACACACTTTCACATTTATAATATTAGTAAGGATACGCAACTTTTCACGGGTAAATTTCCCATTTCCTAAAGAGATATTTATTTTAGGCGATAAAAAAACAACAAAAAATCCACGCAGGTGAAACCGCGAAGGGTCACCTAGGAAGAAATAACCCCATTACTAGATTACCTCAAATGTCTCCATATAGATAACGCTAAAAGGCGACTAAAAAAACGTAAGTCAGCCTTTTCGCACGTAACCTACGTATTACGGTATTGGACCTGCGGTAGGATATATGAACTTACATCACGGTGTCAGCATAATTCAAGCTCGTAGTACGCGCGATCCTCTTATTTATTGCCGATAATAAATTGTGCAATCAAGCTACGTCGCCTGAATTTAGTGGAGTTTTCGTGATCAAAATGTGACAAAAGTGTTTTTCGCGACGTGTTTACCTATATGATTTTGGCAGAGAAATACGAATAAGTAATTCGGTCTCCTTTTTCATACTAATTAATGTTATAAATGTTAATGTAACTGTAACTGTCTGTCCCTTACCTTTTCACGTCCAGTCCGCGGCGCTGTGCCAATTTGATGCAATTTGGTGTGGAAATATGGTCTATAATAGTAGTTTGAGGTCCGAGAAAGGTCATTGGATAATTTTAATCCCGATAGTGCTTGTCATTGGGACAATTTTAACATTTTTGACGCTAACGCGGGAGAAACAGTGAACAGGAAGAAAAAATAGAATTGTGTCAATTGGAATTCCAGAAAAGATACCAGAACCTTATAATATCATTAGATGTTTTCTACCAGGTTTTATAAAGGCTCGTCCTCTTTATTCCCTACTTAGTAAGAGTAAAATAAGTTTTAAGTGATTCCATTACTACTAACATGCTGAATTTAAACTCTGTAATAACTGTATTTAGATGATCAGTACAATTTTTACTTGAAAATAGATTTTCCTCTTAACTACCTACCTTTTACGTTAGAATTTTGAAAAATCCATCCTCAAACATGCCCACGTTTTGAACGAAATCTGTGTGCAAAACAGCTTTGTAACTCAAAGAGTTTGGGCTGGACACGTCAATCCGTCCATTCCGTTTAGAGTGGAGGTACCAACAAATGGACCAAAAAATTGTACCGGCAAGATCCGTCCGACGCGTCGTTCCCAATTTCAGTTCTCACATTTTGCATACTCATACACCTCTATACGGAATACCTCTATATTTCTATAAGGAAATGGAACTCCTCACCATAACCGAACTTCATACCTGCGCTAACAGTTCAATTTAGCTTGTAAGCAAAATTCACTAAGGGCATTTTTAGATACCGTGGTCAAACTTAAATCTACCTTAATCGCATAGGCGGAAAGCTGGCATTTGTGTGCAATGCAATTGCAACGAATTCCAGATCGAACGTAAACGGAGTAGGTCTTTCCATTATGCATACTCATAATATATACCTCTGGCGCCTCCTGTAATTTAATTGTACGCTACAATAGAATAGTATTATACTAGTCATTCTCTATTGTTATAATCTTTAGTGTATTATTAATCAACAATAAACTCTTTCTATTCTTTATATTATCTCTCTAGTATACTTTATCCATTAAGTAATTAAGAACTTCTGCGAAGAAACTAAGTAGGTAATAAATAAGTAGGTAAGCAAGAATTTGCACGAGTGAAAATATAATGGAACCTATTCTTGGAAACTTTTATTTCATTCTAGTGCTAACGGCTCCCATGGGAAGGGGGTAAGCTGGTCTGGAATATACGAGGTATAGTGAGGGAGGAAGGAAAATGTAAAAATACGGAATCTATCCTTTATTGTGGTAGAATTGCAATGTGCATCTAAATGTTTACCATCGTATACCTACTTTCATGTATTCTACAGAGAGACAAGAACAAAAATTTTGACAACGTACCTATATTATACAATATAATAAATTATAATATAATGATGATAAATATCTTTCCACAACTATCTATGAAGCCAATGTTATAACATTTGATTCGATTTGGATTGTTAGAGGTTAGAGGTAAAAGCCAAAAATGTTTTAATGATTCATGATCGGGCCTTTGTGACGCGCTATTTAATTGAACCCAATGTTCCCAAAAACCTTACTGAGCTTTCTTCTGAAGATTCAAATAGGTTAGTCTTAGGCTAGTTATTCAAGGCCAACTAGATGACTCCTTTATTATTACTCATGTCTAGAAGCAACTGTGACTACATACTATCAGATGAAAGGTCTACTTATTGTCAGCCCTTCGGTCTATAACAATCATACGAATCATCTCAAACTCCTCAGATACGCATCAGAGAGCGGGGAGCAGTCAGTGCTAGAGTCCATGCGGGAGTACCTGATCAGCACAATCCAGAAGACCTTCGAGGTAGCAATTCCTCAGGCGGAGTGTCTTTACAACGAGTTGCTGCAGTGCACGCGGAAAAAGAACCTGGTAAGTTATAAAGTTTTTTACTTGGCAACTCTTTAAGATAAGATTGGTATCTATGCAACTACTCGTAGAGGAGAAAAATGGAGAAAAACTTGACTATTTTCTTGCACGTGTTACGTCCTAATTCTTTACTGGCTGAACCGTAAAAATTAACCGGTAAAATAACAATTTACCAATTAACACCAAACACGAATTTCGTGGTATACCTAGGGATTTCGTGAAATCTGTGATATCACATTTCTCTGCGACATAAATAAAGTGGGGCTAGCGCCGCGATGGCGAATAAATATACTAATTCAACCATGGGCTGTCTTTAGGTCAGCCGAACTCTTGAACGTATGGAGTGTCATGACAATTCAACTACAAGACGGCGTTTAGTACGATGCCGTTGTCAAACCAAATGTCTAGGTCTAGGCGTCCAATTGAATGACTAATTCAACCAGAAGGCTGCGATATAGTTTCAGAGAAAGAGTTGTAAGTTCTGTTAACTATTCTCCGGGAGCAGATTCAGAGAAAAATATTCTAGATCTAGACAATCTACAGACTTTGTGGAATCTAAACTGAGCAAAAAGCCTTGAGACAGGTCACAAAGGGTTCGGGATTTACTGCAGTAAATAAATAATGCTACACCCCACAATAGGTTGTATTATCATGTGTCATGGATGCTATGGACAACATAAGTATTAGACAAGACCAACCCAGATCGGAAGAAAAATTGAAAATAATCAAATTTTCTGCCGCTATCACAAAAAATACATAAAGAACCAAATTTTTACGAAAAAAAATTGCCGTCCTCAAAATCGATAAGCAGAGGTAACTTAAAGATACCTCTAGTGAAAAACTAGATTTCGCACGAAAATTACTACCAAATCGGTTCACCCACTGCAAAGTTACGTAACACATATTATAAACTAGTAAATCCGCCCTCGCTTCGCTTCGGGAAACCAGTCCCTTCAAAAATCTCTATAAATTTTAACAAATTATGTTATTCCCATGTCTAAGCTATATTACTGCAAAGTTTCATGAAAATCCGTTCAGTAGTTTTTGCGTGAAAGAGTAACAAACACACACACACACATACATCCTTACAAACTTTCGCATTTATAATATTAGTAGGATATACAGTCTAATTGAGAAGCTCTGTTTTTTGAAGTCAGTTAAAAATTTAGGTACCTACATACCAAAGGGTTTCCTTACAAGTTTACGAGTAACATTAAAATATTTAGAGCTAATATCATTCGGTGGAACGAAATCCTACGAGTGTGATTCCGACTCGCACTTGACCCGTTTTTATTACAAAAGTAAGAACACCGGGGACTTCGGATATAGTTCGGTGTTCTCGAGCGTACACTACAAAATGTACTTTCACACGCCAACGATCCGACCGACTTGCTTGCATATTTTAGGGGCTGTGTGAAATTATTGCACTACAAAATGTGCCCGATGTTCGCTTCAATTTATGTAGGCTTTCTCGCAGGAGAAATGGAGCGTTTGCACCGAAAAAACATAACGTGCGCATAATTAAATAAGGTTAAGTAATTGCCAGAGTATATTGATTATATTTTGTAGGTATTACCAAGTATTTTTCATGAAATTAAGGTAGCAAAACAAAATGCAGCATCATCATCTCCTATGCCGCCCATGACAACTATGACCGACCGAAAACAAGACTCGAGACTCTCGTTCTAATTCGGTCACAGATGAGTTGATATCCTTGAGGTGAGAACTAAGATGATCGCCACAAAAAAGTGTAACCGACGCCACCTTTTTATCCGGAATACGAGTACAGTTACTGTCAAAGCAATTATCATGATGGTAGAAATAGTACTAAGTACCATAGCGGGCGGTGGTACTTCCCCGGATGAACTATAGGCTCTTACCATGTATAAATTTTATGAAACAGCTTTTACTTTCAAATATCAAAATCATGCTATACCTATTCTTTGTGTTAATTAAGGAAAACCCCAATCTTTAAACTATGATTACGATAAAACTCAACCTGAATATATTTAGCAGTATCAAAATTATTAATACATCTTACAAACT
Organism: Hesperia comma; assembly: GCA_905404135.1. NCBI lineage: Eukaryota > Metazoa > Arthropoda > Insecta > Lepidoptera > Hesperiidae > Hesperia > Hesperia comma. Next base: position 3,488,766 of record FR990031.1, read on the forward strand.
CCGCAAGGTATATTCTGTAAACACGATTCACCACATAAACCTACAAGACGATATAAAATTCATAAACACCACTAGACTTATAGAATAGCTTCGCAAAATACCTTCCAAGCATGAGAAAATTCAATCAAACTAAGATTCTATTTAACTGACAAAGTTACCCATCCTATATAATGGAGGCACTCAATTACTGTAACAATAGACAACGCTCGAACAGTGACTGTCAATTGACTAGGGGTTGACCATTATTTATGTTAAGTACACAAACATTAGTACTCGTAGAATTAAGAAAATGAAAAAATTAAAAAATATTTATTTCACAAGAACTAATTATGTACATTAACTAGTAAGTTATTTAAATATTTATTCTACAAACAACATACTGTATAGGTACAAGGATGTCTTCATCCCATTACTTTCATTGGCAAAGGTTTAGGGTGCGGTTCCACTGAGGCGGAGCGGAGCGGAGCTGTGCGCGATTCACCAATCACATGTCTTGAAATCTTCTTGAAATTTTCAGTAAATATCTATTTAAATATTCATGCCGCCTTTTCGTTGTTTTCGTACTTCCTAAAGGTTGACTGGGAGAGTAATCCACCTTTGTGTGGGCATAAAGTTTAAATAACTGAATAAACGTCCGTCCTACAGTTGTGGAATAACAGTTTTGCGGCATAATATTAACATTCTAAGTCGCAATTAATTTTATCAAGTTAACATCAATAGTAGATTGGAAAACTTTGTTCATACAAACTATTACTTAATTACTTGAATCCAACTTAGTTTTAGGCCCGAAATAATAGTTTACAGCGCTGCAGGGTATTCAAATAAAACTTACTGGACCATAAGAACCAATTTACATGGCCTAGGAATTAATTTACAGTGGGAATATTCGTAGCATATTGACGACCAATAAATAATAAATCGCAGCACACACTTTCATACCCCTGCATTAGAACTATAGGTACAGCAAGTGTAAACATGTAGACAACTGTAGGTAATAAGTTATAAATATTGTTTTAAAAGATGTGCTCAGGAGTTTATTCGCAATTTTTATCTCCATTATAGAGCACCTCTGCGAAATGGCAAAAGAAGAAAATGACATGAGTATGTTAGGAAAAAAGAAACGGCTAAATAAACAGTTTAAACGTGTGAGGTGTGTAAACGGTGTGTAGGGTCTTTCTATTTACATAATTACAAATCTAATGCTTCAAATATATTGCAAAGTTTGCAAATCAACTAAATTAAATTAGTAAAAAATGCAAAAATTACAATAGTACCTAAACCAAAATTATGCACGTTCGAAAATGCTGCAGAGTTGCAGATCAACTATTATTTAAATCAGATCAGCTATTTCTGGTGCAAACAATAAAATTATTTAAGATAAATTTTTAGTGAGATCCGCTATTTCGAATACAATGTGATTTAATCAAAAATATTTGTAACGAGAGTTCGGGGAATCGTGAGCACCTGAACAAACTCCCAGTGCTCTCCGGGAACGATGGTTGTTCAAACAGTCGTGGTCGGAATTGCAGTATCTTTTAACCTCTTTCTGCATTTTTATATTTTACTTTTAGGCATAAAGAGAATAAGGAACTTTGTGGTCTAGTGTTATTATTTAAGTTTGATTCTCAGGGAGTCGGAAATTAGTATGATGAATTAAAATTTTCGTTCTTGAAACCACCTCAACAGTATGCGTTTTGAAACAAAAAAGTAGAAGTGCATAGGCGTCGAACCAATGATGTTTTAAATATCTAGACTGAGCGTCGCCCTACAATGAAAGCAAAAAAAACAAGGCAACATTATCAAGCATGGTGTGCGTGTAGGCGATGTTTTTCGCGTTCATTTATTGTCTATGTGTGCGTAATCTGTGCGTAATGATATAAAAATTGTGGCCAACTGTTAGCCACAACTTTTCGACACGTTTTCGCGGAATCGATGTTCCATCTAGATATTTAATACATCTTTGCGTCGAATATATAATATACATGACCTCATAACCTCCTCTTTTATAAAGCCCGCTAAAGAAACCCTAAGTTTAACTATTGTAAGTACGTCATAGCTACACTAACATTGGCATAGTATACTTACAACGAATAACGATAGCGCAGTTAACCTCTCAGTTCTCAGTTCAATCCCATCTTGTAAAAACACGAATAAATACTTTATATCTTAGATTGGCTCTTATCTACAACGTTAAGCGATTGCCCCTGTTTGAAACTGCAGACGCAATTGAAATATCCGAGTTCATCTTTGTTCCAATATCTGTGTTTGAGGATTTGCAACGCTTCATCGGAAAATCTGCAACGATTCCACTACGATCGTTAAACTTACAATTGAAATATTTGAAATCGTTTCCAGTTGTAGGTAATATATAGTAACTGACAGATGAATGAACACAACGTACTTATGAATGACTTTTCGTTAGTTCCAATTTTTGCCATTTCAGAGTTAAGTTGGGCGGACTGTATTATTATTGTGAAACAGCGAAAAGCTCTTGTTAAAAATATCGATATGTGAAGGGCTTTGACGCAGTCTCGAATGGCATGTCAAATAATGTTATAGAGAACGTTTCAGTTTATCGAGTGACTCTATCGTTTACGAGTAGGTTCATGTATTCAGTCCAATTCAGATGTTACTCCTTTTGTATGGTCGTCGGAATTTGTTAGTTAAATAATATTTTGTATTGAATTCTAAATATGATTCAGAGTTCTAAAAGATACAATGTACAGATATGATGTAGGTATTATTGTCATTTTAACTTCAACAGTGTCCAATTTCTTAACCTATTTTTTTCGCATATACAGATATGCATCGCATATACAGGATAGAAAAATATTATTATTTACTGAAATAAAATGAATAGTTTCAGTCATTAAGACTGATTTAGTCAATTTGTTACTACTTTGATTCTATACGATAAATAAAACAAACTCTTTCTTTGCATTATAAAGGAATATTTTGCAAGTTCATTTCTTTTCAAATATTTGTAGTCGAGAATTTGCCATGTTCTATTGGAAAACAATGTGGAACAAGCCGCTTCCTTCGATCAAAGGGAACTCGCCGCTTCGTTGTCGTATAGGAAGTGCATTGTATTGAAAATTCTTCGTATCGGAATACGTCACTATTCAAGAAATTCATTTCACACTTCAATATTCGATATTATGAACTTGAAAGGCGAAAGCGGTAGTTGGTGCATTTAACAGTATAAAGTAAAGTTCTATTTTAAACATTTAATAATATTGTTAAGGATAAAATACTACAGTAAAACAGTACGCAACACCAAACTTCTGCCCATGACAACCGTGAACGACCTAGAATGGAACTCAAAAGTAGGATAGTTAATCCAACTTCATTGTAATCCTAAAACAGTTTCATACAAACTTCACTTCAAAATCGCGTAGGGGTTGGTTTTGGAAAAAATTTTGTACTTACTTACTATTTTATTTCGTGCTTTCTGTCCGTTGCTTAAATAGCTATCACCTTCTTACTTAGGCCAGTCCTTGAAAGAGTTCCTCGTACTTCAATTATGGACTTCTGAGCCGGACCTACTTTCTTTCTTTGTGCTATGTTTCTTCTATACCACCAACACGTCAATTAAGGCGTCGGCATAATTTTTCATGGGCGACGAAGTCACTTACTACATTCATTTTCTGTTCGTTAACGAATATTTATGTTCTTTAAAAAAATCCAATCGTAAGGCCGTAACATTTTTATTTTATTTAAATGGGTTAAACCTTTTCTTTGATTGGAACAAGCAATTTTAATGGTGGGACGAAACACGAATATTTAAAAAGCTTTGAAACACAAAATTATCGTGAAATCTACCAAAGTGAACTGGAATTTCGTATCTATCCAACCATCAACAAATTTTCGAACGATAAGATACCTACTTTAATTCAGTAATTCAGTCAACATTATTAACTCTCATAGCTCCGTTCATTTTTTGACTAAAATCCGCTTTGCAAAATATTTACACATATAAAACACCCAATAAATTTCTGATCAACAACGCTGTTCCAGCGAGTATAAAACGCAAAGCGCAAGCATTTCTATACTTTATTTTACTGAGCTTTAAGTTCAAAACGTTGTGTTTGCTGAGAATTTTCCGGGTCCACACACCGTTTGATATCGAACACAGGTGAGTTACTGTGCTTTTCTTTTTCATATACGCTCGTTTAGTTTTACACCAATAGCTGACAAAGGAATAATTCTGCTGCTTTTAGCCAACACTACAAGTTGTTTACCAGCTGATTCGAGCAAGAGTGTGAGACAGATTTTGACGGCAATTATATTTATAAATAAAATTAGTAACTTAATAACGGAAAGTATTTTACATATCGATTGATTGATGACTTTCATATGTGTATTAGTGATACCGACATGAATAAATAAATTTAATAAACTGTAAACTAAACTGTGTTTTCTCCAAAAACAGAGTTGCTATAGCATCTAAGCATTAAAACTTCGTACATCTTCCACAGATAACCGTGTTCAGGATCCAGGAGCGAGCTGAAGGCGGGGAGGTCCAGGAGTTGGACCAGGTGATCCTGACGGCTCTGTTCCGGGCGCAGCACCTGTCTCCCAGCGAACAACTGTCTCTAGCACTCACGTGGAACCGCGTGGACATCGCACGCTCAGAGATATTCGTGTATGGACAGGAATGGCCACCAGGTAATTTGACGCATTTGAAAATCGAAGTGACTTTATAACGAGTGATAGTCGAGTATTTAGAATCCTGGCTCTATTTTTGAAATGGCGTCTCGCGACACGAACAATAGAAAATTACTGTCATACTGACATTGTTCGTCAGCATTGATTTCATCTCTGTGTTTCGTGATTTCATGTATCAGGGGCGCGTTTTCAATAGAAAATGGAACGTTTTGAGTGTTTTGGTCGCCAAGTGAAGTGCGGAACGTTGTTAATTCAATATAATTATGTATTTAAATTTGTATTGACAAGTGAGAACTACGGAGAGGAATGGATCTAAATTGCATAAAATCAGCGTCATGCGACTGAAAGCGTATACGACAATCATCGAACGCTCGTCGCCAGATGCCATTTCAAAAATAGAGCCACTGCAGAAAGTGACTGGGTCAAAATCAAAGTCAAAAATGGTGTGCTTATTACATTCGTTTATCACTTTCTTCAGTGAAACAAACAACCCGCCATTAAAAATACCTCATAATGTTTTTAAAAGTGTGTTAATTCTGCCTATACCTAACTATAGCTTGTTGTTGATCGTGAAAAGGGCTTTTTTAAACTGTCTAAAGTCGACTTCGCGTCGATAAGAAATTACAGCATAAACTGGCCCACAAAACACAACCCACAAGCCCACAAGAGACTTTTATTCACAACGTCCGGCATACAATGCATTTCGCAAACAAATGCAAATTATATCGCTACAATTTCAGCACAATTTCGTGGTCTTAATAGTCGAGCACAATGTGTAAATTGGTTTTTAGTCCATTGCAACGCTGAGTATATTTACTTTGAGCGTTGCGAGTTCAAGCTCGAGTGCGAGCTCAAGTTAAGGTTTTAATTTTTTTTTAATTATTAGGTTTAGCATCTTTTTATTTTCTGAAAAATAAATCGAAGCTTGTAATGTAACAGCATTTGTAGTAACAAACTATGATTTTCAATATTTTGATATTATGCAAAGATAGATAGATAAATTGTTATTAATTAACAAATTTTGCATGATATAATTATATACCTATTGTTGGGTTCTGTTGGTATTGGTACCGGGTTCCCGTGGTATTGGTACCTGGAGTCTAATATTAAGACTCCGCAATATGTGTATCTGTCACAGGACTTTCAATCTTTTACCATCGTAGATAAGCAGTTAAAATTTTCCCAACTGATTTTAACTATAACAACAAAACATGAAAGTTCGATAAAGTTATAAAATGGGAATGGAAATGCTTATACATTTTGCTCATCGCTATCTCCAAACAAGAAACGTTATTGCCGTTAATATTTTACCTACCTACGGTGGTAAGGAACCCACGCGTGCTAATCAAACAGCTTTTTCATCACCCCTATTCGAAAAAGACGACTTGGTTCGGACATAATGGGTTCCAAAGTTGCTGTTTTCTATTCAGCGGGCCGGAATGAATTTTCATACAATTTTTCCTGCCGGCTAGATCTTTTCCGTCCTATTTTGAATTTAGAACATTTTAGTATTTTGCGCGAAAGAAATCGAACACAAATATTGTTTGAATAAAGAATGTCTGGTTCGACGCGAGGGCCCCGCCAGCTGAATAATAAAAAAAGAAATCATTAAGATCGCTCGAACTATTTCCCGCGTTTTCGTGCATTTTTACGTATTGTTAGAAATTTTGTTTTGTTTTGAAAAAATGAGTTCTTCCAACGATAGTGAAAGTATCCTCCTGATAGTATAAAAACTGAAGCGAGTAATGTGATGAATACTTTATTACCTGCGAAATCCCGGGAAAAATATTTGAAAGCCTATGATAATTTTTTGGAATGGAGAAATGCAAGAGGCGCCAAGAATTTTTCAGAAACTGTGTTTTTGGCGTACTTCCAGAACTTAGCTAAAACTAAAAAACCTTCCACCCTTTGGAGTATCTACTCAATGCTTAAATCAACAGTCAGTTCTAATAACGATATAAAACTGGACACATATTCGAAATTAATAGCATATCTGAAGAGGATTTCTGATGGATTTAAACCTAAAAATCCAAAGTGTTCACAGTCAAAAATGTGGAGACTTTTCTTAATGAAGCACCCGACGAAATCTTTCTTGCCGTAAAAGTAAGTAACTATGTATATGGTGGAGTGGACTATTATAGTAAAATATAGCCATAGTGTTTTAAATAGCTGAATAATAAAAAAAGAAATCAAATTAAGATTTCGTTTTCAAATTAAAATTAAGTTTTCGTGCATTTTTACGTATTATTTTCTATTATATATATATATATATTATTTTCTCATAGTGGGTGATGAAAAGTAGAGTGTATCACTCGGGTGCAAGTATATTTTTGGCTCGGGCGACGTACTTTGAATCCCTCGCTACGTTCGGGATTCTACTAAAGAATCCCTCGCTACGCTCGGGATTCTACTCTAGAATCCCTCACTTCGCTCTGGATTCAAAAAACGCCCTCGCCGAAAAAATATTACTTTGCACCCTTGTCATACAATCTACTATTAATTCCAAACAATATAAAATTAAATAAATTTCATAGAAATATTCTTCTGTGTACGATTAAGTATTCAGCGATAGTTAAACTAATTTGTGTGTGAGGTGGTTATGGCAACATAAATATACTTTGTGACTGAACGTTAAATCGGTTAACTGAATTGTACATAGAAGAGTTAACGAACTCGTATTATAACTCGCTGGAACTTTTAGCTGAGTTTTCCATTGTTTTAATTTATTTTGTTTAGAATTTTACTACAGAAATGTGGTTAATACTGCAACTTAAGACTTATTTTATTGGATTGGTTCTTTGAGTCCCTAATGAAGCATACTTACCCTACAAAATACTCAATTATGGAAATCAAAAATGAAATACCCATAAGCTGATACAAATAGGTACTTATATTTAACATGCTCATAACCGTTGCTGGAAATCGAACCGAGGACCCCGAACTCGAAGCGAAATGCGATTGCGAATATTCGTTGCACAGTCGAAACTTTACTACACGCATAAACAAATACTATTTAACCAAGAGATTTGTCACGTCGATGTTAGGGTGCTATATGTCTCGCTTAATCAAAAAATTATACACCGTCAAAGCAGTTATAATGGGCACTACGAACAGAAAACGGCCTTCTCATTGAAAGAAAATGCGTTGAATGGGCCCTCACATTATTTAAAATGGGCCCAGTTACAATTGAAGTCTTAGCGTATTTCATTATTGTTTAGAGAGTTGGCTTTATTTGTTAAGGTTCAGGAGCACGTTGAAAAGTAAAGTACTTAAAGCATTATTCAATTGTGCTGCTCTTCCTTTTCAATATCAATTTGATATCCAAATTACCGTGTAGTAAAGTTGGAATTCGGACGTATTTGACGCTACCACATAATACCAATTTCATTCCCGGCTAAACATTTCTTTCAGTGTAGATTCTATTTTTAAATGACATTTTAACCGGTATTTATTTCGATCTTTTAATAAGATTTATACTTTTTTGGTTTTTCGCTTCAATCTTTCTTAATATTTTTTTGTATTTCTTCCTTCTTTCTTTGCACGTATGTGACATTATATCTTATATACAGACTATACTTACTAGTTATAAAGGTACCTATAATAACTAGTTACTAGTTATAATGGTACCCCGTATAGCAAAGCGATAGCAAAGCAACATAAAGTACCAGGGCTATATAAAGTGTCAATCTTGCAAGCTGCTCACAATGTAATATCGCGTCGTAAAGCAAGCGCAGACGGTGCTATGAAACTTCGACCATTACCGAAATACTGGGTAGAAGTAGGAGGACCCATGTGCTAAATGGCTCGAAAGGTCCTTCACTGACAATGTCAGGCATAATGCCCGCTTAAAAATTCCTTCGCTCCGTTTAATAGTCAAAGCAACTGCAGTAATGCTTCATAATGCTTTCTTTATGAGATAAACCACAATGTTTTATTACCGCGTTGGATTTTTAGCTGCAAAATATCATCTAAGGCAATAAAAGGCTTTTAATACGCGCATATTTTTCTGGCGTACTTTTCGTATAGTAAAATGTTATTCAAAGCTTTATTTGGGATACAATCATTTTTTCTACATAAAGTAATGCTTGAAAACAACCCTTCCTCATTTCAAGTGTTAATGAAGTCGCCTTGAATGATGGCGTTCAAAATGACGTAAAAATCCAATTGAAGACTTTCACATCATACAGACTTATTTAAAGTAATTGGTTTAATTTTTTTATAATATTAAAGTTTGGTTTACTTGTGAATATTGATGGTTTTCGTATGATGTGTTAGAAAATTAATGTTTAGCTATTTAAAAGTAAATAGAGCCTAAATAATTGGCTATATTTAAAACCTACCTCATATTAATGCAATAATTGTTTCCAAATAACCTTAACGTGATTTAAAAAGGTAAGTGTTTTAAAGCGCAACGTAAAAACCTCATGAAATATAAATTTGGGTAAAGTGTTCTAACCTACTTTTGTTCACAAAGACTGTATTTATCGAAAACTTTACTACCGAGATTAATATGCATTAAAGCAATAATATCAAAAATACGAGTCACAGACAAAGTTCGGCCGCAGCTTCAAGAACAATAATAAAACAGAATCGCGGCAGTAAACCAAGATAGTATTTAGAACAAACCAGCACCAGATATTCTCATTGTTGTGTTTGACCCGAGCTCGAGAACAAAAGAACAATTTATTTTCCTCCCCGCGCCAATATTGAGCGACGTCGTTTGTTTAGAACAATAAATTTTTATAAAACTTCAATCTTGCTAAAACTAATGGCTCCTTCTGCAGTTTGTTGTGTGGTTTTGTTCTAAGTGATTACTTTCCTTCCATTATCTACTTAAGTGCAGACATTAGAGATTAGAACACACGCTACTTAGTGTTTTGTACTGAGTGTATGTGTGTGTGTGCGCTTTTCCTGTTCACAATTATATGTAAGTGTATCAATCGGTGGATAAAAATTGCCTAAAAAAACATTCATACGAATTTTTAAGGCCTTAAATAATATACTCTCTTTATTAGGATAGACAAAATAAAAATACTTAATCAGATACAGAGAGCTACTTTATTTTTCTCTTTTTCTGAAATAAGATCTTCGGATTTTTTGTTCCGTCAGAATTAACTTTGTATTGTTGTAAGATGAGTCTGAAGAACTAAACGATTTTGCAAGGCTTTCGTTGAAGATTGAAAACTCCACAATAAAAGTTCGTATAACCGTAATATGATTTTCTAATGTGGCGTGGCACATTCAGCAATATTTCACCTCACTTTAAGTGAAGACTAGACGCTTGCTCATCACAATAAGCAACACTCCATTGACTCCATTGAATATAATTTTGTTTCTGATTTCTTCATGCTCGACCGCTTCAGCTCAAAAAATGAAATTTAGATAATGTTAGTATTAATTCAATAATTTTTGAACTTTTTCTTATGTGAATTTACGATAAATGAGCATCCATTTGATAGTAATTGGACATCGTAGACATCTGTTACATCAAAGAAATTACATAATCAGTGTTGACCAAGGAAAACAGAGGAAACCTATATCAACTCTTAAGCCCCGAGCCGAAATACGACCAGTCGTTTGGCGGCTTTCTTGAAAGAAGGTGTTAGCCAGGCGGGTTTTACAGATTATGTATATTAATTGAAATAAAAGCTTCCCCGGAGTATAGGACCCTAGTCGTAACGAAATATTTTTCCCGCGTACTTATAAAATTGCGTTCATTCGCTTCAAATATGTAAAAATTCTTTTTTATAAAAGACTGACAGACTTTTACACAAACGCCAAATAATTTGTACCGGCTTGTGTGTAGTTATTAATTTAAAAATCTGTGCGCCAAGCTGATTTTAGGTTAGTTTTTTATCAACAACTCGCTCTCGCTTTGCTTCGGTTTCAATTTCAACCAGTTACTTTTATGAATGGAAAAACAAACAAATATGCATAAATAAGAACTTTCTGTTACCTTTTTCAATATCTTCCTATCCATAATCTTCAGTAATTCAGAAACTATCAAAAATTCACATTATACCTACCCATTGCACACTCCTTATTACATTACCTTTACTTTACGAAAAATTATGGATAGGCATAGATAAAATATTGGAAACGGTAGTAAGTATATCCATAACGAAGCCTTTCCACGTTTTTCCCAACAAATAATTAATGAACAGACGACCCTGTTCCATTTTTATTATTGGAGTAGATTTATCTTGGACGTTGCCCCGTATTTGGAAAGGGCATTGTATTCAAGTTAATTGTTAAATATAAATGATCGATGTCTTCAAAGTTCCGGACTTTGTTCACTCTACCTTAACAACCAGGTTCCATTGTGAGCATCATTATGGCTTCCATTATAGAAACCGGTCAAGTGCGAGCCTTCGATGGATATTACCTCAAATTGGTTTGGTCAATAACAAGATAAAATATTGAACAGTCCTATTGAAGATTACGTCTGTGAGGACTCTTTTGGGAACTACTTTTTTAATTATTCTCTGCAACGGCATAAGGAACTTTCAGTTACTGATATATTTCGTCGATTTCTGTTAAGATACGTGTGACGGACAGAAAGATAGACTAGTCACTTCTATTGCTCCTTTACACAATCCCTTAAGTTGACAATCTACATGCAAAGGGCAATGCCCCTTGAAATACGAAAACATGGATTAAACTGGCCTTAACCTCTTTTTTTACTTAATTTCCAACTCAAGCGAACGGTAGTCCAAGAATGAACAATATCCTTTAAATATGCTTATCCAATTTTCCTATCAAACCAATGTCTAATGGACGTTCACAATATTCCATCCTTTCCTAATCCGATATTGAAAACGACCATATACATAACATAACATACACCTAACATGTTTATGAATACCTAGATGGCGTAAAACTACAAATCCAACAGAAAATGGAACTGTCACAAGATGGACGAAATAGATTGTTTCATTGTCGTAATATGTCGTTCAATACCCATAACTGCTCCACGTAACATTTTTATTGTAGGTATTCCTTACTCAAATATTCATAGGTTTTCAGCAATAATAGTCAAATAATAATAGTTGTTACACTCAAAAACATGTAGAATTTGAATACAGTTAAAATGTGATAACAAATGTGTTGCAGTTTAAAATCATTATTTAATTCATATTTGACGGGTACTTTTGCGCTACTTTTGATTCTATTACCTTTTCGGAAAGGTACGATGATAACGTTAAAACTGACGGCTTAAACACTTAAACACTACGTTTAACCGAAAAGAAGAACACAATTCAAAGAAACGAAATAGTTATTGATTCCACAATACCGACAGCTTTGACGACCCTGTAGCCTAGTTGGTAGCGACCCTGCCTGCGACGCGAGGGGTCCCGGGTTCGATTCCCGGCCGGGGCAGATATTCATGTGGCAGATAAATATTTGTACTCGGGTCATGGGTGTAATTGTGATGTGTTATATGTGTAGGTAGTCCATGCCACCCGCGACACAGGTACTTTGTAACCTACTGCGGGGGTATGAGTGTGTTAGCGTTTAAAAAAAAAGCTTTAACTTCTCTGAAACTATTTCATACCGCGCGCTATAACTAAAATCGATCGTTAAGGAGTTACTAAAATTATCCAAGGTTCTTTCCCCATAATAGGGAATATGCATGATTTTTTTTTATTGTTTTTATAGCTTATTTATGTTAATATAATACCGTAAAAAATATACGAGTCATGGGAAAGTTCAAATTTAATTTAAATTAATTAATGAAAATTGCAGTGACATAAAGCCCATTCAAACGCCGCCCTTTTGGCGCGTTCTATGGTGACGTCATCGTTCGTCAGGTTGGAGTTGTTTACTAACAAGTGGTTATGAGCGAGGTTGAGAAAGAGTATTTTTTAGAATTAAATTTACGTTTTCTAGTTTAATTTCATAAACGGAAGTATGGATGGAAACCGAAGACCTTATTTTAAGTACTGTATTGTACCTATGTGCAAGAATACGAGATGGAACGCGCCGGACAAAGTATTTTTTCATGTTCCATGGGATGATTATATAAGAAAAATTGGTGTAAAATTGTGAAAAGAGATATTATATCTACAAAAAGCACTGCATACTGTTGCGAAGATCATTTTAACGTAAGAAGAAAATAATTATTTCTACCAAATATTAATAGTTTTGGTTTAATTTGGCTAACAAAAGTACAAACCCTAAAAAGTTGTTGTAAGATTCTCGTTCAGATCTGGGATAAAAACAGATTTGATTACAAAGTATTCCCAAACACGGATTTATTTATTAACAACCATTTATTCCTAAAATGTGATATGAAGGATATAATATAATTTGTATGTAGAAGGTAAACGTCTAAATCTTTACAGGTTATGTTAAAGACTTTTATGAATTACTTAGAAAAACTGTACGAGAACCATGTAGGTACCTAAATTAAATATCTATCACTTCCTCACCTTGCAGCTTTGACTCCCCTGATTTCAGCTGATGTAAAATCATTATTTGAGGCGAAGTACGAACTCATCATGAAAGCATCTATGTACAGTAGTACACTGGAGCTTAGTGCTCAATAAAAGATGATGTGATGATGAACAATGGGTTTAATTCTGGACTTTGCAAATACAATTATCATCTAATTTAATTTAATACGTGAGAAAGCTTATTCACTGTGCGCTCCGTTAATAGAATGTTCGAGTCCGAATGTACGTAAGTCGCGGGTAAAATATAATTTTCACCACACAAACTACCGACATTATTGCGAGCGCCTGCACAAGTTTTCAAAGCAATTTGACGTCAGTGAATGTAACTGTAGGCGCAAACAATCAATTATCGGAAGATTATCCGATTGCGCCTTTTGAGATCCACTTTCAGACATTGTTAGTCATTCAACACATCACTAACAAACAAAAATCACGCAAGAAGTATACGATAAACTCTGAAAGCAATCAAATTAACTGAAATATAAATGAAAATAGCTAGTTCTAGTATGTTTTTGACATGTCCATCGCGAAGGATGACGTCACGCCGATGTCTAACCAATGGCGTTGCGTTTCGACATTTTAAATTTGCCTCGTAAAATTTGCACTTTTTATAAATTTATTTTAGTGATTTTAAAAAGATTAAGTAGAAAATAATGTGACAGATATCATTATTTTAGCGATATCGACTGTACAAAAAATATTTACTTAAATTTGAATGACATGCATATTCCCTATTGCTATTTCAACACATCATGGCCCTCTATTTAGCGCGAAGTTTCTTCAGAGTGAGAAGGTTAAGGTAATAGTCCACCTGGCTAAATACAGATTGTTCGACATCACACACTTTTGCGCACAGGTTTACACACAAGTTTTGCGAGTGACATTTAAATACTTGCAACGCACATAAATCCGAAAAGTGAGATGTGCTTACTCTAGGATTCGATACCGGACCAACTGAGTAGGAAGTCAAATCCTAACCATTATTTCGCTAACCTCACCATACATTTACGTTGTTCCCAGGAGCACTAGACGAAGCAATGATGCAAGCTCTCGAGCACGATCGGATAGACTTCGTGAAGTTACTCCTCGAGAACGGAGTGTCGATGAGGAAGTTCCTCACCATCCCTCGTCTGGAAGAGCTGTACAACACGAAGAGCGGACCCAGCAACACTCTCCGATACATCTTGAGAGACGTCAGGCCTCATCTTCCGCGCGGATACGTCTATACTCTCCATGATATTGGCTTGGTCATCAATAAACTCATGGGAGGCGCTTATAGGTAAGTTAATTTGTTTGATCTTAAAATATAAATTGTCATCCTAAACTTATCACTTAGGTTACATATGTTTAATAACTATAAAGTCACTAATTTTGCCATATTCACTTAAAGGTGCTTAAATGTAATGTCTAATTAATCTGAGGTAATGTTATGTCTTGGGCTGTAATGTCAATTTTGTGATGTAGATGTGGAATTTTACATTAAAAAAAGCCTATAACTTTAAATTGATAACACACTTTTTCTATTACCGGTACACTGACAAGAGCAAAATAGGAAATCACGTATTGTTTTCCTGAAATAAAACTAATGTTGCTCATTTTCATGAGGCCATTTCTCAAATTGGCAGTGATCGATTGGGTTTCCATTGTGATGGCACCGCGGCGTTAAATGTTACACCGTACACTAGTATTGAGGTGCCAATGAACCGCGAATGAGACTAGGTTTTCTTATCTATTATATATTTACAATAGCCCAGTGAAAAGGAAAGAAGGAAAAACATTTTTGGCATTTTATAACCATGTAGTTACATTGTCAAAATTACATGGTTTAGAAATTAAGTAGTTATTTCGATGAGTTAGCCTTTGAAATTTTGAGTTTTTCTAGTGAATCTTTGTGTTTTTGTTCTCTGAGTAAATTGCACTTACTTCCTTCTTTTTACATCAATTTCATATTTAACTTAATTTTTTTGGTCTCTGAATAATTATGGTTGATGTTTCAAATCGTACATTATTTTATTGAGTCAGCGACATTCTATCGGATTTAACAAATTTTCGTTCCATTAAAAAAACATTAATCTGAGATATAGGTATACCACATTTAAGATCAAACATCTTATCTTATGGTCTTAAATGCATTTTCATTCTTCATCGTCATCATGTCAACTCATTATGGCCCACTATTCTCATTCTGAGAAGAAACTCTTAAGATCTACTTAATTCTTAAAAACCATTATTAACAGGTGCTACTACACTCGTCGCAAGTTCCGTCCAATCTACGCGAAGGTGATGAACAAGAGTGTGAACGTGCACCGGAACAGCGCGTCGTTCACCCGCCACAACGCCGGCGGCCTCTCCCTCATCACCGGCTTCATGCCTGTCACCACCGAGATGGCTCTCTTCGACTATCCCTTCAATGAGCTTCTGGTAAGTAGTAGAGGGAAGGTACATACACTATAAATTATTATTGTCAAAAGTCATGTATCATTTTGTCAAAAATTTCTCAGCGCCACTGCAGTTCAGTCGTGACCACGATTTTTAACATCCAATTTTTACGCTTTTTTTACGCCGATAAGATAGGTATACAATAAATTAAGAAAGGTACCTCTCACACTCTTATTTGTATAAGTTAGGACTCCGATGGTCCAGCTTTTGTCAAAAATAGGTCAAAATACCTAACTACACAAGAAGATGTATCGTTAAGTACAGTAATCGATAAATGGTATCCTACATTGCATTAACAATAAAGACGATTAAAAGAAAAGATAGCTGATAAGATCGAAAGCAAGCGCATTAGACCGTTTATAAATCAGCTGGAACGATCTTAATGAAATTTACTTTGGAGTTTTATTTTACGCTGGAAATTTTGTTGATCATTGAAAATAATTTTCGATATTATTGATATTAATATCGATGCATCTTTGTTACCGTTGACTGTAAGTAATCTGTTGTCGGGGAAATGAAAGGACTCAATGTTCACCTTCAGACATATTGCTTCATTTCAAATGATTGCTTGCAAGACGAAAAGATAGCAGTTTATTTTCAATTTTCACAAGAAATTTTCGAGGTATGAGGTTATGATGCTGTTCATTTATTTTCTGAATTTTACGTAGGTACACTATAACTTTATACAAATACACTGATAGTGATGTGGAAAATAAAGCTTTTAAAAATATCATAGAAAGGTTACTCATCCGCTCGTTGGTGCTTATTAAAAAATCTTGAAAATGTGGATTATAAAGCACGGCATTTCAGTTACAATTTTTCAACAATAACATTACAACACTTTTAAAGAGTTCCGTACTTAAAAGATACTAAAAGTCTATGATTTTAATATTCCGCTATTCATCTTTCTATCCAACCATTCTTTTATCGTAGAACTATACTTTCAAGTTTAATTAATTATATTTAATAACTAGCGAACCGCCCTCGCTTCGCTTCGGGACCCGTAAGTATCAGCCGCGTAGGTCTCGCTCCCGTAGGAATTTCGGGATAAGCTCCCGATCCCGCGGGATTTTCGGAAAGACAGCCTTGTTACTTTTATATTAATATGTTTGTTATGAAGCTATACCCATACTCGTCGAAGTTTTTCCCGCGTAAAATCGGATCCCGCGGGATTTCCGGGATAAAAAGTGTCCTGTGTTATTCTGGGTTATAAACTATCCGTGTACCAAATTTCATCCAAATCCATTCATCCGTTTTTTCGTGATTGAGGACCAAACATACAAATCTTCACATTTATAATATTAGTAGGATGCCACAGAATTCGCATTGTGCGAGTATTTTTGGCGCGCGAAAATGTTTAATGAATTTTTTCACAACTTCTACAGAGCAGTTGAGTGGAGGGAGTTTTTCCCGTGTAAATCTCGATCTCGCGGGAAGTCCGGAACAAAAAGTAGCCTATATACTGCTCCATAACCTTCTCTACCTTCCACTGAAAGTCCCATAAATATCTGAACCCGCGACCTATTTCCCGAATATGAGTTTTTCCCGCGTGAATAAGGATTCCACGGAATTCCGGGATAAAATTATCCTGTATATTGCTCCAAAACTGCCTCTATCTCCCAGTGAAAGTCCTATAAAAATGAAACTCGCACCTTCGCGCATAGTAGTTTTTCCAGCGTGAATCCTGATTCCGCTGGAATTCCAGGATAATAAGTGGCCTATGTTTTGCTCCAGAACCTTCTCTATCTCTCAGTGAAAGTCTCACAAAAATCTAAGCCCGCAACAAAAATGACAAAACTTAAGTCAACTCAAATAAACACTGCACCTCTAATTGTACCAACTTTATCCCCATTTTTGCATCCTTTGCTGGCTATTTTTTAAATACTGATTTTACATTGAAAATTACTTATTTCACTGTAATAATTTTTAAACATGGGGTTAAAATCATTTTCAGTTTAGTCAGAAAGTTACCTTAAAAATTTACAAATTCCCGCATTCTTTTGTGTTTTTTTTCTTTTCCTTACAAAATATCGAAAAACTGAGAAACACGTATTCTATTAATTTAAGTGATAACCCTTTGTTGCAAATTTGAAGTAAATCGGACGACGTTATAAAAAAATTCCATACAAACTTTAGTCACCTATCCCTAGGGAACCTAAATATTATTCGAAAAAAAAAGTAGCCTATAATAGACACCAGTATATAGGTAATAACTTTACCAAGTTTCAATGAAATCCATCCAGTGGTTTAAGCGTGATGATCGGTCAGACAAACAGACAGACAGACAGACAATAAAAAAAAAAAATATAATTTTGAGTTCTATCTCGATATGTAAGTGCCCCTTAGTCGAAATTTCAAAAAAATATTCAATGTACAGAACACGTGCTCCTACAGTTTTATTATAGTATAGATTGTATTCTACCTGAATGTACTTTGTTAGATGTGGGCAGTACTAACAAAGAGGCACCAAATGGCGCTACTGATGTGGACTCACGGAGAGGAGGCGTTGGCCAAATCCCTGGTGGCGTGCAAGTTGTACAAGGCAATGGCTCATGAGGCGGCCGAGGATGATATGGAGACAGAAGTGTATGAAGAGCTGAGGCATTACGGCAAGGAGTTTGAGACCAAAGGTGAGTAGGACATGTTTGATAGAAATGGAGAAGTAATTACGAATTTAATCAGTAACCGTGATCCTGTGTAGCCCAAGTAATTTAATGTATGGAGTCTATATACTGAGTTGACTAGGTTCAACTCGTGTAATTTCCAATCGATTTAAAGGATTGCGGTCATTACTATTAATATAGTATGTTGCGTTATTGAGGTATATATTGCCAACTTCCAATATGATAATTTGAATAGTTTAAAGGACAGATGTAATCTAAACTTAATATGAGAAAGTTTTAATGAGACCTGCAATATTAAATTATTATTGAAATATGGACGGTAGTTCGAAATACCTTCCAGGCACGATTTCATACAAACATACTAAATTTACATTTAAGATTATTCACATTCTCTTTTTAACCCCCGACGCAAAAAGAGGGGTGTTATAAGTTTGACGTGTCTGTGTGTGTGTGTGTCTGTGTGTCTGTCTGTCTGTCTGTGGCATCATAGCTCCCGAACGGATGAAGCGATTTCAATTTAGTTTTCTTTGTATTAAAGGGGACTTACGGGCGCGTGTTTTTAGATATGTTTGATGAAAATCGGTTGAGCCGTTTAAAAGTTATTGGGGCTGAAAGGGGGGAAGAATTTTCATTCTGTCTCTTTGTGGCATCATAGCTCCCGAACGGATGAAGTGATTTCAATTTAGTTTTCTTTGTATTAAAGGGGACTTACGGGCGCGTATTTTTAGATATGTTTGATGAAAATCGGTTGAGCCGTTTAAAAGTTATTGGGGCTGAAAGGGGGGAAGAATTTTCATTCTGTCTCTTTGTGGCATCATAGCTCCCAAACGGATGAAGCGATTTCAATTTAGTTTTTTTTGTATTAAAGGGAACTTACGGGCGCATATTTTAAAATATGTTTTATGAAAATCGGTTGAGCCGTTTAAAAGTTATGGGGGGTAAAAGCGGGGAAGAATAGCCGAATGTATGCAAGTATACTCGTGTGGGGTCTCAAATGAAAGGGCACAGTAAGAGAATATTTATGACTTAATCGAGAATATTCTTACCTATAAAAAGTATAAAATAAAAATTAAATTAAAAATTTAAAAAACCCCCGACACAAACATTTAAAAAGTAAAAAATAATATCTCTAAAAATAATACGTCGCGTTGGGGGACCGCTCCATTTACTTCTAACTTTAACACAAAAAAATATTGATAAAATATTGATAAAATATGATAAGTCTTGGGTAAAGGACTAAGTAGGTAGGCATGTGATACTTATGAAAAAAATCGTAGATAATGAGTAGTTAGGAGCGGTCCCCCAACGCGACGTATTATTTTTAGAGATATTATTTTTTACTTTTTAAATGTTTGTGTCGGGGGTTTTTTAAATTTTTAATTTAATTTTTATTTATCTTATTATAGTGCCTCACTTCTATAGATTAAATACAAAATATAGCACTTTTAGAATCAGAAAAATAAAATATTTCGGTTTAAAGATCTTTATTTCTCATTAAGATACAAATATCACTTACATGAGAACAATATTAATAGTAACAAAGTATTAAACCCGGTGTGGGTAGTTTTGTATTTAATACGGTGAAGTTGCGGCAGTTCATGGTGTATGGTCCAAGTGAAAATTTAGTTATTTTACCAAAAGAGTAAGTCCGCTTTTCTAATGAATCATCAACATATTCTGATGATAAAGATTTGTGCTTTTATTGAATTTCGTGTTATTATACCGATGCCTTTAATAATGCCACAAATAGAAAATTCAATAACCAATATACCGGTCACAATAAACCTTATAAAGTATATATATGTCTGCAATATTCCACCTACCGGACCATAAAAAGTTAGAACCACAAATGTATCGACCATTCAACTAAAGATGCACTTGAATATAGCAACGATAGAAACTATACAATTTCCAACATTCAAATGAGTTTTATAATATCCACTCAAGAACGTGCAGATATTGAGAGGCTAGTTGAACATTATTATGCATAGATTCGAGCTATGAATTTAAAACAACTAGAACTATTATAATGAACAAAATTTAAGCTCATTTTAGTGAAACAAAATTGGTGCCGCGGGCTAACCGGCGACGATTGCCCGAATCTGTAATTAATTGCATTAAACAATTACCTACGTAATTTGTTACAGACCACAATTCAAGTAACATGTGTTTAATATGAGATACCTGGGAATTAAACTGTTTAATGGTTTTATGAAATTATGATTACTAGTATTATTTTAATGTTGATAACATTATTTAGTTCGAGGTATCACTTACGACCAGTATAACCGATTTATACACACAAACATACATATTATACTATGGATAAAAGATTATATTGAAATAATTGTTAATGATAATTGAATTCCACGAAAAGTACATATTTCAATTAATTACATTGCTCTTCTACAAGAGTGTGTCGGTGAACTAATAAAAGTAGAGATAAATAAGTGAAAAAGACAAAGGAACCGATGGTTCTACAGACAGATACCCTCGACCTACTTATTAAGTAAAATTTTTTTTGATTAAAAATCAAGACAAACATTCAGGCGAAAGTCAAAATACTTAATTCCAAAGAAACGATATTTTTCCCGTTGTCCTCATCGATAAGAATAACTTCAAAACATCGCCTTACACTTCCATAATCAAATATTGTATTCCAGCATTAGAGTTACTGGATTACTGTTACCGTCAAGATGATGATCAAGCACAGCAATTACTAACATGCGAACTCCAGAACTGGTCCGGACAGACTTGCCTTAGCCTCGCCGTTGCCGCAAACCACCGAGCCCTACTCGCTCATCCCTGCTCCCAAATCATACTCGCCGATCTATGGATGGGAGGCCTGCGAACAAGAAAAAACACCAACCTAAAGGTGCGATTCCCTCATATATGTACTTATCAACCAATTATTTCTCTCTTCATTCACCTTGTTAACGCACAGACTTGTCATTGGCACGTCGTAGCATAGATAATGTTAGAGAATAACTCTTAACATATCCAACCGTAATAAGTAATTACGAGTCATAGATGTCTGTGTGTCAATGAGCTTTGTAACTTCGGAATCGCATGATGCCGAATCGACGCCGATTATTCCCACGATCGAATGTTGCAACTCATTTTGGACTTGTTTCAATCCGTTTTTAATACTTTATGAATATTATTTAAAGATATCTTGAAAACTCTTGGTGTCAGATTCAGCGTAATCGGCGTCTCGACCCCTTTTGATTAGTTAAACGTAGCATGTAACGCTTAAAGTCAAAGTGAGTTAGTTAGCATCGATCGAGCAGCATTTCCTTTGCCACATCGGCTTTGTCGTGATGTCAAAGGTAATTCTGAGCCTGCTGTGTCCGCTGTACATTCTACAACTGGAGTTCAAGTCGAAAGAGGAACTGCAGCTGATGCCGCAGACTGAGGAGGAGCATTTTGAGAATGAGAGCATGGAGGATGATAGAAGCACCAAGGACCCGACGGATGCTGAGGTAACGTTTAATGTTTAGTTGCTTCTCATCTCGCTTCTTATGCCGATCATAGATTCTTCACTTGGGGTTACTGTATGCAAACATACATTTCAAAATCATTAGATTAGACGATTAGATACTGGAAAATTGAAATCTAGTTAACTGTAAGCAATTTAAACGTAGTTTAAATATGCTTAGCCATAAAAATCATTATAAAATGCACATATGATTTAGAAAATCAATCGCGCTTAACCATGCTATCTAAAATCTAAAGATTTTGAAACACTGGTTAAACATGTACATAATACACGGTGAATAACAACTACTATTTGTCGGAACAATAAATATAAACATAATATTCTGAAGAAGTTACTTTGAACAATGTACATATTAATATTGTATGTAGAATTAACTATGGAGTTTCAACTTGTTAAGGTTGAAAGTGATGATTCAGAATAATATTTAAAAGGTATAAATGAACTTGTTAAAATAGGTGGGAGTTGTGAAGAAGCGTACGCTCTCGATAAAGAAGATCATACCACCAGGACAACCGAATAAAAATACACAGGTAGACGGTTGGCTAGCTATTGTCAAGCTATGATTGTGATACGAACACAAATGCACTTTTTACAAAACTATATTTGTATGCACACAATGTATGCAACAAACTTAAATATGAAAAGAAATAAAAGCACATTATGTAAATCTTACATTTATTGTTTTTCGACAAAGTTTTTAATGTTGCACTTTTTTCGCACTGACCGAATTAGGCAAATGGCGTTGGAAGATAATAATTATAATATACACAGAGTTATTCGAAAGTAATTTGATGTTTACTTTCAAAATTAACAAAGTAATATGATCAGTGAATTACTCGTCCTTTTGTAAATTTTTAAGAACTAAAATTTTTTCATTAAAAATTCGCAGTGTAAAATCAATTATTACAAGCACTTCGATCTCATAATTCTAATTGCTCGTTTTTAGAGTTCCTTAGTCAACACAACATATTAAATTAATATCTTTTTTCGTCTATCTCAAATTATTTGGTATCGTTGATTAATTCGTTTGAAAATATTACAGGGGTGCGAATACTACTTTGTATATTAAGGAAATAATATGCACAAAATTGGAAAGTAATAATTAGAAAAACTCAAATTTTAAATTTCTGGGTTTTTGTGAATTTCAAGTATGATTTTTGCCGATATTAAATAACAAAGGTTTTTAAAAACGGACACCATAAAATTTAAGACGTAATCTTATAAAATTAAAGAGCTGAAGAACATACCACTACGGAACTCCATGTTTAAAAACCTTAAAACACTCTTGGCCAAGTTTTTTCGTAGATCATAACTAATGTAGTAATCTCTTGAAATTGATTCCATCATGCTATAACAACTTGAACAAAAAAGCAATTAAAAAGTTGAACCCTGGTAAAATACATAAAGCTTTTTATGAAAGTAATTAAAGTTTTGCATTAAACCTTTGGGATAGTTTATTCACAAAATAATGTTGCAACCTTGCAATGAATAACAAAATTGTAGGAATTTAAGAACAATCTTTTTATTCGTCCATTTATTGAAGACGAGTTCAAGTTTTACTAGATATTACATTTACCTGTTGTATAAATAGATAATTACATTTTTCATCCCTCGTCTTTCCGACAACGTGACTTTCAGCTACCTGAATAAAACAATGGTCATTGAATACCCACCCACACGAATGTCGTGACTGGCAAAACTATAGTAAGTCTAAAATTAATAACGCTGTAATGAAATTGCACAATAAATATTTTTTCCTACATATTATCTACATAAACTAAAGTTTTGTATTTTCTGTGTTCTATTCATGTTCTATTTAACATTACATATTCACATTTAATGCTATCCTAAATATACACTAGGATTATATTATGTATAAACGGATGTTGCAATGTGTTCGTATTACATATTGAAAAACGACCAAATATAAATGTGGTATTTATTGAGGCTTTTTGCAAAAGTAGCCTACTTCGTCATGTTTTTCATATTTAGTTCCTCGTGTATTTTAGTTCCGTTTTCTTTAATTTGAAGTCACAATACATTTACACTTGTATTATTTGATTGTAGAAGAGCCTTTAATTTAGTGCAAGCTTTACCTTTCAGTCACTACACTTCATACTCGAGAAGTGTAAACGAATCTCGCCTTCTTTACGATACTGTAAAACGTTTGAAAGCTTTTAATTATACTTTGTAATATTGAATTTTACATCAATGTATACTGAAAACGTGAATGGCAAATTAACAATTCCGGCATACAAAATTGTCTACATGTACTTTATATTATATATCTCACTTTTTATTTATAACTTCTGTTGATGACTTATTAAAAACATGCCCTAACACATAATAGAAAAAACCTGTACAATAATGATAACATGAGATTTCTGAGAGTTGATACTCGTAAAATTCATGACTTTCGCAGTTATGTCATCACCAATAAATTTAAGTGACCTTTTTTCTATTAATTTTTATTCATTAGCACACCTTATTTTATTTCTCTATAACTGAAACTAAGTGGGTCGATTCTTTCTATCATTCGCTTTTAGCTTATATTTTTGTTTAATTATATTTCACAGTTTATGCTAGAGGTGCGACATAAATAATTGCAGCGATTGTAAATGTTGTATGGTTTGTTTGATATAGGATTGAAATTACCATATGAGCTTATCGCCTTATACCATATTAGCTACCATATTGCCATTTAATAAATGGTTTTGTAGAATATTTGCATTTGCTTTTGTGTATGTGGTAATTTAAATCCTTGTAAAATTAACATTGACCTAAATCGTCAACCTTATCGTTGAGCTTTGTATGTTCTTATTTCATACAAACAATTCTAACTTTTACTACCATACCTTTTCTTTATACTACTAATATATTAACATTTAACCTTATTTCACTCTACGTTTCTTTAACTTGTCTGAAACCCGTGATCTCTTTTAAATTTTCTTTATCGCCTATTTCTAACTGTGATAACGTTTATACGATTTTCTCTGGACTCAAGCAGGCGTTGATTGGCTCAGGGGCCGAATGCGAAACGCGTGTCGATGAGAATGGGAAAGTTGGTAAGATAGCCTGGGAGCCGTCGTACAGAGAGCTGCCGGAGTACCACGCACCAGAAGATAAGAGAATGAGGCCTCTGAGACTAAGAAAGAAGATTTACGAATTTTTCACGGCGCCTATCACCAAATTCTGGGCCGATTCAGTGAGTAACCAATTCATTTGTCTGATATTTGAGTAACTCACTATACTTAAAGATTATCAAGTTGAAATAATACATAAATATGTTACATAATTAACATTAATAAATTAACTAAATCCAAATTAACAAAATAACAAAAATCACAACCAATTATTAATTAATGCCTGCGAAAAAACGATGAGGAAAAATGAAATTTATATTTACTCCTCAAAATTACAGGAATACAAAAAATTCCTTTCGTCTTCCGTCGCATTTTCATCTGAATAAGCAGCAGCGTCATACGGGTACATCTAAAAAATGAAAACCCTTCATTATTTTTAATGACTCCACAAAATATTCATATAATTTCATCAGTCTGTACGTTGATACGAAATTATAATGTGCTGAATCTAACTACGTTTGAAGGATAAAACTTTAATAAGTGACCATATATAATTATACGGCTAGAATTATACTAAATCCTTTCAACAAATGTCGATTTCTAGTCTTAAAAGTAAAATCTAAAGTTACTATCCTAATTTAATTCTAACATTATTTACCACAAGAATCTACATAAGTACATAATATTACTTCTTGTGCTACATCCGTAGGGATGTTACGAATAATAAAAGATGTTGTTTAATACGAATGAAGTCATATTATAAACTAACAAAATAAATATAATTATTATTATACTAGCGAACCGCCCTCGCTTCGCTTCGGGACCCGTAAGTATCAGCCGCGTAGGTCTCGCTCCCGTAGGAATTTCGGAATAAGCTCCCGATCCCGCGGGATTTTCGGAAAGACAGCCTTGTTACTTTTATATTAATATGTTTGTTATGAAGCTATACCCATACTCGTCGAAGTTTTTCCCGCGTAAAATCGGATCCCGCGGGATTTCCGGGATAAAAAGTGTCCTGTGTTATTCTGGGTTATAAACTATCCGTGTACCAAATTTGATCCAAATCCATTCATCCGTTTTTTCGTGATTGAGGACCAAACATACAAATCTTCACATTTATAATATTAGTAGGATGTCACAGAATTCGCATTGTGCGAGTATTTTTGGCGCGCGAAAATGTTTAATGAATTTTTTCACAACTTCTACAGAGCAGTTGAGTGGAGGGAGTTTTTCCCGTGTAAATCTCGATCTCGCGGGAAGTCCGGAACAAAAAGTAGCCTATATACTGCTCCATAACCTTCTCTACCTTCCACTGAAAGTCCCATAAATATCTGAACCCGCGACCTATTTCCCGAATATGAGTT
Source organism: Hesperia comma (assembly GCA_905404135.1). Lineage (NCBI taxonomy): Eukaryota > Metazoa > Arthropoda > Insecta > Lepidoptera > Hesperiidae > Hesperia > Hesperia comma. The sequence goes on from FR990031.1 coordinate 3,514,899, forward strand.
TTTCCCGCGTGAATAAGGATTCCACGGAATTCCGGGATAAAATTATCCTGTATATTGCTCCAAAACTGCCTCTATCTCCCAGTGAAAGTCCTATAAAAATGAAACTCGCACCTTCGCGCATAGTAGTTTTTCCAGCGTGAATCCTGATTCCGCTGGAATTCCAGGATAATAAGTGGCCTATGTTTTGCTCCAGAACCTTCTCTATCTCTCAGTGAGTCTCACAAAAATCTAAGCCCGCAACAAAAATGACAAAACTTAAGTCAACTCGAATAAACACTGCACCTCTAATTGTACCAACTTTATCCCCATTTTTGCATCCTTTGCTGGCTATTTTTTAAATACTGATTTTACATTGAAAATTACTTATTTCACTGTAATAATTTTTAAACATGGGGTTAAAATCATTTTCAGTTTAGTCAGAAAGTTACCTTAAAAATTTACAAATTCCCGCATTCTTTTGTGTTTTTTTTCTTTTCCTTACAAAATATCGAAAAACTGAGAAACACGTATTCTATTAATTTAAGTGATAACCCTTTGTTGCAAATTTGAAGTAAATCGGACGACGTTATAAAAAAATTCCATACAAACTTTAGTCACCTATCCCTAGGGAACCTAAATATTATTCGAAAAAAAAAGTAGCCTATAATAGACACCAGTATATAGGTAATAACTTTACCAAGTTTCAATGAAATCCATCCAGTGGTTTAAGCGTGATGATCGGTCAGACAGACAGACAGACAGACAGACAATAAATAAAAAAAATATAATTTTGAGTTCTATCTCGATATGTAAGTGCCCCTTAGTCGAAATTTCAAAAAAATATTCAATGTACAGAACACGTGCTCCTACAGTTTTATTATAGTATAGATTATTTTATGCGATGATCAGAGACAGAGTAGATTGCAGCATAACAAAACTCATTGTTAAAACAATTAATTCGTTTCATTTGCTTCAACCCTCCCATAAATTTGTAACGTGACAAACGTTCGAAATTTCCCTCGCGTTGTTTAATTTCTTGAAGCAATTTGGAATTTACGAAGAGATTTTGTTATGTTATTATGAATGAGATTATCCGTCGATACTGCTCGATACTGCTTCTGACACGTCCTGACGCTGAAACCGATTCCCCTAAACGATAATCAATGTTATATTTTCCTAGAACAAAATTCTTTAACTTTGTTTATCGAAAAAGTTAGCTTGGGTAGACCTTTTTAACCGACTTCAAAAAAGAAGGAGGTTCTCAATTCGACCGTATATATGCTTTTTTTTATGTTTGTTCAGCGATATTTTCGTCGTTTGTGGGCCGATTTTGATAATTCTTTTTTTGTTGTAAAGTAGATATGCGCAGTGGGGTCCTTTTAAAAGGATCACCAGGATCTGATGATAGCATCGAGGGCAACTTTCGAAAATTGTAGAAACGACTAGTGTGTTTGTTAATGTTTTCATAAGTACATGAACGCGCTACAATTTCATGAAGGTCTGGAGTCGATCTGATGAAGCCGAAAGACAGTCGAGGGAACTCCTCAACGGTTTACTGTAGTTATCTAGTGTTTGGGCTTGATTAATTTGTAGTGACGAGAACTTTACACCTACATGTTGAATTAAGCGCCATCTGGCGAGTAGTTTTTGAGTTATCTCTGCTTATCGAGGTTGAAGTCGGTTATTTTTTTTTTGTAAAAAGCAATTATCTCTTTTTATTTACAGTATTTTTATCGTTGTCATTATTGATCATCATAAAAAAAACGAATGGGATCCGTCCATAATGGTACTACCATTATGACTGACGGCACTCAACTTAACCTGATCTACTTCAGGGAAATTTGACAAATTTAATAATTATGTAGATGAAATCAACGTTCATTAATACTTTATTAAACAAGAAGTAGTAGTTACTTGTATTTAATTAAAATTACGCATTAACTTTAACTTGAAATTATTGCAATGAACAATTTAAGAGCAACATTTTAAATTTATAATTGCTTATTCGACGACCTACTTTCGGAATCAGATTAAAACTATATAATATGGCTGGGCTGAAGACTTGAATAGTAACTGCCGAGAATATTAAGAGAACTAAAAATCTTGTAAAAAGTGAGTGTTAATTAGTTTTATTTAAATTTGTGGGTACACGTCGTGCGGTTATTTCAGTGCTTTTTTCCTCCTAGCTTGTGGTAAAATTATTGGACTTTCCATGTAAAATATCTTGCGGCTTTCCTTTCTAAGACGTTTATAAAAGAGGTTCATGTTTAACTAATAGTTCGGAGAGTAGTAGGTACCTTTAGATCAATATTCATCATCATTTCAGACGATACGACTTTTGATAGGTTTTGGGTCTCCTATCTCATTAAGCGGGATTAAAGCTACCTACATGCTCCCCAAATAACATTTGATTAAGTCACGATCGGGTTCATCTGCCTTTCCACTGACGCGTATTATAATAATTAATGTGGAATTTGCGAAAAAGTCTAGTAATTTCGATAACGGTCTCCCAAAAAAGGGAAACCTAAAAAGGGTACCTACCTTTTTTTCAATTAAAAATAATTTTATAAAATCCTTCAGCTGTTCTTGATCTAACATTGTCAGAGGAAACTCGTATTTAGCAGTGAAGAAGCCATTGCTTATGATGATATGAGAAAAACGTAGGATTCTAACTCAGGCATTTTATTGTCGATGAACCTGTCTTATAAGGCACGTCTTAGTAATGACAATAATGTACCTACGTATAATGTGGTTTCTCTTTGCAGATCGCCTACATATTGTTCCTACTGATGTTTACTTATACAGTATTAGTCAAGATGAGCCTAACGCCGTCTTGGCCGGAGATATACTCCATTTGTTATATAATAACGTTCTTATGTGAGAAGTTAAGGGAAATCATTACGTCCGAACCTGTTGCTATTAGGTAAGCCAGACTCCATCAATCTTGTTTATTTATGATGCTCACAGATTCTTTAACCGTTGCTGAAAACAATTTACTTCGTAATATGAAATGCTTCGCCTAGTTATATTGTCATGATTTCTATTGCTAGACAACACATGGGAGGAAAACGCCTTGTTTCTCCTGCAGGAGATTGCTAGATTCTGTAACGCCCAGTTTAATCTCAAAATAGGCTCAAAATACCCTCCTAGGTAATACTGCTATCTACAATCAAACGTGAAATATTTTTGCGTGTAGTAGTTAGAAAATGTAAAGAAAATTAATTGTAAGGAAGTTCCCAGCTTCACTCCTGGTATTTTGGATGCATTTAGCATTTAGCCGATTTAGGCAATACTGAACAAGACTAAAATCTGGACTTGAATGATAAATTATTCAGTTAGCATTAGTTGTAGTTCAGAACCTTCGTTAGTTAGATCGTTAGAAGATCGTCATCGTAGATCTTCAATAGTATATACTACAAGTAGGATACTTCCTAGATTTTTTCATTCTGTAATGTTATCCCCACAGACATAAGTTCAGTGTATGGGCATGGAATATGTGGAACACGTACGACGCCGGTTTCATCATATTCTTCCTCGTGGGGCTGACGCTGCGGCTCCGCGCGAGCTCCATGGACGTCGGCAGAGTGATATACTGCGTCGACATCATCTACTGGTATCTCAGGATACTTAATATACTGGGTGTTAATAAGTACTTAGGTAAGTGTTTCCGTGGAGTTAACTCGTTTCTCGTAATGTCATGCGTCAGTACGTAAAATTGTCGGAAATATATCGGTAACAAGTGTTTATCTGTTGCATCAATGTTTACAGTATCGTTAAGTACAGTCTGCAACAAAAAGTTTTCTCTTATAAGCTGAGAACAGATGCTTCTAAAAACCGTCCCGCAGGAGGAATAGAGATGATATAGGATATAGTTCTGTCACTTCTTTTTTAGCCCCCAACGCAAAAAATCAGTTGTTATAAGTTTGACATGTCTGTGCGTCTGTTTGTGACATCGTAACTCCTAAACGAATGGACGAATTAGTTAGGTGGTTTTTAATTTAAAATTTTAGGTTTATATATAACTTTATGTTACTTTATATTTAATCTATCAAAACGAGAATTGCAATTCAGTCCATGAGTATATACCTATTGCCATTAAAATTCAGGTGTTAAAGTTTTCGGGCCGTGTATACTGTCTTTACCCCAGAAATAACGAGCTTAAGGGAGTGACGAAACAATTTATCTAAATTGAATGAACACCTACTCCGTGGCTACACCCGCTTTACGAGCTCTTAGGGAATGAGGACAAATTGGGTAGAACATCAAATTAGAGGGGATGTACACTGTTTTAGCTGAGGATAGTAAAAGGCAAACCAAAATATTATATCTGAAATTTCGTTTGCGTAAATAATAACACTTAAAAACTTATCTGCGGACATATAAATGAATTTGTCTTGATATAACAACATTTTCCAAGATAGTAAGAATTTCAATGAGACCATCAAATATATTAAAGAAAAATATTTTGGTTTCATTAATTTTAAATTGTCCCTGCGATTAACACGTGCTTTCAAAATTATGTAAGAAAATTATACAGACTTTAAGTTATCTCCTGGCATGAAGTATCGTCAACATCAATTTTAAAAATCTTGATGACAATTAAAATAAAATTACATTACAAAGGTGGCTACCTTTTCAGATCGCTTATCTGTTAAAATTTAATCCTCGACTTTGTTACAGGTCCTCTAGTCACAATGATGGGTAAGATGGTTAAGAATATGATATACTTCGTGGTGCTATTATTGGTTGTACTGATGTCGTTTGGGGTAGCAAGACAAGCAATATTATATCCAGATAAAGAAGCCAGTTGGTATTTAATAAGAGAAGTAAGTAGACGTGAACATGTTACACAAATATTGTATCGATGTAAAACATTCCATCATCCTCATTATTATCATCGTCATCAACGTCTATTTCATCAATTTTATCACATTTCTCAGACATGTGTCTAAATGACCTCTAAAAGTTTTTATTCATTATTAAAGCTAGTGGTAATTAATTTCTAACACGCGTAACATATCGAATAATATAACAGAGCAGTGGCCTTGTGATTGTTACTGTTCCTCCAATATTTCCATTAACCTTGAATATAATATTATTCTGTTGATTAATCAATATAATTATATTTTCTAGACTAACAAAATCACAAAAACATTCCGTTCGTACATCTACTAACTTTTGCAGGTATTCTTCCAACCTTACTTCATGTTATATGGCGAAGTGTTCGCTGAGCAGATGGCGCCCCCTTGTGGCCTCCCGGGCCTCGAGGAGTGTCGCGTGGGGCACTGGGTGCCTCCCGTTGTCATGAGCGTTTACCTCCTCATAGCGAACATCTTACTCGTCAATCTTCTTATCGCGGTCTTCAATAACATCTTCATCGAAGTGAACGGCGTGTCGCATCAGGTTTGCGACTAACTTTAGTCGCATTGTCGTAGTCGATGTCGTCATGTCAGTTTTTAGTTAGCCTGTTGCGAGATTTGATTCAGTTTATTTAGAGCTGTAGTTTGAGGTGCAGTAGTAACAGTATTTGTAGACGATTGGTTGATTCTTTGGTTTGGCTTGTTTTGATTACGGTACTCATTATTAGCAAATTCTTACGTTGTTTCTATTATTTTTCTGTTTTATATTATTCTATTCTTTGCTAATATCATCGTAACTTAAAAAATATTATCAATACAATACATGACTCAACATGTTTCGCTGTGAATAAAAAAGGCAAAATGCTTAATCATGGGAAATTATTATGGCGTACGCAAACCTTTATCATATGAAAAGTAGACCTATTTTTCAAAATACATTTACCTTTTCAAGTCAAAGATGGCTTTAACAAAGACTTTGTTCGAGAATAACAATTTTTGCAGTAATTAAATTTATTTCTTTCATTTTCTTAAGATATTGTGATCGTATTATTGGCTCGTATTATTATATGCTGAGGATTGATTACTATTTGCATTTTAATATTCTCCAATTAGTCGTACCAAAATTGCTCGCTTGCGCTACATTTCGAAAGTTCCCTCATCATTTTATCATTATTTACATTTTATTTGTCATTTATTTTAGCTTTGTTATTATTCTTATTTGATCGACCGTTGTCCGTAGGTATTCTTCCAACCGTACTTCATGTTGTACGGTGAGGTGTTCGCGCCTGATATCGATCCCCCCTGCGGGACCGGTATAGACGAGTCCAAGTGCGTCACAGGCAGGTGGATCACACCAATCGCGATGACTATATACCTCCTCGTCGCCAACATCCTGCTCATAAATCTCCTCATCGCTGTTTTTAATAATATATTTAACGAAGTCAATGAAGTCTCGCATCAGGTTTTTCTTTTTTTAATTTTGGCTTTTTTATCGTTCGCCTTTGAATTTTCTTGCCTTTAATGTTATTTTAAACAACACTACAACAATCTATGTAATATATTGTTATGGCATCAGTGCCCAATATATGTATAAGATATCCTCGGCATACAGGTATCTAAAGAAGCGTAACGTATTTCCAAGGACACTTTTTTTAAAGAATGGGGTTCAGAAGCGAACTTTTGCATGATGCTTTTTTTATGTTTGTATGATTGTTGTTGCATGATATAAATGTCGACGGAAAAGACATACGTACATTTTTTTGTATTTACTCCAAATTTTATTTTTTACTTTTGATTTTGTGCAGTGATTAAATAAAATTTAACACGTTATTTTGAAATTTCTATACCAAATAAAGTTATTTCATAATGCGAGTAAAACATACACATAGTAAACACTACGCATAATGTGCATAAATATAGTATACACAATAAGGGAACTTAATGACTTAAAACTTTATAAAATTCGATAATAACCTTAAAATTCCACAATACCAGGTATGGATGTTCCAAAGATTCACTGTAGTGATGGAGTACGAACAAAAGCCAGTGTTGCCTCCGCCGTTGATAATATTTTGCCATATATACGCAACTTGCAAATGGGTAACGAGAAATGTATCACATAAGAGATTCCAGTACGACAATGGCTTGAAGCTATTTTTGGAGAAAGAAGATATGGAAAGACTGTATGATTTCGAAGAGGAGTGCGTGGAAGGATATTTTAGGGAGCAAGTAAGTACAGAAAATATAATTTACCATTAATCTTTTGTCAAAATTTTAGTTTAATGTTAATTGAATGTAAACGGTTTAATGGTGATATACTTACATACAAATATTTTATTCCAGGAAGTAAAGTTATCGAATTCGATAGAAGAAAGAGTGAGAAATACTACGGATAGGGTAGAACATATAACGACCAAAATGGAAGACTTAAATCAGAAAGCTATTTGCCAAATACAATCTGTACAGGTAAGGCTATTAAATTATGTGGTGTTAACCAAAATTGAGAGAAATTCCCAATTTTTTGCAAGTGTAATAATTATTGTTTTGCAAAATTTGTTTGCAGAGTGTAGAATTTAGGTTAAGGAAGTTAGAAGACGTAGCAGAACAGACAATGAACCATCTAGCGGTGATACACCGTTTCATGGCGACTCATCCTTCGCTGGTGAACCGAGGCTCGACTGATACGCTAGGCCCGCCGCCGCCGACGTTCCAAGCGGGCGGCTCCCGTCTGAGGACTGCTAGTGATAGGTCCGAGGTAAAAGCGCTAGTCACGAAACAGAGGTTACGATAAGTCGAAATTTCAAAAAACTGCAAAGAAACGGGAAAGAAAGGATTTTGTTATCTATTTTATATAGCAAAATTATTACCTTATGATGTGCTACGAAATTGTTCAAAATAGAGCTCAAATTAATATCGTCATCTGAAACTGTTCATTGCTACATGTATTAAATCCTATTTGCAAATTATCCCGTCGTAGCGCTGTAGCAAAATATCATTAGTTGAAGTAGGTATTTTTATAACTTAGAGTTGTCTAACTGTTATATAAAATCAAGCTATTGTTTTGTCGATGTATAAATAATATTGTTACTTATTTACTGCCCAGTGCGCAATCAAAAATTTCATGTTGTACTAATTTGCTTTCGAGTTCCTATTAATGCAGCATTTTCCTTTGCTATTTTAGCATGTCATTTACTTAATATGTGTTAGTTTAGATAATTGTTACTTATTATTTTCATTCATTGTGGTGTACCGTAACGGATTGTCAGAATCTTCTTATAATATGGCAGCAGAAGAATGTTTATGATAAAAAGGCATATTATGTGAAATTCTGACGCATTGTTTCTGCTTTTTGTGTATTGACGTCATTCGGAGATATTAACTGTAAACATTTAAATTGCTTCATGTTATATGTATCTGACTACATTTGCAAGCTCCATTTCACCATCGTATTAAAATTTGACTTGGAAAGGAAACGTGTATTTCAAAGTATATTCACTATCACTTTAGATGTCCTTTTGTTCGTATAACTTCAAAGGCTGTGCTGTGCAAAGGAGGAGGAGGAGGAGAAACTAACATTATTACGTGATGTTTCCGTTATTGCTGCAAGATCTATGTTTATCAGACTGATACTACGTAATTGCATCTTTCGTAGATAGTCTAACAATATTGATAAACAAAAAATGTCTAAAAATAAATACTTCTTTAATACAATTATTATGCGATTTTTGGGGTATGATATATATTTAATATTTTTATTTTTGTCTTTGGTGTGATACACGTAGACAGTACGTTTATTCTCAAGTACTTATATCACTGGGAGAGAAGGCGTCCTACTATAATTATGACCACTGCATATATGATTACTACCTAATTAGAGCTTACAGATTTTCCAATTTATCTAGATGGAGTTACACATACCACGAGAGATTCTAAAATGTCCGAAATCCTTGAAAATGTTTCTAAAAGTTATGCTCCGAATGACGTATAAAAGCACCGAGTGCCCATTGGACGTGCCGATAAACGTGGTGCCGCGACAGGTGCTGTCGGACAGCGACACGGGCGCCGCGCGCTTCGTCGTGCGCCCCGTACAGGAGGAGGACGAACACACTCAGCCCTCCGACGTAAGCACTCTAGTTAGATCTAACTGTGCGGATAGCTGTCCCGATCTACAGGTTCTTCATTTAACTATTATTCTAAAGATTAATTAGTAAATAACCGCATTTTATTATATTGCAAGTTTTTGGTTCGTTTTGAGACTTTTTGTTTTGGGACACGCCAAGGCGGAGCTTTTGGGCCGCAACTCTTTTCAGTTGCATGGTATTTGAATTAGATAATTTGTAATTTTAAAACGTGTTCTATAATTCGTTATTGTTAAATGAAGAAACAAATAATGAAGTAAATATGTAATGCATGTAATATTTTCAAACTCTTGGATAAATGAAGAAATTCAAAGTTTGAATTGCAATGATTACTTAATTACTTCACATACAAAACTCGATTTGGACAGTCAGACGCGTGGTTATTTAAAAAATATAACACACGATTGGCTAGTCAAAATTTTAAATGAAAATATAAAATCATACTATTCTAAACATTAAAGCGATACAAAATTAATAACATAATCTTAAAAGTGCAAAATATCGTAGAGATGCCGCTTGGTGTCGCGTGAGACAGCACCATTAAATGTTTAATTTTTGCTTTTTCCAAATTTTCATTGCCGTATTATCTGCTACCTTTTTCGCCACTAAAGCTTTTTGTAACTTTTCATGCTGTGTTGTTTCGATATTTTAAATCGATGTTTTCCTGATTTTGTACTTAATTATTGAATTTTTGTAATATTTTATTAATTTTCCAGGCGCTTTAGTATGATTTTGTTTATTGATTGACTGAATTAGTATATACTGATTGATTGTTTTATCTTTGAAAAATTTTGAACGTCCTTGTCTTTGACGCATGTGTTTCTATAAAATTTTTGTATCTTACATTTTCACTCAATTTAATATTACTTGGTAGTGTAATATAGACTTGATTATTTCAATTAATTCGATAATTAATATATTTACGTATTTAATCAAAAGTTATCATTTTCTAAACTGATGTGCCAATCCTTTAGGATGAACTTCCTCAGTCAGGCCCAGAAGTGTGTGTAGAAAAAGAGCCAGATGGCGATTCCGTATCGACTTCATCAGGCGGCAGTGTGGCAGGGCCTGATATTACTGTGATAAGACCACCCGCTCCCGTAACACCGGCACGGCAGAGATCTTCAGATAGCAATAGAACTGAACCAAGTGATGAAAAGAAAGGTAATGCACATCATCCGAATAAAGACTTACATGTACTCGTAATAGTTAAGTTTTATTTTCACTTAAGGTTTTTAAAACTAATACTTCGAATTATACATAGATTATTTATATCAATAGTAAATTGTATTTTACCATTTCCTTGCATGCATTGTCCCTTGTTCTAAAATGTGGACTCTTGCAGAAGTGTGAATTTAGGTTTCTGTAACCTAAATTAATTAACGACTTCTGGTCTACGAGAAAATTTTATAAAATATAAAAACGGGATAAACACGATAATACGATTTTACATCTAAAATCGAAATATCAATTAAAAATTAATATTTGTACATATAGCGCCATCTACAACAGACGACGCATTCTTGCCGGAGATGCGGGACGTGCATTCAGATGTACACAGTTTGCGCCCACGCACTACATCCGCTGGAACCAGACGCACAGCTAATACCAGACGGTAAGAACAAATCTAAAACCATATTAATACTGAAATAAAGTATAATTGATGACATTGAGATCCAAGTACTTTATCTGTGAAAAGACAATGATTTTAAATTAGTGATGTTAAGTTTAAATGATTCGATACTGAATAATTTTCAGTTTGGTGATAATTTCAATGACAAAACGAGTTCACTGTATTGATTATATTAAAATTTGCAAAGGTAGTTTAAATAATATCACAGAAATTTATAGAATGTTAATTTAGAATAGAAACAATAAATTTAGAAAGCAAAGCATAGGATTACTTTAGAATAATTTAAGGACACATTTAGATTCATGAGGACTCATTCATATTATTTTGTTAAAAGCATGAAAGCCGTTTAGTTTATTTTATCATCACCTTAAAGGCGTTCATGGTTACCATCGTACACTGAATTGGCGATAATCTTTAGCGGTAATCAAAAAATTCCATCGCCATAATTGTTTTAATTTTTATTTTTGTTACTTTCTTGCATCTGTTAGGAGACGATTGTGGAAACAGTAAGTCAAATAGACTTTTCGCGAATGGCTTCGCTTGTAAATAGCTGCGTAGATAGATTTAGCGCATATATATCGATGTATCAACATATCACGTGTTTATTTAAGTAGCTTCCCCACACGCTCACTTACTTAAAATATTGGAGTTTGAATACATTAACATACTTACTGCACTTGTAATTTCTGGTCACTCACACAAGCAACGACTGGCTCGATTTTGTCCGTCTCACGAATCACATTAACAGTAATTGTATTCGTTGTATGTACCTATTATTAACGCATACAATGTTGTTTTCTCGTAAGTTATCTTTGAATAAGTATTTAAAATTTATTTCAAAATTGTCTTGATTTGCAAATATACGTTTAAATCTTGTATTCTTGACTTCTACATTAACACCATCTCTTTTAACGTCACCGTATCGAAAGTCCTTTTATACTCTATTAAATAGTAATTCTGTCAAAATTCTTCTATCGATCTCTCAGTACTTTCGATTTTAAGTAGTTTCCGAAGTAGTATTTTGATGAAGATAAAAAATCTGGAAGGTAAGAAAATCTGTAGTAACTTCAAATTTTGTACGGTAAGTTCAATGCAATCTAAAAATATTTTCATTACACTATTGGATGATGATAATAGTATCCGCTCCTGGTTACTCTTTCAGTGTTTCAAACTATATATTATATTGCTTATCCTTACCAAAATATAAATTGATAATTGATTAATAATTTAAAGCTATGTGAATGTAATCATAAAAATAATGATTGTAATAAAAATATTCAACTAACAATTATAGTTTAAGACAACCAATTTTAGCACATCTTCTGTAATGTACTTCACTTATCATCCAAATCTAGGCTGCAAGGTTTCGGTGATGCGTGAAGGGACTGTTAAATTACCATGTTAATGCATAATAAAAATATAAAATATAGTTCATTGCACATTCACAGCCAATGAATATAATAACTTATTTAAATACAATACCTAGTTACATCATCATTGTTACAAATATGTAACTTTAACTCTTAAACATTATACACAACTTCATTAATATTTCACACATTCACCTATTAAACAATTTATAAGGTTAAACACAAAACACAACACCTGCTTCGTTAACGAGTCACCACTTTCTGTCTATATCACAAATGTTCTGACAAACTTTGAAGCGGGGTCACCACTAAGCTCCAACTACCCTGTGGCCAACAAATGGTACGCTTCGATGACTACATGGAGGATAGAACTAAGGAGGGTCATCTGTGTATATGAAAAGTGTCCAGTTGTATGCGCTAAATAACAGTTCCAAAATCCTCCACTGGTGGCGCTGGTGGATTCACAGGGTATGGTATGAATGTAGCTCGGCATACTTCAATTCAATCAATTCATCTACGATTGCTACATTCATACCATACCCTGTGAATCCACCAGCGCCACCAGTGGAGGATTTTGGAACTGTTATTTAGCGCATACAACTGGACACTTTTTCAACTTTTCTCCCATATAAGATGACTCTCCTTAGTTCTATCCTCCATGGATGACTACAAACGCTGATCTGACTTACGCTAACCGCGAAAAATATGTATTTGATATATTAATATGTATAAACAATCAAGTTTTCGATGAAAAATCAACGGCTGGTGTTTTGTTATTGAATTCATGATATTGATTTTCTAAGCTAATCCAAGCTAATCAAGTAGAAGTAAAAAGAAAATCAGGTGATTATTTTAGGCAAAGAATAATGTCTTTAATAAACTTGTTTTGAAAAAAGATAACCAGCTCACCGCTTGAGTTGCTAATTCAATAAGAAGTCCCATATTATCAAACAGTGTTAAATATGAAATTTTATAATTTGAAATTTTAGATTGTCAGCTTACTTTACATCACTTCAATTGTACCAATGGAAATTAATGACAGTTAACAATATCTTCCTAATAGTCTTCTGGTTATCCTAAGGAGCTCACACGTTGTTACACATAAAAGCGACATAGTACCTACCAGAGTACATAAGAAGTAAGTTAACTTGGGCCTCATTGGAGACAGAAAATATCTATGTATGTGTGCGTTCTGCGCTGGCTACATTGCGGACGCACATGTCGGCACGAGGCACGCACACATAGATGCATCGGTTCGAAGTTTTGTTTACAGATAACCTACCTTTTTATTACTCTGATCCATGTCTGTTCCACGTTGTGGCCATGAAAGATGTCCTCTGTGTTCTGTAGGCGGTCGGAAGGCGGCAACGACTGCGGCATGGGCGGCCACCACTCAGCGCAGCATCTCGCGCCGCGCCGGCAGCACAGCCAGACGCACTCTGAGCCTGATAACTCCGCTGTGGACGCCAGCTCGCTTCACAACTCTGTTACTGGTAAGGATTTTGTAGTTACGGTATGTTGTTGGAAAAAAGTTCCCTTAAGAGAGAATTGTCTTAAAACACGAGATATGCTGCCGAATCGTCATGTTTGTAAGCATCTTGAGGTTCTTACGTGATTATTTAATACCTGTTAAAAATTTCATAAAATTATGTTGAATGAAAAGGGTACAAATTTAGTTTCTAAACAGCATCCTGCAACTGCACGCGTCAGTCAGTTTTCAGTCTTCTTTTGTGTTCATAACCTACAAATGAGGAGATCGGCAATATTGAGCAAGCCACTTAATGGTAAATGGTATCCGTCTCCCAAGGACATAGGGCATTATTCAGCAGGATGCACCACGCACGAGCAGGGCAGGTCGGCTTAGACAAAATTGAATATTCCTTCCACCCTGAATGAGAGATAGTCAGTTTAGTACCAAGTAACTATCTTAGAACTTAATATCACTTAATTTTTTTATAAATTGCTTCCGCTTCACTACAAGTAAAATATTAAGTCGTTTGTATTGAATATTTTATGAGGTCTCAAATCGATGGTATCAAATACGAGTATCTGCGTTATGTTGGTAAATATTGTGTAAACTGAATTTTTTTACCCTCTGTGGGGTGTCTCTGTGGGTTACTCTCTATTACTGTAACTTATCGCAATATTATAACAGATTGCAAATTTGTAGGTGCCGTGTATTTTAACGTTGAAGTATAAATAAAATAAACTATGCTAACGATACCAAAAATGCTGTGCCAAAGGGGAAAATGCCGTGCTAAATTCCATCTCCCAAAACTGATTGCCTGGTTCTTATTCTGTCACAATGATAGACTGGGTCTAATTCTGACGTAATCACAAACTGACTCTAATTGTGCCGCAAACCAATGTAAAGGTATGTCTTAGGACTTAGGATGAATAGTGTCAAAGCTAATGATAATTACAGATGTAGCATTCCAAATCTATTCATGTCATAGCATAGTGTTGTAGTACTTATCTAGTTGTTTGCATGTTTTTCCTTTTTTTATTTTTTTTCTCATTTTAATTTTTTTTTTTTTTGATTTGGTAATTTTTATGCCTTTTAATTGTTTATAATTTAAAATATTGTGTAGTATTAAGTTGTTAAGTTTGTATTTAATTTTTCTGTATTGTGCTGCTTATGGCCGTAAATAAACATTTTCTTTCTTTCTTTCTTTCTTTCATACTATTTAGGATCAGAGAATCGAATGCTAAGGACTTCCACACATCTTAGCCGTTCTATTGAAGCGATAAATTATGAACATCCCAGTCGTCATTCTGAACTAATGAACTGATCAAATGTACTTATATAATCAAAGTGACCTAGTAACATTCATAATAACACCTCCTCCTAACTGAATTAACTTATTAATAACCACTCTCGCCCAATTGTGTCGTATCAAAGTCGGTCACAATTATCATGGATGATAGTGGAAGAGTACTGCGTGCTTCTTTGCTATCTTAAATCCATAAAAATTCAGTCTAGCAGTACATTCCACTGACTTTGTGAACGTGTCATACAAATTACAAATGGGAATGTAACAAAATCCAAGGTGGACTGAAATTTAATCTTGGTTACATGACAGTTGACCACATCTGGACTGAAAAATAATGCATGACCGATTTCTACTTCATCTTCAATATACCGTTGTGAGCGATTGGATCGTCGTACTTTCGCAGCGAGCGTGGTTTTGCTATAAAATATTACAGTATGCTTTGTACTGAAAATTTATATCGCGGAATATTTTAGTAGGTTCATATTTCAGCCATATATTGGTTCCTCGCGATTAAATTTTTTGCTATCGAGCTGAGTTCCAGAATGAAGTATCGATTCTGATTTATTGTGAATGTTCTGACGCTGTTTTATATTTATACATTAAAATTGTATTTTATAAAAAAAGTTTTTTTTAATAATTGAATCAAGTATTTTTGGTAACTAGGCGGGTAATATTTTTTCATCACACCTATTCGAAAAAGACGACTTGGTTCGGACTTACGGGGTTCCAAAGTTGCTGTTTTCTATTCAGCGGGTGGGAATTAATTTTCATACAACTTTTCCTGCCGGCTAGATCTTTTCCGTCCTATTTTAAATTTAGAACATTTTAGTATTTTGCGCTAAAGAAATCGAACGCAAATATTGTTTGAATAAAGAATGTCTGGTACGACGCGAGGGCCCCGCCAGCTGAATAATAAAAAAAGAAATCAAATTAAGATTTCCTTTTCAAATTAAAATTAAGTTTTCGTGCATTTTTACGTATTATTTTCTATTATATACATATATATTATTTTCTCATAGTGGGTGATGAAAAGTAGAGTGTATCACTCGGGTGCAAGTATATTTTTGGCTCGGGCGACGTACTTTGAATCCCTCGCGTACGTTCGGGATTCTACTAAAGAATCCCTCGCTACGCTCGGGATTTTACTCTAGAATCCCTCACTTCGCTCTGGATTCAAAAAACGCCCTCGCCGAAAAAATATTACTTTGCACCCTTGTCATACAATCTACTATTTTATTTACAGTTATGAAACTGCTTGCTTGTAAGATTTGACTTTTTTGTTTCTATCCTAATATTTCCCATAAATAGTTTTTGTACTTATACATTTAGATTTAGGTACTTATTTTATTTCATTAGTGAGAAATATACTCTGTACGAGTTAAGTTAGAAAAACTGAAATACATCTTCAGTTTCTTCATATTTTCTAAGGCGTGTGTAATATGCAGAATCAAGTCCATTCAGGAAACCGACGTTTAAAATATTTTTTTTATTTTATTTTCTAATTATTCCCACCATTTTATCTGTGGTACGTCGTAAATGCAAATAACCCCTTTCACATTTCACCAAACACAAGACTATTATGCTTATGATGAATTATATTTTCAATAGACGATATAGGTAAAATGATTTATTACTCCTATCTTTTAATTAAATCCAGGTTACGCAAATAGAAGAACGGACTGAAATTCCTTCAATAGGAATAGCTTCGAATTGAATCGAGTATTAATGCCATTAATCAATTTGTTGTACTTCAATTTTGTACTTGAAATTAGTCATTAATTATTTGATACATTTTGGTACTTTTGAATGGACTTCATGCTTGTCTAAGCATTCTTATAGAATTATGGTAGTAACGGAGAACAGAAGGTAGTAGGTAGTAGACGACACAATTGGTATTGCAATTATTATGGTGGTAGAAGTAGTATCAGCTAAATACTGTGGCGGAGAGTACCTAGTAGGTACCTACTTCCCCGGATGAACTGACTCTTACCACAATCTTACCTACCACCTATTATTTAGGGGTGATTCCTTAGGTATTATTTATTAGCTCACTAATCCCTAGACTTATAATTTGTGTCAAAAGTATGTACCTATACTTTAATACTTAATACCTTAACATAATTTCCTTATCTTATGAAATATCATTGAAATATTTACTAAAGTAATCAAATCTTACAAGTAAATTTATATGTCATGTCAGTATTGCATCGTATGAATGGATCATTAACTAAATAACAGCGATGATTGAATTGCTTGAAGATTCCATTTATTGATAAACATTTAACCGATACGTACATATGCTCTAACTGAGCATGAATAACGAACATCCCGTATGATTGAAAGCGGTGAAATTATACTTAGAACGCGATCAATCAATAACATATCAATCAATCGGTCTCAGATGCAACCCGTATTTGTGTTACTGCATGCTCCAATTGATTAAAGGTCTGAACGTAGTTAATTTTGATGAATGGGCATATTGTAGCTACGTTTAATCGTTATATGTGTGCAACATAAATCATTATGTATTGACATTTGTCTGACTCATATATTCCATATCCATACCCTACATATAATAAAACTGCAACTGGTCGCTTTCTCTACGTGGAAGATATATGAGAATAACTATTACAGGAAGTCTTTATTAATGCAATAGAACCCAAAATAATATTTTTAGGATTTTTGTGTGTGGTTTTTTTCACGCTAACCTCAGAAACGACTTAACAAATTTGGGTGTAGTTTTTACTTACATACTGTAATGCTTACGGCATTACGTTTATTTTATTTTAATCGGTTCAGAAATAAAGTTATGTTAGTTCAAAGAATCATGCCTAACAATTTTCGAATGAGGGTAAGATAATAAGGCGAATAACGGACTGGTTTCCCAAGGCGGAGCGAGGACGGGATTACAAGTAAATAATAAGACATTTCAAAGCTCTGTAACTTTAAAATTGAGATGCAAACTCAGTTCAGTGATCTCATATAGTACCACGAATGTATTGTGTTGTATATGTATGTGCGACTTGAACGACTTCACCAAATGAGTTTATATATTTCTCAAAGTACTTACTATATTTATTTTCTCATGACTAAAGAGTATAAAAAATAAATGAAAAGGATGTCTGAGAGCAAAGGTTCTTTACTGACTGGGACTGGCTTGATTTGTTCAGAACATAACCTTAACAAGATGCAGATTTTAAATGACAATAATATGTAACATCGCGCTGTATGTAAAAACGTATGTAATTTATTTATATGGCCAGCAAGTCTTCGGTTACACCTCTAATGTTTTGAAATGTATACCAACCAAAACAGTGATGACCAGTCTTCAAAGCCTCGTTTGCACTTTTGTCAAAAATCACCTTGGGGATTGAAAGACCTTTACTTAATCTACAAAGAAGAGCATGTTAAATCGCCCGTCTCACTGGGGATTGAAAGACCCTTAGGGTCTCCGCAAAATGACTGCAGCAACCGGCGGCTATAGCGCTGTGGGGCTTCTTTTTAGAAGCGCGATCCGGCCAACAGCCAACAGCTCCAATAACAGTGAGCAGAATTCAGCCGAAGCGGCTGTCGGCAGGATCGCGCTACTAAAAAGAAGCGCCACAGCGCCATAGCCGCCGGTGGCTGCAGTCAGTCTGCGGGGACCCTTACTTGCTCTACAAAGACCACACTAAAACCTCCGTTTCCCCACCAGGTCGTCAGTCAGGCTGGGAGGCGACAGGCGGCGCGGCAGGCATCCCGTCAGGCCGCACGCGCGTGGGTGGAGCACCCCGCTCCTTCCTGCTGGCCATGCACGAGTACACCAGCATCACGGATGAGCTGGAGACGGTATACGGGCTGTTCTCGCCGCCGCATACTCCTAGGTAAGTGGAAGATAATGACAAAAAGAGCCACTGTATGAAAGCCGAGGTTGTGGAGTTATGGAAGCTCCCATAATATTGTCCCGATAGAAGCGGATAGGGAAGCTGGATATATAAATGAATGGATTGGTAATCGCCAGTGGCAAAGGTTTTTAAGTGCGTCTGAGCTTTGTTAGATACGGCGAGCTGTTGTCATGTTATAGGTTAATCTATTTAAATTTAAGTTAATTAGTTAATTACTGAGGCTTTTGAGCAGCAAAGTATAAGGTGGCTGCCAACTCCTTCATCAAACCTCTTCTCCTTGTTTATTAGGAACTGATAACCAGCAATGGGCCATTAGCGGTTTGGATCCTGGAATGTCTAACGTCTGATGAGATGAAGATAGGGCCTAAGATGAGCCGAATCTCAAATGCCTCGAGGACTTTCTAAAACATTTATTATATTTACTTAGTAGTATTTGCTGTTTTGACAATTACGCTAATTCGTTGGAAAGTGAACACAAAATCCTTATCCTTACTAATATTATAAATGTGAAAGTGTGTTTGTTTGTTTGTTTGTTTGTTTGTTTGTTTGTGACGCTTTCACGTCGCAACAAAGCTATTATATGGTAAGGTTTATGTGTGTGGGGATAGTTAGGAGGGTGGAGAGTGACGTAGGCTACTTTTTACCGCGGAAAAACATCCCATTCCCATGGGAAGATCGATGTTTTGTTAGTTACTAGATATTTATTTTCGGAGTTGCCAATAGATGGCGTTAACAAAATTCATTTGCAAGTTCTGAATTACGCTATCAAATACTACATGTAATTTACTTAAGTCATAGGCAAATGTAATAGGCTACTTTAGCTCTGCCTCGAGAACTCCCCGCTCCGGCTGTGTTCAGTGTACCGCCCGCCCGCAGGCACTATCCTGTTGGCTAATGTCCGCAAGTTGCTGGACTCGCCGACACCGGTGGTGGGCGCGGGCGACTGGAACTGCAAGCATCCGGGGTGGAATAGCCTAGCTGCCAACAGAAGTGGAAGGCTACTTTTTGATGCCGCTGAACAGCACGGCTACACTGTCGAGTGTGTTGCACACCGTTACCGCGGCTCTGAATAAGAGAGAACGCGTGTGTGCAGTATTCCTCGACATGGAAAAGGCGTTCGACCGTGTTTGGCACGACGGCTTTCTCTACAAGATCTCGCAGCCGTCGGCGCCTCGGAGTGCCGTTAAGATGATCTCCAGTTTCCTCGAAAATAGAAGCTTCAGAGTAGTGGTTGAAGCCGCCGAATCCACCGAGCGTCCGATCGCAGCCGGCGTCCCGCAAGGGAGTTGCCTGTCCCCGGTCTGCTACGCCTGCTACACCGACGACATCCCGGCGGCAGGGGGGGCGTCGCTTGCCCTGTATGCCGATGACGTGGCGTACATCACCACGTCGCTGAATAGAACCCACACCATTGTCAAGATGCAGCGTGCGCTTGATGCCCTCCCCGAATGGCTCGCCGCGTGGAGACTGTCGGTGAATGTCGGGAAGACGCCGGCTGTGAACATAGGAGGATACCTCAACAGGCGGGACCCTACTCTGGAGCTTCATGGACAAGATATCCAATGGGCCCCACAGCCCAAATACTTGGGCAAAATCGACGGAAGACTCTCGATGAAGCCACAGGTTACGAAAGCCGTCGCGAATTCCAGAAGTGCGATGGCAGAAACCAGTGCTCTCCTCGAGCCTCCCTCTCGGACTGAAGCTCGGGGTCTACAAGACCTACATCAGACCCCGCCTCACGTACGCGGCAACGGCGTGGTACGCGCTCGCCAGCGAACCGCAGCGCAAGAGGATGCGCGCAGTTCAGGCGATTGCGCTTCGCCGGCTGACTGGTGCGCCGAGGTACGTCAGGAACGCCGTCATCCAGAGGGACCTTCGAGTCGAGAGCCTGGACGACTTCATCGAGCGATTGGCACGCAACATGTTCGGGCGTGTCGACGCGTCGCGGTTCCCGCATCTGCAGGACCTGGCGCCGCTCCACACCCGTCCACCGGACCGCTGGGCCTTCCCGCGCGACTTGCTGGTTGCGCGGGACGGGCCTAGCACTGACTGATACTGGGGCTTCGTAAGTCGTCGCCCGACGCTGATCGGCTCCTGCTGGGCTTCCCACCAGCGGGATTCACCCGGTAGGGGCTCGATCGCCTGGGCGGCGCGAAGATGAACCCCATCCCGTTTAAGACTCTGTGGCCTGTAAAAAGGTCACCACTCACCGGACTTGACCTATTGGTTAACCACAGATGGACAACCAAGGGCCTTAGGGCCCAACCCAAGGACTGGCCCGTTTTAACGGGACGCGAGAGACATCCCCAAAGGGGAACTAACAGTCCCGAGGGCTCCACACACCTCAGACAGGGTGGAGTGAAGAGAGCGAGTAGTAGGCTACTTTTTAGCCTAAATTCCTACGGGAGCGGGACCTACGCGGGTGTTACCTACGGGTCCCGAAGCGAAGCGCGGGCGGTTCTCTAGTGATATTATAAAACATAAACGTTTCGCTACGAACAGCTTTAACGATTAAAATTGATATAAAGCGTCAGCTGTGCTCTGATTTCTTTTCGCATCACCTTTTGAAATTTGGAATTCAAATAAGTATTTAATTATGATTAATGATCAAGAACATTTGGATGTTGTATGTATGTACGTACGTTGAATATTTGAGATGCGTAACTAATTATATTTTTTCCTTTTTTGATTATCAGGGGATTAACAGCATTAGGTACCTATACAGTAGGTATGTTATTTTAAGTAACATTGTAAGAAAATTATAATGGAATCTTTCTTTTTCTTTTTCCTCAAGTTCCCGGCGTAGCCACTGCAATAAAAGTGTCCACAAAATTCACGTCTTGAGGAAACTCCTGGTTAAATTGTTTCATGAAAAAGTTACAAATGATACCTGCCCCTAATAATATTTCCGCGTCCCGAGTGTGTTTTCAACTTCGTCACAGCACAGTTATAAGGTATGCAGTAAACCGAAGCGTTTTCCGTTGGAAGTGTACACTCAAAGCACTGTCGTACCTATTTCGTGGCAAAGGGATTAGCAACGAGTACGGTACAAAGGGCGACAGAATACAGACTGCTGCATCGCCACACACTTAATTGACATAAAGCTATTTGGTCGCACTTTGCCTGCAACCTGCAACGCAATATTTGCTGAACTTGTCGTTGCCTACGTTAATAAAACTTAATGTCTGTATAGTAGCTACATTTAAGAAGTGAATGGAAGTAACAAACACATACACACTATCTACGTATATTATGTTCTTCACTGCCTTCGATCGAGAATACCAACTAGACGTTCGCCTAGTGCTAAAAAACTTTACAAAATTAAGTTCCCACTACATAATTATGATAGCTTTTATTTTGTTTTGTGACGAATGATACTTCATAATGTTTCCTATAGGTACCATGGTTCCTATAAATGGTTGTAACAGAATGCAAAACTTTTGTCTTAATTCGTTTGTTTAAACAGATAAAACCGTAACTGACGCCATGTTATTTACGCAAACGATATTGGTTCTGGTAAATTAACTATTTAATTATCTTAATGCATTTTTTAAGTACGAACACACAAGTTACAAATTAATCTTAGCTGCAATGTGGCAAACATTCAGTATAAACATAGCAGTACCGACATTAGAGACGATGTGTTTACCCTCGTATTCTGCGCCAGTAACGAAGGGAAAACAAACATGTATTCAAAGCTCCCGAGAGTAACGCTGTTCGTTGAAGGGGAATAGATTAAATACGACCACTTATAAACTTTGCAAGTGATTGAGTCTCTTGGGCGAGCGTAGCACTATTGTTTGCCTGGTCCGGAATCCAATTAGACTTTGAGAGCGCGGATAAATCAAACCGCGATGTTAAATGGAAATGTAAAGCAACGTTATTCTTCTTTTTTTTCCTTTTCTGGAATACTTTAGCACAGATAATAAACTTTGACTTCGATAAAAAAAAATTAACAATTCATTTCGTGGCTGTCTTAATATATTTTCTAGATCTAGAAAAGACGAAAATTGTGTATTAGAACAAGATAATAATCTGTTTGTAAATTTTCACACAAACGGCAACAATAGCAGTATTCCAATGGCTGTGTTTTTATAATATAAGAGAACGAGATTAATGAAGGTACATTTTCAGTCTTGAAATGTCTGTAAGAGAAAGAAAGAAAGAAAGAAAGAAAGAAAGAAATATTTATTTGCATATTAGTACTACAACAATATATATATATATATACTTCGTTTTTTACGAAGTACATAAACTAAAACTAATACTGCTGTAGAACTATACATATTGTGACAGCCCTGGCGTACCTCGCTAAACAATAAACAATAGGGGCCATAAATATGCCAGGCGAAACAATAGGACAATGGACGGCCGTCTCGAAAGTACGCACGCGCACGACGCTTCGACCATTACGGCAATAGTCATACGGGCGAAAGTCGGTTGCAAGGAACGTTCTCGAATCTTGTTCGGAGCGGGTCCGCGGAATTAGCGAGAAAGTTCTGGATTGGCGTGAATGGTGCGTGAGGGGTATAAAAAGGAGCGATCGGCCAACCGCAGACATTCTAGTTTCGGAAGCGGAACCAGGAAGATACCAGCGATACCTACGAGCGATACCAGTGCGAAGTGAAGTGATTTCTACGTGCGATATAGTGTTCTACGAGTGTGTTGACTAGTACCTACGTGCAGAGTGTTTAAGTGTGTACTTTGTACGTCGTGTAATTTGTGTATCTACGAGTAAAATAAAAGTCTTTGTGGTACATTTTGGCATTTTCTCGAACCCCTTACTCCTGACACGTAACAATATATAAAAAGGTCTGTTCTCAGCATATAGCTACTAGAAGAAAAGAGAGAGATTCTACATTTTTTTATTTATAGCAAGTGAACGGATACCTACAATAACCACGCTGCTCCAACGGATTGGTGGAAGGGTTCGCCTCCGACAAAGCTATCGAAGGCTGGGGGCAAATATTCAAATCCAAATATGTAGACATGGAGAATTATAGCTCTCCAGGCACAATTACCTAGCCTGCTAGCGCTGTGCTAAACGTGTATAGCTAGGGTGACCATACGTCCCGCATTGAGGTGGTCAGCCTCGCTTTCCCGGGCGGAAACGTTACGTTTTTTACGTTACGCAAAGCTAGCGATAGGGGCAATGAACAAAAGTTGTTTGCTTAGTCGCAATACCATAATGTACAACTCCGTAGGCATTTACGTGGGCGTGCCACTTTGACACGAATCATTTATGATCAGTTTAGTACAGCCCAAAATATTAATGACGTTCCTTCTTCCATAGAACCCCTATCGCCTCGCGCCTCCTGTCACCAGCGCGAGCCGCGTCGCCGTCGGTCAGACGCCGGCACGCCAGCGAGATGTCCAACCCTGAGTTCGCACTCTTCATGGAGAAGGAGCATCTCAGGGGCGCTGAGGAAGACGACTACATCATCATGGAGAACCTCATCCAGCGGCGGTGAGTTGTTGGAATGTTTGTGCGTGGGTGTGAGTGTTTGTGTATGTGTTTAGTATCAAGTTATGGAATATACATAGTTAATTTTTTCACAATATGATACAGGTCATATAAAGTCATAAACCATGTTCCATTCATCTGAGATGATACCACCTTTATTGTAACTAATGCCATAAAGATAAGCTTCCGGCAAGATATCCATCGATTGTGTAAGTGTGTATGTGTGTGTGAGAGAGGGAGTGTGTGTGTGTGAGAGAGAGAGAGTGTGTGTGTGTGTGTTATTTATTTATTTCTTTTTGCTCGAATGCATCTTCAACATTATGACTATGAATCGCATTTAACTTTTTTTTTATTTATTAACGTTGGAAACGGATTACTAGTTCATACCCACATACAATTCACACGCACTAAACAATTCATACCCCACACTCATCAAACAAACTAACAGAGACTATAAACACGAATTACATGCGAGCAATCTGGGCATCCAACCGTAGCCTAGACATGGAGTCTGTCCTGAGCAGATACGACGAGGAGGAGGCCGAGCGGGCAGGCGAGGGCGAGGGGGCGGAGGCCGAGGGGGGCGGCATCAGCATCAGCGTGTGCGTCAACACCAGCGGGGACGAGCCGCAGCCGCAGCTGCTGACGGTGGAGCGACGGCTGCCTCATCAGAGGTGAGTAGACGGCCGTATTCATAACAAAACTTATGCATAAGCGCGAGGCCGCACCACGGTTTTTACCCGAGGCGGTAACCGCGTAACCGCGCGAAACGTATACACTTTTAGAAACCGCAAGTGCGGCCGCTTGCATGGCTTTCCTTGAGTCACAAAATTTCGCTTTTAGAAACCGCGGCGGTTTAGCCCTAGTGCGGCCTCGGGCTTACTTAGCCTATGAGGTCTCATAGCGTTGAATACAGCTCTGTCGTTGGTCCAGTTGTCAAACCAAATGACCTGTTCGTGAGCACTATGAGACTTCATAGTACTGTTTGAGAATACCGCTGTGAGTCGCCAAGAATACGGAATTGCCACCCCTCTCAATACAGAATGGCCTGTGTTCAATTTAGTTCGTAAAGCACTTACTTATGGCATTTTATATTTTCACCGTCAACCTGCAATGCACTTTAACCACAGGGTTGAAAGCTTGCATTTGTGTAGTGTATGCAATTAAAACTTTTACCTAGTTTACACTTGTAATATATTGCTTATACTTTAACACCACTGATACAATTTATGAAATTAAAATATTAAGTTGGCTTGGCATTAATAGGGAGATTTTCTGGTTTTTCTGGAAATAGTGTTTAGATGTCAGCATATGACATTTATGACATTTATATATAATATCCCTTTATTGCCGCAAACCACCAAATTTGATGTAGGTACGCCCACGAATAGAAATCTAATTAGTTAGATAATACAGGAGGCAGTGACCTGTAAAAAGAGATACGGCGAACATTCTCATCGGTTCCCCAGCTTACTGTGATTGGCCTAAATCCTTAATCAAATAGAACACTATCTAGAACTAAGACCTGGGATAATGTTATAAATAATTGAAGACCCGGATGGCGCAATGGTTAACACGCCAGTACGCTGTCCCGAAGGTCTTGGGTTCGATTCCCAGTGAAGCGACAATTTGAATTTCCGTTCTCGGTCTGGGTGTGTGTCCTTGTCTTGTGTGTTATTCTCCAAGGCACCCACGACACAGGGAATCCTAGTGTGGGGCTTTGAGTGTGAAGCGTTATTATTATTATTAAATAAACAAACCTTAACTTTCATAACTCCTGGTTGTTACCAAGACACTCGCTGCGGAGATCGTCGGCGATCGACAGCCGCGAGCTGCCGTCGCCGCTGCAGCCGCTGCTGGGCGACGACACCTGCGGCGAGGTGCTGCTGCCCGTGCCCAGACAGCCTTCTGGTGAGTCACTGAAACAAACTCTTTGTTATTTGCAAGCGATAGAACATAATATATTTTTTTTTTTTCCATGAGTCCATTGCGGTGGTTTGGTTGGGCGAGGGTTTGGTTGTACAGTGTTTTCCTTCACTCCTAGGGTTTTAACGTGTTTTCCTTCACTGGCACCAATCGTGATCGAAATGTACTCATGGCTATGTGTTTTCACTGATGTTGTTCATTCAGTGATTTCCGCCTATACTATATATGACTAATGATTATTATGGCTGTGTTTTTTTTTTTTAAATACCTATTTCTAAGTTCTACTTCTATAATGTATAATAACTATTGTCCATAATTTAACAGTATGTGTCCATATAACAGTATCACAATCACTACGGGTTTTCACTGCACAACTGACGAGGTTTCACCACTACGCACTTTAAGAATTTTCCCACACACTTTATTTGTCACTTCACATAATCACTACACTATTCAATCAGCTGGTGATTCTGGAGCCATTAGCTCTGCCAGCCAATTTGACGGCGTATAAAGCAAACTCCAGGAAGTGGCGGCGACACTCATCATCGTCCATGGTTCTTCTGAGGGTATCCAAGTCAAGGAGGAATCCCAGTTTACCTTCGCACTCCCATCTCTTCGCAGTGAACCTTGGGCATTCCAGTATAATGTGCTGGAGTGTTTCACTGGTTATGGAATCGCAGACGCAAGATGGGTCGCTGCGCAGCCCGAACTTGTGAAGATAGGCTTTGAAGCCTCCATGACCGGTGAAGAGCTGGGAGATGCAGTTGGTCATTTTTATTTTTCGAGTGATCTTATAAGCATCGTTTACGTCGGGGAAAAACAGTTTGGTGACGGCTCCTGCTGTGTAGGACATGTATCGGCTCTGCCATTTACTGAGCGTGGCTGCTCTTATGGTCCTCTTTGCGAAGGAGAGTGGAAAATCGTCGTAAGCTGGCGCAGTTCTAGATTTCAGTGCAGCCTCCTTCGCCAGTTCGTCAGCCCGCTCGTTGCCAGGTATTCCGACATGTGCCTTTACCCAGTACAGGTTAACGTTTCTACCTTGAGTGGTTAAATCTTGAATTTGCTGCCTGATGTTAGTAGCGAGTGGGTGCAGGCTGAGAGTTCCGGTGAAGCTTTCAAGAGACGATCGGGAGTCGCTCAAAATGTTGATGGTCGTGAGCGAGGACCTCTTCATGATTGCTTTGATACCCTCCTGTATTGCTAGAAGTTCTGCCTGGTATACCGTGCAGTACGACGCAAGGGACTTCTTTCTATACGTAGTTTCTTTCCCTTCTATCCATATTGAAGCAGCGGCCCCTACCTTCCCTTCAATTTTGCTTCCGTCGGTGTAGATATTAACAGTTGAAGCGTCTGTTATGTTCAGGTCTTGGATGTTATTGACCTGATCGAAGGAGAGGTTTTGTCTGTGTGCGGGGTGTTGGAGGTCAAAGGGGCTCACAGGTATTTCAAGGTGCTGATCGGGGAGTTCTGACCAGGGCTTACCTCTCTTTATTTCATAGAGCTCCTTATTCTCAGCGGCGCGTAGATCCAGGGGCAGTATTCCAGCAAGAATGCAACTTGACGCAAGAGATACCGTTCGATGCGACTTGGAGATGAGCAGAGCGAAAAGGCGAGTAATCCTATCCAACCGTTTCTGTAGTTGTTTCCTGTGAATGTTCGCAGCCCAGACATTTGACGCGTACAGTACGGTTGGCTCAATGACAGCTGTGTAAATAGTTTTTATTACGTCAGAATTGAGTCCCCAATGTGCTCGGGCCATTTTCGAGACGGATTTATAGATGTTTGCCGCTTTTTTGGCCACGTGGTCGATGTGTTTGGTAAAGC
Organism: Hesperia comma; assembly: GCA_905404135.1. NCBI lineage: Eukaryota > Metazoa > Arthropoda > Insecta > Lepidoptera > Hesperiidae > Hesperia > Hesperia comma. Next base: position 3,542,751 of record FR990031.1, read on the forward strand.
TTAGGTTTTTATCGAGCACAAAACCTAGTAGCTTGATGTCGTCGCTGTATGTCAACTCTGTATTTCCCATTGTGAGCTTCGGAGCATCATATTTTATTTTCCTAGTGAATAAGATCGCCTGAGTTTTGTGCGGAGCGAATTTGAGTTTATTAAGGTTGCCCCACTCAAGGATCTTGCTCAGGGTGTTATTGATGATAGTCTGAAGCTTCTCGCTGGACTCTCCAGTAGCAATCAGGAGGACATCATCTGCGAAGGCCTGTATGTGGATGTCTGTATTGCTAACTTTCTGGAGAAGCCCATCAACCAGGGTGTTCCACAATAGGGGGCCACAAGTTGAACCCTGAATGCAGCCTTTGTTGTTTTTAATGCTGACCTCTTCGCCGGCATATCGTAGGCGGATCTTCCTGTCCGAAAGATAACTGGAGACTAGCCTCAGTATGCCAGGTTCCACTCCTTTAGCTGCTAGCTGAGCGATGATTGCAGGCCACCAAGAATTATCAAAGGCGCCCTCTATATCGAGGGACACTGCAATTGCTATTCTTTTAGTGTCCATAGCTTCCCGGATCATGTTAATGGCATCGTATAGAGCATCTTCTGTGGATTTCTGTGGCATGAACCCGTACTGTCCGGCGTAATATATAACATAATATTTAAGATTGAGTTTTATTTGAAATTCTATTTGTATGCCATAGAACATACTTAAGGTTGAGTTTTATTGGGGGAGATTGTTAGGGTTGTAGCAGCTCTAGATAATTATTTTACCCGTCTATAAACATTCATATTTTTTTATTCATAGGCGTAAATAGGTAGCGGCCGATGGTATAGCTGCTCCGTCTCGTGTACTTCAGATAATATGCTTACCCTTTTAAAAAACTGCCTCAAAAATCTACTCACAGCTGTAGCTAGCGGATCATGTCTAACTTGTGAGGGTATATTTACCAAAAACGCGCTCTTTCAAAAATTCACTACATTAGCGCGTTAATTAACGCGTATATTAACCCCCGTACTTACCAACCTCTCTCACAAACCTAACCTCCTACCCACCAGGCGACACGAACGCCTCAAGCGAGCTGTCCCTGTCGCACATGGTGAGCGAGAACCTACCGCCGCGGCCGGCCATCGTGCTGGACTCGTCGCAGCTGCCACGCCAGCGCTCCGCCGACCCGCCGCCGCCGCAGCCGCCCGCGCCCGCCCGCCCCGAGACCATGTGCTAGAGGTACGTTGGTGAGTCATAGTGTTGGATAAGTCATAGTGTTGTATAAGTCAGTGTTGAAGTAAGTCAATGTTGAATACCCGCCGCCGCCGCAGCCGCCCGCGCCCTCCCATCCCGAGACCATGTGCTAGAGGTACGTTGGTGAGTCATAGTGTTGGATAAGTCATAGTGTTGTATAAGTCATAGTGTTGTATAAGTCAGTGTTGAAGTAAGTCAATGTTGAATACCCGCCGCCGCCGCAGCCGCCCGCGCCGGCCCGCCCCGAGACCATGTGCTAGGTACGTTGATGAAGTTAGTCACAGTGTTGAGCAAGTGATAGCGTTGAAATAAGTCATGATGTTGAAGTTAAGTCATAGTATTGCAATAAGTCATAGTGTTGAAGTAATTCAGTGTTGAAGTAAGTTAGTGTATAAGTAACTCATATTGTTGAAAAAGTCGTAGTATTGAAATAAGTCTTAGTGTTGATTAAGTCATAGTGTTGAAGTCATAGTGCTGATTAGTCATAGTGTTGAAGTAAGTCAGAGTAATCAAGTAAGTCATATTGTTGAAGAAATTGAATTAAGTCATAGTGTTGAATAAGTCGTAGTATTGAAATAAGTCATAGTGTTAAATAAGTCAGTGTTTCAGCACCTATTTCAATAAGTCATAGGTCAGTTATAGTTTATTGGAATTTTTTGTACAGTATAACGTTTAAAAACAAAAAGCAGTACATTATGTGCAAATCGACCTTTGGACAATGGGAAAACAATTAAGGCGCTTACGAAAATGTTAATACACATACACAGTGTTGATATTAAACATTGTATTGGCCGGTATTAAGTCACTGAGTTTTGTGACGTCATGACGAAAGTTATGCCTTTTCTCGTAGCCTCAAAAAGGCAAAAAAACGATAATATCGTCACCGATCACAACCAACAATTTGAATTGTTCTGCAAGATGCACCAAAGTACATGGACTCCTATTAATTTAAAATGTAAATAAAAAAAAACAGTTTTGTTGTTGCAACATCAATCTTTTAAACGTTATTTAACGCTAGATTTATTCTCCAAAGGCTCCAAATGGTAGAAATTATCGGACATTTTCCGCTCTGGCAAACAAGAATGCTTTGAGCTCCTCATTGGAACAAATTTATTCGCGGGATCTGGGCACAAATAATTTAATATCAAGTTTTTGGTTCGGATAAATACCGAATGAAGTAATTACCTACGTTTGCATAAGACGTTGCTGTGATTGTATACATCGAAAATAATCTTCATCTGCTCCAGTAGTTCCTCCAAATGTACTTAAATAACTAAATCACACTTATATTTTGTTCCATAGAGTACTTACTGTGTTTAGAGCTATGATCGATATTTTAATTGCCATCGAATTCATAATGGGACAAATGATAGTAAACAAACATAACTTTATTACTTACATAATTACTTTGCCACTTTATTTAATTAATTACTGGTAGTAGTTTTTAAGCGTCAAATTGTATTTAAATAAATTAAGTTAGCTTATTAACATCAAAATTTATAACAATTGTAATTTATCATTAAAGCGATATTATTAGATGCTATGTAGCATAGATGTGGTGTAATTCGGTGTGGCAGACCCGACCCCTTTAGTATTAAGCATTTAATCGCTAGCTTTGTGCATTATTAATAGACAATAGCGAACAACAATCCTTACTAATATTATAAATGTGAAAGTGTGTTTGTTTGTTTGTTTGTTTGTTTGTTTGTTTGTTTGTTTGTTTGTTTGTGACGCTTTCACGTCGCAACAAAGCTATTATATGGTAAGGTTTATGTGTGTGGGGATAGTTAGGAGGGTGGAGAGTGACGTAGGCTACTTTTTACCGCGGAAAAACATCCCATTCCCATGGGAAGATCGATGTTTTGTTAGTTGCTAGATATTTATTTTCGGAGTTGTTAATAGATGGCGGTAATAAAATTCATTTGCAAGTTCTGAATTACGCTATCAAATACTACATGTACATTTACTTAAGTCTTAGGCAAATGTAATAGGCTACTTTAGCTCTGCCTCGAGAACTCCCCGCTCCGGCTGTATTCAGTGTACCGCCCGCCCGCTGGCACTGGACAACCTAGGGCCTTAGGGCCCAGCCCAAGAACTGGCCCGTTTTAACGGGCCGCGAGAGACACCCCCAAAGGGGAACTAACTGTCCCGAGGGCTCCACACACCTCAGACAGGGTGGAGTGAAGAGAGCGAGTAGTAGGCTACTTTTTAGCCTAAATTCCTACGAGAGCGGGACCTACGCGGCTGTTACCTACGGGTCCCGAAGCGAAGCGCGGGCGGTTCTCTAGTTTACAATAATGCCTCACAATTACAGTGTAGCTCGTCACAGAGACAACGTGTGAATATATGCGATGCTAGTGTATGTGTGTAGTGTGTGTGTCTGTGTGTGCAATGTACCTGCAATGCGGGTGTACACGTCTGGTGCTGATGTGTAAATAATGAAACGTGTGAATTGAGAATTTACCTTAGATGCGGCTTAGGTAAGTAATGTCGAGTACACGGCGTATTACCGTAGCATCAAGTTTTATGGTAATGTATTTTAAATATTAATACATAATTAGCATGACGATAGGGGTTTAACCTTCTGTGAAGCTACCGTCTTTCTTTAAACATTTTATTTTCATGTTATCAAACATTTTTGGACGGTGTGCTTTATTCCAGTTATGTCCATAAAAAAATAAGTTCTCAATCTGAAAATTTGTAAATTGCCAACAATGAAGATTTCCAAGGGTCTGCCAATTAGCATTTGTCCAAGGAGGCACAGTGGGGTTAAAACATGTTTTTAATTTTTTTCTCCTCCACCAGGTAACCCAAAGAAGAACCAATCACAACGGGAATCAAGTATGTATAAGTAAGGAGCACCCAGAAAGGCAACCAAAGAACTTTGAAGTGAAGTGAGCGAAGCGCGACGCGCATTGTAGTGAAGCAATATAAATATATAAGTTAGTGTTTTATATGAAGTAAAGTGTAAAAAACACTTGTTATGAACTAACTGTACAGAATTTGTAAAGTGTTACAAACATTCTTTAAAGTTAACTTTTATCTCAATACTGTAATATAAGTTTTATATAAAAGACTTCGTCTGTACTTAAACATTTGAATATCATGGCAAAATCTTTGCAGTAGAACGTTATTTAAGAGCATTAAAATTAAAGGGATTTATAATCAGATAACAGAGTCGCAATATTAACGCTGGAAAATGTGGTATAGATAAAATAAATCAGCTGCAATTTTATTTAATAATTGGCAGGTAGTCGCAGAATAAACAAAAATATTTAAACGTGGTCTCTTTCCATTGCGACGTCCGATTTTTTTAAACAATCTTGTTGTTTTATGTACAATAAAGAAAAACAATAAAAATAGGTAATGATCTTCATTTTTAAATATCCATGTTTTGCTTACAACTTACAAATGAATCAAATAACGAATACTTATTCGCAGTTTGCTTTTATTAAAGTTTTATTAAAAAATGTGGTGTAACGTTTCAAAATCAATTGTAGAGATAGTCTAGGAAATGGGCGGAGAAATTAAATTGCGAAAAAAATGGCGCCATATTAGGTATGGCGCCATTTTTTGGCGCCAGGTGGTAAAATTTTAAAATAATCTGTTAAAAAAATTATAGAGACATTTTATTATTATGTAGATACTTAAACAATCTACAAAATTCATAGTTTTGTTTATTTATTTATTTGTGCATGAACTAAATCCCTGTTATATTTTCATTTTAATCATCAAATTTCATAACTGCTTTCAACTGTAAAAAATCCATTTTGATATGAATTTTTTAACTGCACAGTGTGTTTATTCGAAATTAACCTATTTATGAATACCATATCAGAAACATCATTATAAAGGTAATTATTATATTGTTTGGCGATACATCATGCCATCTGCATTCGCAGCAACCCCATATCTTCTACAAATTTCCCTAAACTAATCCAACTGGAAAACGTTAGTTATTGCCGTTCTCGGAATTTGAAAATCGTTCTGGGAAGATATTTCAGGTAAGCGGATTGTATATTTACACACAATACATAATCCCTCGAGTACCTACACCTCTATCTATCGAATCTATCAATCTTATATTCATTTAGCGAAATTATACAATGTCTAGACAGTGTCAGGTATTCTTACGACGTCGAAAATGATGGACCATTTTATGAGGATCTGAAATTAGTTTTTTACACTAGCAGATCAAATTTTCTTATGCTGAATAAAAATATAGTTCTCCACTCCTAATAGTTAACACCACTCAGTTAATTAACACATTTTTTTTTGCTAAAAAATATTATATAAGAATGAATATGATCAGAAAATTTGTATGAAAAATGTTAAAGCTTTTTTTTTCTTCAGTCACCAATGCAAAAATCCTTTTCTACTGTATAGCGATAAAAAATGCAATGAGTATAAAATATGACCCGCGTGTATACATGTCGCCGTGACGTATGACGTTATTTCCGGTGGGAAATTTATATTTTAATGTAGCGGAAGGGGGCAGCGTAGTGTTCTGCGTTTTATCGATGTGCCATTTTAACCTATCTTTAAATAACTTATAATGAAAATACTTCAAATAAAGGAAAGGTAAGGCAAAAAATAAGAATTAATATTTTAAAACAGTTATAAATAATTGTTTACAAATGTGAAATCCTACTTAATTCCGTGCATTCATTTTTTTGACGTGACTATTACTTTTAATGAACGAATGAAACTTAACTTTGCAGTTCGTTCTAAAGTATTCTCTGCCTCAGTTAAAGCCCTCCAAATAACCATTTTATTTTGAGACTTTCTGCCTTTAGAGATCTTTTGTTAAGGGGTTCCACCCGGTCAGAGATATTAAAAGCAGCGCGTCTACCGTTTTGAAGGAAAAGTACTCGCTTGAAATGGAAGTAAACGTCGGTGACGGAGCGAGAATTCAATAAGCAAGTTCAGAAAGCCACTTATGTCAACGCTGAAACTGAATTACTGCTTCTCAGACCTTGCCGTGACCAGTTGTCACATAGTTTATTTTCTGTAGTTGACTATTATCACGATTTGTTAAGGAAATGTCGTTTTCGTCGCTTGTAAGCATCTCTTCGTTGTTACCTTGCCGTCGAGTTTGTTAGAGACTCTAGTTTATTAAATATCGCTCCTAATTTTAATCGCCAATGTTGTTTAGCTAATGTTATTTTCTGTTTATTGAAGAACGCGAGTACCTACCTAATAAATAAAGGTACATCAAATTAATAGGGATTCCTTCAGTATTTTTTAAATATCTCGAATTTATTCTCCGCGAGATTATTTTGTTGTCTGTAAAACCGGATCTCTTTATGAATGAAAAGGCTTAAGCTTACAGGAATAATTTTATGTAAGCCTTTTTTAAACAACATCTTCCGATTCTTCGAAAAGCTTCGATACTTATTATGATTTGATGAGTTCTACCTACGTGTGTTTTTTCCATAAGGAACCTTTAATATTTATGTAAGGATTATGCAAAGAGTGAGTGTTTTTTTTTATGCAAAGAGTTCAAATCCTTTGTATCATCACAAACGAAATTCTGAGCAGAATGGATGACGCATTTATTGTCACCGGCAAATTGAATTATTATCGTTACTGCTCTCCTCGATGATACTTTTTAATCAATTTCCGTTGTACCTTTTTGCATTTGAGTATGGAGATCGAGGCAGGTTGTTTGGCGATGATGAAATTTCGTGGACAATTTATTTTTATTGCGTGTCATTTTTAAAGTTTTTAAAGGAAGTTCGTTTATCGAAATGGCATAATATTATAATCTACTAGCGACCAGCCTTTATTGTTGTCCCATTAACGTTGAAAATATTGAGAATTATAAAAGAACGGTGCTAAAGGATTACTCGAGCGGAATACAGCTAGCCCCGGAGATTAAAGTTGGTCTCATGTGGGCGCATGCACTTCGGTAAAGCAACCGCGCACCATCTGACTATCTATTATGGATCGGTTTTCGATTAATCATTTTAAACGATACAATACTCGGTAGTTGGTCGTACCTACGCATTTCGCTCGGGGATGCCATTGCCAATATTAGGCAAATAACCTACGGATACCATAATTAATATTCAGTCTGTAGGGTTATGTACCGTTCTGTAAACGAACATTATCTATTAGTAATTATTGACCTGTTTTACGCACTTCATTATTGATATTATAAAATCTGTAACATTTATTTTTTACCCTTTTGTAATCTTACCATTATTTATCTTTACCATTTTGTAAACCTGTAACATTTTTTTTTACCATTCTAGCCACGGTTGGAATTGAGAGATTTAGAACAGAATCGTAACTTTACGTTAGAGTAGAAAACCTGACATAGTCTAGACAATGCTTTAATTCGGTGGCTATCAAACGAAACTAGAAATATAATAAAATTTTAATTGCTGTAAAAATCTTAAGTTTACTGAACTCATTAATTTATTATCGACGCTCGGTAATGCCACTGTGAAGATATTTTACCACAAAAATATTCAACGTGGTTACCACCATACAACAATAAATTTAATTTTATGTACATAATGATTACCTAAGCCTCCAAAAAAATTTTCAATCAAATACCTCCTTTACTTTAGCCACAGCATTTTTTTTTCAATATTCAAAATTTCAACACGCTGTATCTATTATTATTGTAATAGCAGAAGATTGTTGCGGCTCTTGTCAAAAGTGAGTGACCGATGTTTAGATAGGCTGTTCTATTTTTTCCTGTATTTTGTGCTATTTAGGTAGGTAGTTTGTTAGAAAAAAACATTTTTGTAAATAAGATGTTAGATGTTATTTGACTAAATGTAATAATATAATCCTTGCATGAAGCAGGGCTCGTGGTTTCATTTATTTTTGTATGGTGATATCCACCTTGTATACTTACATCTGTATTTTTCCCGATTTTCTTATACAGTAATGTAATTTGAATCTCTCGTCAAAGGTATCGAATGATCTGTCCTGTGTCCCTGGCGCGACTTATATCTTCCTTTACATATCAGTGTACAGTTGTAAAGTTGTGCAATTGTTTAAAAACATAATCATTTAGTAATTTTATTCGACCAATAATAGTTTTAAGTGATTTTTTAATAATTTGTACAGATACGTATAAATGACGATTTATTGAACTGTGTAGGTAGATATTTTAGCAAAATGAAATGTATTGTTTTAAAAGATATTTCCAAATAATTTTAATATTAATACCTATCGATATACAAATGTACTATTATAGTTACTTTAGTTTAATATATGTAATAATAATTTGACCAACGCATATAACCTTGTAATTTATTAATACACAGGTAGGTACATTTTCATCATTGTCAAATAAAACACAAAATGAAGTACACGCATGTACAGATAATTATTATTAAAAAACTTTTATTTCAGGAAGGCTCATATTGATTTTTTATTATTTTTCAATGGAAATATTAGGGCTTTTCGATTTCGGGATATCTTTTAAACAGTTTGTTATCGTAGACTTTTTACGTGTCACAGTTGCTTTAGTCAATAATGAAAGAGTTACATTTCAACCATACAGATAATTTCGGTACTTTAACCTTTTTATTAATCAAAAAGAAATTATACATAAATATTCTAATACGTTTTCATTTAATGTGAACCAATAGTTTATAAAAAAATTCTACTATGATATACATGTGTATTGTACCTAATGGTACAGCGGCAACGAAACTCTGTCTTGTCTAATAGGCGATGGCAGTAGCAGTAGGTACCTAAGTATCCAAAACACTTTTAACATTTTGATACTCCACCAAGCTAACTAGGCCACTACTCACAGTACTCACCGTATGAATGATATACATACAGTTTCATTAAATGTGCTTCGATATTTGATACAATAACAAAAATAATAACAATAAAGATAAATACGCCCTACGCTTACATTAATTATCATATCAGTGCGGAGAAATTTTACTTTATGGGAACTGCGAAAATACTGATGTGAGGTGACACGCGGTAAAAACGTGTGCGTTGCGTCAAATATTGCCGTTGTGTCAAATATTACCGGGGTTGCGTCTAATTAGCTTGGTCAGATATTTTTTCTACTAAATCGTTTAATTTTACATGGTTCCATTTAATAACTTTTCATCACAATGTGTTCATTTGTACCAAATATATTTTTCCGACTTACCATTTCATATATAATATCCACAAAGTGACTTTATGTTTATTAGAAAATATGTAAATGTTACTACTAACTTTAGTATACCTAATAGATTTATCTGTAGTACCTAAATGCAATAAATTATATTATTTTTAAGTTTAAAGTGTAAATGCAACGTTACTTATTATAACGGTGTTAAATAAAATAACTATCGAAACGATGTATTATTATTATTATTATCTATAGCTATTGGACAACTTTCTTAAAAAAATCTCTTCGACTCTTTCAATAGCTCTACTGACTATCGTTTTACCGAAACGAGAACATGTCCATAAGTTGTGATTATTTAAATATACGAACTATGTAATGGAATTGAGATTCAGAAATAATTAAGATACTGCGTAAGTATATTATGTTTGCCCCATTTTTTATATTTGTGTTATAAGAAAAGAATCGCATCGCAGCTTGTTCAATTGCTCAATGTTTGTACAATTTTAAAACATCGTAATTAAATCTTAACCATTTTGTAGACATGGATAAAAAAGGTTGATAATCTCCTTTATGTGTTTACTTAAATGTTTAAATATCAAACACATGCCATTACCATTGCTACTAAAATCCGTATTTCTATTTCGCATATAAGACTGGCTAATGTTAAAAAATACGTAGCATATCAATATTAAAGCATAATCAACTCGGTACCTATTCGTAAAGTACGGATTGACACAAGAAGAACATCACGAAAACCAATGTGATATTATTATATATTGCTGAACTCTTCCCATTTTCGCAGGCAAGCAATAAGTTATGAAAAATTCGCCCACAATTGAACAAGCGCTTATCCCACAAGGGAACAAGCAAAATAAGATGTTATTATCAGGAATCAGGAGGTCACAGATTCTGAGAGAAAGGAACTATGAATCGTAAATAGAATAAAGTCATCGCAACATGCAATTACAATTGTTTTATTATTCCGATTGACTTTAATAGTACATTATGATACAAGTGCGCGAAGTTGGTCATTACAGTCGAAGCGGAATTGAGCCCGAGCCGCAAGGCGAGGGCTGTAATAGAGCCAAGACTGTAATGAACAAAGCACACGCGTATCATACGACGTTTTTCAACACACTTGCGAGGAAAAAAACAATTAGGTATCGACATTTTTCAGTCACAAATCAGCAAATTATAAACGAACAAATGTTTGCACAAAACACAAAATGGCGCGGTTTATTTTTTCGCGCGCCGTATCTTTGGTTGAATAACTATGCGCGCGCAGGTTAAGTCCAGAGACACCGAACATTCAGCCACAATATATTAAACTAAATAATTATGTATTTCTAATAAGAATTTACGGTAATTAATGATTTAAAATATTGTATTTTTTAAATGCTTTAATAGATAATTAGATGAAGTATAATCTTATCTTATCAGATTTTGACTAAGTATAACAAGTTTATTTATTTACAAAATAACAAATCTTTTGGTAACCACCTCTTTACGGATATTAAAAAAAAAGTGGAATAAGAAAAACACTAGTGCGGTAATGAAAAGTAAAACGCACTAGTGTGTAATAAACCGCATTCCGGGCGTAAGACTAAAGAAAAAATAGCAACTTTACGAGCAAGTGTGTTGAAAATAGGTTTATATAATATTTTTTTATAAATTACGCTATAGTAAATGTCCTTAAAGACAATTACCTACATGAGAAATTTTGTAGATATCCCAAAGTTTAGAAGAAAATTATAATGAAATAACTGCTTGAAGCATTTGGGCTGTTCAAAAATTATTATTGTCTTAGAATGGGCTGCATGCAAAAAATGCTTGAGAAATAAAGTCACTCAATGTTTTTCAAAATTTGTCAACATGTCATTAAACTTGGTCGCGATCTCTTATCAAATATTCTAATATTCTTTACATGTTTATTCTATACAGTTATTTTGGAAACGAATGCCTACTTTAATATCCACGAGAAAATTACTTCCTTTGAAGGCACTATGAAACAATCTGTCTTTACCTTTGGCACGTTTTTCTACTAGGGGAACGCTTTTATATCGTCTCAGAATGATAGTTCTACTTCGTCTGTGTTATGTAAACATATGTACAATAATACAATAAATATATTTGTGATATAATTTCAATGCATTTTCATTTGTAAACATATACCTATGCACCTAAACTGTGGAACGTCCGATGAAACTTCACTTTTTTAAATTGCTTCGACATTACACTCCTGACTAGACCGACCCACGACGCCCGAAGGGTCCTGGGTTCGATTCTCAGTAAAGCGGCAACTTTAAATGTTTATTTTTTTCAGTTCTTGGTCCGGGTGTGGATGGCACTCGTGTCAAGAAGGATATCTTGGGTGGCGCTATAAGTTTGTAGTACCTTTCCTATCTGTTTTTTAATGAAAGCACAAAAGCCACTGCAGGAATGGACTTTCCCACTATTTCGCACTCATTCCGTTTGTTATTACAACCTCTATAAACATCCAGGGGACGCTATTCGCTTCCACTAAACAAAGGCTATCGTCTATACGACTTTTTGCAACTTATTTAGGTTTTATTAGGTAATTGCTCGAAGGACAATCGTTATATTTTTTCATTAATTAGCAAACCCAATTTAAATAAGTAGTACAGGTAAAGGTAGGTATGTAACTTCTTGTTTTCCCAATAGATCTTGTTATGTTATCAAAGTGCATTGGACTTTTAAAATGAAGTTTAATTAAATAGAGAGTCTATTTACCTTTGTGTAAATTATTGGTTTATTTTGTTACTTGGATGCAGCTTGGATGACAATAAGTTCTTATCAGTTCTTATCAGATCGTGGTAAAAATAGCTAGAACTGGATTATTTGACTTATTTGCACTGCACGTGTACAATTGTATTTCACATCGATTATTTTTACATAATAAAATTATTATCATAAATCTGTGTACTTTTGTAACTTTCCAGTATTTAGGTTGCCTGGAAGAAATTGCTGCTTAGCAATCAGACCGCCGATTGTTGTCTTTGTATTACATCAAGATATTTTTTTCACATTTGGTGAACCACAAAGATTGTTTGTATTGTATTATATTTTAGCTACACAACATAATACATATAAAAGTAAAAGAAAATCAGCTAGGTACCTACATAATTATCATCGAGGATCATTAAATAGGTACATAGGCGCACAATTAATACTTGCAAAATCTTACAGCGGAAATAGTACCTACCTACCTAGATAAATTTATTATGCGGATATAGATAGTAGGTACTTGCTTTTAGGACTCTGGAGACCTTATAATGAAAATGGGTCTGACTATGATGGATCACACTTGGCACCCACATTGGACACATAAATCACTGAATGCGAAATAAAATAATCAACGAGTCTCTGCGGTGCCGATGCTATAGTTACGCTATGCCACGTTGGCCCAATTCATTTTTTTTGTGTTCCTATTGCAATGAAATATGCAGGTCTCCCACTTGCATGCGCTTACAATGCGATTTTGATATGGGTACCGTTACAAGGTTAACTAATGTCTATGGTAGTTCGGCCCATAAAAATAAATATAGGTAGGTACCTTCCCTTATATGATAGGTACTTATTAGAAGTAAATAACTATAAGGAATAGGGAATTAAATCAGTAGAGTAAAAAGTGGGACCCTAGCTACAAATGTTGTCGGAGTAGATCCAAAAGTGCAATTGCTGTTGTATGAACGTAACTAACGTACCTATCCTATCCTATAGTTTTAATATATTTACCTCCCTCATATGAGTAAAGCTTCATTCACATATACAGACATCGAGCGTGGCAAACACCGAACACGTGACGTGGCATTTTGACGCATTTCATAAAATTGGATGGATTTTCCTTGATAGAGGAATTTGATGCAAAGAATAAAGAATTTTTACATAACAGAGTAGAAAGGCGCCGTAATGGTAAAAAAGCAACAAATGTTTTGAGCTAGCGAAGTTAGGGTTGTCTCAAATGCTAAAATTGAAAGCAAAAATAGGTAGGTATATAAGGGTATAAATTAATATTCTATAGGAATATACTTTCTCATGAAAACAGTAAGTAAATGGCGCAAGAGGCAAATATTGATAGTGAGTCAAGAGAGTTAACAAACGCGAAAAGAAAAAGTTTGAGACTTTAAAATGAAATCACCTTAGACTTGGTATCCAGTTAAATGGACTATCTGTTGTAAGTTGATTTATTTTATATGATCATCAGGGCATCGGCCAACAACACGTAACACAAAAATGTGGCACTTCAATTCTGAACTTGACAACCCTAAGGCAGTTATTTGCGCAGCGTAATAAAACGGACTAAATTATTAACAATGCCCGAATGTTCCAGAACAAACCGTAGATATGGAATATGTTTGCTTAAATAAAACGTATTCTGACGTTTCTTTCTCAATTTCAGGAAAAATTCAATAACTTAACAAAGTAGAAACGATGTAGGTACGCATAAAGAGGTTACTACCATGCAATGGACAATAACTTTGTCGGCAGATCAAGCTCAGATCAGATTGAGGAATATGGGTGCAATCAGGTCTTATATTAATATTATATCTATCACAGACCAAATTCCTGCCTCAAAAGCCCGTATATTGTTGTGAAAGTATATAAATGAATTAGCAGGCATCGGTCGTGGTCCACCTATTTAGTTAGTATTACGGTGTTACTAGACCAATCGATCGACCAATCGATCGTCGATCGACGGCATCGATCGATGGTGGAATGGAATAGCCGAATAGTCGACGTCGATCGATCGGATCGACGTCGACTAATCCATTCCACCATCGATCCATTCCGCCGTCGGTCGATCGCTGATGGGTCGATTGGTCTGGTCACAACCTCAGTGGTCCACCAAAATGACGAGCAATATGAAAATCCAAAAATATATAGGCCGTGGTCCACCTAAAATAAATACTTACCTACAATGTAATCGTATCATTAACAAACAAATAAAATACGAAAAAAGAAATGAAATCCGAAACAACAAATTAGGTAATTATATACCAAAAACTTTATTAATTAATTAATTAACGTAAAGATAAATAATAACTGTAAAACAAAAAACGCTGTATTCTCTAATACTCGTATATTAAATCTATAATAAATTGTGACTATTTTATACCCCGATAAACATAATAACATTGAAATGTTATTAAGTGGGAAAAAATTTCTCCATAGCAAGCAGCAAGTCCATAAATTTTCTTTCGCGACCGTGTTTGGCGTTTGAAGTACCAGGAGAGCAGAAATGCTGAGGTAGTTATTAAATCAATTTACCCACACAAGATGACGCCAAATTAAAAACGGAAATGTAGTAATGTACGAGATGAAGTACCCTACAAGGAGAAAGAACGCCTTCAATCATTCATTCAAGTCATTAGTATAATATTCACTTCTCGTTCATTCCATCAATGCGTTTTGTTTTTCTTTCAAGACCGTGTTTGGTCTTTGAAGTACCAGGAGAGCAGAAATGCTGAGGTAGTTATTAAACATGTTTTGTCAGTTTACCCTCACAAGATGACGTCACCTAAAAATGGAAATGTAGTAATGTACAAGATGAAGTACCCTCCTGGAGAAAGAAAGCCTTGTCCTCAATCATTCATGCTTTAATTCACTTGTTCATTTCATCAATGTGTTTTGTTTTTTTTTTTCACGACCGTGAGTGTTAGTTTACCCTCGCAAGATGACGTCACCTTAAAAACAGAAATATACTAATTTCTGAGATGAAGTACCTACAAGGAAGAAAAATTAAATCATTCATGCATTTAATTCATTCAAGTCATTTAATTCACTTGTTCATTTCATCAAAAATCATACTGCGGTGTTTTGTTTTTCTTTCACGAGACCGTATCAGTTTACCCGATAGTTTGCTCACCCATGACGTGATCTTCATTTATAGTCACTTTGTTTCTTTTTTTATTCGAAAGCTGGTGCTTGGTGTCGATTGATAAATATTTTTAAAGTGTAAATTGAAAACCTCAACCTCCCTCCCCCCCTCCCCCCGCTCGTTAAAAATTACAGGTATCCTGCTTCAGTGCAAGAGAAAAAGCAGGTTTGTTACCATTTAGATAAGAAATCCTCCAAACTTCTCTACAATCTCCCAAATGAAACGTATAAAGCTTGCCATAACGAGAAGTTAAATAATGTGTCGGTGGTAAACCCATAAACAATGGACATTTAAAGTAAAACGGTCCCTGGCGAGCCGTTGAGACGGACTATTTATTTTCATTGGCACTTGAGGGCTTTTATACTGCAGAGCGATGTTTTTGTGCAATGTTCTGCGTCACTTGAGGTGTATAAATATACAGGCCAAGTGCGTGCGGTCAACCGCTATGTAAGGTTCCGTAGCTGTAAGTAAACTAGGTAATAACTCAGCAATTCCGGCCGATGTCTGTGTGACCCTCGGACGGAATCACAAATAAACACAAGCATCATATAAAATTAATTTTATTACTTATAAATAAAAAATACAATGTTAGTCTGTGGCACACTGCTTCGAACACCGTCTAGATTCTAGATCGATTCAGAACAAATTAACAGGTTACATTAAACACAAATGGAATTTAAGTGGTCGAGACAAAATTAATATTGCCAATGTACCCAATGTTTGAATGTACCGAAATATATATACCCATCACAAAATATGGTAGGAATTATAATTTTTTTATCGCAAGGGACCAGCTATAAATAAACTATATAAACACGGTAAGTCAGAGGGGTCTAGAAAATGGGTCATTAACTTATTGAAGTCTCAATTAATATTAATAAATTATTAAAATTGCAACATGTTTAACTTCATACCAAATGCCGTAGTCATACAAGGATCAAGGGACCTAGTAAAATCGTAAAATTCGTGTGATGTATTTTGATAGCTCCCAATAGACTGATGTATTTATTTTTTTCTTAAGATAATTAACTAGTTGTAAATAAAGTCGTGATCTACTTCCAACTTCTTCTGGAACCTCGTCGGCAGCTCCGACACGATATTCGATGGGATTTTGTCTGGAAAAAGAAACAACATAATTATGATGAGGAACCCTAAAATGATCATTCGAATTATCGTAACGTATGAAAGAATGTAGTAAAGACCATTTTTAGTACACTTGTATGGAGCTTCTTAGAATCTACTTTTCTATTATTTTGCAGCTACTTTTAATATGTTTTTTTATTTGTTGTTAATAGCCACAGTAACAAGCTTTCTTTGAAACTGTTAGGTGTCTACTATTTGATTACACCTATGCTGCACAGGGCTAACAGACAAACGTATTAAATGTCGAAATCAAAATTTTATATAAGTGTTAAAACTTCGTATTTATAAATACGAAGTTTTAACACATTCTTAGTATTCCTAGCTGTAAAGCTGTGACAATTCATGAAATGTACAAAGGTTTGCGCGCTATGAGCTATGATATGAGTGAGCGCGGTAAACTGTCAAAGCTGTGACGGTTTGTGGTCGCACATCAAAGCGCTAATCTCAAATCTTAGCCTTCGCAAACATTTATGTTAGTGTTTTTAAACAATCGTACTATTTCCCGGGGTAAGATCTTAAACAGTCGATTGAAATGAAGGTCTTTAAATGTAATATTTCTTATCCGTGTAACATCCATACATTTGTGACTTTATGAGGTGGATAACTGAGCCTCGAATTTAGAAGTTTTTAGGAGGCAAGTTACGGTCCAGCCAACTTAGGGAACCACTGAGTTGGATCAATGTAAATTACCCCAAAATGTCTAAGTAACCCTGAGGAATTCGGGAAAAGTTCTTAAGATACGTTTTAATTTATATTTTACGAGCAAGCCCGCCCTCGCTTCGCTTCCTGATACCTGTCCTTTAGTACCCACACTCTACAATAAATTGATACGTGTGATTTTTGAGATTGACAACGTTATTTATGAAATGGTTGAAATAAAACAAACATTAAAATTTCAGTAACAGCATTCAAATCAGTTAAGCCGTTTGTGAGATTGCGTGCCTAAGGGTGCAGGATCCTCGGAACAGTGGTCCAGCGTGTAATCATTGCGCCATTCAGGTCGTCAGGATATGTTTGGTATGAATACGAGTAATATTGGTTTTTTTCACGACGCGGATCAAAGGATTATTCGTTTGTATTTGTCCGTGTGTTTACAATTTACAAGTCATATTCGTCCTTATTTAGTGAATATTCTAAATTGTATAAACGCAGCGTAGTGTATAAAAGCTAAACTTTAAACTATAATAAGATAACTTGGGTAACTAAGCAACGACTAGAATGTTTGCTAAGTGCCTAGCCACAAGTTTATCAAAGTTAAACATTAACTCTTAAAGTAGCTCATACTAGATCCAGGAAATACTATGCATATAAGGAAATGCGAGCAAGATAGTTAGCGTCATAACTAACAGTTTCATGCGAGTTATTCTCTACGGAGTTTGTACGGTTCCTTTTTACTTCCCTAACTAAAAGTTATTCGACTATTACTCGTTAACTTTCGTTTTAACTGCTTTACTACTTTAAATTCTTACTATAACTTTTTACATTAGGTACATATATTATGTAAGTAGTTTTTGCTGCGTATTTTAATTATCTTTTATTATCATCTTAAGTGCCCCATAACTGGGCTTAGGCCGCTTCCTGCAAAGCAGTCTTAGGACATTCCACCTCGTTAAAGGGGAGGGGCAAATAGGGATTTATAGAACTCACTTTGAAAATTGTAGAAAACTTTGAGCGCACATTACCTCACGACACGATATCACTTCATTAAATAAGTAATTATAATTCATCAAATATTACATACTTATACATTGGAATAGTAATACATCGGAAACTAAGCAGACAAACTTTATACCCAACTATCAGAACTGATTGAATTTCGTGCTTCCATGAAATATCTCACCCCTGAAATTGATCGAAATTGGCCAAAATAATGAGCCACTTCAAATAACTTCATGCACCTCTAACTTCGCAAACTTACTCATATATCTTCGAAGGACTTAATCGTAGTATAACTTTATAAAGGACCTTCCTTCTTTAAAGTTACTTAAAGTTCTATAAAGTCTTACTCCTGTAAGGACTTAAAAGAAGTAACAAACAGACACGAGTTCAGACACTCACCATTACACCTGTACACCAAGTTAGACCAAATAATCATCTCCTGGGAGAAGCAGAAGACGCCCAAGCGACCACCTTTCAAGGTAAAGTCGTAGACGTTCCCGGAGTCGGCTACCAGCTGGTTGTTCTCGTAGACCTTGAGCCGGATGAGCCCGATCTTGGGCCGGTGCAGCAGACTCCAGCGGTACGCCGTCTTCTCCCGCCAGCCCACGTTGCGAGGGTCCTTCCAGAGGAGGGTCACCTGGAAAGAATAAATTCATAAGCACTATTTTGTGACAAGTAATAATTTACACTTGATTAAAATGGAGGCCAGAGCCAGACAATTTCCAAACGAAGGAACTAACTAAGGTTCATACTAGAGCAATTTATACCAAATATTTATGAGGTGTAGGAGTAAACAAACATTCACAGCCTACACTAAATTTTTTTGTGTCGTGGGTGCACATACAGGATAGATAAAACACAAGACAAGGAACCCACATTAAGAACAGTCAAATTTCTATCTCGCTGAGACCCTTAAGGGTACCTGATATGGTAATCATTGCATCCTAAATGTCGTCATTTTAGAAGGGAGGAGAAATTATTCTTTCCACTTGGACTGTCATAATTTTATCGTACACCAAAAGAATTTTTATAAGCTAACCTGATCAGGAGTAGACTCGGTATTCCAGAGGGAATTCCTTAGCGTCTTGCCGGGCCCGGTCTTGGAGTGCACCAGCTTGAGCTGGATGCCGGGCTCGGCCACCGCGCGGAACGGCGTCGTCTGCCAGTACGTCTGCGTGTTCTTCTTCCACATCACCACGTAGAACTTCTTGTTGCTCTGGTAGCTGCGGAAGATGGAGATACTTTTTAGGGACTACCATCTCAAACTTTATATCGTTTAGGTCGGTCGTTTATATAAAAAAATATTCGCAATGAAGAAAAAATACCTACAAGTTCAACGCAAACAGATAAGCAAATGAATGTATAAAATGTATTTACTTTTAATGACTTAAAAAATGTTATCACAAGGAGACGATGGGTAAACAATTTTAAAATCCTAAAAGAGACAATCCGCACTGGAACAGAGTGGTGGAGTACGCTCTAGGCCTTCTAATCATGAGGAGAGACCCGTGCTTAGTAGTGGGCCACTGATGGGTTGCAGCTAGTCGAGAGACAAAACTCGATTTTAAAAAGACTAACATTATTTTCACTTCGGGAAATGTGATCAGTGTAACTTACCCAAATATGAATCCAACGTAATCGTCATCAATCTGCGAGTCCACAAACAGTGTTCCTTCGAAATCGACTCCACCAAAGCTGTCGAATCCTACCGCTAGTCCAGGGTCGGAGTTGAGGGTCTGCAATATCTCGGCTCCTTCATTGGCTATTTCCCAATTAGGGTCTTGTTGGGACTCGCCTTCGGGGTCCAAACGGACTGTCATGTAGTTTCTATAATGAAAATAAGATATGATCAGTATTCGCCATTTTAGACTTTTCTGTTTGTAAAATAATTGGAGAATATTACCTGAAGTCAGTCCTAAATATCTTGGAATTGTTCGGACAGTTATCCATATCGTTAATAACTTTGTCACCATCGTTATCATTATCACATGCATCGCCTACATCGTCATCTGTAACATAATTCAATTCATCAGAAACGTCTTACATCATATTAATAAGTTACCTAGTTGTGTGAGCCCCTCTCCTTTACTTAACCCACGAGACAAAATCCTGAAAAATCTTGTGATTTTCGTGGCCATAGACAACCCACATGATATTGTCATTTAATTTTATATTTTGCAAGCTCATCATAATTTTTCCAACAAACTTTAAGTTTAGAGTTACATCTTAGTATTTCTCCATCATTACCATTAGAGTCAGCCTGGGTGGGATTGGGCACGAGCGGGCAGTTGTCAGCCAGGTTGGGGATCCCATCGCCATCGATATCGTCATCGCAGGCATCGCCCTTGCCGTCACCGTCCACGTCCGTCTGGTCGCTGTTCGGCAGGTTCGGGCAGTTGTCCAGCCCGTCTTGGATACCGTCTCTGGGGAAGTGAGAATGATGAGGATGTATGAGGATGAAAGTCAGTTTAATGGTGTTCTTTTAATAGCAGTGGCATTTAATAGGGCTTTCAACAGCGGTGATTAAGGAAAAGAGTACATACTGAAGTGTTTAAGTTTTAATAATAGTATCAAATGATTTTGAAATAGCAGTTGTGATTTGTAGAAATGTAACAATTTACGGATATTTTCAAAATAAGTAAAGGAATGCCACAATAGGAAGATACAGTTTCGCAGCAAACGCAAGCATTTCTGAACGTAATTTGTTACACAGCACTTTATTATACACAAATCTGATAATAGACCAAAGGAAAATTTGGAAAATATACACACATGTAAGTATTATACCAATTAATTTATTCCAGTTGTAAAGTTAAAAAAATAACATTATTATATGTTTGATCAAAGGTCTCTTTGAAGAACGATAATGCAAGAAAGAAAAAAATTATGACAGTTGAAAAGAAACGGGGCTTTTAATTAAATTGTTATCCTAACACACTGACCCGGAGGCAAATTAATTAAAAGTGAGAGTAAATAATACTGAATGCAAACAATAGAATAAACAAATGTCAAAATGATCATATCAGCAGGTGAAAAGGGTCTCGCGTAGGCTTTTGAGGAAAATTATTTGAAAAAAAGTAATTATACACCACAGTTCAATTATTTAACTTGAATCAGATATGGTATGCTGTTTAATGATATTCAGTAAATTCGAGTGCAAGGTCATCCACAACTACCTTCCATAGCAACCACAGTAGGACCAAGCCAAATATACATGTTAATGCTTCCTCCTTACACCAATTTAAACTTGATAATTGTAGTAGAGTAAGCTCTAGGCTTCCTCAGATATAGGAAAAATACTCTGCGTACTCACTGGTCGTGGTCAACGACGCTGTCACCGCGGCACCTACGCTTTCGCGGTCTCTGGCGTCACAGACCTAAGCTATCACGGTCGCAAGCATCACCTACGCCACCACGGTTGCAAGCGTCACCTACGCCATCGCTGTCGCAGGCGTAGTTCTCTATACGAGCGTGTACTCACTGGTCGCGGTCGACGTCGCTGTCGCAGGCGTCGCCGCCGCCGTCGCGGTCGTTCTCTATACGAGCGTGTACTCACTGGTCGCGGTCGACGTCGCTGTTGCAGGCGTCGCCCACGCCGTCGCGGTCGACGTCGATGTTACAGGCGTCGCTGCCGCCTTCGCGCTCGTTCTCTATGCGAGTGTGTACTCACAGGTCGCGGTCGTTCTCTATAACTGGTGCGGTGTGAACACACTGGTCGCGGTCGTTCTCTATACGAGCGTGTACTCACTGGTCGCGGTCGACGTCGCTGTCGCAGGCGTCGCCGACGCCGTCGCGGTCGGCGTCGTCCTGGCCGGGGTTGCGCACGCGCGGGCAGTTGTCGCACGCGTCGCCCGCGCCGTCGCCGTCCGTGTCCTCTTGCTGCGGGTTGAACGCGCGCGGGCAGTTGTCGCGCTCGTTTGGTATGCCTGGTGGTAACAGCGTAATTAATAGATTACAATTACATCTAGTGTACAATCTACAAATCCCGTGAAAATTTCTGGAGGCTCCAAAATGCCCCGCCAAGAAATTTTTTTCTTCAGTAAAATATGTATATGCATACCAGCGATCAGCAACATGTAATTATTGTTACAAAGTCTTTCAAACTTTGGATTCCAGCGAAGTGAACGTACTATGCATTCGTGACATGCATGCATGTCGTTGGAGTTTAATGAATTAATATTACATCTACATAGATGCCGAACCGCGGGCCATACCCGCGAGCGTCTTTCGACAAAAATTAGTCTGTTCTTAACGGAACGAATTCCATGTCTAATCATTAATAATTAATAAATAATTCATATTATTTGTGTTTACATTTCAACAACACACTAGTTTATACATGAGTTTATAGATGAAATTATTCTGATATCACGATTACTCTTTGCCCATAAAGCCACTCCGCAACATTATATTACGACGACTGAAAAGGTGTTAAATATAATGGCAAAAAACCGGGTTAATTCTCCCCAAAGATCAATATTTTAAACCCATTATAAACCTGTATTATTTTCAACAATCTTCCTGCCGCAGTACTGTCATAAAATATCATAATATATAAAGAACTACGACAAAGGAAGGCGAAACAACTCAGCGTTTTATCGCTCCGGAACAATTTTTCCTTCCCACTAATGGACAATAGTACATTATGATACAAGTGTGCGAAGTTGGTCATTACAGTCGAGGCGGTATTGAGCCCGAGCCGCAAGGCGAGGGCTGTAATAGAGCCAAGACTGTAATGAACAAAGCACACGCGTATCATACGACGTTTTTCAACACACTTGCGAGGAAAAAAACAATTAAGTATCGACATTTTTCAGTCACAAATCAGCAAATTATAAACGAACAAATGTTTGCACAAAACACAAAATGGCGCGGTTTATTTTTTCGCGCGCCGTATCTTTGGTTGAATAACTATGCGCGCGCAGGTTAAGTCCAGAGACACCGAACATTCAGCCACAATATATTAAACTAAATAATTATGTATTTCTAATAAGAATTTACGGTAATTAATGATTTAAAATATTGTATTTTTTAAATGCTTTAATAGATAATTAGATGAAGTATAATCTTATCTTATCAGATTTTGACTAAGTACAACAAGTTTATTTATTTACAAAATAACAAATCTTTTGGTAACAACCTCTTTACGGATATTAAAAAAAAAGTGGAATAAGAAAAACACTAGTGCGGTAATGAAAAGTAAAACGCACTAGTGTGTAATAAACCGCATTCCGGGCGTAAGACTAAAGAAAAAATAGCAACTTTACGAGCAAGTGTGTTGAAAATAAAATAATACGACAAGTAATTACTTTATACTTCAGTTTCAGGCATAAATGTAGGTAAACATGTACCGACATTTCCTTCGCAAAAAAGTGCTAAATCAAGGGTGGAAAACTTATAGGAATTATAATTAATCTCCTTCTTTCAGTGTTCCTGCCTGCGTTTGATGTGAGGGTCTTCAAGTGGAGGGATCCTTTTATAAGTTAATACGCTCAACGTCTTAAACTTCATCACCACTTAAAATCAGGTATCACATTGTTGTAAAGCATAATCGTGTAAGAAGTAAAAAAATACGATAATTTTAGAATGTCGCGCAAAGACTTTGTACATATATTATGGCCTAAAGGAAGTTTTGTGGACGAAAAAGCACAAAATTTTGTGACTATTGAAACGGTAGTTGCGTCATACTTTTTCTTAAAGAGCAAGTTGTGTGTTGACTTTTCACTTTCTTATTTTAAACCATCACGGCTCAAGAATTTATCACAGTTTCAACAAAGTATCGTAGGGTGCGGTATGGTACTACGGTACGGTTATAGGTTTAACTGCTCTAAAAGTTAAGGTTAAAGTTATAGTCAGAGTCGGATAAAAGTTGGCATCGATTCAAGTCGAAAATGAAGAAAAATCGAAGTCACAGTTAAAAATAATGTCTTTAAAAAGTTTCACTTCTTCCGTGCCTACCGATCAGAGGATCAACAAGAAGAAATCAATACAGTAGTTAGTCTGATTTTAGAATTACCGTCTAGTACTCCATAGAGCCTGTCACATGAAAAGAGGAACAAGATTGTCCTTTATTCATTACGGATACATTTTTGGGTACCAACATATTTCAATATGGAAGCAAATTGGCCGTCCTAACAGGCACCCAATCTCACCCTTAACACGGATCGAGGAAAAATTACTTTGTTAATATTCAGAGGTTACACCACGGTAGGAAATTCGAAGATCCGATTGGATATTAGCCCGCAATAAATAAATGAAATAAAATTTTGAAACAATCTATTGAAATATGAACCTTATTGATTCCTACGCAACATTGAAATGTATCTTTTTCAATGGTCATTTTTGTTTAACCCTTTATTTAGTAAAAAATAAAAAATTGTTCGCAAAATTATCTGTAGTTGTTAAAGGGATGCTAAGCAAAATGCCATTTATTTCAGCGAAAAGCTGGGAATAGTTCCGATCTCGACTACTCTCTTTTTTCAGGCTGAAACGTTTTGAGAATAGGTCCAACAACGACTATACCCTATTTTCGTAGTAAGCGTTGTGAAAATAGGTCCAATATCGACTATAGTACGCAGTATAGAGAAAAATAAGTCCAGTGTCGACTAAACCCCTATAAGGCTCAATCACCAACAAACACAGAACTCACCATCATTATCCATATCCGGGTCGCATACGTCCCCCAGGCCATCCTGGTCCGCGTCCTCCTGCCCCGGGTTGTATCGCCGGGGACAGTTGTCGCACGCGTCCCCGCGCTTGTCGCTGCGGTCCTCGTCGCGGTCCAACTGGTCCGAGTTGGGCGTGAGGGGACAGTTGTCCTGGAACGGTGGTGAGGAGTTCACCTTTATATGTATAGCGTAGTGACTAGTGACCATTACGCTACATGGGTCGTACCAATGACACACACATTCTCTCTATCTCTCTCTCTCTTTCTCACTCACACACACGCACAGACACACAAACACACACAGGCCATAGTCCTCCACGCGAGCAAAGAATGGATTGGAGGACACACATCTTTGAGAACAATGGAGGTCACTCACTGTCCATTAGTGATATCGTTACCGTCCACGCCTGTCACCCAGAGTTGAACACACCCACTGGTAAAGTACGGACTGCCGAAATTCAAACACCTTTGAGAACAATAGGTGCACTAACTGGTATATTAGCGATATTGCCGCTGTCCACATCCTCAAGGCAACCCGACACCTCCCATGACCCTACCAACCGAATCTTGGGAGATGGGCACGGAATGGTGCCGCGTGCAAGTCTTGATTCCCTACAAGTTATTTTTCTCATCCTTGTCCCTATTAGAACACACTGGGGCACAGTTTTTAAAACACACTGGGGCACAGTGTTGTTGCCCTTGCATCAGAACAAACTGGACTCACCGGTATGTTGGGCACCTCGTCGCCGTCAGCATCAGGATCGCAGGAGTCTCCAAGCCCGTCGCCATCAGCATCCTCCTGACCAGAGTTGGATACATCAGGGCAGTTGTCAGCCTTGCAGCGCGGCTCGGCGCACGGCAGTCTGTGGTCTGGGTAGCCGTCCAGGTCTTTGTCCGGCCCGCATACGGTGCCGTTACCGGCCCAGCCGGTCTGTAAATACAAATAATGATATAGCAAGCTCTTTTTATCTCCCCCCCCCCCCCCCCCCCACTTCTATTACTATCTTTCAACCCCAGTACCTCCTTCCCTCCGTCCCTCCCACCCAACACACACAGTACCAACCAACTCACAGCACAAACGCAAGCGGTCCCGTAGCCGCAGACGGCGTTGTACCGGCGGCAGCGCGCCGGGTCGCAGCGCCGCACCAGCTCGCCCGCGTCCAGGCACGGCCGCGACGTGTTCACGTAGAAGTGGCCGCCGCACGGGACGCACGTAAATGAGCCCTGGAAGTAATGAGAGGTCGTGAGTCTGTGGGATTATGTGCGAAATCTGAACCGTTCAGAAAGGTTTGGGGAGCCAAGAGGAAAGTCGTAAGACAATGGGAAGATGTGGTGGAACGAACTGTTCAATGGTTTGAGAAGTAAACGAGTTCTTGAATCGAGAGGTAATGGGTGTTGTGTCCTGATGGCGTGATGTGCAAATCTCAGGAAAACACCATTTAAACTTGTCTTTACCTTATGGCTCCCAAAATTTCGTGCGGAAAAAGTATTTTATTTATAACCAGAGAATTGAAAAAGGGTCCATATAAGAGCACCATTTAGATCTCTTTAGTCTTAGTGACTAACTAAGTATATCTTTAAATCACAACGTAGATCCTCGGGATGCATGAGAACCACTAACAATTTATACATATCCTATACCAACATAATTTTATTAAGCTTATTTACATTCTTTATACATATTACATAACAAGAATCATCAATTACTTACAGGAGTGTTAACACAAAGTCTGCCGCGAGGGCAAATCTCTCGACCCTCGGCACATTCATCTATATCAACGCACTGTTCCCTGCGCCTCTCGTCTCCAGACCCCCTCCAACCCTGGCTGCCCTCGTACCCTGGCGGACACGGCCCACATATGAACCCGCCCTCCACGTTCCTGCAGGACACCAGCTCGTCGCAGGGGCGGATGAGGTCGCATTCGTCCATATCTCCGCAGGCGTATCCTGAAATCAAGATTAACATTTGGAATTCTAGGCCACTTTGACGAATCCACATTTTACCAAGTTCGACAAACTTAAGCATTTTGCCAGTACTTTAGCTTGTCGAACTAGAAATTCGATAGTTTTTCTTTTCTTTCATTATTAACAAGAAGTAAATAGTGAAGAAGTCTCAAGTGGAATGGAAAACTAGTTGAAATAATTGCTTTTTACAAAAAGAATAACCGACTTCAATCTTGATAAGTAGAGATAACTCAAAAACTACTCGCCAGATGGCGCTCAATTCAACATGTTAGTGTAAAGTTCTCGTCACTAAAAATTAATCAAGCCCAAACACTGGATAACTGCAGTAAATCGTTGAGGAGTTCCCTCGACTGTCTTTCGGCTTCATCAGATCGACTCCAGATCTTCATGAAACGGTAGCGCTTTAATGTACTTATGGTAACATGAACAAACATACTAGTTGTCCATACAATTTTCGAAAGTTCCCCTCGATTTCTCTAAGATGCCATCATCAGATCCTAGTGTCCTTATCAGGGGACCCCACTGCGCATATCTACTTTACAACAAAAAAAGAATTATCAAAATCGGCCCATAAACGACGAAATAATCGCTGAACGTACATAAAAAAAAGCATATATACGGTCGAATTGAGAACCTCCTTCTTTTTTGAAGTCGGTTAAATATACCCAATTCTTCGTCTTGCTTGCTTTCATATTATAATGTTTGGACCTTATGATTGTTTTCATTATCTGCAGACTGCAGACGATTAATGTAAGGGCGAGACATAACTAATGCTTACCATTCCACTCGTACCCTTTAGCACAGCCTTCACACTGGTAGAACGGACTGTTCTGTGTGGGGATACACCGCCTCTCGCCACAAGCATTTCTAGTTTGACAGATGTGTTCGCACCGCTGTGTACTGCCTGAAAAAGGTAATATAAAAAAAAGTTCTCATTAAACCTTCATCATAATCCTAGAGACTACAGCCCTTTTGGTCTAAACTCAAGAATTTAGATAACACCTAATTCCCCAATTTCCCCACACTCAACTTCGGGTATATTACGGAAATATATTAGGAAATACGAGTGTTTGACGATGTTTACCTACACCGACAAAGTGATGGTAGGAACATAACTTTAAAAACTTAGGAGGTGCCCCCCGAATGTACCTTCAACAACAAACCCAAGGTACTGAGGTTAAAACCTAGCCTATTAACTATAATACATAAAAAAGTTGATGGTGTATAAGCTTATGCATAATATTACAATAAGGAATTTCAACGGCAATTTATCGTGATATTACTTTAAATGTTCAGATTTTACCTAGAAGTTAAAATATAAACGCAGAGCACTTCCCTCAAAAAGAACACTTTTATGACCATCACAACCGTTACTTTACCATACAGCATGATACTCAAGACATCCTACACACTGCAGATAAAGGCCTAAGACTTAGTGTGCTTAAAGCTTAAACGGACAACATTATAATACATGATAACCACAGTGATTATACAGTTCTGAATTTACAAACTGACGTTTCCAACTCTCCTATAAAACGTATTTTTCCAACCTATTTATAAGACTAATTGGACTGTCGTAGGTTGCTGTATTTTATAATTCAGAATTTTTTTTTCTTATAAGATAGTGCTTGACAACGATCCCACCTGATGGTAAGTGGAGATGAAGCCATAGTGATGAATGAATGAATAATTTTGAATCTTCTTTCTGTATTTTTGTATGATCTTTGTACACTTTTCCACTAGTTTCTACATAATACGTCCTGTGAAACTTACCAGTCCAGTCATAGCCACCAGGGCAACTCTCACACTCGTAGTAAGGGCTCGACGGTATCGGGCTACACCGTCTCTCGCCACACGGTCGTCTGGCGTCGCAAACGTGTTGGCAACGCACGCCGTCCCCGGTGAAGCCATTGGGACAGGATCCGCAGCGAGGCCCGGATGGCGTTTCTTCGCATTCTACTCCTGGGAATATACAAAATGTTGTCAAGAATGTAAAATTATCTTTCAAAAATATGTAGGATAAGTACGTATAACATTTTCTATTTGGTGATGCTCGAAGGTCAGTGTATGCTAAATCTACGAGTATGGTTCAAACACGAATAATACAATTAAACGAAGCTTTTTATTTGCGTCCCTTGATCGGCATACATCGACATAATCCGCTCAATAAAACCAATGTTACAACCAATGCGTTCCGACCATTGTAATTTATTAAACGTTGATTGAACACGTCTGGCTTACAAACTCAGTTAAAACAAATAGCTGTTGTAAACGAGACATTATTCTGAGTCAACTTAATGCTTCCTTATTGCGGTTAAGTTCAGCATTGCTGGCAAACTTTAGCTTTGTGCTCGTGTCATTTTTCATTATTAGTTCAGCTACGCCGGATTTACCCTTGTTTCAAAATGCCGCAGGCTCACAGAAAATACTTTCATACGAACTACGATCAGCGCTGCAATCGGATTCCTTGCATTTTTCGAGCTAATATGAAATACACGAACTTTACTAAAATTGTAGTCGACATTTTTAAAATTACCCTTTCTTTTTTTAGCCTGAAAGCCTCGCAATAGTGACTGGCCTGTTTGATAATCGGTGCTCACTGTCCTTGTTTGACATGGCTAATACAAAGGAGCCGATCAAAAAACCATTGGAATGGAATAGAACCATTGAATTGGAATGGTCATTAACGGTTTTATTATTAACTTCTTTCAATAAATCAACTGGCGTTAGAACCCAACTTGTTATACTTTTGCGTTTTTCGACGACAGCACTGCTCCCGCACCGTGCACTTTGTATGAAAATAAAGACAAACGTACCGATACCGCACTTCAACTGTACGACACGAACCGCGTAAATTGAAAGCGCCCTAATACTTTTAAACTTCAAGCGCACTACCATAAATTGAGGCCTATGGAAAATGGAGCTTTTGGTGGTAAATGAAAAATCTGATGTTATAAAAGTTTTGTAAGTACATTTAAGTACATTAGGTGCTTACCCTGATAGCAGGTGTTGGGTTGACAAGCAATCCGGTAGCACTGCTCGCCGTTGCCGGTGTAGCCGCTAGGACACGGTCCACAGCGGTATCCGCCGTTTGGTAAGTCTTGGCACTGCACACCTGTTCCCACATAAGTTCACGTGGTTAATATGTTACCCTTATTTCTTTACATTCCAAAATGCATACACCAAATTCCGAATACATATTAGCAGTAGGTAATCAAAATTCTATTTGATGGTGGATTATCCCGGAAATTTACTTAACAACCCATAATTGCCCAACTGCTAAGTTAGGGTTCCCTCTCTCGAAACTACCAGGTGTGGATTGGCAGATATCACATACTTTTAAGTATAATCTGAGAGAACTCTGGGAGAACTGTTAGTTGTCTAGGTTCCCTCAAGATTTTCTTCTGGAGCAAATAATAATAAATTTATGATGCTCGTATGTTGCAGGGCTTTGAAAATTAGAAATTCCTACAGAATTTGAGCTTCTACTCCAGATCTCTTTGTTCGGAAGATCATTATTGAAACCACTAGACCATCACCAAATACATAATGGAATTACCTTATATCACACACAATGCAAATAGTAATGACTCACGTCCCCCGAAGCAAGGATTGGCGCTGCAGGCGGACTGGCAGGTCTGTCCGTCGCTGGTCTGCTGGCCCGGACAGCGCTGGCAGCGGTACCCTTGCTCCGAGTCCGTGCAGTACTCCGCTGAAAAATTACCAACCATGTCATGAAGAGAATAGGGTACATGTTGCTAATTCACGAGATATTTTGCTGACTGTATGTATCTAGTTATAATGTTTTGAAATAAATTGTGCTATTTAAAAAGACTAGAAAAAGACGGATTCATCAATGCTCTCCTTGTCTTCTCTTCTTGTTCTTATTACGCCATTGGACACAGTTGTCATAGGCAGCAGCGCAAGTATGATGCTGCAAGCTTTTGCTGATATTCCAATAACTTACTCTGTGAACAGGGCCGTCTGCTGCACGGGATGGGCCGACACCTGCGGCCGTCGCCTTCCATGCCGTGCGGACACGAGCCGCACTCAATACCCGTGGGCTTGTTACGGCATTGCACGCCTGTTGTGGACAATTGTTAGGTACACTGAGTATTCGGGCCAAGTGTGTGCTTTGTGTGCGCGTGTACATATACATTTATGTGTGTGTGTGTGAGAGAGAAGAGATTCTCTGTGCACTTTAAGGTGCTCCCTCACCGGGAGGTTAATGTCACACCTTCACGGGTAATATAACATTATAGATTCGATTTTAAGCATTACATTACAATACTTCCTCCCTAACTAACGAGCATTTACAATTTGGATTTGGAGCATTCTATACTAAATGCTACATAACACGCGGTGAGGGAGCATTTTAAGAGGATACTTTTTAAATGCAAAGAAAAAATGTTATTTATCTCGTCGATATTATAATATACCTACTAGATCGATGTATTATCCTAACCCACATATTTCTTAAAGTTCTTACCTGTCCCGAATACCCTCCAAAGTTCGGAAGTGCTCAACATATTTCAACTTCCGACAGAGCGACCGCGAATATTTTAGGTAGATCGCTCACTACCTATTGGTACAAGGTCAGTCTCTCTTCTAGACTTATCTTTTCGTTAAAATATTAAGGATTGTGACTTTACTTTTGAAGCTCATACCAGCCTAATAAAGCACTAAAGTTTTATTAGATCTCAATAATTTTGCTAACTGCTCAAAATTTTGGTGACTACATTTGTGTGTGGAATTTATTACTTTTAATATAAAGTACTTCTACTGTTCTGATATTTTGGATCTCGTTAAAAAGGGCGATATTGAAAAGGTTTTACTATTGCCATTTCGCTAAAGAAACCCTGACTACGGGGATAGAAAGATATCCTTATTCATGAACTTTAACATAATATTATACAAGTATACCTACATCTGATCCCTAGTGACGTAGTTTCAATAGGAAGAGATCATATCATATAATTGATCTATACGTAATTATGCTTGATATTGTAGTTTAATAAGTACACGGTAGCAATTTAGGTGGTAATTACGTGTCGAGTGTGCTGTGCTGTGGGTGGGTCGTTAAATTCTATTAAAATGTGATTTGCATCTAAGCGTGGGTGCTCTCGTATAACTCGACCTTATTAATTGATCAACTGGATTTTACTAGTCATCGCTTAATATTTCTCTATTTAACCTTTTACTGTTGTCCTGATCTTTTTGTGTTCTTTCATAAACCTTAATGGTAAAACCTCTGAAACATTTATTTTACAATTTGCACGGTCCTTTCAGTTTTATGATAAAAATTTCTGCTCCTTGCACACTTTAATAGTACTTAATG
The DNA here is from genome assembly GCA_905404135.1 of Hesperia comma. NCBI lineage: Eukaryota > Metazoa > Arthropoda > Insecta > Lepidoptera > Hesperiidae > Hesperia > Hesperia comma. The sequence continues at coordinate 3,574,754 of FR990031.1, forward strand.
TACTTTTCCGTTCTCGATACTACTTAACTTACCAACCATTCGACCTTCATTTCCCGCGACAGTTCACAGAATACTAATTTCCTTCAGATAGATATATCTGTGTTCTTATCTTTGAAGTTGTTTGTACCTATTTCAGTATGTTTATAAGACAATAACTTCACAAATACACAAACAAACAAGTCAATGACCAGAATCCGATTTAAGATGCCGTTGAATAAAATTTCAACAAATATAAACAGAGTTTCCGCTGACCCCGTCGACTATAAATAATAAAAATGAAATCGTCCCATTGAAATAACCAGAGACGAGAGACCATATAAGGTCCGTCAAGGTGAATCAAGCAAACATTCCGAGAACCGACGTGGGCGCAACCGAAACTCTGTACTTAATTGTAAAGGGATTCAAATAAAATGCGAATGTATTCACCAAACGTTTAATTACAACCCACACTCTCATACAAACGTTGCTTGATTTACCTTCAACTAAAGCTTAATAGTAATGTTAGTACTGGATGATAACTGTCCAGTTAAAGATGACCTGGCTTTGGAAAAAACTAATGTACCATCATTGCAGTTTTATTAAAAGCTTAAATATGCTTTTTAAAATATGTGTGGGTTACTGGACATAAATGAAACTGAACATTTAGAGCTGAAACAATAGGTACTTTTAAAAGACGTAGGAATTTTCTGAACATCGTAGTAATAGACGGAATAAAATGTAGGAGTAGACTAATGATGGTACTGAAACAAATTTTTGTACTTCTTATTAAAACTCGACGACAAAAGTAATACTCATACAAGTTAAAAAAGACATAAAAAACGTCACAGACTTATCACATGGTGATAATAACTTATGAGATATGGTTGAAAAACTACTTAATGATGATATAGTTATGCAAAAACTTAATGATTAATAACCAGGGTAACATGAGGAGCCAGTGCATCGCTCCACTGGTGGCGGAGACACCCGGGTGCAGCAGAGGCGGAGTTGGTTACGGAGACTGTCAATCAGACCCTTCTGGTCCGCCATCTCCCGGTGAAGCAGGTCTATCGTTTGTCGAAGAAGCTTCAGTTGCCGGATTATCTCATCTAGGGAAGGATATTTAAAATGGGTGAACTTAAATATTAATCAATTGTACTTCAAAGATAAATGTTTCTTTATTTGTTTAAGAGTGTATGTAGGTCAATGAGCCTTGAAGCCATTTCAGTACATGACGATAGGGCTTATTACTTTCCTGGCTAGATAGATCATGCCTCCTCAAAGATGTACCGTATGAAACTTTTTTCAGTAGAGCCAATTAGTGGATCTGCAACGTCCTTTTCGGTCAACAACACGTCGTTGATCGTAGGTGTTATTAATGGCCACATGTGTTGGAGATTGCTTACCATCATGACAACTAACCGTCGATTGCCAATAATTAATAACTCAAATAAAATACTTAGGTAAATCCGATTAATCGGCAAGTAAAATGACTTATACGAAATTCTTACCATCACATGACTCGATATCAGATGACGGAATGTCGCCTCTCTGCGTGGTAGGTTGCGGCAAAATCACGTTTGGATCGATGTAATTGGTTCTGTAATCATCGCCTTGCATTTCCTCTTCTCTTTTTAATCTGGCTTCTTTTTCCATAAAGTCTTTCACTTCTTCCACATCAGAATCAACAGTGACAAGGGTGGGTGGTAGCAGCTGATCATCACTGTGACTACAACTCAAGGAATGTACGGCTCCTTTTTCCGAAGCATAGACTTCTAGTGGTGCGTGCTCTTCGTGGTACTGCATAACAAAAAAAAACAATTAAATGGTACTTACTGAAGATAAGCAGCTTTTAAATTCACTTAATTAAAACTTAATTGACTCTATATAGGTAATCATTTTTGACTGTAATTTAACTGCAAAGCTTTTACTATGGTCTAATAAATTTAGCAAAGTCAGATGATATTAAAGTGTGCCGTAGAGTAACCATATATTTTTTATCCTAGGTTCCACATTTGATTGATAGTAGCAAAATCCTGAGGCATAATTAATTAAACTATACTGTTTCTTTGTGAGAATTTTCAATGAAAACTATGATAATAAATTCATATCCTTACCAACTTCAACTTCTGATACGCCAAGTGTTCCAAGACATCGAACCTGCCAGCCATGGGATGCCAGTGCAGAGGTCTGCAAGCCACGTACAGTTTGACTCTGTCTGGCGCCACTACCAAGATGAGGGTCCCTTTAGGATGCGAACCAAGACCCCAGGATACTGACTTCAGGTGCCCTCCACTTAGGCTTTCCAGGGTTACTGTCGAAGACGAAAATACTTTTATTTGTGTTGATTATGTTTTATTTCTACTTATTTGTAACACTAAATGTAACCCTAATATATTTGATATTTGTAACAATGAGCAATGGAAATAGAGACAAAAAGAATGATTAATGACCGCTTATTTATCAATGAGGCTTAAGCCTCGATCGCAGACTAGACCTAATAACACATCCAATTTTTTTGTGTCATGTCATCCATATACATAAAACAAATCCTTGAGCTTTCTGCCCTATGTCGCTATGTAAGCGGACATTAGGCAACATACTCGTAACTTCCGAGATATGGATTCCTCAGTAACCTCCACTATTTCAACGTGCAGAAATACTGTCCTCTAGAAAACTGTCGTCTTTGTTTTACTAACCTTTATTATTCTTAGCATTATAGTAGAGTGAGACAGCATCATCTTCGCTTCCGCTCGCGTGCAGCAACTCTTCTCTCCTGGCACCTTTCCCGTGGGGCCCTCGTATCACTATCGCCATTTCCCCGGCACCATCTCGGGCAGAATTAGCTGCAGCTACTACATCACTAGTAGCCTCTGGAAATAAACAAATAATATACATAAACAACTTGTCGGTATTTTAAACTTATTTTAGGTACCTACCCACACATTTAAAAAACTAGTTTTTGCGCGTGGCTTACCCCGCGTGAAAGACAGATAACGTCAAAATACCCGTAGGAAATGCAGGGAAAGTTAATGCGCCATTGTGCGAAATGGTCGACTGCCAGTACCGGCCACCTACCTTCTTTATTTTAATAAAAATTTAAGTAAAGTTGAGGATACCGACATTTTTCGAACATCTTTTATTTTTTTTTACAGGGACTTTCCTAAGCAGATTACAAACTACGTGCGTTTGTGTACATTATTAACATGTCTGTATGGACATGGCTTCTTATGTAATTATAATATCAGTTTATTAATATACTTAGGTTAAATAAATAATATCCCCATTTATATATCCGAAAAAAATCGATTCGATTGTGGCAACTTTCCTCTGGGCTATAAAATAGGACGTAACCAATCATACTATTATGCTTAAAAAAATACTTTTCTTTTGAAATAGCTATACGTCTATTCAAAATTATCTAACAAAATTAGCTAAAATCTTTTGCTATAAAGTGTTATATTACCTTATATTATTATTTCGTGCTTATTGTAAATGAATCAGAATGATATTGATAAAGATGAACTAATTCAATAACATACCGATAGATAAAACAAAGGTCAATGAACCCTTACTGTTTTATACTCGCAAATTCATTGAAATCCGTAAAACATGTAATAACAATTAACCTTCAAGGGAACCAAATATCTATATTCCACAAAGTATAAAGTACTATTTTAATCTAATGATTCAAACCAACCTGTGACAATTTAAGTTCAGCGACTTTAAAACAATCCAATGTGTAAGAATAATTTCAAAGCACGGTGAACTCAAGTTGATCAAATAAGAGTCGGGATTTGTGAATAGCGCTGATAAGAGTGCTTCAACCCACTGAACTTTCAAGATAGTACGGAGATGATAAAATTTGTTGCCAGATCAATTTCGACATCGCTCATACGTGTTCTCACTGGTACTATCGGTACCATTTAGAACTAAGGAAATTATATTTGTCTATAAAATTTATCATCTGGGACCGAATTGGAACAAGACTCACACTAATCATTACTAACTGGACAATACTAATATTAACTAACAGGTCTAACTATCACTAACAGTCCCTGTCCTAACACTTATTAACAAACTAACCAACTAACATTCTAACACCATCTACTAATTGGACTAACCACCCTAGTCCCTAAATTGGGTCTTGTTCTAAATCGGTCACAATTGCCATGGGCGGCAGCGGAAGGGTGGTGCTGCATGCTCGTTTGCTACCTTAACTTAATTCAATAAAAAAAAGCAATCACCATCGTCTATAATCTGTCCACTGTTATCAACGTGACTAATTGAATACAAGAATAAATATATCCACGAGTTATAAAACAAAATCTCTGTTTGTTTAAATAAAATAGAACCAAAAATTACTGCAAATATGCTCCAGCTATCTACATCTAAATAATTATTATTACTCAGATTATCGTAAGGTGTTCAATCGTTAGAGCAATAAAGTTTATCCGTCTTTTATCTATTGTATCGTAAATTCAAATTAAAATCACTATGCATAGAGCGAATATCACTAAAATTATTTTTATTCTACCACCATTCCGCATAGATGCCTTAAAATAGAGCACAAGTAGGTAACGGCGGAAGAATAATTTGCATTGATAGTGCGAATTTTTTTTTCGATACTGATTCTTATTGAAGCCACGAACCTAAAGTTGGTGAACCAAGATGGCGGTAAAACAATTGTTCTACCAATAAAATACAAAAAAATAATGACGTGGATCCAACACCTCGACATTTGCCGTATGAGTTGGCGTTGTAGTTAAATCTGGACCGCGGCCGCTGCACGTGGCTTGACTCACCACTTCTTATTTGGTCTTACAACACACGGTATCTTGGTTAAACAGATATCTCCAGTCAACCTGCTTCTACACGAATATATCCTAACAACGAACAATGAACTCATAATCATAAGTAGGTATATAAATATACAGTTCTTGTCGTTAACATAATAAACTACCTGCTCTTGGACTAAATCCCGAAAGTATTTACTATACGAGGTCTGATCCCTTACATACACTTTCATGAGGTAGGTACCTCTATATTTCTTCCCATTTATAACACAAATCATTTTTCTATTTATTGCGACTGTTGTGAATACAAAAACTTTACGAATCACGTCAGAAGACTTGACCAGTAGTTTTGCAACAGTACCTTTTTATAGTTATTATTCATGTTTATTCCTACTCCTTTAATATGCACGAAATTGTTGACTGCCAAAACAGCATTCTATACTGGGACGTTAGTAATAAATGTACCTTTTGAACTTGAGAGTAGGACAATTTTGATTAATTGAAAACATTAGTCGATGTCAGTCTGTCACGAAACAAAAAACATCCGAGTGAAACCGTATGTTAACTCGTAGCAGTCAGGAATAGCCGCGGATGTCGAACTAAAAAAACAAACTTGCAGAAATCTTGCATCACTGCAACTCACATAGAATATAGCAAGAGTTTAAATTATTTCCTAAATTTGAAACACCGTAATACAATATTCTGTCTTGTACGAATACTTACAAAGAAATTAAGCACTGCTATTTTTAAAGAAATTAAAAAATAATATCGGTGTGTTTTTCGTTGACAATCTGACACACTGAACTCGGAATGACACCGGCGACGTCGACGTATTGTCGACTAAATAACTAATGAAACCGCTTTTAAACTCAATCTCGATAAGCGGGGTTGATTTGAAGAGGGTAACCCTACCTAAGCACAGGGAGCATCGAAGTTCAAATTTGAAGAGCAAAGCCCTACAAAGGACAGAGAAACCTGAACCCTCGCCTCGTCTGTTGATCAACAGGTTAGCTCGAACAAGGGTGATTGACTAAACGACAACCAATTAAAGGATACAGTATTATCGTGTCTATTATTTTTTTATTACATTTCCATTGAATATCAAATGCAGACTCAGTTGTGATCAAAACTAGTAATATAAATAAAAACAGGTGCTTAAGGAATATGTCTGAGTTTTATACATAGACATATATACCTAGACGGGCCTTGCACGTTCGAATGTGCGTCAAGTTGGAACAATCCAATTTTGAATCGAATCGGTTTGTGTGTGAAGTTGGCGCGATGGAATTTTGTTACTATATTTGAAAACGAACAGGTTACATAGTGATATCTCGCTTCCGCGTTTCGAAGTTTTAGCTGCTGTCTTTGTCACTCTTACATATGTCACGCGCCATTTTACTTTAGTTATTATTTTAGAAATAGTGAAAATAATTTACAATTCAATGTTTACATAATGAAATGTGATTCCTTTGGACTTTATTTGTGTTTCTTGAATTGTTAGAATATTTTTGAAGGCACAGGAAGCTATATTTTCTACATTTGCGGACGTAATTACTGAAATCAATTTTGCGTAAGGAAGATGTGTACCTCGCTGCTGTCTACAACAGACTGACTTGATCAATCACTCAATCACACAACCCAATGTTGACCACTCGCCGTGCGCCTTATGTATGTTACGGGCCCATCTAGACTTTACATCCATGGTTTTATAACTCTTATAAAATTTACAAGACAAATACTGTAATAAAAACTTGTAGCATAAAGAGCGCCTTCGGAAACGCGACATCTGCGGCTTTTATATCAAAAGTAGATCAGTATTGCTTTATTTAAGCTCATACAGTTGGTATCCGTCCGTTAAAATACAATCGCAGACGTTTTATTCTTTGACAATATCACCAGCTTCTTCTGTTTAGGGTGAAAAGAGTTTAGTTGTCATTTAAAGATAATTGAATGCTAGAAGGATTCAATTATCTTTAAATGACATGACATGATGATAAATAAAGGATCAAAACATGACGCGTGAAAGGACGCGTGTATCAATGATACTACAGTGCGCCCAACTTATCTCTGAAATGGGAAAAATTGGAATTAACGCCGCCATGTTAAAAAGTCATTCATAAGTACGTTGTGGTCATTCATCTGTCAGTTACTAGTGTGCAATGATTGGTCAAATGCGTCCGACAGCGCCTCTCTTCATTTCAATATTAACTTGGGTTTACTATAAATGATTTTGAAATTGGAGGCATTGTGAGTTGGTCCTCGAATTTGGATTTCTTGATTGGATATTGTGCGTAACTGTTTCCAGTTGGTTCGGTATTTCGTTAGTAAAGCTAGCTAAAGATACAGTGATACAAATGATTTACGGGATCCATCTGTTTGAATTATTAATGACCAGCTCAAATTATCCTATTCAATGACAATAACAAATAATGCTAAGTCGGAAAACAAGCATTATTCATCAAATCATGAAGAAAATTCAAATGTTGCGTCTACTGACAGCATGTGCTTTACATGTACCTAATCTTGTATGAAACAATCTGGAACAATCATCTGGGATCTAATGACGAGTTTACTATCAGCTATATTATTAGCTCCGAGATGTTTCCCATAAAGATTGTGATCATGTTTAAAATGTAAACGGTAAAGACGCCGCTTGGTGACGGTAACGGTGCGACGATAAACGGTGAGGAGGGAAAAAGCTCGCCTTGTACGGTCTTCCTGTAGGACGCGTTCAAACTGACCCCGATGTGGGAACGACAGGTGGGTTGGCGCTGGAAGGGAATAACTCATTGCCAGGGGAATTAAGACAAGGTGATTTTAATGACAAAATTCTAAGTTAAAAGCCAATTGTTGACGACAATTGCTTATTTTCGGCATTTCAATTTGGCTTTGAACTTTTCCAATTTGATACGTTTATTCTATACTGACATAATAAAGAAAAATTATATTTCTATAATTTCTAGTTAGCCCAAATACTGATTTTACTTAAAAACGAAACGGGGCGGGGTAAAATATTAGCAAAACAGTAAATGGCATAAACCTTCCACCTATTATTTCAGTTTATTAATTTCGTATTCACTACAGGATGTCTTAAGTACGAGACCTTGTCGAGACTGCCCTGCCAACCCTACCGACCATCTAATCGCCACTACCGTTCTGTTAACAGTTGGCATAATCGGCGGAAAATAATCCAGTTCGCTCTTCTAATGTTTTACTACAAGTTCGTGTGCAATTATATAAGAAATTGCGTATTTTTATTCTTAATAATATTCCAATAATATTAATAAAATGTAGAAATCAATGAAAAATGTAACAAAGACCAATAAAAGTACGAACCTAAATAGAAAAGAAGGAGCGTTAAATTAAATTAAATACCTCCTCTTTCCACTGCTATCCGTGATAATGGCCAAATGCAAAAAATCCTTCCACCGATAGAGGAGTCGAGTTCATAATCGATTTTCAGGGCAAATGATGGTTACTGCGTACGCAGCATATGACATAAAGCTACAACCCACTAATGGCCCACTACTGAGCACGGATCTCTCCTCATTACTGAGGAGGTCTAGAGCATACTCCACCACGCTGCTCCAATGCGGGTTGGTGGAGATATAGGCATATGACATAGTATAATTAAACAACAGAGGCCGTTATAAACATGCCTAAAAAATATGTGTCACCCATGTCACCAAATTTTTTACATATCACCTCCCTCATGGCGTGTCACCAAGTTTCATGGCTAACTACGGCACCAGTGGGCTTATTGATTGAATATTAGCCGTGGGCTTCTCTCCTAATACAGTATCATGGCTAACGACCGCATTCATGAATACGTAATCTCAATGTAGGTATTACATCCTGTTTTGGACGCAAACGAGATGCCAGTAATTTTGGTTCCAGATGCCCTGTTAATAATCCAATCCGAAATTTGAAGCCCTCGTTACTCTAGCTCTAGCATTTTCCTCAAAGCTTGGACTAGCTGATTTTATTTGCATCGTAAAACACAGGTCGTTATCGTACGTATCATCAAAATGCATTCATATAATATATTCCCTTACATGGCAACATTTCTCAAATGCTCAGTATGTAGAAGTGGTCAATTATAATTGATAATTAACAAGGTTATAATGGTATGTTGTTGATGTTTGTTGCCATTGGAAAAAGTCGCCTTACTGATACTGATACATCGATCATTTGGAGTAATATTAATAACTAGAGAACCGCCCGCGCTTCGCTTCGGGACCCGTAGGTAACAGCCGCGTAGGTCCCGCTCCCGTAGGAATTTAGGCTAAAAAGTAGCCTACTACTCGCTCTCTTCACTCCACCCTGTCTGAGGTGTGTGGAGCCCTCGGGACAGTTAGTTCCCCTTTGGGGGTGTCTCTCGCGGCCCGTTAAAACGGGCCGGTTCTTGGGCTAGGCCCTAAGGTCCTTCGTTGTCCATCTGTGGTTAACCAATAGGTCAAGTCCGGTGAGTGGTGGCCTTTTTACAGGCCACAGAGTCTTAAACGGGATGGGGTTCATCTTCGCGCCGCCCAGGCGATCGAGGCCCTACCGGGTGAATCCCGCTGGTGGGAAGCCCTGCAGGAGCCGATCAGCGCCGGGCGACGACTTACGAAGCCCCATTATCAGTCACTGCTAGGCCCGTCCCGCGCAACCAGCAAGTCGCGCGGGAAGGCCCAGCGGTCCGGTGGACGGGTGTGGAGCGGCGCCAGGTCCTGCAGATGCGGGAACCGCGACGCGTCGACACGCCCGAACATGTTGCGTGCCAATCTCTCGATGAAGTCGTCCAGGCTCTCGACTCGAAGGTCCCTCTGGTCCGCTGGCACTATCCTGTTGGCTGAGCAACTTGCGGACATCAGTCAACAGGATAGTGCCAGCGGGCGGGCGGTACACTGAATACAGCCGGAGCGGGGAGTTCTCGAGGCAGAGCTAAAGTAGCCTATTACATTTGCCTATGACTTAAGTAAATTACATGTAGTATTTGATAGCGTAATCAGAACTTGCAAATGAATTTTATTACCGCCATCTATTAACAACTCCGAAAATAAATATCTAGCAACTAACAAAACATCGATCTTCCCATGGGAATGGGATATTTTTCCGCGGTAAAAAGTAGCCTACGTCACTCTCCACCCTCCTAACTATCCCCACACACATAAACCTTACCATATAATAGCTTTGTTGCGACGTGAAAGCGTCACAAACAAACAAACAAACAAACAAACACACTTTCACATTTATAATATTAGTAAGGAAGTAAGGAAGTAAGGATAACGCTTCTTTAAAATGGATAAATAACTTTTTAGCATCGATACGATTTATATGGAAAAGCTTCGGGATTTCTTGCACCCAGCTGCATACATTTGTATGCTTTTATGTCGTTCCCTACAATTTGCCTTATTTGTCAGGCACAGGTTGAATTATAGTGCCCAAGTTACCGGCTCCATTTCTTTTGTAGCTTTGAACTTATTGATAATATTTATAGTTGCTTCAGCTGTTGACTTGAACTTATTGAAGGATGAAAGTCCTCACAGCACATACCCAATATTTTTTATTTTTGATACATTAACGCGTAACAACAATCTCTACAACCAACAACCTTTTGCATCGAAAAAGAAGGAAAATAACTGAAAGAACCTTCACGTTAGTTTATGATAAAATTTATAGCAGTAGGTACCGTTCCTGATCCCACACTCATTCCTCTCGGGACTGTTAGTGATGGTAAGAACAACGATTCCCACTTGCCACTACCTACTCATATTGTAGTCACTGAAGCTTTTTTACCATAGGTAATGTATGGTCCGAACAATGAAGGTACAAATCAATCAGACTGGGCTAGCGTTGTGTAGGAATGTAATAAGCGAAATGTACCTATCTACCGAAAACAGAAAATGAGCTTCAAAGTTTCAATGCGCAATCAAATTCTTATCAAATTGTCTCATGCAACCTGCCACCATAAGACACTACAAGTGAATTTCGGACTTAAAAATAGCTCATCGCATCATCATAATACATAGTTCATCGCGTCTATCATAAAGCTAATGTGGATTAAAAACTTTACCTTTTTCGATGTTATCGCATATTGCATTCATAAGTATATGACGGAGACCAATATTATCAAGTCTATCAATTATCAACATTAGCTACAATTAGTTACAAGCAAGGTATAAACAACTCGGTTCATTGTTCCCAAGTGTTAACCTGAAGATACAATCGCTAATTTACGGTGATGTAAGAATCATTCATTCGTCTCACACGTCGTCTATCCTTTGATTTGCCCGAAATAATGGTTTTCTTGTACTTACGCACGAGTATAGTAGGAACTAATAAGTTAACGTGAAGCAGTGTTTGTGTTTCGATTAATGTTACCTAAAGTGTTTGTTCTACGTGGTTCCATATTGATATTAAAATATGGAAATATTTTTTTTTTCTCTTGTTGATGATTAGCACCTACCATCATTATCTCCACATCCACCCAGGGTTGACTGGTGGACAATGCCATTAGGCATTAAGTTGTACCCTTTGTTTCTCTGTTTAGAGGTGACATAAATGTAAATAAATAAATAAATGAATGACGATGGATTACATTTAAATGACAATTCGTTTTAACATCAATAAACAATTCAACAGCTTTTACTCGAATGAGTTTTCATATATTGATGTACTTTTGGAATGTTACCGAGTAACTTTCCCGCCTTTCTTGAATAATTGATACAATGATTCACTTTTATGTTTTACCCAACTTTATTTAATTGTAGCCAAAGACATTTATATATCTAGGTATTCTAGGTTGCATTAGGATTCGATACAATTACCTATTAGGTATTATACGAAATGTACTTATCTTCAAACAGAAATAGATAGATAAATGAAAATGACATGAATTTAATGTGTTGTAGGTTGTAGCTATCCGTCGTAAATTCTAACAATGAATTATTTGTATGATCTATATAATGTTGGTATCTACCTACTAAGCAATTTGTCAAGCTTGCAAGCAATTTCCTTTGTATCAAATCCAAAACTTGAAGAAATATTTCTTATACATATAGTACATCCTCCTCAAAAAATGCGATGTAAGTGACGTGACCTCACTCTTCACCCCAATTCGCATACGGTTCAATAACGACAATATCGCATAATTCCTTACGGAGCGAGCCGCCTGCGTGGGCGCAGCCAGGCACGTAATAACACCTCATGATGTCATCGCGGTGCACTCTGGTATTTACAGTTTAATGCAGCCGATTTAAATGTATATTGAGACAGGCTAGAAAACCAAACCCATACATACCATATACATACCTACTCCTTTGTAAACTCTTTCCCATACTGACAAACAAAGGTGTCGTAAAAACGATAGAAACCAACCTTTGCTTAGTGATAGAGCTGAAAGTGCTGAAACCCATATAGCTAGGTACACTGCCTTTAGATCTGCCATAGGTAGATTGGCATTTTCACCTAGTGAATAGAAAACATGTAAGTACTCGTAATAATATGGTGCGAATATCACACCATGGCGAAGAACCTTTCGAATGCATTTCCGGCTCGCACTTGATTAGTTTTTAAAGGAAAGAATATTTACCTATTTGGTAACATAAGGATGTTCAAACCTAAGTTGCGTCGTGTAAGTATCTAGAATTTTAAGGACCAAAAATCACAATTCACAGAATCACAGCATGCGATTTGTGTAGGCTTCCCATATGTCATCACAAATTGGAAAACAAAATCTTGTCAATACCACAATACCACAAAATTTCCCACATTTTATTCGTACTTCTTTCCGTTGTCAATTCTTCGCTTTATATTCTTTTTGGTAGGTATACTTTTATTATTTATCCACACCAGTTCCATAAGTTAAATTATCCTCGAAGTGAAAATTAATAATCTCTGTAGTAGGTACTAATCTAATAAATGAATATCATCGTGTTTTGCTATATCGATTAGAGATTACAGTTAATGAAGCCACCGCGGAATAGGGGACATGCTAATCCCATCATGTACAGTACATCCGACATGTGCTATGATAATCTACTAATTAACCCTAGCTCCAGAAGGATTTGGTAATTAATATCTCACACATGGCTAGTTAATCAAAATCGTTCGTTAGGAACAATTACATTTTTTACAGCAAGGGATATTTTCGTGAGGAATACTAGAAATGCTAACCGATTAGTTTACGAAAAGGTACCAAATACAACCTTGTATCAAAAGAACTGTGTAGGAATGTGCATAAAAATATTTAACGCTATACCCCAGGATATACGAGGACTTCCAGAAAGACTTCTTAAGATAAAATTAAAGGAATGGTTACTAAGTCATTTATTTTATTCAGTAAGAGAATTACTAGAACTAAAACAAACGCAGAAATTCATATTTGCGTAAATGTAAAGTTATTAATGATAATATGTTTAAATTATTTCTCATCTGACCAATGTAATAAAAGTAAGTTAATTTAGTTAAGTTAAATTTCTAAATGAAAAATCAATATCTCGCATAATATCAAACTGTATTAACAATTACCAATAAAACTACTATATTTTGACTGTTGCATGCCAGGAATGGTTAAATACACTTAAATGTTTTAGGTTATAAGTATCTATATAATTATTATGAACCTGTAAATAATTTTGTGTATTTAGTGCAAATAAAGATATTACTATTACATACCCTACTGCTCGCACACTGATGCGATTCATAGATCTTGCATAGGTACCTACTGTATCGTACTGTACTGTGTTATCTTTAATTAATTTTTCTTTCGTGTTCCTTTTTTTTAAAAATGCCGTGGATTTTATTAAAGATAGATACAAGAAAATGCTCGTGTCCATTCGTCATAAGTGTCAATTATGGGAACATTTTCCAAAGAATAAAAAAAATCAGCATATTCTGAACCTCACAAAAGAAAACACGAACGACGAAAATTAACGCCTTAATTCTTCAAACCAATGACATTATAAATAACTTTTACTTATTTTACAACCGCAGAAAGACACCAATAAGATGATTAATTAATATTACGAGAACAAAGGGCCACAGCGAAATGTCCCTAACACTAACGCCCTGTAATCTCGGTACCACTAATTTATATTTAGGGATGGCATTACTTAATGTCAGGAATTAAAAAGAAATCTCGTGATTCACAAACATGACATGTAGATTTGTTTACATCGTAATGAACCACAGACGCTTGCGCAAGCCACCGTCGCCGTCTCGATATGGTGAGATGGTACTCGTAATTCGTAACGTCCCGTGACCCACTCAACTCTTGACACTGAGGACGTAAAACAAGCGTTCAAAATCAGTATGAAGGCTTCATCACATTAATTTGTTTTTGTTTTGTTTATCCAAGTTGGTAGGGAGAGTGCCAGGTTTGATTCCCGACCGGGGCCGCAGGAATAACACAGACAAATAGTCATACATTCTAATAACCTATGTGTTGGGATAATAAATAGTCCCAATAATATTTCAACAAGCTAGCCTCTCCTAAGTTAAAATTACTAAACAAAGGAAAAGTGTGAACGAAAGCCTCAAAATATTGAAAATCGTGAATCAGTTAGAATCATGAACATTTTACAATTCATAGAAACATGAAAACAAAATAATTTTGACCTCATTCCAACATTACCTCATAACTTTACGTACATTATAAGAAAAGAATGCATCATAAAATACAGAAACTTTTCCATTATGACAAAACATAAATTCGCTGGATTTTCTAAACTTTCGAACATTCTAAAAATTCCTACAGGGTACAGGAAACTAATGATATGAGTTTAGGATAATATGATTTCAATTAATGAGAAAAATATAATAGAGAGGAATAAATAAATCAGTTAAAAATTGTACAGTATGACCTGCCAACAAAAACTTGCGTTAAAGATCTAACCCCGCTAAATTCTTGCAACATTCCCGAACTTCCGTCCTGTCGTCGTCGGTCACCTTTAGTTCTGTTTTCAGTAGGTATTCTTAGAATATTCGTATTCTATTTCCCGCCATGTCTGAACCCAACCCTCGCTAATGAGTACGTAAATAGTATCCATCCTGAACGTTGACCTGTTGAAACTTACTGTCATCGACACCTGCTATATTTTTGACCCTTCCAAGTTATTTTAGGCCTGCCTTAAGTCTACTCTTATCATAAGAATGTTCTGTCGGTAGGTTTGTAGGTTTGGCAAAATTTAAAAATAATTTCTCGTCACGTTTATTATAATCTCTTTTCTCTCAACATCATTATTAAGGTTTTCGTTCTTCATAATTAAGTGAGTCCTAATTGTAACAGTAATGGATATTTTAAAATAACTTTTTTTACTGTGAAATACCCTCATTATTTATTTTTAACTTTAATAAAATAAAATAACGAAAATTAGTAGATAAAGAGTACCTAAACATTGTCTCGTTCTAGAAATAGGTACTGAATTTACTACACTGAGCTCAGTGTAGTACACACTCGGATCAAACCTGTGACATTAAACACTATACAAAATACCTTACCTTCATCAAAAGTCAGGGAGTGTGAAGCCACCGCTGTTAGCAGTAGCAGGAACACGCGGGCGGACGTACCCCCGGAAGCCATGAAGCCTGTCGACAACCCTGGATTGAGTTTCACGTAATTACTAAGCTAACGGATGTGCTCTCCTAACGATTCATACTATGTGATAATTTTAAACAAAATTCAAATCTTAAACCGTAAAAATTTTACAATATTAATTTAGTTAATAAGCCATTAAATATTCGACCCAGCGACTCAACCTTATTGCGAATATATTGTTGGGTTAAATTCCCGCACTTTATTGCGATGTATTTTCAACTTTCGTTAACTTGATTTACTTTCATTCCTCACGTTACATAATAATGTTATTACGAATCTAATATAATTATTACGAATCTGTGTTCCAATTTTTTAATTTTAAACATAAGATGGATTTATTAAAAATAAATGAAAATCTTGGTCGTAAAATATTAAAATTAATTTAAATGGAAACACTGCTAATTTTATTTTCTCTAATTTTTTTATCTTCTATCCAGCATCCACTGTTGCCGATCTTCAAAAGGTTATCCAGGTCCGATAAAAGTTCACATAACGAAGTCTTCGTTATTTTGTACTTTGTTAAATTATTTTGGGGACTTTTTTACTTCTTCTAATATGTCAAGTTGAAATTTTACTTTATTATTTTAATAACAGTTTAACAATAAAATTTACCGTTTTGGTTTTTATCTATTTTCTTAAAACTAATTTCCCGCGCTAACTTGTTCGAAATTCAAACTCACGAGTGCGCGTGCGCGATGTACTTACGCGCCTACACGACTGGTTTGGTTTTAAGTTTAACATCCATACATCCATTCCATCTGCAGCCTAGGACATCGATTTAGATTTTATATTAAACAGGCATTGTATACTTTCCCTAGTATTTTCGAATATTGATTTTGAAACTAATATTTTATTTTGAAACTAATAGTTATTTTAATTCATAGAAGACTTTATTTGGCGCTCCAAAAAATTACTAAGCTTAGCAAAGTATCCAATATTTTCCAAAGTACTTAGTTACCTATCAGTAATTCTTCTTCTTCTTCGTCGTTTCCTCATGACTGAGGGTCGTGGTCATCATAAGTGATTTTCTCCACTAAAGTCCTCCAGGCTTTTCTGTTTTGGGAAAGTTGCATGGATGCGTGAATGGTGGATTTACACGCTTGTTTAATAGCATCGGTCCAACGGGTCGGTGATCGCCCTCTACTCCTCTTTCCTTCCACCCAGCCAACCACTATAAATTTTTCAAGATTTTCTGGTTCACGCCGGACCACGTGGCCGAAGTACTTGAGAACCCTACGCATGCATATAGTAGAGAGACGAGTTCGGATCTTGAGTTCCTTCAGAATAGATACATTGGTGCGATGGGCTGTCCATGAGATTCTCAACATTTTCCGCCAACACCACATCTCAAATGCATCTATCCTGTTCCGTACGCGAGACTTCAGTGTCCAGGTTTCGGAAGCATAAAGAAAGATAGAGAAGACAAGGGTATGCATAAGCCTTATTTTGACTTTTAGGCTGATTCCTCTGTTCTTCCATATCTTTTCCAACCGTTTTACTACTGCCTTTGACATCTGCGCTCTGCGGATGACCTCTATTCACAATCTGGGGATTGTGAATAGAGGTCATCCGCAGAGCGCAGCGCGTGATGGGTCACTGGAAATCATAAAATCTGGAAATCAGTAATACCAGAACTACAAAGTTATACTTAGTCAGAACTTGTTCTAACTCAAAAAGGAGATGACAAAACCGTCACTTAAGTACAGTCGTACAAGGATCTTTTGGCGTGTGGCCAAAAGATTCTTGTAGGACTATACCTATCATTATATTCTGTATGATACAGAACAGATACAGACTGTATCGACTATTTTTTTTAACGAAGTAAGTACCTACAGTCCGCCCAACTTAACTCTGAAATGGCAAAAATTGGAACTAACGAAAAGTCATTCATAAGTACGTTGTGTTCATTCATCTGTCAGTTACTAGTGTGCAATGATTGGTCAAATGAATGTCAAATGCGTCCGACAGCGCCTCTTTCGTTTCAGTCTTAAGTTGGGTTTACTATACACTACACTGCTTTTGTCAAAACACCTTCCTCCGATGCCGAGAAGAAAACATTATACCAATATTGACCGTATTGGGGCGGCACAAAACTAACCCAAATGCCACGTCGACAGACCAGGGAAGATTGTGTGTGATGTAATAATAATAATAATATTTAATGTGTAATCAGTGTGTCGGAAGTGAAGATTTTTAGGCCAACTAGCTTTTAGGATTACGTTTAAACTTCACCCCCTTATTTCACTCTGTTCGAGGTGGGATTTCCAAAAATCCTCTCTTAGTGCTCCCCTACACTCCCCAAGGAACATACATGCCAAATTTCAGCTTCTTCCGTTCAGTAGTTTCGACTGTGCGTTGTCTGTCAGTCTTTTTTTTATGGAATTAAGATAGCAAACGAGCATGTAGCACCACCTTCCGCTGCCGCCCATGACAATTGTGACCGACCCAGAACTAGACTCAATGAGTCTCGTTATAATTCGGTCACAGATGCGTTGCTACCCCTGAGGACTGAGATGGTCGCCTCTAAAAAAGTGTAACCGGCTCCACACCGTCCTATCCGGAACACAATTGTTCTTAAAACAATTATTACACGGTAGGAGTGGTACTAAGTACCGTGGCGGGTGGTGGTACTTCCCCGGGTGAGGTCCTTCTAGGCCCTACCACCTAAAAAATATCACCAGTAACGCAAGAATTTTATATTATTAAGATTGCTTCTAGTTCTTCCCAGCTGACTAGTTACACCATCTTACCATCAGCCACCAAGTGTGTGAACTGGGAGCTTGAATACCAATACTTTCTTCCTTTCCTCTATTTTCTTCCCTCCTTCCTTTTAACGCGTCGGTGATATCTAGGTATGGCCGACGTAAACCACTTACTATCAGGCAAACCCTTTAGGAGGCTCGTCGTCTCGATAAGCGACTACTAATGTAAGGTATAAGTATTAAGTAATACTTAAAGAACTTTTTACAAAAAAAATACCGAATTCAAAGTCGAGATAGCTCAAAAACCACTTCCCAAATGTCGCTTAAATTTATAAGTGACCACACGACAACCACTTCTTTTCGAACAAATAAGAATCATCAAAATCGGAACACCCAGTCAAAAGTTATGAGGTAAGGAACTTAAATTAATTTTACATTATTGAGAATAACTCAAAAACTGGCCGTCAGATTTCGCTCTTATATAGTGGACAATTTAATTTTTTAGGGACTAAACGGCAGTCATTACCTTTCGAATGACGAAAGAATTATCGAAATCGGTTCACCCAGTACGAAGTTCTGAGGTAACGCCACAGTAACACACATAAGAAATAAAACATACAGACGAATTTATAATTTCCTCCTTTTTTGCAGTCGGTTAAAAATACCAACTATGGGAAAGTAATTTTATGACGGTATAAGTATTTAGCAATATCATCGCAACCCACAACTGTTCCACTTTTGGTCCCACTGCTGGAAACGGGTTAAGGCCGTAGTCTACCACGCTGGACAGTATATTAAATTATCAGTAATCAATAATTTCATTAATTTAATGTATTAGGATTGTTAATAAAAAAAATCTCTTTTGTTTGTTTGTATTTTTGATTAACATTATCGATGAAATCGATTAAAACTCGATACACTGTAATAAAATTATGTAATGGCAACTTTATGATAAAACTGTGCAAACAACTACAATACTTACATTACATGGCAACTGTAGTTTCATTTTGTCTTTCTTTAGTCAATGGTCAATGTTTGAAGTGTGATTTGTCTGCATCGTAAATGTCATATTTTAGTAGACTAATATTTTTGAGCTCAATAATATCAGAATGGCTGAAAACAGAGAGGAGATTCTCGCAAATTTTCAGGTAAATATGTTTTCTGCTTATCATATACACATAATCATGACAGAACAACAAATAACTTATGTTTTGTGCAGGTTATGTATGAACAAAACAGTGACTATTAATTCTTCTTTATCTCTTTGTATTACGACTATCATATGTTCATCCGATGCAATTCTGTTACAAGTTAGTTGTATTCGGTACCTCAGCATCGATCTGACAATGACCAATAAATCAATAGTGTATATTGTCTACATTTCCGTTCGTTCCTGCTTTCTTATATCCCTTTAGTGGTGTTCTATGGTAAATATTGCATTCAAATATCGAGATAATGTTATACGTCAGTTATATCCATATAAGGGCTATAGTATTTCTTTGTGTATAAAAAAGTGTATTTTTCCAGAGCATCACAAATATAGAAGATGTAGCAGAAGCAATATTTCACTTAGAAGAAACGAATTGGGACTTGCTTGTAAGTTGACTAATGTTTTTTAAGTCTTGTTAGACAATAATTCAATAATTTCTTTGTCTGCTGTTTTTTTTAAATTTTGTTTTATTTCTATTCTTTGTTTGAAAATATTTAATTAACCTAGTACCTTGTGAAGACACCATCAGATAAACTATTTTGTCAGTATCCTTTTCAATAACAAAACTACCTCCTTAGAGATAGGAACTTTGATGAGTCATTCTATCATGACAAACTGATTTTGGTGATAGCATAAATTTTGTTAAACATACAAGTTCAACTAAAGTTATATAGTGGTACAAAAGTTGTACAGAGGTGCAACCTATTTACAATAACATTAATTTCTATTATGTACTAAACTAAAGTAGTTCCAGAAACCAGTACATAGTTTCTAATAGACCAGTGTCCAAATTATACAACTTTAAAATGCAAAATGCTTAGTTCAATAAATTAAATTTCAAGGCTAATGTCGTTATAATCCTTTTTTTTCTTTTATATTTCAGCTAGCCATAAACCGAGTGATTCCCCAAGATGGGAACAACTCGGCGCCTGTAGCAGCACAGAACAATGACACACATGATGTTGAGATGATAGACGATGATATATCTGTGATAACTCCAAAAACACACCCACCTGGTAAGTTATAACTACAACAATATTAATTTTAAACAGTACACACTAGTAGCCCCACACTAGGGTTCCTTGTATCATGGGTGCCCCAGAAAACACAGGACAAGGACACATACACCCAGACCAAACAGGGAAATTTTTAGTCATTATTAGTAGGCACCCACTATGAACCATTAGATTATAATTATCATTGCAATTATACTAATTATACACATGTTTTGTATTTCCGAGTATAGCCTTTTTACTTTTAACAAAAGATAATACAAATAGAACTTGTTAAATGCTCTATCAGTTTAATAATACATATTCTAATATATATATTCGTAACACTGTAAATTCATAACAATAATGTAACTTTACTTCTGCAGATCGAGATGACAACAATCAGGCTTCAACATCATCTCCTAGGAATAATTCTATCGATTTGGTTGAGCTACAAGTACATTATAATAACAAAATGCATGAAATCAAAATGTCTGGTTCTGCTACAGTCAGTAAGTACATAATTCATGTACAACCCATTGCATCTCATACTACATCTATACTTTGGATTAATAGAAGTCATTATTTCATTAAATAAAAGTGATAATGCCAATATATTTTTTCTTTGCAGCCGATCTCAAGAAGCGAATAGAAATGGTATGCGGCGTGCCTGTTTGCCGGCAACAAATTTCTGGTCTGGGCGGGTCACGGGCGACCCCAACGGCCCAGCTGTCTTCCCTAGGCCTAGTCCGCAATTGTGTACTGCGTCTCAAGGCTTCAGATCGACTTTGTACGGATGATGAGTGAGTATAAGTAATGTTTATATGGGCCCTGTAATTGATAGATGCGGAGACTAACACAGTGCATTATTGTTATGTGTCATTGCTGTCCCAAGGGTCCTAGGTTCGATTCCCAGGAAGCCTTGTATTAACCACTGTAAAAATATTGTCAGAATAATTTTTATATAGGTACTACGCTTCTGCATTTCTTAGTCTAAAAATAAATTAAATTGAATATTTTTGTATCACAGGATAGCAGAAAAGTTAACTACAACATACACACTACGTGTGAAACATGAAGAAAGGGAGTACACACTCAAGTACCCTGGCACGAAAACCGTTCAAGAGGTGAAGAATGACTTATACTCGCTCACTGACATACCTGTCAGGCATCAGGTAATATATAACTATTCCTTATATCCCTATAGTCTAAGATCCGAATCTAAGTCGACCTTCACCGGGTTGATAATAGAATCAAACTTATTTTATAATAAATTTCGTATCTTAGAAAATATATTAAAAATGGGTTGACAACAAAAAACCTGGACAGAATATTTTTAATTATTTTTAAAAAATATTTTTTCAAAAATATTGCTTGATGAAGATAATAATAAAATTTTATACTGGACTTAAAGTATAGAACATATAGAATGTGCAGACTATTATCAAATCGAGTGAAAGTAACTAGTATTGACATACCTGTTTATACCTGTCTACCCAGTAGTTCGTCCAGGTAAATAATAGTCTACCCTACGTCTGCCCATTCTATAAGTTCTATACTTTAAGTCCAGTATAAAATTTTATTATTATCTTCATCATAAGTTTAGTACAACATTTTATGAAAATAATTTTTTAAAAAATAATTAAAAATATTCTGTCCAGGATTTTTGTTGTCAACCCATTTTTAATATATTTTCTAAGATACGAAATTTATTATAAAATAAGTTTGATTCTATTATCAACCCGGTGAAGGTCGATATAGATTCGGATCTTCTACTACTAGCCACTATCTTTTTTAACCCCAACCACAGAATGTTTGTACATTGTAAGATATTGTCACATCTTTGACTTTGTCTGCCAATCGACTTTTGGGGAGTAATAAACATTGTTACATTTTCAAGTGTACGTGTCCAGCGTAACAATATACCCAAGTGTTAATGTATCGTTGCCCACGCCCAGCTGTGGACGGGCTGGCCAGCCGTGACGGGGCTGGACGACACGGCGCTCGCGATGGTGGGCCTCGACCTGCCCACGCACGACCTCGCTGTCAAACGGGCGCCCAACAAGCGGAAGGAGTATAAGCGGGTGAGTGTGCTCATTGATATCGACTTAATAACTAACAATATAGTCGGCAGGACTATATCAATTCATCATCTTCTTGCCCATTTCCCAATTTTAATTGGGGTCCACGCATTATACTTTTTTCTCTTCCATTCCTCTTTGTTAGCCGTCACCTATCAATGATATCATCTCTCACACAATCCGTCCATCTTTTCTTTGGTCGTCCTCGTCCTCTTCGTCCATCCACATTCATATCCATCACTCTTCTTGTCATATGCGTTCTCTCTCGCATCACGCTTTCTGTATTAATATAAAATACATTAAAGTTGAAATATTTTTGTTTCTTTAAACACTGAAATATTATTTTTGTGTATGATAGATTCATAATTATATTCATAAGGAAAGTTACGTGAAGATAGTGCTGTAATTTTAAGTCTTAATAATTTTGATGAAGCGAAAAAGGGTTACTAGTATTATCTTACTACTTTAGCTTACTAATGAAATAATTGCGAAAGTTTGTAATGTGTTTGAATGTTAACTGGGAATTTTCTTTTTATGGCCTCACAGATAATAGTAGAAAGCTCCGACAGTGAAAACAGCTCTGTTGAAGAGGTGGAAGATGGAGATGCCTTCAACACGGAGGATGATATATTTGTTGACCTGCAGACAGAGAGGCTCCAGCCACTTAGTGAGTTATTGAAATTATGATATTTTGTGATTGTGGAATTGTGATATTTAAATTTTTAAGTTAGGCTATCAAATTAGTAATCCATTTCAAATTCTGAAGTCATGCAATATGAATTAGGTATGATAATGTATGTGTTCAATTAAGATAAGATGTCCACAAATTACGTCACAAGTTTAGGGGGGGATGGTGTCGATTAGTGTGACTATATCAGTGGGGGGGGTGGGAATGATTGTAAATTACTTCAACTTAATTAAATGATTCAAATATCAGGAAACTCGTGTGACGTTTATGGATGGCACAGTAACATAACGTAACTTTATACCGTGTGTGTAACAGTGTCGGAGAACATCTCGGACGAGGCGCTGGGCTGCATCGAGTTCTCGCAGCGGTTCCGCGCGCGCTACGGGCCCAACACGCCGCACTTCTTCGAGGGCACGCTGCACGACGCCATCAAGGAGTCCTGTCTCAAGCCCGCTAAGGAGGTGTGTTGTTTGTTTATACCGTGTGTGTAACAGTGTCGGAGAACATCTCGGACGAGGCGCTGGGCTGCATCGAGTTCTCGCAGCGGTTCCACGCGCGCTACGGGCCCAACACGCCGCACTTCTTCGAGAGCACGCTGCACGACGCTATCAAGGAGTCCTGTCTCAAGCCCGCTAAGGAGGTGTGTTGTTTGTTTATACCGTGTGTGTAACAGTGTCGGAGAACATCTCGGACGAGGCGCTGGGCTGCATCGAGTTCTCGCAGCGGTTCCGCGCGCGCTACGGGCCCAACACGCCGCACTTCTTCGAGGGCACGCTGCACGAGGCCATCAAGGAGTCCTGTCTCAAGCCCGCTAAGGAGGTGTGTTGTTTGTTGGAGTGTGGCTCGCTTGGCTTGGCCGGAAACTGTCAAAAACGTTTATTTCTACAGTAGTTTTTTGCGTAGTCATTTAGATTTAAAGATGAATAGAAAAAAAATTAAAAACCCTTTCCTTGTGCTCACTTTAGGCACTTGAGGAATCCACAAAGTTTAAGTGAATACAATGAAGTTTTATTTCCTTTTTTATCTCGTAAGAGGGGGAATTTTTTAAATTGCGTTCAGTAGTTTTGGCTGTGTGTTGTCACTTAGTTATGTAAGAGTCCGTACTAATATCATAAATGCGAAAGTCTGTCTATCTATTTATTATTTGGCAATTTTTTTTTGAAAACCAACCCCTAAAGGGTTGAAATAGAGGAAACATTAAAA
This sequence comes from Hesperia comma, assembly GCA_905404135.1. Taxonomy (NCBI): domain Eukaryota; kingdom Metazoa; phylum Arthropoda; class Insecta; order Lepidoptera; family Hesperiidae; genus Hesperia; species Hesperia comma. The sequence continues at coordinate 3,598,987 of FR990031.1, forward strand.
TTTTTCGACGTGAAATGAGGGCAGGGCGCTCACTGGTTTTATATACATTGATCAATAATGGTGTTACCAGAACAATCGATCGATGGTGGAATCGACTAGTCGACATCGATCGATACTTTTTACTAAGAGCAATTGATCGATGCCGTCGATCGATCGATAAACCCTGAGACTCGCTATGTGCTACAAACCTCTGTACTTACCTATATTCCAGCGCAAGCTCCTAGCGGTATACCTGCACCACGAGCAGTCGGTGCTGTCGAACGTGTTCTGCGCGCAGCTGCTCGGCCGCGACACCGTGCTGCAGACGCTGGCCGCCAACTACCTGCTGTACGGCTGGGACCTCACGCACCCGCACAATAATAACATGTGAGTAGGGTACACTGTGTACCGACGCACACGGAGACACCGTTCATACGTATACGTACTGCGTACAGACTGACTGACCGACTGACTGACCGTGCTGACTGTACAATCACAATGTGTGTGGACGACGCACACATAATCAATGTGCACGGACACGAAGCATTGTTCAACCGTTGCTCGTCATACGCTGCGTGACTTTACGGGCACGAAGTATTATTCAAGAATGTCCGTGAACAGTGTCTATCTGTCTGTATCACCAACTTTCCTCAATAAAACATTACTGTAGCAGATGAACGAAATCACTATGTTGAGTTGTGTTGGAAGAAGAAGCAGCAAGAGACATACAAGAAACTTCGTTTCCGACAGATACAGCTTACTACTACTTTAGTAAAACATAACATCTGCTACTTTCACTTTTGGGGTGTAAGGGGCTCCATCCATCTTTGAGTCCAAGTCGTCCTCCCCTGCTCGCGGTGCACCCTGCTGAACAACGGACGAGGCTACGGCGCCCGGTCCCCCTACTCAGGGGTTTCCGGATCTTGTACCATCCGGTTCAATTCCCTTAGGTACTTTATGCTGGTGGAAGGGTTACACCCGACTGGCTAGCTACCACCCTCCTTCTAAAATCAGCCGTGAAATGTCCATGACGTGTTTCGGCTGCAGTGTCGGAGAGCCAGACCTCCTCCTCTTCTTTCTCCCCTATTTTTTCAGCCCTTTCCTTCCCACACTTCATCTATCTCCTATCCTGAAGCGGTGTGTTGTTGGTGTGTCTGGGGTCCGTTGGAGTCATTATCAACTGTTCTTGTGCGGTTGGGTGTGATGGACTGGCGCGGCGGCCAGGGAGAGCCGATGAAACGTTACCGCTGGCGCCCGTTGGTTGTAGGGGACCCGAACCCAGGAGATCCCGGCCTGGGAGGCTGTCCCGCCGCCAATGCTAAAAGCCCGTCGAATGATCTCCTTGCCGGTTACGGGAGCCGGATGTGGACGGGGTTTTTATTCACGGGTCGGATCGGGGGTCCTTCCGTCCGCCGTGCCAGTGACTCACTCTGCCCGACTTGTACAGGGGGTTTTCGTGACTCCGCTTTGACCCTAGAGACACTGCTGATGTATCGCTTCCCTTCACTCTTTGTCTTCCCCGCAACAACAAAAAATATGAGAAAGTCTTGCAATAGGAAAAAGTTCAAACCAGCGGCACCCCCTTCCACGTTTCATATGGACTTTTGCAACATTAGGGGCTTACATTCCAACCTTAACGCCGTTCACTACCATCTTGAATCGGCGCGGCCGGCCTTACTTTTTCTAACGGAGACGCAAATATCGGCCCGAGAAGACACCTCTTACCTTATGTATCCAGGTTACAGACTGGAACATAAATTTATAGCACACGCTGGTGTCTGTGTGTTCTCTCGGGACGATATTTGCTGTCAACGCCTTGACTTTCTTGAAGGAAGAGACCTGTCTACCATCTGCGTACGCGTTGACCATGGTGGTCAAACGCGTGTTTACATCTGCTTGTACAGGTCTCATAGCGGCAATACCGAAATTGATCGACTCTACGAGCACGTTCAAGGGGCGATTGACTATGTGCAAGAGCAGATTCCCTGTGCCGAAGTGGTGATCCTAGGCGATTTCAACGCCCATCATGTTGAATGGCTGGGATCACGTACAACGGACTACGCGGGGAATTCTGCTCACAGCTTTGCCTTGGCTAATGGCCTCAGTCAGTTGGTGTCCAGCCCAACTCGGATCCCTGACATTGACGGTCATTTTGCTTCCACTTTGGACCTCCTGCTTACCACCCACCCTCACGATTATGCCGTATCCGTCGAGGCGCCGCTTGGCTCATCGGATCACTGCCTAGTCCGATCGTCTACACGATTGGCACGAGCAGTTGACCGGCGACCATGCGCGTCTCGCCGGGTTTGGCATTTTAGATCGGCGGACTGGGATGGTTTGCGGGAATTTTACTCTTCCTACCCTTGGAGGCACATTTGTTTCTCTTCAGATGACCCTGATGTTTGTGCACAGTCCATAGCCGACGTGGTACTTCAGGGCATGGAATGTTTCATTCCTAACTCTGTGGTACCCGTTGGTGGGAAAACCCAAGCCTGGTTTGACAGAAATTGCTCTAAGGCTGGTGGCCTGAAGCAATCTGCTTACCAGGATTGGGTAAAGGCACGCGACCTCCGTCGTGCTGATGCATCTCAGCTGAAGAAGAAATTTAATGCTGCCTCCCGGTCCTCAAAAAAGCAAATCACCAGGGCAAAGTTCAAGCACATACACAGAACAGGCAAGAGACTTCTAGGCTATCCATGTGGTAGTCGGGCCTTTTGGTCTCTAGCCAAAGCCATACAGGGCAACTTCTGTGAATCGTCCCTTCCACCTTTGCGCAGAGCAGACGGTACCCTGGCCCATACCGCCAAAGAGAAAGCCGATATTCTGGGCACACTCTTTGCGTCGAACTCGACTTTTGATGACGGGGGGAAAGCACCGCCTACCATCTCGCGGTGTGATGAGCTGATGCCTGACGTGCGTTTTAATCAAAATGCTGTGCGTCAAGCTCTTTTCTCCCTCGACATCAATAAGTCGAGTGGGCCGGATGGTATACCTGCTCTTGTGCTAAAAACATGCGCTCCGGAGTTGACCCCGGTTTTAACGCGCCTATTCCAGCTCTCCTATTCTGCCGGCATCGTGCCGTCTTCTTGGAAGGTAGCTCTTGTCCACCCTATTCCCAAAAAGGGCGACAGGTCAAACCCATCTAACTACAGACCAATTGCAATAACCTCTTTGTTCTCCAAACTAATGGAGCGAATAATCAACACCCAATTGCTCCGGTACCTAGAGGATCACCAGTTGATCAGTGACCGTCAATACGGTTTTCGCCACGGCAGATCTGCTGGTGATCTTCTTGTGTACCTCACTCATTGTTGGGCGGAAGCAATTGAGAGCAAAGGTGAAGCATTGGCTGTAAGTTTGGATGTCGCGAAGGCCTTCGACAGGGTGTGGCATAAGGCATTATTGTCTAAGCTGCCTTCCTACGGGGTACCCGAGAAGTTGTGCAAATGGGTCGCCAGCTTTTTATCGGAGCGGAGCATCAGAGTCGTTGTTGACGGTACATGCTCGGACACCAAGCCCATAAACGCTGGCGTCCCACAAGGCTCTGTGCTGTCGCCTACACTGTTCATCATGCATATCAATGATATGCTCGACATCGAGAATATCCATTGCTATGCTGATGACAGTACGGGCGACGCCCGTTATACAGGCCGAGCAAATATGTCTCGGGTGCAGATTCAGGAGAGAAGGAATACACTTGTGTCGGAAGTCGAGACATCTCTGGAGCGGGTCTCGGAATGGGGCAGACTGAATTCAGTCCAATTCAACCCCGAGAAGACACAAGTTTGCGCGTTAACCGCTAAAAAAACCCCATTCGTCATAGCACCACAGTTTCAGAACATTCCCCTTAACATCTCTACGAGCATTGGGATCCTAGGTGTCGACATTTCGAATGATGTTCAGTTTCGGGACCACTTGGTGGGTAAGGCTAAACTGGCCTCAAAGAAGTTAGGGGTGCTCTACAGAGCTAAGCGGTACTTCATGCCTGAGCATAGGATGTTGCTTTATAAAGCACAAGTCCGACCTCACATGGAGTACTGCTCCCACCTTTGGGCTGGGGCCCCGGCTTGCCAAGTGGACCCTTTTAACCGTATCCAAAGGCGAGCTATTCGTCTTGTCGACGATCCCAAGCTCACAGTCGGTTTAGATCCGCTCGAAATGCGGAGAGATGTGGGCTCTCTCTGTGTCTTCTACCGTCTGTATAACGGGGAATGTTCTGAGGAACTGTTTAACTTAATACCTGCGGTTAACTTTCGCCACCGCACTTCACGGGATAAAGCCAGGTTCCACCAACACCACCTGGATACCTGGCGTTCGTCCACAGTTCGCTTTTCACGTCATTTTCTACCGCGTACGTGTAAACTGTGGAACGAACTTCATCCCTCAGTATTCCCACAGTGCTATGACATGGGGTCCTTCAAGAAGCGGGTCTATCGCTTCCTTCGAGGCCGGCAACGCGTTGGTGACGCCCCTGGTGTTGCCAATGTCCATGGGCGACGGTGATCACTTACCATCAGGTGACCCGTCTGCTCGTTTGCCTGCTTAGGCTATAAAAAAAAAAAAAAAAAAAACTTTCACTATCTGATATTTATACTGCATACATAGACCAACAATGATTTTACGGTATTGTATGTTCCAGGTTGCTGAACTCGATCGCGAACAGCCTGGGCCCGGTGGCCAGCATGACGATCCGCAGCATCCCCGTGGACCGCCTGCCCGCCATCGTCATCATCATGCGCGTGCGCTCCAACACCGAGATCTACTCCGTCATCAACGGTTAGTACTGGGTGTGTTTACAGTTGTGTAGTAGGTGTTTATTAAATGTTATTGTGTGTAATAGATGCTTTTTATTTAACGTTTAATATGACATAAGGTTATAGTCTCCACTTTCCAAATCGTTAAAGAATTTTAGAGCATACTCCATCACGTTGCTGTAGAGGAGGTTGGTGGTCAACCAAAGTATCGATAGTTTTTCATATCGCCCGAAAGCCTCCGATATGGCTTAGCTACTCTTGCTTAGCCTTTCTTGACGATAAGCACCAGTTAAATGAATTTTAAAATTCACTGCAACATTAGATAAGACTATTATACTTATTATCTATAGCTACACAAAATGTTGGGATAGCAAGGAATATTATTGACGATGATGTTAATCATAAATTATTGTTTATCCAGGTAACGTGGGAGTGTCAGAGCTGGTAGGCGGTCTGGTAGAGGCGCTGGAGCGGTTCGCGGCGCAGCGCGACGAGGACGCCAGACTGGAGCGGGAGAGAGACGCGCGCCAGCGGGTCAAGCGCGAGCAGGACGAGGCCTACCAGCGGAGTCTCGAGGCTGACCGGTGAGTGTATTGGTCAAACTAAATAATAACAATAATAAGCTTCTATAATAAAAAGAAATAAAAGTGTACACAAAGCTATTCCATAATAGTAAATAGGTCGATTACACATTGTACATTGTAGAGTAATTAATTACAAAGGTTATATTATTATTAGATTTCCGCCGGCGGCTTTCGCGCGTGAATTTTTTTTTTTTTTTTTTTAATCTTACATATTGATTGTTATGTCAGGTCTAATTAAAGTCCATAGTGATTTCTCGTGATGAAAAAGAGACTTATTTATATGAAGTAAGTTGTAACCATTATTTTTTCAGAGCCAAGGAAGAAGTCAAGAAACAGCAACAGTTAGAAAGAAATCAAGAATTAGAGAGAGCAGAGTCGGAAAGGTTAATGGAGGAGGCGAAAAGAGAGGTACATTTATTATACTATTACACCCTTGTTCTTAGGCGAAATTAGGAGGGGTAAAGGGAGCAGCTAACAACGCCCCTGGACTGGTGAAGTCCCTACACATCAAATATAATTTTTTTTAATCTGTCTTGAAAATCTGCTTCAGCTGGATCAGTAGCTAGGTACCCATATGCCCTTATAAGATCGTTATGACTCGGCCACTCTGAACTTCGTTTTCCGAGATGTTTGCGCAGGTACAGTGACTGACCAATGAAAACACGGCGGCCACGACTGTGTTTTGTGATGCGCTACTTCGTATCGACGTACCTATCCTTTCGCCCGCACCCTTCGCCTCCTACCACCATTTTGGCCTTACAATCTACACCTGCGCAGTCGTAGCTATATTCAGAGGGGCCGAGTTATAATGACCTTACTGTATAGTCGTACAAGAATCTTTTGGCGCGTGGATGACGTGTGGGTGACAGAGACAGCGCCTTATAGTTTGCCTTACCTGTAAGGCGCTGTCTCCGTCACGTCCTCACGTCAGCCACGCGCCAAAAGAACCTTGTGCGACAATATTTTTGTATTTTGTGAGCAGGCGGCGCGCGCGGGCGCAGAGGCGCGCGTGCCGGCGGAGCCCGCGGCGGAGGAGCCGGAGGTGGCGCGCGTGCGCGTGCGCCTGCCGCCGCCGCACCACCAGACGCTCGAGCGCCGCTTCCGCGCGCACGACAGCCTGCAGGTAACGGACGATTCACACATATCAGTGAAGTCACCGTTCCGTCACAGTACCGGCAAATCTTTCATACTAACAGCACTGACACTTCTCAGTGTCAGTGACAATGCCGAAAATGTATGAAAAATTTGCCGGTACTGTGTCGGAACTGAGACTTCACTGATATGTCTGAATCGACCCTAACTCAATTTACCTATAACGATGAAAACTAATAAGCGACTGTCTTATTTTTAATACAGTACGTCTGTTCAACAATGCTTAAACATATTACTCGTATATGAACGTTTATAGCTCTTCTCGAAAAAGTATTTTTGTAAAAACAAAATACACACATACAAAATTAACGTGTTAAGTTCAAGAGCTGAATTCTGTGTAAAATCTTGCCTACTTATTCACGTAATACACAAATGTTTTTGTATACATTTTTACTCGAAATTAATAGACTGGTAGGGACGACAACTTTATAGTTCGAATCCAATATTTAGGTACAGCTTAGAAATATCATTGCTATGATTTTCATTTCAGGCTTTACTAGACTTCCTCGCATCTAAAGGTTATCCACAAGAAAATTATAAGGTTATCTCTGGCTGGCCCAGGAGAGACGTAAGTCCACCTTTTATTTATTCTATACAATATAAATACATAATTTCAAAACTAATTAAAGTTACTGAATAGAAACACTTTTAAATCTATTTAAATTATTATTTTTTACGCTATTTGAGTTTGTTAAACATGTCGATAATATGTTGTAATAAGTATCGTTTTCTCCCTCCCTGGTTTTATAAGCATGTCGACTTGATGACTTACAATATTCTCTTCGTTTCCAGTTAACGACGGAATCTCATAGCAGCACGCTCAAAGCACTGAAGCTGTACCCCATGGAGACCATAGTGTTGGAGGAGCGGTGAGCGGCGACCGCCACCCGCCGTACGAGTTGTCTACCACCATACCACCACCATACCATACCACACCATACCAGGATCACACCATAACATCATACCACCCGAACAATCCCATCTATGTATGTGTAACCATTATGAATCGACTGAGATTTTCCATTCACTCACTCTGCGACAGATAAATGATACATCACAAAAACCTTGAAGAAATAGATATTATGTCTTATATTTGTCTTCATTTTAGGTTGATTTTAATTTATTATTGGTATGAATGGCGTCCTGACAGTCCTGTCGATATTTGTTGCGCAAAGGTTTCTATTATGACAATGTCATTGCAGTAAAGTAAAGATTGGTATTAACGCTTTCTTGATTACAATTTGTTGTATAGCCAATATTGAAGTAAAATCAGTTTTACTTTCAAGTATATTTATTATGAAACTTATTTTAACTCTCTCACATACATACACAGGGAGAAAGAGAGAGAGAGACGCACGCACAGAGGGTTACGCGTAGATAAAAATATGTATGTAATAGCAAATTAAAGGTTGCATTATATATTATTATCACTACATAGTATAAAACAAAGTCGCTATTTTTGTCCGTCTGTTTGTTTGTCTGTTTGTCTGTATGCTTAAATCTTTAAAATTACGCAACGGATTTTGATGCGGTTTTTTGTAATAGGTAGAGTGATTCAAGAGGAAGGTTTTTATGTATAATACATGCATATATTCCCACGAGAACGGGATCCACGCGGGTGAAACCGCGGGCGGGCCGCTAGTTACATACAAAATACAAACATATCGCATGAATATGGTTTTTCTCCTGAATGTATTAATTAATATTATGTTTAGCATGTTGTTAATATCGTATCTTTCTGCGATCACTAGATTACGCCATATTTTGTGTGTACACAAAATTTTTAAGGTATGTAGCGTATGTAAGTAACACAAGTAAAAAAAATCCTAATAAAAACTAATTTTCTACAGTGAAAATAATCAGAGATTTTTATACAAATGGACGGACATTACTTACATACAGTTTATTACTTTCCTTTGATTTTATTTTAAGTAAGTTTATTAAGTATCTTGCAGAACATGCAAAAATAACAAGTAACTGATTTGGCAATAATGGTCAGCAATTTAGACTCATTTTATCGAGTCCTTTAGTTTTTGTCATTTTTCGCTAATCAGTTGCCTACTAGTTTGTACCAACAAAACCCAATATTTTAAAAATTGATCATTGGAAACGACCCTTAAGAGACCCACATTTTATCCAGGACGCCATTGCGAGCTTCTTCATCGTAACCAAATATTTTCTATACTGTATGTTGCTTCTCTTTGTTACTTCATTTAAATGGAACTTAAAATTAACTACAACCAACTATCATGCTTTTTTGAATTAAACAATTGTTCATAACAAGGGTGTGTACACAAATGTAAAACCGTTCTAAATAGCGCCTGAAACTGTATAATGAAATGTTCATTCCAACTTGGACGATAAGTCTAATCCCCGTTGTCATAAAATTAGTGGTTCAGAACTCGTACGACCCGCGGTCGAATGTTTGTAAGCTGCGTAGTCATAGGATTTTATTTGCAAATATTCTTCTAAGGTCCCCAGTTTGAGGGCTTTTGAATTTTTGTAATATCTATTTTATTGCAGCGTTAAATATCTCCGATCAATTGTTACTGCAAGGTGAACGATCCCGTACAAAATTGATGACAATATGAATTGAAATATCAAACATTACCTAATTAAAATTACAAATTGCTAATTTAAATTACACCCACAGACCTGAGCGTGGGTATTTATTTTGCACGGTGTCCAGTTGTCTAGTGGTAATCATTGATCAGAGTTGAATGATGACCATCATTCATATTTGTATAAATGGCAATAGCTTAATTAAATAAATACCAAGGTTAATTATTGATCTAGTGGGGGGTGGTCCGTCTATGGTTCGAATTTTACTTACAAAGCTGCCTCTTCGACGCCCACCGATACAATTGTGTATTGAAAAAAACTACTATTTCATTATACTAACTTAAATTGTTTAAATAGAAATAGATTTCAGATTATTAACATTTATTCAATTGTGTTTTCATAATAGTTGCTCATATTATTGTAACCTATTATTTAAGTTGTATAATTAATTTTATATGATTTAGTCATGATGTAGACATAATTATATTGTAACGAAGCATTTCTATGCCAGGGTGAAGAGACATTTCTAAATGAATAATTCAACCATCTTATCGAAAGAAGAGGCAGCTTCAGTGTCTAGTTACAAAATTAAACTATTTACAGTCTCGGACACAACTTTCCAGACACAAAAAAGTAGTTTCTTATGTGTCCGTAAAGCGTGACTCGAAACAAATTCAGCAGTACAAGGAAAACAATATTTTAACAAAGCGTTAACTACATATTCAATAAGGGCATTAATCCATATCAGTTAAACCATTTGTGTCATATTATGTGTTTATAATTTGTGTCCTTGTGTCCCTGAATGTAAGTCGGTTTAATGGCGTAACATGAATAAATGTTGAATAAAAGTGTAACAGAGTTGAACTTTGTAATTTTTCACTACATACATATGATTGTAACAGTGCAACTGAGAGTTATGTACCCGATTTATTAAAGCGACGGAATATTATAATGTTATTTTATTTCACTACACATTGAATATTGATCTCCTTTATACTATTGAAATAGTTTCGGTTATCGGTCCTTAAAATTATAATGTGGTGTGAATGTTCTCAAATCATTGTGGTGATGCTTTTACTAAGTGGACCCTATCCATCCAGAAAATAAAAAAGGCATGATTGTAGTTAAAAATATACATTTTATCCTTGATGTTTAATTAAACATAATGTACTTGCAGAGCGATATATTTGGTTAATTACATGCACACTGTAGCTAGAGCATAGATGAGCTAGTTGTACCTGAAATCTACGGCCTACTTAGGCCGCAAGCTAAAACTGACATAAGTAGGTACTTTTCATACGCAGACAAATTAGGAAATTCTAATAACTAAGAGTGTGCGTACATATGAAACTACGTGTGACCAAGTGACTAAGATTATTCTTGGACATAATACAAATTATATCAATATTGTCACCAACCTGCCTACAACCAATTAATAATATTAGAAAAGCAGTTAGTGACGAAACTGAATAACATTCTTCCTCGCACGCACCCTGCGTACTTCAGCGGTGATCCGCTGAGTGAGTAACTCTACGAGTAAGATAACAACAGACGCGAAGGCTCCGAGGAGAAGGATAAACAGTGCCATGGAGAAGTCGTATATGCTGACGGAGAAAACACTGGCGTCTGGCGTCCGCACGCACGGCGGCCGCGGCTCGTCCCACAGCGTACGTAGGCGGTACATCACGCCTGATTCTAACATCTTTGCTGTGCTGCGGACGATGTCAATGGTCTTTATTGTGCAGGTGCACTAATAAGATACAGAGAGAGATATGTAATTACCAATATGTAGTTAAGTATGGCGTCAGCCCCTTAATAGCACACTACTGAGCACGGGTCTCCTCAATATTGAGGAAGTCTAGAGAATAATGCCAACACGCTTCTGTCCGGATTTGGTGGAGCGGTTAGTGACCAATCCAAGTATCGGAAGTTTTCAAGCCGCCTGAAGACCTCCAACATGACTACCTACTTAACGACTGCTATTTAAGTATACGACCGGGACAAACACCTTTACGTAAACTTCGAAGCACGGAAGCACTCAAGTTATTTTTTGTCACTAGCAGTCACCCATCCAACTACCAACCGCGCTCGTACTGTTATCGACCACATAAGATTGAAGCAAACTTCTTCGCTTCGATTTTGCCGATATCTGCTCTTAAGTTAATTAAAGCCCATAATTCGATGTGGCGCTGACGAAGCATGCAACTTTTTTTGTAATTACTACATAACCTCGTATATTTACATTGCTCACCCAACTGCCAGAAACTCCTTATAAGGCGTGCCCTTCTTAGCAACGGAACCCATGCTTTGCGGGGGGTACAGAGACACCTCTGTGGCCTCGCACACCTCCGGCTCGGAGAACGTCTTCCGCATGATGCGGTAGGCGGTGGCAGTGTCCACCAGGAAGGCGAAGCCCCCTCGCTTCACTAATGCCATGCCGTGCTCCGGAGTGAAGTAGTTGCTGTGGGAGCCGTGGACTACTTTCTTGTCGTGAAGCTCCCGAGCTAACGGGTCGGTTGTGCGCTGGGGATGATTTTGTGTTGTGTACGAGTGGAGTTCATAGATTTGGTTTATTACGATTTTTATTTTTATCGGCTGATCCAACAGATGTTATTCTAATGTCTACGTTATTATACTAAGATAGGATACTGCTATATGCCTAGATAAAAAAAAAACCATAGCCATAAGCAGAGATAGACAAGAATCGCCCCACGAGCGCTTTTCGGGAAAAAATAGTATTTATCGCGGATTCCGGATGTAATCAAAATTTGATAATAAGTAGTCGTGATTCAGTAAGAGTGCATTTTAGGTACATCAATGATGCAAATCAAATTAAAATCAACAAACAACACATTTTGCCCTTCTCTGACTACATAATTATAATAACCTTACCACGAAAAAATCTCGATTGTACAGAGCATCATCTACCCCAGCTTTCATATCACTTTTCACCAGATCCAGGAGCGAATTTATCACTTTAGGAGGAACTCTCAATAACGTGGACACCACGGTGGCGTTGTAGTACTGGTAGAGCGTGAGGGTGAAGATGAACGTCACAAATATCACAATCTTCACTGTGGTAGACTTTTTGTTCACCGACATACCTAGACACAATACAACCACTGCTAAACAAACTCGTTTACACTGTCATGCACTAGTTTAATCTTTCTTGACCAGAAACATGATGTTCCTACACTCGGTGTTATCGATACTATCCATACTAATATTATAAATGTGAAAGTGTGTTTGTTTGTGACTCTTTCACGTCGCAACATGGCTATTATATGATATAGTTTATGTGTGTAGAGATAGTAAGGAGGGTGGAGAGTGACGTAGGCTACTTTTTACCACGGAAAGATCGATGTTTTGATAGTTGCTAGATATTTAGTTCCGGATGCTGTTAATAGATGACATTAGTAAAATTCATTTGCAAGTTCTGAATCACGCTATCAAATACTACATGAATCGATAATTTACTTAAGTAATAGGTAAATGTTATAACTTATCTTCCAGTATAACATATAGGCTACTTTTTATCCCGAGAATCCTACGGGAGCGGGACCTACGCGGCTGTGTTACCTACGGGTCCCGAAGCGAAGCGCGGGCGGTTCTCTAGTAAGTAATGTATAGGCGGCAGACCGATGGTGGTCACTTTACATTCTTGGGCCATATTGGGCAAGCCTAAAATTGACCTCATTCCCGTAAAGAGAAAATCGGGTTTCGAAAGAGGCGACAGCAGCTAGCTGTTACGTGCTGGGTGTTAAGACTGAAGCCTGGTTGACACTGCCACCCTCTCGTTAATGGCCGTCAAACTACCTACTTGTCGTAATTCGGCTGGGAACTTGAGAGCTAGTATTTTCTTTATTTTAAAAGAAAAGCGTGATGATGAAGCAGATGATAATGGTACTGATGTCCATGGTGACCACCATGGGTAATTCAAACATATTTTACATATATCTCACCTTGTTGACTCACAGCACTAAATATAAACAACAGCGATAAAGAGGAGGATGTATCTCGTTCGTCTCCGGGATCGTTTAGACTTTTCATCTTAAGTAACACACTCATTAACACCCCAGATAGTGTCAGGACCGCGAAGGTGCATGTCCATACAGTTTTGCTTAACGGCCGAGTGTACACCGAGTAGAAATATCCAGAATACTTCGGCTGCCGAAGAATGATGTAGGGTCTGAAAACACCGTAAACTTCTATAATTCTCATGTTCTTCCTAATCCTTCTTTTGTGGCTTGCAGCTATTACGCATCCGTGAAGCCGATTGTAGATTGTACCTATATATTACAGAAGCCCAAAAGCCACGGCGACTTACTTAGGTTATTTAACTGGTAAGGTTATCTAAAAACAAAAAAAAACGTTCCTACCCACTACACGTGACATACTTATCACACAAGACAATTATAAAATTATTGACATTCGTAATTCGTATTCACTTAGAAGGCCATATTTGAGCTGTGTAGTCCACAACTTCGGCTCTCTCCTGGCGGTAGAAGACGGGTGCTCCGCCGATGTCGGCCTCTTTTCGTTGTAGTACGCCCACCAGTCCGTCAAAGCTGGCATTCCGCTGGTACCCCCAAGAATTTGTTCGTACTAGAACGCAGCTGAAAAATCAATCAAGTAGGTACCTACTAAACATAGTACAGTATAGGTATGGTTCTTTAATCAAACCCTCATAGACTTAATAGGTACTAATATTAATAAAATTAATCAATAGGTACATTAAACAAACTCGAGTAGTTTTCTGATTTAATTTTTTGTTCGTTTTATTTCAATAAAAAAATCAGCGGGTTGTTTCTATAGATAAGTAGGTACTCACCTGAAGTTCAGCAAATCTTCTAAATGAGACAACATTTTGAAATATTTGAAGCGGTGCAAAGGGTCAACCTTGTCCCGACTGGTCACCTTCAAGTAATGCTCTGACATCTTGTCTTCGACGTCTTCCATCAGTACAACACCACATTTGAGGACAACGCCGTGAAAATTATTGCGATTGTTATTTTTATTTATTTTCAAATACTTATCCCAAACACCAATGTTTTTAACTACAAAACTACCCTGGTTGTAAAATCCGGTGTTGTATAATTCGTGCAACAAATATTTCTTTCCACTTTTAGTGAAGATATTGACGTCAGAGTCGATTTCTAAAGGATACTTTTTTAAGATGTTAACTGTATCTGAGAAATTTTCGCTAAACAAAACCCACACGAACTGATTGTTATATTTAGAGACATCAGAAGCGAAAATCTGTTCCCACGACTCACAGGACGTGTTCAAAAATAATCCTACTTTGGAATAACTAAACAAAAATTGATATGTTACGTTGGTTTTAGCGTCAATATTTAAACTTGAACAGCTGATGCCGTTATTTTGAAATTGTTTTTGCATCGAAATTTCATATTTGGCATGAAAACAATGAAATAACATTGCACTGTTCACGTTCTTGGATTTAAACAGGTCTATAATATGAGATATATCAGCAAACAGTAAACTTATGTAGGCATTTGATAAGAACCACCCTAAATTCATTTTTACTTCAGAATGTTGATCCTAGCAATGTATAACGAATGAATGGTCAGAAAGGTCTTGTACAAAATTCACGGTAAATAGGTCTACAATAGTTGGCTGGATCATTACTGTCAGCGGTGTCAACATATCACCATTCAACTCTTCAAGCATTGAATATGCGATGCGGGTATTCGGGGAAATGCGACTGTCATATCATTAATCATGAACGTATTTATAGTAAACCCATGAAACGAAAGAGGCGCTGTCGGACGCATTTGACATTCATTTGACCAATCATTGCACACTAGTAACTGACAGATGAATGACCACAACGTACTTATGAATGACTTTTCGTTAGTTCCAATTTTTGCCATTTCAGAGATAAGTTGGGCGCACTGTATATGACGACTTGTTGAAGGTTTCTTCACCTGAGTTCCTACCTTTTTAGCGTTCCGTAGAACCTACTCCAAGTTATAAACGCACCTACCCCTATTTATATTAATATAGAACCGCTGTCACAGAGTTGTATTTTTTTAACTGGAATAGGTCTGACGACCAAAATTGTCACGGAATATGTCTTACTGTATACTGGATGCCGATAAGAATCACGCCTAACAATTTCCTAATTTGACTACTGAGGGAGGGATTTGTTCTCCAAACGAATACGGGTTTATTAGAATAAAAGAATGATCTGACTAGCAGAGACACTTTATTTATGAAAGTGAATGACACAAAAATTACTCTTTATTATTAGAATCATTCTAACCGCGACCACATCAAGATAAATAATAAATTAAAATGACAGTTAACATGGATGTGGAGAATAACTAGATAGAAAATTGAATGAGAATACAAAGAAATGCGGTGCTTTGCACGGCCGCTTGCGGTGGGCCTGACTATAGCAAGCCTTTACTTAAATTTGGGAAACATGATCCTTATACACACATAGGACTTAGGAATCATATCAGACGCACTTATATAATATAGTATTTTCATTTCAAGATCATAATAAAACTGTAATAAGGAAATATAAATTAATGTTTAACAAAATTGTGGTTAAATGTGTGGCTTTGTATTTACATAGAAAACATTTTTTTGTATTCTTTTATGTGGTCAAAAATGGTGGTCAAGAGGTCAAAAATGTAATTGACAAAATTTAATTTTGTTTACGACACACCCATTGTACCCTCATTCTACATTACACACAAAGTACAATAAGAAAATCAGTACTGATAAAAGATATCTTCAAAGGGAAATTCAGCAGAATCAGGGGTCAAGAGATCGGCAAGATAACAGACAGTGCCTGCGTAACCTTCATACAAACTCATGGGATTGTCCGGCAACCTAGCATCATTAATAAATTTGTCGGTATTCATAAAATTTGCAAAACATTTGGCTCTGTGCAGATATTTAGGGTTCCTAGTCAATCTATACATGAGTAGGAAAACGTAGCCATTGCCTGCAACCCCATGGCATATTCCCGGCCCCTTGTACAGTAGGCCTTTCTCCCATACCACATCAGCAGCATGTTCACACGCCACCATAAATCTATGATCACTGGGATACTTGAGAGATGCCTTTGCAAGTAGATAAATGATCCCAGGAGCACCATGACACCAGTGAACCAACTTATGTTCCTGAGACTTGACTTCTTCCAGGCAACTGGGGAAGTTCCCGTCAGGGCTCTGTAACATGGTCAGAAGTTCTATCGATTCTTTAATATCCTTTGCCGCAGACTTATTATAGTCCAAATATTTTGGTACAGTGATAAGCATCTGTAATATGAAGCTGATGCCGTGCGCCGCACCCAGGTAGTAAGTTTTGAAATAATGGTACACTAAGGGCAGGCTGAGAGATATATTATCTGTGGTTTTCTGTCGGCCCGATTCGACAATGACGTCGCAGATTTTGTACAACTCCTCGTTGCTAAGGACTGGGGTCCCGAGTTCCCGGTGCATCCACAAGGCGCCCGCGATGTAGCCGGCGCGGCCGACAAACAGCTCGTCGGAGCCGCAATCCAGGAAATTCGGCTCCAAATATTGTGCGTACAGCGACACGAACCTTTTCATCATGTCGGCAAACCGCGGGTCGCCCGCATTCTTCATCACCACGGTTGCGAGCGCGTACGTGCCCGCATCGCCCAACAAAAATGACGTGGGGTCCCCTGTTGTCGACTCTAAGGCTGGCTTCAAATATTCCATGCTCTTTTCGACGTAAAAAGCTCTATTTTCAGCGAGCTCCGGATTCTTGGACAGCCGGTAGAACATGTACGAAACGCCGGTCACTCCCACGTACAGTCCGCCTTCGACATTCTTTTGAATCGGTTTTAGTCTTTTAGTTATATTGCTCACGTAATCTGTAATTTGCTGAACGACCGAATCTTTAGGCAACACGAACTCCGCTTCTGGAGTATAATCTTCGAAAGGGTTTCTAAAGTAACGAACCATTTTGAACCCCGGTGTATTTAGAGATTTAACTGCTGCACGTATTATTGAATACACACTAAAAGCAGATATTCTTTTGATTAACCGGTTCATACAAAAGTTGTGAACTACACCAATTCGTTTGAATTTTTTGACAAAATAGCAATTGACATCATAGAGATAGGAATATATGATTTTTTTGAATGTTTTTTTGTGTTTACAAGGGCCGCGTTCCGTAACTCGACCAAAACGCTCAAAACGACACTTTTTCATAGTAATTTGAACGTTTTGGGCGTTTTGGTCGAGTTACGGAACGCAGCCAGGGATATTGTTTTGTTTGACGTTTGGCTGATACTTATGTCAATTTGAGTTCATACTGTTCATATCTTAATTGACATAACCACAGACTAACAGAATAGGGTAATAAACATAGAGATAATACTATCCATATTTTGTGATAATACACTAGCACAAAATAAGAATAATAAAACGTCGTTGGTAAATAGTTCTGGTAGATTTACCCTTTTGCTATTGTACCGCCACTGTTATTCATTACTTTTCCAATATATTTTTTTATTTATGGGGGCTTTAACTAGAGCTCTTATTTATATTCTCCATTTTAGGAATGGGTTAAAAATAGTAACATTACGGATCCCCCTAATGGTAACATTGTTAATTACATGCATGGTACCCACAAACTCTACCAAGAGAATTACTCTTCTTAGCAACGGTTTCCTAGCAACAATATAGCTGATAAAATGGACCAAAACTACCTTTTATACGAATTTATTTTCCTATAAAAGATGGAAAAAGAAACGGGACCAATTGAATAATGTTTTTAATAATTGCATAAACTGATAAACTAATGCCTATTACATACAGCCGTGGAAATGTTAGAGTTAACATTATATTTAAAGTGAGAAACTCTACATTGATTAGTAGAAGGATTTCAATATTCTATTATAATTTCAGATAAGAAAATTATCATTTCGCGCAAGAGGGAGATCCGCACAATCTCTTGACGTCGGAGGGGAGGGAGTAGAACAAACCACTACCAACGATGGCCGTTTATTTCTACAAATAAGACCTGCTTTAGCTGATTCTCGGTCAAGAACTATCCAGCGCTCAAATACTATCCTTCCTGGGTAAGAAATATCTATTATATTAAATCCCAAACATGAATAGTGTTATTAATATCTCTTAAATATATATTTAATGTTTTAGAAACAACTTTCTTGCAAAAGAAGATGAAAAAGATGGTACGATTAATTTACAAGCTGTGGGTGAAGGTAAAGTGCAGCTTTCTAGAACTCCACAGGAGAAAGATCGTCTTCCAGATAGAATAAGTCTTGACAGGTGATTTACAACCATTTGTACCAATACTGTAATAAGAAGTTGATACGTTTAATCCACGTTAATATATTTATTACATAACATAAAACAAGTTGGTTTATGTAACTCATTTACATAATTGATATTTAAAATGAGCACGTGAAAGATATTCAAATACCTTCCTCTTTAGATACAACATTATTTTTATGTAAAACAAAGTCTCAGATACTTTGACGATGGTTTTTCGATTTGTTACATGTAGGAATACCTTCGTGTAGTCAGATACTTTTTTAAATTAGTCCTCAGTTACAGTCGGTATTGTTAGATAAGTTATCTGTCACATAATTTTAATATGGGTAATGGTCCCAAACAATACCAAATGGGGAACCGTCTGTGCCTAGTCTATTACAGTTTGGAAGCCTTCAATGAAGACTAGTCACCCTTGCATATCGTACTCACACTAGGCACTGGATTAAAACTATTTTAAATGATGATTATTATTTAGGTGTCTGGGCATAGGGAACAAGTATCCCTACGAGGCCATTGCGACCATCTCTGATCTATTGTAGCCATTAAATGACTAGAGAACCGCCCGCGCTTCGCTTCGGGACCCGTAGGTAACAGCCGCGTAGGTCCCGCTCCCGTAGGATTCTCGGCCAAAGATAAGCCTATAATATGACATACTGGAACATCAACATCAGAATCCGTCCTGTCTTCGTTCACGGCTAACATAGCCGTGGGGATTCAGTTTCGGGGCCGGTGGCCCCCTGACTGAGGTGTCTGCCGCGGTCCGTAACAACGGACCGGTCGTTGGGTTGGGACCCTGTATGGGTCCTCGAAGACTGTCCAGATGGTGATGTGGAGTATGGGTGGCGTTCCTCATGCACCACAGCGCCCCTGCCAGCCGGCGCAGCGTCTTCGATTGAACCACGCGTAGACGCCTGCGTTGTGGTTCACTCGGGAGCGCGTACCAGGCTGGGGCCGCGTACGTGAGTCTGGGGCGGATGTAGGTCTTCCAGATGGTGGTTTGACCCTCAACGGGAGACTCGAGGAGAGCGCTGGACGTAGCGCTACAGCTTCTGCCTTGGCGTGATTTACGACGTTGGTCACGTGGGGCTTCATAGTCAGGGAACAGTCCAGGGTTACCCCATGGTACTTGGCCTGTCTTGTCCAGGCAATGTCTTGGTTGAGGAGCTTTAGAGTGGGGTCGCGCATCGTGGTTCCTCCGAATTGGATGGCCTGCGTCTTCCCTACGTTGATCGCCATCCTCCACTCGTGTAGCCACTTGGGGAGGGCGTCGAGGCATCTTTGCATTTTAACGGCGGCGTGACCTGACTTAATCGAGGTGGTCAGGTACGCCGCGTCGTCCGCGTAGAGGGCGAGCATGGCGCCCCCCTCCGCTGGAATATCGTTCCGATCGTTCGTGTAGCACGAGTAGAGGGTAGGCGAGAGGCAGCTTCCTCAACATCAGATATGACATTTGCCTATGATTTAAGTAAATTACATCTACTATTTGATAGCGTGATTCAGAACTTCCAAATGAATTTTACTAACGGCATCTATTAACAACATCCGGAACTAAATATCTAGCAACTAACAAAACATCGATCTTCCCATAGGAATGAGTTGTTTTTCTGCGGTAAAATGTAGCCTACGTCACTCTCCACCCTCCTAACTATCCCCATACACATAAACCATACCATATAATAGCCATGTTGCGACGTGAAAGAGTCACAAACAAACAAACAAACAAACAAACACACTTTCACATTTATAATATTAGTAAGGATAGTAAGGATGATACAAATTACATGTCTAATAATTGTCTTTTTTGGATCTTTAGAAGGGGATTATCATCAATACCTCACATAGTGGGAGAGCCAGGATTGCGCTTATTGTCATTGCAACATAATTTAATTAACAGTTTATCTGGCTTATCTTCCCTTGATTTGGGTAAACTAGTATTCCTCGATGTATATGACAATCAAATCGACAAAATCACATCACTCGAAAGACTGTTTAGTTTGCGTGTTCTGTTGATGGGAAAGAACAGGTAAGTTGTAATAATCTTCCCCGTTATTAATATCGCCTATCATCGCAACGTACCTATAACTGTCCCCTTTGCTGGGCACGTCTCTCCTCTTACAATTTTTGGGGTACAGGTACAGGCTATGTTCCACTACGCTGAATAACTGTTAATTGGCGCAAATTTTAAAACATTATGGAAAACTCTCAGATGTGCCCAGATGGGTTCCCTCACGGTGTTTTCCTTCACCGAAGCAAGTGATAATTAAATTGTAATATTTAAGTATGCAATGATCTTTAAAAGTAAAAGTATAAGAGTGGATCCCAGGCCCCCCGATTCGGCATTTCAATACCGCTTATAATGTTCCCTAAACTGTGATTATTAAATTTATAACGTGTAATATTTAAATACAATTTTTTTTCTAGAATAAAGAGGATAGAAGGACTATCAAATTTGATAAAGTTAGAAGTCCTTGATTTACATGGTAATAGAATCACGAAAGTAAGCGGTTTAACAACTTTATGTGAACTCAAAGTTCTTAATCTTGCCGGTAACCAAATGAAGTGTATCGGACAAAATGACCTTCAAGGGCTTGTATCGCTGAGAGAACTCAATCTGAAGAGAAATAGAATAAGAAAGCTACTCGGTTTTAATAATACGCCAAAATTACAGAAGTTGTATCTTGGTAATAATGATTTACAAAGGTGAGAATAGTTCAAAAGCATTCGGTTTTGCATTTAGTTGATGTACTTAACCAGTGCATTAATATATTTTTAATTTTTTATCCTGTTTTTTTTTTCAAAACAATGACAATTAACAAAAACGAATAGCGTGCAGGCAACGAATTGCTCTACACTACTTAAGAATTTGTACATACTATAGTGCCTTATAACAGCCCTAAATATCACTTTCTGATACAATGTGGCGTGCTTTCTTTTTTACTTATTGTCATCAAACTGATTTTACTTTACTTTCCTTGATTTACTTTAAAATTTACTGATTGCACATTTATTTAATAAAATTTTCTTTACATTAGTGTCGAAGATGTTTCATCCTTGGGTGAAGCGACATCACTCGTCGAAGTCTCTCTTGATGGCAATCCAGTTGCTTTGGGTGGAGATTGTACACCTTTCCTTGTATCATATCTACCGAATCTAGTTACCCTGACCAACATGCACGTCACTGAACAGGTAAGCATATTTTATTGAGCTCACTTGACGCTTGTAAATTTTACTTTTTATTCAATAATGTATTGTGAATGCCTCTGCCATGTTTCTGCAAATAGAGTAAATCTTATATTATAATTAGTGTAACGAAAGTATGTATTTAGGTAAGAAGAGCAGCAATGGCTTGGCGAAGCAATAAGGAAGCAGCTCATGCCGCTTACTGCGCTTTGGGAGGCTCAGAACAGCAAGCAGCTCGTCGAGATCAAATCATACATAATGCTCGGACGAATTGGGAACTACTAAGGTTTTACATTAATTAACATGTTCTCTTAAATATTTTGTGTTAATATTTTCAATTAAATACCTTATCTATCAACATTTTAGGTCGGAAAATAAATGTTTCACGAGCACTACAAGCCCAACCAAGAATGTCGATATAGAAAAAGAATTTGCTCTCGAAATAGAAGCTGTTACTCAAAGCGACGGTACACAGACTGTTGAGACAGCAGCTTTACCGGACGTAGTTACTTCAACCCAACTGGGAACAGATGATTTTGATAGTAAACACAATCAAAGCGATACAAGCAGTAAAGGCGGCTCAGATGTCGTAACAAAAACAGTAGCAGTGAGAAAATTACAAAGAAGTTCTACAGCTAAAAACCCTCCTGAGAGACGCGTCAACTTTTCAGAAAGAAGTGCTTCGCAGGAGACTGATGCTTCTACGTCTACAAATAGTGACTTAAGATTACCGCCTTTAATCCTTCCCATTATTTCATCGCTAGAAAATGTAAAGCTATCGGACAGTGTTGACCCTGTTTTAAAGCGGTGGGAGAGCATCTCAAGTTCCGAGCCTGTTATCGATTCATCATTTAGTTCTCTACCTTCATCAACTAGTGATAGTGAAGAGGAAAGCAATAAGAGGCGTTTTAGGCGAGTTCCCACGGTTCTTCGCAAACGAGAGAATTTTAGCTCAATGCGTTCCAAGTCCGTGTGCGACCCAGAAAGCCGGAGGTTTAAAGGCAAGAATTCAGATCAAAGTGAAAATGTTAGTAACATATCAGGTAGCACCAACGCAGGATCGGTCGCTACATCTTCAACTTCGGGTAGTGA
Organism: Hesperia comma; assembly: GCA_905404135.1. NCBI lineage: Eukaryota > Metazoa > Arthropoda > Insecta > Lepidoptera > Hesperiidae > Hesperia > Hesperia comma. The sequence continues at coordinate 3,621,595 of FR990031.1, forward strand.
TAATAGTAGAATTTTGAGGCGCGAAGGTTCTCTGAACAGTAGAATAAGTAATAGGAATATAAGAAGTGCAACGATAACACGTAGAAATGAAAGAGCCTCATCAGCACATAGAGCGTCTACTGCTAGAGTTAAATCTGGAAAAAATTTAGCAAGTTTGAAATCTTCAGAGCCTGTGCCTAAGGCTGTGCCAGTGTCCAAAGATAGGGAACAAGGTAAGATATATTTTTGCCATTAATACATTAATAAGAATGACGAACTAAATCGAACTTTTTTATGCAGGTGTAGATTATCTTGTGGAGGTTAGTAATGGAATTGTTAGTGCGTGGGGCGCCGGCGCAGTCCGTCGTCTCGCTCGAGACTGGGAATGGGAGCGAGCTCGTACTGTAACTCGCGCTGCCTTTCATTACGTGCATTTTAATGCTGTTGCACAGTCCTTACCGGAACTAAAGGCTAAGTATGTTCTTAGTACATCTTTCTGCATTAATTTATTTATTTTTGCTATAGTTGTCTGTGTGTACTATTCTTCCTGTGCAATGTTAACTTATTTTTTAGTTATGCATTGTAGGTAATCTATTTGTTTAAATTCTGTTTAAAACCTCATTTTCCACAGGTTTCCAAATGTTAGTCATATATCAGTTCGCGCAACCGGTCTGCAATATTTGGGACAACTGCACGCATTTGCAGAGCTCCGCGGATTGACTGGGCTAACAGTGCTTCCCGAGGGTAATCCTATATGCAACAAGGTGTGGCGAGAATACGCAGTATACAGACTGGCTCATTGGGGGCTTAAAGAAATAAATGATGAATTGGTAACAATGAGTTAATATTGTTTTAAATATAGGAACTTAGAAGTTTATACTTTTCTAAATTACCAATCGAACTTGAAAATTAAAAGTTAATTAAGGTGATTTTTTTCTTTTATACATACATAAGCAATTATGAATAATGAATAAAAGAGCAATTTGGTTTGGTCGATATAGATAACAGAAGAAGAACTGAAAACGGCAAATAGAACCTATAGCGGCTTAAGTGATGTAGTATTGCGCGCACTACCTGATGCTCCACTGCAGCCTCTCTTGTCAAGATTGGGAAGAAGTGGGAATAGCTCAGTAAGTGCTAAAGCGTGGTTGAGAGCCGCTGACCCTGCGCTTAGAGATGTTATTGCAAAGGAAGCATTACAGTATAAGAAGGGGAATGTATCGCAGGTATTTATGTTTCTTTAATAGTAATTATTGGCTTGTGATAATTATTTATCATTCATTATGACTTATATCTTAGTATGTTATAATTATTGTGTCGGATGTTGACAAATCTGCTTATGCCTAATGCGTTTTATTACAAAAAGCAGTTTTTCTCTCAATGAAATAAACTTACAACGTTTTCAAACGCACTACTTCAATGCGGATTAGTAAATGAGATGAAGTAGGTAGGTACCTGCGCATGTATTTTACTTTTAATCAAATGAGCACTTTATACTTAGTTCTTATATAGGTAGTAGTGTCTACCTTTACATATTGAAATGAATTAAGTACCTACTTATACAAAGTATACGTACCAAAAAGGGTAAGGCCACCGAATATTATTATGGTGAAGGCAATGGTATGAACGCAACAAGTTCAGGAACTTTAGTAAATAGACACCTCAGAGATGGAGAGAAGCAAGACAAAAATAACTAGAGTATAAATATAAAAATTCATTTGAAAAAATAATTATAACACTGAAAGAACCAACGATAATTAGATATACCGTGAGAAGCCTTTTTGGATCTTAATCTTGATTGACAAAAAATGATTTTTTTTATAACAGGAGGATATGAGTTGGAGAGTTCGGGGACGTGGTCAACTATCGCACACCATTGAAATTGCTTGTGGCGCTGCGCAGCGTCTGCGGACCCTCGAACTCCAGTGGCCAACGATATTTGTAGATATGATTGAAGACGTCTTGAAAGATTACATCAACATGGAAGCCCATGTAAAGGAGCAGATGCAAAAGCTTATGGATTCGATGTAGCATTCTATCTTCTGTATCATGTTGATGTTGTTGACATAGTATATATTATTTTCTTAGAAAATTACGCTTAAGATAGTAATAGATAATAGTACGTGTAGATAGATAGAACATAAATATTATATTTTAAAATTGTTGCAATGATGTGGACTATATTTTAGTATAGCTGTATAAGTAACTTTGTATGTACTATATATTTTAGCATTTTCTTTGTACAATGTTAGTATGTTAGTTGGTTTAAAGTACTTTGGATGCCATTAGTACCTATAAAAATTGTTAAAAGTCATTCCTAATAGAGTAGTAATATAAAATCTAGGTAAAGATAACGTTTTAACATACTAAGTATACACATCGGTGTATAACACATTTACATACCTACCTACCAAAAAACAGAAGAAACGATATAAGCAAAGCCATCATTGAATATAATATTATTTGTAGGTACCTCCCTAGTTTAGAATAATTTTGAGGACTGACGGTAATTTCTTCTAGTTGCTCAATAATGCTAGCTGCTAATAATTATAGCAGAAAACTAATAGCCAATTATACAAGATGTAATTTCAACATAAGTCACGAATTAGTAGTAGTTGGAATCTTTAATAAATATATTTATCCTAGTTGTAAGTAATTTTTCACATAGTTAAATAAATCATTGTATGAAATGGCATTAGCATTATTTCTTCTTCTACCCTAATCTTAAATAAAACTTCTCTAGAATGCTGGGTCTACATTAGCGGGCGAAGATTCGTATCGTGTTGGCGCGACAAAAACATCGTGTTCGGGCATAGGCGATGCTCTTGTCTAATGCTTGTCTACATTAAGGCGGACGAAGATTCGTGTCGAGTTCACGCGATTAATCGTGCCGGATTGTGCTGTGTGTTATCTGTAGGTGAATCCAAGTATCATGTACCAAGTGTTTCTTTTTATGGTCAGGATCACTAGGATTCCATATGAAACTCTTCGTTTCATCAAATTGAATGAACTCTAACACTTTTTCGTAATTCCACTCCATAGTGTACAAAAATACAGACACGTCCGTCTTGCTTCAAAGTCTGGAAAACACTGAATTTACGTAGGTGTAGCCACCCAAGCGAATATTATCGCGACAGATCCCTTTGATCCGCGCCAGTTTACCGACAGCTCCCCGATACTACATCGTCTTCGCCCGAATACTACGCGATGACACGATGTACCCTTCCACATTCATCGCGTTAACACGAATATTCGCCGTAGCCCGCTAATGTAGACCCAGCATAAAAGGCACACGCATAAAATTTGTGTAGTTGTAAAAGTGTCCAGCTGTTAGCAGTAGGTAAACAACAGTTCAAAAATAAAAGGAGAGTGCGAGTTCGACCAAAACTTAGGATTCCATAGTTATAGGTACCATTAGCTGGGGAGCCGAAGAGGGGAATCTGGGATTTACTCGAGCGTGGCAGATTAAGGTACAGGAGATACCTTGTACCCAGTTAAGTACCTCCACCAAATATGAGCCCCATATATAAGTTCGAATTTTTTTGCACATTATAATAATGGTAGCGAGTTTGCGTCACATCGAAATCGTCAGATTATTGAATGAGAGCTTTTTTTAGGTTAAATTAACACCCCCATAGAAAATCTGACGTGCTCGATTAGATTTTTTCTCTGTAATTTTCAACCCTTACGTACGGTCACCCCTATTAAACAAACGATCAGATTAACGTAGGTAGTGCATTATTAAAAATACGTGGAACATTGATGCTATCAATATCTGAAGCGCTCGACTATGTCCACATGGACATTATTTTTTTACATATTTAAAAGTCTAGAGCCGCTTCCCTCACCGATAAAAAGGTATACAATATATAACATTTTTTTCTTCTTATCATCTACTAGCTGCCCGCCCGCGGTTTCACCCGCGTGGATCCCGTTCTCGTGGGAATATATGCAATTATTATACATAAAAACCTTCCTCTTGAATCACTCTACCTATTACAAAAAACCGCATCAAAATCCGTTGCGTAATTTTAAAGATTTAAGCATACAGACAAACAGACAAACAAACAAACAGACGGACAAAAATAGCGACTTCGTTTTATACTATGTAGTGAAGCTTTGCAACCCAATAGGTCTCTGTGACGCTCGAATAAATCCACATTTAGCACCGTCGGCTCCCGTACCACATTAAGTCGTATTAACTCTTACTATTCGGCCCATGGATTCGGCCAGTAAAAAAATTGATGACAATAAAATTATCGAAAAAAAGTTACTATTAAAACTTGAGTAGGTACTTACTTTGAAACCAGTACCTAATATTTTCGCATACCTAATAAACTGTTAGCTACGTGACGTAATGGGAAAATTGCCATGCGATCTAAAATCCACAGGTTTTATGACCAATCCCTGCTAAAAATATATTTTATTTCTTTTATTACATTTAATGTAGTTTATGAGAATTTCAAGTTTCTAACTGTAACGATTCATGACATGAATGAAGACCCGCTTTGGGCTTTATTTTAATTTTTTATTATTTTTCGTCATAGCAGCTACAGTAGAAATTGGAGGGATATTAATAGGGTTCCTTCTTCATACCTTTTTTACCCTTTAAAGGACAAACTTATGTAGAAAGTCTCAACAAGCGCTAGAGTCGCTAGAGGGAATATGAACTTTTCAGCAGCTGTCGACGGAGTGTGCTAACTTGAAGAGAAGAGTATATTTAAATAGTGACTGGATTAGTATTGATAATATAAAACTTCGACTATTTACTATTCCATTATAATCACCATAATTATTGTAAGATAAATAATTTCAAGTTTAGTACCAACCTATTCTATAGCTCTACTATATACCATAGACGTAGAAGAAAGTACCACAGACAAGACAATAGTATAGTAGTTATCTGTCAATCGTAACTGTCAGCTGTCACCTAATTAACCTAATTTCAAGATTCTCTTATAGTGCTATAAAATAATACCTATGTAGGTACCTATTTCACTAAATAATCTAAATATTATAAGTTATACCTAGTCGAGTTTAACCTTAGTTTGAATTTGAAATAAGTGAAGTTAAATATGGATTTATAAGTTTATTAAAAAAAACATGGATGATACGGAAAGCACTACAACGTCAGCGGATGAGAATACAGGCAATCTGTGTGACAACCCAACGAGAGACACTCTCGCGGAAGGCTTGCTGGGACTTCTCAAGCCCACTGTAGACCAACTTGACGACAGGGTTAGAGCCACAAGGTAATTCATAGAATACATACGTTCTCATTTTCTCACCGCCTGGTAAACTGGCTTGAATGTTATGGGTAAGAGCAGTTGATTGGTTTAAAATATTAATTTATTTTATAACACCTAAAACTAGGATATACAAAAGCTTAAACCTTTAGCTTCAGATGACATGAATTGTGTAAGGTAGAACCAGAGTGGTCCAAGTGACTTTTTGCATTGACCCCCGATTTTGGCAAAAAGATCTCCAAAACTCAATATTCTTTTATTCCACTTTGATCCAATTGCCCTAGACAATGTTTTTGAATTGCAATTCTGCAACTGAACTGCAATTGGATCAAAGTGGAATAAAAGAATATTGAGTTTTGGAGATCTTTATGCCAAAATCGGGGGTCAATGCAAAAAGTCACTTAGACCACTCTGGTTCTACCTTACACAATTCATGTCATGATTCAATAGTATGTTCACTTCGCTGGAATCCAAATGGTCTACCAGTCAGTCCTGGGTAAATGTCAAAAAGGCAGGAGGAAAATAATAAAGACACAATGAATTGGAAAACTGATTAAAAGCTTTGGCTTGCGTTGTGCCCAATGTCTTTCTTAAGCAGATTAAAATTGCCAATGAATTCAGAAAACAAATTTTGTTATGGATTCAATATAATTATGATTTTGGTTTTGTTTAGAATAAAGTCAACATTTCAGCTGATTAAGTGTTAGCTGTGATGAAAATTTGAATATTGAATTTTTAGGATAGCACAGTTGGAGTTAAAACAGCAAATAGATTCCCTGAATGAAGAGTTGCAGAAAGTCCGAGAAGCTTTAAATAATCACCCTGACTTGGATCCTTATGTTAAGAAGCTGATAGCTTGTAAACATAAGGTCACAGTGGTCCTAAATGTATTGCAAGCTTCACAGGTTAGTATACTGGCATTGAAGAATATATGATTTGTTTGAATGGAAAAGTAGCTTCACAAATTTCATGTACAACTCAATTATCAATACATGCAAATTGCAACTTATCATTGCTGACTAATCCAAAATTGTTTTCCTTTGATTAACATTTAGTTTAGATTGAAAATAAGTGGCAACTGCTATTTTTTAATTATTGAAATAACAAATTAAATGAAATAATGTATTTTATAGTGCCAAATAATATTGGTTCAGTGGGCTTGGTTACACATTGGAAATATTTGTAATGATGAGTTAAAAAAAATCATGTTTTTTACAGGATAGATTAAATGACATTAGACGCATGATAAGCAAAGAAAAAGTTTTGAAAGCGTCAATGCCAGAAGCTACACCACAGGAACCTGTACAAAGCACAAGCAGTGTGGCCCCAGATCACGGATCTATTAACTAAACCATGGATACTCCCTATCAAAATCACATTGATAAGGCTGATTTTGACTATGTTTACGAACCTGCAGAGGATAGCTTCCTACTAATTGATGCCTTGGAGAAAGACCTAAGCTATTTAAAAAGTAAAAACCCAACATTTTGTTTAGAGGTTGGTTCAGGAAGTGGCGTTGTAATCACAGCTTTTGGTATGGCATTTAAGCAAACTCTTTGCTTCAGCACCGATGTAAATTTCAAAGCATGTATCATGTCTAAGAGCACAGCATTACACAATAAGGTTATTTTGGAGCCAGTCACCATGGATTTGACCACTTGTTTTAAAGCAAAGTTTGACGTTGTGATATTTAATCCACCATACGTTGTGACTGAGTCTCACGAATGTGGTGGTGTAAATATTGCTGCTAGTTGGGCTGGAGGTGTGAAAGGACGAGAAATAACTGACAGGTTATTGGATGAAGTACCAAAGATTTTGGCAGACAATGGGACATTTTATCTATTACTGATAGAAGAAAACATTCCTAACGAAGTTATTGATATTATGTCCAAGAAGGGTTTTAAATCAGAGTTTGTTATTAAGAGAAGAGTTAAAAATGAGCACCAGCTTGTGTTAAAATTTTATAGATAGAAAAGTAAAGTTTATTGTTCTTCTATAAATACATAGCATTATTTATATTTAAGTTCAACAAGTGTATACAAAAATAAAATGTATATATTTGTACGAGTATTATTTAAATTCATTGTTTCAAATTCTTCCTTACTGCAGCTCCAAATGTTTTGGCACCTTCAAGATTTTCGCTGTACCCTGGTAGCGATTCACATTGTTTTAACCATCTTTGAATGTTAGGGAATGCTGACATATCCCAACCTACTTCCTGCAATAAAAAAAAATTTTACACTTACCTAAAATATAAATACCATTAAATAACCATATAGACATTTTTGAGCAACAGTATCAGGGGCAAATTATAAAAAAAAAATTAATTAGTGCTACAGTAAAAATAGTTGTTATACTTACAATAATGCCAGACAGAGAAGCCAGGATGCATGTGTCTGCAATAGTGACATGGTCTCCTGCAACCCACTTGCTGCCATCAAGGAACTGATTTAGAAACCCAAGGGTTGTGTTAAGGTCGTCTTTCAGGGTCGAGGAAATTTCTGTCACACCCTGATATAATATTGGATACTGGAAAGGAATTGAAACTTGTTATATATCTGTTGCAAAGTTAAGTGCACAACATCTTTAATACAAATACATGAGACAATATAAGGTTTTATGTATATTGTAAATTTGAGTTTGATTTACTAAGATGAACTACCCACAAAAATACCTAATTTAGGTGGTAAAGCAAAGCTGCTGAACAATTTTCAAGTCTCCCAAATAAACAAGGTATAACATTTGTATACATGATAAACTGATATTAGTGATAACATGAACAGTTTATTTACTTACACAAATAGCTCGAATTTTCGGGTACAAGAATGAGCTATCAAAGTACAATCTCTGGTTGACAACAGCCCGGCGTTGTAAATCTTTAGGATATACTTCATCTTTACCGAACTTATCGGCCAGATAACACGCTATAGCGCGACTCTCCCACATGATAAAGCCCTCATCATCCAATGTAGGTATGCAGTGTTGCGGATTAATCTTTATAAAACTTTCGCTCAACTGTTCCTTTTTAAATAAATCGATTATTATTATTTCTACTGGAACTCCTATTAACTTTGTAGCCAAATAGGCTCCGCGAGAAGGGCCGCTCACAGGAAAATGGTACAACTTTACGGGGGCCATTATGGAAATGCTGGAAAAAATGAAAAATGTTACTAAAATCATATAAAAGTAAATACTACCATATTATTCAAATCAATAAATACTTGATGCTCGAATTAAAATTTAATGAAATTATAACAAAAGTAAACTTACTTCAAACCTGTAGTAGTTCACAAAATAGTATAACTTGCACTTGCTTGACTAAAATTATTATAAAGACTGGGCTGGAAACTACTTTAAAGTGCCTCTGGAAATTGCAAAAACATTAAAATACGGAAACAGAAACAGCTGGAACCTGGAACCAATATAACTTGAACGAAGTCGGTTCGCGTTCGGTTCGGTGATTCGGTCGGCAGTGTTGCCACCTTGGATTTTTATAAAGCGCTAGGTCAAAGTAAAATGTCACCAGATTTCACAAACTTGGAAGACAAAAAAAACACCAAATAACGCTATAATATTTTATTGAAATTATCACATTTAAGAAACCCAAATTTAAATTTAAAACGATGAAATTTGTTGTATGTGCAAAAATTAAACAAAAATATTCTCTACAGCTCAAAAATTATATTTAGTACCTAATCTAGAAGCAATGAAATAAAACGACATAATTATGTTCATTTGTTATTAATTTGTAACTAATCAGTACAATATAAAAATAAAGAAAAACAAGTCATAGAAATTAAAATTCAATTATGGGAATTCGTTAAAGCGAGAACAGGGGGCTTAGTACGAGTTTTACGTGACATAACGCGCTCGCTACGTAACTGCGAGTTGGCTAAAATTTGTATGGGATCAAAGCTGAGCCATTTACGTCCGCTAGGTGGCTCTGCTCCAATCCCATACCTACAAATTTTAGGTAACTCGCAGTTACATAGTGAGCGCGTTTTGTCACTTAAAACTCGTACTAAGGCCCCAGGCTAGCTAGCAAGCCACCCACGGCACCCACACAAGGGTCAGTTTCATTCGCCGTACGAACCACTTCAAGTTCAAGTGTTTACTTTATGAGATGCGGTAACGTAAACACGTTCGCTCTGATTTTAAAATGGTTCGTTTGTAAAATGTTTGTATCATAACATGGTATTTTATGGTTTTATATTGTAAATAATATAATTAAGTTTATAATAAACCAAAGAAATCATATAAATATTCCATTTTACCATTTATTACTTCACGTGAATTGTTTATTACTTTCCCTTAGATTGTCATTAACCTCAATAACTGCCTAATGTTATATATCTGATTACGTAAATACAGTTTTATAGGAAATTTAATGGAGATTCCAAATATGTACACATTTATTAGGGAATCTTGGATAATATGGATGAAATCGGCGAAAGAATGTCACGGGGGTGAATCCGGCGGTGTTGTTTTTTTTGTTTTTTTGGTGTGCCAGAGGTTTGACATAAAAAATTATGACAAAAAAAGGGTGACAGTTGAGGGATTAATTAAACTTTTCGAGTTTTCGACCGCACGAACTAAATAATATGAACGAAACATAGAATGACAAGATTCAAAGAAAACTATAACAAACGAATACGCTAAGGGATTCCCCGGTAACACAGTAAGCATAGAACAATATAAAATTCTGACTGTGCTTAGGGATTCCCCGGCCATAGAGAAAGTAGAAAACATTGTAAAATTGTGAAGGGGTAGATAAGAATGTGTTGCCAGATTTCGTACTGAAAAATCCTCTAAAAACCACTAAAAAAAATAAAACCGCTATGTTTTTTAAAAATACCACTAAAGGCTTTAAAAATCCGCTAGTTCTGGTGGAAAACCCACCAAGTTGGCAGCACTGTCGGTCGGTAACCGGTTACCACAGACCACAGAGGTAAAGATAAAGATATTATAGTCCTATCCTACCACAGAATAACCATAGTTTTTGGTAGTACTACGATGGGCGCATTCCGGGAGATGCTCGTAATTATCACGCCCTCAACGTCTATATTTCGTATAATTGCTTCCCATTTCCCATTTACTTCTTACGTCACACCGTTGTTGTACCCTAGTGGAACGCATTTGAGCGTTGACATAATATCAGGTTGCAAATTATAATTTCTAACAAGAAACCAACCTCCAAAATCTATTGTTTAACTTAAAGTGCATTCAAAATTATACACGATATTTTTTTCCGCTATAACGCTTCACAAACAATTTCATTTATGACCTCTTTTTCGGAATCAAAATAAAATATATATATTTTCTCTCACCATCATACATTTTTTAAAAGCGCGCCGAATTTGATAGCGCCTACAACGCCCCACCGATTCAGATGGATCGTTGTGATGGAAAGTGATGACGCAATCCATTACGTCACAATCGCTCAATCGAACACCAAATGCCACGACCATAATGTCCATAATCCTTAATGGAACGCTTTTTTGAGACGTTATGAGTGTTATGGTTATGGGCTACTTAAGGAACGCGACGTTGTCAGTTGTCATTTTGACATTTTGTATTGAAGATGAAGCATTGAAGGAATGTTTATATTCCTATCTCTATCATCTCTATGGAATGTTTTAACTTTTGACCTTTGTCAATTTTGTCATTCTCATTCTACTATTTGTGGCTTTCGTAATAACATCATCACATCAAAGTTTACGATATTTTGTGGTTTACGTACCTACTTACCTTACTACGTTTATAAAAACTTCTCTATTTTGGGTACCATTGGGTACCTATAATTCCATACTCAGCAACAGTGTATGGTAGAAGAAGATTGAAGGATTCATATCCAAAACGAATGTTTCGTTTTCGAATAAATGGTATTCGTTTATTCTGTGAAATCAATTAGGTAAATGGACAAATAAAATTAATAAAAATAGGTGAGTGAACCAGTCGTCCTCTGTTATCTTTATAGCCTTTCACTATTATAGCGAAAAAAATGTATTTTAGGCAGCACATCCTGTAACTATGAAATAAAATTAATGTAAAAATAGGTAATAAGCGCTCCCTTACACACTCTTACTAGAAACTCTAAAGGGAAAAATCTGCTGTAGTTAATAAACCAGTTGATTGAAAAAAATCATTACCTATCTCGATATTTGTAAATGAATTATTTTGATAATTTAATTCAATTCAATTATTTATAACGTGGAATTAGTATCTGGTAACAGTTGTTTTTATGTGAATTATGTATGTATTATGTTGTAGTGTATTATGTGTGTATTATGTTGGAGTGTGTAGCAGTTCCTTAGATGGTTACAGCAATACCACTTGCAAATCTCAGTGATGCACTCTTTTTGAGAAAAAAATTTGTTTCAGGTAAATAAAGTCACTAAGAAATAAGAATAATAAAGCTTGTAAATATAGAAATGGATATTGTGATAAAAGTCAATAATCAATCCAATGGAAGAGATAAGTTGGCAAGGTGGGTTTAAACTGAATTTATTTAAAAAATATGTATTCAAATTATTTATTTCTTCGAAGTAGGTTTTTACAAACACTTTTCGAAATTTAATAAAATATTAAATTTCAATTAAGTGTGTATAGTGTGTGTGTGAGTATGTAGTATATTGTAAGAGAAATAAAAATCTGAAAATAGGTTTATATGGCTCAGTAAGCTGCATTATACATAGTTATATCTGGAAGTCTGTTATCACACACATAAACATGCCCACACATAATATATACCATTATATAATTTTGTAGCCTATGTATATTATTTTATTACGTCCTTGACTAAAATGACAGTCCTCTTATAGTGAACAGATGAAGGGTCATACTGGCATGTCATAGCACTACTACTTATAAGAACTGTTTTTATCGGTGGTCATAAGACAGGTCATACTCATATACATAGAAAGTTAGTGGGTAGTGTGACTACCGAGAAATACCCAAAGTACTATTAAGTGCACCAAAGACAATGTGTGTAATGTACCTGCCTGTACATAATATATATTTATTAAACATAATGTATCAAATTACAATCAATGGATTATCTTCATATTAAAGTTCTCCGACTATTCAATCCAAAATTTATTGATATAAGTCTTAAGATCAACATTATCAATTTTATTATCTACTGCTAATTAACACAATGTGGAAGTTTGTTTGTTTGATTGAACATGGTTATCTCAGGGACTACTGGTTCAAATTGAAAAATTCTTTTTGTGTTGAATAGTCCAGTTATTTATTTATTCAGATCAGCTACTTGTATAATAAATTTAGTGCTGGTTTTAGTTAAATATGTAATGTGTATCTTTGACTGTAGAAATTTTAAATAATACTTGATACATTACTATAAGCAGCTACTATTGACAAATTAACTTCAATAGTGTAACCAATTATAGTAATATAACACAAATTACAAGCAGACATAATCATGAATAGCAGCATTTGCTATGGATAATTGATTAGAATATTATTTATGTTAATATTTTTGCAATCCTGAAACTTGATATTCAAGTACTCAAGATTATAATAATGTCCTTCAATGACATTAAAAACAAAAGCTTTTTTGAATAAGTTATTGAAATATTTTGTTAATGTGTTTCCAGGTTAGCCCAATATGCAAGTCGCTTGGTATGGCATCAATTAGAAATAAGGAATGCAAATAAATACTCCATTGATAGAATCAAAAGTTTGGAAAACTCTCTTAGTTCGTTTCGAAAAGGTACTATATTAATTATATAAAACGCGAAGGTGACTGACTGACTGATCTATCAACGCACAGCCCAAATTACTGAATCCACATTAATTGAATCATTTCTTTTTCAGTTTTAAGACTGGGAAGATGTTTCGACATTTGTTACACTGCATTGAACAGCATGCACATTGATGATCCAATTTTAAGGTTCGCTCTGACCACAAGCAAACTGTCTCATTCGTTATATCTATACGCTGACCACATAGTGTGGCTCGCTAAGAGCGGATTCATAAAAACTGACACGGACAATTGGAATCGAACTGCTAATAAATTCTGGCTTTTGTCCATTATTGCCAATTTAGTCAGGGATATCTATGAAATTCTTCATATTTTAGAATTCAATACGACATTTTTGAAGCAATCCTTTCTGTTAAATAATTCTGTTAAGAACTTTGACTTTTATGTTAGTTTAAAACATGTGTATGCTATGATACATTGTCACAAGGATGTTTTTATTGATACTTTGAAGAATTCCTGTGACTTATTCATTCCATTGACTGCCTTAGGATTTACAAAGTTAAGTCCTAGTGCTGTAGGCGCGTTGGGTGCCGTGTCCTCCATCGCAGCACTAGTCACTATAGTTAAACCTATAACTAAACTAGTGCCTGCATAAGTTTAAATTCCAAATTGCATTTAATCTTATGTTATTGGTTGTTGGTTTCCCTAAATTGTGATAATGTAATGTTTTAATGGTATCCGGCGATGTTTGTGGTTGTTTGCGTTTATTTACAACTATAATGTATGCCAACTCAACGATATAATAATTATATCCAAAATAGACAGATACCTTGCATTGTGTAATTAAAATTCTGTTAAATTGTTTTATTTAACATAGATATTGTAAGAGGGCAGTGATTTTGTATTCAATTTTATTTCACCCTAGTCTTATCTGTATAGGTTGTTATTAAGACAAAAAAATTGTTGTAAAAATAATCGTTGTATTTTTTACGGTTTCATATCAATAACAAAAATTATAAATATATTTTTTATAAAAATAAAGGTTTTTGATAAATTGTTTTTTGCTTTAGACTTCCTAAAAAGTATGAACGAGCAATGACCTTGATTGCTGCGCTCATAACGGGCAGGCGTCGGTCGTTAGTTAGCTGCTATTGTCGGTACCTGCTCCATTCACGTAGGCCCTATGTGAACCAGAAGCACTTTCTTGCCTGTGGGCCACCTAAGTACAATAATAGGTGACCTACGGACACTGTCGGTGGCCCACCGTTATATTATAAGCGACATAAAAGAAGCGATTTCAAAGTCGAGATAACTCAAAAATCACATAATGGGAGCCTCAATTTTTTTTCATTTTATCTGCATGTTTCTGCACGCTAATTTTAGAAACGGCTTAGCAGATTTGAATGCAGAAAGAAGTTATGTGGCTGATGTTTAAACGAAATTCACGCAGGCGAAGTCGTGGGCGGAAGCTAGTAACATAAAAATTTTTAAAGAGATGAAAATGTTGTCCGTAAGAAGTCCCATGCAGTGTTTTTTTTTGCGATTGTGTTTAGTGTTGGAAGTACCAGGAGAGTAGAATTGCTATCTAAGGTAGGTAACTAATAGTAGATTGTATGACAAGGGTGCAAAGTAATATTTTTTCGGCGAGGGCGTTTTTTGAATCCAGAGCGAAGTGAGGGATTCTAGAGTAGAATCCCGAGCGTAGCGAGGGATTCTTTAGTAGAATCCCGAACGTAGCGAGGGATTCAAAGTACGTCGCCCGAGCCAAAAATATACTTGCACCCGAGTGATACACTCTACTTTTCATCACCCACTATGAGAAAATAATATATATATATATAATAGAAAATAATAGAAAATAATACGTAAAAATGCACGAAAACTTAATTTTAATTTGAAAACGAAATCTTAATTTGATTTCTTTTTTTATTATTCAGCTGGCGGGGCCCTCGCGTCGTACCAGACATTCTTTATTCAAACAATATTTGAGTTCGACTTCTTTAGCGCAAAATACTAAAATGTTCTAAATTCAAAATAGGACGGAAAAGATCTAGCCGGACGGAAAAGTTGTATGAAAATTCATTCCCGCCCGAAGCTGTACAAGGAGAACGTAACTCAGTTCTTCGTGGTTCTTCATTCATTCATGCATTTAATAAGCTCAGTTAATAAGTACATTCCATCAAGTCATTTTAAACCCAGGAATTTGAATTTAAAATAATACCTACTTCATGTTTTTAGTTCTATCCATCCATCCTAGGCAAATAAAGATGAATATTAGAATCACAAAACCACAAAATAAGAATACCTAGTAGTAGAATACTCAATTTATTCTGTAATTTGTGATTACTTCATTATCTCTATGGATTACGCATATCCATATTTTGTCTGTGATTGTGACATTGTGTCATTTCACAGTTGACACCATTGCCATTGTTGACACTGACACTACTACTACTAACTGTCAGAATCAAAACTGAAGTGTAGTAAATAAAAGTAAATAGGTACCTAGGTAACAATTTTAAATAGATCTTTTCTGTAAAACTGTGCTGTAAACTGTAAAATTAAAAGTTTAGCAAAGCTTATAACATGGCACGTAATTTGGCTGAAGCGGCAAAAAAATTTTTACTATTAGGTCAGTGCGTCCCTACAGTAAAACAAAACGCTGCTAAAATAAGAGTTAAGAGGTTAGAATTGGACGAAAATTTATTGATGGTGAGCAACATTATTACAAATATTATGTATTTTGAAACTCATAAGACACAGTGTTTGCAATTTTAATTACATAGTAGATCTGTTTCATTTAGTATTTCAGAAAGGACGAATTCTATTACTGCTTCGATCCTGAGAAAGTATGCAAAACAGGAGACATTGTATTGATACAGGAACTACCTCGCAAATTAACCAAGCTTATTACCCATGAAGTAAAAGAAGTTGTTTATCCATTTGGTGATATAACTGATCCAGTCACAGGGAAGAAAGTAGCCAAGGAGCGGTATAGAGAGGATATTGCAAGAGAAATGGAAATCTATGGAAAACTAGACTCTGGATTTGATTATACTAAGGCTCCACCGAGAGGATGGCAAGACGGGAAGAAAGATTTTACATCAAAACCGACTTATACTAAATACTATGTGTTTGATGAAAATGATCCTTATGCAATTTAGATTAGACAATTGTGTTGTAGTGTAAATAAATAAGTAGTTTTTGTTCTATTGGATTTATTCATTGACATTCACATTAATTATTGGGATAAAATCAGTATGAAGGTAAAGTTGTGTAATCTTTAGAGAAGTTAATAATTGACAACTATATTGATAAATATTATAATTTCATGAATCCAAATCAATTTACCTCCTTAGTGAACTGTTGATTGAATTCAAATGGCCATTTACATTTAAATTAAACCCTTAAGTTAAATTAAACTGACCCTTAGGACCCACACCAGAAAAAATATTGTACACATTACAATATAAACTGACCTTATCTTATCACAACACAATAGTGAAAACTTCAGTTTTCACTATTGTGTTGTTACATCAAAACATCATCATTACATCATCATCAATAGTGAAAACTGAAGTTTTCACTATTGTGTTGAGTTTAGTCATTTCTGTATCAAGCAAACAAATCAATTCTATCATTATTTATGTCAATTACATTGTCAAGGGGCCCCGAAACAATTTTTTCTCCTAATCTTGCATGAACAGCATTGATGTTTGTACATTTTTATTATATGTATTGACTTTCAGTGGAATTAGGAAAACCTTGGTATACAATAAAAACATACTAAAATCAAAAACAATGTGGGTTCAGCCATTTGTGTAACAAGCACACAAAGTAAGCACATTGTAACTATCATTAATTGGGTCTATCACAAATTAACAAGGGCCCTCAAAATTAGTTTTTCTCCTAATTGTGTATGAACATTCTTATAATATGTATTGACTTTCAGTGGGATATGGAAATTATTGGTATAAAATGAAAAACATACTAAAATCAAAAACATAATTTTATTAAGTATTTTAATTTGTTGGTAGGCTTCATCAGTCCTGTGCTAAGAACTCTCTTTCTAGAGCTGCTCCCATTAAATTCCATGAACTGTCATCATCGTCGGGTGGTATGTCGTCATCTGAAGGGGGGGTCGAAGGCCTCGGCCTCTTGCGTGGTCGCTCGCCATCTTCTGCAATATAAATAAAATTAATTAATGTTTTATATTACTGAAGTATATATTCAAATAAGGGCATACAAATTATATTCTTTTTCCAGTCATTAATAGAGAGAGTTTGTGTCTCTCTTATAACTTCAACCTTTTAAATGGTCTGTCAATACTAAGGAGGCCAATGACACACAAAATGATGCTCCATTATAGTTTAGTTGAGGGTTTAGTTGCTTACCCAGGGTTTGTAAGTTGAAAATCATGTCATGGTTGCCATCTGATAATACCATTTTTAATCTAGGGCTTTGGCTCCCAAGGATGATTATTCTAGATAATGCTAGACACTAGGATTACCTGTCACAGTTGGCACGGATAAAGAAACATATTTATACTGCCACATAAACAGCTGCCTTGAGAATCGAACCTGGGACCCCTCGCCTACTACAAGTCACTACAAAGTCTATGGGGTCTACATAAATAAAATGTGAATAAACTAGGTTTATAGTAGAATTAACCCTACATATCTCATCATTTTCTTTAACAGACTTATCTCTACACTGCAACTTAACATGGTTAAGTATGATGGACATGCATGCTTTACGAATATCATATGAGAAAAGCTGGGGCAGCATTTAACTTAAGTTTTAAGTCAATGAACTACTTGCACACATTAACAATAAATATGTTTGACTTTGACTTTGAATTTTGAAATTACAATACCTTTTTCTGATTCACTGGAAATTTCATCATCAAGCTTATCTTGCAACCTGCAATGGAGAATGTACACATGAAAATCTGATCTGATCTGAATAAATGATATTTTAAATGTAACAGGGTATTGCTGATTACTTGTCTGGCTGGGGACTTGAAAGCCCAATTATCTTTTTTATTTAGCCGGAAACGCATCAGTAATGTTAAAACACTGCGCACATTATAACGTAGCGGCAACAAACCAATTATTATGAAAGCACAACGTACAACACGCTTACTCACTCCTGACCAACTCTGAACTGACACCAAGTATAGAATCGAAACAAACGGAATAACCAGGGGCCTTGTTATGAACTCTTAATTCCAGACAGTTTACGTTCACAGCATGAACGTAAACCTTATTACCTGTAAGGCGCTGTCTCTGTCACACACTGAACTGAACTTAAACTGTCTGGAATTAGTTCATAATAAGGGGGCAAGACATAAAATCATAACTGAAAGATTTCGTTTTAGTTGGTCCGTTGCCGCGTCGTTATACTATATGCAGATGATATTATCCAAAAGCGACGGTGACCACTTTTCATCAGGTGACTTGGCTGCTTTTTTGTCGCGTAGTATTTTGTATATTCCATGTTACCTGTCCTGTGAATCCTCTGTTTCTATTGATAGTAATCTATCTTCCGGTGGGTTCTCTTCGTCATCAAGGTCGTCGTCTTTCGGCCCCGCCTCCGCGTCAGATGAACTTTCATCAGATTCATTAAAGATATCTTCAACCTAAAACACATTACGAACAATGTAACTAATGATATGGATTTAAATCTTATCACTTTCAATCTTCGTGTGTTTATCGTGTCATTAGTAAGTCCAATTTGGACTTGGCTTCGTGAAACTTATTCCTTGCGTTAACAGTGATTTATTAGCTACTCAGAATCACAAGTATAGCAAAGATATATTCTGCAAAGAAATATTAAAGCTGCCTGTCTACCGGAGCAGAGAAACAGAAAAATTGAACCAAGTAAGATTGCATAAAATCTCCGCTCAGCACCAGTGACGGATTAGCTATTGGTTAATATTTCTCCGTTTCTCCGCTCTACTGCCTCGATCCGCTCTGGTGGACAGGCAGCCTGAATGTTATCCCAAGCTTCCAACAATTTATCAGTGAAAACCGCGTTCCTATAGGTTAAGCCGTTTTTGAGGATAGCAGAATAAAAGCATTAACCAGTAACAAGTCCGACACGTACCTCCCGGTCCATGTCAGCGATGTCGTCGCTGGAGAAGCTGAGCAGAGGGTTGAGCGTGTCCATGAACCGGCCGGACGGCGTGCGCCGGCGCAGCGCGGGCGCGGGCGGCGGCGCGGGCGGCGGGGAGCTGCAGTGCGCCGGCGGCCGCCGCGACACGCTCTAGGGGCAGGTAGTCACGGTATAGACACGGTGACTAATAAGTGTTACCAGAACAATTGATCAATCGTTAATCGACGGCATCGATCGATGGTGGAGTGTACTAGTTCGACGTCGATCGATAGTTTTTACTAAGACCAACCTATCGATCGACGTCGTCTAGTCGATTCCACTATAGATCGATGACGTCGATCGTTCGATTGGTCTAATCATACAAGTAAACTTTGATACACTTCACTGCTAACGCATATATAGGCACTGTTAGTTACAGCGTTTTATGGTCATAAAAAATTAAACAGAACAAAGAAAGTAATTATTCATCTTATAGCTATAGGACAAAAATTCGCTCTTAGTTACCCTACACTCGCCAATGAACATACACATGGCAAATTGTAGTGCTCAATAGATCACCTAAGCTTTATCTGTGAGTCCCTCACTCAGTAGCGGAAAAGTTTCATATGCACTTAATCTATACACAGCTCCACCAATCTGGACTGGAGCAGCGCGGTGGAGTGTACGCTAGACCTCCTCAAAAATGAGAGGCTCGTGCTCAGTAGTAAGTCATTTATGGGTTGTAGCCATACTCGTACATCCCCTCCCCCATACCTGCGTGGTCCGCTGCAGCGGGTACAGCCGCTCGTCGACGCGCTCCCAGCGCTCGGCGCACGCCCACAGCCAGCCCGGCGTCACCACCGCCGGCCGCCGGCCCTCGCCGCCGCGCCGGCTCGCGTTCACCTTCGCCGTGCCTGGACATGTGGGGAATTCAATTAATATGCGTATGTACACGCTCTTTTGTGAGGTACATTAGGATTCGGTGGCGAATTATTGCGAGACAAACAATGCACGTGCTTAGGGGCGCAATGTTATAGGTATATTACAGAAATTAATTAACTTATTGCGCTGCGATAATAAACTATCTAGTAATCCGTCATGCAGCGTTCTGTCGAAAAAAATCTAAGTCGTATTGAAACATTGACTGTTTCCATGTTTAAAAGCTCAAATCCTTTCAAAAAGGATCATAAAAAACGCAATGTTTTACAAAGGTACCTTTGTACCTATGTGTAACACTTAACACGATTATATAGCTACATAAATGAATCTCTCTACACATATACCTAAAAACACCTAAAGATATCAACAATACATTTACCCGCTCGCACCGCCACCAAATGCGTGGTGGCCTCAGTAAAGTCCTGGGTGACCTCCGCCCCCAAACTCTTGGCCACCAGGTAGGCCCGGGACGTCTCCAGCCGCTGATGAGTGGGCACCAACCCACTGAACACCAGGCTGGTGCCCGCTAACACTTCGCTCTTCACCTCCGGGATCACACATTTCAAATCCGGTATCTGTTTCTTGCCCATCTTATCATATAGGTCGTAGAAGTGCCTGGAATTATGAGCATTTTAAAGGTTATATTTGGGAGTGTGTAAGGTTAATAAAATTATTTTTTTATGTGTCTGGCAGAATAAATATAAGTGTAAAGTAATTTTAGTCTTTATACAAAGAGAAGTGCATTAAAATTAAAATTATAGTAACGTCATAAGTAATCTAATAAAAGTAAAACAAATAGGAACCAGTTATTATAGAATGAAAAGATAACAATTTATCATTGGCACTTCATATCAATTAGCAAACTTATATTACAAGTACATTATGATAGAAATATTATTAACAGGGGAAGTTTTCGATTAAACAAAGTGAAGGCCATGAGTAAAGATCCTGCATGTTTCGTATGTATGTATTCAATGTGTTTCAGACATTATTCTTATTGCGAGAATTATAATGTGGTTAGCACTTACTTGTGTATTCTTTTAAGAATATCATCGAGGTATATAAGGTAGTCATCAGCATCTTCTACTTCAATTTGGCCATCAGAAGTCTCGACCCACCGAGGCTCTGACTTCTCTGGACACTTTTCCTGATCCACTTCTGGACTCTTGTCCTCCACTTTATCTGGGCTTACATCTTTATCTATATCTTTGTTATCTTTTGCAACTATTTTACCATTATCACCATCGGTAGGCTTATCTTTCTGTTCTGTTACATCATTTTGTTTCTTCTCCTTTTGTTCTGGTTCTGGGTCTAACATGGGCATCTGATTAGCCATTGGTATTTGTGAACCGTTCTTCACGTTTAATAAAGGTTTATCATCAGCTGTAAGACAAATATATACATTTAACACACTGTACAATCAAAGTTTGTATATGTTGTCCTCGTATCTGTCTTTCTTTAAAAACTCAAGCAAAGAAAGTCTTCAGAAGGACTTGTTTGATGTGTGGATTGCATGCGAAGTTACAATAATACTTTTATTGTTACTCGTATCTCAATCCACTATAGGGCCTAGTCGATAAAGATTTTCTAATGCAATTAATTTCACTTTAAATATTTTAGGATTACGAAACTAGTTGTTCAAAAATAATTTGGAATTAAAAACTACATTTTTCTATAAACTGTATGAATGTAAGATTAGGGATTTCCATACAAGACATTCATGAAAATCATTTTGGATATCCATAAAAAGAATGAATATAAATAATATGTTTCAAACACAACTCAAGACACTTCACATGAAAAAAGCTTGTAAATAAAAACCAGGCCCATCATATGAGGTAGGTACAGTTTGTAAAGAGAACTTACGCAGCGGAGGAGGGGCGTTTATATCCCCGGTCGATTGAAAGAATGAGTATGGTCTCACTTGAATAAGGTTGGCAGCGTGCCGCCACACGTCTTCCCGATCATCTATTATGCATACCATGTTGTCTCCACATGGAAACAATGCCCTGGAATTTAGACAATGAACATTAACAAATGTATTCACAGAGAAGGATATTAGCCTATGGCTTTACTGAGAGGCACAACAAATTAAATCTCTTTAAACATTCACTGTCAATATTTCTTTTGTTAATAATTTAAAAAAGTATGATTTCTAGGAGCTTAATTCTTGTGTTTTAATTATAAATGCGCATGCATTGCGTAATAAAAAAAATTGTCATTTCTAATTGTAGTAAACTAACAAGAAACAAATACAATATCTATGTTGCTTAAACATATAAATAAACAACTCACTTCAAATTTGCAGATTTAGTTCTCGCATCAAAACACTCATCTCGTGACAGAATACGGTGAGAGAAGTACTTTTTCTCTGGATCCAGTAGCTCTGTCACTGCATGAGCGTACTGCCTGGCTCCAAATGTACAAACATGGAGCTCATAATTCTTAGCTGCAGATTCCAAAAACTCTTGCGTTCGGGGCCTCAATCGGGTGTGACACCACCTGCCTGTGTTTCCAGGCCCTCGCAGGAAAAAATGTAGCACACCCTAAAAAGTGACAATATAACACTTAACTATTAAAACACTCGTTTATAAACAATGTAGTGACTCATAAATAAATAAAATTTATAGGTTCTAGAAGCTTTTCCCAAAATAATCTACTGCACTCAAATTTCTGAAGATGGCATAATATTATGTGGCATCAAAACCCTACAATTCACAGCGTTATGATCAGTCATTAAGATATGAAATAATTAATATAAAGTTGTTGCACAATGTCTAATGGTTCATTTTGTTGTAAAATGATAACTTTGTAAGGAAGAAACATAATACGAATATTGTGTATAGATTCTACTTAATTTCCATTTACCTTTAAATTGGGAGGTATATCATCATTGGTTGTGTGCACCAGCGTTTGATCCAAGTCCACAAGGAGTACCAACTTCCTTGATTTTAAAAGACGCTCAGCATCTTCTTTACCTAGCTTTAGTGCTAACTCTTCTGAGACCTAAAATTCAATTTTCAGCTTTAATATAACACACACAAAATGGATGTTATTAATTTAAAAAAGCAGTCAAAGTCATGTTTAACATTGTATCTCATTTTTTGTTTACATTTGATAATATTTTTTCAATAAATTCATATTATATTAAATGACTGTTAGCCAGCACAAATCAATAATTCATAATCATAATCATTTATTTGCATAATAATTATAGTTAACACCAGTAAATAGCAGATAAAAACCGGTTTTAACCTTAAGTTCAGGTACTGAATGTATCATAGGGACGACAGCCACATCCCTGTTCCGAGTCTCATCTGTACGGAGGTCCGCTCCACACTCCGCACACATCTCCTTCATCACTGTCGGATGACGACATTCTTCCAAATCTGCTACACAACTTCTACAATAAAATAATAAAGTATTGATTTGCATGTTATGTATAGTTTTTATCTTAATTAGTTGTCACAGTGTACTATGGTAGATATCAGTTAAAGTTGAGATTTACAAGTTTACCATGGAGAACAAAATTACCCTATTATGTAATGTAAAACAATTATAAAATCCATGTAGTTCATAAATCAGCAGGAGAGGTACTTGATGGTAATGGTGTCTTGCAGACAGGAGGTGTAGGTTTGGCCTCAATGACAAAATATAATTAAGTCCAAATCAGACTGTTTACAATCAATCCTATTAATTCCTATCTCTTTTCAACTACCTATAAGCAAATTTTCGTTGTTTGTTATCTTTTTGTAATTAAAACTATTAAACTAGCTTTTAAGGGTTAAAATAATGAGTGATAATAACATTATCAATGTTTATAAATAGATTGTTATGATTTAATTTAACCTAAATTTCGTGGTAATAGATGTGTACTACCCCAAAAAAGTACATGATAATCTTTTTCCAATGTCTTTTTCATACAAATAATAATACTAAAATAAATATAACGCTACACTTTAATGTGTTTGTTATGTAGATTTCACTTCAACCTCTTGATGTATTTAGGGGTTATGTTGTCATACTTGTCAAGGTGTGTATGATAAATAATTTTTTATTGATTTTTTAACTTTATATCAATCTTTGTTACGGCACATTATTAATAAAAAGAACGAAAACATTGGGACATAAAATCTGCGGATTCTTTGGTTTCGACTTTTGTTTTTTGTTAGACGGACAATTTAAGTTTTCCCGCGTAATGCAAAGTGTAGATAAATGCATTTATTATCTTTCTATAGAACGTAAATAAAATATTTATCTATAAATAATGAATTATGCATACAAACCATTATGATTTACATTATTCCATGTTATTTTAATCAAGTTCTGACTTCTGACGTCACTTACCCAGGCTCTGCAATGTCTCCTTCTTTCACCTTGATGGACAAAATAGTACCAGCGCGCAATGCCTTGAATTTCTTTAATTCCTTCTCGTTACCTGACAAATCACTGTACAAAAATAATATTTGACCGTGGGACACAAAAGCACCTTGTTTTACTTTCCACTTTATCACTTTCAGAGGCTTTTCTTTTGGAACAGAAATAGGCATAGTTTTGGCGGCCATCTTGAACGGATATTGCGCGTTACTAACTAAACACTTTCTATTGGTCACATAAATGGATTTTTGGCGGTTCCATGATATTGACCAATCAAACTGAAGTTTCAAAAAATTCAATAGATTTTTAAGCTTGACTTTCAATATTTAACAAACACGGTTCATGAATGGTTAAAATAATTTGTATTTGTATGGAGTTTTTAGGGCTGCAATAGACGTCCGATTTTTCTCTCCGATAGTCGGTTTCGATATTCTGATCAGACAAATTCAGACAATGGTATCGGACGGCTGTCGAATCGGACGTGCATTGCGTATTCAAACAAAATGTATGGCGCGAGTGCCTTCCGATTAGCGATGGGCGATTACTACTAAAAAGAATCGAGTTAGTCGATTGTTTAGGTTAGTCGATAAAAGTCGATAACATTCGACGTTATTCGATTGTTGTTAAGAACTAAAACTTGCGGGCTCCGGCGGCGAGGCGCCGGTGTGGCGCAGGGTGCTCGTGCGGTAAGACTAAATTTATCGAATAATATCTATCGAATAACTCGTGCGTAGTTGCGTTGCGTACTATTACTACTTAAAAAGTAATTATAAAAGATGGTGCGGCGGGCGGGGGTGCGTTGCATATAATATTACTATGCGATTCGCGCTATATAATAGGTTATTTAGTTGACTATTTAGTAGCCAAGTATTCATATTGGTATCACTGATACACTTATGCACGTCATTTATTTTTATTTTTCCACCTTACAAAGCCGGTATATACACGTAGCCAAATTATGCATCCTTCTTATTAAGCAATTATAACAGTCGCTGTTATTTTACACGCATCTGTATTATCTAATTTGTGCTACTATAATATTGTAGGTACTGTGAGGCTTCTGTAAATATGCCTAATTGTTTAAATTCCCAACACCTTAATTTATAAATAGCTCTAATAGCACTTTCTTGTAATACAAAGATTTGTTATGTATCGTTTGCTTTACCCCAAAGTAAAATACCATAAGACATTATGCTATGGAAGTAGGTATGCGAAGTAAACAAGCCTAGCAGTTTCTACGTCAGTAAAGTTTCATATTTTTCTACCGCATAATCAGTTCTACTAAGTTTTATCGCGACAAGTTGGTAAATGTGCGCCCAATTGTAATTTGTAATTTTACCGACCGCACGAACATAGCGTGCGTACAAAATTAGTAGCTCAATTAGTAGTTAGGGCGATTGTTATTCGAATAAGCATGGCGGGAAACTACTAAATCGACAATCGAATGCACAGTCGCACAATTTTCGATTCAGTCGATAGTTTTTTTTGTAACAATCGCCCATCGCTACTTCCGATGGTCTGATCTGACTATCGGAACCGACTATTGGAGAGAAAAATCGGAAGTGTAATTGCAGCCCTAAGGGCTACAACCGATGTCTGATCCGATAGTCTAATCAGACAAATTCAGACAATGGGATCGGACGACTAGCGAATCGGACGTGTATTGTGTATGTACAAAATGTATGGCACGAGTACCTTCCGATTGTCTGATCAGACTATGGGATCAGACTATCGGAGAGAAAAATCGGATGTCTATCGCAGCCCTTACTTGGTTTGTGCTTGGTGTAAGGTGTAAGGGAATTGTTTACTTTATGTTAACATAATGAGTTTCATTACGTGGTGATTATTATTAATAAATAATATAATCATTGTAATAAAAAGTGGACTATCCTTATTTTGTGCTATATTCACAAAGTTAAACACAAATAAAAACACCACCACGAATAGCTTTTGAAGTCTGTGCTGCGACTCTATTGCATTATGTCTTTAGAGTAATCTGTGGTTTGTCTGTTTAACACTCACTCCAAAACTCACTCTCATCCCTAGTCTGTGGTGTCCTGTCTGTGGGTGTAACGAGTTTGCTGTTTAGTTTTATTTTTGTTTTGTTAGGTACGTTAAGATTTTGATTGGGTTTTTGAATATGACGGATGATAATCTAACTTTGAGTGATAATTCAGACTTGGAAGATGGAAGTACCCCTGAACTTCGCGGTCATCTAAGTAAATGGACAAACTACATTCATGGATGGCAGGATAGATTTATTGTTTTGAAGGATTCCACTTTATCGTATTATAAAAGCGAATTGGAAAGCAATCTTGGGTGCAGAGGAGCCCTATGCTTAAAAAAAGCCAAAGTCAAGGTAATTTCTATTGCTTGTCGTCGCGTCTTCTCGTTGTACATCTAAAAATTAATTTGTCCTTGTGATGTCGGTCGATTTTCCTTAATTTTTTTTTCTAATAATTTCAATTGACGAGTGCTTGATTACATTTTATTACCTTGTTGAGTTTCCTTAATGTACATTCGTGATAAACGACGTACATTTTAATAATGTTTATCTTTATAATTGTATTTCGACATAAATAACTTTGTGTGTACCTATGTAATTTTTGATTCATGAGTAAATTCAATCATATTGTCATTGGGTCAACTGTTTACATATCACAAAAGGTACGTACTTATTAAAACATGATAATAATTATCAATGAAAAATATTACCCAAGGATATCCATCGTATGAGGGATATAAAAATTACTATGTTGAGCATGATAATGTTGATACTGGTAAAAAAAATCAAAAGCAATTAAGTACAATGTGAAATGAGTTTATGCATGAATAGTTAATTGCTATTATGAGGCACACCAACTTCACAATGCATTAAACAAATTGTTTAATGATGATTAAATTTTACTTTTGTGTTCCAGCCTCATGAATTTGACGACTGTAGATTTGATGTCTCGGTTAACGATTGTGTGTGGTACTTGCGAGCCTCTAGTCCCGAAGAGAAACAACAGTGGATTGATGTCTTGGAATCATTTAAAGTAAGTAATTAGTATTTACAATTAATGTTATAATAAAATCTTTAAAATTATGATATTATATATCAGGGGCCAACAATGCAGGTGTGTGCCAGCGAATACAAAACTGCACTGAACTCAAAGTCAACAAATTTTAATGAAACCTTTACAAATTTTATCTATTGTATCACTGCTTACTTTTTTATGTTGGTCAAAAATACATCATTATTCTGCTAAATTTTGTAAATAGTGTGTTCGATCCATAAATGTTATCTTAATGTATTTTTAACACACATTCCGGTTCGAGATAATGCTTATTGAAATTAGATATCCATATAATATGAGTTATATGCTACACACATTTATCGTCACTTTAGTCACAAGCTGCTTATCTTGCTGGATTTAGATTCTCTGTCGAATCTGGTGGGGAATAAAGGCAATGAGTGATATTCCTGACATAGTGAGTTGTAGACTTCACATAATAAGGTAGAGAACTCGGGGTGGTGAACTAGTGACATATTCCAAAATGTTTTGCACATAACCTTATAAAATATAGGATGTACATAGGATAGTAATTGGGGTTCCACAAGAATTGCCTTAACAATCTTAACATGGGGCTTGGCCACATATAATTCATTGGTTGCGTGTTTGTTGTTAACGAAATTGGGTGGAAGTGACCATTTCCAATCAAATTTTTAATTTGCTTGTCTGTTAGGTTAGGTTCGAAATATGGAGAAAATAAACTTGGATGTTCTTAATACATGATGCTTTTATCCGTCTGGTATTTTAATATTTGATACCATGTCTTTTGAATAATCTATATCAAGACATCTAAGCTTAGTCACATTTAACATTATCTTTGATAGCATAAAAGACATGGAATTTAAAAGATAATCTGTGTTAGATAAGTTTACCTTGCAGCTCAGTTCGTACCCCCTTTTCGCAATGTAGTTGTGACTGACCACAGAGTAAAATATATAGGGGGATTCAAGTTTGAGGTTATGTTAGGAAGGCATTGATTCAATGATTCATTGATAAATCAAATGTATGTTATCAAATGATGGATGTGTATGACGACTCATTTGTCTATTTACATCTAACCTTGAGGAAAGTCCAAAGTGTGGGCAGTTAATTTATTTAAATAATAATTAGTGCGTCATAAAGACTGGTTTACATAGATCTTTAATTCTGTTCTTGAATATGAAAAAGCACCTCGGACCCAATATAAAAATAATGTTTTTTTGACATATTTGATATACTAAATGTTTATCAACTATTCCGACTCAACATAATTGAAGCATTTATAAAAAAGCAACCTTTGGGTTCAAATTGATAAAATTGGGGCGTAAGGAAAGGACACAGTTACATAATAAAACAGGTCTTTAGTTTTCTGATTTGCACAAAAATACAGTTCAATGTTATTTGTAAGTATAACTATTTTTTCTTTGCCAACTGTGCGTTGTTATCTATGAATGCATGATGTATTTACGATTACATTCTCTATATTATCAGTTTTGCTGATAATATTTTAGTATAATAAAATATTATGAAGTAAGATATAAAGTATATGGACGATAACTATTTAGTTTCAGGCACATTAGGTATTGTATTTATTATAGGTATGTCTTTATTACTGTTCTTTTTTGAATTTCTTTTTTTGAAATTCGTTATTAGTTGGACAAGTCACAACACATGTCGTGGGATAACTAAGCTAACAGTATCATGATATACTTGCACATAGTTATGCTCAAGGATCACTTGCTCCATCATGTCACCAAGTGGGGTATATCCCAGCGTAGTCAATATCATAGAGGTACGGTAGCATCTCGCGCCAATTAGACATTCAAATACAAACACACATGTGTGTGTATCAGCGCGATACACTGTAGTAACTATAATATTCCCGGCTATTATGCCAGTCTAACGTCCGCGTCCTTCGATTTTCAAATGCTTCATTAAATATTTGCGTAGTAACAATATAATTTTAATTGCAGGTAGAATCAGGGTATGGTACTAGTTCAGACAGCAGTTCCAATGGCTGTGGCCTCCGCAGACATGGGTCTGTTACCTCACTGCAGTCAACAGGGTCACATGGTAAGTATACAGATGATTTGTCACCTGTAGTGTCATGTGTATTGGATATTCTTGAAGTTACAATGCTCTTATTTAAGTCGAGACTTTAAATCGGAAATAAATTGCCACATTCTGAGTGCGACCCGTTTCTATTGTGTTGCAAACTGGATCAAACAAAGCATATCATCTGGCCCCATATAAATGTGAGCGAAATCTGACGAGTAATTTTTGAGTTATTTTATTACTCGTCTCGTTTGTTTTCAGCTAAAAAATGACATGTTTTTTTAAGAACATACATGTTACAGTAAATACTAACTTAAGGATTTCAATATCGTAAAGCAAACTCTGTCCCTAGGTCGCACGTCGCGCCGCATCACCGAGAAGATCGCGGAGGTGGACACGTACACGGAGCTGCTGTCGAAGCAGGCGCTGCAGCTGCAGCGGTACTTCGAGCTGTGCGTGGCCGCCTGCCCGCAGATACACGACGACACGTGCGACGCGATCGACGCCGTCACCATCGCTGATGGTAGGGCTGTGTTCAAGTATTGTTATTTAGCGGTCTGTGATTAAGTCGAAGCGGGCGCGGCAGCTGCAGCGGTACTTCGAGCTGTGCGTGGCCGCCTGCCCGCAGATACACGACGACACGTGCGACGCGATCGACGCCGTCACCATCGCTGATGGTAGGGCTGTGTTCAAGTATTGTTATTTAGCGGTATGTGATTAAGGCGAAGCGGGCGCGGCAGCTGCAGCGGTACTTCGAGCTGTGCGTGGCCGCCTGCCCGCAGATACACGACGACACGTGCGACGCGATCGACACCGTCACCATCGCTGATGGTAGGGCTGTGTTCAAGTATTGTTATTTAGCGGTATGTGATTAAGGCGAAGCGGGCGCGGCAGCTGCAGCGGTACTTCGAGCTGTGCGTGGCCGCCTGCCCGCAGATACACGACGACACGTGCGACGCGATCGACGCGGTCACTATCGCCGATGGTAGGGCTGTGTTCAAGTATTGTTATTTAGCGGTCTGTAATTAAGTCGAAGCGCGCGCGGCAGCTGCAGCGGTACTTCGAGCTGTGCGTGGCCGCCTGCCCGCAGATACACGACGACACGTGCGACGCGATCGACGCGGTCACTATCGCCGATGGTAGGGCTGTGTTCAAGTATTGTTATTTAGCGGTCTGTAATTAAGTCGAAGCGCGCGCGGCAGCTGCAGCGGTACTTCGAGCTGTGCGTGGCCGCCTGCCCGCAGATACACGACGACACGTGCGACGCGATCGACGCGGTCACTATCGCTGATGGTAGGGCTGTGGTCAAGTATTGTTTTGTTAAGGGGTCTGTAATTATGTTTTTTTATGTAAGTTATTGAAGGGAAGTGAAGGGTAATAAGTGCTCGCCGATGTCCTTGGACATAGTGAAAATAGAAAAAAAGAAAAAACTAGAAAAAAGAGTAGTGCTAGTAATGAGAGTTTGGCGTGTATTGTGACGCCTAATATGTTTCTATTTTTCCGGAATTTTACTGTAGATAAGATTTAGTATGGTAAAACTAAAAAAATCTTCACTATAGTCGGACGATCGAGATAATCGGGAAATGTATAATATGATGTCTGAAATAAACGAATAGCAATTGTTTCGGATCTGCGTAACCTAGGTGTACACAGTTTTATGCATGCGAATCGAGGGCGTGATAAGCCCTCGGTCTTAGGAGTTAAATAAGTTAATAGATCTAGGACTGCCCAAAAATTTATGTTAAAACTCATAATTAACTCCGGAATTTTCCGGAAACTTCTCAACAGTTAACGGCAAAAGGGTTAATAAATATTTATTGCCGTATATTATACTTCATTCATTTATCTTACAAGGGTTTTTAGCATTTAAAACTATTAATTATTTTATCTTTACAGTCTTTTAGGCTATGCAACCATGTATAAACAGCAATATTATTCCAGCGGTGGAGCTGTCCAAGTACATGGGCGAGGTGCGCGCGGCGAGCGCGTCGTTCCGCGCGACGTGCGGCGCGGCCGTCACGTCGCTGCAGCACTGCGCGGCGCTGCTGCGTCGTAGGGAGAAGCAGGCGCGGCAGGCCGAGGAGTTATATATGTGAGTGGTAACAAGTTAACGAACGACGTGACGTCAGCGGTGGAGCTGTCCAAGTACCTGGGCGAGGTGCGCGCGGCGAGCGCGTCGTTCCCCGCGACGTGCGGCGCGGCCGTCGCGTCGCTGCAGCACTGCGCGGCGCTGCTGCGTCGTAGGGAGAAACAGGCGCGGCAGGCCGAGGAGTTGTATATGTGAGTGGTGACAGATTATTTGCCTTCAATGGTTAAAGTAATCATAAATTGTCAAAGTAAAGCAATTGATTCACCTGCCTCCATATTAGAAGGTGCTAAAAGCAAATTGACCTTTTAGCAAAACGACCTCATACCATAACTTTAAACCATAAAGTAAAAGTAAGATGATGAATTTATTACCGTTGTGGTAATTGAAATCATTTGATGAGCTTAATTGTTTCTCGACTGTTTCCACTATCACCTGAAAATTATTTTAATAAGACTCGTGTTTGTTGTAGGGCGCTGAAAAATCAACTGACAGAAGCTCGGCTGGCATCGAAACCGGGGCCTGATCACGAGGTAAGTGTTTTAGAACCTATAGAGATGTAATTTTTGATTGTGGTGCAAACGATTCTACTGTAGTGTCTAAGAATCGGTTGACAAGCGGATTTCAAACGAATATGTCGATAACATCAGGGGCGCCGTAAGCTGCATTGGCGCCCGCGTGCGAAACCGATTTACAACCCCCCCCCCCCCCCCCAATCTCATACAATGCCAATCTCATACAGGCTTATGTTTACGCCGCCCAATTTTGGTCCATTTGCCGCCCCCTAATGCGTGGCGCCCGCGTGCGCTGCACGCCTTGCACGCCCGGTTACGGCGCCCCTGGATAAGATGTTACCATGAATTGGATTATTTTATGGGGTGCAAAGATATTATAAGTACTCATATAAATGTGTTACGTATGTACCTACGTTACATTCATAAAACGCGAGTTTTATTATTGTGTAGGCCTAGACCTAGAGATACTCCACCACGCTGTTCCAGCGCTGATAGGTAAACGGGTTAGTTTATTACTGAAATTGTGCCATTACTGTAATTATGCATGCGAAGGATAATAATGGAACATATAATACAGAAATACAATGATTAGAGGATTTTGACTGCCTCACTTCCAGCCCATTAGTGACAAAGCTACGTTAAATACAATCGAGCTATCGTGATAAAATGGTGAAAAACAAAAATATACATGTGTACGCGTGGACAATAACCTATTAGTTTTTGCAATGGGGTCAAAACGACAGAATGTTATGTTGGTGAACTAATGATTGTTGGTGACGTCGGCATGCCTCAGGGACACAGCGGGGTTGAGTGCTATGATTGTTTGCGTGACGACCCGCGTAAACAAATACGCGGTGGACGATTGCGGGGGTAAATAATCAGTGTTGACTCGCGTAAATAAATACGCGGCGAACGATTGCGGGTTAATTCTGAGATGGGTAGAATGTAATCATGATTACAATTTACATTACATCTGGAGGTCTGGAAGCCTGGAGATGTGGAGAAAAAAAAAGTAATTAGGGCGTTCTTGATGGGAGCATTTTCATATCTCTAGATTTGTCGTGATCCGTAGTCGTGATTACATTTTGGGCAAATACTGCACCAGATGAAATTGTAACTCAGGTACCCGTGGTCTTCGAGTAGAATTTAGGAAGAATGCGCTTGTTTAGAGCGTTTTATTGCAACTATCATTTCCATCCTTTAATTGCACACTACACTACGGGTCTTCTCTCGTCAGACAGAATACCACCACACTGTTCTAGTGCGGATTGGTGGAGGAGAAACTTGGTGTTGGTGAAGAAACTTTTCATCAAAAGTTTTTGTGCCGCTGGAAGGCCTTCTAGTCTTCGACGTGGCTAAACGCCTGTTATCTAAAATAACAACCGTGTCAGATTTACGTGCCCTCCGAAGCACGGAGGGGATCAAGAATTTTTTGCCAGTATCGGTTACCCATCCAACTAGCGACCGCGCCCCCTTGTTGCTTAACTCGGTCGATCTCTCGGGATTGACGCAAGCCGCCGGGCTATGATCGATTTTAGAAACAGTATAAAAATAACAATTTTCCATGTTTATTGTGGCGGTTTGTGCTCTAGGGCTAAAATTGCGTCTTAACGCGTTAATTTTCGCGCTAATGTGCTCAATTAAGAAGAAATTAGACCTATCAATTACTCTTATTTTCATGTATTCATGTAGGTATGTTAAATAAAGCATAAGTAACGTTTCTATTATAATAATTAATTTAATATTACCTAGCCATACCATTATTGTGAAGTAGGTTAATCCTAGCAATTCGACCTTCGTGATAAACAGTTCCAGCGCCTACTGATCGTATATATTTAGTATGTATTAAGAATAATATTATAAGGTAAAACACGCGGATCTACCGCGGCGTTCTTGTTAGGCTGCAACGCATCGGTGACTCCCTTGGTCTTGCAGGACTACTTTTCCCCCCGCGACGCAAAAAGAGCGATGTTATAAATTTGACCAGTCTTTTTGTCGGAGTGTCAGTGTGGCAGCTCCTGAATGAATGAACCGATTTGAGTGCGGTTTGTTTTAATCGAAAGCCTCGTTCATCGTGGTGGTTTTTAGCTATATCTCGTTAAAAACGGTCCAGCGGTTTGAAGAGTAATCTTTCCAAAATGGTACATGGAAGATATATAATTATGAACGACTTATTAGGGGCCTTTACACGCAATAGAACCTCAAAATGTTGGATTTTTTCTTCCCTTTGTCTGTGCTTTGTGTCGTGCGCGTTTATCTCAGTAACAGCTAAACTGATTTGGGAACAGAAAAATATTTATGAAAGATTTCATGACGCTGTGATACTTTCACGGTAACGTGTTTTATCTCCGTTAAATCCTTGAAAAATGACTACCTAATTATACAATGAACTTGTAAAATTTATCTAAATTGTAGTAAAAGCGTCATGGAACATAATATATTTTTACAACGGTATTTGCAAAAAGTGCATACCTATGGACGGAAACATACCGAAATTGTGTATTTTTGTATTTTTTTTGCTTGATTGAAAAATACCCTCAATTCCAGTAAATAAAAATTTGATGCAAACGCGACGGGGGAACCCCATGGATACGTTCCACTAAGCCCCCAAAACGCTCAAAACTATTTGTTTTAAAGAAAAATGAATGTTTTGAGCATTTAAGTGGCATAATGGAATGCACAGGGTATGAAATTCACACATTTTTCGCCTGCAGGTTTGAGAGCCAATATTTCTTTCTTTCTTGGCCGGCATCGTATTGATGTTGCCTTTACCTATGGTGTTATAGATGTCCATAGTCGATGATAATTTTAGACATAAAAAATTAAAATCCTTAATTAACTTCCTAGAATAAGTGCCTTATTTATCTTCCTACATGAAACATTTTTTAAACAGAAGTTAGAAAGTTTAAAGGAATTTCTTTTCTCTTTTATATTCGGTTGCAGGCATTCGATTCAGAAAATTTCTAAATTTGATTTATCTCATTACATTAAATTTAATCCTATCCGATAATGTAGTTTACGTTAAAAGTATACTACAGAGTCATCAGTAACTGGCAGACAATATTGCATTGAATTGTATAGTACACACCGACGTACGTGTACTCTCTTAATTTCTCTTCAGAACGCGTACAGCCCTCGTGCAGAACGGACGTTCGTTTCGCACGATTCATTTATTTACATTCGCGTTTCGGTTTTCAGCACACTTTCAGTTATTTTGGTGATTTTATGTGTGACCTTGTGCACGAATTGATTCCGATGTGTCGGTTCGGATTGTGATGTCGGTTTGTTGAATTGCGTTCGGATAGTTTGTGTGCCGGTGTAGAATGAAGTTCAAATTTTTCAAGAAGAGCCAACGTCAGGTGAGTTTGTCAGCTGGTGTTTGTTTGTATATGTATTGTCATGGGGAATACAGGCACTTGTGTTCTTATGTTATCATTGCGAAATTTTGTTAGTAATACAAAGTGGTTGAGTGTTCCTAAGTTACATGAGTTTGATGTAAGGTCCTAAAGTAACATTAAATGTTAATGATTGTAACCGAGTACGAAAAATCTTACTTGGCAGTTTATTGCCCCTTCTGCCAAGATCGTAGGGAGTTGTGTTAGTTATGTGTGTGGGTGGTCAGTTTTACTTTATCTTAGTTCAGTAAAAGCTGTTGTTACTTGTTTTTGTTTGCAAACAGAACGGGTAAAATTATGACTTCTTTTTGTATACTTTTTACTTTGTTCTTAATTTTTTACGTTGTATTGTATCTGAAAAGTTTACCAGTGGAGAAAGTTTAGTGGTATTTTAACGTCTTAATTATCTTAATAAGTAAAATTTAGCTTTTTGTCATCGATATGATAATTGTGTATTATGGTCACATACACTCTCTGCACATAAATGAATTTTTAAAATATTTATTTACTAGACACCAAATAATTAATTAAAACATACCATTTTGTGTTCATTATAACTCGCATTATATTTTATTGATATGAAATTTTTGACAAAAAAATATTTGTTGATGACAATGCAAATAAAATGAATATTGGTATTGAATTTGAACAATTAAAATCTTCAGAAGCAGCGACTAATGGCAGCAGGTTTATTTTATCGTTCAACAAAATCCCTTAACTGTTGATAACGATAACTGCTACAGTAAAGTCACCGGATGGCCCTAGTTATGTTACTGATTACCCCCAAATTAGTAAGATACCATGAAACACCGACTATAGTTAATATCTAACTTTGTTGGAATATCTGGAACAAATCGTTTGTAAGCGATAAGGTCACCCATTGTGCTTACTAAATAATATTTATGTTTTCTGTTGTAGTTTTAAATAATAAGAATAATAGTTTGAATAATTAGAACACGTTTTTAATGCTAAGGTAATTTTGTTATTGTGCTGTTAATTGTTGAGGTGTTTACTTGTATGGAGCTAATCCTGAAGGAATTAAATATGCCGTCATCCTTATCATAAAATTGCACTGTCATCGCACTGAAGCAATGTCCAAAATTTGAAATCCGGGGAGTAAGATGAAATAATTAGTTTTAATTCAGCACAATTTTATTTTTCCCCAATATACAAAAAAATATTGTAAGTTAAGTAACACTTGTAAAAGATATTATGATATTTAATAAACAAATAAACCATTCAATATTAACTGTTACTACAAAACGTAGTTTAACGCTAAGTTAAAGACGTCTACGTTAACATTCTATTATGTTTCAATTAGCATCGCTGAAAATAGCTGTTAATGAATTCAATTGTTTTGTAGTATTCAAAGTTAATTTCTTTGCCATGATTATTACGTGTACTTCTCGTTACGTAGAATATTTCAGACACTTAATTGGTTACCGTAGCCCCTGGTTATCAGAAACACTACAGGCTTCTCCGAAGTGTAATCAAAGAGCGGACTATGGTTGTAGGTGTGGAAAAGAAGCGTTTTCGTGCTCCAAAGGAACACGTATCCATTTCGACTGTTACGAATTCCCTTAAAAAGCTTTAACTTTAGGAATCTATAGAATTATAGTGTTATCAGTTATCAATTACTAATTGCGGTCCACATAATACATATGTATAATATTATTATACTGGCTGTACAATACGTTGTTGATAACGTATTAAAGAAGCACTATCCTATTGTCAGAAATTCTTAACCATATTTAAGTGAATCTCATGCTTTCTTCTTGGACGGTAAGTGTAGGTGATCTTCGAGTTACTCATATCTATAGGCGGTGGTGACCCCTCAGGTGGTTTTGTCAGCTTTTCATAGGAAAACAACTGAAAAAACAGTTATGAGCAACGTTCAATGAATCATTCCAAAACCGATGCTGACTGCTGACTATTAATGTAATCCGAGCACGTGTTAACAGAACTCGGAATTTAGCGATCCGCCCTCTAAATGTAAACAGTCTGGTTTAAGAGAATATTACGTCATAGCACGTATCTACAAAAATAGCTACATAGTTTGCATGTAAATCGAACGTTGCGATCTGACTCAACCTTCTGCAACAAATTGCAATAACTGATAAGTTACGTATGCCATGTGTGGTTTCATTACTGAGAATTCCCGCTGTGACAATTCCTATATTTAGAGCAATGTGGAAATGATTGTATTACTAGTGAACGCCCTCGCTTCACTTCGGGAAACTTTAATATTTTCCCATTTTTGCAACATGTTTCATCGTAGCTCTGCATGATGTTATAAAGCCTACATCGATAAATGGATTATGCAACACAAAAATCCTCCAAATTCCATTGAGGTACTGTACTTTAGTACATACTATCTCAATGCCAAATTCCAAAAAATCCTGCTCCCCTATACTGTGTAGTAGCCTAGTAGCTAGTAGTAGGGCTCCGTAGTAGCGCAAGGAACATGCATGCTAAATTTCAACTTCTTGTGTTCAGTAGTTTCGGCTCATTCGGCTATGCGTTGTCTGTCAGTCAATTAACACGGACGGAAGACATTTTATTATATTGATAGCAGTAATAGAAGACTGGTTTGAACGTTGTAGGTACTCTCGAACCTGAACTCATATCCTGCGCGCAACATTTTTTTTAAATTTCGAGTATATTAGAATTGAATTGTCACTTGCTTCGGTGAAAGAAAATATCGTGAGGAAACTTGCACACCTCAGTTTCTACGAGTATACTGTTCTCAAAGATAGGAGAATTCTCATATCACTTGGCCAGCGTAGCGTAGACTATGTTCCCAGAAGTGGGACAGGTACGGGTAGCGATGATGATGATGATTCGCTTTTAACTTTCTTATATTTCTTTATCCCAGTAGGTATGTACGTGTAAATCTCTTCTGTTCGTTTCGCAAGTGTTAATTTAACAGGTGTTAAGCGATAAGGTAACAATTGTAAAGTCGATTGTAATATGTTGTAAGGTTTACTTACTGTTAATTTACACATAATATTATCAGGTTGTTACTAACCGATGTTTCATTAGGTGCTTTTAATCCATTAATGGCCCACTACTGACCACGGATTCTTCCTTATTAATGAATGTGCCTAGAGCATACTCCAATATACTGCTCTTGTGCGGATTGGTGGAGGCTGTGGCCAACTAAGCATCGGAATTTTTTATGTTGTCCTATGATCTCTGATATGGTTTAACGACTGCTATTATGATACCAGCCATCGTGACCGACGTCTTTACGTGCCTTCCGAAGCACGTACTTTATTAAGTGTGTACCTACTACTATAATCCATACTAATATTAAAAACTAGCGAACCGCCCTCGCTTCGCTTCGGGACCCGTAAGTATCAGCCGCGTAGGTCTCGCTCCCGTAGGAATTTCGGGATAAGCTCCCGATCCCGCGGGATTTTCGGAAAGACAGCCTTGTTACTTTTATATTAATATGTTTGTTATGAAGCTATACCCATACTCGTCGAAGATTTCCCGCGTAAAATCGGATCCCGCGGGATTTCCGGGATAAAAAGTGTCCTGTGTTATTCTGGGTTATAAACTATCCGTGTACCAAATTTGATCCAAATCCATTCATCCGTTTTTTCGTGATTGAGGACCAAACATACAAATCTTCACATTTTATAATATTAGTAGGATGCCACAGAATTCGCATTGTGCGAGTATTTTTGGCGCGCGAAAATGTTTAATGAATTTTTTCACAACTTCTACAGAGCAGTTGAGTGGAGGGAGTTTTTCCCGTGTAAATCTCGATCTCGCGGGAAGTCCGGAACAAAAAGTAGCCTATATACTGCTCCATAACCTTCTCTACCTTCCACTGAAAGTCCCATAAATATCTGAACCCGCGACCTATTTCCCGAATATGAGTTTTTCCCGCGTGAATAAGGATTCCACGGAATTCCGGGATAAAATTATCCTGTATATTGCTCCAAAACTGCCTCTATCTCCCAGTGAAAGTCCTATAAAAATGAAACTCGCACCTTCGCGCATAGTAGTTTTTCCAGCGTGAATCCTGATTCCGCTGGAATTCCAGGATAATAAGTGGCCTATGTTTTGCTCCAGAACCTTCTCTATCTCTCAGTGAGTCTCACAAAAATCTAAGCCCGCAACAAAAATGACAAAACTTAAGTCAACTCGAATAAACACTGCACCTCTAATTGTACCAACTTTATCCCCATTTTTGCATCCTTTGCTGGCTATTTTTTAAATACTGATTTTACATTGAAAATTACTTATTTCACTGTAATAATTTTTAAACATGGGGTTAAAATCATTTTCAGTTTAGTCAGAAAGTTACCTTAAAAATTTACAAATTCCCGCATTCTTTTGTGTTTTTTTTCTTTTCCTTACAAAATATCGAAAAACTGAGAAACACGTATTCTATTAATTTAAGTGATAACCCTTTGTTGCAAATTTGAAGTAAATCGGACGACGTTATAAAAAAATTCCATACAAACTTTAGTCACCTATCCCTAGGGAACCTAAATATTATTCGAAAAAAAAAGTAGCCTATAATAGACACCAGTATATAGGTAATAACTTTACCAAGTTTCAATGAAATCCATCCAGTGGTTTAAGCGTGATGATCGGTCAGACAGACAGACAGACAGACAGACAATAAATAAAAAAAATATAATTTTGAGTTCTATCTCGATATGTAAGTGCCCCTTAGTCGAAATTTCAAAAAAATATTCAATGTACAGAACACGTGCTCCTACAGTTTTATTATAGTATAGATGTGAAAGTCTGTCTGTCTGAGAAGCTTTCACGGCTAAACCACAGGACCGATTTGGATGAAATTCAGAATGAAAATAGTCGAAGACCCAGGGTCACACATAGGCTACTTTTTTACAAAAATCAACCCCAAGGTTGAAATAGGTGATTAAAACGAAACAAAAAACTAATTCTACGCGAGCGGAAAGCTAGTATTTCTATAATACGTTTAAGTAAAATCAATTAATACGTAAACCGGATCCCGCCGGTTTAAATGAAGTTAACGAGGAATCTCCTGTCTGTGGTTTTAATCAGATTAACCATCCTTGCAAATATGTGACGTTAGTTCGACGTGAGTAAATATTTTCACGTTATCATGTTATTTATAATCACGAAGGAGATAAGTATCTGGGAAATCTTAGTGTTAATGTTTTGCGAGAAGAAGCCTCTATTACCACTCTGCTTTGTATCTTTTACGCAGCTATTGGCGAGGATGATCATGTATAATTATTTTTATTGCTTAATTTTTTATTACTGTTATGCTTTGAAATGCGGCATCTTTTCCTGACATGTCCAGTGTTCATTGGACACTATAACATCGTCGGATCGTCCACGTTCCAAAAGGTTGCAACACAAGCTAGGGAAGTCGACTTGGATTGAATTTGCTTGAAGTCTCCTTAACCCCATGTCGTCACCCATACAAATTTTATGAAAGATAATATACGTAAACGCACAAGTATGTAAATTGGTTTCATATTTTTAAAGGTAGCAGCCCCTTTCTTTCTGTTACAAAAATGCACACCATATTTGGAAATGCAATTAAAATGCACGCATCATGAAAAATAGTTAATGCAAGTACATACTTACGTAATATCAGTAATTAGCTGTTGCCTGCGGCTTGCTCGCGTGAAAGTATATACTTTTGACTGATTTTCAAACATATTTTTATCCCTAAGTTTACCTCCTTAGGGGTGGATTTACCAAAAAGCGGAAGATTTTTCATTTGTAACCATGATTCTAAAGATCTATTTTTAGTGTCTGCTTCAAAATCGACTAAATTTTAAACAGACTGAATTCTCAACCCTTATTTTATCCACTCAGTGTTTTCTATCCGTTCGCAGAGGATGTCTTCTTCTTTATACTACCATAAACTTCCTCCATACTACCTTCGTGTCAAATTTTATCTGTATACGTCAATCGTACTCGAATGGGTGACCTTTCGCTTTTATTTATAGACATATATTACGTGATACGCAAGGAAATAACTGTGTTGGCCGGCATCGGTATACCGTCAGGTCTCTGGTCCTGATAAAATCCGGTTTCCGTTATCCAATTTGTCCGGCTCGCATCGCATGCAGGTTATTATGATAT
This sequence comes from Hesperia comma, assembly GCA_905404135.1. NCBI lineage: Eukaryota > Metazoa > Arthropoda > Insecta > Lepidoptera > Hesperiidae > Hesperia > Hesperia comma. Next base: position 3,663,146 of record FR990031.1, read on the forward strand.
TACCTGCTGCCTCATTATTAAATGGTGTTTCGTGCTATGGTTCGGTGTAAGATTACTTGATGACAACATTTTAATGATGTAATTTTACGTAACTATTAAAAGTGAAGTGATTTTTGGATTGAAAATTGTATACTTACGTTGTTTAGGTTGTTAGACTTTCGGCAGGAGGGACTTTTAAAATAAAACTGTTGGAGACAGAAAAAGAGATAAGAATTAATAAGGAACTTAAACAGAAGAAAATAGGATTAGAAAATAGATTATCTCTATCTATGATATCGCTCTGTTAATAGATCGATGCTACTAGTTCTGTTTCTTTAAGTTTATTTATAAATTCAAGAAGTCAGACCCTTAGAATGATATAGAATTGAATTTTGCCCCATATTGTCGTTAAGTGTGGATATTATTTTTGAATAAGTAATAGATTTCCCGACGCGACACATATTTATTCATGTAAGTTAGAATAATTTAACCTCAAGATATATTTATATATCACTGGTATTGTATAACCCAGAATAGCTTGCATATTGCTACGCACCGCGGCCTTAGCGAATATATTCGCAAATGCTACCTATTGCATATTTTTGCATGTTATTTTAATATTATCGTCTTGTCTACGTTACGTATGTCTAGGTTACGTATGTCTCCATATGGTTACGTTATTATAATAAGACGTTACGTTTACTACTGTTCATGATAGATAATACCAAGCGTAGTAACAAAAGTATGAATAAGTAACAGATTGTGAGACGTTTATGAGTTTCAATAGGATAATTTTTAAGGTTCGTAATGTTTTCAAGAGTTTCTTATGAGTTATGTTAATTTTATTATTATCTAATATCTTTAAACGAGCAATTCTTGTATATTTATTTATTTATTTATACCTATATATATAATCACGATCTCGGAAATGGCTGCAAAGATTTTCATGAAAGTTACAGATTAGGGGGGTTTCGGCTCAAGGAATCGATTTATCAAGGTCCCAGGTTCGAGAAAAGCTCGGTTCCCGAGATAAAGAGATTTTAAAAACATCATACTGACGTCATCTATGAAACATTAGGATAACTTCTATGAGGTACTGTTTGTAACGTGTTGAACTGACGCCATCTATGAAACATTAGGATAACTTCTATGAGATACGGTTTGTTTGTTTCAGTAGTATGAAACTAGATGGCGCTCGAATATATTTTTGTTCGGCTAATACTAATCTAATATCTTTAAACGAGCAATTCTTGTATATTTATTTATTTATTTATACCTATATATATATAATCACGATCTCGGAAACGGCTGCAAAGATTTTCATGAAAGTTACAGATTAGGGGGTTTTCGGCTCAAGGAATCGATTTATCAAGGTCCCAGGTTCGAGAAAAGCTCGGTTCCCGAGATAAAGAGATTTTAAAAACATCATACTGACGTCATCTATGAAACATTAGGATAACTTCTATGAGGTACTGTTTGTAACGTTTTGAACTGACGCCATCTATGAAACATTAGGATAACTTCTATGAGATACGGTTTGTTTGTTTCAGTAGTATGAAACTAGATGGCGCTCGAATATATTTTTGTTCGGCTAATACTAATATTAATATTCATTCTTACGTTGAAGCGCTATTTTTGCGTTATACCTACCTATTTTCTGTTTGAATAAAATTAAAAATCAGTGCGATTATCTCGCTTGACCTCGCAGGACGCGTAGTGATAGTTTAACGTGCGTTTGTGATATTTACGAGAATATTTGTAAATAAATGTTAGTTTTGTTATTATCGATTTAATAATATATTTTAATAAAGTTTTAAATAAATAATGGTCAGATCGATGAAATTACTATTGTTGTAAATAGAATCAATAAAATTTTAAGTACGCCTAACAACTTGCTCATTAAACTAAAAGTATATTTATTTATGTTGTTTAATTATCATAAACATTCAATACATTTTATCGCAAATAAAAATTTCAGTCGGGGACTGCCTAAGCCTGCGAAAAGTACGAAGGAAAGTTCAATGAATTTATCTAATTAAGCTATGTACCTATTTAAAATGCAATTAATTCGCTCACACAGTTAACTTCTATGAGGTACTGTTTGTAACGTGTTGAAATTTCAGTAGTATGAAACTAGATGGCGCTGTACAACTTTGTGAAACACGCTGTTGAGATCCTTTGGCCGTAACATAAGTAAAATGAATTTTGTGCTCAGTGAACAGTTGTATGATTTGACTCCTGAATAGATGGCGGAATTCCTCGTATTTCTTGCGATTCATCATACTAAATATAATTTTCAACCGAGCAAAGCTCGGTCAACCAGGTACTTAGGTTTAACGCGACATGCCAGTACAGTACCTAAAGCAAGAAGGTATAAGAAAAATGTTGATAACCTTTAAATAAAAGATGGACTAATCATAACGTAATAACTCCTTATAACCCTGACGAAGAAAGAGCGTTGTTATAAGTCGATGGTTCTGACTGTGTATCTGAGTGTCTGTTTTTGCTAAGGTATCGTAGCTCTCAAGTAATGGACCGAATTAGAATTAGAATTAGGCGCGTTTCTTGTTTCAAAGGTGACGTGGTCGGGATAGTTCTAAGATGTTTAGGCGTTTGATGTTCAGAATCAGATATTACGTTTTGCTCAGTCGGGTGAATTGTTGAAATAAATGAAATTTATATTTATTACAAATTATATTGAAAAAAATAATCGTTTATATTGCCAACGATTTATCTTGAAAGTGGAGTGCTTTTGATGTGGGCACGGAGCTATTTCTCGGCAAGATTTATGTGATGTTGACCGGTTGGCGTTTGCGGTGTAAGGGTGCGGTTCCACTGAGGCGGAGCGGAGCGGAGCTGTGCGCGATTCACCAATCACATGGCTTGAAATCCACATCTCATTGAGCCTCGCGTGATTTTCAAGGCATGTGATTGGTGAATCGCGCACAGCTCCGCTCCGCTCCGCCTCAGTGGAACCGCACCCTAATAGCCCCGCGGGCAGGCGGAGTTGTTAAGTATGTCCCGTTACTGACGGGGTTGTAGCCATCTGGATTTATAACATCACTGTCAAAGTATACAAAGTACCTACTACGTACAGATAATGGAGATTAGGAACAAATTATTAACCGTCAAATCTGCTTATTTATAAATGCTTCAGTTACGTTATGTCGGTCAATAGTTGGATACTGCTTTGATACTTCTTATATGGGTACGAAGTAAGTGTAGTATATTTTATATACTCGTAGTAGTCTAAGTAAGTGTAGGATTTTAACTTAAGTTCTGGACTTTCAGATCATATTATGTGATGTTTAAAATTGCACGTAATCGCGTTGTATATTAGTCCTTGACATTGCGAATAACATTTGTGATTGAATTAGCAACGCAATGCTAATGTTATACATAGTACACGGATGGAATTACATTACTATAAAATACTTGTCGGTTTAAAGATTTATTTCCTTAAAATCAAGTTTTACTTAATCTCATGTTACAAAGTCTTATGTAAAAAGCAAAATCAGTTGTATCTTATGTATCCTCTGGGGCAAGTTTAAGAGTAAGGAAAGGTGTCATAAGCGTTGGTGTGCAGCTTTCGGAGTAGTCCAATGAGATCTTACATCTTAGGTCTTACATAAGAAAAATAGATATAAGCAAATCATAGCTTCGTTTTTTTATACGTGTTTATATTTTTGCACTATGAATATGAATTTATGTATTGTATGGTATTAAATTGTACAACAATGCTCCATTTCTTTTCTCTTTGTTACTGACCTATACTGTGTAGTAATGTCCATTACTACGTTATTCTACAGCATTCAATCATTTTGTGACACTTGTTGCGTTGGTCTGGACCAGTCCGTTTGCGGTCAGCTCAGGGCTTAAGGACAGGGCTGTCAACGTGTTGTATTTTGTTCGTTATGTTTGTAGTTTGTATGTCTTATTGAGTTTTGGTTGCTATTCTGGGTTGGTCATAGTTGTCATGGGCGGCCAGCAGAAGGCTGGTGGTATTAGGTACTTGCTTTTATGTCCATAAAAGCATTAAATATTTTTTCGATACTGTGTTAGCCATTGGCGATTCTCCTCATCCTCATACACATTGTACCGTCTGAAACCATAATCAGATTTATTACATCTATGTTCAGATTTTAGCGCTTACGTGTTTTCATTTGACCTGTACGATTTGATTAATAGAGTTGAAGCACACTTGTCCGGTCCTAAACGATTTAGCATCGTCTCGCCTTGCCAGTATGGCAATAATATCCAAAACGATGTGAGTTGTAATGATGCAGCGTATTTTTTGGCAGTTTTGTCGATTTGCAAAACATTTTAGCATCCGTAGGTACGTTGCTGATAAATCGGCAGCAACTGATGGCAACCTACCTAGGCAAGCACCGAAAGGTGTCTGCAACACAACGCGGTTTGACGTGAAAGATAGTTAATTTTTCCCTAAAGATGTTTTTTCTTAGACATTATTTATATTTCAATTCATTCTTATCTATAAACAAAGTAACCAACTCACATTCTTACGCCATTAACTAAACTGGCTACCCAACTGGACTGGAGTCTTGAACGAACGAACGATCTAGAGGTGTAAATAATAAATATAGTGAGCACCCGTTACAGTTAAAATGTTTAGTGTCCGCGATGATAAAAGTTTAAAATCTTAGATCGATCTTAGGTCGGTCATAGTTCTCATGAACGACAGCGGAAGTCCGCCTGCTGATTTGCTATCTTAATTCCATAAAAATAAACATTATAATTTCTGCAACGGAGACAGCCCTACCTGCGTAACGTAATGCTAGTACCCTTATCTAGTACACAATGAACTCGATTCGATCTGGCACTCCGCCTAGGTCAACCAGTTGGGTCTCTCCGGCGATGGTTCATCTGTGTTGTCTTGAACTCATGCCAAACTTTCATTGATGCCTTGTGTTTCAAGGTTTGTGAACTTTCAGTTTGCGTATGTACTTTGCCTTGTTGTGGTACTAAAAGGTTTTTGGAAGCGTTAAGTAAACTTGTGACTGACATCTGTAGCTCTGTAGTGCTAGCGACCCTGTCGGCAGGGCCGAGGGTTCAATATCCGGCGAGGTCAGATATTTATATGACAGATAAATGTTAGTCCTCGCGTAATGGATGTTAGTGATGTCTCATTTGTATTTCCATGCTTGAGTACTACGTACCCTAGCAGGGATTTTGTGAGAGCTTTAATTTGATCCTGTTTGCTTTTCGTATGCTTGCGAATTTGAAGACAACCCGCTGATGTACTCGTCATTGAGAGTATCTTTATTACACGTCCACGTGTCTCCAAAGATTAGAAGAAGAAGAAGAAAAGAAAGATTAGAAGACTATTACACGCCTTTTTCATGAATTTAGCTCTCGATGCACCAAGACTAAGTTTGTCTCATTTTATTACAAGTTTAATAAAATCGATGACTATTGTTTACCAGGTGACTAATAGCACCAATCTGTCATTCTGCGTCATACATAATATATATTAAACGTTTACCTTACATACATTATTAACGAAGTCTTCCACATACTATTGATTTGAATGAAACAGTCATAAGTGTATTGATTGCGATGTGGTTATTACATACATATTAATTGGCACTTAATACTATTATGCGTAGGGGAATGTAATATAGACGAATGCTGGGCATTGTGTACGGTGCGGGCGGTGACTCATGCGATGTGTTGTGATCTAATTAAAATACTATTAGAATCGAATGCTTTGGATTATGACTGTTTCGAATCTCTGCACGCGATCAGAAATATGTCTGATACGTGTGATGTATGTGAGGACTGGTAAGGATTGTTGGCATTTTGTTTTACTATTTTTGAACATCATTAACTCTACATTAGTTATGGGAAAATTATCTGCCTACTTAAATCCAAGTCGTTTCAGCATTTTCGGATATCAGTCTTTATACTGCATGTGCATAGGTATATGCGGTTTGTGCATTTCGAACTTAGCGTTCTATAAAACTATGTTGTTCATACAAAATTGTTCATACTCATACATACTAAGCTGTTCATAATTATGTAGGTACCAGGCTTTCCGTGTCACCACGTGTAAGCTACAAACATCTATTAATCAAGTTGATATTATGGTGGTCATTACTTATCAAGCCCTTTACGACGCTTTATAGCTTTTACGCTGAAGTAAAGTCGTCTGCGTACAGTATGTGCAACTTATTTTGGCCGGGGTGAGCTTCGGTTTTCGAGACATTTAAAATACGGCGGCCATGACAGTTCTTCGATAGAGATGCGCCACTGTGTCATGCCATTGTCAAAAACATTAAGGTAAGTATATTGATTTTGTGAAAAGGTAGAAGCCAGACAGACAAACAGCTCCTTTCGCATTTATAATACTGGATGGATGATGATGGATGCACGTATACCTAAGTGGGTGTCTATTTTGCCTCTACATATTTACATTGCCACGAAAGTCTCCGTATCGTCATTATAGGTCTTTTAAAATGGACATCTTTTGAAATGTACTTTTCTTTTTATTATTACAAAAATGTGTGGAAAGTCTATTCTAATAAATTGTTAAGGATTTCTGTCACCCTGATAATACCAAATATTTTTAGAGTAACGCATTCTCTGAACAGTTGTGGATGAGCTGATTTTTTAGAAACATGACTATCATTAACATGACTTTGCAAAATAGTTTATGGAACTTCTAACACTGGGTGTTTTAAATACATAGATTATGGTCTTGACTGACCGTATATTTAGGCTGTTGTATGGTTTAAGTTCCAGCTTAGAAAAGCTTTGGTTTTCTCCATTGGCAAATCGATTTTTATGTCTCTAGTGCAGTCGATGGTTGAGCTATTGAATCGATGCTTAGGTCTGGATTCAAGTACGTGTAGATATCGACATGCATTATGTAAAAACAGAGGATACTTACTCAAGTGATTTCACCGTATGATTTTCAATAAGGAGGGCATGGTTTCGAATCCTGTAGAACAATTTTCAGAAAACAATACATAATAAAATTAATTTTCATAATATTCTTCGATGAAAAAGCCATCATGTGAAGAGTTTTCCATAAGGTTTTCAAAGGTGGGTGAACGCTATGAATTCGCACTATTAGTAAGGAGGATTATTGAATGACACTTGCTACAAACGGTAAAGGAAAACATCGTGAGGAAACCTGCATGCCGGAGAGATCGCAAAATTTAACTCAGAGGTGTGTGAAGTCCGCCAATCCGCACTTGGCCAGCGTGGTGGCGTATGGCCTTAACCTTCTTATTCTGAGACTCCTCTCAGTAGTCATCCGTGCTCAATAGTGGGCCATGATGGGTTGAGATGGTGATGATGATGATGATTTTTATTTGTTAATTGAATAAGCTCAAAATTTGTGCAAACATCATGAAAATCAGTCGAACTATGCCAAAGATATGATTTCTTAAATTCTAATTCGAACTAAATATTTCGTCTTCTAAAGGCTATATTTCGAAACGGACAATTTGTACGGGTTTGTCGCCATAGTAATTTTTTGTACTCTTGAAAAGACCTATCAAACGACAGTAAAGTCATTTTGATTGGACATGGGTACCAAAACGCCCATCCTCCTTACTATTTCGATTGTGGGTGGATACTAGTTTTTTTTATGTACTTATTACGCTGATAGGCAGTATCTGAAAGACTTCGTTAATTTGATATAAGGTCAGCACTAACAAAAGTATACATGACACGTCGTTTTAGCAAGTGATAATGCAAGGGATGGCGCCGGCAGTGAAACCTTATCGCTTACAAAGAGATTCCACTGGGCCTTTGGAAGTAGTCTGGCCGGGGCGTAGATAGAACTTGTTTGTAGTGCTACTTATAGCTACTACTGAGCTGACCTGCTAGTTACTTATGATTCTCTGTGGTTTGAGAGGTATATTGAGGAGATATCGTAAGTGGGCTTACAGGATTAGTTTTGACGTCATAATTGTGCTTGTGTGTGGCTGGACTGTCTGGTACCTCTCAGATTAAAGGTTAATCTGCGAGCAAACTCCTATGTCTAATCGTGTTAATTTTTCATGCAATAAGCACTTCCCTCCTTCCCACGCAATGAAGAAAACATACAAACACCACACCAATACCAAAGTTCCGTTCCAAATCTTGGGCGGTGGGGAATATTGTATTAAATTAAAGTAATAGGTTTTTTTCGCTCATCCATTGCTTTATTATTTTACTCTGCATACAGTTCCATTGCTCATCCCTTGCTTTATTATTTTACTCTGCATACAGTTCCATTGCTCATCCCTTGCTTTATTATTTTACTCTGCATACAGTTCCATTGCTCATCCCTTGCTTTATTATTTTACTCTGCAAACAGTTCCATTTCATAACACAATGAATTAACCGCGTTTAGATTCGAAATGTTTAACAACATAGAAACGTGATCTAAAATTTATATGTAGGCTAGTTCCAGATATGTCACGGTTAGTGAAAACCGGCCGGCGCGTGACGTCATACCGGTTCAATGTTAACTTTGAGGGAGACAAGGAGACAGTCATGTCAATACAGTAATAGACGCGCCCCCAGACCCCACGCGAAGTAGGCGTTACACGTGTACACTAGCGGCACGCTATGATGGCCGGTTTGACGTTTGTCCGCTCATGAAGTTCCGTATTAATTGATAACGACTTTGAAGGAAATAATTGTATTACTTTATTGACGATAGTGATGTGCAGAGATTCATAAATTTTATCGAATGTAGTTTTAGGTTTAGGACTCAAAATTTATTTATTAAATTGATTTCTAAAATGTATACAAGTGTAGAAAAATCAGTTTGCACCATTTAAGGGGTGAATGTACTTGTGAATATGAACAATTTTCACTATGTGGACAAACCTCTGAAATCGCAAAAAAATATCAGCTGTTTCATACAAAAGGTAAAATTTTTATTTTTTTATGATATATACCACAACTCGGCATTTGGTTTTCTAAATTGAAAATTTTTAAAAATGGAATCTAATACGATCGTCACATAGGATCGCATTGACGAAATAGCATTAGAACATGGGCACAGAGTTATACGGTTACCGCCTTACCATTGTGAGTATAATGCGATTGAGTTGGTGTGGGCTCAAATTAAGGGATATGCTGCAAGACACAATACAGAACCCCCATTTACCACAAAAAAAATGCTAAAATTATTAGAAGAAGCTTGTGAACATGTGACTAAAGGAGACTGGGAAAAGGTTGTGAATAGAACTGTTAAATTAATAAGGGAAGATTATGAAAGAGATGTGAAAATAGATAATATTATAGAAAACGAACATATAATTATTAATGTAGGTGATGATAGCAGTGACGACAGTGAAAATAGTAGTATGGACGAATCTGATTAATTATGGCCTTTTGTGGCACCTTTTTTGGTATCTTTTGTATTCATATGTTTCTTGTGTGCATATAAAGTATGTATATTCATTTTCATTCAAATATTCAGTTCGTTCAAATAAATTAAATAAACATTTACATTTTTGTTTTATTAAACCTATTTAATCAGGTACAAAAACAAAACTTAATTGTTTTTTGTTCGAGAATAAATTGACATTCCACATCACTGTTGTAATGTGTCAAACCGGCCATCATAGCGTGCCGCTAGTATAATGTGTGTGTGAGTGTGAGTATAGTGCAAATCGGATGACGTCAGACAACCTTTCGACTCCCTGCGTGTTCAGAGCTTTTTGCGATCGTACTCTTGGTAGTTGTCTACGATGCTGAATGTTCTCTCGAAATAACCTTGGTGCGTAAATACCTTTAAATATTGGGGTATTGTAACCTCATTTTGTTGTGACGTCACCGTTTTGTTCCGTTGATTTTGCTTTGTTCGTAGGCATCCAGTCGTGTTCGGCATGCGGATGGTTCTGTGATGATGATTATTCTTTTTACTTGCATTAATCTGTTCAATGAATTTGCTTAAAATTGCAGTTGTTTTTGTTTTGAAATGTTTGAACGGTTTTAGGATTGATTTCGAGTTGTTACCGCCATTTTTTAACACTTTAAAGTTGCCTGTCATTCTAATATTGCAACGGGAGGTAATAAATAATATCATCAGAGATAAAAACTAAAAATTTTATTGTGCTTCGTAGATCACAAATGCAAAGCAAGCAAGCACTATGCTGTTAATCGTTGAGGCCCTTGTCTAGAGCCAACCCTAGCATAATATGGGTATTGGTTGTCGTCAAATTGCATTCTCGTCGGAACTAAAGCAATTAGTAAACAAATTAGTTCTGTAATACTACTTACTCTAAGTTTCTATAGTATAGTTGTTTGGTTGCTAGTCGGTTTTCACAATATTGTCACCGACCGCATTGTTTTGTACTAGCAAGACAATGGCAAGACAGTGCAAAATAATTCAATACAAAATTAGCTCGCAGCTGCATAGTGATATTGCATTGGACTATCAAGTAATAAAACTGTCAATTTGGTCTTCCTTTAGTTTAAGTCGTTATACAACATTGTAGGCAGGGTTGCCAGATATACATAATATGTTTATGATTCCCAGGCGTAAATTCGGCTTTTTACAACTTCCGAGACAATTCTACTAGAGTAAATGGAGCCGTAGTAATAAATATGAAAAAAAATCGTGATGTTAATTTCTCATTTAAAACTTAGCACTCATTCATTCTCTTAGTAAAAACAAAATCAACGCGTTCAAATACAAATAGCTAGCAACAAATAGGCTTTCGGAATCCGGGACAGAGAAGTGTAATTACTGAATACGGAACAGTTTGCATTCCGGGACAATTTCCTGACCATTTTTCAACCCTGATTGTAGGTGCCTAGCCGTCGTTGCCAGAATGTCCCGATTGCGTAGAATATTTTCTAATTCTCGACTTTCTTGACCGATGAAGGATGATGATGGTTGTGTGCTCACATTTTTTTCTATAATCCATTTGAAAAATAAGTTTTCGATAATTTTTATCGATATTCATGGTTTGAAATTATGAACTAGTCAACACTAAGTACGGCTTAAGAAGCATGTTGTAATTATTTTAAACGATGATTATAAACACTTAAATGTTCCTAATTGGGTTTCCGATGGATCTTTTTGTTCTCTCAGAGCGTTGCGCGTCAGAGTGGCTTTGATGTGCTAATTCCCTGAGCGCATCCAGCAACAATACGCCATTGTGTACTTGGATGCTGTTTATAGCGAAATTTGCCGTGGTGCTGCGTCATGTGACCATACCAAATGTTGGTATTGTTTCACAAGCACACTGTTAGTTTTGAGACCCTTGAGGGTTACTTTAACGGCTGTCTCTTTGCTGGCAAGTCAATGACGCTTCTTACAAAATAGACAGGTGATGGAAGTATGTAGGTTGGCTAGTAAGGTAAGAAAAGAATCTTAACTTTCTGCAAAGGTATATCGAATCAAGATTATTGGTACAAAAGGCTATTACCAGTTTAAGAAGAAAGACGCATTTGCTTTGCTTGTTAGAATTTTGCAGAATAAGTAGATAGTTGCTTTGCTTAATGATTGATAGGAAGTCTAGGATAGGTATACTTCAAAATATCCTAATTGCATATTTATCTAAATCTTTTTAGGGAATGAAACCAAAATACCGAGGAAAGAATTCGTCATGTAAGGAATTAAACTAAACTAAAAGCGCGAAAGTTTTATGCCTTTGCAGAACCGGTTTGATCTTCTATTATGAAGTATGACCTACAGATATCTTGAAATTTACTTTTTCTTTGTGAAACACTGATCTGTAGTGGATAATGTTGTCGTGTAATAAGTTCCGGACCCAAAAAATAAAGTAGATCGTAAGATCGCTCCGTTTAAATGCGAAAGTATTCCGGGCAGTCTGGCAATTGAGTCCGCGCCATTTCGGCCGAAGGGTAGAAGTAGACTCGACCGTCACACCCCGTAATGGCGTGCCCGGATCGTTTACCCCATTGCTCGATGACGTCAGCGCCACACCTTTCCACAGGGGAGAGTCTCTTGGCAACCGATGGTAATGTTTATAGTATACTTAGTGGCGGCTGGTTCACTAATGGGTTCGACCGCAATTATTATATTTGCCAAAATATTTGAGTAATATTATGTTGGCATTATTTATTAATGGGTTCTGACTATTACGTTACTACGATGATACAGTAAGATACAACCATAGTAGTAAATGTCTGAAATACAGTAAATTTTTATTTAAGTCTCCTGATTATTCCAGACAAACAGAAAAATGTTTTTTTGGTTGATTTACAAAAAATAACAAAAGTTTTTTTTTTAATACGTATCGTGTTAATAACTATGTAAATGTATGTATGCACTAATGTATGCACTTGAGAAATAAGTTTTTTCATTAAAATCACAGTCATTATAATTTTATTTGTATGTAAAGATGTAGATGCGTTTTATATACACTTTAGTTACAAACTTGTAAACGGAGTTACGGAGAAAGGGTTAGAGTAACACGATTGTCTATTTTAACCAAAGTTCAAGTCATGTCTCTATTGTTGGCGTTAGGCCTAGGTTATTGCTCCAGACTTTAGAGGTTGTGTAATGACGGTGTATTTTTTATTTTAAATACTGAAGAAACTAGCTAGTTTGGTAGTGATACGACATATCTAAAGGTCCTGGGTTCAATTACCTACCGATCACCGTGCACGATAATCTCAAATCATAATTTTTATTTTGCGGATCTTCAACTTAATTTGTGTAGTAAAACGGGGTGAATAGAGATTGCGGGTTGAATAGAGACAAAACTGAAAACGTATTTCAATGCGTGATATTCAAACGGAAACGTTACTAAAGGGTATATTTTGTTTTTTAATTTGTAGTAGAATATCTAGGTACCCTTTAGTAACGTTTCCGTTTGAATATCACGCATTGAATTACGTTTTCAGTTTTGTCTCTATTCAACCCGCAATCTCTATTCACCCCGTTTTACTGTACATTGCGTTAGTTGCATAGATTTAGCACAAACTGACTATAAGTCTATGGTTGCGTACGTTCAAAATATCCGTTTAAATTAAGCTAAAATGTTTGTAGTGCAACCTCCGGCCTTTGTCTTAACCATCGCTTACATCAATGACGTCTGTACATTAAACAGGTTACGTAACCAAAGAAGCCTAATTCGAGATTCCATCGAGCAAAAACTGTATACATGTGAAAGTAAAACCGTCTCGACTCGTCACGTCACATCACGCCACCGTCACGACGAACCTTCGCCGAATATAGTTCACGGTTCGTTTATGGGTTGTCTTATCTATCTCTTCCTGTTGTTCCTTTTTTGTATTAAACTCATAGCAATCTGTAATGCTGCCCCACCAGGGTCGGGTCTCCCACAATATGCCGTACCAGGCTCGAGTTTTCTTCCACGATCTGAAGGGAACGGGCCATAATGTCACTACTGGTCGCTTGAATCAATGTAACTATGTTACTATTCCAATAAGAGAACACTTCGTAACCAACAATTCAAATATGATAACCAATTTAGGCGGTCTCCTATAATAAGTAAAGACTGTCTTTTTTAAAGATTATTAAGAGTTTGTTAGCTACTCCATATTATGGAGTAGCCCAGCGGGAGTAGCCCATAACATACTGTCAATATGCATAGAGCGGATATCGTCTAAATCGTCATAGTCTGTGGACTCGACTCGAGGAAGTATCATGCTACCTACTTACTAACGAAAATAAAAATTAAAAGATGAAATCTAAATATTATTTCGCGGAATTTTGCACGGAGTTTTATAACAATTACGGCATCAGATTTTAGCATTGCTAGAGGAAAAGTATTTAGTATAAATAAGTAGGCCAGCGAAACTAATACCTGTGTTACGGAGGCACTGCACGTCTATGCCATTCACGCAATCAACGAAATTCATTTGTACACGAGTGTCCTTTTCCGGTATGTAGGTTACCGGCGCTTAGAATAATTGCGCCTCGTATTATTTTATATTGGTCTAAGAGCCCGCGACGCGCAGACCTTCCTTATATTATAAAAGCTGAAAATTCTTCTATATACGTCCCATATACAGGTATAAGCAAACCCAGCCTATGCAATCTGGGTCGCGGTGGCTTTGGCAGGTAACAGGTAGTAAAGGTGGGTAAAATTGTGTTTCAAATTTGTGATAGCATAAAACTTAGTTTTCATATATTTTAACTTACAATCATATTAGAAACCGCCTCGTCTATTGGCGGACACTTAGGACGGTGGCAACCCCTTCCCAGACACCCTCACAGTCTAATTATTTATAAATCTACTTTCGTCATAGTATAAAATCTGACTTTTATATATGTTATTCAGAAAATTATACGAATAATGTTTCCACAGTTCGCAGTCACTTTCGATGGTTCCCCTATCTTCCCAGACACATTGAAGTCTACTCCAGGCGTGCGCGCGATGAATGTACATGTAGGTTGGTGCGAGAGAAATAGCGCGATCTATACTCTAAATTTATCAAGAAAATTAATTATGTAGATTTATAACGGATTAAAAAAGTAAATTAAAAAAAATAATATACAAAAAATCATATCAACCAATTATGAAATCAACAATATAATAATGCGATTCATTACGCTATTGACTTTTGCAAATTATCATTAAATTTTGTATTCAACTAAAATTTGAATTTTTCAAGTGAATTTTATGGAATCAAGTTATGATTTAAGAAAGTTGTAAAAAAATAGATAATTTATTTTTAAGTATTGTGCAGAAAATAATAAGAAAAATCGGCAGTCAATGATAAAATTCTAGAAGTTTAAAGTTAAGGACATAAATTTGTATGTATGTTGTATGTATGGTTTTACTATAAGGAGAGAAAATAATTTAGATCGTATTGAAATCAATGGAAAATGAATTAAATTATACTTTTAATTATAGCTATTACAAAACAAAGTAAAAATAAAGTTTCAAACATATATTGTTAAATTAAAAAAAAAAAAACAATTATTTCCATCGTCATCGTCGGTATTTTCATTATCTTCATCACTGCTACTCCATTCTAAGGATTTGTCTTCATCAAGCTTCTGTAATAATTAAAGCAAGTTAGAACAATTATGAATAGCCGATAATTTGTTTATGAACATTGAACATTATAACATACCTGACAAAGTTTGTAGAGTAGAGAATCACTGACATAATTAGCACAAATTAGATATATACAGATGTTAAGCTTCATACAAAGTGCCCAAAAACAACTCACACATAGACACCGTACACATACCTACACCAAAAATCGCAATTCCAGCGCATTTCCAGCAATATGACATTTATAATACACAAATAAGATAATTTTCCTAAAAAATGAATAAGAAATGCAATTATTATAATTATTATCCAAGTGATTTTTTTAGTCGACGTTAAATTGCAAATTAAAATTTTTTAGAAATCTAGTTGGCACAGAAAGGTACAATAAGCCCTTACTTGCTTGTAATTCAATGATTCGTTACTAAACACAAGTCAATGTAGGACGTAGGAAGTTCTTTGTACGTTAGAGTGTATATACCTTCGATTTTTAATAAATACATTAAATTGACAATTATAGCATTATTGTTGTAAATTAATTATATAATTAGGTACCTAATATGACTAACGCTTACTAAATTAGGTACATTATATTTTAGTGATTCTAAACGTATACCTTTATTTTAATTTTCCCGTTTAATCCATACGAATAACTTAAATAACAAATCCAATCCACGACTTTTGAGGAGACGTTAACCCTAAGGCTAACGCACACATACATAACCAAAATCGAGGTACATACGTCATGAGCTTAACTTCTGTACTATCCATATTTTGTGTAATTAGGTAGCTGATCTCCTTCAAACCATTTGATTTGTTTTATTATTATTGACCACTTATTGACCACTTAATTTGTTTTCATCCGTTTCTTCTGTTTCCATTATAACACTTTACCACAACTGGACCACTTATTCAATAAACTTTAAAAATTAATTATTCAACGGTTTCTTGAATTTTCTTGATAAATTTAGAGTGTAGATCGCGCTATTTCACTCGCACCAACGTACATGTACATTCATCGCGCGCACGCCTGGAGTAGACTTCAATGTGTCTGGGAAGATAGGGGAACCATCGAAAGTGACTGCGGACTGTGGAAACATTATTCGTATAATTTTCTGAATAACATATATAAAAGTCAGATTTTATACTATGACGAAAGTAGATTTATAAATAATTAGACTGTGAGGGTGTCTGGGAAGGGGTTGCCACCGTCCTAAGTGTCCGCCAATAGACGAGGCGGTTTCTAATATGATTGTAAGTTAAAATATATGAAAACTAAGTTTTATGCTATCACAAATTTGAAACACAATTTTACCCACCTTTACTACCTGTTACCTGCCAAAGCCACCGCGACCCAGGTTGCATAGGCTGGGTTTGCTTATACCTGTATATGGGACGTTTAAAGAAGAATTTTCAGCTTTTATAATATAACGAAGGTCTGCGCGTCGCGGGCTCTTACTCTATATGATTCAACGGTTTTTGAATCAGCTGAATGATTGTTATGTTAAATTATTTTAATGTTTTCGTCGTTCGTTAATAATAGTATCACTTTTAAATTAAAATATTAGTATTTTTCGTTATCAGGTTATTCTTAAGTTAAATTACGACAAATGAATGGTTCGGATTATGATAATTTATTATTTATTAAACACACTTCAACATTGACAAGTTACAAAATGAGAACCAATTTATCATAATTGTTACACCCAGGTAAAGTTATGAGGAAAGAAACAAAAAATACTGTCGAAAAAAGAACCTCTTTATTTTTGAAGTCTGTTAATAATTGCTTTTTACAAAAAAAAATAACCAACTTCAACTTTCATAAGCAGAGATAACTCAAAAACTACTCGCCAGATTGCGCTCTATTCAACATGTACATACGTGTAAAGTTCTCGTTACTACAAATTAATCAAGCCCAAACACTAGATAACTGCAGTAAATCGTTGAGGAGTTCCCTCGACTGTCTTTCGGCTTCATCAGATCGACTCCAGACCTTCTTGAAATCGTAGCGCTTTAATGTACTTAACATGAACAAACACACTAGTCATCGATCGATGCATCGATCGATGGTATTATGGATTAGTCGACGTCGATTGATAATTTCTACATAGACCAACCGATCTATCGACGTCGACTGATCCATTCCACCGTCGATCCATGCCGTCGATCGACGATCGATCGATTGGTCTGGTAAACACCATAACTCTGTGTTCGATGATACTTGACCTGACTTCTATTTGTCAACAGGAGGGTCCTCACTCGACGCTGCCGGACGACGAGTTCTACGATGCGGTGGAGACCGGCTTCGACAAGATGGAGGAGGAGCGGTGCGCGCGCGTGGCGCCCGCGCCGGAGCTCACCCGCGACGAGGTGGAGCTGCCGCCGCCGGCCATCGACAACCGGCTCACTGTGCACCCGCTGTGGACTGAGGTGAGTTTGTTTACTGCAGAGATGGGTAGAATGTAATAAGGGTCCCCACTCGACGCTGCCGGACGACGAGTTCTACGATGCGGTGGAGACCGGCTTCGACAAGATGGAGGAGGAGCGGTGCGCGCGCGTGGCGCCCGCGCCGGAGCTCACCCGCGACGAGGTGGAGCTGCCGCCGCCGGCCATCGACAACCGGCTCACTGTGCACCCGCTGTGGACTGAGGTGAGCTTGTTTACTGCAGAGATGGGTAGAATGTAATGCGGGTCCCCACTCGACGCTCCCGGACCACGAGTTCTACGATGCGGTGGAGACCGGCTTCGACAAGATGGAGGAGGAGCGGTGCGCGCGCGTGGCGCACGCGCCGGAGCTCACCCGCGACGAGGTGGAGCTGCCGCCGCCGGCCATCGACAACCGGCTCACTGTGCACCCGCTGTGGACTGAGGTGAGCTTGTTTACTGCAGAGATGGGTAGAATGTAATGCGGGTCCCCACTCGACGCTCCCGGACCACGAGTTCTACGATGCGGTGGAGACCGGCTTCGACAAGATGGAGGAGGAGCGGTGCGCGCGCGTGGCGCCCGCGCCGGAGCTCACCCGCGACGAGGTGGAGCTGCCGCCGCCGGCCATCGACAACCGGCTCACTGTGCACCCGCTGTGGACTGAGGTGAGCTTGTTTACTGCAGAGATGGGTAGAATGTAATGCGGGTCCCCACTCGACGCTCCCGGACGACGAGTTCTACGATGCGGTGGAGACCGGCTTCGACAAGATGGAGGAGGAGCGGTGCGCGCGCGTGGCGCACGCGCCGGAGCTCACCCGCGACGAGGTGGAGCTGCCGCCGCCGGCCATCGACAACCGGCTCACCGTGCATCCGCTGTGGACTGAGGTGAGCTTGTTTACTGCAGAGATGGGTAGAATGTAATCAGGGCCGGCTGATAGCTGTATCTGCTGTATCCGCGTCAAAAATTGTCCCCCCGCCCTCGTAGGTTCAATACCAACCTCACGCAAGCTAATTTTTATGCCGCCCCGCCGGGGTCCATGTGCCCCCCGCGAGCGGTGCACGCTTTGCACGCCCGTTTACGGCGGCCTTGAATGTAATCATGATTACGTAGGTAATGAAACATCCTGAGGCCCAAGCAAGTGCTAGTATTATTAGATTTCAAGCAATTGATAGTATAATTAAGATAAGCAAGTGATAGTATAATTAGCACATAGTTCTTCCAAAATTTATAGGTGCAAACAGGGGGAGGGAGTCTTATTTCGGACTCCCTGTTCAGAAATCCAACGATTTAACCACAAGGTGATGACTGCAGGGTATTAGAATTGGGAAAATATCAAACTATTGGAAGGACTCAACCAAGGAGATAAATGTATCGTTATAGCAGCAATACAATATCCACTGGCAGCCACCAGTACCGTTACTGATAACAGCGGTTCCGTTGGAGTGGCTATTTTGAGCTGCCGTATCTCGGCGTTGATATATTGTGCGGAGTAAGATCACTCATTATACGACATTCGGTAAACGCTCATGTTAATTATATCAGCACATATGCGGGGTTGAAGATAGTCCACATGTTATCTTGACAGTCGATGGGATTGATTGACCATTGTCTTTACAGATTAAAAGTTAATTTACTTTGCAACAATCCGCGTGCAAAATTGTATAAATGATGATGCAAGCAGAATCTCCTTCCCACCGTCATAAGAACATGCAATGAAATAAAGAATATCTACCAACAATCTACATATATTCCACTACCAACAAGAGTTTCGCTTCAAAACAGCATCATTAGGTCCAGTAGACTACGGTGGTTAGTCGCAAATGATGTCGATGCTGCTGATGATGACGCAATTAATTCAATTAATTAAGATTGTCTTTATTTATTAGGGATACCAGTGTTCAATTCTAAAAAACCTTACATCAAGTTTGCGCTGAAAATCTTGGGAACCCCAGATTATAGATTTGGACTATGACATCGCTTGAGGAAGCTAAATACAAAAGTGTATTTAGTTCGCGGTTAAAAGATCATGTGTATTTTACAAAACCTTGTATAGTTTCTATTTAACTTTTTCCTTAAACTAAGACAACATATATGTAGATATTAAGAAGTATCAGGTCTCGATCAAAATTTTTGAAATTCATAAATATGTATGTATTTTATTTGCAGATCGACCGGATATCAACGGAGCAAATCCAGGCTGCGTTTGAAGGTGTTGGCGGTCAGATCGGGTGGTCGCTCTTCGCTGAAGAAGGGGACATGAGGATGTACAGAAGGTGTGTTTCAAAGAAATATATATGCGTTTCAATATTCTATCTGAGGTGTAGCTGTTTGGCACACTTGTTGTGTGTGTTGTATGTACTACTAGCTGTTGCCCGCGGCTCCGCCCGCGTGGAACTCAGTGTGTCACAAAGTTATTCCTGCGTTAATCCCGACCCCACACATATTAAGACACACTCCACACATCTTAAGAACAGTTGATTTTTTACTACGTTTTAGTCAACCCTTCAAAAATTCGTTATGTAGATCTTGAGAAAATCGATAAAAAGACTAAGATATAAACGTCGGGGTTTTTTCATTCCAAACTATTATATTTTTAAACTACATTGGTAGTTTTTCATTCGGGTGCCAAAACATAAAGACCAGCTAAAGCGATGCTGACCCTCGAAAAAGCGACATAAAGTTGATCATGAGAAAAAAGCCGGTTCGATTCCCGATGTATGTTATCCCTATGTATGTTATAGATATCCCGATATATAGATATTAATGAGCCCGCGACTTCATTCGCTCATGGAAGCTTTTCCCGCGTAAATCTCGATCCCGCGGGAAGTCCGGAACAAAAAGTAGCTTATATAATGCTCCATAACCTCCTCTACCTCCCACTGAAAGTCCCATAAACATCTGAACCCACGACCTCATTCCCGGGTATGAGTTTTTACCGCGTGAATCCTAATCCCGCGGGAATTCAGGGATAAACAGTACCCTATATGTTGCTTCAAAACTTCCTCAATCTCCTAGTAAAGGTCGCATAAAAATTTAAGCCCGCAACTACGCGCAGGAGTTTATTCCGCGTAACTCCAGATCCCGCGGGATTTCCGGGAAGACAGACTTGTTAGTTTTATATTAATGTTTGTTTAGAAGCTATTTATACCCCATACGCGAAGAAGGTTTTCCCGCGTAAATTCCGATCCCGCGGGATTTCTGGGATAAAAAATATCCTATATGTTAATCTAAGTTGCCCTCTATGTGTGTGCCAAATTTCATGAAAATCGGTTCAGTAGTTTTTGCGTGAAGGAGTAACAAACAAACAAACAAACAAATACACAAACTTTCACATTTATAATATTAGTAGGATTTCCCCTCACCCCCCACAGCTTTGTCCGCGTAGGATTTTATTTCACTTTATCAATATTTTTAACGCTTTAGGGGAATAATTTCCCACAATCCTTTCTTAGTTCGGCTTTTTTAGTGCTCGCCAACATTCCTTAAGGAACATGTATATCCTTAGTTTTTGCGTTCAGTGGTTTCGGCTGTGCGTTGTCTGTCAGTCACTCAGTAACGGAAGAGTGTTTATATACATAAATATTGATATGTATTGTGTTCGTGTCCGTGTCTCAGGGAGATGGAGGTGGACGGCATGGTGATGGACCCGCTGAAGGCGCTGCACAAGGTGCGCGGCGTGTCGGCGCGCGAGATGTGCCACTACTTCTTCAACCCGCGCTACCGCTACGAGTGGGAGAGTGAGTCTTGCTCAACTTTATACTTTAATACGTGCTTGTTTTGGTTTATTTTTGATTGAGTTTGTGCAAAGGGAGATCTCCCGCCAGGCGAGACCATATGCCTGGGGGGCAGCCGAGGCCCCGAGTGAATGTTCTCGAGGCGTGGTATATATGCCGGCGATGCACAAATCTTCGATAGCGCGATTCAGGCTTCGGTGACGTCACCGTGTGACGTTATGCAATGTCGCCATATGAGTGATGGTGATTGTGTTGGATGGGTTAAAATGTATTGTGTGTTGTTGTTTTTTGGGACGATGAGAATTATGGGAACGCTAAGGGGAGAATGTTCTCGATTGTTGAGAATGGGCCTTTGTTGCAGTTTATGAATTACGTCACATGTGAAGAGGGAGGGACAACGCAAATGGGTTAAGGGTTAACGGAATTTGACATTGTGAGACGAGATAGAATGAGGGAGAGGACGAGAAAGATATAGAAATATTTCTGTCGTCTAGTTTCAAAGCCCGCTAAAACACTTTTAACAAAATGTTCAGGAAACAAAAAATAAATGTATACTTCAAATAGTTGTAACTTATAGGAAACCAATCATTTTAAAAGCCTTATTAGACGTTTACAAATACATAAACAACTAAATATAATTCAAAACAGCTTTAATGATGAATCAGTAACTAAAAATGTTTTTGTTTTAGAGGGTTTTGTTGTGAACTTTTGGTTATGGAGGGATTTGAAATGAACCTTATTTATTTTGGCGGGTTTTGATATGGATAAAATTTGCCATGTGGATGGTTTTATTCCACATGTGGTAACGTTGATAAATTTGAGTTTCATTGAAATTTGAATGTGTGGGATTTTTATCCATCAACATTTTTGGTATAATAATATTATTTTCTTATCGTAGTGGAGTGCCGTAAGCTTTAAACCTCTTAATCCAGGGACTATGAATAAATCTTTGTAAAAACTGTCGGACTGTATTTCAAAATGCACAAATAGAAAAGTAAAAAAAAAATTACCGATCTTTTTTTATTTTTTTATCTTTGTTGGTAAGTTTGGGACCCCATAACTTCGTGATGGATAAACCGATTTTGATGATTCTTTATTTCCTCGAAAGCTGGGGCTTTAAGTTAGGTCCTGTAAAATTTCGGTCCGTCACAGTCCGTCAGACGAGTAGTTTATGAGTTATTTTTACGGGACTTAGCCTAAAGCAGCAGTTTTCGATTAAAAAAAGAATGATCAAAATCGGAACTCTAAGTAGTAAGATATGAGGTAACATACATACATAAAAATTATTTAGGATAATTCAAAAACTACTAGTCAGATGCCACCTAAACTTATATGAGACCACAATGCAAGTACCAGCTTTCAAATAAAAAGAGAATCATAAAAATCTAAACACAGTAAAAAGTAAAAAAGTTAAAAACCATAAATACACACTACAAAACATCGTTACACATTATTTAAGTTAATTCGAAACTACTCGTCAGATGTTGCTCATTTATATGGGACTATACCAAAAGTACCAGCTTTCAAGGAAATAAAGAATCATCAAAATCGGTTTTCCCAACACAAAATAATGGGGTCACACACTTACCAACAAAGATAAAAAAAAATAAAAAAAAGATCGGTAAATTAATTTTTTTAACTTTTCTATTTTATTTCTATTTGTGCATTTTGAAATAAATTTTTATGAAGATTAAATCTTAGTCCCTGGATTCAGAGGCTTGGCAATGTTATACAATTATTTTCAGTACATTTACACAGTATAAATAAAAAATCTTCAAAATACTCAATTTATACCTAATATTGTGAAATATTGAATTAAAATCGGGATTTGACAAACCCCAAAACCATTAAAATCCACGTAGCCATATTATGAAGTACGAAAAAAATCAATCAATGCAACATTTTGCATAACACTTTCAAACGCCATGCAGAAGTAGGTTTTTGTCCGATTTGTACGTAGCATTTTGCTTCCTTCATCGTGCGTCTCGACTTTGTTATATTGCATAACTTTTTTCGGGTATCTTTAGGATCACACTTTTGAATATATTGCAATAAATCACCTATTTTTAATTACTTTAAATGATAAAAAACCCTGACTACCTTTCGACCGTTTACCAAAACCCGCCATACTGTTTTAGCTGTCACGTGACTCGAATGCCGTGCCGTGATTGGTTCGTTCGTTTTTAGCGGATATCGAAACGAATCAATGCATTTTAGCGGAGTTTGCAACGAATGTCTATTTTGAAATAAGTTTTTTGAAAGGTTTAAGCAAGTTTTACTGTGAACTGTTTTGTTTATTTAGATAACAAGTACAAAAGAATTATTTTGCAACCATTAGCTTAATTTTTAACCGACTTCAAAAAAGAAGGAGGTTCTCAATTCGACCGTATATATGCTTTTTTTTTTATGTTTGTTCAGCGATTTTTTCGTCGTTTATGGGCCGATATTGATAATTCTTTTTTTGTTGTAAAGTAGATATGCGCAGTGGGGTCCTTTTGAAAGGATCATCAGGATCTGATGATGGCATCTCGGAGAAATCGAGGGCAACTTTCGAAAATTGTATGGAAGACTAGTGTGTTTGTTCATGTTATCATAAATACATTAAAGCGCTACCATTTCAAGAAGGTCTGGAGTCGATCTGATGAAGCCGAAAGACAGTCGTGGGAACTCCTCAACGATTTACTGCAGTTATCTAGTGTTTGGACTTGATTAATTTGTTGTGACGAGAACTTTACACATACATGTTGAATTGAGCGCCATCTGGCGAGTAATTTTTGAGTTATCTCTACTTATCAAGGTTGAAGTCGGTTATTTTTTTTGTAAAAAGCAATTATTATAGAATTCAATTTTAGCAGGTTTTGAAACTAGACGCCTCATTTATAGCTTGGTATATATTTGTAACATTTACAGTATTTTATGACAAAAATAAAATAATAGCGTTTTATTTCATTATTTTAAAAAATAAACTGAAAATTCCGTTAAAAACATTAAGGGGAGGAGTTTCCCAAATGTGACTTGTGAAAAGTACGAGGGAGGGTTTAAATAAATCCTAAAATTGTGTGATATAACTTAAGGTGGTGATAGACGTACGAACTTAAAGTCTGCGGTTTTTAAGATCGCGAACTTACTTGGCTCGACGTCGGCGATACACGCGCCAACTTACTCATACCGTATTGCGATGTCGTCCACTGAAGAAGCTTTGTGTTATTTAGGAATTATATCGTATTACATTTCAAAAATTAAAAACAATAGACGAAGGCGAAAAGTGTGGGTTAAGAACTGGCTTACAAAAAGAGAGCGTTTATCACATGTGAATTTAGTAATTTATTGTATGCTTGAAGCTTCAAATTTTTGTCTTTGTAGTCGTTGCTTCTAATTTTCCAAAGACAAGGGTTATTTCGGAAAGCTTCTATAAATTCGGTTAGCAGTTCATGCGAATAAGTTTGAAAATCACACATTTTGAGAAATTTCTGAATCAAAATTAACAAAAATTGCAATTTAAACAAGCGTGCGCGTCCACGGACTGGCGAAACAAAATGGCGGCTCGCGGCTCGCAGTGCTGCCACACGTACGAGCCAAGACGAGCTACGAGTAAGATTTCAAACCGGTTGGATCGCCGACGAACTTACTCGGCGGTTTTAAAGTACGCGTACTTACGGTGACACACGAGCGAAAAAGGTCGTCGAGCCATAAGTACGCGTACTTGCTCGCCCGTCTATCACCCACTTTAGGGATAATTAGATACGTCGTTATTTACGGACATGTTGTGATCAACAGCATAAATTTAATGTCATCATCAATTTTCCTACTAAAATGTACCAGTTTCATCTCGATTCATGTCAGGGCCGAAAATGCCTGCTGCTTTAATTTCTATGGAGCCTGTCACAGCCGATACACATCAGTGTCGGGTAAATGTGAACAGCTTCGTGTATATAAACCGAGAATAATAGAGTCAATGTCGGCCCCGACATTCAACTTAATGGAACGGGGAGTTTTGGTGCACCCAATAAATTGCGACATCCATTCAAGCATAAACATTTCGTATACCAAAGCAATTACTTCATAAATTTGGCTGTCGCTCATCGGCATAGTGTTTCAGGCAGGTGTCCCACCGCCGGCGAGGCGGTGAGTGAATCCCGGCTATTTATTCGCTCAAGACACGTACAAAACATTATGAGATTCCGTGTAAACAGGGTGTGGAGCCGGTTACACTTTTTTAGAGGCGACCATCTCAGTCCTCAGGGGTAGCAACGCATCTGTGACCGAATTAGAACGAGACTCATTGAGTCTAGTTCTTGGTCGGTCACAGTTGTCATGGGCGGCAGCGGAAGGTGGTGCTGCATGCTCGTTTGCTATCTTAATTCCATAAAAAAAATAGACGCATATGCCAGCGAGTACTCGCTGACTGTTCACACCGCGGGCGAGTACTCGTTCGCCTATGCATGTCTTTTGTTAACACGAAATGTCATATCTTCCGTCGCTGTCTTGGGCGAGTAATGCGAGAAAACAGCCGAGCTTTACTCGCTGCTCGTTGCCGGTGGGACACCTGCCTAAAGTTTTGTTCGGAGTATTGGCAAAATTGGGGTCACTTTTGCACATTACGGCTTCCATTCGTGGTGATGTGTCATTAATTTTGTTCGATAAATTTGACAAGCTTCTCAGTACTGAAGCGATATTGATCGGTAAGAGGTATAAGCCATCAGTTGGTTTTTATCGCTCGGCTACTAAATATAGCATGCTTTACGTTCACTGTACGAATCGAATCGCCTTTTACTTGAAGAACATACATACTAGTATTTCAGTGTTTTGTATTGGGTTTTCTTTTCTAACATCATCAGGTTATTTCACTCTGAAGACTTTACGAGGAAGCTATGAAATATTTTATTTATTTAGGCTCGTCAGTGGTTGGTTACGACATTGCTACTTATAAAATTAAATCTATAAAATAATCCTTGTAATTAGATAAGATTCTATTGATTAGATCTGAAATCTATCTTTTATAATCTGGAAAAGATAGCAGCAATATAGCGCCTTTTGATGTGTTTTTTTAAATTGTCAATGTTCTGTTATTACAGTACAATAACGAATTACGATTACCCTCCCCCCTCCTATTTGTTTTAAATTTGTTACTGTTCTGCTGTTGGCATACAACAAAGAAACAAATAAATAATACAAAAGTAAACTAAACTAAAAATAAAAAAAAACATTAATAAAATCCCCTATCTCCCCCCAGCGACCCTGGAGTCGATGACGATAGTGGAGTCGATATCGTCGGACGCGCTGGTGTTCCACCAGACGTTCCGGCGCGTGTGGCCGGCGTCGCAGCGCGACGCGCTCTTCTGGTCGCACGTGCGCGCCGCCGACGACGCCACGTACGCGGTCATCAACCACTCGACGAGCAATGCGGATTATCCGGTGAGTAAAGCTTTTATATACCACTGAGTAGCTAAGTAAAAAGAGTAGCTAAGTAAAAAGAGTAACTAAGTAACTGAGTAAATGAGTAACTGAGTAACTGAGTAACTGAGTAACTGAGTAACTGAGTAACTGAGTAACTGAGTAACTGTGTAACTGTGTAACTGTGTAACTGAGTAACTGAGTAACTGAGTAACTAAGTTACTAACTTAAGTTACTAACTAAACCAGGCACGCACCCATTTCTGATTTTACGGAGCTGTGCGTTTTAAGCAATTAAATGTCATTCGCTATAACAGTGAAGGAAACTTCGTGAGGAAACCTGCCTGCCGGAGAGTTCAATTCAAAATTCAAAGGTGTGTGAAGTCCGCCAATCCTCACTTTGCCAGCGTGGGGGCCTTAACCTTCATTCAGAGAAGGGACCAGCCCCCGTATTATGAGCTCCTAATTCCAGACAGTTCACGTTCACAACGTGTGAGTGACAGAGACAGCGCCTTATTACCTGTAATGCGCAGTCTCTGTCACCTGTGCCCAGTAGTGAGACAATTATTTGCGATTGGTTGCGATGACATCTCTAAACTAAGGGATTTATGAAATGCAGTCCAGTAGTGTTAAGTTTATTTGTTACAAACGTTCAAAAATACTAGACTAGACATAGTTTTATTCCTTTTTCTTTATAATATAAGTGTTCTCCCGCCAGCCGAGCTGGTAGTGCTATGCTTCGAATGCGACTGAAATCGCCACAGTATCGATATATCTGTGTATATCGATGCAAGCGATGTAGCAAATATCGATAGTTAATTCAAGTTTGTTTTGACGTCACCGTGCGACGTGTGTACAATGTCGTCTAATAGAATGCAACGTGACAGCTATATAAAAGAGAGATCCAAAGGGTGAAAAGGAAGGAAGGATAATAAATAACAGGATGTAAGATGAAAAAAAAGATGAAGGTAAAACTTTTCTTTTTTTTTGGCCGGCAACGCTTTGGTATGTGTATGGGCGATTGGTAATGTACATAGTATCTCAATGGATTGGTAACATTAGATTATCTGCTCGTCAGTTCCTTTACTTTTCGTTAATGGTATATGAATCTGTCTTTTTTAACACACTTCAAAAAAGGAGGAAGTTCTCAATTCGTCTGTATGTTTTTTTGTCTTATACTGCATATTACTGGGTGAACCGATTTCAATAATTCTTTCGACATTCGAAAGCCTAATGACTGCCGTCTGGTCCCATTTTTTAGCGATATCTGACGATCAGTTTTTGAGTTATTCTTAATAATGTGAATTTAATTTATTCTAACTTTTGTTCGAAAGGTAGTGCTTGTCATGTGCTACTTACCTTATAAATTGGAGCGACATCTGGCGAGTAGTTTTCGCGTTATTTCGACTTTGAAGTCCGTTATTTTTTGTAAAAAGTTAGTTATATACGTTTTAACGGAATCAAGGTATGTAGCACCATTGATAACGTGTATGTCTGTCCGTGCAGGCGAACACGGGCGCGTGCATCCGCCTGTTCGTGACGGTGTGCCTGGCGTGCCGCAGCAGCTGGCCGGCGGGCGAGGCGCCCACGCGGGACAACGTCACCACCAGCATCGCCTACTGCAGCACAGGTACCCACCACCATCACACCACCACCACACCATTCTACAACATTTGAACCACGAATGTATCGCTAGTACTATACGCGCATTGTAACTTGGCCGCCTGAACTTCGGTTGTTTTCTGAACTTCGGGTGTTGCCCCACTACCCCACCACCACTATACAATATTTGAACCACGAAAATATCACTACTGTACTAGAGATATATATATTAAGATCATTATAACTCGGCCGATCTGAACTTCGTTTTCCGAGATGTTTGCGCAGGTATATTAACTGACCAGCATCGCCTACTGCAGCACAGATGATAACACCCTACCAATTACACACCCTACTACCACTATACAATACTTGAACCACGAATGTATCGCTAGTACTATACGCGTGTTCTAACTTGGCCGCCTGAACTTCGGTTTCCGAGACGTTTGCGCAGGTATTGTAACAGACCATAATCCTCTACTGCAGTACTGGTGACCACCAATACACAATCACTAAGTACTATACGCGCGTTCTAACTTGGCCTAGGTATATTAACTGACCTGCACCGCCTACTGCAGCAGAGGTGACGTCATCACCTCCACCCCTCATCGTACACAATGCTCCTAACATTGCGCGCTCACGTCCTTGTTTTGTATGTCAATGGCACTCTCAACACTACGAATCCTATACGTAAATCGCCAAGCATATGGAATTCCTACACCCAGCTATAAGGAATTATTTATCTGTGTAATCACAGTTAAATTTAGCTTGTAAGCTCTATTTACTTGAGACATTTTTAATGTTTGCGGTCAATTTACAATGTTATTATTATTATCATATCATTTCGTGTCATCTGCCACGATTGCCGCGGTCTCCCGACCGAAACGTAAACCTAAACTACAAGATTTGTATCAAAAGGTTCAGTGGTCGACAAACAATACCCAATTTGTATGTAAATACGATAAATAATTCATTTGTCGACTTAAGTTCATTGCTCAGTATCGCATGTCCGATGGTATCACAGGCACAGGTTCAGTAAGGTTCACAGGTACGAACCTTACTGACTAGTTATATTTTATTAGTCTGTATGTCGTGCAATAAAGCATGCCAGTTTTTACGTTTGAACGACTTTATTTGTTTCTTTCAGTAATGGATTGATCTTGCGTTTTACTGATCTCTGATGTGATCTAGCTTTGCGTCCTGCTAGCTTTCTCCCATACGGCTTGGCCCGCGTTTAATTTTTGTTTCAGTTTAACCCTTTTTTAGGGTTCCGTACCCAAAGGGTAAAACGGGACTCTATTACTGAGACTTCGCTGTCCGTCCGTCCGTCCGTCCGTCCGTCCGTCTGTCACCAGGCTGTATCTCATGAACCGTAATAGTTAAACAGTTGAAATTTTCACAGATGATGTATTTCTGTTGCCGCTACAACAACAAATACTAAAACACTGAATAAAATAAATATTTAAGTCGAAATATGGCTTCGACACTTCAGCGATAAATTAGTTGCCTATCGGTCCAAGAGATGGCGTTGCTTGTGGCTACAAATAATTAAAGTAAATATTTAAGTGAGGCTTTCATACAACAGACCAGATTTTTTTGGCGTTTTATACATAATGGTACGGAACCCTTCGTGCGCGAGTCCAACTCGCACTTGGCCGATTTTTTATCCTTCTAGGGAGGTAGTTTCCAAAATGTTCTCTTAGTGTCCCCCTACACTCCGTAATCAATCAACTTTCTGCGTTCTGTTTTTTCGTCTGTACGTTGTCTGTTATTTACTCAGTAGACGGAAGTTTTAAATATATTGACGATGAATGAATTTGGCGAAGAAGTTAAAAGTTAAAATGGTTAATAAAGTGCACGAAAAATTTTGGCTGCACTATGCCTCACTTGTTGTTATTAAACTTATTGCGTCATTTATAAATATTGTCAACTACGCTTATATTGTTTACAGTTACAATTGTGTACCTAAAGTTTTATATGTCACCACTAAGCGTAGAAATACTACACTAATATGCATAAATGCATTATGTAGGGTGCGTTCCGTAACTAGCCCATAACAATCTCGCCCAAAACGCCCGTATTTTGAGTTCCATTTGGTTTTGAAGTTCAGAGTGTTGTTCCCTAATGGAACGGATTTGAGCGTTGATGTTAACAAAAATGGCGGACTTAATCAGTGTTGCTAACTGACTTAAAAGAGCTTTTAAAAATCTAACTATATAAATTACGCTAAGGCTATAGCTAAAAATGATGCAAAAAAAATCTGATGTCAGATATTAACATAAATTATGTTATTAGCATTATTAATAAATATTTATTAAAAACAGTTCATGTTTTGTTATTATCGTGCATATATTATTCAAATAAAAAAATAATATCTTGGTCATCATGCGCAGCCACTGTGCTTGTAGACTTGTAGACGTGGAAGCTTCATTGCCAAGGAAATATTTATTTCCTTGGTGCCTTTAATGCGCAGTACGTTATTCGAAACTGTGAATGTATAGCAGCACTTCCCTGTCCGCTTTGGCGTTAATCTAATGTACAGAATGACATTTAAAGTTTTTACCGACATTTGACTAAAACACACAGATAAGTAGTTTAATAACTATTTTATTTAATATTATTCTATAAACAACAAATAAAAACAATCTGGCATAAAATGTGCTAAATTGGCAACACTGTGACTTGAACGAATTAGGCGGGAACTTAAAACGATTTGTAACTTGTAACTAACTTACAAAAATAGGCAATACTTACCTATTGAAAATTTTAAATCTTATTTTGTTAGTTTGGATTTGCTCCAAATCAAATTCTGTGGACTATATTAACCGGAAAGGGTTCCATTCTATTCATTTACAGGTACCGCTTTTATATTATCATGTAAAGACCGCCTATTGTATTATACGAATTTTAGAAATGTCTCATTCCAAATGACACAGTCTTAACTATTGCAGTTGTTTACGATAATCTCAGATTGTTAAATTGTTTTACATGTTCAATTAATCTTTAAATTCTGTAGTGTCCTTGCTTTGGTGCACAATAAAGCATATTATTATTATTACCTATGCAACCACATCAATTTTTAAGCACACTATTTTAATGTTTGTACATTTTTTGCAGCTCATATATTGTCAACATACGATATTAATAAGTAAGTCATTATTATGCTGGACACCCCGGATCTATTCATGATCACAGGGTATTTTGTTTATCCGAAGTTGCAGATTACACAAATAATGACAGTATGTTCCCAGATAACAGTTATACTTTAGGTGACTCTGCGTATGAAATAAATCAACATCTAGTCGTTCCTTATCGTGACAGTGGACATATTTTGACTGCCAAACAAAAGAAATATAATTAAGTGTCTTAATTCTGCTGCATGAGTACCTACTTAACTGTGGAGAGATGCATAGGGCTACTTATGGGACGAATGAGAAGCCTGTCCTGTTGCTTTTTTTTTGCCTATGACAAGGACAGATTTAATGGCAAAGTATAAATTGTCGCATGCTGTGTCAAACATAATATCTGCATTTAACGAGAAGAAGAAATAATAATTAATGATGGTTATTACTGTAACTGCAGGCAACGAGAATGCTAATGTATACAGACCACGGGAAATAAGAATAAATGCAGGAGTAATTAAAAGGGACGTTTTAATGAACTCCTTTTAAAAACCGAAACCATACCGAAACAGATTTTTCGAAATAATATATATGATTGTAAGATTGTAACAATAATTTTATGTTTAATTGGATAACTTAGTTAGGTAAAAATGCATTTAACATTATTTATTGATTTTTATAAATAAAAAATTGCCTAAATCCCGTTTATTTTATTTCATAAATAAACTTTTATTTAAATGCATATGTATATCAACAATAATAAATTAAAACGGTAAAACAAATCAATAACAGCATTATAAAATGTATTTTTATGATAGTACGTAAATTATTAATATGTAAGTACTCAATACAATATTGTATCTAGTTATAATACTTAAATCAGAATGAAAACCGGCCAAGTGCGAGTTGGACTCGCGCACGAAGGGTTCCGTACCATTATGTATAAAACGCCAAAAAATCTGGCCGGTTGTATGAAAGCCACAAGCAACGCCATCTCTTAGACCGACAGGTAACTAAAAGCATTGAAGGCGTCGTAGCTACATATTAGCCACAAGCAACGCCATCTCTTGGAGCGAAAGGTATCGCTGAAGCGTCGAAGCCATATTTCGACGACGAAATCGAAGGTAAAAAAAGTACAAAAATACACTTTAAAAGTACAAAAACTTTCTACAGTACCCGGCAAGAAATAATGCACATCGATATTCAGAAAGAGATAATCGGTTAGTTACGGTTTTGTAGAGCGTTGTCTCTCTCGCACAATGCAATGATAGTGCAATATCTATTAAGAGTTGAAAAAGCACCCTATCAAGTACTTTTATAACAATAATATTGATGCTCCATTGGGGGTTTTAACAACTCTTTATATTTATTTATGAGTGTACACGACCGTCTTCTACCGAATTCGAAAGAAAAGTGACAGTGTCAGCGGTAAGGACTGTGTAGTAAGGACAACGCTCTACAAAGCCGAAACTAACCGATTATCTCTTTTTGAATACCGATGTGCATTATTTCTTGCCGGGTACTGTACATCCTACATTGACTCGTGATAAGTAAGGGATAGTTGAATTATTAGCAAGTAAGGACTTATTGTACCTTTCAGTAGCAACTGGATATCAAAAAAAATATAATGTGCAATTTAACGTCGAATAAAAACAACCACTAAGATAATGATACACTAGTATTTATTAGCTAACTTTTTTTTAAATTTAAGTAACTTTTCATCCATTTCTATTCGCTCTTTATGTCTCTTCATTTTATGATCTTCGTGTTCTTCTTTTTGCTTTAATCGTTTAAAGTAGTAAGCCAGCTTTTGTTTTTTTGATTCTGTAATACTTTAAACTATAAAACCGCCCTCTCCGAGAAACCTGCCCCTGTAATAATTTGTAATTTTCAAGTATGGGCGTATTTAAAATAGATATTATTATTCAAACTGATAATAGACATAACGTTTGATATTTAAAAAAAAAATTAAATAAAAGTAGCGCTTAATTTTGGTTAATTTTGGTAGTACCACCGCCCGCCAAGGTACTCAGTACCATTCCTACCGTCATAATAATTGTTTTTAAGAGCAATTGTGTTCCGGATAGGAAGGTGTGGAGCCGGTTCACTTATTTAGAGGCGACCATCTCACATCTCAGTCCTCAGGGGTAGCAACGCATCTGTGACCGAATTGGAACAAGACTCACACTAATCATTACTAACTGGACAATACTAATATTAACTAACAGGACTAACTATCACTAAGAGTCAGTGGCGATTCCTGGTGTTTATAATTGGGGTGGCTCCAGCTTTTGTTATATAGGGTGTAGTGTTAAGTGCGCATAACCGGAAAACCATTTCTTCAGACAGACAATCTAACAAACTTGCAGTCTTTCATTAAGGAACCTACTTTGAAATCGCAAATAATTGCTTTTTACAAAAAAAATAACCGACTTCAATCTTGATAAGTAGAGATAACTCAAAAACTACTCGCCAGATGGCGCTCAATTCAACATGTAAGTGTAAAGTTCTCGTCGCTACAAATTAATCAAGCCCAAACACTAGATAACTGCAGTAAATCGTTGAGGAGTTCCCTCAACTGTCTTTCGGCTTCATCAGATCGACTCCAGATCTTCATGAAATAGTAGCGCTTTAATGTACTTATGGTAACATGAACAAACACACTAGTTGTCCATACAATTTTCAAAAGTTCCCCTCGATTTCCCTGAGATGCCATCATCAGATCCTGGTGTCCTTATCACCGGACCCCACTGCGGATATCTACTTTAGAATAAAAAAAGAATTATCAAAATCGGTCTATAAACGACGAAATAATCGCTGAACGTACATAAAAAAAGCATATATACGGTCGAATTGAGAACCTCCTTCTTTTTTGAATTCGGTTAAAAAGAAATTTCATAAAATTTGACATTTTTATTTTTGTATGAAATAGCTGATGTTTTTTCGCGATTTTAGGGTTGGTCCCATAGTGAAAGTCCATTTTCCACTATCAAACGGCAAACGATCTCGTCGTGAAAGGTCTTTCTAAAAGTTCTTGTATCACAGATTTTATTGAATCACTCATAATTTCATGTCATTTCATTATAAACTAATTACCTACTAAATAAAAAGTAAATTAAATCAATAGAAAGATAGAAACCGTAATCACAAATCTACACTATCACGAAAAACATGCGAAAACTCGTTAGGTAATGCGCCATTCCCAGCGCCAGACCCGCGTTTCAAACTCAGTGATACGCTGATACCACAGTATAATTTTACTATGGTGATACTAAGCGATCGAAGAGGCGCGGGCGGCCGCGGGCCAACGACTTTGTATGGACTATGCATGCGCTAGCAGAAGCGCATGCCTCGGCCGCGCTCGGCGCCGACCGAACGCGAAGACAATCGCCGCGAGTCGCGTTCGTGATAGAAGACCGCAGCGCTCGTAAAATGTAATTATTGTACTTAGGTCTAAATAATTAGGTTGTAAATATATGATTTTTTACATTTTATTTAATGCTTAAAAATTATGGTATGGCGGCGCCATACGCGCCAACTTAGAGAAATCGCCACTGCTAACAGTCCCCGTCCTCACACTTATTCACAAACTAACCAACTAACATTCTAACACCATCGATCCATAATTGGACTAACCACCCTAGTCCCTAAATTGGGTCTTGTTCTAAGTCGGTCACAATTGCCATGGGCGGCAGCGGAAGGGTGGTGCTGCATGCTCGTTTGCTACCTTAATTCAATAAAAAAAGGCGAAACTGAACCCAAAACGGATTAGATATTGTTAAAATAAACGAGCGCACAAATGCACTAGGTAATAATTCTAAAAATCTTTGTTTTATAATATATAATATATCTTTATGTATAAAAGCAAGTTCTGTTACAACACCATTTATAATATTCGAGTTATTAACATTCACATGTTTCTCGGAACTAACTTTTGTTGATTGTTGTTGTAACTCATCGTACAAAGTAATTTTTTCATCTCCATCTTACAAGTTTAACTTTAAATGTAAAAGCGCGCCAAATTTGACAGCGCTCACAACGCCCCACCAATTCAGGTGGGTCGTTGTGGTCGGAAGTGATGACGCTATTCATTACGTCACAACCGCTCAAACGAACACGATCATATTGTCCATAAAACTCGTAGGAATGCTTTTTGAATCGTTTTGTATAGTTACAGAACGGGGCCCGATTCAGCTGGGCGTTGTGATCGAAAGTGATGACGTAATCCATTACGTCACAGCCGATCAAACGAACAAAAATGCCACGATCATAACGCCAAAATCAGTAATGGAACGCGTTTTTGAGACGTTATGAGTGTTATGGGCTAGTTACGGAACGCAGCCGTAGGGCAACGAACTGTCAGTGAGTAGTGTTTCTCGGGTGTCGAGTTGTTATCGCTGTTGTAGATATGAACTTACCTGCATATTACAATGTTTTAGTTTGAAGGTAACGATAACAAATCTATGCAAACGCACAATTACACATGTTTTAATACACATTTTATGTACACATGCTTGTAAATATGTACACGGCGTTTTGTATTTGTGTATATTAAATTTACAAGATGCCGACAATTTTCCAAAGAAACAATTTTCTTAAGATTTTGTCGTCGAAAAAGCAAAAAATTTAACTTTTACTTAATTAGTACAACAAATACAATAGAAATAACACTACCATACAAAATGGACGGCAGCTGAGATAACTTTATCACTGCGTCATACATAATGATGGAGGATTGAGTGGGCGGTTATAACTATGTGCATTATATTGACCATTTTCTATTCATATAACGTTCATAAGTGCAAATTTATTGTGCAGAGATGCAAATATTTAGTGGTTTTTAATAACGAAGAATTTTATTTTGTCGTTGCAGTTTTCAAGTAGTTACAGGATTCTACACTACCGAGTTGCATTGACTAAATTCAAATTCAAACTTATATTATACTTTGACAATAACACATACAATTACAATATCACATACTTCAATTTTCTCATAAGTAACAGTAAGGTAGTAGTAATTTGTTGTAACAAACATAATCCGTTTCACAGTGAACCCGGGCGGCTGGGCGCCGGCGGGCGTGCTGCGCGCGGTGTACAAGCGTGAGTACCCGAAGTTCCTCAAGCGGTTCACCGGCTACGTGGTGGACCAGTGCCGCGGGAAGCCGCTCGCCGTGTAGCGAGCCCGCGACACACGGCCGTGACAACCGGGTATGAATTTATGTATGCGACTGTACTTGTGCGCGCCGGCTAAGGGTCTATTCACACATATCAGTGAAGTCACCGTTCCGTCTCAGTTCCGGCAAATCTTTCATACATTCTCGGCATTGTCAACACTGACACTGCACTGACACATATCAGTGAAGTCATCGTTCCGTCTCAGTTCCGGCAAATCTTTCATACATTCTCGGCATTGTCAACACTGACACTGCACTGACAATGCCGAGAATGTATGAAAGATTTGCCGGAACTGTGACGGAACGGTGACTTCACTGATATGTGTGAATCGAGCATAACTTGGCTCTTGAGGGAGGTATGTACTACTTTACTTGTTGAGTTGAATTGAAGAAGTTCGTACGATATTTCGATCCAATGGCAAGTAAAGGTGGGTAAATTATCGTGGTTACAGATTTCAAATTTCTTCTGGTGCATTTTCCTAAAATGTAATTTTGGTTGCTGATTATGATAAAATTTGGAAGCACCAAAATAAGCCGCTAAGAACGACCTTTTAACGAAAGGAAGTCGCGGAGATATGATTGGGTCTCTAGATGTCTTTGTAATCCGTAATCGTGATTACATTTTGCTCATCTCTGTTATGAACTAATTTACTCGTAAATTCGAGGTTGATATTTCATAAGAAATCTCGAGTCGACACAGTTTTATAGATTGTGGTAACAGTCAATCACTAGTTTGGCCAGAGAATATTAAAAGGTTTCATAAAGAAAGGTTTTAATTAGTGATCTATTGGATGGTAAATTCGAATGTATGCGTTCTACGTTGCGTACTTACAATGTACACGGCGTCGCATTGGCGCGCAAACTAAATAATCATACATATTGGTACCTTTGTTTTCGGATTATTTAATATTCTCTATGAACGGTGGTTTGAATATACTTCAACCGCATCATAGTAAATTGTACATAATAGTGTACAACTAGTTTGGTCCATTGTTTTTGAAGTCTATGGAAAAGTCGAAGTGCGTTTGTTCGTTTCTTTTATGACTAAAGAGCGGATTTATGTCTGATGTAAGACCTTTTTGCAGCCAGTGAAAAAAGCATACTATTCATAATCTTGTGCGAATAAATTGGCGTGTTAAAATCGATAACCTTATGCCATTTTAAGTCAGTATAGAATTGGATCGAAAGTGTACTGCATCCGCCTTGTATGTAAAATGCAGTTTTTGTAAAGCCGGCGGCACAATTACAATTTTATTATATAATATATAAAATAACATTTCGATGGTGGTGATGAATATGAAGTATAAAAAGAAGTCTATGTAGTTATGTATAGATCTCTGTTTGTACATCACCCGTTTCATATATCGAAGGGCGCGTGAGGGTACACTATGTATGATAATGTGCACGTTTATAGAAATTCAGGGTTCAAATTCTGTTTTTTACTGTTAAATGTATATTGTAAAGGTGTATTTTATGTATCGTGTAGTGTGTATTGTATAATTATAATATAAATATGAGGATTATATCGCGCGTTATTTTATTACTCCGAGAAATATTTGTTTAGATACAGAGTTCCGTATTTACAAGATATTGTGAGCCTTGTTCTGAGGTGCTTGGTAAATATGGCCCTAGACTTTTAACTGTAACGGGTACTCACAATTATGTAACCCTTATTTGAAGCGTGAAGTGACGACGTGCGATAAATGCGTTTAATTCATAGAGACTAAAATCGTAGGTACCCGTTACGTTTAAAATGAATAATGTTTCAGATAATGTAATTAAATCGTATGATGGTCGTGTAACAAAGATTTAAGTCTCAGTGTAGTTTCAGGTAGCAATATAAGGTATTGCGTCTTCCAAATGTTTACTACTTGACGCCGTCTTAAGGCATATATTGTAATATTATTCATACAATATACATCTGGGCACAATAATCGATTCACCACATAATTTTTGCTTTGATATATTGAAACTTTATAAAATGTGTAACAATTCTCTTATAAAAGTAGATTTCGTTTTGTATTAAGTTTGAGCAATAAAAAAAGTAACGTGAATCATTTTTAGTGTCCAGGAGTACATCTTTGTATTAGTAATAAAGCTGTTTATCGACATTACCGCTTAGACGACATTTATTGGGCGTGAGAATATCACTTTCAAGATTTTTTTAATGAAAAAAAAAATACAAGTGACATATAAAGGAATCGCCTGTTAGTGGACACTGACAAACCAGAATCATTATACAATTATTTGCAATAATTATAATATAGTTTTGGTAATTATCAAACTATAGGAAAAGAGTTGTTAATGTCCTTTTAAGTGTGGCAACATTGTAGCTGCCCAAAAATGCTACAGTGACTGTGGTTATGAGAAATAAAGGATTACAATGTTTCAATTAAAATTAAGACGTGGAGAATAAGTTATGATGGAAGAGTAGCTAGCTCCTTATAATTTTATAATTAATACAATTTATTAATTTCATATTCAGAATGGGGGTTCTCGCGGTAAATATCATTTTTTTAAATTGAAATTTGCAGTTTTACTCTTTTTACAGACTTGATATTAATGTTATTCCTTATATTAGTACATTCGGGAAAGAAAGAGAAATCTTAACCCAGTGTTATATACGTAGATGATAGATTTAAAATTCCAATCCTTATTCAATTCTAATTACAGTTTTTTTAATAACTATATTCTGTTTTCTATAATCGAACCATTTGTAAATAGTATAAAACAAAATCGTTGTTTCGTGTAAACATGTCTTTTAATATAATGTAAATGTATAAAAATACATTAGTTATATTACATAAATTGTATAATAAAATATAAAAAATGTATAAAGAATTGTTTACATTATATTATCAGATTTTTTTAATGTATGCCCACCGAAGCGGGCGGTTAAGGGTAGTTTTAAAATAAATTTTAAATTGAAACAAATTGATAGTATGGACGGGGACGAAGTAAATAGATGTACTTATATGGAACATCGGAGTTGTTATAGTATAATAATATGTAAGTATGTTGTTTTATTGTTTAATTTATACCAATTGTAATGCAACTCGATTCCATTCCAGCTCTCGCTGTGTTATTACATAGATACATGAACATGAAGGGTATATTTTTATTGCTTTGAATTTCTATTTATGTCTCAAAGTTTAGGGTTTATGAACGATGTTTGGGCTTACGGATTGCATTTATGATATCGCAGTGTGTTCGGTACGACATATCAATTGAATTTTTAATTTGCATTCGAATTTTGTGGTTCTAATCCGATACTCTGTTAATAAAAATATCAGAAACAATCGATATTTTTAAATCGTTATGTTATAATAGTTATGAAAAAGAAGCGGAGATGATAGTGTTCTAATCAATTGTTCTTGTTATAAAATATGTATAAGTGGTGAATAAAATAAAAATAATTATTTGAATCATCTCCAAACGTATATTTAATTTAACATTAATTATACCTAATTTTAATTGGTATGTGGTATCAATTAGATAAAGGCAGGGTTCTTAGGACAGATATTATCAGCAGGTTTCCTGACAGCTCACGAAAATTTTTAATAGTATTTTATTTTGTATAATTGATAAAATACAAAAATATGGTGAATTAAGCTGTAATAACATTAACCATGTTATTCTTAATCTTCATATTGTAAAAACCTTTAGCCAGATGGTTGGTATATTTCTTTCCGAACGCAAAATTCTTTATTTTTAATTATCCAATCATATACATGTTTTATAAAAAAATATATTATTTGCTAAAATTTTCAGTTGGTTAATATAAACTTCGTTTTTAAATTGTGAAAAGAAAATGTTTAATGACTTATGTTTTTGTTGTTAACTTTTTAGGTAATACTTACTAATACCTACTTGTTATATTTAAATAATTTATGAACTTGAAATACCCTTGGCTAGGGGAAATCATACGAATGCCGAATATTGTATGAGATTTTTTTAAACCGATTTTTCCAGTATCTTTTTCGTAGCTGTTGGATTTTCCGCGAAGAGTTGTCTGTTCAAAGACAACCTGTTCAAAGTATGTTTTTTAATTATTGTTTATAATAAAATGTTTTATGATAAATGCTTGTTTTATTGCATATTATTTTTAGTACCGAATTGCATCAATAGTTATTTAGTTAACTTTATTTAGCACCATAGCAACAATAATATACGGAATTTATACCACTTACGATGGATTCTGATATTGAAATAAATATTAATAGTTACATCGATATTAGGATATAATAATTTGTGTCGGTTAGTGAAGCAATCTCACTTCTTGGGTAAATTAGATCCTCTTCCCCTGTACCGTTCTGCACTGTACTGTTCCTCTGTACCGAGTTGACGTGCCTGAGGACATAAACTGCATTTTTTTTAACGCATATTAATAAAAATAAAGGTTATGTTCAAAAGTGGTACTTTATTCCGAAGTACTTTATTCCGAATTTGTACAACTGCGATTTATATTGTACCTATTTGAAAACATATTTTTAAGATGCTTGAAAGAGGTATGATTTATTGAACCTCCATATTTTAGAAAATCGATGATTTTATGACGAACGTACTGTACGTTCGTCATAAAATCATAAAATTAATTGCACTATGTTTTTCCTAACAAATTATGTAGGTACTTCCAAGAATTATGAACATATCTGAGATCTATTATATTATTATATTTTCTAAACATAACATTCCTAACATAATTAACGTTCAGAATGTATAAAATAATGACGTTAACTGTAAACCAAAATCATGCAGAAACAAAATGATAAATCCTAGTCTGATGTGTGAAATGTCAGTGTCAACTGTCACCACTATATCATTATTTATCAATAAAAATTTACTATTGATCTAAACAATGTGTTAATAGGATAATTCAGGATAATTCAATCATTTATTAACAATACAATAATAAATGAACATGGAAATCAATGGGAAAAGGTTGCTGGTCTACATTATTATGACGAGTAATCAAAACAAAATTATAAAAGGGCAAAATATAATACGACTCGTTACAACTTCAAATCAGATCCATTTTATTTAATGAATGCATTGACAACAACAAATCTTCCTTTTCTGTCGTCGCTCCATTTTCAAATAGGTACCGGCCAGGTCGCTGGCTAGTAACATTATAATAGAAACCCTGTAAATAAGAATCACCTCTCCTCTCCGCTCCAATAAAGCACCGCTCCTCTCTATAGCTATTCTCCACTCCACATAATATCATATCACCACCTCTTGCTGACCTTGCTCATCACAGTTGTTATTGCACAGGCATAAAACTCCGTCGTTACAAAATGTCAACGGTAATTCATTCCTCAGTGTGAAGGTTTTTCCTCTTTTACCGAAATTCAAATGCAAATAAATATTATGGCGGTTCTTTTTTACTTTCGCACCTTTGTCACGATCGGAATAATTTTCTCTTCCATGTACAAAACAGTAATAAGTGTACAAATTCAGTAATAAGTGGGTAGTCGCAGGTTAAGTTGTAGTTTGTCACATTTTGTAGAGCCCCATCTAGTGAAATATAAGAAAATCATTACAATTTCATTAATGTCAATTAGCTTTCCTCCATTGATAAAATGTTCCCTGCACGCCATCTAGATGGCACTGAAATATTTTTTTTTGCGTCGGGGGTTAATAAATACTTTGTCTCTGTCGCACTTACGTTTTTGTTAATATGATAAACGAAATAGCAACAATCTACATGATGGCGATGCGCATGATTGGATTATTTCTGTCTCTGTTGCTCTCATGTTGCAATACTGATGCGTAAATAAGACAGCTATATACTCCCACTGTGGCTAGTGGAGACAATACACAATATTGTTGTCTCTGTTGGACCCATGTTACAATACTGATGCGTAAACAAGACAGCAATAAACCCGCAGTCTGGCTTGTGGAAATAACACACAAGTAAACACTGTGACGTACTATCTCTATCACTATCTCTCGCTCGGGCTCTCATCTCTTGTATACTTCTGGGCTCCTAGTACTCGCTGGCATTATTCGTCGTACAATATTGGATGGACCAAATCTTTTCTTTGCTAAACTATCGCATCTCTGGCGTACTTCTGGGCGCCTAGTACACTCTGCTATTATTCTCCGCCCAAAATTGGACCAATTTTTTAACCGACTTCAAAAAAGAATTAGGTTCTCAATTGGACCGTACAGCTTTTTTATTGTTTGTTCAGCGATTTCTTTGTCGTTTATGGGCCGATTTTGATTTTTTTTTGTTGGAAAGTATGCGCAGTGGGGTACGCTGATAAGGGCACCAGGATCTGATGATGGCATCTCAGAGAAATCGAGGAAAACTTTCGAAAATTGTAGGGACGACTAGTGTGTTTGTTAATGTTTTCATTAAAGCGCTACAATGTCATGAAGGTCTGGAATCGATCTGACGAAGCCGAAAGACAGTCGAAGGAACTCCTCAACGATTTACTGCAGTTATCTAGTGTTTGGGCTTGATTGATTTGTAGTGACGAGAACTTTAAAACTACATGACACGTGTTGAATTGAGCGCCATCTGGCGAATAGTGTTTGAGTTATCTCTGCTTATCGAGGTTGAAGTCGTTTATTTTTTTTGTAAAAAGCAATAATTTTTTTGCTATACCGAATACGCCTGCCGCATGGGCTGTTTATTTGTCAATCTCAACACTTCCTATCCGATTTCAAAAAGAAGGCTCTCAATTTATATAAATATCCTTTTTATTTATGGTGTGTTCGCGAATATCTTCGTCGTTTATGAGCTGACTTCGATTATTCTTTTTTCGCTGGAAAATGTGTTCCAAATGTTATTCCAAGGCTGGTTCCGTGGTAAGAACGCCAGGAACATCGATAGGAATTTATAACTTACTCGATAATTATAGGGGCGACACGTGAGTTTGTTATTGCTTTTATTAAGTGTTTTAAAGCACTAATTCAAATCAAAGTCTAGTCTGGAGTCTGGCTGGAGTCGTTCTGATTATGGAGCCGAAAATCAGTCGAGGGAATTCCTCGACGATTTCCAGCCCAACTCGCTAATTTGTATTGACGAGATCTTTTGCACTTTTTTACACATGAATTTTGATTAGTTACTTTCACATGCTTACGGGGTGTCCTACGTGAATACGATACGACGCGGCGCGACGTAATGCGACGCGATCCCACACGCTGTGTCCTACGTGAGTAGCGAGCGACAAGTGAGAGTCCTACGTGATTTTGGTCATTACTCGAATTATGGAGAAGTACCGTTCTACTTTGCTCGAAAGTTCATATTTAAAGTACAGACTTTTAAAGAAACACCTTAACCACAGAAAGAAAACAAAATATTTTACAAGGAAATCATTTCGTAGTTCGTTGTGTCGCGTCTGATCGCCCTCAAAATAAGTACGCGTTACGTCGCGTGTTGTCGCAGACTGTCACATAGGACTGATAGGACACAAGTAGGATACCGTTGAGTTGTCGCGTTCGCAACGTCGCCTCGCGTCGTATTTGTCGCTCACGTAGGACACCGCCTTAGTGAAATTTGCAAGATTGAGACGAATGGATAGACATGAAAATTTACCCACGTTTGATCTCTATAGTGTAATAATTATAGTCCCAATAAGCAACATACATACATACGTACGATGTAGGTACATAATGTAGATTGATGAACACATTACCATCCTTTGCGTAGCGCAGTAGGGTAAAAATAAAACATAATTATTTTGTAAGTATCACTTTATTTACAACACTTATGTCATTCATATTATTTCAAACATAGACATTTATTAAAAAGGATCAATTAAAGGCATTGCTTATGTTTAATACAACAATTTTGCAGCTATACAACACCTGTTACATAAATAGCCTACGTACGATACAATAGTTTGATTTTATATTTTGAACAGAGGCTGATGACAATAAATCTTACGTTAACAACAAACATTACATACTCAATTCACCAACATCGGTTTAAAATTTCTGTTCATGATTCAATTTATTATTTTATTAATCAATTTGTCGTTTTAAGGCATCTTATGGTGTTGGTCTTACAAAAACTATTGTAAGGACTAAGAAAAACGAATTAACTATGAGTTTGCAGTAAAGGCTTCCACTAGCGGCCAAGGGGGGCTTAGTACGAATTTAACGTGACATAACGGGCTCGCTATGTAAATGTGAGTTGACTCTTTGTGTGGGATCGAAGCAGAGCCATCTAGCGGACGTAAATTTCTCTGCTTCGATCTCATACAAACCTAAGCTAACGCGCATTTACGTAGCGAGCCCTTTATGTCACGTTAAACTCGTACTAAGCCCCAAGTTCTCAACTGCCTCTAAGTCTTTTGACAAGTAAGTCATGACCATTAACTTTTTATATTGAAATTAAACTTAGTGTACAAGTACTCTGTGAGGTAATGTTGATTTGTTTATGATGAGGACTAAAAGGGATTTAGCCTTAAAGCGACAAACTTAATTTTAGTGCCATCTACATCGAAACGGCAAAATTAAGCAATGAAATCAGGTGTAAAGAAACATTATTCTTCATATATATAAAAGTCACAACAATTAATAGTTAGTTTTAAGTTATCTATAACCACAAAACAGGGACCAGCCCTATCTTTCTATAT
The DNA here is from genome assembly GCA_905404135.1 of Hesperia comma. Lineage (NCBI taxonomy): Eukaryota > Metazoa > Arthropoda > Insecta > Lepidoptera > Hesperiidae > Hesperia > Hesperia comma. Next base: position 3,708,133 of record FR990031.1, read on the forward strand.
TTATCATACTCCTTAAAGTTAACATAATAAACTAAAACATTAGATTTCGTGCTGACAGATGATTTTACACGTTAAAACAATGTTGACCACTTTCTTTAGTTAATGGTCGGAACAACTCTCTGTACGATAGGTACTCTGTGGGCACATTTGAACTTCGAATTAAATACATTTGACAAGTACCCTTCGAAGGTAGAATAAAATAAATGTTTAAACCATTCAAGTAATGATGAGATTTTTTTCATTAACAAGAAAAATAATTACATACCATTTATTTACTTACATCAAATAACACTTAATTCATATAAGAATGCGAGACACAATCGCTCGCAATGCGCAATAGTAATAAATAGTGTTAATAGTTACAAAGTGCGCATCCATCATACGATATTAGACATATTTTCATAAAACCAACATCGATAACACTAAAATTATACGGTTAATATAAATAAATTGAGCCAACTAGCAAAGAAACTTGAAATTTATCTGTATTTTAGATAAGTGTAGCGGGAACACGTATTAAATAATTAAGTAATTCTAAAATAAATATTGACATATGAGATTGGACACCATCATCTATTACATAGAAATGAAAATAACACTAACTATGAAATATATATCCGGAAATATAAATATTATTCAAATATAGAACAACAACATCGAATTGATTTAAATTTTGACCGTTATATTGACCTTTACATTGAGCACAACAAAGCGTATTATCTCTCATAACATTAATCTACTGTATAAGTTACTTACGATACCAGCGTCATATAGACGAATACTACTTAATGTAGTAATATAGTCATTATAAACATGATATACCTTATTCGAATAAAATAGTACAAGTATTAAGCAATCTTAATAGTTATTAAGTAGGTAGACATTATATTATGTAATATTAGTTAGATAGGTATAAAGTTATTACAAAACAAAACCTGTCCGAGATAGAAGTTGAAGTGTCACTCAGTAGATCTCCAAACTCTAGAAAAACCCCATAAAGTGTTCGAAAAATTTGGAATTTTGATATGATGAGGCCGAACCGTTAAATAGATAGGTACTATAAAAAGTTAGTATAAAAATAGGAATCATTTGAAAGCTCAAGTGTAAAGTGGACCAATTATTACAATTAGATAAAAAATCTAAGACAGAGTAAATATTATAAATATTTAAAGTAAAAGTTACGGTTGTGCTGTCATGGCGGGCAGGGACGACGGAAGTCGATATTACTCTGCACCTTGTCCGACGCACACGTAACGTTATATCGGATTGATTTAACCATGAAATCCTTCTACAAATACCACTAGTGCTTGAAAACCGTCTACAAAAATAAGATTCCAGTTCACATGTCAGCTACTATTCTGTTTAATGGCGAATAATGGCAAGTAAGAATAATAGTTATGTTTGTGACTTTATTGCTAGGTAACATGGCTGTAACAAAAAGTAAAACTTTTGTCTCAGTTCGTTATTCAGCAGATAAAACTGTAGGTGGGATCTTATTTATGGGGACGGTTTTCAGCTTCGGTTTTATTGAATCTAGATGGTATTGTTGATCAAAGTTGTAACCAAACTACGCATTTATTGAACCATCATAATATTATGATACATTTCAGCATATTTGTTATCAAAATTCAAAGATGATTAGCGCAGAACGATTAAAACAGTTAAACCAATATCGTTACAAGTGCGGAAAGTAGTAAATTTTTAATTTTTGTGCATTTTTATTGCATTCGAACGGGTAAAATTGTAAGCTGGCAGTAGTCATAACAGATATAGTGCACCCAACTTATCTCTGAAATGGCAAAAATTGGAACTAATGCCACCATGTTAAAAAGTCATTCATAAGTACGTTGTGGTCATTCATATGTCAGTTACTACCTGTCGAATTGCGGGCAATGATTGGTCCAATGCGTCCGACAGCACCTCTCTTCGTTTCAGAGATAAGTTGGGTTTACTATATTCTCAGTTTTATGTCTGATAAACACTCACATGTTTAACCTCAGAAATTTTACTATAAATAGATAAATTATATCAGTTCCGTCAATGTTCCGTCAGACTTTGCCTTTTGTAAATACATATTTAGTTGACAAAAGTATTGACAGCTATTGATGAGACTTGTGCTTACTTCATTCATAAAAATGATTCTATGCAAGAAAATAAGTACCCGTTTGAATAGCAACTGTAATTATAAATAAATACACCTCATACATTTACCAGTGAAGAGGAATAGACAAATCGCGGAAAGATAACATTCGACGTTTATATCAAAGGAATATAATGCGACAAGTTACTTATTTATAAGAATTAGTAATTATATTCAATATTAATCTAGTACAACTACTTAAAAACACGATATCAACAATCATAGTTCAAAGATATCCACACTAACACGGATATAATTAGTATAAAATAAGCGTATATTCGGACACATCCGTCAGGCATACGCGTCATGCCGGATGCCGGATGTCGGTGATCCGTTTCAGACTTTTTACGTTGACATCCAAATGCACTCTACACATTAATCCATTCGCATAGACGATACCTCGGAGCTCTTACACAGAAATACATATATGCAGGTAAACATACATACAAAATGCTTTAAACTTTAAACCATTAAATTAAATTTTGTTACTTTCCAATAATTATTTATTTAGTATCTACATTTGCCAAAGCCGTAACAATCAGGATGAACATACACATCCATTTGTTTGAGAAATTTGTGATCAATGGTTCTCACTACTCCTCTCATATTCTGTTCCCACAATTTCCTAAGCTCTTCATCAAATCCTTTTCGTGTCAAAAGATCAATATCTGTTTTTCACCATCATCATGAGTCATTGGTTGAACACACTGGTTCTTACCGCAATTCAAAGGTTTGTGAACTTAGAATTACTGGTTCACAGGTTTGAGGGATTTATGCAACCTAAACTTATTACGTTAATAGTGCTAAAAGCATATTACGTCACGATACGTTAGGGCGTCGTGATTAGACATGGCACGGTTTCGGAACGATACCGGATTGCCCTATTAGTGCCAGATTGCTGACGGCAGTGTCTTTATTTCTTTATCTTTTACGTTTCAATGAAATCTTCGTTGGATATACTCGTAACATCATTAAATTAAATCTCCAAATTTTGGGGAGTATGAGAGTTGGTAAAGCGGTACCTCTGTAAATGATGGTAGACCACAGGCTCGCAAATTTGTCGGCGCGAGAGATGGGCAAAATGTAATCACGATTACACATTACAATTCATTTGGTCTATTTTACTCAAAATGTAATCATGATAACGGATGATTACGCTTTTTAAAACGTTGTAACTTTTTTTATGTAAGGAAGATTTAAGTAATCTGTGATCATGATGTTGCCCATCAATGGCTGTCCCTTAGCGCGGTCACACCTCACATAGCTATGGCCTAGTATTTGCTCCATCCTACACCAATGTTGGCGCCCGCGCAATTAAATAATATCTCCCTTCACGAACATTGGCGCCTGCGCCATTCAATGAAGTCAATATAGCCAATGCTCCTCCCCCCTTCGCCAATGTTGGCAGTCAACGTGGGCACACCTCGTCCAATTACTTCCTAGGCCCCCCTCTTCGCCAACGTTGGCAGCCAATGTGGGCACACCTCGCACTATTCATCCAGCCATGGCGCCTCTATGCCCTGCGGTAGGCTGCGCGGTGGTGAACTGCCACTAACGTTGGCGCCCGCGTCATACAACGAATTCAAGAAACAATATACCTCCACATCTTCGCCAACGTTAGTAGTCAACATGGGCACATCTCGTACTATTACTTCTTAGGCCACCTCCCTTCACAAACGTTGGCGGCCAATATGGGCACACTTCCCCCTTCGCCAACGTTGGCGCCAACATTGGTTCTGTTGACCAATGTGGGCACACCTCGCACTAGCTCCATCTATTCCTCAGCAGTAGGCTGCGCGGTGGTAGGCTGCGAAGCGTTCCGCTGCGCGCGGCGCACGTCGGCGATGGTGGTGACGCCCGCGTCGTCCAGCTCGCGCCAGCGCTGGTGGTTGGCGCGCGCGTGGCTCACCAGCTCCGGCATGTCGATGAACGCTGGAATAGTGGGGGGAAGAGTTTATGTTAGGTTAGATTCAAGGTTGCATTGAGGAGCAATTGGATTTGATTACGAATTAGGGGAATCTATTGATGTGTTTTGGACTTTTAGTTGCTGATATCGTTATTGTTATTTACGGTAGGACTGGTTATTACTATCGATTTTAACGTAAGAGATTAATGAGAGTAAAGCTGCTGTGCTAGTTATTTAGGTAGGATTGGAACATTATGGAGCTGATCGATTCTCGAGCTCGAGGTAACAGTTAAAAAATTGTCAAGGCTAGGGTGCCAAGACCTTTCCACAGTTCAACAACTACCATTACCACCAATTGTTACTCAGTAACAACTAACCATCATTAACACTCACGGCTCCAGTTCCCATATTTACTAATGAACTAACCAACTAAGTTCTCAATACCATCTGCTAAACTAAACAACTCATCTTGTTCTGGGTTAATCAATTGTCATGGGCGTCATAGGCAATAATGGGTATCACTGTAAGAGTGCTGTTGTATGCTCACTACTCTAACTCCTCAAAAATCCATGAACATCAAACAGTCCATACCAGCCCAGGCCTCCATCATATCCAGGATGATGAAGTCGATGAAGCCGATCTGCGAGCGCGGAATGGAGCAGGTGGCGCGGTCGAACATCGGCATCACCACCGGCAGATCCTTTGCCTTCTCCTCGTCCGTCTGCAGGAAGTACTCCTCGGCGATCCTGCAAAAACCCGCGATTAACTAAGGGTCTAAGGAGGTCGTCCCTGAATCCTTTTTGCAAATTTTGTCACGGGTGTACCCAGCTGCTTATTCGGGGGGAGGGGAAAAGTTCCTGATCCAGGGGGTTAAATCGGAGTTTCGAGGCAGATGGTTTTAGGAGAATGGAGAATAGGAAATGTAACATCTAAATTTGTACCACATATATTGCAATAAATACTGAATACTGGAGATGGTTTAAGAAGTTCGTACTCTATGCTCCTACCTGACATACTAATGATTTGTTAATACAGTGCAGTATGATACTCACCTTCTGGCCCATTCAAAAGCGAATTTCTGCGGCCGCGACGCGTTGGAGACGTCAGCGCATTTGATCATCATCCTCTTGATGAGGACGACGTTCTCTGGCGACGACAACGCGGTTGTATCGAGGGAAAGTGGTTCCTGTAATAAACAGATTTGTTCTCATGACACGAGCACGAGCAAAGAACGAAGGACTAAGGACGAAAGAAAGATATCATGCTTTCTTGCTCCAAATATAGGGACAACTAAAAAGTTAACGAAAAGTTTAAATTTAACTTCTCTTTTTACTGAATTCTTGTGATCTGAAGACTACGGTTCAACAAACCATTTCTTATTAATATAAATAGGAAAATTTCCATTTATATCAGAATAATTATATGTTATACCGTGTACCTTCCTGCCGGAGATGTAAACTTAGACACAGATCCAGTTTAAACCCTGGAAACTGCTCGCATACCTCCCCTAACTCACCCCTAAGATCCAGTCTAATCCCTGGCAACTGCCCGAAGCCGAAGATCACCCCTAAACTCCCAAAAGCAAGAGCCACTCATAACTCACATCAGTCTGCATGCCGTCCTCCTTGCTGCCGGCGCCGCGCGCGTAGAACACGTTGACGAACTTGGCGAGGTGCTCGAAGTGCTTGGTCATCTCGGTGGCCAGGATCATGTCGATCACGTTGTGCCGCAGCGTCTTGTATGTGTCGCGGTCCAGGTTCTTGAATATGTTTACTCGGTCGTCGTCTAGGGAAGAAGGTAAGGTGAAGGTTATGAGAATCGATTTATCCCTGCTTAGGGAGACAAGCGATGTTAGAATTTTATACGGAACACTCAAAGGATAATTTCTTTTTTTGACACAATACTTATCTGATATAAGAGCTTTGCAGTGAACCTGCGTGCCACGGTATTCATCACTCAGTCCGGTCAGAAAGTTTTGTCCATGGCAATGTTATATGTCAGAAAATATTTGGTCTTAACTTTTTGTGATAGATATTGGGTATGTCCATATACAAGCCATACACACGAGATAAGCTGTGTGATTATGTGCGTATTTGGTTCTCCAGATAAAATTGAGAAATAATGCAATGTGACCCCCATTGTCTTTTACAGATTTTACTAATTGACAACATTTTTAAAATGAATCATTAGTTCCCTTCTGTATTTGATATAAAAGAGCTCAAATTTCGCTCGTAAACTTACTGAGAGTGAGTTTAAAAGTAAGCGCAGCATGATGAGACTCGAGCACGCAGACATCATTATACAATATGGCGAGCGGGTGCCGCGAGTTGCAGAGGAAGGCGGACGACGTGCCCGGGTGGTCGATGTCGTGGGCTGCTGCTGCGATCAGCGCTGCGGCTGCCTCCAACGGCTCCAGGAGGCCCTTGAGACGGTCCTTCTCCAGGAAGTAGGCTACGGCCTGGAACATTAGGGAGCGTTAAACCTTGACGCGTGTTGAAACCTGGTCGTAAATTTTAGCAATGGACAAGGGTATCGGTTTTTCTATTGCAACCAGATGGTGAGTTTGTTGCGTCTTGTTCAAGATAAATTCGCTTGCTCGTGGTTGCATCTTGGTAAACAACAAAATTCAAAAAGGCATCACATCCCTTCGACACTGTCTCTGCTTATGCGTATGTCCCTTGGAAAGAAGACCGATTGATATAAAAGGTCTATACGGCCTATGTAACTTATTTACAAATGAAACTTACTTAAAATACTTAGTTAATTTACTTAAAATTATTGTAGAAAAGGGATTAATTTTTGAGCAATTTCATCGCTTACTACTTAGAACGCCTTAAATGACCTGTTGGGTTCTTTGTCCATAGGCACATATTGAAGTAGTTACCTGCAGCACATCAGCAGCATGCGTAGAATTATGGTAAGTATTAACAGCGTGGTAGTTGGTCTCGATGACAGTGAGCCAGTGCAGCAGCGTCCGCTCGTCGCACTCCAGGGTGGCGCAGACGTCGAACCGGCCGCCCATCAGCGCTAGACCTAGGTGTGCGAGCGGCCTGCCGCGAGTGAGGTCCTCGAGCCGAAAGATCTCGAACTCCCAGCTCAGAGCCGTGTCTAACAACTCACGGAGCTGACCTGATGTCTGGAAGGAAGTTGAGGCGAATTCTTTCAAACGTTGCATATAAAGGCCTATTCAAAGTGTTCAGATTTACTTGAGTCGCAGAGGATATTTAATTGCCCCTCCTCGTAAAAAACAACTTTATTACGTGTGCTCACAGTTTAATTTAGCTTGGAAGCAAAATTTACTTAAGGCGCGAACGGAGCATAAGTACCTAAATAAAAAATGTGAGTACCTACATATTTATATTTACCTTATGTTTGATATTTGTCCTATTAGTTTGTGCCCTGACGACAGTAGAGTCGTTGCTGCTTCGCCGTGAGGACAGCACGTTGGTTGGTCCTTGCTGAAAAGAACAGTTGAGACGAATTAACCTCGTTGGATTATTAAATATCTCAACGTAACATTGTAACAAATGTGATGATACTTTCTACGCATTTTCTGCAGATTTTTCTACGTGAAGAAACTTGCTCATGCGCAGCGCGTTAGAATGAACGCAGTAGGTATCTATTAGTTACAAAGGAATTGTTTTTAGTGTAATAAAGCTAGTTGATGCAGTTAATATGCTAACGTGAGCTGTGCGCTCGCGAGAACTATGCCGAACTCGTGAACTATTCTATGCTAACATGAGCTGAGCTAAATGAACTGAGCTAACATACCTACATTAGCTCAGTGGACACATAGTTTTTGTAGGAAAACTAAGATCACAATTTACTAAGTTGAGGTACAATTTTGACCTCTATACTTCTATGGAAGATATACCTAAATTAAGATCATGTGATGCTCTAAAGACACTTGAACAAACAACATTTTGTGATAGGTACATTTGGCACTTAATTAAACTCCCTGGATGTTGTTTTTTATTGTTTCCACTGTTAAATTGCTTTCATTTTTCAAATAAATAAACAAACTATGTTTTATTCAAATTCATCAAAAGAATTTCATCCAACAATTGTCGTTGTTCCATTAGCTTTAACTAACTTTTTAACTATCTAACTAACGTCATTCACATTTTATTGCTTACGCGTGTAGAATAATAAATATAAGAGATTTCGAACAACTGTCACTACACAGTCAGTATAATAAGTACATTTAAATTTGGAATAGGTGCGATCTCACAAATTAAATCTCTGCTAATTCCGTGGTGATGTCATCATAATATTAGGTATGGCTAATCTTACCATTTACGATGGCTAAATTAACGGTATAAATTTGCTCTAACTGTGGGTACCAAACTTCATTACAAAAATTTCACGAGGTCAGTGGGAAGTGGGAATCTCGCGGTATACCCACATTATAGAATGACCTCGCAGTTGGCACACCAAAGGAGATCCACCAAATCCCATACAAAATTAACCCACGCCCGGCGCTAAACCAATGTATGTCAGTTTTTAGAGTAAATATAGTAAAAACATTATATATATTCGGTTTTGCTAAATTCACACGCTAACATATTTTTTTTGCCTGTTGAATTTTCATAGGCGCTGTATATAAAAAATACATTTTTAAGAAGAAACGTCATTATTCCTTGTACAATAACATCGTAATCCTGTGATTATGGCATATTAGCATGTATATTATATTGAAATAACTTTTATTTGCAGTTTTTCATAGTCCATTAGTTTCTACGTTTTCATAGTTAATTTTTTCTAAATAAAAATATAACTGCAAACGAAAAATATGTAAATATAATTACATTATAAATGCTTATATGTCATAATTACAGTATTACAATGTTATTGGGCAATGAATAATGACGTTTCTTCTTAAAAATGTATTTTTTATATAGAGCGTCTATTGAAATTCAACGGGCAATAAAATATGTTAGCAGGTGAATTTAGCAAAACAGAATATATATAATGTTTTTACTATATTTACTCTAAAAACTGACATACATTGCTTTTGCGCCGGGCCTGGGTCAATTTTGGCGGATCCCCTTTATTTACATAATCAGATTGTCATATATTATTATAATATGTAGGTATGTATGTATTAATCAATAGTGCCTAATGTCGCAATGATGTTTGTTCAAATAGAAGTTAAAAACAATGCAAGTGCCTCGCACTAATCAGCCAGCGATCTGATGAAGTTAGACAAGAGAATGTAGGACAGTGGAGAGAGACTTAATTCCAAACCTCCTACCATAAAATAAAGGTTTGCGTTCACTTGCTCCCGCTTGCCAAGCCCGAACAGGATCATAAACAGATAAATATATAAAGTTAGTACACATCAACGTAGTAATATCACGTTATTACGATACTTAAATGTTAATGTCGGTCACACAACTACATAGTTCAGTCAGATCTTCTCTACGTAACTGTGCTTATCTGAACATAAATCTATACCTATCTACTTTAATTGCCTATTCGTGATTTGTATTATGAATTGACTGAAAACTAGTCATGATACAGAGAGCTGTGGCCATTTTCTTACACTCCATACATAATATATTACGAAAGGTTCGAAGTAACGCACAGGCATTAGGTGTGTGTTACGCACAACACCCTCAAAACTTACCCCGCGTGTGTCCCTCAAAAATTTCTTTTTACAATTGATTTTATATAAATAGCTGACTAATGAGCAGACGAGCCACTTGATAATAAGTGGTCACCGTCGTCTGTTCAGATTAATAATACCAAACCAAAGTTATCACCGATGGTTTGCTGGTCAAGAGAGAACTGGTTCCTAGTACCAGTAAGCAAGTAAGTAGGTCATTTGGCAGCGTTTCAAGTAAGACGGTGGTAGCTGGCCAGCCGGGCTTCAGTCCTACCACCAAGCCTGCCGTTGGAATTAAACAGGTTGGTACCAAGCCGCCACCACCAATCCGCATTGGAGCAGCGAGGTGGAGTAGGTATGATCTAGGCCTCCTCAGTAATGAGGAGATACCCGTGCTCAGTAGTGGGCCATTAGTGGGTTGTAGCTAAGCTACCAAGCCCAGCGACCTCTTAAAGAGGGACTGGGTTTCGTAACTTTTGTCCGTCGTTCATCAGGGCTATAAACTCGATGGATGGATCCCTCACACCTTAATTCAATATTTGCAATTGTATTAAACAATTTTCTAATCTGTGATTTAGCTATGATCAGAGCGGCACAGATTGTTACAGACTGTTACAGACAAGAAATAACCTACTTTTAATTGAAATGATCATAAATCGATACCATCGATTGGCATTACAGAATGAACTTCGTATTAATTAAGAAGCATAAAACACACTTGTAACTACATACTACATATATAAGGTACCTAATATAATATTACATATACGTAATAATTTAAAAATACTTCTGTAATCTTTAAAAATACTGTATTTAATACAGTATTTGGGTATTTTTATATTGGGTAATATTTGGGTATTTTTATAACATGGAATTCAAAATGAATAGCCATTAATGAAATGATATTGAAAATTAAAGAGCAAAGTTTCTGTATACCTATCAAGTTATAGAGCAAAGAATTATGTTTTTAATAACGTCGTTAAGCAAACCAAAACTTCAGACCCTCCCTCGTATATTGTATTGTACAGGGAATATAAGTAGTTGAGAACACGCAATTGGCTTTTTCAACAAAACACAGCCTTCAACGTACGGGTAAGTATAAGTCAGAGTAAGAAAATAATGTTGTTTTTGACCATTGTCATTGTTCTCATTAGAACAATAAAAAATATTTTTATGTTACCAAAAAATAGGCTATTCTTTAACGTTAATAGACTTATATTATTATTATTCTTTATACAATAAAGAAGGTATTCTTCATTCATATTTTATGACATCCTCCTAAAATCTTGAAAAGCGGAAAAGAACTAAATCAGTTCAATGAGGTATTTAGGATAGGTAGGCACTAGGCATATACATAGTAGGGGAGACCGGGGCAAGATGAAGTTCGGGGCAGGATAGGAAATAAGCTTTTGTGTGTGAATGGTAATCGTGTTCGGACCAGCGACGGCGCTATTTGCACGAACTTTCCTCTCCACCTCTACGTCCGAGCAGAGCGAAGAGGTTAGAACACGTTTTTGCGTGACCGAGAGAAAAAAGTGAAATTGCAAGTTTTTTATGCGATACCTAGTTCAAAACCTGATGTGTCGACATGTATGTACTTGACTTAATGTATTGTTTTAATCCTAAGCTTATTGTAGTTGTTCAAAACATTAAATTGAGACTAGATTTTTTCGCTGGTATCGTTTTCGCTTAGAATCGCTTCATCTTGTTTGCCTACATGTGGATCGGGGCAAGATGATCGGGGCATAAAGGGATACCGTTTTGCTCCGTCTTTGTGATTAAATTAACGGTTTTTGCGTAAAAATAACATATTATTTTCAGTAGCAGTCGATCAATTTTTTAAATTGTTGGAAAATGTGATAGATAAACTAACGGGCTTACTTACGCATTCATTTACAATGTAGACGAAACGAGTATCAGTACTGTTCCAAAAAGTCAATCTAAGAAATTGTAAGGTGATAAGATTGGGTCATGTGCAGCGTATGCCACGGTTGGGCGCATAATTCATGTGCCGGAGTGAATGAGGAAGATGTAGAGGCACATATTTGTGAACGCTGTCTACCAGATTTAAATGTGTACTCGTTTTGCCCCCACAGCGTTTCCCATCTTACCCCAGTTATGGGGTAAAACGGGAAATTTGCTGGGTTTATTTTTTTCATTATTTGCCAAAAAAGTTCTGTGATTTTTCGTGCTACAATGTGTAATTATAAAAGACCAATGTATAATTGATCCCTCTTTTGTTAATTAATTTTATTAAAGATTTTAATTTTTCTAGTATAACGAGTTTTGTCTTAGCTATCTCATCTTGCCCCGGTCTCCCTACATACCTATTTACCCAATTGACTGATATCTAAACTTATTACATTTTTAATATTCTCATTTCTTTGTGAGTTTTATAGTGAATAGATTGACGTAATTACCAAGACTTTTTTTTTATGGAATTAAGGTAGCAAATGAGCATGCAGCACCACCCTTCCGCTGCCGCCCATGGCAATTGTGACCGACTTAGAACAAGACCCAATTTAGGGACTAGGGTGGTTAGTCCAATTAGTAGATGGTGTTAGAATGTTAGTTGGTTAGTTTGTTAATAAGTGTGAGGACAGGGACTGTTAGGGATAGGTTAGTCCTGTTAGTTAATATTAGTATTGTCCAGTTAGTAATGATTAGTGTGAGTCTTGTTCCAATTCGGTCACAGATGCGTTGCTACCCCTGAGGACAGATGGTCGCCTCTAAAAAAGTGAACCGGCTCCACACCTTCCTATCCGGAACACAATTGCTCTTAAAAACAATTATTATGACGGTAGGAATGGTACTGAGTACCTTGGCGGGCGGTGGTACTACCCCGGGCGAACTCTAGGCTCTACCACCTCAATTGTCATTTCTTTGTGCTCTTTATAAGTAATAGACTTACGTAGTTCTTAACTGTTATGACTGACGTAACTACTTAGTTATTAACTAAGATTAAATGTTCTTATCATTTTTCGTCGTTTCTAACGTTTAAACCATGTATTTAATAACAATACCATAAATAGGTACGTAAATTATTTATTTTATGGAAAAATTAAAGCTGTCATTGTGCCATGCTTTTGACGCGCTTTTACCATGGAGTAGGTAGTTATTGAATTTTTGTCACGTCGTCACTTCCGTTTCAACATTTTAAAATTCGGTTGTGAATAAACCAATTTTAAATAATTAATATGCGTGATTTTGTTATGTTTGAATTGAATTGTTGTGTTGATTGATAACTATTATCTCACGCTGCCTAAATTTACATAATTTATTAATATTCCAATATGACTAATAATTGACATTACGTTGAGTACGAGTATTCGATTCAATACAGACGTAATATCCGAGTCAATGACGTTTTTCCGGCAAATAATTCCCCATCTATAATTTATAAACGAATACAGTGCGCCATTTTCTCTCAGAAATTGTTCCAAATTCAAGCCAAACTAAGGGGAAATTATCTTGTAATGTGCGTTAGGACGGAAATTTGCCGTGAAATGGGAAAACTTGTCTCGAAGTCTGTTCCGTTGCTTTATTTATGTCGTAAACAACGTTATATTTCCATCATTCATAATATCAACTATAAATGACGTATTAAGGAGCTACCTACTCTAGTTTATTAGTTAACTTTATTTAATTACTACATAGTAAGCCCGTCCTTGCTTCTCTTCGGGAAACTGACCCTTCTACCCACACTCAGACATTGTTTCGCCGGGTTGTTTAAATTGATGTTACCCTTTTAATTATTATCCGTTTGTAATAAAGCAAATACCAAAAAGTACCTATACCTGAGTCGCTGAGCTTATGGAATTACCACTATCCGCTAAAAACAAATTAAGCAAAAACTTACATTTTAAATGCTTACCGCCAATCGATATTGAACCTTAATCATTAAAGCGTAAAGCTAGCATTGGTGTGGGTCGCCATTAAAATAAATTCCATATCGAATTATTAATATCTACCAATGCCCATAATTTCAAACTTTTTTGTAATTGTGAAAGAAAAAATAAAAGAAAAGTATCCTCACCGACAGCAAAGCACCAATCAGATCGGTGGCGATGGGATCCTCTGCCCTCATCTTGGGATCTTCCCTCATCTGGGGGGAATACAGCTCCGAGGTCCGCAGCATGTCCATTGCCCTCTCTATACACGCCACCGTGGAGGGAGGGGCGCCTTCTGTAGCCGTGGACAGGAGTGAAATGACCTGCAACGAAAAGAAGTCTTGTAAGTCTTCTTACTTAATACCTTTGTTTGCAACTAAACAGAAAAAGGTTCTAAGTGTTAGGCGTCATCGCAGCCAAATTATTTTGCATCAAACACATAATTGTCTGGTTGGCAGGTCAGCGAAGAAGGCACCTTTGTGTCAAAGATGACACACAAAAGATTTTAAACATACTTAAGTAATCGGTTTGTCGATAATGTCGAAATACTTGAACAGGCAAACACCTTACCACCACGTCGTTTCGAAAACTGCATATAAATAAATTTAACACTTGCGAAATTCATAAGTAGGTATCACTAACATCAACCAATACACAACGACCTCACTAAAACCTTAATTCGTCGATATGAATGTGTCAAAAATGCAATCAAGGCAAAAATGAGTTCTGGAATCACTGTTTTAGCGGGAAATTTAAATAAAGAATATTTGTTTTCTAAAGATATAAAAACGTTTCCACTTTCAACAAGACTTCACAACACTGAATGAATCAATATCTAATTATCAAAACTAAGTATCTACCTAGTAAAGAAATATATATAAGTAATTAATTTTTTCCATTATTATTGTTTTAGATTTTATTAAGTTGAATTTTATTAACTCCTTAAACCTACATAGTATTTTTTGTTGTGTTGAGTTTTTAGTGATAAATTGAATTGTTACTTACCCATTTAAAACTAACAATTTAAATAAATACCTACTTACATAAATAATAAAACAAAATACGAAAAACAATCAATTCAATTAAATACGTAGTTATATTTTAAAATAACACTGTGTTTATTGATTGACGAACCTACTAAACCCATAAAATGCCATGCATTCGTTTTTATGCGGTAGGAAAAATAAAAATAATATAGGTAGGTAAGTACTTAATGTTTGCATACAGTCAAGTTAAGATTTTACCGATTTTACAGAAAAAAAAACTGGAAAAAAACTGAACAAATTATTAGAAAATCCGAAAAAGTTCTTCACCGCATATTCTAGCATAGTATTTTCTGTGAAAATTTTTTCTTAAACAAGTTTCCATTTATGAATTACCAACACACATTTCTAACAAATGTTGTCAAAAGGATAAAACAGTTTGCGGATTATCGACTAAACTGGTTCCGGCACAAAAGTGTGACTCATACAGAATAAAAGCTCTCGTTTGGCCTTTACCGGATTTAGGTCACGCCAGTATTTCAATCATGCACAACCCTATTCCCTCTTAAGGATTGAAACAGATTTTCTCAAAGTTACCACGTAATTTTATTTAAAATTTTACAAATACAAACTGAAAAGCATTGATACACATATGCACGTTATTTTTTAGGGTTCCATGCATAACAGATAAAATTGAACCCTATTTGTATGTCACCGATTTTATTCTAAAGCCGCTTCGCAAAAGTGCTTTAAAATGCTTTATAAAGAATTCTTCAGTATTTAATTTAAAACAAAAAATAGAAGTTTATCCCTGTATTACTTAATATACTAAGATATACATCAACATTAGAATTTCAGACACACGGGATTTCCATTTACCCCTCGTCGAACAATGCATCTTGGTGGAGTATGCTCCAGTTTCCTCAGTTTTGAGGAAACGCCTGCTTAGTAATAGGCCTTTAAAAGGTAGACGTTGAAGCCAGATAAATATTGAAAACGCCATTCAGAAAATTACTTTGACAATAAACTGTTGAAACGTAAAAAAATATTCATTGTTGTAATTTCACAGCATTGTTATTATTTGATATTTTGATCTGACAAAAAGAAACCATACTTAAGAAGTGATAAATGATTATTCTCACATTTATTATTTTTCTGTACCAATTAAAAGACCACAAAAAACAATGTGTCGTTTTTATACCAAGAATGTTTTTATGTCATTTTTATGAATTTTTATGTCAAATAAAGCGAAAAATTAAAGCAATGTCAGAAAAGTTTGAGAACCTGCGAAAGTTGTCCAATGTTTGTTCAGCAGAAAATTCGTTTGGGACGGATGTGAAACAGGGTTGCTATAATAGATCCTACTTTGTGCGGCGAGTTCTAATGAGCCATTGAAAGCTAGACCGCCCGCCCGAGATATTCCTTCAACAATACGGTAAATATAATCTTGTTTATGATATGTATTAATAATGATAAATTAACTTTATGACTTAAGATTTTCTTGTGGAAATAACCAAAATTTTACGTAAGGTCTTTAAATAAACGTTTATGTGTAGTTTCGTTGACTCTTCCAATTGAGTTTAATGGCACCTAAGAACTATTAGGTAACACCTGATACATTTAAAATAGGCTTTAATCAATGCTACCTATACTTAGTGGAAGTTATCATTAGAAAATAAAACGACAAAACAAAAAACACCACTTGTACGGACTTTAAAAAGAAAACGTAGACATGAGTAAGTAATACGGTAGTGTCCTGATACCTGTACCTGAGTTATACGACTGTCCGTTACCTTGGTGATGGGAGCCTCGAGCGGCAACCCCTGCAGCTTGGCGAGCGAGGTCCGGCGCAGGCCGTCGGAGGCCACGGAGCGCACGTCCAGCGAGCCGCGCCGGATGGAGTGCAGCGAGCCGCGCGCGCCGCCCGAGTCCGCACTCGACTCGCACACGAACACCAGGTGAGAGGTGCTTCTGTGGGAAACAAGTGAAAAATTACGTTACAGAGGCGGAGAACTACATACTAAGTTCGAATATCTACGGAAAAAAGCGTGAGAGTCAGAGTTCTACATTTTTTATCATATTGTTTAAAAAAAAATCGACTTCGACAGTAGGTAATATTATAATTATAATAATAATAATAATAATAACGCTTAACACTCAAAGCCCCACACTAGGATTCCCTGTGTCGTAGGTGCCTTGGACAACACACAAGACAAGGACATACACCCAGACCAAGAACGGAAATTTAAACTCATCATTCAAATTGCCGCCTCGCTGGGAATCGAACCCAGGACCCTCGGAACAGCGATCGGCGTGTTAACCATTGCGCCATTCGGGTCGTCATATAAAAACTTCATTAACGTAATCGATCTACGAATTGTGAAAGATAACTTAAAAGCTACTCGTCAGATGTCGCTAAACGAACTACACTACACGAAAAACATAAGCTTACTATTGAATATAAAAAGAATTGTCAAAATCGATTCAACCAGTTACGAGGAAATATACTCGTACATACAAAACATTAACATACTAGTCGAATATCCTTTTTTAAAAGTCGGTTAAAAAAAGAAAAATAGCAGACAAGTTTTACGATAAAAAAAATTGATAACAGGTCCAGTTTCGTTCAAAAGCAAAGTAATATTCAAAAGCAAAGTAATGTTCCGTTCAAAAGCAAAGTAAATTCAATTAGATCTGCTGAAACTCGTAACTTCGTTTTTTTCGCATTTGAAAATGAATTCCTTCAGCCGTTATATTGATGTTTATTAAAAAAAACATTGATGGTATTATTGGAGCTGATGAAATTCTCAAAAAGTTACAAAAACATTATTGTTCCACAGATTAATTATAAAACGTCACTGGAGTGCCAAGCTACCAACGTCGTTCCATATCATCAATGTTCTTAATTTGTTTCCAGTCAAATCACTTAGATTGTTTGGTAGCTTCGAAAACCGAAGTTAGTTAATTGAGTTACCGGTTGTAGAATTTCGTGTCCCTCTGATACAGTTACATAACCGAACACAACCGAGTTAGCGTGACCCAATGAGGGTAACCGTTTTTGTGCTCACCAGTTGGCGCCACTGCAGACGGCGGTCATGCTGTCAAAGCCCGCCCATACATAAACAGTGACAAATGAAATTCAGACAAGCGAAAAGTGACAGACAGACCTCCCTTTTCACTAGCGCCTCTAGCGGAAAATTCACACGCGGTTACCCTCATTGTACCGGAATGCCTTCGAAACTCACGAAACTCACGATACCCGTGCGCTAGTTCTGTACTCACAAATCAAAGCGAGGATGGCGTTTTAAGGGTTAATCTATTCATTTTTAGATAACTTTGGCATAATTTGTTATGCTTTATTAATCTGTAGAAGTAGTTAAATTCGAGGCTAATCTGTACTGTAAAATACTAGCTCGGCTAACTCGGCTTCGGAATTTAAGTAATTTATAAAAAAGTTTTTTCCCAGCATTTAATATCTTTATGTGTCAATTTTCAAACTATCCTCTGATTTCCCCTATCAGACCGACAAAACCCCACCCAACATACACAACAACGACAACTCCTTCAACAACGACAGCTAGGGTTCAGTGCCCTAGGACTTATTATTATGATTTGTCCGATTTGTCATTAAAAAGTGTAACTTTTGAACGTTTTCTTAATTATGTTGTTATTGTTGCTATAATTTTCACTGTCGTTATTATTATTGATGATTGCTGTTGTTGTTATTGATATTGTTGTTACTGTAATAGACGAATTTACTAATTTCGTTCAAAGTTTTATTTACCTAGCGAGAGCAACAGCGGCGCCCCGGCACGGCAGCAGGATGGGATCGGGGGCAGCGCGGCGCCGCAGCATGACGGGCGCTTCGAAGTCCCGCGCGCCGCTCGTGGCCAGGCGTAGGGCTTCGCCACCGATCGCCTCGGCTAACGGCCGCGGGCCCTCCTCCGCCCGCCAACCGACTACCCGACTCCAGGATTTATTTGTTAGCTGTAAACACATTCATTTTAATTTGTAGTAATTAGTAATTAGTTGGATAAGGGCAGAAAATTTCTGAACAAAGGTTTGAAGTCACACACGTTATTTATAGAGTACATAGAGTAAAATGATATTCGAATAAAAGGTTTTTTGTTTTCTTTCTGTGTGAATTTCAGCAGCTTAAAATACCTATTTCGTTGAAAAAATTTCAATGCTTTCCATGGAACTTCAACTCGATTGGATTTCGGGCGACTCAATTCGATACCAGAAAATCGATTGAACCTATCTGCGTTCAAAATAAAACAAGCCATTTGGAAAATAGACGTAGAAGAAAAGTACTAAAATAAGAAAAAAAGTATAAACCTCTGGTTATCGTGGCCATTTGAGATAGCATGAGATACTACGATTGTAACATACATGCGTATCAACTCAAGAACAAATTCTAGGGTCTGCTGACAATTGTTCAGCAAAGCTCTTTACTGCCCTAAAACAAATTGTCATTGTGTCTATTTTCAAATCATTGGCAAGTCGCTCGCAAGCCTATTTCTGTAAGAAACAAATTCGATATCGAAGCTCACTTAGGTGAGTTCTGTCACTACGCTGTATGCGAATTATATTAAAATCAAAATCTCAGCGCGGATTCAGTTATCAAGATGTCAAAGATATCATTACAGAATAGCCTAGCTTATCTTCTACGTCTATGTAGGTATACAAACATACGAGTATCCGATGCTGGTCATCAGCGACGGCCACCAGGTCCCGACAGCGGTCGACGGCGGCGGTGAGCGCGGCGGCCGCGGCGACCTGCGCGCGCGCAGTCGCCGCCGCCGCGCGCGCCTGCAGCAGCTCCGCGCACCACGCCGTCGCGCCCAGGGTCTCCACCATCACCTGGAATTGACGACTGTGTTAATGATCGGTTCATGATGTATCAGTGGGAATGATAGGATGCTAGGGAACGAGAAGTACCACGCATTATCTACTAGTACAGAGTCAAAGCTCCAAGCGTGTGTATTGTTCAATAGTGGTTCAAATTAGTTAAATTTTTCGTGTCGGTGAACGGTGTCTGCGTGCGTTGCTCGAGCGCGCAGTGTTTGAATTTGAAGCTCTACATCTGTACTAGTAGGTATATAAATTTGTGATAGTATGATCACTTTTTCCCAAATTACTTTTTGGAACGAAGTTCCTGGCAAGCTTGGAGGAGATAGGGATTTTGCTGCGCGACCGAACTGAAAAATATGTGATAGTAAAACCATAAGAAAAAGTCCGTGGAATATAAAACCGTTATGAAAGTTAAGTTAAATGAGACGTGCGCAGGCGCGACAGTCGTATAAACAAGCGAGTAGTGTATAATTTCTCTTTCTCCCTCTTTCTTTTCGTTATTTTGTTATTGTTATTGTGTTTTTGTTATTTTAGTTCATAATTTGAATTACGATTTTTTTTATTTTACGTAATTTATTATTTCCTAAAATACTGACTTTCCTAAATACTTTCCTGTACTTAAATAAACAAAAAGTAATCAGCAAAATTCAAGAGAAAAATCAAGAAAACCTACATAAAATTGAGCACGATTTTTTTTTGCAAATTGTGTCGATTCTATTAGCCGAAGGAACTTCGTTCCTACCTGGTGTCCCACGACACCACATTTATATATTTTTTTACAATAATAGTCGACATACGAGCAGACAAACCACGCGGTGGTCATCTTCATTAGTTGTTTTGCAACATCGCCCAAAAGGCAAACAATGACGTCACAAAACCTGAATCACAATGTCGAAGTTTTATTAGACCGTTCACTGATATACAAAATTACAACTGAAAAGAGTCAGTTGCTCCCCAGTCCCCAGGAAAGACGTACCGCCTGGCAAGAGATAGCCTTTTCTTGCCAAACTCGTAAAATAATAACTAAAAAATTATTCAGCAACAAAAATATAATATCATCAAATATTTTATACATCGCATCGGAACAAAACGAAATCGAGATCCTTTATTTCCTTCATAGGAAATTGGACCGATTTATGCAAAAACGATCCAACCCACAACCTCGACAATTTCGAGTTTTTGTGACCTATGTACTCCAAATAAGGTATATTTTAACATATCAAAGACTCATAACTCTATGGTAATAATTGACGAAAATCCGTATGGTCCAACCCACAGCTGAAATATCGAAGACCATTTTTTGAAATGAATAAATGTTTCAAGCTATTTGAATCATTTTTGCATTTTCATGATTGCCCTGACGTGTGTTAATTTTATTTTGCTATAATGATTCAAACTACTTGGATCAGTAATGCGTTTATACAATATGGAATATATAACAAAACTCATTCTGCTTAAATGTTCCAATAAATTTGGATCATTTTAACTCAATTCAAAATAACATTCGACTACAGAACTATACTGATTCAGGCCACATGCATATATTATATTTAAATAAAGAAATACGAAAAATTTAATTCAAAATGATTCACAACCTTTTATATCAACCTTATTAAATTAACATTAATATCTCGGCGATAAAGTACCTAAACAAAATATTATTTTTATACCGAAAACTTTAATATAGGCATTTATTTACTTAAACCTATTTTTTGCAATTTTTTGCATCTACAATAAAATTGTATGTTTAGCATGAAAATTTTTGTAGGATATTGTGGTCAAAACTTATTGAAGATCAATAATGCAAATTTCTAAATGAACCTTTTTAACTGACCTAAAGTTTTGCAAAAAAGAAAGTGACGTGGATCGTTTTTGTAAAACTTCAAGCGCAGTGAAAAATTACTGTTAAAGTTTTACAAAAACGATCCACGTCAATTGAATCTTTTTTACAATAATGCTTTGCTGCATAATTATTTTTTTATGGTATAGGACCGGCAAACGTGCAGACGATCCACCTGATGGTAAGTGGCTATAAATTGTCGCCCATCGACACCAGCAACACCAAAGGCATGACTGATGCGTTGCCGGCCAAAAAAGAAAGAAAGAATTTCTTAATTTAGTAAATTCTAACATAAATGAACCTCAAAGCTTGAAACGTTTTTGCAGTTTTGAAATGAAAATATTATTATGTTGGTACTTTAAAGTTTACATATTTGCGCTGCCGCAACTGTGTATCCGTGCAAGGGATGCCCGATCTATTGACGTGAATCTTTTTTATCTTTTAGAAGATCGATTCATGGCAATACGATCTACCGATTTTTGAATCGATTCAACAGGTTGCGATCTTCGCCTGAATCGAATCGTATGCTAAGAAGATCGCATGAAAAAAAATCGTATAATTAAAACTATAGGTACCTAACAACCTAAACAACATGATCTTTGCCAACACCACCTTAGTGTTGGCGGTAAAAGAATATGTAATGTAAGATTACCTACCTACCTTAAATCAGATATTTAAGTTTACTTTCGAGTTATACCCATCAAACTAAGCGGTACGTATGAAATATGAAGGTAAATATTAATATTTAGTAAATTTAAAAATTTATTATATTTTATTTAATAAAAATATATATTTATATGTTATGTGTATTCCTACTGCAGTATTTACTGACTGAAGTCTAATTTGTTTATTTATTCTTTGATATTACTACGATAGGATACAAAGTGCATGATTTTGCGAGCAACACATTATTTAAAAATAATAAGATGGCCAAAAAATCAAATGTAAGAGAGTTGCGGAGAGTTGGAATCCATAATACAAATGAAATTAAATTGAACTTGTGTTCCACACTAGATTGTTACTTTTTTTGATTATATAAATTATTAAATAACGCTGGTTGAAATACAGAATGTAGCTTATTTGTGTGGCTTTTCGTTAATTTAAAAACAATACGATACGATCTTCGGAAATCGAATGAGATCGATTCAATGTAATACGTATCAGATAGTGAATCGATTCATAGGGTTGCGATCCATTACGATCCAAAAAATCGATTCAAAACAAAAAATCGGGTGTTTGTTGCAGAAAAATTGTTTGTTGCAGAAGAAGATTTGACAGAATTATGGCCAACAGGAAAACGGATTAATAAAGAAAAGTTAAAAGATTTGAAATCGTTATTTCATCTTATACCAAATGACTGCATTAATTACTATAAAAAACTGAAGGGAGACGACGCAATAATAGATGATATAGATGGTTATTGTGATGAACCTGACTTTGATTTTGATGAGGACTAGGGTCACTTAGCTATTTTTTTAAATAAAACAAGAATATTAAATATTATTGAGTTTTAATTTTTGTCGTTTTTGAATCATTTTTGCATTTTTCTTTCCGCAGCCTACACAGCAAAACCCATACAAAATTTATTTTGTTAAAATGATCCAGACGCAAGTTTCTTGAATATCTACTAAACTGTTAAAATTTATTCACTAAATACATGCATGTTAATTAGTTTAGTATACTTAGAGTTACCTGAAATTAAAAACATAATGTTAAGCATTATAAAACCGGAGCAATCCAGCAATAAACTTTAAAGTCAATTATCTCGAAATAAGGTTCGTGTGGGTTGGAACGTTTTTGCTTAAATCGGTCCAATTCTGAGAAACTCGAAACAATACATTGTACAACAAATATTTATTTGCTGTTAACATAAAATAAAATATACAAAACCAGCGTATTTTATTGTTAAATTACAAATTATAATAACGCTACCTACTCCGTTTAAATAAAGTAAATCATAATTCACTCCATTATTTGCCGCCATTATTAAACGTTCCAATTTAGAATTTGTTTATCAAGCTCTCGTTTCCCAGAACCTGAATAGCAGGCAACTGAAAGATTTACGAAATGTTTTACGTTTTCAATTTGATCCCGGCTGGTTGTTTACTGAGTTATTCTTAGGAAAAATAGATTTTATTCGTAATTATTTTATGTTTATTTTCAAGGGTGTGTGCATTTAATCCGCCCTTGATCATAAATTTGTACAAGGGTTTTATTTGTTAGAGCCCTTCGATGAGAATCGGTTTTGATTATGTATTTATTGAAGGAATTAGGTATTACTTTTGGTGGTAGGCAGATTGGAACATATTAATTATGATTATATAAATAGTATAGTGGTCCAAGATTTTTTCAGATTTAAGATTAGCGAACGAACATGCACAGCTAGATATCCTTCCGCTAGCGCCCATGACATCTGCGACCGTTTCACTGTGCAGATGTATGTTAGTTTGTCAGATACTTAGTAATATAAGGACTGGGTCCTCACCCTGTTAGTGATAGCCCTGTTATTAGTTGTTAGCTTTAGTCCAGTTAGTAATGCAACATCGTGTCAAAAAAAACCTCACAACAGTGAAATTTCCACAATCCATTATGATATGATCTTAAATACATGAGTGCAAAGTAACTTTCATGTAGGTATACAACTGGAAAATAGCTTAACATACCTACTTGATGAAATTTTACATACCTATATTATACCTGCTTATAGTACCTACTCCAGGTCGCTGTAATCTTCCACGATATTGTGTTAATAGTGATACAAATAACGAATATTGGGTATATCTACTAATAGTAGTGAGTAGGTAGTTGGACTAGGTACTGATTGACGTGACCAAACGTGAACATAAGTGAAAATAGTTTGGGTGGCTTCAATCCATTTAGTATATTCCTCTCCTCATCATTGAGGAAACCTAGAGCACTCGACCACGCTTCTCCAGTGGAGTTTTTGTAGAGAGATTAGTGGCCAACCCGTAGTTTTAATAACCTATTTTAATTATTTTGTGTTCTTAATCAGCGTTGGTTAGTGAATAGGTACTTTTTTAAGTTACAAGGTTTTGGTTTCAGCGCCAGCAAATACTTTTTTTAGTACCTACTTAGTATCACACTTACCCTGTTAAATCCAGCTTCCAAATACGGCAGGACGGCAAAGTCATCCTTCAGGTAAGCACTGTAACAAGGAAAAACAAATTAAGACTGAATGTTAATTATTGTTATTAAAAATTAGTAAACCCGCCCTCGTTCGGGAAACCTGCCCCTAATTATAAAAAATGTGCAGGTAGGTATACATTTTCTTACGTGAAATAAGATTTTTCTGACGGCTAAAATAGCCCATGTTTTTTCAATCGCGTGATAAGATGTCTGAGTACATTATATATTTTAATAGAGTAGGTATTATAGAAATCATGAGTTTCATAATTATTCTTTATTTAAAAACCACAAAAAGTACTTAAGTTAATGGTAAGATATACAGAATATATAGGTATACACTTATGCCCATAGGCAGCGCTGTTAACAACAAATTATGTTTGCTACCATCGATCTAAATACCTATTAATTTTAGATCGATGTTTGCTACCAACAAACTGTATTTACCAACTGAATGTATTTCAGAACTAACCCGACACTGGCCTGACGTCCTATCTAGACATCAATCAATTTCAATCAGTTTCAATTTAAATGAAATGAATTTAAATGTAAATAAATCCGCTTGTATTCGTGTTTGACCAAACGTGCAGCAGAAACTGTCTGACATTTTTAACGTATTTTATTTAGATAAAGTACGTTGACGTTTTAAAGAAATTTCAACCCTATTTCTTAGCGAATCCAAACTATCCGGAAGAAAGAATGCCGGATGCTGAAAAACCGTAAAGGTTTACGATTAGGACACTATAGCGTAGGTAATATTGACATTCTTCCGATATTGGTATCATGATAAATTGGTATTACCTACGTAAAGATATTATACCTAAGTAATAGTTGGAAGATAGTTTTGTGCATATAATATAATTAGATATACATAATATACATATATATACACGGCATCTACTTACGATGTCAGATCTGATAGTTTACTCTATCGGTAGTGACCGGGACCTAACTGCCTATGTTTCACTATTGGGTCCGATATGAAATGCAGGAATTCATATTTTCATCGGGCTTCAAAAAAGGTTTTCAATTCGACTATGATTTTTTTAAAAGTTACTTCATAACTTTTTTCTCTTTTTATACCTACATATTAGATGTGGACAATTCTTTTTGCATATTTATATTCGAAAGCTGGTCGATGTTGAAGTCTGTTTATTTTTTCCGGTACTAATTTAGTTGTAACCTTTTGTGTTTGGTAATACCTACTTTGAGCCTCGCTGGGAATCGAACCCAGGACCGTTCGAACGGCGATCCGGCGTGTTAACCATTGCGCTATTCAGGTCATCATAACTCAATATTCGATATTATTTGAATCTAGGTGTTTGATATAGAATATTCTATACCCAACAGTAATTTTATACAATTTAATCCTAAGGTGGCGATGTTAACCGATAATGACCAATTTCAATCAAGCTTCCACAATGAAGTCGTGACCTCTTTAAACCTGGATGTAAGATCGAGTTTCCAATTCACGTCGTGTTCTGAAGGCTTTTATGCTTGAACATTGAAGTCTCATGACACGTGTACTGTTACAATAGGCTTCTACGTTAAATACTGCTCGTGTTTAATCTAATAATATCAAGTGTCTGAGCTTTGCTCCGATTTTTTTTTTGGTAGAGTTTTTTTTGGAAATTATATTTAGATACGAATTACATACTGATGAAATATGAATATTTTTTAAACGACATACCTAATAATAAAAAAAATCTCGCACGTATCTACAAACTAACTCACATTCTAATACCATTTGCTAGCTGGACTAACGATGCCAGTCTCTGAATTGAGTCTTGTTCTGGGTTGGCCTCAGTTGTCATGGGCGACAGCGGAAGTGTGGTGCTGCCTGCTCGGTTGCATCCTACCTTTCTTCATTAAAAAATATTACCACTACAGACAATATTGCAAATTTTGTCTTTGCTGTTACGGAATTCCATTTATAAAGGTGGTCTCTTACCAACAGATGGACCGTTTTCTAATAATTATGAAGATTGTAATAAAAAACAGTGAATTTGATTTGATTAGCATTATGTCGTCTATGATGAATAATATTTTTCGTTTTTTATGAAGCCATACATGGAGCAAATAAAATCGAATTACATTCAGAAAATTTCATGAGACTAATAAATAGAGATGGATGAATGAACATGCAAATATTCAATCTGCAGCAGCATTTTCATTACTAGGGCCTTAATAGCAATGAAATCGACGAACGTACAAACTCATTCAGACTTTCGGCGCAATATCGGACAAAAATCATATTTTCCTGCGAAAATGACTGAAAATATTCCCCGTTACTACAGATCACGTAACGTAAATAACACAATATCGTGCGCATTCCACGAGGAAACTCTTTTCGCTTTTACAATATTGCACTCGGAAAATGGATTTTTATTTGGCATTTGGTATTTTTTTTCTTTAGAATACAATAAACTTTGATATTTTGTAGTACCTACCTACCTACCTACCCGTAGTTAAATTCCCCAACTCCCGGAAAATCTGTACGCTATTAAAATATTGCACTCTGAAAATGTATTTTCATTTATCACTTAGTTTTTTCTTTTCGAATACAATAAATTGTAATGGAATGGAATTTCCCTTGTTTTACTGCATGGGACCCGCTTTAGGATTTTCCTGACATAACGAATTTGTATACGACGATGCCTGGCTATTTGTATGTATGTTATCATCAGCATTATTCATTGCAATCATAACCATCCCACTCTGGGCTCGTGTCTCCTCTCATAACATGAAATGTACAGGTCATAGGCACATCATCCACAACGCTAGCTTAGTACCTACATATTGGCTGACTTCACAATCCTTTGAGAAAATGAATGCTCACTTTCAAGTCTGCTGGTTTCTCCTTTACCGAAGTAAATGATGATTATTTTCTAATACACATGTATATTATGCCCTCATGCAGGCAGTCTGCTCGTTAATATATTTTTAATTTCACCTGTTTCCACAGGAAATCGAACCTAGGACATTGTTCGAAACGCTGGTTTATTTACTAACGTTACATCACACGGGTTCAGATGCAGATTATTCTAAATCCAAACAGGTCACTTCGTCAGGAGCGCTTCCGACTCAACGAACCGAAAACGGGAAAGATCCGATCAAAGGTGACCCACGGTTGCGTGTGCTTGACCGAATCATTGAAAATATAACCGATAAAATTTAAAAAAGTAATACAAAGTAAGGAAAGGTTTATGTTAATAATGTTTTAGTTCAAAAAGTTATTTAGACAATGGTTATCTCTATTATTTACGTAGTATGCCTATCAAAATTGCTAGTAAATAAGTATACTTATTTCCATTTAACTATGGTATATCTACCTCAAAATGTGCGCGTAGAAACAGTTTTGGTTTGGATATTAGTAAAACGTGGCAACTGTTGCGGAGTAGCGGGATTAACAACTTTTGATCTTGGACAGCGTAAACAAGCGAATCATAAATCCTCGGCTAGACAGCTGCCGACGGTCAGCTTTTGATGTTTTTCTTAAATTGGTTTAACAATACCTGAATATCTAAGAACACTGTTAAATAATAGTTAAATAATATACTTAGTAAATAAAAATATTACTATAAAAACAAAAAACCCGACTGCTTACAAAAGAACTCAAAAGAAAAAAACAAGTGTCACAATATCAACATAAAATACTTCATGGTGCTGCAGGCGGGGACAAACAATACTGTTACCTACGGGTAAAAAAAGATTTATCACAAGTAGGTACTACGTTTGTCACCGCATGCTGCAGCATGAAGTGTTTTTATAATAATATTTTTATTTCAGACTTTTTAGGTGTTTCACCGAAAAATTCTACTTTTTGGGATGGTTTTTGACAATTTGTGTTAAAACGTGTGCCTAAACGTTATAATTATGATATATATATTTTTGAAAAGGTCTTTTCACGATCTTTCATTTGATACCCATATTGCTAAGATAACAAAAAACTCAAGATTAAGTATCCCCTCTTTTTCTTCCACCTTCGGGCGCCATTTTGAAAATTCATATAGCCTATGACACTTTCACTGACGAATTCAACGATACCTCATATGTCTAAAACCGTTCAACCGTTTGGGCTGTGGGGCGACACAAATAAATGGACATACATACAGACATACATACACTCGAAAAACATAACCCTCCTTCTGACGCAGTCGGGTAATTACTAGATACGTACTAATTAATTTATAGCAATACTCGAATGATTTGTCATTATGATACGCGAGGGAGAATCTATGGGATTTAGAAATTTTAATATTTGAACTGTACAGTATAGGCAGAAAGAAGATAAGGGCGGCTGTCTCAGTGGAATAAAACGTTATTCCTCTGTAAACTAAGCAACAATTGGTTGGCTTTTAAGAAAAGTTCGGCGTTTATCGGCACTAGTTCAGCACAAAGTAAAGAAACCCGGCACTTACTGCATGGTTGTATTGGTTCCAGTATGCACGGAAGACCAGGCTTCCTGTGTGCTATGCGGGGTCTATCGTAGGGTACATTAAGAGCTGATACAGGTCTTTCCTTGTCGTTAACTGAGGAAGACTAGATGGTGCGAATTGGTGAAAGTGTAAATAAATAGAGTAATTTAAACTGACAAGATTCGCGGCTTTGTTGTGTTATGGTTAAACTTTTTTTAACAAAAGTTTCTTTGCATTTTACGTTTATTAGTTTGACCAATCAGGTTAGTAGTTTAACAAGAAAATAAACTCACTTCCGCATAATAGGTACAATATCGGTGAGAAAACTTCGAACATTAGGTAAGATTTTGAAATATAAAACCAAATAGTGTCAACAACAATTACTTGAATCCATGTTCGACAGGATTCACGATAAAATCCATTGGTGACCACTACAGCCCCGGTAATTGTATTTGCACACGGTACGGGGAATGTCATTCAGTTATACAGATTGAAGTGGCTTATACCATGGGCGTACCCATGGTATAAGCCACTTCCGGTATAAACCATGGGGGGGGGGGGGGCAAGGATATAGAATTCCTGATCCAAGAGTTGGAAGGGGGGCGGGAGCGTGTTCCTTTGGAGATCCCGGAGTTCTCCACAAGCGCTGAGGTAGGCCACCGGGGGGGTTTTAGTGGGTAAAAATCCCACATAACCCTGTGTCGCTCCCACGACACCGGGTACCTTTTGAAGGTTTCCCCCTCGATAACAAAAAAAAAAAAAAAGGTCTACATTGAAGCTTTTACTTTGAAAACCCGAATAGGCAGAATGCACGGAGCATTAGTAAAAGTTTTATGTTATTTTGGCTTTCGTACGTGACATCAGCAAAGCTAGAGTGTTGTTGTTTTGAATTTATTTCACGTTCTAAATCAAATACACGAAATTCGGATTACAGCTTTGCGAACACAGAGAGGCAGGTACCTACACTAGACACTTTTCATCAGCAGAATATCACAAGATTCACAAGCTTTGTAACATAAATAGCTATGTACATAATCATTTTCCGACTGGTAACTTGTTTTCAGACAGTGACAGTCTAGTGGTTTCACTGGGGGGTCCGGGTTCCAATCCCAGAGCACGTACTTCTGATTTTTCAGAGTTATGTGCGTTTTAAGTATTTGAATGTCACTGACTATAACGTTGAAGGAAAACATCGTGAGCAAATGCCGAGACATCACAAAACTCAAAGGTGGCCAGCGTGGTGGACTATGGCCTTAACCTTTCATTTCTAAGAAGAGACCCGTGCCCAGAAGTGGACAGAATTGGGTTGTGAAGATAAACTTCTTGTTCTCGTTTAGCTTTGAGAAACATATTTTTTTGAAGTCTTTCAATCGAGGTCACCAGGTGGTATGGTATAACAAAATAATACACTCGTTTTAAAACGAATGTTGCGCAATTATTTTATACAGGAACCACCGACCCGATTTGGCTAAAATTCGGAAAGAAAATAGTTTAAAACCTAGGGTCATATACATAGGATATCTTTTTCAAAATCGATCCCTAAAGGCTTGACACAGGGGATGAAAGTTTGTATGTTTAATCTAAACTGCTTAACAAATTTCGATAAATTTTCTTAGGAAGATAGTTAATGACACAAGGTTAAACATAGGCTACCTATTTTTAATAAAACTATTTTAAAAAATCTTCCCCGATTCTCGATATAAACGCTTTCCACGCGGGCAAAGCCGCGGGCGGAAGCTAGTAAACAATATTTGTATTACTTGTTGTATTACTGCTGATATTATCGTGGAAAAACGAAACCCTACCAAACTCAATAAGTTTTAGTTTGTTTTCACTTTTACTTCTGTTTCTGCATTTAATGAACACCGCTGCAACGCTCTGTTACGTGATATTTCAACTTTGTTGTTGCAATTATTTTAATATGATTTCTTTCTATATCACTGCAGCATTTGTTAGTTAGATATACGATTATATTATTTTGTACTATGTCAGTGTTATATCAGCGGAATAAGTAAAAGTTTATTTATAGCTTGGAATAATAAATAAAGTTCGTAACTAATGTTTTGTTTTAAATGATGACAATACTATTTTATTTCCTGACCCGGTTCTAAAAGTGACTGAAGTTATTTAAAATGCATGTGCCCTGGATGTAACGACGCCTTTAACGGGTTTAGGTTATTGAGATACTATGTACTAAAGTACACCTCAATGGTTTAGGTACAACAATTTTATCAGGCAAATTGGATTTGTGAAAGATAAACAATTACCTAATTAGATTCAAACAGCAACGAATCATCGAACGCCAATCTAATTTACACCAACAAATTGAGGAAAATGTAAGTATGTTAAATCCAATTTCTGGATCCTAATATACCTAA
Organism: Hesperia comma; assembly: GCA_905404135.1. Classification (NCBI taxonomy): domain Eukaryota; kingdom Metazoa; phylum Arthropoda; class Insecta; order Lepidoptera; family Hesperiidae; genus Hesperia; species Hesperia comma. The sequence goes on from FR990031.1 coordinate 3,739,294, forward strand.
GTATCACGTAAAAAAGTTGTTAAAGATTTTACAATTATCCGTTTATATTTGTTTACCTATATTAAACTTTAATGTATGTAAGTATGTAGGTACGTACGAGATATTTAGGAAAAAATATAAGTATAAAGGTAAGGTACATCCTTTAAATTGTCAATAAAGTCAGAATGATTATTTTTGGATCTTTTGTCGGTTTGTCTGTATATTTTTAAGCGCATCATACATGAACGACTGTATTAAATAAGATGCTGTTAATAGTACAGTAAATAAAATAGTAGATACCTATATTAAGTTAAAAAAGTCGCGTTAGATTCTTAGATTCCAGTGTACAGCCAAAGATGTTTTAAATATCTAGATGGAACATCGAATCCGCGCAAACGTGTCAAAAAATTGTGGCTAACAGTTAGCCACAATTTTTATATCATTACACACATGTTACGCACACATAGACAATAGATGAATGGGTTAAACATGGCCTGCACGCACACATGCTTGATAATGTTGCCTTGTTTTTTTTTTTTTCATTGTAGGGCGACGCTCAATCTAGATATTTAAAACATCAAAGTGTACACATCAAAGTGCATACATTTATTTACACATGACTTTGTTTTGGTTTTGAATCTCTGCAATGACGTATTAGTATGCCGATTGAAACTTTTCCCTTTTGCTATAAAATTTTAATTATTTGTTTAATTAGGTACCAGGGTAGCAGCGCAAATAGAGTTCCTATTCCGCAGAGGAAATTGTTATGAGGGAACGACGCGAGTATATGATATTAATAACATAGTCTCGGTTCAAGTTGATGTCATAAAATAAAATGAGCTACGGTTCAAAATTAATTTTCTCCCCGCGCTTGCGGTTCATTCCGTCGTGTCCAGCGGCTAGTCGCCAGAGACTGTGTAAATTAGTTGGTGTAATCGGCACTAGCCTGTGAACAAATGTGATTACTCTCGGCTTAGATGAGGATAAGATTTGATTAAACGAAGGACAGTACGAAAAACTTAATTTAAGTGACGTCAATGTCTGGAGAATAAGTGTGCCTGTTTTATATAAGTAAACCATCGAATAAGCAGATGAACATCTTGAAGTCGTCCGCCTACAGATATCAGAAACATCAAAGGCAATTGCCGCGTTGCTGAACAAAAATCAGCAAGACAAGGTTTGTGGTCTGTGAGCAAATGCTCATGTCAAGCGTCCAATTTTCAATGCCACATAATATGCCTACAAAAGAATCTTGCGTGACCCTCTTTTAAATTGTATACCTATTCTCGGCTGAGTGGTCTTAGTCGTTCGATTCTAGTGTCACTGTTGTTCTTGCCCTGCGTGCTTGGAGAAGCGACAGAATTTGTTTATGTTCGAGTTTGTAACAGATTTCGTGGTCCATCGCATTAGAGAGCCATAAACGCTCCTAATTTTCCTGCACCATCCAAAGTTTCACTGAATTGTACTTGTATGTTATTCTGAAACAGCTAAATTCTTGTTGATTTCCAAACGCCAAGGGAAAGACATATTTTGTCTGTTTTTGCCAACGTAATGCTAAAAGCTTCAGGGTTCGTTTAAAGCTGCCAATACCCGATGGCATTGCAGCTCGGTGTTACTCTTGATGTTCAATCGACGAAAAAGACTCGCGCTACGTATCCGATTTGAGAGGAGCAATCAAAATTGGAATCTGCAAGCCTCCGACTACTTCGCGTGCGTAGGGTTGCCAATTTGCAACTGAAAGATCAATGTGTCCAAAATACTGGATGATATTTTTATATGCGCTTAACAATAAGTAGAAAGATATTGAGTTAGGGTCAAGAGTAAATTGAGCTGATTTTGGTTCAAGAGTGAAAAGAACTTTTTACCTCGCAAGGGGATAATTAAGAAAATCAATTGTTAATGTTCCTCAAAAACCCACTGGTTCAGGTTTTACGTGATCTACCATCAATAGTCGTAAGCGTTTTATTAAATAAGTAGGTAGGTAGTAGGACTAGTAGTAGAATATAATCGCTACTGGTTCTTAGGTATCTTCATAATTATAAAATTTTTTGCACCCCACTCTTAAAACCTACTTCGAATATACTTTAATTCATTCATTCATGCATTTAAACAAATTGACTCATGGACCGGACGGCGTAAATCCGAACTGTTGGCAGCCCTACGCGTACATAAAGTTTTTTAACGGTGCACAGTGGCTCGGTAAAATCGAAACATATTACTTGTTTTGCGTCAGAATCTTTATGCGATGAATAACATCTTTTTGATGTGAGCCCGCAGGACGGGAGACTTTATGGTCGGAGCCACATTAAAATGTGATCATAACGCAGTTAGGTATCATTAAACGAAAAGAATCATAAGGTCATTGCATACATTATATTAGATTTAATGGCTATGTTATGGAGTGTTCCATTGGTCGTCGTAAACGCCTTCAGACTCATGACGCTTATTTGTGCATTTTAAAACCATTTTTCCGTAGTAGTGCGCACAACACTAGCAGAATCGGCCATATTTGGTTTCACTAAAGTAACTAAGTTCCTGTTTCACTAAGTTTCTGTCACTGTCAGGCACGCTATATAGTGTCTAATCCATAGTCCTATAGATCAATGGTCAATATAAATTAAAATATATTGAATTTGCTACATTCCATGCAACAAAATACTCAAAACGTTTAACTTTCTGTAGGAAAAGTGCCACTTCGAGCGTATTAGTCGCTTAGTGGAATGCGCCCCTGTTACGTTAAACCAATGCTGACAATAATACCAGTATGACAGTAATGACATTTATTATACCTATCGTTCGCCTGACTGCAGTGGAATGATTATGACGTTGTGACCGATCGTTGTATAGTCCGTTTTTTTCGCTACGGACTAAATTGACACATTCAAATGTCAAATTTCGAAATAATTTGACCAGCTTTTTAGATATAGTGTTGTACTACGATACCGGTTTCATGAATCGTAAGTTTTTACTCTTACCACATAATTTTATTATTATTTGACAAAAGACGAATCTTTTAAATTTAACGAGTCGTGGTGAATATGGAGCATCACAGATAAAAAAATATATCTATTTATTGATTTTAATAACTTATTTCACCAAGTAAATACGACAATTATTTATTTTTAATTGAAGAATACGTAATAACATACATTTAACAACAATAACAATACTACGGTTGTAGCCACATTGTTAAAATTTTAAAGTCATTTTTGTCATTATTACTGAAAAACGATACTAGATTGTAAATTACGTAAGGTTACGGTCGTGGCACATCACTATTAATGATTTGCAAAAAAGTAGCAATATAGCTTATGTCAATTTAGTCCGTAGCGAAAAAAAACAGACTGTAGTAGACGAATGATTTAAAAATCCCGAAATGCTACATACGTCGCATGAAAGTGACTCTAAACGAGTATTCGTCGCCATATCAAAAATAGAGCCACAGGTCATTTCGCCACTGGCGGTCATCCATCCAATTACCGTCGACGCCCGCAGTTGCTTTACTCAATCTGTCAGTTACGATCGATACAACCGTCGAGTTGTACTGCGCTTGTTATTGATGTGTAAATTATATTGTCCACGGGTTGCAGTCAACGACAGCGAACACTTCAATTTGTAAATTGTATCAGACATAATAATTATACGGCATTTTATGTTACTTTGTATTCTTGCTGTATAACTAGTTGTTGCCCGTGATTTTTCCCATATATACCCCTTAGGGGCCTTAATGATTACAGCTTTTTATTAACAACTCTTTTTTGGTTAACACGCCGGATCACCGTTCCAAAGGTCATGGGTTTGATTCGCGGTGAGGCGGAAATTTGAATTATGAGTTTAAAATGCTTTCCTTGGACGTGGTGTGGGTGTTATAGGCAACATGCATAACTCCCACATCCAGGGAATAATTGTGTAGCTTTATTTATAATATATCTATTAAAATGTTCTTTATTGTATTTGTTTATGATAATATGCTGTCATACACTTTGTAAGTGCAAGTTAATAAATTAAAACTCAAAAGGGTATCATTTGCTTCCTTGATTCATTCCATTACACCATTAAATTTCGTTAAATAAAAAAATACATTGCATGCAAAGCAATAAAAAGTAATTATTGCTACGAAAAAGGCAATATATCCAATTAGGTTAACGATGAAATGCGTTCAATGTTCTCGAATGTGGATCGGGGATTTATATGTGAATAAAATTGCAAAACTTTTTCATACTAACATCGCGAACTCTGCGTGTGTTCTTGTTTATTACGTACCTAAACATAATTTTATGCATACGTTATGCTGGAATGTTGTTCAAATGGCCCAGGTTTGATTCCTAGCGAAGCTGAATTTGAAGAATTTCTCTCGTCGGTTGGATGTTTTTTTGTCTGTCTGTATATTCTGCGGAAACCTGCACATCCGAGAGTTCTGTATAATGTTTTCAAAAGTGTGTGAAGTCTGTCAATCCGCTCTTGGCCAACGTGAGGACTTGGCGTGGTGGGTGAGAAGAGTCCAGAGCTTAGCCGAGGAACAATATTATGAGTTGCGATAATAATGAAGGTCTCTGTGTGTTGTGTGTTCCCATGTTATAAAACAACAATAAATAAATAACTTAGTTATTAAATTTAACCACAACCTCTCAAATGAGTAATGTATAACGAAGAGCCCCCAAACTCTGAACGGCAGAGGGTTTTAAAAGGGTTTGAATATTAGTTTGGTTGTTAACTTTGAATATTATTATGTTATAAGGATATTTATTTACAGAACGGAAAATCTGAAATACTTTACTAATATGCAGTAATTTGAGAGATATTAATCAACTCGTGAAAATAACTTTGCTCATTAATAGTTTAGTTTAGAGTTGTGTTCGGCTTGGCATTCCCCGCAATACCTTTTTTTTTTTTTTTTTGACGAGGGGGAAACCTTCAAAAGGTACCCGGTGCCGTGGGAGCGACACAGGGTAATGTGGGATTTTTACCCACTAAAACCCCCCCGGTGGCCTACCTCAGCACTTGTGGAGAACCCCGGGATCTCCGTAAGGAACACAACCGGAGTCCTCCAAGCGCGGCGCTCTTATGTTCGGGCTCTTCCCGCGAGGGACTAAATGCCCCGTCGCTTGCCAGCGCCTAACGGTATGCGGCCACACATACCGTCGTCCTTCCCGGGGTTGCTGATGGACGGTTCGAGCTCCCACTCTAGCCGCCCGCAACCCCGAAAGCCCCCTTTTAGTCGCCTCTTACGACAGGCAGGGGATACCGAAGCTCGTATTCTGGTCCCGAGCTACATACATGTCTGCTTCGGAGTACCTATTCCAATATTTTTATTAACCTCTTAATAGAGATTTATATCTCAATAATATTAATAACTAGCCGTTGAGCGTGGCTTGACCTACGCCGTAGGTATACTTAGTAACTTTTTACTCATTAGGAAACAAAATTTCATCCCTTATTTTCTTCTCAGTATTTTTTTGTAAATCCCTGGTTTTAGTAAATTATATTAAGTTACGAATTACACACATTACCTACAAATGAAATATGAACATATGAACTTTTTTTATTTTACCGACATAACAATAAAAAATCATTGAGAACGGATAAACGATGTTTTCTAAAAATTAAACCTAGCTAGATCAATTTATCGCCCCTAAAAACCCCTGTATTCCTACTAAATTTCATGATAATCATTGGAGCCGTTTCCGAAATTGAAGAGAACTGTTCGTTTAAATGTATTGACTGAGGAATTGAGGTGACTAAACTGTCCAGGTCCACTAAGGGTGAGTTACTTACCAAGAGGTTGAAGTAAGTTTAAAGGGTTTAAAGTTAAAAGATTTATCATATATATCAGTCAGTGTTCTTTAACCCCGTAACGAGCAACTCACCCTAACTACAATAAGTCCTTAAGACCTTTAGTAACTGCTTCCAAATATTTATAATTTACCCCACAACCACACATTGTTGACCTAAACTCACAGAAGCTTAAACCCCACTTCAGTATCACCGCGAACCGGTTAAAAACATTTACACAGGAGAATTCCGTGTTAGTCGGCTTTTTCTGTAAGTGTTTTGCAGTGAAATGCGCGAGACAGGTGGAAATCATATTTCAAGAGGCGTAAGGGGCGCTGGCACGCGATATAAATTGCATTAGAATATATCCAGGCTAAGTTGAAATGACAAACGTGTGCTACAAATCATATTTGTGCGGGAAATTGTCTTTTTCACTGACTTCATAAAAAGGGTACAGTCGTACAAGGATCTTTTGGCGCCTGGGTGACAGAGATAGCGCCTTACAGTTTGCCTAACCTGTAAGGCGCTATCTCTGTCATCCATACGCCTTAAGATCCTTGTATGACTGTAGGTTCTATGTTCGACGTCTATATTTTTCTGGTCACGGATTTCTCTATTATTTGTGAATGGATTTTTATTTTTCTTTACGTGAAATGACGTATTTTCTAAGTGGCGCCATTGCCAATAAAACAGGATCTGATGATGGCAAGCCAGGAAAATCCATGGGAACCCTCAAATAGTAACGATTGGCACCAGGCACGTATCAATGTGTTTCATAAAACTTCTTGAATTACTTATCCATTTTGAAGTAGGTTCTGTTTTTGTCAAAATTATTCACAAAGTATCTATACCTATATATACTTTATTAATTATTCACAAAGTATTACATTAATTATTCACAAAGTATTATATTAATTATTCACAAAGTATTTTGACTTAATGAGGGTAACCGTTTTTGTGCTCACCAGTTGGCGCCACTGCAGACGGCGGTCATGCTGTCAAAGCCCGCCCATACATAAACATTGACAAGTGACACTTGTCTGAATACTATTCAGTGAATAGACAAGAGAGAAGTGACAGGCAGACCACCCTCTACACTAGCGGCCTCTAGCGGCGAATCCACACGCGGTTACCCTCATTAATGTAGGACTATTTCTACAAGCATCTTAATGGCGCGTGGGTGACGTGTGGGTGACAGCGCCTTACAGGTAAGGGAAACTGTGCTGTCTCTGTCACCCACACGTCATCCACGCGCCAAAAGATTCTTATAGGACTGTAGTCAATATTTCGGTTGAAAGTCTACTTTTGAATCCAAGTCAGATCGAGCACTACTTCATATACTTTTTTCTTAAAAAAATTATGAATTATTACATTTTTATTATAAGCATACAATAGAAGTTATAAAATTGATAAAATATTTAATACCTAGATTAGATTCTAAACATACACCAACTGCATTAGTTGATTTGATTAAATCAAAACATGCTTTGATATGCGTAATGGAAGATCTAAGATCAGTTGCAACTTTGACGATACATGATAATAAATTGATAGCGTTAATTGAAATTACATTACATCCAGCAGATAAATGTTAGTAATAAAACATGTAATGACTTAACGTAATCGTAAAAGTAAAAATTTTGGCACCTGAACACAGCATTATACACATTTTTCCTGATACGTTATCGTTTAGACGCCTTTGATATCTTTGGTTCGGTATTGTCGAATAAAATTGTCTTACATAATTAATTTTTGTAAATTCTCCAGTACAATTAATATAAGAATTGTCAGTAAGTTACTAACAACTAAGTGTCACCAGTTGTTAATTGTTAGTCATCATCATCACCTCAACCCTTCATGGCCCACTATTGAGCATGGGTACCTATCTTCTCATAATGAGAAAGTTAAGACCAGCGTCCACCACGCTGGCCAAATATGCGGATTGAGTTTTGCGAACTCTCCTTCATGCAGTTTTCCTCAGGATGTTAACCTTCACCGTTTGTAGCAAAGTGACATTTAAATGCTTAAAACGCACGTAATTCCAAAAATTCAGAGATGCTCCCTGGGATTCGAACTCGGATCCTCCGAATAGGAGGCCGAATTCTTAAACACTAGGCTATCACAGCTAGGTTACTAATGTTACTATTAACAACTACCTATGTGTGGTTAGAGGTACACAATAAAGGGAATGAAATTTTCAAGAATAATTAAAAAAACTCTTCCTCCCATGGCTTCGCCCACGTACATTATTGATTATTGATGATTGATGATAATAACATTACATTGTAAAGGCTTGTTACACAGAACACAAAAATATTTTAAGCATACATGATATCTGATTAAATAACAGAAGCCTTCGATCATTTCCTCTCCCCTCTCGGACACTGGCAACTATAGACGTGTGTGATTAATTTATTTATATTCTTGAAAAATCAAATAATTAACACTTAAAATAGAAGTTATATAATAGGAGTGCATAAAGTCATAAACCATTATTAGTAGCTGCACTAATCGCCGGCCTGACCACCTGCGAGCCTGGTACTACGACAGCGGCAATCAAGATTAAACGTAGCTTCTATACAAGTAAGCTTCATTTTATTTTGCATAACGATTACAAGCGAGAGGCACTTACAAGAAGAAAGAAAGATCAAGCTGTGTGACGTACTAAAGTGTACAGATCCCGGGTTGGACCTGCGTAGAAACGCGTCACAGCGGTCGTCTCCCACTACCATCGCTGCGCACTACTCGCACGCACTACTGCGATAGACGGGTACGTGTCGCACTTATTACGCGCTTACGCATGCTTCGATCATAACTGATAAGCGCGCACACTGCAGCCGACCGCTTTGTATTAGGTTGAACGAATTAGTAAGCTACAATAGAACATGCTGCGTTCACCAGCCGATAAACCGCGCTCTTCGTCGACAACAGACCTGGAAAGATTGGCCAAGCATGAAGGCGATGCCCAGTCTCACATTACCACTCGTGAAAAACGGCGTCGTATCCATGACGACGATTATGACAATCTAACCGTATTTAAACTAGAAATAAAAAACATGTTCCAAGCATTCCTGGATTCACAAACCGCTAGATTGGATGTCTTAGAAAACCACATCAAAGAAATTAAAGATCAAGTATGTAGCATGAATTCTGTTAACCAAGAATTAGAGAAAACCGTTAACTTTATGTCTAATAAATTTGACCAGCTGGAACAAAAAATTTCTAAACTAGAGGATCAACGTAATAATATCAGCATGCAAATCTCGAGTATTGATGAAAAATGTGAAAACATGGAAAAAAGTCACAAAAAAACATGGATTGAGATACGTAATGTTCCTAAAAAGACTAACGAAACAAAAGAAGTGTTGTTCGGCTACATACAGTCCTTAGCAAAGAATACCAAGTATGAACTGCAGCTATCCGACATTCGTGACGTTTTCCGGCTACCAAGTAAAGCAGAGAAATCAAATTCAATTCTGATTGCGGAGCTGTCAAATACATTAGTTAAAAGTAAACTGCTAAACTCAGCCCGGATCTTTAACAAAGCCTACTCAGGGAATGACCAGCTGAACGCATCACATCTAGGCATGACAGGCGACAGGGCACGAATTTATTTAGGGGAGTCGTTGACTGCAAAGTCAAGGCGCCTGTACTACCTGGCCAGAGAGCTTGCTAAGTCGGAAGGCTACCAATTTTGCTGGACCTCTAACGGGAGCGTGTTTATCCGTAAAAGAGAAGGTGCTCCATATATCGCCATAAGAAATGAGGAACAAATAAATGATCTGAAAATCATTAAATGACTAGTCACTCTGGAGAAACTGGGAAACCTCATGATTTGTAGCAGCTTACGTCATGAATGCAGAAGCTTACTATTTGCTAACTGTTTGTTGAATTTTACCATACGTCTATTTTTTATTATTATCTTTAAGCCAAATGTTATTCATACACATAGATATAAGTTTCTTAAATACTTTTGTAGAGGCGTTTTTTATACCTTAATGATTTATTGCACACGCTATATCAAAATACTTACATTAATCAATCACACACAAAACATACACTCAACACCTATACTTTTCGAACACTTTTACCACTATACAAAAGCGAACTCAACTCACACGATACTAGTACATAAGGCATACATCTTGACTACATTATGGGAACTTAAAAAGTTACACAAAATGATTATGTTTTCTACCTACGCTAAACAGACCGACTTTACCGACTGTGTTATTATTAAACCCTTTGTAATTAAACTATCAATCAATAATGTGTGACAATATTCAAATAATAACTGATATTGATAAAACAAAGCTAGTGCAAAGTTCACAACTTGACAATCCGGAACAATGTAAAAGCACACTACTAAGAAACAATCAAACGTTTACGGTATTAAATCAAAATATTCGTAGTATTAGGAAAAACTTCGATACGTTGCTAGTTTTCCTATCAAGATTAAACTTTACACCTGATGTCTTGGTGCTGACAGAATGTTGGCTAGATGATAATTACAGGGATCTTCGCATCGACGGTTATAACAGCTTTCATACCCACAATCACTTGAACCAAAACGATGGTATTGTAGTATATACAAAAGAAAATATCCAAGTTTCTGTAATCGAACCCGCATTCCAAGATGCAAACTGCCTAATACTACGAATAAATGACTCTTTATCAATAATTGCAATTTATCGATCCCCTTCTTTTCATAATACTGCAAACTTCTTATCATCTCTTGAATCATCTATTCAGTCTTGTCCCGGGAATACAACAATTATCACGGGGGATATTAATATAGATATCAAACAAGGGACAGGTGACTCCAGAGCCGATGAATATATTGACCTCATCAGCCATCATGGTTTTATAGCCGGACACACATTTCCAACCAGAGGTCTTAGTTGCCTAGACCACTGTTTAGTCAAGTCAAATAACCCATGCAACACAGTAGTATGCAAGTCCGACATAACTGATCATGACACAGTTTTATGTGCCATTGGCTTACCCACAGTGCCACCAAAGAGCGATAGACTTATAGATAAAATCAACTACCCAGGGCTATTAAAAGACTTAGCAGAAACCAACTGGGATAAAATTTATCAAACGTCTGATGTGAATGAAGCCGCTGCGATCTTTATTGAGCTATTTAATCTATCCCTAAGCAAGAATAAAAGGAAACATCGCATTCGTAGCTCAGAGGTTATAATTCGACCCTGGATGACGGCCGGACTACTTCGATGTATTAAACATCGCGATGCTCTTCACCTAGCAGTAAGGAAAAATAGTAAAGACCAAGAACTACTTAGCGAGTACAAAAGGTATCGCAACTGCTTCATAAACATTATACACAATTTGAAGTCACAATACGAACGCGAACAGCTGGCCCAATCTAGAGGTAACAGCAAAAAGACATGGAAGACTGTGAAAGAGTTATGTAACATAGAGTCCAGTAAAAGTTCTAACTTGGAACTACTAAAAACCCATGCAGACCCATTAAGCTCCCTCAACTCAGCCAACAATTATTTTGCAACCCTTGGGGAAAATCTCGCTAGAAAAATCCTCGCCAGGCATGGGTTAACAGAGAAGGACCTAGTCCACAAACACAAACAAATTGGAAGACAACAAGCAAGCCAGTCATTTTTTCTTGGACCAACGGATGAGGGGGAAATTAGTCAAATGATAAGTACACTTAAATCTGAGTCGGCTCCAGGCTGGGATGGAATCAGTAACAAGATTCTTAAACAAGCAAAACAAGTTCTTGCGAATCCTATTGCACACATCATAAACTTAAGTTTTACAAGTGGTGAGGTTCCAAACGCTTTTAAGATGGCACATGTAGTGCCAATCTTCAAATCTGGAGATCCATCCCAGCCAACGAACTATAGGCCTATTTCATTGTTGAGCTCCTTAGCGAAACTTACCGAAAAGCTAGTGAACAAGAGACTGACCCTATATTTAGAAAAATACAAGCTATTAGGGGACAGACAATACGGTTTCCGACGTAAAGTGTCAACGGAAACGGCTGTGGTGGATCTAGTAGATTTCACTGCTAAGAAGCTCGATGAAGGTCAGCGCTGTATCGGGGTTTTCCTTGATTTAGCGAAAGCCTTCGATACGATATCAAGACCATTACTCCTTCAAAAGCTCGAACACCTAGGGATCCGTGGCGCAGCTCTTAAATGGTTTACATCATATCTCAGCGAACGGAAGCAAAGGATTAAACTAGGAGATCGTGTGAGCGAAATTTCCGACACCTGTTTTGGGGTCCCCCAAGGTAGCGCACTCTCGCCAACGCTGTTCCTGGTCTATGTAAACGACCTTTGCTTACAAAATCTAGAGAATGCCAGGCTTTTTGCGTTCGCAGACGACACAGCTGTCATTTTCCATGGCAATTCATGGAATGATGTTAGTCAGACAGCAAGAGCTGGTGTAAATAAGTTAGTCCATTGGCTAGAACAAAATCTACTCACGGTGAACGGAGACAAGACTAAATACGTAGCTTTTAGGATCTCTGCTCGTACAGCCCCCACAGAACCACTCGACATTACAATCCATTCATGTAATGACGTTGACAAAAGTTCTTGTACCTGCGGGAAACTAGAACAGGTAAGTGACATCAAGTATCTGGGAGTCATAATCGATGAGAGACTCAGTTGGGAAAAACAAACTGAGGCAGTTTCAACCCGTATGAGAAAGCTGTCATACATATTTAAAAAGCTGCGTACCATTGCTGATAAAAACCTAATAAGAATAGTTTACACTGCTCTTTGTCAGTCTGTATTAAGTTACTGTATCGTCACTTGGGGAGCTGCCTGCAAAACACATTTAGTCAAAGTAGAGAGAGCTCAACGATGCGTATTAAAGATAGCGTACGGTATGCCTTGGCGTCATCCAACTGACGAACTCTACAAGGAGACAAGATTCCCGAGAGTAAGGCAGGTCTATATTATATCTACAATCCTGAAATTCCACTCGCGTGCTCTTGACACAAACCATAAAACAGGTAGAAGATATAAATGGAATCCTCCTTCACTGCGAACCAGCTTTGCTAAGCGATTTTACATGTTTATGGGACCCGTACTATACAGTAGGCTAAATAGTCATTTGAACATCCTGCACACATCGAAATATATCTGCAAAGCCAAGATCTTACAATTGCTGTTGCAGATGAACTACGATGACACTGAAAAATTGCTAGCTCTACATAAAGTCTAACATACACACACACACACACACACACACACACACACACACACACACACACACACACACACACTCTCACACACACACACACACACACACACACACACACACACACACACACACACACACACACACACACACACACACACACACACACACACACGATCACTTAACTTTTCATTTAACATATAGGCAATATTTTAACGCTTTCCTTTTAACCATGCAAACTCAACTCACATAGCTTTATTAAGTAATAGTCTAAAATGTAATTCTGACTACTAGACATAAGGGGAGAGACTAGCCACCCACAACACAGGACATCCTAGTGTGGGGACTAGTGCTCACAAATAAAATGTAATTTGTAGAACCACTACGTAAGATTGACTGTTAATTATTGTAACCAACGTTTTTGTGAAATAAATCATCATTATTATTATTATTATTTGCGTGTCTTCGTCGAATCCTTTATTTTGAACCATGGAAAAGAGAGAGTTGGAATTGGGCTGACAGAGTAAAATTTAGTGACCTAATTAGGAATGGTAATGTAAACAATGAAAGTAAGCAAGAAAGCAAGAAAATCGGAAACAGGGTTTTAAAATAGCACGGATGAATGAAAAAATCCAAACCTACATATTTGTATATGTGTTTTTAACTTTTACTTATAACATAATATAAGTACCTACATATTTCACATGTACTATAAGTCACGTTTTGTAAAAACAAAAAAAAAAAACGAAACCGAATGCAATGCACTTTGTTAAGATACTATGAATACGAGATAAGAATTGTATGATAAAGCAATACGTCACGTCGACTGCATTGAAAATGTGTGACGTCACTCGTACACTGCGTCGTAGTCCGCCAGTCGCCAACTGCCTACGAGTCGACTGACAGCACGTCGCTAGGGTTGCCACTCGTCTACGTTATAATATAGTGTCAGTTTCCATGAATAGCGCATTGGAAAATGAGGGAAATCAAATTAATAAATGTATAAAAATATGCATATTTATGTATACGTGATTTTTAATTATTAAGTGAGGAACAGATATTTCATAAATGTATCCACCAATTCGTTATAGCGGCTACAGACTCACGCCGAGAACCCCTGAGAACGCCCGAGAAGCGTGAGTGTGATCGCTTTCTCGCCGTCTCGTTCTCGCGCTCACCTGTTCTCCGATTGGTGTCGGCATTTTTGTCCGCTTCAAAAGGGTGTCTTGGGCGAAAAAAGAGAACGGTATCACATTCTTGTTCGGTCTCAGTGCGACCGTTGTGTGTGTATTAGGTACTCACATTTCTAGTTAAAATAATAAAATAAAATAATCTACTGTCTGTGGTCGCCTATTACTTTAGCTCTTACATTAATTTCATTCTAATTTTAGTATTCACAAGATTATAGTATGCTAATGCACACTAAACCAAAGCCGCTGCACTGTCGTCCATTCCGCATAACGATCGAGAATGCGAATGAGAAGGTCGCATGAGTGTAGATACCTTCTCGGTTCTCGCGCAATGTCTCGGCAAGATTTCTCGACGAGAGTTCTCGCGTGAGTCTGTAGCCGCCATTACTGAACGTTGCCGAATTTAAGAGGTTATTAAAATTTCTTTTTTTTTTGTAAAATAAACAAGTGTCAAAAGTAAACAAGTATAGTCCGTTTTTAAGAATAGACGTAACTAGTTAACATCACTGAGTTTCCGAAACATCACATTTCCACGATGTTACACGCGCTAAACAACTTACAAACAATTCAATCGGTTCACTCGGCATATCGCACTTTGTTTTATACCAAAAACTGCTTTGAATTAACAATTTTAATGCATAAATGTCATACATTGTGCAAATCCATTAGAACCCATTTTCACAGATTAATCATTTCAACAAGAACTTGACATGTTCGACATTTGCAAATGACAGAATGGGAAAGACGAACCGATTTGTTAAGTGACATTTATCGATATTTAATCGATTAATAAAATTAAAAACGTTGAAATGTAGTTAAATACAAGAAAATTAAAAATATAATTCAAGTTTCTGTGTCAGTTTAACATAAAATAATGTTTAGTGTAACATTCAAAGAAGCATATTTAAATAATAGATATTTATTACATTCGAATTATATCGTTGAGTACAATCGATATCGATACGACTCGATGCAACATATTCGCGGTAATCTCAGTGGCTTATTGACTTTACTATGACGTTGACAATTGGCCATATTTCTTTGTAGACTACAAATTGTAGTTAAGTCTATTCTCAAAAACGTTCTGAGATACAATTTAAATTTTTATCCCAAAAAAGTAGCAACCCTAATATGCGTAGCACGCTAGCTTGGCTCGCTACGCGGCAACATGCCGCCACAGGCCGTAGTCAGAGACAGTAACGTTTGTCGATTAATGTTATCTTTCATTCCACTCGCGCATATGCGTCGCACATGCAAAGAAGTGATAAAATAGTAGATTGTGTAATAAGGGAGCAAAGTAATATTTTACGGCGAGGGCGCTTTTTTGAATCCAGAGCTAAGCTCGGGATTCTTTAGTAGAATCCTGAACGTAGCGAGGGATTCAAAGCACGTCGCCCGAGCCAAAAATATTTGCTCCCGAGTGATAGATACACTCTACTTTTTATCCCCCCCTATGAGAAAATAAAAGGCATTAGAGCAGCTTGTAAGAGTGTTCGTCCCCAATTATTACGAGTCCTGTTATGTGGAAGGCCATCAATATAAATAGGTATATAGCCTTATAAGCCAATATACACTTCTAGCTAGAGTAGGTAGAGGTGGAGAAGCTACTTATGATGTTAGCCATAAACGCTAAAGTGTTTCTATTCAGGTTGCCTAAACGGTTTTTGAGCTGCGCAGTGAAGGTACATACATACATGCACAATGTACCTACAACCTACACAGTCAACTTTACCTGAAAGGTTGATGTCTACAAGCAAACTTGTGAGCTACACTGTAGCACGTATGGCTAGTTTAAAACGGTGTGTGAAGAGCACTATACCATTTTATTTATGTTAGAAACTAAAAATTTTACTTTATAAGTAACTTTATCAACATTTTATTACGGTGCTTTAAATCTCTCTTTTATTGTTCAGCTACATACCTAAAGTTTTTTAAAGTGATTCGAGTTTTACGCGGGCAATGCTCTCCTGAGTAAATAATTTAACGTTTAGCTGTCTGCAAACTATTTTACTTTACAACATTATGTCTTGCGGTGGATGTTAATTAAAATTCAGTGCGAGCTACGTACCTAAGTACTTACCTACTTAAATGAAAAAACTTTAAATCCTGTTTTCAATCCGCTTGAAAATTTCTCACTAGGTATATAATATACTTACTAGCTGTTCCCTCACGGCTTGACCCGTGTGGAATGTTCGTTTCAGTTAATCCCTTCAGAGGGGGAATTTCCAAAATTTCTCTCTTAGTGCTATCCTATACTCCCCAAGGAACTTATATGTAAGTATGTTTCGAATTTCAGCTTCTTGCGTTTAGTAGTTTTGGCTGTGCGTTGTCTGTCAGTCACTCAGTAAGGGAAGTTTTATATGTATCTATTATCTACTACCTGACCCGGCTTACGTTGTTTTGCCATATAAGTTGTTTCTGGGGAATTTCTAGATTACTAATATGATTATTAAAAATAGACGTCGGTGACAGAAGGGTGAAAATGTAGGTTTTTATGTGTATTTTTCAGTGCCACATTACAAAAAAAACTGAAAACTTGTACAAAAAATAAAAATGAAATGTTAAGGGTGGACAACCCTTATTACTTATTGGTATGAAAAATGGATATTAGATAGTAGCCGATTCTCAGACTTACTGAATATGCATATACAATTTCATCAAATACGGTCAAGTCGTTTCGGATGAGTATGGTTATTAAGGGCGCTTTCAATTTACGACACAAAACGCATAAATTGAAAGAGACCCTAACATTGACGCGAGAAATTTATATTCAAGATATTGATTAGTTAGGCTTATAAAATAATCAGGATAACACCAGTCTGGTAATAAAATCTAATTATATAATAAATGCCGTTCATCCAGACTGCATAATAATTACCTATATAGGTAGATCGTGTGCAAGTGTGTTCTGTCCACCAAATCAACTTATAACCGAATTCCTGTAAGAAATCGCTTTTAAATGTCAAAGCTGATTTTCTGTGTACCTAAACCAACTTTAAGATATTAAATAAATCAAATATTTATCGTAAGCCAATACGTTACAAAGTTACCGAATAGCCGAGCGAATTTTATTATTCAGCTGGTTTCTTCAAAACCTTGTAAAAGTTAACCCGAAAACTGTCAAACGATACAACATGTATCTCAATACGTGCGTCTATTGACGAAGCTCTTCGTTCTTGAGAAAATTCCTGGAATTTGGAACGGGTGAAAGGAATTCCGATAAGTGAATTTACGTGTAATATTTCGCAGTGGGGCCCGAGACGCCCAAGGCTGGTATGAAATTGTCGTAGACCTCAAGGAAAGTGGAACTCGGGAATAAATACGTACCTACGTCATTAATTTATCATTAATTTAATGTTCTGTTCTCAATTACGCGACGCGGCGACGTTCTTGGAACGAAGTTCTTAATTTTAACCATTTAAAAAAAGGAGTTTCAGATATACTGTTTTTTTATGCGTGTCAAAACTTTACACTAGAAGTTACGTTTTTTATAATTCTATAAAAGAGCAAAATAAATACGACTCGTGTTATATCTTCGGATACATTTTATTCAATGATGAATGTATTGACAGCAACAAATCTTCCTTTGCTGTAAAATCAAAAGTATCTTCCATTCATCTTTCTCGGTTATTTTTTATTTTGTTAATCAGATAATGAAGTTCGGAGGTTAAATAAGAGTTGTTGTTAAAAGTAATTAGGCACAGGACAAGTCTCGGACAACAGTTACTTTATATTTTATTAAATTTCTCTCTATTATAAGATAAAAGGTAACTATAATTATCAAGAAAATATGGAAGACCGTAGATAAATATTTATTTATAGTTGTGTGTGGTTAGACCGTCACTCGAACTATTACCTACTGACTTTCATAGTTGAGTTTGCAACAAACTCCTCAAGATAGGGATGCCACCCGTTTGAAATTCTCCGGACTCGTCCTAGTTTAGATTAAGGGGGAACCCCTTTTAAGTGATTTGGAGGATCAGTATGGGTGTTTTAAAACAATAAAATAAATTTTAAATATAGGCTGCAGTCAAGGTTACAAACAAAAACAGACTGCTATACACTGTTAAAATTAACAGCTTAAAAAAAGTTAGTTTATAAAAAAATAAAACGTCAAAAGTGTTGTAGCTATATTAATTGTTCTATTTGATTCAATTCGTATTTTCCCATCTAGTATTCCCTGTGTCTTGCGATATAAACAACATACAGATATGCTACGGCTACATCTGTGTATGCGTTCATGTTAGTGTTAATGTCCAACTACGCGTTGCTCAGTGCGCTAAAAATGCACTTTGGCTACGTCTGCATATTAATGCATTCAATCGCTGTATTGTCGTAATTACCGTCGTCCCTTTCTGGCCTAAAACATAAGTAGGCATACATCCTTGTTCTGCTATACCATGCCGTCTCGCTCTATCATTTAGTGCACTAAATTCGGCAATAAATTCCTTTGATGTGTCAAAAAACCGACACTGGGTTTAGGGCTTGACGTTCAATGTTAATAATGCCGCATACAATTAGCGCGCTAAACCCTTGTCTACATCTGCTTAATGTCAAATTTAGTGCACTCATTAACGCGTTAAGTTAAGCGTATAAGCGTTAAGGCGCAGGTGTAGCGATATAAGAATATGCCTATGCACATAAACTCATCATTCCAACGCGTTACCATAGTAACCATGATGCCATATTCTTTATTATTTGCCCAACGTCGACCATTTAAGTACGAGTAATATCACCCTACTCATAGATGACTAAGTTAATTTTGCAGAACAATTTTATTAAGCGATAGTTAGAGCACAATATTAATTAAATATCGGGACTAGCGACTAAATAGTTAGCTGTACTTAGAGACAGTGTTACTTAGTACACAAGTTGTTAAGAACTTGGTAATAATAACAAACTTTGGAACACCGTTTAAGATGAAGGACTGGAGTGTATGAGTTATTTTGGTATTACAACTAACTTTGAGAACTATTTCAGTAACTTAATTTATACTTCATGTCCAACACAAAAGTTTTATTGATGTTAAATAGTAATAGATAACTAGAAAATTTAAAGCGACTTCATCATCAATATAGTCGAATCGAATTAAATGTTGCATTATTACAGATAACTCAAAAACTGCTCATCAGATCTCGCTCAAATTTAAATGGGACCACACGACCAGCACCAGCTTTCGAATATAAAAATAATCATCAAAACCGCTACCCACAGTCAAAACTCATGAGATATCTTACATGAGAAAAATACGGTCCAATTGAAAACCTTAGTTGAAGTCAGTTAAAAATTATCTCATATACCGATCATCCAATATCTTTATGGATTTACAAGAAAATATATGTATATATTATTATTATTTCAATTTCGCAATTGCAATAATGTCAGACAGTAAAAGCACGCAGTACTGAAGTAATTACTGAAACTGCGAGCGAGCAAAGTTGTAGAGCGAGAGAATTCGACTGACTGAACTTCGGTGACGCGATCTTGACAATGATATGAGATGCTTATTGCAAGGTAGCTGCTACTTGTGCAACGTAGCTGAGTTAGTTTTAGGGTTCCGCAAGCACAATGTATTACTCGATACGAGACCCTATTAGTAGCGACGTGGCTGTCCGTCTGTTTGAACGTATCTATTTAATATAGATACTTGAAATATTTAAGGAATATGTACGTACCTACTATTACAGTTACTAGGACTGGCAGACGATGCCAATTAATCCCTGTTGATGCCCCGATGTCATTAGTTCCCCCCTTGTAAACCTAGCTTTAGATTGATACAAAAAATATGAAATAAATAGAAATAAAAAAATACAAAAAAAAAACACAATAAGTATGTATGTCACTACGTATAGGATTGTCTCCAAATACGAAACGGTAGCCATTTCATCGGTTTTGTTTCAGTAGTATTTCTATTTATTATCTATTAGTATTAAAGGATAACATAACCCCTTGTGCATTCGGCTCGCGCTTGGCCGTTTTCTTGAGTGGATACCGACTACCGAGTCTGAGTTTGCATGAACAAGCGAGGATCCTATAATTGAATCATGAACGCAGCAAGTCATTCTGAGTTAAAATCCTCAGCATAGAATACGGTACAATCAATTTCGTTGCAATCTCTCGGGAGTTCAGGATTTAAAGGTATAACTGAGTGAATATTTTATTTTTTTATGGTTGCTTTCTATGATTATTGTTTTTAGTTTTGGAAGTATTTATTATAATGCGTATTAAATATGCATTTTAATCAGTATAAAGCTTGTATTTTTATAGAATTTGTTTGGCAATGACAATTCTGTGCCAACATCGCTGTTGTCGTCGTCGTTGCATCGTCATAATTAGCTATAGGTATATACAAATTCCGATTGAGATCAGTCTGAGCGCCGCACCCCAAACGCCTCGCTTAAAATATTGATACGAAATAAAAAATAATAGATAACTAGTAGGCAAACTAGTCTCGAAAGGTCACATATCACTTAACTTTGTACTCCTTTATTAGCAGAGATAATTAAGGGAAGGAATTCAATTAGGAGTTTCATGGTACGATGTTTCATGATAAAACGTTACCTGAATATATTATTTTCCGCCAACATAACTACCAGGAAATATATACCACTTAGAATATATCATATGAAGCGAAATCATTTCAATTTTCCCCGTATAGAAATTGCGAGCATTTTGTGAATGTGATAATGTTCGCGCACTTTGTAGGCCATTGAGGTAGGTACTTTAGTACTATATAGTATCTCAATGTTGTAGGCACGGATTATTATAGACACGCATAATTATAGGCTTTGCCAATGTGAAATGTTTCGGGCGATGCTTATGATTGATTGTTACGAGCAAAACTGCACGGAAATTCAAATTTATACGGGTTGAAATGATTACAATTAAATTTTATCTAGAAGCCTAAAAGCCCATTTTATGACCCTGCTTGAAAATTGAATTCTTTGCTCTTGGCAGCAAAGTCTTAGTTGGGTTGTTACGCAATGCAGCCTAATGGAGTATGTTCTAGTGATAAGCAGTGGTATATACTCCACCACGCTGCTCCAGTGCGGATTGGTGGAGGGGTTAATGGCCAATCCAGTGTGGACACGGACGCGGACAGTAAGGACACGGGTTAACGACTGCTATCTATCGATAACAACCCGGACCGACGGCTTTATGTGCCCTCCGAAGCACGGAAGCGCTCAAGAAATTTTGCCACTAGCGGTCACCCATCCGACTACCGACCGCGCCGGCAGTTGCTTAACTTCGTCGATCACTTGGGATCGACGCAAACCGCCGGGCTATGAGCGCTTTTTGCCGATAATTAGGTCCAATTGAATGGATTTCTATGCATGAATATCCTAATTGGTATAAATAATAAAGAACGTAACCTGGTACAGTTTAAACGCTGAGTAGTTATGCGATTAATGATAAAAGTTCAAAATCATAATATATTATTTTTATTTATTTTTGTTATTATTTATGTCATTGTGCGATCAGATATTAATGACAGCGCGTTTATTCCTGAACTTATGGTCGCAGGTTCCTTTAAAGGCTTTAGAAATGACAAAGTTGCTCCACAAGTATGTGTACCGACCAATATGGGCTTGTTACTTTGTCGCAGTCGGGTAACTTTCTAATTAGGTATAGTACGATGGATGTTTGGACGCACGTGGTGTAGTCCATTTCCAAAATAAGGTTTCTCAACTCTACAAATATGGTTTATTTATAATAGAATAGAATTTGTAATTCATTCCAAATTTCCAATTAAAGTACATATTTTATTTCAAACTTGGCAGTAGACATTTATTAAATTATTTTATATTGGCACTCACATCAATGCAAAAAAGCGATTTATGAAATCAGACGTCGAATGTCTTAAATACACACAGTGTCACGCACATCTTACTGTTCTGCCAAAAAAGTGCATATTTTCCGCAATAATTATTCACCTTTATTTCGATGAAGATACGACACGAATAAAACGGATGATGATAAATAAACCTATGCGATGTATGGGTTTGACCTTAATTAGGCTTTAGGTATATCATGAATCACGACTAAAGAAGTTCAGGTTTAGAAAGTTGCACTGACAAAGGTAAATGTCAGAAGAACATGGTTTAAAATTGAAGAAACGTAACTTAAATGGTTTGAAAAACTATAAACACGGAGTGAGTGAAAAGCAGATTAATGGACGATTCACACATATCAGTGAAGTCACCGTTCCGTCACAGTTCCGGCAAATCTTTCATACTAACAGCACTGACACTGCACTGACAATGCCGAGAATGTATGAAAGATTTGCCGGTACTGTGACGGAACTGAGACTTCACTGATATGTGTGAATCGTCCGTGTCAGCACACTGTTAGGCAGGTGTACGACCGCCGGCGTGTAGCGAATAAAGCTCGATTATTTTCTCGCCCAGGAAATTGACTTAAATATGATATTTCCTGTAAACAAAAGAGATGCATTATATGCGGGCGAGTGTTCGCCGGCAGGGTGAACAGTCAGCGAGAACTCGCTGGCATATGCTTCTTTTTTGTTTTCACGGAATGTCATATCTTTTGTACGTGTCTTGAAAGAGTAAATAGGTGGGATTCACTCGCCGATTCGCTGTCAGTGGAACACCCGCCTTAACCCCTCAGAAGTTTACTTGTTTGGAGCCAATGCTGAGGGTAGTCCGGTCAGCTTGTCATCAAATAGCATTATCATCTGAACTAACGCAAAACGAAATTTCAAGTCTCTAGAGCAAAAGGAACTAGTCCTAATTTATACAAACATTAAAAGTTAAATTACAGTTTGTCCGTCACCTCCGACTCAAATCCGACTGTTTCGCTGGTAGGTATACCTATTCTGCCAAACTACATAATAGTAATCCACCTAGTAACTGCACTCAGTTTTATGACCACTTCGAAGATTAGACGGGAACCGGTCCGTAATCCGATTTAGGTACGCTTCGGAAGCATAAAATCGACAACGGAAAAAACGCATTTCGCAAACGTCTGTCATCCCTGCTAGTCTAGACAAATTAGCAATATGAACTAAATGTCAAAACTGCCGTTTGGCTACGATTTCGATACGAATGAACGTACTATTCAGACGTTTCGTTCCAACGAATAGATTACGATAACATTTGGCTACCGTTTTTTATTTTTTTTAAGCCCTCTGAGGGCTTAGACAAGTAGCACAAACTTTAATAGAATAGAATACTGACATAAGCTTATGCTACATAATTCGATCCGACGCATAGAAATAAAAATCGGTAGCCAAATGTTATCGTAATCTATTCGATGTAACGAAACGTCTGAAGAGTACGTAGTCGTGTCAAAATCGTAGCCAAACGGCAGTTTTGACATTAAGTTCGACTGAAAGCGTGCGAAACTAAGCGAACGCCAAGCACTTGTAGATAACGCTACAAAATGGCGTATATTTAATGATTTCGACTACAATTGAAGGAATGTGTTTTTTAAATTAATAATTTATACCTTTCCATAAAATCTAAAAGAGCGAGAATTGTTCAGAGGGCTTAGACAAGTCACACAAGTGGCACAAACGTTTAGTAGAATAGAATACTGAATGTATGGGAATGACATAAGCTTACGCTAAATAATTCTATACCACATTTATACCACTGACTGGTACTTGTATGACATTTACGAACGAAACCATAGACGATATTTGTTATTTTTCGTAGCGATCGAATAGAATAAGCGTTCGATATCTCGTAGGCCATTTGGCTACCAACCGAAGAACAATATTGCTAAGGCGCATACGATTGTCGATATAGAAGAGATTCGAAGCGTTTGCCATTTGTCTAGACTAGCAGGCCAGAATCGAAATATTGGAAAAGAATTATAACTTAATCTGTCCTTGTTTCGGTATCCGAATCACGTAGATAATTTATCTCTGGCAGTAACTAAGGTAATACATAATTATATTATTGAAAGAACTGTGGAATACTTAACTGGACATGAAATGAGTGCGTTGCTCAAGCGCGCAGTGAATGAAGCTTTACATCTGTAATAGTCTATGATTAAATTTGTCTGAACTCTCAAGCTTCAACTTATTTGCTGCACAATTTTCAAGCAACGCCACAAACCAAAGCCAGTTTTCTCCCAACTCCTAAGTTTTAAAGTAGAATAAGTAAAATAATGGCGTGACTCGCTGAAAGGACAACGTTTTGTTGTACACAAAGTTTTCGACTTTAAAATAAAATTGATAAAAGTTTGGACGTGAATCGCCGAAAATACATTGTTTTCAGCTATTCGGAGAAAATGTTTATAACAGTTGAGTAATGGGCTCGAGTTACAAGACGGAATTTTATAACGGAAAATTATTCATGAAAGGAAAAACTACTTCGGACCGGCGTAAAATTGTTGGCATAAACAGATGATTATAGTTAATTATAGTGTGGCGTTAAACGCGGTGTTTACACGCTAGGTAACTATAGTTATAATCAGAGATGGGTAAATCACTGTTCATTTATAAACAGTGATAACCTCGTCGTTAAGAATTCGGCTACTAATACTCGAGGGGTCCAGATTCGGTCCAAATTCACGCACTTCTAAATTTTAGGACTTATTTTGTTTTAAGCTCTGTAATGGTTAAGGAAAATATCGAAATCATAATGCCACTTTATCAAAATATTATTTCGGGAAAATCAATATTTTATGTAATAATTTTCAAGGTTTTCTTTTGAACCGTAAGACGTTTTGTTAATTCTTAATTTAGTAAAAGATCACGGGATAAATCTCGGATGCTATTAATTTTGCCTCTTTGTATTTCACCGTTATCCATATTGTTCCAAATGCAGGACTATAAAAAATGTACCTACCGTAGTCGGTCAGCGATAAAAATTTGAAGGAGTGTTTTTATTAAAAAAGGGTTGTCGTATACATCTTACCTATCCATTGTTTGGGAAGCATAAATAATATATGAAATATAATTTTCACTTATATTCATAAGGAGGTCCGTGCTCCAATGATGGACTATGAATTTTTGTTAGACGTAACGATTTATGTCAAAAAAAACAATTCGTTTCGTTCGTCGAATTTTTGTTGAAATATCTTTAGCATATCTTTAGCAGTATTTTCTAAAAGTGCTTTACCATATTTTATTAATTCTCAAATCCCAGGTAAAATAATTGAAGTAGAAAACTTTGTGTACCTATTATATACAACGCGCTTAAACTCATTATAACTTTTAACAAATTTAATTGTTGCTGTATAGTAGGTATAATTAAAAGATTTGACACACGTAGAAGATGGGGTAGAAGATAGGGGTGTAAGGGACTCCTCCCATCCTAGAGCCCAAGCCGACCTCACCTGCTCGTGGTACACCCTGCTGATCAACGGACGAGGGCACGGCGCCTGGTCCCTCTCTTGAGAGGTCTCTGGACTCAGTACCATCCAGTGCAATCCCGAAGGTACTCTACGCTGGTGGTAGGGTCTTGAACCCGACTGGCTAGCTACCACCCTCTCGTTTGAGTCAGCCGCCAAACGGTAACGTGTTCCGGCTGGGGACTTGAGTGCCAGTTTCTCCCCCCTCCCACCCTTCCTCATCCTATATGTGGAGACTCTTCGATTTCTTCCCGGGATCTCATTGGACTCTTAAGACTTCGTTATTCGGGGGTACGTGATGTGTTGGCGCGGCGGCCAGGGAGACCTGGTGAAACGGCTTGCCGCTGGCCGCCCGCCGGACAGTACAGGGACCCGAACCCAGGCAACACGCGTAACCTCTGGCCTGGGAGGCTGTCCTATCATCCGGCGCATAATCCCGCTGTGTGGGCTCCGTGCCGGAGTAAGAGACCGGGGTGGTACCCGGAGCCCATGCGCGGGGGGGACCAGGGGCCCTTCCGTCCGCCGCGCCAGCAACTCATATTCTGCCCCTGTAATCGCGGTGCCACGAGTCCAACATTTATCCCGGGGGTCACCGATGAATCTCTGCATTTCCTTCCCCCTTTCCCTCCCTTTTTTTTTACACCGAAATCTATGGGCAAGTCTACAAAGAGAAAAAGGTATCGCCCAGCGGCAACCCCTGAAACCCCTACCACACTAAATGTAGACATGTGCAACATCAGGGGAATTCACAGCAACCTTAACGCTGTCCACTACCATCTTGAGACAGCGAAGCCGGCCTTGCTCTTTTTGACGGAGACACAGATATCATCACCGGACGACGCATCTTACCTGTGCTACCCTGGCTATAGGCTGGAGCACGCGTTTAGGCCGCGTGCCGGGGTGTGTGTGTTCGTCCGGGATGATGTCTGTTGCTGCCGTTTGACCTGCCTTGAAGACAAGGACCTATCCATTTTATGGACGCGCGTGGACATGGGCGGCCACACTCGTGTTTATGCGTGTCTCTATAGGTCCTATAGCGGAGACGCGGAGACGACTCGACTATTTGAGCACGTCCAGAGATCGGCTGACAGAGTTTTGGAGCAGTATCCCTCGGCGGAGTTGGTGATTTTGGGGGACTTTAACGCCCACCACACTGATTGGCTGGGGTCCAGGATCACCGACTTTGCCGGGAGAACTGCTTTCGACTTCTCCCTGGCCTACGGTCTCACTCAGGTTGTTGCTGGCTTCACCAGAGTCCCTGACGTTGAGACCCATACTGCTTCTTTGCTAGACCTACTGCTGACTTCTCACCCAACGGACTACCGAGTGGTGGTTGAGGCTCCTCTTGGATCTTCTGACCACTGCTTGGTAAGGACATCTGTGCCCTTGACGCGTCAAGAGGGCTCTCGGCCCACTGGTACGCGTCAAGTTTGGCACTATAAGTCAGCAGACTGGGACGGACTTAGGGAATTCCTGAGTTCGTACCCTTGGAGGCAGCTCTGCTTCGCTTCCGGGGACCCGAACGTGTGCGCTGATTCAGTAGCCGATGTGATCCGACAGGGTATGGAATGTTTTATTCCAAATTCAGTCGTATCCATTGGTGGGAAAAACCAGCCCTGGTACAGTGGTTCGTGTGCTGCGGCATCTAACCGCAAGCGGGCCGCTTACCAGGCCTGGGCATCAGCGTACACTTCGAAGAACCCATCAGCCCCAGAGCTTAAGAAAAAGCTCAACGCTGCCTCCCGGTCAGCTAAGAAGCAAATGTCCAGGGCGAAGGCCCAATTCATCGGCAGAATTGGCGAGCGGCTAGTTGGCTACCCCTCTGGGAGTAGAGAATTCTGGTCGCTGGCTAAGGCTGTCGAGGGCAACTTCTGTCGGTCTTCTCTCCCACCACTGCGATTACCGGATAAATCCGTTGTCCATACGGCAAAGGGGAAATCCGAAATTCTTGGTAGCCTCTTTGCCGCCAACTCGACTCTTGACGATGGAGGGGCCACACCGCCTAACATCCCGCGGTGTGAGAGCTCGCTGAATGACATACTTTTTACTCAAAAGGCTGTCAGGCGAGCTCTACTGTCTCTCGACACCAAGAAGTCGAGTGGGCCGGATGGTATTCCCGCAGTGGTGCTAAAGACGTGTGCTCCCGAGTTGACTCCCGTCTTAACGCGCTTATTCTCGCTATCCTACACTACAGGAATAGTACCGTCTTCGTGGAAAGTAGCCCTAGTTCATCCTATCCCCAAAAAGGGCGATCTTAGTGACCCGGCCAACTACAGGCCTATAGCGATAACTTCCCTGCTTGCGAAGGTTATGGAGCGTGTAATAAACACGAAGCTCCTGGGATATCTCGAAGATCGCCAGTTGATCAATGATCGGCAGTACGGTTTTCGTCACGGTCGTTCAGCTGGCGATCTTTTAGTTTATCTCACGCACCGGTGGGCTCAGGCCCTAGACAGCAACGGGGAAGCATTGGCAGTCAGCCTAGATATCGCTAAGGCCTTCGACCGGGTCTGGCACAGGGCTCTTCTCGCGAAGTTACCATCTTACGGTCTCCCTGAGAGGTTGTGCAGTTGGGTAGCCAGCTTTCTATCTGAGCGACATATTAAGGTCGTCGTCGACGGTTGTTGCTCAGATATGAAACGTATAAACGCTGGTGTCCCCCAAGGGTCTGTGCTGTCTCCTACCCTGTTCATTCTGCATATCAATGACATGCTGGAGCGTGCAAACGGCATTCATTGCTATGCAGATGACAGCACGGGAGATGCCTATTATACAGGCCCTGCAAATGCCTCTCGGTCACATGTGGAGGATAGCAGAATCAAACTTGTGTCTGAAGTCGAGAACTCTCTGGAGCAAGTCTCGGAATGGGGTCGACTAAATTTAGTCGAGTTCAATCCCACGAAGACACAAGTTTGCGCGTTTTCTGCTAAGAAAACCCCATTTGTCATGGCGCCTCAACTCCAGGGTACCGCACTCACCGTTAATAAAAGTGTTGGGATTCTGGGTGTTGACATTTCGAGTGACGTGCAGTATCGGTGTCACCTGGAAGCTAAGGCCAAATTGGCCTCCAAAAAGCTTGGCGTCCTGAACCGGGCGAAGCAGTACTTCAATGCGAGGGACCTACTGATGCTTTATAAAGCTCAAGTCAGGCCTCACATGGAGTACTGTTCTCACCTCTGGGCAGGGGCTCCACAATACCAACTTAGTCCATTTGACGCCGTACAAAAGCGCGCTGTTCGAATTGTCAACGACCCACGAGTCACTAACAGGTTAGAACACCTAAGCCTTAGAAGAGACATAGGATGTCTCTGTGTGTTCTACCGACTTTACAACGGTGAGTGCTCCGAGGAATTGTTCGATTTGGTGCCAACATCACCCTTCCATCATCACACCACTCGCCGAAGATTGAAGTTTCATCCACATCGCTTGGATTCGTGGCGAACGACTACAGTCCGATTTTCACGGTCATTTCTGCCGCGAACTTGCAAGCTGTGGAATGAGCTTCCCTCTGAGGTATTCCCGGAGCGCTATGACATGGGGTTCTTCAAGAAAGGTGTAAAAAGAGCTCTCCTTCCGGGCCGGCGTTGCACCGGTGACTCCCCTGGTGTTGCAGGTGTCCATAGGCGACGATGACCACTTACCATCAGGTGGCTCGTCCGCTTTTTCGTCAGCCCTTCAGGCTATAAAAAAAAAAAAGTAGAAGATGAAAATAACTCGATTTTATTTAGATTTAAAAAAGTTATTTTATGAAATTCGTGAAGTAACAATAAATCTACGAAAAACGTTAATAATAGATAGGTATATTCATTTCTCAGTTGTGTTGATTTTTACTTAATTAAATGTACACAATTTTTATTCGTTGATGATTCTACCTGTAGGTACGATTTTATCTTTGTAAAAAGTAAATTATTCATACATCTTCCTTCATTATTCTTCCTTCATTATTAGTGTAGATAAACTTACCTCTTTTTGACAACAGCTATGAGAACGATGTGTTGCGTGTTCTTCATCCCTCGGATTGCACTGAAACAAAACAATATCATTAACATTTATTAATTATAATTATTGTTTTATAAAAAAAACTGACTTCAACCTCGATAAGCAGAGATAACTCAAAATGTACTCGCCAGATGGCGCTTAATTCAACATGTCGGTGTAAAATTCTCGTCACTACAAATTAATCAAGCCCAAACACTAGATAACTGCAGTAAATCGTTGAGGAGTTCCTTCGACTGTCTTTCGGCTTCATCAGATCGATTCCAGACCTTCATGACATTGTAGCGCTTTAATGTAGGTACTTATGAAAACATTAACAAACACACTTGTCGTCCCTATAATTTTTTCCCTATATTTTTTTTATCTAGTGTTTGGGCTTGATTAATTTGTAGCGACGAGAACTTTACACTTACATGTTGAATTGAGCGCCATCTGGCGAGTAGTTTTTGAGTTATCTCTACTTATCAAGATTGAAGTCGGTTATTTTTTTGTAAAAAGCAATTATTATTTGAAGTCGGTTAAAATACGTTGTTATCGATAGGTGACAGTCGTTAAGCCATGGCGGGGAAGCCTTCGGGCGGATTGAAACTTTATAAACTGGGTTGGCCACTAACCCTTCCACCAATCCGCAGTGGAGCAGCGTGGTGGAGTGCTCTAGGCCTCCCCAATAATGAGGAGAGACCTGTGCTCAGTAGTGGGAAATTAATGGGATGTTAAGGAAAATAGGTCTCATAACTATCATTTTAAAAGTAAATAGTCAAGTGATTTGAAAGTTAGATTCTTCAAAATAAACATTTCTTAAAAAAAGAAAATTCAAAAACAAAGAATTTCATCTATTTATAAACGACCTCAAAAACGAGGTTTTATGGTCGATACCTAGGTATATTTTTATGTAGGGCCTGCCATTTCTTCGACATGTAAATCGTATTTTTTTATTTGAAAGAGCAGAAGTACCATCGTAACCAAATCAGGATTTGATTATATGAAGACCTTAAGTTTTTCGTATATATTGTATTGGATATATTCTTATACCTATTGCTTTCCGACTTTGAAGTCTGCTTTGGTTTTATAAAAAAAAAAATTGTAAAAACTTTCGGTAACTTTATCACGTTCCTACAGTTTGTTTTACAGTAAGTTTACGTAAACCCGCAAGGGTAAGTAACCCTTTCAACCCTACACTGTTTATTCTTTTATTTACTTTGTAGCAATACGTGACGAGAATAATTTAATGAACTATCCCGAGGCTAGTGTTGAGATTTCGTGCTATGAAATGTTTTCTTTCTGAGTTTTAGCAACCTTTACAGCAGACAGGTCATCTTACATTGGACAAGACAAAAATAAATAATTAGTCTAGTTGAAAAACAATATAGTTTTCGCCTTTATAGCTATGGAATAGAAATAAAGTTTGTAATCTGTTTAAATATGATTTTTCGATGCGTAGTCATGGGGAAATCTACCCCATTTATTTTTGCTTTTGCTGATTTATTTTCAAACAATTTTATTTAAGGTAAGTGTCCCATATTTCGGTATGTTAAGCCTCCGCCGACTTTAAGATTTTTTTTAAATTTTACTACATAAGATATCAGTCTGAAAGTTTTTGTGTAATAAATATGGTCTTTTGTTAGTAATTTAAGGTATGAATTATGCAGTTTTAGTTAGAATTAAAAATTTTATTAATTTATTTGTGGACCCCTTGTTTGAACCCTATTTCGTGACAAAATTTGGCTCTGTTCCTAAGTTCGTGAATTCGTGTCCCCTATTTCGTGACAACGTTTGTTAAAGTTTTTTTGGTAATTTCTAGAAATATATATATTAAAATACTATACTTTGATAATTAATGTCTATACTAATAATATATAGCGTAAGAGTTTGTTTGTTCGTTCGTTTGAACACGCTAATCTCAGGAACTACTGGTCCGATGTGAAATATTCTTTTTGTTTTGAGGAAGGTTATTACTTACATAACATTACGCTAAGGCCAAAAGGAGCGGAGAAACAAGTCTCCAAAAGCGAAACGAGGGCGTCTACTTAATATAATATATTATGTATGTTGCAGGACGACATCCGCTTGTAATAATATAAAGGGGAAGGGTTGTTTTAATGCGCTAGGTAATGTCAAGAAGTACTTGGTTCGAATTCAAAAAATATTTTTGTGTTGAATAGTGTATTGATTGAGGAAGGCTATAATAACATCACGCTTAGAAAATATTATTAAGTAGACTCCCTCGCTTCGGGAAACTTGTTGCTCCGCTCCTTTCGGTAGTGGCGTGATGTTATATATCCTATAGCCTTCCTCAATAATTGGACTATTCAAAACAAAAAGAATTTTTTAAATTGGACCAGTTGTTCCTGAGATTAGCGCGTTCAAACAAACAAACTCTTCCACTTTATATTATTATAGTAATATAGTAAATAGTAAAAAGTAATAGTATGGTTCGAATTCAAAAAATATTTTTGTGTTGAATAGTGTATTGATTGAGGAAGGCTATAATAACATCACGCTTAGAAAATATTATTAAGTAGACTCCCTCGCTTCGGGAAACTTGTTGCTCCGCTCCTTTCGGTAGTGGCGTGATGTTATATATCCTATAGCCTTCCTCAATAATTGGACTATTCAAAACAAAAAGAATTTTTCAGAACAGTTGTTCCTGAGATTAGCGCGTTCAAACAAACAAACTCTTCCACTTTATATTATTAGTATAGAAGTATAGGTAGGTGGTGCTGCCTGCTCGATTGCTACCTTATTTCTACAAAAAAGAAACCAATATAATCGCAAAAGCAGACTTTTTCACATTTGATGTTGAGTTACTATTAGGTCCTGTGAGTCTTTTATAAGACTTCCGAGATCTAACATGACTGCCAAAATTTATATCTATACAAAAACACCTATACGAAAAATCAGCTTTTTAGGTATTTTTCATCCGAGGTTGTTTAATGATAGCATCTCATATTATATAAATTAATGATATGAGATCATATATAAACCTCTGTGGTTTCCTATTGCTAATCAATACCAAATTGTTTATAAATTGTTAAAGTGATGATTAAATAAAAAAAATATTATGCTAAAGTGACTGGAACTACTTTAAAATTATTTGTAACGAACTAACGGACAAGGAACAAAAGATATGTCCTTTGTTTCGTGTTATTGATTTTTCGAAATTACCACACTCAAGTAATGAGATTCTTTCTAGATTATATAAATTGACTATTCAGTACACTATTTATATAATAAAATATACGAATATTGACAAAACAAATCGAATAACAAACGAAATTATGCTGCTAGTACCTATGCGAATTTAGTTCAAAATTGTAGAATTGGGTCATCTTTAAGCTCGTATTATGGATTTCCTAGTAAACAAAACATATACCGAATTTAGCTCACAAGTACTGAAATTAAATACCTTATTCGTTTTTTTCATTTATATTTCAATTTTTTCAATTATAATATATGAACACGAACAACGAAAATGTATCTATAAAACCCCTAATTCGTGAATGTCACGAAATAGGAGACACCCGAAATATAAAATGACCGCTATTTCGTCAGTCGGTTTATTGCTATTTTAAAAGCATTTCAAGCTGCATGGAACTTTTTCATGAGTCAAATCAATTGTTAAGGGACATATAAAAGCACTGTTTAAGTTTTTATTTGAATGGACTTACCGTTTCTTCTCTATGAGCTTAAGAACTTTGAGCGCCTGCCTTACGGTATAGGGAAGCATATTCACCTCTCACCGACGTTTGTGGCCGATGAGACTTCCAAGCGTTTTATTTCATTGAGTTTAGTAGGTAGAATGTTGGAACTTTGTTTTTTAGACAGGTTAGGAGATAGATATTTTATTCTGATGTATAATTTTAATGTATGTTATGTACGTAGCTTATTTTTTGCGCCTGAAGCAAAACTAACGAAGTAATGTACTAGCACGAAGTTGTGGCCCTTTACCTTACCGAAACCATTAAAACAGGTGTAGGTCTGTACATAGGTTAAACAAGTTTTTCATTATTTCTAATTACAATTCATAAAATCGACATTCATACCGCATAATGCTTTAAAATCGATAAAAATTAAAACAGACTCTGAAACTCTATTGCAACCCCTTAGGGGCGGAATGTGAACATAACAGATCTTAGTGGATGTCTTCTAACCGAAACTACCTCCTTTTTTCTTTGAACCTTCTCGAGATTTTATGATTATTGAGTGACCTTTCGTTTTTAGGGTTCCGTACCCAAAGGGTAACACGGGACCCTATTACTGAGACTTCGCTGTCCGTCCGTCTGTCTGTCCGTCTGTCACCAGGCTGTATCTCATGAATCATAATAGTTACAAAGTTGAAATTTTCACAGATGATGTATTTCTGTTGCCGTTGCCGCTACAACAACAAATACTAAAAAACAAAATAAAATAAATATGTCTTTAAGTGGGCGCCCATATTTTCGACGCCTCAGCGATAGTTTAGTTATCTTTCAGTCCAAGAGATGGCATTGTGGCTAATATGTGGCTACAATAAAACAATGGTCACAGTGGCCTTTGGGAAAGCGACCATAGTACATTTTTTAATAATATGTTACTTGGTGCTACGGAACCCTTCATGAGCGAGTCGGACTGGCACTTGGTCAATTTGATTATATAATTGGATTAGGTAAGGATAGAGATTTAGAATTTAATTCTTATATGAAAATAAAATTGAATTGCTACCTATTTATCACAAGGGAGTTGGTGACAACTAAGCACATTAAACGTAGCTGAAAATTATGAAACGTGGAATTTTTTCTAATATTCTGATTCTGAGTGACGCCTCCAAATCTCACTTCTTCGAAATCTTCACGGGTGTTTTTGATATCGTGAGTTTAATAATGTTCCTGAACTTGATTATAATTTACATAGACTTTTTTCTCGGAAACTTGTCAAATACATATGTCTTTCAAGTATGAATATCAAAATGTTAGAATATTAATTCATTTCACTACTTTAGTAACATTTTATCTTTCTTATATTCAATGCTTCATAGGTAGGTATTTTATTGTCATTTTTTCGAATCAGTCCACAAAAAACGAAGTTACAAATATCCTGTGGGACCCGATTAATTTACCGGGACACAAATAACGATTATTTAACTTTGTCTAAATAAAGTAGGTAGGTATGCCAAATTAGTTCAGCTGTTTTGGCGTGATTGAGCCCTATTCATCCAACTACCTATTATGTATCTAGTCATTTATACTCGTAACCTTTATATAATTTTACAATTGCATATATTTTATAATGTTATTAGCCAATTTAATCGATTAATCAAATTCAAAGACATCGTTCTAGTTTGTAGCAACATTGGACCTATCAAGGGAAGGATTGCCTTCATTCAACGAGAAAATCTCATTTTTATAGGTAATTCAAAAGTCTTCGTTGATGTACAGTAAGGCAACTCAGTGTGATTCACGAGTCTAAGGATTTGCCAAGTAATATGTAGGTTACTGTGAAGTTATTTATTTAGCTGGTTATGAGCACGAAATAATTTCACTTACTCTGATTACTTTCCTTTTTATTTACGAGTTATTTTTGTAGCTTTGGTTTAAAGAAATTGATTGTATAATGAATTACAAGTTTACTCAGAAAAATATTAAGCTAACATAAGGAAAGAAGTAAAGTAACCAAGCTAAGACTAGACACCTAAGGAAATGTACCTACATGAAGTCCAAAACTTAATAATGTTGGTTTTGTGTACCTACCTAGTACCTACTATCTCCTAGGTAGGTAGGTATATCGGAAGCATCGCAACCAGGGCCACTGGGGAAATTTATTCGAGATTTCAATCATTATCTTCATTCATCGGAAGATTAAGTCCATTTATTTGAAATTATATACCTTTAGGGTAGATTCAGACATATCAGTGAAGTCTCAGTTCCGACACAGTTCCGGCAAATCTTTCATACATTCTCGGCATTGTCAGTGCAGTGTCAGTGCTGACAATATGTCTGAATCGACCCTTATACTGTGTATGTTAATGTGTTACATTACAATCCAGATTGAACCTTAACCACAAGAGTGAAAAGCTGGCATTTGCATGGATTGCTATTAAAATATACGCGAACGGAGTAAGGATGAACGTGAGCTTGCAGGTTTTGATAGCTTAACGAGTTTATTATTACTGGAACGAAGTTCTTTATCGCACGGGTCGGTTGGAAGCTAGAAAATGAAAAGTATAAGATTTTTGCCTAACGGAAATGGGACTCCTATACAATACCTATATTGGCTGAACCTAGTTAATAATCATATGTATAGTCGTACAAGGATCTTTTAGCGCGTGGATGACGTGTGGGGGACAGAAACAATGCCACACAGATTGCCTTACCTGTAAGGCGCTGTCTCTGTCACCCTCACGTCAGCCACGCGCCATAAAAATCCTTGTAAGATAATATGTCAAATGTTCAAGTGTAAGAGTTAAAGTGCAACAATGTAACTTCGTTCCAGCCAAGTGATTCGTTACACTCAAAGCTTTTTTATAGCCTTTTCTCCGACATTCGGTCAATATATTCTATAAAACTCTTGCATTACTGGTGATTGACTGACAGACAACGCACAGCCGAAACTACTGAACGGAAGAAGCTGAAATTTGGCATGTGTGTTCCTTATGGAGTGTAGGGGAGCACTAAGAGAGGATTTTTGGAAATTCCACCCCAAACGCGGTGAAATAGGGAGGTGAAGTTTAAACGAATTCCACGCGGGCGAAACTTGCGGGCGGAAGCTAGTCACATATAAATATCTGAAGGAGGCGACATCACTTCCAAGCCCGAAGTATATCCAAGTGAGAATACTATGTTAAGCAAATAGCGAACGTCGCCCCGAGCGGGAAGAAAACATGATTAGATATGCATTAAGGAGCGGCAAACGTCGTCATTCGGATGATGAAAATCCGGTCAAGCGTGAACAGAGCTCGGGTGTTCGGAATTCCGTACCCACTTCAAAGTAGATTCTGTAATAATATTTGCTAAAATATTTTTCTTTGATTTAAAAAACTGCGTTACTGAGGATAACATACCTATAGATTGTATAGGTGCTTACGCGTTACTGGGGATAATTAAAAATTGCTAATCAGATCTTAATAACATTTATATGCGCCTACACTACAAACATTAGGTATTGAATTAAAAAGTCTCAGGCCAGAAAGAATCTTAACTTCTTGTCCTATTTGAATTGAACGACATCTGTTGGGTCATCTTTGAGTTACCTTTACTTATCGACTTTGAAGTCGGTTATTATTTTGTAAAAAGTTAGTTATATCGTTATATAACATAGGGAACCCTAACATGGTAAATGCGCTTCACCAGGCAATATTCAATGAGCGTTGAACATGGTAATCGCTATGAGCGGTTTGTCATTTAGTCCGGAAAATCTTGGAAGAGGAGACCCGTTGTCATTAGAAATGAAAATAAATGATTGTTAATTACTTAGGTACATTTAAACAGCTTTTCCGTCGTGAAGTTAAAGTTTAGTTTTTTTAAATAGATCGTTACACTTGCTCCTCGCTAAATATGTATAGTGTATTTTGCCGGCGAGAAATTAAAATACCTAAAGTAACATTTGTTTAAAAGCTAATTTCAGTAAAGTCAGTTAATTTTGTTTTAGCAAGAACCGATTTTGATGTTTTGTATTAGAAAGGTATTGAGCGACATCTGACGGGAAGTTTTTGGGTTTTCTCTACTTATCGATGATAAGATCAGTTGTTTTTTTTTGTAAAAAGTAAATTCTTTTAAAAAATATTAACGTATTTAGCTATTCAAGAAGGTGTACAAGTAAGTGGTACTTAATGTAGGTACCCGACCTTCTTACCAGTATTACTTTTAACATTCTGTCACTCATTGTCACTCTTTATTGTACGCGTACCTATAATTAAAGTATTCCTAAGCCTTCACTGTACTTATTAATAATGACAAAGCAAAGTTAGTCGACCGTACTGAAGGGTTTGCATTTATGTATTTTTCCTTTGTACGTTCATTTTTCACCTGTAACTAGCCACTGCTAATGAATACTTACGCAGCTTACGCTATTTTTAAAATTCTTTGGTAATGCAAACGACGAATTTATTATTTTGATGTTCGAAATTCTTGCTCATTTATTTATTTAGACGCCCCGAGTGGTGCAATGGTTACGCCGGATCGCTGTTCCAAGGGTCCTTGATTCGATTCCCAGCGAGGCGGAAATTTGAATGATGAGTTTAAATTTCCGTGGTCGGTATGGGCTGGTGTCCTTGTTTTGTGTGTTATCCAGAGCACCCACGACACAGAGAATCCTCGTGTGGGGCTATGAGTGTGTAGCGTTAACGTAGCGTCAGCGTAGCGTTAGCGTAGCGTTATTTCTGTCCTGCTAGTCACACGTTTCCTGTGATAATGTGATAGGTGTTCGGGGGGAAGGAGGGGAGCTCCTGATCCTTTTAGTCCGATTTCCGAGGCAGATTTCAAGACAACATCAGTGTGAGCTTCGTCCGTTCTCCCTGCACACTGGACCCGCCCATGGACACAGGCCATAGTCTACCAAGCTGGCAAAATAGATGGCGGACCTTTAAAATATATCTGAGCCACAAAAAAACAATCCATGTATAATATTGATTTCTTTCCATCAGGTAGCTTTCTTCGCATTAAAAATACTTTGTTTTGAAACGTTAATCCATTGATCTGAATTGCCTTTTATCCGCACGAGTGAAATCATGACAATGTTGGTGGATCAGGCCGACCAAGCTCCGTAATTTATTTAAAAGCCAATAAAAGTAGCGTCAAACTGAGTGGAGTAGAAATGTTGGGCTAATGGAAGGCGCAATTAAACAAGTAGGTACATGAATGCCGGAAGCCCCAAAAGGTTGGCTTTTTGCTTG
Source organism: Hesperia comma (assembly GCA_905404135.1). Lineage (NCBI taxonomy): Eukaryota > Metazoa > Arthropoda > Insecta > Lepidoptera > Hesperiidae > Hesperia > Hesperia comma. The sequence continues at coordinate 3,777,610 of FR990031.1, forward strand.
TGTACATACCTATCTATACCTATCGCTGAAACGCATTACAGAGAGGTAGGATAGGTGTATTGTTTTTTTAAACCACGAGTCATGATGGTGAGTTTACTAATGGACAGTTCGATATAATTTTATTTAGTCACTAGCCACCAACCAGCCACGTAGATTTTTCTGCGTAGATTTTTTTTTCAGATTACCTATACCCTTTTTATCTTTTTAGGGACGGGTATTTTCAAAAATTTCTCTTAGTACTCCCATAGTCTACCCAAAGAATATGAATGATAGCTTTCAGCGTTTTGCTTTCAAAAGTTTCGGCTCAGCGTTGTCTGTCAGACACTTATTAACAGAAGAGTTTTTTAGAGCAGCAATTTACTGAGATCTTACCTAGCAGTAACCAAAATACCTAATTATTGTTACTTTACTTACTAAGTTTACCTACCGGAAAGCTCTCCTATCCAAAAAAATATTAATTTCATTTTCAAATCAATCAATTTTTCAAAATTTTAAAAGTATTTTTTATTACTTTAATCAATGATATAGATTTTGAAAAGTTCCATATTAAAGCGGTCAATTAAAAACAGCTTCGTGTATCAGAAGTTACTTGTCAGAACTAGTCAGAAGAGTCAAGAGTCGAACATAATATAATGTGCATTTCCAATCTCGATGTCACGATTTCAAGCATCATACGGTCACGTACTCAGTACTCACCCACCGCTCATGAGGCAATTCAATTTAATATACTCGAGGGGGTTGCTCAACTTAGCCGTAAGTATTTTGAGCGTTACGTCAACTCGTTAAACCCAACTAAACTTCATCCATCCCCTAATTTAATTTGAATTCAGCACTTGAGAGTCAAGTTAGTTCCAAACTGCCCTTACTAATTATAATTGTTAGTACTTCCTAATTGTTAGATATTATTGGACATTATTCTTTATTGAATTGGTGAGCAATTAGTCACGTTTTGTGTTATGTGTTAGAGGAGTAAGAATATTTGTTTTTTTAAATGACCGCATAATTCAGGCTGGGTGAGCGGAGGAATTGTAGAAGAGTGTGCATTAATTAGTTGCTTAACATTATTATATTATAATGAAACTTTTCTGGTCAGTTTCTACATTGTCTCCACGAGGAAAATATTTGTGAATGTCTATTCGGTCTATTTTTAACGAAGGCTCCGTAAAGGCGATAATTTTTAAGAACTTCGTCCGGGCGTTTCTGCCGCTCATTTTGGAAATGATGTAACCTATTGAACTTGCGGTCTTGCGGTTACATTTGTGTTTATTTCAATCAGTACACAAGTAAAAGGAAAACACATGTGATAAAAACCTGATACACATGGTACTTTATTACAAAAAAGATATCAAATGTCATTGTAAAGCATTCTTTCTAAAATTTTATACAGTGAGGGTATTATGACATAAGTTTTGGAAGTGTAGCGACGCGAGGGCTGCTTAATATGGAAGTGCCACTCCTCGCTAAAAACAAATTTATTATGTGTGCTCACAGTTCAATTTAGCTTATAAGCAAAATTTGCTTAATGCATTTTAAATTTTCGCCGCTAATCTACAACACTTAATCACAGGGGCGGAAAGCAGGCATTTATGTGTGTTGCCATTAATACGGAATCCGTATCGGACGCGAACGGGGTGTAGCAAAAAAATCATTCACATCACGGTTACAATATGACGATAATTTGACGACGTCATTGATATACTTAGATAGATATATGATGACGTATTGATGTTGCTTAATGACGACCCGGATGGCGCAATGGTTAACATGCCGGATCGCCATTCCGAGGGTCCTGGGTTCGATTCCCAGCGAGGCGGCAATTTGAATGATGAGTTTGAATTTCCGTTCTCGGTCTGGGTGTATGTCCTTGTCTTGTGTGTTGTCCATGGTACCCACGACACAGGGAATCCTAGTGTGGGGCTATGAGTGTGAAGCGTTATTTAAAAATATATTTAACTTTTCCTTCCGGGATCATTTTATTTTGAAATCGGTTAAAAGTTTAAAAGTGGTTGTCAAGTAATTTCTTCAAGTCCCTGAGGGTAGGAACTGAAACTATTTATTTAACCTGGTATTACGTTATTAGGGTTCTAATTATTGTTCTAATTTTAAGGAAGGCATCAATGACAATGTAAGGATTTCTTTAACCGATTCGTTTTAATAGTCTCGAGATAAGAATTAGTTTTTGTGATATACTACAAGTTATAGTTATAGAAATTTCAACTGATGTTATTAGTCTATAAAGTTACTGAAATTACTCACGATTGAAAAGCCGTGGGGGCAATGACCGGTTAACTAAATTTAATTCGCAATTACATCTATTATTAAATAAGTGTTGTCCGTGCCTTTGCCCGCGTGGAAGTGCTTTTGACTGATTTTCAAACAAGCTTTAATTTCTAAGCTTACCTTCTTAAGGATTGACTTGCTAAAAATGTAAAAACACGTGTTTCATTATTAGGACCATGGTAGGTCCTAATCTTAAACATCAATTTATTTTCATAGTGCTTGTTGTGAAATCGGCAGGATTTCAAACAAATTTTACCCCATTAGGGTTCGAATACGACAAAGCTCTGCTGGACTTGGACGTCTTCCAAAAATTATAATAAACAATTCCCCAAATAAACTCCATTTAAGACGAGCCCTAACCCTATCATTAATATCCAATCATTTCCGAATTGAAGGGTTTCGAATATTTAGAGCCCTTGATGATATTCAATATTCATAAAATTCTCAATTTTATGCCCTAAACCTCACGCATTAAATCTCCTAAACTAACAAATCCCTGAGACAGGCTTGACGAGTTTATTGAACTAAAACAAGGTTTTTCAACAACTCAAATAAAAGGATAACAATTATAATATCTCCGCATCCACTGAATCCAAAATACCAATCCATTTCGTTTCGTCCTGCGAACCTGAAGGATCGCCTTATTAGTCCTATCAATCTAAATGCAAAATGCTGGTCCGGTGTCGACACTCGGGGCGTGTAAGTATACGTAAATGTTCAAGGAAAATATCGGATAGCCAAAATTTGTTAGCTCGAAGGACCAATAACGGTTGGGAAAGGAGGTCATGGAATAACGAACATGTCCTAAAAGGGGCATAGGATGCTTTATCAGGTGGGATGAACCTTACAACATCAGATGTTTGCTGGGCTTCAGGTTTTGGCTGTCAGTAAGCAAAGGTCCATTGTAACAGAACTTCAAAGGCTGGCGCAATAGATAGATTACTTCTTTTATATTTTTTCGATGTGCATGTTAATGGACACCATAAGAGGAGACTGAGCTGGTAGCCAGAGTTAAAGATGTAGCACCATAGGCATCACCATCCTATTCACCATCTAAAGAGAGAAATACAGTAAGACACAAATCTGTTTTCCCAACGCGAAATTGAAACATGATTTCAAACATTCAACCACCGTTCAACAAAACCATTGGGATTAAATTAGAGAACGCAGAAATTTGTTACAGGAGAAACCTAATGCCATATTCTGGTCTTTGTTTATAAGGGAGGTCGACCCGAGCAGGGACCAAGTTGGCTTGGATGCAACGCTTGGGGCAAAAATCAAGATTGATGGCGCTCCTTACGGGGTGTAAATATTTATAATACTCCTGAGAGAGCTGTGCCCGGTTCGTTTTACGTGACTGAATTCACAATTGTGAAATCTGTAGTAACAAGGGTTGCAGACAATACTGGCTACATAGTTCAAAAGATAGAGAAATATAAAAATATAAGGATTTGGAAACGATGATTGTATCGTAATATAATGCCTTAGTAGAGGGATAAATAGTCGAACATTACAGGCATCCATTAAAATTTTTGTGAAGCAAATGACACAGTTTACTCGTAGGTAAGACACCAAAGATAGACATACTTTCATCCAGGATATTAAGTGATCGACCAAGATTAACAATCGCGACCGCAAGCGGCAAAATTTTCTGGAGCGGTTCCGTGGAGCAGAGGAGTTAAATCTGTTGCTATTGTTAGACAGCAGCCTTTGAGTGACATAAAAATTTCAGACACTTCAGTTGGAGACTAATCTCAACAAGCAATGACGTGGGATCGTGACGCTCTAGGATTTCTTAGTGATGAGAAGAGATCTCTACCTTAAAGTTGGCCATTAATCGGTTGAAGCCACTATCTACATCACTATTAGTCTTTGCATAGCTCTACATAATTTATCTTTCTAACACCATCAAAGCAACAACGATACTTAAATGATGAAAAAGTAACAAAGCGCGATGCAATATTAAACGGAAACGTTTGATTTATATTAACAGGCGCGTAATAAATCAACTGTATCGCGCTGCGTTTAAAGAGGCAATGTATTGCAAAATAAATTACAAAACGTGACAGCGTTCTATAATCTGCTCCGTTTTTAAAGCTTTTTATATAACATCTTTGAACATGTAACCTCGTAAAGCGGCTAAGAGCTTAAAAATGTAATACTAATGGGAGCTTTGTTAAAAGGTTCAGTTTAATACAATTATAGAACGTCGGTTATTTTCATTTACGCGGGCCTACGCGTCGACTGCTTAGAAAAAATATTTAAGAGATAAAAAGAATTTTCCGGTTTTCGCACAACGTTAGATATTCCTTTCCTTTACTTTTTAAAAGGAATTAATGATTTTGTAGCCAAGTTGGTGAAAAATGCGCGTTGATGGGAGTTGGGTACGATTTTCAGGAAAGACATTTACGCGATAAAAGTGTGTTCTCAGATATCTCGTGTGTCGTTCTTTCTTTACGTTAAATAGGATCTTTCAACAAGAACTTTGTTTTTCAATTGCAACAAACACCGACAACATGATAGTTTTGACATTTAGTTTTTCGACGTATTCTTAGTAGATGCATTGACAATTATTGTTACAATGAATTCAATTTCGCCCGAAATTCCCATTAAAATAATTAAAATCCAAAATGACTAATTCTGATAGAGTTGCATTTCGTAAAATTCGTGATATTTTCGGACAACATAATAGTAATTTACTTAGTCATGAATCACTGGCTCGAATTCAAACTTAGTTTTGTAATGGATAGTCCATTTATCGAGGAAGGCTTTAAGGCTAAATAAAACAACGCTACGACCAGTAGGAGCGGTGCATCAATGAAAAATGCTGCAAAAATGGCAATATTTGTAAATGCAAGGAACCATGGTATGGAATTTTTCTGCTAACCAAACCAGTGAAATGTATAAATTTTTCTTTTATCATTTCTAGACTGAAGATTTTTAGGCAGCCCATTTGCAATAATACATTTATTGATATATTTAATTGTATGATATACAATACTTTTCATCCATTAACCAGCTCGGTTAAAGTCGTTGCAAAGATGGGATCTTACACTAACAAGTCTCCCGAAGCAACGCGAGGGCGCCACTAGTAGATATAACTTGAAAAGCCTGATTTCAATAAATGTGTTTAAAATAGTTTTGAATATTATATTCAAATATATTAGCAAGTCTGTCTGGAGTTTTAAGGATCATGAATAAAAAATGAAGATACGAGTAAGTAATAAGTAAGTAGTACCTATTAAGATATACTTGGATGTAATTTACATATTATGTTTGTATCGTCTATGTTATGTGAGATTCTTCATTAAATACAGGTATGAACTCGTGTGGAATAGGTATGTTTGCGAAAAACATGAGCTTTACTAACCTTTAACTTCTATACCTAATTAAAGCAAGTTGTAGAATATCTCAAAAAAACTGTGGAATTATTGTTACAGGTACGTTTAACTTAAGTATGGCCCTGAGGATAATAATGTTATGTTAGGTACATTTTGAACAGTTTATGATATATGTTGTACCTACTAGCCGACCACGATAATTAGGCGCATGTCAGTTAAGACGTCATTGCAAATAGGGATGGGAATACGTAGTACATTCTGCAGTAGTACCAAAAGTACCATGGTGAATGTTTAATGGAGGTACAATTTTTTTTATCGAATTAAGATAGCAAACGAGCATGCAGCACCACCTTCCGCTGCCGCCCATAACAACTGTGACCGACCCAGAACTAGACTCAATGAGTCTCGTTCTAATTCGGTCACACATGCGTTGCTACCCCTGAGGACTGAGATGGTCGCCTCTAAAAAGTGTAACCGGCACCACACCTTCCTATCCGGAACACAATTGTTCTTAAAACAATTATTACACGGTAGGAATGGTACAAAGTACCGTGGCGGGCGGTGGTACTTCCCCGGGTGAGCTCTAGGCCCTACCACCTGTACTTGGTCAGTTACTGTACCTGCGCAAACATCTCGGAAAACGAAGTTGACATCAGCCTAGTCTAAATGACCTTAATGTACAATTGTACACGACAGCGCCTCACTAGGGGACGCGCGGGGCTAGAGCGGGGTGGGGGGCCCGCGTGACTGCTATCTGACATGCGCCTAATTATTGTGGTCAGGTAGTATATTATGAGAATTCGTAGAACTGTAAGTTGTATTAAATTACGAATTAATAGTGTACCCAGTAGTACTTAGTAAGTATGATTTTAGGTATTAATAAGAGGTAATAGGTATTTTCTTACGAGTATATTACTGTGTAGGGAATTCTCCAAGATGGTTGATGTTACATAATAGCGCGGATTTTCTCTTTGGTCGTTACCCCTAGGTTCTTATCTGGATATCCATCTAGATTGAATTCCAGCATCTATCTTTGTATTGCTGAGCGAAGTGCAACGTCCACCCATGGGAGTGTGTTGCTAGATTGCCATCTTTCGGGGTTAAAAATCGGGACAATTGCTTACCCGCTCTGAGGGACCGGTATTTATGGTAAGTATGTATTTTTTATAGCCTAAGCAGGCAAGACGAGTCACCTGATGGTAAGTGATCACCGCTTCTCATGGACATTGGTAATACTAGGGGCGTCACCAACGTGTTGCCAATGCGTTGTATGGTTGAATGTTATATATTTTATTAATATTATTTCCTAAATACTTGTATATTCATGGTTTTGTTACCATTACTTACAAAATAAATAATTAATGCTACACAATCACACCCATACACTGTACACTACCTACATTTTTGTAGCGTCGTGTTGCCATGGACAACACACCTTAAAGAACACAATTTAAATTTTCGTCTCGTGGGAATCTAACCCAGGCTTCGAACGGCGGTCTGGTATGGTAATCATTACATACAGGTCATCAGAGACAAGTCCGCGAATGTCCCGGTAATACCGTAACGTGTGGGCACCCTGATATATTGTGTTGTGTCATAACGGGAATGGATTCTCTCAGTCTTTACACAGGAGACAGATGGATACGTTCCCACCTTGTTTGCCACTCAACTTTATTACACACTAACTTTGCTTCGGGGGAAATAGTGAAGCATGAAGATTGTATGAATGCATGAAGATTGGATGAAAATTTGTGACGAGGCCTCGTTTATTTTTAAAAAGAATTGACAGATGACCTGATTTAAAAATGTAATAATGATTATTATTGAATGAAATGGGGAATAAGATGTTTATTTATTACCTACTTAGATAGGTACATATTTTACAAAGGGGTTTATTTTTGTATTTAATATTTTATATTATTTAAATATTTGGCTTAGTTCAAATCTTTGAATTAATTTGATAGACAATGTATTAGGTATTTCTTTAAGCGCTCAGTTGATAAGAAGGAGTAGGATAAGAACACAGTTACACTTCATTATGTGGTTAATAATTAACCTCTTTGTAAACCCAGAATTATTCTGACTTTAAGAAGTTTTAATTGCAATCTACACAACCACCCCTGCGATTAAGTTACATAAGACATTACAGATTGACCGCGAGAGTTAAAATGCCGTAAGTCAATTTTGCTTCCAAACCAAATTGAACTATGACCACAGGTAATTTATTTGTAGCAGGGAGTGCCAATTCCATATTCCGCGGCTCAAACATACGTTCATTCATTGACTTAACCTCCCGCGAGCCCGCTTTGTACTGTCAATAATCCTGGAGCTGTATTTAGAATCAACACATATTCCAATAACGAACATGTACGAATATCCTCATTAGTACTCACAATCCGGGTTACGATAACCGAGCCGACTGATATGACCACGGAACATACATATCCGTGGATATGACGGAGATTATTGGAACGACAAACGGAGCATCGACTATATCTATCGGTATCGCTAGGGTTGTCACTTGCAACTTGCAACCGAACTTTTGGTGTTCTGTGTGGCTTTTGATTTGTCCGACATTCGATTTAGCAAGATATTACTAAAAACTTAAAATAATGTTTTTATTTTCAGAATGAAAATTCTGGAAGTTCTTTCGAACGCGATGGTGTCAGAAACAGAAAAATACCGTTTAAATCACAAGGGAATGTTTTGCTGGAAATAGTGTTCTATGACCAAGTGCATGCAGGTCATGGTTCTCCTGTGTGCATTATTTTGAGTAAATGCGAAATGGCGAACTTTTCACCTTCAGTTTCATTCCCTTAAACTTGTGATTCCCGTGGTAAAAGGGTAGCAGATACTGTTACTTTTACATTTATTAGTAATAATTATATGCCAGCTCATAAAACTTGAAAGTAAAAATTAAAAAAAAAAAACTTATTAACGGAAATATCACATTTTTTTCTAAATGTCCGGATTTTCAAACAACTTGGAATTAAAAAATATATAACGTTTAGGTAAATGCTTTTAAAGTTCACTTTATCTTTCAAATTTTGAGGTGGTAACCCTGTACGTCTCCTCACAGGGCTGACAGACACCATCAATCTATCGCAGACATGATGACGAATTCAATTCCATTGTGAACAGCAGTAGATACTTCTGATGAGGTTGAGTAATTACTTGATAATTAATGTTATTTTAATCTAAGTAGTTAAACTTTATATGATAATGAACATAAAACAATATTTACGTGGATAGTTTCAGGTACCAGCTAGTTAACTAATAACTTTTGGAACTACAAAATAATATTTTTTATGTTTCATTTCTTTACATAGACTCACCTATTATTCTGTTTTCTCGTCTTGTTCCATTTTTCTTAGTTGATTTTAGAATGTTATAAATGTATATTATCTTTTAACTTTTAATATTTTTTATAGCCAGAAGGGCTGACCTAAAAAAGCAGACTAACCACCTGACTGATGGTAAGTGGTCATCGTCGTCTATCGATGCGAGTAACACTTCTTTTCTCGCAAATAAGTAACGAAAATACCTTTGATATAATAATTAACGACCAGCAGTAAACACACAAAATTCAGGCAAACATTACACAAAACACAACACAAAACACTTAAACATAAGTATCTTACCGCGCCAGCAACGGAGCGTCGAGTATCTGCGGTTGTCGCGCGTCGACGACGACGACGTGCGGTTGCCGCGCGTCGACGTCGCGGCGGAACGCGTCGAGCGCGTCCCGCGCACCGCGCACCGCGCGTGCCTCGCCGCCCGCCCGCGCGGCCGCGTTGCACGCCGCTGCGCACACGCGCGACGCACGCTCGGGAAACACGCATAGTAACTGTGGGTAGAAAAGATATTTGAACACCAAATAATAAATAAAGTTATAAGTATAAAGTTATTCCATGTTCAATTTTAGTGTCTTTTTCTTATCTTTGACTTCAGAGAACATTTATGACACTGACAAATAATTTTAAATATGGAATAACACATAATAGGGACACATAGCTGTAATATGATGAGTAGATAATATTATTAGTTTAATGTATTGACTTTTCAGATCAACTATTAATAGACAAAAGTACGGTCGAATTGAGAACATCCTCCATTTTTAAAGTTGGTTAAAAACAAAATTTGCGAAAGGCTAAATGTAGCATACCAAAGAGGCGAAAAGGATCAACGTTTAATGTTTTTGCTAGCTGTCAGTTGGTTGCACGAACACAGCTCGGTTTGCATGCACCAAACAGCATTTTAAATTAAAATAAAACTGACTTTAGGTATGACAAGAAGCCTGTAAGTACCAAGATGAATCAGTAACTGAAAATTCAAATTACATTACGAACCTCAGACGCAGAAGGGCCCAAGTAACAGTTAATTGAAAATAGTGATGAGAATCGGCAGGTTAATTCGCATATTTTAACTAATTAATTATTTAAATTTCCAGTTTTCATTCTGACTTCAAACTCTGAGTGTATTTTAACGCAATATAAATAATGCGAGTATCTTTGCTCAGCTGTCTTCTCGTTAAATTCGGTTCTTAAAATTCGTTAATAATTCACTAGGACCTGCCTTTTAACGTTTCCCGGGGGAATTCCATCTCGAAATCATCTTCTACGTCCTTGTTATCTAATGGATTTAATGTATATTTTGAGATGCTTTTTCCAGTTGGCAGTGACTTTGTCTGCGAGGGGTCCTAGATTTGATACGGCGTGGCAAACATTTATGTGATAGATGAATAGTTTCGACAGTGTTGGTTATAATTATAACCCATTTATGCCTCACTACTGAGCTCAGGTATGTCCTCATCGTTGGGGGAACCTGGAGCATATTTCTCCACGCTGCTTCAGTGCGTATTGGTGTATAGAGTTCGAAGTCAAAGTTTCGAAAGCTTTTCTGACGCCCGAAGGTCACCTATATATACATGTAGCTTAACGATATGAAGATTTATGTAAAGTGACTCATACTTATGGACAATTGTATCTTTTCTGGTCTCTCAATCACATATAGAAAAGTGTCCTCTGCGCTGACGTCATGTAATGGTCATGACAAGGTTGACAGATCACACACCATTCTAACTATTAGGAAAACCTCTCAGATGTGAAAGATTTATTGTAATATAGAAAACATTCGGCATTATGAAAGAACATACTTAAGTTTATTCATAATAAAGTAATCTCTGGCGTATTCTACCATTCTATCCCATTGCAGATGATAAGAGATACAATTACACCGATATTACCTTCGGATCTGAATCTTTTAATCTTCAAGGCTTTTAACTTCAAAGCTTAGTATGTTAACTGTCTGTCAAACTTAGTTCCTTTAGATGCTATTATTTCGCAGGTCTGCATCATTTATTGCCGTTTTTTTCTTATTTAATAACGGCTGTTGATCATTCGAAATGAAACGTAATATTTTAACGTTTAATTGGTGGACAAGGTCATCTTTATGCTATTTCATTTTATGGTCTCCTATGACCATGACTATGAAAGGACTATTTATGTTGTCCGAAAATATCACGAATTTTACGAAATGTAACTCTGTCAGAACCACCATTTTCATACTGAATTTTGATTATTTTAATGTGAATTTCGAGTTAAATTAAATTCATTGTAACAATTGTCAATGCATCTACTAACAATACATCGAAAAACTAAATGTCAAAACTATCATGTTGTTGGTGTTTGTTGCAATTGAAAAACAAAGTTCTTGTTGAAAACCCCTATATCTTTAACGCGTATTTTGTATGAGAATATTACAGATTTTCATTGCCAATGAGCAGAAAAGCATATTTAAATAACAAGTGGACTCGATGCCTGGCTTTCTCAACCAGTCAACCCTTGGTATTGGAGCCACTTTAGAAATCACGGACAGACACTTCAACTTTATTTATATATAAATCTTACCTCGAGGGGTTCGGGCGGCGCGTAGAATAAGGTAGCGGGGATGTACGCGGGCGGCGGCGACCTGTTCTGCAAAGAGAACACCCTGTGTAATATACATAATTATATCAAAAACCATAAATATACACTTAGACACACAAAATGTTTGCCCCAGCCGGGAATTGAACCCATACACCCACGTTTCGCTGGCATGGTCATTATCAAGTATAGGGTTTTCCATTTTGTACGGGTCGATTTGAAACTTGAATAAAACAAGTTGTAAATGAGATATCAATAAGGTTTTATCTTTATTTGAGAGCCTCATGATTGTCAAAGTATTGCATCAGTCTTTATTAGAGTAATAAATGCTGTATATTTTTTAGAAATACACAAAAATCGTGGTAATTTGTATCCACAGGCTATAAAAAGTAAACTAATAAACTTAATTTCAAAACGAAAGTGTTAATTTCATAAATTTTAATGAAATAACAGCTCACTTAATATTTAGACCCAAATTGGAAATGAGTAGAGGCGTAATGGTGCGTACAGACTATAGATTATGCAACATTTTATATAACTTCTGTTTTATAACACGTCCACACTATCTAACATTGTTGTCTAACAATGAAACATATATGTTACAAGACCGTACACATTAAAACAACATTGTTGTATAACAATGTTATATAACAATTAAATGCGTGTCATTTCTTAAAATATAGCATTATAACATTGTTGCAAAAACTAATAACATGTTGTATAACTTGTTTTTGTAACACATAGCGTCCACATTTGTAAAACATGTTATTTAACTATGTTTTATAACATGTTTTGTTACATAGTCTGTACGCACCATAATGGATGTTTTTAAAATTGTAAGAAGTTATTTATTTGCCCGAGAAGCTCTTTAAAAAAGCTCGTTTTTAAAGCTTCAGAAAAATAAAATGCTATTTATTTTTCCAAAGAACTGTTTATTTCAATTAGTTCTTCAATTTCAATAGGTATACTTTATTTATCGTACAAATTCTGGCAGCCCTGCACACAGCGTTAGTGTTGTAGGTGGCATGAAACCTTGGTTCTTTGAACTTCATTACATTTTTTTATTTTTAAATGTTTATTGTAACGTACAATGATGTAATTTCACGTTTAATTAAAAATAAGTATGATTAATTGATGAACCCTTATAATTATAATAAAATGTTTCTGCTACAAGCTACAAATATTTGTGACCAACGTTAATACGTGGGGCACATTGATGACGTATACCTAACTGTACCAGGTACTCACGATATGATATTCAGTAATTTCTCCCCACAAAATGTTGAGTGTCCGGGAAGATAAAAGTTTAAAATGTTAAAGGGCTTCCAAAAATAAATAATGTACGGCTCCGATATTCAGTGACGAATCGTGCAAAATAAACAAACAAAGTAAATTTAACAGACATCTCAAATTATTCACGCCTTGATGCAGTCTGCAATAAGCAATAAGCTTACGAACTCGTGAGGCAGGTGGTACCATGGTTGCTTATCCCTATTCCCAAATTGGAGTAGAGTGCAGCAGCACTTCTTACATAAATCATGTTTGCTTACACCGACAACGTATCCCCAAATGTATTGGTATGTACTTAGTGGAACTTTGTGGCAAATATTTAACGGTGGAATTTTATACCTCTACTAAGTTGGGCAGTAGCAGGAAGCGATGTGAGGATGAGGTGTTGTGACGAAAGGTGTGGTGTGGTGAGGTGAAGATAAGTTATGAGAGATGTGATGAAGAGGGGTTCCTCCAAATATTTGTAGCCAGTGACCAATAAAATAGTGCTGACAAGAATGCAAGCCAACTTCAAGAGAAAACTGACGATTAATAAAAATAACTTTTCCATATGAATTTAAGCTACATACGTCGCGTAATTATTGAGCTATCTCTAGTAATAAATTTTGAAGTCGGTTATTTTTTGTAAAATGTGAGTTATTTAAATTACAGATACGTGCCTGGGCTTAAACTTGGGAACTCTGGATCGTGACTCCAACGTTTGAACCATTCGAACGTAAGTTTGAATACATGTGAGTAGTATATGAATCGTCCATCCAGTCCATTTGTGAGTGGGTCGGCTCGTAAAACACACATTTACCCTTTAACGCAGCGTATGTATAACGTTTTCCACGAAGTGAATAAAGAGTATGAAATATCAACCGGATTACAGTAGGTATAACTTAGCCAAGTTTATGACGTGAATTTTACAAATAAATAGGATTTAGCAGTCTAAGATTCGCGTGACGTATGATGAAAAGTTGAAAGAATTTCATTTCCTTGATCGCGTATTTAATATTGGATTCATGTGCCAATGTCTCAATTATTTTAATACGAGCTGCGCCCGCGACTTCGTTGGCGTATAGTAGATTTTCCCGCGTAAATCCCGATCCCGCGAAATTTCCAGGATTAAAAGCCGTCCATAGCCTCCACTATCTTCCAGTGCAAATCCCATAAAAATCGGTTCACCTGTTCCGCAGATTAGCCCGGACAAACAGAAAGATAGACAGACGGACAAAAATTTAGAAGTCGTTTGTTCATGATTTAGTATCGTGTAAAAAACTACATGCACTTGAAGAATCATAGTTATTTCGAAATGTGATTTCAAAATAGATTTCAAATGTGACTTCAAAATAAATTAAAAATATAACAGTCCCTTCAATTTTATTTTTAAGTATGATTAGACGTTGGTATAGATATATAGAGGTATTTATAGATTAAGTAATCTTCTACAAGAAACTTGACGCCTACATCGACACGAATGCCGTATTCCAAGTCTTAATTGACTTTAACGAAGTATTTCCACTTCCTTTTTGACAGTGTTGATGGATTGACATAAAACATGGACGTATAAAGCTGTATTCTAAAATTCTAAAATGAGTAGAAGTTTTAATCCGATAGCAATAAACTCGACACGTTCTGTGGAACGAGGAAATGTAGCTTTTTATGGACATGATTTTATGGTCTAACTTACAGTACCTACACATTTTTATGTTCCACTTGCCTTTAATGAAAACAGAAACATACGATTTTCATTAACTGTAAATTCAAAATTTTAAAATCTTCTGACTTTTGTACAGCCCCATCTAGTAAGTAAACTGCGAGTGAACTACATATAATATAATTATACGAGTATTTCAATTTCATTATTATTAAACACGAGCCCCGTTCTTTGTATTCGTCGGATTTCCTGCATAAATATTCCACGGGAATCCGAGATAAAAAGTAGTCTGTATCGTGCTCCCCAACCTCCTCTATCTATCAGTGAAAGCCCCTTAAAAATTGGAACAGCCGTTCCAGAGATAAGCCCGAAGAAACAGAAAGGCATTTATGACAGACCAAAATTTTAAAATCGTTTTTTTGTTTTCGTATCGTGTTCTGTAAATTCGAGTCGTTATGAATACGCACTTGAAAAAGCAGTTTATTTTTAAATTACAGACGGACACTTTTTTATTTGCATGTATAAATTTAGATTAATCTCTCAAATTACTGTTTCATAGCAATACTTGAAAGTGATATTGCAAGCTTTGCTGACGACATAAGTTGCATCTCCATAACAAAATACAGGAATTATAAATCCCAAAGAAAGATTTATCGAAAAACGCGCTAGAGAAACTTTTCGTGCGAATAAATTAACTTTAATGTTTCCGTCTAACTTAGTACCTAACTTCTCCAGACGCCCGGAGGCGTTTAGTTCCGAGTTGTTAGTTAAACAAATCCGATTAAAAGTATAAAATAAGGAAGTTTAATTTACGTTCTGCGCTGAAAGGCGTCGGTTATATTGTCGGATAACGATCAAAGTGAATTCCCGAGGATTTACTCATGAAAAGAGAAAGATTTTAGCATTATAGGTATATTGATTGACCTGACCCATGAACGGCTCAAAGGTGCAAAGATATCTCCTCATAACTGCGGAGTTCTAGAGCATCCACCACGCTGCTCCAGTGCGGAGAGTTATATTTATGTTGGACTAGTAAATCCGCCCTCGCTTCGCTTCGGGAAACCAGTCCCTTCAAAAATCTCTATAAATTTTAACAAATTATGTTATGTCTAAGCTATATTACTGCAAAGTTTCATGAAAATCCGTTCAGTAGTTTTTGCGTGAAAGAGCAACAAACACACATACACACACACACATCCTTACAAACTTTCGCATTTATAATATTAGTAGGATAACTAACCTTGTTGACACATTATTAACTTCAACTCCAAGATGGTCAAAATTCCTTATGAAAATGGAAAAAGAAAATATTAGGAAATTTTCTTCTATTCCTGAGTTTTTTAAGACATGACCTTGGTTAAAATATTCAACAAGGGAAAATGTGGAGAAATTTCATTGTTACCAAAAGAAAACAAACTGTTGCTAAAATGAAATGAAATGTTCCAATTTCATTACAATTTCACGTTTGTACAAAACCTTGGTTTCCTTTGATATGGAAATGTAATGGGGCCAGATTATAGTGGTTGCACTATAATGTTCAGCCTGCAATTTGTACTTATTTGTAAATAAATCGACGAATTCATTGGGGCTATAAAAATGATTTAAAATTGGAAACTGAGATAAATAAAGGAATTTGGGCTGAGCATAATTCTCTCTCTAAACTCTATGTGTATTCCGGTTTGCTTGCGGAGAATGCAAAAATGATACTTGAACATCTGAAATACCTCTCCTGACAGCCGATTTACGTGACCTACAGTTGCTTTACAGCTGCCAACTTACTGACTGCAATTAATATAACCGATAGGTTTCTAGTTTCCATCCGTACCGATAAATCCATAAAAAAACAATACACGAACTCTCTACAACACAATAGGTAAAGGTATCAAACAACGGCATCGTTTATTCGGACTCTTCACGAACGCTGACTATAAGTTACAAACACGAGGAGGATTGAAGCGTCACTTCTGAAGACGCGTTAAACCCCAACCCGCACACAATGCGGTGCTGCGGGCTCCTTTCAACGCCCTCGAGTCTGAAGCAGTCAGTTTTGAAGCGATGTACACTCGGGAACACCTTCAAAAGCACTTTACCTATATTTTTGCCCTTATCTTTTGCCTATAATCCTGTGTACATACATATTTTAAGTACTCGAATAGAATTTTTCATTAAAGCTCAGTTTCAAGGTAAATTAATTTAGGGTTTTTATTTCATCACAACCTATAAATTGTCGGACAATTGGTATCATAATAAGAGGAATTAAGTGATGTTAACTTCAGAGGAAATAGTTATATATGTACATTAGACAATAATTATACTTATCGATAGGCAAGTATACTTGCAATTGCATTGTCATACTTCACCGAAGCTAGTGGCAAATAAAATTAAATAGTGGGCGTTGAAACAAAAGTATTTAAAAACAGCTGTTATATTTTCAGACCTAGTAGTTTGAATTTCAAATTGTTAAATTGTTTTATAAGAGTGTTTGTTTACAGTACACAAGACGTAATGTTTACGGTTTAATGACTACGTCAGCGCATTTTATTAAGAGTTAGTTAAATCTGACTGGTTCATGAATCACAGTTATACAAGTTCTCATCGAAATAAGTTCGAATTTCAACCAAATTAAAAAGAAATTTTGCGCTTTAGGCCGAGGCCGCACTACTGTTTTGTATAACCACGAGAAACACATACAAATACACTATCAGTCGTGAGAAAAAACAGCTAGTGCGGCCGCTCGTATTGCTTTCCTTGATTCACAAAATCACGCGCTCAGACCGCGGCGGTTTTAGTAGTAGTGCGGCCTCGGCCTTAATTTAGAATATTTTACGATTCATTGCCCATATTATGTGTTCCGCCGTATGTAGGGAAGTACTAAGCGAGGAGTTTTGAAAATTCTCCCTAAGGGGATACACTGGAATATTTTATTACTTCAATGGATGGATCCATGAAACTTTGTGTGTAGGTTCATAGAGCGGGCCAAGTGATCACTAAGCAAGGATACATGAAATATGTTGACATTTTTGTTTATTTTTAGGCGTTCGTGATACCCCACTTTTAGCTAAATATCGTAACAAACGTAATATCAAAACTTTTCCCGAGGAGTCCTCCCACCCGCATTATCGTCGCGTGCATCGACTTTAACTCGAGTTTAGGGTGACCATGTCATAATTTGAAGTCTGGCAAATTGCCTTGATATTGAACAAAATATTTCGACTATTTATAAAAAGTACCGACTATAATAATTATAAGGTATGATTTTTGAGATGTAAGTTTGGTCACAAGTTTATAGTTCAAAGTCAAAGTCAAAGTCAAACTGTTTATTTCATTTAGGAATTTACAAATTCACTTATGAACGTCAATTTTTTGATTCTACCACCGTTTTGGAAAAGTGCTTGAGGAGAAAAAAACGGCGAAAAAAAACTCCTCCGCATCTTTTAAAATAAAAATTACAATATTACTTAATTGATACAGGTAAGCACTAACCTAGCGGAGCTGGTTGCAGAGCTGGTAATTTCCATGCCTTTTTGTCATCTAAATATTCCTGTATACTATAGTAGCTCTTGTCTACGAGTTGTGCTTTTACATGCTTCTTAAACAACTCTGAAGGCAGGTCACGGATTGTTCGATAAATAAATCTACTTGTTTAATTTTAAACTATTCCCTTGCATTTCTATGATTTAAGTTATTAAAAGAAAGAAGAAAAACCAGAAGTAAGGATGTGGCCAGAGAAATCGTAGCAGTTGGCAACCCTACACGTGTACCGCAGTTTTAAATTGCTTTGGTAGTAAGTTGCAGCTTTGTTTTCCGTGGCCCCATTATGTAAGCGGAAAAATGAGCAAGAGGCAAAGGTAATAAATAAGGTAACCATGGTTATGGTTTACTACAGTAATGGTCTATTGATTTACTATTATAAAGTTTCATTGTAAATTAATTGTGATGGTTGAGTAAATTTAAAACAGGGAATCTTCATCAATGCAAAAACATTGAAACAAATCATTTTTAGATTTATCATCTGTTTGCCTGTGGTTTTTGTTCCCTCTTATCTCAGCAACGTTTAACTGGTTTTGTGTATTGTGGTAGTGGTACGCTTCAATTAACATTTATACTGTTTGTTTTATATAAAACGGTTCATAAATTAAAAGTTACATCAGTTTAAGGAATCGCGCCTAGCAATATCCGAATACGAGGCGAGGGCGATTTGCGTATAAAAATACAAATTAAATTATCTTAAATAGCGCACAGACGAATTTTTGGGATCAAGATTCTAACGGAGAGCTAAAAATAAGAATTAATCTGAAAAAACTTAGATTTTCTCAAGACTCTTCTTAGCTTTCTAAATTAAAATAATTTGTGAAATTTCATGTTACATTGCATATTTCCTTTGAAAAGTATTTCTCTCTCTTCTTTCCCAGTAAGCAATGGTACGCTATACCCCTTAAGTTTCAAATATTCATACGCAGCGATGAACACAGTAGGTATTTTATCTTCTCGTATTCCGAAGACAAATATAAAAAGTTGCTAATAAACAAGTAAGCATAGGTAGAAGTGATAAAGAAAGAAACATACATACCTACATTTATAATCACGATTTGGTAACGAAAATTAATCCTCCTACCCACGCTATAGGCTATTTTCACATTAGGCGAGTTGTACGCGACGTTCATACCTACACGCGCATGTTTTACTGACTTGTTATATACTACATTTTAAAACTACAAACTCGCCCTTGCTTCGTTTCGGGAAATCACACTACAATCCACAGGATGAGCTACAATCGCCCTAAATTGGGGGATCGCAAATAACGATAGATAACGTCAAAAAATGGATCTGTCAAAATCACGGTTCGCTTTTAGAAAGCTCAAACCTGTCACTGTCATACAAATTTCAATCTAAATTATCTATCCATCCTCCCACAGATAGCTTGGAAAAAAAGATCGGTATAACGATCCTTCGATCGCATAATGAAAGCATAATAGTAAGAATTGGATTAAAAAATGTAACTCTAGTAGCGAAATAAGGATTGAGATTGGATATTGAAAGCGGCCGTAACGGCCGCTTTCTTAGTGGCCACATGCGAAACTTATTAGGTGTGATTCTTTAAATTAGCATGATTTTTTATTTGTGAATCGAATGAAAAATAAATAAAATTATTTCTTTACTGGCTTACGCTTTAAGCTTACCACGATATATTAGTGAGTCGTGCGGACTCATCGGCAAACCCGTTTCGATTAACGCGAGCATCACAGACCGACAAAAATTCTAAAAACACTTAATTGTTTTGGGTTCTGTCGCGTTAATTGGTACCCTTTGTAATAGTTTTCATATCTCATAGGTATATCTTCCATGTACAGAAATCGATCAGTTACGTATTAATTATTTAAAGATTACGAAATTCGCTACTCGTGTTTGTATAATGGTTAATTTGGTCTTCATCTGTACGATAATTGTTTGTTATCGGATCAAGGCTGTTATTGATCTATATTTGTGTCCCCCATGCCAGCTGCGACACAGAATTCTAGTGCGGGTTATGATTCGTGTTTTAGAGGTTACTATAAGTTAAGTTCTTTATAATGTCCTCACACTTATTAATTAACTAACCAACTAATGTTCTAAAACCATCTACTAACTGGACTACCTAATCATCCTAGTCCCCAAATTGAGTTCTACGTCGGTCACAGTTGTCGTAGGTGGCAGCGGAAGGGTGGAGCTGACTACTCGTTTGCCACCTTTATTCCAAAAAAAAAAAGATTTTTCGCTGTATCCGAATATAGCCTTATTCGTTCTTTTCTGAATATTGCTTTCCAAATGAGCGTCTCTCAATATGTTATATGAAAAGATCGCTCCCTATATCGAATCCTATTGTGCGAAGAACTCTCCACTATTGTGCGAAGAACTCTCCACGTTATTAGAATAGGTACCTACTTTGCTCGTTAGGAATAATAGGCTATACTATAGTAATAATATTATTAAGTATTTATATTAACACAACAATATTGTAAAATAAATTCAGTAACAGTCATATTAACTAAATGTCATGATTCGGAATTAATACTGGGATTTAGAGGACTAATAAATGAAATAAAGTTTATTCAAAGTTGATTTTTACAACATTTTTAAGGTCAAACTACGCCATTGCTTCAACTCTATGGTGAGTGGACCTGGAAGAAGAAGCGGTAAGAAACTCCCAAGGAGCTTTTTCCTACTCATGGTTACAGATTGCACTTACGTGGGACTGTGGACTCAGAGTGGGACGGTTATGAGTTGCGATATTAACACATATTTTAATAGTTCTCTTTGGGTAAATATAGTCGTAATTATACCAATGAAACACAAATGGATGGCCAACTCGAGTGCGCTCTACATTCCGTTTAAAGTATTTGTGCAAATTTATCTGCCTCTTGAATAAATTCATATCGAATGCTTTGATATGGTGAGTGTTGTTCAGTTTACTACCAATAACTGTGCTACAGCTAGGTTTGGTTCCTCTTAGGAATTGTGGTAGTTCATCACTCTTGTTAGGGAACTGTAAGATTTCGGTCACTTTTGATAATATTATGGAGAATGTCCTGATGATTTTAGCATGCACGGACATGTTAGTTGATGGATACCTTCTCTACTTAGGTAGTTATCTTCTTTACTTAGATTATATGCTGGTCGATAATTGAAGATAGCATAAATCTCTATAGTCAATACAAGACAAGGACACCGATCCAGGCCAATAACGGGAATTTACACTTATCATTTAAATTTGCGCCTCGTTGGAAATCGAACCCAGGACCAGACATGAGTTAAAAATTGCGCCATAGGGCTCATGTTATGATCATTAATTATCGTCAGATGTCTCGATCGTTAAACATTTGTCTGCTAAATATAATTATCACAACACCAACAGCCTTGCGTGTATTTCACCTTAATATTTTATCGCCTTAAATAAACGTAAACATAAATTATATAACGCTTTATAACATAAAGCAATTAACAGTAAATTGCAAGGCATATGCATAATTTTGACACTTCAAACGAATGTGTTACGAAATAAAATAGCAATAGCGTCGTAAATTGGACTTGCATAATATTAGCGTGTCTCGTGTATGTTTTGCTGAGGTTTTGGACTTGGCACAGAACCTAATAAGAAGCGATGACGTGAGACATAACAAAAACTAAGCAGATTTTCATTTGATTCCGCCATTTGAATCTATTATTTAATGGTAGGTATATGAAGTTTGTCGTTTCTTTTCTTTAGACGTGATAACGTCTTATAAATCGATGAACACCGGTTGCATGCACGAAAAAGTTTCACGTTCCGCCTGAACCTAGCGCGCAAGCGAGAGCGCGGTTCAAGCGATAGAAAGGCACGATCGGCCCAACCGTTTGACTTGAGACTCCTCTACATGTGATAATAATTCAACTCAATTCATAAAAATATTCAATTTTTCATCAATGTTTTCTTATGATGTTATCACGAAAAATGATTGTCCGTTAACCGACTTGAAAGATAATATTTTTTTTTATAACATCAAAGTGTTACACCCTGTACATGTAAGTGTAAAAGGTACATTCACTTTCATCTTACAAATATCGCTGTTAATGAGGCCACATTTCAGCAGCTAATGTGTATTTTTTATGAACAAACCGTATACATGGGCCGTAGTCATATTGAATAAAGTGGCAAAATAAATCGTTCTCTAGATTACTGGCCGACTGTCGGGTATCCAGATATTTATTCTTACGTAGGACGTCCGGTATTAGTGACTTTTGAGATATAAAAGTAATTTATTATATGGCTATACTTATTTTTATTGTGTTATCATTGCCCACTACTGGGCTTTTGTGTCCTTCCACAATATGAGGGGTACAGGCCAAGTTCCAATCTGAACTTAGCCAGCGTAGTTTAAAACATGAGAACATTACGAAGAATTTACAGGTGTGGTGGTTTCCTCACAATATTACTTTTTCACCTACAAAATTGACATTTGTACCTAATACGCACGTAATTTTTGAAATTTAGAGGTATGTTCAGGATTCAAATTCAAGCTCTCTTATTTGAAAGATTAATGTTCAAACCATTTAGCTATCATTCATTTGAAATGAGATCGTAAAGCTACTGAGTTGCTTGAAAAAATCCATTTATTATGCTGGCCAATTAGTAATATACCTTCTTACATTTTATTTAACGCTGCTATGAGGCTCTAAATGCAGACATAAACAAAACTTAAGTACATTTAAGAAACTTAATTGTGATAAAGCTTTTATAGTTGCGCACAAAAGCTGAGAAAACAGAAGTTAAACTCATTTGTGTAGTTTATTATACCTAATCTAGGCGGTCCCGCTGCAGCTACACACTGGCTTAATAATGCAAAACGGCGTGATGCAGAGAAATAAAAATGAGTTATTTTATGATATTCTTAGCCTTTTTCTTTTCTTTTTTTATATTAATAGGCAACCTAAGAGTCACTTAATGTTAATTCAGTGTCGCACATGGACATCAACAGCACCAAGGGCAACGAATGAAGAGGAAAGAAAGATTGTTTTCCACAAAAAAATACCGACATCAACATCAACAAGCAGAGATAGCTGAAAAACTGCTCGCCGGATGGCGCTCCTTACAACCGATTTTCTAAAGCTACCCTCGATTTCTCTGATATGCCATCATCAGATCCTGGTGTTCTTATCAGCGGACCACCATAGGAATATCGTATGATACCACACAATACAGTGAATGGTAAAACAAAATAAGGTGCTTAAACAATATAGCCATTTATTAACTTCAACAGCATTGCTAATATTCAGTTGTAGCTGATGCAGTGTCATAATAAAGTGTGTAAGTATAATTCACTTAACTTGAACTTATAATTAACTGTACTTAAACTTGATGAGCTTGTCAGAAATGATCAGTTGGAATTATGTACATAAAATACAAAAATCGTGAATACCCGTTACCGACAATAGTTTTAGTTTTTTATATTGGAGACGGTTGCGTTAAATGTTAACGCTCCTGTAGTGGAAAAAGGAAATCATCCTATTTTGCGATTATCTCTCTCACTGTCGAATAAAAAATAATAACGTCCGGGTTAATTTAAAATATGTCATTTATATTATCCGAGATGAATTTGAATTAATGATTTTGATGGAGGTAAAGTCTTCGGTTTTGTCCTTGCCAAATACTAAATGTTTGGCCACTGTCGAATCCATAGTAGACCAGCCGCTCTGTCGACAAATAAATTTCAATCCTGCGCAAACAGTACAGATCTGTTCTGGTCAGGTGTTCCCAAACTGTCTTTTCGAAATTAAAATAACATTTTTAAATTTTTGGAAATATCTTAACCTTTTATTAGTTAAACGGTGGGAGTGGTTTCATCTAACGAGTAATAAATATAAAGCAACTTGTATGCACTGTAAATGTTCATAGGGTATCCTAAAAACAATGATAAAATTTACTAAAAAATACAATTTTATTTCAAAGTATTTAAGTAAAACAAACAACCTTGAAACCTGCATTAAAATCGGTTGAGCTACTTTAATGCAAGTGGGAATGAACAAACAAATACAAATATCCTTAAAACATTCTTAAGGATCTATTATGATCCAAAGTAGGTATTTAATAATTATAGCTTTATTGTTTTATGATATATATAATATATGTTACGGAGGAATATTATGCTTCTACTACAGATTATACAAATAGTTACTTCGCTCTACAAACACAGTGAGAATTAGGATCAGAGGCCGTAACTCTTTAATTTCAGACAGTTTACCTACGTTCACAACTGGCGCTGTCTCTGTCATGAAGCAAATATAGAGAGGAGACGTTGTATGTAGATTTCCTAAGAAAGAACGCGTGACACTTTGCGGGGCGAGGGGGTGTTAGATCCCGTCCACTTCTTTATTTTTCATCTAACGGTCGATAGCAAAACTACTCGCTTCGTTCTATATCGATTTTACTATGTAGTTTAACTATCTTACACTAGATGTCAATAAATGTAGGATATAACAGGGACGTACTCAAAATATAAGAATAGTGTCGCCATCTAATTTCGAGTAGACAGCATTTCATTCTTTTCTTTGAAAATGTGAACGTCCATAACGCTGTGCACAGGACGGGCGCCGACGGAAGACTGACTTTAGGCCACGCCTACTGTGATGACGTCAGGACCTAGTTGAGTCACAGTGCAGTTGCTTAGGCCGTCTCCTCTCTATATTTGCTTCATGGTTTCTGTCACCCACACGTTGTGAACGTGAACTGTCTGGAATTAAGAGTTCATAATAAGGGGGCAGAAGGAAGTTGTTAAATGAAGTGGCAAAGCGAGATGAGCTGTGGTGAGGTGCTGTCGGGAGACAGAGAGGAGAGTATTGAAAGTCTTGATCTCAAGGGAGTCTTCCAAATTTTTTTGAGCCAATGTTACAACCAAATGTTACTGGATATCTTGGTGGATAGAGATGTGATTAATAAATACAAGGAACGGTTCAAGATTATTTATTATAGATAAAATACATATATTCACAGAATGGTTGTTGTTAGGAGACTAAGCTTTAGATACCAATGTTGCCAATGCCAATGCGTTATTTATCTTGGTTGATGTTTGTGGTGACTTGATTGAAAACGTTGGTATTTACTTCGAGAAACGTCAAGACGTTTCTCAAGATCAACTCAAGATTCAAATCTAAGATCAACTCAAGAGTTGCTTTGCTGACGTCACCGCTTAGTATACGAATATAAAAGAGAATTCAATTCACCGATAGTTACAAAACTATCTAAACGTCTATCCAAACGTTTAAAATTTCATATTTACAACAATTACTAGTAGGTAGGTACGATGAAAGCCTTGGCCACACCTCCGCTTCAACGATATTGATATCTATTAAGAACGATATTAATTGTTAACCTGTAAAAATTCTTCTGAAGTTCTAAAATAAAATGATAAAATTAATTATCTACAATTTTTCAACATTTCTAGAAGATTCCGCGCCTGTGCGAACAGCATTAGGTAGGTATATGATATGACGCTGATATTATTGAAATAGAAGTCAATGCAACAACAAAATCCATTACGCACATAAATTAACAAAACTTTGTCAATAGTATTATCAAATTAATTACTTATAGTTTCATTAAGCGGATTAAATAATCAACAACTTCAACTAACAGTAAAACTATTCATCAATACAATATCAACGTCTGTACGAGTATATATCAAAACTATAGCATTACGGACCCTATTGTGATTTGTGAATTTGTGAAACTATCAATACGGCTACAGCGAAAGCTTTGTCAGACCCATATTGTTCGACAGAATAACTGTGAATCGTATTCATAGGAACGCTGGTGAAAATGGATTACTGCGTTTATGTAAATTTTTATTGTTCGTATTGAATATTGTACCGAGCGACGTTATATCAAATTCAGGCACGTACGATAATAGAAGTTTGATGTGTTTCGAATGTGAGACAAGTTTTAGACTCAGGAATCAGGCCAGAAAAGAAAATACTTTAGTTGACTATACCTTATATTGTTATTAACAACAGAATTATTATCAGTGTCACCAATTAATATCTTTGTTGTACAATAATTTTGATCCACCATTTTTCTGCCTCGCAAAAGCGTCTCCTCAATGTTGCCAACTACCAATTACCCAAAAACAACGGCCGGTGTTGCACACCTAAATTTTAAAACCTATTAGCCGACTAGCATGTATCACAAATGTAAATCCTATGAGCTGTCTACAACGATCATAACTGTATTACCAATCCAAGTAAACATTTATTAACACGTTCACTGCGTCTGCACAAAAATGAAACTTACTGCCCATGCGTTACGAGTCATAATCTTGCCGTATCAGTATTGCCTGCTGTGCGTTACGGCTTGTATTTTGCTGTACCAGGACCTGAATTTGAAGGCTCTTACAGACATGGAAACCCATGTTTTACTTTAAAAAAATAAACGAATCGATAGATTGTTTATCTATTGACACATGGCTAACGTCGCCAGGGTCTCGACCTGATATTTTAGAAGTTATGCATAATTTTGAAAATCAACGATTTCACGGCAATATACATGCCGTGCCGCATGTAGATCGATAGACCGAATTTAAAACTAGTGTTGGGAAACATTTGTAAGATAGTTGAAGATTGTTATTTTATTTACATTTATTAAAGTCATGCAAATATAAACAAAAATATAAGTAATTAGGAACATAAGCATTAAAATTATTTGAGAACAAATGTATCGGATCAATTTCTTATCGTATAGTTAAGATTTAATTGTGAAAAAATTGCAAAATAGGTTGAAAACTGCTATTTTATTATCATTGATTTGTCATGCAAAATTAAATATATATATATATATATATATATATATATATATATATATAACAAGAAACATAATCATTGCAATTTGAGATCAAAGATATGGGATCAATTCTTAATCGTCTGGTTAAGTTTTGATTGGGAAAAAATGTAAAATAGATAAAGACTAATATTTTAATAACATTTATACCTCACCACCTTCCGTCTTAATTACTTTATTTATATCAAGTTTCTTACGAGAACGCTTCATATTAATTTTCGAGCGCTGATAAAGCGCAATCCAGTGTCGATACGTGCAAACGATGATCCTTGCGCACATCACTACGGCACACTGAAGCTGCGCGCGAGTTCCCTACAGTGCGGTACGGCGTCTAAGTTACGGCAACATACATGCCGCATCGCACCATAGATAAAAAATTAAGTTCTGGTGCGTTACGGCACCATTATTATGCCGTACTTATTTTTTCGAAAAATGGAATATATTTGAAGAAAGAAACTTGGATATATATTTATCTCTTTTCTGCGTGCACGGGAACATATAAAACCCACCCCCGCACCGGGCGTAAGACACAGACAATTGACCGCCGCACAGTTCGGAAGTCAAATACGGCAAAACTCTGCCCGTAACGCAGCGAACGTGTTAATAATATACAAATAAACATACAAATAAACAAACAAAAGCTAACACAAGAGGGAAAATGAATTGGCGTGTGAAGGAAAGGTGGAATGGTTATTATGTGGAAGGGTTCCATTTCCAGTGTCAGCCGCCACAAGTCTATTTACTACAAGTAATACAAGCTACTATTTTTAACAGACTTCAATTAACTAACTTTTTACAAAAAAAATATTCGTCTTCAAAGTCGAGATAACTCAAAAACCACTCGCGAGAGGTCGTTCAAATATAAGGGAATACAAGACAAGTCCTACCTTTCAAATAAAAACAAGAATCATCAAAATCGGAACGCAAAGGCAAAAGTTATGAGGAATGAGGAGCTTAAATTAAATTCAGTCAGATGTGGCTTAATTAATTCCAGATCGAATTTAAACAGAGTATAGAGGTCTACACTTTTTTGTACGTTTATGCTAATACTAGAGAACCGCCCGCGCTTCGCTTCGGGACCCGTAGGTAACACCCGCGTAGGTCCCGCTCCCGTAGGAATTTAGGCTAAAAAGTAGCCTACTACTCGCTCTCTTCACTCCACCCTGTCTGAGGTGTGTGGAGCCCTCGGGACAGTTAGTTCCCCTTTGGGGATGTCTCTCGCGGCCCGTTAAAACGGGCCAGTCCTTGGGTTGGGCCCTTGGTTGTCCATCTGTGGTTAACCAATAGGTCAAGTTCGGTGAGTGGTGACCTTTTTACAGGCCACAGAGTCTTAAACGGGATGGGGTTCATCTTCGCGCCGCCCAGGCGATCGAGCCCCTACCGGGTGAATCCCGCTGGTGGGAAGCCCAGCAGGAGCCGATCAGCGTCGGGCGACGACTTACGAAGCCCCAGTATCAGTCAGTGCTAGGCCCGTCCCGCGCAACCAGCAAGTCGCGCGGGAAGGCCCAGCGGTCCGGTGGACGGGTGTGGAGCGCCGCCAGGTCCTGCAGATGCGGGAACCGCGACGCGTCGACACGCCCGAACATGTTGCGTGCCAATCGCTCGATGAAGTCGTCCAGGCTCTCGACTCGAAGGTCCCTCTGGATGACGGCGTTCCTGACGTACCTCGGCGCACCAGTCAGCCGGCGGAGCGCAATCGCCTGAACTGCGCGCATCCTCTTGCGCTGCGGTTCGCTGGCGAGCGCGTACCACGCCGTTGCCGCGTACGTGAGGCGGGGTCTGATGTAGGTCTTGTAGACCCCGAGCTTCAGTCCGAGAGGGAGGCTCGAGGAGAGCACTGGTTTCTGCCATCGCACTTCTGGAATTCGCGACGGCTTTCATAACCTGTGGCTTCATCGAGAGTCTTCCGTCGATTTTGCCCAAGTATTTGGGCTGTGGGGCCCATTGGATATCTTGTCCATGAAGCTCCAGAGTAGGGTCCCGCCTGTTGAGGTATCCTCCTATGTTCACAGCCGGCGTCTTCCCGACATTCACCGACAGTCTCCACGCGGCGAGCCATTCGGGGAGGGCATCAAGCGCACGCTGCATCTTGACAATGGCGTGGGTTCTATTCAGCGACGTGGTGATGTACGCCACGTCATCGGCATACAGGGCAAGCGACGCCCCCCCTGCCGCCGGGATGTCGTCGGTGTAGCAGGCGTAGCAGACCGGGGACAGGCAACTCCCTTGCGGGACGCCGGCTGCGATCGGACGCTCGGTGGATTCGGCGTCTTCAACCACTACTCTGAAGCTTCTATTTTCGAGGAAACTGGAGATCATCTTAACGGCACTCCGGGGCGCCGACGGCTGCGAGATCTTGTAGAGAAAGCCGTCGTGCCAAACACGGTCGAACGCCTTTTCCATGTCGAGGAATACTGCACACACGCGTTCTCTCTTATTCAGAGCCGCGGTAACGGTGTGCAACACACTCGACAGTGTAGCCGTGCTGTTCAGCGGCATCAAAAAGTAGCCTTCCACTTCTGTTGGCAGCTAGGCTATTCCACCCCGGATGCTTGCAGTTCCAGTCGCCCGCGCCCACCACCGGTGTCGGCGAGTCCAGCAACTTGCGGACATCAGCCAACAGGATAGTGCCAGCGGGCGGGCGGTACACTGAACACAGCCGGAGCGGGGAGTTCTCGAGGCAGAGCTAAAGTAGCCTATTACATTTGCCTATGACTTAAGTAAATTACATGTAGTATTTGATAGCGTAATTCAGAACTTGCAAATGAATTTTGTTAACGCCATCTATTGGCAACTCTGAAAATAAATATCTAGTAACTAACAAAACATCGATCTTCCCATGGGAATGGGATGTTTTTCCGCGGTAAAAAGTAGCCTACGTCACTCTCCACCCTCCTAACTATCCCCACACACATAAACCTTACCATATAATAGCTTTGTTGCGACGTGAAAGCGTCACAAACAAACAAACAAACAAACAAACAAACAAACAAACAAACACACTTTCACATTTATAATATTAGTAAGGATGTCTTTTTTTCACCATTTTTTTCTATTTATTCAATTATAAATAACAATTTTATGGTACATACATAAAAATATAAACATAACAAAAATAACATAACAAAACTAAAACTAAAATAAGTTAAATAAACTAGGACCCTGTGGTGCAGTCCCCAATACGCTGGCAGCGTATTAAATTAAATATGATTTCTTATTAAATTAGTATAATTACAAGCCTATCAACATGATGCTTACCGTAAAATTGTCAAATTTTATCTCACCTCATTTTATCATCTCACATAAGAACTTACAATAATAATTATTATGATCTTTAAATATTTCTGACAAATACAAGGCCTATACCAACATTATTAATAGGAATGATGAATACAATCTTTTGCATTGTATACGTAGAAAAATATATGAGAGACAGTTAATGAAAACAAAGACGCATACGGATCGTAATCAGAAATAACTCAGTAAGACGTTATAGGTATAATATCTGTGTGCATATTATACCTATAACGTCTTATCTAACGTTTGTAGGAAATTCAATTAATGAGAATTCGTTACCGGACTGTATCGAACGTGATAATTAAGTATATTACTACCCTCCCTCGCTCCTCTTCCGAAAACTTTTTTCATTTCCTCTACAAACGTTTACATAGGATTAAATTGTCATTTTTCGCCCTTGTGAATAAAACGTTGAAGGTTGAAATAAAATGAAATCGGTTATAACGTTTTGGAATTATCTGGGAAAAACGCACAATCAAACAATTAAAAAATGTATTTATGAAATGAAATGTAGGTACTACATTTTCAAATAGCCTTTAAAATCGTTTCTCTCGAAATGTGGTGCTAGCCTGGTGGTTAATAATTCAGCTTGCTACTCGGGGGTTCCGGGTTCGAACCCCAGGGCACCAACCACATTTATTGGGCTGCCTAGAAACCCTACTCAACCCGTCTCTCGCAGGACAACCCAATTAAAGTGATCGGTTGATGTCGAAATGATAAAATTTTACTTAAGGCACTTTAAATTCTCCCCGTTAATCTACTTTGAAGCTTAATCACAGGGGCGGAAAGCTGCCATTTGTATGGGTAGTAATGGAAACGAATTCCAGACCTAACGCGAATGGAGTACAGTGCTAATAACTTGATGCTATGCCACTATGTATAGTTGGGGCGGAAGACCTTTCAACTGGTCTTCTAATCCTGGTGTCCTACTTCGTTAAAGTAAACTAGTCGTAACCTTACAAATTCGAGAGCGTACAAATTTAATTCGCTTCACCTACACTCAACTGTAGCGACAAGTATGCCAGTTGCGATAAGATTCTTATTGTGGTGTAAAATTTAGCATAGCATGGAGAACAATGAATACAAAACGCAAATACCTCAAGTGGATTCCCGTGTGATGCAAACGCTTTTAAACCAGTCGTTTAAGACGTAGATAGGTTGTAAATAGAATTTAAAATCAATGATAGGTATAAAGCTCTTACGTTACCGAGTGACTGATTGACAGACAACGCACAGCCGAAACTATTAAACGCAAGAAGCTACATCTCATATTACCGGGTAAATTTTGATAACTGAATAGAGTATGGAAGCACTAAGAAAGGGTTCTTGAAAATGACCCCTTACAAAGTCTCCATGAAGAGGGAAAGACGCAGGCAGAGTTGCCGGCAGAAGTCTAGATTAAACCAAAGAAATGATTCTCACTTTGCCCAAGTTACCGCTTGAGTATAGTTTCACTTCAAGGTGAGTGACAGCGTAGCCCTTAGCTGGTGCAGCGCGTTTAGTGAAAACCTTTACATTTTGACTAAAAGTCACATATAGGCCACATTATAATTGAACGGACACTGACGTTGTTATTTCAGTCCTTCGAGGTAGACATGACTAAACGTGCTTAGCGTCGTACATAACAGAAAGATATTTGCAACAATATACATACCTTTTTGTTTTCATAATTGCATGCACCGGCACGTTTGATGGTAGAAAGGATGGGGAATTACATCATGTAATCCGCACTCTCCAAAATATCATGTAGAATAATACAAACATTCAGACAGCCAATGTTGTTTAATAACAACTTTCAATACTGATTATTATTAAACTTAATATACATAACATTAGCGTCAATCATAAATAAACACTAGTCGGTGATTCTACAATATGATTCTACAATTCTCGAATATGATTATGGCGAAACCAGTTATGCTATCGATGTAATAGCTAAAGATGCTAATAATCAAGTTTGTTAATTAAATCTTAAATTAGGTTGCTATGTCTGGACAAAGTAGATCTTGTTATCGTATTGCCTAATTGTCAAAAAAGTGTCAATTAGGGGCACCTAAAGAAAGTAACAAAAACGGTAAAAATGATGTCGTAATAGTGAATGTTTTGATTTTATAATTATCAAACTCACTAATGACTTTCAATTTTATTATCATTCTTGTTATAAGAATTTTAGTTAAGAATTTTGTTTTGTTTATTAGTAAGATTTCTTACCTCTTCTATGTCATCGAATTCAATGTCTACCATGCTAGGCTCTTCAGCGATATTGGTCAGCAGTAAACTAGGTCTCATAGACACTCTGTTACGTGAAATCGACTTTCTCCATAAATCAGCATCTTCTTTGGAATCATCACTTAATGTAGCGAATTGCTCATAAAAATTAATCACTCCGGATAAATCTCCATCGATATTGACGATGCCTTCAGAATTGTCTTCTCTTCTACTCACAGAATTTCTGTCGGCCATCCGTCGATATCCTTCATTTTTGCTGTGATTCTCACCCAGAATATTTATTGTTGGCCTATTGGTGTGTTCACAATCCAAATCAAAGCCTCTTTCATCAAATAAGCTTCTCAGTTTAGCCCAACATCCTAAATGTCCTTTATCATTTCCTTTTGTTTTATGTTTCTTTGAATTTAATTGGTCCCCATTCATTTTTAAAGTTGAATATATGAACAGATTTTTTTGCTACATCTTTCATCAGTAATTATCTACAGGAAGTATGACTCGATACTTTGGATTCGTCACGATATTTATCACGATATTTATCATCGAGCACTTAAAATTTACAAACAATATAAATCTGCATCATTATAAATAGCTAATACGCATTGCCAGGTACTTGAATAAGATTACGATTAATTTGTCATGACTCAAGAAAAACGAAGATTAAAAATAAATCAGTAATTTTTCGGTCGCTAAAAACTTTGTCAATCAACAATGTAGTAATAAGTGTTAAGTAACAAGACTTCAAACCTATTTACACTTGAATTAAGTCGTCACAAACGTAAGCCACCACATACACTATTAAATACTTATAACACTTATAGAACACAGAAACGGTAGCGCGGTACCGCTGGTAGGATCGAACTAAGTAACTGAATCTGTAAATATCCATTGTAATATAGATAACTTTGATAAGAACTTTTATTTTAATTATCAATCAGAACATATTACGCGATATTGACGTTATTAATTCGAGTGTTTTATTCTGATTTAAAGGACAGTATTCAAGTAGGTACGCTGATTGGATATCTTCAGTGTGTGAGGGAGAGAAAGAATGTGAAAAGGGAATGAAAATCTAAATCTATATCTAATTGAAATGAAACTGCATTTAGTCTGTAGGTACATCCTAGTAATATTATAAATGCGAAAGTTTGTGAGAATGGAATTATTGTTACTCTTTTACGCAAAAACTACTTGATGGATTTGGATGAAACTTGGCAGTGTTATAGTTTATGTTCCAGTTAACATATAGGCTACTTTTTATCCCGGAATTTCTACGGGAGCGGGACCTACGCGGCTGAAACCTACGGGTCCCGAAGCGAAGCGAGGGCGGTTGTATTAGTAGGAGATATTTGATAAAAAATGTATGTAGGGCTGTCAGGGGTTCATATTTTGGATTTGACAATCATTTTTCGGATTTTTATCTGCCTGTATGTTTGTCTGGACATCACGCAAAAACTACTGAATAAAATTTGAAGTTGTTTTCGCCGTTGTATTCCTGTAATTTAAACTTCAAAAATGGTTTATGTCTTCTCAGTCTCGATACACCTGTATCTTAAGATATAAATAATATACATCGCAAAACAACATCGGAAAGTCAGCTAGTATTATTAAATTCTTCACGTTTATTTTACCTACGTTTAATTTTGTTGTACCTAGGAGTATAATTAAACAAACAAACGCTCACGTGCTACACCCACACATTCGGATTTCCTGTGTTATGGTTGATATGATGTCATGGATATGTTTAATGTAAATAATAATTATATTAGATAGCAGTGAGAGCCACGTGGCTTTAACATTGGTTCCAGAACCTGGTAGGTACGTGGGTTCGAATCCTACGTATATATTTTTAAATTAGAATAATTAAAAAAAAATATTTAACGGAAATAAATTATCTGCCAGTACGGTAGACTATGGCTGTTACCATAACATTATGACAGGAGAGCGTGCCCAATAGTGGGATAGGTAAGGGTAAGGTAAAAGTAGTGTGTGGCAATACCACGCATGTCACAAGATAAGGTCTCGATAAACCTGAATCACGGTATCGAAGATTTCTACATCGCTCGCTTACGAGTACTTATGTACAAGTTCCGAACGTTAACCATCGGAGTCCGGCCGTGACTCGGCGGGAGATCTAATTTAGCAGTCACTCTAAATTTAAAATTTAAAAATCCTTATAGGACCTCTTGATTGTCAACGCCGCCGGAGCTGATATTCATGAATTATAATTTCGAAACATCTCGATCATGACAGCTTTCTATCGGTCCATTATTTCAGGAGTTCACTTACTTTGGGTCGGGTTACAAAATGGCTGTAAATAAGAATGGCAAAATATTGCACTCACTGCAATTTTATTAATTTTTATTGATTTATACTTACTTTTCGTATAAAACAAAATATGTACGTATAATTTACCTAGTTTCTCGTTAGGGTAAATTTTAATTTAA
The DNA here is from genome assembly GCA_905404135.1 of Hesperia comma. NCBI lineage: Eukaryota > Metazoa > Arthropoda > Insecta > Lepidoptera > Hesperiidae > Hesperia > Hesperia comma. The sequence continues at coordinate 3,812,397 of FR990031.1, forward strand.
CTAATATCGAAGGTCGAAGTTCAACAGTTATCAACATCCTGTCGTGTAATTTAATAATTAATTTAGTTTAATTTGTAGATACCTCTAATGGAAATTAGTAATTAAACAAGTCCAATTTTGATTTTGTAAACATTAGGCGCTACTACACATACCTACATATATTTGAGTATTTGAGTTATTCCGGTCTGATCCTAAAAATGAGATCCAAATCACTATTTTTACACTCACTTTCTACTCGTAAGTCCTACACGTGCCAGATTGTAAGCAAAAATTATCTACTAGTGCGGTAAAAAGTATTTTTTTTTAGTTCTGTGCCAAAGTTCGAATCTTATAAACACTTACCATTTTTTATCCTATCACGGAAAATGTCAAGGTAATATTGAATGCATGTTTTGTTAAGGTTATCTATCTATACTTATAATAAATCTGTAGAGAGGTCAATTCTGTACATTAAATATATTTCCAAAATAACTATCAGGGGGTGATTAGGGATCGATACTGATGCCAAAAATGCAATCAGTAAAATTTTTGTCTGTCTGTCTGTCTGTCTGTCTGTCTGTCTATCCGATGTATAACCGTTATAGAAACAAAAACTACTCGACGGATTTTAACGAAACTTGGTACAATTATTTTTCATACTCCCGCGCTGGTTATAGTATACTTTTCATCACGCTACAATCAATAGGAGCAGAGCAGTGAAGGGAAATGTTGGGGAAACGGGAGAAGTTACTCCATTTTTTAAGCTTCCGTCGCGTGTGCAACCTTAATGGTTAAAGCTACACAGAAATCATGTATGACGGAAATGTTCTCCTTAAAATTATATAAAAAATATTCCACGACAGCATATGTCTATCTTTTATGGTTGACTCACAATAACACGTGTAACTCCCGATAGCTTAGCAGTTCGAAGCTTTCTGATTAAGTATACCTATATTTTATCTACTCTTACGTTTATGACACTTAAGTGGGTGAAATAAAGGGGTGAAGTTTAAACGAAATTCACGCGGGCGAAGCCGCTGGCAAAAGCTAGTTAAATGATAAAAATCTGGAATCTTCTATATTTACGAGCTATATGGCGCAGTAGTTATCATGCCGGACTGTAGATCGAAGTCCTGGGTTCGATTTCGGACGATGCGTAATTTGATTGATGAATTTAAATTTCTGTTCTTGGTTTCGTGTGTATGTATTTGCATGATATCTATGAAACTTACGACACGGGGAATATTATGTAGCCCTGTAGGGAAAGGTTTAAAAACGTTAGACGCGCCCTGGTCTATTTGAGAACAAAACAAGACATGTATTTATCTCGTTTTCGAGTAATGTAATTGTAATCGTTTGATCTATGTCATACAGTCACGGGATAAGTGAACCATGAAGCAAATATAGAAGTGAACTCACTCATCTCAACGATGACACCACAGTAGATCAGAGATGGTCGCAGTGGACTCATGGGGATACCAGTTCCCCATGCCCAGACACCTAAATAATAGAAAGGACCAGAGAAGAAGAGAAGAAAAGTTGTGGAGTGCAATGATGAATGGTGAAAATTCTGAATAACAGCCACGACTTATAACTCCGTAGCACCTCGGGAGTAATATGCCGCTTCTTCCTGGCCTATTAGGGTGAGGTCACTTGAATCGACGACGAACTTTTACATTAGGCAAGTGTAAATTGAAAACCAACTTCGAACACATTTCAATTAGTTAATTTCAATCATAAACGAGTTTTGCAACTGTTGCAGAATATATTGCACTTGACAAATAGCACACTACCGAGTTATGATTGCAAACTTGGATATTTATATGCATGTTAAGGTAAATAATATCAAATTTAATCAACGCTCGAATACTTTGTATTCGAATAACATAATTTGCTGTATCCTCGGTCGAGTTGGTATTTCGTTGATTGCATTGTCACGACGCACGGTAAATTGGGTCAGAATACTGGTTTAAATCCGCTAATCTTGATTAGGTCCATAATTTTATTATTCGTATTATTAAGCTTTGACAAAATCTTTATTTGTAAACCAATATTCAACCATGGTGAAATTTTAGTTAACTACACGAAATAATCCTAAATCGTGTGTCCATATCAATAGCTGTAAATAACTAAGTTACTTCAAGACTTTTTATGTGAAATATGTTATAGTGTAGATAGGTTCTCATTGGCATAACTATATTCAAAATATCGAGTTGATATTGTATTGTAAAACCAAATAGTGGAGTTGTATCACAATAATGCATGCACCGAGTATAAACCAGTATTCAACCGTGGGGAAAATGAGTTAACTACACGAAATAATCCTAAATCGTGTGTATTTACGACTTTTTATATGAAATATGTCAACGTGTTGATTGGTTCTGATTTGTATAACGATGTTCAAATTAATAAATTAATACTGTATTGTACATACGAGTACAACGATATAACGGAATTGTATCACAATATTGCGTGCACCGGGTAGTAGAACAATAATAGGCCAGTACTTACGGCGACGTCGACGAGAGGCTCGTCTTCGGGCGTCAGCGCAAGGGAGGACCGGCGACCGGCGCGGTTACCCGGCGACCCGCTCGAGCTACCTGTTGACAACATTACACTTTTTTAGAGGCGACCATCTCAGTCCTCAGGGGTAGCAACGCATCTGTGACCGAATTAGAACGAGACTCATTGAGTCTAGTTCTGGGTCGGTCACAGTTGTCATGGGCGGCAGCGGAAGGTGGTGCTGCATGCTCGTTTGCTTTCTTAATTCCATAAAAAAAAACATTGGACGTTGTATGAAAACAATTATTTAGATAACTTTAAACAAAATAGAACCGACTTTTACACCGAAAAGTAAAAATCGGTTCAGTTAAACGCAGTTAATATTCCTAAACCCGACCTTCTCCTAAGTCTGATAAACGCGATGCTGAAAACCGTATCAAAATCAAAAAATTAATATTTTTTAAGTTATGAAAAATTGATAAGAAGGGATTCCTCAAAAACTACCCGTCATGATATGCCGCTCACATTTGTATGGGGATAAAACGAGTTCCAGCTTTCGAATAAAAAAAGAAATATAAAAATTAGTTCACACTGTTCTAAAATAATGTGTCTTCCGTTTTTCAGAAGTTGATTAAAAATAAAACTGACTTCGATATCCACACGAATGAAATATCAAAAAGTACATATATGAAACACAGGTACCTATAAAATCCGAGGGTTTCCCTCGATTCCTCAAGGATTCCATCACTTGATCCTGAGTCGGTTGAATACACCCTTTAAAAGAATTGTTTCACGAACGACAAAGAAATTGCTGAACATACGTAAAAAATATAGGCGTCGAACATAGAATCCACTCTTATTTTTAAGTCGGTCAAAACGCGGAACGTGGTTTTCTTTGACACGGTCGTGTGTTTAACGTGAAAACGTCAAGTAACTCTGAATATTTTCTTTGAGCGGCGTTTTCAAAATGGCTTTCCCCTCCGCTGCTACCGGTTACACAAAATAAAATAAAGGAAAATTATTGTGTACAGTTTAGCTACGGTGAAAATATTACACAAATTTTAAATATAATACAATTTTATTGTAATAAATTTGCATATATTTACACTGTAATTTCATTGTCACAGATGATTCTCGTATAGTAATTTCATATCACATACATATTTGTAACATTTACGTAGGTCAGTCAATGTTACATATTTGTAACATTTAGTAGTACTTAACAGTCTTTGATGATCTAATGTCTAGATGGAACATCGAATCCGCGCAAACGTGTCAAAAAATTATGGCCAACTGGTTGCCACAATTTTTATATCATTGTATCATTGATCAAGCACACATGCTTGATATTGTTGCCTTGTTTTGTTTGTTTTCATTGTAGGGCGACGCTCAATCTAGACATTAGATCATCAAAGGTAACAGTAGTTTACATACTCACAAATTGACAGTAACCTACTCCTGATCATATTATTAGCTGTAAACTTAATTTATTTAATTTTTCTAATACTATATTGAAACGAATAATTGAAACTAAAATAACTTACGTAATCGATAATATATGTAACCCCACTTCGAAGGGATATCTGAATTGATATTCAATCAGAAATGGCTTTAAAATGATGAATACAAATTAAACAGCATAAAAGCAATTTATCTTCCGAGCAAAGTGTTAACCCTTGCATTCCGACGCGATCGGCGGCGATTTAAAAGCATTACGAGGTAATTACTGTGACATCTGTTTCACTCAAAGGGCATGAAGTCTTGTATTGATATGTGTAAAGGTCATTGGCCAGTAAGTATGTTTTTTATTGATACTGAGACAAAAAATATAATTAAACCTTGAGGTTCATACTAGCTGTTGCCGCGGCTTGGTCGTGAACTCGTGAAGTACTTTGGACTGATTTTCATACAATTTTTAAGCTATTGCATAGCTTCTATCGCGGGCTTGGGCGCGGGGACCGAATGCAAAAATTTCGTAACGAAAAAATTATTACACCCCCATCACCCACACACAGACATAGTTACTATGTCTGTGCACCCACACATCGATAAATACCAGAACTTTTAACTGAGTTAACTAACTTTTACTTTATAACGGCTAAACCGATTTGGCTAATTTTAGTCTTGAAATATTCGTGGAAGTTCAGGGAAGGTTGCAGCGTTGAGAAAATATGGAAAAATTGCGAGGAAAATACTAAAAATGAAAATTTTAATTTCCCATACAAATCTTACCTGTCAAACATTTGATTTTCGCCCCGTCGGTTCGGTGTTTTAAGAATAATTACATGTAGATCTGGATTAAATAAGGCGTTGGAATCGACAGCATGTATTCATAATAGTCGAATTATCGCGTATTTAGATTTAAAACATGCAAAATAACATAGACATGACATAAAATAATGACACTATAATGACTTGAGGGTGATAGAGACAGTGCCATACAGGCAAGGCAAACTGTAAGGCACTGTCTCTGTCACCCACACGTCATTCACGCGCCAAAAGATCGTTGTAGGACTTAAATGTCAAATGTCAATTTTCTTTTTAAAAAGAATTATTTTGTCAACTGAAATAGTTCTTATGCTTTTGTTCAGAATATTTAAATCTTCTTTGCACAAATTAATGCATTATCCGTTTCTAATAAAGATTAAAATATCTTGCACCTATAATGTGACGTTATGATGTACGTATTCTTAACAATTAGGCTTACGTCATTTTTATGCGTCTCTTTCAGTGATATTGCCTATGAACTATGATGTAACTTTTGATAACTAGGCAACTAAATGAAAACTGGTACACCACTTTCTTGGCCCACTGTAAAACAGTGAATATCTGTACTCGTATAATTTGTGTACAAAGTGTTTTAAATATGAATAAACAAAGTGCATTTATTAATGAAGAAAGTCACGAAAAAATAGTGAAAGAAAATGAGTTAGTACTCTATATATATTCATTTTATTATTATTATCACAAATGCAGTATTATTTTTTGTTTTGTTAATCCATACTAATATTATAAATGCGAAAGTCTGTCTGTCTGTCTGTCTGTCTGTCTGTCTGTCTGTCTGTCTGTCTGTCTGTGACGTTATCACGGCTAAACCACCGGTCCGATTTGTATGAAATTCGGAATGAAAATAGTTGAAGACCCAGAGTCACATATAGGCTACTTTTTTTTTCAAAAATCAAATCGGTTCCCGCGGGATATAAGATTTACTGTCGACACGAAAGAGAGAGAAGATCTGGTTAGACGTTTGTGACAATAGAGAAGTACAAAATGACGTCTTCCATCTAATACTTAGGCCGGATCTTCACTACACTGCCGGTCGGTTTGTTCGCGGTCCGGTATCGGTGTGGCAAAATCTTATCATTTTCACATACAATCTGTCTTCGGTTCAGTCACGTTGTAGAATCTATTGCAGAGATTTAAAAAACATAAATGAGCCCTTAGTTCGGCCTTATATTGTTTTAATTCTATTTGTCTAAAAAAAAATGAAAAACTACATAGCGATGCCTCACTTTCGCTTACTGTAATTGTTTATTCCGTCTCTGTCATACCACATATACCGGGCGTCACTATAACAGAGTACGTAATGTTAAAGTAATAGTGAAAATAACCAATATATCCAGATTTACATAATCAAATATGATTCTATTTTACTTACTTATTTGTATGGAAAATTAATCTTTAAAGCGACAACTTTTTTCATCACATTTTAAGTTGGCAATAAGAGCCGAGACGAGAGAGATATCGAATGCCGGGTATTAGGGATTCTACTGTAAAATGAAGAGATTTTGACTAAAATTTAATGTAGGTATCATACAATTCACGAGAAACGCCAATAAAAATTTGTACGGATTTTTTTCATATTTCGTAATAATTCTCAGTCTGCAAGTAACTGTGTTATGTAAATAATTTTATTAATAAACACTATCAAGACATATCATTAATGAGTATATTAGAGGAAGTTTGAAAGTAGCTGATATAACTGAAAAGTTGAAAGGAGGATGGTTGGCGTGGTATGGACATGTGATGAGGCGAGAGGAAACGCATGTGACGAGAAGAGTTCTTGATATGAATGTGGATGGATGGAGGACACGAGGACGGCCAAAGAAAAGATGGATGGACTGTGTGAAAGGTGATATGAAAGATTAGGGAGTTAGTGTAGAAGTGACGGCTAATAGGCAAGAATGGAAGAGAAGAACATATGAACCGACTCCAAATAAAATTGGGATACGGGTAGGAAGATGATGATGATCAAGACATATAATTACAAATTAGATTCTTTCTTTCGTTGCCGGGGAGTGATGAACCGGAACATGACTCGGAACGATAGTATGAATGCCCTCATACTCATATGTACATAGTTTCTAAATATAAGTACCTATACTTTACCGTACCGACATCGGACCGAGAACTGTGACCTGCTCTAGGTATAGTGGGAATCGGGCCTAACCGAGCAACAAAAATTTTCATGAAATTTAGTCTACAGGCATTGAGATACTAGGTATGTACTAAAGGCGGTTTTGGAGGCGAAAAATCGATCTAGCCAGGTTTCGTTTTTAGAAAATGTTATTTTATCGATGTTTTTGATGTGATATTTGTACAATGAGAATGACAACAAATAAAGAATTACAATGACAATGGTGTTATTTTCGTTACTAAGGAAACTGATATTAGGGTTGACTTTACAGTCCTACAACGATCTTTTGGCGCGTGGATGACGTGTGGGTGACAGAGACAGCACCTTATAGGGAAAGCAAATTGTAAGGCGCTGTTTCTGTCACTCTAACATCAGCCACGCGCCAAAAGATCGTTGTAGGACTATACTGAGGACTATACAATATCTTACAAATGTACAAATGTAGGGCTTACTTCCCTACATCATAATAGGTTTCCAGCAATGAGGATGAGTGGGAATATTTTACATATTTCGTAACTCAGACCAATAAACTATAGACGGAACGCTGTGAACAAAAGAGTGAAGCCGGCAAAAGTCAGCCGAAAGCTCACATCGAACCCAATTGAATGCCCTATGTTGACAGTTTGAACGCAACAAATTTAAACTTTATTTTTTGGAACACAAAGCTTCATTCATATTTTATTATTTAGAACACAAAAGTCGTTTTGGTGTGAGTGCCGCCGTGTGTATTACAAGGCTAGGCTGACTTTTTGCTGGCTTCACTCTTTTGTTCCCGGCGTTCCGTTTATGGTTTATTGAGTTTCGTAATAATTCCCACTCCGTAATGAGCAGTGGGTATTAAGTAAACAATTATTCCATTTCATTTATTTGTTAAACAATTTTCATATTCTTCTTCTATTAAGTTTAAATGGATTTCAAATATATGTATACTTCTTAAAGATGGTGAAGGTCTGATGATGGGTTCTGAAAACATAGAGTGGAACGTCTTAATAAATTGGAGTGGTTAAGGATACTGGTGGTTGGTAATATAAGCATAGTAAAACCAGTCCCTATTTGACCATTTTAGGGTCTGACGATGTGTTTCAAGTTATCAGTTTTTCGGAATGAGGTGTATTCTACCAATCAATCCCATTAATTTGATACCCATTCTGCGGTTGTTATGAAGTCCTAATGTGTAATCCGCCATTACGTATCGGCGCCCATCTTGAATTTACAATCATAAAAAATGTATTATCCATACTAATATTAAAAATGCGAAAGTCTGTCTCTCTGTCTGTATGACTGTGACGTTTGCACGGCTAAACCACCGGTCCGATTTGGATGAAATTCGGAATGAAAATAGTTGAAGACACAGAGTCACACGTAGGTTAATTAGGTACGTTTTTTTTTAAAAAATCAACCCGTAAAGGCTTGAAATAGGGGATGAAAGTTTGTATTAAAATTCTCTTTCCCGATATAAATGAATTCCACGCGGGCGAAGCCGCGGGCAGAAGCTAGTTTATATATAATGCTATGCAATAGCTTTACCGCGGCAGTCTCCGAGTGCCACACGTCTTTTTTTTCAGAATGAAAATTGAAAATTAATTCCATAAAAAAAAAATTATATATAATGCTATGCAATAGCTTTACCGCGGCAGTCTCCGAGTGCCACACGTCTTTTTTTCTAAACTTATCGGGTGGTAGGTAAGTAAGTATACCTATGACAAAATCCGTTCTTAGTGAATGTCTAATAAGTATAAACTACCTTCTTGCCGAATTTCATGTTTACCTATAATTACGTTAAACGGTTTTTGATATTTCGTTATGAGTATGAGTGAGTGACCTTTCGCTATCGATTAATGTTAATAGAAAAGTTACCTACCTGGTAGGTAAATAGGTACTTTTTCCGCTGGACCGATTTTGTGGAATTTGATAAGAAGATACTTTAACATCCTCGTAAGGGCATTTTTACCCTCGTTGTTTCCTCTGTCATTTATCGCTAACTACGACTACCTATTACAATCTCCTATAACATAACAGAACTATCAACAGAAGGCGCGAACAGCCGTATACGTATCAAGTTACCAACACCAATTACCGCAATAAGCATTCAAAGAATTTTAAACTGATATCTGGCATTGCAAGTCGGATTGCAATCCGAAATGGGTTCACATACGGCGAGTGAACACCTATTAGATAATCGAGGCCGACCGGTCGCTATCGACTGCTGTGGCTGTGTGGTCACTGGTCAGCTGATCACCTCGTTTTCTAAATTATAATGTTACTGGTCATGCCCGCGGCTGCGATCGCGTGGGACTCGCGATAACACCGTTAAAATTATCTTTAGATTATTTTTTCGAGATAAAACTATTTTAGTAGGTACTTTAAATCACTTTTTATGTTTAAATTAGAAAAAAACAAAAAAAACAATACATCTTTATTGAAATGGTCCTCTTGAACAGGTGCGTGTGGGATGGGGAGAGTAAGGGAATAAGTAACTCGTTCTAAATACATATAGTGTCATTTTTTATCTTTAACAAGACGAACATGCATGTAAAATATCGCCCCGAATTTCAACCCTTGCAACCACCTTTGTCGGGATTAATGCCCATCTATGTCCTTCCTCAAGGTCTTTTTTATGGAATTAAGATAGCAAACGAGCATGCAGCAGAGCAGCACCTGCACCCTTCCGCTGCCGCCCATAACAACTGTGACCGACCTAGAACTAGACTCAAAGGGACTACTCTAAGGGTTAACCCTATTCCTATATCAAAATTTTCAAAATCCGATTAATGGTTTAGGTAGGCGTGAAAGCCAACAGACAGACAGATTCTTTCGCATTTATAATATTATATTGGGAGTACGAATGCCAACACGTGGATAGTTTGTTGTTAAATTAGGTGTAAAAAAGTTTATGCGCGAAACTTCGTCCGCGTTGGTGTCGGATAGTGACAAATATCGTCTAAATTATCCCAACGTGTGTAGGGATAAAAAATTTCCTCCGAGACAGTTTATATCTCCATAACTCATTTAAATGCGTAGATTATATTGGTCTAAGCGTGAAAAGATAGACGAGTTACTTTTACTTATATAAGTAGTACCTACATAATATATGAATAGGGATATTTATTGTACTTATAACAATTTTTTTGCACGCCGCTTCAACCGTGTGAGTGTGAAAAGGATCAAAAACTGCTAAAATGATCCCAACGCATTATCCTGAGAAAAACTATCCTTTGCTTTGTCCTTTCTCGGGATTCAAACTATCTCCATACAAAATCTCATCTAAATAGGATTAATGGATTACGCGCGAAAGGGTAAATAGATAGACGGACATATTTACTTGCGCGTTTATAACATTTACGTAGATTAAGTAGGGCAAAGTTGGGATTAGACATATCTCCTGAAAAGGTGACGGTAAGAATCCATTGTCTAAACCAGCAGATCTTATACTTAGGTAGGTACCTACTCCGTTTGCGTTCGTTACCTATTAAATTCATTTTATGGCAACTCATAGTACTCTCATGATGTAGATTATATTGTAGGTTGTAGCGAGAATTTAATCTGCCTTAAGTAAAATATTGCTTTAACTTATTTTAAATTAATTGAGTAATTTTGTTTTAGTTACTGGCAATTCTATATTATCGGCGATTCAAGTATGGAAGCAAGAAATTAAATTTTTAATTAAAGGTGGAATTTTTTATCTCACATAAGTTATCGCTTACAATGTAAGGGTTAAACCGGTAAAATTGCATATCTACAAAAATATTAAATTTGTTTTTGAAAAATACCTACTAATAAAAAATGTTTATCCAAAAATATTCAATTGAATAAACCTTAAAAATTGTACATTATTTCACGTGTCTATCTATAGTCATACTAATATTATTATAGCATCAAATATTTTTCCTGTTGCACTTATAATTAAGTAAGGATAAAAGGTAAATTTATAGGTATGATAATTAAGAATCACTCTATCCTTTTTGTGTAGGTATCGCTCTTTTTAGTCTAGCCTAGCGGCCAATTTTTTTTAAGTTTTATCATCGCGGATAGGTACCTACTATAGTCTTAAAGTTTATAAATAAAAATGCTTATGAGCATTAAACAGTAACGTGTATTCACGAAATTTATCATGGCAGTGTTGGCATGACCATAATCCACGCAATTGGGTGAAATATCGGTATCAATTATGAAATATCGTGAGCATCCGTTACAGTTAAAAATTCTTATTTTTTTCGAAACTTCTTGCTTGTCGCCTAATTTTGATCAACGTCTGATGGTTACTATGGGTAAAATGTAATTGAATGATAATTTAATGTATTTTCTAACAAATGTCTCAGTATTGTACGTGTAGGTACTATCCATTTTAATCCCGTTCATAGTTCAGTTGCATAAAAAGTACTTACTTATATGCAAAGAAATTTTAAATTGACTTCCAAAACCATCAATCATGTGATTAAGATCTAAGTATAGATCTTTATCCACCTATTTGAATTTGGATCGGATATCCGTACTGAACATTCATTAATTGTGTAAGGTAGAACCAGAGTGGTCCAAGTGACATTTTTGAAAAAAACCCGATTTTGGCAAAAACATGTCCAAAATTCTATATTCTTTTATTCCACTTTGATTAAATTGTCATTCAGAAACATTGTCTAGGAAAAAACGCAACCTCTCACTTTGGACTTAATGGAATTTGGAAAATCTTAGTGTGCCAGACTGGTCCAAGTGACAAATCTGTACTTGGATGATTATGGTTCTAATTTTGTGAAAAGACTATTTGATCAAAGTGCAATGTAAGGGCGCATTCAAGTAGAAAGCTGGTTACCGACGCTAATCTGCCAGCGCTGGTCCGTCGAGATAACCTCTACATAAAGTTTTTGAGTTACTCTTAATAATGTGTATTTAATTTATGATCGTTACCTCATAACTTGTCACTAGATGCTTCGATTTTGATATTTCCTTTTTTTATTCGAAAGCTAGTACCTACTTGACGTGTGGTCATATATAATTTTCAGCGACATCGACGAGTAGTTTTTGAGTTATCTATACTTCTCGATTTTGAAGTCGGTTATTTTTTGTAAATAGTTATTATAATAATTTGTAATTATAATAATTTGAAAGCTGGTACTTGTCGGTGGTCCCGTATAAATTTGAATAGCAACTGACGAGTAGTTTTTGATTTATCCTTAATGTGTATTTATGTTTGTTATCTCATAGCTTTGTACTGGGTATTCCAATTTTGACGATTCTTATTTTAATTGAAAGCCTGGGCTTGTCGTGTGGTTCCGTTAAATTAAATTTGATTTACATCAAACCAGTAGGTAGTTTTTGAGTTACTCTTAATAATGTGTAATTAATTTATGGTCGTTACCTCATAAATTAACACTGGGTGCTTCGACTTTTTAAATTATTTTTTTATTCAAAAGCAAGAAGGTCCTTGACGTGGGGTCTCATATAAATTTCAGTGACATCTTACAAGTTGTTTTTGAGTTACATACACTTAGCTTTCAAGTAAAAAAAGAATCGTCAAAATTGGAATACCCAGTAGAAAGTTATGAGATAACAAACATAAATACACATTAGGATAATTCAAAAACCAATCGTCAGTTGTTGTTCAAATTTACACGGGACCACCGACAAGTACCAGCTTTCAAATAATACAATAACTTTTTACAAAAAAATAACCGACTTCAAAATCGAGAAGTATAGATAACTCAAAAACTACTCGTCAGATGTCGCTGAAAATTATATATGACCACACGTCAAGTAGGTACTAGCTTTCGAATAAAAAATGGAATTATCAAAATCGAAGCATCTAGTGACAAATTATGAGGTAACGATCATAAATTAAATACACATTATTAAGAGTAAGTCAAAAACTACTGGTCTGATGCCGCTCAAATTCATATGAGACTACAATGATACTTGCATTGAACCACTTGCACTGTACCAGCTTTCAAATAAAAAGAGAATCATAAAAATCTAAACACAGTAAAAAGTTATCAGGAAAAAAACATAAGTACACAGTACAAAACATCCTTACACATTATTCAAGTTAATTCGAAACTACTCGTCAGATGTCGCTCAAATTTATATGGGACCATACCACAAGCACCATCTTTCAAGGATATAAAGAATCATCAAAATCGGTTTACCCAACACGAAGTTATGGGGTCACAAACTTACCAACAAAGATAAAAAAAAATAAAAAAAGGATCGGTGAATAAGTTTTTTTTTTAACTTTTCTATATGTTTGTAGTATGTTTGTGCTTGCTGATCTCAGAAACGGCTGAACGGTTCGTTATGGAATTTTCACTAGATTCTTTTTTGTTCGAAGGTAAAGTAAAAGTAGTGCTTGTCATAATTATGGTACCTTGTACATTGGAGCGACATCTGGCCGGTGGTTTTTGAGTTATCTTGACTTTGAAGTCGGTTATTTTTTTTGTAAAAAGTCAGTTCTGAATCATATTAATATACTAGCTGTGTCGCTGTGCCCGAGGTTTCGCCCGCGTGAAACTCAATATGTCACAAAATTCCGGGATAAAGAGTAGCCTCCATGTTGCTCCACAACCTCCTCCATCTCCCAGTGAAAGTCCGCAACTTCATTCGATAACAGTATTTTTTCCCGCATGAATCCCGATGTGGCGGGTATTCCGAATAAAGAGTAGCCTACTTATGTGTTGCTCCACAACCTTCTCTATTCTCCAACGAAAGTCCCATAAAAATCTGAAACCGCGACTTCGTTTGAGAATAATAGTTTTTCCTGCGGGAATCCCGAATTCCGGGATAAAGAGTAGCTAATATGATTCTCCACAACCTCATCTATCTCCAAGTGAAAGTTCCATAAAAATCTGTTCAGCCGTTTCTGAGATTAGCGTGCACAAACATAAGTAGATTACGGACTTAAAGATAAATTTGTTAGAGTTTTTAATCTTTGTTTGTGCCAGAGTGGTCCATGTGCAAGAATTTTTAAAATTTTTAAATTTTTGTTTGTGCCAGAGTGGTCCGTGTGCATTTTTTTGTGAAAAACCATCAATTTGTTATACTAAATACAAATGATTGTGATTAAACATATCTTATTACTTTAATCTAACTTGTTAGCTGTAATTTCAATAAAGAATTACAAGTTAAAAGTTATTAGTTTCGCTACAATAAGTACAAACGTGTTTCCCTCGTTTTCTCGAAAAGTTAAAATTGTCACTTGGACCACTCTGGTTCTACCTTACCTAATTTCATTCATGTTTCATTACTTTAATTTAATTTAATTAATAACTACTTAGTGTGAGACCGCCTCCGTTTTACTTGGTGAAACATGTTTATTACGATTACAGATAGCAACCGGAAACGCAAAAGTTGTTTTAAAGTAGTAATCATTAAGCTGTAATTTTCAGGCTCACTCTTTATAATTTTGATTTAATCATAAATAGGTTAAATCTCGTACCGGAAGTCATTGTTTTTTATGTAAGTTAATACGAACGATTAGTCGAGTAGTGATGAAAAGCGGTCAACTCATCGATTTATTACACCAAAGACGTACCTATCGATGGTTTGTCTGCGAAGAAAAAGAAATGAAAGAGAGACGGTACTGACACTGATTCTCAATGTAATCATCAATCATCGATAGATATAAAACTCTTTCGTTACAGAGTGACTGACTGACAGACAACGCACAGCCGAAACTACAGATCGGGGAACATAGTGCTATCCTAAGTATTTTTAATAATTCCTTCCATAAAGGATAAAAAGAAGAACTGAACCAAAAATAATAAATTTTCTGTAGCTTAACTTTTACGTTAAGTAAGTACCTATATTTAAAATTTCTACGAAGACAAAGTGTCTTTTTACGTAACTACAAACTTAGGTCCATCATTCTGTTCATATACGTTACATGTAGGTGTATTAGATAGTAAGGAAAGTAAACTTTATCCTCAAACTAATACGATAAATTTTACAAGCACAGCAATTTTTGCTATGGATTAGAATTCATCGAGTTTCGGAGTCATATTTGCAAACAGTGCTATTGTGAACTATTTAGCGCTGTTTGAAAAATAAATAATAATATGTTAAAGAGTATAGTCTGAGAACGGAAAAATCTGACAGAAAATAGGTTGTCCATACTTATGGACTGGCAAAGTGAATAATGATATTGATGACTAAGCAAAGCTTGGAACTGTCAGTGATATAGTAAATAATGAAGGCGAGTTTTCCTACCTAACCAATTAAACAACACGGAAAAAAATTCAAATATGAATTACCTACATATTTAAATTTTCAGTTGAAAAATGTATCGTAGCTGATTATAGATAAGATATTATAAATGATAATGAATGTCACCTATTTCAGTATCATCACTGCTTCTCCTCTGGAGCCATCGTTGTACCAATTCTATACGAGCTTCTTCACCAGCCAGCATTTTTCATACACATTATTTTTCAAACACCCAATTTAAACACAACACACATTAACATCAACAAACACGCACATATTTACAAACGCGTCACGTTCACAAACACAAAATATCAAAACACAAAAATATGGAACTGTCCCATATCAATCACTGGCCCGATACGAACAGCTGTGATTATTTTAAATTCAAAAAACGAATTCGCAAACGATAACATGGCCGTTCTTTACCGCGTTCAAATATCGAATTAATTGAATGATGATCGTCGACAGGCGAGTGTAAACAGCGAACGTATAGACGATACAAAAATAGTTTTACTGTTTAATGTGGTGCTGTTGCTTAAATTTGAACCTTGTTGCGGTGAGATAAGATTTGTTTAGGTTTATGAAGTTATTTTGCCCTTAAGAGTTGTAGCGGGGAGTTTGTAAGGCGGTCGGTTAGGTAATGGTCGCCATCAGTTGTGTTGATCAAGAAGGGGGGTAAATGTAGGACAAACATACGCTAGGTAAGCGTATTTTGACTGGAAGCGATAACGTTTGTTCGTGTAAGTCAGGTTATTACGCAAGATTAACACGTAATCAAATATTAGCGGCATTTGATAACTTAGCGAAAATTATTACGTAACAGGTGAACGTACGTTTCCGGGAAAATGGTCGCGACCTTCCGTTTTCAATTTCAATTATATTAGCGCAAAATACTTTTTGAGAGTCTTAAATGAAAAGACGCTTAAGATCTAAGCTTAAACTTAGTACCCTAAATAGTATTGGATAGGTTCCCAGTGCACCATCTTGGTATCTGTCGTTATATTTATAACATAATGTAGTTCAAAATAAAAAATATAACTTAAAGAAATAGGTAAATATAGCTGACAAAATGTTACAAATTATTAACTACTATGTATCATAATAATTTATTTGAAGATGGTGGACTAGTATCGAAGAGTCCTGTGTTCGATTTCCCGTGCGGCAATTTGCTTGATGAGTTTTTTCTTTTCTCTGTCTGGATGTGTGTGTGTGTGTGTGTTATCCATGGCACCCATGACACAGGGATTCGAAGTTTTACGCTATGAAGGTACCTTTTATGTAAAAAAAAACGATTTTTTAACCGACTTCAAAAAAGGAGGTTCGCAGTTTGACCTGTAAGTATCTATGTATGTATGTATATATAATTGTGCGCGATTATCTCGCGTTTGGCTGAACCGATTTTGATACGGTTTTCAGCATCGTGTTTATCAGACTTAGGAGAAGGATTTAGGAATATTAACCGCGTTTAACTGAACCGATTTTTACTTTTCGGCGTTAAAGTCGGTTCTATTTTGTTAAAAGTTATTATTATTAGAAAAGTACCTACTTGGGAGCTAATGGATGCATTCATCGTGCGTTATGCAAATGCTTTAGTGATTTACGATTGTGCTAGCAGGTAAGGCCAACAAAATAGTTCAAGGAAGTGGCCCTTTCTTAATTTATATGCACCTCTTGAAATCCTTGCATGCATACGTTACATCACTTAGATTCGAGACGCTTCTAGCTTTTAAAGTAGTATTACGTGGAGGTCTGCACATAGTATAAATAAATGGTATTAAATTAGTAATATCAAGGTATTATACAGTACAACACACATACACACACACACACACACACACATACGCACACACAACGCACTAACGCACACAGATACACACAGTTCTTATAAAAGCAGTGCAAGTATTAGTAAGGAATCAATTAGATAACTTCAATTTCATTGTAAATTCTAACTCTTATCTCACGGAAACAAGTCCATTTCCAGGAAGAAAAGTATCTTATTTGGAAATCTGGGATATAATTTTGTGATATATTTCAATTCAAATTAGTTCAGTGGCTATTACGTGGTTAGTAAACATACATTAATAACTTTCCGACTACGGGTCTCGGGTCTTCTCCTCCAAGGTGAGGAGTACAGGCCAAAAGCCACCTACGACTAAGATTTCACGAAGATGTCACACTTTAGAAGATTAGCTGAATAAATAACGCGGTGTCTTGGACAACAAGACAAGGACACATAGGTACCCATACCAAGAACGGAAATTCATCTTTCAAATTTCTGCCTCACTGGGAATCAAACCCAGGACCCTCGGAACAGAGATCCAGCATGTTTCCTCACGATGTCTTCCTTCATCGAGACATTGTGTTATGGTCATCAATTTAAAACTGCTACCCCTATTCTGGTAATGTATAAACGCTTCCATTGCGGCTCGATTGAATAGTTTGACACATTCTTTATACAAAATTTGTCAAAGTATTCAAACGAGATCCAATTCATGCATTTATAAATTAGAATCGGGGCTCAGTATTTCTATTAAAGGAGTTTGATGTTCTTATAATAGATATTCAGAGCGAAATTATTTTACTATTCCAGAACAACTTGACATTTATGTCATGAAATTCTATGATTTAAATAATCTTGTTTACATTTTACCCAGAAGATTTGTTTCAAATACAGAAACTTGATAATAAAATAACCGATACTTTACTACAAACGGTAATGTCGGTAATGTCATGATCGAAGTCCCTACAGAGTGATATAATTAATTCAGTTTAGAATTGAGGATGAATTGATGAAAGTTTCAAAATAATCTTGCAAACAATTTATAAATTTCTTACATGAGTTTTAACGTAAATTAATGTTATGAATTAACAGGTTGGAAGACATTTAATTATTGTTATGTGACAGTTCCTTTTAATTGGAGTCAGTGATTGTGTAGTGAGTGATTCCATGGCACCTTCGACACAAGGATCCTAGTTTGGGTCTATGAGAGTGTGTGAGCTCTAGTGCCTATACTTTAATGGGGATGAGGTATAAAATCCCTCCCTAAATTATCGCTATCCCGATACACACTGTATATGTTGGCACAAACATTGGTCTATATGTGAGATTGTTTTGGCCAATGCCCCACCGCTCCGCCGAGTCACGTGTCATTAGTTATTGCATCAATCACATATTATCTTCTATTCTGCAAACGTTCACAATTAGAAAGGCACGGCATTCACACTACTTGCCTGCACGTGTCAGTTAGGACAGACTATAGAGACGTACTCAACTAGTCTAGAGGCTTTAAAACTCGACTTACAGTGCCACAAACTTATCTGACCCGGTAAGGGGGGCGCTACTGTCTTTGTCTGTGTCTGACAACAGTATAACGTTTGCATTAGTTCCAATTTTGGCCACCGAACCAGATAAGTTTGTGGTACTGTACAACGGTGCAGTCGAAGTTGAAGCGTTGCAAGTTTTTATTTATTTATTTGACACACCAACAGCTTGCATACAATTTTACACATATCTGGTACGAGTAAACATAATAGAGATATTTACATAATTGTTTCGTCATAATTTTCAGTCTGTAATTATTCGACTATTTATATTGAGTAAAAAATTATTCTATTTCATTTAAAGACGTTCATACAAGGTTAGTTTGTGTTCATGACTGACAATTGACAAATTGGGCCTCTTCTTAATGACGAGTTGCAGATAATGGTTTTTGTAGAATATAATAGTTCTATTTAAATTAGGTATCTTATCTCCAAACCAGATACTAGAGACGAATAAGGAACTAAATGATTTATTAGATGACTCCATTGCTCATTACAAGTCCACTACTTTTTCTAACACAATTATTTCATACTTACCTAAATGGAAAGATCCCACAACTATATCATGCATTGCAATTTTCTGGAATAATAAATAATTTAAAATTTTTTTGACAACTGAGCATGGGCCTCCTCATAACAAAGAGGATCTAGAGCATCGTCCACTATGCTACTCCAGGTCGGATTGGTGGCCACCATATGGCTTAATAATTGATATTTAATGAGGACAACCCAACCGAGACTGAAGACTTAATAATGAAGTCTGAAGCTCGGAAAATCTGATTAGACCACCGACCACGTCCGCTGTTGCTTATCTTGGTAGATCACTAAGGATCCACTCAAGCCTGTCTATGAGCGCTTGAAAAACGTTGGAATCAGGAACCATGATATCCACTAAAATTCTTACTAAGACCTATCACTCACATTCGCGCGACTACGCGAGTCCACAAGTGTAGGACGACGTTCGCAAATGATTGAGCGACTGTCACTCACAATTCGCGCGAATATGCGAGCCCACAAGTGTAGGACAACCTTATGGTTGTATGCAAAGTTATTGACACATTCGTGGTTTTTGTAATCTGTCAAAGTTGGGACGGTTTTAGGTCGCATCGGACATCAAAGCGCGCGAACCTAGAAGGAAGGAACCGTAGTCTTCCACTCGAACATCAAAATTCCGAACCCTCGCGTAATCTCTCACACGTTCGTGCATATATTCGCACAATGTACGAACGTTACGTTACGTTACGTACGACGAGCGTGCATGTCAATGACCGCAGTAAAGGCCTAAACTAAAGGGTTCATGTCAATGACACGAGGAAACAATTATATAACAACACGATGTCAACTAATTAAGGGGCGCTTTCACTTCGCGCATAATTAAACAACACTCGCGCCGCGGCGTCGTTGCTATGGAGACGACTATTAATACTTCAGACACCACATTGAGCAACAAAGGAGCCAAATTGATATAATGTTTGTTCTATTCAATGATGCACATCAATGGTTCTATTATATATCACTTAAGAAATATCTGAGTTATCTTCGAAGACAACGTAAAACAATTCGTGTGATGAAAACGTGATTTGTAATTTTATTTTTGTTTTATGCTTTTAGATATTTTTTGTTTTAAATTGATTTTCTTTTCATGTTATACATTTGAGTTTTTAAAAATATACATAACACAGGCTGAAATAACAATCTTTCCTTGGCTTCGGTAGTCAGATCAAAACCAACAATACCTATTTTATTCCTTTACAGGCAATAGATATTTATTATGAAGTAAAAAGATGTTTACAGGTAAGAAACATGAAAACATTTTGCCTAAAATTATAAAATATAAACACGATCAGCTTTCGCTGAGACTCGGTAAGTTACCGTAGCAACAGTTGGCATGGTAACGAACGTCGCAAGAGAAAATTAATCCTTCCTCGCAAGAACTTCGAAATAAAACTAACTACTAACTATAACTAACTACTTAACTGTATTTAAAAAATTAAAATCTTTTAAATAGGTCAACAGAAAATTTGAGAGACAGTTTTTAACTCTACGTATGAAAACATAAAAAAACCTTGTATTAAATAACTTGATTTTAGGGAATTTCGATATTTGATAATTGGCAATTTTTACACAAATATAATAGAAATTATAAAGTTGATATTAAAATAATGCAACCAAAACCCGCAAGCCAGGTCACAACATGTCGTGTAGAGAACATCTAAATTAAAGTTGGTCCTTGCAATCAAGATACGTCAGCGAATGAACTCCCGTCGCAGATTAAATGTAAATCCATTTAATTTCAGCTGGAACATGGCTGGTTTAAGTTTCTACAGCTGATATGTTTCTGTATAACAGACTCGTTAGTAACATTATATAAATTAAAACTATTTTTAACCGACTTCGAAAAAAGGAGGTTCTCAGTTTATGCGGTTTTCAACATAGTGTTTGTCAGACTTAGGAGAAGGATTTAGGAATATTAACCGGGTTCAACTGAACCGATTTTTACTTTAGGGCGTTAAAGTCGGTTCTATTTTGTTAAAAGTTATTTGTATTTCTGATTACATACCATCGAGTGATAGTTATTAACTTTCTTATGGACGTAAAGTAAACTTCGGTTAATCTTATATTTAAAACTAACTAAAGAATGTAGCACAATGCTATATAGGTACTCATGAATGAAGCTATCTTACACAAAAATATGTTTTGAAAATCCAACTGACAATTCTAAAACAAACAAAAAACCGTTTTTACTTTTATTTTTTAAACTCGTACTTATTCATAATACAAACACTTATATATTTACGAGTATAACATCGAGAAGTTTTCGCTACTCAGTCTAAAAAAAAACACTTTTTTTCACTCAAAAATGGCTTCGACACGATCGTGTTAACTTTTTACGTTATCGTGTTAACTTTTTCCGCCGACAAAACTGACAACCATCAGTTTTGTCGGCGTAAAAAGTCGCGAAAACGCTTTTAAAATTGTATCCAAGCTGAACAGGAAATAGCAGTGTTATTCTTTGATGTTGGATTTGTTGCGAATAGACTTGACATCCACTTAAATTGAAAACAAACGAATGCAATACCTTAGTACAAACAGACAAAAATACATATTTGTAGGCAGTATCTTTATGCCTAGAACAAAATAAACACATAAAAGGATCCAATTTTTTGGTGTAGGGAAGTTTAATCATGAAGATAAATTTTCGATTGGCACTGAGTGACTGACTGACAGACAACGCACAGCCAAAAATACTGAACGCAAGAAGCTGAAAGTTATGCATGTTCCTTGGGTACCTAGTGTAGGAGAGATCTAAGAGAGAAATATTGGAAATTCTCCCCCTAAGTCGGATAAAAAGGGAGATAAACTGCAACAAAAATTCTATGCGGTCGATGCTTTGAATGGACAGATGGGACAGTTAGTCTTCTTAAGCATAGCCATGAAGCTATTAGCACAGAGCTGCATGATTTCAGGATCGTTTTAACTCAGACTTTATGGAAATAAGAGAAGATGAAGACATTAAAAACTTTTAAAAGCACCGCCAAGAATACGGACGGAAGTAAAAACTGAAAAAAGTGGTAAAAATATTATTTTTAGCAAAAAGCACTTTTTCTTTGAAACAGTACTCGCTAGGAACACTATGGGTATTGTTGCCTTGGCGTGGAAATATCGCAAAAAGACCTATAATCATATAAATATTGGCGGGGAAATTTTAAAAAGCCATAATTAAATTTTGCTTACGAGCTAATCTGAACTGAGAGCTCAGCAAATAAATTTGTTTTAGCGGGGAGTGGAAATTGTCCCAATAATATATAAGGGTGCTTTTTAATATATAAGGGTATTTTAATATATAAGGGTGCTGTAAGAAAATATTTATAACTATTGACACCATGCACCCCTCGCTTTTTTTAAGTAAAATATATATTTTTCCTATTTACACTATTAACAACATTATATAAATCACCCAAAGTCTTCTCAATATCTACTAATATCCGACAGATTTGAACTACACGCTACAATCTGAGGCTACAATAATAACAATAATATAAAATAACTGAAAACAGGTACGAAGGAAGCATACAATGCGGAGAGCTAGTATTAAAACAGTCTATACCTGGTGTAAATTTCAATTAACCACAAAGGAGATATTGTTACTTTGTAACGAGCTACAATGCACGGGGTTCGTATTCAAAGCTGCTGCTATGTTGATGTTATTTTAAGTTATTTTTTTTAATAGCTAGCTTCCTTTTCAAGCACATAAATTCAACTATAGAGGAATATTGGTATTTTTAATGCTTTACACTCATAGGCCCATTCTTCCATTATCTGTGAGCTGTGATGTGGGTTCCATGGACAATACAAACGACAAGGTCACACACCCAGACCGAAGACGGAAATTTATACTCGTCATTGAAATTTTCACTTTGCTGGGAATCGAACCCAGGACCCTTGGAACAGTGAGTGATCCGACGTGTTAACCATTTATTTGAATTGCACCATTTATTTGGGTATTCTTTTTAAAACGTGACAACTCTAAGTGATTAGCACGAATAGTATGGATATTTGGACTTGAAATGAATAGAAAGTAAACTCCAAATTAGCTATTTAGATAGGTAGTTCAGATACTGAACTATAGCAAGAGTTAGATTTTCTCAGGCACTCGTGAGACCTGGTATCTAGATCAACGGTATCAAATGTTAGATAACTGGATTGTTGAACCAATTATACGGAACCCCGAGATCGTGCTCCACCGCAAATTGGACCACTTATCGACTATCGGTCCACGTAATGTTGGCGATTGGCGAATTAGGTAACTTGCATCTCTAGAGATAATATCTTCTACCGTTCTACCACAAATTATACCCTAGTATGTAAAGCTTAAGCTCAGACATCATTCACGGAAACGAGATATGGAACCACTTTGAACCACTATTGAACATTGCTTCTTGCATGTTTTGTGTCCGTGAACGAGTATGAAGCTTTCTGTACTAGTGTACAATTTGTGGTTATAAATTGAATAGTGTAAGCACATAGATTGGTGTATTGGTTTTGTTGGTCGCCTAAGCTAATTTATTTCAAATCTGATGGTTTAAAGCCGTGGCTGTCAAAGTGCGGCCCGCAGCCGTTCTTTGAAGCGATGGAATGGGGTGGGAGGTATGCAAACGGTAAGTATTGTACGCGCCAATACAGATAGCTACGGACCTGATGATTTCTATATGTATAGGTATAAAGAGCCCTTGTGTGCCCCTTGGCCACAAAAGTATGACAAAAATATTAATAAATTATCCATGATGATATAATTAAAGTATGAATGAACGCAAATAACCCGAATTGTTATAAAATAACATTATAAGCGCTTCATGATATTATCCTCATAATGTTATAAGAAATATTATTCTTAATATAAAAGCTCTCGTATTTTGTTTACCAAATATTATTCACATCGTATACCCATCCAATGGAAAATATCACGATCCAATATCACTTACATTTTCGTTGGAACAAAGAAATATAGAGACAAGACCAGTACGCAGCCTGAAAAAGTATTATCGTTCTGCCCGCGGCGTTAGTGACAGCCCTGGTCACATTCGACCTTGTTTCACGTACCACTGGTACGTGATAAGCGATATCAATTAGATTACGTACCGAAAGACCGAAATAATATACCTGACTTTATTTATAAATAACTCAATAAAACATTAAATTAAATAAAACTATTTGTGTCACGTCGTATCAACCGTGAAATAGGCATGATCTTTAATTGTTACTTTTTATAAGATCATGTTATAAATTATTTTTTTTGACCCGTTAACATCCTCTGTGTTTTCGCAAGTATTCCATCGTTACTGGACGGTGTTGGCATTTTGGTGTGAATGAAAAATCATATAATGATTTCTCGTCAGTACCTGCTTCTTCTCTAATCTTCCTTGTTTAAAACATTTATGAGATAGAACGAGAGCAAATGTAAATAGTAACGAATATGTAAACAAGCGGTAGTATTCGTAGTTGTTTTAGTACACGCTTTGATGTTTTAAATACCTAGATGGAACACCGAATCCGAGAAAACGTGTCAAAAAATTGTGGCTAACTGTTAGCCACAATTTTTATATCATTACGCACAGATTACGCACACATAGAAAATAAATGAACGTGAAAAACATCGCCTGCACGCACACATGCTTGATAATGTTGCCTTGTTTTTTTGTTTTCATTGGAGGGCGACGCTCAATCTAGATATTTAAAACATCATTGAGTACACGATTATTCAGCGAAAAATGGCAAATATTCGGCCGAGTATGTAAACTAGGCGTAACATATTATATTTTACAAAAAAATCCCAGTGCAAATACTTAAATAACGACTGAACATGTTATTGCTATAAACATAATTTATCTTCCCAGTTACCTTACATCTGAAAATTAATTAACTTTAAAAACAAACATCGTAATTTTAAATATTGTAAAAACGTTTCAGCGGAAAATGATAAATGATTGTTTTGCCTAAACTTTTACATCCGAGCGTCTGGATTTCATAACACCATTATTCATTTTCTCAAACATTATACGAGTATAATGTGTACGAGTTGGTTATAGAGACAGCTATTTAAGGTTTCGAACTTTCGACAATCATTCAATAACGTTACCTATAGGTAGGAATATTAAGTCTTTAACTTTTCAAAATTTACCTGTACCTAGTTACATGAAAAAAATATTTGAGAAAACTAATAATATTGGGTTAATTTCCAATGTCTTAGTTTCCAATTTAAAAAGATTGTTTATGTATTGATCTGGGAGTCTATGCATGATATAACTTTTTTATCAACGCGGACACAATACATTTTTCTCCAAAACAGCTGTACCTGGTGTGCTGTAGCTGTAGCAGCTGTAGCTGTACCAGCTGTACCGGGTGTGGTTTGCACATAAATGTATATATTGTGGTACATAATAATAATAACGATTAAATAAAAGCTTTTGTTTTATTTCAACCGGGTCATGTAAAAAAGTTGTCAATTTAATAGCTAGGGAGCCCAAGAGGGGATTTTTGGATTTAGTCGAGCGCGTCAGATTAAGGTACAGGGGGTACCTGGTACCCAGTTAAGTAGCTCCACCAAATATGAGCCCCATATATAAGTTCGAATTTCTTTTGCACAATATAATAATGGTAGCGAGTTTGAGTCACATCGAAATCGTCAGATTATTAAATGAGAGCTTTTTTTAGATTCACTTTACACCCCCATAGAAAATCTGACGTGCTCGATTTGATTTTTTCTCTCTCATTTTCAACCCTTACGTACGGTCACCCCCATCAAACAAATGATCAGATTAACATAGTACATTATTAAAAATACGTAGAACATTGATGCTTACAATATCTGAAGCGCTCGAGTATGTACACATGGACATTATTTTTTTACATATTCAAAAGTCTATAGCTGCTTCCCCCACCGATGAAAAGGTATACATTATATAACATTTTTTTCTTCTTATCATCTAAGCTTTGCAACCCAATAGGTCTCTATAACGCTCGAGTAAATCCACATTTAGCATCGTTGGCTCCCGTACCATAAAGAATCCTAGTAATTTCCAAAATATTAGTCATATTCCGAATACGGACTTCCCAAAGCGAAGCGAGTGCGGGTTTAATAGTAGATAGTGTAGAATACTGTACATTATATCACACACGCATAAACTTTTAGTATCTACTAGTTTTATCCCACGGTTCGCCCGCGTGGATTTTGTTTGAACTTCACCGAGATAATTTCTTTATTTGTTAAACGATGATTTAAATAAGAAAAAAAACACTAAATATTAAGTGAAGCCCATCACAATATAATCCTACAAGCCTCCCTTCTGACCTTAGACAGACAAAATGAAAAAAAAATGTTTTGGGTTCTCTTGCGTAATATAAAGGTCCCCCATATGAATTTTTACACGGAACGTGAATTTTTACATATATTTGCCATGTACAGACAGCGATCAGTTACAGTTTTATTATATCTAAAGATAGATATAGAAGAAAATGTATTTTTATATACCCAACAAAAGCTCCACGATTTTGGTGTGTCGCAAAAGTCTCATGATATTATTTACAGCTCACTGATTCAAACCAGAGCTATTATTTCGCGCTTTCCTTTTCAACCTGAATTTCATTAGCACTTCGGCTTATCCTTGGTCGTCCTATAAGTTTTTCTAAAATGTTGCAATTATAACGCAGTGGTGTGTACGCAGATTTAAGGCCGAGTTACTGAATATTTCGTAGTTTTAAACTTTCACTCAAACGAATTAGTAACTTAAGTGTAAAAATGAAGAAACAGCTCTTGAAATTTTAAGAGAATGAATGAAATGTTTATTCGAAGTAGGTTTTTTCCCAAATACTTTTCGAAAGTCAAAATACACCATCGCTTCAACAAATCCCTACGGTGAGTAGTCTTGGAACAAGAAGCGGCAAGAAACTCTCTATGCACACTACCATGCGTTTGACACGACGCGGCGACGTTACATTATATTTACAGCGTTAATGTGAAATGATCCTTGGATCTAATGAATGATGGTCGAATTTTGAATGCAGATCGAGTCTCTAGCATATAATTGTGCTAAAAAAGCTAAGCTACAACCCACTAATGGCCCACTACTGAGCACGGGTCTCTCCTCATTACTGAGGAGGCCTAGAGCATACTCCACCACGCTGCTCCAATGCGGATTGGTGGAGGGGCTAGTGGCCAACCCAGTGTCGAAAGTTTTTCAAGCCGCCCGAAGGCCTCCGACATGGCTTAACGACTGCTATCAATCGATAACAACCGGGACCGACGGCTTTACGTGCCCTCCGAAGCACGGAAGCGCTCAAGAAATTTTTGCCACTAGCGGTCACCCATCCGACTACCGACCGCGCCCGCTGTTGCTTAACTTTGTCGATCGCTTAGGATCGACGCAAGCCGCTGGGCTATGAGCGATAATATTATAAAATAATTATACTTACCTCCGTCTTCGAGATAAGATTACTTGTAGTAGGCATCCGCGCACCAGGAGGTCTGACACGATAGTTAAGAGAAACTAAAAACATAAGTAGAAACATATTAATTTGTAGCTATGGTAACCCTAGATATGACATATTCATTCGTGTTCTCGTGCTCGGTCGTTTTGACACATCTTTTTCACAAAATATAATTTTATTGATAGTTACAGAATATATTTTCCTAAGTGCCCAAATATAAATGTAAGAAAATTTAAAAGGATGAATATTTGTTAAGGAAAATAGTAAAACGCTCTCGAAGATCATATGGTTCATCTTCGGAAAATTCAAATTTTGATATGTCACTAAAAGATGGTACGTGAGGTACGTACTATTAGTATAAGAAGCTTATTATAATAAATGGCATAAAATACAAGACTGGAAATAGTAATCACTATTATTCTGTGTTGTGTACACTTCATTAGTGAGTGTTACCTTCACGCTAAAAATACATTGTGGATAGTTTATAGGGACTATCGCCTTTGTATATATTGCATTGTTAACAAAAGTGATGTGTTTATCTTTTGGGGATAATACCTTCACGACGCCACTGCTGAGCATAAGTCATAGAGCTTATGTCTGCCATTGCCAGGTTAACGCTTAAACTCGAAGTTTATCCTTGAAGGATATTGTAATACTTCACAATCAAGGTATGCGGTTGCATATATATTATTAATTGTAGATTATCAATTGGAGGAGTCGAAAGATCTCCGGATTCTGAGAGCGTTAATACGCAAAAGCGCAAAGACGCAAATTCAGTAGTCTCCACAGGATAACCCTGTACTTTCAAATTCTATCACAGAGACACCCTTAAAGCCTGCAGAATCAACTAAGGTTCCAAATTACTTCGGATGATAATTTTCTCCATCTTTTGAGAAAGACCCCAACTAACAATATAAGCTATAGTCCACCGATTTAGGCTGAATTAGCTATTTGTTGGGAGCACTATTTCACCGAAGACAAAATCAACAAGCTGTTGCTGTAACTTGCATAAGTCAGGCCTTAACAGCAGTTTTTTGCGAGCCAAAACAAAGACAGCAATATCATAAAACTTTTATTGGGCGCGGGCAAGATTTTGTGTGATTTCCAATACATCGATTCCATCTTTAGAAAGAAACATTTAGAAAGAGATGAATCAACATTTGTTTGCTACTGAAATGGGTAAGTACTTTTTTATTTGGAGAAAATGTGGCTGACATGATCAGCAAACAGCCAACAACAAAAGCTATTAATAGATCCGGTGCTGAGATGAAGACCGCTTCACAAGTTAAATCATTCCATCAAAATAAGCTTGATCAGCCCAGGTCTTAAAACTCAAGACCTCTGCTTCCACTGACGAGACAGATGGGAGCAGGGAGGAAATCAGCAGCGCAACAACGTTGCAGCTACGAAGCGCCTCCGCAGAAACCTGCACTACCACAGCTCAAGTTGCCGCTGGCACAGCCGCAGTGCTCGCGCGGTCGTGTGTCGACTCGGCAATAGTCGAGGTAGGTTATTCTGCTGGTCCGCTGTCATTGCTCTATGTCAGATGGACCCTGATAACTAATGACGCTGTTATTTTATCTTGGGTTCGTGAAGGATAAAAAATACCTTTTTTTAGAACCCCAAAACAGGAATTTGTTTTTTTTCATGCAAAATCCAAGTGAAACTAATGATTTCAAAGTTGTAATTCGTGATTTGTTTTTTGGGTGCTATATCTGAATATACACCATGTAGTAATCAATAAATATCTAGCATATTTCTAGTACCTAAACTAAATGGTAATAAACGTATTGTGCTAAATTTGAAATTATTGAATACTTAAATTTGTTTTTTCCACTAGTCATTTCAAGATGGAAGACAAAAGGATAACATTAAAATTGATTTCAAAAAATTAACTTATATGTACACTTGTTTTAAAAGATGCTTATTTTTTATTACACTTTAATAATCAATTTAAGATGTATAAAGATTTACGTATAAAAATAAACTATATGAGTTTAATGATATAAGAGCAACTTTGGGCTTAATATAGCTCCACTAGTTTCCACAAAGCTGATGAAACTAATAATGTCCTTACTAAGATCTTTAGGATATATATCATCAATTTATTCACACGATAATATCATATTAAACATAATAGTATTATGTTTCATATCTGAATGACAGAGTAGCTGTAAACAAATTGTAACTCATACAATAGTTGTATTAAAATCATTGGATTTCTTAGTTAATTATGAAAGGAATTCTTTGATATCAAATACAGTTTGTAAATATTTAGGTTTCATTTTTGACACAAGGAATCAAGGAAATATTGAATGTTATGCAGTTAACAGATTGTAAATAACGGCAATTCGCTAGATTAGCTGGTCTCCTTACCTCGACCTGCCCTGCAACTCAATGTGGTTGAACGGTGTAAATATTTAGCCTGGCAGACAAAAACTGAGGTTTATGGTGGTTACATGAAAATATCTCTAAATATTTAAAAAGAGACTGGTTGGTGGCTGGAACATTAGTATTTCGGTTAATCCAACAAGAAATGGTTCTTGTTGTTTAAATATATTTTCTGATGTCAGCAAAAAAGGGTGGGGGGTGGCATGTGATAAGGACAAGGCTATTGGAAAATTGAGGGAGGATGAAAAACGGATACACATAAATTATCTCGATATATTAGCCGCATATTTTGGCAAAAAAAAAAAAAAAAAACTTCTTTTACAAGCAATTTAAGCAACTGTCAGATATTAAACATCGCACAGACAGTAACGGTGTTTCGTACATAAAAAAGGGGGTAGTGTACGCTTTCTGCATCTCATTAATCTTACGATAAGGCTATGGGAATGGTCCGAGGATATTTTTGTATACGCCTCTTACATCAACTCCCAAGATAATGTCGTAGTAGATGCAAAATTGAGACGATCACATCCTGATATCGAATGGGAACTAACTGACATTGCCTTCAGCAGAATCATGAGACATTATGGAAAACCCGATATACTCGTAGATCAGTTCGCCACTAGATTACATTCACAATGTGACACTTATACATATTTCTTGGCAAAGAGACCAAGAAGCTTTGGCAATAAAATATTCTCGATAAGGCTGAGGGCGTGGTTGTTATTCCGTATGGACTAATACCCAAAAATGGTTTCCTATTTTTCAAAATTTATGACAACGACATTCAGGACATGATTGTGCTTGGTAGTTTGGTACTAATACCAAGGTTTTTTATTGTCTGTTCCCAACAGCCATCTGCAAAGGAAAGTAGTGCTAGTAGCCGCGAAGTTATGGGCACGGCGTTAATTCTAAGAGGGATCCCTCGCAACGCGTTAGACATCATGTGTGCTTTTATATCGGAAAGTAGTTAAATATTGCGGTTTTGTTTTAAAAAAATGGTTTGCATTTTGTAAAAACCATAATATTAATATTTATGAGGCTTCAGTTCCATAAGTAATTTCCTTTCTAACTGAAACATTTTATTCCGTTAGTCAGTACGGTATTTTAAAAAGTTAAAGATCTGCTTGATCTTTAATTATGAGTACGAATATAAGTTTTGAGAACAGGGTGACTAGACTGTTTAGGGGCTTTTACCGGCTCCGACAGTTGTTTTAAATTTTTTAGGAAGCTGGTATCCTAATTATAAAATAGGTACAGGAAATTTATCAAAAAAAAAAAAAAGTAATATTATTAGCACTGGTAAAGGCACACACAGTACATACCTTAAGTTAAATTAAGGTAAAAGATATTGAGATATTTGATAATAATAGAATAACGATTAATATACCAGATCTTATCAAAACATCACGAATTGGATCAATGCAACATACAGTGCGCCCAACTTATCTCTGAAATGGCAAAAATTGGAACTAATGAAAAGTCATTCATAAGTACGTTGTGGTCATTCATCTGTCAGTTAGGTACTGGTGTGCAATGATTGGTCAAATGAATGTCAAAGGCGTCCGACAGCGCCTCTTTCGTTTCAATCTTAAGTTGGGTTTACTATAACTTAATATTACCTTTCTTTAAGGAAACGTCAGAATTAAAAAAAAAAAAAAAGTTGAAAAAAAGTCAGCAAGTCAGTTGTCTATTTAAATGAAACAAAAGCTATACGAAGTATTATGAATTGTTTATTACTTATATAATTCCTTTTAAACTCGTGTATTCCCAATCAATTAGTCGATGGATATAGGAAATTTTGAATAAGGTGGCGTAAATACAAATATATTTACCGCTCACTCAACTCTGCATGCATCTTCTTGTACAGCACATAAAAATGGTGTTAATATTGATATTATACGCAGGAATGCTGGTTGGCCGGATTCATTCTCTGCATTTGCTCGCTCTTACAAAATAACTTTTTTTGATTGAAGACAATAACAATGTTTTGTCTATGACCATATTAAGTTGCTAAATATTAATATCATTATTCTATTTTTTGTTTGCATGTGTAATGAATACACTATTTTATTTTCAAGAGCGAGGATTAGAATCTGTTGTTTTTTTATGTACTGCTAAACTGTTTATGGTTGCTGATCACATTAATATAACCAATTTTATTAACATAATCTTGGTTATTTTTATTTACAAATATCACATCTCTAAAGATCTACAAGTAATCTTATCTCGAAGACGGAGGTAAGTATAATTGATGATTAAACGAACTTACCCAAGTGAAGTTCTATCATAATTATACGAATCCTCCGTCTGAAGAGATAAGCTCCCTCCCTCCCTTTCAGGTTACCCAATGGTGAATTTGTAAATAAAATAAAATAAAAAGTGTACAAAACAAGCAACTCTGAACTAAATGAATATGTCATATCTAGGGTTACCATAGCTACAAATTAATATGTTTCTACTTATGTTTTTAGTTTCTCTTAACTATCGTGTCAGACCTCCTGGTGCGCGGATGCCTACTACAAGTAATCTTATCTCTTCAGACGGAGGATTCGTATAATTATGATAGAACTTCACTTGGGTAAGTTCGTTTAATCATCAATTGTGCGGTGTATTACAAAATGATTTATGTACGCGGTGCGCGTGATGGGAGCATTAAGATAATGGTCGTGATGTCGACGTAATAGCTAGTTTTGTTTTATCTATCACTTGTAAATGTCACCGCGTGGTGAAACTGACATGTTTCTGATCGAATCTCATTTTATTTCAATTCATTTACAAGTTCTAACAGGCGTTTGTTAATAATAAACCCGCCTTCGCTTCGCTTCGGGCATTTGGTAGTCATACTGCTCCGATACGTGCTTCTTAGAATCCAGAAAAGTTAATTTTTATGTCGAATTTTTAAATTATTTGTGAAATAATTGGAATAACAAACACAGATTTAAGTGAAACATTACATTACCTACTTCAGTGAAAACCGCACTAAAATCGGTTAAACCGTGTACAAACCCACAGATAAAAAGACAAAAACAATCTTAAAATTAAATTAAAAGTTTGGATTCTATTGCGTTAATAAAAGATCTCAAAAATCTTCCATGTAGGTATAGTTAAAAAGATGAAGTAGGTATTTTAAATAATGACATAAAAATCATAAAATTAATTTAGGTACAAAAAGTTATATCATCCTAAATTTCTATCCTTTTCCCAAAAACCTGGCAGCATTCCTCAAATGTTTTAATGAAAAACGTATTGGAAAAATAATTTATCAGGATTTTTCATATGAAAATTATTTTTTGCCAAAATCCCAATAATTTTGTAAATATTACAATCAAGATTCCTCTTTAGTTTTCTGATAACCAATTTGTTAGGTGTAGCTGTCGTCTACCACTGGGACAAAAATCGGCTTACGCTACTAGTTATTTAAAAACAGATCCCATAAAAATGTTTATTTTTGTCTGTTTGTGTGTTTGTTAAGGTAATTATAAAATTAAATAAAGGGAGAGATAAAGGACTAAGGCATCGTGCTATTCGTCTCTGAGTTTAATATGAACGTTTAAGGGTAGGCGTACAATTACCTACTCGGCAACTATAAGACTTCGTCTCGCTTCGAGTTTTTGGGTCAGGTTTGATAGCTTGGAATACCACGAAATTATCAAAAACTTCGCGTAATCATTTGCGAAGGTCCGTTACTTGGGGGTTCGCGGATTCGCGCGAATGTGAGTAAGCTGGCTTAGGGTCCCCGAAAACTGACTATAGCCACCGGTGGCTGTGGCGCTTCTTTTTAGAAGTGCGGTCCGGCCGACAGCCGCTTTGGCTGTATTCGCTCACTGTTATTGGAGCTGTTGGCTGTTGGCCGGATCGCGCTTCTAAAAAGAAGCGCCACAGCGCCAAAGCCGCCCGGTGGCTGCGGTCAGTTTGCGGGGTCTCGGTGCAAGCGTGCAAGAGCGACGCATCCAATAACACAGATTTTCAACTAGTACAGGGGCAATTTTAGTTTCTCATTTCCTTTTAATTTTTCGTTACAATAAATAAATATTGTACAATGCACTTTTAGACACAAGTTAGTTTAGTTAGTTGCAAGTTGACGGCTCGAGGCGCAGCGATACAGAGTCCGCTCCACAGTTGGTAGGTATGTGTGTGCCAACCACAACATACGTACCTATGTGATAACAGTGTTAATTCGTACGCATACGCTCTAATGAACGCGTTTCACGACTTCCTTGGTAATCCGACTGGAATAAAAACAAGCGTGTAGGCTCGTGTAACAATGTTTTTTAGATGTAGATTTTAGACTGTCAAATATTTTGTTGCACATGTCTGTTTCTATAATACAGTACTAAACAATAGTTATAACTCGCTCCTCGCTCTCGATTCGGAATAGATGTTAAAGATTTATTATGTTAGGGTAGTGTGCACGACTAATTTTTAATGTCTGTTGTTGTTATCTGTTATCTTGTTTTTTAATAAATAAAACTTTTCACTTTTACGTCTCTACGAGCTGTGGCTGGCCTAGTATTGAACCTATAGAAATTAGAAGGAAACATTTATATAAAGAATCGTCCTGCTCCCAAATACGAAAAACGTCAGTTCAATACTAGCGCTCGCCACAGCTCCATCGCCCTACAGATTACAAGAGCCTTTTATTTCCATCGTAGGAATTAGGTAGCGGATGGCCACAACCAGCCATCGTTTCGTTACATGTAGGTACTCACAACTCACAATATATGTGGTTTGTTCGCCAATGTTTTGTCTCGGTTACATGACGAGGTCACGGTTGAACACGTAAATATCATGTGCGATCAAGCAACAGGATCATTGTGTTATGTTAGTTGTAAACTGCGTGACGTAAAATAAATAAAAAATAAAAAAAATCTACCGCTATTGGATTTCCAACATGACACCCATACAGACTTACGTACAGAATCTAACAGCGTAAATATTTATCATTATTCGAAGTTTATCCAAATGTTACACAAAGTATAATATTGGCTCTATTAATCGATGTGCCGCATGCCGTTGGGACCCAACGATAAGGAATGGATTAGGTTGGATTACAGGTAACAACCAACTATTAGGTTTGCCTTTGTGCCGATATGGGGTACTGAAGGTAACTAATTGCTCTAAGAGGTAAGGACTTTACCACTTTGTGAGTTAATTATAGTATTATTAGAGTCAGAAACATGAGTTCTATATACTTGTTTATGATCTATCTTTACATGAAACGCTGAAGCGAATGAATGAATGATATGAATAAATGAATGAATGCTTATTCGAAGTAGTTTTTTTAAAAAACACTTTTCGAAAGTCAAACTACACCATCGCTGCATCGCTTCAAAATATCCCTAAGTAGGTAATGAATATCTAAGTCAATCCATACTTATAATAATAATATATGAATGTT
The DNA here is from genome assembly GCA_905404135.1 of Hesperia comma. Taxonomy (NCBI): domain Eukaryota; kingdom Metazoa; phylum Arthropoda; class Insecta; order Lepidoptera; family Hesperiidae; genus Hesperia; species Hesperia comma. The sequence continues at coordinate 3,847,580 of FR990031.1, forward strand.
AAAGTAGCTTTAAGACCCCTTTTATAAAGTGAACTTTATTTTTTTGGAATCATTAATTTTATTTGGTACTTAGGCTAAGTGTCTTAAAAATATTTCTGGTGACCGTTTATATGTATTATACCTACCCATGGATGTAGAAAGTCTAGATGGGCCCGTAACATACATAAGGCGCACGGCGAGTGGTCAACATTGGGTTGTGTGATTGAGTGATTGATCAAGTCAGTCTGTTGTAGACAGCAGCGAGGTACACATCTTCCTTACGCAAAATTGATTTCAATAATTACGTCCGCAAATGTAGAAAATATGGCTTCCTGTGCCTTCAAAAATATTCTAACAATTCAAGAAACACAAATAAAGTCCAAAGGAATCACATTTCATTATGTAAACATTGAATTGTAAATTAACTTCACTATTTCTAAAATAATAACTTTAGTAAAATGGCGCGTGACATATGTAAGAGTAACAAAGACAGCACGACTAAAACTTCGAAACGCGGAAGCGAGATATCACTATGTAATCTGTTCGTTTTCAAATATAGTAACAAAATTCCATCGCGCCAACTTCACGCTCAAACCGATTCGATTCAAAATTGGATTGTTCCAACTTGACGCACATTCGAACGTGCAAGGCCGGTCTAGGTATATATGTCTATGTACCTACCCTTTATTTCTTTCCAGCATTGTTACTCGTATTAAATAGTTAACATCTTTCCGAACCTCAAGTCTTACCTCTTACTCTTATTTACTCTTATTCAGAGTGAACGTTATGGTGTAAGGTTATAAATAAATGTTTGATCATGAATAATTTTCTCTAGGGTCCTTTTAATTCGCTGACATTTAATTTTACCGTAGACAAGGAATATTAAAACTGCTTTGTCACATCGATTTAAGCGCACTCGAGCCAGCGGTCGTTGGCTTAAGAGGTTTTCTCGAGATTGGCAGGGAACACGTATCTTTAAGAGGCCAATGACCGACTGGATCAGAGAATAGGTGTACTCGTAAATCCCGAAAAATCCAGACATAGTAGTATTAGAATGTAGGAGTCGTATAAGATGGTATTTTGCTCTTCATAGCCACACGTTTTATGTATTTATTGAGATTATTATCTGTCTATTTTTAAATAATATTTAAAAAAAAGCTAAAATTAACGGGTGTATTCACAAGTGCAGTTTGCGTTATATAAACTTAACGCATAACGCATCTATAGTTTTAATATCTTTGATGACATGACGACTATAATACAATCGAAGGCAAGTAAGTAGATACCATAATATATTACGACAAAGCGTTATAATTCAATAAAAAATAATCAGTTAAATAACAAGGAAATATTAAACAATAAGACAATCAAACGAAATCTTTTTATTCAAACGATTAGATTAATTGACGGTAATGGTGATTTATGGTGAAAGAAATATAACGTCCATCGTAAAATTTTAATGTCTTCCAATTTATCAAGTGAAAATTTAGAAAAGAAAAGAGGACGAGTCGCTCCGAAACGGTCCGGATTCAATTAGTATCCGGCAAATATTACGCTCCCAATGAAATTTTGTTATGGCATCTTTGGTTCTATAAGAAAAATTTTACTACATTAAATTATTACCATTCAAGTTCAATCTCGAAAATGAAAAGCAAATGATTTTTATAGTCAGTAAGGTAATAAAAAGTAAATTTAGTATATGAAAGTATTTTTTTATATAATAATGGATTGTTTACGAAGGTAATAGTTTTAACCAAGTTTTCTTCTGTTGTCTCCTGTCAGTGAACATTGTCAGATACAGCGAATTTTGGATTGCGTTGCAGTCGCGTAGCTCATAAATAGCGTTGTGTAAGAAGAGCCTAATGCTCTCCTATGCTACCCAAGAGTTCAACTAGAAGAGTTCTTGTGTTCAATTTTGACTTGCGTTATCTATCAGTCACTTTGTATGTTATGAAAAAGTGTTATACAGGGTGTCCGGTAATAAATTTATAACCTTAAAATTGGTCATGGTACAGCTAATGGCCATTCAGAAAAAATCTATATCTATAAAACTCAAAGGTGACTGACTGACTGACTGACTGACTTATATAGTGATCTATCAACGCACAGCCCAAACCACTGAACGGATCGGGCTGAAATTTGGCATGCAGGTAGATATTATGACGTAGACAACCGCTAAGAAAGGATTTTGATCAATTCTACCCCCAAGGGGATAAAATAGGGGATGAAAGTTTATGATTTTCGACTGATTGAACTGAATGTACAGCCCAAACCACGGGACGGATCGGGCTGAAATTTGGCATGCAGGTAGATATTATGACGTAGACAACCGCTAAGAAAGGATTTTCATCAGTTCTACCCCCAAGGGGATAAAATAGGGGATGAAAATTTATGATTTTCGAGTGATTGAACTGAATGTACAGCCCAAACCACTGGACAGATCGGGCTGAAATTTGGCATGCAGGTAGATATTATGACGTAGACAACCGCTAAGAAAGGATTTTGATCAATTCTACCCCCAAGGGGATAAAATAGGGGATGAAAGTTTATGATTTTCGACTGATTGAACTGAACGTACAGCCCAAACCACTGGACGGATCGAGCTGAAACTTGGCATGCAGGTAGATGTTATGACGTAGATATCCGCTAAGAAAGGATTTTGATCAATTCAACCCCTAAGGGGATAAAATAAGGGATGAAAGTTTGTGATTTTCGACTGATTGAACTGAACGCACAGCCCAAACCACTGGACGGATCTGGCTGAAAATTGGCATGCAGATAGCCACCATGATGTAGACATTCGCTAAGAAAGGATTTTTCAAAATTCATCTCTTAGAGGGGTTAAATAGGGGGGGGGAAGTAACTTTAGAGAATTAGCTCAGGCACTTTTTGTAGAGTTATACCTAAGTAATCTAAATGTTTCGACCACTTTTGTACACAGTAAAGATAGCTATCTAAATATATCTATATCTATAAAACTCAAAGGTGACTGACTGACTTATATAGTGATCTATCAACGCACAGCCCAAACCACTGAACGGATCGGGCTGAAATTTGGCATGCAGATAGCCACTACGATGTAGACATCCGCTAAGAAAGGATTTTTCAAAATTCATCCCCTAAAGGAGTGAAATAGGGGGTGAAGCTTAAACGAATTCCACGCGGGCGAAGCTGCGGGCATAAGCTATTTCTAAATATAAGTACCTATACTTTACCGTACCGACATCGGACCGAGAACTGTGACCTGCTCTAGGTATAGGGTATAGTGGGAATCGGGCCTAACCGAGCAACAAAGATTTTCATGAAATTTAGTCTACAGGCATTGAGATACTATGTACTAAAGGCGGTTTTGGAGGTGAAAAATCGATCTAGCCAGGTTTCGTTTTTAGAAAATATTATTTTATCGATATTTTTGATGTGATATTTGTACAATGAGAATGACAACAAATAAAGAATTACAATGACAATGGTGTTATTTTCGTTACTAAGGAAACTGATATTAGGGTTGACTTTACAGTCCTACAACGATCTTTTGGCGCGTGGATGACGTGTGGGTGACAGAGACAACACCTTATAGGGAAGGCAAACTGTAAGGCGCTGTTTCTGTCACTCTAACATCAGCCACGCGCCAAAAGATCGTTGTAGGATGTAGGACTATACAATATCTTACAAATGTACAAATGTAGGGCTTACTCCCCTACATCATAATAGGTTTCCAGCAATGAGGATGAGTGGGAATATTTTATATATTTCGTAACTCAGACCAATATACTATAGACGGAACGCTGTGAACAAAAGAGTGAAGCCGGCAAAGGTCAGCCGAAAGCTCACATCGAAACCAATTGAATGCCCTATGTTGACAGTTTGAACGCAACAAATTTAAACTTTATTTTTTGGAACACAAAGCTCATTTAATTTTATTCTTTAATATTTAGAACACAAAAGTCGTTTTGGTGTGAGTGCCGCCGTGTGTATTAAAAGGCTAGGCTGACTTTTTGCTGGCTTCACTCTTTTGTTCCCGCCGTTCCGTTTATGGTTTATTGGTTTGAGTTTCGTAATAATTCCCACTCCGTAATGAGCAGTGGGTATAAAGTAAACAATTATTCCATTTCATTTATTTGTTAAACAATTTTCATATTCTTCTTCTGTTAAGTGTAAATGGATTTCAAATATATGTATACTTCTTAAAGATGGTGAAGGTCTGATGACGGGTTCTGAAAACATAGAGTGGAACTTCTTAATAAATTGGAGTGGTTAAGGATACTGGTGGTTGGTAATATAAGCATAGTAAAACCAGTCCATATTTGACCATTTTAGGGTCTGACGATGTGTTTCAAGTTATCAGTTTTTCGGAATGAGGTGTATTCTACCAATCAATCCCATTAATTTGATACCCATTCTGCGGTTGTTATGAAGTCCTAATGTGTAATCCGCCATTTTGTATTGGCGCCTATCTTGAATTTACAATCATAAAAAATGTATTATCCATACTAATATTAAAAATGCGAAAGTCTGTCTGTCTGTCTATCTGTATGACTGTGACGTTCGCACGGCTAAACCACTGGTCCGATTTGGATGAAATTCGGAATGAAAATAGTTGAAGACACGGAGTCACACGTAGGTTACGTTTTTTTTAAAAAAAGCAACCCGTAAAGGCTTGAAATAGGGGATGAAAGTTAGTATTAAAATTTTCTTTCGCGATATAAATGAATTCCACGCGGGCGAAGCCGCGGGCAGAAGCTAGTACAAATTAAAAAAAAACAAATGACAATACCTAGACAATATCATCATTTGTTGTACCAATACATTTACTATAATTATTGCGTCCCAAAACAAAGATAGGTAACGTTTACGCCAAAATCCTGTCATTGGAAGCCCAATTACACTAACAAGGAGCGGGATACGTGAGACCATCAAACCGTTATTTCCCCAGAGCAAGCAGTGTGATTAGCCTAACGATGCTCCTTTACGTCAAAGGGATCCTACTAGACATCCGACTGCCTTCATTGCCCAATTCAAAATTCTAAGCGCAAGACAGAAATGTTGAGATAAAAATGCGAGAGTGAATGAAATTAAACGGTTGCACTGTAATTCGGACACGAAAGAATCATAAAAATCGGTACCCTCAGTAAAAACTTAAGAAGTGATGACTTAACGACAATAAATAAAATACGCATTACTATCAATTACTCAAAATCTACCCTCCAAAACCAGTATAACTAGAATACTACTTTTCCTAAGTAACTGTAATAAATTCTAATTCAATATTTAATTCTTTAACACTGTTTTTCTTCCCTTCTTGACCGGCAACGTGTCGGTGATGAATTTGATGATGTTCCATGGGCGACTGTGACTACTTGCCACCAGGTGGCGGTTTTGGTCTTTTGATAGCTGTGTATATGAAAATATAATGATTAATTAATTTTTACCACCAAAAAATCTAAAATTGAACTCAATTACTTCAGGAAAATCGGTACGCAGCAAAACTTTCCTGTTTAAACACTTTTAAATTACAAATTCTCTGCCAGTCAAACACCAAAAAACGTCGTCACAAAAAAGTTTCCCTCCCTTGACTGGGATCCACTTTCATTCGAGATGATCTAAACGCCAATGTTTGGATATTCGCAAGAACCTGAGATTTTCCAATAATGTTGTTCGGATACTCGCAGGAATCTGAAGTTTTGTAGGAATATAAAGCACTCTTTATACGCTCTCTCTGCTCTGTCTCCATTTATCCCAATAGTATTCGCATTGGTTTTATCAGACTCTCTCCTCAGGCGTATTTCACAATTTTCCTCTGAAACATTGTAATACCAAAATACTAGTGAAAAAGCATTATTTACTTAGAGTAGGTTCATGTCAATCTCTAGAAAAGCCCGTAGCAAATTCTAATATACGAATAGCATAAAGTAGCAAGAAGAAAATGTACATAATATATGTACATTAGTAGTAAAATCCCCGAGGAATATGCGACACCTCGTAAATCAACGGATGACGCAGATTCGTTGGCGTTTAGTACATCCAGACCTCGTTTAGGAGGCCACATCGGGCTCGGAGCGTTTCAGTACATCGTACATACTGTCAGAATATATAAATATTTAAGTAGTCTATCATCAGCGTCTATCTCTCAAGTAAGCCTGGCGGTTTGGCATCAATCTTTCAAAAGTTTCTGATAAAAAATATAAAAGTCAAGTCCGATATTTGAAAGTAATTGACACGTTGCAGCGTAAGCATAAGTAGTGAGAGTCGAGTGGTTTAAATTCAGACTCCCTAACAAAGGGACTTCGGTTCAAATCCTGCACGCACCTCTAATTTTCAAATATTATTTACGTATTAGATTATGAAGTAAATTATCACTTGCATCAGTGAAGGAAAACAGCCCTCCATTGCTCTTTCATTTGCGATTTCATTTTTGCATTTTCATTTCCATTGGACTTTGCGATTCTTTGATAAAATTAAAAAAAATAAACCATTATGAAACGAAGTAACTTTATACCTTCTCAATATTCGGCTTTTACAAATGCATTTTTTTTTCACGTACATGTCGTTCATTTCCCGTGCCACTTCAGTCACCCATTTGACAAAAATTACCGTCATATTACCGTCTGTTTTTCTGTTGCCACATTTTTGTTAACAGGTACTGAAATAGGCACCATAAATCTAAGTATTTCAATTCAGGCCAATCTTGAAAGATCTCTACTCCAGTAACAAAGATTTATCGATTTAACATTAGAATGTTTATACACTATTGTTTGCTAACTACTCAGCGTTGTATCGCTACAAATACGTCATGAGAGATCGAGAGGTAATTGTGGAGAGCAGTAAAGATGCGATGAGTGAGTGAAGAAAAACATCAGGAGTTTTAACGGCGCTTAGGTGCTGAGGCGTTATCCACTTGAAGATTTAAGATATCGACAGCGCGCATGTATTTAAACCGTTACGATCATGATGCACTGTACTCCAATCATGGAAGAGTTAAGTTTCATCGACATCACATTCATCATTGGACTCATCATTATCTTCGTTGGGCTCGTGGAAAACATTTACTGTCAGATTTTCACGATATTTTTGCCCCATACCTACATGAATGCAAATTTTGAAATGAACTTCCTCCTGATTTCATTCTCTGAGCGGTATGATATGAGGTTGTTGAAAAAAGATGTATAAAATGTGTATGTATGTAATGTATACTTTAGTTCATATTAATAAAATAATCTGCTTCAAAATTGATAAATAGAGGAAACTCTAAAACTACCTGTTAGATGTCGCTCTAATGAAAATGTAACTTGATGACAAACACTAGATACCTTTCTAATAAAAAAGAATTATCAAAATCGATTCATTCACTTAAAAGTTATGAGGTAACACACACAAAAATACATTATCAAATTGAGAATCACCACATTTCTGAAGTTTTTTAATGAGCTTGTATACATAATGTATATTCCGTTGGCATCGTCAATTAATAAACTTCTCATTAAAATCCTGAACACAGCAGTTAAATTGTTGTCCTTGAACTATTTCAATGAGATTTTAACCAGGACTGAAACTGAGGTAGGAAAGGTATTCAGCGAGGTTAGGTCAAGGTCGGGTCAGCTTTGAGATATTTAGAACACGAAAATTTCGCCGTTTGGCTCCAGAATCTTTCGCAGTAGTGGTTGAACTGAGATTGCTGTCAGCTTAGGAGGTCAAAAAGAGACCTTTATTTGGAAGTAGTATATTTTTGTATGGAGCACCGTTAATAGCTATTACTTTTTTATGGAATTAAGATAGCAAACGAGCATGCATCACCACCCTTCCGCTGCCGCCCATAACAACTGTGACCGACCTAGAACTAGACTCAAAGAGACTAGGATGATTAGTCCAGTTAGTAGATGGTGTTAGAATATTAGTTGGTTAGTTTGTTAATAAATGTGAGGACAAAAGGGCATAACATTCTACGCCACGCTGCTCCAATGCGGATTAACGGGTGATTTTGAGTGGCATTTGATGTAGATTTGTTGTTATCCTTGGGTGTAAATAATTATTTAATCGATTTTCCAGCACTAACCTAATGATCTCAAGGCCTCAGGCGGAAACTGATTTCAGATGCCAAAAGACTCAAATAATAATAACTACTAACCTAATGAATGGTTGCAATCCATTGATGGCCCACTACTGAGCATGGGTCTCTCCTCATAAATGAAGAGCTTACAGCCATACTTCATCACACTGCGCCAGTGTCGGTCGGTGAAGGGGTTAGTGGCCAACAAATACCAACCTTATGTACATTTAAATGAAACAGTGTTTTATAAATTGTCACGTTGTTTACATGCTTGTCAATTGAAAATTTTAAGTACTAGGCTACCATGGGCACGAAATAATTATTCACGTCGAATGAATTATATATACGAGTAAGTTCATGTTACACAAACAAATTACCGGGCGATATATTAGTGAAGTTAAACACAAAGTTGGACGTGTGAAGTGACGTTGAATTATGTGGGAATCAATCGAACCGAGATTAATAGAGTACTACGTTTCTACTACCGATATACATTAATAACTTACAGTATTCGCCTGGTTACCAGGCGTATTTAGCAGGGTTGTCACAAAGTATTGGCGTCTAGATTTGAATTTAATTTATTTACAAGTACTTACTGTCCATCTTTTTACCCACTTCAAAAGGAGTTTTTTGCTTTTTGTATTACACGTCATAACTTTGGACTGGATTGTCTTTTTCTTCTGTTTCTCTCTGTCTTGGCTTGCAGCAACTTTTCGAATGTGCTTTTGGAATCTGATATCGATCTATCCATCGTTTCTGGATGAGTTAGTAGCTAAAGTTACAACAGGGGACGTTACAATATTGTATATTTTATGCACTAGCTAGAAACAAGCTACTTCTGGCTTGAGGCCTGTAGATAAATACATAGTCATACAGTTCTGAACTCTTAAACTACAGATGATAGATCTGGACAAAATAGTTCACGCTACTGGCATCCCTACATCTTAGATCGTACTCAATAGATAACTGATTGTTTTAGTCGGAGCCATCACAGCTCACAGCTAGCGATCATGTAACTACAGCGGTGTACAATCGCCCTTACATGTGTTTTTATTGTGGCAATCCGTAGTCAACATTCGGCTTGAAGATTTATGGGGCAATCGCGTACATTCGGGCAGATAAATCACTTAAATAGTAAATATTGTGACTATAGTAGCCATTAACTCGCTTATTGGATCCACCTGTACGGATTCTTTGATGCGCGATTCAAATGTTTGGTAAAAACAACTGCGCGGAAATTGTTTGCGTATTTTCGCGGCAGTATTCTGTAAAACAAACGATGCCCACTCGCTGTGATAGAAAAATAAATGGATTCACTACATTTTCCGGGTTCAAAGGCATTGTAATGTTTGTTCTTAGATTTAGAATAGGATATTCTGGATCTCAATGTTTTTAACAATTACTAGATCGTGTGTTAATTGATGTGAAATAAATTAAGCGTCGAAAGACGAAGAACTGGTGAGTGGAGAGGCGTTTAGGGTCTAGTTTGTGTAACCGTGCAGGCCTAAACTTCTGGAGCGGTATACGTAAACGTTTAAAAAAGTTTCCTCAGAAAAATAAACAAGATGAAAGGTTTTTAATTTCATTTTATTTATATCCGGCCACAACGAGACAAATAAATTTAAAGAAGAACAAATCGCCTAGTATATAAAGTTATTAACACGTATTCTGGTTAACTCCGGCGAAGACATTCAATTTCAGTTCTCCGTAATTCAACAAAAGGTATTTAAAGATATAGCATCTAACGTGTCGTGACATCCAATTGTAGAGAGAGAATGGGAGGATTATTCTTGAATCCCACACACTGAAATTTCGTGTAGAACACCGTGAGAATAACCAGTCACCAGCAGGTATGCTTAAAGCTGTGAAGATAAATACCGCTGTTGTATATGGCCACAGGACACTTAACGGACGGTGTGTCTCATTTATTGCTTTGGGTAAAGAAGCCTTTAATTTAGCCCGTTTTGGCGCAATAGTAAGGAAAGGTGATCGCTAATGTCAACGACCCGAATGGCGCAATGGTTAACAAGTCGGATCGTTGTTTCAAGGGTCCTGGATTCAATTCCTGACGAGGCAGAAATTAAAAAGATGAGTTTAAGTTCTCGGTCTCAAACTCAAACTCAAAATCGTTTATTTCACGTAGGTATTTACAAATACGCTTGTGAATGTCATTATTTGATTCTACCGCCATTTTAAGATTGTAGGTGTAGGTTCTTGAATATTGTCCATGAGACCCACGATACAGGGAATCTTAATTTAGTGTGGGGCTATGAGTGTGTAGCGTTATTTATTTGTTTATTTTTATGCTTACGTGCAAAACAGGTTGCCTTCACACTACATAGTTGATAAACTTGTTTGCATGCGTCGCTAAACTAAGTCGTACGTGAACGCATACAAATAAAAAACAAACATAAAAACAGCTTCCTTTTCACGCTTAGCCCGCGGAGATGAAGCATAGTTTACACGAAGCCAACACTGGCTGCCAATAAGACTGGCAGCCAGCGCTGGCTTGATATTTCCCTTGTGTAAACAGTTTTTCAAGCCAAGCCAGCGCTGGCTGCCAGCGCTGGCGAGAATAGAGCGCCCGTCTATTTTTCTAGCCAGTGACCTCCGCCCGCATACCCCTCAAACCCCGCGCCAGCGTTGCGGACAGGTGTAGACGCATCTCGCCAGTCACTGGCTAACGTCGGTACGGTGTATCTTTGTTTTTTTTGTTTGGAATTTCTACGACAACATGCCAAAAAGTCAAATAGTGCAGAGATATTCCTTATACATTTATTTTTCAACAGACTTTCCCGCGAATTCATTATTTTTTAACTTGAAACGTGTGCACACCCGAAGAAAAATCCGTGAATGAATGGCCTCGTCTAAACAACAGGGGCCAGGCCAACGCTGGCTTGTCTGCAGGACTGGCGCCAGCATTACTGGCTTCGTATAAACTCTGCTTTAGATATGAAATGGCGATAGACCCCGAAAAATACAAACGTAAATTTTGGTCCTTAAAATAAGTCCTCTTGGGATCATTATAACGGTATTTTGTCGTTGACTCCCACGAGCAAAATCTTGTTTTCCTACTAACATCACGACAAGCAAGAAGGATCAAGAAATAATGTCAAGAAAATCGGAGATTTCCGAAAGCCATTAAAAGTCGACATACGATACATATATCTTTGTTATTTATGAGTAATGACGCCGCTAATACGTAGCAAGACTTTATTGCTCGAAGCAAGGTTGAATATTGTCACGTCTAACCTGAAAATAGGTAACCTTAAGATAACGCGTGGAAATTCAGTAGGTAACTCTGATGACTTCATGAATTTAAGAACTCAGTCCGGACCGGTTTATGCCGCTTTTTAATACTTTGTACCAAGCCACACTGCAGCAGCGTGGTGGAGTATGCTCTAGACCTCCTCAATAAGACGTGGGCCACAAATAGTTTGCAGCCAATATTTTGTAAATTAATATCTACTTTTCAAAATTGAAAACACGTTATTTCCTCTGTTTAAATAACAATACATTTTGTCACTGTCTGTGCTGTATATCGTTTAGGTGTTTTGTATGTAGATAGATAACCCTTAGCATATTTATTTGGCATGTTTATCATAAAACTGCATAGTCATCGAAACTAAAATAATACGCAAAACTTGTTGTTGAAAAGATAGTTCGTGAAGAGATATGAGAAATTTTGCCTAGTCTTATTGATTCAGATTTAGTATTCTCATTTTGTGGCTTTTCATAACCCGAAGAACGGGCTTAAATCCAGACGAACCATAAGATGGTAATTTTATTGGTCATCGTCCCAAGTACATGAGCAACATCGGGGGAGTCACTAATACTACCCCAGCGCCGGCCCTGAAGAATTCTTTTCACACAATGTTTGAAGAACCCCATGTCATAGTCATAGGGTTTCCGAAATATCTAAGGAAGGAGAGAATTTATTCCAAGTGTATAGGTTAATTAAGATCGCTGAAATTGAACCGTAGAGGTTCTCCTCAAGTCCAATTAATGAGGATGAAACTCGAAACTGACGTTATCACAATAACAACATCTCCGAGGTTCATTAAGAAGTTTGACTTCAAAATTATTATTACATGCAGTACATGTATAATATATGTAATTTATCTTATTTCACGCATAATGTCTTCTTCCTGAATATTCGCACGTACTGAATTTGTGGATATTAAATAATGATGGAGCACTAAATAAGTTATTACCAAAACGTTTCATATGTATAGGTACAAACCTAAAAGAGGAAAATGGGGTAAAATGTATATTTTTTAAACATACCTTAAGAAAGTAAAGTAGGGTAAAGTAAGGAACAAAAATTCCATAAAAATCATAACAAAAATTAATAATATAAAATACTCACGCCGCCACGTGTCAATCGGTCGATGGTACATGACCTTCTACCTGTGCCTCATGCTCACGAGGTTACATAACACCGTCGCTGGTCCCGCACACAACTCACACTGAAAAATGAAAACACGGCCGTCTCCTTGGCGTGTTATCACAATCTGACGTAAACAGTGATAACGAGACTCAAGTGTCAATATCATTAAGGAAATATATCGCGATCATGAAAACAGTGATAGTCAAAGTTCCAACGTTGGACTCCCGAACGGGATTATTCTCCGTTCGGATTCGATCTGGAATTCGTTATTGCATGGCACATAAATGATAGCCTTCCGCCTATGCGATAAAGGTACATTTAGGATTGACGTAAGTACATAATTATGCTCGACTTGGCGGGGGCACTACCGTGCCCCCAGATTTCTTTCAATTTAATATCAGATTAAAATTTATTGTCCATTGGCTTCACTAAGGGGTACCGATCTCTCCTCATTACTGAGGAGGTATGCAGCGTGCTCCGACACGCTGCTTCATTGCGGATTGGTAAAGGGAAATAAATACTACGATAATAATAGCATCTCAAAATGCAATAGCACATTAAATATTGCACAAACAAACAGAAGAACCTTCAGTTAACATTTATTTATCCAGTGCATCTGTTTATTTTGGAAGCTGTGATTCATTCACAGCTGTATTAAGGCGATACAAATATAAAGCGAATTAAATGTAATGACGAACGACTTCACGGATTTAGTTAAGCGCTATCCAAAGCAATGCTTTTATTTGGAGTGGAAATTTCAAAGTTAGACAAAATTAAATAGAGATAAGCTGATAAGGGTGAGAAGGGACGAGGAAATTTTAAAACGTCTTTATTTTCTATTATTCAGAAAGGGGTATACTTTAACAAATTTTAATAATTAATAGACTGTAGAACGTAGAAAACCCCCATATTAAGGAGACTTGTATTTAGGCTCTCTTTTACCACGTTATTCACAAGCAGTCTATGAAAAATTCAGGTATTTACCCATTTCTGTTCATGAGGTAATCTGATGCGACAGACAGAAAGACAGCAGAGTCATGAACAGGGTTCAGTCTGTCATCCTTTGAGTAGGGAATCCTAAAAAGCGTAAATATAATCAATCAGCTTCAACCCGCTATCCGCCCTTTACAGAAATCCGCTTTAATTTAACCAGAGCAAAATGGCGTCGAGCCAAAGAGCTAATAATCGTTACATTATTCAGTTTAGTTGTCACACTTAATAACGCTGAAACTTGCAGCGCGAGATCTGTGGCTTTGCGAATCACTGTTGAATTTATAGTTTTGTTTGTCTGTGTAAAGTTTTTAGGGTACGTCAGTGAACGATGAACCCTTTCCTCTGATGCATACTTAACGCTTTTAAGCATGTGGTTTGAGGGTCGTGTACCAGTTCAAAAAGTAGGAAGCGTATGTGTGCATGAACGAAATTTTTTCAACACAAAAGCTCATAATAAATTGCACGATACATTGCATGGTGGTACGGAATCCTTAGTAACTAGTATGCTAGTCAGACTCACACTTAGCCGATTTTTCAAATTTATTTAATCCATCTTCTTATGCTTGTTGGGAGTCTTACAAAATGTATATTGTCGGCATAAAATTTAAGTCTAGCCCTGTCACCGACATATAATCGCAAACTAGCCTAAGTAAGATATTCTAACCAAAGAGGTAGATAAAAATAAAATATTTCATCCATCTCCATTATAATGTACCTAGAACTCCTATCGTATCCAGATTCGATATTGTAAAACTGAAAATCTCACGCACAGATGCATCGAGAGATATTGAAAATACTCGTATTTCTCCGGGAAAACTAGAACGTGTATTGCAAATATCATTTGGTAGACCTTTTAAAAGTCCACTCGCTATTCTGAACAGTAAGTTCGTTCTTGAACAAGTACGTCACAATCAATATAAATATATAAAGCTCTTCCGTTACTGAGTGATTGAAAGATAAGACTTAGCCGTTCTAATGAACACAAGAAGCCGAAAGTCATGTAGGTTTCGTCGGGAGTAGGTATTAGGGTAGCACTAAGAGAGGATTTTTGAAAATTCCGCGCCCCTACAGAGATAAAAATCAAGGAAAACTAAAATTAAAAGCCGCTGAGCTAACCGGTGAGCTGAGCTAACCACCGGTCTGATTTGGATGAAATTCGGAATGAAAGTAGTTGAAGACCAAGAGTCACACATAGGCAAAAGGCTTGAAATAAGGGATGAAAGTTTGTATGAAAAATCTAACCCGCCTGACCGATTTCGATGAATTTTCCCAGGAAGATAGTTGATGACGTACCCCCTTCCCCACTTCCCTGGTTCGCGATATAAACGAATTCCACGCGGGCAAAGCCGCGGGCAAAAGCTAGTATATTATACTGTAAGTAATATCTGATGCCATCGGAACATGTTTTCATACCGTAAGTATGTACTAGAGGCCAGTTCAGAAGTGCGTGGTATTCGCTAACGCCGTCGATAGTCGGTATTCGGTATACTTATAAAAAGGAATACTTAGGGGTGAAAAGTTGTTTGAAAATCAGTCAAAAACACTTCTTCGCCAGTCAAGCCACGGGCAAAAGCTAGTCAGCTATATACTTTATTGATAAGCCAATGCCGTAAAAAGAGCCAACACGAAGTTATGGACTGATAACGATTATGAGCTAGAGTCTAGAGTATCTCAGAATCCCGTTTTAGTAGTATTTACATGCAATGCGGAGGGTAACTTTTACGCACGTACGAAACCCCAAATGAGGTTCCCTCTTGCATTCAAATGACGCCTAACAACCAGTAACTGTTTCTATCAGAACGATCTCACATTAGCGCATAGCGTTAATAGCAGCGTCTCCTCTTATAGCTATAGAAAAGTAAAGTATAATTGCGAATATCATCTACATTTTTATGAATTTCATAACAAAGCGGCAACAATGATACCTCTAGATATTTTTTGTTCTATCCTGTCTGGTCACTTCGTAAAAATTCCAAAATATCCTATTAATGCTACACAATTAAGCAGGTATTACAAAAATCTGAATATATAAAACTCAAAGGTGACTGACTGATTGATTGATTTATCAACGCACAGCCCAAACTACTGGACCGATCGGGCTGAAATGTATCTTGCAGATAGGCGTTATGATGTAGACATCCGCTAAGAAAGAATTTTTCAAAATTCATCCCAGGTGAAATTTAATTTAATTCAATTCAGGTGAAATTTAAACGGATTCCACGCCGGCGAAGCCGCGGGCGGAAGCTAGTGTTGAAATAAAAATTACTTGAAATAAGCTGTTTATAGCTAAATAGTGTTCTGTATGATACATAGGTAACAGAGTTTACCTACCTATGAATTTTTAAAAAAATATTTAAACGTTTATCATCGCTAAAACAACAACATTTTAACAACTAAATTTTAACGGGGTCTCACGATTTTTGTAACGATTAGTGTCCCTGTAGCAATAATCTATTGGGTCAATTATGATATACAACGTGGTGTATAGATATACAACGTGGTTACCACCATACAACAATAAATTACATTTTATGTACCTAATGATTTTCAATCAAATACTTCCTTTACTTTAGCCACAGCAATTTTTTTTCAATATTCAAAATTTCAACACGCTGTATCTATTATTGTTGTAATAGCAGAAGATTGTTGCCGCTCTTATCAAAAGTGAGTGACTGACGTTTAGATGGGCTGTTCTATTTTTTCCTGTATTTTGTGCTATTTAGTTTGTTTGAAAAAAACATTTTTGTAAATAAGATGTCAGGTTTGTTTGAAAAAAACATTTTTGTAAATAAGATGTCAGGCGTTTTTTACTAAATGTAATATTACGTTCCTTGTAAGCCGCATGAAGCAGGGCTCGTGGTTTCATTTATTGTTGTATGGTGGTATCCACCTTGTATAAGTAGGTATAAATTACAAAAATCGTAACTACCTACAGCACTTAAAAACTCTATCTAATTGAATTTTGTTCTGGACCTCCTCAATAATGAGGAGAGACTCGTGCTCATTAGTAACTTAGTAAGCCATTAATGGGTTGTAGCCAATTGAATTCAACTAAACCTGATTACAAATTCAAAGTTACAAATATGACTATACTTTGATAGAGGTCCAAAGCTGATCAAAATAAGTAGGCAATTCGCTTGATCAATGGTTCGCTTGATCAATGGTTCGTTTGACAATGCCGTTCTACACAATTGAACCATCCTTCAAAATTACACCTCGATTCGTCACTGTCCTCGGTTTAACTAGGGCTGTCACTTGTCACTAGTGACCAATCGATTTGAGAGGCGACGAGAAAAAAATTGAAAAAATGATCCATTAACTTCATTAATTCGTTACAAAGGATAAAACACAAAAATTGGCCATGTGTGACTCAGACTTGCTTAAGGAGATTTTCATACAGGACTTAGTTTCTTAAGCGGCAAAAATGTGTTTTACGCCGTAAAATTCCGTTTTGAAAAGTCCAGAGACTAATTTTACACGGTCTGACTCTACAATCCTTAATAGAGATCTTACAATATGATTTGATAAGGATAAATAACTTTAAAATAATTATGATTTTTTAATTTTGTCCGTTTAGATCTGCACTGATTGTCGCTATTGTCAGAACGTGTTTATCTGATTTCAATACGCTTTTCGTTTAAGTTTTATGTAAATGTTTTATTTCGGTTTGTTCAATGAATTTTTAAATGCGTGTGTGTCGTACGTACAACACTCGTTTAGTACAAAGTTTTATTGTTGTACATTAACTCTAACATTTGAACATCTAACATACCTCATCTGACAGCTGACTTACCTGCCAGACAGGTGGAACCTTTTTGTCTGCAATTAATAAAATTGCATGACCAATAAGCCGGCACCTATCACTGAACCCAGCCAATAGCATACATTCCAATTTCCGTCGCGCAAAAATCTTACACTTTCCATTTTCTAGCTTCCATCCATACCATAGGAACTTAGTTCCAAAAATCTATCAGTTCAAAAATTCCGTCTGAATACATTTTGAATGGGAGCACTAAATCCTTGGATTACCAACGCAAACCGAGGTCAATCACTGCATGTATAACGATTAACTCAGTATTCTGATAACCTGGTCTAAGACAATATTGGTTGCGTTGCGACACGCAAGGGACACTTGGCAACAGTCCAGCAACACGTTGGTCTATTTCAGAATTGCATTCCGTCACGCGGCTACCTCTTCATTGGTTCGATAATTGATGTCGACTGGAGATGACAAATTGCGTGGAGTGTCTCCGAGACACAAATAAACACTTCCGTTTAGGGTCAGGGTTAAACGTTTTGGCACGTGTTTTCGGTCTTGGAGCGTCGAGATCAATTCGGATTTGAGTTGAAGTGTTCTGCTATGAGCATTGGTATGCTGGTGTATCTTTCACGTACACCTCTAGCTTCTTTATATTATTGTACCCGTACTGTCTTTCACTTGTCTTTCTAAAGGTTGTCAAGAAGACCACCTTTTGATGGTCTTTCTATGTAGGTATGTGATATTTTTGTTATAGATATATGATTTTCTGGCGTAAAATAAAGAGCCATTGTATTGTATTATATGCCGGCCATAATATATGTTTTCTTGCCAGATAATGGCTCTGGATCTGTTTATTGGTCCCAGGTTCGATTTTCGATCGTTGCAGATGTTTTAGACAACCCTGTGGTGCAATAGTTAATACTATGCCGGATCGCCGTTCGAAGGGTGTTGTAGGGTTGGAGTGTCAGTGAAGCGGATGATGATTTTAAATTGTTCTTGGTCCGGGTGACTGTCCTTGTCTTGTGTGTTGTCCATAGCATCCACAACATAGAGAAGTGGAGCTATGATTGCGTAGTGTTATTTATCTATCTCTTTATTTATTTTTGTAACAGACAAGTATTTGTTCACGTATTCGTAATGTGTTATAAGTTGCCCATGCGTTACGTTACGACATAGGTACATCCTACGTATGAGCATTAGCGTTTATTTTTAAAACGCAACTATGTACATAGCAACAGTGAGCCATAGTAAAGTAGGATTACGTTGTGTACTCACTGAGTGGTTTATGATGTTCGCAGTGTTATCAAGCTCAATATAAGACAGTAGCAGCCAGGTACCGCCAGTCGTTATCAGCTCGAGTCAACACGGTAATATTGATTTTTACCCATAACCCGACCGCCGAACGCCGACAACCAAATACATTTGATATTGTATCAAAATAGATAATATTTGAGGTTGAAACTAATAGGTTCACAGTAAGAGTTGAATCATGGATAATACAGATAATTAGACGGATTACATAAAGGACAACATCAGATTTGGGGCTGGAGCGAACAGCTTGTTCAATACCCTCAAATAATCCTGCATATTTTAATACATCCATTTCATATTTAAAAATCTACATAGTTACATTATATATCATTAAAATATTAAACGAATAAAGCTATACTATGTGTGCGGGGTGCGTAAGACGACTATATTTCATTATTCCCATAATTTTTCGCAAAAACGGAATATGCACAATGTGGTAACAATATCCTCGAACTAAAAAGCGATGTAAGCATGTTCATATTCCAGGCCCAAGGTCCTTAAGAAAATTGCTGGTCTCCTTTGAACTCGTCATTTAAAGTTCCGCCGCTGTGAACCGAACCTAGGACGCTTCGAACGGCAGTCAGCATAATGACTTTTGCATCATACTTGTCGTAAGTATTAGAAGCATTAGCAGCTATTGCTGTTAAGTTTAAATCTCGTTGTGACCACCCTCTAGAGATGCATTGATGAGCGCATTCCGCACTTATGTAGCAACCGGTTGATAAAAATCACCATTAATTAAATCCAGATTTGGATTGACTTAATGCGAATCTGGATTGATTCCAGATCAAATATAAAATAATACGGCCGAATTTAGCTTTAAATCCTTTTTAAGGCATAAGTTCTCTGAAACGAACGAAGTCCGGTTTTAATTGTTCAGTTCAACTAGTACGTCATTTATAGCCAATTAATTGCTACATTGTTCATTAAAGCCATAAAGCAAACACATTTAGAAACAACGACCACACATGACGCTCGGAGGGTCCTGGGTTAGATTCCCGGGCGGAATTTGAACGATGAGTTTTAGTTTCCGTACTCGGTCTGGGTGAGTCCTTGTCTTGTGTGTTATCAATGGCAACCACAGCACAGGGAATCCTAGTGTGGGGCTATGAGTGTGTAGCGCTATTTTATACTTACATTTTATAAAAAAAGATTATTAGCTTAAAGTAATGTTTGTGTTGGTTCCTGTCTCTATATTTAAATATACCTAGCATTAAACTATGTTACGTTTCTATAACTATTGAATGAAACTGTAAAATTGTAGCTATTTACTGTATCACATTCCTCAATTTACCACGCTTACCTACTGGTTTTGAAATAATCGTCCTTAGGTTATACTTATATGCAATCAACGTCTGTAGGTACATAAAAGATAGAAAAAAAGCAATAGGTCAATGATTTTCAAAATTTTTATCTACACCTCAGACCACACCGACCACTTATAGTTTATTTATATTCAATGCACGCAATGTAAAATGTGGGCGCATGAAGAGTGCACAAATGGTAGTTTTAGCTATGTCTGTCACAACTGTGATTCAGAATGATCTCTAACCACATAAGTATTTTTTTAATGTTCACGTTTATAGTATAAATAATAAGTCTTTATTTTTTCTTTAATAGCACTTCGGCTGTAAAATAAGTTAAGTTTTTTAATGTTGATTTTAATTGTTTGACAAAAAGTATTGTTGTTTTGTTTGTCTTATTCATCTAAGGACCAAGATTTAATATTTTTCTAGAATTTAATATTTTGAAATTTTGCTTAGCTAAAATGCTAAAATCTAATTTATAATTAACATTGTTGATTGAGAAATATAATGACATTAGTACTCAAATATTACAAAAATATTATATAGTTTACGTTTGAAGACTGATTAAAAATAATGTTGCTTTATAAGTCTTGCTAATAGCTTTAAATAGATATAAAAATATATCTGTGATTTTTATTTGTGCCATAACGATTCGTAAAATATTGTTAAATGATTAATAAAACAAGTAAATTAATTTTTTTTGTTTTATTTGTATGTGTTTCAATTGACCCCAGGCACTGTTTCAACCGACCCTAGCATGGGGACGTTTGAAACAAATTCCCTTTTTTTTTAAAATATGATTTTGACCCTGAATACAATACAGTAATCTCAAATAACATTGCCCACTAGTAAACAGATAGTCGAACTTTTGTTTAATATATTTCCGTAGTTGCTCGCTTAACTAATTTCGATGCTATGGACGATAAATGCTAAAATGTTTCAACCGTACTCAGTCTACCCTATATTATTTAATGACTGGCACACATTTCTTATATTTACGTATACCATATTGTCATGTTTGTCTATATCAAATTTGTATGATGTGTAATATTTTTTACGATAGGGTAGGTACGTTTCAGACGGATATTACATTTTACTTAGATTATACAACACAATAAGTGAGCGTGAACCATTGAACTGATTTTTACCCATAACCCGACCGCCGAACGCCGACAACCAAATACATTTGATATTGTATCAAAATAGATAATATTTGAGGTTGAAACTAATAGGTTCACAGTAAGAGTTGAATCATGGATAATACAGATAATTAGACGGATTACATAAAGGACAACATCAGATTTGGGGCTGGAGCGAACAGCTTGTTCAATACCCTCAAATAATCCTGCATATTTTAATACATCCATTTCATATTTAAAAATCTACATAGTTACATTATATATCATTAAAATATTAAACGAATAAAGCTATACTATGTGTGCGGGGTGCGTAAGACGACTATATTTCATTATTCCCATAATTTTTCGCAAAAACGGAATATGCACAATGTGGTAACAATATCCTCGATCTAAAAAGCGATGTAAGCATGTTCATATTCCAGGCCCAAGGTCCTTAAGAAAGTTGCTGGTCTCCTTTGAACTCGTCATTTAAAGTTCCGCCGCTGTGAACCGAACCTAGGACGCTTCGAACGGCAGTCAGCATAATGACTTTTGCATCATACTTGTCGTAAGTATTAGAAGCATTAGCAGCTATTGCTATTAAGTTTTAATCTCGTTGTGACCACCCTCTAGAGATGCATTGATGAGTGCATTCCGCACTTATGTAGCAACCGGTTGATAAAAATCACCATTAATTAAATCCAGATTTGGATTGACTTAATGCGAATCTGGATTGATTCCAGATCAAATATAAAACAATACGGCCGAATTTAGCTTTAAATCCTTTTTAAGTCCTTTTTAATCCTTTTTAAGGGTGAGTCCTTGTCTTGTGTGTTGTCAATGGCAACCACAGCACAGGGAATCCTAGTGTGGGGCTATGAGTGTGTAGCGCTATTTTATACTTGCATTTTATAAAAAAAGATTATTAGCTTAATTATTAGTTTGTGTTGGTTCCTGTCTCTATATTTAAATATACCTAGCATTAAACTATATTACGTTACTATAACTATTGAATGAAACTGTAAAATTGTAGCTATTTACTGTATCACATTCCTCAATTTACCACGCTTACCTACTGGTTTTGAAATAATCGTCCTTAGGTTATACTTATATGCAATCAACGTCTGTAGGTACATAAAAGATAGAAAAAAAGCAATAGGTCAATGATTTTCAAAATTTTTATCTACACCTCAGACCACACCGACCACTTATAGTTTATTTATATGTACCTACTATAACTTAATCGTCATTATTATACATCCTACTGCTTTGCTCGAGATCCACAATTTGAGCCGTACAGGCCGTAGTACACCTCTTGGCAGATGTTTTGGCATATTTTACACCCCTATTATTATTGAAGACTCAAATACAAGTCTCAATATATACAAGTCTCATAGCGTTTTCAATCAGTGAGCGAGGCATAGACATAATTCATTTCTTATACGCGCATTCTTTTTAAACGTGTGCAACATTTGAACTGAAATCCATTTTCAGGAGTGTAAAGTTCTAAGTTCAAAGCCCTAATTTTTATTTTTTTATTTTATTCTGTCATTTGTGAATTGAATTAATTTTTATCTGTTTATACTCGTAATATAAAAGAGCGTCTTTCCGCGGTGGTCCCATTGCCACCAAATCAGGATCTAGGATCTGATATTACAATCCTGGGTAAATCGGGAGAAACACTCGAATTTTATAGGCACATTCAGTGTTTCATGTAATTTCTTATATTTCAAGTTCGCACTAAACCCGGTTTTTATTATGAACAATAATAAACAACCACTCACCCTTATCCTCAGGATCAATCTCCATCATTTTAAGACCATCCTTTCCAATCACAAAGAACACTAACCACCAGTCACATCACTGATTAACTGCACTCCTAAAACTAGACATAGGTAAGTACTTTCTCAAAAACGTTTCGAATCAAACTCAATTCGAAATTGACAACTCTACTGTCACTACAAAATTTAAAATCTAGTATCCCAACATTCCCAACGCATATTGGCGAAAAGAAATTTGGGTAGAACTTAAAAATCAGTTTTTATTTCAAATATTATATTTGTGGATAGAAGCGTCGATCAGGAAAAACGTTCTACGTGTATTGCTAATAAGATAAATAAATAAACCGTATGGCCGATCGCTCCACGAACTAACATCGCGTCCTCTCGCGTTAACTATTACAGTAGTACTAAACATTAAACAATCATTGTAACGAATCTCTGCTATCAAACGTAATGTTATCAAATTCAGTGATAATTAGGCTACAAATGTCTACCTGTTGCGAAGAGTAAATCCAATTTTCATAGCGCTATTTTTAACCGACTTCAAATAGAGAGGTTCTCAATTCATAGGTATTGTGTTTTTCTTGTTTGTGTGACCTCATTCATAACTTTGGAGTGGGTGAACCTTATTCTGGTCCCATATTAATTATACATATATATATATGACATCTGTCGGGTATTCACTGAGTTATCTCTACTTATGAATATTGTAGTTACTTTTTTTTAAGTTAGTTAGATGTATATTTCTTTCTTTATTTTGGTCGGCAATACATCGGTGATGATTGTTGATGGTAGCGACGGTAGCAACGTTAACTTATCATCAAGTATAATCTGCTTCTTTGTCAGTTGAGCGATGTCATTGTAGTAAGAAATCTTGCTTGCTTAAAGAATCCACGTCAATATTCGTATTCGAAGTATGTTTGAGCGGAATTCTTTTCACTTACCTATTCACATTCTACGAGTAGACTAAGCTTACTACATTACAGCAGTTAACTACATATGGGTTAAGCCGTTTCAGATTAGCAGGACACACAGACGCACTAACAAACTATCAAGACAAAAATTTTGAAACTCATTATTTACGAATTTACATTCGTCAATAAAGTTATAATTAAAATAGCGTGAACTGTTCTGGTAGAATTATTGGTTTATTCCCATCTGTTCTACTGAACAGTTCTACCGCAGGACTAATGGGACTTTTTTCCACTAGTTCTATTTATAAATGTTCTACCTAATAGTGGAACTAGTGAGAACATTATTTCTCAGTAGTTCTACTACATTTTATTTTAGACAAAAAAAACCATTTACTTCAAAATCTGCACTGTCAACGGGACAACCGTACAACGATATTGTATTGCAAAACTGAATTACCTATGTACGAAATAATGAATACATGTAATTCGAGAAGAAGTGTATTTATTTAGCCACATAACAGAGATTGTGGGGAGTTCTGCAATATTTAGACAGTTCACATTCCGTATGTAGAACAGTGTCTGTTTATAGTCAATTGCAAACAACGTTAGATTCATCTTGTGGGCCGCACTAATTGATTAAGTACCTATTACGCTGATATTTTGATCAATAAATAATACACATAATACAATCTTTACCTACTAATTGAACGGTTAAGATAGAACTGTTATTTTCTTGATAGAAATTTCAATATATTTATCACTATTGTTGCATTAACTCTTTTGACTTCCTTTTTTCTACTACAATTCTTACACTTAAAACAAAAACGATGCAAAATAATCGATTTAAATTTAATATATCGACACAAATTAATCGCGAACAACAAATATTACTAACTACATTTTATTAGATATAACCGTACCTATTCTGAGTTGTTAAAACTGGTAAAACAGTAGCTTTGTGTGACTTCACATTTCAAATACGACTAACGCTTCCAAAACCATGAAAGAATCGATTTTATAACAATTTCAATGAATCGCGAGTAAACCAAAAATCATTTTTATCTAGATTTCATTCGAAACAACCGCATTTGGAGTGTTTCTCGTAGTTAGAACTGGTATAACATAACGTATTTGACATGTTTACGCGCACGGGTACATTATCGGTTGATTCGCGGAGTAGTACTACCATAGATTAATATGTATATAAGTACTACGTAGGCGACGGCGGAGGTCGCAAGATAAGCGCGCACGCACGCCGCCACGCTGCGTTACGTCTGCAAGATTTGCCCAGTGATATTAGGTAGGTATATGTGTATAACTTTAACAGAAAATAAAACAATACAAGTGTGAGTAGCACACGACTGAAGTAAAACTCCGTTAGCGACACCTGTACGTGTATATGTTTATGTATTGAGTAGGTATTGTATGTACAAAAGTATAACTCTCTTTCTATCTTCACTATCTTACTTCAACTTTCAACTTCCGTTCGCCTCGCCCGATCACACTTTTCGTAACGCTCTCATCACGCATTCACGTGAAGGAAAACATCTTGAGGAAACCTGCATGTCGGAGAGTTTGCAAAAAACTCAAAGGTCTGTCCGCCAATCCGCAATTGGCCAGAGTGGTGGATTATGGCTTTAATCTCTCGTTCTGAGAAGAGACCCGTGCCCAGCTGTGGGACAGTTATGCGTTGTAATGATGATGATAACTATTGTCAGTTTCTACATGTTATATCTAGTGGTTTTACATCCAATTGTAAAGTTCTATACCGCAACAGAAAGTCGATACTTTGCCCTTATGACGTAATTCCAGTATCTTACACGGATGATCAAGTATCAATGTGATTACATATCTCGTACAATCGATATTTTATCGACGTTAATTATATTCTTGGTTACGTATCCGCAAATTGTACATGCCCATTTTTCTGACTAAAAATTATTTATACAAGCTTTTATTTCACTGCAATGATATTATAAGTAAACTACTAAATACCTATATTTACCTAAGATCAGGTACATGAGTTGCTGAGAATATGAAAATGCCACTTCCCCTAAAAATAAAAATTAATTTCCTGTGCTTACAGTTCAATTTAGCTTGTAAGCATAATTTACTGAGGGCATTTTGAATTTTCACTGTCATTCTACAATGAACCTTAATCATAGGGGTGGAAAGTTGGCATTTGTGTGACATGAAATTAAAACGAATTCCATATAGAACGAGAACGGAGTAGATACAAATTGCAATGTTTCTGAGGGTATCTTATAAAGTAAATTACTCTTAGAACTGCTTCCTCTTATCGGTCATGCGCTGCAGATTTTTTATACAAACTTAATTCACCTATTTCGATCCTTTATTGGTTGATTTTTGATAAAATGTAGCCTGTGTGTGACTTTAGGTCTTCAACTATTTTCAATCCGAATTTCATTCAAATCGTTCCGGTGGTTTAGCCATGAAAGAGACACAGACAGACTTTCGCATTTATAATA
Organism: Hesperia comma; assembly: GCA_905404135.1. Classification (NCBI taxonomy): domain Eukaryota; kingdom Metazoa; phylum Arthropoda; class Insecta; order Lepidoptera; family Hesperiidae; genus Hesperia; species Hesperia comma. The sequence goes on from FR990031.1 coordinate 3,873,666, forward strand.
GGTATTAGTATGGAAGTATCGGTAATTAACTTTCAATATTTGAACGTTTTCAATTTGTAACACGATACTCGTTTATGATTAGGCATATTAAACAGTATTACTAAGGTTTGAAATTGCCATGGCAACCTAGTCTGTTTATGTCTCCCTGGGCTGACTCCTACATGCTGATGATCCGATTAGACCGTAACATCACACGAGACACACGCCGGTGATACATTATTATCAAATGTCATAAACCTTGACTGGATTTTCTGTGTAACGCTGCTTTCACACTGTACCCTCGTTACATGAAAGGTGTTACGCGCGTATTTTTTAAACAAAGCGCGTGTTTTAGAGTGCCTTTCCAAGAGCTAGGCTAAGCTACGTTGCTAAGGATGCGTTTGATATATGTAGGTACCTAGGTACGCCTAGAACCGCACCCTAAGATATCTATACTATACCAAGATAGAACTACTCACAGCTCGGCAGATAGCGTCGACCGTCGATCCATGCCATTACGCACCTGTACGAGATAAAGTAACAGTCGCCGACGACTCGTCGATATAACGTATTGGCAAGTAATCGACTAGGCAAAAGAACATCGGGTGAGATCGATAGGTGAATGGGAAACCACTAGTAAAAATCTTCAGCACTTTCGTGCTTCGGAGGACACATAAAGCCGTCACGCGTAGGTAAGCTTTGGAAGGTGGGTTAAGCGTTGTCAGAGGCATTCGGTGGTATAAACACTTTTTCCCCTTGGGTTGGCCTGTGGCGACAAACGTGGTGGAATATGCTCTAGACCTCCTCGGTTATGTTGAGACGCACCGGCTCAGTCCCCTGGGAACGAAGTTAAGTTGTGTTACTCTAATACCTAAACATTGACATCTCACTTGGCAGCTGACTTACCTTACCTGATGGCTGGGACCTTGACTATAATTACTAAAACTGATTCACCAATAAGCGCGCATATACGCCTGGAGTCAGCCGATAGCATACATCTCCATTTACGCCACGCAAAAATCTTACACTTCTCATTTTCCAACTTCCATCCGTATGGTGCAACAACTTCGTGCCAAAACACAAACGTGGAAGTTGTTACGAAGTTAATGGTTTCAGCTCCTGTATAGCATACTCCTAAATGGCTTACCCTCAAAATAATTCACGTTTATTAGCGCTCGTCAACCTAATCACTTGGGAACGCGCTATTGCTCGCATACCTTGAAGATAATCGGTTGCTTAGCATACGTCACACTCACCCGGTACTCATTAACGAGATAATACGGATGACGTAGTATTTGACGACGTGGAAACGTGAGTGTTTAAAAATATTTGTTTTTTGTAACATTTACATTCATCATCGCAATCTATAACTAGCCTGTGCTACACACTTTGTGATTCGCTTTTAACCAAATATAAACAGTTTAATATTATGGTATACGAAGTCAAAATTAATTTGTATTTCTGTTTGGAGATGTTGTCAACCCAAATCCCTCGCTTTTTCTGTATAAAGAACAAATACATACTTATCTATCTGTCTACGCGTAAAAAATCTAATAAGTATTTGTATTGTAACACATGTTTTTGTTCCAAATAAATCTTTATTATTATTATTATTAATCTATATTTTTAATTTGTATTTCAAAGTAGCTATTTATTTTTTTCATAACATATTTATTCATAATAGCTGTGGCGGGAAATTGAGTGCTTATTATTATTTTATTATTTGTTAAGTCAATTTTACTTTCAATTGTCGACTCTCTTTTAATAAAATGAACAAAATCGAAATACGCGCCGTGATAAACTGTTTTTATTTTAAAAAAATACACAAAGCATGAACTTTCATCATAATTGGATGGGTGACCGTTGTGGCAAATTACTTACTTTAAAAAAAATCGAAAGATAACTCAAAAGCTACTCGTCAGATGTTTAAATGATTAATAATTGACTTTTGTTCTAAATCGGTGGTAGCTGTCACAGTCGTCACGGGCCGAAGCGAAAGGTGAAAGGGTGGTCAATCATGCTCGCGCGACACTTTAATTCCTTAACACGTTGAACGCCAGACTAAAAATCGATGTCTTGCCCAATGGGCCGCGGCGGACAATGTTGTCCGCCAACATGTCTGGTCCAGGGGGCCGCGTCGGACAACGTTGTCCGCGTGCACTCGCTCACTTTGGAAGCCTCTAATCGGCCGACGGACGGCTTTTCTTGTCTGTTTACTAAGGCAATAGACCCGCGCGGCCCCAAGGAACATCCTAGCAACTTGGCCCGAAAAAAACTGCAAAGACTTAGAACTTATGGGCTTTGAAACAAGCGGTTCATAGAAGCGTTGTAGGTCCATACATTAAGTGATCAATTAAGTGATGTTTTAGGTAAATATACATTAATTTTTACTCTTTATAAGATACTAGAAAGTCGTTAGAATTATAATTAATTTTAACCAAGTACGTATTAAGTATAAAATTATGGGTTCAGTAGGTTAATAATATAAATAAGCTGCCTTTATACGAAAGTTTATGGTAAAATACAAAAACAGAACTAGATAATCAAAAATTTTAAAGATATTTCTTATGGATAACAACCATAAATGATATAAATAATAAAAATAACTTCTAAATTATGATCCCCATTCATTCCTAGACCAAAAAATTATTGCTGATCTCCACGATGGATTTTAATTTTTTGGTATTTCTCTACATACTTTGATGGTGTGCTATAGAATTGGATATTGGAGAAAAGTAGATAATTTTTAACACTTCTACCTACTAACTACCATGCATATTTTTTGGATATTCGATAAATTACATACTTTATTTCAGTAAACTTATTTTGCTAACAATGAAGCCTTTAATGTGAAGTACCTACCTATATATTGCACAGTGACTTGGGATTCTGACTATGATTATTATATAACCCATTTATCTACTATTAAATACCCTACAAAATTTGAATAAATTGCATAATTTTGAGACAAGAAATCTTAACGCATCTAGCTAGACCATCAAGCAAAACCTATTACTTAAAAACAGACAGACAGACTGGTTGTTTCAGGACAAAATATGTCACAAATGATGTATACTGTCACCTCCTCCCGGGTCTAGATCGATTTAACCAGTAATCCTATATAATAATGAAAAATAAGCTTCAACAAAAATTATTTTCAGGGTCTGCGATAGGTGTCAAATTTAAAAATGTTTACAATAAACATTTGAATTAAGGTGGGCCAATCCAAAGCTGATTGAGTCAATACAAAATTTACAAAATCGTCAATTTTTTCCTACGTGTGAAACTTATACGGAATCCTAATTTTTACAAATCACGGCATTCGTCTACGCGAGCGCAAAATCGTAAGGATGACCGACAGTGGGACCCGCGCGGCGTCTGCGGAAGGAAACACGGTTTTTCATTCTCGGAGGCCGCGACGGACAATGGTGTCTGCCGTTTGATATCTCGGAAAATAATGGGAACATAGCTGTTTCCATAAGTCGCCCGTTATTTTTAAGTTATTTCCTGACAAAATATACAAAAAAACACCTCGACGTTTTTGGGCCATTTCTCGAAATATTGGTATGGCCCCGGGGGAAAGTCTGCTGTCGGACAACATTGTCCGTCATGGCAGTCAACGTGTTAAAAGAGCCAACCAGCCCCCTTATTATGAACTCTTAATTCCAGACAGTTCACGTTCACAACGTGTGGGTGACAGAGATAGCGCCTTACAGGTAAGGTCTGGAATTAAGAGTTCATAATAAGGCGCCAGGGCATCAGATCGACATTAAAATTAAAACACATATTAGTACACGTATTTGCATGTTATTGTGTTATTGGCAAGAAGAGTTAACCGCTCAGTTAATTCTTCAATCTTGGCAATTAACGAAATTAAGTGTGTTATTGATAGGGCCTTGGAGCCTGTTAGCTGATCAGGACGGGCTTAACTCATCTCTGATTCATTACTGGCTAATATGTTGGTCGTACTACGCAGTTCCTACGGTAAAACAGAGATATTGTTATTACTTATCGTCGTATCATCAATTCAAATGATGATAACATGATAGTTTGAAAAAACTGTAAACACGTTGATTTACTTTTATTGATGCAACAATATAATCGTAAAAATATAATTAATGATGGCCCTGATTTAGCTATCTTACAAATAAATGTCTCGTTTGAATGACACATTTTGTAGGTATAGGTATGTAATGTGTCCATGTGAGATGCAATTGAAGCATTTATAGAGTAGCAAGCAGAACAGGGGATCCGGAATAATAGGTAGGTATATCTAAATATGTATAAATCAAAGGTGACTGACTGACTGACATACATAGTGATCTATCAACGCGCAGCCCAAACCACTGGACGGATCGGGATCGGGCTGAAATTTGGCATGCAGATAGCCACAATGATGTAGACACCCGCTAAGAAAGGATTTTTCAAAATGTCGCGGGCGGAAGCTAGTTAATGTAGTAGAGTTGAAGAGTTTGTTTGTTTGTTGGAATAGGCTAATCTTAGGAACTATTTGTACCAATTGAAAAATTGTTTTTGTGTTAGATACCTACACTCGTAAAATACTTAAGGTTCCCGAAGCGAATTGGAGGCGTTCAGTAGTTTGAATATAATAAACCTGAAAATACCCTTTATACAGTCTTTATTAATAGATACAATTAACAGCAGATATAACTCAAATGTTACAAACTTTCTTCTCGTATACAGTTATTGTGTAGGTACTCGCATGTACTAGTAGGTAAGTATATTAAAATTAGTGGAGGTGCCAGTGTGCGTCATTGGTTGATAACGATAATGGATGTGATAAGCGGTCGAAGGATGACGTGTTGTCACTATGCCTGCGTTCTATTTCTGTAAAGGGCTTTATTTATGAGTTTTTACGTTCCGATATCTATATTTGGCCTTGTCCATTTTTAAGCTATTGTATAGCTTTTATCGCGGGCCTTGAGCGCGGGGACCGAATTCAAAAATTTCGTAACGAAAATTTATTACACCCTACACACAGACATAGTTACTATGTCTATGCACCCACACATCGATAAATACCAGAACTTTTAACTGAGTTAACTAACTTTTACTTTATAACGGCTAAACCGATTTGGCTAATTTTAGTCTTGAAATATTCGTGGAAGTTCAGGGAAGGTTGCAGCGATGACAAAATATGAAAAATTGCGAGCAAAATACTAAAAATATAAATTTTAATTTCCCATACAAATCTTACCTGTCAAACATTTGATTTTCGCCCCGTCGGTTCGGTGTTTTAAGAATAATTACATGTAGATCTGGATTAAATAAGGCGTTGGAATCGACAACATGTATTCATAATAGTCGAATTATCGCGTATTTAGGTTTAAAACATACAAAATAATAACATGACATAAAATAATGACACTATATTAATGACTTGAGGGTGATAGAGACAGTGCAATACAGGCAAGGCAAACTGTAAGGCACTGTCTCTGTCACCCACACGTCATTCACGCGCCAAAAGATCGTTGTAGGACTTAAATGTCAAATGTCAATTTTCTTTTTAAAAAGAATTATTTTGTCAAATGAAATAGTTCTTATGCTTTTGTTCAGAATATTTAAATCTTCTTTGCACAAATTAATGCATTACTTATACGTTTCTAATAAAGATTAAAATGTCTTGCACCTATAATGTGACGTTATGATGTACGTATTCTTAATAGCGGCTACAAACTCACGCCGAGAACCCCCGAGAACACCCGAGAAGCGTGAATGTGATCGGTTTCTCGCAGTCTCGTTCTCGGGCTCGCCTGTGCTCGGATCGGTGTCGGTATTTTGTTTTGTTAATTTATATATAATGATATGCAATAGCTTTACCGCGGCAGTCTCCGAGTGCCACACGTCTTTTTTTGTTTTGTTAATTTATATATAATGCTATGCAATAGCTTTACCGCGGCAGTCTCCGAGTGCCACACGTCTTTTTTTTGCCTAAAACGAGCTAACTGGTGGCAGAAATGGGCAAGTTACAATCGTAATCTGTACTAAGTCATGATTTATAGATTACAATTACATCTGGCGTAAAATAGATAAAATATATTACACACAAGTTGAGCTCGCGAATTCATTCGCACATAGGAGTTTTTCCTGCGTAAATCCCGATCCCGCGGGAACTCCGGGATAAAACGTAGCCTATATGTTGCTCCACAGCCTCCTCTATCTCTCAGTGAAAGTCCCATAAAAATCCATTCAGCCGTTTTTGAGATTAGCGTGCACAAACCTACAGACAAACAGATAAATATATTGCCATCTACAGACAGCGATCAGTTAGTTTTATTTTGGTTTTATTATTATGTACAGATTGCTGGTTGAACAATTTGAAAATACCTACTCGTTCCAACGCTTTATTTTTCTACATTAAAAAACATCTCAATTATAACTTTTTATTATAATTACCTATAGTATAATAAACTTCTTTCTGTACCTTCTTTCCGCTAAATTAGAATTCAACTGTCCTTTTATCGGAAAGCCATAAAGCGTTTCAAAAGGTTTTTCCATAAGCCTTCAACGAGGTAACCCCTTTTGCTTTTAGGGCAAAGAGCGAGACCTTTTATTTATTGTATCACTTTTTATTGGTCTATAATAATAATAGAACAAGATGCTTCCTAACCGACTTAAAAAATGGAGGAGGTTCTCGATTCTGCTGCGTTTTTTATGTAACTTATTAGTGAGCAAACCGATTTTGGTAATTCTTTTTATATACAAAAGTTATTGCTTACCGTCTATTCTCATATAAAGAGAGCGAAATCTGGCGAGTGATTTTAAGTTACGTATTTTAATTTTTATTTTATAGTCGTTAAACTCATAACTTTTTAATGATTATTCCCATTTTTACGATTCTTTTTTATTTGAAAGCTGTTGTTTGTCGTGTGGTCCCATATAAATCTGAACGACACTAACGAACGGTTTTTAAGTTATCCCCAGTAAGGCGTATTTAATATACTTCAACTTCGAAAGTTTTCATTTTATTATTCGTCGATCTTGAGATCGGTTTTTTTGTTCAAAGTTGTAATAGGTAAATAAAATCCGGCCTCGATTTTGGAAGTGAGCCGTTATCTACAAAGTATTGTTGATCGAAGAAAATAATCTGTACAATAACTAATTAATTAGTCCGTTAAAAAATCGAAACAATAATAAAAGTCTGAAAATTCAGTAAAAATAGAACATAAAATAAACTCAAAAACAACGTACCTACCTACACACCAGAGCAAATTTAAAATGTTGCCGGCGATTTATTGAGTTATACGGGAACATCATTTCCAACTTTTGAGCGAAAAAATAAAATTGGAATAAAGTAATTCGACGAGCGGGACTGGGGAAAGCAAATATTTACGTACAAGTATGACTGGAACATTGGAAGTTTGCGACGGGAATGGAGTTAATCCAAGTTCCATTAACTTAATGGGAATATTGATGTCCCTGTGACTTTATAAGATTAGACCCGATGATAATTTAAAAAACCGACTTAAAAATTATTCATTTTACATCGAAAAAATACTAAGCATTATTAGGGATAACTCAAAAAATACGCGTCAGATGTCGCTGATTAACTGGGACAACGTGACAGGCATCAGCTTTCCAATAGAAACAGAATCTTCAAAATCCTCAATTGCTTATTGTTCTACTTGTTATGAACCTAACCATCCATCATTACGGTTTGAGGTAGGTATTTGAACGAATCCAAAAGTGCATCTTGAATTATATGAACGTAACGTCTCTAGTCTATTATAGTTTTAATTTTAACATCTTCGATGAAATCCATGAAGTTTGCATCGGTATCCTATTGATATTATATGATATTGATCGGTTCCGTAGTACCATAACTATTAATTTTCATTTTCTTTTTGGTAAAAACTGCACTCGAAACATTTGCTATTCGATTTTATCAGGCATTTTCTCATTTTAGGGGAATAATACTAAGACCTTAGATTTAGTTTAAAATTCCGGGGAACCTAGGCTAACAATGGATATGTCATTGTATTAAACTACCTAGCGGGCAACCTGATGGTAAAAGGATAGCGTTTACAATGGACATTAGTGAGCCCAAAGGCGTTATGATAAAATATAAGCAGCTACCTATCCCATTCTACATCGATGACCTATCCCCATTTATTTTTAAACTAGTGAATGCCCTCGCTTCGCTGCGGGAACCTTAAATATTTTCCCTATTTCAACCGTTTAGGGTTTGGGTTTTTGGAAAAAGTAGCCTATGTAAGATCCTGCGTCTTCAACTATAGGTTTACATAGGTTTATACAGAATTCAATCCAAAACTGACTGGCAGTTTAGCCGTGAAAGTCCCACGCCACGCCTATATTCCTGTAGTATTTGTTGACACAAAAATTAGCAAAAAAATTGCGAAGTCTGAATAATCAACACATAAATAACAAAAAATCTAAGGCCGGCAGTCGTAAATGATGTGGATAATACGGCCGCAACATAGTTGGTCCGTCACACTCGCGTCACATCTTCAATGAAACGTTACATAAGTGGCCAGAGTAGTGACAAGACGTCACAAATTCCAATCTCTCGCCAATTCCTAATCACTCAAGGTACCTAAGCACTCATAATGGTCTAAGTAACTGAGTTGGAAACTCGCTGTAAAGACAAAGTAGGTACCTACTCGTAGGCTACATACTGAATAATGATTACATACTAATAACTCCCGCTCCGCGTTCCAAATTCGCCCGTAATTTATTTGGTGAAAGGTTTACTTTACATTGACTGATTGAATATTTTATTTTCTTTATTATATGAATTTGTCAGGGATTATTATGTCAAGTTAAGCTTTCTTAATTTTATTTTTACTTGATGTAGGTAAGTCCAATTCTCAAACCCCTACGGGCGTGCTCTATTATTTCGAAATACTTAAAGGGGAAGACGAAGGTGGGAGTTGACACTGGAAACATCCGATATTTTTTTCTTCGATCAAAAAATATGCATAAACGTGGACAATAGATTACTGAAAGATGCATGTTTACCTCAATGCAACCACAAAAGCACGGTGGTATCATTTCACCTCTTTAAACTAAATAATTGCTTTTTACAAAAAAAAATAACCGACTTCAATCTTGATAAGTAGAGATAACTCAAAAACTACTCGCCAGATGGCGCTCAATTTAACATGTAAGTGTAAAGTTCTCGTCACTACAAATTAATGAAGCCCAAACACTAGATAACTGCAGTAAATCGTTGAGGAGTTCCCTCGACTGTCTTTCGGCTTCATCAGATCGACTCCAGATCTTCATGAAATGGTAGCGCTTTGATGTACTTATGATAACATGAACAAACACACTAGTTGTCCATACAATTTTCGAAAGTTCCCCTCGATTTCTCTGAGATGCCATCATCAGATCCTGGTTTCCTTATCAGGGGACCCCACTGTGCATATCTACTTTACAACAAAAAAAGAATTATCAAATACGGCCCATAAATGACGAAATAATCGCTGAACGTACATAAAAAAAAGCATATATACGGTCGAATTGAGAACCTCCTTCTTTTTTGAAGTCGGTTAAAAATGAGACTTTGAGTCTTTCAGAGAAAAGATTCGTCTCCTACTTTATCTGCAGATTAAGCCTCCTATGGAATCTTAAACAGAAATGCATCCTCACCAGATATCCTTTTGATGTGAAGTTGCGTCGCAAAGTTGTTCCCCATCTGCGAGACATAGCTGTCCTTCTTGCTGGAAAGTTGGATGCTGAAGCCATCGGACTCCAGCGATGCCCTGGGCGCTCGAGCAGCTTGGACAGCCTTGTTCTGGCAGACTGGGGTTGGCGCAATCTTGGCCAGCGCGGCTTCTTGCGAGCCGGTGCTGTCGCGCCGCCGATTCTTGTGGTCTAAAAGCATACTCGGCGTACAACCCATCGTCACATTGGCACTACACTTTGGCACTAGCACTATTGCACTGATGCGGTGGCATTATGGAACCTGGAACAAGGAAATTGTGAAGTTTTAGTCACAAGTTTTGGAATTTACCAGGTATTTTGGAATTTGGTTAAGGTGAGTAATTCGCAGTAGATTGGAAGAATTTATGGATAAAGTAGGAGAGAAGAATCTTTTCTCTTAAGTCTCATTTGCTTAAAGTTTGATGATCCGATGGCGCATTGGTTAACATGTCAGATCACTATTCCAAGGGTACTGGGTTCGATTCCTAGTAAGGTGGAAATTTGAATGTTGAGTTTTTTCCGTTCACGTTATCCATGGCAAGTGAATCCTAATTTGGGGCTATGAGTGTACAGCGTTATCATTATTATGGTTTAGGGTGGTGAAAGGAAACCACTTTACTTTTGTGAATGCATTTATGTAGAAGTCTTTCGGTCTCCGTGGATTTGACCTATCATTTTTTTCTAACACTAACTGAACAGAATTTCGCTCTTAATTGGCCATTGCTACTATGAACATAGAGGCTGGAGACGTTTCTAATGCATTGTCAGCACAAAAGAATTGAGTTAAGTATCGGTCTTCCTAGTATGTAATTTACATCATTATCTTGAGCTGGCCGGTGATTGAATAAACATGTTTTCTTTCATTCATTTTAAATACAGCCTATTGTCTCGGCAAGAGTAACGCGAATTAGCAAGGCTACCTTGAATTCAAGAAGATGGGCCTTTCCTATTAAGAAAAAGGAAAAATAATCCAGAATTCCAGATACATTGTCTAAGAGATGGCATTTTAAACGAAGCTTAATCGTCAGCAACAAGTGATATTCGCAGACAGTCCCTTAAATGGTCGCAGAAACGCAGAATTTGTTTAATTGTGTTTGAATTTGTTTATTATATTCGCCTTCCTCTTCTTCCCCGAAAGAAAAATGTTCAAAGAAAAATTTGATTTCAAATTGAAACTGAGGGACAATTTATCCTAATTCTTTTTGTTTGTTTCCCTTGATTTTAATTAAATTGCGACGCGAATAAACAGGCAAAAACCCTGCAGCGTTTGAAGTTACAAAACATAATAACTTCTCCGTTGTACAAACGACTAGGTCTGATCTGATATACCAATTACAAAATTGTGACACTCAAAAATAATGCCTTTTGATGAAAACTTGGTATTTTGATCGACATCGATTTAGCAAATGATAGGTATTGCTGATCTCTACAGCATTACAGACCAATTGAACAAAGAAAAGATTGAATAAGATACATGATGTTGGCTACAACCCATTAAGTAATGAGGGTAACCGCGTGTGAATTTTCCGCTAGAGGCGCTAGTGAAAAGGGAGGTCTGTCTGTCACTTTTCGCTTGTCTGATTTTCATTTGTCACTGTTTATGTATGGGCGGGCTTTGACAGCATGACCGCACTCTGCAGTGGCGCCAACTGGTGAGCACAAAAACGGTTATCCTCATTACCCACTACTGAGCACGCGTCTCTCTTCATTATTGAGGAGGCCTAGAGCATACTCCACCACGCTGCTCTAGTGCGGATTTAGTGGAGGGGTTAGTGGCTAACCCGTCATGACAATTCCGTGGGAATGATGTTAAAATACATATACCGTTAGTAGTGATGGTACGTGGCAGACTGCTAGTGAAGTTACAACTCATGTTGAAATCTGCTGAACAGCTGATAAATCTGTGGCAAAAATTCACCTGCGAATACCGAACTCTAAGGAGAGAAGAACGTGGTAGAAGTTTTACCATCTGAGCCTACCACCTAATCATCATCATTTCAACCCGATATGGCTCACTATTAAGCACGGTTCTCTTCTCAGAATAAGAATGTTAAGGCCGTAGTGTTGGCCGTGTCGATTGGCAGACTTCGCACACCTTTTAGTTTCGCGAACAGGCGTATTTCCTCAGGATGTTTTCATTCACCATTAAAACGAGTGGCCTTAAAACCCTTAAAAGGCGCAATAACTCCCATAAGTCAGAATTGCGTGTGCTCGGATTTAAATCTGAGTACGAGGTCGAACTGAGATGGGCAATTCAGGCCGAGCCAAAAATATTAGATAGGGGTCCAATTAATTATTCACCAGGAACGAACGCATCGATAATGACTTTGATGTTATTGATAACCATAGCGTTCGATGACCAGTTCCCATGAGACAGGTAATTTTTTAGTTCGTTTTTTCAGATTCCTAAGAAAATGAGTATTTTTTTAAAGTTCTATTATAAAACTAGTAGGTACTGTCATACTCGTACATTCATATAAACAGCTTGTAACCGTCATCGAGCGTTCGATTCGGTTCTACTCGTAATTGCGTTCATGTCATTTCTATTATGTCCTGTCCTGTAACATCGACAGTAAACTCGTTATGGACCGAAACTAACGTCGGTTTAAATCAATTTGTCACGGTCTGCTAGTGTCAACGTGTTAACGAAAATATTTTGTCCATTATAGTAATGTACTGTAACATTTACGAGTATGTTAATGATAATATAATCGAGTGTCACATGGTGTGCAAAGTTTTTGACAGCTGTCATTTAACAAAAGTGTTTGAGTTTATTATTATGTAGTATTTAGACTTTGGTCTAAGTGATGGAGCGTCAAAGGGTTCTGGGTTCGATTCACGGCGGTGTCACCACCAAAGGGTGATCTCCCGCCAGGCGAGACGACATGCCTTGGGGGCGGGCGAGCCCCCAGTGAATCCTTTCGGGGCGTTGTAGGTATATTTGTGGCGATTTAGAAATCTTCGATAGCGTGATTCAGGCTTCCGAGACGTCACCGTGTGACGTGTGCACGTCGCACGTCGCCACACTAGCGAGGTAGAAATTTTAATTATGGATTTGCTCATTCATCGTGGACATGTTTACGTAAAAACAATAATGTAACCATGGATAAATTAACCTGTTAAAGGTTAACCCTACTAATTCAAGAGAAATAATTAATTACAGAAAGAATAATAAAATTAGCGAACTTTCGTAAAATGTTCGCACATGTAGGTACAACTGGCATAAAAAGAAATTATCAGTCCCCTTCCCGTAAACGTTAAATCCCATGAGTACTCCGGTTGGGGCTTCGCCGGTTCACCGCTCGGCAAGACGATAGCTCGGAAAAACAAAAAGTTTTCGTATAAAGGTATCCATTATATTGTCCAGTCTACGATACATTTCATGGAAAATTTCCTAAACCTGTAATTCCGAAGAAATGGTTTATATTCTTCAAGTTTTTTTAATAATAAGTTGTTCACTTTCTCTTTGATATTAGGAGTAAAATTTAAGTAGAAATATAAAATATTACTTAGAATAAAATGAAAGACTAGACTAGTCTAAACTATTTACACATAGACTAGACTATGTTCTATAGAAAATATGAGTTCTTTATATGGTGACAGAATATGTACCTACTTTCCATTTTTTACCAAGAAACACAATGTGTGATATTTAATGGACTTAAGATAGCGAATATGCAGCATCCATCCGTTGCCCATGACAACCGACCGCCTCCCCAACCGCTTACCTTTCTCATGTGCTTGTTAGCAGCAAAAAAAGATTATAAAATTGTACGTCTGAACCTCGCCACCAATCCGCACCGGAGCACCGTAGTGTACGCTCTACGAAGCCTTCCTCAACGAAGAGAAGAAACCAATGCTCTTCTGTACAGTGCCATAATGGGTAGAATCCAGTCAGAAATTTAAGGTAAGTAGATACTCCATAAATTTTCTACGTGCCTTACTAAACTTGCAGCTCCCTAAAAGCAGTTAAACTAATTTACGTATGTCCAAAAGTGAAGCTCAGTGAACGTATCCTTCCAACATTAAGCTTAAACTTCCAGAAAACTTGGACGAAAACCATAAAGTATCCATTAATATTCCCAATTACTCCATCAGTTGTTTAAGCTGGTAAGTAATAAACCTGTAAAAAGTTTGGAATTTGCAAACGCGCCTTCCAAGGCACAGAAATGCTCAAGAAATTTTAAATACCAACCACGTCTGCTGTAACTTCATTCATCCCTTCATCAAGTGTTTTGGGCACATTACCACCTATGTCCAATAGCCCAATAGGCCTCCCCTAACTTGCGCCACTCAGTTCTGACCTTTCTGAATCGAATGTATGTAAAATTATAAATCACATAGTATGTATTTAAACAAAGTTATAATCCAGTATTAGACATCTGCCAAAGTTCTGATCTCGCATATTTGACGGCGTCTAGACATCATATATTATAGCTTAAAACTGTCAGAAACTCTTATCAGAACGAAGTTATTGCTGAATCAATTATGGTAATCCTCGTCTGTATCTTGTTGAAGAAAATTGAATTTTGCAGCGAAATGTCCAAACACTTTGCATAAGGGAGAAAAGAATTAAAGGTTGAGATTAGCATACTAAAATTATGTTCAAAGAAAATGCTATGTGAAACTGGTTAATTTGAAAATTTTACTTATCACACATTTTTTAAAGAATGCGTGTCTTCAACCTTCTTAAGGCCAGATAAACGTGATGTGTGTGTCTAACGAAAATCGAGTAGGGGTATACGATATGTTTTTTGAGTCCAAATCCAAGCAAATTCCGCTACCACTATGGGTACCGAGACTTGTTTAAGGTCGTTCCCTATGAACAGCAGAAGGCATCCAAAGCATCATCTACCACACCTCTACGTTGTTGAGTCAATGTCAATGGACAAAGCCAAAAGTGTAAAAACAATCGAAGTTCCGTCATTTTCTAGCTTCCATCCGTAATCCCATGCGATACGGAACTTCGTTCCAAAAGCTAAAACTGTGCCGATCATTAGCCTTAATAACCCAATCAAACATTATTAATAGTGCTGTAGACAGTTTGGTAACATAATAACTTTGTTTAAGTTAATTTGGGCTACAAGCTATGAGCTATTGTGAGTTTGTGACCCGCAATCCATTATCGGCTCGTCTTTGTTTGCGATCGAGAGTGATTGACCAGCCGAACGGCTTGTACGTATGTACGTCACGCCGTAATTGAAAACCCGCTAGAGGGATAAACCATACTTTACAGTGTGCGATCGTGGTTGTCCACGGATTTACAAGGGTCGGGACCTGTCAAACTCGGAAAAGATCAGCGCATTAAATTTACAAAGAAAAGACCCGTTCTGTGAAATTCGACTTTACTATATTCTAGTTTAAACTTGTCAATTTGAAGCATCAGTTTGGAGTAAACTTCACAGTGTCCTGTAAAAGTAAACATTTTCTGTAACGTAAACATTTGTTAAAAAATTTAGCTTCCGCACAAACGTGTAAATTTTTCGTATATCAAATCTATATTATTTTTCGAAAATTAAACTTATTTCTATTCTATTAATTCTAAGAATAGAAATTCTAACACTCCTCCGTGCGTGATTTATGTCTTCCCTTATCGTTTAAAGATTGATGTCTAAATTAAGAAACCTCTCAATGAATCTTGCGAGTACAGTAGCCAAATACTTAAAAAAAAATCCAAAATACACGCAAATTAAAGGTTAGCCGAGGGTTCATTTTTTATTTTGTCCAGAACCATTCCAGAAGTGAACGTACTATGAAATCATGACAGCATAATGCTGTCGTTGGAAGTTAATAGATTAAACTCAGATGGGCGCTCGCGGATGTATTCAGTTACTCCCAAATCATTCAGTGTTACACGTATTTCACGAATTCACGACTAACCGCACATCCCTACCCCTTTTAGGCTTTTAGTAGTTAAATTTAAATGTATTCACTCGCCGTGCGCTATTATGCTGACCGACACCGGAAAGTGTAACTCGACCTTAATGGATGAAGCTGTAAAGCTCGATGTGGTTTGTTTTTTCTAAAAATTAACAAGTTTCGCTTTCTACGTTTCTTCAAACAAATTATGTAAATTGTAAACTGTTAGTTCTTTATGCTGTTAAGTAAGTTAAATTGCCTAACTATGTTTTGGTTTGGACAAACTTCACTGTTATATCAGCTTTTAAAAGAGACATTGTTTTGGTTTTCTAACCGACTTCAAAAAAGGAAGAGATTTCATCTGTTTTTGGTTGTACTGCGGTGAACCGATTTTTTTTAATCTGGTCATCTAATGGCCATGTGATCTCATACAAAGTGCGACATCTGACGGATAGTTTTTGTGTTACCCTTCTTTAACGATTTTGAAGTCGGTTATTTGTTGTAAGAAGTAAATTTAAATAAAAAAAAACTTAATAAAAAAAACTTCGCATAATCATTTGGGAAGGTCCCTCCTACACTTGCGGGATCGATCCGCGCGAATGAAGAGAGCGGTTATCTACAAAGGGTTGCCAACTATACTGTTAAAACAGTATTATACCTACTGTTTTTCGCTACATTATACTTTTTACTTTTGAACAATCAAAAAATATACAAAATACTGTTCAGCGTCAAAATGCTAAGTGTGACGAAGTAGGTATATGAAATTAAAAAAACACTAAATTTATAAGTTGTATGAGAAGCTCTAAAAATACTGTTCATTTTCTAAAATACTGCTTATTATTCTTCTCAGACCTATTAAATATACTTTTTTCTTGTAAAAAACGTTGGCAACCCTTTCTGGACCACAAACACACGGAAGACGCAATGTTGCAATTTCAATTTAACTTTGTCAAAAGCATGTTCCTTTGCGTGTCCCGCAGATTGAAGGATTTATTTATTTTTCTTTAATCACCAGCTCCGCTATGGAAGGCAGAAACGCAATTAAAACGTCTTGCTGATGCTCCGTTTCAGCTAGACTGAACGGTGAAAATGCAAATAACAATCAACGTTCTAATCAACAGCTTTTATTACTCTGAAATTAGTTCTATTTGCTTAATGTATGGTGGATTGCAAACAATATTAGCTGGTATAATACTTTATACTTAAAAACTTAATAGTAATTCATACTTAGGTAATAGTACCTTCTGCTAAAGGAACGAACATTGTATAGTTCTCTAGGCATATTGTCTAATAGAATCCACATGGTCCTTGAAATGGTGTCTAGAATGCTAAATATAACTAACCTTTACCAGAATAACATTACAAAACAAAATAACCGACACCAACATCGACAAGCAGAGATACCTTAAAAAGTACTTCTAGTGGGATTTCTCTGCGATGCCATTATCAGATCCTGATATCGTTATCATGGTACGACCCTTGGAATATAATATACGTACCTACTTTGCAACAAAAAATAATATCAAAATCGGTTTAAAAACGACGACAAAATCTCCAAATAAATAACAAAACATAATATACGGTCGAATTGAGAAACTCCCCCTTTTTCAAGTCGGTTAAAAAACAGACTTCAACATCGACAAGCAGAGATAACTCAAAACTACTTGTCAGATTTCGCTCAAGATAGAATCACACATATACACACATAGATAGAATCACACGAATAGCAACTGCTTTGTAAAAATCTGGAGGCACGGAAGAGCCCCCGCCAAGAACTCTCTAAAAACTTATCTTGCAAGGCGCTCCGGGGGCATTTTTGAGCCTTGATGTAATCTATATACCTAATGCATGTTGTGAGAGATGATATGAAAGATAAAGGAGTCAGTGTAGAAGTGACGGCTGAGCTGATAGGGACGAATGGAAGAGGAAAACATGTTGCGCCGACCCCAAATAAAATTGGGAAATGGGCAGGAAGATGACATATGATGATGTAATCTATAGTATAATGAATACCCACATTTCGTAACCATTTTATTTTACAAATTCAAACATTTTCGCGAATAATAAGTTAGTAATTGGCAAAAGGAAAAAGGATATTTGTCTTTGTTTTCCCGATTTGCGAATATCTTTGAGCTATTAATGTACCTATTATTCTTATACACAGTACCTAATATTTACTTTCAGGAACAAGTACGTATTTTGCGATTGATATAATCTGTCGAATAAATATTTTCCTTTCAATTGTGAAAAACAAACAATTACAACGCACACGATTTGTTGACATTCTGAGCCTATGAATGTACCAATAATGACCCCGCACCTTAATTGGACGTAGGTATATAGTGATCCCACGTTCAAAACGAAATATGCCTGGTTCGATTCCCGATAAAAAATGTGCTGAGAATTTCATTCACGGTTTCTTACACTTTTTAGAGGCGATTTTTTTTCAAAAGCGCGGGACAGCAGTAGGAGGGTGGTGCTGCATCGTTGCAATCATAAGTAAAAAAAAATACATTCATCACCTTTCTGAAACTTTGGTACATACGATATCTTTGGGCTCTTGAAAACATATTTTAATTACTTCATATCAAACCAAAGGAACAAAGTCAGTCGTTCCATTCAATTCTTTCAGCTGTTTGTTTGAATGGAGTGTTTCCTCTATTGTTCGAACCAACTCGGCTACAAAGGCGCACTGTCTGTTAGCGGGAGAATGGAAGTTAATTTAAAAATGTTAAATGTATTTACAATACCATATACCACCAGTATTGACACTGCAGATTAAAGAGAGTTGGCGCTTGGCAAAAACGCAGGAAGTAAGTAGGCGATTAAATAATAACATTTAACAAAATAGAACCGACTTTAACGCCGAAAAGTAAAAATCGGTTCAGTTAAACGCGGTTAATATTCCTAAATCCTTCTCCTAAGTCTGACAAATACTATCCTGAAAATCGCATCAAAATTGGTTCAACCAAACGCGAGATAATCGCGCACAAATATACATACATACATACATACATACATACATACATACAGGTCAAACTGAGAACATACTTTTTTGAAGTCGATTAAAAAGATTCACATTTGCTTTTAATAGTGTTGTGTTTGTAGCTAATTGTAAAATTTGCATACCCAGTATGTCAGACTATTAATTTTTAAACTGAGTTATTACTATTGTCTTCACCAATCCGCATTGGAACAATTGGATTTGATTTAACAACAACTAGTGAACCGCCCTCACTTTGCTTCGGGATCGGGACCCGTAGTTATCAGCCGCGTAGGACCCGCTCCCGTAGGATTCTCGGGATAAAAAGTAGCCTACGTGTTATACTGGAACATAAGTTATAACTAACATCACCAAGTTTCATCAAATCTGTTCAGTAGTTGCAGCTTGATATAGTAGCAAACATCCATACATACAAACTTTCACATTTATAATAAGTATTAGTAGAATAGGTATCACCTACCTATTTTACGAATACCTACGTTAGGTGGTATTAAGCCTATTACAATAGTTTAACCGATGAGTTCAACACAGTATCTAATATCAACAATATTATTCCGTCCTCTTTAAACCTCCGTCATTTAACTTAATGAGGGTAAAAGCGTGTGAATTCGCCGCTAGAGGCGCTAGTGTAGAGTGAGGTCTGGCTGTCAGTGCCACAAACTTATCTGACCCTGTAAGAAGGGCGCTACTGTCTTTGTCTTTGTCTGACAACAGTTTAACATTTGCATTAGTTCCAATTTTGGCCACGGGGTCAAATAAGTTTGTGGCACTGTCACTTCTCACTTGTCTGAATGTCACTTGTCACTGTTTCTGTATGGACGGGCTTTGACAGCAGGACCTCACTCGCCGGTGGCCCCAACTGGTGAGCACAAAAACGGCGACCCTCATTGACAGACTTCACTCATCTACGTCTACCTACCTAACTTTATTTAAATAAGTGGATCAAATATTTAACGACCAAAAACTGTTCCCTGCTTTAACTTAGTCACTAACTGAGTTAGAGAACTCAGTAACTGAGTTAATTATAATATTGAATTACGTTCCCGACAAAAACATCAAATGCCTCGGAGCCTTTGATACAGTGAGGTTGACATCACTGCCAGGGTTGCCACACGTTTGTTTAAATACTGTAGGGTTGAACGGGTTATTTGTATTTACAGTTTTAATTAACTGGCTTACAAATTGGTTCAATTGTATTTGTCGAACTATTTGAACTATTAATTTGCTGGAACATGAACATCCCATGACTTTTAAATTATAGTTTGTCTGCAGTAAATGAATGTTAATGTTCTGAGCATGGGTTTATCATAGCTTCTAATCTAGGGCGGGCAAAAATCTTGAATTCCCGATACAGGGGGGAGGGGGGCATATTGAATTTCCGAGACAGACACACACTCACTTACTTAAAAATCACTCGAAGACTGATGAAGATAAAATTGTGCAGGGATGGTCAGCTATAAAATTTGTCATTCTCTACCCCTCAAAGGGTAAGCTAAGGGATGAAAGTTTGGATATAAGCAAAATTTATTTAAAGTATTTTATAATTCTATAAATTCTATTCCATAAATCAGCGGTGATGGCCTAGTAGTTAAGAAGTCGGCCTCCTATCCGGAGGGCCCGGGTTCAAATCCCAAGGCACGCACCTCTGATTTTTCGGAGTTATGTGCGTTTTAAGCATTTAAATGTCACTTGCTACAAACGGCGAAGGAAAACATCGTGAGGAAACCTGCATGCCGGAGAATTCACAAAACTCAAAGGTGTGTGAAGTCCGTCAATCCGCACTTGGCCAGCGTGGTGGACTATGGCCTTAACCTTCTCATTCTGAGAAGAGACCCATGCTCAATAGTGGTCTATGATGGGTTGAGATGATGATGATGATTTTAAATTCTCGCCGTCAATCTACAACGAACCTTAATCGCAGGGGCGGAAAGCTGCCATTTTTGTGAGTTGCCATTAAATAATTTCATATCGAACGCGAACCGAGTAGTGGTAAACCTACCTACAGTTTTTCCAACCGATAAACAACTTCATCTACCAACCCTACATAACGTCGTTGCGCTTGCCAAATTTGATATGTGCATTTTTTGTAAAAAAATTTTATTCGCTAGTTGGCCTTAAAATCGAATTGCGCATCGAATACAAAAGCAACTATGTGTTAATTCCCTCTAGAAATCGATTTGACAAAACTTATATGTGTATTTCTGGCAATGAAAAATTGGTTATGTGTACACAATAAAAGTTTTTAATCATCTTTTTGCACATATCAGAATTTGATTGCACATAGATGGTTTGGCAGTTTGTTTTTTAACGGTTTGTGTTTAAAATTGTCTGTTTTAACTTTAAAAAAGCGTAAAAATCTTGTTAAACTAAGCAAAACGAGGCACAGATTAAAGTTAGTTTGTACAATAATATTGCTGTTTTGTTGGTTTTATTGAAAATTATGCATATCCGATAATATTTCCCCAATAATATGGTTCTTCATACTTAACCTAAAAATAAGTTTCTGTTTTATTATTCTGGGTATTGAAGGCATTTTTTTAACGTTTCTTTTTCTAGCCTGAAGGGCTGACGAAAACGCGGACGTACTACCTGATGGTAAGTGGTCATCGTCACCTATGGACACGAGCAACACCAGGGGAGTGACCAGTGCAACGCCGACCCTGAAGAAGAGCTCTTTATACACCATTCTTGAAGAAACCCATGTCATAGCGCTCCGGGAATACCTCAGAATGAAGCTCCTTGGTTCCATTCCACAGCTTGCAAGTTCGTGGCAAAAATGATCGTAAGAATCGAACTGTAAGTAGTCGTTCGCCACGGATTCAAGCGATGTCGATGAAATTTAAATTTTCGGCGAGTGGTGTGATGATGGAAGGGTGACGTTGGTACCAAATCGAACAATTCCTCGGAGCACTCACCGTTGTAAAGTCGGTAACATCCTATATCTCTCCTAAGACTTAGGTGTTCTAGCCTGTTAGTCACTCGTGGGTCGTTGACAATTCGAACAGCGCGCTTTTGTACGGCGTCAAATGGACTAAGCTGGTATTGTGGAGCCCCTGCCATGACAAATGGGGTTTTCTTAGCGGAAAATTCGCAAACTTGTGTCTTCGTGGGATTAAACTCAACTGAATTTTGTCGACCCCATTCCGAGACTTGCTCCAGAGAGTTCTCTACTTCAGAAACAAGTTTGATTCTGCTATCCTCCACTTGTGATCGAGAGGCATTTTCAGGGCCTGTATAATAGGCATCTCCCGTGCTATCATCTGCATAGCAATGAATGCCGTTTGCACGCTCCAGCATGTCATTAATATGCAGAATGAACAAGGTAGAAGACAGCACAGACCCTCGGGGAACACCAGCGTTCATGGGTTTCATATGGGAGCAACAACCGTCGACTGCGAGCTTTATATGTCGCTCAGACAGAAAGCTGGCTACCCAACTGCATAACCTCTCAGAGAGACCGTAAGATGGTAACTTCGCGAAAAAAGCCCTGTGCCAGACCCGGTCAAAGGCCTTAGTGATATCTAGGCTGACTGCCAGTGCTTCCCTGTTGCTGTCTAGGGCCTGAGCCCTAAACTAAAAGATCGCCAGCTGAATGACCGTGACGGAAACCGTACTGCTGATCATTGATCAGCTGGCGATCTTCGAGATATCCTAGGAGCTGTGTATTAATTAGACGCTCCATCACCTTCGCAAGCAGGATTTTTGTGGATAGGTTCATCCTAGGCTACTCTTCACGAAGGCGGTACTATACCAGTGATGTAGGATAACGAGAATAACCACGTTAAGGCAGGAGTCAACTCGGGAGCACACGTCTTTAGCAACACTGCGGGAATACCATCCGGCCAACTCAACTTCTTGGTGTCGAGAGACAATAGAGCTCGCCTGACAGCCTTTTGAGTAAAAAGTATGTCATTCAGCGAACTCTCACATTGCGAGATGTTAAGCGGTATGGCCCCTCCATCGTCAAGAGTCGAGTTAACGGTAATGAGCCTACCAAGAATTTCGGCTTTCCCCTTTGCCGTATGGACATCGGATTTATCCGGTAACCGCAGTGGCGAAAGAGAACACCGACAGAAGTTGCCCTCGACAGCCTTAGCCAGCGACCAGAATTCTCTACTCCCAGAGGGGTGGCCAACTAGCCGCTCGCCATTTCTACCGATGAATTGGGATTTTGCCCTGGACAGTTGCTTCTAAGCCGACCGGGAGACAGCGTTGAGCTTTTTCTTAAGCTCTGGGGCTGATGGGGTTTTCGAAGTGTACACTGATGCCCAGGCCTGTTTGCGGCCCGCTTGCGGTTATATGCTAGTTTTTCCCACCAATGGATACGACAGCGGAAGCGAAGCAGAGCTGCCTCCAAGGGTACGAACTCAGAATTCCCTAAGTCCGTCCCAGTCTGCTGACTTATAGTGCCACCTTGAAGCGTACCAGTGGGTCGAGAGCCTTGTTGACACGTCAAGAGCACAGTTGTCCTTACCAAGCAGTGGTCAGAAGATCCAAGAGGAGCCCCGATCAACACTCGGTAGTCCGTTGGATGAGAAGTCAGCAGTAGGTCTAGCAAAGAACCAGTATGCGTCTCAACGTCAGAGACTCTGGTGAATCACCTGAGTAAGACCGTAGGCCAGGGAGAAGTCGAAAGCAGTTCTTCCGGCAAAGTTGGTGATCCTGGACCCCAACCAGTCGGTGTAATGGGCGTTAAAGTTCCCTTAAAATCACCAACTCTGCCGAGGGATACTGCTCCAAAACCCTGTCAGCCGATCTCTGGACATGCTCAAAAAGTCGAGTAGTCTCCGCGTCTTCGCTATAGAACCTATAGAGACACCCATAAACATGAGTGTGGCCGCCCA
Source organism: Hesperia comma (assembly GCA_905404135.1). NCBI lineage: Eukaryota > Metazoa > Arthropoda > Insecta > Lepidoptera > Hesperiidae > Hesperia > Hesperia comma. The sequence continues at coordinate 3,897,039 of FR990031.1, forward strand.
TGTCCACGCGCGTCCATAAAATGGATAGGTTCTTGTCTTCGAGGCAGGTCAGACGGCAACAACAGACATCATCCCGGACCAACACACACACCCCGGCACGCGGCCTAAACACGTGCTCCAGCCTATAGCCCGGGTAGCACAGGTAAGATGCGTCGTCCGGTGATGAACATTTGCCACCTTGGTTATTCATTAAACTGAGGTTGTATGAAATATTATTATCTATTTTTATTTGACTCCTATATCTTTTGTTGTGCACTTAATACATAGAATCAAATTAATCCAGTTGAGTTCATTTACAAATCTGACATGCGTACATTTTTCACTTGTAAGAATTGGTCCTCGCAAGACAATTCTGATATGTGCATCAAAATGGCTAAAAAATTTTATTGTGGATGATCAATACACGTTATCATTTTCAATTGTATCTCAGTTCATACATTATATTTTTTGCCACAATACTGTATTTTTAATTTATTGGTAAGGCCATCAATCATAAAATAAAACAGTTTATTGTCTCTCCTGAAAACTTAAGCAAAAACACATAGCGGTTTTGGCAAGCGCAACGACGATAATTACTCTACGGCAGTACGTGGTCGAAAGGGTACTCAAAGAACCCTTCATTCAATGTGGGGAAACTTCCAAATATATATACGAATAGTGTTATTGTGTAGGTATACGGTGTATATCCTTACCCCGCTAAATGTGCCGTTGTAAACCGCGAGCGAGACGAAGTTATCTGTAAGAGCGAGAGGGAGCTGAGCATTATACAGCTAACTAATCCTCGACCATAACGGAACTAATCAGGCAATTTTAGTGTTTGTGATTTGTGAGTGCACTGAATGTGTTCTTCTAATTAAAGGGTAAAATGTATGCAGAATATGAAGTGCATACCAATTTTTATTTATTACCTGTGGTCTCTCCTCATAACTGAGGAGGCCTAGAGCGTACTCCACCACGCTGCTCCACGCGGAATTGTGGAGGGGTTAGTGGCCAACCCAGTATCAGAAGTTTTGATGCCGCCCAAAGACCTCCGAGATGGTTTAACGACTCCTGTCTATCGATAAAAACCGGGACCATCAGTTTTACTAGCCCTCCGAAGCAGCGCTTAAGAAATTTTGCCTCTAGCGGTCTCCCATCCAACTACCGACCGCGCCCACAGTTGCTTAACTATGTGGATCACTTAGGATCGACGCAAGCCGCTGAGCTGTGAGCGCTTCCAATTATTACCTATGCCATTACAATGATTAATAATAATAAATAATTTTTATTCCATAGGGTTTAGTCAAAACTTTCTTTCTCTCTTTAACCAACTACAAAAAACGCTGTCAAGGCGACCGTATTTTTTATGTCCTTAACTTTTTACTAGGTGAACTAATATTGATTGAGGATTGAGAGACATTTGACGAGCAGTTTTTTAGCTATCCCTTATGATGATGATGATGATTCATTGATGACTCATGTTCTCATTTAATGACTTTTCAATGTTGAAGTCGATTTTTTTTTGTGAAAGTTTTTTCTTGAAATGCAACAATCCTCTTAATATAACTGATGTCTATGGACGACGAATAGGTATGTTTTCGAAAGCTTTAAAAATTAAACGGAAGTTACAGCAACTAAATAAAAGTATAAAAAATGAAAATAAAAATTCGTCTTACTTTTATTGATTAACGAATAAAAAGGAAACGTAAATTTAAAAATCCCATCTAAAAATATTAATTTTCATGGTGGATACCAAAACTGTACTTCCAAAGCATAGCAAATAAAAAAAATCTTTGATGAAATACAAAAATACTCGCAGCCGGTAGGATTCGAACCTACGCTCCCAGAGGGAATCTGATTTCGAGTCAGACGCCTTAACCACTCGGCCACGACTGCTGCAGGACATAGTGTTGAAAATATGAATAGTTTCTATGTGAACATTTTGCATTTGTAATGTCAATAGATATAAAAAAATATTTTTATCAATAACATACGAAGCAGAAATATACTTCTTTGATTGTTGTTACTTAATTAATGAGTTTTCTATGAAAAGTGTACCTACCTTTATACCAAAAAAATATCCTACCTTACAACTTAGCCAATTTGCCCTTACACTAGAATTCCTTGAGTCGTGGGTGCCATAGATAACAAACACACATGACAAAGACACACTGGTAAGTAAGATATCACCACCTTACACCAATGAAATCCTACTTGAAATACTTATCTAATCCAATATACAAATTCCTATTGGATATTGAGAATTAGCCAACAATCCACTTTATATTAGTTCTAAACTTAACTTAGTTCAATGGTTGAGAGATTCTAAACTTGATTAAGTGGGAATGTAATATAGTTCCCTTCAGGCAAACGGACGTAGTTTTGGGATTGATTTTATATATCTGAGATTGAATGGAACGATGGAATGTGAAGGCCTGTGGGTATTAACAATTAAGGGTTCCGAGTTCCACTATCGGATGATGCACAAGTGACAGATAAAAATGTATGTTTTCCATAGACGCACAAAAAAGACCTCTGATAAGATTTTTTTCAAGGTAAATATCTATTTTCTATCTATATCTATCTACATCTATACATCTATATAATACTAGTGTCCCACAACACAGGGAATCCTAGTGTGGGAGCTAGTGGCTCTGTTACTATGTACCATGTTTTTGTGAAATTAATATTTTTTCATTTTCATTTTAATTTTTTCATATAATAAATACTAATCGTGTGCATGCTAATGTCAGAAACGGCTGAACGGATTTTTATGGGACTTTCACAGGAAAATAAAGTAGGTAGTGGAGCAACATATAGGAACAACATATTCACGTTGAAAAAAACTATGCACAAACAAAGTCACGGGCACAACTAGTAGGTACCTAATTTTATAATTTCTTTGTTTCATTATCCATGTATGAATTCAAATATCGAAACTATTTGGTGTCTTGATCAATCAACGATAAACGGCCACATTAGGTAGGTACCTATTCCTGTCATCAAAGAAAAACTTCTTATTATTTGAAGGAAAACTCCTTATGAAAACCTCTTAAAAGCTTTCTTTCCATCTTACTACTTTCTAGGCCGACAACAGAAAGAAAATAAAAACAGGCCAAGTGCGAGTTGGACTTGCGCACGAAGGGTTCCGTACCATTATGTATAACAATGCCAAAAAAATCTGGTCTGTTGTATGAAAGCCTCAATATTGTTTTATTGTAGCCACATATTAGACACAACGCCATCTCTTGGACCGAAAGGTAACTAAACTATCGCCGAGGCGTCGAATGTGCGCCCACTTAAATATTTACTTTATTCTGTTTTTTAGTATTTGTTGTTGTAGCGGCAACAGAAATACATCCTCTGTGAAAATGTCAACTGTGTGACTATTACGGTTCATGAGATAGGTACAGCCCGGGCCCCAATTCTGCTAATTCATAACGCTTTAATAGTGTCTCGATTGAATTGTTTGCCACATTTTGTATTCAAAATTGAAGAGTTTGACACATTTTTAGCACATTTCGTATACAGAATTGAATAGATCGACACATTTTGGTACGTTCTGTGTACAAAATTTAATAGTTTTCGAAGCTATTTCGGCACATTCCGTACAGAAAATGTGGCAGACTATTCAATCGAGACACAATTGAAGCGTTATAAATTAACAGAATTGGGGCCCTGGTGACAGACGGACGGACGGACGGACAGCGAAGTCTCAGTAATAGGGTCCCGTTTTACCCTTTGGGTACGGAACCCTAAAAATCTGTTCTGAAATACCTAAATAAAAAATAAATAAGTAGGTAAGTAACCTACCCACTCACCTATTCAATAAAAATGCCTATAGATACTTATCTGAATTTCCGTCAAATAATTTCTAAGATACTCAAATTTTTTTCATTCTAGACATTTCAATATTTTCCATGTTTTATTCAGAACCATTTCACATCAGCAAACGTATGGACAACAGAGCCGGGTGGGTAGAAATTTAAAAGAAATAAATCCAATATTTCTCTCGCTATGGAATTGAATTTCCAGCTGAGATTTCCTTTATTCTAATGCATTTTGTTCTTTATGTTATTGTTGGGACGGATTGTATCTTCTCATATGTATGTTACGGATTTGTAAAACTGATTGATATTGACAAACTGACTGATTTTTATTTGCCAGCTAGTTGAGTCCGCGACTTCGTTTGCGCATGGGAGTTTTCCCATGTGAATCCTAACCCCGCGTGATCTCTGGGATAAAAAGTAGCCTACATGTTGCTCCAAAACCTCTTCTAATTCCCAGTGAAAGTCTCAAGGAAATATTATCTTCCTAAATTCCTCCTCTTTATAAACCTTAATTGAGCCTTTCATACTGCTCCTTTCGTATAATTTTCATAAAATTAACATCATTACAAGTAGGATTTGTTAATTTACCAGCACAATGAGGGTGAAGGCGTGTGAATTCGCCGCTAGAGGCGCTAGTGTAGAGTGAGGTCTGGCTGTCAGTGCCACAAACTTATCTGACCCTGTAAGAAGGGCGCTACTGTCTTTGTCTTTGTCTGACAACAGTATAACATTTGCATTAGTTCCAATTTTGGCCACCGGGTCAGATAAGTTTGTGGCACTGTCGCTTCTTACCTTGTCTGAATATCACTTGTCACTGTTTATGTATGGGCAGGCTTTGACAGCAAGACCTCACTCGCCGGTGACGCCAACTGGTGAGTAGGTACAAAAACGGAGACCCGCGTGCGATAACTGTCAATCATGACGTCATCAGCAAAAATCTAGTAAGTATCGATAGCAAAATAGTACAAAATAAACGTCATAAACATTTTTACAATTAAATGATTTACTATTGTTCGAATATTTTAATTTATAAAAATCTTATGGTAATCATAAAATAATAGACATATTATTATATTCAATGAAAGACAATTAGGTATATACGTACCCTTCGTTTACCTAATTGTTAAAACGTCATTAATTTTGCCAACCCTAATCTTTATAACGTCATCAAACATGAAAACATTTGAGGAAGGTTGAAATAATTTTAATCGTGTTTAACAATAATTACTCACATAAAATAATAATGGGTTGTTAGCCGACCGAGGTAAGAGGGTTCCCTCGTCTTAACTTACATTTAACGAGAATATCGAGGGTAAGTATATCCTCTCAGCAGAGCCAACTACTGATCGTCTTACAATGACGTCATCGAAAATACAGAGTATATAATTAAATTTACACTGTTATACTTTGATACATGTTATGTTATATTTTGTTACATTATTTTTTATTATTTGCTATTTTATATTACATAAAAGAAACCTTATGTAAAAAGGTAAATAATAGTTACATTTTTATTAAAAAGAGTTTTTATAAAGCGGTAAATAAAAGTCTTTATGTAGCGGTAATCTCTTTATTTAATAAACCTTTTAAAAGTAAAATAAATCTGCTTTTTACGTCCTATTCATGTTGTGATTTGAATAGCAGATATTCATAGGATCGGTTATCTGATAGGGTATTTTAACCAGTTCGCGGCACGGAGACTCAAACGAACACCTTTGTTTGGCTCGAGTCCAAATACCACAAACATTATTTTTCTTCTATCTCTATTGGCATCAAAAGACGTTTACAAATTGCTGAATAATAAAAAAGATTATTTTTACTTGTATATTATGATATATTTTTTGCGTGTTTTTCGTCTGTTATTTCAAGTTTTGAATGAAAAGAAGTGCCCATCTTGCGGCTTGTGTCGATTCTAAAAGATAAACCAAGTTAATAACAGCTGGCGCGGTCGGTAGTTGGAAGGTGGTCGTTGGGCTTGGGCGGAAAATTTCTTGTGTGCTTAAAAAATCACATTGAATTTTTCATTTGGCTTCGGAGGGCACATACCTACTTATTATCATTCTTTAGCTGTCGATAAGTAATGTCGGAGGCCTTCAGATGAAATAATTTCCGACCCTTGGGTTGACCACTAACATCAAGCCACAATCAAACACTCACTGCACTATTTTAGATGGGACCAACTCAGTCGTCAAGGGTAGCAACGCATCTGTCACCGAATTCGAACGAGGCTCTTAGAGTCTTATTCTAGATCGGTCACAGTTGACATGGGCAGCAGCGAAAGGGTGGTTGTTTAGTTGTGCATGCATATTTGCTGCCTTAATTCCATAAAAAAAGCATGGTGGCGTAAGCTCTAGACTTCCTCAGTTATGATGAAAAACCTGTGCTTAGTAAATTAGTGAACTAATGATAGGTTGATTCACAGATTAGGTTTCGCAGATTTAATGATTAAGTATCCATCCACGAACGAACGTAATAATCAAATTAAATTAATTATGGGGTTTTAACCTGAACCCACTGCCTTTCAACGTGTTAACTGAAAAATCAATTTGAAATAACCCCTGAGCAAACTAGAAACATAATGGACAAAAGTATCGAACAAAACAAGACCAAGAGAACAAATTGGAACAGCTATCGAAGGCATATTTGGTTCGTATATCTGTCGAGGCGGGTCCTTAACTAAATTTATGTGACAGCGGCTACATTAGAGGTGTGTGATGGAAACAAGCAGGTGGGGATACGTCACGGGCCAGCGGTGCTCAAAGTTATAACCTGTAAGGCACTTCTCACACTACGCTATTTATTAGCTACGCGACTGCAACGCAATCCAAAATTCGCTGTATCTGACACTTCTCACTGACAGTAGACGCATAGTAGACGCGTCGCTTTCATACATTGACAAGATCTGAGTCGCTTGCAAATAGCGTTGTGTGAGAAGTGCGTAAAGGTTTTATCACATAATATACCAATAAAAATCCCGGCCTAAGAACATACCTACATAAAATATCTGTCACTTAACTGTGTTCCGGTCGAGGATCAAAGCCAGGCCTCCTCACTTTTTAGGCAGTGTGATCTTTATGATTGGTAATCGAATCCAGTGGAGCAGTGGCACAGTTATGAATTGCGGTGGTAATGGTTTATTGGACTTACCATTCCTTTCTTTTTACTTACCTTTTATTTGAGTATTATTCTAGATCTAGCTCGGTCACAGCAGTCATGGGCAGCAGCGGTTGGTGGTGCTTGCCTGCTTGATCATCTGCTACTTAATTGCATAAAAAATGCAGCACCTCTATATAAAACTTTGAGAACCAACTGACTGTAGTATACGGCCGTAATAGCGTCCGGGTAAAAATGTCAAGTATGTTTGTCACTGATACGAGTATAGGACGAGGTATCTGGGCGAAAGCGGCCTTGATTGTCATGGAAAATTTCCCGTGTCTCAAAGAAACACTTTTTCCCGTCCCTTCCGTTTCCGTAACATAGATACCTTAATTAATAAATGAAATACTTACCTACTTAAGCATCCTAGGACTTTTTTGTATTTTAGGAATCTGTTACAAAGGATTTTGTACTTTTTTCTGTTTATATTAAAGTTGACGAGACGAGATAAAAAGTGGTCTGTACTCCGATATTTTAAAGGGGAATGAGGATTGGTATTTCAGTCATAGAGGTATTATATCGCACTTATAATCAATGCAATTTAACGGCTGTAATGGTTATCCCATGTCAAGAATTAAAAAAATTGGTACAAGAGGACAAGAATATAAAAATCGACTCAAAAATTGCGATACGAGTACTTACACGTATGAAACGAATGTAAAGTTGGCACCGTTGGCACTCTTTAGTCAACAGTGTTTGACTAGTGTCAACTGTCAATAGTTTCTCCTTACGCCGAGTATCCATGCAATGAGGGTCGCCGTTTTTGTGCTCACCAGTTGGCGCCACCGGCGAGGTGAGGTCCTGCTGTCAAAGCCCGCCCATACATAAACAGTGACAAATGAAATTCAGACAAGCGAAAAGTGACAGACAGACCTCACTTTTCACTAGCGCCTCTAGCGGAAAATTCACACGCGGTTACCCTCATTGGGTCTAAGTAAATAACGCATAATATATACAATAAATATCGATCGACAAAGTTAAGCTACAACGGGCGCGGTCGGTAGTAGGATGGGTGACCGCTAGTGGTAAAATTTCTTGAGCGCTTCCGTGCTTCGGAGGGCACGTAAAGCCGTCGGTACTGGTTGTTTCGATAGATAACAGTCGTTAAGCCATGTCGGAGGCCTTCGGGCGGCCTGAAAACTTCTGACATTGGGTTGGCCACTAACCCATCCATCAATCCGCAGTGGAGCAGCGTAGTGGAGTATGCTCTAGGCCTCCTCAATAATGAGCAGAGACCCGTGCTCAGTAGTGGGCCATTAATGGGTTGCATTGCAGCCAACAGCCAACAACAATAAAAATAGTAAGTCGGTATCGGTACCCGTTACGGTCGAAATGTTTAAGATAATAGTTTCAGATTATACGCCTCTAACTAGTTACAGTACAGTAGTCATAAATACATCTTTAACCTATCTAATTATCTTGAAGTAAGAGAACTGCAGTAGGTAAGTACTTCGACCATTGACCCGAACAAGAAAGATTAACACTGGCGCCGTTCAATGATTCATTCTCTTTTTGATGCTAAATTAGGATCGATTAATCCATACATTGCGTTGCATACAGAGTATACAGACGTAAACATATCTGGCGAAGTTGCGTGGGCGTCGACAATACGTGTATCAACGTCAGATGGTACGTCACTAGTGTTGAAAGGAAATAACAAGCAGTGTGTGTTAGCTAGAAAAATATTATGTTGTTGTTTAATTACTTGTTATTTCAAAGTGAGTGCGATAGCGCTATGAGGCTTTCAGAATAGAAAAAACTAGCGGCCCGCCCGCGGTTTCACCCGCGTGGATCCCGTTCTCGTGGGAATATATGCATGTATTATACATAAAACCTTCCTCTTGAATCACTCTACCTATTACAAAAAACCGCATCAAAATCCGTTGCGTAATTTTAAAGATTTAAGCATACAGACAAACAGACAGACAAAAATAGCGACTTTGTTTTATACTATGTAGTGATATGTTGTTTGCTATTGGAAAAAATGTATGAATTCTATGCGACTTTTAGAATAGACAAAAAAGTGCGTTACTTGTCGTTTAAACGTGTGTGAGTTAGCGCTATATAGACTTAAATGTGCGCTACGTGTTGGTTGAATGCGTGTGCGTTAGCGCTATGGTGTCTTGAAAAAAGATACTTCCAAGGAAAGGGTGGCGATTTATGTGACACGTCTATAAACATAGACGTAACTTATGGATCAACTGTTTTTTTTACATTTTGAACAGCTTACATACGAACCTTGAATATTGAAGGTTAACTTGTACTTACTTGTTAATATAACTTCTATGTATCAGATATACAAAAGTTCGTAGAATCGAGAGTCGCTTATAATTTGATTCCCCTCCTGTCTGATCAGTGTGAAATGTAAACATCAAAGGAAAAAATATGTTATGGAAATCAGAACACAAACGTAAATAAAAGGAATAAAATAATCTTTTCCTTTATAAGGGCTCATTTATATCATGCAAATTTCTTGCCTGTTGAATGCAATAAAATTGAAGTAATTAACTACTTGCATCGTCTAAACAACCCATTACATTCTTGATCTTCTTGACAACTTGCGTTACAAGTTTTGCCTTGGTGTTCAAAGCACATACCATTATTTATTATGCGATTTTTGTATTCAATTGAATTGTCTCTGCACTTGCGAGCTCATATGAGTGCAGCGCGTCAGTGTTTTGATCGTACCTCGTCTTCAGTGGCGAAAAAAATTGAGACAACAAAACTTGCATGTGATAATTGCATACAATAATGTGCATGTAAACAGTTCCGTACAATTGTTGACTGGCAATTATTGCACGTTCTTAATTGCATTCAATTATTGCTCTTGCACGTGCAAGAAAATGGCATCATGTAAATGAGCCCTAACAATTAGTAGTTTCGCTATTATTAATACACTTAAACGAAATTCTTATAAGCCTATAAATACAATGTTTCAAATTCAGTTTCCAGTTACATCGCAATACAGAAACATTCGTGGAACCGACGCAAGACGTACAATATGCACTGCTGAATACAATTCCTCGTAAAATCAATCAAATCTGTATCACTAAACAGCTGTAAGCTAAACATTCGACTGCAGTTGTTAACTTCATTCGAAGCATATACTTAGATTTCTTCAGAATAAATAGGAAGAATAAGAGAGAATGTAAGTAGTGTAGTCTTAGAGAATGGATAGAAGTTATAAATAAATATCACACACAACAACAACACAACAAGTGTTTGTGAATGTACCTTTAAAACATTGTCATAGACGAAGAATTTTCAGTGGTTAATAGTTTTTGATGTGGGCCGAAAACCCGACACTGCCTAGACGTTACGTCATCTCAATTGGGTTGCAATCTCGTGATAAGAAAATATTATGTTTTATAAACATAGGAAACGGTTTGTTTTTTTTAAAGAAAAACCAACAAAAAAACAAAACAAACGAGCACCGGTGTGAATTTCATAGATATTAGCAATATTTAAGGCATGCTTTGCCAGTTATGAAAGAAGGAAAGACAAAAATGCGTGAGTGTCGTAGAACACTCGGTTGCAACGAAGTTATAGTACAGTGCCACAAACTTATCTGACCCGGTGGCCAAAATTGGAACTAATGCAAATGTTACACTGTTGTCAGACAAAGACAAAGGCAGTAGCGCCTCCCTTACCGGGTCAGATAAGTTTGTGGCACTGTTTGCACTTTAAAATTGACACTTAAACATCTGACATACCGCACCTGACAGCTGACTTTGCCTACCCGGCCTGTAAGCTAGCACCATTGGCTACAAGTAATAAAACTGATGGGCCAATAACCGCACAGATATGACTGAACTCAGCCAATACCATACATTAACTCCCATTTCAGTCACGCAAAAATCTTATAATTTTCATTTTCTAGCTTCTATCTGTACCATAATAACGAACTTCGTTAAAATTGTCTCTCAAGCTCTTAGCCGGAACTTATTCTCAATTAAGTCTTATTCAAAAGATTGATAGGAATGATGAATTAATGAAGAAAGTGATCAAGAAAAATTAAGAAAAGATTGCCCTAATTTGTTTTTTAAGGAATTTAGGGACTGAGCATGAAGGAGTCGACAAGGTGAAGTTAATACTAGAGCGAAGAGAGCGATCATTGCCATACAATGTGCCAAGCCAACGTAAGTACAATGCTCTTTGAAGTAATCTGGGTACTAAAGCAACTGGGTAGTAAGTAGCCAGCCGGGTTCTAAAACCTCACATCAATTTAAAGTAGGTTTAAGTAGGATTAAACTAGGTCAAGTAATCTCAGAAGGTAGTGCAGCGTTATCAACCGTACGTAAATTATCGTACATGTTGTGTGTACGATGTAAAATTTCATACGTCGACCATTTAATTTGGAACTGGTTTGTTACTACATATTTTGTTTCAGCTCTTCTTATTTCGGGTTTCATAATGCTTAACATGCAGTTTTGATTAACGTAGATACGATATATTATGTTAAAAATGTTTTAATTATTTAAGGACTTAGATAGGTATGCTATTAGTGTTTCTTAGCTTAGAAATAAATAAATAACGCTACACACTCATAGCCCCACACTAGGATTCCCTGTGTCGTGGGTGCCATGGACAACACACAAGACAAGGACACACACGCACACCCAGACCGAGAATGGAAATTTAAACTCATCATTCAAATTTCCGTCTCAATGGATATCGAACTCAGGACCTTTGGACAGCGATCCGGTATAAACCATTGCGCCATTCGGTTCGTTAATTGAGAAAGAATGTTCTAGACTAATTCATTAAATTCGATTTTCCGTAATGAATCGTCCCTGTTCATGGTCACTGTCTAGATAGACGTTACAGCGAGCGAAATATTTCAAGTTTGGCATTTTAATTGAGACTTAGGCGCTTTGCTCACGGAGCAACTATCAACTTTTTAAAAGTTTCCTGTAAAAAGTTGATAGTTGCTACAACGTACGGTTGCTGCAATTTTATAGCAATTTGTGAGCAACTTTTATGCAAGTTGCTCAATCTACGCATTTCCGGGTACAGGCATAGGGAGGGAGGGTGTGAAATCGTCCGACGCGTTGCGATTGACAGTTGTGGAAACTGGTAACTTTAAAAACCGTTATAATATTTAACAGTTGCTAGTTGCGGCAATTAGGAACTAACCTAGTCATCGATTACAGCAACTGAAAACTGTTGACTATCACCGGAACTCGAAACTCGAGTGGCTCTGGCTATGTGTGCGCAGTCCAATTGAAATGTATGTAAACAGGTAGTTGCCAACCTCCATGTGCAAAGCGCCTTAAGTTGAGTTACAATTATACGAGGTTACTGTCTCAGACGGTTTATCTCTGACTTAATTGAGCCGGTTGACTTTTACTGCTTCAGCTACATTTCACAGTGATTCTCATCGACCATTTCCCTAAAAGTTTATATCCATGAATGCTTCTACAGGTACGTTCTACGTGTGGTGCCTGAAGTAAACGATACGAAATAAAAACTGACGAACGAGTATGTAACGGGACCATTTTAATTTCGGTTCAAAACGGGACATGGTCTGTTTTTATAAATGTCCAGGTATTGTAATATTGTTTTGCATGCATGCATCAAGCGTATCAAAATGAAACATAGTCCGAGCCACAAAATTTTCTATTTCGAAAATACGGGACAGACAGCCGGAAGTCGGGGCTGTCCTGTTAAATAGGAGAAGTCTTAGGGTCACGTTAAGCATGCTGTATGCTGCAGAAAACTTAGGCCACCTATGATTACTGTGACTGACTCAGAACAAGACGTTAACAGGTTACGATAATTGAGCAGAATTTAGTTAATTTTCAGAAAGTTGTTAGCAGGTAAAACACCGATATTTTAGTACAGATAATCCTGTTATTGTGCTTTTATTCGATACGAAAAACAATTCAGCTCTTCCCCGCTCAAAAACATTTTATGCATAAGGAAAATTACATGAAATAAATACTGTTGCGTATACCTCAAACATCGTTTGTTTATCGAAAATTAAATTCGAGTTCACATTGTCTACATTATCGAAGGGCTGGTAAAAGAACAAAGGACTTGCTATCAAAGGTACAGGCGCAATCAAGCCCTCGCCTCGCCGCCGGCTGCCCTCAGTGTGTGACCTTTATCATTGTAATTAGTTCGGGCATTTTCTGCTGGATATATAAAGGATGTACTCCTCACCAATTGTTCTTCCCTGAAAATATTAGGCGACAAACGCCTACGCATTTATTCCAGTAACTTTGTCTGTGATTATTTATGTGTTGAGCATGAGCAATACCTAAAACATCATTAATACAATTAAAACTGAGAACAAACATAAATGTCTGACGGTTGAGTATAGAACCCAGGATACCAAATACCTAGTTTTGCAGGCAGAGTATGCCAACTGCATAGACTACGGGTTCGTCGAATTTATTACTTAGGTACTTATGTATGTGTTGTAATTCCGGAAATTAATTAATTTTGGTAATTTTGGAAATTACAACTTTTAAACGTTTATAATAAACTTTGAAAACTTTTGGTCATCTGAGTTCCAACTCTAGACAAACAGTTATGGGTACAATATGTTACCCCCTCCATTTGGGTCAAATCTGTTTAGCATCATTCTCTTTTGCATCAATCAATCTTAAAATCACAGTTGTTTGTCTCTCTTTTCTCTTCGTTCTCTCGACTGACAACGCATCCGCAATGCTTTGGTGATACTGCTGCTCACGAGCAATCGTGACTGCTTCATGTAGTTCATATGTTCGTTTGTCAGCTATTAAAAACAGCTTTGGCCATAACCTAGAGAAACTGGTTGTGGTGGTTAAAGTAGACGGGAGAAGACCAAGAGGCCGATCACCTACCCGATGGTTTGACACCATAAAGGAAATCCTAGGCATCCCGGTTACTAAGCTCTAAGGAAATCAGAGGACAGGGTGGAAGCCGCTTGTCAGCTCCACCACTTAGAAGAATACGACATAGAAGAAGAAATACAAATTAAAATTAAAAGACCACTTACTAGCATGTGCTCCGCTTATTATCCGGCTAAACAACGTTGGAGAAGGCCAAATCTGAACATCTCAACTCAACAATATCTCACGTTACACGTACGTCAAAATTTACTGAACAAACAATCTAATTGAGCGTTATTTGCGCAGACATTCATCGCAAATCATCATGGCGGAAAGGAAAGAATTCGTAATAACGAAATAAATTGGAATCTTCGAGGTACGGAGAGAGGAATTCTATTGATACTGGCGTTTGCCGGTGGCATCCTGGCGATAAATAACTCGTTTTTTACAGCTATCATTATATCAAGACGTGGGCAAAATGTAATCTTGATTACGGATTATGATTACATGAGAAGGAACGGAAATGCCCACGTCGTGATAACTTTAATGACCTTTTCTCGAAAGGTGCCCGCGGGCAGAGATATAAAAGCGTTAGATACCCTCATAATACTTTAGACGCACGGAAATATTATAACATCGTTGAGTTAAGTATGCTCGCCCATCCTGTGTCTGTATGACAGAGAGCGATCTATTACAATTAAAGAATGCGGAAGCGACATAGCACTTTCTTCTTTTTCGTTGCCAAATAGACTAAAAACAAGCTCGTGGAAACTTTTTCGAAGCGCAGGGCATATCTAAAGTTTTTAAATCTCTGCTCGTGAAGATATTTTCGGGCCTCCAGACGTAAATGTAATCTGTAATTAGTAATTATGTTTACATTTTTTTCCATCCCTGATTATTTTTGAGGTCATATTTTTCCAAGAGTTTAGATTTTAGAACATTGGAAGTGGAATTAAATTCATGAAGAATTCCATACTGGCCCATAACGATGTAGGTACTGACATCTGTTCGATACTGTACTGTATCGCGTATGGACTGAAAATATCTTATTTATGGAATTTTCTTTGACCCATTAAAGGCACGTATTCATCATATGTTAAGGAGTGTGGGTGGGAGGTCAAAAAAGTTTGGTATCGTGTGACAAGAGGAGTATAAGTCATAAGCTATGCACGTATAAGAGACAAAAACAATTTTCCTAATTTCATTTCCTATCATTCTTTTCGTCCTAACTTTATCTATTATCTCCTTAACTTAGAATGATTATAATTTAAAAAGTTCACATGTTGAAAATATTCATACCTATAGTCGGCACAATCATAAGATTCCGATATGACGTCTGTCAAGTATGAACACAAACTAACCTTGTATGGACGTCTTCAACTTACTTATTACGGAAATAATTTTTTTGATTTGAACCGCTGGTAATGATACTATGAAGTGAAGATATTTCGTAGTGAATGATAGGTCACTTTGGTTAAATTATGCAATGCACTATTTACTGTGCATATACAGTATACAGTTTATATTTATTATCAATTTAGCTTTATAAGTAGGTACATAATGTACTTGTGAATCCACCTCTTCGCTTTAGAAAATTGTTTTTATGTTTACAGATAATAAACACTTCTTCCCATTTTTGCAACATATTTTATTGGTACATCGCTTCGCTTCTATTGCTCATAGCATGATGTTATAAAATTGCCCACAGTTTGTTAAATATTTTAATTAGGCATTAGTCCGTAATATTAAACGCAAGTAACTAGCGGGTTAAACGAATTGGAGTAATATTGTTTACTTACTACGAGTATTTAGATAGGTACTTACTTACTTATACGTACTTACATAGGTAAATACTAGAAATTCTGGCAAAATATGTAAACCATCCCTGCTTGTTTTTTATTTTTGTTATTTATAAATTGTATAAATACTTTAATTTTATTTTAATCAGTTTACATCATAAATTGTGTAAAATTGAACAAAGATTTAAGACGTCACTACAATGTTTCATAAGGAGGCTGGATTTATAGTTATGTGACCTCTTGAAACAATTTATGAATCGACCATAATCGATACATTACTATAATCGAAAGTATGTGCTACCATGTCACACCCAAAATTCAAATAGTTATAGATTCCTTAATATATCCAAAGCATTGCGATTTTTCGTAGCTATTATAAATTCCCGATACATACGATTTTAAGCCTTTTCCATTCAAATCGGATAATTATTAACCGTTTAATAGTTTCTTCGTTTTCACTAGATTAATGAAATTTCCATTTTAATAACTAATATAATTTCCTCACCTTAACTTACTAGTCAAATTGCCTTATTATCCCTTTCGGTGTTAATCTCAACGCTACATCAGTTTTTAACTGATTTTAAGAAAACAATCAGAGATCGGTTTATAATTAATCGTTCCGAACTTAATTAACGAAACGATTAGAAAGTCTTATTACTTATAATCGTTTAATTTTATAAATCGGTTAATTTAATGCATCGATTTTTGTTGTACTTCACTATTGCCACTGTGATGACAGCCGTCATATCGGAATCTTATGATTGTGCCGACTATAGGTGTTTATTTTTCGAAATACCTATACATGCACAATACTTATAAAACCCTTTTCTATTTGAAAAAAGGTTGCGTACCCCTACACTTTACCAATGTCTCTCACGCCACCTGTGAATTAAATTGAAATGACAGGTAGGTACTTGGCTATTCCTCAACCTATTATTGGCCCACCATTTAGCAGGGGTACCAACTCATAACTGATGAAGCCTAGAGCTAGAGCACACACCGCCACGCTGCTCCAGTGAGGATGGGTTGAGGGATCATTGGCCAACCCAAGAGAAAGTTTTTATGTCGCCCCAAAGATCTCCAAATTACCTGAACTGTTGCTATCAAACATGTATCAAACATTAAAAACCGGGACGTCTTACGTGCGCTCTGATGCACGGATGCTCCCAAGAAATTATGCTACTTGCAGTCATCCATCCCACTACCGACTTTATTAGGTGTGTTCTTAGTCCGATTTCGATAAAATTAGGACAATATAAAATTAATGGCTAAGATGGGTACAGGATATGATTATAGTTGAGTCGCCGTGCATATAAGGAATTGCCACTCTCCGCCAAAACCAAACTTATTACCTGTACTCACAGTTCAATTTAGCTTGTCAGAAAAATTTACTGAGGACATTTTCAGATAACGCCGTCAATCTTAAATGGAGTTATTTTGTACCTTAATCGCATTGTCGAAACGCTGGCATTTGTGTGCCATGCAAAAATAAAGAATTCCAGATCGAATTCAAACGTACGTACTGCGGCATAGGTACCTAAGCCACGTTACGGCAAATTACTTTAATGTCATAAATAAATAATTTATATCGCCGTTCCCAATTACTTCCCGTCGAACTGTTCTTATTCCCAGTAGGGGTATAAAACGGAGCGATAGTAGAGGCAGGTAATAAATAACATTCAATTTTTAATATCGCTACGCCGTTTTACTGCCGGCTTGGAAATAAACTCAGCAATTCCGTCTTTTATCTCCAATGAAATTTAAACGTCTTTTTAAATTATTAAAAAATCAAAAGACTTGGTTTCGCGAAGTGTGTAATGATGTTATCGTATCCCGTAATTGTCCCACTGCTGGGCACAGGTCTCATCTCACAAAAGTGGTACAGATATTGGTCCACAACGTCGGCCAAGTGCGAATTGGTGGATTTCATAAACCTTTGGAGAACATTATGGAGACTCTCAAGTGGTTTCCGCACGACGCGATGTTTTCCTTCACTGGTGCAAGTGTGTTAATTAAATTACAAAAGGAGGAGGTTCTCAATTCGACTGTTTTTTTGTGTTGCCTTCCTCATAACTTTATACTAGGTGAAACGATTTTGATAATAATTCTTTTTTTATTCTAAAACTAGTGCTTCACTTCAGGTCCCAGATATTGAGACCATATCTATTTTAACGACATCTGACGGACAGTTTTTAAGTTATTCTTTAAAATGGGTACTTACTTTATGGTTTAGGTATCTACCACCTTACTTTTGACTGGGTGTTTAAATTGTGATTTGATCGTCGTTTGATCTCACACAAAGATTGACAATTTTGATGGCTAGTTTTTGAGTTATCCCTACTCATCTATTTTGAAATCGGTTATTTTAGTTATATGGCAAAATGATAGATTTTTTGACTGAAATGACATACGAAATCCCTTTATCCAGAAATAAATTAAGAGTAATTTGTATTTTAGGTATATAATATAAAAAGAAATAAAGCTGAAAGCTTTATCCAATTATTTATTAAGGATAAGATGGATTCGATAGAAAGATCTATAGCAAAGTAATACTTAAATATTGCGATATTTTCCTCACTTTGCCGTCTCCTTAAACGATCCCTTACCTGAAACAAAAAATTATATAATATCAAATAAAACATGGATTGTATCTAGAAATGTAAAATTAAATAAAACAATAAGCCTAACTCTGTCCTTTCCTTTGTTCGCTCGAAAATGGCAATAAATTGCGTTTTAAGTTTTAACTATAATTGCATGTAATGTAAAAGTGGAAAGTAAATTACACATGGGGCTCGATAATGCGGGGAAATGGACGATAATTACATAAAATGGGAAAATTACGACTGCACTACGGCAATATGATTCATTATTTTAGGTTTTGCCGATGGCTGGGAAATCCCGCAGTGTTTCGAAATATTTTGTCCCGTGTCCAAGATTTTTTTAAATAATAATTGACTAAAAGTTCTGAATCGGTCACAGTTTTCGTTGATAGCGGCATGTTTTTGCATGCTCATCTAATGAAAATGAAATGAAAAGCTGTATTCTGGTTAATTGTTAAGAGAATGAGATGACACATTATGGATGGATGGTATTTTTTTGAGTACTATAGGTAGGAGCTAGAGAGAGATATATAAAAATAATAATATTAAATAACACCACATATTAACAGAGGACCCCACACTAGGATTCCTTGTCCATAATTTAAATTTCAACATTTACATTTTATTGTGACACTCTTGCGTTTCATAAAACCAAATTCACAATAGCACAGAAATTTCAAATGAAGAAACGTCGCAATCCAATCAGTCGTAAACAACGATCAAATAATCCGATTGTTTTTCTCCCCGGCGCCACACGTGGCTTGATTTCTCTGCCAAATGCTTCTCTGACGGGATGCATCTGGCGTTAAAAGCCAAACCGAGCGCCAACTCAGAGTGAATGACATTCAGCATTGATCTAATTGATGTCGTTATCGTGTTAAATGAATTGAAGAACAATTCGGTTTTTCATCGTATTTTAATGAGTGAGACTGCAGAATACATTAGGTATATTTATTCATTATTATATCGAAATGTAAGTGGCCTCCTACTATCCACCCCTACGATTAAGGTTCATTGTAGAATTGTTCAATAGTAGGTCCTTAATGGCTTAAAGCGTAAGAATAGTGGGGTGGTAGAAATGCGTTGTTCCTGAATTTCGGTTAGTGGTATGATATTAATTAAACTTCGTTGAGAGCCAGTTCTTTCGTTCCTCTTCTTTGTTTGGCTGGCAATGACTGATGCTGGTGTCATTGCTATCTATGTTGTCTAGTTGTCTATGACCGACGGTGACCGTTTACTATCAGGAGGTTCGTCTGTTCATCGGTCGACTAGTGATATACAAACTGGCTTTCTATTCATATCATCATCATCTCAACCCATCCTTTCCCACTATTGAGCACGGGTCTCTTCTCAGAATGAGAAAAAGAATAGTAAAGGTGATAGTCCAGAGAATTCGGGCTCCTATTCGGAGGGGCCCGGGTTCGAATCTCAGGGCACGCACCTCTGACTTTTCTGAGTTATGTGTTTTGAGAATTTAAATGTCTCTTGCTACAAACGGCGAAAGATATCCATCGTGAGATAATCTGCATATGGGAGAGTTCGCAAAACTCAAAGGTGTGTGAAGTCCACCAATCCGCACTTGGCCAGCGTGCTGGACAATGGCCTTAACATTCTCTGTTCATATAGTAGCTGTTTGAAAAGTTTGTCTGGAATCCTCTGGAAATATAGCCATTTAGCAAAACCTAACAGCGCCTGTTAAATACTTGTCACTTTGCTATGATTGTTTCTTATTATGCCCTTGCTATTATGTTACATAAAGCGTATTACATTATCAATATTATTATAATCCGTCCGCTTACCTGTAAGTTCAGATACAAGGGAGATTAACTCAAACCACACGTACATCTGTACTGAGACGTACGAGTATATATATCAAAGAACGAACGAAGTACCTACCTAATCATATTAGGATGTTTGCAATATTCGGGGTTCATCGATTTCTGGTAGCCACTAGAGTTCTCAATAGAGTTACTCAAATGTAATATTGACGCAGTGTTGACTACGTACTTTTGTATCAAATAATATTATAAGAGGTGCCTATATATTTTCCTCACCGTGCCCCACGCAGGAAACGCGAATACCAAATAGAAATGGAATTTTTACAAAAGGCGGCCTTGTCGCTAAGCAAAGCCCTCTTCCAGACAACCTTTTGAATAGGAATATCAATATTGTAGCTCTTTATAGGTTAATTTTATTATTTTATCAAAGATTGAGACCGTGTTTAGTATAAGGAATTTACGATATTTCCACCGAATTCGTGAGGAAGACGAGCATGATGAATTGAAATCAAGAAATTTAATTCCCATTTGAGTTTTAAAGTGTTAAAAAGTTTTAAGGTGATTTATAACCCGAGTTGCGGACAATATGGAATTGATACTCTCCGCTAAATAAAAATTTATGACCTGTATTCACAGTTCTTTAGCTTGTAAGCAAAATTTACTTGCGGCATTTTAAATCCTTGCCGTCAATCTGCAAATCTGCTTGCCGCAAATCTGGGAAGTTGGCAATTGAAAGTGTAGTTGGTAGTGACCTTGCCTGCATAGGGAGGAGTCGGGTTCGGTTCCTGGCCGGCTGCATATATTTATGTGACAGACTCACAAATGTTTGTTTCTAGGTGCTGGGTGTTATAATATGTCGACGGTACCCCCGGCAGAGGTCATCTTACAATGTGTTAGCGTTTACTTGTTAACCCCTGACGCACAAAAGGGGTGTTTTAAGTTCCACCAGTCTGTCGGTGTGTCTGTGTGTGTGTCTCGTAGCAAAGTAGCTCGCAAACGGATTCACAAATTTTAATGCGGTTTTTTTTATTCGGTCCAGTAGTTTAAAGTTTTATCAGCTCTTTTCCAAAATGATATCAGGCATATAGAACGCACAGCCGAAACTACTGTACGGAAGAAGCTAAAATTTGGCATGTGTGTTCCTTGGGGAGGGTAAGGGAGCACTAAGAGAGGATTTTAGAAAATCCACCCCGAAGGGGGTGAAATAGGGGGGTGAAGTTTAAACGAATTCCACGCGGGCGAAGCCTGCGGGCGGAAGCTAGTATTGACATAAATGAAATTGTAATTGTATAGATAACTGAAATTGTAATCTGTAGGCATTATTTCAACCACTGCTATTATAAAAAGGTATAGGTATTTTTTTTCTATTTCTTTCTTCTCTTCTCCATTCACAATGTGTTATCTATCGAAAATATTTTTTTTTTTGTTTGTGTTCTTCTTTTTCTTTTTAATAATGCTTATGCTTGTACGACTTTTAATTTGATGCAGTGAAGTGACATAACATCCAGTGTTACCGCTTTTTATTATCTCTAAAATAGTGATGTAACCTTGACGAAAATGACTCGATAGAAAAATATTAATCGGATTGTAGTCGTTTCGTATAATTTAAGCTACTCGCTTAAATACTTTAACAAATTATTATGTCAATTTACTGCATTGTATTGATAGGTCATAGCTTTAAACAGTTATTAATACCAATAGGTTACTCGTTCGTGTGTAAAATGTAAATTTAAGTTATTGCTGTTATTAATTACTGTCAGCTGAAGTGGTGGTGTAGGATATGAATGGCTCCTTTATAAGTTTAGTGTAATAGATAACGTATATTTATTTATAGTAATTTATCCATTTTTAGTATTATATTTATATTTATACTTAAATATTACATACTCAAAATGTCGGATGATTCATTCCACTCCTGTAATTTCTCTGATTCATCTTATGTTTCTTGCGACGGGTCTCTTGGAACTCTTAGTACTCAGCTTGACGAAATTTTTTATTCAAGATCTAAATTTTTCAACGTCTGTCATATCAATGCGCAGAGCGTACCGAGCCACTATGCTGAACTGGAAACAGCTTTTACATCTCAACATATTGACGCAATTATGATATCTGAAACCTGGCTGAAACCGTCATTGCACTCCTCCTTATATCCTCTTCCAGGATTTGTGCTAGTGCGCAATGACCGTACAGGGAAAGGGGGTGGTGGTGTTGCTATATATATTAAGTCATCCATACAGCACAAGGTTATCCTGCAATCTCCCTCTAGCTATTCCGCCTCCCCCGAATACCTATTTATTGAAGTAAATGTTAATGGCATAAGGGCTGTTCTTGGAGTAGTATATTGTCCTCCGTCTCTAAATTATTTCTCCGCGTTAGAAACAGCTTTCGATAATATTGGCTCTGGATATGCGCATTACATAATCATGGGTGATTTCAACACAGACTTGTTAAAAGTTTCTCCACGGGCTAGTAAATTTCGGTCAATCGTTGAGTCTGTCAACCTCTCCATCCTTCCCCTTGCTCCGACTCATCATAATTTAGACGCTGAGGACTCTTGGATTGACCACATTATTACCGCTTCGCTTGACCATGTGGGAACACATGGTCAGATTTCAGCACCTGGTTTTTCGCGGCATGACCTCATATATGTTTCATACAAATTGAAATCTCCCAAAATATGCCCAACATTTTTGCATGTACGCAGTTTCTCCAAAATTAATGATAATGAGCTACGGGCGGACGCCTCCTGCTTGGATCTGAAATCGTTAGCGCTGACAAGCACAATTGATGACAAAATCAACATCCTCAACACCAATGTTATCAAGTTGTATGATGATCACGCTCCGATTCACAGGGTCAGGCTGAGGCGTCCTCCAGCTCCCTGGATGACTGAGGGTGTGCGTATGGCTATGAGGAAACGCAATAAAGCTTTTAAGAAGTTTAAAAAAGAGCGGTCTGAGGAACACTGGGTTTTATTCAAAGCCGCTAGAAATAGATGCAACCAGATGATACGAAACGCCAAACGCCGTTATATCCATGAAAATGTATCCAATTCTTCACCCACTGAAGTGTGGAAATTCCTTAATTCGCTTGGTGTTAGAAAGCCACAAGCGACGGATTATGGTCCTTCTTTGTCTTTAGACGATATTAATCGTCATTTTGCTACCACTTCACCTTTGGACCCTAATATCCGTACTCAAACGATTTTTCGCATTAGTATTTTGCAGTCACCTTGTGATTCAAGCTTTCAACTCAGTCCTGTGAATCAGGATGAAATTAGGAAGACTATTTTAGGTTTCAGGTCCAGGGCAGTGGGTTGTGACAATATCAGCAGAGGCATGATCACCTTAATCCTAGATAGCTTACTCCCGGCAATCACTCACATTATTAATTTTTCCCTCGAGTCCGGGCAGTATCCCACTACTTGGAAAAAAGCCTATGT
This sequence comes from Hesperia comma, assembly GCA_905404135.1. Classification (NCBI taxonomy): domain Eukaryota; kingdom Metazoa; phylum Arthropoda; class Insecta; order Lepidoptera; family Hesperiidae; genus Hesperia; species Hesperia comma. The sequence goes on from FR990031.1 coordinate 3,920,441, forward strand.
TCATCCTCTCCCGAAAGTCCAGACCCCCACCTTACCCAATCAATTCCGTCCCATTTCAGTTCTTCCATTCCTCTCCAAAGTCTTGGAAGCCTGTGTGCACAAACAACTCTCTACTTTTCTATGTAAACATAACCTGCTGACAAATTTTCAGTCAGGGTTTCGTCCTGGTCACAGCACTACTACTGCCTTGAGTAAGGTCTTGGATGACATCCGTAAAGGGATGGAACATAAACAACTTACATTAGTAGTGTTGGTTGACTTTTCAAATGCGTTTAACACAGTGGACCATGATATCCTCCTTTCCATTCTTTCCCATTTGAATTTTGCACCCTCTACCCTGGACTGGTTTACATCTTATCTTCGCGGACGTCAACAGTCGGTCCGCCTTGGACAGCAGTTCTCGGATTGGGCTGATTTAGACACTGGCGTGCCGCAAGGCGGTATACTATCCCCTATTTTATTTTCTGTGTTTATTAATTCACTATCTTCAGTCTTCTCGTGTTCGTATCATCTGTATGCTGATGATTTACAATTATATGCTCATACCACGGCTGATAAACTTCACAGTGTTTTCGATGAGATGAATACTAATCTTGAGGCACTTAAAAAATGGTCCGATCAGTATGGCGTGGTCGTCAATCCGCAAAAATGCCAAGCTATACTGATAGGTAGTTCGAGATTACGTGCCGAGGTTTGTTGTGATAACTTACCACCTATAATTTATAATAACACCCAGATACCTCTCAGTGACTCTGTCAGAAATCTCGGCCTCTACATTGACGCAACTTTAAGTTGGCGACCACACATTGCTGAAATTAGTCGCAGGGTCATGGCTTCCTTGCAATCCCTCAGTCGTCTCAAACACTTCCTTCCGATGAAGACAAAGCTTTTGCTTATCCAAACATTAATACTACCAATTATTGATTATGGAGATGTGTGCTATCCAGACGTTTCAGAAGAACTTCTCAATAAACTAGAACGCCTCCTCAATAATTGTATACGTTACATCTTTGGGCTTCGTAAGTTTGACCATATATCTCAGTACCGCCGTCAGCTTAATTGGCTTCCTATTCGGCACAGGCGATGTTCTAGAATTCTCCTTCTTCTGTACTCTATCCTATATGAGCCAGCGACGCCCACTTATCTCAAGGAAAATTTTCATTATCGCTGTGCTACTCATGATAAAGTACTCCGATCTTCTGAAAATCTCAAATTGGATATTCCTCGATTCAGTAGCTGTTTCTATCAATATTCCTTTACCGTTCAGGCAATTCTACTTTGGAACGCCCTACCGATCGAAATAAGAAAAGCCCAGTCCAAATGTATTTTCAGGAGACTTGTCCGAGAACATTACTTAAAATCACCAATTTTTTGAGAATTTTATACAATTTTCTGTGTACAACATGTATGTAATTTTATATATTATATGTATATATATATGTATGTATATTTAGGTATTTTATATGTATATTTTTTATTATAATTATAGTATGTAATAGGTAAAAATTTTATATGTTGTATTTATTTAATGTGTTATTTATTGTTAACACCTGACACATATTCTCACCGTCGCCCAGGGTTGACTGGGAGAGAATGCCTATAGGCATTAAGTCCGCCCTTTGTAAACCTAGATTAGTAGGTATTGCAATAAGTTTAAAATAAATAAAAATAAATAACTCGCAGTATTCTAGATAAGGCTGTACCTAATAAACCTCGGGGTCTTTTTTTATTTTCAATCTACAGTTATATTTATATACGTAGTACCTATAGTATATATTGAAAATAGAAGGAAAGAATGAAAGAAATTATGTACCTACTTATTTATTTTGACTTTAATAATGTAAGGAAAAACCAATTAAATTATTATACCAACTTAACGGTATAACTTAAGTTTTTTAACACCTTAATAAAGAATATTTTCGTTGAAAAATGTCACTGGCTTTTATCCTAATAATACATTTTACCATTACAGCTGTTACATCGACTTTTTTTTCATAAAACACCAACAAAAAAGATCCAAAAATAAGTTCTTTGCGGAAGCATTAAGAAAAGAGAAAAAACAAAATACAATTTCCGAGGTTTATTTCGCCGGCTTCTATATTTTTCCGGGAAAACTGATGTTGCTTTAGTCTGACATCGCTTCAAAGTCTTTTCAGCCTTGCTCATATACCTATATAAAAATTGTAGATACACTAATTATACTTGAGTCGCCGAGAGTATGAATTGCCACATTAAGTAAGCTCACAGTTCACAGTTCAATTAAGCTTGTAAAAAAATATGTATTACTTAGGCATTTTAATTTCTCGTCCTCAATCTACTTTGAGCGTTAATCACAGGTAGACTGTAAGTCTACCATAGATGTAGGGGAGCATTAACTTGGTTTCAAACCATTTAGACCCCTACTCCATACTACTCTCCATAGCTGAGTGGGCCTATCCCTATAACCTACAGCACCACCAGCCCCAGTGCTGTTTGGCGGACGGGTTAGGCCAACCCAACTGTCAAAAGTTTTTATGCACAAAGGCTTTCAAAGTATGCCAGCTTACAACAGACCAACATCGACGATTCAACTCTCACACTTGAAACTTCACAAATGAATCGATAACTAAGAACAACAGAACACGACAATCTACATAGATAATCATTCGTGTATCATTGTTGTAACATTGTTTCAGCATTCAAACATTTCCAATACTAGCAGCAGCAGCAGCAAGCAGTTATTGAAGCGAATACGCAACTGCCGTGTTTCCTCGACAGCTGATAGCGTGACGTCAACGTCGGCACCTGCCAACTGTGCCTTACTATTTTCATACTGAAAACATGCGCCGGCTAGGGCTGCCACGCCAAGATTGACCCAGAGTGATGCAGATAATTTTAAGAGTGTGTAATTCTAAAACAATTTTAGTCACTGTATCGTTCATCGTTCCCTTGTCTTGAGCCAACGATGTCAAATAATTGTATTGCCATCGGAAATTAATAACCAATATGAATGCAAATTTTTATTCTTGGAAGTAGTTCTAATTCAGCTTGGAAGATTTCACCCGAACTCATACATACTTGTAAACATTAGAAATTAAAAAACAGCCTATTAAAATAAATAATAGCAAAGATTCAAAAATATCAAAGCTGCGCTTTTCGTCAGTGGTAGCCCTAGCTGCAGCAGTAGTAAAGAATTGAACTAAATTACCTCATTATTATTAAAGTAGCGACTGCTCTCTTCGCCGGAAGAAACGTTCGGTAAAAATAAATATTTTAAGTACTCTTTAAAATCGTAAAATCTCTCGTCAGCATTGATTTAAAAGACAGATCCCACTAAATTTAAAGTAAATTTCTCAAATAATTAACCCAAAAAACGCCTCAAACATCGATACCTGAGTAATATAATTATTAAGAACATCGTCAACTTACTCGGAAGTCCATAAATTACGCTTTATTGGGAATATCTCATTACATGTTTGAACTCGCTCAAAATCGATACATACACTCAGTTAATGCTGCCTCTACACATAGGCCAACACGTTGGCAAGTGCGTTGGCTCCCAATGTGTAGAACGGGCGTTGGAACGTTGGCGGTAGGCATTTGAACGTTGGCCGGCGCGCTTGCGAGCTTGCCGCGCGGTGTCGGTATCATCAAAGAACACTTGTCGCAAGCTTGGCGCACCATCCACACATTGGCCGCGCGATCAGTTTGCCCGGAGCAGCGATCAAGAGTGCATATTTTCTTCTTGCGGCGTATTAACACCTAACGTAACAAAATGGCGTATAATATGAGTAATGATGAAACTTTTAAATTTATTGAGCTCTATCAGAGTGAAAATTGCCTATGGAATCCAAAAAATAAGTACCATAAAAATAAAAATGTTGTAAGTATTAAAAATGCTAAATAAATAAGGTTCTTGGGCATTCCGTTTTCCTTACGATATTTTACTTCAAAGTAAGAGCATCGTACTTTATTATTATTTTAATATTATAAATATGAAAGTATCACCCTTTTCTTGTACACTTTTACGTAGTAATTATAAGCTGTGAATAAATATACAGCTGCAGCTGTTACCAACTCAACATCCATTTTTTGATCCGTCCGCACATTGGCCCGAACCAAAGCATACTGAACGACCTTCCAATGTGTGGATTAACTCACAAGCACGTTGGCAAGCGCACCGCCAGCGCGTTGGCGAATGCGCTGGCCTATGTGTAGAGGCAGCATAAGACGTGACACAAAGACAAAGAATACAAACAATTGAGAACCACATTCTTAATTTGAAATGGGATAGAAATCAGTTTTCAACACACTTGCTCGTAAAGTTGCTATTTTTTCTTTAGTCTTACGCCCGGAATGCGGTTTATTACACACTAGTGCGTTTTACTTTTCATTACCGCACTAGTGTTTTTCTTATTCCACTTTTTTTTAATATCCGTAAAGAGGTTGTTACCAAAAGATTTGTTATTTTGTAAATAAATAAACTTGTTGTACTTAGTCAAAATCTGATAAGATAAGATTATACTTCATCTAATTATCTATTAAAGCATTTAAAAAATACAATATTTTAAATCATTAATTACCGTAAATTCTTATTAGAAATACATAATTATTTAGTTTAATATATTGTGGCTGAATGTTCGGTGTCTCTGGACTTAACCTGCGCGCGCATAGTTATTCAACCAAAGGTACGGCGCGCGAAAAAATAAACCGCGCGATTTTGTGTTTTGTGCAAACATTTGTTCGTTTATAATTTGCTGATTTGTGACTGAAAAATGTCGATACCTAATTATTGTTTTTTTCCTCGCAAGTGTGTTGAAAAACGTCGTATGATACGCGTGTGCTTTGTTCATTACAGTCTTGGCTCTATTACAGCCCTCGCCTTGCGGCTCGGGCTCAATTCCGCCTCGACTGTAATGACCAACTTCGCGCACTTGTATCATAATGTACTATTATTGACAGCGTAGTTTTAATTCAATAAACTTCAAACGGTCATTAGTAGCACTAAATAGTTTTTCACAAAAATCTTCGAAGTATAGACAACGGTTGTTATCGATAGATAGCAGTCGTTAAGCCATGTCAGAGGCCTTCAGGCGGCTTGAAAACTTTCGACACTCGGTTGGCCACTAACCCCTCCACCAATCCGTATTGGAGCAGCGTGGTGGAGTAAGCTCTAGGCCTCCTCAATAATGAGGAGAGACCCGTGCTCAGTAGTGGGCCATTAATGGGTTGTAGCCAGCCATAGACAACGGTCAGCAACATTTTTTTTATAACTACATATTATAGAAAAAAAATATTTCAATCTTCCGCTGCAATCATTGCCATCCATAATAATTCACGTCAGAGGGTTTCATGAAAATCCTTGTTAATGTTGCGTTGGAATAAAGGCCGCGGAAACGATCTAATGATCATCGTACGAGTTTACACCATATTCCATGAGGCTAAAGTTTACTGTTGACTGACAGATGTGTATCTAGTATATTAAGGAGCCTACCATAAAGGTTTTTGCTGTAAACATCAAATATCCGCACGATAGGCTTATTAGGCCCGATTATATTATTATTTAAGAAAAACATGAAAAGTATTTTTGTTTTTCAATCTTCAAGACATTTGACCCATTTGTTCATTCCCAACTTTTCTTACGTGAGATCTTGAAAAAGAATATCCTATCTTTTATCTAATTGGTTTAACTTGACTTCAAAATCACGGGGATTAAAACTGCCCTTTATATGATTATGATAATATGACCCAGATTAAAGATATTTTGCTTGTCGAATTTCATCTATGATCGTTCAACGCACGTGAGTTAGTAATTATAAGGGTCTGTTCAGATATGGGCTATATTCTCTACTACTGTGGGTAGCGGACTATCAGTATCCGAGTAGGCAAAGGGCACACATTGTAAATAGCACTATCCTTACTTCCTTACTAATATTATAAATGTGAAAGTGTGTTTGTTTGTTCGTGACTCTTTCACGTCGCAACATGGCTATTATAATATGGTACTAGAGAACCGCCCGCGCTTCGCTTCCGGACCCGTAGGTAACAGCCACGTAGGTCCCGCTCCCGTAGGAATCTCGGCTAAACAGTAGCCTATTTTAAATGATATACTGGAACATCAGATATAACATTTGCCTATGACATAAGTAAATTACATGTAGTATTTGATAGCGTCCTTCAGAACTTACAAATGAATTTTACTAACGCCATCTATTAACAACATCCGGAACTAAATATGTATCTAGCAAGTAACAAAACATCGATCTTCCCATGGGAATGAGATGTTTTTCCGCAGTAAAAAGTAGCCTACGTCACTCTCCACCCTCCTAACTATCCCCACACACATAAACCATACCATATAATAGCCATGTTGCGACGTGAAAGAGTCACAAACAAACAAACAAACAAACACACTTTCACATTTATAATATTAGTATGGATAGTATGGATGGTTTATGTGTATGGGGATAGTTAGGAGAGTGGAGAGTGACGTAGGCTACCTTTTACCGCGGAAAATCATCTCATTCCCATGGGAAGATCGATGTTTTGTTAGTTGCTAGATATTTAGTTCCGCAGTTGTTAATAGATGGCGTTAGTAAAATTCATTTGCAACTTCGGAATCACGATATCAAATACTACATGTAATTTACTTAAGTAATAGGCAAATGTTATAGGTTACTTTTAAGCCGAGATTCCTACGGGAGCGGGACCTACGCGGCTGTTACCTACGGATCCTGAAGCGAAGATAATAACTACCAACACGATCACTCGAAGAATACTAGTTGTGTAGAAGGAGTTTATTGCTCGAATCAATCTGACAATGTTAGTCGCGTAGGTGAAGACCCCACTCAAACACTGAATAGAAACGGCCAGCCGCGAAAGTGTCATACGTCGGTCCTACAAGTGAGGTTGTTTGCTAAACATCTTGCACTCAGAATATCGCGTACTCAGGCAAATAATGATACTCACGGCGATAGTGAACACCGTGCATATCTGAACAGACCTTAGGCAGGTGTCCGACCGCCGGCGAACAGCGATTTATTATTATTTAGGTGTCTGGGCTGGGCATGGGGAACTAGTATCCCCATGAGGCCACTGCGACCATCTCTGATCTATTGTAGCTATCCCAGTTTAAGTTAGATCTGGTCCCCCAGGCCTACAGTCTTAATAAACCGTAGGTAGTACGTTTCCGGGGTCCATCGCCTTAATCAAGTCAGGTTTGATTATGTGACCTCCAAGTATACGACTTCTACAGTGGCTAATTGCTACGCAGTCGCAGAGGATATGTAAAGGGGTTTCCTCCGCCCCACCGCAGAATCTACATGTTGCATTATCACAAGCCTATTTTGTATAGGTTTCGGTTGAGTCTGCAATGGCCAGTAAGCCGCCTGATTAAAAGTCGGATGTCCGACCGCTTTAGGTTGAGCACTTTAGTGGAGTAGTTTTGCGAGTAACCAATGATAAGGGTCTTGGCCTGTCTCATTCCGGGTGCTTTTTGCCTCTACTCCTCGCCCTGTATCAAAGCTAGTACTCTGAGGACAGCTCGAGAAGCCGCCTTTGATACGCCCACCATGGGCTCTGGTCCCATATCTTTTGTACGTGCCTTGAGCGAGTAAATAGCCGGGATCCACTCGCCGACTCGCTGGCGGTGGGACATCTGCCTTAATCCGCTGTCGAGTAAACGCTTCAAGGCTCCAAAGCTAATGAAATATCCTTGTGAAGGTGAAAAAACGGAAAATTTAATCACACTGATTTCTCGTAAAGCAAACGAGCAATTAACGGAACGTCGCCGTCGACTCGGTTTGCGAGAGACGCAATATTTTGCGTTTAATTCTTCATTAACCTTTATTTTCTATTACGCCTTCGTAAAATGGGGTTTTAAGGTGCTGTTACGTCGTAACTTGGAGCTGTGGAATGTGGTACGAAGTATCGATGGAAAAATCCAGCTTTTACTTAACTTCACTGTTCACCTTAACAAACAAATGCTGTCAGACTTTTTTAGAAGCCACCATCTTAGTCCGCACCATTAATAACATACCTGTGACCGAATTTGGACGATACTCCTACAATTGCTAACTGGAACTTATTAACAACCAACAAGACTAACTCTATCACTAGTCCTTGCGCTACTCCTCATACATGTTAACGAGCTCACCAACTTTTTTATGGATAATGAGGTAGCAAACGAGCTACAACACCATTCCGCTGCCACCCATTACAAATGTGACCTACTGTGAAGGCTCAATTTAACTAATATTCTTACATCTTCTGCTATCTAGACATACCATAGTCATCCCGAAAGAATATTTTGAGGCATCGATTATTTTACATCGATTTTTGGATGGCGGTAATTAGAAAAGTTAGAAATTGTAGAGTTTTGGCTTATCTACGATTAGAATTTGCATTTGCAGTGTAGTTATGTCTAAGAAACTGCGGGCTCACCGTATTATATGCACTGCGACTGAATCATCAAAAGATACCTCCAAGCATGCCTACGTTCATGCATGTGTGATGACTGATGTGCCTTCGGAGTTAAAAGTGATGAGTCCAATTACAGGAAGTTCTGACACTATAGCCTCGTCCCTTGACAAAGTAAAGGTTCCATGGACTCAAGCTGGACTCAAGACAGATGCATCTTACACCTTAACCTTTAAAAAATATCGAACACAAGTAAAAAATATCGTGACTTTATGTTAAGGGAAAAGAAAAACAAAGCATGACAAATTGTCTTTCCAAATACTAGGGAGAAATGAGAAATCCAGCGGGGGGAGGTTTCACTAGTAGAAGCTTTCAAGTGAAAACCATAAATTTACGTGACCTGACAAATATTTTGCAAGATCCCATTACTAATGCAGATTTCGTTTCAACGAAACATTTCAAGGTATTGTTGCGAACTGATCTTAATCAGAACCTCGTGACTGTTGTGAAGAACGTGTGGGAAAAGTTTATGAAGATCAAATATTCAGGCCGAGTAATGCACGTGGTGTAGTGCAGTGTTTCAACGTTAAAAACTTTTAAGATCTCACTGTAATCCATTAGCGGTGCCGCTCTTAATAATAATTATTTCTATCCAAGGTCTCCAAGACTTTGTCAGCGAGGACAAAGCATACTTTTATATATTTCGCATTTGTATTTCTGAAACGAAATTTTGTCTAGAATACTCCAAGTTTTTCTTTTTAAGTAATTAAAGGCAAAATGTATAATGCTATCTAAGTGTTTGTCTTGTTTTTGAACTCAAATACTCCATAGGCTTTGAATAAAAGAAAACTCAAATTGTATTTTGTACGCACTGCACGTTTTTTATTCTCGCTCGACATTTTTCTCAACACAAACAGGAACTGCCAACATTGACATAGCATAGACTATTATAGATTAGCATAGACAATTTTTTTTTTTTTTTTGCATAGACATTCCGCCCACCAAAAAACATAGTTTTTTCACACCGTATACATAATTACATAACTGCACATACATTATGAGATAATCTCAGTTGGTAGAAACTTGGACTGTATATGTATAATGACATATAACAACTTATAACAATAGAACTTTAAGACTCTTAATAATAGCAAGGACAATTATAATTAGAAACAAAATTAAAGTTTATTTACCGCCCACCAGAGACGCTTCATGCTTAATTAAGTTACACAAATTATGAGATATGATAACAAAAAATGAGCAACATAACAAACCTTTAGTCTAGATTTGTTGACGTTTCAGTTTTATCAATATTATGACACAATATACAGATCTTGCTGAGTGGGCGTTTATGCACTCCATTTTTGGTCTTAACAGACACAACTCGAGTTAAATTATCAGGACCTGGGAATTTTTTAACAATTGTGCCCAACACCCACTTAGCTGGAGGAATATTTTCCTCTTTTAATAATACAACATCTCCTATCCTAGGTTCTGTTTGTTTCGAATCCCATTTAAATCTTTGATTGAGACCTACAAGGTATTCTTTATACCACCTATTCCAAAAGTCTCTTACAATTTTTTGAGTTAATCTCCATCTAGCTAAACCTGTAATATTACATTTAGAATAATCATCATCAGCTAAATTAATGATAGGTTCCCCAACCAGAAAGTGACCTGGTGTCAGTGGCAGAGGATCGTTTGGATTATCACTAAGTACACTTATAGGTCGCGAATTCAAACAGGCTTCTACTTGAGCAAGTACTGTCGCTAATTCTTCGTATGTAAGTGTATGTGTACCTATAACCTTATATAAATGTGCCTTTGTACTCCGTACACCACTTCCCACAATCCTCCATGATTTGGCATATATGGGGGTATAAAGTGCCATGTGGTGCCTTCAAGTGTGAGAGATTCAGATATCTCAGCAGGCAGAGATGATTTACAATGATCAAACATCTCTTTCAGAAGCTTACTAGCACCAACGAAGTTGGTACCATTGTCACTGTACAAGTTTTGACAGTGACCTCGTCTCGATGTAAAACGTCTGAATGCTGCTATAAATCCTTTAGCGCTTAAATCTGTGACAGCCTCCAAATGGATTGCGCGGGTTGCCATACAAATGAATAAGCATATGTATCCCTTGTATGATTTTGCTCCTCTCCCTGGTGAAAATCTTATGTTTATGGGACCTGCATAATCCACTCCAGTATTCTTAAAGGGTTTGCTCGGATTTAACCTCACATTAGGAATCTGACCCATTAACTGAGTGCTGGATTTTGTAGTCTTGTACCTTCTGCAGATCACACAATCTCGAAAGACGGCCTTTACTTGGGGTTTCGCTCTAATAATCCAATATTTAGATCTCAGCAAATTTAACATGATCTGTGGACCTCCGTGTAAGGTTCTATGATGAGCGTCCAAAATTAAAAGCTTGCTAAAGTGATGTTTAGCAGGCATAATTATCGGATGCTTTGTGTCGTAAGTTGCATCCGACTGTGTGATGCGACCACCCACTCTTAGGATCCCCTCATTGTCTATGAAAGGACAAAGAGTGCGGAGGTTGCTCCTTGTGAACACGTGCCCTTGTGTCCTTAACTGTTCCATCTCTTCTGAAAATGTACACTCTTGAACTTGTTTTGTACATAATTTTAGTGTATTTTTTTATTCATTTGTTGTAATGTATGTTGGGAAAGACTGACGTTCACCTTTCGGCACCTTTAAATTTAAAAATCGTCTACAATAACAAAGAACTCTAAGCATTTTAGACAAAGAAGAAAACTTAGACCAGATAAATTCTTCTGCTGCTTTAATGGAAACAGTTAATGACACAACTCTCTCTTCTTCATTAGTGTCTTCAACGACAAACTCAGGCACAACTCCCTCTACTAACCATGATGGACCTGACCACCATAATGAATTATCTATCAACTCTTTTGGAGTAAGTCCTCTAGAGGCACAATCAGCTGGGTTCTGTTCCGATGTCACATGGCCCCATTGTGAGAATTCCAAAATGTTAAGTATAGTCGTAACTCTATTACTCACAAATGTGCACCATCGACTAGGCCCACCCTTAAGCCAAGCCAGAACAATAGTTGAGTCAGTCCATCCAGTTAAGTTTTCCTTTGGTACATTAAGTACTTGAGATACCTCATAAATAAGTTTTGTGGCTAACTCAGCCCCGCAGAGCTCGAGTCTCGGAATAGATATTTCCTTTACTGGAGCAACTTTTGTTTTGGCTGTTACCAAATGCACATAAACACGATTATTTTCATCGGTAACACAAATATAAACTGCTGCTGCATAAGCTGTCTTTGAAGCATCAGAAAAGGTATGTAATTCTATTTTACTAAGTCTTGTATAATTAAACCATCTAGGTACTTTTAAATCTTTCAAATCAGTTAAATTACTCCTATAAATCAACCACTCCCTCAAAAGATTCTCCGATAAAATATCATCCCAATTAATGTTAGCCTTCCACAATTTTTGAATGAAAGCTTTAGCTCTTACGACCACTGGTGCTATCCATCCCAGCGGATCATATAATCTAGCTACCTCTGAAACCACCTGCCTTTTAGTATACTCTTTACATTCCTGTAAGGTTGTCTTATACTCAAAACTATCATCATTTCTGTTCCATCCAACACCTAAAACTTTCATCAAGTTGTTGATTCTTATATTATGCATATCTGTCTCATTTTGTTCTTTGATATTTTCAACTCCTTGTAAAAACTTGTTATTGTTACTATTCCATTTTTGTAGATAAAAGCCTCCGGAATTCATTAATTTATTCATCTGCTGATAAATTACATTTGCTTCATCTATTGTTTCACACCCTGTCATTAAATCATCGATGTAAAAATCTACCTTAGCTATCTTGGCTGCTATTGGATAGTTATTTTCTTCGTCTTGAGCTAATCTCTGTATAGTTTTTACAGCTAAATATGGTGCACACGCTGTGCCAAAGGTAAGTCTCAAGAGCTTATAATGTTGGATAGCATCATCTGGATGAAATCTCCATACAATTCTTTGAAAGTCAGTATCATCATCATGAACTCTAACCATCCTATACATTTTAATAATGTCCGCTAAAATAACTATTTTGTGAAGTCGCCATCTCATCAAAATATGCCTTAAATCCTGCTGTAATTTCGGGCCTATAAGTAGTTCATCATTTAAGGAAATGTTATTATCTCCTTTACTAGACGCATCAAAGACAACGCGAACCTTTGATGTTAGTTTATCTTCTCTTATCACGCAATGGTGAGGAAGATATACAGCCTTGGATTGATCTTCACTGGCAACTGGTACCATGTGATTCATAGTTAAATATTCTTGCATTACTTTATTGTACTCAATTCTTAGTTCAGGATTTTTACAAAGTCGCTTTTCTAATAAATGAAGTCTTTTGATCGCTATTTCCCTGGAATTATTATACCTACACTGAGGATTGTCTGTAGAAAATGGTAATCTAACAATATACCTACCATGCATGTCTCTCTCTGTAGTTCTATCATATAAAGCTTCACACCTTTTCTCACACTTTGTAAATTCTCTCTCTAAGGAATTTGGCTCATTTTCCATTTCCCAAAATTGTTTTAGTATCTCATCTTCTCTAGTTATATGTATGTGTGTGCTTATAATGTTTGTATTTAACTCTGGTTTACGTGATACCCTACCTGACAGAATCCATCCAAATAATGTATTTTGTGCAATAATATTTCTGGAAGGATGTTTAATTATTCCATCAAGTAAAATCTCACTATAAACCTCTGCTCCCAATAAAATGTCTATTTTACCTGAGGTGCTGTATGTGTTGTCTGCTAAGGGAAGATTAGAGAGCTGTCGCCACTCAGGAGGATCAAGGTCAGTTGCCGGCAGTATTGTTGTTAAAGAATGTAAAACAAATGCATTAATATTAATAGAAATAGTAGGATCATAATATGACTGTATAGGAAATGATACCATATATTTAACTTTAGTTCGACCATCGCCTAGACCTGACACCCAGCCACTTACTGGTTGACGGGCAAGACCTAACAGTTGCACAGTTGCTTCAGTGACAAATGAGGCTTGAGAGCCCTGATCAATTAATGCTCTAATTACATGTTTACAATTATTCCTACCATATGCTTTAACTTTAGCAGTCGCTAACAAAACACTTTCAAAATTTCTCCTTGACAAGTTAACTACTACATGAGATTCCTCAACCTGATTAGGTAGTAATTGTGAATGTGACTTACTTGGCTGGGCAGTCTCCACAGGAGTTACCTTGTCAAAGTGAAGCAAAGTATGGTGCCTCCGGCCACACTTTTTACAACTCACTGGCTGTCGACACTTTATAACCGCATGTGTAGGAGCAAGACAATTAAAGCATAATTTATTATGTTGAACAAACTCTTGCCTTTCTTTAACCGAAAGTAACACAAATTGTTTACACTGATAGATAAAGTGATCACCTTGACACATTGCACATTTAACTTTGAACTCGTTGGAAACATGAAACACTTTAGGTTTTGTTGTAGGTTTCACCTGGGCTAATGACCTCATAGAATTGGAATCTATCATCTCCAAAGATCTGAATCTGGATTCTAAAAAATCCCTCAGCTCTGACCAAGTAGGAAGTTTTTCATTATGGCCACTGATTTTATGTTCCCATTGTTTAATAGATTCATTGTCTAATTTTGATAGCACAATATGAATGATAATAATATCCCAACTGCTAGTATCTATTCCCATGTTTGTTAAAGACATTAAACATGAAGATGTGGTATCCAACAACTGCTTCACTGAACTTGCTGTTTCTGATTGTATTTTCTTTTGGGAAAACAAGTTTTTTAAAATTGCATTACAATTGTATCTCTTGTTGTTATATCTACGGACCAGTTGGTTCCACGCTTCTTCATAGTTGCATTCTGCCGTTGCAAAATTGCGTAACAATTGTTGAGGTTCACCCGAGATATTGCCTTTTAAATATTGCAATTTCTGCACAGAGGATAATAATTTATTGTCATGTATTAACGAAACAAACATATCGTAGAATGTTTGCCATTCTTCATATTTCCCCGTGAATATAGGTAGCTGTACACATGGTAACTTAACCTCACACGCATTTGTTGGTTGTGAAGAAACTTCTCCGGAACATTTTGTAGCCTGTTTTCCCGACGTAAAAACACGTAATGCATCCAGTATTATTGATTTATATTGCACGTAACACTCTTCGAATTCCTGATACATGTCGTTTGTGAAGTAACTATTGGATTCCTTATCTTTTTTTGTTGCCGCCATTATTATTTCCTTATGCCCGGCGCGGAAATCATTCCATAGTTGCTCTGTTATTTGTAAGCGCGTTTCAATATATCCGTGAGTTAGCCGTTCTTTTGGCGTTTTTCGGAAGTTTTTTTCCGCTTTTTTTATGTTGTCAAATAACTCGTGTTGTATTGAAATTACACTTGAAATCTTCTCCATTTTGAATCTCAATGCTTCGTAATAATGGTAGGTTATGTAGGTATTTGTTCTCACAACTCGCAACTCTCACGACTCGAACAAAGTTAATCCGTCCGGCTCGTTTTGGACCAAATGTTTGTCTTGTTTTTGAACTCAAATACTCCATAGGCTTTGAATAAAAGAAAACTCAAATTGTATTTTGTACGCACTGCACGTTTTTTATTCTCGCTCGACATTTTTCTCAACACAAACAGGAACTGCCAACATTGACATAGCATAGACTATTATAGATTAGCATAGACAATTTTTTTTTTTTTTTTGCATAGACACTAAGTTATAATTAATTTCCTCTCTTTTTTTAAACTGACTTCAAACAACGGAGGGCATTCTCAATTCGATTCTACCAATTTAATTTGACATCAAGACAGTAATTAAAATTTAATATGCCAATAACCAGATGCCGTCATGTAAAAATATTTTAAGTGGGGTCTTTGGATCTTTGGACAGATATTTGAAAACCATATTTAGGTACCTTCCTCGAATAATTTTACCACGCATTAGGTAAAAATAATATTAATGAGCAAATAAATACTTTGCCTATCCCCTCGACTTTTTATACTTTTTACCTCTCCAAGATCGCACTTCCGTAATCGTGTCGACCCTTACCCGTCGTTTAGTACGTATTGGATAATTTATCACCATCTGTCCTTGTCGGCGCCCGCATACCCGGCTAGACAATGCAACTCAATTTACCAGCTCTGTCCTTGTCCTCCTAACGTCAAACACTTCAATCAATGTGGCAATCTGATTAACTGCTCAAACATGTAAGAAAACTCTATTCTGGTGTATAAGGTTACTCATCCTTGAGACCTGGCCATTCTTCTATCATGTTGCAATGGTCAATAAACTGTTGTCATTCACTGTTTTTTGATCCTAAAACTAGCCTAGTCTAGCCTTCAGATGTCCACCATACTTATGTCCTCCACCACCATCCTATCAAAAATATTTCATGAAACCCCGAACATGCAAGAAGCTCTATTCATCCTTATAACCTTCTCATCTCCTACACGACCACGAACGTCACAGTGATGAAAGGTCTCTCCTGCATCAGGTCACATAACATGGCTAGGTACCGTTTTTTTCGACGGTAATGCGTCGGTGACGTCGGTGTTATGTATATAGACGGCGGCGTCAACCAGTTTCAATCAAAGTTAACTTGTTTATAGTTGAACATAAATAATGAATAATTAATACTTAACGTAAACCTAGCAACAGTTTTTATAATACAGAATAATTAATTAAATTTCCATGAATGACCTTGTCGGCATTCATTATTTTAATTGTGGCAAACAGTGACGCAGTTTTAATTAGGTATAATAATGTACAAACTTAAATAATGTTCACTATTTTCCATTTGCCGAGTGACGTTGTAATTGAGGTAATGGTTCAGTTCAAGGACTCGCGTTATCATTACATTAATTATGGGATAATTAATGAAAATGCGTTCGTAGCACGACAGCTTGTATCGGCCGTAGGTGGCAAAATCTTGAGCGAAACTGCTTCGCAATTTGTGCTGATTCAGTTGAGTCGATATTTTGTAAGCGGATATACAATGTTTAAAAAATGTTTAAACTACCTTCAATGTTTAAACTACCTTCCGCCCGCGGCTTCGTCCGCGTGAAAGGCAGGTAGTTTAGCCGTGAAAGCGTCACAGACACATAAATACAGACTTTTATATTCATAACATAGATTATATTGAAGGAGAAACTACAATATCCTTTATTGTACACTATATAAGGCTACCACAATTAAACATGACTAAGAGGTACCTACTATTAAAAAAATAGTAAACATTAAATTCCTTGGCAACCGCTCGGGTCGAAACACATAAAATTAAATGTTTACGATTTTAAAATAAAAAATCAAAATAGTACCTACCTATGCGCAACTCTCGGCCGTGTTTTGAATTCTTAAAAAAGATTTGTCAAAAAACACCAGAGATATCTATCAGCACATTGTCGCCTCTCACCAAAATAACTTTAGTCAATTTGTCATACTCGAGTGACGAACGATCTTGATGAGAGGCTGCACTGATATATAACTCACCTCAGATTCTTTGAACCGGTTCAAATTGACAGATCACAGTATTGTTGAGCTGAAAATGTAAACAAGGATACATACTACATAAAAAATCATATTTATATTTGAATCAGGCGTATTTTCCTAAGATCCATCTTTGAAACTTCACGAAGATGGTCATATTCATAGTTAAATTTTAATGCATTACAAATTTAGAATAAGGCCCTTCTCACACTACGCTATTTATTAGGTACGCGACTCCGACGCTGTCCACAATTCGCAGTCACTGACACTGTTCACTGACAGGAGACGCATCATAGACGCGTCGCTTCCGTGGACAACATCATAGTCGCTTGCAACTTGCAAATAGCGTTGTGTGAAAAAGGCCTGAGTCCACATCGCACGTTCGTCAGCGTAGCGTCGACGTAGCGCTGTCGTTGCACCGTTTTACCTAGTAGTAACTAATGGGTACACGTGACGTGTTGCGTCGACGCAACGCACATACGATCACAGTCCCGACACAGCGCTACGTCGACGCAGCGAGCGCTGACGCAACGGATCGTGTGGACTACAGCTCTTACCAATGCGTTCCAGCTAAGAGACACAAGCTACAACGCATCGAAATTACTTTTCACAATGAGGCCATTGCAGGTAAGCAAAACATTCTTAGAGACCTCGTCTACCTACATAGGTACACTTCAGACAACAATATCGGATTTCAGAATCTCGAGCCTCACCGCGACGCGAATACGACTCGCATTTTCGATATGGTTGGATAACCCTTTGAGATTTGCTTTCGGAAGCGACGAAAATGCGGCATTTTGAATCTGAATAATTAAATTTAATATCATAATGAAATGAAAAGTAGTGAGGCGTTGTGAGCTTGAGAACTGTGGTGACGTTAATAGGTTCGATGTAAAGGATTTTTGTTAATTTTATCTTGATAAAGTTAGCTGACAGCAAGCAGGGCCACTTTATTGAAATACCACTGTTACCCATGGACACAAGTACCTAACAACAAAAGCATAGTTGACACGTTACTCCAGAGAAAAGAAAAAACGTACGCCCAGAGTTGCGTCGGCACACTGACTGAATCAATGTAAAGTAGGCACTGCCATAGTCATTCCTATTTCAAATTTTGTACAATAAATACAAACGTTTCAGAATTTTATTCACACGATTCGTATTAAGTTCAATTGAAAACCATTTTGATCTAAAGACGCTTTGAAACAGGTATTAAATGTATACTACCTCAGAATACGACATGATTCCCAACGGAGATTACTTGCTGGTGTAGACTGTAGGTGTATTCAAAATGTATTCATTGATGATCTTCGTTCGTTCCATTTATGTATTCTGAAGATAAGCCTTTTGTGCCAAACACAATGGATGGATTCTACTTACAATCGCTAAGAGGCGTCATCGCTCTATCGCTTAATACATAAATATCCGCTTGCTTTCCGGGAAACTTGTTGTATGATAATTTTATATAAATATTAATTATTCTGTTGGTAACGTGGCTGCAGAGCTTTATCGGATCCTATTAAAGCTATCGTTTATCGCCATCATCCTTTCACTGTTGGGGTCAGGGAATCAAAATAAGAAAGGGGTATAGGCTACTATCCTTCCTAGCGAATTAACAAACTTCACACACCTTAAGAACATTATGGAGATTATATAAAGGTGTGGAGCCGGTTACACTTTTTATAGCCAACCATATCAGTCTTCAAGAGACGCATCTGTGACCGAATCTGAACGAGACTCCTACTAATTGAGTCTTGTTCTAGTTTAGTAGTTGTCATGGGCGACAGCAAAAGTGTGGGTGATGCTGCTGCTTCCTGCTCGTTTGGTTTTTTTATGGATAAACGAGTATGAACCCTTCCGCTGCCGCCCATGACAACTGTGACCGACCTAGAACAAGACTCAGTTTAGGGACTAGGATGATTGTTGGTCCAGTTAGTAGATTTCGTTAGAATATTAGTTGGTTAGCTTGTTAATAAATGTGAGGACATCCCTGTTAGTGATAGTTAGTCCTGTTAGTTAATGATAATAATAGTTAATAATTGCTGCCTTCGCTTCATTAAAAAATTGAGGTTTGCGTTTCCTCACGATATTTTCCTTAACCGAAGGAAGTGATAAAATTCGTTTCTAATTAGCAAAATTTTTATTATAGGTAGCATTCGAACCCCCAATTCGAGAGTTAAAAGTTCCATCCTGTCACTGTGAACTAGATATATGAAGCGTTAAACCCAAATATACGATAATACGATTTCCTGCCATAATTTAGATAGTTAATTAATACCTACTATTTAATTACGTTCCTAATTTGAATTGCAGAACGAAATCAAATGGTCGAACAGCGGCGATTCGATTTATTTAATAGCAATCGAGTTAACACAATGATGCAAAATTTACGCTACGATTTATGAAGGTATTTTAGATGTTACATGATTACTTAGCTCGTTAGAGAATTTGCTAAGTTACAGTACCACAAACTTATCTAACCAAAATGTCGCAAATGTTATTATACTGTTGTTAGACAAAGACAAAGACAGTGGCGCCCCTCTTACCGGGTCAGATAAGTTTGTGGCACTATAAGATTTATTTTATCTTAAAATTATTCGGACCAATATCTTCAACGCAGTGTGGTTATTATCTATGGTCGGCACGGATCTATTAATTAGGGATAATTATCGCTCATATTATCCATACTTCCATACTAATATTATAAATGTGAATGTGAAAGTGTGTTTGTTTGTTTGTGGCTCTTTCACGTCACAACATGGCTATTATATGATATAGTTTATGTGTGTAGAGATAGTTGGGAGGGTGGTGAGTGACGTAGGCTACTTTTTACCGCTGAAAAACATCTCATTCCCATGGGAAGATCAATGTTTTGTTAGTTGCTAGATATTTAGTTCCGGATGCTATTAATAGATGGCGTAAGTAAAATTCATTTGCAAGTTCTGAATCACGCTATCAAATACTACGATACATGTAGTACTTTACTTAAGTCATAGGTAAATGTTATAACTTATGTTCCAGTATAACATATAGGCTACTTTTTAGCTGAGATTCCTATGGGAGCGGGACCTACGCGGCTGTTACCTACGGGTCCCGAAGCGAAGCGCGGGCAGTTCTCTAGTAGTGTCATATCAAAGATCAGAGATGTCTCAGGGGCTGTATAACTTAATCAATATATAAAAATATTCTGAAACAGTTTAATTTATGTCATTATGACCATAATTTTTACTTTAACTACTTGTTATTAAATAGCGAAAGAAACTTTCTTCTAAGCGGGGGTACACCCGCATTGAGAGCAGAAATTTAATTTGCCTTGGCAGGAATCGATCTCAGGTGCATTCGCACGGCTGGTCCGGCAAACCGCCTCGGGTCGTATTTGTACTTTGTACGTACAATATCGTTTATATCTTCCTATTTCTGTACAACCGTATCTATACAGTAGGAGCATACAATCAAACCAAACAGTCACATTGCATGATAACATCAGGAAGAACATATTTGCGTCCCAGCATAAAGTTGTCACTGGTTAGGTCAAAATGGTATGAGTTACGCGAGAAAGCGGGATTCATTCAGTTTTTTTAACATCATTCGTTTAAATAATAAAGAATAATCGCTTTATTCAGAATGAAAGAAATATAAATTGGCAAAATGTAATCATGGTTATAGATAACAACAGGCGCTTTTCCCCGCATTCCCCACAGTTATTTTGACGTTGTCTCTCACCAATGGCGATAAACTGGTAGTCTACACACATAGTGAGATGAGACTTGATCTCAGTAGTGGGATAGTTACGGAATATTATGAGAATAATAAAAAAATCTTACTTTATTGTTTTTTTTATTATTATTTGTGGTCATAGTGCCTACAGTAACACATATGTGTGTAGGTACCTATGTATTTTCGTTCCGGAGATAGAGCCCTGTGACTATCAGACCGATGGACAGACAGACACATCAGAGGCATATTAATTTACGGTACGGAACCCTCAAAACCGCCGACTCTTACTTCTTGTGCCACAAATATTCCACCAAGATAGCATCAAATAACCGTCATCAGAAACGAAGAAAACAAAGCGTACATAGAATGCCTTTGAACAACAGAATGACAATGACATGACACTGCCGAGTTGGTGGAATTGCAACTGAAATGATAATGAAGGAATTTTGTGTGAAGTCGTACAAACTGAATTGGTAAGTAGGTACCTAATTTTGTAACGGTCTAATTGTTTTTTGGCCTTATTGGGATCACACCTTTATTCTATTGTACAGTTTATGACCAGAATGTTTAAAAACCAACAAAAACGACTTTAACATGGACTAAATCAAAGTAAATTAAATACGCATTATATGGGATAACTCAAAAAAACCCCTCAGATAAAAGGGGAAAGAATCCCTCCTCTAAAAGGAAACTGAACCACGGGAAAATTCGAATATGAAAAGAATTATTATAACCAACTTTTTAGAAAAAAGAAATAACCGACTTCATTATCGTCAAACCAAATGGCGCTCAAAACGATTAACCCATCCACCCATCTACGTCTTAAGTTCTCGTAGGTAAATACAAATTAATTAAGGCGAAACACGAAATTGTTGAGAAGTTCCCTCGACTGTCTTTCGGCTTCATCATCAAGTCGACTTCAATCCTTCTTTTTAGAAGTCGGTTAAAATCGATTAAGCTAGTAAAAAGTTATGATTTTGAAAATCATTGTAGCTGAGAACCTCTTTTTTCCAAGTTAACAACACTTAAAAGTCTCTATCTATTCAGCCCTTGGTATCCAGTGATTAACGAATTCTGTAATGAAGCTTTTGAGCCCACGGATTTGTGAAATTTTCCCTTTTTCTCGCGATTTTTGCGAACCCGAAAAACCTTTTATGGAGGTTTGACAAACGACATTGACGCGAACCCCTAAAAAATAAACAAGTAATGGCCTCCGGCCAACAATGTTCCGGGAAAAATCTATTACTTAGAGCTAAGAAGCCTGTTTGCACAGAGATTAAAAGTTACCAGGAAATTCTTGCGTGTTCATACTTTTACTGAAAATATTTTTAGGATGTAACATAAAAATGTGCTTAATGAACTTGTCACTTTGTAGGGTCTCAGTAAAATGTAATAAACGTAGGTATATTTTACCGAAACTGTTATATCCTAAGATGTATTACATGCATCGAGTATTAATTGATTAAAATCATTCTTTTATGTACAATTAAAGTAAATCTAAAAGTGGGCCAGACCCTGTAACATACCATTTCGGAATCTGGGTGAAATGGGCTAGTTTTTTTTATTATTTTGGCATTCAAGCCACCATACATTTTTTTTAACCACGGCAAAGTAAAAGTCAGGAATGAAATTTGAAAAAGCGTAAAGTTGGTGTTAAATCTTAATTTAAAAACAACCTGTGCTTTTGTTATAAAAATAATTGATGACATTCGATAGCACATCTATCCAGAAGTACTATCCAAAAAAGAGATACAAAAAATGTCTTCATTTGTAGTCCTGGCGCCAAAAAGAATGGGGAAGGGTGAAATTTTTTTAAAAACTGAAAACTTCGAATTTCTCGGAAGCGGAAGGACTTTTACTGAACATAACATGTATTTATCTGAACCGGCATGATGCCCTCTACACGTAGGTAAATGATGCAAATAACACCAATAAATGATGCAAATAACAGATGGACGTAAACTTTCACCAGAATAGCACCTCATTATGCTTGGTTGCCAACAAGTTGCGGCCATGTGCCTAATGGCACATCCGACTTTTTAGGACCTCTAGGTGTATATCTTGAGCTTGGAGTATATTTTATATAAATAACAGATGCATGTAAGTTTTCCCCAGAAAGTCATTTTTTTTCTTTAATTAAACATACTAGCGGCCATTTTTCGATAGGCACACCAGGCAAACCATATTGTTCGTTGCCTAATTGTACATAAAAAAATGATTTTAATCAAATACTCGATGCATGTAATAAATGTGTCACGGGATCTTAGACCATTATGTTTACTTTTTTTAGTAATAAAAAAATTGAATTATTACCAAAAAAAATGTAATATTCAAACGGTGTACCCATAATGCCATTTTAATATCTTTGGTGTAAAAATAGTTATTAATTGTTGTTGCTCGCAAAGCCTTTGCCTTGCGAAATTATTTAATACGAGCAAGCAAATATGAAATATTTCAATTGCAAATAATTGAAAAGTGCTGATTTGTGACAGGTGACAGCTGCTGTCTATACATGGAAGGCGAGCGACTTGTTGTCTTGTTGTTGACTCAAAATAGCACAGACTGCGAAACAAAATATGTACAGTGCCACAAACTTATCTGACCCGGTAAGAGCAGCGCTACTGTCTTTGTCTTTGTCTGACAACAGTATAACATTAATTGCATTAGTTCCAATTTTGGCCACCGGGTCAGATAAGTTTGTAACACTGTGGGTAATTAGGTTTAATATTCACGCCAAATGTTTTATACCAACGGATTTACACAATTTTTGCATTTTATATAGTTATTTCCAGTAAGTCACATTAATCATGGTTAATTTTATTACCGGCTACAAATTTTCTTGAGAAGAGCATTAGCGCAGCGTTCTACTAAATGTTCTCAAAGGGTACTAAATATGCCACCCTGCTTACCCGCGGCCATCTGTGGTAATATTATGGTTGTAAAGGCCTAGAGCTCACCCGGGGAAGTACCACCGCCCGCCACGGTACTTAATACCATTCCTACCGTGTAATAATTGTTTTAAGAACAATTGTGTTCCGGATAGGAAGGTGTGGAGCCGGTTAATTTTTTAGAGACGACCATCTCAGTCCTCTGGGGTAGCAACGCATCTGTGACCGAATTAGAACGAAACTCATACTAACAAGAACTAATGGACTATTCATTAACTAACAGGAGTAATTATCACTAACAGTCCCTGTCCTCACACTTATTAACCAACTAATATTCTAACACCATCTACTAAGTGGACTAACCATCCTAGTCCCTTTGAGTCTAGGCGGCAGCGAAGGGTGGTGCTGCATGTTCGTTTGCTATCTTAATTCCATAAAAAAAAGATGCCGAAGAAGGCTTCAACTCATTAATAGCCCACCACTGAACACGTGCCTTCAGGTACTTGAGTAGACTGGATGAAAATTATAAAGAAGTCAATTTGGGTATTCCGAACGCAATTTATTTTGATTCTACCAGCTTTCGTAAAACAAACATTTTGGGAGAATACAAAGAAAGTACAGCCCATTTTTGATACACATTAGATGCAAAATAATCTTTCACTCTACGCGGAATTCGATGCGGCACAGTTATTTCCTTATCGTACAGTATTTGCATATCTTACAAGTTATATCTAACCCACACACTCATACGCATACTTACACGCACATATTTCCTAATCTATCATTTCTAGTATTTTAATTAGGTACCTGTCCATTCTTAGATTGCAGTTGCATATATTATAATGTTAATTGAGCTTAATTTTTATGTAAAGTAAAAAAATAAAACCGGCTTTAATATCGATACGTAATAAGAACTGTATATAGGTATTTTGGTGTACAAGCAATAAAGAGTTTATCTATCTATCTATCTATCTAAGAAATTATAATAACGAACCTGCCTTTAAAATTGGAGTTTCCATCGATTTCTCTGAGATTCCATCATCAGATCTTAACTTTATGGCAATGGAACCAAATCGTAAGTAAGCCTTTGAAATAAAAAAATATATTCACAAATTACACAGAAATTTGTTACACCTACAAAATATAATGACGATTTTGGTGTAACTGTTGTCATGAGCAATTATCAAATTAGCATCAAAGCTAGTAAATGAAAAGTGTAAGATTTTTGAGACGGAATTGGACATTAATGCTGTTGGCTGGACCTAGTCATAGATGCGCGTTTATATGTCCATCAGATATATTAATTGCAGCTAATAAGGTGCCACCTGTCAGGTTAGGTGCGTGACTCAAGCATATTTTTTTCAATATTACAGTTGAAATATATTTTTGATGTACCTACGTGTTAAGACTTACCGTAAATCTTTATTCACGCTATGACATTGAAATATTTTGAATGTTGACGATAACATTACGGTATAACGCGCACTAAATCGCCGGAAAGCCGTCAATGTGGTATCGCTGATTCGTCACAAAACTTGTACTCGTAAACATCTCCAGATCTAAGAAATAGAGACGATTTATGGCGCCTGTTATTAATTTTTATGCCATACGCCTACGATATTTGACTAATATTAGGTGACAGTAGCAGTGATAGCTTAGTGGTTAAGAATTCGGCCTCCTGTTCGGAGGGTCGGGGCTCGAATCCCAGGGCATCTCTGACTTTTCGGAGTTATAATGCGTTATAAGCATTTAAATAAAGCAAACTGTGAAAGAAAACATCGTGAGAAAACTTGCATGCCGGAGAGTTCGCAAAACACAAAGGTGTGTGAAGTCCGCCAATCCGCACTTGGCCAGCGTGGTGGACTATGGCCTTAACCTTCTCATTCTGAGAAGAGACCCGTGCTCAATAATGGGCCATGATGGATTGAGATGATCATGATGATGTGACAGTTCCACTACTGCAATGAAGCAATATAGGAGTAGGCTCTAGGTGTCCTCAGTTATGAGACTTGTGCCTTGACTTGGCTTGGGCTATTAATGGGTTAAGCCCAGATGATAAAAGGAGGTATTATATGATAAGGGCCATTTTCTGCCGTTCAGACATTCGAAAAAAACTATTTCCGACTTTTAATATTATATTAATTGCCTTTGTATATTAATTGAAGATGCGTATTTTTAACGCCTTAAATCATCGTTTCTTAACCTCGGGTCGCGACCCAAATCCGGGTCGCGGGCGGTATTGGGATGGGTCGCGGGAATTTTGAAAACACATTAGGTAGCGGACTTTTTTACAGCCTGAAGGGCTGACGTAAAAGCAGACGAGCCACCTGATGGTAAGTTGTCATCATCACCTATGAACACGAGTAACACCAGGGGAGTCACCAGTCAAACGCCGGACCTGAAGGAGAACTCTTTCTACACCTTTCTTGAAGAACTCCATGTCATAGCGATCCGGGAATACCTCAGAAGGAAGCCATTCCACATCTTGCATGTTCGCGGCAAAGACGATCGTGAAAAACGGACCGTAGTCGTTCGCCACGAGTCCAAGCGATGTGGATGAAACTTCAATCTTTGGAGAGTGGTGTTATGATGGAAGGGTGAAGTTGGCACCGAATCGAACAATTCCTCGGAGCACTCACCGTTGTAAAGCCGGTGAAACACGCAGAGGCATCCCATGTCTCTCCTCAGACTTAGGTGTTCTAACCTGTTAGTGACTCGTGGGTCGTTGACAATTCGAATCGCGCGCTTCTGTACGGCGTCAATTGGATTAAGCTGGTATTGTGGCGCCCCTGCCCAGAGATGAGAGCAGTAGGTACTCCATGTGAGGCCTGACCTGTGCTTTATAAAGCATCAGTACCTAGGTCTCTCGCAATGAAGTACTGCTTCGCCTTTCAGATGACTCCAATACTGCACGTCGCTCGAAATGTCAACGCCCAGAATTCCAACACGTTTACCAAAGGTGAACGCGATACCCTGGAATTGTCATGGCAGATGGAGTTTTCTTAGCGGAAAACGCGCAAACTTGTGTTTTTGTGGGGTTGAACTCAACTAAATTGAGTCGTCCCCATTCCGAGACTTGCTCCAGAGAGTTCTCTAATTTAGACACAAATTTGATTCTGCTATCCTGCACTTGTGACCGAGAAGCTTTTGCAGGGCCTGTATAATAGGCATCTCTCGTGCTGTCATCTGCATAGCAATGAATGCCGTTTGTACGCTCCAGCATATACAGAATGAACAGGGTAGGAGACAGCACAGACCCTTGGGGAACACCAGCGTTTATGGGTTTGAAATCTAAGCAACAACCGTCGACTACGACCTTTATATGTCGCTCAACAGAAAGCTGGCTACCCAACTGCATAACCTCTCAGGGAGACCGTAATGACTTCATCACAATCACCAGCCTTCTAATGTCCCCACTGCTGGGGTACAGGTTTACCTGATAGAAACACACAAGGAGAATGAGCCGTAACCCACCAAGCGGGCGTAGTGCGGATTGGTGGGTGTTAACGACAGCAAATGCAACCGGGACCAACGGCTTAACGGAGTAAATATTAAGGATTTCGGTCACCCATCCAGTGAACAGGCTCTGCGAAAGTTGCTTAGCAAACGTAATCGCAAGCTGAGCGCGCTTCCCACTGTGCCACTAAGCTACTCAACGTAATGACATCAATTTGAGCAAACTACGGACTTTTACTCCTATTATTAGGGTTCCGTACCCAAAAGGTAAAACGGGACCCTATTACTGAGACTTCGTCCGTCTGTCACCAGGCTGTATCTCATGAACCGTAATAGTTACACAGTTGAAATTTTTGAATCAAATCAGTTGAAAGTTTCTGTTGCCGCTACAACGACAAATACTAAAAAACAAAATAAAATAGATATTTAAGTGGGCCTCCATACTTTCGACGCCTCAGCGATAGTACAGTTACCTTTCGGTCCAAGAGATGGCGTTGTGGCAAATATGGGGCTACAATAAAACAATATGTATGAGGCTTTCATACAACAGACCAGATTTTTTTGGCGTTTTTATACATAATAGTACGGAAACCTTCGTGCGCGAGTCCGACTCGCATTTGGCCGGTTTTTTTTATTATCATTGGAAAATCAATAAAATGTCAGGGTCACGGGCTTGAAATATTTTCACATTTTGGGTCGCCAGCCAAAAAGGTTAAGAACCGCTGCGGCTTAAATAATGGGTACAGTAACTTTCACGAGTTCAATTGATACGTAGGTACAACCCTTGAACTATTGAAGCACTCATATAGCCCGGCAAGGAGGCTTGCGTCGAGCCTTAACGATCGACAAAGTTAAGCAGGTTGGTAGTTAGATGGGAAACCGCTAGTGACAAAATTCCCTAAGGTCTTCCGTGTTTCCGAGTCACGTAAAGTCACATATCTTCTGGATAGATATATCGGTAGATCGCAGTCGTTAAACCAGAGCGAAGTCCTTCGGACGGCATGAAATCTTCCGATACTTGCGTTGGCCACCTAAACCTTTCACCAAACCGCATTTTAACAGCGTGATGGAGGATCTAGGCCTCCTCAACGTGTTGTGACCTTTAATGGGATGCAGGGATAACAGGGTATTTTGCCAAATTTCACAATTTTTGTTATTTTTTGACCATTGACTCCACTTAGAACTTGTAATACAAAGTAATTCTGTTCAATGCACAATGGCAACAGAACAATGACGTCACTTGTATGTAGTTAGCCCGTTGACGGCCATTGTCGGCGCGAGCGTCTACACACGCCACAATACACTATTCAACCCCTCTATGGACAGACAGCTGACTATTAACTTACTATTGAATCGTGTAAGCTTGGGAGCAGTTAATTAAATAAGTAACGTTTTACAAAAAATAACCGACTTCAAAATCGGCAATAACAGATAACTCAAAAACGATCAGTCTTATGTCGTTCAAATGGGGTCAGATGTGAAGCATTACGTTTCAAGTAAAAAAAGAATTATCAAATCAGTTCACCTAGTACAAAGTTAACCTCCTCCTTTTTTGGAGTCCGCTAAAAACGGTAGAATAGCG
This sequence comes from Hesperia comma, assembly GCA_905404135.1. Lineage (NCBI taxonomy): Eukaryota > Metazoa > Arthropoda > Insecta > Lepidoptera > Hesperiidae > Hesperia > Hesperia comma. Next base: position 3,949,031 of record FR990031.1, read on the forward strand.
TAATCACCATTAAGTCACTATGAATCGGTCACATTTTGTCATGGGCGACAGCGAATGGTGCTGTATGCTCATTTTCTATCATAGTCCATTAAAAAAAGTGATGGTAAAATGACCATCGACGTTGCCCATCTATAAATCCGCATTTCGGGCATTAAGTACGAAATCCAAAGCCGCTCGTCAATAAACAATTTGAAAGTTTAAAATAATATTTCCGAATCCTATTCAATAATATTAAACTGAAGTGTCTCGCTCGGATATTTTAAAGCTCTAGTTTATTTGCGTTAATTTGCATTTTAAATGACTCTACTTCGCCTGCTGAATGACATCAATATTAAAATCCATGTTACCTCCATTTACCGGCCGGACGTGTCATACTTTCTGACTGGCTGTCAACACCAGAATGGTATTTAAATGAGAAAAAACTAATTTAAATCAAACTTGGAATAAAAATCGAACAGAATCAATTTTCAATGAATGAATTACTCATTTCCGGTAGCTTTGAATTTGTTTGAATGTCTGTTTATAGGATTGATGTGACAGACGGACTGACATCGGAGAATTTCAACAGGGTTCCGTATTTCAGCATTTGTAGACGGACCCCTAATAAAACGTTTTATCCATACTGATATTATAGACGGGGAAGTCTGCCTGTCTGCCTATCTGTCTGTCAGAAACGTTGTCGCGGCTTAATCACCGCCGGCCTGGTTTAAGGCCCAGAGTCACACACAGGCTACTTTTTTCAAAAATCAACCGTAGAAGGTTGAAATAGAGCATGAAAGTAGATATGAAAAATCTAAACCACTTGACTGATTTCGATTTTTTTTCAGCAAGATATTAGAGAATCAATTTGAAACATTGGCTATCTATTTTTTTTCTCCATCAGTCCGCATTGAAGCAGGGTGGTGGAGTATACTCTAGGCCTCCTCAATAATGAGGAGAGACCCGTGCTCAGTAGTGGCAGTAGTGGGCCATTAATGGGTTGTAGCCAAACTTGTCGCGATAAAATTTCACATAATGGATAGACCATGACTCGAAATAGGACTTAGGATACCTACTTTATTTCTGGTGAAACGTTCCCATAGGAACATTTCATCGGTATATTGTCGTAATTCTTTGAGCCTACTTCTAGTACTTTCACACTGTTATATTGGTAAACTATCAAATAAAATATTAATACATTTGAGATAAGCGGTAGGTACGCTGTAAATATTCTTTATGCGTCAAATAGACAGCGTTGGTAGACATTTACGAGTAATATCTCAAAAACATTCTAATGATAGTTGTCTCACCGTCAGCGAGAATGTGACTTACTATATACCTATAGATTCCGTATGAAAAAAATAGATAGATAGGTGCATGTATTTATACTTAGTTCATACCTTGAAGAGCACACAACAGCCAATTATATCTCTAAAATCTGGGGCCCAAGTCTGCTAATTTATAAATAAATGCTTCAATTACGAATGTCAGATTGATGTATTTGCCATAATACAACAAAAAACGAATTCCACATCGAACGCCGACAGAGTGTCATCAATCATCATCATCGCATCTCACTGTCCCACTGCTGGACAAGGATCTCTATCAAGGATATGAGGATATGAGGAAGAGATTTTTTTAACGCTTCACAGTCATAGCCCCACAATACGATTCCCTGTGTCATAGGTGCCACACAACACACAAGACAAGGACACACACGCAGGCCGAGAACAGAAATTCAAACTCATCATTCAAATTTCCGCCTCGCTGGGAATCGAACCCAAGACCCTCGGAACAGCGATCCGGCGTGTTAACTATTGCGCCATCCGGGTCGTCAGATTGAGAGCTGTTTTTTCGAAGTAGGTTTTTTACAAACACTTTTCGAAAGTCAAACTACGCCATATTATAAAGTGTAAGATACACGATAGAGAAATGTACTCGAAGACGAAATGATAAGTCGAATATAAATTCATTTTCCTTTCATTTCGTATTCCTGTATTCAGTGAGTTGTCAGTTCCATTTGTCGGTGGCTGTAGGCCGAACCCTTCTCTTGCTAATGCTAGAAGACACGGGTTATCAAGGTCACGTCGCAATGCGAAATTTATCATTCATAACTGATTAACTCGTCATAAGACGTCTGTTTAGACGTACAAGTTCCCAATTTATAAGTCGTCAGTATTTTATTTGTTAGCTATGTTCGCGCGGGAATTGTTCCCGCGAAAATCGTGATGGAATAAAGCGGAAAAAGTAAGCTTCATATTATATTACTAGTAAACCCGCCCTCGCTTCGCTTCGGGTATCCAGTCCCTTCAAAAATCTCTATAAATTTTAACAAATTATGTTATTCCGATGTCTAAGCTATATTACTGCAAAGTTTCATGAAAATCCGTTCAGTAGTTTTTGCGTGAAAGAGCAACAAACACACACACACACACTCACATACATCCTTACAAACTTTCGCATTTCTAATATTAGTAGGATTGCCCTATAACCTCCTCTACCTTCCAGCGCCATAAAAATCGGTGCAGCCATTCCAGATTAGCCCAGTCAAACACAAAGATAAACTGACAAAAAAAACGGTTCTTTTGCGTTTATACCTACCGTAATATTGTAATCTTTTATTTAAAAAGATGCATGAGGAGTTTTTTTCGCGTTTTTTTCTCCTCCTTAAGCACTTTTCCAAAACGGTAGAAGAATCAAAAAATTTACTTTGTAAATTCCCAAATGAAATACCTAAACCATTTTGAATTTTGAATTTCAGAATCAGAATCAGAATCAATTTTACCGTGTAAATAATAATAAACACTTGTATCGTATATATAGGGTCTTTCAACAAGAACTTTGTTTTTCAATTGCAACAAACACCGACAATATGATAATTTTAGTTTTTCGACCTATTCTTAATAGATGCATTGACAATGAATTCAATTTCGCTCGAAATTCCCATTAAAATAATCAAAATCAAAATCCACCATGGAAATGACTAATTCTGATAGAGTTACATTTTGTAAAATTCGTGATATTTTCGGACAACATAATAGTCCTTCTGAGACTGAAATTTGGGTCGACAGGCTCGATACAAAATGTGCTTGACGAGTTAAAAGAATGTGATTCTTAATAGCGGTTATGACGGATAACTCAAAAATGAATCGTCAGACCTCGCTCAAATAGGACAAACTCGAGCTTTTGAATATTAAAAAAATATTAAAAATTGCTACATCCAGTGTAAAGTTAAATTTAAAAAAAAACTTTTTTTGGCCTATTAAAAGTTTACATTACTACGTACTTAAATTATTGTACATGTCAAATATTAATCTTAAACAATAAACTAAGAAATTCTAAAAGAATAACGAAGTACAATGTCTCCTTAAGAAAAACATTTTAAGGAAAAACTCGATGAAAGAAATATTCGCCAGTTTCCTTAAGCTAAAAAACGGCAGAGTTTCAGTTTTCTTTGATACATTTTATAGGGAAATTTTGAAGGAAAAATATTTTATGCCAACAATATTAGTAAGTACTCTACTTAGTGTCTTGTTCAAAAATTGTCGTAATTGCGGACTCCAATTATATTTATATTGTTGGTATTAAGTATTACAATACAATAAAATAAGTACAATAATATACTCTATTGTACACAACTAATAGAAAAAAATATCAATAAACACTGAGAACAATCAAAAGGCGGTCATATACAGTGACGATCTCATCCAGACATATTTGATAGGCGGTAAGAGCCTGGAGTTCACTCGGGGAAATACCACCGCAAATTCAAATTAGATATGTGTGGAGCCGTTTACACTTTTAAGAGACCTTTGAGTTGTGCGAACTTTCTAGCATGCTGGTTTCCTCACGATGTTTTCCTTCACCGTTAAAGTGACTATGAAATGCTTAAAATGCACTTAACTCCGTAAAGTCAGAGCTGCGTGCTCTGGGATTCGAACCCGGACCATCCGCAAGGCCGAATTCATAACCACTAGGCTACAACCGCTTCCACCGCACCGAATGATTACATAGTTGTAAAATGTAAAACTTCTGTCTTAGTTCGTTAGTAAACAGATAAAACTATGTAGATGGGAATGGGACCTTATTTATACGGTCGTTTTTTAGCTTCGATTTGTAGTTGAGCCATTATCTAGTTGGTATTTTTTATCGAAGATTTATAAATAAAACTTATTGATTAAAACGTGTTTTCTCATGGAAACGAGGTATTTTTCCGTGAAAAGCAGCCCATGTAACTCTCCAGACCTTGGACTACCTTCATAAATCACATCAACCCGTTGCTCTATCTTGACTTCGAAGGACAAAAAACAAGACATATAGGTACGTTTCCGCATTTTAATATACATACTCTATACATATAATATAACTGTAACTGATCGCTGTTTGTGCACACTAATGTCCGAAACGTCTAAACGGATTTTTATGGGACTTTCACTGAGATAGAGATGTGGAGCAACATATAGGCTACTTTTTATCCTGCGGGATCGTGATTGACGCGGAAAAAACTCCTATGTACGAACGAAGTCGCAGGCAACAGCTCGTTAATTAATATGGGGTAGTAAACTCTCCCTCGATTCGGTTCTGAAAATTTGTCCCAAAATCGAAAAATGTGAAATTGTTTTTTGAACTGACATAAATTTTGTATTTATGAACCAATTGAAATAAAAAAAACAGTAAACGTTACCATATTAAAATGTCCGAAACCGCATCCAAATTGGTTGAGCAATTTTAATGGGATTAGCACAAACACAGAAATTAAAAAGCCATTGTTTGAAGTTCCATTGTGTTGATAAAGACCCCGAATAATAATAACAATAATAGTTTTTCTCATTCATCTTCCACGTACCTACAGACAGCGACCAGTAACAGATGTATTATATGTATGGATTATAAGATAATATTATCCATCATCGACCTTGACATTAGGCATGGTGTTCAACTCCACTTAACGCCAGGGTTCACACAAACGTCTCCCATTATCTTTACCAAGACCCTTGTCAAACCATAATTATTTAGCTTCAGGAAGTTGTCCTACCGTTGGCGAGGAAGCGACTAACTATAGGCTATTTTCTTGCTCAAGAAACGTACAATAGATATATTATAAAGTCCGTATAAACGTATGTATTTTAGCAGTTGTTCCACCGCCGGCGATTCAAGCAATCAACTACAAACGTTGACCTCTCTTTTGTTTATACGGAATGTTCCTATTGCAGATTTCTTGAACGATAAAATAAAAATAGTCGATAGTTACAAACAACACACTAGTATAAAAAGCTATTAATATTGTTATAAACATTAAAATATCGAACCTCTTTGAACTACTATTGATAAAATTAAATGTTTCGTGTCCGTGAACGGTGTCTATGTGTGCGTTGCTCGGGCGCGCAGTGTGTGTACTAACTTTACATTTGTACTATTATAGTATTTGATTTATGATAGTTATATAGTCGCTTCCTCGCCGGTGGTAGGACAAATGCCACAATCTAAATAGTACATTTCCCTGCGGCTGCTGTCAATCCAATTTCATGATTGGGGCGTAAATGAAAATGTATTTATTGGGAAAGATAGATTTAGTGTGAAAAGGATGTAAAGCTTTTAATGTTAATCTACTCTATAATTAATTCTGTACCGGATTGCTGTTATTTGTAAATAGAAAATAAGTATAACTTAAGAATTATAATTAACGGCCTTTGCTATCGCAAAAAAATAATGTTTTTTAGAATGCTGTCTGTCTGTTTGTTAGTAGGTATGCTGAAATCTCAGAAACAGCATAACTGAATTGAGTGCGGTTTTCACTATTGTAATTGAAGTAAACTACACTTAACATGGTATTGTTTCAAATGGTTCGTAATGGCGGTATTACTAGAACTTAATAACGGTTTTCTAAACAAGATAACTTCGCTGATAGGCTTCAGTAAGACCTTCGTCATGAATGTATTACCGGATAAAAAATTAAAAATATATTCGCATAATTTTGGCTCTGTGGCATGAGCAGTCGATATTATAGTGGTTTGAACGTAGGACTCTCGAACTCGTACTCCGTTCGCATTCGATATGGATTCGTATTAATACCATTCCACAAAAATAAATAAATAAATAACGCTACACACAGAAAGCCCCACACTAGGATTCCCTGTGTCGTGGGTGCCTTGGACAACACACAAGAAAAGGACACACACCCAGACCGAGAACGGAAATTCAAACTCATCATTCAAATCGCCACCTCGCTGGGAATCGAACCCAGGACCCTCGGAACAGCGCACCGGTGTGTTAACCATTGCGCCATTCGGGTCGTCAAATGCCAGCTTTCCGCCCCGGCGACTAAGGTACGATTCAGACCAACCGGCTCGCATCGGGCCGCATCGGAACGGAGCCGTATGAGTGCCGCGGCAGCCGAACGTGTGCCGCGGCCGACAGCCGAAAGCGTCCGCTACCGCGGCATGTGTACGGCTGCCGCAGTAGCTGTACGCGTAAAATTACTTTTGATACATTTCAATGTTCTTTACCGCATTGTAAAATGCCGCCCGGCCCGGCCCGATGCGAGCCGGTTGGTCTGAATCGTACCTACGGTTCAATGATGATTGACGGTGAATACTCAGAACGCTGTAAGTAAATTTTGCTTACAAGCTAAATAGAACTGTTATCACTGGTAATAGTGGTAATCAATTTGTTTTTAGCGGAATGTGGTACATAGGTACTTCAATATCCTATATATTACATTTATTTACTAATTTCTCGACGTATCTATGTATAAATAATTACTATAACAATTGACAGAGCGATAAATAAGTACCGTTAGAAATTGAGCTAAATAGAAATTGAGCAACGGTGAGTAAAACAGTGAAATTAAATTATCTTTGTCAATAACAATTACTATCCAGTAAGTATTTAATAATTAACATTGTTTGTTAATTCATCTCAAAGTGTCGAGACACCTCGCCGAAGGTTGTTGCTAATTGACGTGGTAATTGACAAAGAAAATATGAAGGAAAATTATTATCACTAGAAATTGTCTTTAAACATCTCATCGATCATTTACTCGTAGTTTCATAGTTTCGGTTCATTGATTAAATTTCGCAAAGCGTCAGTCCCCGTTATTAAAGTCGAATTCCTTTGGGCGACATGAAAGTGACATGGCATTAAATACTTAGACCTACAGTTACTACTGACCATTCCATCAAACACTGGAACAGCGTGGTGGAGTATGCTGTAAACCTCTTCAATGATAACGAAAGGCCCGTGCTCAGTTGAAGCCATTTAAGGCAATAATACGCAAATTAAAGTTCCATACAAAATTCATATTTGGTAAGACACTGTTGCAAGTAAAACGTAATAGGTAACGACCAAGAATTTAACTCTAAACGTCATTATGACGTCACGAATACGTACTTCACATTACTACAGTAGTAAACACTACGTACTACAAAGCGGGCTGTATAAATATAGTGTACCTATGTGAAAATCTATATCTAATTATATTGTGAAGTAGTCTTGCAACATATTTATATCTCAGGTTCTAAGCTTTTCATAAAGATGACACATACACTATTTTTAAATAACACCCACAGCAATGCAATTGCGACAACCGCTTAACCGTTTCAAAATTCATGTAGAAGTAGGTACAGGCAAACAAAAATTCTAAAAATAATATTTTTGGCTTCTGTTGGGCCTTTGGAGACTCTTCATCTACTTTTCTTAAATATCTCCTAGGTACAGATATAAAACAGTTACTATTTTATATCTGTACCTAGGAGATATTTAAGAAAAGTAGATGAAGATGAAGTGATGAACAGTTACTATTCATAATATATATTAAAGTACGTATAGAGTAAGTACCCAATGTACCCATAGATACCAAGTACCTATTTTGTTACAATGAGCTTATATTCTTCAAAGTTTTTCCCGAATTATTTTGCATCATTAACGTTACATCTTCCAGTTCAATTATCTCTATGCCTTTCATCTAAATCTATTCATCTATTTTTTGCGACAAATAGCAACAAACTTTGAAAGTATTGAAACTTTTATATTCCATTTTACACTAAACTTAATCTATTTGAACACCTCAAATAATTGTAAGTACAATTGAGGTTTACCCTAGACTTGGTGATTTAAGTTTCTCCGAATTTAATTAAGCGTTTCCTCGCCTTTTCAGTCACTATTGACTCGCGTGACGTGACCCCATAATTTGTCCAACTATTTTAAGACATCAATGGGTGACCCGAGATAGACTTAAGTGGTTTGAAGATATCTCCGTTATCAGCGAGATAAGAAGGGCGATGCCGGCTTATCCACGTTAATAGACCTCACTGTGTCATCTACGGAAGAATTTTAATGACGCTGGCAAAGATTCAGTTCAGTATACTCTTAGGCCTTTCTCACACTACGCTATTTATTAGCTACGCGACTCCAACGTAATCCACAACTCGCCGACACAGCAGTGTTCACTGTCAGGACACGCATCGTAGACGCGTCGCCTCGTGTGCGGAACTTGGTAAATATTTATGTATGGGGTATATTTAACAAGGCGTCGGCCAAGGGGGCGTCGAGTCACGAGTGACGCATATAGAATACCTGGACAAGATCCTAGGCGCTTGCAAGTGGCGTTGTGTGTGAACGGCCTCAGTGAACGAGAAAGTTTGTATGGCCGTTCCTCAATACCGCAAAGGCGAATGAACGTATTTAGATGAAATTTCACGGAAATACTGTTTGAATCAGACAAAAGTTATTGTGTGCGGATGGACCGGTGAGGAAACACACGCACTGCATCTACAATATAAATAGCATAAATCTACCGTACAAGAAATAACGTGTTAATAGTGGTAAGATTTTCCAGCACCGTTGAAAATCAGCCGTATAATGTTTTACATTCTCGCTTGCAGATTTTGTCAAAACAAAATGCGAATGTGTAAACTACTTGAGGTGTGATGGGTTTTGTTCCATTGGGTGTTTCCAAATATTCAGCCTTGGATTCGAACCCTACACGTATGTACGTCAAAGTGATATGTATGTATGTACATAATTATATTGGTATATTGTCACTACTTTCGATAAGGAAAACATGGTGAAGTATCCTGCACAGCTGAGACTTCTCTATAATCTTTTCAAAAGTTTCATGACCCCATCCAGTTTTAGTAAGCAATTGGGGCGTTGCGATATGCGTACTTTCTTGGTTCCCAGAACAAACGTTTAGTTTCTTGGCAGATAAATGGGCTATGATATTTCGTGGATCAACAAGTTATGAGTACTCGTAGAATGAACTTTCTTTTGAGGTATTCCTGGAGTACTATGACATCAAGTTATTTAAAATAGGGTAAAAAAGACTCTCCACCGGGGCTAATGATGCAATGATGGCTCCCCTGATGCTCCCCCTGGGCATAGTTGACGAAGACCACTTAGCATCAGGTACCTCATCCGCTTTTACGTCGGCCCTTCTGGCTATAAAAAGAATTGTACTGTACCTATAAACCTTGTCTTGCCGTCTGCGATACATGGAATCCTACGAGTATGAAATATGCGTGACAACAATTGACCAATGTGGACTCATGCCCAACAGTGGGACAGTAATCTATTAATGTCAGCTCTTGTCAAAAGAACATCTAGTGTAAAATGCGTAATATTCGGTAGTATCGCAAGTACTGTGTACAGCAGGAAGTGTGTTCGTCACTCGTTGTCAACAACGGAGCTGTCGTCACGACAGAATCATTAGCACCCGACCTCGATCGCTGTTTGCTTTCGACAACACCTCACTGGTGAATAGGGTTGTCGAAAGGTAGAGAATTATAAAAATGTAACTAGATTTAAATGTAATATTTGTTGACCAGCGTCGCGTTGTTGACCTGAATGAACAATGGTTACCACTTACTATCAAATAAATGGCCTTTATGCACTAATGTTTGTTAATTGTATTAACATAAACAAACGTGAAGAATCACTACCTACGGGGCGCTTTTAAATAAACGTTGAGGGATTCCGTCAAAAAATAGTCGTGTAAAAAGAGTTTTTTATGCGTTTTGTTATCTGTAGCCAATTTTAAATAATGTCAGCATTAAACAACTTAATGCCAGAGAATCAAGACACCTGGATGGTATGGCACCTGCCTGCCACCTGTTTATTGTTCACCGCCGCCCCAAGAATGGAGCCTATCGTATCCAAAAACAATATTCTCCAACGTTGTGGAAAACCTTCTAAAAATTTTAAATATTTAAGAGACAGATTTCCGGAAATCATTATAAAAGTTTTGGTTCAGCGACAACCCTATCGAGCTCAGTTGGCATGATTTGGTTATAGAAGTTTTTACAAAACGTACGGTATCTCTACATTCCTGTTTAGGGTTATTTCAATGTTGCATCGTAAAAGTGGTCCAAATAATTAGGCAATAACATGAATTGAATAATAAACGATGACGTAAGAATTATCAATATTCAACGACACGTATCGTTGAATGAATATTTTATAAGTGTAAACACAGATGGTAGAATCCGTCATAGTTTCTGCGCCATCCACAGCATCCACTATAATTATTGAAATAGCGGTTGCATGCATGCCTATAAATTACCGGTTTGTAGCAGCCCTACCAAGCACGATTTGACATGATTTGGTTACAACAGTTGTTTACTTGTAAGCAGAGTATTTTTATGTTGATAGCTGGCAAATGAGCAGGCAAGCCATCTGATCTGATGGTCTACCACTTTCGCTCATGACATTATTTCATACACAGAATACACACCACCTATGGGTTATTGGCAAAGAAAAAAGAAGAGAAAATACTGGCTTTGAACCCCCAGCTGGAACTTGAGAAGTCGTTTGGCAATTGACTACAGCAATAGGTGGGTGATTCACCAGCCTAGCAGCACAACCAATAATCTCGGAGAATCTTCTATATTTATTTATTTATACTTCATTGAACAAAAAGACAGAACAAAAAGCGGACTTAATAATAAAAGCATTCTCTATCAGTCGACGTTTGGGCAGTTACAGAATGAAAAAAAAATGAAGACTGAATGGAGAATGAATGACGGGGCATAGTCCAGCGATGCAAAAAGTGGCATCGGGTGCTGAAGCCTCGTCTGCTGTTCAGCAAGGTCACCACGAGAAAGAGAGATCAGCTTCAACTCAAACATGGACCAAAACGGGTTCCAAATTCCCAATGTTTTCATCGAATTATCTGAAGGTATAGGAATATGTATTTCACAGGCACTCCAATTAAAGCTCTAAAATTCCGACCCTGTCCAGGAAATTCCTGACGGATAGCAACCCTATCCGATACGAATTATTACGATCTGATTAGACAAGCTATGTAATACAACGAGGAACGGCATCCCAACAATTTCATCACACACTTGTGTTAATTCTCAATCAAAGAACGCTATTTATGAATAATAAAAGATGACGTATTAATTATAATAATTACAATCGTGCAGCTGACGTATCAGTGAATGAATATTTTAATAGTAGGTATATGCACAGATGGTATTATTACCAGAAATATTTTCTACGCATTCGTCAAAACACTAAAATTCCAAACATAGCAAAAAAAAACCCGATTCGTAGCAACCCTATCAAACACAAATTGGCACATTTGATAATGTAAAGTACGGATCCCTGTATTTTCATCCATCATTTTTTAAGAAAACTTTTCAGTATTTTGAACCAACAAAAAAAACAAAATCTACCTCAATACCCTACAGTCAAGTAATGTAAGAAAATTATCTATATTCAACACATTATTGCCTACAACATTTTAGGGTTTCCGATTTCCGATTAGGGTTTCCGATTTCCCTGGAAATTCATCATCAGATCCTGACTTGGTTGCAAAAGGACTACCTGTAAAATATATAAGCACTTTCTAATAAATTAAAAAAGAATTTCTTCACAAATGCCGAACAAATTGCTGGACACACATAAAAAATATATATGCATCGAACCATGGATGTAGCATCGAACATAGAAAACCTCCTCCTTGTTTAGAACTGGGTTAAGAAGGCAACATGAACAATAACAGATGACGTATGAATTACAATCATACTACCTGACTTATAGATGAATGAATTAATAGTGTATGAACAGATGTTAGCACAATTCACCATCATTCGTCACATTTGCCGTTTCTCGTGAAGCAATTGCTTCAAGGAACTGTTTCAGCGAATTAATAATGAAAAAAAACTTAAGATACGCCTTTTTAATGCTAAGTGTATAAAATGCAAATCAATACATTTTAGGCACTATGCTATGCGATCGAGGAGTTCCTTGTTTGAAGCAAAACCTCAATGTAGTAGTTGCTTTCATAATGACCTTGTTATCATAATGCAAAATTCAGGTCCGTAGACGAGAAGAAAGTGCTTCTAATTCAGCTTGCAAGTAGGTGAAGAGCTGACGTAAAAGTGGACGAGCCACCTGACGGTAAGTGGTCATCATCACATATGGACACGATCAACACCACTCACACTCAAGGGAGTCATGCACAACGCCGGCCCTGAAGGAGAACTCTTTTTACACCTGTCTTTAATTTCCCAAAAGTAAGCATCTAATAATCAAGTAATCAGCCTCTCGATAAAGGATAAAGGATGACCAAGGCGTGCACCGCACACAGGTGGCACACATCGGGGGAGGGGTAAATGGGACAAATGGACCACGAGGGAGCGGCATATACCTACCTAAGTAAACCTGTGGTATAAAAGTGATTGCGGCGAGCCTGATAACATTGTGATAAGTAACATGCATAAGAGTTCCCCGTCCAAGCGCACAAATAATACAATTCATGTTCATTTTACTTCAACTATAGGTTTAACTTCAGTATGGAAATAATAATAGATTTGCTTGTTTGTCGAATGTTAATAGTAAAAAACTAATTGGCTGGTTATAATATTGCTGCCATGATATATGTACCTATGCAGCACTACCTTCCGCTATCGCCCATGACAACTGACACTGACCTAGAACAAAACTAAAGGTGTAAGAGTCTCATTCTAATTCCGTCACAGACGCGTTGCTACCTTCGAGGACTAAGATGGTTAGTGCAATCGACTCCACACTAGCACATAGTTTGTTAGTAAGTAGGTACATACTAGGACTACCGCAAGTAATCCATTGTACCTGTTACTTCTTTCTCTCTCTCTTTCTCTCTCTCTCTCCCTCTATCTTTCTCTCTACTATCAAAATTTAGAGACATTCAACATTATCAATAATCTCTGCGTATTTCACTCCTTTCCCCAGAGCGCTGGCACACCCAGGACAATTCAAAGTCCATTAATCATTTTGAGGTCTTCTTCCGTGAGGTCTTCTTTCCGTCTTACATCCAGTCTATGGATAACTATATATGTACTGCAGTGTAGCTATTGTATAATTTTCTGTGTAGAATCACGCTGACTGAATTTTAGGTAAATTGATGCAGTTGTATAGTACTACCCGTATTAAGTGTATTGATAACACACGAGTTTTTCAGCGTTGTGTATGTATGTATGTTGGGTAGCATTGCTCTAACATTTTTGATAAGGTCGCTACGGAAATTCGTTAAAAATGTCGTAGCCTCAGTTCAATACCTTATCGTTTTGTAGCGCATAAAATTATCAGTAGGAACTTTTTAATACGTGTCATTATAACACCCATAACTTTCTCAATGCTAGGCTGGGATCTCACAAAATAATACACAGTTCACCACGCTGACCAAGTAGTGTACCTACTTACAAACTTGCGTAGAGGATTCGAACCCTGGACCGGGAGTTCTCCGTTCAAACTATTCTATTGTTTTGTAGTAAATTCTTCATAACAACTTATACACATAAACATTACCGCATTTAAATTATAAACTCATTAATAATATTCCATGGTACTTTATTCCACAGTAATTTTAGTTATAGCATGACTGCAAACTTCATTTGAATCTTAATGACTGTTATTATAGAGAATGCGGTATTTATCTAACCCATGGTAAATCTACAGCTATTATTTTCATTTCAGTAAACAATGTAAAGTAGACGAGAACACGTTATCAAGATTTACGCGAGTCTAATCCTTATTTAATTCTGTCGTACATTCTTCGAACTATCGTCATAAGTGATAAGCATGGTAAAAATATCCTCAAACATCATAAATATGTTCGCAGTTAAACAAACTTACCTTTAACTGCACTACACAAACTACACTTCAATTCACTGTTAACTCGCGGTACACCCGATTGCGATAAGGAACTCAAAACTGTCATTCACCGGAGGTCGGAACGCGGTCTAGACACGTGCGTCGTCTCCCGCGGACGCATCGCGACTGACTGATACCCCGCCCGCCCTAGCCGCCGCCGCCCAAGCGAGAAATGTTTGCATAACCACTTTAACCGTAAACTGCCGACTTTTAACACTCTTCATTAATATGCTAATGCAATAGTTTCATCGTGTTAACACGTGTTGTGAGTTGTGACGTCGCTTTAAAAAATGCGGCGTGAGTGATAACGTTGTTTTTGTCATGTTTATAGTATGCAATCATGGCCTTTTAACTCGCTTTCTCTCGCTCTTTATAGTGCCTTTTATGTCTATAACCGAGTTAAGTGCATACCGTCTTTCAATGACGTTACTAACACAAAAGGCGCAGCCTGCGCAAAAAGAAGCCAGTGCAAAAGGGTACTGACATTTTATGGAATTAAGAGAGCAAATAAACATACAGCTCCACCTTATCGCTAGCGAACATGACAACTGTGACCGACATAAAACAAGTTTCCAATCAGGACTAGGATGGTTAGTCCAATTAGCGTGTGTTAGAACGTTAGTTCGTTAAAATGTTGGTATGAGAACTGGGACAGAGATTGTTAGTAATATTTTCTCCTGTTAGTAGTTGTTGGTAATCATCCAGTTAGTAGTTTTAGTAAGTCTTATTCTTCTTCTTACAGTCATAAATAATGAATTACGTTGTTTTGTTACCCTTGGGGACTAAGATGTTCGGTTCTAAAACCAAGCAGGGACCTTCTTCTATCACCTCTTATGATGCCCTGATCTATCCGGATAGAATAGAACCTAATGTCGCCCCAATAAAGCTATTTAGGTCATGTGAACAATATTAAATGATAAATATAGGATATGTTCTGAGCTCAGCACTTGGGCCTCTCCCAACCTTCGTTGTGAGTGGAGTACCAAAACAATACGCTAGTCCCTTCTTTTTGAGGTCATTGGACCCTTTTACCCCCAGTGCATTTTACCCAACACATTGTCATAAGGTTTTGAGTTTTACTACCATAAATAAATAGGACGGTGATCAAATCATCAACAAGACCATCAGCTCAATAAACCAAAATAAATATTGTCACATATAATATGTTACAGCAATAAATTTGATTTAACATCTTTATTATCATACAAACGTGCTGAGAAGACACTTCCGCAGTTTCTTCTCGATAAAAAGGCACCTTTGACACCATTGTACAGTAAAAAGAACGTATGCCTATCAGTTAGACCTATATGACGAGAAAAGGCAGTTAAATCGTTCTTAGCTCTTGCTTTAGGGTCTGATCCCCGAAACTGATCCACTGACTACTTATTATTTTTATTCTTCGTTCCTTAGTAGATAATATTGTTAGTAAGAATCTCGTTATAATACGGTCTCAGCATTCTTACCCTTGAGGACTGAGATGGTTGCCTCTCAAAGTGTAACCGGCTGTTTCAGACCCCCGTTTGTACATTTGGGGGGGTATTTCCAAAAATCTTATCTTAGTGCTCCCCTAGACTCTCCAAGAAACGTGCAGGCCTGCCACACAGCTTCTTACATTCTTGTATACCGATAGCAAAAACTTCGTATACCATCAAAATCTCACGTATATGTACCGCGTAAGTCGCCAACATAAGTTACATAATATGTTGCAAAAAAAGATAGATAGATAGATAGATAGATAGATAGATAGATCACTTTATTTGTAACATAAAGTACATACGGCCAAAAAGTAATACACTGTTACAGCATGATACAACACTGAATTGTAGGTACCTAATGTTACAAAAAGGATTCTGCTCAGCATTATGCTGGTGTAACACCGTTAACCAGCGCTGGTCTTCCGCAGGATCCCTTTTGTGACTACACGGACAAGTCCGCGCAAAACTTACTTATTCTAGAAACATATTATGTCATTTAAAATAACATTACCATTACCATGAAAAGTAACAACAAATAGTAACCATAAGCTAAATAAAACAAGAAGAAATAATATTAATAAAACAATAATTTAAAGTATATAAAAACGAGAAATGGATAATATGGCAACATTGTAGATGATATAGATGACAATCTGTGCCGTGTGACAACATGCCATACTCTGTGTCTAATGTCTTTGACATTCAAGTCATGTCAGTGACCATAGTGTATTATCTATGTCAGTGACATAGGCACACATTTAGAGATAAGAACTGAGTTTTAATTTAATGAATATGTTAACAAAGTACAACAAAAATGAACGAGATACATAATGCAAGATATAAACAAAGAAACATTTTATTAACCTGTCTATTCTCTCATATAGCACTTGTGTCAAGTAAGAGAGTTTCCTGACTCTTTTGGTGGTTTATTAAAAGTTCTTTGAGTTTAACCTTAAATGCATAAACAGCTTATAAGCATACTAGAGAACCGCCCGCGCTTCGCTTCGGGACCCGTAGGTAACACCCGCGTAGGTCCCGCTCCCGTAGGAATTTAGGCTAAAAAGTAGCCTACTACTCGCTCTCTTCACTCCACCCTGTCTGAGGTGTGTGGAGCCCTCGGGACAGTTAGTTCCCCTTTGGGGATGTCTTTCGCGGCCCGTTAAAATGGGCCAGTCCTTGGGTTGGGCCCTAAGGCCCTTGGTTGTCCATCTGTGGTTAACCAATAGGTCAAGTCCGGTGAGTGGTGACCTTTTTACAGGCCACAGAGTCTTAAACGGGATGGGGTTCATCTTCGCGCCGCCCAGGCGATCGAGCCCCTACCGGGTGAATCCCGCTGGTGGGAAGCCCAGCAGGAGCCGATCAGCGTCGGGCGACGACTTACGAAGCCCCAGTATCAGTCAGTGCTAGGCCCGTCCCGCGCAACCAGCAAGTCGCGCGGGAAGGCCCAGCGGTCCGATGGACGGGTGTGGAGCGGCGCCAGGTCCTGCAGATGCGGGAACCGCGACGCGTCGACACGCCCGAACATGTTGCGTGCCAATCGCTCGATGAAGTCGTCCAGGCTCTCGACTCGAAGGTCCCTCTGGATGACGGCGTTCCTGACGTACCTCGGCGCACCAGTCAGCCGGCGGAGCGCAATCGCCTGAACTGCGCGCATCCTCTTGCGCTGCGGTTAGCTGGCGAGCGCGTACCACGCCGTTGCCGCGTACGTGAGGCGGGGTCTGATGTAGGTCTTGTAGACCCCGAGCTTCAGCCCGAGAGGGAGGCTCGAGGAGAGCACTGGTTTCTGCCATCGCACTTCTGGAATTCGCGACGGCTTTCGTAACCTGTGGCTTCATCGAGAGTCTTCCATCGATTTTGCCCAAGTATTTGGGCTGTGGGGCCCATTGGATATCTTGTCCATGAAGCTCCAGAGTAGGGTCCCGCCTGTTAAGGTATCCTCCTATGTTCACAGCCGGCGTCTTCCCGACTTTCACCGACAGTCTCCACGCGGCGAGCCATTCGGGGAGGGCATCAAGCGCACGCTGCATCTTGACAATGGCGTGGGTTCTATTCAGCGACGTGGTGATGTACGCCACGTCATCGGCATACAGGGCAAGCGACGCCCCCCCTGCCGCCGGGATGTCGTCGGTGTAGCAGGCGTAGCAGACCGGGGACAGGCAACTCCCTTGCGGGACGCCGGCTGCGATCGGACGCTCGGTGGATTCGGCGTCTTCAACCACTATTCTGAAGCTTCTATTTTCGAGGAAACTGGAGATCATCTTAACGGCACTCCGGTGCGCCGACGGCTGCGAGATCTTGTAGAGAAAGCCCTCGTGCCAAACACGGTCGAACGCCTTTTCCATGTCGAGGAATACTGCACACACGCGTTCTCTCTTATTCAGAGCCGCGGTAACGGTGTGCAACACCCTCGACAGTGTAGCCGTGCTGTTCAGCGGCATCAAAAAGTAGCCTTCCACTTCTGTTGGCAGCTAGGCTATTCCACCCCGGATGCTTGCAGTTTCAGTCGCCCGCGCCCACCACCGGTGTCGGCGAGTCCAGCAACTTGCGGACATCAGCCAACAGGATAGTGCCAGCGGGCGGGCGGTACACTGAACACAGCCGGAGCGGGGAGTTCTCGAGGCAGAGCTAAAGTAGCCTATTACATTTGCCTATGACTTAAGTAAATTACATGTAGTATTTGATAGCGTAATTCAGAACTTGCAAATGAATTTTGTTAACGCCATCTATTGGCAACTCCGAAAATAAATATCTAGTAACTAACAAAACATCGATCTTCCCATGGGAATGGGATGTTTTTCCGCGGTAAAAAGTAGCCTACGTCACTCTCCACCCTCCTAACTATCCCCACACACATAAACCTTACCATATAATAGCTTTGTTGCGGCGTGAAAGCGTCACAAACAAACAAACAAACAAACAAACAAACACACTTTCACATTTATAATATTAGTAAGGATAAGCTTTTTACCTTCAGTACTTTCGGCTGTGCGTTGTCTGTCAGTCAGACACTCAGTAACGGAAGAGTTTTATAATCTATATAGGTGTCGATTAATTTAAAATTTGTTTGTGAGTCGGACCAAAACCCGGAACTTCCAACTCATCACTCAGCATGCAGCATGTCTACCTATTACAGCACCCGCTATATTTTCGTCAAGTGATTCCCATGCGCGGCCACTGCGTCGTAATCGCGAATAGAATAATTAAGCACGCAAGCATGCATCTTGGGGACGTGACCAGCATCTATTACAGTTTAATCGATGTCAAAGACGTGGCCAGAGTTTTGATAGTTCATATGACTATAAGGTGCGGCTGCAGCAATTTTAACACCTTCAAAGTACTTGGACCAGGTTTGAAGGGCTAATTGCTAATAGTTAACTAGTGCCGTTGAACCAGTGAAAAATTTTGGCCCAGTAGCCTCAGGTCTCACTATCAAAAGTAGTTGAACTACTGGGACAAGATAGTTGAACTATGTAAATGTAAAAAGGGAAAGACAAGAATTGTTCCTAGGTAAGTACTTACATAATTTTAACAAAACCAAGATCGACTATAATTTATTATCTACAATAATATAAGAAATTATATGAAGCACTTATGCAAAAATGCCTATAATATTTAGGGGTTACCCTCGTTTTTTCTTGGATTTCTACATCAGATCTTAAATTGGGGACAATGGAACAATCTCGGAAGGACGCTCTTTGAAAAAAAAGAATTAGAAATCGGGTCACATTTAAAGAAAAATCGCTGGAATATAGCTAAAATCACTCGTCCTTTTTTTTTAGTCGAATCCAAGAGTTCAAAGATGATAAAACAGTATAGTAGGTAAATACCTAGACGCTGCCGAATGCTCCAGCCGTAAGGAATAAAATAAATCCTGAAAGTGTCCTCGGTGGAACGATTGAACATCATACTTCGAGCAGAAATCCCATGCAATGCTAAATCTTGTGCCATCTTGTGCCAAGGTGTAGATAGATACTCTTACCTCGAATATATCGTGACCAATTCTTTACGTTCCAACTTTCAACCTTTGTTCTATTATTATATACGTTCCCAGGGCTAATTGACCTGTCGTCTTCCAACCTTCTACAGCAACAATTTGAAGATGACAACTTGATTACTACAACAGGTACCTATTATAACGTTATTAAGATGCTACATAAATGTCTGATCTTAGCTTAGCTGAGGTTTAAAGTTTAAATGTACTTATGCATAAGTTCAAATCTTGCTCGCACCTCAAAATAGACAAACTTGCGTGATAACAATGGAATTATTCTTAACTCTACGGCTAGGTACACCTGCATCTTATTAAGGCATAAATTAACGCGCTAATTAAAAAGAAATTAGACTTGCCCAAATTGTCAATTATGTACCAATTCCTATTTATATGTATAAGAAGTTTCTGTTGAATAAAGCCTTCCATAACTGGCGGAGTTCTGACCAGTTCTGAGCCTTCTAAATCAAACGGATACCCGCTGTTTTCTTCAGGTTGTCACACCGCCTGGTCGAGCGGCGGCGGCGCCCAAATCCGCCAATAGAGCGTGGTGACTGGTGATAGAAGGCTCGAGCCCAGCAATGGGATAGTGGGACATAAACATAATTTTGCACTGGTATTAAACTTTGAAAGCATAAATGAAACTTTATTAAAATGGGTAATTACCTAAGAAGCAAATCGTCTAGAGATTGAGTTACTGCCTTAGGGCAAATTTTATTCAAATTTTATATTCTGTAGAAGCGAACAATGGCTAAGATTGTTCGACCAAATACTATGTTGTAATAAAGTCTATCCCGTGAAATTTTAATATTGAACAATAGATGATGAATATACCGAGAAAAGGTAAAGCAATTTATAAAGAATACAATGTTTATTATGTACAAGCATACATTAGTAATTGTTCCTATAATTTTTAACCGACTTCAATAAAGGAGGGGTTCTCAATTCGACTGTAGGTGTGTTTTTTTTTCTTAAGTATGTTTCCTCGTAACTTTGCGCAAGATGAACCAATTTTGATTATTCTTCTTGTATTCGAAAATTAGTGCTTCAAGTCTAGTCCCTTATAATTTTTAACGACATTTGACGGGTATTTTTTGATTTATCTCTATTTATCGATTTTGAAGTGCTCATAGCCCTGCGACTTGCGCTTGCGTCTATCCTAAGTGATCGACAAAATGAAGCAACTGCGGTCGCGGTCGGTAGTTGGATGGGTGACCGCTAGTGGAAAATATTTCTGTAGCGCTTCCGTGCTTTGGAGGACACGTAAAGCCATCGGTCTCAGTTGTTATCGATAAATATCAGTCATTAAGTCATGTCGAAAGGCCTTCGGACGACTTAAAAACTTTCGATACTGGGTTGGTTACCTACTAACCCCTCCACTAATCCGCACTGAAGCAGCGTGATGGAGTATGCCATCGTTTCTTAACCTCGGGTCGCGACCCAAATCCGGGTCGCGGGCGGTATTGAGGTGGGTCGCGGGAATTTTGAAAAGACATTAGCGGCCTTTTCCTTACAGCCTGAAGGGCTGACGTAAAAGCAGACGAGCCACCTGATGATAAGTGGTCCTCGTCGCCTATGGATACGAGCAACACCAGGGGAGTCACCAGTGCAACGCCGGCCCTGAAGGAGAACTCTTTTTACACCTTGTTCTTGAAGAACCCCATGTCATAGCGCTCCGGGACTATCTCAGAAGGAAGCTCATTCCACATCTTGCACGTTCGCGCCTAAAACAAATGTGAAAAACAGACCGTAGTCGTTCGCCACGAGTACAAGCGATGTGGATGAAACTTAAATCTTCGGCGAGTGGTGTGATGATGGAAGGGTGAAGTTGGCACCAAATCGAACAATTCCTCGGAGCACTCACCGTTGTAAAGCCGGTAGAACACGCAGAGGCATCCCATGTCTCTCCTCAGACTTAGGTGTTCTAACCTGTTAGTGACTCGTGGGTCGTTGGCAATTCGAACCGCGTGCTTTTGTACGTCGTCAAATGGACTACGCTGGTATTATGGTGCCTCTGCCCAAAGATGAGAGCATTACTCCATGTGAGGCCTAACCTGTGCTTTATAAAGCATCAGTAGGTCCCTCGCAGTGAAGTACTGCTTCGCCCGGTTTAGGACAACAAGCTTTTTGGAGGCCAATTTGGCCTTAGCTTCCAGATGACTTCAATACTGAACGTCGCTCGAAATGTCAATGCCCAGAATCCCAACACTTTTACCAACGGTGAGCGCGGAATCCTGGAATTGAGGCGCCATGACAAATGGGGCTTTCTTAGCGGAAAACGTGCAAACTTGTGACTTCGTGGGGTTGAACTCAATTAAATTGAGTCGACCCCATTCCGAGACTTCTCCAGAGAGTTCTCTACTTCAGACACAAGTTTGATTCTGCTATCCTCCACTTGTAACCGAGAGGCATTTGCAGGGCCTGTATAATAGGCATCTCCCGTGCTGTCATCTGCATAGCAATGAATGCCGTTTGCACGCTCCAGCATGTCATTGATATGCAGAATGAACAGGGTAGGAGACAGCACAGACCCTTGGGGAACACCAGCGTTTATGGGTTTCAAATCTGAGCAACAACCGTCAACTACGATCTTTATGTGTCGCTCAGACAGAAAACTGGCTACCCAACTGCATAACCACTCAGGGAGACCGTAATGATAGCATCATCATCACTAGCCTTCTAATTTCCCCACTGCTGGGGCACAGGCTTTCCTTGCTGATAGAAACACTCAAGGAGAATGAGCCATAACCCACTAAGCGGGCCCAGTGCGGATTGGTGGGTGTTAACAACTGCAAATGCAACCGGGACCAACGGCTTAACGTACCTAACGGAGTAAATATTAAGGAGCCGGTTACACTTTTTTAGAGGTGACCATCTCAGTCCTCAGGGGTAGCAACGCCTCTGTGACCGAATTAGAACGAGACTCATTGAGTCTAGTTCTGGGTCGGTCACAGTTGTCATGAGCGGCAGTGGAAGGTGGTGCTGCATGCTCGTTTGCTATCTTAATTCCATAAAAAAAACCCATCCAGTGACCAGCCTCTGCGAAAGTTGCTTAGCAAACGTAATCGCAAGCTGAGCGCGCTTACCGCTGCGCCACTAAGCTACTCAACGTAATGCCATCAATTTGAGGAAACTACGGACTTTTACTCCTATTATTTTATTATCACGGGAAAATCAATAAAATATCAGGGTCGCGGACTTCAAATATTCATACATTTTGGGTCGCCAGCCAAAAAGGTTAAGAACCGCTGGAGTATGCTCTAGGCCTCCTCAATAATTATGAGAGACCCCTGCTCTATAGCGAGCCATTAATGGGTTGTAGTCATCGATTTTGAAGACTGATGTTTCTGTTGTAAAATGTTAGTTATCCTGAATACCTAGTAATTATTGACGACCCGGATGGCGCAATGGTTAACACGCAGGAGCGCTGTTCCGAGGGTCCTGGGTTCGATTCCCAGCGAGGTGGCGATTTGGATAATGAGGTCTGGTCTCGGTCTGGGTGTGTGTCCTTGTCTTGTGTTTTGTCCATGGCACCCACGACACAGGGAATCCTAGTGTGGGGCTGTGAGTGTATAGCGTTATTTATTTATTATTATTATTGTTTATCTATATGATACCCGTTTCATCACTACCAAATGACGTAATATTAAAAAAGCTATTAATAAATCGCGTCTGCCTTTAGAATATTTTTATTTTAGATGTGTTGTCTCCGTAAGTGTTGGGCTTGTTGCATAATGTAACTAGCTAGAGCTACAGGGGATTATCGGCCAAAACCCGGACCATGATAAAGCAAGAGAGACACAAGAGCACAAAATACATAAAGATCATAATTGAATGTTTTCGATTAAGTAGATTCGTTGACGCGTCGTAATGTGCGCAGTTCCCAAGTTCTACTGTATTAACAGATTTTTTAACACGTGAGGTGGTGTAAATAGCCTCTTCATTGGTGGGTTATGCACCCGAAAATTAGTTAACCATCTCCCCGGCTGATCGCGGTAGGTATATGGAATATAAAGAAATTCCGTAACCGAATCCGACAAACACTTTGTGCAGGAAATAAATAAGCCTTTAGCACTTACCTCAACACTGCTACAGCTGGATGCTTCACGGACTTCACGATCTTCGATGGCAGCCGTCGAGTCCATGCCTGGGCGTCAATACCCCTTCAAATAAAGCTACGAGCTCGTGCGATGTAATGTCTAGGTACACAAAGGACACTACACATAACACTGAATTCGTCTACATTTACGTGAATTTAAGATTATCACAAATAAATGTGCATGCGACGCGTTGCGGTGCAATTTGCCAAAAATGAGAGTTATGTGGTTTCTCTCGATCCGTACTAGGTACCTTCTTCTGTATTTTTTTTAAGCCCTATGTGACCAATCAGAAAGCGGGATGCAATGTCAATCCATTCTGCGTATGCACAGATTAGATAAGTAGACGATATGCAGATCAGAAATTTTGAACTTAGAATACGGATGCAAATAATTGCGTTATTATAAATATTACTTTTAACAACGGTTTAAAAGGAAAAATCGGCCAAGTGCGAGTTGGACTCGCACACGAAGGGTTCCGTACCATTATGTATAAAAACGCCAAAAAAATCTGGTCTGTTGTATGAAAGCCTCACTTAAATAGGTATTTACAATAGTTTTTTGTAGCCACAAGCAACGCCATCCCTTGGACCGAAAGGCAACTAATTTATCGCTGAAGCGTCGAAACCATATTTCGACTTAAATATTTATTTTATTCAGTGTTTTAGTATTTGTTGTTGTAGCGGCAACAGAAATACATCATCTGTGAAAATTTCAACTGTAACTATTACGGTTCATGAGATACAGCCTGGTGACAGACGGACGGATGGACGGACGGACGGACGGACGGACAGCGAAGTCTCAGTAATAGGGTCCCGTTTTACCCTTTGGGTACGGAACCCTAATAAAAACGGGTTGATATAATCTATTAGGTACCTACTAACCTCATTTTTATCTTCACAAGAACTTTACTGGGTTTTATAAATGAGAGAAAGTTTAATAATATTTGTAAAAGGCTGAGAGCAAATCCCGATTGCACGTGGCTTTCATCCCAGTGGAAGGCTCTAGCGCGTAGGTGTCGGTAATGAGATTTATAAAGTGCCAACAGTAGGCTTACCCGATTTACTCTAAATAATGGATTATATTATGTTAAGTTAATTGTACACCCGCCCTAATTTCGCTTAAGTTGTTTTTTATTCCTAACGTTTAAAAATAGGAGGAGCTTATAATTTTTTTTAGCTTTATTATATTAGGTAGGTATCGATAAAGAATAAACATTCTTATCGGACTAAAAGTCCAACTGATATACAATACCTATTGGTCCTCTATGTCGAGCGAGAATTCTCGGGTTCGATTTCCGAGCAGCGCAAACACTTCATACCTACATACATAACACGTAGGTAATTATTAATATGTATGTATTATCTACATTTTTTAACTTTAAAGAAACAAGGATCGAAGATGTTATAAATTAATAAGTAAGGTACCGGCGGCAAATAAGGCCCACCTAAATTAAAAACTAAAAAATTCAGGAATTATTCCAAAAAATATAAAAAATACTTAGTTCATTACAAGGGTTATTTATTTGTGATAAGAATAAATCATAGTTAGTAACACAGAAATCAACATGGAAAGTAATATAACAATTTTAAAAAATCTCTTTCCATGGGCCTTAATAAACCAGGAAAGTAAAATAAGGCCCGCAATAAAAAAAACTTTCTTTCTTATGTAATTACTAACGGAACTTGTTTTTGAAGTTTTTGGCATTTTTTCAGATTATTAAATCTACCATTATTTTTTGTGTACATATTTTAGGAAAAAATTACAACGGGTCTTTTACACAGCTGAGGGGTAATAAGGCCCCTCTTTAGGTTATCACATCACTTCTTGAGTTATAACTTTTTGGATGCCGTTTCAATAAAATCTATATCCATTCTTTGCCAGCGAAATCAACATTTTTGTCGAAGTTATGTTTTAGCTCATACCAGCTCACACCAACTGCAGCGGGCTTTATTAGCCGCTTAGCATTATTTTATACAACCATTAGTTTCAAACAAAAATACCTCCTATTTTTAGTTTAAACCGCAGAAGTTGCATACAGTAATGATCGCAGAAGTTGCATACAGTCCTACTAATATTATAAATGCGAAAGTTTGTAAGGATGTATGTGTGTGTGTGTGTGTTTGTTGCTCTTTCACGCAAAAACTACTGAACGGATTTTCATGAAACTTTGCATTTGTGTAGCTTAGACATCGGAATAACATAATTTGTTAAAATTTATAGAAATTTTTGAAGGGACTGGTTTCCCGAAGCGAAGCGAGGGCGGATTTACTAGTAATGTCTAAACTTCGATAAAATGACGTTACCTTACCAATAAATAACAATTAAATCAAAATACTTATATCTTTCCTCACCAACAATTTATAAAAACGAGTTTTGCAGCGCAAGCCGTCACAAATTGTTCGCTGATGACAAGATGGGGGCGAGAGCATTCCACATGCTCATGTCTCAGTGTACCTATCGGTCTAACTAAAGCATACGTGAGTGAACAGGATTAGAAATATTTTAGCGCGAGTTTTGAAATGTGGGCCTTATTATACCCTGGGCCTTATTTGCCGCAGGTACCTTATACCTAACTTCAAATCAATTTAGATATGGTTAAGATTATTTTTAGGTTTTTTACAGGTATTATGGGTTTTAGTCAGCGGTGCCCCTAGCTGCATGAGAGCCCGCGTGCAATACAGTTTACATTTAATTGATTTAATTTTATTAAAATATTATCCGTGCCGCCCCTCCATGATAACCTTTAAGAAATTAATGATGACAATCAATTTGTACTTATGCCCAGCAAAAGGTAACTTGTGTAGCTAACTAAAGAACATCCTACAATTTGAATAAAACCCAATCTACTTAAAGAAGAGTAACGAACCACAAGGCTGATCTAGCTGAGTAGCTGCTCGAGATAAAATGAGAAGCCGGACCATTTTATGACACTAGATAAAATAAAACTTGGGTCCCGTCTCCGTCGTAAACTCATTTCAAACTTAGCGTTACATTTATATTGAATTGAACTTTTTTGTAATGTAAATTTTGTGCCTTTTATTTTCAACTTTTCCTGCAGGTTGGTATTAAAACTAAGTACCTATGTAGGTACTTATTAAACATTAAGGGCCGTAAGATCAAAGCAGGCTTAAACAATGGGTTATGTGATCTAAGTTCAATTAAAATCTATGGTTTAAACTATGGCCTTAAGATCAAATGCGAAAATACAATAGATCAGCTAAACTTAGATTAATCTTTTAAACATGGCAACATTTTCTACATTAATGAATGAAATGACGTTTGAGAGAGTAGTTGGCAAAGAGGTTGGTAGTTTGTCGTTGACTTTGACGTAGGGGAAGGGCGCCCAAAGCGAGCACCAGCCTAAAGCGGGCACCCCAAACGGAATCAACCTAAACAAACTCGATGTGGTCTTAGGTCTCATAGACGTTACCTCCTACCCCGCCGCTGTCCATGGCAGTCGCCGGTTCTACCTCGGACAAAGGCTTCGGCTCGTATGAAATAAAATATAATTTTGAAGTTATTATGCAAAAAAAGAAGGCATGTAAATTGTGTTTTGTCTAGTTTTAAGTGGTCAATGCTATTATTAATATATTACTTGTATATTGCCTTTATCTTACTTTAATTTAATCATATTTGCTTTTAAATATGAACATAAATTTTAGGTTAGGCCGGACAAAAACGTGCGCGTGACACAAAAGGCAAAGCGAGCAGGGCAAAGCAAGCATGCCCACTATGCCCTCATGATCCTGTACGCTATGCCCACTATTAAAAAAAACTTAAAGGAGTTACGAAAAATCTTAAAGGACAATTAATGAAAAGTCAAAAGAATAAAAGAATTAAGAAACCAAAAAAGACATCAATTTCAAAAGAGATGGTCCGAGAGCTGGCACCAATTTTGGGTAGGTATTTGAGGCAAGCTGAAAACTTGTCACATAGCTCTCCTATCATATCCCAACACAGTAGTGCAGACCTGGCTGGTCAGTAGCGGGGCTAAACCGACCATATAAACCGGCCAAGTGCGAGTCGGACTCGCGCACGAAGGGTTCCGTACCATTATGTATAAAAACGCCAAAAAAATCTGGTCTGTTGTATGAAAGACACACTTAAAACTAAGAAGTAAGTGAGTAATATGAGCCACAACGCCATCTCTTGGACCGAAATGTAACTTAACTATGGCTGAGTCGTTGAAAGTATGGGCGCCCACTAAAATATTTATTTTATTCTGTTTTTTAGTATTTGTTGTTTTAGCGGTAACAGAAATACGTCATCTGTGAAAATTTCAACTGTGTAACTATTACGGTTCATGAGATACAGCCTGGTGACAGACGGACAGACAGACGGACGGACAGCGAAGTTTACCCTTTGGGTACGCAACCCTAAACTGCCTTCCTGATGTTTTCATAGATTTATTTTTTCTTATCTAACCAACGTAGCGGTGATAGACTAGTGGTTAAGAACTCGGCCTTCTATTCGGAGGGTCTGGGTTCGAATCCCAGGGCACGCACCTCTGACATTTCGGAGTTATGTGCGTTTTAAGCATTTAAATGTCACTTGCTACAAACGGTGAAGGAAAACATCGTGAGGAAACCTGCATGCCGGAGAGTTCGCAAAACTCATAGGTATGTGAAGTCCGCCAATCCGCACTTGGCCAGCGTGGTGGACTAATGGCTTTAACCTTCTCATTCTGCTCAATAGTGGGCCATGATGGGTTGAGAAGATGATGATGATGATCTAACCAATATATATTTGCAAGCTCGCTTTAATATTTTTGATATTAATTGTAATTTACGAAACATATGAGTAATTTATATGTTGGGTATGAAACTACAATAAATTAAGCATAGAATAGCATTAAAATTATCATTCATCTATTTATTTTTATTTATTTATTATTTATGTACACACAACAGATTATATTAAAGACATTACATTTAAGTAAGGATGTACAAAGGTACTGCTTATTCCTTAAGGAATTTCTTCCAGCAGACCTGCGACTGGAGAAATCATTACAAGAGGTAGGTTTGTCGTGCACACACTTAACAGTATAAAATACAGGATTCATATCATCATAATATATGTTAAAATAAATATGTATAAATTATAAATATATACATATACAAAATATATATCTAACAAATACATATACGATACATATACATATATATACATATACAATATATATATAACAAAATACTTACGTGGTCAAGGACAAGTAGTATTCTCTTACTCTTTTCTTAAAACTACCAATG
Source organism: Hesperia comma (assembly GCA_905404135.1). Lineage (NCBI taxonomy): Eukaryota > Metazoa > Arthropoda > Insecta > Lepidoptera > Hesperiidae > Hesperia > Hesperia comma. The sequence goes on from FR990031.1 coordinate 3,977,958, forward strand.
GTTCTCAGGCTACGAATATCAGGTGGAAGTGCATTCCACAATCTCACTGCATGCACTGTGAAGGAATGGGAGTAGGCACAGCTATTATGGGAAGGGAATTTGAGTAACGTCCTCAGATGTGTTCTACAGGGAGCAATGGATGGGCGAGCGAAAGAGAAACGTTCGCGTAGATAGGAAGGGGACTTAGGACAGTGAAGGATATTGAACAACATACATAAAATCCGAGTGTTCCGGCGAAAGCGAATCGGGAGCCACTTGAGCCTTTTGCGAAGATGTGAAACATGGTCGAATTTATCAGTACCAAAAATAAATCGAATACACAAATTTTGCAATCTCTCAAGTTTATTTAGGAGCTCCTCGGTGGCATCCAGGTAGCAGGAATCAGCGTAATCTATAAGCGGTTGAATAAGAGTTTGTGCAAGAGATATCTTGGTATTTATGGGCAGAAATCCTTGGAGGCATCTGAGTGCATGGAAGGTATGGTGGACTCTCATCTCATCTCTCATCTATGTATTTTTATATTTTTTTTCTCTTGCTTAAACTTAAGGTGCCCGTTTTGGGCCCCCTTCCTTTGACATGATATGACTGACATTTTAAAAAATACAATATAGTTATGACATATCTTAGGCCGTTTTACACAACGCTATTTGCAAGCAACAACGTTACCTTATTACCTTCTATGCAAGTCGCACGATTCCTGACTCAGGAACGTTGTTGCTTGCAAATAGCGTTGTGTAAAACGGCCTAAGATATGTCATAACTATTGTGACAACCCTGGCGCATCGACTTCGCTACGCCGAAAACAATAAACAATAGGGGCCATAAACATGTCGCGCAACAATAGAAATAATAGGAGCGCGGCTCTCTCAAAAGGACGCACGACGCTTCGACCATTACGGCAATAGTCATACGGGCGAAAGTCGGTTGCAAGGAACGTTCTCGAACTTTATTTCGACGCGGAATTACCGAGAAAGTTCTGGATTGGCGTGAATGGTGCGTGAGGGGTATAAAAAGGAGCGATCGGCCAACCGCAGACATTCTAGTTTCGGAAGCGGAACCAGGAAGATACCAGCGATACCTACGAGCGATACCAGTGAGAAGTTAAGTGATTTCTACGAGTGATACAGTGTTCGTCGAGTGTGTTTACGAGTACCTACGTGCATAGTGTTGTGGTGTGTACTGTGTACAGTGTGTAATTGTGTTTCTACGAGTTCAATAAAGTCTTTGTGGTACATTTTGGCATTTTCTCGAACCCATTACTCCTGACACGTAACAATTGGTGACAGAAGCGGAATGCCTGTAGTACCGCAAAGTGAAGACGGGATTCGTACGCGACGGCAGACGGCATTGGATGCCGCGCGGATGGAGTCGCCCGGGCGTGACCGCACGGAAACGGAGGCCGCCGCTGAACCTTCGAATACATCAGCTGCATCAGCGCCGACACCGAGTGCATTCGATATGGCCTCCTTATTAGCCGCCATACAGCAGAGCCAGCGCGAAGCAATGGAGAGCCTGCGGGAAGACATAAAGAGCCAGCGCAAAACTATGGAGGCAATCGACGCAAAGCTGGATGGTTTCCAGGGAGATTTGAACGTCATGAAGGAGGACCTGGAATTGGTAAAAGCGCGTACATCCGAGCACGACCAAGCCCTCAAAAGCCATGACGCGTCAATCAACAGCCTCAGTGCGTCAATGAACTCCTACGAAACTAGGCTCGGAGATTTGGACAACAAGCTGCAGAAAATAAAGATTATGAGCACGGCAGCAACCAGTTCACCTCCTGGGGCCCCGAAATTTAAGGTCCCAAGTTTCGACGGCACGACCTCGTGGACGGCGTTCAAGCACCAATTCGAGGTAGTTGCAAGCGGGAATGGCTGGGAGGACGAACACTCGTTGGCGGCACTCACTCTAGCTCTTCGAGGGGAGGCACTGCTGGTGCTTGAGAACCTGCCCGCCGAGCGACGCACCTTGGAGTCGCTATTTAAGGCATTGGAAGCTCGATACGGGGAGAAGCACCTTGAGCATGTATATCGTGCGCAGCTCAAAGACCGGTCACAGAGGTCGAGCGAAGGACTGCAACAATGGGCTACGGAGATCGAGCGCCTCGTACGCCGAGCCTATGCGTCGAGTTCCACACCCGTCGAAGACAAAGTATTAGAGGCCTTCGTCAGCGGCATAAGGGATCCCGAAGTGAGAGCAACGGTGCGCTTGGGTCATCACGCAACCTTGGAAGCAGCTTTAGCGCACGCCCTTGAAGTAGAAGCGGTACGAAGTGACTATAAAGGTTATAAGGTGCGCGAAGTGGTGGCAGCGATTCAACCTCGTACTGGGCCTATCTGCTACGGATGCGGTGAACGAGGCCATATAAGGATTAACTGCCGGACTCGGAAGCAACCGAAATCGGTGTCGACCGCTACCCAAGTCGACACCCAGGAGCCGTTAAACTAAGAGGCGCCAGCGCCGCGGGGCGGGCACTGGCTGGACTTCGTCGAGCCCCTACTGTATTGGTATCACAAGCTTGTGACGGGAACAGCCTCGTAACTACTGGAGAAATAAATGGCATACCCTGTCGCTTTACTATTGACACGGGAGCATCGAAATCCATCGTTCGACCGGAACTACTCAAGCGGACTATCATGTGGGAAAAGGGACGACCATCATGCAATCTGCAGACAGCGACAGGCCAGCCAGTGACCGTCCTAGGAGTTACGGAAGCAAGACTGAAACTCGGAAGTGACATTTACACGCAGTCTGTTTTAGTAGCGAATATAACTGACGACTGCATTATCGGACTGGACTTTTTACGGACACATCACTGTATAGTTGATATAGCCAGAGGAGTGTTAAGCTTCAAGGATCAAGAAGTCTTCTTGGACGGTTCATGTTCAGGAGCAGTGTACTGTTTGAGGACAGTGAAGCTAGCGCCCAGATCGGAAACCTTGGTCAAGGTTAGGTTTCCAGAAGAGATAAAGCTGGATCGATGTGTCATAGTAGAAGACTACGGAGATCATCTTAGTTGGATCACGGCAAGGACACTGCTCATGACCAAACGTGACGCCAAGTTAAAGGTCATCAATCTTAGCAGCATGCCGATACATCTCGCAAAGGATACGGTTATTGGCCGATGTGAAGCCGTGGACAGCTTGAGGAAGGTCCAAGAAAACTCAGTCAAACCTCGATCAACGGATCACATGACATCTTTGCTGGAGGCGACTAGGAGGAATTTGTGCTCTGAAGAATACACTCAGGCAGCAAAGTTGTTGATGGACTACAAGGACATTTTTACCAGAGGAGATAGCGACCTTGGAAGAACAAATCTTGTCACTCACCCAATAGATACCGGCAATACTTCACCGATCAAGCAAAGGCCGAGACGAGTACCATTGGCAAAGGAACACGAAGTTGCAGAAATGATCAAGGACATGGTGCGCAGCAAGGTGATCGAGCCGTCAACTAGCCCTTGGTGTTCACCTGTGGTACTCGTGAAGAAGAAGGATGGCAGTACTAGATTCTGTGTCGACTACAGGATGCTAAACACCGTTACCAAGAAGGACAGCTACCCTCTGCCTCGGATTGACGACACGTTGGATATGCTTGGTGGAATGAAGTGGTTTTCGACGGTCGACCTGAAGAGTGGTTACTGGCAAGTAGAAGTCCGGCCAGAAGACAAAGAGAAGACCGCCTTTACCACCGGAACCGGAAATGGCTTATGGCAGTTTCGCGTAATGCCTTTTGGATTATGTAACGCTCCTGCCACTTTTGAGCGTCTCATGGAGCGAGTGTTGGTGGGACTTTTGGGGGACGCTTGTCTGGTATACCTCGATGACGTCATAGTCATGGGACGAAACTTCGTGGAACACAAGCGAAATCTGGAGAAGGTATTCAGACGATTCCGTGAGTCCAACCTAAAGCTCAATCCGAAGAAATGTGACTTCTTCAAGAAGGAAGTATCATTTTTGGGACACATCATATCGGACGAAGGTGTTCGAACTGATCCAGACAAGATAAGAGCTGTTCAAGAATGGCCGACACCAAAGAACAAGACCGATGTAAGAGCGTTCTTGGGGTTATGTGCCTATTACCGTCGGTTTGTGAAGAACTTCTCAGAGATAGCCAAGCCATTACACCGTCTCACGGAGGACAAGAGAACCTTCAGTTGGGATTCCGATTGCGAAGATGCGTTTGTTCGCTTAAAGGAACGTCTGTGCTCGGCTCCGATTCTTGGCTACCCCAGAAGAGAAGGGAGATTCACAGTAGACACGGACGCTAGCAATACTGGCATCGGAGGGGTGTTATCGCAAGAACAGGACGGCCAGCAGGTGGTCATTGCGTATTTTAGCAAGACCCTTTCGAAACCGGAAAGGAATTATTGTGTGACTCGGCGAGAATTACTGGCTGTGGTGAAGACCCTTCAGCACTTCAACAAGTATTTGCTGGGACGCGAGTTCACAATAAGGACGGACCACGCCGCTCTGAGATGGCTTCTGCAATTCAAGAACCCGGAAGGCCAGGTTGCAAGGTGGATCGAACAGCTTCAAGAGTTCAACTTCGTAATAGAGCATCGTAACGGAAGAGCTCATTCGAATGCCGACGCCCTGTCACGACGCCCATGCTCCGACGAATGTCGACATTGCATCAAGCATGAGGCTAAAGAAGAGGTCAGGGTGATAAGGATGCAGGACCTAGACGAGTCTTGGGGAACGGAGCAAGTAAGCCAAGCTCAGAAGGAAGACAAAGACCTCAGCCTGATCATGGAATGGAAAGCCAAAGGACAGAGACCCCTGTGGAGTGATGTATCAGCCTCAAGCGCAACAACTAAGGCATACTGGGCTCAGTGGGACAGCCTGGTATTAGAGAATGGCGTGCTTTACCGGAGCTGGGAATCACTCAACGGGAAGGAAAAAACGCTGCAAATGGTTATTCCTAGGAGTAAAGTGGCTGATTTGCTGAAGCTCGTACACGATGGCACTTCCGGCGGGCACCTCGGCATCAAGAAGACCCTCGTGAAGATACGAGAACGCTTTTATTGGGTGCGATGTCGAGAGGACGTTGAAGATTGGTGCAGAAAGTGTACAGTGTGCGCCTCAGTAAAAGGGCCCCGCACTAGATCCAAAGGGAAACTACAGCTGTACAACGTCGGAGCCCCGTGGGAAAGAATCGCCATAGACGTTGCTGGGCCATTCCCTCAGTCTGAAGACGGGAATAGATTCATTATCGTGGTTCAAGACTACTTCAGCAAATGGCCGGAAGCGTTTGCAACTCCGAACCAAGAGGCGAAAACCGTGGCCAAGAAACTTGTCCAAGAGGTAGTTTGCCGCTTTGGTGTACCATTGGAGTTACACAGCGACCAAGGCAGGAACTTCGAGTCAACGTTATTCCAGGAGATGTGTGATCTTTTGGGAATAAATAAGACACGTACCACACCGGCGCATCCTCAATCTGACGGCATGGTGGAGAGATTCAACCAAACGTTGGAAAATCACTTGGCCAAGGTCGTCGAGGAACATCAGCGAGACTGGGATCGGTACATTCCTCTGTTCCTGATGTCATATCGGTCTGCCATACACGAGTCTACGGGATTTACACCGGCTAAAGTTAACTTCGGAAGAGAAATGCGTCTGCCGTTGGATTTGCTTACCGGAACACCGCCAGATGCCCCGAAACCAACCGTTGAATACATCGCGGACTTACGGAAACAATTGGACGAGACACATGATCTTGTAAGAGAGCAATGTTTGAAGACCAGCGAAAAGATGAAAACCCGCTACGATCGCGATGCTCGGAAACATGGTTTCAAGGAGGGAGATTCTGTATGGTTGCACAATCCACTGCGGAAGAAAGGGAAGTCTCCGAAGCTACAAGCACGATGGGAAGGCCCCTACACAGTTGTCACGAGGATTAACGACGTGACCTACCGGATCAGACAGGGGGACAGAAGAAAGCCGAAGATCGTGCACGTGGACAGATTGGCACCATTTCATGGATCGAATAATGCTCGGGACGAGCATGACTAAGAGGGGGGCAATGTGACAACCCTGGCGCATCGACTTCGCTACGCCGAAAACAATAAACAATAGGGGCCATAAACATGTCGCGCAACAATAGAAATAATAGGAGCGCGGCTCTCTCAAAAGGACGCACGACGCTTCGACCATTACGGCAATAGTCATACGGGCGAAAGTCGGTTGCAAGGAACGTTCTCGAACTTTATTTCGACGCGGAATTACCGAGAAAGTTCTGGATTGGCGTGAATGGTGCGTGAGGGGTATAAAAAGGAGCGATCGGCCAACCGCAGACATTCTAGTTTCGGAAGCGGAACCAGGAAGATACCAGCGATACCTACGAGCGATACCAGTGAGAAGTTAAGTGATTTCTACGAGTGATACAGTGTTCGTCGAGTGTGTTTACGAGTACCTACGTGCATAGTGTTGTGGTGTGTACTGTGTACAGTGTGTAATTGTGTTTCTACGAGTTCAATAAAGTCTTTGTGGTACATTTTGGCATTTTCTCGAACCCATTACTCCTGACACGTAACACTATATTTCCTGACTTACAGTTGAGTTGCCAAATAAGATGGCTTCCGAGAAAATATTTATCATAAAGCTTTTATTTCAATAGGAATGTTATGATCCAGGTGATTTTTTTTATAATGTATGTATGCTTCATTCTATGTCAGGCAGAGCATTTTAGACAAGGGCCATGTAGTTCCCTTGCTGCGATGATTGCTTTACAGTGAATATAATATTTCTTTCAATGTATGGGTGCACGCAAAATTTCTTTCCTTTCGCCTGTGTCTTCAAATTTTGTAAAACACGTATGTACAAAAGAACACAAGGCAATCTGTGAAACCATATTTCATTTGACTACCGTCGTGGTAAGCGGAATCCATTTTCATACTTGTAGGGTAGCATAGCAGTAGGCGACCAGTGTGAAAATGGCCTTGGGTTCATCCGTAGCCCTTTCAAACTCAATACAATCTCGTGGTGTTTTTTATGTACAAACTTACAATTCACAATTTAATTAGTAGAACAACTGTAACATATTTCGGAAGCAAAATATACGACAATATGTCACATGTTGGTTCAGCTTCAGCGTAAGAGAATAGCAATAGCTATCTTGAAAACGTCATGTCAAACGAAAGATTAAACCTTCATGGGAGAATAGGGTTTTTCGGTAGTGAAAAATAAACTTGATTTTCCTAATAAAAAGCAACAAAAAATATATTTCGGCAAAATAAACACGATTTCTCGCCTTAAAATAAAATATTAATTCTTTTTTTATTTCCCGAAAAACGCTGTCAGAACTTGTAAGCCATTTTGATGACGTAATAATGGCAAACTGTACAGTGCCACAAACTTATCTGACCCGGTGGCCAAAATTGGAAGTAATGCAAATGTTATACTGTTGTCAGAAAAATACCAAGACAGTAACGCCACCCTTACCGGGTCAAATAAGTTTGTGGCACTGTATGTAAGACCGGCATTCATTCAAGTTGCTAAGCACGAAACTGAACTGACAGTTTGGTTCTTGGATGAATAGGTTTGCCTTTATGACGTCACACCAATGCCTCTCGTGTTTTAGGTCACGTGACATACCGATTAAAAATTTCGAATTTTAATATTGTTTATTAAAATAACTATGTGCTTTTATGACTCAAAATCAGAATATTAAAGTATATTTCTACATAAATTTTTATTTTTATCAAATTTCATAGTTTATTTTTCATTACGGAAAGTACCCTATTAAACCAACCTTCGGGGCGGTTTAGCCTAATCGATACTTTAAACTGGACTTCATCGATTATCTAACATTGACCTTAAGAAATAATCTGTGACAGCAGAGCAGAGTAAACTTCGAATCACAGTTTAAACTATGATTGATCTTACGGCCCTAAGTAGGTTTTTACACAAAAAACGTTTTATGCAAAAAACGTCAGTATTTATTTCTAACTACTTTATATGTATTATGTACCTACTTATTGAATCTATCGTGCTAACTATGCTTAAAAATAGAATTAACACGTTCAATGCCACCTCAATTTTCATGAAGTTCGTAGCTGTGCCACCATACAAAAGCATGCGGACACGCCAGGTGTGTCGGTGGCACTGCATCTAGTTAAACATGGACACGCCAGGCGTGTTCAGTGGCACTGGGACTACGTTAAATTCTTTTTTCGACTAATTTTCGGGTTTAGCGACGATATTTAGTTAGTTTGCTGTGTGTTGCGCAAGAATAAAGGTGTTTGTGATACGGTAGTGAGGTTAAACTTGGAATTATGGCTGGAAATAGATTTCTAGGTAAGTCATTATCGTAATTTTGTCAGGGATTGTCAACCTTTTATGATTATTATTGATATTTTAATGACCCATGTGGTTTTTATTTACTTGCGAACTTGATTTTGTAAAAATTAGGTAGATAATTAGACATTCGTTGTTTGATTCACCCTCCTCGGAGGGGGAGTAATATAGCCAGTAAAATACGGAAAAACTCAAATGCTTTTTGGGACATCTCTAGCACTGGGGGGTCCCTTTGATTTCCAAATTTTTTACGAAAAGAATCATTTTGCCCATTTAAAAATATTTCACTAATGTCTCATTATAACAATTTTGTACAAAACAATTTGTACCGGATTTACTGCATTTTTTTATATATTACATAATTGTAATGCGTTATATTCTTATGGTCTTTAAAATTATTTTATATTATATATTTAAATTAATAATAACGTGAAACGAACGTAAGCGTGATTGATATTTAACAAACTGAATGAGAATACTTATTTCAACTATCTTGAATTACAACTTGAATTAATAATAAAATTAATTTACACCTTTTTGTCTTATAGGCTATTTTTTATTTTATTAAAAAAATAAATTCAACCTAATCTCAAATTATTTGAACATTTTTTAGGAAAAGCAATATATGTGCCTGAAACGGAACATAATGAAGACGAAACATTGACATCCAAGCACAAAGGTGCACAATCTCTGACATACTCGTGTTAGTGGACACGCCAGGCGTGTTTTCGGCATTACATAAGCAATTTATTTTTTAAATGTAAAATTGGAGATTTTCGCCGGGGGCCACTTTAAAATTCTTTAGTTTATTGCTCAAGGATTACGTACTGTGAATCCTAGTAAATTATGTAGGCAATTTTTTTAAATATCGACGAAAGATTCTGAACACGCCTGGCGTGTTCAAGGCATTGTAAAAGAAACTCCCAAAAACACGCTAGGCGTGTCGGTGGCACTGAACGTGTTAATAAATAAAATATAGAAATAATGTGAGCGCGGACAGTGGTATTCAAGAAGGTTGTTCTTATGATTACGATACAAGTTATCAACGCTATCTATTGTTGCTAATGTAAACCCTCAAACGTAACTTTGCAACCTCGTCGGTTAGCAGATGGACCATTTCGTTTTCACAACCAAAAAGAGATGGCAGCACTAAACTACTACTAGATTTTATGCACTAAACATAGATGTCGCTACTCGATCATCAAAGGATTCAAAGGTAAAATAATTTGTCTCGCTCTCGAATGATTTTGATTTTATGATAACTAAGTATGAAGATGACACAAATAAATCAGTGATTTTTGTAACGAAAAGAACCAATTTTTATTGCTACCTACCTAAACTTTTACTACAAGTACCTAAGTACAAATATAAAACTCTTGTGTTACTGAGTGATTGACTGACAGAAACGCACAGCCGAAACTACTGAACGGATTAAAGTTGTGTATGTTTCTTGTTGGGGAGTGTAGGGGAGCAGTAAGAGAGGATTTTTGAAAATTCCACCCCGAAGGGGTGAAATAGGAGGGTGAAAATGAAACGAATTCCATGCGAGCGAAGCCTGCGGGCGGAAGCTTGTTGAATAAATTCTGATTTCTATAACTCTGTTCGCGTTGTTCCGTTCAATTTTTAATTTGTTTTAATGGCAACCAACACAAATGTGACAGCTTAGCCATCGTGGCGGTTCATGGAATTTAAAAAGTAAATTTTGCTTACAATAAGGGCTGCCGGGTGCCGATTTTCTTTTCGTACCAGTCTTACCAAAAATTCTCTTACTTTCAATAAGTACCTACATAATCTAGTCAAATGTAAAAAAATCTACTGATACCGGTTGTCAATGTATCAGTATATTAGGCAAATATATCAGGATATTAGTCATCTCGATTGTAAATTTCGGATAATCGCGATTATCTCGATTATTGAAATATCTGCGCATCGCTAATCTTGAAGTTCATCGCCACTTCCCATTAGGTGGGAATGGTTTATAAACTTAGTTCATGGGAAATATAGCTCGGTGGAGAACGATCTTTTACAGGTCTCCTTAGTAATTATAAAGTGACTCGTGGCCCGTAGTGGATGATAATTATATAGTAATAACTTGAAGCCATACTTTGGGAGATACTTACATAAAAACAAAGAAAACGCATTGATATGTCATAATTATTTATTCATGTATATTATTTGAATACATCAAAAAATTTTTGGTGTAACACGAAAATCGTTATGCGCAAATCCGGCGCCACCCTCCTGTGCGCAGTAGACGTAGGCCAGTCGATGGTGCCTTAACTATTGTACATTGTCAGGAATGTACTACACTACTTAGCTCGAATAACGTGGCTCTAAACCCAAAATTAAATTTTACACTTTAATTAAATAGGTACATTAAATTAATTAACTAACCATAATAAAATATTAAATCAGTCATTTACAAAGCATTTCATATTATACAGTAACTACTCTATGCGACTACACCTGATTGTTGAAGACATCAATTTGGGTGATTGCTTATTGCACTTACGGATAATTTTTAAAATATTAAGCTTAACTTCAGGAATAACATATGGCTACCTGTTAACTGAATTTCGCTGAACGGCGAACTATCCTTAACTACGCCTACGTGTGAATACTTTAACATTAAAATTCCGCGAAATTCCATTATTACTGGCATTCAGAACTACGGATTATAATAATTAACATTAATTGCACGGCTAAGTTTATAATCATGATAAAACTTACTTCCTACCCTATACATAATATAATACTAGGGAAATGGCATATAAAATTGAAACTTCAAACAATTTAATAGTCGACTGACTACTTTATTTAAGTAGGATTGAAGTTTTGATAGCGAATTGAAGTTTCGATACCGAAGATACAGTCATGTATATTTTAATTATTTCTGATTAATAAAAGATTAAAATTGTGCGAGCCAATTACACATACAATGTTATTCTCTTAATCTTTTATAATTTATCTTCAATCTTTAAATTTTAATTATAAGCCATTTGTAAGTAATATGGCCTTGTATTCGAGAATTTTAACACAGATCAACGTATATTTACATTAATATATCCATTAAGGCCTACAATATGTATTATGCATAAAACCTATTTTTATTTTAGTTCATCTGTTAAAAACCGCGGTTTCCTTGTGTATGTAAGTTGGAACAACACTTCGTCAGTCCGTAAAGACACCGTTTGGATCAAACTTTAGTTCCTACAACAAACCGCGATGCACTAACCACTAAAATACTGACATTATCATCTACAATCGAAATATACACCTTCTACAACATAAGTACCTAGTAATCACAAACATATACGGTGTATAAAAGGACCTTAAAATTATACAATACGTATTTACAGAAATTTACATCACAAACATAAAAATCGAAACAATGTTCGATCATCACTCGCCGGTCAAACGCCTCCACATTTATAAATAGTAACAACGAATTGCGTGCGAAAGTATATTTACAAAATAAATTGTCATTTATCGACCGCTAAAACCATAGAAAAACAATACAAAACATCCATTAAAGAATAAATTATTATTTATATATAATTTCATACTTTTCTGGGCAGTGAATAAAGTATACATTAGTATACCTTTGAGAACTACATCCTGAAAACACAATCACAATACATTTCACAACTAAATAATACAATACAATAAAATATTATGGGACAAATAATAATATCTTTACTGGATGATCCGTATCAAACATATTGTACTCAATTTATTTATTTGAGACAAATTAACGATTTTAGTCCCAAAAAATACTGATAAAATAGTGGTACTAATTTACACAGATTCAAAAAACGTGTTTTTGCACAGAGTCAAAAAATAAAAATTGTTCATTGAATTTTGGTTACCGTTGTATTAAAACGGAATATTCACAATAAAATAAAAGCATTTACTTGCTACAGCGAATTAAAATTTAGTAGCGACCAACGTCTTAACCAACCAAAGCAAAACAAACTTTGTTCCTTAGCTCATAAGGTTCTAAACACTGGTACATGGTTGGGTTAAGCTTGGCTATGTTAAACAGATGTTACATTCGCTTCACCAAGTAAATATTCATAATATAAAATATAAAAAAACGATAAAAAATCTCAAATAGTGAGCAGTTTGGGACACGAATCGCGCAGAACTAAACCCTAAAATAATAATTTGTGTTTAGGAAACCATTTGCCTGTGCCCGTTCTGTCCGTTCCCGCTCTGGGCCGGGAACAGCACGCCCTCGTACGTGACGCCGTTGAGTTCAATAGACACCACCAGTTGTTGGTCGCCGGTGCTCGCGTCTCCTGGAAATAAACGTGTGGATATTAATTTATGGGAAGTAATTTCAATAGCTAGAGCTGAAAGTACTGTTCACAGTACGAATACCGGCAATGGCTCAATTAAAATAAAAGCATTTAATAATGATCTTTATGTCTTGTTTGTTACAGTTGACTTTCAATTATACTTGAAAGACGCACGACTCGTCTTCCACTTCTGTTCAACTTAACCAGGGCATAAAACCAGGTATAGAACCAGTAAACCAGGTCATAAAGATCATAATTGAAAGCTTTCGTGTCTGGTCCGTTACCGGGCCTTTGTTAACCGACTTCAAAAAAGAAGGAGGTTCTCAATTCGACCGTATATATGCTTTTTTTTTATGTTTGTTCAGCGATTTTTTCGTCGTTTATGGGCCGATTTTGATAATTCTTTTTTTGTTGTAAAGTAGATATGCGCAGTGGGGTCCTTTTGAAAGGATCATCAGGATCTGATGATGGCATCTCGGAGAAATCGAGGGCAACTTTCGAAAATTGTATGGAAGACTAGTGTGTTTGTTCATGTTATCATAAATACATTAAAGCGCTACCATTTCAAGAAGGTCTGGAGTCGATCTGATGAAGCCGAAAGACAGTCGTGGGAACTCCTCAACGATTTACTGCAGTTATCTAGTGTTTGGACTTGATTAATTTGTTGTGACGAGAACTTTACACATACATGTTGAATTGAGCGCCATCTAGCGAGTAATTTTTGAGTTATCTCTACTTATCAAGGTTGAAGTCGGTTATTTTTTTTGTAAAAAGCAATTATAATGTACGCTGTCCATGGGAGCCCAAGTTCCGAAAAATAAAACAAAGGTCCAAATATTCAAAACGACGACACTTTTACAAAACGACTTTTAAACATCTGACAAGTCCCTTCCTAACCTATCTTCTATTGTGTTTCTTATTTATGGTACAATTTATGGGACAACCCTGTATATAGCAGAACAACGCTTGCTGGCTCAGCTAACTTATTACTACAGTATAAAAACCACAGTAACCTACCTCTGGTAGTAATCTTAAACGCAGCCCCATTAACACCATTCGTATTGCCGTTGACATGCGCGGGCGCATCGCGCGGCGCGGGCGGCGCGCGCGGCGGGGACGGCGCGCGGGGCGACGGCGGGCGCGGCGTGCGGCGCTTGGCCGGCGGCGGCGGCGACCGGCACGCCTCGCGCTTGCCGCTCGTGCTCGAGTTCGGGCTCTCGCTTAGGTTTAACGCTTCCCTGTGAAGAAAAGTTACTGGTAAGTAAGGCGTTCCTAGCCTAAGTATCGAAAAAGTAATAAAATTATTGCAGTAGATAGTAGTCTGTATACCTATTTAAAAAATAAGTTGATATAAGGCGTAAGGCGTTTTTTTCCTAAAGTTAATATAATTTATTTTCAAGCAAAGTTTTTACAAATCGTTATTATATCGTACAAATACTAGGTGAATACCAATTATATTTTTTTATTATATTTTTTTTTATTTTTACTTTTCAAATCAAGCAAACCTTACACTTTTTTATTCTAATTTTGATAGCCCCTGTAGTTTATCCAATTAAGAAATTAATAGGAAATTAAAATTAATAAAGTAAAAAAAAACTAAAATTTGTACAAACCCATACCGTTGCGGCTCGAGGTCCGGTTGCGGGCTGTTGTTGTTGTTGTTGTAGAGCGACCAGAGAGTCAGGCGCGACACGTCGATGGCGGAGAGTGCCGCGTCGCGGGGGGATACCATCGGCGCGCTGGGAGGGGATTCGGATCCTGCGGAAACAAGGATACATAAATACAATGTAGACACTGTTCTGTTCTAAACGACTAAGGAAAACCTACGAGACTCCATAACTGATACGTAATTTTTCCCCTAAATAATAAAAAAACATTAAGTAAATTGATGTAGTACCTAATCAATAAATCTTTACATATTTTATGGATCTTCCAAAAGTACACGACATATTTAAATTTTGTAAAGTACATTGAGTGGCAGCGGTGGGATTCCTTAGACCAACGGTAGGCAACAGGCGGACCGCGGTCCATTTACGGACCGCGGAAGGTTAAACCGCGGACCGCCAAATACTCGTATTGTAAGGGAAGTACATAGAAAAATACGTAAATAGTTTATCTAGACGATAAAAAAATTTGACCAGGAGACCATCAAACTTTCTTAAGGACCTTGGGCCTGGAATATAAACATGCATGAGACATCGTTTTTTAGATCGAGGATATTGTTACCACATTGTGCATATTCCGTTTTTGCGGAAAATTATAGGAATAATGAAATATAGTCGTCTTACGCACCGCACACACAATAGTATAGGCTTGAAATTATGATGTTTAATGATATGATATAACTACTCGTAGAGTTTTAAATATGAAATGGATGTATTAAAATATGCAAGATTATTTGAGGGTATTGAACAAGCTGTTCGCTCCAGGCCCAAATCTGATGTTCTCCTTTGACTGCAGAACGACGGTTGCCAGCACGGTTGCCCGTCAAGTACGAGCTCATTGGCACCGAGCATATCTTCGCCGTTGGATGGGACAATTAGGACCAATCCCACGGTCCGATAGGTCACTGAATTTAAAACCTTGGATTTTATTTGGGTTGTATTAAAAACAAAATTAAAGCAAAAGCCATAATTAACAAAGGCAATCTAAGGGGGGTAATTTAATAACCTGCAGCTTAAATCGCGCATTTGTGTATTCAAATAGATTGGCGATACTTGAACACGTTTAAATATGACGTAATAAATGATTTTGGTCATTTTTGTGCTTACAAACACATTAATACATAGTACCATTTTAGGTTCAAATTAACTAACACCCCCCGACACTAAAATACCATTAACTTGTAAATTTTCTTCTTATAGTAGCCAGTGTTTAACGGTTTTAAAATCTCCATTTACCAAGCAAGTTTTTAAGATTATCTGCACTATTAGTTGACTAGGTATTTATTTCCACCAGCCACCGTCAAAGTTGAATCAAAGAAAATCGAAAACATAAAAAGTCGTAAATAGACCCGAATATCTAGGAATCACGTAATAATTTGAACTTAATCATAGCTTGGGATTGTAGACCAACTATCTGGGAGTACGTGAAAAAAAATATATTATAATAATTAAGTATGTGCTCATTTGTGTAGTCAGCAAGTAAAAGTAGGGTATGATAGCTCGATTTCTGAAAAATCAAACAAAGGTCGAAATCTCGAAAACGGTGACACTTTTACTAAAACGATTTTTTGACATCTGGTCTCTTTCCAAGCTATCATCTATTTCAGTTTGTCGTACAGCTTACGGGACACCTTGTATATGTGAAATATCTTTCTCAAAGATGAATTTTTTGGACCTCGTTAAAATTTTCGCACTGTATTCGGACCCCACCTAAAAGTACTTGCCGACCCCTGCCTTAGACCATCGCCTTACTTTAAATAACTAAGAGTGTAAGTAGGTACATTTAGTGGCAGCGCGCAGCGGTGGGGTCCATTACACCGTTGCCTTTATTCAAACACTAAAAACACGATTATATCGTTAACTCACCATTCCTCATCAGCTCGCGTTGCTGCTGTATCATCTTCATGTACTCCCGGACGCGGTACTCTATGTCGTGCGTGACGTGCGGCGCGTGCGGCGGCAGCGGGGGCAGTCGCGGGACGCCGCCCAGCGACAGGGACAGCGGCTGCATGTGTTGGGACAACTGCGCGAGGGACGCCGGCACGCGGTTTAGAGGTGGCTGTAACAATATATTTTTATAAATATAAATATTCTGATTTGAAATTAAATGTAAGTTTTTCAGATAACAAACAGCCACGTAAATGTTAATTTTCCTATTCGACAAAGTGCAAATATTTGGGGTGGAAGGAGATCTTACATTTCTTTTAATTCAAGCCAACCTCTGCTCGTAGTGCAACCTGCTTAGGAACGAGCGAGGTACGGCCCGGAGTCATAATTGTTTTTCCCTCATAACAGAGAATGCCTGGAAAATGCTCCATCATATTTCGCATAGCTATGACGGCAGTATTCTTGCCTATATACTGATTCACAGGTGATAACCCTAACACCAGCTGATACACTACATCACTACACCACCAGTACGTACAATTCTACTGACCATAGCCAGCGCGGCTTGCGCGTCGTACTGGCCGGACGCGCGGCGGCCCTCGCGCTTGTTGCCCTCGATGGCCGCTCATTAAGGACTGACACAAGCCGCCAGCTAGTAGGGTTGTCTCAACAGTCTATCCTACACGCTGCTAAACCACCAGCTAACCAACTATACCACTAGCACCACCAGTACGTACAATTCTACTGACCATAGCCAGCGCGGCTTGCGCGTCGTACTGGCCGGACGCGCGGCGGCCCTCGCGCTTGTTGCCCTCGATGGCCGCGTCCAGCTCGCTGCGCGTGGACAGGTTCTTCTTCTCGCACTCGTAGTCGTACAGGTACTTCATGTATCTGAAGCGAAACAGGATTGTCGTTAATATTTTATTCGTAATCATAAAATTATTTAATTTAATTGGTGATTTGGTTGTGACGAAAATTTTTTTTATGCTATACTTATTCCTATTACTATGTAAAATGTACCTATCACTAAATAAATAATGTTAAACGGTAGGAGAATCTTTACCTACTACTATTAATATAAAGCGGAATAGTTTGTTTGAACGCACTAATCTCAAGAGCTAATGGTTCGAGTTGACAAATTATTTTGTGTTCAATATGTACTCTATGTATTGGGGAAGGATCATCACGCTGCGACTAATAGAAGCGGAGCAACAAGTTTATCGAAGTGAAGCGAGGGTGTCCACTTAATAGTAAAATATCTTGTAGGACCACGTCTGCCTGGTCAGCTAGTGGAACATAAAACCCAAAGCAATTAGCAGCGATAGTAAATGACCCCTTTTAAGACTTACATTTACGACAAGAAGTGTAGGTATCTACTATTCTTTTGGTATTGTAATCAAAATTCATTAGATACAAGCAGATGTCTCGATAGACCCTACCAAAGCGACTGTAAAAGGAAGGCTTTTAAATGTAAAGTCAATTTGTGGTTCCGTAGCGACAGCTGATCCTCCTTGCTAAAATTGAACAGGTTTGCGCATAACTCGTCATTATATCGTACCTGCTTACGTTAAAACATAGCTATAGAACCTTCTTCGACAATACATTACAATACACCCTTTAAAGGTGCAAATTTAATTGTTACTTGAACAGGGCTACTCAAAGTATGTGTCGTGCGTCGCGAATGAGCGAACCCTTAGGATTCTTTAGTTAAATATTAGAGAGTCGCGTTAAAGGCTTGATTCAAAGGCGTTATTATTAAGAAATTTAGATTATTCTATTTTATTAATACTCATTAACTTTATTATAGGCACATAGTTATTAGGATAGACAATGACCTATTTCTGCTACCTACATATGTTCCGCCACTTGCACAATATTTTATTTATTTAAATGAATTTATTTTATTTAAATGAATTTCACCAGTTATCAGATAAATTACCAAATGAATACGGAGATTATAAAGTTTGAGTAGCCCAGACTTAAATGTAAGCAGGTTAAGTAGCTAATTGTTATTTTAATAAACGCATACTATAAACTTAACCACCTATCTACATCTCTAGTGACTACCAGTACCTATAATTAGCAATATAATTAGCAATGAGAATCAATTAATTTGCGTTACGAGAAGGAGTCTAGGGTATTAATTAAAATGTATTTTATGAAATAATATTAACAATGACATTTAACAATAATAATTATGATCTTTTACTACTATTTATACTTACTATTTATACAACAAATTAACTACAGCTGTACAATTTCTTTGCGTGATATATAATTAAGTATTACAAAAATAATTAAACCAACACTTAAAAGAAATAAAAACAACTACATTCACAACATAAGTTAATTACTTACTAAAAAAAACGATTGGTTGAATAGAAAAACGCTTGTAATACACATTACAGTTTCCTATTCAGCGACATATAATTTACAGCAGTAAGTAGGTAGTAGGTACATCAAAAAAAATACTGATCCAAAACTACATAATGACACCATAAAATTAATGTATCGAATAAATTAAAGGATTGCCCGACTAACCGTCACGCATCACTCAAAATCTTTTATGCCCAATCAGACATTGCCCACTTGCCTATCATCCACCGAAACTGACATCCCAATAAATCATAATCCGTGTCTCTGAGCTCAATAATCAAAAGCCTATCGCAATGCATAATAGACATCCCATTACAGTCTAATCCTATTCTTATGACGAGTCAATTTAATGCCTTCGTATTGTCAACCGTTCGTTACCATAACTCATATTAAGAACTCACATATTTAATGCCGAGTACAATAAGACACTTTGAACAGGCCGACTCGTTCATAAAAACGGGCTACCTTTTCATAAAGTGTCAAATGAGAAAGCTAAATATACGGCATTCGTCATTACGTTTGTCTAATTTTATGTGCGCACGCCCCGGCTGTAACATACGGTGATGTTTTGGGGACATTTGATCAACCTACAACCTTTCTAACCGAAAATACTTTCATAACACTGCTTAAGCCGAAGTTTAGAATAAATTATTACAGGTTACATTACAGGTAAAAGTTGTTAACTATTTTACGTCATTAGTAACACATTGCACAAAACAATGCACAAATTACATATCAGCCAACCCCTTCTTTTTTTTCTTTTTACTCGACTGCGTCAGAAGGAGTATAGGTAATAATTACCTATTGTTTTTCTTCTGTGTTGGTTGACAACACAACAGTAGTCTTTAGCGTTCTGATCTTTGGTGTTATGGGCTACGGTCACCATATACCATCTGTTGTCATGTCTCCTGGTTTGCCAGCGTACTGTCCAAGATTAAACACTAGACAGTTATTGCTTAATTAAACGGTCTGGAAGATATCGATTTGAGTGATAATAGTGCCCATTGTTTGAAGGAGTAATATATTTTTGTATAAAAAAGTACTTAGTGATCTTTTAACTAACAAATAAAGCGGACAAGTTGACAGTCAGTGCAGTATAATTATGCAGGTTTTCATTTAAACTCACAAACACAAGAGCTTCATCTTTCAATCTTCAACAAGAACCGCATTTACTGCATAAATAGAATGCCCTCTATTTAAGTGTACTCAATACAAATAACTATTTAGTAATCAGGCAGCACAGGCCTTGTAATCCACGCGTCGTGCGTAACGGGCCTCAGGCTGAATTAGAATTAACACCTTTATGAGGCCCGACAATAGGAGAGGTTAAGGAACCGAGGAGATAAATGAGAAATTATATCGGCCGAGATGGCCCGGTTATTAATTATGAAACGTCATATTGTCGCCGGACGACGCTCACGTACCGTCATTGTTGTCGTGTTATCGTTTGTCTCGCCGTGAGAATTCGTATGACGGACGACAAAAGAGTGTCGATGTGTCGATGCGTCGATGTAAGGGCATTGGGAGCTGAATAGACCACACGTGGTTTGTTTTGTTGTGTTCCGTTATATCTCAAAGTAACTGTGCGTATTTACTATTTACCTATTAAGATGACATGTCTAGAAGTTATACCACTGTAACGAATCGATGATATTCGAGATAAACTGCATGTATTGTTCACGAACAGGACCAATTACATTTTTGATTTCATTAACATATGTTTATTTATCTTTCAGGCTTGCTTTCTAGCAAGTTTGGGATAACATTCACTGTTTGTTTTATTTTAATCGGTTCCGCAAAAATTTTCATTTATAAAAAAAACTCATCAATACATTTTTGGTGTGTAAGGTAATCTAGGGTTAAAGTATACGTGATACTGTCTGATCTACCAACTAGGCATTAATACACCTAAAGTACATAAAACACTCACTGAGTGCGCAGAGTGAAGGCAGCCGAAGTGATGGAGGAGGGCAGCCGGAGCCCCTTGATGATCTCCTGCCACAGCTTCTTGTTTATCACCTCGACGAGCCCGCCGCGCGCGATCACCAGGTTGTACAGCTCGTACAGGTCCAGCACCGACTTGGCCATTATCGGCAGCCTGTTTATTGGTGTTCCTGGAACAAGGGGGTGAATACTTGAGTTTTAGTACGTTTAAACTGGTATTCGTGTCGTTTAAATTGGTATTGAGTTCGTTTGAATTGGTATTGAGTTCGTTTAAATTAGTATTGAGTTCGTTTAAATTAGTATCCGGGTCGTTTAAATTTTGATTCGCTTCGTTTAAATTTGTACTCGTTTTGTCTATTTTAGTATTAGATAGTTGATGAAGAATTAGTCCGTACTTGATCGTACTTAAAAGTTTAATAAATTGACATAATATTTGTAACACACAACACAAGGCACAAAAAGTGGTAAAAATTTTCGTTATTTTGGGTAGTGAGCAGCATAATATAGATAATATTACTGTGAAAACATCCTCTTTATCTATTGTAGGCCAAAAACAAATATAATACGATACAATGTATCTGTTATAATATTGCAGAGGAAATTATATTAGATAATGACAGTCGAGCGCATTTACAATAGACACGGTCACGATTTCAAGTCTAATTAACTCCAAACAGCATAAAACAGTAGGTATCGCATTCGAAAACCGACTGCAGTCATTGAGATATTATGTACTAAAGTAACTGCAGTAGGTATATTTGTGTGTTTATAGGGATGTGCTTATTTTAAAAATACGAATGTTATATCCAACTTCTTACGTGATAGATTCATTCATTCATTATTTTTAAAATAAAAGGCATAATAATTAAAATTCTCGTCACGGAATTTGACAACTAAACTCTATGCTCACGGAATTACCTGTACTAGATATATTCTGTACCATTTTATTGTGTATATAAATGCAATATGCACACATTGCACAAAAACACTTCGATTCCAGTGTATACGCTGCAGATGCGAAGTCAGCCTTAGCTCGCTCCGCGCCGCCCTGCACACCGAACCGTAACGTCCGTAACGGCAGTAACGCGGGCGTTCGCTGTCTATTTGCAGCTGTAAACTCTTTACAGCGCACTTGGTAAGGGTCGTAAACCTGCGCGTGCTGAATCGCATCGCGATCGCTGATTTATGGGAGCGCGAGCGCGTCAGATCGCTCGTTTACGATGCGCATGCGCGGTGTACGCCGACCGGATTTAGCACGGCCCGTGTGGCCTGCGGAAACTGTTTGTTCTTAGCACAGTATTCGAGATAGACGTGCGTTTTCCATCGATTCATTGATGTATCGTTATCGTTGTAAGTTGATTCTTTCATGAACTTATCGTAAACGCGTAAGAAACTAATCGATTAGGCAATAATAAAAACGAATAGCGAGAAATGGAATGAACTGTATTAATGATTTGTATGTATGCTATATATTTTACGACCGAGAGAGGTTTGTGAAAAGAAGATATTTGAGAAAAACTATTTCTGAGGATTCTTAACTATTAATGCAATAGGAATCTAATGTTAATAATAATTAATTTAAAATGCTTATTAACAGTTATCGTGCATAAGTAGGGAGGTATTAAGGCTATAGATTTCCAAAATTCAAACGAGCGCTAGTTATTAAGTGCAACTAACATTTGATTAATGACTTTGCTATCTAAAAGAAAGTAATTTACGTAAATTAAAAAGCAGAAAGTCTATTTAACTTTAAAGACAATTTAAGTACGGAAGAGAAAGCTGTTTGTTTTGTCCTTTGTCAACGACCCGTCACGTCGCGTCGGTGTGAATAACCGCCAATGTTAAAAGGTTAAACGCTAAAATAATGTTGAGAAGATCGGTAAAAACGCGACCTCGGTACGGTTTATTGATGAGCGTTAAGCATTAGCGAATGCCTAAACGACTATTTGTCAATCCGTCTTCCTGTCTACAGTTAATCATTCCCCGGTTATCTGGGCCGCGGGGGAGGGGGAATGGGGGAAGGGGTGCTGATGGGTTCGACGTCACCCGTTCGAGATTAATTGCTACGCTTATGTAAGGGCGGAACATGATGCGTCGGAATTGGAATTGGGAGTTGGTACCTACGCTCAGAATTGATTGTAACCTATTTATGTGAGCGCCTACGTCTGAAATTAGAAAGGTTACAGGATTTCTTTGGGTAAATTCTCATAGTTCTGTTGAAGAGTTCTACTCAAAGAATTAGTAATTTATTTTCCCGGATAGTTTTCTTATTATACCTAATGGCACATTTTTACACCAAACAAAAGAATAATTTTCTTCATAGTTCCTTCACACAACACAACATCACAGATTACAAAATAGTTACAACATACTACATTCCTAAAATATGTATATTTTTTACAATAACCATGATACGAGTTATTTAGATACTTAGGTAAGTATTTTTAAGCTGCACTTAATTCTAAGAAGTAGGTTAAACATTGGACAGGAAAAGTGAAAAATGTAAACGGAATGACTTGTTAATTTTCACGACATTTTTTGTTAAAATTGTGCTAGTAGTTTTGTTTGAAATGTTATTATTGTCTGTTAATATAGTTTTGAGGGTGCGTACAGATTATGTAACATGTTATATAACTTCTGTTTTATAACACGTCCACACTATCTAACATTGTTATCTAACATTGTTGTCTAACAATGAAACATGTAACAAGACCGTACACATTAAAATAACATTGTTGTATAACAGTGTTTTATAACAATTCAATGCGTGTCATTTCTTAAAATATAGCATATAACATTGTTGCAAAAACTAATAACATGTTATATAACTTGTTTTTGTAACACATTAAAAAAACATGTTATTCAACTATGTTTTATAAGATGTTTTGTTATATAGTCTGTACGCACCAGATACTTTAATAATTACCTAATTAATTGGTAAATTATCTAAGTTACAAAAACAATAAGTTTCTAGCTTCACAATCTTAGCTTGGTAATGTTAGCCTGGCAGCTTTAGCTTGGCATTGATGAATCGGTCAATAAAGATAAAATTTTGAACATTAGGACACACAAAGCTATAATACGGGAATGACTGACGGACACTGATTCACAATCGAAACATCGCGGAATAATTTATAGCCATCGGCAAACTTACTCGTAATTTACTCCGCAACCAGAATCTACGTCCTAACACAATGGCTAATAAAATGAAAAATTTCTTCAGAGAAATGAATCACTAAGAGTACGTATACAATGTAGATATTATCATTTCTAAATCTGTTATTATTCAAAACGCATGTAAGTAGTTCTAGACCTTTTGAGGAGCAAACTCAAAATAATTTTACAAAATTGCTTTCAATGTTTCAGGTACGTCGAACAAAAACATCCCGCGGGCCGTTTTCCATGTGGTCCATTTTGCCCAAAGCCTCAGATAGAGAAAAAAATTGCCCTTAATTAGAGAATGGTCCGGATGCAAGACTATTAAGTCTCTTCGATCTTAAAAGTTAGTTTATTATTATTAATTTTAGCCTTCCTGATTGTAGGTGTTTAGCGTCGCGCATGGACATCAGCAACAGCAAAGACATCACCGATGTGTTGCCGGCCAAGAAAAATGGCAAAAGAGGAAAAAAATAAAAAATTGTTTGCACAAACCCTTGGCCGGAATACAAGTTTCGCGGTTAACTCAAGAGGGTAGTTGCCAGCCAGCTAGATTCAAAATCTGTGTTAGGTAACCTACATACATACGTACCTACGTATCACACGTATGTATGTTGATATAGGTAAATATTCTTTTCCTTTCAAGTCTTGACCCTAAGTTAATCTGGTTGAAAACTAGTGAATTTCTTTCGAGAATCATTCTACCTGTCACCGTGGGTACCACACTTTTTTTTTTGCTCTTACTATAAGCACCTTTAATCTTCTTAGTAGGTACTTTGAACAATCTATATTCCTTTGATTCTACACTTTCTACCTACTACCAGAGTACAAGAGCTTAGAACTTTCTAATATCTCAGAGACATTGTAAGCCGAGAGAATATCAAGCTAACTAGTCAGACAATAATCATAGGCACTATAGCTATGTGCCAAACAGGTGTGAATATCAATTTGCATGTGATGAACGATACTTGATAAACAAATAGATACTTAGTAGGTAGATTTCCATAGGCGTAATGTCGTGAATCAGTGCCAAATAGATACCAACATTATGGATGTAAAAATAAAACTTCGACGTCATTTAACGAGCAATTAGGGGCAAATGGGGGCCTATTGTAAAATTTATGAAGAAGTGAAGATTAATTAGACCGTGGTGCTCCAAGGATTTATCAGTTAATTGGACTTCATTAAAGGCTACGAGATTATGGCGAAGTTAATCACGGAATTTAAGTGACATAATCGAAAACGTAATTTTATAAGCAAAAACTGGACACAATTCATGTAGCTGTGAAAATATTGAGCTATTTTGTGTTCAAGAATAATCCGTCGCGGCTTAAAATAATGTGTTCTAATATCAATCAATCAAGCGACATGTCAAAATTTCTATGGGCTTTGAAATCTTTGTAGCTCATTTTCTCATTTCTTCCTACTCTAGCTGTACCTATGCCAATTAATTTGTTCGTAATATCGCAGTCGCAGTCCAATTGTGACTTTAAAAGCTACATACCATCCCTTTATTTCATAATCGCAATTGCACTTATAATCTACCTTTACCTGAATTACTAATTAATATAAAAAATAATCTGATACTTTCTATAAGTAGGTATCTATCTATTTTCCAATTCAAACGTTCATCAATTTGAATTATTCTATCGTCATATTATTTATAAGTAGGTAAGTATTTCATTGAGCTTAGACAACCTACATGAAAATTGAACTACAGGATTAAACAACATATGTATAAGGAAACATTTTTCTGAGTTAACCCAATTACCCAATAGGATATCTACCGTCAGAGAAAGTGCATAAGTCCCGCCAAAGATAAAGCACGGCCGCCGACACCGTCATAGCAATAATTTCTAAAACGAATTGCATAAACGTGAACCATGTTATCAGACACGAGTAAACGCTACAGACCCGTTATCCGGCTAAATAACAAGTTGGTTACAAGAAACCGTGGACAAAAGCTATTGTTTATGAAAGCAATCACCCCAATAACGATTTCCACAAACGTATGCTCCGACTGGCGGAAAACGCGCGATTCGATGCGCGTGCGCCGCCCGCTATTTGTATAATCCGGCCGCGAAGAAAACTTACACAGTTCCAACAGTCTCCGACGCACTTACAACCATTCCCCACGGCCGGTTAGTCGGTAATTTACGACGTATGTCAAATCGCCGGCCCGGCCAATCTAATCGTGCCCAATTGTGACAAATTATTGCTTTTCCTACGAAACCTTAAGCTAAATCTGTATTACGAATTTCACTTTATGGTAGGAATAGTTTATGGAGCTTATTCTTTGCAGTTACAGTGTTGCTGGCCCGATAATTCTCCGTGTGATATTTATTGGCACTCGATGTCGCTTAGAAGGTAACTCTTTTGTGTGCAACGCTACAAATCACGAACTCTCACGCCTCTGGGTGTTGATAAAGGACTGTAAATAACTGGCGATTAGCCCCTTAATCTCTTTTAAGTGTTGCACTGTGTAAATTTGATTTGCAGCCATTTTACGACCAGATTAGGCCGAGGCACCCGTTTGGATTAAGATAAGTCTCTAATATTATTTGGAATTTTCTTGATCTGAGCCACATATAAAGTGTCTGGAACAATGTGAGATAATCCGAAAGGTTTGTTAAAAATTTTAAGTTCATTACAAATTAAATAAAAATACTTTCTAATTAGTTTAGCTGTCACAAGATATACCTACCTAAGGTTGTAATCTCAGGATATAAGTTACAAAGATGGAATCATAGTCATTTGACTGGTTCCGTCAATCATGTGTCCAAACCCAAACCAACCTCTTTTGCTCGTGATTCACTCTGCTGCATATAGTATGGAAGATACCTTGTCAAAGGGCGCTGGTCTCTATGCCACTCGGGTTAAGCCTGACTAGGTAACAGCTTTCTTCCACATTCAACAGCAAAATGGCTAAATGTTTTATCTGTTTTAGTCGCAGTATGAAATACCAAAAAATAGTGGGTTCCTCGTTTTTCTTTTGGGCAAGACAACAACAACGTATGAACGATACGTTTGGCAATTAATCATACTAAACCTACGATGGCAATAATGCGTTAATGACCAAGAAGAAGACAGTACCTAAACTAAATCTCAATCTGACAAAAGTGGCCTATCAAACAACAATATTCCACAGTAATTCAATACATAAGCAAAACCTCTTCAATACACTCCCTACACTAGTAACAAACAAAAAGAAGATCCACAAACAACAGATCAAAACAATTCGTAACAACACTAATCCATCTTTATCAAAAACACCTACACTGATACGAATACGCAACTATCCGCAGTCAAAACATCGCTACTCGCTAACAACCCGCTATCGCTTCCGGTCGCGAGCGATAATCGATCCAATCGACATTTGACGCCTACCGCTATCGAGTGCGGTATCAAGGCCCTCGGAGCTCAACCCTGCGGCTGGCCAATGGCGGCCCGCCCGCGTTACAACACCGCTCCTCATTGGCTTGATTCGCTTTTGATTGCGCCGCCCAACTCGATCTACGGTCCGATCAATCTCAATTATACGACTCGTATCGTTATATCGTATCGTACATCGTACGGTCTGTAGTTGGTACCGCTCCAACACTTAGCTCTCGTGCATTTAATTGCATACGTCGCAATGGCGGACCGATGTTTATTGTATAGACGTAATACGAAATCTTATCGCTTAATATTAATTACTGCTTAACGATGTCTTGATATACATGTATATTTTTATGCTGAGTAATAAAATAATTATGTCTAGTCTGAAGGAGTAGTTACTTAGAGACTAATACTGATGACATTAATTTTTTTGAACCATTCTTCAAGTAGGTAAGCTTTTAGTTAGTACAGTGTCATGTGTCATTTTTAGAATCAGAGCTTCGAAGTAGGTACAAGAAACGGCGAAATAATTTATTAATTTGGCAGTTAATTTGATAGAACATTTTATTACGTAACATAATGTTACCCAGCTACATACACATACGTAACACCACAGCGCACATACGTAGCAACCGATGCGGTAGTAAAATGGTTTACGGCTTGAGATATAAATTAATTTCATTGCGACAAACCGACATCAAAATTCCCCAAAATAGATGATCATTGGCATATCCAGAAATCCTTCTTAATGTTTCGAATATATTTTACTATAGGTAGAATAATTATACTGCACTTATAGAAGATTAGAAATAAAATGAAGTGACACAAAAACATGTAACAAAAAGTTGTGTTTATGTTAAATAGTGATTGATATGTACAATTATACATACTTTTGATAGAATTTATCTAAACAATTATTATTATCTACCTACAGATAGGCAGATAGAAACATTAAATGAAAAATCTGTTGGATTTGGGACAGAGATGATGCTAGTAGGTCTAGTTACAGTAGCAGCATTTCAAAAGGTCTCATGACCAGTGTTTCCACTGATTGATGAATAAAATATGAATCTTTTGTCATTTCCACACGATTAAAAGAAATATATAAGGAACACACCTTAATAGGAATCTAAGGTATAGCCATCTATTGGTTTGGTTATAAAAGATATGGGGGAACATTTATGTATTTAAAAACTTATGTCGGATGATCTTTGAACACCGGAGTTCGATAAAAGAATGTAAAAGAGCCATAAAACGAATTAAACGCACAATGGTGGTTACGTTTTATTTCTTATCCGTGTATAATAAACTCGTAAATGACAGCTAGCCCCCGTTTAGAGAGTCGTTATAAGTTTACGGGCGCACGAATTTATTGCGCCGCGGGGTGGTTTTAATTTAGAAATACGATCACTCTAGTGTTAATTTCCACACGTCGTACAAGTCTTTTCAACGCTGCATACATATAAGCAAGAGTTAAATGAGCAATAAAGACTGACAAAAATTAACAGCAGGTAAAAAATTTAATTCTCTGTCATCATGAATAAGTTTTCTTGTGACTTCATGTCACAATATTTTAATAACTGAAAATTAAATTTCGAAATCGATTTAAGACAAAAATTTAGCAGGGGCAACATAACTCAGTATGTATTTATTGCTTGTAGTACAAATTCCGAGATATACGGTGCAAGAATGACATAAGGCTGAGGATACAACGATCAATCATGAGGGGAGCAGTAAACTTGAGAACAATCCAGCGTAATTCCGTCTGAGAGACATTAAAATGGCGGCCGCCCTATCCGGTGCAACATTGTGGAGCTGCGTGTGCGCACAATAACACTTTCTTATTAGAATCACTCTCAAAACTGACAGTTTTATCACGGCACTAATTTTAGCCTCGTGATTAAACGATGAGTGATTGAACACGCTATTTTGTTATTTTAAATATATATAATAACATTATGTACAAGCGAGTAACAAATAAAAAACATTGATACTTACATTAACCTCAACTCTTGGCTTTAATAACGCATAAATCATTTATACGGATGCAAATCAAAACTGCACAGCATTTATGAATTGGTATCCCTCAGTGGAATTCAGGAGGCCATTGGATGTAATTGGCAATCATTCAGAAAAGAATATTCTCTCGCTCCAACAATCAAGACAAAGGCGGCCGATAGTACCTACAGGCGAGCCATTACAGGTCAATACCCATTATTATGCGATATTTTCGCGAGCACGGCCCTTCGATATCCCGTACACTCACATGAGACGGCAAATATCTGTAATTAAAGGTTGTAAAGTTGATTTACAGTCGGGGCCCGAGTATGGTACCCTGGGGAACGCCTCGACCAATCGCGTGGCTCGAGAGTCGTAGCAGCTCCGCGCTCGTATCAATTTATTAGAAACGAATGAAAATCGCGGCTGCGGTGGCTTCGACTCGCGATAATACTCGTCCTGCGGTCGCAGATCCCATTTGTACCCGGCAGATCGTGGTGGATAGTATCGAACGCTGTTGCGTGGTTTACGATCTTCGCGGGGACGGTAACACCAGCAATAAAATTGCAACAATGGAAATGTCGGATGCGGCTGAAAGGCGACGCCACTACGGCAGATCATTGCAATGAATGCAACAATGGGATCCTTGAAATGATGGTGGCAACTATAGACAACCATAAAGCTGTACAAAGTTCCAACAAAACCTAGTTAACTCTTTAAAGATTCTTTGAAAGTATGAAAACATACACACATCAAAAGTGTCTAGGGATCAAGCATTTTTATGCGGATTTCTTGAGATTGAGATGCGTTTCGTGTGCTTTTCTGATGAGTCTCGTTTTGGTATGAGACCGGATACATGACGTATACGACACTGGAGAACCCCTGGACGCCAACAGCGATTAAAATCCTGCCAGGACGTCCATCCTTATAGTGGTGGAACCATCATGGTATGGGCGGGTATTTGGATCGGCGGAAGAACTGAGTTGATTTGGATCAGAGGCAACCTCAACGCTCAAATTTATGCTGAGACGATTGTATCAGACGTCATCGTTCCTCTACAAGTGCAAATCGGTCCCTTATTTCAGTTAATGCATGATAATGCACGACCGCACACCGCAAGAGTTGTAAGACAGACTCTCGCAGCAGCTAACATCAATGTCCTGCCCTGGCCTGCTCAGTCGCCAGACTTGAACCCGATTGAGCACGCATGGGATATGCTACAGAGAAGAGCTCTGCCGAATATGGAGGGTATCCAGTGGCAAGAAGACCTTTTTTCGTTGTTGCAACGAACATGGGCGGCCATTCCACAGCGTGATTTGGATGAACTCATTTTGAGTATGCCAAACCGATGTTCTTGTGTTGTTAGTGTTCGCGGTAGAAACACGGATTATTAATTGTTTAAGTTACCCAATAAAATTTTAAAGAAAACTGTTATTTCAGTCTTTTTTTCGAACTTTAATGTTAGTGGTTCAAATGTCAAAAATGCCTTTATTAGGAAAATGGCAAATTTCTTTATTAATGCAAAGGTGACTTGGTTTATCGTTACTGTGACAAACGAAAACACTTTATTTGATGAATCCTTAAAGAAAATTTTAATTAATATCAATCAGGAGAAAAGTTATTGCAAAAATATACGTTGATCCCTAGACACTTTTGATGTGTGTATTTACTGGAATTGTAATTTAATTCCAAGTTTTGATTTGTAAACCTAAATATGAACCAGTATATTTAATAAAAAATAAATTCATAAATTAATTATTATTGCTCATTATTAATTATCTCCACCAACCCGCATTGGAGCAGCGTGGTGGAGTATGCTCTAGGCCTCTTCAGTAATGAGGAGAGACCCGTGCTCAGTAGTGGGCCATTAGTGGGTTGTAGCTTAGCTTTTTTTTTTTTTTTATTATTAATTGTCTTTGAACTACATGACATAATTTTCCTTTGTATTCACCATTTTATTTTCTATTTTATAAGTAACCCAATTTACCCTTCGAAGCGCCTTGCACAATTTCAATAATGTAAACTCACCCCTTCCATTCGCACATACATATATATTTTGGAAACAATTATACTAATTTGTAGTAAATGAACAGCAATATTGTGCAGTAAAACATATATTATTTACTGTTAACAGAGCCATGTTTACGCTTTTTATGGTCGCGGAGAAAATTGACTGTCGAAACGAATTAGCTACCCTCCTTACAACATTGTTTATACACTTGCCTGTAAATACCATTCAACATGCATTTGATTAATGTTCTATAGGTAGTATATAATATACAATAAAACGGATACTCTTACTTTGTATCGCTAGAACTCAATTAATTTCCTCCGCAAATTGACTTCTGGCCGCCATATTGTTTCAGCCCCACTGCTCCGAGTTACAATATGTTGTATATCTTTCTGTTGTCTATAGTTAGTTTTATGGTCGTTTTGTCGCTTGCGGGGAATCGTAAAATATCATTGGAAACCCTTAATTTTCTTTATCATTTCTTTGTTGCAGATACAAAGTTGATAATTGTTGATCTACAATGTTCAAAGATAACGCTTTGTGGTTAACTTCTGTAAACTTAGTATATTTATCGTTCTTAAGTCAATCTGCTTTGATTAGACCCATTTCACCTGTTACCTTTCTCTTTGTTTCTACTTTGTAATGATCAACAGTTGCTTCAGTTGAATTTTTTGATTTAAAACAAACAGTTCTAGTACATTCTTCTCCGACAGAAGGCGTTACTGTAGTACGATCGATGCTACACCGATGAAGGTGTCGAGGCAGCATTGCCACCGGGTTTAGGGCCTCGCCTCCACGGCTATTTGAATGACAATCTAAATTACAATACCGAGCGGCGTCCCGGTCGTGACTCTGCAGTATTGGAAGCGACACTTCGAATTTATAATGTGAGGCAATTGCATGGCAATTGTCACTAATAAGTTGAAAACTTTCAAATTACTCAGTCACTTGAATATAGTGTTTTGTTTCAATATTTTAGTGCCGTGATATTCTATTAAAAATTGCTTTTCTTATAAACGAATAAAATTTAAAGCTCGAAAATATTGCATGAACTTAAACATAATAGGTATGTACAGAACCAACGAAAAATGCTCTTTTCTTTTTTGTTATCTAACTAACTTTCTTTGTATTTTTGGAATATCATTTTATATATTATTTTTTGGTTTTATGTAAATACCTGACAAATGATACAAAAAAACTATTAATATAACCTAACAACCGCCTTTCACGGATGTCAATAACATCACAAGTATCACCTTCAAATCAGAGCAAAAAAAAAGCGACAATCTCCATATTAAAATCCAACAAAACTACAACAAACCATTTTAATACAATTCAAACACTAGATGATTTTGCAAGATTTCGATATGAAACAAATTATAAAATTATACATGAGCAGCAACAAAAAACAGATTCAATTCAACATGGTACAAGAGACAACAAAGCGTTATAAGGTAACGGAAATAAAATAATCCGGCGCGGTAGTGACAAAAAACACACAATGGAGTCAAAGGGCAGCGTGGCTGACAATGGGACTCGAGTCGTAGATAGAACAAATGAAGCTGCGACCACAATACGGCATTAGCATAATGGGACGTTGCGACTGCGGCACACGGCAGCAGAAATTCTAACGAAAGTAAGGGTCAATTTGTGATTCCTTCATAAATCTTATTTACCACTGTCTTATTTACTTTCTAAGTTTTGACAATGGTGTCGGTTGAATATCCGAAAGTACTTAGATAATAACAGTAAGTAAGGCGTTGGTTTGGTTATTAACGCTAATGATAGCAGATATTGCAATGCAAATAGTTAACCGGCAAACTCTAAAATGTTTGCTTTATCGCTAATTACTTCGTTTTGAGCCATGAGATTTGTTTTTTATAAATGTCGTGCAGTCATAGATTTTATTTGCTATGCTCTAAGCGTGTAATGCGTATGCGTTAAGGTCGTAGTAGATAACAGTGATTGAAAATTTAATTATACTCTTAAAAAAAAAGTAAAGTAGGTACCTATTATGCATGCACTATTAGGTATGCATGTAATTGTTATAAGTCAATCAAGAATTGCTATTGCCATTTTTACTTCGTTTTAAAAACATAACTTCGCGTGAAAACGTAATTTATACATTATTGTTATAGGTATGAGAAAACTAGATCAAATATAAAGTGTAAGTCAAGGGAATAATTCCATTCTATTGCCATCAAAAACACATATCTAAGGGCCCTAAGGCATCCCCGACGAGTTGTCAAGTAAACAAATCTGCAATGTTTTGTTTATTTTCGTACCAACTTAAATCATTTTACAATTCCATCGGCGAATCTGTACCGACATATCTTATCTTCCAACACATCCCATCTCATTCACACTGCGACTTATAAATAAACCGAACACGGGCGACAATCGCAAAATCGCAATCGGCCAACACTTCCAACGATCACGCATTGAACTTTGGCTCGCGAGATAATCGAATTACATTCAATACGTTACTGAAATTAATCAGAGATAAGTGTAGCAGCGGCTTTGTGAGCGTCAATGTATAATGCAGCGATGTGGCGATAGCCGTTGTCGTATTACTGTTATCTGTGTATTAATATCGGCGCTTCCTGCCACCCGCCGCGCCCACCGACGGTCTCCGTACTTCGAGACGTTTAGTTAATGGAATTTAAATTAATAAAACAAGTCATTTAATTATCATTTACGGCGCCAATGGCGCAATGGTTACTAGGATGCCGTTCGAAAGCTATTGAGTTCGAGTCTTATAAAGGCGATAAGCTTCTGACAATTTAGGAGTGTATTCTTGTCTTTGTATATTGCGCAAGGCACCTACGACATAATGAATCCCAGAGTACAGCTATGTCTACCGTTTACATATAATGCTCTGGCTGATTCACGTGTTTTCTTTTACTTAGGAGTACGTAACGAATTACATTCCATCACAATATTATACATGGTCTAGTTGATTACAATTGGGCCTCATGGATCTCAAAAGATGTGTGAAACCTGCCAACTCGCATCTGATCAGCTTGTAAGTGTTGTACCTAACTAACCCTCACATTGCAACAAATCACCCGTGCCCAGCAGTTGGCATACTTATAAGGTGGATACTTTCGGATTGTTATAATGATGATAATTATATGGATAAGTATAAGGTAAATGTGTAGTTAAACGATCAAAACCAATCCCGTTCAATTCATCCATTCTATTCTCAGACGTATTACGAGTAGACATTTATATCAAAACCTCTACCTAGAGGACCGCCCAAGGCGCAGGGCGGGCGGAATCTGGGCGGGATACACCGCCTACTTGAATAACTTACACGTTGATGTTACTGAATATCTATTTGATACGTGAAGTTGTCTGTTACGTAACTTTTTCGTTTCACAACAATTATCCAATAAATACACTTTATAATCCAATCAATACAATAATACACTAGGATTCCCTTTTTCGACAGACTGATAGATATTAAAGCTCATTAAAATTTGCGTGTTGCTGAGAATCAAACTCTATAACAATCATATTTCTAATACCTAATAATGTAGTTTGCTATAAGAGAATTGCCGGAAACCAAGAAATGTGGGTACCTAGCGGTCACCCATCCAACAACCGTCCGCAATGTCTATTGCTTAATTCGATCCGACTTATGATCGACACATCAGCCTGTAAGCGCTTACAAAATAAGACTGTCCTCCATACAAAACGGTGCCATAGTGATGTGCGTCACCGAAGCAAATAACGCTTCAGTAACCGCTTTCCACCGTTACAGGTACGGTGACATCCGTGAGAAAGGCACATAATTGCGCGGATGTGAGATAACCCGATGTGTCGTATCCGGCGCCCACATAGATACTGCCCAGCGGATATAAATGTACCGCGCCTTATTGCTTACAAACAGCCTTCGGTAATCGGTATTTGTAAGTGTAAAGAAGCCGCTGTAAATAATTCTTCACGAAGTAATTTTTACATACAGAAGTGTGGACATATTTATGTCAAGCAGTGATAGTCGAGTGGTTGTATTAGTTTTTTGGTATTAAATAGGAATAGGTCGTTTACTCTGGACTCTCGAAAAGGAGGTTCGAATCTTGTTCGCACCACTAATTTTATTTAATTATTATTTATTGTTACTAAAATTATTTGCGTATCATAGATGAATTTTCTCTTGCTTCCATAAAGGAAAACATCTTGAGGAAATCTGCACAAATGAGTATTCTTCATATCTCAAAGGTGTATGAAATCTGCCATTCCACACTTAAACAGTGATGAATTTCTCTGGTTCACTAGCAATTTGCAAATAATAAAATACACATTAAAAAGTTATGCAAATAGGTGAAATTGGTATCTAATATAGAATAATTTTGTGTCACTTTAAATATAAAACGAAGTCAACTAGCAAGAAACAAACACGTGACAACTCTTTAGGCACTAAAATTAGTTCTCGTCTATAACAAAATGAAGTCAATTTCGATGTGCGCTTCTAAATCACAAGTATAACTCGGAAGTGCTGTCATCACATATAAATAATCACTTTTGGCCGGTCGTTAGCAGGGGGAGGGGCGGGGAGGTAATTTAGCTGCTCATCTATCACCCTCCGCCGACCTGGATTCCACTTTCAATCAAGAGGAATTGGAAAACACCAGAACATTCGAACCGTGTATTTACCTGTAGAACGGATCTTCTATTTCGTAATTGATTTAATGAGATGCAAGTAATGTAAATATCATCAATTATAAAAGATATATATTCAAAATTATGTACTTTTATATCTACTTATAGGCCTTATATTTAAAACTATGGAGATAAAATCTGTAGGTACGTACATGAATTTATACATTCTAATGGAGGAATATAGTCGCGTAGGTAACTTTTAAATGCAAATAGCACTTGCGAAATTTTTATACCCAGTGAGATTCTAATTCTATTATCTACATGAGTAAGAACGTCAATATAATTTTCTGTCTGTCTAATATGTTGAACATTTTGCTAACAGAAATAGCATTAAAAAGTTATTTTCGGGTTGTCTCGTTATATATTATGTATACCTACTTCGGGTTAACATATCAAGTACAGGAAGCTTTCATGCTTCCCCAAATCGTAATAAAATGCACAGTACGGTCCACTTAACCTGCAAAGAAGTAAAATATCAAGTAGCAAGCTAATTAATAATACCTATACTTTTGTTAATCCACGTGTAATTTTCGCGAATACTAGCCGTCTCCGGCCCCATCGGATATAAATTATTTTTCGTCGCTATTTAAATAGACTGCGACGAGTGATCCGTGAGCTAATTACCGCCTAACGACCGGGATTCTGTGACATCTCGCGACATATCTCGATGGTCGCAGTCGACGAGTGATGCCCTTTATTTCATAGCACGAAGGCGGAACTATTCTCGGCTAGGGAAATGGATACGCGTCAATCGTCCGAACAAAAAATGAATAGAACAATACGGCTTCCGTGGACTCCACTATTCTTGGGACTATCGGCTGGATCGGTTTCAGCTTACGGCTCGGGAGGGATCTGGTGTGATTGATCAGTATCTTAATCTCATCTTAATATAGTAAAAATGTAACAGGGTTAAGTCTGTACACTGTATGAAGGGTTTTCATAGGACTAACGCTAATAGAAGAAGTTTATAATAGAATTTTTGTCTGACTACTGAATGAAATTTGATGTGATTTGCTATATAAATGCATATTGCTGAAGGTGGGACCCGAGATATAAAGAACATAGGTATGTTGCAAGACAACGTCCACTAGTTCTGCTAGTTAATTATAAAAATTAGTCGCTTTTATCTCTATCAACTGAAAAACTTATTGTTTTCCTAGAGTTTTCACAATGGAGTGATTCATGAGGAAGATTTAGGCTTTCACTAAGTGCGCTTTACCGTCTAAAACTGTAACTCAATTTACCATCAAAGTTTAAAAGAAAAAATAATTTCGTTAATAGGTATGGCTCGACAATCAATAACATTTTCTAGGAAATAAATGTTGGCTACAAACGGGAATCCATTCCGAGATCCATCGTTTGACAATACCACCAACGACCAACGACATATTTTTTGTAGATAACCCTTAAAATGTCCACAGTCAAACAAAGTACATGCAGATTCGTTTGTTTGCGATCAAACCCGTCGAACGCTGGCGGGCCTTGCTCTTGTTAACACCTCGATGCATCTGGACGATCGATTAGGCCCGCGGCCGCTCACATTCAATTATTTATTTATTTATTCGTAATAGGCATGATGACAGCAAGTAAATTTCATTGAAATAATTTGTATGTATAATATACCTGAATTGTTGATTATAAAACACTTATTCTTTTTATAATTAAAAGAGAGATTAATAATTTATTAATAAATCAAAATCACGAAATACGACAATCCGCCATGACATGTTGAACACCAATCACAGCGCGTGACGTCACGTTAGAGTTCTCTATCATTGTTTATTTGTAATTCAATAGAATACATACCTACTCGCTGGTTTTTACTATTTAATACGCGGTTTTTATTTTGTTTTCAACTTAACTTCTCAGGAGTTTTTATGGACGTGTTAGTACACAGAGGGACTGAACACCACCTATACGCTTTCGAATTCATGATTATAACCAAATAACAACTGTAATTCCAAAAAATCAAGATGTTTACAACTGTCGAGTGATTGTTGCACTCTAAAGTGACGTAGCAAAGGGACGCCATGACACTTTGATGCGTTTTGGTGCGAATTTTAAATTTATGAATTAAAAAGTAACTTTTAAATACTAATCCTTAATTTTAAGCAGAAATATTATCTTTGTTGTAATTAATATATATTCCAGAGCATTATAGAACAATTTCCAAAAATTTGTCATCATGCCTATTAACCCGCGCGAGTTATGGTCCGGTGCGATTTACGACCCCATCGGATGAGTTATCTGAATC
The DNA here is from genome assembly GCA_905404135.1 of Hesperia comma. Lineage (NCBI taxonomy): Eukaryota > Metazoa > Arthropoda > Insecta > Lepidoptera > Hesperiidae > Hesperia > Hesperia comma. The sequence continues at coordinate 4,015,889 of FR990031.1, forward strand.
GACTGAGCTGTTATAATGCAGTATTACCGTGTAACTCACACATTACTAAGGTTTTATCGGGCGTACCTACCTAATTTTCAGAAACATTTTTTTTGATAACTTTATGTCACTATTATAGATCGTTTAAAATTTAAAAAATATTACGAAACGGCAAAAGAAAGTTTAGAAATCTTCCTACGATGCACAAAAACGTTTATAACATAAAGCAATTGCTAAAAATGATGCACCAATCTCACATCCCTCGTAGGAACCTACGCAATTTATAACGCACCACGATGTTTTTAAAGTAGGTGCGAAATAAGACAATTCTCATTAAAACACACGATGAGTTGACCATTAATAACGCGCGTTTATCGACGTATCGACAAGGATTTTATCGTGTTTCGTTACTCGATAAGCTGGCCGTCGCAACCCGGCGCGGGTAGGGTTACCATGTCAACATTTGAAAAATTTTAACACTGAATAGGTATTATCAGAAATGAGACAATTTAAAAAAGTTCGTGTATCTACTTCAGATTTAAATTAAATATGTTTTAATTAGTATTGAACAATCGATTGTAAATAAAATGACTCTTTACAAGTTATACCTATATTGTTTTACCGTAAAAAATATGAAAAGTTCAAATAGTTTAGTAATTTTTTATTATGTTTTTATCGAATCAATAGGTACGACGCTGGAAAAATCTAAAAGCTGTCAAAAAAGCAGACAGAAAGCCAAAACATTATCATATCAGTCTCTATCAATGCACTGCCGAATTACGCCTCCCCGAAAGCGAGCCAGCAGTGCCAACACTCGGTCCAGTGACTGTTGATCACATCAATAGTCCGGAGAGGTCCGGACAAATCCGATCAGATGTACACCCTAGCGGCGGGTCCAATTTGTAGGCGCCCATAAATTACTTTATTAAAATAAATCAACCGGTTTATTGTTCTCTTCGCGCCTTCAGTTTTGTTGCTTCGAGTTTTCGTTTGCACTGACATTACCAGTTAGTTTCTGAACCAAAGATTTGAATTTGGATCTATTTTCGTTTAGAACATTGCATAGATTGCCTGGTCTGTCCGGCACACCCAATTTGTTTAAAAGATAAACTTACTGGTATTTTTTTTTAATTCAGTAAATTTGTATATAAATGGGGTCTTATAGTTATTGCTAGATAGAGTTTTTAATTTATTTATTTAGGCACACAATATTTGGACCTATTTATTAGCTCAATTCATAGTTTTCCTTATTTGAATTTCAAGAAACTATTTTTCAAAGTTGTGAATCATATTGCACAATATGTGAGATTGTGGCTGAATGTTTATGACTTAGCAACTTTTTATATAGATATTAATTACCAAACTTTTTATTAAATCAATAAGAAGAAGATTTACAAACTTCTTTCAATTTATTACGATTAAACTTCATCAACCTATCAACACCTCTTCTAAAGAATCCGAGGTATTCAACATCCAACTATAATTACCTCGCGTCATGAAGCCCTGGACTGTGTATCCAGTTTGTCCATCATCACTCACCACATGGTGATGAATACCCGAAGGTTATCTTCAATTTTGCGAGCGGAAAAAATCTATTCCCTCAAGAATTCATTGCCTACGAAACCGATGTTATTCATTAGAAAACGTTTGTGACGATAATAGAATGAATGTCACGAGGAATGGAAGAATCGAACGATATTTTAAATTGTTTTCGTTCATTCCGAACGAATGAATAACAAAGTTTACAATGTTATGGTAAATAATTAAAGCAGTTGCAATGACTATGGTTTTAGTTTATGTAAAATTGTTCTTCTCTCTCGACCAATCTTATAACTGGAGCAGCGTGGAGGAACATTCTCTATTCTTGAGTAAGAAATTTTAAATTCTCAAGCGTCTACAGTACACCTAATGGTGTTACCAGACCAATCGATCGATACCATCGATCGATGGTGGACTCGACGTCGATGGATCGATTGATCTAGCAAAAAACGATTAGTCGTTTCCACCATCGATCGATGGCGACGATCGATCGATTGGTCTGGTAACATGCTAAATTACAAAGGCGGAAAGCCGGCATTTATGTCGATTCCATAAGTCAATTCCATAAAGCAAGCGAAAGAAGTATAAGTTACACTTAGTTTACTAAGTTAGCAAGCAGTGTAGGATGCGCCAGCGCAGCGCCCAGGGCGCAGTCCCAAACGTAATTCAACATCATAGGTCCATGGCGGCCATGCCATAAATACTGCGGCCACAGCGCAGTTACGTAAGATTTATTGAACTTTGCATCCATTACCGCAGTAAAGATTCGATAATAAGACGTCCGCGTTGTGTTGAGTGCGATGCGACTTGTTTTGATTCCACTGTTAATTAAGTAGGTACCTAAGTATCAGAAAGAGAAACATAAACAGGTACTTGGGTACTCAATTCTAGTTAACTTAAATTAGTTTGAACAAGGATGCTTATGGGGAATGTCAGAGAACTCAGCAATGTAATGTCTGGTCTATGAAAATCTGAAAAGGAAATAGGCAAGAACAATAGGTAGCACTACCTACAAAGGTATGAAATTACTAGGTACAACTCATGACAACTTTGTCAAAAAAATAAGATGCAATTATGTTACTGAACAACTTTCAATATAACCCGCCTGTTATAAAGGTACCATATTGCACATTACTTTTCCATATTTCCATTTCCAATACATACTGAATAAGTGAATAGTAGATTGTACCCTGTAGCCTGCAGATTATCAGATTGCCTGTAGATTAGCTACCGCTCACAATATGAGGGGAGACTTAAGCCCAGGCATTGTCACAATCATGAATTCCGACTCAACTTAGGAACTTAGGTATTTAATTTTCCTTTCCACCGCGTCTTGAGACTTGGTAGGTAAGTACTATAAACTTCGTACTATTATTTACTTAGGAGGTAGGTATTATCAAGTATCTACTTACTACGAAAGAGTATGTGCCTGTCAAGTGATCTAGATAGTTAGCTATGCAGATTACAGTAATTGTTGAGACTGTTTTCAACAGTGTCTTTAGCAACTGGTACTATTAATTGCATACAGATTTAATCATTTAATAAATCTCTCCTGCAACTGGACTCGATTAATTGTCCGTGAGGCACGTGTCGCATTGTCGGACAACAACCTCAAGCGATAAGCTAGTTTCGCCTGTGTGAAAGTATGTATGTAGTAGTTTGTCAAAAATAGGATTGATTTAAATTTATGTTTTATATTTGATCACAGTGAAAAATATTTAAAAAGGATTTTTTTATTCAAGTAGGTACCTACTATGTCCTTACACGAAAGTGATATGATTTATTTTCATCATTAGATACTTTTGACAACACTGTAAAATGTAAGGGAAAACAATATTGCTCCGTTAAATTTAAACGTTTGCCCTCATTATACGTAGGCATCCTTCAATTGAATTAATTATAATTATAGATCAATGAGCAATGGCCACGCTAGTTAGGTATCTATAATCCATTACGTTTTCAATGAGTTCCGAGTAAGAATGAAAGCGAGAGCAAAAACGTTCAGCAACTCCTGCCATCTGACGAATCACGAAAACCATAATTATGAAATAGCTACATATTATGTACATAATAAGTAATAAGTCTTATTTACTGCTTAAGCCTTATCTCGCTGCGCATGGGTAAAAATCATACAGTAATTAAACATAATACTTATAGCTTCAGAAATAACATAGTTAATCGCCAGAGGTTCCAAACCGGCAATGGGCCAATCTTAACAGTCACGACAATAACACCTCCAACAACAGTTCCAATCAGGGAATGAATTACTATTGAAAGCAACATAAATATGTATTTACCGGGTTCTTTGATACGTTATTTAGGGGTCCCGAGTCGCAGCGAAGGCGCGAAACCCGCCAGCGTTAATAAACGGCTATTAATAAGTTATGTTTTTAATTATGACCCGATCTCTCGCTTATTTATCCGTATAATTTTATAGGGCCCCGCGGCGAACCCGCTTACCCGACACAACAATAAAATATATGTGTCCAATGAATAAATTCGATCGGTAACGAGAATTATTACGTGTGGCATTCCAATCCAGTTAGCTCGCATCGCTGCGACGTCTAATAAGACAACTTATAAGAACGCAACCAGACTAGAATAATCTGTTTACGTAGGTACTATTCTAGGTAGTAGTAGGTCTATTGAAAAAGAAAAAGGCAAAGAACTATTCTTCCTTCCCTTTCTTGGGTGACAACTCATCAGAATGAAGAAGGGTATTGATTTTGGTGTCACCATATTGGCTCATTGTGAGGCACAAGTCCCTCTTGTTAACTGCGTAGTCTAAGAACTAGTAATTCGATCTTATCTTTAAGGTATTCCATGGAAACAGGTTCAGAGGCCAACAAGAGTTGGATAATTTTCTAAGTAGTGAAAGAGTTCCGACGTCGAATGTTACTTAGATTAGAGATAACCAAATATGAAAAGCTAGACCAACATATTTAACGTGCCCTACGAAGCACGAAAGTACTCAAGAATACAGAATTTCTTGATCCATCCAACTCCTGACCACACCCAAAAGTATTTCTCGGTCTATCTCAAACTACTTGAGGTGAGAATTGTGAATTAGCTATTTGAAATTACAAGCAACGTAAATTGAAATGAAAGAACCATTTATCAGCTGTCACGCTCTAAATTTTATACTTTAATCATGTGACAGATCAAAAAATATCGTGACAAAGGCAAATTCGAGACACAATGTTATAAACGCTGTTAGATTAAGATAAATTAACAAATTACATCGTTTTGTTCCAAGTTTTGAAATTCCGCATTTAAAGAAAGTTAATAAAGAGATTTATTTTATGAGCCATATATTTTAGATTTCTTGTAAATTACTAAATAGTTTATCTTCTCAATCTGAGCTGGGCTTCAGTTATATTTAAGAGTGAAGATAGTATCAATCTTTTAAAGTCTGCGGTCATACAGAGTATTTAGGAGCATCTAACCTTCTAAACCATCGCATCTTCTAAATAACTTGAAAAAATTGCCCATAGGGCAACCCTTACTGAAAAGAGTAACCGTTCATTTCTAATATGCCCATCACCCACACAGATCACTCATCTGGATCACTGGATCAAACTATTCGCTCACTAAATTGTTACGGAAACAAATTCACAAACCCGAATTTAAATGTTTAAAACGATGAAAGCTACAAATTACGTTACGCATTCCAACACGTCAAAACTCGCCGCTCAAAGTTGCAAAATAAATGTAATTTTTATACAGTATTCTTGATTGATGCAAAGGTCTTATTTCGTCTGGAGCACTCGCCAAAATATCGCGGAGAACACGACCCGTAAATGGGTCAATGCAACATTGTGCGACCTCTATCCGAATAACAAATGCACCGCAACAGTTAATAATCAAGTTTTATATCGTCGTAAAACCACGGCGGGATTAAACCCACTCGAAATCATATTTTTATGGGATTTAGATCCGAGGTTATTATTTGAAATTTTTATAGTGGTGAGCTGTTTAGCGGTGTGTTTCCAATTTGTGGGGCGGCTGATTTACGAGCGGGCCGAGGAACTAGACGCGCCGCAGACTTTGAGCGAGGGTGTGAGCCGTGTGAGACACAATGAACTACTGTGTCAACGCGACTTGATGGCAATAAAATTGACTCACGTTACCGTTTCAATAGATTCCTTCAAAAGCTTAATAGAACTATTGTTCAGTGTTAATTAAATTTTTGGTTACTCAAGCCTGACACTAACACGTAATGCTATCTTAACTTTCTACGCAAGTCTAGTTTTAGAAGTCAGTTACAAAATTAGATTGGGAAAATTAACGTCTTAATTAGCACAAGGAAATTCAATCGTTTCATATTACAAATCTCTGGGAGTTAGCTCAATAAATATGTAGATCATGAACGCATTTTATATCATTATGAGCAGATGATAAATCGGTCACTAAAGAATTTTTGTCAGGTTTATGAAAATGTTGTCTTTAATGTTATTGATAGCATTAACAACCGACGTAAGACTGTCGTAAATAACGATCGTTCTTACCATCTTGTCGTAGAAGACGCTTATCATCAAATTTCTCTTCTTATATTGAATGAGGAACTTCCTGGTGATTATATATTTTGGCATAGAGCAGTAGCAATCCGAACACGGCTCCATTCGACCGCCGGCCGGCATGCGGCATTGCGCTCGGTTGCCCGCACCCGGTATAAAATCTTTGATACGCAGCACCGATGGAATCGAAATTCGATATTCGACGCCCAAGTTTATTTATCGCGAAATGCGACGATATTTTAGTCCGTCCGTCATTTAGACAGTTCACAGAACCAGCAAGATTAATTGTATTTCGGTTGAGTCATCAAAATAATTAGAATGACGCTATTTTCGTTTGTGATGCTAATTTGACAGACGTCGCGGGAGATTTCATGTCTTCTTGTTCGGCGGCTGGATTCTTTGATTACTTCTTTGTTGCTTTATTTTAATCTTTTATATTAGGCACGGCACGGGTGCCAGCGCAGATGTGAGGCACGTGATTTTGATCGAGAGTCCGTTTGTCCACGACGTCGTGCCAATGTTAATTTCAATTATTTGCGTCCGCGATCGGTTTTATATAACAAAGAAACGCGATTTGGAACCTAATGTATTAAACTTGAGATTTCTTCGACATCAAATATTCATTAAGAATTGGACCGAGTCCAAGAATATGACATCGCCGCATTGTGGTCCGCTGATGAAACCAGAATCGGGGGTAATAATTTCGCGAATATTAATTTATTGTAGGAAATATTTGATAGCAGACCGTTCTCAGAAACAACTTTTAATATGCGCCGAGTAATTTGCGACCGCAATAAAATGTGTTTGATTAATATCATTCTAGCGAAACGAATGTGCCTCACCAGTTCGTTATGATCAAAGAGGTGACGTAAATCAAGTTGAAACAATGCCGCGTAACAAAGCTCATTGATGAGGAGCCGTGAATTAATTATAAATATTATATCCAACACGTGCTCGCGACCGCCCTATAAATCCGCAAGACGTGATGAATATAAATTTGCCCGAACTTCAAACTTCAAGGAGCGAAGGACTGTTCTGATCCTGTGTTTATAGTCGTATCAGTCAAAATCCTAACAGTGAGCAATTCATTCTGGTCTTCACAGACGCCCGACAAAGTTACGCCCATCCGTTGCCACGGGACCGTCAAATGATCAAATGGTAATAAGACATTAGCGACATTAATATTAATGAATAGATAGAAAGCACATTTAGAAACGTCGTTCGTAACTATATGTCATAACTTACGAAAAATAAACTTATAAGTTTCGTTGATGTTTCAGTAATTCTCAAATCATTTTAAGCGTGGCCAGGTAAAATTAATATGTCACTGTCATCACGGTGAGTCGTAGTTCCGTTAGAAATGTTTATTAAAAACTCACCACACGGGATGACCTAATTTAAGCCATAATATGCCAAAAATATGGTTCCTATTTCAAAAATAAAACAGTCTCACAAATCGAATTATAGGTACAAAGATAATTTATATAATTAGAATTGATATGAAATAAAAATTATACCACTGCGAAGAAATTACACTCCAGAAATCATAACGTGGACAACAGCGAGACTTGGAGAGTGTGTGAATGGAGTAAAGGACAAAGCGAGTGTAAACGAAGATCAGAGAGAGTGCACGACATGTTGTGACAGTACACAGAGAATGATTAATGAGAGGAACGCTATCGAGGCTTTATTTATAGTCGCAGGAGGGATTCACGTTGACATCAAAATAGGCCACTAGGTAACAAGCAGATGGATTAGGGGCTATCAACTGGATGAGCTATCAACGTCAGAGGAGATACAATTAAACAACCGTTGCGGTCTACGGTAATTAAAAGCGACGTGGAACTTTATTACGGGTTGGTAATTTTTGGAACTTCAAACTACATTTCCTCACTATCTAGAAATCCTGCTGTTTATTTATATTTTGATGAAATGTAGTTTAGATCCAAAGAAATCCTCATTTTTCATGTAATATATTTACATGATTTAATCTCACTGATGACAATAAATGGCAAAAGATTTATCAATTACAAGAAATGGTAATAACTTAAAATAAGTAATTACTTAATTCATAAGTAAAAATAAGTTAGCCACTTATATTTGTCCATTTTAGTACCTACACCAAAATAGGTGGCTTATGATAGACATTTCTAATTCAGGAAGTGACATGTTACGCCCATGGATTTTTGAAGTAGTGTTTTGTAATGAAGCACATCTATGCTGAAAATATTATTTAAGTACTACGATTCATTTCGACCACTACTTTTTAATTTAACATAAATTTCCCGTGAAACTATTCACAAAATATTCTCTAAATAATTGGAAAATGAGAAGGAAGAAAGAGAACATTAAAATGACCTGATCTATTCTAATAATAAATAAGCGAAGACAAGAAGTCTCACGATGTGGGAGTCCCCAAATTGTTCATGCGTTATGTAGTAAGCGTAAGCAAACAGACAGGCAGACACTTCTCTTACGCACAAATATTTGGTTTGGCCGGATCGAATCAAGAGTTCAAGACATTCCGGACCGCAGCCAGCATCTGATTTCTAATTAGAATGGAACACTCGTTCATTCATGACAGTAGTTTACGTTGACATTCTACACGGGAAGTGTTTTGTTTTCATATGTCTCTAATTAATCTCATTTATACCGGCTTTAATTTAGAGAAACTTTCTTCGATCATATTCTAGGCAAGTTTCCATAGCTTAAACTAAAACTATGAGTAGTAGTTTCGTTGTGTAATCATCATTATATCATATCAGTTCTTTAGTAGGTATGAGGTTTTTAACAGGGTCTGTTGTTGATAGTAAGTTTTGTAACTTGTTGTTACTAAAAGAAAGTAACAATTATTTTAATTTTTGTACACTGGTTTTGTCACATGCTATAATTAATGAAGGAATGCTTCAAATTAATAAAGCGTCATGTTGTGAAACTGAAACGAAATCAATATTAGCGCGTATTATGCTAACCCGAATGGCATATAGAATAAATCAAATTGTATTAAGAAAACGTACGACGGTTTCATATTTCCCAAGCGCACGATAAAACATGTCTAACCTTCACCGGTATTATTCTATTTCTCTGGAATTAGACGATTACAACATTTCACTATTTAGATTCCCCGTTTTTGTTCCGTTTCTAAATTCGCGTCTAGTTTAAATAATAACCTCGGTCGTATAAAAACAATAGCTTGAGTAGCAAGCGCTAACTATTTCCGACGATGTGCAATGCTGGATAACACGGTCACATGTTTCTAAATTAGACGTGAAGTGATCAGGAATTTTAGCACTCTTGATGTCTCTAGAGCTTACATTAGGAAACTGAAAATACATCGTAGAAAGTACATTGTCACAACAAGAAAAAAATATACTTGAAACATGTTATGACGGAATATGTTTGGATAATGTTTAATTTAACAAACTTTCACTTCGATTTTATAATAAATAAAAACAAAGTCAATCTTAGATTTGGATAGAATTTCATTATTTATTTATAAAGGTTGTAAATGAAACCATTATAATTTATTTAAATTGCTGCTGAAAAACGAAAAGACAGTAACTTATTAGTAGTTATATTAACCCCTGGCCATCAGTTGGTAATAACGCAAAGAATTAAGCAAATTATTATTAACATACTATACTCAATCAGATTCAATCTAAAATGATCTAACAAGAATCTCAATCAACCACTTTGATGTTAATTTTGTATCACACACCAGTACAAATGCTAATTGCGATGAAGATCAGCAATATTATCATACTAAATAGAAGTCCAAATGACACTTGAGCAAAACCGACACTAGTCTGTCATCCGTGGAACAATGAATGAGACGAGCGATGATCAGATACTAACGACGTCATTACAAGCACACAATGAGGATCGAGATCGTGATGCAAACGTTATCAAAGCGAGGCCGAGATCTCGACAGACAATTAGGCAATTATTTTAGATTAAGTGCCCACAATTATTGCGCCGCAATGCAGTATGAGCTAAACAATGGAGCTGCACTCGCGTAATGAATTAATTACGACGGTGCGAGCAGTGAAAAGTCGACGGCAGTTTTGTTTCACGTTTTTTAATGTCTCGGCAACCTTATAATAACAACAACGAAAATACTTAGGCCATTTTCATTGATAAAATCGGCAACATAATATATGTTTGAAAGATTAAAAGTTTAAAAAATAAGGAATTTAGAACACTTTGATTTATAAATTATAATATAACTAGCTACCCGCCCCGGCTTCGCACGGGTGCAAGTTAGATTTACCATAGCAGCGCCATCTATTGATTACTTACTCAACCCAGTCGAAAGGTATCGACATCTGTTACATATAATTGTGACTGTCAAATAATAACACTCTTAATTTAGTTCTCTTGTGTGGCGCTAGGTGTCTGTTCATCTGTGAATAAGACTGCCATGTCAATTGTCATTACTTGCAAAACTTACTGTCAAATAATAAGAGACAAATAATTAGAAATAAATTAAAATTACGACTATAATTTGAGATTTAAAGTATCCTATCTCTCAAGTTGGATCGAACTGCACATGGTGTGCGAATTTTATTATAATCGGTTAAGTGGTTTAGGAGTCCATCGCGGACCAACATTGTGACCAACATAAGAGGTAATTTGATTAATTTATAGCAGATAAAATTAACAACAATAATAATAGATATAGATCTATAGATCGTCTGTCATTAGTTCGAAAGTCGTTGATATGGCTAAATGTGAGTTAATTTGTGATCATTAGGAGAAAGTAAGGTCGGAGCGATAGGCACTGGAGAGTATTGTTTGCCGAGCAAGCTTGGTAAGTAGCGTGACGGGCTTGAGACGGCACTATTTAATCGGTTCACTCGGCCAATCGCAATCAGTCAATAATATACCTACCGGAATCTACAATCAACAAGAAAAGAGTATTTTATAAAAAGCTTATAGGTGCTTAAGTTTAGCGACCTGACTACATGCCTCGGCATTACTGTAATACAATAGTTTTTTTTTTCAATCTGAAATAAACGATAAATAATAAATTACTGACACTTTGAAGTAGATCGTCGCACACATTTTAAAAATCGATTTCAAGGACATTAATACTTCAACGCCAAAATTTATGACCTTCGAAATTCTAACAACAAAATCCTCTTTATTGTACACCAAAACAAATTACATGAACATATTAACTTTACTTCTAACTTTGAAGTTCCTTTGCAATCCAAATATTTAACCAAAATAACTTTTACTTCCTATTACATGCCAATTGTCACTAACATTGTCAACGTACGTAGATATGTACAAAATAATAAGGCAAGTATATAAGAAAGAAGAGACTGCACGGCAAGTAGTAGAAACATTTAACGGGGGCGGCAAGGGTGCAATTACCTCGAAATAAGCAATAAATTACACACAACAGTGTGCGGGAGGCGCGTGACGCCGCGCGCCGCTTCCGCGAAACGCCATCTAGCGGCGCAGCAAATTGCACCGCGATCACGATCGATATCGACGTCGAACATCGCCGTAATGCGAAAACATACGAAGAAACGACGAAAATTAGCCTCGTCGGCTCTCCGGCGCTAGCAAATTGATGCCGGCGAGCTAACATTTCCCCGTCAAATTGGCCCGATTTTTTGCATTATCACGCTCATAACGAAAAGGGTAAAAGTTCGGAAAGTAAAATAAAACTGACTTCGTTTCCGTCTAATTTAGCTGAAGCTACACAAACACAAAATAAAGAATCGGAAATGGCAGTAATTTTATCTAAATACAAAGATCAATTTCATATCGAACTAAATTGAAACAATTGTTACTAGGTACATCAACGAATTTTGACTTGTTTTAAATCAAACATATTAGTAATTAAAACCATGAAACAAATGCTGCAACCTTTAAAGAATATCTGAAAAGGAACAAATTAAAAATAATTGCAATAGCGCCAATACGCTGTAAGGTCGTGGGGATCGACCACATTGTTGCGAATCACTTGTTAGACTCTATTTGCTTTTCTTTGGCTCGTTTGTCGGCGGAAACGAGTGTTGACATTTCCAGAATTGTCCTTTGTTGGTCCGTGTTCTTTCTTAACAACGTAACTATTACTAACCCACTTCTCGGAGTTCCTTCGATAGTTTCAATGACATTAACACTACATCAGTTGTAGCTATAAATGTGACATAAATACGCAATTAAAGGTTTACTATGTATATAATAATAGGGCTCGGTTCCTTCGCAAGTGCTCCCTGAATAATTGTACGTTCAGCAGCATTATTAAGGTAATCTAAAATATTATATTTAATTTAATAAACGTCTGCAACTTTGTGTTTTTCACTTGCAAGGTGTATAAAACATTTATAAATATTATATTATGCGTCGGTTTGTTTAACTCTAGTCGAATTATATGTCATTACAGTGAATTCTTTATATTTTATTATATTTACTTACTTACTACTTACCCAAAGACACCAATTAGTTATTACTTCTTGAAATTACAATGGTGGTATAACTACATACTTAAGCTAGGTTTCATATAATTTAGAAGGCACTAGCTAACACAAATATTTACAAAAAATTATCAACCTTAATCAGACCATTGTCAAATCGAAATCAGGGAAATTAAATGTAAGTAATTAGTTATAATGTGTCATGTCGGGAATAACAAACGTTATTAACTTTATTAGTATTATTTTATCGATAGCCAAAGTAAATATTTCGATGAAACACGCCAAACCGATAAATGAAATAACTGTACAGTGAGTCATAACAATATAATTTTTTCAAGGTCTATTGGCGGCAGTACTGTCTCCAATTCAGGTAGAAATACAATAATAAAACATTTACCCGACGTCAAAAAAAAGACATTTCAAAGCAATTAACTTGGAGTAAGCCTCCTTGGCGTCAGAAAGATTACAAAGGACTTATCACTTTTTTCAACCAGTTTTAGGATATTGTGATTTAGACTCTAATATGAAGTTAATAGAATTGATGTTTGAAGTGATGTTTAGAGTCGAATGCTGATGGTGGCCACGTATTTGTTTCTGGTAGATAACAAATTGGTCGTTTTCACCGGACCTCCGATGAAGTTGTTGTTGATATCGTTTACACACGCTGTTTTAGTTTTTTATTTGGGGAAACTTCGTTTCGCTTCTATTTATAACAAGCCAACAGCTATGAAGGCTCTTATAATTTCACGCCTAAGCTCTTTTCTCAAGCCTAAGCAGTTAAATTTCAACCAATAATATTCTATTATACAAATATAATATTTTGGGATTTACTTTGAAGTAACTCATGTGAGGTTTCACTTCTTACAATTGCTTTAAAATGTCGCAAGTTCTGTCAACGTTGCTTCTTAATAAAGCCCTAATAAAATTCTCTTTACACGTTTTACTTTAAAATTAGCTTCGCTATCGCTAAACAACTTTACCAAGACTGTTTGATATTCAAATATAGATTCTACGTGGACGCGATAGAGCCCACCCAGTGACATTAGCCCATGGCAGATGTGTCGCGCGACAAAGTAAAACGAACGTGCTTGACAAGTAAACAAAACTTGACGTGTGGGGCCGAAGGCAACAATAGCTAACAAGTAATTTCTGATTCAACTCTATAATATGCCATAATTACTTTCCAAGAGAAAAGCCCTTTATTTTTGCTAATTCGGTAACTGTGGTGGTTCGCGAAACAACCCATTCTTAGCGTTTTAACAAAAACGGCATGCACATTGTAGCTAAGAATCGATAATTATTAGTCCGAACTCGATTCTTTAGGCTGCTCGTAGTTTCGAACTTCGAACTGCTACAGACTATCGACTACGTTTCCGTAAAGCCAGCCAAAATTGACCTCTAGAAAGGTCATGTGCAGAGCGCTCGGGGTGACGTTCGTTTCCGAAACTCCCGCCGCATTTGGGGATTGAGCTCTAGATAAACGCATTGTAAAACATTTTTTTTCTTGTAGATAAGGACTAAATGATATCATGTAATTTATTATTTTAAAATAACGGATTGATTGGCAATGCCATTATTACGTCCTCTTTAAGAACTAAACAAACTGTATGATAAAACCTAAATTAATCATATAGCTGACGTAAGCTACACTGTGGCCTATTGGCCTATTGCAACGGCGAAGGCGAACGTAAAAAGAAGTGTCACGTCTTATATTCAAATAAGAACAGATATTTCATTGTAACTCGTATCGAATTTACGACGAATATGATTTATGGGCGTGTTTGATGCGGATGGACATTCGGGCAACAATAGCCTCACAGAATGGTGGGACCGTTCTGCTCGAACCATGTTTTACCATCATAATGGTGGATGGCGGCCTCTCAATATGTTTTTATACTGCGTTCTCGGAAACAAATGTCCCGTTCACTACTTAGCTATATAAATAACAAATTACTTTTCTCAAACTGTTAATTGTAATGGAATATATAATGTCCCTTTTTAACTGATTTAATACTGTGAAAGGGACATTCATTCTGTTAAAAATAAATGACTTATTCAATAAATAAATAAATAAATAAAGAATTATATACATATATCAAAATGCAAAGATAGTTGGAATTGGAACATAGAAAATTTTATTACCTATAATAAATTGAACGCTTCACTGAAGGTGATTAATCTGCACTGAAGCAGTGTGTGCCATGCCATCACCCCAGAGAACTTTTCAAATTCAAATTCAAATTCCTTTATTTGTTTTACTTTTAAAAGTCCAAACTCCGTTAACAAGAGACCCGTAGGCCGTAGCATAATATAAATACACGAATAGAAGCCACTAGGAAAATATTTCACGCCGCTACAGTTTCCATAACAACAAAAGCATCGCAACCACAGATGTTAAGTAGAGTTTAACCATCGTGCACGTCGACTTTTATTAATGAACATTAAAAATATGCAAAAAAGCTTCGCCAAGTATAAAACACAAATAAATCGCAAAAGCAGTCGGCGTTGTGCTTTTTTACTTGTCTTATTACAAACAGCGAGCGATAAGCGAAAACTTTTCCTAATGTGTATTACCTGGTATTACATTAGGTATCTAAAACTTCTATGCGACACTGAATTTGTAATTTATCTCTAAGAATGAAAATTTTCTGTATATTGAAAGTCTGGGTTTTAAAATAATAAATATAAATCACCAAGACAAATTTTTGTGTCTGCGCTGCGATACAACGCAAATTGTGAAAGAATGCAAAAAGTTAAATGAGTTTAAGTACATCTTAGAATTCTAGTTTGAATTTAGAATTGACGTCCGTTATAAATAATGAGTGAATTGACGTACTTACTGTAAAACCTGTGAATCAATTATACAACAACTGAGTTCTTAATCTGTAGTAATTTTCGCTATGTAAAACAACAAATTCAAAGAAATTTAAAAATCGGACGAAATCAATTTTAAAAGACTTTTTAACATGCTCATGAGTGTGTGTCCAAGACAAACCTAATTTAGGTTTTATGGTCACCTATTTGTAAAAATACTGTATTCTTTTTTGTTATAATAAATAAAAAAAACACTTCAAAAAGGTTTACAGGTTTAAAGGTTTAGGTAAGATGGTTGAGGAGTTGCCGTTGCACATCGATCGAAAGTAGCCCTCGCTGTTATCCAACAGGCTAGATTTAGATTATTGGATCATCTACCAGATTCACCTGACTCAGCCCCTTGTGACTTTAATCTTTTCTCCATTTTGAAAAACCACATTAGAGGTATATTTAACAATAATGAATAGGTCATGACTGCTGTGGAGGAGTTTTTGAGGTGTCAACGAAAGGATTTTTTTGTAGAATTAGGCGTCTTCAAAAAAGTTTTATTAAGTATACTGAAGTGGAAGGAGAGTATGTTGAAGATTAAAGATTTTTTTACATTATAATATAGATAACTATCTGGATTCTTATAAAAACTATCGTAAAATATATAATACAAGCCAATTTTTATCTTGTCTCCTTGCCTTTTTCAGGTTAACTAACCTCGAGTTAACTAACCTAGAGTTAACTAATCTAGCGTTAACTAACCCAGTGTTAACTAACCTCGAGATAACTAACCTAGAGTTAATTAATCTAGCGTTAACTAACCTAGAGTTAACTAACCTCGAGTTGACTAATCTCGAGTTAACTAACCTAGAGTTAATTAATCTAGAGTTAACTAACTTCGAGTTAACTAAACTAGAGTTAACTAAACTAGAGTTAACTAACCTAGCGTTAACTAACCTCGAGTTAACTAAACTAGAGTTAACTAAACTAGACTTAACTAACCTAGCGTTAACTAACCTAGAGTTAACAAACCTAGAGTTAACAAACCTAGAGTTAACTAACCTAGCGTTAACAAACCTAGAATTAACTAACCTAGTGTTAATTAACCTAGCGTTAACAAACCTAGCGTTAGCTAACTATCGATCTCAATTATTGACGTGGCTCTCATACTGACTACTTTTGATAAAAGTAGTTTGGCTTCGCTTTTTAGACTGAATTAATTGATCTGCAAACTACTGACTTGGCATTTCTTTGGACTGTGATTGTGTTTTTTGAATTGTATCTACTTTTGGTGTTTTTGGACTGTATGGTGTTTATTATGACGTTACCAAAGACAACATTGGAATACGCCATTAATTCACCTCATTTATAGAAAATGGGTACAATAAAGGGTTTTCCTCTATTTCCATGAATACCATTAATGTAATTGATAGGGCCACCTCGAAAGTACGTTCTTACGAATAAAAAATCGGTTCACAAATGACGGAGAAATCGCTAGACAGACAAAAAATATCTTTAGGCGTCGAACAAAGGAACCTCCTGCTTTATTGAAGTCGGTTAAAATACAAACATTATGGCAGCATTCGCGCAACTCGCTTCCAACTTAGGGTCAAACAATTGTTTTATGCGTGCAGAATATTAAACAATAAACATTAGCATCATAATGCTTTATTATGGCATTATGAGAAAACTCGTTTATTAGGGATCACTCATTTAATTATAATTGTGAAAAGATAAAACTGCCTTACACATTAGGCTCAAAGAGGGCCTCCCTAAGATAGATTCAAGATAAAAATAATTTGAAAATAAATAAAAGAATCATTAATTACATTAGCACTTTTGTACCGTACCTATTTGTAAAAAGCAAATGAGTAAAGATTATGATTAAAATGTTTATGATTAGGAAGTGCATAAAAAATTACGATTTCTTTCCATAGTCTATAGTCCATCATACAAGCCAAGTTCATCCTGTCATTCACACTGAGAGACCCGAGCCAAATAGCGTAGTTACGGGTGTGAAGAAAAAGAATAGTTAAGTATGTAATTAAATGATGTAAATTGACAAGTTAACTCGCAATACATCTACACAAGCGACACAAACCGTCGGATCAAAGAGATTCGGGTGCGCAATAAAACTATTTTATTGTGAGTCAAAACAAAAGAACAACGTTTAAGCCGCGATAAAAATTATTAATAGAGTTATAAACGTAGGCGAGACAATTTTATTTCATTGCATTGAATGTAGCTGAAATCCAGCCGGTGTGATATATTCGTGTTAGTAGCGAGATTAAGAATGCCATCGCAAAGAGTGCCTGCCACACGGAGTGATTCTGACGTTTAAATATACACTGCTAAGTCTGTCTGTCTGTTCATTATATTTTTATACATAATATCAATGCTTTATGTTTATAGCCGACAAACTACGACGAGCCAACTAATAAGTGGTCACCGTCGACAATGAACATCAGCAACACCAAAGGTGTATACCGACCACGAAAGAAGAAAGAGAAATCTGTCCGTCAAGCTGAATTCATTCATTCAAACTTAATACACTACGACAAGTCCGTGTCATAATCGTCATTTATGTCAATAATGGCAGCTCTATAAGAAAGTGAGAAATGTTTTTCTATTCGTTTTTTTTTTCATTTTACGGTCAAGTTGACTTTTAATTGTGATCTACTATCATTTCTAACTTTCGACAAAGACAAGGTTTGTCGACAAAAATTGTACACTCGACAAACCTTGTTCTTGCGTTTGTCGAGTGTGACCACGGGCAGAATTAGTATGAATAAAAGTTTATAAGTTTTACGACGACGTTCAATTTATACAGTCACTATAAAAAAGATGATTCAGCGCTGGCAGTAAAACTGTGCACACGTTGATCGATTTGTAATCCTTCAAAATTAATAGTGCTTCAATAAAATTTATCGTTTTTATTCAAACGGACGATTAGGTCATCTCTTGAATAACAATCTTGAGTCAGTTATTTTATTAATGTATGTCAAAGGTGCAATTCATGTAATGCCAAAATATACCGCAGCGCGTACGTTTAATTTAGAATTTTAAATATTTAGACTATTAAATATTTATAGACTTTTTTATGTGATGTACCTACTTACCTACTAAATATGTAAATAGTGGCATTTATTTATATACACGTAGGTATTACGTGAAGGTAAATAAAACCCATGGCGTTACTATCAATCAATATATTTTAACTTAATAACAAAATGACAAATCTGTACTCAAATCAAAATGTCGACAATGAGGGTCGCCGTTTTTGTGCTCACCAGTTGGCGCCACCGGCGAGGTGAGGTCCTGCTGTCAAAGCCCGCCCATACATAAACAGTGACAAGTGACATTCAGACGAGTGAGAAGTGACCAGAAGTGACAGACAGACCTCACTTTCCACTAGCGCCTCTAGCGGCGAATTCACACGCGGTTACCCTCTTTAATCAAATTCGATGTAAATAAATCGAAATGACTCTATTAGAGAGTCTTTAACAACATAACACACCCGTGTGCGACGTACGATTTAGATGTACCTAAAATTCTAAATCCGTATAATCTGATATAAATATCATCTCCCGATCTACGTTGATTAATTCCACTTTTATTTGTATAAGAATCAGCAGCTGCGCCCCGCGTTTGATCCCGCCACGCCGCAAGCGAGCCGACAAAATGTCTCCGGTATTTTTCAAAACAGAACAAACACGACGAAAATAATCGATCATAATCTGTGAGGAATTCTTTAGGATGACTTAAACGCTTCTATTACTCGGGGACTCCTCACACTAGACCGTGTGTGTATGAATTAAATTATCTCGACAGAGACGCAAATGCATGGATTAAGCGTTTATTAGAGAAACAATTATTTTCATTTCAAAACAAGAAGGAGGAATATCATAATTAATATAAATATTATGTACTCGTGTAGTCCATTTTCAACATAAAAATCAATATCTATTATTAAAACGGTTGTAGGCGTTGTAGCAGTAACAGAAACCTAACAGAAACAGTAGTTTTTTACACAGTAACATTTTGAAAATAAAAATCTTCATTAGTCATATACACAGTATAATATTTGAATACGATCTACTTGAGATAGTATATAAATAGTAGGTACGCAAGTAAATATTGTTGTATCTAAATTTTGTTATGGTCTTTTTTTTCGTTACGTTGTTGCTTAGGGTCGGGCCACATTGATCGACGGCGATCGACGGTTTGTCCATACAAAAAGAGCGTAAAGTATGGAAAGCCGTTCGGCTCGTCGATGCGAAAGGACCCGTACGGCTTTCCATACTTTACGCTCTTTTTGTATGGACAAACCGTCGATCGCCGTCGATCAATGTGGCCCGACCCTAACCGCGGCACCGCACCGTACTGTAAAGTGAAGTGACTCTCTGCGTCTCTTTGTGGTCACGAATAGAATGACACCTTTTTACAATTAATTGAACAGACCATAATCGAGTGCAAATGTGGTGGACGACAATACAGACAGTTTATAGGCGCCGTCTCGATCACGACGAGTATGACTAAGTCTTGTATGCATAACAAATTATACCTGAGTTGCTGAGAATACGGAAGTACTAAAAACCTTATTACCTATGCTCATGGTACAATTTAGCTTGAACAAAAATTTACTTACGGCATTCTAAAATCTTGTCGTCAACCTGAAATATGCCGTAATCACAGGACCAGAAAGCCTGTATTCGTGGGATGCGACAAAAACGAATTCTATATCGAAAGCAAACGCAATCGCAAATAAGTCGGACAAAACGTGGAAATCACATTGATATCATGTGTATGATAAGTTTTTGCCCGAAAATTATCCATAACTAGTAATTGTTAATACGTTTGTACAAGGTGATATGGTACTACAAATATTTACCTTCCGGTCAGACACGTTTGGAACGATTGCGCAATAATGGCTGTAAAGATATATAATCTAGTCAGTACACGAAAATAGAACTGCTATTTTAATAAGTCGACAAGCAAAATTAAAGGCATTTATTTGGCAGCCATAAATTCTTCAGATATGTTATGTTGTTATTGTAATTCCTAAATCTAAATCCCTACCTACAAATAATATTTGAAATTCGTTTTAATATCAATCCACGTTAACAAATGCCAGGTTTTCGGCCCTGGGATTAAGGTTCATTGTAGATTGACGACAAGAATTTAAGTGCCTAAAGTAGAATTTAGGTACTTACAGGCTAAATTAAACCACACGTAACAAATTTTTTAGTGAGGAGGACAATATTCCATATTCTCCGCGACTCTAGTATAGAGCGTTCTTGGCAGGGTCACTGCAGTACTGTTACACTCTTATATGCCTAATAATAATAATAATCTTAATATATAAAACTCTTGCGTTACTGAGTGATTGACTGACCAGACACGCACAGCCGAAACTACTGAACGAGAGAAGCTGAAAGTTGGCATGTATGTTCCTTGAGGAGTGTAGGTAGCTAAGAGAGGATTTTTGGAAATTCCATCCCGAAGGCGGTGAAATAGGGGGGTGAATTAAATGAATTCCACGCGGGCGAAGCCTGCGGGCGGAAGCTAGTCCGTTATAAAACACACCATATCAAATTGTAATCTGCAATCATGTACATTTAAGCATCTCTGAGTTCTCTGACTACAACCTTATATACATCCTTTATGGGTCCCCGAGACGATCAAGCGCACTTGACAAGTCTCACGTGTGTCAATTATGGTCAAGCCGAAAACACGTACTTTTCCGTGTCAAGTCAACGCAGTAAACGATCAATATTCGCTTCAATCACGTAGACTTGTCAAGTGCGCTTGATCGTCTCGGGGACGCATTAGGCCTTTAAAATATCTTATGAATAATTAGCATAAGGTCCCGAATCCCGATACGAGCAACTTACCACACAATAGCACAAATTCCGATTAAGTCAGTTTACCACTAAATGATTCGGTGACTTTTCTCCCCGACTCATTCATTCATTGTACGCAGACGTCGATAGACTACGGTTGCTTCTGTCGATGTGGCGGAAGTCATGAGAACATAGCGAATTATGAAATACACTTAAATATTTTTAAAGGACCTTAAATTATAAAGTCTACCGACTTATGTGAACATTACCGTAACTTATTGAAAATACGTAGTTCAATTTTTTAAAAATTCGAAGGCTCTGTAAGCTTGATTGATTCACTCACTTACATTTAAAGCTGTGATAGTCGAATGTTTGTAATGGCTTTAGGTAAAGAAACCATTGTGACTAATACGTAAGTGTATTGAGTGAGACACATTATTATCAATTTTTTATTGACATAAGTTTGTAACATACGAATGATAAACGGGGATGAAACAAAATGTCTACACATCTTCACAGTTTCAATAAAGCCCATAAGAATAAAATTAATTAAACATTTATATCAGGCGTTACTCCATTACTACGGATTAAAGTTTACAAAGTACAATAATTTGCTCGCGCACTGTTGCAAAGTACATAGATTAATCTATAATCTATCAAACGAAAACCGTAACAAACCCTACAATCGCTACAAAGTATCGTTTTATGCCGTATTAAAACGTCACTAACGTAACTCGGTCGCTATCGCCTCTGTCTCAGACCACAACGCGGGCGGGTGTTGCATGACTGGCGTTATTCAGGGCGTTATTGGCGCGAGGTGACCGTCACAACGTCGTTTGGTAGTGTCTAGTGACGCGTGCCTACCGATTTATTGCTAAAGGTAACATTATCGCTTCAGCGAGGTTTACGTTGATGTTGGCTTGTATTATGTAGATTTTAGTTGTGTCGTTTTACTTCTGGATATTTGGATATATGTGTTGTTTTATGGGTTGGTTTTTGTATTTTATACCTATTGTTTGTACTGAATCGATCGTATCTGTTATGGTTTGCATTTGTACTACAAATAGGAATTCTAGGATAGGTACCTAATACCTATCACTGACTAGACTGGAGAACAATTATTCACGAGAATCTTACAAATATCAGGGAGACTCGAACCCGGATCACTATAGGACAAATTAACCAGGTCGTTTCTTTTTCGCCTGCAATGCATCGGGGACATCTTCGGGGTGACTAAGGACGTCAAGTGCTTTCACTGCTCCTTTATCTTTATTTTTTAATGTGCTGAAAATTTGCTTTCCCCGTTTCTTTACTTGGATTATAAAACTTTACAAAGCACCTTGACAAACAGTGATAAAATAAAAAAATCATACATATTTTTTTAATTTTTAAAAAATATCTCTACAAGAAAAAAAATCTTAACATGTTCCACATGTGAAAGACAAACAAACATTTCAATTTTATATATAATAATAATAATAATAATAATACACTTTATTGTACACCATAGCAACAAAAACAACAGAATAAGACATTTGTACAAAATGTGATACAAAAGGCGGTCTTATCGCTAAAAAGCGATTTCTTCCAGACAACCTTAGGGTAAGAAGTAAAAGACAGTGAGTATAGTAATAGTAAGACAGTGAGTATATATTATCGGGTACACGACACAAACCCGATGTACATCATCAATCTTGCCCCCGGCCCATCATCAATTCAGTTATTCCGAGCGGCTGCGACAATGACAATTATATGCGTGAACTTCAATAAGGGAAGCTGTTACAAATTAAGTCTCCCTCACCTTCCAAATGATGCTCACAATGATACAATATTGAAATAACGAACAAACTATTTCATTATGAGTCAAATGCTTTGTCTATCGAACGTTACGGATATCCAATATATCCATTAGTGACTAATAGGTCTGGCTTAAAGGGTTTACTCAAATATAATTTTCATTGTTATCAGCGAAGGTGCTTAGTATAATATTAAATTTAAGAAATTGAGAAATTCATCCTTAATTTCCCTTCATTAAAATAACGTAATAAAAAGAAAGAAAAAGAAAATAAAAATATTAATTTGCTTAGGTAAATGACATGTTATGAGGTTGTAAGCGTTTATTTATATTTCAGAATTCCCAATATTGTGGATGACATTCATATGTAGGTATCTCCATACAAATAAGGCGTCACAAACTTCCAAAAATTGCATCCGAAGTCCTAGGTTCAGTCTTTCTACGGTCGTCCAATTATCATCTCTCACAAACAGACCATTACAACACACAATTTATTTAATACGTACTCATTGTAGTCGAATCAATTCACATTTGAAAGCTAATATACAATCTCCGCCCAAAGATATCGAGGTTTCGTCTAATCAATCAACTTTAGATACACTCTTGGCTAAAGGCTGACTAGACGAAAACAAATGAGCACTCTGCCCAAAATCGAATTAACTACAAGCCTGTTAAGACACCAATTAAACCTCCAACAAAAGCTATCATGAATGAAACGAAAAAAATTTGATAGATCAACGCTTTAATCTAATCTATCATCGGTTTGAATGCAAAGAAAACCCGACCCTATCACCAATGGTAAAGATTCATAATCAAGTGCAGATGTAAAGGACACGCGATAGAAACCTGAGAAGGCTGTTGGCACAACATCTTATATCGATTAAACAGATAATTAATCACGGGAAATGAATCCGAATGAGATGTTATTAGTTATACCACACTCGCTATTAACAAGTGAAACAATAGCGATGCAACTACAGGTTGAACCGAATATTAACAATTACAGAAATTATAAATACCTAACCAAAAATATTTAGTTTTTTATTTTACAACACTTGTATAAGAGCAAATTCCAGATGTTAGGCATTGATTTTGCATCTGGATTTAAAGTTCCAAATGCCTAATGACATACTCTACCGATCAGATGCTGAAGAGAATGTAGAAAATAAATTAAATAACATAAATAAATATTAACGAAAGACAGATTTATGGTTGTCATTTGATAGGAGATAAAATAAACAATACGCATCTGTTATCAATCCTTGTGGATTTCATATTTAAGACAATCACGGTTATTATAATTAATATCACGTAATTAAACTATTTATCAGCTTTTAATTCAGCGATGCGACTGAAAGTTTTTAAATTCTTTACAAACTTTGCTTAAGAAAAATAACATTCAAGCAAAAATTACAATAAATTACAACAATCCAGCCTGATTTATATACAGATGCCGTTTATAAAACAATTTGTCAAACGCGCAACGGGTAAAATAGAGCCAAGTCGTCCAAGAATTACGTCTAGGTTTATTTAATAGCCGTGGTGATGAAAACATCACGCTGTATCGACATGACGGGAGCGAGTGGGCGAGGTGATCAATCAGCTCCTAACGAGCGGTCACGTGGTCCAACATGGCCCATGTACCCTCGTCCACCCCTTCCTTGTTTACTAATATAGGAATTAGACTTTAAGATAACGTACAAATCATCAGATTATAACGATAAAATTATTAACGCTCCAGTTCCCACATTATTAAAAATTTGGTTACATTAAAGAGTGTTAATGAGTCAGTTATTATTAAAGGATTCTTATTGCTGTCGCTAATGAATAAGATTCCGCGAAATATTGCAGCAAAAAACCTGTCTAAAATGCATAATAAAATTTCAATAAAAATTTAATACGCAATACTCACCTGTTAATAAATAAAAACTTAACGATTAAAAATATAAATCTAAAACAATAAAACAAAAACAACAGAAAGATTTAAAACCTAAATATTAAATGCATCAATGACAGTATAGGACCCAAGTTAATCGATTCGCCTCAATCGAATATCTTATTCCTAATCAGAAATCGATTAACGAACACCCACCAAGGTATCCTCATTTTGATTAGCATTTACATAATCGTTTTCAACACACTTGCTCGTAAAGTTGCTATTTTTTCTTTAGTCTTACGCCCGGAATGCGGTTTATTACACAGTAGTGCGTTTTACTTTTCATTGCCGCACTAGTGTTTTTCTTATTCCACTTTTTTTTTAATATCCGTAAAGAGGTTGTTACCAAAAGATTTATTATTTTGTAAATAAATAAACTTGTTGTACTTAGTCAAAATCTGATAAGATAAGATTATACTTCATCTAATTATCTATTACAGCATTTAAAAAATACAATATTTTAAATCATTAATTACCGTAAATTCCTATTAGAAATACATAATTATTTAGTTTAATATATTTTGGCTGAATAGCGGTGCTCTTTGCCTCTGGACTTAACCTGCGCGCCTGCGCGCGCATAGTTATTCAACCAAAGATACGGCGCGCGAAAAAATAAAATAAACCTCGGCGCCATTTTGTGCAAACATTTGTTCGTTTATAATTTGCTGATTTGTGACTGAAAAATGTCGATACCTAATTGTTTTTTTCCTCGCAAGTGTGTTGAAAAACGTCGTATGACACGCGTGCGCTTTGTTCACTACAGTCTTGGCTCTATTACAGCCCTCGCCTAGTGGCTCGGGCTGTGCAATACCGCCTCGACTGTAATGACCAACTTCGCGCACTTATATCATAATGTACTATTGTCGCTGGCTGTAAATTAAACGTTTTCCTTCGAGATTGATTCGAAATAAGAACTAACTACGGCCCGATCATCTCATGATGGCGCGTCGTTTGGACAAATTTGAACCGTAAGTATTTAGAAATAAAATCTCTATGATGCGTTCAGGTGAAATGGAACAAGTGTAATATTTTTTAATCTCTCTTTTTAACCGAGACGAAGACAGAGTGCGGAGAAGGCGCGGGGCGTGGCGGGCCCACTTTCATTACTCATGAGCAATAATAAATGATAAAACATTATTAATACGAGGAGATCAGACGAAATGATGGCGGTTCGCATGCGTGAAGGATTAACCTCGGTCGAATAAATTAATTCTAATAATTAAACTTTGATGTTAGCTTTGACGTGACCGTGTAACTCAACGAACCAAACATATAAATGAGCCGATAATTTGTTTTGATTACATCGGTTTTTCCCTTTGGTTTATTTTGTCCTGTATACCACAACTATAATTAGACAAGGATTCGCTACGTGGCGTGCTCGCGGGTAATGACACGCAGAATCAAGACTCAAAACTTTATTTAACGACCCAAGAATAACCAGAAAACAAAAATGGGAATTATTTGGACAAGGTCAATTCGGTCATTCTAAATATTCTACTCATATGTATCTATGTTCTGTTATTACTTTTCCACACAGTCCACACTACGATATTCAGAGATGTCTAAGAGGACAGATAGATTATTGAAAACGACGTTTATCAATACAATCAACTGTTTAAGCTTCAACGAGTTATACAATAATTCTGATGGCAGATGAAGATGATGAGAGATGGCAATGAATTTTGCAAATAGTAATATAGCCAATTAATTTACAAAGTCAGCTAACAAAGACATCCAAATTATTTACTTTACAACAACAACTTCTTCTGCCTTCTTACGACTAACTGCACCGAAAACCACTACATAATTTCCAATTGTTCTCCTGACACCAAACGCTGGGCCATCTTACCTCACACTAGTAAACCAAATTAACTCGCGAGGAAAAACGCCGATTAGTTTCCCCTGTTATCGCGCGCCGCGTAATAACAACCAGAAGTTTATTAGCCACGTTAGCAGTGATAAATTGAATAATAATTTATTCAGTAGAAGATAAGCCGGGCCGTGTTCCGATCGCGCGCCGCGATACTCTCAACGTAGCTCTGGGTGTCCATTACGGCCCACCATAAATATGATTTATATAATTTTTTTGTCAATGCAATCAACTTGTGCGGGATCGCAACAATCAGAAAAATAGTTACCAGTTGTTCTGTAACTTGGCTGGATTTTAACACGTTTCATTTTTATGGTCTAGTTTCGTTTAATATTTTTTATGGGTCAGCTTTATCTTAGATGTCAAAAAAGTGGTGGTGGAAAAAGAGCACAGGACAATGGAGTGGTTTGTAGACCTGGCATTTTCTGGAATCTCAAGGCAGGACCCATCACAGTAGTGCAAGTTAACGGAGTCCTATATCCAAACCAGCAGTCCAGTCACGTAATATGGGTATGTTCCTTTATGGATACTGGCCATAATTCAGTTCACACAGCTTTGAGAACATTTTGGGAAATTCTCAGGCGTCCAGGCTACGTGGCTACTACGTAACGCCTATTTTTTTCTGATGTCACCGCTAATGGGTGTGTATGATATTAAAATATTGGGATCTTTGTTATCAACTCGGATATTTACGTAGATTCTATTAAAACTCAAAGTCAAAGACAGATAGTGTAACAATTCTAATATGTGATGTCATTAATCGTTAGAGAATTACATCTGTTAACTGAAATATCTATTCAATGCAAGCTTTAATACGATTTATCTACCTAATTGAAATCACAATACGATCACAATCACATCACAATATTATACGTAATATTACAGTTTGTATTCTGTTTTTCTGATTAAGAATAAATTTAAGATTTTTTGTTTAAAACCTTCATTTCGCTCTAGTTTAGTTTAAAATAGGTACCAATTTTTCATTTGACTTAAACACAGTTTATTATTTTTTATACAGCAGTTTAATATTAAAAAGAAAATGCCTATTTTAAGTGGAACTGACATAATACGAAGTGTGACATGCGAAATACTCATTTACAAAATAAAAAAATGCTTCTTGAATGGTGACCCCTTTTAATTTTTAACCTTTATGTGGCAGACAGACATAGCACCCCTCCCCAATATTCCTTAACATTGCAATAATTTCAAGTACTTTTTGCTTTTTTATCGATTGCCATATTCCTACACACCCTAAAACGGAATGATGACATAAAGAAATACCTAGGTATAATATAATAAATATCATGATTAAAAAAAATATACTAAGCTCTGATTTTGTAACAGAATATTGATACACAATTGTCTATGATTTATTAAAATAAATATAGTTTTCCTTAACGCATTGGCAGTGTGAAAGATGGGGGTACGACCTCGCGGCCATACAACAATAACTATTGATTTGAACAGCAAGGCGGGCCAATATCAACATGATCTATCTAGCGACAATCACGCCGCCATTTACAACGTAGATCAATTAATGCGCAACAGAGACAGCAGATACCTAACAGTAGTGAGTAAGAAAGGGATAGCTGTCGAGTTATCAATCATGCGCCCGCGCACGATCTCAGCGCTTGAGGCGATCAAGCGATCTCCTGCTTAATTATTTCTATTATGATATTTAAAATATAATGATTATCTTTATGGATAACGCTCGCATGGCGAATTCCCACACTCGTTTTGTTTGTAACACTTCTATAACCTTAATTAATACGAGCAATGTAACGTGCGCTATGGAAGCGATCAATTTCAGTCGTTAAGCTAGTAATGATTGCGGAGTAGATTTATATGATGCGATTATAGGGATTTTAATGGAGCGAGCAAGCTACGATCATTTTATTCGCTTGGCTTTAAATAGCGGCCCAAGGCGCGCCTGTTTACTTTTGATTGAAGAGGCTTATAACAGGATCTAAAGTGATCAAGTGGCTATTGATAGAGAAGTTGTTGCAGAAGGTTCGTATGCCCTGAATCTACAAATTGGTTGTTAACACGGAACACAGACACCAGGTTGTTAACGTCCACTAGAAATTGGGTTTCATACACATTGTTGAAGTAATACTTAAATTTCAATTTAATTTCAATCGGTTTACAATTAAAAATTCTAATTAAATCTAAAAGATAAAGTCTACCGGATTTCTTAAAAATCTTAGGTTCATAGATTTAAATTACTCGCTCCTTGGATGCCACCAGTTATTTACCGACCCCAAGTTCAGATACTACCCAAAATAAGATACCTACCTATAAACAAACAAAATTTCGATTGCGGATAACGAGACATAAATTTTCCGAAGCGAAGTGTTGGCTGCTTGTTAAGCACGAAATAATATATTATAATAAGATTCAATCAACATTACAAAGACATAGATTTATTGCAATATAAAATGATCATTGTAAGCTTTTTGTTATACAAAAATATTGATGGTATTTGTCGATTGTTGTAGCAAGTACTAGTTAGATCATTTCCTTATGAATTGGAACTGTACTCCTCATTCAAACTAATTACATATAATAGCTCATACCTCATACGAACTTACAGACGTCAATCACCGATGTTATCGAAAACCTTCATAATAAAACCGTCTATACACCAACTGATATTAACCCATATTCGATTGGTATCTTATCTCCAATTGTAGAAGACCCCCCATCTAATATAAGTTGCAAGTTTCACAGGATTAAACTAAATTGGCTAAATCATATCATTTCAACCGTGAATAGGTCGGTTTAACTCATGATAAATTATGGGAAGTATCAATCGTAAGTGGGAATTAATCAATGTTTAATGGTTGGTGGTTTTATTGTAAGAGTGGGCGCAGGCGCAGGTGAGAATACTATTTTATTAAGTTTATTGTCCGTATTCCGATTCAGTTTTTTTAAATTGCAAATGTTGAAAAAATAATCGGCGTACATAACTATTTCGATTGTGCAGTATTTATTAGCTGTAAGTTGAGTGTCATTCGTTAACTTATGAAACCTAAAAAACAACACCATGAATCTACGAAATGTCAAGTAGGTACCTACCTATCCATCACATTTAAGTACCTACCTTGTAGTATTAGGAATACAGTTTATTAGTAGGAGAGTGAGATATCATATCTTAATCATAGCTACTTAATAATCAAATAATAATTAATTCATTCATTCATTAATAGTTTATTAATTAGCTAAGTAATTCTGAGCCACTTGGTCCCAAGATGTCTATAACTAAACTTACCTCGTTTTTGCATGAAAGAGAACAGATCATCGAGAAACTCCTTCCTCTGAGGGTCGTCGCTGATCTCGTACAACTGAAAACAAAATACTTTCTGTTAATTAACGTTCTAAATAATTATCATACTTACTGGCCACATCAACTTTCGGTCGTACGTACCTACCTATGAACGAAACATTCTACGAGGGGAGGTCCAAAAGTTCGCGGAATGGAGGGGATGGAGTGGAGATAGGTGAACTCGCTTAACGTCATACTAATTAGTGACTAATAATTAGTATATATGCTAAGTTTCAGCCCTATTGCGTCATTCATTTACGAACAGTCACCTGCTAAACAAGTAAATCCGGAAGAAAACTGAAACTATGGAAAAAATTGAACACCGTGCCGTGATAAAGTTCTTTCCAAGCAAGGAAAAAACGCTCAGACCATTTTGAATGAAATGGAAACCGTTTATGGGGAACACTGCCCTAGTAAAACAATTGTTTACAAGTGGCATGGACTTTTTAAACATGGTCGGGACTCGATTGAAGACGATTCCCGCTCAGGAAGGCCAGTTGAGGCCACCACATCAGACATCGTCGAAAAAGTGGAAAAATTTGTATTGGAGGACACCCGATTGAAAAAAAAGCAGTTATCTGCATTAGTTGGAGTATCAGATACCACCATTTTGCGCATCCTCCACGACCACTTGGGTATGACAAAAGTCAGTGCAAGATGGGTACCGAGAATGCTCACGCCGCTGCAAAAACAACAGCGCGTCGATGCGTCAAAGCTGTTTTTGGAGTTGTGTGGAGATGAACCTGCACCGATTTTGAAACGGATTGTTACTGGAGATGAAACCTGGGTTCATCACTTTGAGCCTGAGTCAAAACAAGAGTCCATGCAATGGCATAAAAAGGGGACACCGCCGCCAAAGAAGTTCAAAGTGTCGGAGTCGGCCGGAAAGTTGATGGCTACTGTTTTTTGGGATTGTGAGGGAATATTACTCATTGATTACAAAGAAAAGGGAAGAACCATAACTGGGGAATACTACGCAACGGTATTAGAAAAATTAAAGGACGCTGTCAAGGAAAAACGTCGAGGAAAATTGACTAAAGGTGTATTGCTCTTGCACACGACAATGAGGTGAAGGAGGCAATTTTGGCTCATTTTGAAGCAAAAGATAAAAAATATTTTTACGATGGCTTAGAAAAGTTAATACATAGATATAATAAATGTATTCAGCTTAAGGGAGACTATATTGAAAAGGAAAAATAGATTTATAGTTTTATTTTATTCAAAACCCCTTCATTCCGCGAACTTTTGGACCTCCCCTCGTAGTTGTAAATTACTGAAGTTAGATCAGTTAGATCATTGGATCAGTTGACAGAAGGTACCTACTAAAGTTTTATTTCATGACGAATACGAACTGAAGAAGTCTCTAAAAATTGCTTTATTCTACACAGTCAATAAACAAACAGTTTGGTCACATGGTCACTGACAACGGGTTGTCCACCAAACTCAAAGGACCGATAAGAAAAAGAAAGAAGAAAGGGATTTGAAAAGGAGCTTTGGCACTCCTCGACAAGTTGTACTGACGACCTGACGAAACGGCGGGCATCCGCTGAATTCAGAAGGCTCAGGATTCAGGACCGTTCAGACTAACGCCAGTTACGGGTGGCCTACGTTCAAAAGTAAACATGCTGGACTGGTCACTGCATTTTTGGTCAGAGAGCCGCCTAAAATCAAAATCGATCGAAAATTTTAAATGTTAATAAAAAGAAATTGGTGTTCACACGACTAAAAGCGCTTATTCGTAGTTACGCACACTGGTAGTAAAATGCACCGTTTATAAAAAAGCAAACGTAAAAGTACATTAAGTAAAACATGTCGGAAGTTCTCATACACCAGTGTGATAGTACGTGACAATATTAATATTCAACGTTCAACTAGGAAATGGTAACGGCGATACACGTGTGCCCGCATGCGCGACACGGGTATGCGTTTGCGCATCTCAGTCGACGAACAGACAGATGGAACTTGCTAATTAAATATTTTTTCTAAAGATGGGCATAATTTCTTCATTGTTACAGTTTGCAATGACGAAAAGACGAAAAGGGGGATACTGAACCAAAAGTTCTACGCGGGCGAAGCCTCGGAGCGGAGGAAAGCTTTTATCATAGTTTCCCACAAATGTTTAACTTCAGAGCACGGGTCTAATTTAAAGTCCGGCCTTTGTAAAGACACCTTGATATCAATTGTTACAACAACAACAAATAAAAAAGTACTTACTATTACTTTACCTACATTTGTAGTCCTTAAAAAAGTAGAGTACCTATTGAAATGTTAATGTTCAAAATTATTTAATTGAAACTAAACTAAGTTGTAAAATGAATATTATCAATAGAATTATGCTATAACGGTCCCAAATGATATGCACCGTACTATCAGTCGTAATCACAATATCCGGCACTTACATGCAATTTGAATGAAGGTTATTGGTATGTCACTGAGGTCTACTGATAAACCGTAAACGCTTCATTGGGTTGACAAACCCACCATTCTATCATTGGTACAAAAATACCACAGCCCCTATAACTTACATGCTGTCTATAATAATAAATGTTGCAATGTTTAGGAAAGTTTGTTGGCTAAATTGATAATTTCCGTATTGCTAAAACAATTCTAATTTTAAAAATTACTTATCTCTTATTAATTTTAAATTAACAATCCTTTTGGGCTGCAGAGGGACAAAATTAACAAGATTTATGTAACAGGTTGTCTAATAAATATGAAAAAAAAGATTCGGCCAAACTGTCTCCCATATTAAATTAAATTTATAAAAATTAAATATTAATCGATTCTAAATTCAAAATATTTTTTTAAACAATTCTTCCAGAGTACTTAATTTTAAATTCAGAATCATTTAAAATACTACCTAGACAAAATGACGAAACTTTAGACTGACATATTAATCTTTGAAATGACAACTTGAAATACCGCTGTCAATAATGATAGTGCAATTCGATTTCCATTAGAGGTAATAGGGGTAAGGCGAACCACTAAACCATTTACGTATCTATCTCTTTGTGAAATCTTTAACAACTTTAGCAGCAAGACAAGACATTTAAACTTTTCTAAACATAATACATAATGACGATTTGATAAATAATACGCAAGTCCAAGCAGAATTTTGACATTTCAACCTTGACATATTTAGTACTGTAGTATAAAGTATCTATTTATCTGCTAATTAGGTAGGTACTAACAAATCAATCAATAATACTTTTGTACAATAGGTACATTGCATGGTTGTCATATTTTAGTTGTTATAGTCAGATAATAATCATAAACATATCGGAGGCCGTCCGGCGGACACAATAATTTATGACACTTGGGTTGACTAACCTTTCAATTAATCCACACTAGAG
This sequence comes from Hesperia comma, assembly GCA_905404135.1. Lineage (NCBI taxonomy): Eukaryota > Metazoa > Arthropoda > Insecta > Lepidoptera > Hesperiidae > Hesperia > Hesperia comma. The sequence continues at coordinate 4,049,279 of FR990031.1, forward strand.
CAGCCTCCTGAATTGGTGAGTATCCTCTGGGGCCTAGAGTTCAGGCCTCCTCAGTCATGAAGAGGGGTAGGTGCTCTATGTTGTTTAAGTTATCTTTTGTTTGAACCTAAAATATATTATAATTACGTTTGAGGTAGTGGGTAGGTATCCTTTGGGCCTCCTCATTTATGTGGAGGGATGGGTGCTTATGAGGTTTAAGTTATCTTTTACTTGGACCTCAATTATAATTACATTTGAGGACTATCGAATAACTCATCGTAAAATTACCTTTACATGACATTTTACTAATCTTCGGATTAACTTCCCAACCCGTCAAACCGATTAAATCCCGACGACACTATATCTCACGGAAAGCCGTTATGCAAATTCACGTTCGTCCGGTCTAATGTGGACAGTACGCGCGACAAGGCGTTTAGGCCGTTTAGTTGTATCCGACACTATTTGCATTGCCCGTACAATTACATCGGAGCACTTAGCGCGAGTGAACTGGGCCGTGAACGGACAACAAAACACCATTTGACACTTCCTGTTTCCGTCTAATATGTTTGAAGTCACCTCATTACAATAAGACGATCGGGACTTGGCGAAACGTATTCCGCAATAGTTAATGGAGAAATGTAGAGGTCAAACACTTGTGAAATTTAAGTGATGAGAAGTGACCAACTAAGGAATAAGTCGAAATCATTTTGATACAGGTATATCTGTTGTACATTATCGTATAGACGTCGATAATGCTTCAAAGACATTTTTTCCTAATCGACATAGAGAAATCTTGGAGGAACCTAAAGGAATAATGTTTTTTTTTTCTTAAAAATAGATGCAAAAATAATTGTAACCAAGTAATAAATAGGGATCAACAAAACACTCCAGAATATGGTTACGTTAAAGAAGTGACAGATAGCTACAGTTGAAAATAGCATAAAACCAAAATTCCCTCCTTTCATCACTTAGTTTGTATCTATTATTTTTTAAACTATATTTAAAACAATAGAATAAATAAGTTAACTACTACAGCACTGCCAACTATTTCATATCCACATCTGCTACGACTTTCCAATCACAACCGATTCATTCAACCGAAATCATAACGCAAACAAGACAGAAGCCGAAAGAAACAGTCACAAAGGATCCGATCTATCAAACAAATAGTTAATATCCACTAACCCTTCAATGAATGGAATTTAGAAAACAAATGGAACGCGTTGATGGTGTATAATTGGACCGTTTCGTTTTTTCCGCGCTATCCGGCGCTAATCGAAACGTTCCTGGTGATTAATCGCGGGGGCGTCGGGCCCGACAGTGACGATCGCCAAGATTGATGCTGTTTCACTCATCTTTATAATGCCCTGCATAGGTCTGCCCCACAGATTAACAGTTTTACTATAAGACCTTTTGCCATTTTCAATATTATATCTGTCTATATCTAGTTTTAGTAACTGTCAAAAAGTCACTCGCAATACCTATTGTTCATTGCGTTAACTTAAGTGCTTTCTCTATCCAGAGGTTGTGAATAGATAGAATATTGGGAACGAGAGCCGCCTATCAAGGTCGAAGAGAATTTTGTCATATGGATTGATAAAATGGAGTAACATCATTTATGCTAATGAGATGACATTTGATCTTTAAAAATCCAGCAGTTCCTCATAAAGGAACTCAAACAAAAGATACAATCCTTGACACATTTTTCAATTTAGATGGCTTAGAACTTAGAACAACCCAGTAAAAGTTAAACATTCTCAAAAACGTTCCTAATAAAACTGACAAATGCAAATTCAACTTAATCTATGGAATAACTAATCCTCTACTTGACTTGCTTCTCATAGAATTCGATAGACAAAACCAACACATTTTAACACACAACACGTTAAAATTCTCACCCCGTTTCTCACCTCGAACGTAACATATTCCAATTATTCTTAAACAGGCGGTGCTATAAAGATTTCAACCGCCACTCGATGTGAACAGTTTGCGGACAAATTATTGTACGAAATGACAGAATATTATCATAACAGGGCCCGTTATTGTCGCCCACCGAGCCGTCGATATTTGAATCACAAAACTGGTCGGTAAGCTGCGTAATCTCCATTGTCATGTGCCAATTACTGACTCTCCCCTTCCGCTTGAATAAATAAATAAATATTGTCAAATACGGGGCGATTTGTACGGACTTACCGACGCATGGATGGATGCGGCTAGAGCTGGACTGTGATGCAATGTTTTATAAAAAAAACAACAAAGAAAAAAAACAGTTATGCACGTTTTACTACTAACTACTTTATGTATAAACATGAAATTATGAGATAAAACGATTCTGTAGCGTACTGTGACCTGTACAAATGAATCCCAACATTCCCAACCACGACCTTTGACTAAAAGCTCCTCTAAACATTTGTAAATCTACATAAAATCACACATTTTAAAGTCATCCCAGTAAACTCAACATTTAATACAAATGCAATTTGTCAGTTACTGCCTTACTGCGCGTGTCTCGAATCAAAATTGACCTTGATAACAAACAACGTATTTAAATTTTACGTTCCGTTTTACGAGTTTATTGCTATTCGACGAGATTTAACAGCCAATAATGTTGATTGTTCCGATGCCATCAAATAAATGACATGGCTCGACAATCTCCGCGACCTTACTGCTAAATGTTATTATTTAATAAGCGCTTCAATAGTAAATAACATTGTAATGTGTCCTTGGTTGACATTTACTTTTTAAACATGTTGTATGCAAATCTGTGTATTATTTAGCTTTAATCTTGTGCTAGCAGCGGTCCTCAGTCCCCAACGATATATTGGTTGCTCGGACTCCGACATGATAACAACATTTATTGACGGAAAACTTAACTACAAACTTTCATGTTTCCGAGATATAGACAAATATTTACTTTCATTTGCAATAGGTAATCTAGATTTTGAACCACGGCATTGGGATAATCAATCAGTAGATAAAGTAAAAGAAAAAAGTCAGTTATTTAAGTTTAGAATAAGTACCTAGATACTATCTATTTAAGTGATATTTTGAATAAGAATTTTGGATAGCAAAACTTCTGACGTATGGGCCTTTGCTTAGGCTACTTGTCCCTATTTACGCCGGACGTCCGATTTTCCGGAGTTTTTAACATAACCCGATTTTCTTTGATCGTGAAAAGTCACCGTCAAGATCACGGGAAAATCCCTCGATTTTCCTGATTTTTCACCAACCCTAGTAATATGTACCTCGATAACCTGAAATAGGAAGGCGTAGTTTTTTCGTTTTTCGTAAAATTGCCTAAGCATTTTGTTGCCATTTTGAATTTAGAAGATTAACAGTAAAATAAAAAATAGAGGTACGGCGAGCGGGGATACGATGGCGTTAAAGTGTTAAGTCTATGAAAGTGTGTATGTAGATAGGTAATAAAAATCTTCCTGTTTGATGATAATATCACACACTATTTACGTTTTTTAATGTGTGATCGACTTATAGGTACTGTTAGACTCTAAGTTAGAGGAATACTTAAAGATGATTTTTTACACAACGAGGAGTCAAATGCGTACAATTAAGATCAAAAGTAAAACAAACGCATCAACGATCCCAATATGGGACAAGGTGTTCTGGCGTTATTATCGAAACGTTTTGACAGCGATGTAGGCAGCCGCGTTGTTTGATAGACTATTGTGTTCCACGCAACTCGATTTACGCTCGTGAGTTTTATTAAAAGACCTTCATTGTATCGCTATCGGTTTATTACTGTCAAAGGTATTGATGCCGGTTGCCTGAGGATTTAATGCCTAACTTACAAATCTCATCTTCGCGCCGTATTAAAGGATCTTTTGCTTGGTATGTAAATGATTTATGAACAATTTACTAACAAGACAATTGTGTACGTTAATTACATCTAAGTAATTTAAGAAGAATCATAACACAAAAAAGTCCATTTGGTTTCTTAGAGCCTGAAAATATGGTAAGGTTAGGTAAGGTAGGTAGTTTATAAGTTTGGAAATTTGGACAAAATTAAGATTGAAACTACCTTAACACTCATGATCAGAGCTTTTGATAATTCTCTTTACAGTGGGACAATTTTATTTTATTGATACTCTAAATTGACCTCTTCGCTCGCCGACTTGTGTCGGTCATAAGTGGTCAACTGTGTTAAGTAATCGCAGGCGCGGTCTATAGGTATGTTGGATGGGTGACCGCTAATGACAAAAATTTCTTGACGTTACGTCGAACCTCAAGTTAAACACTCAGTCCCGTTTGTAATCCACAGATAGCAGTTGCTACGCCATGCTGGAAGCTTTGGGACGATAACAATTTGGGACAGGTAGGCGTCTAAAATCATTTCTCTTACAGCTATAAGTATTTTAGATGGCATACGTTATACTTTTTAAAGAAACTAGATAAAATGTGCAAATTAGGTACGTCTTCTAATTGAAGTATCACAAAAACAAAATCGATCCCAATTAATTCACAGTAGTATACATTAATCTGTTGACAATTATTTAGTCTCTACAATACAAAACGAGTCTGCCCTATGGAATAATTTAGTTAAGCATTACGGCTGACCCGCCGTAAGACAATTTCAAATTGCCGGCCATATTTCAAGGCAGCAATATAAGAGGGATGGATTTATAAATAAACCTGGAGCCCACTAGGAGTAAGTAAGACAGCGTTTATGGAAATGCCATAGATTTACACTTATTGAGTTTGCTTCAAATATAAGGATGGATTCGCGAGCACGGCTCGGAATACAATGAGAATATTAAGCGGTGAGTTAAGGTGAGAGGTGAAATAAAATTATTGCAGTAGTTTTATGTGTAGTTACCGTGTAACTTACTTCCTTGGTAAGTTAACAACTGTTAGGCAGCTTGGTTAAAATGACAGTCATTGTACATTTTCAACTAGTTAATTCTCTACTGATATTAAAACCTCAAAAACAATTTATTCTTATGTTCATATTAATTATCGCACCAGAGACAATAAAATGGTTTGATGCTTTCATTGAAAAGGTGTAAAACAAACAACTATAACCCCACCTACATCTTACCTACCTTACCTACACCGTACATTTATTACTATTTTTCGGTTAATCTTTCGGTCAATTATTTACTCTACCTACAGCGGTAGTAGATAACATATAACTGAAAAAGCCTTAGTAGACGCTCTCGGAGAGTATTCAAATACATAAAATTAAGCACCCAACAAACTATCTACAAAATATCTCGCGCGCGACATTTATGCCACAACACTGAAGACTTCATAATCTCCATCTACTATAGTGTGTGTAGTGAATAGAGCATCCACATATTACAATTACTGGTGTTACTATTCGCGTAAATGCACATAAATAATATTGCACATAGATTGCAAATTTCCTGCCATTCAGCGGCGCCGACGTACAATGTAAGTTCTGCATCGACGTGCAGTCGTAAACACAACGCAACTTAATGTCTGCTCGTGTATCGCGACGCATTAGTTTGATAACTCGACCTATTTTACCGCCGATCGCTCGTTTAGGCAGTTCACACGCGAGCTACATTTACCGGACTTATTGGAAACAAAAATAAATTAAAAGTTTCCTTAGGCCTGGTAAGACTTTCAGTTGTTGAACCTTTTGGGGTAACAATAAAACATGCAACAAAACGCAACTGTTAAATTTGATTTGTAATCAATAAAAACCTCCTTTTTATATTAGTTCGAATGGAATCGAGTTGACGTATTAGTAGACTGAAAAATATTTTAAGATCAAGATTATAAAAATCTATTGAATAAGAATAATAAAAGCATCAAAATTTAAAGACACTCCGATTCTGAATGCCCGGATTGCCCGGTAAGTATCTGTCAGAGTAGCGCAAGATACAAGTGGCAAGTTTTTAGTTTGGCAGTAGTGGACGCACATAGGCTGACAGATAGATGGGTAGATTAAAAACAAACCAAAAATTTCACCATATGTATTTGTTGTTAAAAGTCGCTCAAAAACTCCACGCTCAGACGATGTGCGACCGCCCTTACTCCACACAGTAATAACGTATTATAACGCATAACAGAAGCATTTTCCGTTTGTCATAAAACACTAAATGATAACTCCCCATAAACCTGTTGTATTCATGTCGCGGCTGTCATTACAGAAATCAACGTAAACAGTCATGTACCGGCATCTGATAACGGCTGTATTGCGTGATGTAAAACGTGACAACCTCTTAAAGGGTTTTCCCAATATAAAAGTTTGTTTTCTAACTTCTAACTGATTATGTATGTTTTTTGGTATTTAACAACAACGCCTCGTTTTTGGTAATAAAAATATTATGCTGATAGTTTTTTGATAGTACCGACTACCGATGAAGCGACATGAGGTGGCTCGTCTTTTAGAAGCCTAGCTATGAGCATTTGATATTAAGAAAACGTATGTTATGTGTACTGTGTACCTATAATATTAGTGAATATTAAGAAGAAATGTTTTTTTATAAATTAACACTTAGACGTGATATATTATTTTGCACAGTGATATATAATTATGACTACAGATAAATGCATACAGATTACACATAGGTCTTGAAGGTATATGTATAAATTAAATTGTATAAAGGAATATTAGTGTCACGATAGGTATTAAAATTAATAGTAGTTAGACATAATAAAACTATTTCTTGCAGTAAAATCGTACGCACTGTAAAAACGTAGAACACGGATAGCGGAAAATACCGTGGACGTAATGAAACAAACGTGACGACCTACCTTAACACAATAGACAGTGTTTTATATTTTTTACTTACGCCAAATGGGAAATATAAACTTTTGAAACTAAGCAACATTGCTTTGATTATTATTTAATACAATTGGGCAAATCGCTGGTTCTTTATTACAAGGTTCTATGTTAAAATTGTACCTATCACTTATTTAGTTATGAATACTATAAGGTTCTATATGTTATTAGATAACTATTTTGTGAAAATAAAGTGCAAAATATCATATATTACGCGGTCGTATGATGTTTTTGTAAATTAAAAGGAATAACGAAGTTCTATGGCTTATTACAAAACTTCATCAAAATTGACATAGAACCTTGTAATAGTGAGCCAGCGAAATTTAAAACTTGTGAATCGTCTGGCAAAATAAGTAAAAGATTGTTTCGGACACCTTTATATAACTAAGGACTAAGGACTACCCATTGATATACTATGTACTAAAGTACCTCAATGGGACCTATATATACCTATCTTGGTTGTAATATTTCTGTAACCTACTAGACACGCAGTAATACAACGTAATAGGGAATCACGTAAAAATATAGCAAATAGCAATGTTCCGAAACATCGGAAAAACAAACCAGTTTGCATATTCAGGGAACAACATGTAATAAATTAACAACACAAAGCTTTTACTGTTACCAATGAACTGTTTCGTAGAAGGTGATAAAATTCCTTAAAAGTACGTACGATCGTAGTGATTCTCGGAATGAGTGAGTTAGTAATTGAGTGGCGAGTGTGATAGCAGGTGTGGGTCCTCCGATTCATTCGGGCCACATTTTAGCCGGAGATGTAATGAGGTAAACAAACGTTGCTCTGGTGGGTCACAAGCTATGACTGGACAGCGGGTGAAACCTAATTCTTAATTCATTCGTGTTCTGTTTTCGAAATTTGAGAAATATAATTATTTTCTGATTCTTTTAAAAAGTTTATATTATTAGCTATAGATTGCATTGTTTCTAACAATAATAAACAACGCTACACTACTTTTAAAACGTTTGTAGTTTTTTGTAACATTATTTTTAGCTATCTATATCTATCTATGGGTTCATTAAATCGATTAATTAGATAGAAACGTATCTACTATGTATTTTGTCAACTATCTTATATTTTTTACAATCACATAAATTAACTTCACACTAGGCTTTTCTTGAAACAAACAGTTGCTTAATCAACAGTTTATCTATTTTAGCACCTGAATGTAAAAATATTTGATTTAAGCATCTATTTCTTTCAATCTACCAAGTAAAAATGAGAACCAATTGCAACAGCTTTGGAGTTGTCGTCGATAATCCGCACAATTCCGCTGCAGCGTTTTTTGCCCTCCAACCTCTTAACACTTGCACCGACGTCGTTAATTGTAAAAAGCAAACGCGAGGGCGTCGGCCGCGGAAACAAAGCCTCAATTGATACGAGCCACTCACTGTCGAAATTTAAGTGTTGGATTTCCACTGAGTGCCCGGTGCCGCGCTTGAGTCGCTGATTTAGAACGGATTTACTTTTCACAATAGGTACTTACAGTACCTAAATGGAGTTTTGTACTTGGTAAGATAGTGATTGACAACAATTCCACCTGATAGTAGGTAAAAGGTACGTTGCGATAAAGTTCTTGATAGGATAGACTTACACAATCATTTACATACAGATTTTTTAAGTAAATAACCGACCAAGAAGTGAAAGTCATCATCTCCTGATAAGAGGTCACCGTGGTTGATGCTCATCAGGAACATATCAGTAATAAAAATTAGAAAATGTAACAAGAAAAATGAAGAAAGAAAAGATGCCGAAAATTTTAAGGCCAATGAGCTTTCTTTAATTCATCAATTTGGTCAATATGATCAACATCATAATAACTCGATCTTTCCCACAGCTGGACGCGGATAATCAGTTTCACACTTTAACTACCTAAATACCTACACACGATTTTTACGTTTCATTTCATACATGATACGATATTTACGAGTAGACGAAATTCAGGTTTGTGATTTTCAAAAATCGAACGACCGAACTGAGATCTTAAATCAATCTTCGAATAGACAAGTTAAAAATAACGATCATAAACGCACGATCGGAGTCAATCCTCTCGCGTTTGATACAACTCGCTAACTCATTCCATTCCACAATGTTTACTCAAACATTACTGTTAATTTGACGCGCGATGAACTACTTTCTTTGATAGGTTCGTTCCCATACGAAACGAATCAATTTGATGTTAATTAGATGGAAGAAGCTTACGCAAACATTGTTGATGTAGAGGTTTACACTTTGTTTTGTGACCGGAATGAACGGGATTCTGTGTCGTGATTTTAAAGTTGACTTTTACTATATGGTCTCAATGGTCTGCGATATTAAAGTGAACTGTAAGTTCATAATTAGGGGGCTGGTTACTTTTCAAAACCAATCTTAGGCACCCAGACCTCACAAAGTAAAGGTTATTAGGTATAAGATTATCATAATCTTCTGGTTATTTACTAAAACCCAATTATGAGAGCGAATAAATATTGTCACCATAACACGATCATCATTATCGTCGTAAGGCTTGGATTCCTACGATTACGGATTATAAGTTTTATTGTGTTTAGAGACGATGATTGTTATCAACTAGAAAATGTTGTGGAATGAATTAATAAATGAAATGTTAATTCGAAATAGGTTTTTAGTTTTACTAACACTTTGCGAAAGACAAATTAAGATATCGCTTAAATAATTTTATTGTTTTTGACTAGCCTAGATCTAAACATGATCTAAACCTACCTATTTTTTATTGACACATACTTACATATATTTGGATATATTTGACGTAAAGAATGAAGTTCTCCTGTTCATTAAATTCCACTGGGAGTGGTTACAGAGAAGCCTTGGCAATTAATCAATGAACATAATATTATATTTTGCAAAGTTCATGTTCAAAATGTTCAAAAACAAAATTGCTCAGTTGGTAATTCATGCGTTCAAATATTCAGTCCATTCACAGCGCGTACACAATCCTTTATAAGCTGAACTCCACAACCCAAATAGGGTAACATCCCCCAAAACCGACACATTGCCGAATAATGAGAGGGTAGTATTATTCCGGACAAGTAGTCCCGTAATCGCCAAGAACAATGGACACTGGTCATCAACGCATGTATTGACACTGAGGTGTGTTTGTTGTTTGCTGGATCGGTTATGAGCGTGGTTGAGTAATTGAATCTAATTGGTCGAGGAAACTGTCAAGAAAACGGAAAACAGATTCCATTTTATTAAGCCAATAAACTAACCAATATCCTCAGTATTATACTTTTACCCATGAAATCCATCACTTCGATCTATGAGACAACCTAAGCTATTGTTACGTGTCAGGAGTAATGGGTTCGAGAAAATGCCAAAATGTACCACAAAGACTTTATTGAACTCGTAGAGACACAATTACACACTGTACACAGTACACACCACAACACTATGCACGTAGGTACTCGTAAACACACTCGACGAACACTGTATCACTCGTAGAAATCACTTAACTTCTCACTGGTATCGCTCGTAGGTATCGCTGGTATCTTCCTGGTTCCGCTTCCGAAACTAGAATGTCTGCGGTTGGCCGATCGCTCCTTTTTATACCCCTCACGCACCATTCACGCCAATCCAGAACTTTCTCGCTAATTCCGCGGACCCGCTCCGAACAAGATTCGAGAACGTTCCTTGCAACCGACTTTCGCCCGTATGACTATTGCCGTAATGGTCGAAGCGTCGTGCGCGTGCGTACTTTCGAGACGGCCGTCCATTGTTCTATTGTTTCGCCTGGCATATTTATGGCCCCTATTGTTTATTGTTTAGCGAGGTACGCCAGGGCTGTCACACTATAATAAACCTAAGTAAGTATTCAAAATAACGTTTTAAAAGTCGCTCTACCTCATGCATTACTAGTACATTACACATTGAGATGACTGCAGTATTAAATTAGTTGGTGAAATGAAAATTACTATTATTTTACCGTGGTGTATTGGTGTTTATAATACCAATGAGTATGTGTTTTATAAATAAATCAAAATTATATTTTTATAACAATTTGTGCGCTATGCCACATCCAGCAATATACAGGGTGGCACTATCGCGAACGCACGCGTATACGCGATTACACGCCCCCCTTTGATCTCCAATTAGATGAACATTTTGGGGTCCCCGCTTCCCTCCGAGGGGAGCGATGATTGCGTAAATAAATATGTTACGCGTTTGAGCAAACAGATTATCTATATACTACTTATATGCTGCTATGATCATTGGGACTCTATCTATATATAGAGGTTTTATCTAGGTATCTTACGAGTGCCACCTAGCTTTTTTTATTGGATACCAAAGTTGTCTATCTGTCCGAGGAGCGCGGGGTAAGTCGAGTTTGACATCTCGTCTCTGAGAAGAACGTTCAGCCTTCAGCGTTTGCACTTTATGAAGTTTGACGAACTAGTTTACATAGTGAAAGAAGTAAAAACATGTTTTGTAAGGTTAATATTTCCCTATGGTAAATTTTTTTAGGTTTATGAATACGATGTATACAGGCCTGCCGTTAGGGTTACTTACCGGTTAGGTTAGGGTTACTTACCGTCGGTTCAAACCTAGCTGTCATTAAAAAAGTTTGTAATAAATCTTTGTTATCTTTAACTACGTTAAATCTCATAATTTTATTAGCGATGTACCTACTGCTTAAACAAATATACAATAAAATGTTATCTTAATTCTTCGAATGAATCTCTATAATATCAATAATTTTCGAATTAATCTCTACAATATGTAACATCGATTTTTTTATCATAACTTACTAAATAGCTGTCAAGGCTGGGCGGAATAATCCGCGATCCTAATCCGCCCGCCCACAAAGCTTGTAATACAGCCGACAATTATCTGCGGGGATTAAGTCGTCTTAATACTGATTTCACTCGTTTCCTCCCCAATAGAAAATTATTGCACACTTTAATACCAGTATTTTTTTTATGGAATTAAGGTAGCAAACGAGCATGCAGCACCACCCTTCCGCTGTCGCCCATGGCAATTGTACCGACTTAGAACAAGACCCAATTTAGGGACTAGGGTAGTTAGTCCAGTTAGTAGATGGTGTTAGAATGTTAGTTGGTTAGTTTGTTAATAAGTGTGAAGACAGGGACTGTTAGGGATAGGTTAGTCCTGTTAGTTAATATTAGTATTGTCCAGTTAGTAATGATTAGTGTGAGTCTTGTTCCAATTCGGTCACAGATGCGTTGCTACCCCTGAGGACAGATGGTCGCCTCTAAAAAAGTGAACCGGCTCCGCACCTTCCTATCCAGAACACAATTGCTCTTAAAAACAATTATTATGACGGTAGGAATGGTACTGAGTACCTTGGCGGGCGGTGGTACTACCCAGGGCGAACTCTAGGCTCTATTTATACATGTCATTATGTCATTTATACGTATATTTATGACATCACCATTTATTATTACATCTTAAAGCCTCAATTACCCCAAAAGACCGGTTTGAAGATTTGAAGGTTTGAAGATCCGATTGCATCCGAAGCCAAGTTCTCGTTTTCGTTTCCTAGTAAGTCGTAAGTTTGATTACCGGCCGGAGAAAATAAGTTATGTAACAGATAAATGTTTGATGTTGTGTCCTGGGCGTCAGTAGTCTATTAGCGTTAATTAAATTTATTATTTCAAATCACTTCAATTATTACAAATTAAATCCAAATTCCAAACCGATCCAACCGAAATCGCAATAAAATTTCCAATCGAAAAAATAAAGTTGTACGAAATGACGTCATTGGATTTAGAAACGGGCGCTATTCTAAAGCTCATTCGAATCACTTTGACCGATAAATTACGAATTTGAAACCTCTATACAGTTTCATTCATGACGGATTCTCAGAATTATCGACTTCAAATCCAATAGGGAGTATTCGTTTGATGAATACACTGAAAACTTTCATTCGATAGTGATTTAAGTGTGAAAATATTTTGTGTTATAAGCAGCTCCCCGCTCCATTCGATTGCTTTCCCCAATCATGGTGCACGTTACTGACTAAACAGACGACTCTATGGTGACAAGTATCTCTTAGTAGTGGTCCTTGGGCTCATCATAACTATAGGTATCCAGTAAGACCAGTTGACTACCTTAATTCTGCCGTCGTAATCAAAAAAGGCACAACTAACATTTTGCAAATGTTGAGAAAATCGAGATTGAAATATTTTTTGAATTTTGTTAAGAAAAACATGTTTAAATTATTTTTTACGAAATTATGTGAATGTTAATAGTTGCGTTTGTTTAGTATGTACACATTGATAGTAATTTTATATTTTTAATTTTATTGGATATACTCAATCACGAAATATAGATTAAGCGGAAATGTGATACGTCAAAATTATTACTGAAACCGGTGTCGCCAAACGCACACAAACAAACGGTGGTCATTTACTCCCATTTTGCTCCACAAATAGTGAAGAGTAGTTTTAATTGATCGCATATATGTAAAGCTTAAATACCCTAAATTGTACAAACTTTAATGCAAAAACACATCTTGACTCTGAGCAATAGAGTTGGCTTTTCTATAAAGAAAGTAACGTATTTGCGACATTTTGTATTGACCAGGTGGCAAGTGATATTTGTGAAAAATATAATTTGATCTTTATTTGTAAGCAGTAAGGTTAAATTTTCAATGATTTGTCAACCATAATTCCCGTTATCGTTTAGTGATTTGACACAAGCGTGATTTTATCGATAAATTGGTTGGACCTATTATAAATGCAATTTAAAATGTTAGAGGATTCGCGATATTGATCCGACTGATTTTCATAATTTATTATTTGTTTATTTTATCATTTTACCTAATAATATCAATACGACAGTCAGCTATACAAGAATTCGTAATTAAATTTTATTGGAATAAAATTGATTATGCGTACATTCAAATGTTAATGTGAACATAATTCCCTTATGTAGAGCCAGGTAGACTCGGGTAACGAACATTTTTTACAAAGAATATATTTATCTCTATATATTATCTCTCAGAAGAATAATATATTTTTCTCTCAGAAGAATAATATTAAACAGCATTTAAAAAAGGCAGTATTTCATTTATAATCCTCAATAATGAGGAAAGACCCGTGCTCAGTAGTGGGCCATTAATGGGTTGTAGCCAATATTTACTTATTAATAATTACTTCATTTCTGTGCAAGTGTAAAAAGTATAATGTAGTGAAATGCTGTTTGTTAGCGCATAACATATCTTTATTTATATAATTTATCTAAGCAGGTTAAAATTTTAAAGATGTTACATTACAATTGCTCACTATTGTAATAATAACTAATAAAATGTCGATGTCGATAAACTTTTTTCGCATCACCTACGGAGACGTGAATACCTACCTAGAGGTGAATGAACCAACATGTAGATGACACGTGTAAGCTAAGCTAAGCTAAAGCAAGCTTTATTGCCTATTCCTTATGGTTGATTTCAGATTAAAATATCTATTTGGTTTTAAGTAATTGAAATTAAATTACGATAATAAGATTTATTGCAAAAACTTCACTTACCGGTGATATGAAACACCTCCATTCTTAACATTTCTTGTTTTACTATTATTTTTACACTGCAAAACGGAACAACAAGGCATAATTTCTTTGAAACACCGTAAAACAAATCTGTCGTCTAGTTTCTAAACCCGCTAAAACACTTTTAACAAAATGTTCAGGAAACAAAAAATAAATTTAATGTATACTTCAAATAGTTGTACTTATAGGAAACCAATCATTTTAAAAGCCTTATTAGACGTTTACAAATACATAAACAACTAAATATTATTCAAAACAGCTTTAATGATGAATCAGTAACTAAAAATGTTTTTGTTTTAGAGGGTTTTGTTGTGAACTTTTGGTTATGGAGGGATTTGAAATGAACCTTATTTATTTTGGCGGGTTTTGATACGGATAAAATTTGTCATGTGGATGGTTTTATTCCACATGTGGTAACGTTGATAAATTTTAGTTTCATTGAAATTTTAATATGTGGGATATTTATCTATCAACAATTTTGGTATAATAATATTATTTTCTTATCATAGTGGAGTGCCGTAAGCTTTAAACCTCGGAATCCAGGGACTATGAATAAATAATCTTCGCAAAACTGTCGGACTGTATTTCAAAATGCACAAATAGAAAAGTTAAAAAAAAAAATAATTTAACGATTTTTTTTTGTTTGTTGGTAAGTTTGTGACCCCATAACTTCGTGTTGGATAAACCGATTTTGATGATTCTTTATTTCCTCGAATGCTGGGGCTTTAAGTTAGGTCCCGTAAAATCCGGTACCGTCACAGTCCGTCAGACGAGTAGTTTATGAGTTATTTTTACGGGACTTAGCCTAAAGCAGCAGCTTTCGATTAAAAAAAGAATGATCAAAATCGGAACTCTAAGTAGTAAGATATGAGGTAACATACATACATAAAAATTATTAAGGATAATTCAAAAACTACTAGTCAAATGCCGCCTAAACTTATATGAGACCACAATGCAAGTACCAGCTTTCAAATAAAAAGGGAATCATAAAAATCTAAACACTCAGTAAAAAGTAAAAAATTAAAAACCATAAATACACACTACAAAACATCCTTACACATTATTTAAGTTAATTCGAAACTACTCGTCAGATGTTGCTCAAATTTATATGGGACTATACAAGTACCAGCTTTCAAGGAAATAAAGAATCATCAAAATCGGTTTTCCCAAAACAAAGTAATGGGGTCACAAACTAACCAACAAAGATAAAAAAATAAAAAAAAGATCGGTATTTTTTTTTACTTTTCTATTATATTTCTATTTGTGCATTTTGAAATACAGTCCAACACTTTTTATGAAGATTAATTCATAGTCCCTGGATTCAGAGGTTTGGCAATGTTATAAAATTATTTTCAGTACATTTTCACAGTATAAACAAAAAATCTTCAAAATACTCAATTTATACCTAATATTGTGAAATATTGAATTAAAATCGGGATTTGAAAAACCTCAAAACCATTAAAATCCAAGTAGCCATATTATGCAGTACGAAAAAAAATCAATCACTTTGCAACATTTTGCATAACACTTTCAAACGCCATGCAGAAGTAGAGTTTTTGTCCGATTTGTACGTAGCATTTTGCTTCCTTCATCATGCGTCTCGACTTTGTTATATTGCATAACTTTTTTCGGGTATCTTTAGGATCACACTTTTGAATATAATACAATAAATCACCTATTTTTAATTACTTTAAATGATAAAAAACCATGACTACCCTTCGACCGTTTACCAAAACCCGCCAAACTGTTTGAGCTGTCACGTGACTCGAATGCCGTGCCGTGATTGGTTCGTTCGTTTTTAGCGGATATTGAAACGCATCAATGCTATTTTAGCGGAGTTTGCAACGAATGTCTATTTTGAAATACGTTTTTTGAAAGGTTTAAACAAGTTTTACTGTGAACTGTTTTGTTTATTTAGATAACAAGTACATAATAATTATTTTGCAACCATTAGCTTAATTTTTATAGAATTCCATTTTAGCGGGTTTTGAAACTAGACGCCTCCGTCCGTCCGTTCTTGAACCGGATGACAGCGACGACTAAAGGCAAGTTTGCGACACAACACA
Source organism: Hesperia comma (assembly GCA_905404135.1). NCBI lineage: Eukaryota > Metazoa > Arthropoda > Insecta > Lepidoptera > Hesperiidae > Hesperia > Hesperia comma. Next base: position 4,065,633 of record FR990031.1, read on the forward strand.
AACTAGTGACACGCGGGCCACGCCTACATCGCACTTCCACTATATCTATATTTCGTGTACTCAATATTTAGCAAAATTTTCTTTAACTTAACATAAAAATTAACTTTAAAAGAGCAATATTACATTTAAAAGGCACATATAACCAAATATGCCTTTACATTGTAAAAAATTTGGGTAAAAATTTAAAATGTTGTTATGAAAAGGCACTTTTACTCAGTTATGCCTGTTCACTGTAAATTATAAGAATTATTTATTATAATAATTTTCAGTTGAAAAGGCACAACTGAGTAATAGTGCCTTTTCATTGTAAATTATTAGAATAATTATAATAATCAATTAAAATAAAAGGGTGAAAAATGGGCATATCTTACAATATGCCCTTTTATTGTAATAAAACTTTAAAAATTTTGCAGTTATGCCCTTTAAGCTTATGCTATCTCTGTTGCTTTTATACCTAAAAATCCACAAAAAATCAGGCTGATAGGCCGTTTTTTCCTGATTCCGAATATATATATAACTCAATTTCACAAAAAATGTTAGTTGTGCCCTTTTTCGGTAACACGGCAGAATTGTTTTATCAAAACTAGGGATAAAACTGACACCTTATATATGTACCTATTAATATAAAAAAAAAACAATTATAAACATGATGATATCAGACTTGATACAAGTAACCCTTACTGTTAAGGGTTTTGGGTTCACGTCTCCGCACGGACAGACTATGATGAGAGATGTATTTGTTCTCGCTCGAGTCTTAGCTACTGATGTCATTTGTATATTTATCACTAGCGAACCGCCCTCGCTTCGCTTCGGGACCCGTAAGTATCAACCGCGTAGGTCCCTCTCCCGTAGGAATTTCGGGAAGATAATAAACTATCACCAAAATTAATTGAGGTTACATTAAATTAAACTTACAAATAAAGCTTACGACAAAATAATAGCAAAGTAGCAAAGGATCACAGCAAGATTAATTCAGATTAAACTTGGAAACGCGGCAAGTTTGGTATGGCAGTGGGTTCGATCAAATTTGATTACCATAAAAACGGTTCTAGTGTGTTAATCTTAAAAGATAAACATATACTGTCGTGGACATTTTTTTAGATCATTTCAAGAGGAATAATTCTTTCATACATGTATTTTTGGTATCTTGAATCGTTTTCGCAACGCATGCAACGAAAGCCCTCGAGAATGAATAATTTTCCCCGTTTTTTCCACATTTTCCATTATTTCTTCGCTCCTAATTGTTGCAGCGTGATGTTATATAGCCTATAGCCTTCCTCGATAAAAGGTCTATTCAACACAAAAAAAAATTTCAATTCGAACCAGTAGTTCCTGAGATTAGCGCGTTCAACCAAACAAACAAACAAACAAACTCTTCAGCTTTATAATATTAGTATAGATGACAGCCATTGTGATTTTCTAACGTCATTGGTAACTCCATGCCGCCAGGTGAACTTCAGGGGGTGTGTGTGTTTATTATTTATTTATAGGTGTGTGCAATGTTTATCTGAAGACGTCGGCCGGTCAGCACCGCATTGCGAGGAATTAGCGAGGGCGCGTTACATCACGTGTGTGCGTTCATTCATACCAACGTTGTATGTGTGCAGTGCGCTGACGCACTTGGTAACAGCTTGAGGAAAATCTCTTTACATATAGCACCTTTATAGATATAGGTAGGTACTGTACTGGTGAAATAAGCTCTAGACTACAGTAGGTATGGATGGATAAGTTCGGATTGGAGTGGAAAGAAGTGATATGAAGTTACTGGGGATCTACAAAATATTATAAATGTAGGTAGGTACGTAGGTCACTATCGCTCTGCCTTTTACTTACAAAATGAATTCGCTCTCTTTCTCTGTCTCATAAGTTCCGAATGTACCTGTCTTTCAAATTTCAGTATGTATCTTTTCATTTCATTTTCAGTAATAAAGTACCCAATTTATTATAGTACCAACTTTTAAAATACAACAATAAATAGGTTTATGGATCAATGAGAAGGTATACCCAAAGACCAAATTCGAAAGACTTAAACCTTTTTATTTAGCACCAAATAGCGTCCATGGCGCACTTATAGCTTAATTAATTTAATATGGTTAGCAAAATGTCAAAGGAAAAGTCATGTACTTACTAAATTAAATATATCGTTCGATTTTATGCATTCATTAAAGAAATTCGTAACGCTTATCCGATATTTATTATTTTCTCTACCTAAGCTAAAAGGAAACTTAATGTATTTCTATTTCTTACAACTAAAACAAACGAAGGTATAATCATTTAACTCTATACACCAATCGAACAAAACCACTAGGAAAGGGAGTGGAATATACAAAGGTTTTCCAAGTAATTAACTAGGTAATAGGTACATAGCAGTTAAATTTAATACGTGAAACGCTCATTTTCACTATAGGTAAGGTCATGTTTTAATGGTTATTTTCACAATACCACACATGCTGCATGATTTCGTGCTTAGATCTTCTTAATCGCTAATCACAATAGATAAATCTTTTTTATTGTGACTAGCGATCAAGATATATTCGATAGTAATAGTAAAAGATGTATGAAGACTGTCAATCGGCACGTGGCAAGTGTGATGGATTTCTGCCTGCGCATTGTGAGGCACATTATTAACCAATCCCAGCAGTGATACCAGTTATGGGATGTGATGGCAATAGTATTTTTATACGAGTTCTTAAAAAATATTTATATCAAACAAAGTGAGGAGTCTGGCATCTTATTGTGAAGGCAAAAGTTTTTTTGTAAAACTTTTCATAAAAACAATTTGATATCGCGAGAAATTTCTTAATCAATGGTTGTAACAACAAGATTATTCCAGACGAACAATGCGTACAGATTTTCATGAAAGCCCTCATTATGGACAGCCCTTAAGAGGCCTAATGAACACGCACACAGGCGCAGACCGCTGCATTTATTGGTCCCGCGAACGCCCGTTTATATTTGCAGGTGTAACAAACGGGCGGTCAACGCACTCCGCGTCAATGTGTTGCGTGCGAAGTTTCAGCTCGTTGCGCTAAACGACTCTATGTCAAACGCAGTATTATTTGTCATCGCTGTCCATTGCAATTGTTCCGAGTGATATATTAAGGTTAATATTATTTTTTTTGAGACTGCGGCTATTCAAGACTAAGTGAATTGATCTTAACGAAATATGTAGCTATTAAAGCAATAATACCTAATTCTGATTATATTAATTAATTGGGCCGTCTGATAATTATTACCTAACAAGTTTATTAGTAACTAAAAAATATTCATTACAATAAATGAATTTCTGAATGAAGGTCTTGTAATAAATTGGTATATTTATTTCTCAATCTGCATAGCGTTAACACAAGTGTAGCATAAACAAAAGTAGCGTAGCGACAATAACCCGAGAAAGTGTGCAAAACGCGAGACTTAAGTGTTCAAATGCATTTGTTTGTGTGGTTAAGTCGTGTGTCCGTGTGTCCGTGTGCACACACACAGCGCGGGGATGACCACACCGGCGACATGCTAATTTCTTCGCAACAATCGTTTAGTGTATACAGAGTAATACAGACACATCAACACACAGTTTATGTATAATTTGCAGCTTATGTAGGTTGGTCGAGGGAAGATTTTGTCTTAGCTAGTGTTTTTTTTTCAAAGAGCTTTTGTAATGTTGATACTTTTTCAATTCAATTTTACACCTACAATGTAGTTAAATATTTCTTATCTTCTTTATTTACTTAATATTTTTTTTAAAGGCCGACTACAATATCAGTTCAATACCTACTTATTTGATTTTCTTCCATTCCAAATTCCATTAGATTTATTAATCGTATAAAAGCGACGTAAAATTAAGTATAGATGATATCACCAGATTTTGATGACATTTTTATTGAAAATCTTAAATTATTTATACGCCTTAATAACACGGTTCGCGTAATAAATCAACACGGATAAAACGTTCTAATCCGATCATTACGATACGGTGTCGTTATAAAAATCATCCGTTTCACGCATTGCGCGATAATAAAACGGAGTAATAAAATTAAATGACCGGAGATTGACCACCCCTGGCCTGGGGTCCTCACGATATGGCATTAAATATATTGCTTCTGTATTTAATGTTAATTAAAATTTTAGAAAAAATATGCCACTTTTCATTATATTATTATTATTTCCGTCGTTAATTCCTATTTTTTTCTTGTTTACAGATTTGGTAAATCCACATTACCCATGTAGGTATTGCATTTGCATAGCTTTTCAATATACCAAATTTTTTACAACTTGCGAGAAAAAAAATTACAGTGACATCTCAAAAAATCTTTCCCAAGATGTCTTTTCCTCTAAAATCGTTACATTCCACTGCGTTAAAATAACAAAAAAACTGCGCATATTGTTATCCTTAGATATTGTTTTTCCTATTCTTTTGCAAATACAACAAGATGCAATAAAACACAAATAGAGTCTGCAAAAACCTACATATACCACTTACATCATACCTAACTAATGACCATCCTCGAAGCCCTGAGGACATCAAGACCGACCATTCATCCATCCATCCATCACTACCTACGAATCCATCATAGATACCTACTTCCATCCATTCCTCGTTCCAACTTAACGACAATACCTAATCGCCTATTAAAATCCACATAAATTACCAAAGTTTACATCCAATAATTTTAATCTGTCCGGCCCATATCTTGATTTCGAATCATTTTATAGTATCAAAATCTATAATTAACTCACATAAAAACACCCTTAGAGAAATCCGGTATCCATTTGTGACGCATAGGGAATTTATACGAATGTTCTGACTTAATTACTGATCCAGTAGTTTTTTTTTTTTGAAATTTAAGTTTGATTTTCGTTTGTCAGGGGCGGGGAGCAAGACACCTGCTAAGTCCTAAACGATGTGATTGCTTCTATTGATCTTGCACTGAATAATAGATACAGGATTCGATTCCTAGAGAGGACAGAAAGCGTTTTGTGTGACAGAAAAACTGATCTGAATTTGATCAATAGCTTTGATATCGTATAGGTACTAAGGTACCTACATATGTAATAAAACTCCATTCGCGTGCGATATGGAATTTGTTTCAGCACACATAATTATATTGATGGCGAGAATTTAAAATGCCTTAAGCAATTTTTTTTGACAAGCTAAATTGAACTGTCTTAAAACAATGTGTGTGATTTTTAGAGGAGATTGGCAATTCTATATCCTCGGCGACTAAGTAGGCTATACTTAGCTTTTCTCGAAAGTCGCTCGAGGGGCATATTTGTGCCCTGTGACTTAATTGTAATCTGTAATCATGATTACATTTTGCCCATCTCTAACTGTAATTGACCAAACCTCTAACTAAACACAGCAACACAGGAGTCGTGATAATGCAGTCAACTAAAATAGACTTACGGTCTATTTCTGCTATCTTTCAGCGATCAGACATTAAAAGTTCACAGTTGACATCACGCCCCTCTTAGTTTATACCTCTTAGCTATAAAATTAGAGCTTTCAAATTCAAAAATATACATTCATGTATATGTAGCATGACAATTATGCATGTCGTTTTGATTCTATAATTCTATCGTCTCGTAGTCTACTAAAATCACCTAAGGAAACCGATTATGGGAAAATCTATTCATGTATGTCGCATTTACATATTGTATATTTGTATTAATTGTATAATCCTAACGAAATATACATGTTTTATTTATCGACATTATTACGACCCTAAAGTTTTCCATTTTCCCAACCCTTGAGTAAAATTAGGCACGCGTCAATATGTATCATAGTAGGTACGTTATCGTTACAAATTGAAAAATGGTTAAATAACGATCAAATATATTAAAGGTTACAATTGAAACAATTATGACAAACAAATAACAAGACATATTGACGAAATCTTAATTACCTACTTAATTTATATCAAGTAGCAAATATATCATGTTTATATCGTTAGCAAAATGTAATGTCGTTATAAAAACAAACACTGATAAGTAATTCAAACAAATAATTAAAAATATTTAATAATGTATTGATTGAAATAATTTAATCTTAATTAAAGCTGATGTACATACTATGGCACACTATGAGAAGTGTGAAAAACAATGTTTCTCGTATCCACTTTCTACATTAATATAAAAAATAACTGACGACAATACAAAAAATACTTTTAAAATGATAAAAAACTTTGATAAAATTATTTCTTAATAAAATTATAATAATATTAATTAAATTATAATTATAAATGGCAAATAAACAAACCTTTTTTTTATCGACCTCAAAAAAGTTTGGCATTTTGGGAGGGTCGTTGTGTACGGAGTGCTGCAGCTGTTCCTCCATTAGAGTATTGAAGAAATCCATGAATTCCATTTAATGTTCCACTAAAATCCAATAAACGTCTCACTCTGCCCTGGCCGATGATAGGAACACAATCACCGCGAAATAAAAAATAAAAAAATAAAAAATCGAACTCGGGAAAACACGTGGACAATGAACGATGGCCAGACGCCAGACGTCTTGCCCGTGCCAACATCCGATATAAACTAAATTGAAAATTGGAAACAAAATGCAATGTTCGAATCTTGATATGACAATAATAGGCGAGATAGCGATAAGCAAAACGAGGATGTGCGAGCGAGAGGCAAACATTCGCTAGACGGCTCCGCTCCACCCCATCGGTATTGGTGGCGCAGGGGTTGTCGCCAGACGAGATCGCTTCAAAATTTAAACTTCTACCTGCTTTGTGAAAGGTCTCATATCAAAGAAGATTAAAATGAATTTGAACTTTATACCTATTAGAGTAAAAAACAAATTCAGTTTGGTACTGTGACGACATACAGTTTTCTAGCAGAAGCCATTATAAGTTGTAATTATAAATAGCAAACGTGTGGATACAATACGCAAGGTTATTCTGAGAATTCGGCTTGTTTTATAATCCGTATGTCTACACCTACTTTGTTTTGAATAGACGAAGAGTTTTCGTCGCAAAAATATAGTCACATGTTTAAAAAAATCGATGTTTTTGTAGTCGTTACATCAAATTATGATACATATGAATGATGAAAACAAGAAGTAAATTCTTCTGATTTAATATCAGAGCAAAACGAAGAGTACATATTATTTTATAACACAACCAGCAATTGGCGTGAATCAACTCCACGCGATCCGCAAAATAACAATGATAATGAAATAACAAACTATTTCAATATAAAGTGCGTAAATGGTACCTGAGGGTACGTGAATAAGAACTGCAATAATTTATTCAGATTCCAAATTAATATAGATAGTGTATGCGAATACTTAATTGTAATTAAGATAACAATAAGAAAATCATCTAAAAAGAATCGGAAATTGGTAAGTTAATTTCCATGTATAAAATACTAGTGCTGAATCATTATTTCCATGTTTTAATATGTATGCAAAAAAATCATATTAAATTGTTGAAAAAAAAAAACGAATAAACCAGGCGCCCATAATCACAACACAACGCTAATAAACGTCTAAGCGAAACCAAAATGTAAAGCATTGCACATGTTACAAATTAAAATTGCATGACCTGTCAAATTGGAGAACTCAATATGGATCCCACAGCCCCTCAATCGAATAATCGAGGGGAACGATAATAAATTTAAGTTCGACAGAAAATTATTTCATCGCACAAATAATCAATTAAAATCCACGGCCCTTGGGGTAATCTCGTTATTGATATCTTTATAAATGCGGTAAAGTGGGCAAATCTGGTCATACGGGTACCAGAATTGATACGGGTATTTGCTACATGCGCTGTTGTGACAAATCATTTCGACTGTCAAAGGGTTCTAACAATGCCGTTACAGTCTGAGTGAGAAAGAGCTATTTGAAGTTAACGTAACTATGAATCCATATTTTTCAATTTTTTCTTACGTCAAAACATTTCAACTTAACTATAGAATGCTTAAAGTTACGAGTCTTTGGATACAAGATGGAATTTAACGAATACCTTCTTATATAAAAGACAAAATTGTAACGGAAACGACGTTAAACTATATGTCGTAATTGTAACAACTAAACGCAGACATGATCAGACAGCCTTACTCGTATACTAGAATGTTTAATAGAGACAATTAAATTGATTTGCATAATATTGACATTATCATACTTATCACGCAAATCATAACATCTGCTTGAAGAATAAAATAATAAATGAGTCATATGCCGTGTTATCAATTAACTAAAATGGTCACAACATCTGTACAATCAAAGAAATTAGCTGAACATTATTGACAACCTAAGCAAACAGACGAAGGATAAAAGATTAATAATAAGTACTCGGAACAATGGGACTAATCTAAAACACATTTGTAACTGGGAATCGTCCGGCACAATTGTTGGAAGTCAGGTAGATAAGGAAGGTTCTAGATAGGAGCAATAGAATTTACGATTACGTCATAGCTACGGACGAAACTTTAGCCAATAATTTAAGTTTCTTTATTATTACATACGAAGATATCAATGAATAATTAGGAAAAAAAAACTGTATTATTGTAATAATGCTATAAATCTACCTAGCAATACTGTAGAAAACACGTTTGTACTAAAACTTTGATCTAAGATAGAATTTGAAGAAGTTGTTATTTCTTATAATGATGAATTGAAAATGATTCATATACCTTATTCACTATTTGATACTGATACATCATTCAGATCCCAGTTACTTTTGTATCAATTTCCCTAATTTATCATTTATTAGATCTCAATCAATCATTCCCTCAAACATTCCCTCAGAAGCAAAAACTTTCTCAATAACAAAAATCAACATTTAAACTTGTTGTAACTTGCTCGCATTAGGGCTAAACAACTATCACCGACAAACGATTATTCTAAAAATAACAGCAAGTATAACAAATATGTATAATAATATCTGGGGGCAATAAAAGTCACAATAGAACATGCGGTCCCAGTAATTCTGGCAGAAAGGATCTTTCAAATGACGATTAAACATTATTTTCGAAATGCACAAACAATAGGCGAAACAATCTTTATTTTATTATCGGAGGAAGTATAGATACCGGGTATTATTGGACAGAGTTCTGGGAATCCGCTGTGAAACTATGAAACAATGGGGCAGGGACTTACACTATTCACCATGTGTATCAATAATGGAACTTTGAATAACGATTGAAGGCTGGCTAATTATGCTCCTTGGGGTTGAAACAATTTCTATAGTCCAAAATAACTATGAATAATTTCAATATTATTAGAAATAGATGCAGATTATAAATTAGGCAGGCCGACAGTTGTATTTAAGAATTAATTAATAGAATAACTTTGGCATTTTACCGTTTTATGTTTCAAACGTTCGTGATTTTCTTAATCACTTACCTACAGATAATTATTATAAAAAATAATAACAACGACAATAACAAAATCCTCTTTGCTGTAGGTTTACCAAAACCAAGTATAAACTTACACATTAACCAATTTTATAATGATTAAACAATTAAATTTTATTGTTTTCCACTTAATTATTGAATTAAAGAGGTAAATTTCATTCCAACTGGATAGGTACATATTTATTTTTGCTTAATAAACTATAGAAACAAACAGCTAACATGGATAAATACATACGCCGATATGCCTAATAATAGGCATATTTTTGAATCATCACGTGTTAGCTATGCCTCACAATTTATCAGCCCCGTTATCTGAGCTAAGGGCTTTACCAATTAACATTCTTTTGGCAGATATTTTGGTACGTACCTACTATGTTTATTGTCTGTATAATTCGAGCTTATTGTTGCTTTAATATTTTCGTATAATATCTAACAATATCGTTTAAATACGTACTCAGGAACTGAAATCCTTTTTTGATCGCCTTCTTACTTATTGTCATTATTTAATACTAGGGCCTCCCTGGGAAATGGGCAGGAGCATGATGACCTCCCCAAGTCCACTCTCGCCTATTTGATACTTATTTCTTATGTTTAGCAATATAAGGTAATCTTCAGCATTATTCGTCATAGCATTATTGCACTGATAGCGTCATCTATAGCTCTTTTTAAATAAAAACATGTTATCGAAGAAGAAGAAGTGGAAAAAGTAATAAAGTCCCTCTCCAGCATTTGCTTCTTTTTGACGTTAAAGAAAATACGTACTATTGAAATTCCAGAGACGAGAATCAAACATTGTTTGTTGTAAACAACATCAGAAACTCATTGCACTAACGATCTATTACTGTATTACACTCAGCCACACGGCGTTTCACACGCCCTAAGATTTATCTGCGAACGTTTTAATTAGCACCCAATAGTCAATTTGATGGGCCCAATAGCCCCTCGGTGAGCTTTTAATTATAAAAATCCCTCCAATGTAGGGGACATGCGATTAAGAGAATTACGCTAGCATTTTCTATGACGTTTAGCGTTAGTTGTTAATTTTTATATAAAACGCTTAGTTTAACTTACTTCCATGAATAGAAGATAATTTTGATGATTTTAATAATTTAAAATTTAAGAGCCCCCTAATGTTATGAGGTCATTGTTGACAATAGACATCGATATCACCATTGAAATCGTCTAGGTACGACTTCAGGATAGAAAGGAAGAGGCACCTGCTAAATCCATGCAATGCAAGACTGCTAGTTTGTGGTATGAATATCCTTATATGTAAGTATATTAGGTATCCTAAGGGACACTTTCTATCTTGAGACCAAGCCAATCCTGCCAACCTAAATTCTTCAATGCCTCTTGTCGACAACGCATAGTTGATGTCTTTGGCATTTCTGATGTCCATGAATACCTAGTGATCATTAGATACAACATCAACTTCGTATCCCGCATCAGTTTTCTTGCTAGTTTCGTAATAAAACATTCACAACTATGTACCAAACTTAACTGTATTGATATTACACACAATGAGCAATTTAAGTACGCCATGGTTTACCAATTCCTTCAACATCAAAGTATAGTCAGTCCTACCACAATATGTTTTTCCAAAAAACACTGCGTCTAGTTGAACATCGATTACATCATGATGACGAAATACAAACTGAGAAACATAAGTTATTGTTATGGGCACTTAGCGTCAAAAATGTCGACATGAATGGACGGAATGCCTACTACGTATATTTACGTAACCGCGCTTTAGGCAAAGCCCGGTAAACAAACCACGTACGCTAACGAACGACTCAACGATTAGTATTGCAGTTACTGGTAAAAATGGCGGACAAGTTTTGAGTAATTATTCTCCCTAACGAAAAAAGTGTCACACTTCGTAATAGGCTGAAAGTAATGCCCTGCAAATTTAATCGTAGATACTAAATTAGGCTACCTTTACGAAGAACTAGAAAAAGTAGAAAATTCGTCAATGCTTCCTTTTGAGTGAATCAATCATTCTTTGCGTTTCCCTATTCCCATGAAAGACCCACCGTTGGAAACTTTGACTGTCCAATAACGATCTCAGTCTTATTTAACAAATCATATTGGAATCTTTTTACATTATAATCTTGACAACATCAATGTCCATTTATAACTACCTATTGGTATCACAAATTCTTAAACTGACAAAAAAATGCTTTCCCTTCGTTGCCAGCAACAACTCCAAGAAACCATCGATTCGCCAACTATCACGTACAACGTAATGGCTCTCACCATAATTAATGCGATGTGTGAAACACCTATAAACTGCTAGTAAACAGTTAATGGAGTGCGTTCATTACTGCACCACGCCTTCGCGGCCTTCGCGCTAGGTGGCGCGGCCGCCCGTCGTATCGTTGCATTCAAATCACTTTTGATTGATTGCATTACTTATCGTGCGTGATACGATATTATGCTGTTCGTATTAAGTACGAGTATAAACAGAAACGCGATCCACAAACGCTTCCGTTGTAGCCTCAAATTGTTCGACAGGTTTATGCATGACGTTTTTCCAAAATTGTAAATTATTACTTGAAATTTATTAAGATCCATGGCAAAGCTTATAAAGCTTGCGAATTATGAAACGCTACACATAAGAAACGTTTCCGTTCAAATTAGGAAAATGTTTCCCAATTACCAATTAGCTAATCATTCGTTAGGTAGATCTATAAAGGGTCCGAAAATTTAAACTTGACGGAAAAGTTAGGTATTCAAGAATTGTAGATGATTGTTGGACATTTTTTACTATATCTCCCAAGGTAGGTACTCATTAGTACAAGTTAGGTCTTCATATTTTATCACAAACAGAAAGCATTCGACATCCATGTGAAATTCCCGCGGCGATCGAACATATTATAGCAGCGATGTTTACATAAACAAGCGCACGAGATTTGTGGTTTACGCAAACACCCGCAAAATATGCACCCGAGGATAATTACATATGCCAAACAGAAATAATCGGCGTTAAATTTGAAATACAGGCGTTCAAAATAGAAAGAACCGATATCGGCGGCTTGTTTACGTCTAGGATCGGGAATCACAATGTTTTACGTGTGGAGAGACGCGTTCCGTTCTCGGCGCGAAGATAAATTATTGAAATTGATAAAACAATGGATAACGATACAAAGTGTTCCACAGTTGGGAAGGTCGTAAAGAGGAAACGTTGCAGGTTGGGCTTTGTGATCGCCGCTGTCCAAACAAATCAAGCACGCGTTTGACGCGCGGTGGTCGCCCGTGCCCGCTATAACGTGATACGCGATGACGTTAACGCATGTTCGACGTGATACGTGATGACGTTAATGTCACGTTAAATGGTATCGTCAAATTGATCGTTTTAGGTGTCAAACTTTAACATATTGTGACATGTCAAATTCAATTATCGAATCTACGAGTTTTTATCCTAAAATTTAGATCTATAGGTAGGTACTAAATGATTCTTGCTTTGTTATCCATACTTTCAGTTCTATTACGAATCCAAAACTATATATATCTCTCGGCTATTTTTTCATCTGATTAACCGATATTAAAGATATTTACAAAAGTATATTAAAGAAAAAATTTAATTGGCATTGGTCATTATTTAAGAACCATTTTTCCCTTGGAAATATGCTACCTAAAATCCACAATGAACTTCTGAAAAGTCTTTGAACTCTAGGACGTAGTAAACACTTGAACCTAATTCGATACGATGTTTACGTATAACCGTATAACTCATGAAGTGATTTCCCCGAACTCGTAATCCTGATCAAAGGATTACTGTTGTTGACTTGTGATTGTTGATGTCGGATCACACCGCTGCCGCGCTGCACCGCCATCACTTGGTGAAGGGAGACATATTGACCACAAGTACGCCCGCGACTCATAGCGCATTGAAATCAGAAAATAAATACCGTTAAAATTATCAAAAGCTACTTTCAGGACAATACCTACTATCATGTGTCTTTCTGGGACCAACTACAGTGGATAGTAAATTTCATCTAAATCGGTTCAGCGGATTAAGCGTGAAAAGTGATCAGACTAGAGTTTTGCTATCGCATTTATAATATTAGTATGGATGATGTAATTCTATTTTCTTCACCTGTAAGTCCTTATTTTCTAGAGCTTAAAGTTAAAGACGCATATCGCGGTAGTTTATGGCCAAGTTAAATTACTTGACATCAGGTAGACTCATACATTAATTGCTTTATAATTACTAAAAGCAAATGAACTGTTGACGCATGTGCCCATTATCCAAAGTTAAACCAAACCCAAGCTTAGGAACAGGTTACAAAGCTAAAATCAATAGTTAAGATGGAGTGATTTAAATCTATATTATCGTAGGTATCGATATCGATATAAATTTAATTAACTATTCATTATAAGTATACATTTTACTATAATACCTTTTGTAAGCAATCTCACGATAGGTAACCGTGAATAGAAGCCAAGGCGTAATAAAATTCTTCATGAGAATCTCTTGGCTGGACATGAAGACACATGACATTTGTCAAAGTAATTTTAAATCAATCTTACTAAAATATATTTTGGTATTGAAGTTATACTGTACAAAAAATAGGAAGAATTTGCACAATAAGAACACGAGATCGCGCGTCAAATTCGTTGCGTATTTTACAACGCAAGTCGGTATCGTTATCCAACGCCTATCAATTCTCGTAACGCCGAACACCCTGTATGTACCTGTTTACGTCTTCAAACATGGATGAAAAAAGCCGCATTGGAGACGGAGCTAGGTCAAGTGTTCCATTCGTCGGGCTAAAGGCGTGTGCACATAGGTGGATCGAATCGCGGCCGTAAAGGCGTGTTGCGTTGTCGCCGACAAAGCCACTGCCGACGACGTAGGGTTGTCGAGCTGTCAACATTTTATTTGCATTAGGGTAAACGTGCACGTTTGTGTCGCAATAAATAAGTTAAAAATACTTAAAAACTCATAATATTTTAAACATTACACCTACCAAATTGTAGATTCAAGAATATTGATGGCTCGCTCATGGGTAAAAAAATGTTAAAATTAATGATAATTTTAAGTAATTTTAAGTTATACGTACTGAAGTTAAAAGTCCAGTCAAAGCCAATTTTATGACGAATATAAAGGCTGCGTAAAACGAAAGAACATAAATCCCTAATCACTGAGGAGACTTTCCGGTAATCTACGTTTCAATACGACTTAGAATAAATTATGAGTACTTAAGTTAAAAAAACACGCTTTAAGAAGTTGTGAAAGTTTTAGGTATTATCCCCAGAAATTTAAAATTAACAAATTTCAACAGGCAACCCTATTCCGACCTAATAAACAATTACGCATATAAACAGTGAAATTGTTGTTCAACACTTTATCGACTGGATCGGCCCAGATTGTGACGGGAAATAAAAAATCTGTTTTCTTTATTGTTTTCAGATTGCAGCATTGCTCGGCTTAGTTCTTGGAACTATAAGATTGAAACGTTTGGCATTGGATTTGTAAATATAAGTAGTGGGTATCTGCCTACATTTGGTATATTAGAACTCTTCTGTGAAATGAGTAACAAATTATTAAAAAAATATAAATGCCAAGGACTGTTTAAGCCTTCGTGCTGTTAACTGTTGAGGAGTTCTCTAGTCTGGAGTCTGGAGCAAATCCTGAATATAGTATCCGGTCATGCTTGCCATAAAATTGGCTTGTCGTCGGAACTGATTTCATTCGAAATTTCAGGTCCGTAAAGAAGAGTACCTAGGTATGTAGTTGTAATTGTAATTCATCTTTCAACACGTAACGCGAACATACATAGAAAGTTAAGTTAAAGGTATTTATTACCTACTATCATTAAACAAGGGCTGTACCTACCTTCTGAAAAATGTTTAGTATTATTTTGAACATTAAAATATGATTCCAAAGTTGCTACTTCCCGCCCTGCATCAGCAAAAAAATATTATGTTGTAAATTTAAAATGAGAACAGGAAATGATAACCCGCGGGTCGTGGGGCTGCGCCGGCGCAGGCGTTGTTACCCTCACATGCAAATGGTAACATAAACATATTCGCTTTACACTTCTGTTATGAGACAGAATCAAAAATTGTTGAATGTTAGAGCGAGATAAAAAAACTGGCGCCAGTAGCTAGAACGAGTTGCGCATAGATTGCAATTTGTTAGATAGTTAAATCCTACTTTGTTTGTTTTAATTAGATATTACAAGATTACATAAACTATTTATATAAGATGTCTTGTATGTAACAAAACGACATCAGCGCACATCTATTGAATTAAATCTAATCTAATCATTATTGAATGGTAACAGGATGTTTGTCTATTTTGAATGGTACGGTCATCGATCTAATAATGTTAGATTCACAATCAGCACTCGAAAAATGTCCCCACCAAAAGAGCGCCCACATCGAAACAAATATAACATCAATGAATTTCATATAGTGTAATTAACTTTGAAAGTGCAGTTTGGTATCAATACTCCTAGCCTACTTATTTTAAAAATAAGAACATAGTTTACTATTTTTTCATAAATTCTGCTAAAGTACGTAGGTATGTTTGTAACTTATGTAAGTATCTATGTATAATAAAGATATAACTTTCTATGTATTGTATAGTTTATTTGAGCATAAATCCACCTGGCCACACCTCAAAGCAACGCACTCAACTACGTCACTACGTGCACTATGCACAGAGCACAAAACGCATAAATTTTTCACCCGCTTCAAGCCGATAACTGTAAATGTGGATTACAAGGGGAATGTAATCTGGTGGAGTATTCGGGTCATTTTTTGTGCGAGGTCTGGATTTATTTATTTTTTGCCCGGGGGTGGCAATCTGGAAATTTTAGAATAATCTCTGAAGAGGCTCGCACATGTGCACCCGCGGTGATAAACATTTTATAGGAATGTTCGGAGCAAAAACTGCCAACCAAATGTGGCTCGATTGGGGTTCGGTGAGGAAGTTGTAATTCAAAAATCAATCTACTGATTCCCCTTGCATAATCAGATCAGATCTGGATGGATGATACTTTAGTAAATTTTAGTAGTGAGAAGGATCAAAGCGTACATTTCAATTACTGTACTACTTAATTGTACACAGAATCCAACCTCTTGGTCACAGAAATGACACATTCGGTAAAGAAACTTAGATATTACCGACCTATAGGTACACGAAAGTGGATCTTACCATTTTGTTGGCGTTCTTTTGATGTTGCCAAGCATTTTTTATATGATTATTATTGACTACAATTCCATTTTGATAGCAAGTCACATGGTGGTGTGGAATGATAAAACGCACTAATTTAGAAAAACGTACTCATAAACAACACAAACTTCACGGGTTCCTACCTACCAGGACCATGTAATTAATCTCTAAATATCATAATTTAACTTATGAATAAAAACAGCAGTTGTAAATAGTCGCTAGGAGACACGCGCTCCAGAAGAAAGTAGCATCAGCAAGCAAATCACCTCCCACTTCATAAAAACCATTATAAACGTACCCGTGGCTACCTCCTCCAAAGGGCCGGCAATCAGCAAGGAGCAATTACATGACATAAACATCGACGTCCTTGATACTACATTGAGGGTGCTATTTATACCGGGCAGATGCGGCCCGTGCCGGCTATTTCGGGCGCCCTCCCTCCACCCTCAGCAGTCCACCCCCGACTCTTGCGCGTGGTAACGTGAAACTGGAACTTAGTTTTTATTGAGGCTCGTGAGTAATTGTGGGGCGAGCTCTTTAGATCAACGTGGATTATTCGGCAATCATGTACCTACCTACATATTTACCTACTATCATTAAATGGTTCTGATGAATGTTGCATATCTACCTACCTAGTGTTGATTAATTATTTGTGAATCCCAAGTTTTTAAAACAGAGAATTTATAGTAATAGCAGCGGTCGTGACGGTTTTCTGGCCATAGGCCGCACTGTCCCTTCATACTAACCTATATAAGCATCATGCACCATCCCCTAAACTGCAGTTTTACGACCACGGCTTTATATTTATAGCGTGAAACTACAAGATAACGTTATATAGTAAACCCAACTTAACCTTGAAATGAAGAACGGCGATGTCGGACGCATTGGACCAATCATCGAGAGGTAGTAACTGACAGATGAAAGACCACAATGTACTTATGAATGACTTTTTAACATGGCGGCATTAGTTCAAATTTTTGCCATTTCAGAGATAAGTTGGGCGCACTATACGAGAAATTTCAGTGTCACTAACCTACTGTCAAATAAGTACCTATCGAGCAATTCCATTTTAACAAGTTCTCGACTAAAGTGCTTCGTCCAATCCGAAAGTAAGTCTACCTTTCTCATGGTGCACTCTATTCAACAACGAAAGTAACTCGTAAAGGCTTCATTCAGGATGGAATTGTGAAGAAATTCTTCAATTAAAGTATAGTCACTCACTCACAAAAAAAACAAAATGAATTAATATTAAATGTTGTTGATGTTGCAAGTTGCATTAACCATCGCGAAGCGCCTTGCGCCCCTCGCCCGCAGCCCCGCGACACAAATAACTCGGGCTGCGCCCCGCGGTTAGCGGCGATTCGTAACGGATTGTCAAAACATTATGATTATTATGTTAGCCCGCGCAATGGTTGGAGGTCTGTCGTCGACGGGTTCTGGGTTCGATTCCGAAGCTTTGAACGAGTTTTAATTACTGTGGCATCGGTTGGGTCGGGATGTGTTCGTGGTTTCGTGTGTTGATCATTTGTGCTAAAGGTGTAAGTTATTCGTTGTATTGAATTGGATGAAGGTCATGTAGGACAGTGCCCAATAATATCCAGAACAAGTCTTGATGCTATTGCATCGTCTCCTGTAGCAGGGTACCGAGCCATGAGTTGCAGGGTCCATGAGCCAGGGGCTTGGTGGATTTCAAGATATGTGGCACAATGTAACATTTACTTGTACAAAGATATTAGTTTTATATTTTAGTACTAACATAAAGAACAGAATCTACTCAAACCATGCATCTACTATTGCAGAAGCAATGATAAATAAAAATAGACCCAAAGACAAACATTAAGGGACAATATTTCAGTTCATTGAAGTATGAGCCTAACCTAACTTTAGAATTAAATTCATAATATTCGGCTAAATTATGTTTACTTCTACTGGAATAAAATCCCAGGTTCAAAGTTCTGATATTTATGTTTAAACTCCGGTGAAGATAAAACAGAATAATATAGCAACGGAACAGCTTGAGGCGAAAGAAAAAACAACCCAAGCATGAATATTTTCCAAGGTTTCCCTTCATATTTACCTTATTATACCGAGTCCGAATCTTATACAGATAGAGTCATCTTTCAACTAAACAAGAAGTATATTTAAAAGCGTTTCAAGCAGCAAAAATTAATCAACACGGTGGCATATGGCAACAGTATATGATATACAAAATGGGCACTCTAATTCGATCGCGCCATATGTATCGACTCAGCCGAGTCAGAACATCGCATTAGCGTCTCGGATGACCCGGCCGGGCCCGGCGAGACGCTATGCAACTCTATTTATAAAATATGCACCGGATTACACTGTAATCGAATATCGAATATTAGTCGGAATCGCAATGACTGATGCGCTGATCAAATTAATCGATTTTACGAAATTTTGTTCGGGATTAATCGGAAAACAGTTCTGACGAAACGCATTACGATTTGATTTTATTTGTTCAACTGTTCAGTATAATGTTAGTGGCCGCTAAACTCAATATGAATTTAGACTAGTGGTAGGTATGTAGCAGGTGTAGATATCTACTGACTTAAAATACTTGATATAAAAATTAAATACAATATTTACCTATAACAAGATTTTTTTCTTACTTTATTTCGAAAAGTCCACGAAAATAGGGGAATGCTCAAGTTTTTTGGATGGACCGATATAAAAATGTTAAGCATAGTTTCTTTCGCTGCTATGATAAACCATTGTTACAGCCAAATACACAAACTTTTTAATGCGAAGTTTTTGATTAATTAGTGATTTTTGTTGCATACTTGCATATCAAAGCGCGCGAACCTCGAACCTTCTCGTGGTCTTCCAACATTCGTACAATTTACAAACGTTCGCGCGCATGTGAGTGACTGCCTCAAGATAAAAAGTCTAGTATTATACCTATGCAGCTCTATGAAATCTAGATGTTACCTCGTGGACGTGCATCAATCAATGGACGAGACGATTGCACAGTTTTTGTACCAAATCACTAAGGAACTACATTAGGTCAATAGGTATTAAGTACACCCTTTTTAATCAAAATAATATGTGCCTAACATATATTATTATTACCGTGGACGTTGCCATTGGAGTTAAAATTTATCGATTAAACTATTTTACCTCCAAGTGTACACGGCACATTCTTGAAACGAGTTTAAAAACAATTTACGTAAACGGCTCCGATACAAATCGTAGCGATTTATGAACGGGCCATTTAAGGCTAATTGCGACGACAAATCGCCTATTTAACGATAATTGCCGCATCGAAATCCAAAAAATATACATACACATAATGACTCGGACACACCTCAATTACCATCGGAAGTCTCAAATGATTTTTAATGTTTTACTAATTTGTTTGTTCGCCCTATTGTGTTCGTATAGCAATATGGAGGATTACAACATCCCGTGAGTATAGGTTGTTTTCGCTCTTATCGCAAGGTAATACGGTTGATGATAGCTTGTAATGTCGACTTGGTACCTACGTGGTGCACACATTAGTTTAAACCGATAGCGTAAGTACATGCCACTGTATATCGGTATGTTTAAAAATCATTTTCTTCAAACTAGCCTTCTTGATTGGTTCAGAATCACAAATAAGTAGGTACAAACCTTGCAAGATTTTGTATCATTTATTTCATTTGTAGATACATGTTACATTTGTATTTAATTTTTAGTAGATTTAGTTTTTTTATTAGATTGTTTAGACATGGGTATGTACATAAATATAAAACCTTTAATCAGACAGCGTTTTCAATCCTGTTCCTATCTTATTTCTTACGAAAATTGTAAGAGATCACTGGGAAACCCTCCTGAATACAATCATTTTCATTTCAAAATTATTCTATGAAATTCACATTAAATAACGAGCATTGTTGCATTTGTTGCTCAAAAACAAACAATATCTAAGTAAATTGAGCATTAATCTAAAAATACTACGTAAGTAAGTACCTACATAAATTAGGTACATCCCGTACATCTCTATGGTTTCATATGAAAAATGCAAATAACAATTTGGACTGAAAGTTAATTAATAATCCGAGGTTTCGAAAAACAAGATATTCCGACGGCAACACTGCGCTTATTTTTTAATTTAAAAAAGTTGTAACAAACTTCAAGTGTATAATATAAAACATTCCACCCCGATAAACGCATCGACCACGTAACATCGACTATCCCGATAACGCGTCTAGACGAAATAAATATCCGAAACACTCGAATTCCACCTCGATGGCTCACTTGGCTAATCGTCCGGGTTGCCAGTTAAAAAAACATTTATTTTTTCTAACGCACCCAGAACCTACTGCCACTTAAAGGTTGAAGGCGAATCTAAGCACGTGCATTTAAGGCATTTAAACTCCGAGATTACGAAGTAGTTTAACGCACGCCGTATAATGTCCTTTTAAAAGATAAAACGTTTGAAACGTATCGCAAATATATTTATTTATGAGTTACACGGAAAGGGTGGTAAATTAATAGAGGAGTGATAAATTAAATAAATCAAACGTGTAGTCCATAAACAAGTGCGCCCCCTAGTGGGGCGATGCGACAAATAAATGGGGTATCGGCGCGACCCGCGACCCGCGGCTCTACGTGACGGCATTAAATCGTAACAATAATCCATTACCGCTTTATACCTACTGAAACTTGTCTTGTTGCGAATTATGGACTCTGGATATTCGTTGGAATTATCGTTCGAAATGAGCAATAAGTTAATACTACTTAAGTTAAGAAACAATGTTGTTTGTAAAAATATATCAATTTATTTGTTATGTTGCATGTAAAGGTCCATTTTACATTTTAATTGGTGGTTGAATTGTAAAAGCTGCAACTTGGGAGGTATTGTGTTAAGGATATTTATTTTGCCTATTTCTATACTTATAATTCGCGTAGATGACCAGTAAAAGCTATATTTTGACTTTGGACTTATCTGGATCTAATAACCAAATAAACATTAATCTATGACAGAAATTATTACGTGGTTTACATTAAATAGCCATAAAAATAAAAGAGATATTTAAACATTTTTTAATAGGTAGGTAGTCATTGGTTATTACGAATACGAATGGTAATTTTATTTTTCAAATAGGTACCTAATTGATGCGTTCCAAATCTAATTTAAATTTTATTCATTTATTAATATTAATAACAGTAGGTAACAAGTCATTAAGAATTTTTCGAAATCCAAAAAAAAATTACACTACGAATTGTTCCACTTTATCGTTTTCGGAAAACATTGATTATAATTATAATCGTATCAAATAGAACAATGGTCGCGAAGTGCCAAGTCAACCGGCCGCGGCCGCGTGATCAAACGCGCCGAGTTGCGCTTATTACAAACGTTTAATACTGTCACGGTTTAATGTAACTTTATTAATGTCGTTTCAGATTAGCGATATATTTAAACAAAAGAACGGAATGGACCGAACTCATTTAATACTTAAAAAACGTCAAAAATAACTTGAATATTAAAATACAACAAAATATAAAAGTATGGTCTCATTTTTTTTATTTAGATGTTCTATATATATGTACAGGACGTATAGCAAAAATAGAACAAAAATTCTAATTAGTATGTTAATTATAAAAAATACTGACAATGACAACGACTTTTAACACGATGCGCTTGAGAAAAGTTAATAACAATATTTAGGTGCGGGTAATTTATAACCGTAAGGTTCACGTCTTGCGAACTGAAGCGGGTTATTACTTTACATATAAAAATAATAACAATAAAAGTGGTCTACTTTACAAGTGAGTAGAGGTTAAACAGAAGGACATGGCAATTGGCATAATAATTGCGGTTGATATTGTAATTATTCGGTCTGCATATTTATTGTTGTTATTGTAAATATCAAATTGCATGATACTAACAGGAGATATTAAAGCGTATTTATAAAGGCCTGGTTACAATGAGCGCGTGACCTACGCCGTATGGCAACACATGAGGGAATGAAAGGACCAATAAATGCATTACGACTTAAACAATCCCTTTGTCTCCCAAATTAACGATACTTGCGAAATTGTGTCTGAAACCCTGTTACTTTTGCGGATTCGTGAATAATAATTTAACATTTTTATGAACTAATGAAAGAGATGAAAATAAAAAGGTTCGATGTAATTATTTTATATACATAATGTATTATTTGTTTCGTACTTAACTGCTGATTTAATTACATTTGTTAGTAAAGTTTATGCACCTAATATTAAAAACAATACGTCATACATCTGAGGGCACGGAAGTTCCCTTGCCAAGTCGAGCCATCTACATAATTATCTACTATTAGTACCACCAACATTCTGATAATAAAATCATGCGTACTCTGATATTTAAGAAATTCCAAAAAAGACTTCGCAATTTAAATACCTTTATTTCGTTACTCGTGTTATAACTTATAGGTACACATTGAATATTTTTAATTCTACGCCAGGGAACCTTAAAAACTTTAATGGGCAAAAGCAAAGCCATTGTGCTTTTCAGACCAAAAAAGCAAAATTTTACAATAATTTTGTTTGCAGTGGGTACAAGAAATTTGTGAAAGTGCATGAAACGCAGTTATTGTCCGATACTATTGAACAGAACATCAAATTCGTGTTCATATTTCATTCAGTGGAGTTACTCGTGATCAACTGATCACTCAGGGCCGGCCTTTTTATTTTTTCTTTCACGCAAAACTTAACAGCTTGTTAACGTCATTTCAGCAGGTGAAGAATGAATAAACCTTAAATGGCCGCCGAGCCCTTCCATTCTTTTTCCATTATGATGATTATCACGACCAGCTTCATAGTGGTTTGCGTACCAAATAAAGATAAAACGGTTAGAGCTTCTTGAAATTGAATTTCACAGTGGTAAAATTGTGCTAATGTAATGTTTAGGTCAATTAAAAATTATTGTGTAGAGAGTTATGCTTTTACTTTAATTAGAAACATATCAAGTCTTTGAGGTCTTTTTCGAGAGAGTCTTTCTTTCTGATAAAACTTGCTAGCTAGACATTTCTTGGCTAGCTTGCAAGTTTTATCAGTAATAGCGTAGGCGCTGAGAACATTGAGTTTAAATCGTTTCATAATTAATTTATCAAACATACGTACGTCAATTTCCTTCAAGAAGGAAAATATGGCGAGGAACTCAAGAAAATTGCTGAGGTCTATCATTCCGAACTTGGCCTGCGTGGTAGACTAGGACTGGAATGTCTCAATGTGAGAGGATACCCACCCTTAGCAGATGAACAGTTACGGGTCATACACTTTACTTTTAATAAAAACTAATGAATTTGAAACAGTTGTACCAACTAAACTATATTCCTATAGATTATATAGTCCATTTTTAGTCTATACTACCCTACAAACCTGTACTAAGTACATATTTCTTTTATATCTTCAACTTCAACAAAGGAATATTATGAAACAAGCATAAATATTATTAAATATCACAGCGACAATGCTCAAACACAATACAATCACATTCATTGACAATCTGCTCGCTAACCCTCCAACCCGAGGGAGCAGTCACGGATTATTATTTCCTTTTAGCGGGCCTAAATCACCCCTCACTAGTTCCGCAATCCCTCCGAACCAATGAAATATGTAACAAAGGAAAAACGGGTTATGTCTGCCAATAAAGAGCGAATAAGTGCAGCTTTTTATTGGGTACACGCACACTTAATGTAAAGCAGATGTGAATAAATTACGAGGGGGTCGAATGGGGGTTAATAGTCGCAATTTGCAGCCATTACGGTGTCACAGGAAAATATTGTCGCGTTTATGGGATGTCTACCGACTCCTGTCTAGTGTCTAGTTGCTTTATCGATAGTTTGTCCTACTTTGAACACATCATTGAGATTGTCTTACCCTTCGGCTCCACCTGCGCCTTAACGCGTTAATTAGTGCACTAAATTTGACATTACGCAGATGTAGCCAAGGCGTTAGCGCGCTAATTGTATACGGCATTACAAATGGCTTTAATCAATGACGCTGAATCGGGTGTCGGTTTTTTCGACACATCAAAGAGTTTTTAGCGCCGAATTTAGTGCACTAAAGATAGAGCGGGACGCCACGATATGGTAGAACAAGGATGTACGCCTACTAAGTTCTTAGGCGGGAACGGGACAGCGCGAAATTAGAAAATGGAATGATTGAATACTCAGATGTAATGTAGCCAAGCGTCCTTATTGCGTTAAGCTACGCGTAGTTCGACATTAACACTAATATTAACGCATACGCAGATGGAGCCGTAGCATTATGCTACGATTTAGAATTTACCGACCGGATTGACCGACACCGGATTCAGCGCTTAACGTTTAATGCCATTAGTAATGCTGCATACAATTAGCGCGCTAACCCCTTGGCTACATCTGCGTAATGTCAAATTTAGTGCACTAATTAACGCGTTAAGGCGCAGTTGGAGCCGAAGAGTAACATGAACGCATACACAGATGGAACCGTAGCATTATAAACAGCTCCATCTTCTCACAAGGCTTCTCACATGGTAAACCTTTTGACCAGTGTAAGTAACATGTGCCTCTAATTCCCAGACTTGTCTTACGGCCTTGAAAGACCCTTTATAAAACGCAAACGGTTTTAACTAGCCTTAGAAACTATTTGTTTTGCCTGGTCTGTGGCCAAATTGGTTTGACCTGATGAATGAATATCACTTACCTGACGAACTTGTTTGTATTGTTCTTCGAAACTCCAGCCGGCTGCGCTGCCTTCTGATGAGGAGGATGAGGCAGAGCCAGCGGGCTGGGCTGGTGGGGGCGGCGCGGGGGCGAGGAACGCCGGGGGGGCATACGGGAAGCCCCCGGGGGCTCCCCCGCCGGCCAGCGCGAACACGCTGCTAGGTGTAGACAGCGGCGCCCCCTGCGCTAGCGATGCCAGTGACGACAGGTGAGGATGGAGCGAAGTCTTGAGTGATTCGAAGTCATCTCGCACCTGAAACGTATTGCGGGTTACAAGGTGCTTGTGATTTGTAGTTAGCTAAAAATCTATTGATTCGAAGGGATAAGTTTAATCTCTAGTTCCTGAACAAATAGGCTGGGTTACCGACCAGGGCATATATTTATTATTGATACTTATGCGTTTTTGGTTCATGATTATTATGACTTTACTATCAATGTCACCAACATATCTCATGTCTAAGTTAATAGTATTAATATATTATGTTATAATAAACTAGCTTGTTTCAAGTCACGTGCGCAAGTGCCTACTTTTAAGTTTAAACACCTAATTTAATTTAATTTTTCGGGTGGAATATCAGGACATCATTTCTTAGTTTACATCTACATAGAAAGAACACTGCAGAGCATTTAGGCTCCGCAGTGTTCTAATTTAACTAAAGGTATTAAGGTACATACATACTCGTAAACCAAACAATTATTTCAAGCGTAGCAATAATTACCTGTGACGACGACTCCATTCTTATTTAGAATATTTTGAACACGATAACAAGTAAATTTTCCAAGTAATTAACGTCACTAAATTGATACAAATTTACAAAGTGCGTCTTCTACGACAAACAGATACACTCGGAATAACCCAATTTTGCCCAAATGTAAGTATCATCGGCTACACTTGATTATACTAATGTATCGCTGTGATACGCGTTATCATTATGTATTGTTCATGTTTATTAATTAAAACACTATTGATTTCAGATTGATCAGAACAATACATTTTGATCTATTTTAATTGCAGATAATGATCAAGTTTTATTTCATTTTACTCCATTTATCAGATAATTAATATCAATACAATTTAAATACTCAATTCAATCGACAATACAACGGCTGCACAGGTCTTTCGTAATAATTGTCGAGGCCTGTGTCATTGACGTCGCGTCGCTGCTCCAATACAGATGGACTGGTAGGTAGCATCGAACAATGTAGGTATTGGCCATTTATGGACCTCTTATTTTGTTATTGTCATCTTTAAACCGGAATAGATCCACTCACATGTTTCAAAGTTGACGGGCCACGAACTGTGCAAGAGTTGTGTGAGAGAGGTTAACAATATAACGTTTTATCACGATACGGTTGAATCCCATGATACAATCCACTCATACAATATCAAATCGTATCATGATACAATTGAACCTTTTGATACAATCCACTATAACTAAAAACTCACTTTCAGCTCTCTTTCATGCGGACGAGGCGAGTTCCGCTGTTGGTGGTTGATCTGGTGGTTGTTGATAGGCTGGTTGATAGCGTGGTGGCTCATGTTGTGCTGGAGCAGCGGCTGGTGGGGCATCTGGTGGGGCTGGTGGGGCTGGTGCGGCGCGGGGGCGTCGCGGCCCACGCCCTCGTCGGAGCTCTCGCAAGACTGGTCGCCGGACGACTCGCCTTCGGACCGCGCGGACTGCAATGAAGGTTGGCATGACCGGTCTGTCTTTCAATAGTGTTGAAGATTGAAGTTGAAATAAGAACTTTTGATTCGCATACCTACAAGAAATAAACAGTTGTTTTATTGATATGTACCTAAATGATGCATGCAGGTAATGAAAACATTTTTTTTTCGGAACATTTTGGACACTAAACAAGAATAATTTAGGTAAGTTCATTGAAGAATAATGTAAACTTTTTAATTACATGAATACTATAATGAATTCAATAGCCGTTTTATTTATCGTATCAGAATTTTTGAGTAGGTATAGCAACATTGCAACTTGACGTAGGTTACTACCTACGTCAAGTACCTACCTACTTGCTGTCACTATGTCATAAACGTAACTGTTTTCGATTTCATTATCTTGGCACCGATGCAGGTATATTAAATTACCTGCTAAAAATATATGACCGTTCTAGTTCATGACTGTACCGAGATCTAAGATAACGAGGAGAAGTTGTGACAGGTCATGGTTGACCCACAGTCTGGAGTGCTCAGGACGTACCGGAGTCTACACTGAACGTTGTATGACCTGACTATAATGACATTGAACAGAACTCTGTCAATGTTTCCAACTTAGAATAGCTAAATAATTGAGACGCCTTATAATCGTTTAATTATTCTTAGAGATAAATGATAAATAACTTTTTACAAAAAAAATAACCGACTTCAAAATCAATAAGTCGTAAATGTCGTGATAGCTCAAAAGTTTCCGTCAGATTTCGCTCTTTATAATAAAAGTAGAGAGTAAACTGTAAGTAACAGCTTTCGAATAAAAATAAATTATAAAAAATCGGAGCATCCAGTAGAGTTATGAGGCAACACGCAAGAATACAATCGAATTGACAACCTACCGACGAATCGGTAAAAAAATAATAAAGTTTTTGGTCCGGCAGTTTCCCCTGTAAATCTATTTATAGGTGGTACATGTTCTAAATACCTATGTAATATCACTAATGCATTATTGAAATCTAGGAATTATCATTTTGAAAAACAAACATATTTCATGGATATGATTTCAAAGAGTCAAAACGTCCATCAGCTAGGTAAATAAAAAGATACACTTTCAAAGTAAATGGGTGTTAAAATAATTATTTTAACGATTATTCTTTGGTTTAAATTTTAAATATTTTACAAAAGCAGGTGGTGCTAGCCAGTAGCGGTAATTACTCATAAATGTCACGATGTCGGTAATTCATTACTCGTAGTGCTAAACCAAACTAATACTTCGAAAAGAAAATTATATTTTTCGTCAATCCGTAGTTCTATCAATCAATCTTTATGTCTGTACAGTACATAGTAGTTATTGGAGAAAAATACATAAAGGTTCTTCATAAGACCAAGCATTTTTGTCTGTCTGTCTATATGTTTGTCCGGACATCATGCAAACTTCTAAATAAAATTTGATAAGGTTTTTGCAGTTTTATTGCTGGCGGCCCAACTTAATACATAATGTTGCATGTTTCATCTTCATACGCCGCTTAGCTTAGCTACAACCCAGTAATGGCCCACTACTGAGCACGGGTCTCACCTCATTACTGAGGAGACCTAGAGCATACTCCACCACGCTGCTCCAATGCGGATTGGTGAAGGGGTTAGTGGCCAACCCAGTGTCGAAAGATCTCAAGCCGCCCGAAGGCCTCCGACATGGCTTAACGACTGCTATCAATCGATAACAACCGGGACCGACGGCTTTACGTGCCCTCCGAAGCACGGAAGCGCTCATGAAATTTTTGCCACTAGCGGTCACCCATCCAACTACCGACCGCGCCCGCTGTTGCTTAACTTTGTCGATCGCTTAGGAATCTTAGGATCGACGCAAGCCGCCGGGCTATGAGCGCTTCGCCGCTTAGAACCTGACACAGCCGGGACAGCTAGTCCTTTACACGTTATTGCAATACAAGCGCTGACTCCGACGGCACGGCAGCGTCTCAATCGTAACTAAATAATCGATGGAGTCTTTTTCCATGGAGTCCCCATGCAATTTCCCAATGCGATACTTACCGTTGTTTATACTTGAAAGCAGATACAAATTGTCCAAAATAATCGCTAAAAACTCGATTATAGTAGCCCAGAACTGCACAAAGTGACGATAATTAAGACCTTCTTTCTCTAAGAGCATCTAAAAAGTTGTAAAATAAACAAGTTACCTGCATAAACAAGTAATAATTTTTCATGTTTAAACCATTTAATGACAAGTATATTGTTGCAAACTAAACATGAACCAATAAGCCAAGACTGAACCACGATCGGATATCTGGATTTAGCTGATTACCATTAATTACTATAACAATCACGAGCGAGCGGTTACTTACATTGTTTGTTGATAGCTCTATAACCAACATTGTAACCGGTAATCACTGATGATTGATTCCGGTCCGTGTTAGCTGACGATTGAAGCTACTTGGTGTTTCTCTAATAAGTTAAGACTAGCCTTCCCCGCGCAGCGTTGAATTTTCGTTTAAGTTTGCCCTCTTTATACCCTTTTAGGAGGGGAATTGACAAGAATCCTCTCTTAGTACACTCCGCAAAGAACATGCATGCTAAATTCCAGCTTCTTATGTACCTACAGTTGGCTGTGTGTCTGTATTTCGGTTACTCAGTAACGGAACTTATGGAACAACGTAGCAACGTTATGGAGTATGCTCTAAACATCCTCACATATCAGAGCCTCTATTATGAGTTGTTGTAGTAAACGTAAAGGACGTTACTATTGCAGTTGACGTTTAGAATTTGTATGAGAATTGTAGTTCAGTATCGTAACCGCTAGAGGCGCTGTACGGATTCTCATACAAATTCTAAACGTTATCTGCAATAGTAACAGTTTGACGTTTACTACAACAACTCATAATAGAGGCACAGGTAAGAAGCGACCCGTGTATAGGGCTTCTAATGGATGGAAGCCAAGATAAGGCTTGACTACAATTCCATCTGATAATATGTGGCTATTAAGTTCTGGCTTACGCAATGGTTACATGCTGAATTTGCAAATGAGCAAGTTGTAAAAGACTTCGTCAGCGTGAGTCAGGTCTAACATGACGTCATTTAGTAACAATATCGTCAAATTTCTAAAGCCAAACAATGATTGTAGTGTGGCGACAATGTCCACATGTCATACGGTGACGTTACCGAAGCCTGAATTGAATTGACCTGAAGCCTGAATGAAGCAATCGAAGGTTTCTACGCCGCTCGCATATATACAGAAGCCCTGACATCCACAGTTGGGGCGTCGCCCCCCAGGCATGTCGTCTGGCCTGGCCGGAGATCT
Organism: Hesperia comma; assembly: GCA_905404135.1. NCBI lineage: Eukaryota > Metazoa > Arthropoda > Insecta > Lepidoptera > Hesperiidae > Hesperia > Hesperia comma. The sequence goes on from FR990031.1 coordinate 4,095,848, forward strand.
TCCTTTGCCAACGTAGTATTACAAATTCCATCATATTATTGATCAGTGTGTAGGTACCTGTGTACACAACGCCAGTGGCGAATGATAACGACATAGCTAACAGATGTCTGCGTCCGAAGCTCCCCCCGGGGTCTAATTACTACCGCGGGTACTGATGCTCCGTAATGTCAGATCCACATTGCACATCCTACAGTCGAGTTACTGACGACTTATTGCTCGTAAATAGAACTCATCAACCAAATGAATTACGGAGAAATGGTACGCGGACGAGATGACGGCAGCGTAATGCGTTTGCTAGGTCGTATCATTTGATTTCATGCTGTTATAACTGTTCCTGATTAGGGAATGTACGAATCATAGATAAGCTAGTAGGTACCTGTTTGCTCAAGGTTTCGTTCATTTTCATTTTTCATGTCATAAAACAAGCATAGAACAAAAGATAAGTCTATAAAGGTATAGAGGTATGTATAACTGTACGGCTACATCTACTTCTTAAGCTTAACGCGTCAATGTGGTTGAATTAAAAAGAAATTAGACTTGTAAAAATTATTAACAATCACCCTTATTTTCATGTATTTTCTGTTGAATAAAACCTTAGTAACAGATTGCTATCATCACAATTTGACATAAGTTCCAAATACGCGAAAATTAGAGTAGGTAAACGAAAATTATGAAATATCAAATTTCTTCATAATTAACCACATAAGCGCGTTAATAAACGCGTTAAGACGCAGGTGTGGCCTTAGCATAACAGGAGTACATATGTTACCGTTAAAGTGCATAATAAGCTAATGTGCACATTAACTAGGTAATCTGCATATTCACTGATAAGTACCATTCGTTAAAGTGTAAAATTTGCACTTACCTAGTTAGTCTGCACAGTAACGGATGGTCCATTGTTAAATTGCGGAAGACTGGCTACCAGAGTAGAAATTTGTGTTGATGTCGTGGCCACATCGTAGATTTGCTCACATCATGAAATGATCGACCATATCATGAAATGGTCGCATTTCATGAAATGGTCAACTCAGTTTGGCCAGATCGTAAAATCTTCTACGTTTCACGATTTGGTCATCAACGTTTGGCCGAATCGTAAAAACGCGGAATATAGGGCATAGTTTCGAACCGTGTCGTCTCCGGCGCTGCGGAAGGTGCAGCCCCTTCGCCCTTGCGTAACAAAACACAGACACCCACGCTCGCCTGCGCAGCTTCGGCTTGCTGGTCGCCGACGACCAGCCTCAGCCGCTCCGGCTCGCCCGGGTGTCTACGTTTTGTTACAGCGGGTGGGGGCTGCCCTCCCTCCGCGCCTCCGGGTTCTAAAAAACACTCTAGGGGTAGGACATACAAGACTACATGGAGTAGGGGTAGGCTAATTCGGTTATGTAACCAATTCGACCTACCTACACCTGTTATTAAATTTTTTATTTATTTATTTATTTTATTTATTTATTTCAGTACACAAAAACAATTACATTGATAAACAGTACATATCGAAAGTTTAGCACTGGGGTGCTGCTTATCCCATACAGGAATCTCTTCCAGCAGACCCGTAAAGAGGAGAATTGCATTGGTAAAGCAAACTAAGCGTGTACTTAAATAAGATACATAGATATATACAATTAAAAGAAAAGTATTAATAACATATTTATATTCATACTTATATTTTTTTATTCAAACAAAAACCTATTTTATAGACTTTACCGTATGCATGGTCGATAGTCTGCAGATTAACTAGTTAATGTAGGAACTCAATTAATTTTTTTCCACTTTAAGTAACTCAGCCAGATAATCTGCAGAATACCTCGTTAATCTGCACTCTATCTGATTTACGCAAATTAACGGTAACACATACATAATATAAAAAAGTGACAATCTGCCGCGCAATTTGGAGACAATTCCAAGGTTTGAATTACGAGGAAAGGCTCGGTGCAGTTACCGCGAAGGTGTAATGACGGCAAAACGGCAAACCAGTCCGCGGTGGTGGTACCGGAATCAATATAACGAACTTGGCGGCAATCCGATCCCCCTCAAAACGCTGCCTCCGGCCCCCAATTACGACATTAAAATTATTATTTTATTTCCATTTTTATTTATTATTCGCATTATTATATTGTGTGGAGTTATTATCGGTGAAATGTTTCGTTGGGATAAACGGTCGCGTCGGACACGCAAGCTTCCGATGCTCGGGTTTTAGGGTTCGGTTACGTTATACAAGTAACACATGGGTTTTTCAATTTTATTATTTATGCCATTCCTGATTTCGACAGTGCTCTCGTTATGCAAGAGTTTTTTTAACACGAACACTGAAAAAGAATGGATTTATTTTTTTACATTAACTTTAACGCAGATTTTATTGTTGTTTTTTTTGTTAGTATGCTATGTTATGTTAAAAGTAGATACCTATAGTTTAACAAATACAATGAGCCAAACTACAAACCCCAGATCATAAAATCGAGTAAAAATCGTAACAGAAAAAGTTACGAGGTACATACCTAACCCACATTAAAATACGGTCGAATTGAGAACCACCTCCTGTTTTTAAAGTCGGTTAATTACTTATTTATGGAATTGAAATTACTCGTTAAATTCGCCATTTTAAACGAAGTCAATCAAATTCTTAGCTAACCACTAAAAACATTAAATGCCTTACTAATAAACGCTGTACTTATAAAGTTATCCCATGTTTAAAATTATTTGTCTCTGTCATACGATTCTCTGAAGTCAAAGATAAGAAAAAGACAAAAAAAATTTAACACTGAATACCTTTAAACAGTGTTTATTAGTAAGACGGTAAACCTACAGAACCCTTTATTAAATCAAATTCAAATCACCTTTTTGTATTATTCGACTTTCTCATGGTTTCAAACAGCTACTGGATTCCGTTTGGTTTTTTACCATTTGTGGTGACCGCAATTTTATTAAACGCTCTATCAATAAAAAGTCACTTCATTCTCACATGAAAAAGCTACGACTAACTCTGAAAATACAAGCAACTTAAGAAATTTCGCTTTTCAATCGAAAATAAAAAAAATCCCGATTAACTTTTGATCAGAACGCCGGATTTTCACCAAGCTGTAACCAAAAGTAAAAACTTTCATGGAGAATTTTAACAGAATCAGTATTGATTGAGTAAGTAATCGATATTGATTATTATAAGAATAAGACTACGTTCCGAAATAGCAACACAGACTACCTACCTTGCAAGTAACTTAAAATTCGCCGAATTTAACAATAACAAACATACACCAAATAATTATATTATTATCGAGTGTCGAACTGTAAAAACCAACAGATGTATCCACATATAAGTAGGATAGCGTTAGCACGACACACGCTAATGCGATCGCAAACAAAATCGCAGCGCTGGTCTTTGTTGGAAGATCTCTCGTGATTTTATAATATAATATTAACTGTACTGTAAGCTGGTTAGTGGACCGATGAAAAGGTTTAGCTCGGACCGCGGACCGATATTGAATGAGTCAATAAAAGTGACCGGAATTTCACTACGACTTAACACATTGCGCGTTTGTTTGACTGTAGGTACATTGTAAGCCCTGAAGATACTTTGCTTTCAAATAAGTATGTACAAGATTAAAGTCAAATTATAATATTTGTACCTATATCGGATATTGTAGATAGGAAATCTATTTTACGAATTAATCTGTAGTTCGTTGAATTGGGAGCGAAACGTGGGATCTGCCAGGAGTTTTTAAACATTAAGATGTAAAAGGTGTAGTAAAATACATATACTTAGGTGTGACGACAAGGAAGAAACATGAAAATATCATGCCGTTAAAACGGGTGGAATCTAATCTGAAAAGTTATTCATTTATAATTAAGTAAAAATTATACTTACATGTAAAGGTACCTATTATACAGAGAAGAATTAAAAAACGTAGATACAATTGACGGTCTCGGCCGATCCACACTAGAAATGTATGTAGGTACATAAGTATAAAGATTAAACTAAACTTTTACTATAAATAAATTAATTTATGAAATGCATTAGGTAAATACTTGAATGCATTAGGTAAAAACTTTTAAGATAAGAGCACTCACTTGAATATAGGTTTCTCCCTGAGTTGAAAGCAAAAGTAACACTGTACCCATCAAATCGGAAACATAAAGCCAAGTCGCTTATATTTTGGATAAACAAGGACCCATTTCAAAATATGCTTAGACGTTTCTCGTTTCGGATTCTATACCTACTTAACTCGATGTAACGAGGAAAACACACTATTGATTAACGCTTTAGAACATCTATCGAGAGCCGACAACAATCGTAACTCACATGAAATAAAGTCTAATTTCCAAAAGCCAAATGTTTTAAAGACATCAATGAAGTAACGTAAAGTACGCCTAAGCTTATATTGAGATTACCGGCACACCTTCGACCATCAAAAATTGAATCGATTCCCCTTCATTCGATATTGAATTCTATTCATCATTGTTACATTGACGACAGTCGTAAAGCAGCTACAATCGGTGAAAACGCCGCTCCTTTATACAATGTTATATTTGTGATAGAAATCATAATCGTGTCTATGCGAGCATCTTTTATGAGGCGAAATCAAATAGAAACTTGTAATGAAAGACATATGCGCTTAACGTGTTTGGTATGCAAAGCAAATAATGACAAGTAATATAATATTGAACATGGAGTTGTTAATGCCGTGTTATCTGAAGATGTCGAAACCATTTTGTAAAGGTAATTTACTGACTGAGACGGAATGCGTAGTTACTTCGCATTCACACACACCCCCGCACCGTGATTTTATTGCGAATGGCGTTGACAAAAACAATTTAGAATTTTTTTCTTCTTCCAACCCATAATTGTCTTATTGCTAAATTCAGGTTTGCTGGAGAGCCCATAGTCCAGTCACACATATAAGTGCGGATTGGACTACCCATAAGTTAGAGAAGATTATAAACTCTCAGGAGTGCAGGTTTGTTTTTTTGCCCATAACGTTTTGCTTAATGAAGCAAGTGCTAGCTAAGCTACAACCCACTAATGGCCCACTACTGAGCACGGGTCTCTCCTCATTACTGAGGAGGTCTAGAGCATACTCCACCACGCTGCTCCAATGCGGGTTGGTGGAGATGAAGCAAGTGATGATTAATTAATTTATTAATGCCCACATCTTATTTGCCAACCTGGAATCAATCACAAGAACGACTCCATCATCAAGTAATAACGATATCGGAGAGGTTAATAATTAATTAACTCTTTAATTAAAGATTGATTTAAAGATAAACTTAAATGTCGGGAAGTCTAAAGCAACGAAAATTTTCCGGATAGAAATAAAAACAAGTGTTAATACCATGTGTTAATACAGTAAATAGACATTATGATACTACATTAGTCGTAATGAGATCAAGGCACGTGTTTCGAATTACATCGAGGATTACATGGGAATTAACGAATATTCATTGAAGTGATACCTACTAAGACAGTGCAGTCCAAATCCTTATAATGGGCTCTTTCATTTGTTCTGTCACATACAATCTCTTATGTTTAGTCTACGCTACATACAATACGATCAAATGAACTTTCAAATCATTTAAGTCATATGGTCTTGAGTCATCCAATTCTATGAACACATCAACGTATAGAAAAACTCAATCTACTTTTTTTCAAAATACATATTGCCCTGAAGTTTACCTCCAAACTAGAAAAAACTTTTAGACTCCAACCCCTGATTAGGTATAGTTTAGGGAAAATTGAGTGTACCAAGACGGGATGGGAAACAGACTAACAGACGAGCTAAAGAGATGTTAATATAAATGCATAAAGTGAAAAGGAACAAAGAGCCATTTAAGTAGATTCCTGCAGGCGACGTGATGTAAACGTTCGCGCATCCGCACTCCCTGGAACGTTTATTAGCGGGATCCGTCACGACAAGCTTTGTCCACACATTAGCGGAGTTAGCACCCGGGACCCTGCTACCTGCCCGTTTACCTAGACCGGCCGTATTTGCCTAGATATCGCCACGTATCTGCTGTTTCACGATTGCGACACGCGTTTGTGCAACGTATTGTTGACGCCGAAGGGAAATCTGCCGGCGAATTTGCGTAATGCGCGAGGGAAGCCAATTGTATTTACAGGTGCTTAACCCTATGAGGCTGACGGCATTTACCCAATCGGTTTTAACATTGTAAGCGACGCAACGACCGAGAATACCTTGATTTATATCAGATCTATAACAATCACATTTCGCAGGATAGTTTTATTAGTAATTCACGAGGTGTTATTGAGTATCGAAATAAAACCGAACAAAGAGGTGTACGAGGCGATATCTTCGAGACTGATAGCTTTCAAGCGACACAATGTTGCAGAATTAACTGCAGCGGTAACATTAACATTAGCGGACATAAAATAACCGCCAATAAGCCGAAGCACGCATCAAAACGTCTACAAAGCAACAGGTTCTTGGCTCGACAAATACACCGTGTTTACATTACGATCCTGGGGCTTCATTTAATAATTCTCGGGAACTAAAAGCCTTTGAACATTTCATCAGATGACCCTCAATGTTTGCACACACTCCTGCCTCGAGATGCTAATGTGGACACAAGGACCTGTATCGCCGATCGGCCTCCGATGCCTTTATTTAGCCATCCCTTCCAATAGCTTTGGCTTCTTCTATTTCACTGTTGTCCTTCGCTGTTCGATCTTCAGTGATATCTTGTTTAAACATTCCAGCGATGTTTTTTGTTTAATCACTTTTTGTTTCTTTGGGAACGTCTATTTTTAATTTCTTTTTTACGGTGATGATGTAAGGAAAAGGGGGGTTTATCAGAAATGTGAGTGTCAGGAAGCTGTGTACGAAATATAAGTATTTGAGCAAAACAAAAGGTGATAAGGAGAGGTAAATAACCTGACCCATTGACGGCGTGACGCGCGCGCACACTACGTTCAGGGCCGTCCACAAAGCTGACAAAAAATTACCACTTAAATTTAAAAAAAGTTATAATTTTGTTCTGCAATACTAAACCCAAAAAATATTCGGATTTACTTACAATATAGATACCTATTATAACGCAGATAAGATAATATCTAAAAAAAGGCTGCGATGTTTCTAAACAAGTATTTACGTAGTAGATAGTTCAAAAGTTATTTAATTAAGAGTTAAGTACACTATATAAATATAATAAATCCGGCTGTTTTCTCAAAGCTGACAACCCTGCGTGGCTACAGTGGGTACACGCGGCGCTAAACTCGTGCTCAACAGCTGTTTAACGCTCTCGATGTTTTAGTAAAATATTTTCTACGCCAACTTTTCGCACATACATTACACGTTTGGTTTGAAAGATCATTGCTCTTAACGCCTAAGTGGTATGTGTCGATATTTAGGTATGTTATCAATTTTTGTTTAAGTACGTACCTTAATTACAATTTTCAATTCGAAAAACATGAATGTAAGTACATTTTGAAATTCTTAAATCAAACCATACTAACGTTCGACACGTTATTTACTGAAATTATTCAGATACTTAATGTTATTCAAAATACCGCAACGCGGTGAGTAAAAAGAGATCGTGTCGGTTATTGTAATGATAATTATTTTAGAAAACAAAAACTAGAAAGCGGTCGGTCAAAGATGCCTATCTGTTAATTATTGTCACCAAAATGGCGACCACCAACTATTGTAAATGACTCAAAATGGCGGAGTGACAAATCGCTGGGTTTCGTGTACGTTCCGTTTGATTGACGCGTGCCAGATTCCGCGACGTCAATTTTACCTTTATACATATTTATTTACGCGTAGAAAGCGCAAATAAAAACGAGTTCCTTTAAAATTACGATCGAGATAATGAATCGATGTTTACGGAGCCGTCGCGTGATGCAAGACGAGCGGACGAGCAATTAATACCCGAACGGGAATAGGCTGTCACTATTAACACAATATTTGACATTGGAAAATATCGAAAACGTTGAGACAATTTCGAAGCGTAGCAATAGAGTGTTCAATATTGACATTTCTCACGAGCGATGCCGGCGGACACGACTCGTGCCGCCGCGAACCTTATTCCTTCCGCTTTTCATACAAATAGGTAATAATCGATTGCTTTTATTGCGTGTCGTGTAGGCGCGCCCGCGCCGCGTCGGGGTGATAGTTCGAAGAAACTTTTAAGTGTAACATGTCATGTCGTTTGCATACGGCCGCGATGCACGTCCCATCCCGCTAAGTGGTACGACAAACCGACTAAAGTATATCGATTTTTCGTTTCGAGAAATAACACATCGGAATCGAACGTCAATAATCTCTCGGTCGATCCACTGACGCATTGCATAAAAATGGTGTAAAACTTTAAATGTGTCGTGCGAACGTTCGTGGCGTTTCTTTATTTACATCGCTGGGATGTTCCGTAAATCTGCAAACATCCATAATTGTATAAAAAGCCTTTGTGATGCTCGTGTTTGACTTGAGTCACGAGAGACATCGCGATTTCGCACAAAAATATGATCATGACATCTCGCCCATTATTCTTTTGAGGAAAATAAACTCCGGATGTACATACGTTTACCGTTTAAATAAAGATGCATTTGGCATGTAGGTCCTAACATGGCATCAAATCCTCAAAAGATTGTATCGATGCTACATGTACTTAATTAACAGATCATGATAATAATGACTCATATCACATACCTTAACCTTTTGTCGAATGTTTTTTCCTATCATTTAACGTGGATTGAATGTCACTTTTACTGAAAACATGTACTATAAAAGATTCTGCATATTGTAAAATGTATTTCCCAGTTTGGGAATACCAGTGGACATACCAGTGAAGTCCGACGGTGGACAACTTCTTTCTACACAAGTATAATTTATGGAACCTCATGTTTGTCACTCTTACGCAAAAATCCAAAAAATACGCAGCGGCAGTATAATTTCCTTGCCAAACAACCCCATAGCCTAGTTGGTATCTGTCTGCGAAGCGAGATGACCCGGGTTCGATTTCCGACCGGAGCAGATATTTATGTAATAGATAATGTTTGTTCTCGGTCATGTGTGTCATCGATGTGTTAACAATATCTTTTCCATAAATTGTCTATGCCACCCACAAGGGGAATCCTAATCCGAGTTGCTTTTATCGATCAAATAATTGCTTTTAGAAACGAAAATAGAATTGTAGCAGGTCGGACGATTGAAACTTTTCAATGACCGCAAGCATAATCATTAGGGTGCGGTTCCACTGAGGCGGAGCGGAGCGGAGCTGTGTGCGAATCACCAATCACATGGCTTGAAATCCACACGAGGCACAATGAGCTGGGATTTCAAACCATGTCATTGGTGAATCGCGCACAGTTCCGCTCCGCTCCGCCTCAGTGGAACCGCACCCTTAGGCTCATAAATCATCGTAAAGCCAACTAATGGCATCATCAAGACAAACTGATGTAGGTAGTACATTTGACAAATCAATTGTAACAAAAATTTTCCGTGAACATAAACGTAAGCCTGTCAACCTACTTAAAATTAGACAATACTTAGCTAGTAATTCCGTGAACATCGCACTACCACGGAATGACACATATTCTTAACTAATAAGGTGTTCGCACACAACGCATCTTTTATAAATATTGGATCGTTTCGCGATGGAAGGATGTGGGTTTCTGAACGCTAAAAATATGGGCGACATACCTTTTCATCAATTTTTGGCTATTTGTTTTGACTCAAAGATTGAGATCTATAAACCGTGCACATACTTTTCTTAGCGTGTATTTAGGATTTCAAGATAAATAAATAAATATCGAATTTGTCTTAAATCAAACTTTAAGTCTGAGCAAAATCCAAATAGGTACTTATCTACGCCTTATAGACTATTACTCTTAGTCTTATCTATTTATGGAAATATTCGACCATGTTTAACAACAACAAAAATTACATCTATAAAAATTTATTTTAAGAATTCTGGTCGGAATCAAATCTTTCATTTATTTCCGATTAATTTCGAAATTAAATTTTTATTTACTCCTTTTATCCTGGAATGTTCAATTCAATTGATTGCCAGGAAAAGTGTAGCTAGTTAGTTTATTTCTAAGTTTTTAATATGATCTTTCACACTGACTAATTTGAACATCAACAGAATTACAATGATCCTATCCTACAATGACTAATGACGCCACAAACAGATAAGAAATGAGAACCAGACTTAATTAGCAATAAAAGTTGCTACCATAAAGCATTGGTTATTAATTTCTGCATTAACTATACATTGTTGCTTAATACGCAACATTGGTAGGTATCATAAACAAAACGTGATAAGACAGTAATGACAAACGTTATGGAATCTGTGGCTAGATTTAAAAAGTTATGCGCAGTTATCTGCCTGTTTTTCCGATTCATGTAAGAACTGAACATCATTTGTTACTCAGACATGATAACAATGTAAGAACGATTATAAAAAGTCAATGAGGAATTAATTTCTACATAATAATATACGTACCTGATTTTTATGAGTATGAAATGAAAGCAGAAAAGAAATATTCATTTTAGTCTATGTTATGTTTAATTGTGTGAACTAAATTATTAATTATGAGTGAAACGAATTAATCGCTCATCAACGCCGTAATGTGGTTTTAGCATTATAAATTCGTGAGGTTATTAGATATAAGTAGAACAAAAATTATCAATTCCGTTACAAACCAAACGTTACACTCAGAAACACGACGTTTATGTAGAAAAGAGCCACAGAACGTTAAATTGGCAATAAAACACACTACCATAAACGTAGGTTATTAATTTGTACATTATCTGTGTACAATGTTGCGTACTCTGTGACCGAGCATAGACAATGGGCGCGTGACGGTGTGTATCGTTAAATGCAACCACGTTTAATTACCGACTACCAAGCCTTGTGGTGCAGTAAAGACCAGGAAGGACCGAAGGACCCAAACCGCAGATGGGTCAAGTTGCAAAACTGTACATTGAAAATGATATTAGGTAGGTATTCCCACTCAAAATACATATATAGGAAACACAAAGTTATTAAGCTTCACAAGTAACGTTATGTTATTGCAAAACATTGACCGATTTTTTTTAATTTGCAACAATGTTTCAACACACGCTTCTTGCTACGAATTTGTAGATATAAATATGAGTATGAATATTTGTCATTTCTTATAACTAGGTAGGTACTTTAATTTTAAACTAGTTTTTTTTTAATTTTTTTTATTTCAAAATAATAAATTCGAAACTAAAAGAAAAAATCATGTATGATTCAGTAGTTTATTTCTGTGATCCCAGACATTACCATCGGATTTTTCAAAATAAACCCACAGTGATTGAGCTATAAAATACTTAGATATTCAAGTAGATAGTATCCAGTAAACGGATGAGGTTCATATAATATTGTAGTTATTAATCAACGGTAGTACGATCATCTGAAATGTCCCATATCGTAAATCCAAAGCCATTTATTTCGTAACCCATCTCTAATACCTTGTCTCACCGCGAACAGATAAACGAGTGACGATATTCCTGTCAAACAAAAACGCTAAGAACATTTGACACGTTAGTTACACGAAATACTGCCATAATTAACGTAGGTAGGTACTAATACTCATAAATAAGTATCGCATAAAAACAATGCAAAATTAACGTTAAAATAATCTACTTATAGTTTAATAGTACGCATTTTAAACATAACGATGCACAGGTAGGTATAATTTAAATAAAAATGTTCAACAGAACTTAATTTTCATCGTAATACGAGTGCATAAAAATACAAGAAATTTAAAAACGTTCCCACTTAACTCTACTTTTTGTGATCCTTTTGTGTCGCCCATCAAAACAAACATTCATCTCAAAAATCAATACCAGCTCTTCCCGATCACTCAAATAAGTCACGTCGATTTAAATAAAACGATCCACAAAAAACCCTTTGAATGTTGAATGTCCGAAGATCGAGGTAGGTAATCGAACGAGACCGATCTGTCAACCATCATTGTATTGTAATGTTAAATTAAATAGGTTTATTCACATCAACCCACCATATGAATAAGTCATACAAATTCGATCAAAGTTTAAAATTAATATTACGATTCAGTTTATGATAATACGGCGGACAAAAAAGGGTTGAGGTCGGATACGAGAACTCGTGGTCGCGCAGAAATTGACATTGAATTGATAGAGAAGTCATAAAGTAAGTACTTAAAAACCCTTATAAAACTTTGTAAGTTATATTATGGGATTAAGTCATTTTAATAACAGTTTTTTTTGAGTAGGTACCTACAGCAGATTACAAGGCTCACGGAGGATACCTAGAATTTTTTCCTAAAAAAGTGGTGCTGTTGTTCTTACAAACGAGCTTCAAATGTTGGTTTCGTTAATGTTAAAGACATTTCGATCCGTCAAAATATAGTTTTATCATAAGGTTGCTAAAATGTGTTCCTTAACACCACAGAACTTAAAAGAAAAATCCAGTCTTCCTTAGTTTTGGAAATCTTATTATATTCTTATGGCAGCAGAAATTATCGTTTCATCTCTCAAAATTCAAGTTTTGATGCGATGATTTTACAGACCTACATAAAATTAACATACGCACTGCGATTATGTTGTTTCATAATACAATACAAAGTTATGGAGTATTAAATTCCTGCGTTGGTAAAGGTTGTTCATCGATTTCGAAAGTTTACTGGGTGTTAGTTAAGCAATACGAGCGCTAGCCTTATTAACTTGATTATTTTACCTAATTTTATTTAATTACAAAGTAGTACATAGGTATAAGTATTATCGACAAACGAGTAAACAAGGACACCAACACCACAAAAGACATCAACGATGTGATGAAGAGAGAAGGAAGAGGACAGAAGTAAATACTGGCAGCTAATCATTGTCAGTCTAGTAATTTTGGGTGTGATCGGTTATAAATAACAATTTTTATGGCAACAACTGACCGGCGAAAGACCATCCGGCTGATGAAAAGAGGTCCATGTCAGCCCTGAACATCTAAGATGATGCCTCCTGTCATCGTCGAAATAAACATACAATGAGAAAAATATCGACCTAAATCGGAGGAAAAATTTGTAGTCTTCTGAATATTAAGTATTGACCGAAGAGGCCTTCTGGCAGAATAAATTCTGAAGCAAGTTGGCAACTAACACCTCAAAAACGCACATTGAGGAAGCTCGGAGGTAGGATAAAAGCTCTCACGGGTCATCGAGAGCATTTAATCCCGCTACTACCAACTCATCCATCCAAAACGCTTTGTTTCGCATTCCCCACTCCGATATTAAAGAATTACTCATCCAAATCAGATAATACCAAATACGCATTGAACACGATAATTAATGAATAATCTCAAACAGTATGACATGAAAGTAAGATCGTTGCTTAAAAATACCAAGCTCGCATGCTTCGAATTATTGATAAATCAATGCACTTCTCGACCGCAGGGTACTAAATCAAAAACGGTAAGCGCGCCTATCACAAAGTTTTGACATGGAGAAACGCGTTCGATATTAAACTGTTTTCGATAGATGGCGCGATAACGGCCTGTCAAACCCAACTGTCATTAACTTATTAATGGCGGCCGGTCAGTCCATTGATTGATTTCAAACTACACACTGGATTTCGTTAGGAATAATTTATAAAGAAATTGTAGCCACTGTTGAAGTTGTTCCGAGATTAAATCCTGACGAGAGATTGATCTAATTAATGCGTGTCTTTGTATTAATTTTAAATAAGTAATATTGATCAGTTCAACATTGTTTATTAATAATTGTATTGAACGGTGGGAAAATAATGATGATCTGATATTGAGACTACGAAACATGCATTATGTACAAAATTTTACTAATTTGTTATTTATTGGCACGTAATTTGATGCGTTAGTAAAGAGCTCGTAATATTATTATTGTAAATTATAAATAAACTAGCGACCCGCCCTCGCTTTGCCTCACTAACCTAAGCTAAGTATTATGCCTGAGAGTCTGTGCAATTTTATTATTAAAACGAAAGATCACGAAAAATTATTTCAATCAAATATACCTATTGTAAATCGCGAATACAAACTTCCGTACAGCGAAGTTACCTTGTCCCGAATCAAAAATACAGTTTTAAGCGTCGCTGGCAAAATCTAATTAGATATAATATCCCGCAACAGACAGTAATATTTCGAGCACAATGGTCGGTCACCCACGCACCGTCTGGCGCAGCGCATCCTCTCGCAATTTCGTCTAATTTGCATACACACACAACCCGGAGCCGGCTCTAATTGAATCAAAACACACCACCACGTGTTTGCCGAAACTTAAAACTAGTCTTAACACTTTCGCTGTTATCCTTCTTTTTTACGGCAACACTGACTTATTAAACCAAACTTTCCATATTTCCACACCTAACGTCCAATATCCGATCGGGATGCGATCAAATTTGTACTTTGTTATCGATGTATAAAGCTTAAATTCTGTAAATGGGTACCTCGAGTTCGGACACTTCGTTGTTTCGGTGGAAGGACCACACACGGCCGGTCAACATTGGTCCCTAGAACAACACCATATCACTTAGTACACTTCGCAGGTAAACTAGTAGCTTTGAAGATGAAGATTCACGTGGATTTAGTAGAACGATTGGTGACGTAATAATAAGCTGCTTGCATTGCATTGTTAAAAATTTATAAGCGTTAGTATTTTTAAAATTTTTTTAAACATTTGTAAATATGAAATGTTTGAAATTTTGCAAGCTTAACTAGGATCTACTTTCTCTTACTCTATAGGCTAGAAATTTGTAATTCAATAATTGCTTTATCCGATATCAGTGCAATTTAACAGCAAACATGACCGAATACTGGCCTCAGGGTTGGCCTCAGACAAGGAGAAAGACTGCTCAACTGTAAACAGCTCAGCTGCAGTTTGGCGTTTATAATTTCAAAACGATAGTTTATTTACCTGTTTTGATCTAACACTTTTCGATGCTAGTAGGTACGGTTTATTTCAAGACAAAAAAATCGGCCAAGTGCGTGTCGGACTCGCACACGAAGGGTTCCGTACCATTATGTATAAAAACGCCAAAAAATCTGGTATGAAAACCTCACTTAAATATTTAATTGTTTTATTGTAGCCACATCTTACGCACAACGCCATCTCTTGGACCGAAAGGTAACTAAACTAAGTACTAGATTCTAAAACTACTTAAAACCACTTAAATATTTATTTTATTCTATTTTTAGTATTTGTTGTTGTAGCGGCAACAGAAATACATCATCTGTGAAAATTTCAACTTTGTAACTATCGCGGTTCATGAGATACAGCCTGGTGATAGACGGACGGACGGACGCCGGACGGACAGCGAAGTCTCAGTAATAGGGTCCCGTTTTACCCTTTGGGTACGGAACCCTAAAAAACAGAAATTAAAAGCGAAACCGGTTTTTTTTTCAATTTTCCTCGTTGTCATTTTAAAGAAGCAGGTGTATTAAATTGTTTTTTGTTCTGAACAAATATAAAAGTAATGAATTTTCAGTGGTTAGTAGACTAACTCCTGACGAAATGCCATCATTCTACAATTTACATTCGGTCAACGGTAGCTTTTAACTTAAGCATCAAATGTCAGTAATGCAACACTTATTGACGACCCGGATGGCTCAATGGTTAACACGCCGGATCGCTGTTCCGCGGGTCCTGGGTTCGATTCCCAGCGAGGCGGAAATTTGAATGATGAGTTTGAATTTCCGTTCTCGGTCTGGGTGTGTGTTCTTGTCTTGTGTGTTGTCCATGGCACCCACGACACAGGGAATCCTAGTGTGGGGCTATGAGTGTGAAGCGTTATTTATATATTATTATTCCAATTCACTTCACCATCAACACTCGGTGCTACGTATGGTTGTGATTAGTTTACGACTATTTAATAAAAAGAGATGACGTAGGTCTGTACTAACTCTTAACATTTAGATACATAGTAGCAGAGAGAGCTCTGAACTACAAGCGACATTTAAACAGAATACTAGTATCACTTACAGTTACATAAACGACACGTATCGTTGAAATACACGATATATAGTTAGTGTTAGGGTTGCCAGTCGGATGAGATTTCCCGAAATTATCCTGATTTAAAGTTAAAGAAGTTTTCCGGAAGGGGTGTTTAAATTTTTTTCCGATTTTCATTAAATATTTACGTCGGATGAAGCCCAATTAATTGAACAATAATAAAAATATATGAAAAAATACGAAAAACATTGATAAAAACATCTTTTCAGTGTTGTTCAGAGAAAACTTTTAAGGTACCTACTTTTTTTGAAGTAAGTAAAATAAAGGTCAGCGAAACTGTTTTGTGTCAGATCAATTAATAAAATTTGAGTGACGGCAGCCCTACGCAGTCAAGCATCGTGGGCGATGGTTACAAGCAACAGTAGCACGGTGAGATGTCGTAAGTAAAGCCGATTTACATTTTTATTGCATCTGCCGACCCCGCGCCCCGCGCCCCGCGCCGATCTCTTAATAAACTTGCCCTAATGAATTACGTCGCGTTAGATGACAGGTATATTATAGGTAGGTGTGCGACGTTTTTTATAACCCCAGGAATTTTATTGTTGTGAATTTATTATCTTGTCGCCAAGTTAGGTTGGCTGGGCGGTAGTTTGTCTGTGCAATGGTGATTATGTTGTGACAATTGAAGTTTGTCTTTTCCTGTTATATTTACATATAATGCAAATAAGTAAATGAAGTGCTCGTGTTTTATTTACAATTTAATTAATATGTGCTACTTATGAAGTTGTACTTAGAGCTTTTGATTTCCATTTATTATTTTGAACCCATCTTTCTGGCATTCTGGCTAGATAGGTAAATTCGGAAGCTAATTTACATTGTATTTTTTTTAATATTATTTGAGTTTTTCGGGAGTTTTAAAAAATAAAATAACAATCTAAACATTATAATCATGTTCTTTAGTTATCAACTTCCGCCATTTTGAATAACTACCTAGTTAGGTTAGGTATCCCAAATATACATAAAGAGATTCTCGAACTACCAAGACTTATGAAATATCTTTAAATAATCTTAGAACTCGACCAACTCTACAATACCTTCTTCAGTCATTCTACTAAGTATATCATTCATGCACGAAAAATTCAATAAAAATTTTGAACAACTGCAAAAATAAACTGAAAATTTGTTACCAAGTAGTAGTACCTAACATCTAAAATACCTAGTTATTAAAACAATTATTTACAATAATAACCAGATGTCGACATGTGGTTTCGCGATGCGCCGGAAGGGGCGTGGCTGTCGCACATTCGCGATGCCTCGCCGAATTTACTGCGCACACTTAGAACGGTATACTTTGTTATTGAAATGTTACAGAACTTGTTGTACATGCACCAAATTATATCTGTTGTTATAATCATCACCTTTTATAATTGTATTTCGATAGTCGAAGTTGGATAACTCGCGCTCATTTTTGGATTTTAGGTCGCCATTAGACTTAGAAACCACGAAAAAAACAGTCAATATTTTCTCTATTAAAATAAAATTGTCCTTAAAATATGTCAAGAAAACATAATTTTTAACAGGCCTACAAAAAGTGTGATTCGCCTAGAGGTTTTCCACAAGGGAAAAGGTTTATTCGGCTTATGCTTATGACCCAAACTATTCTGTTAGGTATTGCTAATTTCCATTATTTAATAAAAAGTTTTATGTACCAAACTCTGTAGCAAAAGTTGTATAAAAGAGAACTTAAAGACACAAAAGTAAAATGACTTTTCAGAACAAAATAGAGAGTGGTCCGCAATCGTCAAAAATATAATAAAGGCGTCCGTGAACATATACCTTTGATTAACCCTGGATTAAACAATCAGAACAAGACAAAGATTATAAAATCTTTGTTAACATCGGAAAGACACTATAAAAAAGTTAACAGTAAGCAAAATACACAGAACTTGTCGTCTACCTCTCTTACGCGGACCACACGTGGAAGGCAATTATGTGACAACATTAGACGTTGGAGTGAAGAGGGCAAACAGAGGCCTCCGATCCGTAACACGGTAGTGAGGACCCTCAGCCGAGTGGCACCCTGGGGGGCGATGGAGGGATTTCTGATGGGCTACTTTGAATCGTTTATGGGCTATTTAGGGCATAATTATCTATACTAATACATAGAACAGGCTTACGAAGTAATGTAGGTAGGTAGGTATTGCAGTATTTATTGAAAAATAGAAATGATTGAATTTACATTTTTGGTGGAATGGAAATTGAACGAATTTAGAGTGTTATTGCTTCTACTATAGATTGTGTTTCTAGAAGTCATCTTAAAACTACTAGGTATCTACCAAGAGAATACATAGATAAGGTTATAACAGGCTTACTCTAAGTTTTGAACCTAAGTACCTATCTTTTACCCTACAACTGCACTAAACTGAGAGCTAGATACAGACCTACCCTCTCGCTAACAAAGGCAGTAACTAAGGCCCGTTGATTAATTAGCGAGCCTCATTACCAAACAGAAGCGTCTCTAGACCACCGCGGCTTCGCCGAGGACATCAGCAAGTCAAATGGGGACTGGTTCCAGGGTCGGTTTGCATAACACGTCATATTACTCATCACTACAACAGCGCTTAGCGTTGCAATAATACAGCCGGACATAGGCTCGAGTCGCTGAGAATATGGAATTGCTACTCCCCGCTAAAAACAACTTTATTACGTGAACTCACAGTTTAATTTAGCTTGTATGCAAAATTTACTTAAGGCATTTTAAATTCTCGCCGTCAATCTACAATGAATCTTAATCACAGGGGCGGAAAGCATGCATTTGTGTCGGTTGCCATTAAAACGAATTCCATATCGAACGCGAACGATGTAGACTGTTTAGATTTGAATCATAGTCACTTTATACTTCACAGTTCACAGCTTCAATGTAGAGTTTGCTACAAGCATGAAGCATAATGCAGGTCGCAAATAAAAAAATAAAATTAACAGAATCAACGAAACAATCTGTAATGCAAATTTTCAGCATATTTCAACATAAAACATAAAATTATTAAGCCATATTTGTATGCGCAAACCCACTAGCCATTTGAAACTATTCCGCCAACTTCCAAGTGTGAATAATTCCTTGCAATAAAAAGAGCGAGCAAACAAAACGAACCGAGCGTTTTATGTGCCATTCACACTTGGTACGGGCAACGTTGAAACCTCTGCAAGACCATACTTATTAGCATACCGATAAAAGAGTCCACTCAACATCCATGATATATTAAAATCACGTCTCCGGAACAATTAACAGAAACGAGCGAGCGATCGAATAATAAAAAGTGCTTTTGTCACAAGCGGTCGTCTCTCGTCTGCGTACATGTTCTTAGAAACCAGCAGAGAAGAATAATAAAATCGGCTATGCCAATGAATCGGTCGGATGAACCAATCGCTGCGCACGCGCAAATCGCCGCTGGCATAGCGATCATGATGCGGAGATTATAGTGCCAATAGAATAGACGAATGAGCGATTCCTAAGCTCACGCTACGCGCAATCCAGATACGAGTATCTACATTACCGGAGTAATGAATGATTATCGAAGAATTATACGTAAATTAGCAATCAGCATTTTTAACGATTCCATTCATATTACTTTTTGTCGTCTCACACATGTAACCCTGCATCTAAATTTCTCACATCTGCATACACTTAGGTGACAAAAGGGCAGAGGAGCCATCTAAGGATGAATACCTAACCTTCACCTGTAGACGTAAGTATCACCAAAGCTATTAACGATTCGTAATTGGAAATAAAAGAAGAAGAAAGAAAAAAGTAGTAGTTTAGCAGTAGTTTCGCTACGGTAGTTTGTGGGGACCTTCAAGGAGCGGGTCCATCGCTTCCTTCTTCATTCATCAATGACGTAAATCGAGGCCGCACTGCTCCACTGCGTATAACTGAAGGCTAAATTCACAGTTATTCACTATTATTTTGAAATATTTACTACTTGACAAGTACTGCCGAATGTCCACCTGCCAATCATTAAGTAGAACACTACGTTTTTATTACAGCAAGTAGGTATGAGTACGACACAACATAAAGGCATTCGATACGTTCAGTCAACGCGCGAAGCATTACGCCGCCCAAACAACTACTCAAATAATATTGGGCATTTGAAAACAATTTTCCGACAAAGAATTTACACGTTAGCCAACCTCAAAACTTCACGGGAACAAAAGCCGAGACGAGACACATCACCTCCAACCTCCGATTGAGAAATCCAATTTGAATAACAATCAATAAATTAATGTATACCCGTAATTTATTCATAAGCGGGAGCGAGTGACACACGAGACGCGACGTACGCTGAATCTAAATTAAATTTCATAATAAACGCTCCTTTTCAACGCCCCATTATGGTCAGAATGTAATACTTTTCTTAACGTATCATCATTATTGGTCCGCATCACAATGCTCCTTTGAAATAGTGTCGTTAAAGTCGACTAATCTCTCTTTACACGTAAAAACTGACGGCGCCGAATGAGTTTCTCGTGTTGGAATAATTAGTCTGCAATTGAAAGCGTGCTTTATTTCGAGACACCGGACAAAACGGACATGACACGGTTGGGCAACGGTAAAACACTTTCACGAATACAATAATATTATTCCAAAGGATTTGTAATTATGCAGCGTTACGAGCTAGTTCTGTGGCTGAAATACGAAATGGTAATATTGAAATTGTCGTCTGTCGGTTATATAAATAGAAGCTCGTTAATTACAGACCGTAATCACATTTCGCCAAATGCGTTACGACACACATGTCCCATCCCTTCGCCGTTCTAAATTTAAATATTATTTAGGCGGGAGCTCGCGCCACGCTCCCTGTCTCGATACGATCGAAAATAATTTATGGATTCTTTGTCAGACTCCCCCGAATTTAAAATAATAGGTGACTTATTTTTAAGATACCCCATGGTATAATGTAGATCTCTCAAGATCTACAAGACAAAAGCTTGATGTTGTAGGTAAATCATTTAATTGTGGAATTATTAAAGCCCACGCAAACGTAAGTAACGGGTAAAGTTGTAAGGGTGTTGAATTTATATAAGGTAACTCGGTTTTACAAGTTCATAAATTAAGTCATCAAGCGAAGACGTTGCATACGATCTTAAATTTCATAGAAATTCTAGCATTGTTAGGGATTAAAAACTGGCCACGCGAGTACCAAATATTTAAAAATGCTGTCATCATTTTAGCCTTTTATAACTACATATATAATAAAATACTACAACTAGCAAAGTAAACTATGGGAAAAGCTTTTACTGAAGGATTGACAAAGCCCTGATGTACATTCTATGTATGTATTTTAATACATAATCGAAAGAATAATTCTGTTCAGTTCTCAGACCACAAAGCCGGTCGATTATCTTGGAATCCTCGCCGTAGTTGCTATAATAGACGCATTAGTGTTAAATATCATTGGCTCGAGTTGCGCAGGAGCATCAAATCGAATAAATTTCGCGTGCCGTCACGACTGCCTCGGGTCCTCTTCGATAACTGCATCAATTGGTTATAATAATGTTAGAAAAACTGTGACCGAGCTAAATTGGAACGAAGAATTAGAAAGGGATTTTTTGTAACCGTGACTTTTCTCGGTACAACTTTACTGGAATTTTAAAGCGTCTGAGAGTCAAAATACTGATTTATTCTTCGTAAGCGATAACTGTTTCAATGTCACTAGAAGTGTACAAACCAGAGTGTGCAGTGCAGTATGGCTACTCCTCATATATCGCTGGTATACTCCTCAGTACGAGCCATACTGCAGTGCTGGTCAAGTGCGGATCGGAGGACGTCACACACCTTCGAGAACACAATGTTCATATAACCCAAGCAACTGATAAGTAATTTTAGCCATCCTTAGTTCAGAACTTTAAACCCATTATTTTTTCAATCTTATCTTACACGAGGGATTAGATTTCCATAAATTTAACATTAGCCATTTAAACTTATCGAAGCTTACAACAATTTCAATAAAACATCCGTAAGTAACAAACATGGCGAAGGATCGCGTGTTTGGGCTAACATTATGAATAGGCCGCAGGGAAACAGAAGCTATCGAATAAATTGAGCCTGTCAATCGAAATCAGATGCTATTGCAGGCTCGATTCAAACTCGATGGGAATCGTGGGAATCGATTACTTTTTGCCCAGGCTACCGAAGCACGATTGATCAATCTGCAACATTATAATCATGTGCATGTTATTAAACTATTTTTTCAACACACTTGCTCGTAAAGTTGCTATTTTTTCTTTAGTCTTACGCCCGGAATGCGGTTTATTACACACTAGTGCGTTTTACTTTTCATTATACCGCACTAGTGTTTTTCTTATTCCACTTTTTTTTAATATCCGTAAAGAGGTTGTTACCAAAAGATTTATTATTTTGTAAATAAATAAACTTGTTGTACTTAGTCAAAATCTGATAAGATAAGTCTAATTATCTATTAAAGCATTTAAAAAATACAATATTTTAAATCATTAATTACCGTAAATTCTTATTAGAAACACATAATTATTTAGTTTAATATATTGTGGCTGAATAGCGGTGTTCGGTGCCTCTGGACTTAACCTGCGCGCGCAAAGTTATTGAACCAAAGATACGGTGCGCGAAAAAATAAACGTCCGCGCCATTTTGTGCAAACATTTTGTTCGTTTATAATTTGCTGATTTGTGACTGAAAAATGTCGAATGTATTTTATACCTACCTAATTGTTTTTTTCCTCGCAAGTGTGTTGAAAAACGTCGTATGATACGCGTGTGCTTTGTTCATTACAGTCTTCGCTCTATTACAGCTCTCGCCTTGCCGCTCGGGCTGTGCAATACCGCCTCGACTGTAATGACCAACTTCGCGCACTTGTATCATAATATACTATTATGGACTTAAGATAGAATGGGACCATGCAATACCACCCTTTTGCCACCGCCAATGACAAGTATAACCGACCCAGAAGTGTAATCAAATCGGGATTGAGATGGTTGGTCTAGCTCGCTCGTTTATTTATTGTTTATGTAGTTTCAGACTTATATTATGTAGGTACCTACTATTAGTAAGTACCTATAGGACTGGTTGTAGATCTACATATAGAACTGTTTTAAAATGTGTATATGATTTAAAAGAAGACTCAGAGACTTCAGCTTACGAAAACCTATTTAAGTCAAGGACGATGTTACAAATTTGCAACAATATCGCTGCAAACTTACAGGTAAACCCCTGCAGTTCGTTTAAAGGTTTGAATTTTCTTTCCCCTTCTTCCTTTCTTTGCTGATAGCATATTAGCGTTCATATGTGTTCCTAGTGTCGATGGCCAAGTTGGCCAACTGCGACCTATGATTATAAAAATAAGACAAAGAAATACATACCTAGATACGATTCAGTGATGTAGACAAAGAT
Source organism: Hesperia comma (assembly GCA_905404135.1). Taxonomy (NCBI): domain Eukaryota; kingdom Metazoa; phylum Arthropoda; class Insecta; order Lepidoptera; family Hesperiidae; genus Hesperia; species Hesperia comma. Next base: position 4,119,199 of record FR990031.1, read on the forward strand.
GTTAATAGTCCATAATTCGACGTTAATTACACAAATTATTGTGTAGATGAGGTATTTAGCTGAAAAACAATCAAGTGTCAATCACGGCGGTCCGCGATATAGCACGGATTCTCACGCCGATTGGCTTTGGAAGCACGCCATCTAGGGCGACCATGCTGTTCCAGCTCCGTGGGATATGGGCAGGACGCTATATTTTATTTAATGTTTTTATCTTTATCTCTCAAAGGAGACGGGAGGGAGGAATTTCAAATCAAATCCTTTCTTAGTGCTCACTCGCGTCACTTGAGGAACCCATACGCAGTTTCATGTGCATACATTGAATCTTTCAGTTTTTCCCCTTTTTTATCCTCTCAGATAGAGGGAGAATTTCCTAAATTTTTTCTCTCAGTGCTCTACTATGGAACATTCATGGCAAATTTAAGTTGCTGTGCGTTGTCTGTCAGTCACTCGCTGAGTAACGGAAGAGTTTTGATGATTAGTTGATTGACATAATCAGTCGACAGTCGTATTTACTACCAATTTCTCATAGTAATGTATCTATCACTGTGGTTTAAAAATCGAAATACTTCTATTAAGTCGCTCAATTATTTCGAACGTTTACAAGTTGTGATTATCTCTCTATCTTAGTAAAGTGCAACACCTTTCGAATGCACTGCGCGATTGGACTTGTCCTACTCTTTCCAAACATAATATGATTCCTACATCTGCTTAAACGATCTCGATTCTCGGAATATTGATGTTTATCGCGGCCGTAATGATACGTTCTGATCCACGCACACCGACAAATTTGATGCAAAACGTATATGTATATGTATACAGGTACTAGACTCATTATCGCTAACAAAGAAGTTATCATACAGAACAAGAATAAAAAAGTGGTTTAGGACTGGACTCGTTTCGTTTAGAGATTTAAATTATACCTGTTTGGCATATTTGTGGAGTATAATAATCTCTTATAATATATACCGTAGTATACCTATGTACGAAATTCTTTCATATTTACGGGGATACGAATTTGTTCACGACTAATGAAAAATGAAGTTTTTGGTTGACATGTCATGAAAACATGTGAAGCACTTTATATTTTCCATTTATTTAGCTTAGTTGTTTAGTTTACCCCCTTATTCGGAATCCGCAAACTAAAAAAAATGACATTACAGAATCACCTTGCGAGATATTAATATCAGTCGTAAGTTCAATAATAGCGTTTGCTTTATTTCGATCTACATATTTATAATTAAGGGAGTGGTTACTCGAAGCAAGGGAGGGTTTACTAGTATTAATACCCAATTGACGTATAAAAAACATACATGCATTGTAATTTTCCGTATAGTTAACGCTCTAACTCTACTCCATGTCATTCTCTGTCCGTATCGAGAGCCCGCTACCGTTTAATAGAGACCGATTAGACTATAAATTACAATAATTACGCAACTCGATCCCATTTGACGTCCGGCCGTAGACCACGCTAACTCCTGGACGTGTTGATAGTAATGAAAAATTTGTATTAGCTAAGTATAGATCGCCATTTCTGTTTTGACAGCTAATACGCCTACAATTTACGGTGACAAGCAAGCTTACAAGCCAAAGCAACGCTTAGCAACAGCTTAGTGCGTTTTACGTACCAACATGTCGACTTTTTGCAGATACGACGAAGCTTGACTCGTTCGCAGTAAAAAGCCGTAAGTTGAGAACCAATCAGTGTTTATAACTTTATACGATGTAGATACATAAAGTGAATTATTTTTGTAATCACAAAATAACTAAAAAAACAACTACTTTACTAGGAGTGTTAAATATTGGAACAGACAATAATATATCGCTTCAACGTAGGAAAGAAACAAAAAAAATTCGTGCATTTTATCGCGGTGGATAGATTATTGTAAAAGGATGCATCCACATTTAAAATAGTAAGTCTCAGTAATTTGTTTAAATAAACGAAAACTATTTTGGTCACGTGACATTGACCCATCATATCGTATCGTACCACCAAAACTGGACCTGGTGATCACTGACTGTTATTGATGGCTCGCTGTCACGTTTCGCCGTTTTGGAAAAAGTAACTAGTTTAATGCCAGTTTAAAATTCAAAGTTGTATCTTAGCGCATATTTAAAAAAAATGCACGCTACCTTTTGAGTGACATGGATTATTTGACAATGCTTATTCAAACTCTTAACCCAGCATCTCTTAGCATCAGGTGGAATAGCTGTCAAGCATACGCGTCTCTGAATTAAAATGGTGTAATTGACGTGATACTTATTCGCAAATAATTTCGAGCTCTTAAGTATCAACACTGCATTGATTTCAGGAACTACAAACCCTAGCCAAGAAGGGTTGTACGACTTTGGTCAAGCCTGCTATTGGTCAAATAGGCAATTCGTCAAATCTGAACCTTCGCCCTCGACATAAGTTACACCTAGTTTGAAATATAAGTTTTAGCGGCTACCTAATTTATATTTTAGCGAGTCCATTCAATACATAAAATACAGTTAGAGACCCGCCGATATCTTATCTATTCCCAGTTACCATTTCCAGTCATTTAAAACATAGAAACAGAACTAAAAGCATAGTAATACGCGTATTAAAGTAGATTATTTCCCGTATTTAGCGTTCCGTAATACATCATCAATTTTGAATCCTATGCGTGTGTTGATAAAGACCGAGTGGGATCCGAGTGAATACATGGTAGATTTTATATTTCCAGTTTATAATATGCATTCGCATCTGGTTGGGAGGTGCCACGACATAATTAGAGGAGCGCGGGTCGCACGATAACTAGTCTTAATAATGATAATGACGAGAAGTAGATCGGCCATCTTGGAATGAGCCGAGACGGGGAAAGTTCGCAATTACACTTGTGGCTGTTGCCTAGATCACGATACAGTCACATATTTGTAGTAGATGCCTATTTATTCTGGCTAGATTTTATTAACAATTGAATTTTGACGAATATCTGTCTACTCCATACATCGTTAATGGAGATTAATGAACCTCGACAACGTAGCAACGTACCAAAAAAAAATCTGCCTCGAATATCCGACTGAAGGATCAGTAATTAAATAACCCATGAAACTCTACTGCACGAGGAGTTGGGCAGATCCTTTTAATCTTTAAATGCCATTATTAAATAAATCCTATAAAAATACTACAAAACATTGTAAGTTACTGTACCGCAAGATCCCTACTACATTTTATACCAAAATATAACTCTATTTCGTAATAACACTATTTATCATCCAAATGAGCAGCAGAACATCACTAGTGCCGCTTTTATTATCGTTATAATTATTACATGTCACGCGTGCATGTTCGTAAGCCCTAATGCGTCCGACATAAAGGTGAAAATTGATTGATTTAAAATAGTCGTATGTTGGCTCAAATGAGACAGCTACTTTAAAACAGTTCCATTCAAGCTATTCAATAATAAGGCAAATGTATTTTATTATGCACACTTAATTAATTATATTTAATGTGACTCTTTTGTTGCTTTCGTATGAGCGGCGACATCTATTAAGTTAATAAGAAAGAATTAGTTTTTCACAAAGCACAGCGGTAGACAGGCCTTTTAAACCATTTTATGAGGTGGTTACAATAGAATACTCATCAAATATTATTTTCTTATGTGGCGGAAATCTTATACATATACTTATTGCATAAAGTACCTACCTACCTACCCAATCATGATTCATAATTTTATCAATACACATTAATAATAACGAAAGGTTGTCGTTACTTTGTAGCTAAGAATAATTTCTGTAAAAACTTAATGGAATGTAATATTTATTATTAAATTTTTTATGAAGAATTTACAATCACTAAAGTCACTTAGTAATAAAATTAATAAATTATTATTGGGTGTTTCTAAAGATATAAAGCAAACCATAAAGGATACTACGTTAATTTGGTGTCATCTTGTTCTAAATAACAGTGATACGTAACAACACTTTACAGATGCGGTATGAATATGAATGGTACCAAAAATGTAACTCTAACTAGTAAAGGGTGAGGGAGATCAGATCAAGTGTGCGCACGCGCCGGGCCTTACCCACCTCTATAGACCTGTCTACACGTTAGAGATTTATGGTGCCGTCAAGGGGTATAGGGGTACCTAACTGTGAACAAGCCTATTCGTAAGTAAATAGCAATGCCTAGAAATATTTTCTTCACTTAAGACGTTTGCTGCAAAGTGTCGTATCTACTTTTGATGTAAGTACCTTCGTCGTATGTTTAAATTGATGTTATTAAAAAAACTTGAAACTCCTTAACTCAGTTTTTTAAATGATGAAATTGAATATTAATTATATAAATTGTATGAAGTTACTGTTTAAATTGCTGAATTACATAAGATAGGTATTTTGATGTTAAAATTCAAATTGCAAGAACTAGTCTACAATAACATGTACCAACTATATATAAAAAGCAAAGGTAATTAGTAAGTCTATAAAAGATAATTGGGTACTACTAAAGATAGTATGACAGTTGTTAGATCGGAATACGATCGATAAATCATGACAGTAACCGGCTGGGATCTATATAGATCTTGACTTGAAAGTATGTAGGTCTGTATACGAAATACATCTAAAACAACTAAGATACTTACTTTAACTTATCTTGAAATGATTACTGTAATTCTGAAAACTGTACCTATCTTAATTTAAGGAAAATCTCTTTACACCCTAATAATTGATAACACCTATTTTTCTTAATAGTTACCAATTCGCTACTATAAAGGCGAGCTACTATGAAGGCATTGGGTATTATTGTGACTTAGTACAAATATTCAGATTTCCTATGAACAAAAAGCAGTTACAGCATAAATCATTGAAATTGTTAAGAAGTTACGCGTTTACTGACAGACGTATAAACTATTGTTATTATATGTATAATATCACAAGTAATATTTCATGGTCGTTTATATAATATGGAAAACGTTGAGCATTCAATAAAAGCTATAAGTAAAGGTTATAGTATTTATAGCTATTATGTAAGAGCAGGGTTACCGATCAAACCTACCGCATAATTAAAAATACTACCTATTGTATTATACATTTTATAGTTATCTTCTTATTTAGATATTTTTTCATCGATTTATCAGAATTTTCTAAAACACATTATAATTCTTATTCCGCAAAAAATAAATTAGATAGAAAATATGTATAATATTAATTCGTGTAAAAAAATACAGCGATTTTTCTCTTTTTAATATTTTCACAAAATTATAATTATGCTTACAATTGTTGTATAGGTTGTTCAAAATACTATGACCATCTGAAAATACGTTGGCAACCCTACATAGGGGCGAAGGCGCGAGGGGAGATCAAAGTGGACGCGCGTCAGCGACGTCAGCGTGCCTCTGTTTGTAAACATGTTGGAAACGGTGGCAAAGTGACTATGTGGTTTATTAGATAAACAACAACGATCAATACATTTTTGGCCATATTGGGGCAGTCTAGGATCGTGGTCGTCAAACTGCGACCCGCCGTCGATATTTTGAAACGACTAATGGGGGAGGGAGGGTGCAATAGTTTTGCATGCGGGCGTTAAATGTAATGACGTACTTGTAGTTTTAAAACAAAACATTAGAAACGAATCAACGTGTCGGCGCACGGAATAAATAATTCATTAACAAGGAAAAGTGTCGTAACTTTGTACATAAAACACAAAAGGTTTTTTCACTTAGCCCAAACAAGTAACGGTACTGAGTCAAAATGGACCGCTACTCCGATAGTGACTCACTCGTGTTGATACTTGAGTTCGCTAATGTGTGGCTATTGACACTTCTGAGACGTGTTGTCAAATGACGTAGTTTTCCGCGCGGAGCAGATACGACTATATTAGCCAATAGTAAAATTTCGTTAAAAATACAAAAGTCGTCGAAGTAGTCCTATGTGATAGCTTAATTTTTTTTGAGTAATGTATGCAAAGTTAATATAAACATGTATAAAAATAAAACGAAAAACTGCAATCTGTCATTAGTCTTTTTTTTCAATAGAACGTATTGTGCATTAGTATAATTATGTTGATTTTTATCGTTCTCTTTAAAAATAATGACAAAAATTCTCTTGCATTCCCTTAAGCAAGTGATTATGATTGCAAAACTTAAATAATAACAATTTTAAAGATCATAGACGTAATAATAATATATTCAGCGTATTGTACAGTGCCAACGTCAAGTACCTTCACGCCATCTTGCGAATTTACATTAAACATTATCCTCGATTCTATGTACAAAAGAGTTGACGAACATTTATATGTTGTGAGTTTAATCAACATAACGCCATTTTAACGGTCTTCAAGTCACGTTTAAGTTACAATAAACAGAAATTATCATTCATTATCGTTATAGCAAATATTACAAAGATCAAGATGAGTGTGTCTCGTTAAGAAACTTCGAGAATATTGTTTTATATGACATCCTTCTTAGAATGAGCTGTAGATAGAAACAATTAGTTTACTTAGTTGTATTTAACTGTTGCGATAGTTTCAATGCAACTAAATATTAATAATAAAAACACCCGTACATGTGAGGTAGTAAAGTAGTCACTGTATCTACTGTCAATCGTTAAAAAGTTCCTTCGTGGGGCCAATCTTGAGCGTAGTACCCGGTGATATTTGACATAAAATTGCAATATAATCACAACTAAACCAAAATTTTGAACTGAACATAACATAAAAACATTGCAAGCTAAATAAATGCTTATAAAAACAAACAAGTAGGTACCTATCTATTTAATTCCTACTGTTGCATTTTACCTGCTGTTACATTTTTCATCATTTAATTCACTTGGGGGACATCATTTTGTTGTCTGACAAATTATACAGATATTCAATTATTGTAATAAGAACACTGTTATATCATAACTAATTAACCTTGTCATAGCTTTCATTGCAGATCTGAATAATAAATTCAGATGAGTCATCGGCTTTTCATGAGTGATGTCATGAAATTATTTTTCTGCAGTTGAGACACATGATTCATGTTTATTTCTTAGAATAAATTATACAATGTTACAACTGTGTCATAAATATTTTATGGTTTTTTAAATTATTTTTCTAATAAATGCACGCTCAATGACCCGCAATATGATTCCCTATATCATAAAATAGTGAATAACACACAAAAAGAAGAGCCTGCACTATTTTTGGCTGTCTTGTCCCGATGGTAAATATTATAAAAGATGTATTGTGATAATTCAGGCAGAAATAATTACCATCATAAACCACATACGTAAAACTGCGTGCAGTATTTTTTGCGATTATTCTTACTCATAACCATAACAGACAAAGACTTTGTTCCAAAGTATGTAATAAACAAAGTAAAATAAGAACATGGATATTTCCCTGGTTCCTTAATTCAGGTGCGGAGGAAAACACCTGTCCATTGACGGACAGTTGCCGTAGGTACTTTATTTCCCGGGCGTTTTACTACCCGAAAGGACTAATACGTGTTGATGTGCCCTAGTGTTGTACGTACACGACTTGTATCCGTATCCGAAACTGTACCTTACCAAGTTCATCTTTGTAGAAAATGTGACGATATTTTTTATTTAATTTTTCTATTATAACGTAAAATATTAATATAGGTTTTACGTATCTACTAATATCTAAACTTCTAAGGTTAATTTTTCCTTATTTTTTTATATGTACGCGTATAATAATGAGGCCATACTGACATACGTAGGCTTAATCTATTTGATTTTGAAATTTGTCTTAATCGCGACTATTCTGTATACTTACTCCAGTATCATTGATCAACAGATTAGTCAGTCATTATTGATTATGTAATTTTCAAATAAGCACAGTAGGTAACATTAGGGACGTACTTATTTAGTGTCGCAATATCCGAAATATTCGCATTAACGTTACAATTACGTGAGGTTCTTTTATAGGAGTAAAAAGGTAGGGCAGGTCGGGTAAGACGTTTTACTAGCCCTGTTAATAATTACGCGCCTAATTTGATGTGGGAAGCTCGCGAGTTGTTTACGAGTGCGGGGCGAGATGACTCGGGAATAAATAGGGCTCTAACCGAATTTGGACTCCGGACCGAAAAAGGAAGGGAAAATCCAAATCTACAAACAGAGGTAGATACAAAGATCCTAAAAATTAAATTGATCATACGGGAAAATAAAATAACATACGACACGAGATCAAATCATTTATCCGTTAAAACAATATCAAAGCAAAAGATAATATAGAACTAGAACTTAGGACCTCTCGTTTAGTAGACATCATCACCTTACTGAAATCATCATAGATTGTAGAATTAAACAACATACCAACAAGTAAAAAACTTTGATTCATTATGTAAGTAATACGAATATTTTGTTAACGGTGACAAACAACCGATTGAGGCAATGATAATAAACGTAGATATATGTCACTTGCAAATCTTGCAATCATCGATGTAAAATAATAGATTATGATGTAAAATAATGTAAAATGATCGATGCTTGCAATCCAAAATTAGGACAGTACCTAATATTTCCCTAATTAATGCAATTTTCATTGAATTATTTCTGACTTTAACGTTCCGTCATTATCTTTCGCATTCATAGTTACAGTCATCGGAACGGATTACTAAAAGAACGACATTATATAACGTGACGCATCTATATTTATAATATTGTGACAGTATTAAATCACTAGGCAGTGTCAAATCAATACAGATTAGTAACAGTCCAACAGTGGGTGATATCAATACGGCGTTCGGTTGACGATCGAGTTACAAGAAAGTGGTCTCAAGACGGAAACCCGACGAATGCTAATACGATCTAATCATTACGGCGGTATCAAACCACCACCGTATCGATCGAGATCGTCTGAGAGTGATAGGGCGACAGATATTATGATAGATAGACTTTCTTTTCAATATGCGGTCGTTCTCAATATTCATAATGAGTATCTAAACAATTTTCATGTTGACTGGGAAATGTTAAAAAGTAACCAAACCATTATACAATACTTTCGTGTGGCGCCGAAAATCTGGAATTCTCACAGTTCAATTTAGCTTGAAAGCAAAATTTACTTAGGGCATTTTAAATTCTAGCCATCAATCTGCAATGTACCTTAATCACAGGGGCGGAAAGCATTCATAGCGCAAAATAAAAAATGGATAAGACTAATACCAGCAGTTTATATACTAGGATAACACAGAACAGAATAAAAATCAATTCTTTGCGACTCGTTTAAAATTTAAACAATCTGTTGTGACTTCTAAAACATCTAGGTATGTATAAGGAACCAAAAATCCGTTCTTCTTAAATCGTTCACAACGCTCGAAACGATATTTTTGAGCGTTTTGATTACTTAGTTGAACTGACCATCTAAGAAAAAAAAACAAATCGTACATTTTAAACAACACCCTCAACCACACGCAATTAATACGTCGGGGTCACCAATTGTTGCAGGTACAAATCAATTGTCAACAAATTCCACCAATTTGGAATTGATAATATTGAAATGACAATATTTTATCTGGTCTACTTGCGTCAACGATAAATAAACAGGAAGGTCACAGTAACTAATACAAACTTTATGTAGTTATTAAATTCAAAAAGAAATTAAGCCGTCGTGTATGACATTTAATCGACAACATTAAAAGTACCGATATCAATTTAAATAGAATTACTCACGGTATTAATGGATTTTGATGCACCAATTAAGATCTTCTTGATTACTACGAGTAAGTATATCTGTTTGATTATCGTTATCATTAATTAAATTTTTTGTTTATGAATCTATATCAACTAGCACCGACTGACAAAATATCGTTAATATTTAATCTACCTAATCCGTTTTAGGCTTTCTCAATTATAGATCCAAAAATTAAACGACAATTTCATCAATCTTTATGTGCCAACAATTTTACTCAGAAAGCAGTAATATTTTTTTAAATTAAACAAAAAGTGAGGGAATTTAGTTTAACTTGAAATAGACATGGTATCCTTGCCCAGCCTTGCCCTTTGAATGACCATTTTATTTATACTTTTGTGTTTTCGAATAAGCATGCCCAAGTCACTAACCGACTTGTAGTGTGTCCTGTCTGAGAACTTCAGAGCCATCACTTCTATTTTTGGCCAGCAACGCATCGGTGAAGCCTTTGGACTTGTTTGCTCTATCGGATAGATATTTACATGAAAACTTCATTAGGATGTGGGTTAAACTAAAATAAAAGGTACGTACGTCTTAACAAATTAGATAATTATATAGACGTATCAAAGTTAGTTTATATATTTTGCTTCGGTGTGTGGAAAATATTACGACAAACAATTTCTTATTTGCAGTTGGTAAAATAAGGTGTAATGCGTCGAATTAATTTTTTATAATGTTTTGGCAGCCGAATTTATATTGCTAATTAAAATCAGGTGTGATTAGCTGAACGTTATAATATAAGTAAAAAAAATATACATAACTGTCCCACTATTGGGCACGGGCCGTGTCTCGCAACCTCGCAATGTGAGGGAGTAAAGCCATAGTCCACCACGCGGGCCAAGTGCGGACTTGGACTTAGACTGGGTGCTCGGCGCTTTTTTTATCAAAAAATTATAAAATTAAATTCTAATATGCACACGTTTTTCAAAATTACTTTTGCTTGCAGGATTCTACGATTCGCAATTTAAAAGGCCAACATTTCAACCATGGCGAACTATTGGCACGCGATTCACGCGATACAATTTTTTGGACACGACGAAAAGAATCGAAATAGTCATAAGACAAAATTATTTGATGGCATGTTGATACATTATTCGCCTACCATGCAAGAGCCTATCATTGCTCGAAAAAAAAAATAACTGTAGGTAAATATTCATTTTAAATACCTGCGCCGATATGCTCTTCGTGTCTCGTTGATTGATTAGTCACGACCGTGATAGTACAGGTGGAACCAAATATTGTCATAGTTCTCTATAACCGATGACCCGGCGTTATTTGCATTGATACATATTGTTAGTCATATTCAATGAGACATGAAGCAGATTATGAAACTATTCAGTATCACAGATATTTTTAACTTGCTGTAGATTGTTACAAGTAGATTGTTCTGCGTTCAAAACGCTCAATACTTACATACCTTTTTCTATAGAAAATGAGTCGTTTTGAGCAGTGTCATCGCTTAGCACCTAAACCGCGTCATATAGATACAATGTAAATATAGCTATGATGAATGCATTGTACCTAACTATGCTGATAGTACTCTCAAAAGAACGAGAGTTTAAGTTTATGAAGGTTTTTCTTGAATAAGTTAAACCATTGTCTTGCTGCTTCTTCTTCTTCTTCTTGGTCGTATCACTCTTGTCAGAGCGGTCGTGGTCGTCAACGTCATGTGCCTAATATCGTTGGTTTGGGCAGATGTTATGCGCCTCACGAGCAATCGCCACTTGTCTCTGTTGCTAGAGAGTCTAGTACATTCGTGTAAATGACCGCCAACTGATGACTTTATTTGGTCAGTCCATCGCATGGGTGACCTTCCGCGCGGCCTGGTGCCTTCTACTTTGCCCTGAACGACAAGCCGTGAACGACTAAATAGCTGCTACTCCTTAATAATTTTACTCTATAGGTGATTTGCTGTTGACAGACCAAGATGGAAATTTAAACTCCTCATTGAAACCGACTCGCTGGTAATCGAACCCTGAACCTTTCGAGCGGCATCCAAAAGCAACCAATCCGTACAAGTCATAAAATAGCAAACTCACGCGGTATAATAATATCGATGATTGCAAACAATGTGTGTAGTTATGTAAACCGACACCACGGTATCACGGCAGCACTGGTGGGTCTTCGCGAAGTCATATGAACATTATAATCGCGTTTCGATATTGCGATCGGTGCACGTCTGCCCTTAATTAAGTGCTGCGTCATGAGTGCATGGAAAGCTTCGGCGGTATTCGCCTTAACTGGCTTGAGCTGAAGCGGTTTATATGTACAACATAGTGTGACGCAAATAAAAATTTAATTCATTCATTCACTGTTTTTTTTACAGCGTCATAAGGCGTTACTTTGCATAACTCCATTACTACAGATTAAGGATTAATCTACTTTGAAATAATCCGCGAGCAAACTCGTATGTATGATGGTGTATGTTGACATGCAAGCGCCTCCCTCCCTCTATCCGACACAGAAACATGCAATAAAAGAAATAAAACATACATCAGTACCTACATAATTATACTCAGTCAGTAGGTACCTACCTACTTGCTGAGAAGTTAAGAGCTATTCCGAAGTAGTAGCCCCTAACTAGAAGCAATTTCATTTAAAGAGGTGCTGTTTATTTTTAGAACTATACTAATCTACATTTTTATGAATGATAACACAAAATATTTTTGTAATTAAAATATGAATGAAAAGGTTCAAATCAAAGTACCAGCTATCCAAAACCTCAGCGTTATAAATTTCGTAGGAGGTAAGTACTTCTTACCAAATACTCAAATATCTTTATCTAATATATATCTACCTTTCTATAATCGAATTATTCTATAAATCTTTCAATTTCCCCCGCTAAGCTAACTACTAGCGACATTCGATACAATGACAAGTGAAGACGGTCGCCTTATTGATTAGGGAATTCGATAGCCTTAAGTTGAAGACTTTCTGTGCCTTAAATTGATATCAGAGGATTAAATATGTTTGTTATTAATTAATTGTTATCCAATATAGGCAGGTACCTACACATTTGAAGTTTTTGAAGTAGGAAGGTAGGTAATTAACATAAACATAAGAGTCACACAACTCAGACTAATTTGCATTTGATACATACCTAACATGTCCTCATCAGGTCCACATGAAACCCAGCCATCGGGTGGGTAATCAGCGCGGAAAAAAAATCTGCCTCAATAAAGGTGCCTCGAATATTAATTTCATGTAGGTAACCTACCTACCTACCAGTAGAATATTTGACATGAACGTTAGAAATAATTTTTGTCAAATTGTGAATACGATTAAGTACTAAAATAAACTTTTTTTGCTAAATCATAAAGTCAAACACAAAGTTTGTCTCATACCTACCACTGATTACGCGAAAAAGACGCTGAGTTCTTATCTGAATAAGTACCTAGATAAACAAATAGTAGTGCGAAGACTACAATTTTGCATAATCAACATTAAATCAATAGATAGATGCAAAAGCTGTTAATTGAGAAACGCATTTAAGCGTCATGCAGTCGCGAAGCTATAAAACTTTCCCGCCATGCCATTTGCACGGGAAAATGACAAACAATGAATTCATCCATCTCTCCCAATGATCTCTCCTAGCTCTATGGTAAGTGCTTACTAAATAATGAAGTCAAAATCATAGCAATTATGAACTGTTAGAAATGTTAGAATGTTGAAAGTATGCTACGTTGGATATAGAATTCGTTTTAATTACATCCCACACAAATGCCAGCACATTCAGATTGTTTCAGAGAATTTAAAATGTCTTATGTAGATTTTGCTTACAAGCAAAATTGAACTTTCAGCACAAGTAATACATTTTAATTTAGCAACGAGTTCAGGTATAGATCTATCTATAGCAGGGTAGATAGGTAGCAATAATTTTCTGTTAAATTATGAAACTGAAAAATACTATAAGGTTACAAGTACAAAAAGTTTAGATACCTTTCTAGTTTCTACATAGATGGATGGTATCCCCTGCAGCATTTAAGATATTTCTTGTCAAATGTATAACCACCCTGCACTAATTATAAAACCATTTTGCTGTCCACAAGACTCCTTAGACTTAGACGAAGTGATGAACCTAGACTAGTTCTTAGCGATGCTAATGAATAAAAGACATTAGGACTCGCCGCCCTCTCATCCATTACAAATACAAATGGATGGACAATTACATACATGTAAATTTAATGGTGTCGGCTCCACGTCTAATGACAAACGAACAGATGCGATCCCAACACCTGTGTTATCATGGCTTTAGACATCGTGACTTCGCCCACAAGAATTATAACAGTACGGAACAAGGGAGTTGCTATGTAACGAAGCATAGACACTGGCATTATCAATGATGCTCTCTGGGTGAAGGTTATAAAAAATTTAAATTTCGAACAATATTTTAGCGAAAAAATCGTCTCATCCCCTGGCATCCTGAAGAGGGATTTTACAGTTGGTCTTTAGTTATACAAAAATTAAAAATAATAAAATAAAATTAAAATTTAAGTTTTAGGTATTTCTTATGTATGCAAATAATAGGTATTTAAAATATTTTCAACTTGTTTACTTGATAACGTGTTTAAGTGTAGAAATACATATATTATGAAATTTTAATATCAAAATCTCTGCAACTAGCGGCTTGAATGCAAATTCGCAACAAGCATGGAGCGCTAAATTGACGCATAGAAAGCGGTAGATACCACGGTAAGTACTGTGATTTTAATGTAGATAATTTTCGGATGTTACGATTACGACCAAACATTTACGGCAGCTTATAAAATAATTATTGCTTTTTACAAAAAAAATAACCGGCTTCAACCTCGATAAGCAGAGATAACTCAAAAACTACTCGCCAGATGGCACTCAATTCGGTGTATTCCTCGTCGTTCCACCAGTAGTACCACCAGTGGAACTACGAGGAATTTGACATTCCTCCTCGTGCCACCGAATGTTTGCTCTACTTTAAAATAATGTTTGCTCTACTTTAGATAAATGTTTGCTCTACTTCAAATGAATTTTTTATTTCTTTTCTATACTTATTAAAATTAAGTGCATTTTTATAGATAGTGCATATAATTATTTACACGATACTTAAACATAGAAAAAACGGTTTCAAAAATATTGTCTGTCCGGGCTAGTTTCCAGAACGAGATCAGAACGGAAGTTTTTGTAATTCAAGTACCTACCAGTTAAATGGGACAAAAATGGAACAATGGGAACAAAAAAGGAAACAATCGACTACCAAATAACTCAAAAAAACGAACGACCACAGTGAACCTAGCGCCGACCGACAAATAGGTTATGCACACTGTGACGTCACAGAACTAGTCGCAGTAAAAGAAAAAATAAAATTTAGGTTGATAGATCCTGATAATATTTATTTCATATTTAAACTAGCTGACCCGGCAAACGTTGTTTTGCCAAAAAATGTTAAGCGTGAACAACCCTTATCACTCAGGGGTAAGAAAAAAGAAATTCGTTCAAGAGAACATTACTATTATGTTAAAGTTAGCCAACGAAATGTGTTGGATAGAAAATAAATCTTTTGAAAATAAGAGAACTATAGAAAATGTCGTTAAACATCTAGTAAGTCTAGTAATTTGTCGGTTGTAGGTAGTAGTAGGTTGTACGAAACTATCGTTGATAATGATTGCAAGGGCTTCACAGTCATCAATACGTCTTATTTATATTTTTATAACTTTACTGCGTTCAAATCTTAAAAATGACTATTAGACAATATTTATTACTCCAATAGGTAGTCCTTCTATTATTCATTACATCTATACATTAATTTTTGTACCAGATTTTCAAATGTATGGGAAGTAGGCATTGTTCTTTGGGTTCTAAAGTGAGTGCGGGGCAGTGGTCCAACTGCTCTGTCCAACTTTTAAAATAGTTGGACCACGGAACTCTCAAATGGTGCTGTGGTCCAACTTTTAAAATAGTACGGGCTCTAGTACGGGCCCGTGGTCCAACTAGTTGGACAGAGCAGTTGGACCACTGCCCCGCACTCGTTTTTTGTTCATTAAAAGGAAGACATTTAATGACAAAGTTACATGAGTATTTTGCGGACGGAACTTTTAAGTGTTGCCCCAAACCTTTTGTACAATTATTCACGATATTTGGCGATACGGGAAGCACAAATGAGTCTACTAATGTTGCGCCCTTGGTTTTTGCTTTTCTAAGTGACAAGAAGCAATCCACGTATTTTGCGTTATTTGAAATGCTAAGATCACAGTTAGATTGGAATCCAAAAATATTATATATTTACAAACACTTTTCGAAAGTCAATTTACGCCATCGCTTCAACAAAACCCTACTTCAAAGACTACGGTCAGTAGTCTTGGAAGAAGAAGCGGCATGAAACTCCCAAGGATTTTTTTTCCTACTTACAGTTACAGATTGCACTTACTACTAATTACGGCTAAATTACGAAACTCATGTCCAAGATGTTTTATGTTCAAAATAATCATCAAGTTTGTAATAATCTTTCATTACAACAATGCTTTTGACATCAAAATCAAAGTCGCTGGCACTCTACTATTACCTATGGGAAATTTATATTTTTATACCTATTATCAATTTATTTACTACAACAAAAGTAATAATACATAATAATAATAATAAATTTATACAATTATATAAAAAAAATTAAAGTGACATCTAAAGTAGAGCAAACATTCAGTGGCACGACGAGGAGTTACAATTCTTCGTCGTACCACTGGTGGTACTAGGAGGAATGTCAAATTCCTCGTAGTACCACCAGTGGAACTACTGGTGGAACGACGAGGAATACCACCCTCAATTCAACATGTAGGTGTAAAGTTCTCGTCACTACAAATTAATCAAGCCCAAACAATAGATAACTATGTACAGTAAATCATTGAGGAGTTCCCTCGACTGTCTTTCAGCTTCGTCAGAACGATTCCAGACCTTCATGAAATTGTAGCGCTTTATTGAACTTATGAAAACATTAACAAACACACTAGTCTTCCCTGCAATTTTCGAAAGTTCCGCTCGTTTTCTCCGAGATGCCATCATCAGATCCTGGTGTCCTTATCAACCGTACCAAACTGCGCATACCTAATTTACAACAAAAAAGAATTATCAAAATCGGCCATTAACGACAAAAAAATCGCTGAACAAACATAAAAAAAGCATATATAGGTCGGCCTGCGGTCGAATTGAGAACCTCCTTCTTTTTTGAAGTCGGTTAAAAACAATCCCTCTAAAGCAAATTTTGATTGAATTCTTGAACTACTTTACTGAAATGATTAAATCAACGACCTCGAGCAAGAGATAGCGCTTCAGCCAATAAATTGGTCAGTAGTAAAGTAGAGGTAGTTGATTTCAGACTAGAAGAAAAACTGAGCTTTAGGTGTACCTACCTATCCCGTGGAGATAACATAAACAAAAGAAAACCATTCAAACGAACAACAAAACCGTTAACCAACATAGTGTCACAGTTAATCAACCGCTATTAATAAGAATGCGATATTAACCAATAGGGAAGGTATTATACAATAAATTGTTTCTACGTTATGCGGGTACCGAGGGCCTGCGAACTATGCATCTCTGTATCCAAACGCTATAAATCAACTACACTTTTAATTGAAAACGATCTTTATTCACGCGACATTAAGTGCAATATTTATTGATTAATAAATAAATGATACTTAGTAAAAAAATATAGTTGATAGCGGAATGTCGTGAGCGATAACGTTTGCTCAGAAATTACTACGGGTCGACTTGATATGCATGTAATATCTGAGTCGATTAATTCACTACACTCGATGTGATGTGGATCATGTGGATATGGGCGGTATGAGGCACAGGGTTTTGTGATGAAGTGGAATTTCACTGCATTGTTATAATGCGGAACGACAGTGATAGTCCATAGGTATTGGAAGTTCTTATGCGTGTCAAGTATCTAAACAGAAGACATTTAACATCTAAAAAAAACGAAATCATTGGTGACTTTCGTGTCTGATACCAATTGCCAAAGGCCAGATCAACACGTACTTACTAAGTATAAATAATATAATGACGTAATATAATCAGGGACAACTGAGCCAATTTTAATATTTAGGTATATCTGAGCACTATTTAAATGTAATATTAGTCAAGTAACAAGAAGACATTACTTACAATGTAACATCTTTATATACCAAAATAACCAAAATTGTAAGGCTTTTAAAACACGTTATAAAATTCCAACACAGTGTTCCTCGAATGGTAAATTATCAGTGGTAATAAAAGAAATATTATTTTGTAAAGTCAAATTCAAACCATAGGTGTTTAGAACATACTTTTTTACATGACCAATTTGTTTTTAAAGTATGACATTTCATAAGATTCTTGAAGATGTTTTTACAAAAGAAACACGTAGGTTTATATTGTCATAATGTCACATTGTACGGCCAAACCCCTCAGTCACAACACTTTCGATCGTTGAAGCTTCCATTAAACTACTGTTGGCCAACAAAACAGTTGGATGCAAAGCCAAATCAAATAATACAAGAATCAGATAGCCGGATTTTAAATAATAGAATAACGAATATCTATTGTAACAATGATAAGTCCTCCGAGCTAGTGCCACGCCGCAATCACACCGTCGCGAACACATAAGCGAACTCATTCTTATTCGTTTATTTCATTTGTCTAAGCAACGGTATTGGAAATACAAAAATATTAATATAATTTGGCTATTAGTCTTATATAAATTATTTTGAACCATGTATAATTTCAATGATTTTCAATTTTTTTCTTCGTGTGTCGGAAGTTCGGAACTCGATGCAGTAAAAAAACACAATCGATTTATTTGCAGTTTTCTCTTTTCTCCAAATAAATTTTAAATGAACTCGTACTCGTTTCGTGTAATTGTGATTGCAGAAGTTATGACAACAACGATGTCATTCCATGTAATGATAATAATTATTGTCATAAAATGGAACTACAGGGCATTTCTTTGTTTCTATAATAAATTAAAAAGGTTGATCTACCTACATACCCTAAGTGTACCTACGTACATTTAGTAGACATGTCAGAAAATGAAAACGAGCAAATTTTTTATACTCACACCTCTAACCAATTACGACTGTCATAAATGTAACGTGAACAAGTGTAAATGAATAACATAACAGAGCGTTTGAGCAAATCACCGAGCTGTCAAGTTAACAAGTCGCGTTACGCTTCGGTGTGACTGCCGGCCCATCTAACCCACGCAACCTTCCCTTTATAAATATTGAATGTCAATGCGATTATTTACGAGAGATATATTGAATATAAACGAGAGATAAAATATCGCGTTCGATTTCTGTAAAGATCGGTGACAAAGACACTTTTGTCGAGTCAGGCGTTTTATTTGTATGCAAATCTTAACCTTTTTAAACCGACCCCTGATATCGAAACATCGGAATTACCAATAATATAATGCTAAGTGTGGTGTGATCATTGACTACTGTGGTTGAACGTACTTGTATCGACTAGCGTGAAATCTGAGTAGGTACCATAAAGAAATAAAATGAAGATTTACTAGTAGGTACCTAAGTACATATTTCCGGTGTGTTCACATGAGATCCCGGGTTCTCCCCAATTTTGCGTCGGATGGCAGCCGAGGGGGTTTTAGTGGGTAAGAACCCCACATCACCCAAGTGGTATCTTTTGAAGATTTCCCCCTCGGAAAAAAAAGGTAAGTACATATTTAATAACGCAGGTAGTTTTAACATTTGCCGGCGTTGAGTCTGCAATTTGTTGCGTTGTTGATAAGGATAAGAAAATAATTAAAAGCACTACATAAGCAGGTAGGTACTTACATACCTACCTACTTAATATTCTGAACATGTTAATCACATTCACATATTGTTTAAATTCCTAAATTATTTAAAACGCTGTTTTTTTCGCTCCAATACTTCTGTCACATTACAATGTCCCCACACACAAGAGTTACAAAAAAAACCGGCCAAGTGCGAGTCGGTCTCGCGCACGAAGGGTTCCGTACCATTATGTATAAAAACGCGAAAAAAATCTGGTCTGTTGTATAAAAGCCTCACTTAAATTTAATATTTAATTGTTTTATTGTAGCCACATATTACACACAACGCCATCTCTTGGACCGAAAGGTAACTAAACTCTCGTCGAATGTATGGGCACCCACCTAAATATTTATTTTATTCTGTTTTTTAGTATTTGTTGTTGTAGCGGCAAAAGAAATACATAATCTGTGAAAATTTCAACTGTGTAACTATTACCTACGGTTCATGAGATACAGCCTGGTGACAGACGGACGGACCGACGGACGGACGGACAGCGAAGTCTCAGTAATAGGGTCCCGTTTTACCCTTTGGGTACGGAACCCTAAAAATTACAAATAATTTAAACATGGAATAACTTTATAGTAACTTTATTAGTAAGGCCTTAAATAATTAAAATTTCTTTCAAAATATTCGTTACTATATTATTACACCCACGGAACATACATAATCACTACATCAAATTATCCATCTTGTCATTTTTATCAAATATGGACTAAAACATATAGATATCTATAATTTATAATATATCATTAGGTACATGGAATTAATTATGTTATCTACGTAATTAAACTACATGTCCATTAGGTATGTTTAAAATAAAATAATGATTGTGACATAATATCTCATCTCTAGGTATTAATGCAGTATGGAATGGCCGCACTACTGATCTTGCAGACAATGCACTGGCTAGTGACATATTTACGTAAACCAATGTAAAAATGCTCAACACTTTTTATGTTGAAAACAGTCTATATAAAATTGAGTATAGTAAACCCAACTTAAGATTGAAACGAAAGAGGCGCTGTCGGACGCATTTGACATTCATTTGACCAATCATTGCACACTAGTAACTGACAGATGCATGAACACAACGTACTTATGAATGACTTTTCGTTAGTTCCAATTTTTGCCATTTCAGAGATAAGTTGGGCGGACTGTACCTACCTAGACCTACACAGATTAATGTTATATTTATTGTGATTTCAATTTCTGTCACTTGTATTAATTTTTAAACAAGCAGACTATCGTGATGATAAGTACTAAATAGTAATCACATTCAATATTTTTGACATCAATCGAGTTTTCGCAGGCAGCCAAATACCTACAGCTTTTATACTTACAAAATAGTGGCCAGTGAATAAATGAACGGACCCAAACAGACCTATTTAATTATCTAGGTGCATTTGCATACTATACATAGATATATCTAAACTACGTTGTTGTAAAAATTCGGTAGCCATTTCTGTTTTACAAATAAAACCTAGCTAGGAAATTAGATTTTATTGTGAAACCAAATATTATTCATAATCTTAAAACTGTTATTATTTTTAAAATTCCATAGCAATAATTTTAATAAAATATTTTATCCATATTCTCCTTTTCTATTTATCTGGCTATTTTCTTCCCAAACAGTTCTATAAAAAGTATCCATCACTGGTACAAACACCTTATCAATTTGACGTAGTACAAACCAAGTAGTATATGATATAATCAGAAGTTACGAGAATGTTACCGATCGCATCATTAGATCAATCCGATCTATACCCCAATGACACAATGTGAACTCGTACTAGTTTTTATAAACTTGTTTGAGGCAAAGGTAGGCGCCCACTAGCACGCGCCCAGGTAGCTCCACGGTTATACACCTGCCGAAATTACACACCTATCGCTTACGATATATCGTATGGTGCACTTTTTATAAACTGAACACGGCACGTGCAAGAAAAGGTTTTGGCACATCGAATTCTATGCGAAATCCTACTATAATATTATAAATGCGAAAGTTTGTAAGGATGTATGTGAGTGAGTGAGTGTGTGTGTGGGTTTGTTACTCTTTCACGCAACAACTACTGAATGGATTTTCATGAAACATTGCAGTAATATAGCTTAGACATCGGAATAACATAATTTGTTAAAATTTATAGAGATTTTTGAAGGGACTGGTTTCCCGAAGCGAAGCGAGGGCGGATTTACTAGTATTGCATAAGGTTAGGATGTTTTCAGTTATGTTAATTTATAAAAAAAACCTTCGTTTCTGTTTTATGATTAGAGACAAAATAGTGTAATATTAACCGAACTGTTAAAAATAGTTACAAAAAAAACTGGTTGTCTGTAAAGTCGGTTTACCTACTGACGATAGTTGAACGTGACAACGTCTTATGAAAATACTGATGGAATGATTGACAAATAATATCATCAAAGTAAACAAACGTCATGAAATCGTATTTAAAGTTACAGAAATTTATCAATAAAAAAAATAAAGAAGGAATACAGGAAACATTAAAAAAGGTAACATTTAAAATTTATAAATAGTCCCAGAAGTCAATAACAAAGTAATAATTGGATAGGTACAGTGGGCCAAGAAAGTGGTGTACCAGTTTTCATTTTGTTTCCTAGTCATCTAAAATTACATCAAAGTTCATAAGAAATATCACTGAAAGAGACGCATAATAATGACGTAAACCTAATTGTTAAGAATACATACATCATAGGTCACATTAAAGGTGCAAGAGATTTTAATCTTTATTAGAAACGGATAATGCATTAATTTGTGCAAAATAGATTTAAATATTCTGAACAAAAGCATAAGAACTATTTCAATTGACAAAATAATTCTTTTTAAAAAGAAAATTGACAATTGACATTTAGTCAAATAAATGCAAGTAATATAATAAAAATTGGCTAAGTGCGAGTCGGACTTGCCCATGAAGGGTTCTGTAGCAGCAAGTAAAAAAATATTCGAGTAGATTGAATGCAGGGTAAATTGCGATTTACGATTTATGACGTATTAAAATAACTACTAACTAGATCTCATTCAAACCAAATTTCGATGAAAGTTTACATGGCAATGCACATCATATATTTTTTTTAGTTTTATCATTCTCTTATTTTAGAAGTTACAGGGGGGAGGGCACATATTTTACCATTTTGGGAGTGCCTCTCGCGCAAAGTATTCAGTTCAGAAAAAAATGATGTTAGAAACCTCAATATTATTTTTGACGACCAATTCATAGATATCCCACACGTAGGTATGGGTTGATAAAAAAAAATTTTGGTTTCAGTTCTAAGTATGGGGAACCCCCACAGTTTTAATATCCCTTTTGATTTTATTGATTTTCCGTCGTCAATGGTTCTATCAAGTTTAAACCATTTAAACTAAAAACAAAACAAATGTCACGTATTTATAATCGGATAAAGATGGCAATAAAAGTTGTCAGATCGATCTGCAAGCGAAACTAACCTTTATCACCTATGAATCTGCAAACGGTATTCAACCTTAGGGTGGTAAACCAATTCTTTGGCCGACCGTACATTACCAAAATATCTCCGAACGCAAAGGCCGATTGTGCTTCTTTGTCGCTCGTTCCGCGATCTCGCTTGCACTTCAAGCTTTAGGTACATGGGACGCCTCAGAGCGACGTTACGATAACGCCACATGACGTCAGATAACGGCACATAAACGTCATGTTTTTCGTGCGTGCAGCCGATATCGAATTATAAAACGTAACGTTGTCACGTCAAAAAATTTACTAACCGGAAACCTTTTTCGTTACCGAAATTATTAATTTATGGATTTCAAGAACTGGTTAAATTTTATCTGTGGCGTGGGACACGTCGAAAGGTGTTGTCAGCACGAAAAAATAAATCGAGAAAGTCGCCAATTATTTCAATTAATAGAACGTCGCGGTGTCGACAGGAAAAGGAAACTGACGGCGTTCGAAATTCAAATTCGAGCTAACTTTAGCGCGATTGTGCGCTGACTGACAGCTAGGTTTGATTAATTAATTTGTGGCCCTCTGTTCCCCGAGAGGGGATAATAAATCGTGCGTGCGCTTTGGCCTCCCGTGAGATGTCGCCAGAGTCGGACACACCGCTGAATAAATGATTAACTCAAACGCAAACATTATATCTGTCTAGACCGAAATAGCCGGCTAACGACGTCTTATACAGGTAAGTAATAATGAAGTCGTCAGATCCAGTTCCGTTGGATCATTAAAATTTAATCCTATTTCTGGAATTAGTCATCTTCTACGTATTTTAGGACGATCTACCTACAATGTATACGTGATAGGTACCTGGTTGGGACTTATCTTTGGGATTTTTACCTGATTTATGCAGAGAAAGGATCTACCTATTTTCTTTATTTTGATAACATTGTTAGTTAAAGTATTGTGCTCATTTTATGAATCCTTAAATTGCAAACATTAACAACATTATGAAACGGTATGTTTTGGTTTTGTTTTGATTTGTTTACGTTATAGCCTCAATAAGTCACTGTGATACGTGCTTAACACGAAGAAGAATGTTAATCAATAAATGAATTTAAAAAATTCCAAAAAGCTAGCCCTTGCCTAACCAATTAAATACAATCCATCTATGTAAAGCATGCATACATTATCAAGCATGTGTGCGTGCAGGAGATGTTTTACCCGTTCGTCTATTGTCTACGTGTGTGTAATGATATAAAAATTGTGGCTAACAGTTAGCCACAATTTTTTGACACATTTGCGATTCGATGTTCCATCTAGATATTTAAAACATCTTTGCCGTCAGAGTAGGGCCCGTAAAAAATATCAAACGTATGCAAATAGGTACAAATTCTGCCATGAAGCCGGTTTACTTAAATTGTCTTTTGGACTCGGTAAATCTTTCTTTAGACTGTAAAATGTAGATTTAGATTAAATGTTGATTTCAAGAACTGGTTAAATTTTATCTGTGGCGTGGGACACGTCGAAAGGTGTTGTCAGCACGAAAAAATAAATCGAGAAAGTCGCCAATTATTTCAATTAATAGAACGTCGCGGTGTCGACAGGAAAAGGAAACTGACGGCGTTCGAAATTCAAATTCGAGCTAACTTTAGCGCGATTGTGCGCTGACTGACAGCTAGGTTTGATTAATTAATTTGTGGCCCTCTGTTCCCCGAGAGGGGATAATAAATCGTGCGTGCGCTTTGGCCTCCCGTGAGATGTCGCCAGAGTCGGACACACCGCTGAATAAATGATTAACTCAAACGCAAACATTATATCTGTCTAGACCGAAATAGCCGGCTAACGACGTCTTATACAGGTAAGTAATAATGAAGTCGTCAGATCCAGTTCCGTTGGATCATTAAAATTTAATCCTATTTCTGGAATTAGTCATCTTCTACGTATTTTAGGACGATCTACCTACAATGTATACGTGATAGGTACCTGGTTGGGACTTATCTTTGGGATTTTTACCTGATTTATGCAGAGAAAGGATCTACCTATTTTCTTTATTTTGATAACATTGTTAGTTAAAGTATTGTGCTCATTTTATGAATCCTTAAATTGCAAACATTAACAACATTATGAAACGGTATGTTTTGGTTTTGTTTTGATTTGTTTACGTTATAGCCTCAATAAGTCACTGTGATACGTGCTTAACACGAAGAAGAATGTTAATCAATAAATGAATTTAAAAAATTCCAAAAAGCTAGCCCTTGCCTAACCAATTAAATACAATCCATCTATGTAAAGGTATAAATGTGAAAAAATTGAGCCAAGTTCAATCAAATTATAATATAAGTTAATCAAAATTATGCTTGGTTGTGGGCTTCGCCGCAAAAAGAATAGAGATCTAAATGAGTGTCAAGTTCTGAACAAAATCCAAATCTGTATTTAGGTATAGGAACAAAATAACGTTATGAACAAGTACGAAACTTTATTTCTTTGTTGTATTGGAAACCTGTGACAATTGCTGTTATTTAAAAAAAATTGAGACAGACTTACAGTAGGTTACATTTAACTTGGCCAGTTTTCATTACATCAGTCATATTATAAAGTTACTCAACTCAACTTTATTCTATTAAAAACTGACTTACCTACTTTGTTTTTATGACAATGGGTAACGGTGACCACTTCCATCAAGATACATACATGATACATCGGTGGATATTTACATAAAAATAAATAAAAGAAAGATACCTCCAAAAAAATTTCCATACCTTTCTATTGTTTTTCTTCTTTTCGTAATTTAGGTAACTATGATCTTTGCCTCCGTTCAGAAATGGTAACGGTATCCGAGTCAAAAGGCTTTTTTTAGGTTTCTTTAATTTTTGATGAAAACGTACTAGTATACGATACTGATAAAAACAGCATGGATGTCAAGGCAGTAGTTTAAGTTTTATTATCGGTTTTCAAGAAACATACCTACCAGATATGATATGTACCTACTTATATTTTATGTACCTACCTACATAGTTACATACTGTTATATCTGTCTTAGCTGACTGAAAGTCAGTCGTCCAGTTAAAAGAAACGTAACAGTGGAACAAAATAACCGTAACAATGTTTTATGTGTAATTTGGGCCTTTTAAATGTATCTTCTACCTATCCACCAACCTCCAATAGATATCTACCTATAATAAATTCCGCAGCAAAAACTTGCTTACTCTTGTTTTGTTTTAAAATCATAATAATATAACATTTTTAATTTTAACTATTTAAAACCGTCTACCTATACCCAATGCATGCACGTTTTTTCTGCATTCACCGTAGTGACAAAAACGGTTCCGCTAAATAAACAATACGCAGTAAAGTTTTAAGTCGGCACAGATGTTAAAAGGGTCGTCCTTCATCCTGCATTATAAACCAAAACCGATTTTGGTATTAATAATATACCGTTTAATATCGGCGCCATTTTCTTAGCCCGTCGCGCCTTTCCCAATGCTGGCAACACGTGTTGGCAATAGTTTGTCTAGCTCTAGTGGGTGAGAGGCACACAACAGTTTCAACATGTAGGTAATGATTTGAATTTGCAAATCATGGGCATTTATTAATATACTCATCAGGCGTACTTGATTGTAGGTTTAATTTTAATTTCTCAACACATTTTACATATATTAGTGTATCTATTTTAAAGTATGTAGGTACTATGTATTAAGGTACTCACGAAAGCTTGTTTCCTAAGCAATTTACATTAGGTATTTGTTATTAATAGGTATTGTGATTGTGAATTTTACTAATAAAATCCTATTAGGTGTACGTGTTACATATACATAGTTATGCTATGAGATAATAGTAGGTAGAAGTTATAGGAATAGGAGGTAGTTATTAAATCAGCGATTCCCAAACTATTTGTTCCTCTGGCGCATACTGCATGCTCACTACTCTGGCTTTTACTTTCATAATTAATAATTATGTTTCCCTCTGTCTCCTTCCAGAAAGAGATTTTTTGACTTACTCAGTAGAAAGGCAGATGTAGGTATAACGCGAAATAAAAAACATTCGGAGAAGATAAATTAATATTAACATCGTAAAATTTTAACAATGAACTTTGTCTTATTTCAAAAGTTTACTTTAAGCCAAAATTTTAACTGTACGTAAGTAATTTAATATGTGATTTGTGACAAAGTAGGTAGATTGAGTTTTATCCGTCAGACAAAGATTTTTTAAATAGGTATCTAGATTAAGCGTCGCCCTACAATGAAAACAAAAAAATAAGGCAACATTATCAAGCATGTGTGCGTGCAGGAGATGTTTTACCCGTTCGTCTATTGTCTACGTGTGTGTAATGATATAAAAATTGTGGCTAACAGTTAGCCACAATTTTTTGACACATTTGCGATTCGATGTTCCATCTAGATATTTAAAACATCTTTGCCGTCAGAGTAGGGCCCGTAAAAAATATCAAACGTATGCAAATAGGTACAAATTCTGCCATGAAGCCGGTTTACTTAAATTGTCTTTTGGACTCGGTAAATCTTTCTTTAGACTGTAAAATGTAGATTTTGGGTAACTTTTTTTCCGTTTTTTTTTGCATCTATTATAAAACAGACTTCTCGATACGATGATAGAAGCAAAAAAGTGTGGAAACTATAAAGGAAATATTTATACGTAGTTCGTTATTATATTTTGTTGCTACCAAAAAGAAATTGATTTATTTATTTATTAGCTAACATTGCCTATCATTACACTATTCCAATATTTTAATATGTATTGTGATCCAGCCACAGGTTACATACTTTGAGAAACTCTGTACTTACTAAATGCGTAGATATGTATATCATGTAAATATTTGTAAATATACCTAAGTACAATCTCCTGAGAGTACAATAGGTAATAATATTTAACAACAAACCTTATAATCAATAATTAAAGTAAAACGATTTATAAACATATTGAAATTAAAAAACATGACACATTGACAGCTTATGAATAAACCGGCTTATCGTCGTTGCTAAAAATAATATCAATATCATTGCTATTTTGGACCAAGACAATTTTGGATATGATAAGATTTAGGCAAGTTCTATTTAAAGTATATAAACCTAATGATCTCTAAATATAGATAACAGTACTTAATGAAAATATCATACTTATTATTGTAGATATAAAAAGAGGAGGGTAGAAATAATTTTGATTTTATCTGTCCTGTCAAGTGTTATTGTTTTGTTATCAACCACTATATTGAGTAGGTAACTATCGATTCTACTACCAATAATAATTTTAATAAAACTAAAATCCGTATTAGTGAAAAACAGATATAATTTTGTTTATTGGATTATTGTTAAATTAATTTCCCTATTAGGCAAGTTTATAAATTGATATAGTATTTATGGGCGTATGAGGTCAATAAGGCCTAATCCCGTTTTGAGATGAATGCACTATTTCTAGATTTACTTACCTACTAGTTGTACAGGTTGTACTAGGCGTCAAGTCAATAATCTCTGCATTCCCTGACCTACCCCAGTGCATCTACAATCTTGAATCTATGTTACAAAAAGTATTTTTTATTTATTATCTATCCCATGTTTTGAGAGAATTCTGGAGTTACAAAACAATAATTCGGGTTGTACACTTGTAATAATACCAAAGGTAGTGATCCTTTGTAGTATTAGTTTTAGATGTTCACTGGGTAAAACCCGAGAGCTAAGCAAAGGTAAATGACAAAAAACGTACAATACGGATTCAACGGCAGTCTTATTGTCTTTCTTCTACAGCATAAACTTAAAAGTAACAACAGGTTTATCTAGAAGATTCACGAATATATTGAAGAATAGTAATAGTGTTTATGATTATCTTATAAGATTCTTGTATTTACCTACACAATCACTTAAAAAAACAACGCGAACATCATGACAATTTATATCAAAAGAAATTAAAGTTTGTAGGGGCTTAAATGTCAACCTTTTAAAATGAAGAACATTGAAGTGTTTCGCTGAACGCGTACCTACCTATTAAACTATTGACAGTTGTCACAACGTTGCCAAGTTAAGGAACAGCAGTGAAGCACAAGAACTCACCACGGGGCTGTCGTCGCCAAGATCCGAGTCACGGTCGGCGTCGGCCATGGCGTACGCCGGGACCGGCTCGCGGTTCTTCACCCGAATCTTGGCGGTTTTCGAAGCACGAGAAACGACAACACGCCACAATTGGCACGTGTTCACACGGTAACACACGCGCGGTACATACACGGTTCGACGGAGCGACGGATACGAGCGACGCGCCGGCTCGCACGAAATGGTATGGCGAGTACCTCTACCACTCGCCCCTCTACCAAGCCCCGCCCCAAGGCGGCTGCGTCACGGCGAATCAAACCGCGCGATATCAAACTGATATTTCTGTTTACGCTCCGCCCGCTCACTTTATATTGTTTTTATTCGAGCTATAAAATAATACCGCGGCGCGGGTACGATTTCGATGAGGGAAACAGAAATACGCTCGCTCGGTTTAGATAGTTCGCGCGTTGTTTCGCGTATGGCGATAATAGACTGCTTGAGTTGACTGAAAATTATCGTTACAGTAATTACGAGCGAGGACTTACTATAACAATACAGTCAATACAAGTAGGTACCTACCTAATAAAAACAACATCTTACGAAACGCCTTGCAAAATTGTCTAGTCATCGACTCTGGACTGCCACTCGTTGAAACCCTTA
The DNA here is from genome assembly GCA_905404135.1 of Hesperia comma. NCBI lineage: Eukaryota > Metazoa > Arthropoda > Insecta > Lepidoptera > Hesperiidae > Hesperia > Hesperia comma. The sequence continues at coordinate 4,148,777 of FR990031.1, forward strand.
GGAAAGTGGTAATATGATGAAATGTAAACAATGTACCTAAGTAGGTAGCTTCCTCACTTAGGTACATACCTAGGTATCTACTTACCTATCTGTCTACCTAATTAACGGTACGGGGTCGGTAACCAATCAATCCTAATTAATAAGCTGCAAAAAGGTAAGTAGGTAGGTTCCTATTAATTTTCAGTAAGATAGGTACCTGTAATAGGTACTACCTAATAAGTAGGTATAACAGATACTTAGGTACCTACCTGTTGCAATTCAGAAAAGTTAGGTAAGTAGGGTACCTGCTACCTACCTACCTAGGTACCTACGGAAAAGCTACCTTGTTACCTAGGTAATATAGGTAGGTGTGCAACTACGTAGGTAGGTATGAAATTGATTTTTCGAAACTAAAAAGTTAAAAAAATTATAAAATAGGTTGATTGATAACTCGAACTAAGTATCAATTTACTTTAGTACGAGTTCTACAACTTCAATGTTTACCTACCTACTTAGGTAAGTACCTACCTACCCACTAATTATAATTGTAGGTATCTAGGTAGACACAGTTGTCATGGGCGGCAGCGGAAGGGGGTGCTAGCTTGTTTTTTTGCTGCCTTTATTCCATAAAAAATACATCCCTGTAGATTCCTTTAGATAGGAAGGTATGTTTGACACCTTAGGCACAGATTAGAAAATAGTTACTTCGCCTTAGGTATGTAGTACTGTGAAGCGCGTTGAAATCTTTATTTAGGCAATTACGTACCTAGCCTACCTACCTACCTAATAAATGTGGGTGGTGTGAAGGTGTGTATACTCTAAGGTCGGCTTCAATGTGGTAAGACGGTCACTTATCTATCTATCTACCTACCTATTTTGACTGTCAATAAACTTTTACGTTTCGCACCTACCTACAGTATTGTGAAGAGGGTAGTTAGCATGCCAACTGACTTAGGTAGGTAAATATAACGAAATAACTTGGTAACTGTACCTCCAACACATTGAATACTTGCTAGTACTACTTAGTAAGTATAATATGTTTTACCTATCTGAATAACATGGTATCTTTAACAAACTTCAAGACGGGGTCGACAACAAAAAAATGGAGTTCTATGAGATGAAAATGGGGATCCACGGCAGTGGATATCATTTAAGCAGACCGTGTCCTTAATTTTTGCTTTCCATGAATTATTTTTCCTAAGAGATTATATAAATAAATATATAACGCTTCACACTCGGATTCCCTGTGTCGTGGGTGCCATGGACAACACACAAGACAAGGACACACACCCAGACCGAGAACAGAAATTCAAACTCATCATTCAAATTACCACCTCGCGTGGAATCGAACTCAGGACCCTCGGAACAGCGATCCACCACCCACTCCCTACAACATACGAAAGTTAGAAATTAAACTGTTGATAGCAAATTAAAAATCTATACAAAATGTCAAAACACATTTTGAAGTTGATGAATTTAAAATTTAAACCTATTAGGTAAGCAGGAGGTCTACTCAAAAGCGAAAAGTAAACAAGCCAAGGGATCAAAAAATAACATACCTAAGTAGGCAATAAAGAAGTTTAGGAACCTCTGCATTAGACAAAAACTCACTAGTCTCTCAGTCTCTCCTCATAACTGAGGAGACCTGAGCCTATAGTATTCTCCATCATGCTGCTCCAATGTGGATCTTTGGAGCAGTTACTTATTGACTACTTAATCCATGAACTGGAAATTTTTACACCGCCTGTAAGCTTGTTATCTAACGATTAACGAGGTTCAGACGCCACTGAGAACATTATGGAGGGCTATCATAGGTGCAGATTTGCTCACTTCACAAAAATGTAACAAAAAATTCGTCAATTCGACTGTATTTTTAACCGATTCCAAAAAAAGGAGGGGGTTCTCAATTCGTTTGGACGTTTTTTTCTTAAGCGTTTTACCTCAGAACTTCGTACTTTGAGAACTGCTTTCAATAATTCTTTCGCCATTCGAAAGGTAGGTAGGTATCTAATAACTGCCGTCTAGTCTAGGGTTGCCAACCGTCCTGTTTTCCCAGGACATGTCCTAGTTTTTGTAGTGTCCTGGGACGTCCTGAATAGTTTTTAAGCAGCGTCCTGGGTTTTTAAATTCCTACTCTAAAAGACGACAGCTTAAACGCCTTGTGGCTAACAAATTTCAAGCAATGTATTTCTGAGGAGCAGTACGCAGAACTGCAGAAAGTGGCTGAGTATGTATTTAGTATACCGTGTCATAACGCTAATGTCGAGAGAGTCTTTTCCCTCATAAATTCACAGTGGTCAAAAGAAAGAAACCGATTACTGCCAACAACAGTAGCTGCAATCATCAAAACTATTTAAATTATAGATATGAAGTGTGACCAATTTTATGATTATTTGTTAACTCCACCACAGCTACTGAAGGAAATTGGTGGGGTTCAAAAGTACAGTAAAAATTAATAACTTATAACACATATAAGCTACTGTTTATCCCGGAATTCCCGTGGGATCAAGATTCACGCGGGAAAAACCCCTATGCATGAAAGCGCCGGCTTAAACTTTTATGGAACTTTGACTGGGTGATAGAGGAGGTTCTGGAGCAACACAATGACATAGGCTACTTATTATCACGGAATTCCAGCAGAATTAGGATTCAAGTGGGAAAAACTCTTATGCGCGAAGCCAAGTGGTGGGCTTAGATTTTTATGAGACTTTCACTGGGAGATACCTAAAGGAATTTGTAAAGTAACATATAGGCTACTTATTATCCCAGAATTTACCGCGGGATCAGGATTCACGAGGGCAAAACTCCTATGCGCGAAGTAAGTAATGGGCTTATATTTTTATGGGATTTTCACTGGGAGATAGAGGAAGTTGTAAAGTAACATATATGCTACTTTTTATCCCGAAGTTCCCGCGGCATCATGATTCACGCAGGAAAAACTCCTATGCGCAAAGTTGCGGGCTTAGATTTTTATGGGATTTTGTCTGCGAGATAGAACAAGTTCTGGAGTAACACATAGGCTACTTATTATCCCGGAATTCCAGCGGGATCAGGATTCACACAGGAAAAATTCCTATACGAGAAGGCGCGGGCTTAAATTTTTATGGGACTCACTTGGAGATAGAGAAAGTTGTGAAGTAACATATAGGCTACTTTTTATCCCGAAATTCCCGCGGGATCACGATTCACGCAGGAAAAACTTCTATGCGCAAAGTTGCGGGCTTAGATTTTTATGGGATTTTCACTGGGAGATACCTAGGGGAAGTTGTAAAGTAATATATAGGGTACTTTTTATCCCGGAATTTCCACGGGATCAGGATTCACACGGGAAAAACTCTTATGCGCGAAATAGTGGGCTTAGATTTTAATGGGACTTTCAATGGAAGATAGAGGAAGTTGTAGAGCAATGTACGGGCTACTTTTTACCCTGGAATTCCCGCAGCGCAAAATCGCTTATGTGGGAACGAGGTCGCGGGTTCAGATGTTTATGGGACTTTCAGTGGAAGATAGAGGAGGTTATGGCGCATTGTATAGGCTACTTTTTATTTCTGACTTCTCGCGGGATCGAGATTTATGCGGGAAAAACTTTGTGACACACTTGAGTTCCACGCGAGCGGAGCCGCGGGCACAGCTAGTTTATAATATAATGGTGCGTACAGACTATGTAAACATGTTATAAAACATAGTTAAATAACATATTGTTTTACAAATGTGGACGCTATGTGTTACAAAAACAAGTTATACAACATGTTATTAATTTGTGCAACAATATTATAAAACATGTTATAAAATTGTTATAAAACATTGTTATACAACAATGTTTTTTTAATGTGTACGGTCTTGTAACATGTTTCATTGTTAGACAACAATGTTAGATAGTGTGGACGTGTTATAAAACAGAAGTTATACGAGTATAACGTGTTGCATAATCTGTACGCACCATAAGAATTTATTAAATAATATAAATAACCTAAGTTTAAAAAATTTGTTACAAACTTAAGTGTTTGTTTTATATTTTAATAACTAGTTTTCAACTCGTATAATTTTATTAAAATACGTTTATTAAAACATATTATGATTATTTTAATTACTTGAATTTCATTTCACCTATTTTTATTTGATATTAATTTAACTATTGCAAATTTATTACTGCGTCCTGTTTTCAAACTGAATTGTCCTGGTTTCTCCAACTGCAAATCCTGGTTTTTTAAATTTGAGGTTGGCAACCCTAGTCTAGTCCCATAAAAATTTGAGTGACATCGGACGATCACTTTTTGAGGTAGGTATTCTTAGTAATGTGAATTTAATTTATACTCATTACCTCACAACTTTGAACTTTGTTTTTGAGTTATCTCGACTTTGAAGTCGGTTATTTTTTGTAAATAGTGATTTACATGTGTTATTTAGGTAGGTACCTAAGCCCTGCCTGAGACAAACAAGTCTCACTGGTCATACCAGTATGACGACCCAGTATGACCACCGAGAAGTCCCCTACCAAACAGAGAGGCTACCAACAATGGTTTTTTAGTTTTTAACCGACTCAAAAAATAAGGAGGTTTTCAACATAGTTTGTATCTCAATGGTCCTTAATTCGACTGTAAGTATTTTTACGGGGTGAACCCATTTTAATAATTGTTTTTTTATTCAAAAGGTAGTAGTTTTGAGTTACCTGCACTTGTCGATGTTGACTCTGTTATTTCTTTGTAAAAACTTAGTTATTGCCCAGGAGAAGCAATTAGTATCTACCTTTTATTTACCCTTCCTTATTGGTAAGCGAAATTGCAAACACACGAAGAATATCACTTGACTATAAGTAGATACCTTTTATTTACCATGTCTTATTGGTAAACGAAACTGCAAAACACACGAAGAATATCACTTGATTATAAGTAGATACCTTTTATTTACCATGTCTTATTGGTAAGCGAAATTGCGAACACACGAAGAATATCACTTGACTATAGATACCGTAGGTACCTACTTACTGTTTGTTTGTTGGTACGTAGTGCTGCATATAGGTTCAGACAACAGCAATTAATACAGCAGGCAGATCAATCGGTTGTCGAACACTGCGCTGGACTATTTTGCTCGCTGCTCCAAGTGGAAAGCGATGACGTTTTCCGATTATCGGGTCCTTCACTGGGTATAATATTTTTAAATGTTCCGTCAATGTTCAAGAGTGTAAGAAGGTAGTTACGATAAAAATATAGGAATCGTGAATCGTGCTGTTTGTCTAACTGCAAAAATCCAAACAGTTTATAGACACTTATTTTCTTCACTCTACCTACTTAGGTATAAGTTGATAATATCTTTATTGTAACATTGGCGTACAAGCAGGGTGGCATCTACCTCTGCATCAGCATCTTATGTCCCCTTTAGAAAAATCTTCCTCAAAAATCGGATTTGCTTACCCAAATGATCTGGGATGGAATTATTCAGTAAGTTAAAAACCTCACTCAGATTTGAATTTTAAGCTCATTTAAGTATAGGTAAGGCGGGCCACAGTTAGACGACCACGGGATTAACGCATTATGTTTCCATCAACACAGTTTCGATCTTTACAATATAGGTACCTACTTATCTTATAACTACAGTGTTCGAAAGAAATAGATTTTCTGGAAATAATTAAAACAAAATGCAATTAATAAGTGTGGAATCTCAATAATAAGTACGTACATTTGAATGCACTTATCCCATAATTTTATCTCCCACGTTTTAAGTGACACAATAATAATTGGTAAATTTGGGATTAGGACATGAGTTGCCTTTGACAATGCTACCTTCCTATTGACGTAACTTAATGAATGGAAAAATTAAATCATAGTCAACATCTAGGAAATAAAATGCCGTTATATTTAAACTTTTAAATAGATGGTTAATAATGCAATTTATTCAGCACCCGCTCAGTTCACACCTTGCACCGCGAGCCCTGTAATCGCTCGGGGCTGATTGATGAACCGCCCCCCTGCCCCCCTGCCCCCCTCGCCGTTTAGACTTGAGTGATCCATGGCTATGAGATCTATTACCCGCGCTCACTGCTTTTATTTCACACGTTGCGGAGTGCCAACTCGTTACCCTCGCCTCCTCACCCCTCGACCTTCCGCCCTTGCATCGGACCAACATTATTTCGAAGTAATGAAATGTTCATTAGATACCTCCTTTGCTTGTCAACAATGAATAGAAAGTTAAATGTAAGCAAAGAACATACTAAGTTTACTCAATATGCCGTGGTGATTTTTTGGTTTAAAAGAATAGAAAATAAACAAAAAAACAGTAGATATTCGGTACATAAAAAGAAACCATCAATCATTATTTATTATTGATCGAAGATGACAATTATTAATGAGCAATACTAACCTAGTATGTATTGTAAGTAGTGTTAATTTTAAATTGGATTTTTTTGGATTGAGAATTCCTTACGATCGGTTGAAGGTACTATGTAGTTAGCAATGTTTTTTTCAGGTCGGTGGTACGCTTTAGCACCTCGGATTTCGATGGGTGGGCGGTGGTGAGGGTACCCAACCGGTTTTTGACGGTTTCCGACATCAAAAATGTTGTTTCATCTTCACCAAAATGTCCAACTATGGTGTGCAGTCTTCAGAATTCCAAAAAGGAGGAGGTTCTCAATTGGATTGCATTTTTGTAGCGACATCTGGTGAGTAGTTTTTGAGTTATCCGTGCATGTCGATGTTGAAGTCGGATATTTTTTGTAGGTTTGTTACTTATTTTGATTTGAGTAAGGTGCAATTTTTTCTCCTAACTAAATCCGTATGTAATCACCCTGCTTCGGACTGCTTCCCATAATATCTAAATGAGCTTGTTATCGTAGGTAGGTACAATTCTTTACAGTAGGCTTGTAGGCTTGATCCTCAACTATGTATGGTGCACAGGAATGGTTTAAATACCTAACCTAGGTAGTTAGTTACTATGCAAGTCGCTCGGATACCTATTAATATTTTCCTATATTTATACCGTTGAATTTTGCAACCCTCCCCCCTTCCGTCGCCAGTCACCAAGCCGATGTTAATGATTTTGACTATCATAACGTTGACATTGATCAAAATAATGGGTGCCCGGTTTTTTTACCCAAATATCCGGCCACACTTGCTGATCTGTCAGGTTTTTAGATTTGGCGACCTGGCAACCCCAGACTTAGGTATGTATGTTTATCTGAACATAATCTCCAACCTACCTACAATAGGTACAAACCGTACAAACAACCAATCAAACATTTTTGTTTTAAATTAATAGCTTCGCTGCTTTATTCTTTAGCTGTCTTCACAGGGTCACGTGGAGAGAAAGGAGTGAAGAATGGAGAGGCCCTGCAGAGAAGATAATAAACAGTCAGTAATGAACGATAGCGCATTTGTCGGTTAAAATTATACATTTGTTATTTACAGATTACTACCCTTAAACGTAGATGGCACTGTAAATGCATAACGTACCGTTATTTCATTTTTACAATGCGGCGCTAGATGTCGCTATATAATTAAGTAGAGCAGGTTCTCAATGTTTTTTAACAATAATATTCATCTCAACTACAAAATAATCTTAACTCTAAAATCAATATCAATATCTAAACTACATTTGATACTTATTAATACTGTAGTAACATTACCAGTAATTACCTTATTAGGAAACGAATAGGTAAGTTAACCGTTTTAAATTTTATTAAAATTTAAAAATAGAATCGCGTCGTTAAACAATGTACTTAAGTATCTACGTAAGATCGTATAAAAACAGTCATCAGTTAAATGTTGCAAGCCATCGGATCCGCCCCCACCCTCGGGACAATGATAAATTAACAATAATATTGAAGTGGGAGAGACGACGAGAAAATTAAATTACTCAAACGCTTCTTCATTGCTCGGTATCGCTCGCCGGGTTCAATTATAGAAACTGCCTCGACGATATTTGACATTTTTACACGTGTCCCAGACCTCACTGTTCTCACCACAGCCCGTGTTTTGCATTAACTAGTGAAGGAATTATTATTCATTATTCGTGAGACTTCATGAGTCTTATTGCTTTCTGCGGCGTTGTAAGTTAGCTAACGTTAATGTGCCGTCGCGGTTTGCTTAGCACGAGTAACAACTTTGGTTAAGTGTTTCATGGTAATGTCCCTCGGGTTCTATAAGCTCCGGCTGAGACCAAGTGGGACAAATAGCTTTAGGTACCATTAAATGATTGAAATATTTACGCCATTTGTTTTATTATTACGAGTATATACAATTATAATAATAGATAATAATGTTTCAATTTTTTAAAGTGTAGGTAAATAATACTACAATAGTATCTACTTAGATTTTTTTAATTAAGTAAGTGCATACTTATGTACTTACGTAATAAAAAAAATAATTAGTAACAGTTTCATAATGTGATAAATGAGACGAGTTGAGGAAGTTACTTTTATCTACTTACTACACTTTAATACAATTAAAACATAACATTTTCGGAGACAATAAAAAACACAAACTAATATGATATTCATAAATATCGACGTACCTACATAAACTTTTAGATTATTACGTACATATATTTGTCGAAGACTAAATCTATGATACTTGTTTGTTGCTATTTAGTCTGTGGTATGCGCGAATCGAAAGTGAATTGATAATCTGTGACGAAACGTCAGGTAGTAATTACTTGGGTAAGTTTGACAGAACCGGCGATGACAGATGACGGGAAGAAACGTCAGTGATGAGCGGGGCGAGGGACGCAAAATGTGACAGTGAGGAAAAAGCCGGGTCGCCGGGTTCTGGTCCAACTTATCTCGTTTCGTAAATACAGAGTGTAATGCATGAAAGTGACTGTTAAATGGTAGTTGAAAGTCCAACGGAGCTTCCGTATTCGTTATCAGGCGTGGGATTGCAACGCGACGCCCCACATGACAATCCGCAAGGCCAAGACGCAGTTCTGAGTGAGAATGTCTGGCGGTCTCTTTTGGAACAACAGAATCGTAACTTTTTGGAGCTGATTCAAGTAATGAAGTCGCCTGGGGCTTCAAGTAATATCTGACTACCAGACTTTGACCCCGATAAACCTGATGTAGACGCACGAGCCTGGTTAACAACCTCTGACATATGTATCTCCGATGAAAATGAATGTATCCGGCAAGTTTCGTTACCCGGGAAATAACAATTGAAAGTTTCAATTCGTCAATTCAATTCAAGTGCGTCATTAACCCTCTACCGCATATGTCACCATATATGAGGGTTAAGTTCATAACAAGAACGAACTTAAGCTTGCAAGTTATAGCAAGCAGCAAGCAGTGATTTGAGTGTAGTTGTAGTTAAAGCTGTTAAAGAAATATGTTTCAATCAGTCAATGATAATAATAAATTGATATGTCATATTATGTACCTAGTTTGTGTTTCGTTGTGGTACCTATTATACAGTGCAGAATAGGTAGATTGTAACAAGGTTTCAGTCTGTATTGTGTGTGTATTATTGTTGTTGTGTTGATGCTATATGAGGCCAAAGGATCTTCATCATGGGCCTGCATTGCTGACCTGCAAGGGTGCTCGCTGCTGAAGGGTGCCGCTGGATGTCAGGTGATCTGTATCGTTGTTTTAGTTGTAATAGTTGGTTGCCAGAACACTGGTTATGATCGAATATTTAACAGAAAGAATATCTCAATTAAAGTCTCGGGGACAACAAATTAATTGAATTAAAGTTTTTAAAAGTTTGTTAATAACACAATATGATAGAATTACAACTAAAAGTACTTCATTAGTTATTGCTGGAGTTATCTAATGGGTTTTAAGGTAAAGGACACATTAATGGAACATAAAAGAAATTTTTGTGTTAATAAACAAGGTAGTGAATATCCATTTAATTTAATAACGAGTTAATCTGTTTACTATTATTTTGTTGAACGGTGATAGTGTTCCCTATCAGTTTACAAGTTATTTGTGGTATTGATTTTGAGATAATAACAAAATCTGATTGAATCTTAATCTAATGAAAATTAGGTATGTCAGAATGATACTAAATTATCAATATTGAGTTGTAAGTATTAAAATGGGGAAGTGTAGTGTATTATTTGATTTCATAACTTGGAAGAAACAAGTTACTAGATATGTAACATTTGAGATAACTACTTGTGGTATTATCTCATGAGGTTTTTCATGATATATTTTGCAGATTTAAGTTACAGTGAGACGGCCACAGAATAAATTTCTTAGTTAAAACAATCTGTAAAAAAAAAATGGATTGCAGTAGGTAGTCATGATATGGACTAGGCAGTTATTTGGACTCTTTGATAATGACTCATTGAAATAGATTGGAGAGAAACTTTAGGTAATAAGTTTTCAGTAGAAATTGACTTCGTATTAAGTATTCACTTTTGAATTCTTGATTAATGGCTTAAATTACTGGTTTACTTTTATGCACTGGATAATTGACGTCAGTTGACAGTATAGACAGCATTATAGTGACATAGTGGTCAACTAATAAGACTTCTTTATTTTTTTTTAGAGTTTTATTAAATTTCAGTCAACTTGTCGAACGGAACTTTCGAAATTGTAATTGAACGGTTTTGTTACTTTGAAAAATGCATAACCCTTATATGAGCACTGGATAGAAGTGTTCTGTACTGTTATTGGTGGGTGCCAGTAGACAGTTTTGCATCGGGATGGACGTTGCAATCAGATAAGAGCTATGTATACGGTTGTTATTTTTGAGAGAAGTACATGATTGTACTTGAGTACCGTTCGATAAGTCAGTTTAGTTGAGTTTTGATAACTTTTTAAGAAAAGTAGCTTTTATGAGAAATGTTGTTTGTTTTGGATTAATCTTTGGTAACCATTTAATTTATTTTGAGTACGAGCTATTATGTTTTGAATTAATGTAAAGTAAAAGCTACGAGATTAAATAAGGAGAAAGTCCACTAGTTAATTTGATATGGGAGATATTGTTTAACCAGTATGTTTGTTTGACATTATCATTGTTTTTAACCTAGTACGATTTAATGGTGGGTTTTGATAACCATGACATTGTAATTGAAGTGCCTGAAGGTCAAGCTGTTGAATTTGATGTGACGATCAGTAATGAGGAAGTTAAGGCAGATGGGCCTAGTGTTGGTCAACGCGGCTTTGGGTGTTCTTTAAAGTCATTATTATTATTTACTATTTGATAAAACAGGGCACGGGTAACAATTATTCCTGTGACGCCACTGTAACCATTCCTGATCTATTGTGGCCACCTCATTACAATTATATCTGGTCTCCTGCACCTACGGTCTGGACAAACCGTAGGATGGTTTTGGGATCCAGGTCTTTAATTTGGTCAGCTGTAATTAAATACCCTCTCAATATAAGACCCCTGCAGTGAGTGATTGCTAAGTATTCGCAGAGGATATAGATGGAAGTTTCCTCCATCGTACAACAGAATCTACAAGTTGCAGTATGGAATCTCAGTCCGGCTTAGGCTGAGCCCTAGATAGCAAAGTGATGATTTTGTTGACTTGAAAAGTTATTTGATAATGATGGTGTTTTTGAAGTTGACTTAATAACCTTCAGACATTCCGGTTCATGGGTGAAACGTGACAATACTGTGCTGTATGTAAATACTGGTTTGACAATAGCTCATTGTTTTGGAATACTGTTTAGTCACATGAGATGGACATGTTGACAGGTTTGAAACTAACTTTGAACCAAGTTGGACAGAGACGAGATTTTTAGGAATGCGATTATTGTTTTTGGAAATTGATATTGATGAAGTCAGATAGAGACGAAATTTGAGTTTTGAGATACTTACCCATTTTTTGATTTCTTTAAAATTAACATTGATCAAGTCGGAGAGAGACAATATTTTAAGGCTTTAAAGTAGACCAGGAGCGACTCAAGTTTTGCTATGTTGGTGCTTTTAGATACCCAGATAAAAAAAATGCAAGGGAAAATGAATATCAATTTGTGCTATGGATAAATAATGCATTGCGGATATGCTGTGTTTACTTTATATGTTTGCTTTGTTTTGTAACTAGTGACCACCTGGTGGAAATTTGGCCTCCTGTTTTGGGGTCTGGAGTTGAATGCGCAATGCTCAGGCAGAGCATGTATTACTACTGTTTGTGTGGACATTGGATACACATGTTCCTTGTGGATGTGATGTAGTTGATGATGGGATGGACATCATCAGCTGTAACAATTGACATCATCAGCTGGAAAGAGGCTACATAATTGTACCCTTATACTGGTCAGAGGTACGAGGGCTATACTTACTATAATGAGACTATAGAACTATGAACAATATTTACTAGATATCTGAACTGGGTTAGTTGATGATTGGATGGAGATCATCAGCTGTGATACTGCAATATTGCAAGTCTAATCGGAAAGAAGTTATCAGCTAAAGTTAACATCTTGAGGCCAATTGTATGTCATGAGTTATTGTAGAATCTTTAAAACTGGATTTAGATGTAGAATTATGGTAGAGTGAACCATAAATTTTGTATTTACATTAATTGAATTATGTAACTGGACAGAAGTTACGCGAATTATTTAATTATGGTAGAGTAAACCATAAATGATTGTGTCTGCATTTATTTAATTTAGTAACTGGACAGAAGTTACGCGAATTAATTAATTATGGTAGAGTGAACCATAAATTTTGTATTTGCATTAATTGAATTAAGTAACTGGATAGAAGTTACACGAATTAAATAATTATGGTGGACTGAACCATAAATTTTTGAATATGCTATTTTGTACTAGAAGGCAGTACAAAATTGAGTAACTGGATGGAAGTTACAGGAATGAAATAATTATGGTGGACTGAACCATAAATTTTGTATACGCCATTTTTGTACTAGAAGGCAGTACAAAATTGAGTAACTGGATGGAAGTTACACGAATGAAATAATTATGGTGGACTGAACCATAAATTTTGGTGTATGTTATTTTTGTACTAGAAGGCAGTACGAAATTAAGTAACTGGATGGAAGTTACGCGAATTAATTAATTATGGTGGAATGAACCATAACTTGTTTTTTTGTATTTTTGTACTAGAATGCAGTACAAAATTAAGTAACTGGATGGAAGTTACGCGAATTAATTAATTATGGTGGAATGAACCATAACTTGTTGTTTGTTTTTTTGTACTAGAAGATAGTACAAAATTAAGTAACTGGATAGAAGATACGCGAAATTATTTAATTATGGTGGAGTGAGCCATAAATCTTTGTGTTTGCTTCTTTGTAACAGAAAGCAGTACAAAATTAAATAACTGGATGGAAGTTACGCGATCAAATTAATTATAGTGGAGTTGTTGTTTTGGTACCAAATAGCAGTACAAAATAATGTAACGGGACTATAGATAACAGATTTAACTGATTGCGATAGCCAGATGTTTTACCACATAGAGGTATTGTGAGAATATGCCGTAGGAAATTGGAGGTCAGAATACTATGATCTCGAGCTCGATTGTAGAACGGAGGCATACTAACTTTAAAGCAACCTGTTGGGGGTTACCATGGGGTTGAAATAGTTAGGTGATGCAAATGAAAGGAACCGAGATAATTGTTTGAATAATGTTAACAAGCTGTTTACTTTGGTTTATTGTTGCAGCTTATCCTTCAATAGAAATTATGATGTTATTGTTGTTGAATTATGCTATGCCACATAAATTTAGCTTTATGGTTACAATCAACCATGTGTTAAGTTAAGCGAGGTAAAAATGATGTTCTCTTCATTAACTCGGTCAGGTAGGCCGAGTGGTAAAAACGGTGGTTAGGGTTAAAAAAAAAATGTAACAAAGTTTTTGAAATCCACTCGCAGCTTGTAGCAACAGTAGTCATTTTTGATGTTAAAGATTTTGAGTTTTGTTTTGGTTTGTAGTAATTGAAAATTGCGGATCGAGCAATTGTGATGGCGATCATAACGGAATGGAGCATCACCCAGGGACGGGTGATATGTCAGCGACGGCCGTGTCGAAGACTAAATCTATGATACTTGTTTGTTGCTATTTAGTCTGTGGTATGCGCGAATCGAAAGTGAATTGATAATCTGTGACGAAACGTCAGGTAGTAATTACTTGGGTAAGTTTGACAGAACCGGCGATGACAGATGACGGGAAGAAACGTCAGTGATGAGCGGGGCGAGGGACGCAAAATGTGACAGTGAGGAAAAAGCCGGGTCGCCGGGTTCTGGTCCAACTTATCTCGTTTCGTAAATACAGAGTGTAATGCATGAAAGTGACTGTTAAATGGTAGTTGAAAGTCCAACGGAGCTTCCGTATTCGTTATATTATTATAATAATATGTGAAGAAAGATTTCTCAGTGTTTGGACTGTTTGGTACTTAGGTAGGTACAAATAAATATATAGCAATGACTTATATAAGAAAATTAAGCCTTCATCAGTGTCAATGAATAACTCTGCGATCGCTGAGTTGAAAATAATCTCTAGATAAAATTAATTTAATGATGTAAAAAGTAAAGCACTACCTCTACCTATATTTAGAAAATTTTGATTCGAATACGAATTAGATTTTGAAGGAATTATTGCTACATTTATTGAGGTAAATGAATAAAAAAACAAATTTTCAAAAAATCGTTTTAATATAAATAAGAATTAATAAGTTACACTTTATTTATTAACGTAATGATGGTGTGCATTCCTCTTATCATAAACCTAATTCGTTCAATTCGAGCCAGTTCACTGTTGGCCAACAGCGACAAAATAAATGCTAAGTATTTATGTTTCGGTCGTTGAACATCGATTATTCGAGTTATCGATGTCTCGTACATCAATGGGGTGATTTAGGGCGAGGTGACGATGGGAACGGTTTGTTCTTTTGGCTGTTCCTTGGGCGGTTCTGCTTTGGCAGGGCCTGTCTTCATGATAGGCACGATTCTCTCGCCAGGGTTGGGCGGCTGGCGTTTGGGTGCGGTGATGGTTAGGACACCGTCCGAGGACAAGGTGCTGACGATGTCAGCGACCTCGTAGCCAGATGGCAGGATGTAGCGGCGAGTGAACTGGCGCGAGATGAAGCCGTGCTCGTCTTGTTTCTCCTCGTGTTTGCCCTCAACTACCACAGAGTTGTTCGCGGCCTTCACGGTGATCTCTTCCGGGGTGAACTGCTGCACGTCTAGGATGACCTGGAAAATTAAAGTTTAGGTAATTATTTTATTAACAGAATATGCTTTTAAACTATCGTTGTGTTTAGAGTCTTTCTAAAAAGGAGAATATTGAGAATTTTCTTTCTGTGTTACGAACGCGGCCTTGATCGTTTGGAACGGTTTCCGGCGTTAATACCAATCTCGTGAAATTTTTCAGGGTAAAGGCCTACATATTGCTCTATAGTACATAACATCGTCTATTAAAATCGGAGACAAGATATCCCAGAAAAATAGAACCTGCGAAAACTTTAACAACTTAAGTTTCAGGACGATTTAAACAAAAAAGCACTTGTAAATACACAGTAATTTTGAAATCATAGACAGATCGCACAGATATTTTAACCAAGTTGTGAAAATCATAAGTAGATGATCTGTATCTGTAGAGGCGCTGTGTTAGTTTAGATAGGATGACGATTAAAAATTATTCTATCTACTTTAGTGAATTATTTAGGTAACGGGTAAGATACCTAAATAATTGACAAAGTTTTTGAAATTATCGAAATAGCCTTGAAAAGGCATTGAAGTCTGTATCAGCTTACCTCAAACTTGTCCTTCGTAAGGTTGATGGTTGAGGAGGACTCCTGCCTCGCGAGGCTGGTTCTCCACGGCCTGAAGTAGGAGTTGCGGAAGAGAGAGGAGGAGGGCACAGCGAGGGACGACAGCAGGTCGTCCCGGCGGAGGCCCATGCCGAAGTGCTGGTCCAGCAGGCGCGAGGGCCTGCTGTCCCAGTCATCCCACCAGTCGCGGAACATCATGGGGACTATTGACATCTGGAATATAATAAATCATTCATCAGATACACTTGCATCAAAATTTTAAAATTTGCAATCCATTTTCTATTCCATACCAATACCATTAAGATTAAATTAAGTAAAGAAATTCTAGTAAATTATTTCTGGGCAAAAAACTGTCTTATTTTCTTTCCAGAGCTTCAAACTGGTCATACCATGTTCATTCAATCGATTTATTGAACTATCATCGATCTTCGCTCATAGATACCTAATATTGGGTAGCTACGTTAAATTGCCATAAAATCACAAATAAGTATCTATCTAATAATATCGGACATAATATACAAATTGGCACGTAAAACGATTCTCATTGTAAATAAAGTCTATTAATGAGATGTAAAGTAAATTAGGGAATATAAAATACGTTAATATAAACAGACGGTATGAAGATACAAACTTCTGACATCAAACAAGCTGCGTTGACCGCCACCGAAAGGAGAAACACGTAAACTACGCTTCAGAAATAGCGCAACATTGTTTGCAGCCAGTCATATAAACATTACATTGGTATGTTCTAAACCTAGACATTGATGTATTATACTTAGTAGATATGTATACAATTTTAGAACGTATGTATAAAGTATATTAAATGTATAATACAATTTCTTTAAGCTTATGGCTATGTAACTAGGTATGCACGTCGCGTTGTTATGTTTACTGATCTCCTTACTACACGAGTTTACTATACGGGTACTCACGATAGGTACAACGATGTTGTACAACGATGATAATAATATATTCTGTTAAACTGTCGTTTTATTTTGATTACGTCTTAAATGTATCGGTGTGTAAAATACAAAATATGAATATAGGTACTCGCATAGGAAAAGACATAGGTAAATACGTGTGAAAATGTCCAAATTTATTGTTCTGGAACGATTCCACGAATGATTCACCTGGGAACGCTTTTAGATCTGATGCAACTGGCCGAACAAAATTTGTTCACGCTATGAATACTATGTGACTGCTATTATCATACTTCTCAGTGTTATTTTTAGTTGTCCTAATTCAAGATATTGAATCATAATCTTATTTGTGATTTTCCTTGGAATATTTAATTTTTATATTTAAAATGTTGATGTCTTGAGTCGATTATAAATTCAATTTATTTACAAACATTAAATTCGAATTAAATAAAGATTATTTATTATTAAATAAAATCCGTATTAACGCAAAGACGCACGGTTCAAAATTAATGTTATCGTTACACTCCATCCCTAAACAGGTATTTCAACATCAACAGATTGTCAACACAAAGTAAACAAAAGCATTGTTTGCAAACTATAAAAAAAGCCCGTGCGTGATCACTGTAAAAAAAATATTTTTAAAATAGATCCTCTATTACAAACATTAAATTTACTGGAAATCAAGGAAAATAATCTACATAAACTAAATTTAACTTACGCCGTTTTAAAATTGCTATAAACTCAATCGCTATAAACTTAATTAATCACTATCTTTACGCTTTTTTAATTAATCACTATTTTAACACTTCGTATTTTCAAATAAAAAAAAATTACAATGGTAATGTTTATGTCCAAAAAGAAAGTGAAATAAATGATAAAAAAATTAATTCGCGTACCTTTTTAGAATAGTTAGTTCGTTGCAGGCGCGCGCTGCGATGCTCGTAAGACTACGGTAGCCACGATTCGCCGCAGATTTAAATATACATTCGGCCCACACCAGCTGACTCAACGGGAGCGTATTGTACCTACCTTGAACTTGATGATTATAGGATCGCCATCATTCTGGATGTTGGGAATACTAAAATTGGACAGACGAGCTCGGACTTGCAAAGTTTCAAATTTTAACACCAGCGCTGAATGGCATTCCGTTTTTATGATTAGAGAAGTGCTTGCATGCACTCTTGATCTTTAAGGACACACAGGCTGTGCCCATTCTACAACGTCTTCTCTACTCTCTTCATTCTACAATGAAGTGAGTTCAAGGCACCATTTTAATAAAGTCACCCATTGGCAGAGAGGGCCAGATTGTAATCGTGATAATAGATTAGGTATGATTGCAACTGGAGTCTCAGAAATGCTCCCGAAAGCGCCTTTAAAGTTTGTTTTCTTTTTCTTTTCTACAAAGGCGTCTTTTTAATCTCCTTTAAATTCCTTAAAAATTTAAATAAGAACATTGCAGTAACATTAAATTAATATTTTTTTTATAGCCTAAGCAGGCAAAATAGCAGACGGGTCACCTGATGGTAAGTGATCACCGTCGCCCATGGACATTGGAAACACCAGGGGCGCCACCAACGCGTTTTTTATACTTATTAAAAACTAATAAGTAAAATAAACTAGTTTTTTTATCCATACTACAATCAACTTGACACGCCTAAACGAATAAACAAGTGAACGTTAAGTAAACGAATTATGTCTAGGTAAAGGAGCTGATAAACTAAGCTAAATTATTAAAGACTGATGATGGTTTGATTTTACATACTAACTTGCATCCCCAATGTCTAGCCTTTAGGGATTAATTTTTGAAAAAAAAAGTAGACTACATAATATGTGTGAGCCTGGGACTTCAACTACATTCATTTCAAATTCCATCCAAATCGGGCCGGTAGCCTGGCCGTAACAGCGTCACATACAGACAGACAGACATTTATTATTATTAGTATGGACTTATGAAAATATATTCTCATCATCACATGTCATAAGTTCTTGCTCCCTAAACAATAAAAATACTGAACCAGAACTACTACCTACTAAAATTACTTTCTTGCTTACTTTACATTTTACTTTTGTCATTTTAGATTTTCAATGCTCATGGTCACAAGACAATGATGCACCTGAAATGACTGTAAATTTAATGAATGGTCTGAAAATCTGTGGGTGTGCTTCGAGAATTACTTTTCTATACGTGGGTAGGGTGAGACTCTCCTCATTAAAGAAATGTCAGCCTACGTCTTGCGTACTCTTGAATCATTCCAATGTTGTCGTAGCTGATTCTACAACGCTAAAAATAAACTTCAATCAGTATCGATCGAAATTATTCAGAGTTTATTAATAGCGAAAGAGTTCTTTTAATAGAATGCGGTCAAAACATTCTTCAAGGCGTAGGGAGGACCTACCTACGTAGATATTGAAAAGCAAATGTCATGGAGAAAGACTAACTTAATTTGAATGATTCAGGCGTCAAATTCCCGTTTCGTGATTACTTAAAAGGTAACTGGGCTGTATATTCTAGTTTAATGCCACAGTATTCGTGCTTATTGCCCGTACCCTGCTTTTGAGGGGGGTAGGCAATGGCACTGAATTACTGATGGGGGGAAGAGTCTTAAATCTCTGATCCACTACCCTCCTTATTAAATCGATCTTATATTTTATCATTATTCTCTCAATAATATTTAACCTACCATCAGTATACGTTCAAAAAAAATTTAACACAACTAATGTTACCTTTTCGAACAATGATTTTCAGTGCAAAAATAACTTAAAGATAAAAAATTTACAACGCCATCTAGTTTTCAGTTAGGAATATCAATTTCTCTATTATTGCTATTATTTGTGCTATTATTGCACGCATTATACATCTGTGGAATCAAAACTGTCAGCTGTCACTTCTGCTTCTTATCTGTCGCGATTTTGGCATTGACAGGCATTGATACATGACAACATCGATAAAAAGAATGGGATTGGGATTACCATAGAGATAGGAATATACAATGGAATGGGAATTACTTAGGTACCTACACTTTAAGATACGAGCAATGTCGCACAAATTTTATCTTTAAAAATAAATGATTGGTCAATGATTAATTTCAGAGGCAATTATTGGTTGTTTATGGTACAAACATAGGTAGTACGTGCTCCGACAGGAGTATAGTGTTCTGTGGGTACGTGCGTTTAAAACTATGGTTTAAAACGTTTCCATTTTGACAGTCGCATTATAGTATTTATAGTTGGTCTGGCTGGGTCTGGGTTTGGTTTGGGTCTTTGGGTCAAGTTGACTGGTGTAGTGGTGGTAGCCCTGCCCTGGTGCAAATGTAAAATTAACGTGCAGTTAAAAAGAAAACGAGATATAACAACAATATATCTTTAAAAAACAATCCCTTCAAAATTCAAAGAGATAAAATTGGTATATTGGTAAATTGTACTACAATATAACACAATCGAATTAACTTGAATATATTGGAAGTGCTGTGTTATCTATATTGTCGATAAAGCCGACAATAAGTAGTGAATGTAAATGTAGCCTACTGAAAATATGTCCGTATTGCTCAATGTGTCCGGCTAGAAGGGAAGGATTGCGTAGGGAGGAACGGCGGTATACCGGCGAGCGATCGTGGTAGTGTTTAATAAACAAACGCGAAGCGCTGTGAAGGTCGGTCGCGATGCTGTCTTGGCTCCAACATCGATGGACCGGCCTATGGCTGCTCATCCTTGCGCTCAACTCTCTCACCCTGTTCTTGTATGGCTTCTTTCCCTTGAAATATAATTCAGGAAAAATCGCCCACATAGAGGATTTACCCAATTTCATTGATGGCGTCAGGTAAGTCAATAGCGATTTTATAAAAAATTACCTTAAAATTTAAAGAGGTATATTAAAAAGAAAATTGAATATAAATAAAAACTGAATGTTAAAAATATCCAATCATTTAATTTTTGTAACAAAATGTTGGATTATCTCACTATTTTTGTCATCAAACATCATCGTCAAACAGTTACCAATATTTTTATACCTTTCTCAAAAACTACAACTACTAATTTTTAATTATATATTCAAAAAAAAATTAATTTTTAAAATTATTCAATCACAACCCATTTCCAGTATTGATGGGCAGGCAGTGTACAATCCCGGGGAAAACTCTGTAATCTTGATGGTGATAGACGGTCTGCGCTATGACTTTGTTAGAGAAGAGCTCATGCCATTCACAGCAGAGTTAGTAAAGAACAAGAGCGCCTGTATCTATGTGTGTGTTGCTGATCCTCCCACAGTGACCATGCCTAGGATTAAGGTCTGTATCTGCATATTCACATTAAAATTTATGCATAGTTTTACCCTAGCACCTCCACTTAAATTAGAAACAATTATAACTTGCTTTAAGGAAAGAACACAATAACATCATGAGAAAACCAGACCTGTGAGTTGAAGTTTGTATCTGCACTTTGCCAGTGTGATAGACTAATACTTGTACCTCTCACATTGCAATTTGCGAGTATGATGGTATACTATGTTTACCTTGAACAAAATAATCTTGTATATAATAATAAGGACGCCTTGGTCACAACATGGTTATAAATATATCTTTTGTCTTATAAGACTATGTTTGAATTTGAAGCAAATATTTGTTAACAACATAACATTTCACATAAAAGTTAAATATCAAAATGCTACCTTAATGAGCATAAACTACGAAATGTTACAGTAACAAAGAAAAAAATTTGTTCATGAGTTTTGAGTAAAGTTCGGACAATATTAATGTTATATTGTATATTACACGCAGTCCCCAGAGAGAAAGAAGGAAAAAGCACAGTGGAGACGCACCATAAACTTCTGGCGGGATATTTTTGCAAGTGACACTTTTTATACATAATGCATGGTAGTTCTGTGCTGTCCATATAATGCCTTTAATGTTAATAACCCACTAATATTTTCATAATTTAATTTAAAAATGTTATAAGAGGAAGAGGTTATTTGCAATTAATTATTACGAATTATGTTTTAATTTTAGAATCCGTTTAATGATTCATTGTCTTAGTGGGTTATGCATTATATGCATGTATAGATAGTGCAATATTTTATTTGCTTTTCAATCCAAGGAAAAAACTTAGTTTATTATTTACCTATGAAGTAAATATTTATTAATAGTTTTTGTGTGTTTAATATAACAAAAAGTGTTGTTCATAATTTTGGTTGCAAAGTTCTTTTTAAGCAGCTGGCCTAATGAATATTTAATTAAGTTTGTTATTTCATTTCTAATTTATATCCTATGCATACTGTGGCAATGATATGGAATGTCTTTTTATGAACAAAGTTTTTTCTTTGGTGTTGTACATTTTTGAATATTTGCTGTGTTGCTGCTTGTGTAGATTTATAATATTGTGTGTTTCATCATTTCTACATCAATATACATTATACACTAAACAACTGTCTGATGTTTCTGTATGGAAGTATTATTGTATTAGGAATTAATGCATTTAACTTTAACCACAGTACTATGATTTTTATATTAGTTGGTTGGTTTGTCATTTTGTTTATGCATTTACACAAATTTTAAATGGCTTAAATTATTTATTTTGACTAATGCATTGTAGTAAGCCTGGGGTTGCATTTCAAACATTTTATAAAAAATTAAAAAATGATATTTTTCCTGCCTATTCAGTGCTAATCCTTATTTATATTTTAATAACATTAATAGTAAGACACATACTTACATGTTCTTAAAAACTTCCAACTCCTTTTTTATAATTTAGATTATCTGTGTTCACATAACTTAAAGAGTTCATATAACTTTATTACCACTGAATATTATTTAATTGGAATGTGTAATATGAGATAGTATTGCGTGAAGGTTTCTCTCAAGATCCTATTACTCATTTATGCAATGTAGGAACATCACAGTTACACATGAATACTCCTCTGTTACATTATCCAACTGACCTACATTGTGTAATAATAAATACGATCAGGTTAAAGATTGATTGATAGATTTTTAGTTTATAACTATTCAAATAATTTCCCCTATTTCGGATTTAATGACAGTTTTGCTAGTTTTAATTTTAATTGGGGCGATGCGAAATTTTATGATAGCCGAATATGTCTTTAGATAATAATGCTTTGTTACATTCACAAGAATTACTAACTTTATAATTCACGGATATTATTACTATGGATAATGTTTTATACTGAACTGTTTTCCGTTTTGTTTAACTTAATTTATTATCGATAATTTATATTTTCCGCTTAAAATCGCCGTTAGCCGCTCAGTCTTGCAACATTGAAAGATTAATAATTTTCCTATTTGTAAACCAACATCTATCTTCTATATTATAAAACTGTTGCGTTACTGAGTGATTGACTGACAGACAACACAGCCGAAACTACTGAACGGAAGAAGCTGGAATTTGGCATGTATGTTCCTTGGGGAGTGTAGGGGAGCACTAAGAGAGGATTTTTGGAAATTCCACCCCGAAGGGCGTGAAATGGGGGGGTTAAGTCTAAACGAATTCCACGCGGGCAAAGCCTGCGGGCGGAAGCTAGTTATGAATATTTTGCTACAAAACTGAATCAATTTATTTTATATGGTATTGAAAGTATCAATGCGATGCATGCCAGGAAATCGTTAGATTAGGATCATTGCACGCGCGATTCTAATCACGACGAAGTGGCGAGGCCCCGGTAATTAATATAACGCGCATAGGAAGTATGTTTACATTGTAATGTAATTTAAAGAACGCAACGAAAAACACATTGTTTATAGGCTATTTAGCAGCCTTCCTAGTCAAGACTCAAATTAATTTGAGTTTGCTTGTATAAATGTAAAATATTACCACCGCCTCACAATGATAATTGGACCACCCGTTCTGGTCTTGATTATACTCTTAGGTATACATATCTACCTACTACATATGCATCGGTCACAGTTTTGGGCGTAGAGTGTAGAGGAAGCGAAGTTCATATTATGCTATTAATGCTATCTTACGTTACAACACATTCATCAGGTTTTTTTTGACGATTCTATATGCAAAGGTGGTTGTAGCAAGATTATTAGTTTACCTGTGACATTCATATTAGTATTTTTTATTGAGCAAAATCTACTGTAAAACTTCGTACCAATTTTGCTTTTGCATGTTGTTAAATTCGCTTGGGTACCTTTTTATTTTGTTCTGGTTTGCACAAATGCTAACTTGTGGTTCATTATTAAAACGGTGTCATTATTTTACCAGTGTCTCATAATTTTCATACTTTTAAGTTTCATCATTTCTAACATATTATGTTCCATTACTGTAACATAGTTTCATTACTTGTTCTATATTTCATTGTCTGGCCTGCTTCATAATTTTAACTTAATATCCATCTGTAATCCTAAGACGTCACTATATTATATTACATTCACAGGCAATGATGACAGGCAGCGTGTCAACGTTCGCGGACGTGGCGCTAAACTTCGGAGCGCCCGCGGTGCGCGGCGACAGCGTGCTGCGCGCGGCGGCGGCGCGCGGCCGGCGCTCCGTGCTGTACGGCGACGACACGTGGCTGCGGCTGTTCCCCGGGTTATGGTCGGAGTATGATGGAACGACGTCGTTCTTTGTCACTGATCATACTGAGGTTGGTGGACTGGATGGTGGCAGTTGTTCTTTTTATGAATTTATTTTCAGGGCGGTTGATGGTGGGTGGGAGTTGTTCTTTTTTTGAATCTATGTTCGTTCTATTAGGTTTTGAATAATAACGCGTAGTTAAGAAACTGTTTTCACCATCGACAGCTCAACATGACTCAAAAAGTACTCATCAGATGTCGGTCAAGACTAAATTGGATCATACGACAAGCATCTTTCAAAGTTAACAAGAATTATAAAAAATCGGGTTACTGGGTGTTTCGAATTTTGATATACTTATTTTATTTGATACTTACTGTGTAGTACCATTTAAATTTGAGTGACATCTGGCGAGTAGTTTTTGAGTTATCTCCAATAGTCGCTGTTGAAGTCAATTTTAACCGCAAAAGCCTAGTAAAACCCAAAAACGTGTAATGCGTCGTCAGGTAGACAACAACGTGACGCGCCACCTGGACGCGGTGCTAGCGCCGGACGAGCACAACAAGCCGTCGTTCGACTTCCTGGTGCTGCACTACCTCGGGCTGGACCACATCGGGCATCTCGAGGGCGCGCAGAGCCCCAAGATTAAACCGAAGCTGCTCGAGATGGACGAGATTGTGAAGAAGATTTATCATGCTATGCAGAAATGGGTATGATTATGTTTTTATTTTTGTAACTCCCCTCTAAATACAAATTGATGACCTATGCTCACAGTTGTATTTAGCTTGCAAATTATATTTACTTATTACATTCTCGTCGTCAATCTGATGCGCCAATAACAGGGTCGTAAAGCTGGCATTTGTGTGGATTCAATTAAAATGACTTATGTATCGATTGACCCCGTAGCTGGTGTTACCTACAACCCGAGGGTACTTGGTTTGATTCCCGGCTTGATATAAATTGTGTGACATAATATAATTGTGTTTGTTTTCAAATCGTGGGTGTTATTGACGTGTTCTTTATAATTGTTGTCAGGATCGCACAGGGGTGCTGATGGTGTGCGGTGACCACGGCATGCGGGACGCGGGGGGCCACGGGGGGTCGTCCCCCGCTGAGGTGCTGGTCCCCCTCGTCGTAGCCCGCACCGGGGACAGCTTGTGCCCTTACAAGTATGTATGACTAGTGTATGACTGTATACTACGCTCAGGGTTGGCCTAAAGCAAAGGAACTCCTCAAAGATTGCATTACAAAAGCGTGTGTATTATTTTGGTGGTATTTGGTGATTTTGCATACATAATTACTTTTACGAATTCTTGGTGTAAATAAAATGCATTTTTTTATTTTTTAACCGTCTTTAAGAAATTATGTTACTAACAAGCCACCGCACCCCTCCAGACTAGGCCCGGGCCCGGCGATCTCCCAAGTGGACCTGGCGCCGACCATCGCGTGGCTGCTGAACGTGGCGCTGCCGGCGGACAGCGCGGGCGCGCCGCTGCCGTCGCTGCTGCCCGCCGACCCGCGCCAGCACCTGTACCTGCTGCACGTGGTCGCCGCGCAGAACGTGCGCCGGCTGGGGAGCCGCGATGCCGGTACGGTGGTGTGGTGTATATCGACCTGTCAAAACCTACCGAAAATCATCTGACAATGTCTGCTATTTACCATTTCGCGGTTCATGACGTCATGCACTTTGACAGCTATTTGAGCTCACGTAACAACGAGCGTTATTTAAAACATTTCAAATTAATTTTCTTACCCACAGAGTACTACGCGACGTTCGAACGCGCGGAGAAGCAATTCGGGCACTACCTGGCCACGGGGCAGCCGAGTGCAGCGAACATCGCGCGCGAGTTCTACCAGACCACGCTGCACGAGACCGGGCGCCTGCTGGCCGGCTCCGCCGTGCACTTCGACCTGTTCGCGCTGCTGACCGCCACAGTGCTGCTGTACTCGGTGAGTGCTGTGCGAGCGGCCGTGCAGCAGGGCACCGCACGCGGGCGGCATCGTTAGCCAGTTCTACCAGACCACCCTATACGAGACCGGGCGCCTGCTGGCCGGCTCCGCCGTGCACTTCGACCTGTTCGCGCTGCTGACCGCCACAGTGCTGCTGTACTCGGTGAGTGCTGTGCGAGCGGCCGTGCAGCAGGGCACCGCACGCGGGCGGCATCGTTAGCCAGTTCTACCAGACCACCCTATACGAGACCGGGCGCCTGCTGGCCGGCTCCGCCGTGCACTTCGACCTGTTCGCGCTGCTGACCGCCACAGTGCTGCTGTACTCGGTGAGTGCTGTGCGAGCGGCCGTGCAGCAGGGCACCGCACGCGGGCGGCATCGTTAGCCAGTTCTACCAGACCACCCTATACGAGACCGGGCGCCTGCTGGCCGGCTCCGCCGTGCACTTCGACCTGTTCGCGCTGCTGACCGCCACAGTGCTGCTGTACTTGGTGAGGGCAGTACCTATGGAGGGGTGGCATATAGACCACAGATGGGTCCTATGAAAATAGACCTGTGTGACTCACTCAATAACTACTTGACAGATGTCAAGAGTTTTTACACTAAATTGTAAAGAAGCAAACGACAAAAAATTACAGGATTATAGTTCTGTATTATTGTTCACAGATAACAGCAGCATTAGTGGTGATAACACTATACTCAATGCAGCCCGAGGGCAGTCGGCGGGCCAGCGTTCCACTGCGCCACCGCCCCACCACCATGGGCAAGGTGGTCGCATTCACCGTGGTCCTCATCCTCACGGCCGCCGCCCTCTCCCTCGCCTGCCTCATCAGCGAGACCGACAGCCAGTTCTGCTCGCTCCACCCACTCTGGGCCCTCGCCTTCGGGGTCACCTGCCTCGGGGTCACCACTTGCTACTTCATCATCAAAACCGCCGTGGAAAAGACTAAGGATCTCTCGCTGCTAAGAGAGTTGAATGCGATCGATTATCTCCTAATCATAGGCTCGTTATTCCATGCTATTTCCTTCTTTGGGACGAGCTTTATAGAAGAGGAGCATATGACGTGGTATTACTTCTGGAATACGCTGATGTTTTTCATCCTGATGCGTACACTGGTAGCGTTCGTGACGTATTCGAGCAAGTGGCTGACGGGCGCCACGGAGGTGCAGGACAAGCCGAGACTCATGCAGAGGATGTTTAACGCGGGCTTCGTGTTGGTGCCGCGGTGGGTGCTGCTCATCGCTTTACATAGGTGACTGCTTTATTTTAACTGGTGACAGTAACGCCTCGCCTTGAGCAACTAGTCGTTTAGTAGCCACATTCGGGAATTATTAGGCGGGATTCTCTAAACTGATAACTTTTTCATTTATGAACCGATTGAAATACAAAACTAGAGCACTTAAGCTTACCTTATGTATTGTGAAAACCGAAAAATAATCGTAACAAAATCCACACATGTTCTGTGAAGCGCGTCGTTACATAAACGATGTAATGTTTTACAGGTATTTACGAACGATGAATCAAACGGGTGACCGCTGGCTTTTCTTGCCCGACACGGCTGACTGGCTGAACGCTCCAGAGAATTACAGATATCTACAGATTCATCTCCTTGCCGGTAAGGACAGCATAGTGAATATTAAGCTTAATAAATTTGCATAACCACATAATTATACCATTCATACACTGCTTTATACTATAATTTTGCACATTTAACCCATTTTCTTATTGCTTCAGGTACGTTAGCCACCCTGGGCATATGTATCAAGAACCTGAGCTACATGAACAATATAATGCACATCCACACCGCGCTGACCGCAGCCGCCGGGGGCTGCATCCTGTGCTACAGGGTCGCCACCGGAGCCCTATACCCCATCAACGATATCCACACTTGGGACCCCGTCAACATAGTCAATGTGTTCTGGGCTATCCTCTTCGCCCAAGTTCTCTTCGAAATACTGACTTATACCAACATATTCAAGAGGTGTGGGCTCAAACCGTCTCTTCAGACTGACAGTATGACGAACTTTGAATACATCAAGCCCAAATCGAAGACCGAAGATTATTTCTACGATAAGATGGAAGAGCCTTGGAACTTGGAGGAGGTGAAATTGAATCTAGCTCGGTCCATCTCTCACATAATGTACAATCATTTGATGTTGATAGTGATTCTGCTCATGAGGCCGCATAATGTGATAATAGTGCCCAGTATATACTTTACCAGTGTGTTGACAATCCGGTGTTTGGACCATAAATTGCTGGATGCCAGGGAATCCAGGCAGACCGATGTAGCGGATGTGATAGGCCAGACGTTGGCTCACATCTGGATTGGATCGCTGTTCTTCTTTTATCAGGTATGGTTTTAATCTTTTTTGAAGAGTATTGTGTATATTATAGCGACTTGGCAATGGACCAACTAAAACGAAAGCATTCAAATATGACCCTAATCTCTATGTAGTTACGGTTGAGTTTCGATTGTATTTCTATGCTTTCAAATGTAGTCGTAATCATGATTACATTTTCGAAAAATCAGAAGAAATTGTACCCTATAAGCATGATTACATTTGACCCAACGATGATATCTACAACCATGAGTATCTTTAACTCATATCTGACATGAAACTATCCAGGGCAACTCGAACAGCCTGGCGTCAGTAGACCTGGGCGCGGGCTACGTGGGGCTGCGCGAGTACGACGCGGCGGCCGTAGCGGTCCGCATGGGGCTGCACGCGTACGCCGCGCCCGCGCTCGCCGGCGCCGCGCTCTACTGCCGGCTCGCCGCGCGCTATGGGGATTGGAAGAGGTGGGTCTATGGTTTGTTGTATAGTCTCACCAAGAATGTAGAACAGCCTGGTATCAGTAGACCTGGGCGCGGGCTACGTGGGGCTGCGCGAGTACGACGCGGCGGCCGTAGCGGTCCGCATGGGGCCGCACGCGTACGCCGCGCCCGCGCTCGCCGGCGCCGCGCTCTACTGCCGGCTCGCCGCGCGCTATGGGGATTGGAAGAGGTGGGTCTATGGTTTGTTGTATAGTCTGACCAGGAATATAGAACAACCTGGTATCAGTAGACCTGGGCGCGGGCTACGTGGGGCTGCGCGAGTACGACGCGGCGGCCGTAGCGGTCCGCATGGGGCTGCGCGAGTACAACGCGGCGGCCGTAGCGGTCCGCATGGGGCTGCACGCGTACGCCGCGCCCGCGCTCGCCGGCGCCGCGCTCTACTAGCCGACCACGATAATTAGGCGCATGTCAGTTAAGACGTCATTGGAACTAGGGATGGGAATACGTAGTACATTCTGCAGTAGTACCAAAAGTACCATAGTGAATGTTTAATGGAGGTACAATTTTTTTATGGAATTAAATAGCAAACGAGCATGCAGCACCACCTTCCGCTGCCGCCCATAACAACTGTGACCGACCCAGAACTAGACTCAATGAGTCTCGTTCTAATTCGGTCACACATGCGTTGCTACCCCTGAGGACTGAGATGGTCGCCTCTAAAAAGTGTAACCGGCACCACACCTTCCTATCCGGAACACAATTGTTCTTAAAACAATTATTACACGGTAGGAATGGTACAAAGTACCGTGGCGGGCGGTGGTACTTCCCCGGGTGAGCTCTAGGCCCTACCACCTGTACTTGGTCAGTTACTGTACCTGCGCAAACATCTCGGAAAACGAAGTTCACATCAGCCTAGTCAAAATGACTTTAATGTACAATTGTACACGACTGCGCCTCACTAGGGGACGCGCGGGGCTAGAGCGGGGTGGGGGGCCCGCGTGACTGCTATCTGTCATGCGCCTAATTATTGTGGTCAGGTAATACTGCCGGCTCGCCGCGCGCTATGGGGATTGGAAGAGGTGGGTCTATGGTTTGTTGTATAGTCTGACCAGGAATATAGAACAGCCTGGTATCAGTAGACCTGGGCGCGGGCTACGTGGGGCTGCGCGAGTACGACGCGGCGGCCGTAGCGGTCCGCATGGGGCTGCACGCGTACGCCGCGCCCGCGCTCGCCGGCGCCGCGCTCTACTGCCGGCTCGCCGCGCGCTATGGGGATTGGAAGTGGTGGGTCTATGCAACTTGTTGTAGTTGCGTCCTACACACAAATGTCGGCTTTCAGTCTCTGTGATAAGGTGCATTGTAGATTGATGGCGAAATTTTAAATGCCGGAAGTAATTGAACTGTGAGCAGAAGTAATTAGGATGGCGCGGCATGCTTGTTTGCTACCTTAATTCTATATAAAAAAAAGGTTTGAGCTGGGAGCAATTTTATATTCAGTAATTCCGGTATATATTCATTCATTCGTTCAGCGTCGTTTCAGCGTATTGCAACCGTCTAGTCTTGAAGAAAATAAACATTTAATATTTGGCCTTGGGAATTTATTCTTTATTTTATTGTACCTGTATTTTATTTACTAACTTTAATGAAATAAAATAAGTAATTTTTCGAATTTTGAATTAAATAAACACGTGTTTTTTAAACGTCGTTGTTTTAACTTTGAATAAAACAAACTTAATTGACGTCGTTTCCCAACTTCGAAATTTAAAGTTATACCATTCACAGGTACCTAGAAGTAGTGTGGCGCGCGACGAACCTGATAGCCCTGCACCGGGTGTACCAGGTGACGTGGTACTGCGTCATCGCGTTACTATTCCGCCGCCACCTGTTCGTGTGGACGGTGTTCTCGCCCAAACTGCTGTACGACTTCGTGGCGCTAGTGTTCAGTGTGCAGGCGCTATCGACCATCGCGGCTATCGTAGCCCTCACGCACGTCACTAGCTGGCTCGCTAGGGCTGTCACGTATCGGACCGGGTTGTGAAGTGAGCTGATTGAAGTGAAGACTTGTAATGTGAGACGGCTTGTGAGTGATGTGGAGACTAGTGATTGTGAGGTTTTGGAGTTCGAAACTGACCTTTTTTTGAGTGATACAGAGGATGCAGGTCTGTCTACATAATTCAATATACTGTGAAGTATGTGAACTAAAAAACTGAAATAGTATTAGTAGTGTATTCTACTTGTTTCAGTTTTTTTAAACTACATTATAACAAAATTGTGGAATGTTGTAGGGCTCCCGTGAAGTTTTCGGTTCCGTTACCAAAAAAGTTTTGAAGTGTTAGTGACCTACAGGACACTTGAATCTTGAAGTGAAGTTACCTACAAGACTAGATATAGTGTCAATAGCATGTAACAAATCCTTTGATCAAATTATGAGACTCCCTTGTGAGTTGTAGCACTAAGTAGGACTGTATTTCGTTTTTTGTTTTGGATGACCTATTGTAATATCAGTAAGTTACCCGGACATTTTGAAAGGCAGCCTTCCAGTGCAAGTTTCCTATATAATATTTATTAGGTATTTAAGTACAGAACTTATCATATAGTATTTTTTTGTATGGTGAATCATAATAGTGATGACTGCCAACGTAATGGTTCGATGTGAGGTAATTCTTATTCTAAGCATTAAAAACTCGTAATCATATGATGTCCTATGTAACAGGTGCAATCGTTTTTACATCCTTTATATTTGAAAAAAATATTTTCTTCCAAATCCTTGGTCGTTGTTTAACCATAATATCTAGAATTTTAATTATGTGTGACATATTTTGTATGTAACTTATCAATTACAATTGTACCTACATGATTAAGAAAGTTGTCCTTTCGTACAAAAATCCATTTTTAAGCAATTTTCTGCGAAGACGTCACTAAGGTAATTTTAGATTCGAGTTTATCTATTCTGAATATTTAGTATATTTCCAAAGGTAGTCTTTAAACTCGTTAAAGCGAGATATCCCATTTTATGAACGTAATAATATGAATCAATATTCCATAATATTATTGTATTTCTGTATTGAGGTGTACCAAAAATAGTGCATCGAAAGAGTTGTAACAAATAAATAGATATAGTTACGGAATAATACAAAAATAATCTTTATGACTCCATGTAATTTTAATATGCTAAATTTTTGTGTGTATGTAATATAAAAATATTGTCGTAAATATTGAAATCTTATTATTGTATTCCGAAGCGTACATGGAGGTAAAAATACTACTGTTGTATATACTTAAAACATTAAATCAATTCGTAAAGTACCTACTTGAATGAAAATAAAATCGCCCGTTTCAAATGTCTTTGCTTTATTGAGGCGGGTCATAGATTACATATAAACATGTGCATAGAAATATCCTTGTCTCTTTTTCTCATGCCCTTATCAAATTGCCTGTTTATTAAAATGAATGTATATTGCGATGAAAGGAGATTGCGACGAATAATTTTCTCTATGTCTATATGTAAAGGATTACTAATATGTAATTTAATAAATAATATTGGTTTTTTGCTGACTGAAGAATGTCATTGACGGATAAGTCTGCTTACTCTGATAGTGTCTTTTAAAAGACCTAATTATATTAAATAATATAATAATAAGTATTATTGTACTTTCCATAATATATTATTTCCAGAATATAAATTGTGATGTATCCTATATTGAACTTTATATAATTGTAATATATTTTCTTTTTAATTTGAATTTAGACGTGTTCCAAGGCATTGAAGGGAAGAAAAGTCAATGTCTATTATTTAGTGAAAATAATTTTGTGATGTTGCGGAAAACTTTAAATAAGCCATAAAAAGATAATATTTCTTAATTATAAACATTAAATGTCGTTTCTTTGTTTACAGGTGAGTGTATTGTATAAATGTGATAGAAATAAATATATAATTTGTAATATATCTGTACGAGTATAATGTATGCGAGTGTTACTTAAAATAAATAAATCTTTGTTTACAGAGCAACACATTTTTGTTTAATTGAAAAATAACATTATATAATTTTAAAACTTAAAGTATTATTGTACGATTTGCTATAAGTTTGTTATATTTTTTGTTACCAATAACAAGTGAAGCACACAAAATAAAATGTTCTAAATAGTCAAATATTTTATTTTACTGTTAAGCCTGCATAATAATACTTAAGTACTTGTTAACTAAAGAAACCAGTTTACAACAAAAACTGCATAAATACCTTCTCGGTGGAAATTCTGTATGTCAATATTAAATATCACTTCTCTTCAAATTGAACAGTTGGGAGACATCGATACCAGCATTACCGACATCAAAATAGGATGGTCAGTGAAAAATAAAACTAATGTGCACTGGACAGTACATTAGTACTATATTTTTTTATTTTTTACAGGAATTAAAGCCTACACCAAATGTCCTCAAAACCAACAGTTTCATATTTTTCACCCCTAATTTATGTATCATGCTTACAGCACACTTCAAATTATTTAGAAAACAAATCAATTATGGAAGATAATTTTCGACAAGTGATTATCTATTTATTAAGTATATAATATATACAAACAATATTTCTAAGAAAAAATGCGAAGACGGAAAGATAAAACACGTTATTTAATTAAAAATATAAATTAAAATGAGAAGCACCAATAATCACCAAATATCAGAATATTAGGTAGGTACATCAGAGAAAAATATAGATTTAACTTGTTACCTTGGAATGCAAATCGTAAAATAAAAGCTTCTGCACCTTATACTAGAAAAGTTTCCAAAAATATGTTTTTTTTTTCTATTACGTTGATATTTCTATTACTATATTAATGTATAGACGTAGGATCTTTCATTTTCATTTAGCTATGATATGATAAAGATACACTGTTCAATCTGATTAACATTGGTTGAAATGCAACATTATTTTTGCATTGAATGGTTCACTTTGAATTTACCCAGTCCAACTTTTTTCTTTCAAAATTAAGGGCGAGTGAACATGTAATAAATGCTGGTATAGGTATATCGGTGTTGTGAATGCTTGAAGAATGACCTGAATACGTATTTTAGAAACACCGCCTTAAATACAAGTAACTTCATTTCGCCCGATTTTTGAAGATTCCAGAACTGACTGTTCCAATTATGACATTTTATTCGAACTTAACACAATTTTATATAAACACAAAGAAAACAGTTCTACCATTTCATTACCGTAAATAATAGATTGGATGTGCCTGACATGCAACAAAATATTGATTCTTCGCGTGCACGTCATAATAATAATTTTATTTCAAAATACAAGTGTCAATTGTACCAATCAAGTCCTGATCTCCATTTGTTATAAATCAATCTTTCTGGCAAAATCCTGTTTTGGCACAGGCCTCAAAAACAATACAAAAATATTTTACATAGATATCTGTATGATAACAATTTTTAATTTACGTATTATTAAATAAAATATGATACAATGCTGACACGAGAGTTACTCCTAAATACTCTAACCTACCCCTTTATACAATGAAATAGATACACTTTCCACCTTACTGACAAACACGGTACCAATAGAAAAGACAGAGAGAGAACACTCAACTTGATATAATTTGTTCTTACATGTTTATAAGTAAGATGGAAATCTACCGACACGTTTTATAAGTTGAATATTATTGCTTTTAACATTCGTAACGTGTTAATACGAATCTCAACACCCACCTAATAACCTTATACAATTACCACAACTCTAAAGGTCTGCGCAAATTACAACAACTCCACGCCAACGCGGTTACGGAGCAACTCAAATGTGAGCATTGAATAAAGATCCTTATGTCTTAGACATTACGGTTGAATTTCGAGTGTACACTTGAAAAACGTGGACTACTCCCCACCCTCTGCTCATCGACGCCGTTCACACTCGAATTTCAACCGTAACGCCTAAGATATAAGGATCATAATTGAATGCTTACATTTGAGTTGCTCCGTAACCGCGTTGGCGTGGAGTCGTTGTAATGTGCGCAGACCTTAACTTACACAAGGTACCATCTCAAATTATAATTCATAAAGATTTTACCATTCAATAGTAACCTTTAGAATGGCCATAGACAAAAAATGCATGCAACGTGAGTATTATTCACCACGCGCTACTCAAATGCAGTTTGGTCAAAAGTTTTAGATGAAGTTAGCGACCCGAAAGTCTTATCAAATGATAAAAATCGGGACGGACTGCTTTAAGTGCCCTGTGGAGCACGGAAGCGCTGGTAGTATTTAGCAACAATCGGTCGCGTAAAGTCTAAATAGCTAAGACTACGAGTGCCACCGAACTCCTTAGATTCTGATCTCTTTAATATAAAGTTTAGTTTTCATTTTGTTATCGATCGATTAGGGTCAAATCGATGTTTTATACCAACTTTTGAAGATCGAGTTACATCAAAACACAGCACAAATCTTATATCTTTAGAAACTGTAACTGGGAAAGGAAGGTAGCTGCTAAATTTTGCTACGAGTTGGCTCCACTAGATTTTGGGACGTTACATTAATTTTCACCAAGATCATTATTGATGATTAGTTTCTATTTTACAGATTGTTTAACCTCTCAGTATATAAGTTGATATGACCTCACTCTCCTTAGTACTGATTTACGTTAAATAGATCAGCGTACTTAGTACATTAGTGAAATAAAATTGAGGTATTCGTTAAATACTTGTATACTACGTCAGGTCCGTCGAAGTTATTATGTTTTAAAAGTTAATAAAGTAGTAAAGTAAAGTGGGCAGTGTTGCCATACAAACTGTCGGTCCAAGTTATAAGTCTTCGTGTGGATGCCGGGCGCCGAGGTATTGCTTAGAATCGATATATTACCTGTAAAAAAATTTTTTGCTGAAGGATTACTTTCGTTTTATGTGAAGTTTTTATGTAAGACTAGTAAATCCGACCTCGCTTCGCTTCGGGGAACCAGTCCCTTCAAAAATCTCTATAAATTTTAACAAATTATGTTATTCCGATGTCTAAGCTATATTACTGCAAAGTTTCATGAAAATCCGTTCAGTATTTTTTGTGTGAAAGAGTAATAAACCCACACACACACACACATACACACACACACATACACACACACACATACACACACACACATCCTTACAAACTTTCGCATATTTTATAATATTAGTAGGATGTATTGTAAAGTAAATTCTAGGGCAAAGGAATAATAGGGCACCCACACAAAACTGCGATTCAACTCGAAAACTATAACCTAAATAGTGTAGAGTGCTTCCAAATAAAATGTAAAACTCCTCGAGTGAGAGAGAACCTCCTCCTCTTTTGAAGTTGGTTAAAAATATAATGTTTCTTCATACTCACAGACGGCGGTGATGTGGCGGTCAGTGCGCCTGCACCTTGTAGCGGTAGACCAGCACGCTGGCCACGCCCACCAGCAGGCTGAGTAGCAGCGAGCCCCACATCAGCATCTGCCCAGTACATTCGTCGTTTATTTGTTTTTATCATGCTAACCATTCTGAGAATTGAACTGTGAGCACAGGCAACAACTCGACGTCTCGAGTATAGTAACTAAGCCAGAGAGTAATTGGTCAACACCAAGGACTTGGTGCAAAATTTTATAACGTATTATCAAATATTTGAAAACCACTCCAAAAAATAAGTATGTTTAAAAAAGAATTAAAATGGCACATTTTGGAAGGCTCTTACTAAATAAAAAACAAATTAAATGTAATTTTATTACTCGCATTATTGTGTGTAAGATGCTCATATTATGTTCACTCTCAATCGTTCAGAATTAGATAATGCAATTTTTTGTATTACTTTGTGTATGACTGTTTACGCATAATTTTTACGAATTACCTACATATTGTTACGTGTCAGGAGTACTAGGTTCGAGAAAATGCCAAAATGTATCTCAAAGACTATCGTCGAAACACAATTACACTCCGTACACACCAAAACACAATGCACGCACTCGTAAACACACTCGTCGATCTTATATCGCCCGTAGAAATCACTTCACTTCTCGCTGGTATCGCTCGTAGGTATCGCTGGTTCTTCCCGGTTTCACTTCCGAAACTAGAATGCCACGCAGTAGACCGAGTGCCCGTTTTATACCACTCACGCACCAGACATGCCATTTCTAGAATGTTCCGGCTAATTCCGGTCCCGGTTGGAAGAAGGTTCGAGTATGTTCCTTTCAATCGAATTTCGACCTTATGAATATTGCGGTAAGGTCGAAGCGTCGTGCGCGTACTGTCGAGACGGCCGCGCTCTATTGTTCCATTGTTCTCTTGACATGTTTATGGCCCTTATTGTTTATTGCTTCCAGTTCAGCGAAGTACATACACCAGGGTTGTCACAATATTATCTAAATACATAAACCTTAGTATTTCATTGTTATTGTAGTAATACTTAGTTAATAAATTCGTAATTGTAAATCTTGAGAGATATTAATAACGATGTTAAACCATAAACCGTGCCACCTTAGCCCGGCTGGGTTTCTTCCCTGGCGGCGGCGGGTCGGCGGCGGCGCCCAGCATGCGGCGCGCCAGCCGGCGCTCCACCGACCGCTCGCGGGTCGCCGTGCGCGACGCTCGCGCCAGCACCGCGCGCGCGCCCGGGTCCTCTGCCGACAGATATTATCGCCGCGTTATATGGTGTACAAGTTACAACTCAGACCAATAAACTATAGACGGAGCGACGGGAACAAAAGAGAAGCCGGCAAAAGTAAACCGAAGGCACACATCGAAACCAATAGAATGCTCTATGTTAACAGTTTGAACTGTCTTCCGAAGCTATATTTTTTGGACACAAAACTTCATTCATTTTTTATTATTTAGAACACAAAAGGCTAGGCTTACTTTATTCTGGCTTCACTCTTTTGTTCCTGGCGCTCCACGTCTATAGTTTATTGGTCTGAGGTATACAATGTTTCATCGACTTGTTACATGATATACAACGATCATAGTAATCATTTATGCCACTACTATAGAATCGCCCTCGCTTCGCTTCGGGACCCGTAGATATCAGCCGCGTAGGTCCCACTCCCGTAGAAGTGTCAGGATAAAAAGTAGCCTATGTGTTATTCTGATATATAAGCTTTGTTATTGTAAAATTTCATCAAAATCCATTCAGTAGTTTTTACATGAAAGACTAATAAACTTCCATACTCCATCCATAGTCTTGAGTTTAATCTGTCCAATGTAGAATCTGTCTATTATAGAATCTAACATACTACTATTATGATGTCCAAAGTAGAATCTGTTTAATGTTAACCAAACCGTCTTGAGCGAGTAAGTAGCCAGAATTCACTTGTCGACTCACCAGCGGTAGGACACCTGTCTAAAGTCATTCAAAAACTCCTACAATACAGTGCAACGTACCGGGCGCAGCTTGGGCGGCGGCGCGCGCGGCCTCCAACGCCTCGGAGCTGCGGCCCATGGCGGACAGGATGCGCGCCTTGCGGTACAGCGCCTTCGCGTTGTGAGGCTCGCACGACAGCACGCGCGTCACCGCCTGCCCGCACAGATAAACGGACACATAGATCATTATCATCAGATTCAAATCTATTATTCGATACATACTTAGAGTAAAGTCATTATAACTCGGCTGATCTGAATATAGCTACGAGTGGCTGCGCGGATGTCGATTTTAAGACCAAAATGATGGAAGGAGGCGACGAGTGCTGGCGGGTGGATAGGTACGCTAATACGAAGTAGCTGATCACAAACCACTGTCATGGCCGCCGTGTTTTGATTGGTCAGTTACTGTACCTGCGCAAAAATCTCGGAAAACGAAGTTCAGATCGGCCAAGTTATAATGACCTTAATGTATGTGGGTGTATAAAACACAGATTTAGATACTTATAGATAGTTACGCAGTCTTCTACGCAATGTAAAGTGTGTTACAAAATGAATAAATTTTTTAGCAATCACAAGTCATAACTCGAACAATAACTCTTGGTCACCCTCGATGCATGATGAATTCATAAACGTTCAACTCAGGTCGCTTTTTACAATGTCTACATTGGCTAAATGCAGATTGTCTTCCTTGCGATAATTACAGTGTAAACTTAAATGTGCGTGTTGCATAGTCAAGCTTACCGCTAGCGCGATTGACTCGCAGCGATGAATCACGCTATAAATGTACGTTACATCTGCGCGGTTCATTCGTGCGGGTCTTTTTCACTATATAACGGTACAAGAGGCTGGTAAGCTCGTGTCCCGCGCGCCGTTCAACCGCGCTGGCAGTAAGCTTGACTATGCAACCACCCTTATTTGAACAAACTATCCATATTTAACACGACACGGTACCGACCTGCAGCGCCGCCTCATAAGCGCCGGCCTTCAGCTGCGCCGCCGCCATGTTGTTGTGCACTCGCAGCCGCTCCTCCAACAGCGCCTGCAATACATTTTATTATGTTTAATTAATTATTATAATATTTCGATTTTCGAGTCTTATAGTCATTGCAGTCATTGGTGGACATGTATTATTTTTTCCATAGCCATCACAATGAGACAGTTTTAATAAGACTTTCTTTCCTTTTTCTTACTAACCTACCACTAACTCTACACGAACTTGAGTCTTGACCACTCACCCCACACGAACTTGACCACTTACCAACACCAACTTTGCTTTAGACTTAAGAACTAATATACACTACCCACCAACTACCCACTACCACTAACACCACAACCACCCACTTGTAACGCGGCGCTAGTGGGCGCGAGCTCCCCGCTGGGCGTGGGCTCGGTGATTCCGCCCTCGCTCTCGTCGAGCACGTCGAGCGCGCGCCGGTACAGCTGCACCGCCAGCGCCGCCTCGCCCCGACGGTACCACCAGTTGCCGCGCGCGCGACGACGCATGCTGTGGACGTTATTACGGGGGGTTAAGATTCAGTTTGGTTTGTAGGGTAAATGTAGTTATGGAATTTTAAATTCGCAGCGCCGCCTCCCCGCGCCGGTACCACCAGTTGCCGCGCGCGCGACGACGCGTGCTGAACACGTGGTTATTACGAGGGTTTAGAGCTCAATTTAGTTTGTAGGGAAAATGTAGTTATGGCATTTTAAATTTGTGTGAGTAACCGATTAGTGCAGCTCCCCGCGCCGGTACCACCAGTTGCCGCGCGCGCGACGACGCGTGCTGGAGACGTTATTACAGGGGATTAAGGTTCGGTTTGGCTTAGCAAAATGAAGTTACGACATTTGATATTTGTGTGGGTAACAGTAACCGAGTAGTGCAGCTCCCCGCGCCGGTACCACCAGTTGCCGCGCGCGCGACGACGCGTGCTGGGGACGTTATTACGGGGGATTAGAGTTCAGTTTGGCTTGTAGGGAAAATGTAGTTATGACGTTTTAAAATTACAGTTGCCGCGCTCGCGACGACGCGTGCTGGGAACATTGTTATTACGGGGGATTACCGTTCAGTTTACATTATTTGAAGTGAGATTTCATTAGGGCATTTTTAATTTATGTCGGATGCCATTAAAACAGATTCCATATCGAACACCACCGCAATGTAGGTGTAACTATTAAAACTTTGGCCGAATAACCGATTAGTGCAGCTCCCCGCGCCGGTACCGCCAGTCGCGCGATGCCGCGTGCTGGGAACTTGGTTATTACGGGTGGGTGCTTGTAAGCAAAATGTAGTTATGACTAATTAATCGTCAAGTGTCATATAAGTACATACTCCATAATGTTGTGCACTCCTGTAAGTGACATGTTCACACTGTACCAAAATGTATCTATGCGCTATAATTTAAGAGATAAATTGTGAAATGTTGTTGGAGAGCCTTATAAATAAACTAGCGAACCGCCCTCGCTTCGCTTCGGGACCCGTAGATATCAGCCGCGTAGGTCCCGCTCCCGTAGGAATTTCGGGATAAACTCCCGATCCCGCGGGATTTTCGGAAAGACAGACTTGTTACTTTTATATTAATATGTTTGTTATGAAGCTATAACCATACGCGAAGAAGGTTTTCCCGCGTAAATTCCGATCCCGCGGGATTTCCGGGGTAAAAAATATCCTATATGTTAATCTAAGTTGCCCTCTATGTGTGTGCCAAATTTCATGAAAATCGGTTCAGTAGTTTTTGCGTGAAAGAGTGTAAATTCCGATCCCGCGGGATTTCCGGGATAAAAAAATATCCTATATGTTAATCTAAGTTGCCCTCTATGTGTGTGCCAAATTTCATGAAAATCGGTTCAGTAGTTTTTGCGTGAAAGAGTGTAAATTCCGATCCCGCGGGATTTCCGGGATAAAAAATATCCTATATGTTAATCTAAGTTGCCCTCTATGTGTGTGCCAAATTTCATGAAAATCGGTTCAGTAGTTTTTGCGTGAAAGAGTAACAAACATCCATACAAACTTTCGCCTTTATAATAGTAGTAGGATAAATAAATAAAAGAACTGTAAGCCACAGTCAGCTTATTGCACAAAGCTTAATTTTCGAGTATTGTCGCCGTACTGGAATAGCAATTCTCATTTCCTGTAACCCGCGCTTAACTCATACTTAACCCATTCTCATATACACGGGTTTCAATCCGAACGTGGTCATAATTTTTTACGCGATTTTAATTAGTGATCAGTATTGAAATCCGAAAAAGCAAGATAACTACCCAATATCGTTATCATTCTTCACGTATCTAGGTTGACCACTGTGAAGTGTCTTACTTCACCTACTCACAACCTCAGTCGAGCAGCTATTTGACCATGACAATTTACGGCCTTAAGTAGTCTTATCTAACTTTTGATTACACACAATTGACACTGGCAGCTAATCCTAGCGTAGGCGTATGTGTAAACATGTAAAAAGGAGATGTTTCAAATCCGGCCCACAATATGTACAGTACCTCGAAAAATCGAGAAAAATTCATGGAATTTGGGAAAAATAAAGATAAATTGCTTAAATGCATACTTTTCTGGTACAAATTTTGTATTTATAATTCATTTTTATCAATTTTCAACATGGCGTCTTGCCAAGTTGTTATTGATCATAGATCGCGAACTGTCTACTGTCACTTTAAATGACAGGATTGTAGGTACATATGTCAAACTTCTATCAAATTAACCAACATGACGTGTGATGACAGCTTACCGCCATGACAGACTTTTGTTTTTGTGTTGCAATTTTAAGTGTACATTTTTGTGTTGTACCACAAAACTAAAGCAATTTAAAGGAATTGGATGATTGAAAACTGTTTTAATTGTGTTTCTCCATTTTTGAGTATGGTGTACAAATTGGTGGCCGGGGCTCCATACATTTTGAAACATCTCCTTTATTATTAAATCATATACAAAGCAAATTAATCTATTAAAAATACTATACATTCCGTCTCAATTGTTTTGAACGATACTAAACCATTATGACAGGAAATAGATAACCACAAACCTTGGCACACATATCAACAATCAACTAATTTGCATTGTAAACTGCTTATAAATGTATTATGATCACTTACCCTATATCCATCCTCTCAGCAATAGGCAAGGTTTCATGTTCAGGTTCCTCTGACCAATCGTGGAGCTCAAGCCGGGCCTGTAGCCAGGTCTCCGGTCCTATCACGGGACCCTCATATACTGGGCCATCGGTCTCCCCTATTGTACCCAAGCTGTCTCCAGGGTGCAGCCCGGCATCCCCGTATCCAAACCTCGGCGCAATTTGTAAAAGGCAAACTTCACCTTTGTACATCAGTTTCAGTGCCAAATCCAGCCCTTGAAGGATCTGTAATAATGGAACAATGTCTATGTGCAGAAATTGTAAGTCTGTAATTGTAAATTAAGGCTGTCTATACGCATTTAGTACCTTTATTCAGCAGTGCACATTAACTAATTTTTCGAATAATGTCTTAAACATGCGACTGATACTGATGGAATTTCATAAGGCATGGAAAAGCTACTAAATCCAAATCGTCAATTATTATTTTTTTTGCATCGGCATTGATCAATTATTCCTAAAATTATGTAACTCCAAAGAAACTGTGTCCTTTTTAATAATATAATTATGTAATGTATAACATTAATGTAGCTTTTATATATAAAATCCACGCCGATCCAATAAGACGATCCTAGAGTGCTATTATGTATTATGTTCATAAAATAACATTCACTTCTATTATTGAACATAATATGGTGAAATAAAAACATGAGTTTGGTTTCACATTCAACAATAAATATGATTGAATGATTGATAAAAGTAATGTTTATAATCTAATAAAAGAATTATCAATGATATCACAGAATACTGATAGCATGCTTGAATGAAAATACAATGGCAAAATAAAAATAATTTCTGCAGAACTTTCACTTCCTTTGTTATGTCTTAATGCAATATAATTAAATTAGCTCATCTCGACAATGGGAAAAGAAGATAATAGGTATATTTTTAATTAATTGATGAACCACCTCATATTTTATAGAGCTGTGATGACCATCAAACAAAATGTATCATTCAAATATGTAACAAAGGTATTCGGGAATAGCAGTAGCCATACAGGGATTAACCTCTGAAAAAAACAAACTCATTTACTCACTTTATTGCCCAAAATTGTGAAATTGCAAGTATTCTTTGGCGGTTAGCTTACATGAAATTGGAACTTTTTATGCCTCATCCTTAATAGCATATTTCTTTTCTCTTAAACATTTATGAGATAAAATGATTTTTTAATGTACCTACTTTATATTTATACACTGTGTTATTTAAAAAGTAGAGCCATTTGCTACAGAAACTTTAAAATTTTGTCACATGGACACTAAATACTTTCTTTGTTAATAAATAGCATTTATATTTTTTGCTAAAACAATTCCCGTTTAAATATGTGAAGTCTATGTTACAAAGTTATTTTATACTTACATGTTATATGTGATTAGGCTTCAATGTTTGACATAGATATTCATAACAATCAAACCTTTATAGCTGCCTTACTAAAGATAATATTAACTGTAGGTTGTATTTGTGAACCAAACCCACAAAGAGGTTGATAATATTGCAAACATTACAATCACTGCTCTGATTAGATTGCACCATTATGTCAGGTAAACACACTAGGAAAGTTATGATATAATAAACAATACAATATTATCACATTTATTTATATCATCATCATAATTTTAAGCAGTTATGCATGTATACCTATATAAAAGATATATTTAAATAAGTATCAATGGTTCTTGATAATCAAAAATAGATGAATGCTCACAACCACTTTCCTAAATAAACATGAAGAGGTAAAACTTTTTGACAATGTAGTTCTGAAATCCGAGATTATGTCTCATCCATTGATGTATAGTCTCATCACTCGGCAGGTAGATAACTTAAAGATTGGTCTATCCCACTGCTAGTTATGAATTTCCAAGAAATGCAGATTTGTAGACAATCAAGCACACAAGTTTCCTTATGATGGTTTTCTTTACCAAAGGAAGTGATAATTCATTTATTATATGCAAATCGCTTAAAAATACAGGTTCTATGGATTTCATGAAATAGTACATTACGATACTATCCTCCATGTACGATAGGTACGGTGCGGTGCGTAAAGTTGCCCATTTTTGAACGGCGTGAAGTTAGCGCACGAGCAAAGCGAGTGCGATATACGTAGGGTTGCAACGATATATCGGAAAATCGATAATATCGATAATATCGAAGGGGAAATATCGATATTTTTATCGATATTTGCGCTATAACGAT
Organism: Hesperia comma; assembly: GCA_905404135.1. Taxonomy (NCBI): domain Eukaryota; kingdom Metazoa; phylum Arthropoda; class Insecta; order Lepidoptera; family Hesperiidae; genus Hesperia; species Hesperia comma. Next base: position 4,193,277 of record FR990031.1, read on the forward strand.
ACGATAATATCGATATCATGGCCGAAGAAAAATATCGATAATTCACGACCTTGGATAAGGCTGTTTGGGCTTCGAATATTAGCCTTTTCTTACAATATAAACAAATAAAAAACATCCTCTACTTGTTTTATGTCTCTATTTTCTCTGGCTGTATGGGTTTAGCCCCTTTGCCTGTCCGTAAGGACTAATGAAACAAAAAAATCTCTATGAACTTCATATTTTTTATTTAAATTTAAATAAATTCGATATTATCGACCTAAATATCGATATTATCAATTATCGATAATTTCAATGCCTCGATATAATTATCGATATTTTTATCGATATTACAACAACCTTGCATCCCTAGATATACGCCGTTCAAAAATGCAACTTTACGAACGAGTATCGTATATTATTTTATAGCACGAGTGACAGTTTTGTACAACATAAAACTGTATTTAGGAGAATCTCTAACCTATGTAAATTCTTGCTTAACCCGTATTAAGCACTAGTTTAGTATACTGAACCAACAATTTGAGAAGATAAGATAACTAATTATGAAATATTTTTTCGCTGATTTCACCAAACAGGGGCCTTAGTACGAGTTTTCAATGACATAACGCGCTCGCTACGTAACTGCGAGTTACCTAAAATTTGTATGGGATCGGAGCAGAGCCACCTAGCGGGACGTAAATGACTCAGCTTGATCCCATACAAATTTTAGCTAACTCGCAGTTACGTAGCGAGCGCGTTTTGTCACTGAAAACTCGCACTCAGCCCACAGTGTCCTTTACCCGTTATGTGTACTTACCCATACTATGTTAAGTAAGTAGGTTATTTGTTTACTCAATAATATTTCCCATTAAAATATGATAAAGTAACAGTTTTCACCAACAATTTCACACATAGGTTCCTACCTACAATACACAAAACATACTTCAACTGAATAAGTTTAAAAAGCAGTAAAGATAAATATGACTAAAGCACAGTATGGATAATTATAAGTGCAGGCTTACATGGTGACTATTTGCTAACCTGTGGTGCGGATTTGACGCGGGTTTGCGTCACCCAATGTCATAAAGTACCCTCATGTTATATATTTTTTAATTTCTACCTTCGCGTTTGCGTCACTCAATGTCATAAAGTACCCTCATGTTATATATTTTTTAATTTCTACCTTCGCAATTGTCAATAATTTATTTTTGAACGACGTGAAGTTGGCGTCATTTGCCATGTAAAAATGAACTACTTACGCCACTGAAAACTGTGACTTAAATGCGGGTTTAAGTCACGCTGTGCTATAAAGATTCTTATAGTTAATCATATTATAAGATTACAAACCATAGCTGTCCCACTGCTGGACTCAGATCTCTCACTATGTGAGGGGTACAATCTATAGTCCAGCATGCTGGCCAATTGTGATTGGCAGACTTCACTCCATTTAAGCACATGGGATATTCTCAGGTGAACAAATTATGAATGATTTCCATCACCAAAACAAGTAATAATTAAATTCAAATAAGCTTTTAATTAGAGATAATATGCAGGATTCAAACCTGGGCCCCTTCTTTAATATGTCGAAATGTTATAACAGGCTCTTACCTCATTATCACCCAAATATATTTTGATTTGGTCCTTCTTTTCCACAATTGCATCATGGTCACGTAATTTCATTTCATAACTTATCCTACATATATCACTCCTTTGTGGCCTGGCTCCGTCTGATTCATCTCCAGCTTTTAAAATCTGCAAATACAAGTTAATTAAATTTATGTAAAATCAATTTTGTTCATTGATCTATGATGACCATGACAACTATGACCAACCAAGAACAAGACTAGAATCAATACTAGGATGGTTAGTCTAGTTAGCAGATTGCTATTAGAAATGGAAACATGGTCAGTTCATAACTAGGTATGAGGACAGGGGCAGAGTTAAGTGATAGTTACTCCTGTTAGTTATTGTTAGTAAATTGTACAGTTAGTTAGAACTTTCCTCCAATTTATAATTTAATATCCATACTGCCTTAGCCATTCTCTGTTTAAACCGAGAAGGATTGACTGGTTGAGAATACTTTTATTATGATTATCATTCTAATTAGATGACATAAAATAATTATGTGTTTGTACCCTTCAGGGCTAAGATGGCTGCCTAAATAAAATAAATAAAATAATTGCATCCTCAAAATATTTCGCAATCCTTCTTTATGCAACAAGAGTTCCATTCAAAATTGTTCTTGGACTGTACAGCATATTATTACGTCATTATCTTATGCGATTTTTGATTCCAATTGGAATCTCTCATCCTCTATTGAAAAATACATATAAGCATCTCGGAAAAGAGGATAATGATACTTGAAGATAAGCTTTGCTTCCAAAAAACATACCAAAAGACATTACAAGTAAAATAAAATCTATATAAAGAAAACAAACAAATACTGTGGAAAATAATGTCAATTTGCATAATATTTAATATTAATGTATCAAGATTGTGTCAACCAATACATCCATGCATATGCAAATGCATAAATATTTCAGAGGTCAACAATAAAATATCACCAAACACATAGGGTAAGGTCAACACAGTCAAATATCACTCCAAATAAGGTAGCCGACCTTTTTAAGTATAGCTCCTGATCCCAAAAGGTCTTGCCATTCTTCCACTGGGGCTGGAGGATCCGTCTGTCTTTCTTTCTCTATAGATGCAGCTTCTGCTAATTTTGCTTCTTCGATCTCATGAGCAGCAGCGGCGGCCAAGTCCTCGAACGAACTGCTTTCAGACTTGTCCACCAAGGTGCGTTCTTCTTCACTCATCTGCAAACGTTATACGCAATAAAACAATACCTCGTGATTTGTGTTACGTTCTCCTACGTAATCACGATTTTGTTGATGTGATACGAACGTTAAACAGTATCTCAACCTACACTCAAATCACAAACATCATCCAAAAATTATAATACACTTTATATGATTCCAATATTCACCTTTATAGATACACAAGAAATGTAGCAATTCAAAATTTGACCCTAATCACAATAGTTATCAATAAATGCCATGTATTTAGTTGTATAAATTATATTTCAAGGTTCGGGTTCAAGAAAATACGTGTGATGATGACAATCAAACTTTCTGAATACCTAATTTTTTATTTCATTTTCATTCTCATTCTCAGATTCTCTCTTGACATTTAAATGACATACATGACATATATTATAAATTTTTTAATAATGTACAAGCAAAATGTGTTCTATACATCTATGGTCGACGTCCAACATGATCTTTCCCTCATATTTGTTTTATCTGTTGGGATAGTAAAAGTTGACACACATCCATCAACTATGGAACGATTCGGCATCCTCATAAAAAAACCACTATGTATTGTTTTTTTATACATAAAAACAAACAATTGTCAGCATCGTGGTTATCGTGACTATTATTTCGCTTCAACAAGAAGCTAATAACTCTCATGGTTCAAAGCGGGGCAACCAGGAATTGTTTCAAAATTGATAAGTGTTCGCTAACCTTTTATTGTGCTTTTTCACTCATTCAATCCAAGTTTCAAGTCATTCTATTCTAATGTCATAGATAAGATAACCCACAAGATAACCCTACCTCGTCTGTGAACTTACCGGCTGACAGATTAATGATTATTTTTTTTATTAGGTAGGTAGTCGTCTTTTTTTTTCCTCGTCGTCGCTTGCTAAGCTAAGAAGAATTGCAAAAATATTCTGTTTTAAATAATCGTTTGTTCCCTTTATAATTAAGCTGAATTGTTTTGCTTTCGCCATGCAAAAATACGAAAAGCTTGAGAAAATTGGAGAAGGAACATACGGTACAGTTTTTAAGGCTAAAAACAAAGAAACCCATGAAATTGTAGCACTCAAGAGAGTGAGATTGGATGATGATGACGAGGGAGTTCCTTCGTCGGCTTTGCGGGAAATATGTCTGCTAAAAGAACTTAAACATAAAAACATAGTTCGGCTGTACGACGTGCTACACAGTGAAAAAAAATTAACATTGGTATTTGAGCACTGCGACCAGGACTTAAAGAAATATTTCGACAGTTTAAACGGTGAGATAGACCTAGACGTGGTCAAGTCTTTTATGTACCAGTTACTTAGAGGATTGGCTTTCTGCCACAGTCATAATGTTTTGCACCGAGACTTGAAGCCTCAGAATTTGTTAATTAATAAAAACGGTGAGTTGAAATTGGCGGACTTTGGTTTGGCGCGAGCATTTGGAATTCCCGTGAAGTGTTATTCAGCAGAAGTTGTAACGTTATGGTACCGGCCTCCTGACGTACTGTTTGGGGCCAAGCTGTACACCACAAGCATTGACATGTGGTCTGCCGGCTGCATTTTCGCAGAACTGGCTAACTCTGGCCGCCCTCTATTCCCGGGATCGGACGTTGATGATCAATTGAAAAGAATATTCAAACTTCTTGGTGAGTACTATATTATATATTTATTCCTGGTGTTATATCAATTCATAAAAATAATATTTTATTGACTTTATTAATTTAACTAATAACACTATTTACTATTAAAATAAATACTTATATTTGCTTTTTATTCATATTTTGGATCATCTAGCCTTATCACTTGCAATATTTTATCTTAAACCAGCTCAAAATTTTGGGCTGGGTGTTAATTTGTCATTTAAAGGGTTGTTATTTTGAAGGATTCACATCTTATATATATTTAAAAGTTTTGCTTTTCTATTTTAGGCACACCAAACGAAGATACATGGCCTGGGGTAACACAGTTACCTGACTATAAACCTTTACCAGTGTATCAGCCGAGCTTGGGCTTGGCTCAGGTGGTACCGAGACTGCCAGCGCGGGGACGAGACCTCCTTGCTCGTCTCCTGACTTGCAACCCAGCCCTGAGGATGCCAGCTGATGATGCTATGGCCCATGCCTACTTCCATGACCTGAACCCATCTGTGAAGAACGACCGATGTTAGCAATCAATACACCCTTACCGGTGTACCTCTGAACTGCTTTTTAGTGTTAAGAACAATGATGAAGTGCAGGAGTATGGTGAAGAATAGACTTATTAGTGTTTTTAATTTCCATGTGCAATATGATTAACCAGATTAAATTATGTATGCTGCTACATGTATTAGTAAAAATATCAGATTTGAAGTCATGTAGTAGTTTTGTGTTAGTCCTTCTTATATAACAAATCTAGATTTGTTTAGTGTTTGGTTACAGAAATATAGTATATCCATGTAAATTTTATTATCATTGTGATTTTAAGTAATATCAGCATTATAAGTATGCATTTAAAAAGGATTTCTTATGCTATGATTATGTGAATTTCCACAAGTAATTTAAAACACTGTTTTATTAAAAATTTGGATTTGGATTACAGTCGGCTGCAAGGTAGCAATGGTGTTGAGACAGATCCCACAGTATTTGACAAGCCACCCTTAAAGTTGTAATTTTTCTTATTATGTTTGTTATAAATAAAATGGTTGTATCTATATGTATGTGTAAATATCTACATTCTGAGAACTGAAATAATGGAAGTGTTTGTAAAAAGTGACAAAGTCTCAGGATCACTTTATTGGATTACATTAATTACAAAATTGTATGTTCATAGTAATAGAGAAAAACAACTGTGTAACACAGGTATGGCAGCATTTTTTTGTATTAATTTATTTATCTGTATGTTGAAGCAAGCAATAAGGGCCCCTATTTTGCTAATTTTTGTATTACTAGCGACTGGCCATGGCTTTGTCTGCATGGATTTAATTTAAAATTCACTCACATCACTTTTTATTTGTTTACTGATATAAATAAAAATAAAAAAATGATTAAGTAAAGCCCACCACAATATAATCTTGAAAACTGCATTAAAATTGGATACATCTTTTCTGAGATTAGCATGCACAAACATACAGACAATGAAAAATACATTGTTTTGGGTTCTCTTGTGAATATATAGGCCTATGTAATATTATGAACTTTTAAATATATATGCCATGTACAGTGATCAGTTGCAATTTTATTGTATGTATTGATTTAAGTTTCAGTTGTGGCTCCATGAATAGTTTAACTACAAGCATATAAATGACATATTTTCGACGCATTCAGTATACAAAATGTGTAAAGCTATTCAAACAATACCCAATTATTGCATTTATAAATTAGCAATCAGGGCTCTGCTATTATGGTTCAGTTGATTTCAATTTTCAATACTTATACCATTGGCCTTAGAAATTAAGTGACAAGCTGTCCATACTAAATGTAAACAAATAATTTTGTTTGTAAGGGTGTTTCACTTGGTAACAACAACTGGCTTGTTTATATAAATAGGAGGTAGGTAAGCAGGTAGCGTTAGCTGGAAATCAAGACTGTAAATATTTATATAACATTAAATTATTGACAATGACTGTAGGTGTAATATTTATTCCTCATTTTTTTACATTTTTTTAAGCCACATTGCAGCTGTAGAATAGCAAAATGTAGCATAGTGGATTTTTTAATAATGAGTTCATTGTTGACATCACCCTTAACATTTGCACAATAAAATATTATTGCAAAATAAAATAAAAATACAGACATGAAATCTGTGGTCATAAAACAATGCAGTGTGTTTGTTTTAAAACAGTATTAAACCTAACACAATCATAGCATTTTAATGAAATTCTGTGAAATTTCAATTTTGGGGATTATTGGGGCCAGTAAAATATTTGGTGAACACAAAACTTATTAAATCCTGTAGATTTGATATATAAAATATTTTGCTAAATCAATACAAATTAATAAGTTGGCTGAAATAATCATAAACAATTTTGCTATAGTACATAAAAATTAACAGTAAATACCCAGGAACTTTTATTACTAAATGAAAAAACTTAGTATGTTATAACATTTCCATTTCAGCTCTCTTTCGTTTCCTATGATTAGCAACCATGTTGGCCGTAGTCAATAAACAGTCTCCTCTTTTCAACCAGCTGGAAAGAGCTTTCTCTGTGACCGCTGCAGCATTTGTCCTCTCCCTCTCACTAGCTGATAACGGCTGCAAAGCACTCACTGAGTCTGTTGATACACTTGCTGACATTATCATCTTGAATCTTTGTCTGAAAGTCTTAAACAATGTAAATGTCACTTATTAGTCAGGATCAATAATATTTAGGGTGCGGTTCCACTGAGGCGGAGCGGAGCGGAGCTGTGCGTGATTGACCAATCACATGGCTTGAAAACCACGCGAGGCACAATGAGACGTGAATTTCAAGCCATGCGATTGGTGAACTCCTCTGCGCTCCGCCTCAGTGGAACCGCACCCTTATAGCTGTAACAGATCTTGGAGAATAAAATTATTGTACTTCCTAATTATTTGGTGGATGAAGGTGGCTTTTTAAGAACTAAAGATTTTAATAACATTATACCAAATGATTTAATGAAAATGGCATGTCAATTGTGCATATATAAAACAATTCTAGTACTACTATCATAAACTTACAGGACTAACTAAGTAAGTCTCTGCCCTCACACTTGTTAACAAAGTAACCAACTAATATTGTAACACCATCAGTTAACTGGTCTAGCTATACTTGTCCCTCAAGTCTTGTTTTAGGTTGGTCACAGTTGTCATGAATCGCAGCAGAATGGTGGTGCTGCAAGCCCATTTGCCATAACCATTGGCACTTATGGACTGGGATTTTCTTAATCAGACTGAGAATTTATTTAATTAAATTATTAATTATTCTATACTCACATTGATTATAGTTGTAGCCACTTCACTTTTGATATCATGTTTGGCAATGTAACAACCAAGCTCATAAAAATGTTGTCCCAATTTATGCATGTCTACAGCACAAGCGTCCGCATTCAGTATTTCTCTATAAGCTTCCTTATATATTTTCGGCAAATCAACACTGACCAATGGAGGTCTTCTAGATTCCAAAGACTCTGCCAACCATAAGGGTATTTCAACATTTGTTCCTGATTTCAAATCGTCTTCGGTGGATGAGGGGTCCAAAAATCCTTGGTATTGGAAAAGATAAAATATAAACAAAATGTTTCTTTATAGCGCATACCAAGAGCGCATAGTTTTTTCTGTTAACGTTAAGTCACAATAATAGCTAACTTACCCATTTTAGGCAAATCATGTAGGAACTTACAAGGTACTTTTTCATTAGTTATTAAAATATCTGATACAGACAAATAGTTTGAATAAGCCATTATTATTGTTTGGTCGGTAAATATATATCTGATAATTTAAATGTTTAGAAAAGTTTGAAACCCATTAATTAACCCACCACAAGGTTGTTTTCGAAGTTCGAAGTTCGAACCATAGAGATAGGAATATACTTAGATAGAGACGCCCTAATCCTTAACCTCATATGAAATTATCTGGTTGGTGTGTAGCAGGCCGGCCATTTTTTATTCACCCTTACAAATGACATCTTATGTCAAACAAAATGGTTAATAAACCCAAAACTATAAAATATATTAAAATAGGCATTGATAGGAGGTGTTGTGGTGTCTTTTAAGCAAAACAAAAACATTAAAACACAATGAGGTGTGGTATACTACAATGCGGAGCCAGGAAAAATAAATTACACCCAAAATTAACAAGTTATAGTAGGTATCAGTTTTCGTTGTTTGTTGAATATCTGAATGATATTGATATAAATTATGTTTTTGCTGCATGAAGATCTGTGCGAGGATTACGTAGGCCTGTTAATGTTTTGTTGGGTTTTTCATCATTATTTTATATATTTGAGTAGCCGGTTTGTTTACATTTCAATGACACTTAGGGTAGAAAGTGTTAAAATATCGATATTCGATATATCGATAATTTAAAATGACGCTGAAGAAAGTTGAAATAATTGTTTTTATTCAATAGATTACCTTCAAATAAATCGTTAAAAAAGAAGTGGCTAGAAATAATTGTTCCAGAAAACATAAACCCTCGTCTTGTTGAAGTATTTTTTTGTAAAAAGCAATTATAATTATTCCTCTGTTATCTTATCTGCCCAAAGCTTATCTTGAAGAATTCGCTAGTTAGCGATACGATCGCTTTTTGTGCCCAATTAATAAATATGCTATAATACTTTTATTTGTATTTTTGTAATTATGCTGTACATTATATAGCCTTAAACAAATAAATTAAATTTTGTGTACATAGACACATGTTTTTTATTTACATTTCGGTCCCATTTCCACAATATTAATGCACTAAGCGTTATTACACAATCATGGGTGATCAGAAGAAAATTGTCAGTCATATCACACAGCAGTACTATCTTCACCCTTAGCTTTTATTGAATAAACTCTAAAATTAAATTCATCGTAGTGCTACATATGACTTATTTATTTATGTAAGTATCTATCGCGATTTTTCTGGATTCAGTGGGTACATTCAGAATCAGCAAAAGTGGCATTGTTTAGGAGTAAGCGGACTGGTTAATGGAAGGATTGATTTTTAATATTGGATATAAAACTTAACATAACTTCAAGCCTGTATATACCTAGTTATATACAATACAGCCAAATAGAGATATAAGTATTTTACTTCCGATGGTTAAACTTCGGTTATGGAACTCTATTTTGATAATTTTACATTATGCATATAATAAATAAAGGCCTTAACTACCTAAGTTTCCTAACTGGAACAAGACAAATAGTTTGGCGGCTGTGTTAAGCAAGACGGTGGTACCTAATTAACTGGCAGAGTTTAAAACACTATCGCTGAGATCGTCTAAAAAGGGGGATCAGTCGTTGTGTCCTCGTTTGTTGTTCAGCAGATCATCATGATAGCTGGTTTTTACAAAATATTTTTGGTTGACATGACATGACAAGTTCATCGCAGTAGGTATCAAAATTAATATTAATATCGCTGAGAAGACGAACGACATGTAGGTATTATTGCTGTTATATCGTTAGTCATTAAACTAAATATCGATAGTGTTCCACGTAGTGCGCACAACACTAGTAGAATCGGCCATATTTTATTCACTAAAATTTTGACAGGCATTGTCAGGCTCGCTATTTTTGCTTTAGTGTCTAATCCATAGTCCATAAAGATCAATGGTTCGAACCATAGAGTTAGTATAATAGAGTGCAGAAGCCAGGCTTCAGAGCGTACCTCGGATAAAAAGAGTCGAAATGACTTTAGTAATCACCTGTCTCTTTCTGGCTCATAGGGATGGAGAGAGATAGGTAATTACTCTTATCGTTGTTTCTCTTTCTAACCGGGGGCGATTGCAATGTATGGGCAGCCGTATGGCTCACCCACTCTAAACTCTATGGTAGCAGGCCGGCCATTTTTTATTCACCCTTACAAATGTATAGTTCGAACCGAACCAACTGACAGAATTGACGTTGACTTGACATTGACAGTATGACAGCACAGAGACCACAGAGTACATCAAAACAAAGAGTATACAATAGTAACAGAAATGCACAAATACTTTTTCAAGCCCGCTCTACACTTAGGGTTACATAGACGTCCGATTTTTCTCTCCGATAGTCGGTTCCAATAGTCTGTTCAGACAATCGGAAGGCACTCGTGCCATACATTTTGTTTTGTTCACAATACACGTCCGATTCGAGTGTCGTTTGATTCTATTGTCTGATCAGACTATCGGAGAGAAAAATCGGACGTCTATTGCAGCCCTTAGCCCTTGAATCGCGCGCCATGGCCGCGAAAGGGCGCGAACGCTAAGTATGGAGCCGTTTCGATTATGCTTCGCGGTTTCGCGCTTTGTTCCCCAATTTTCGTCGGTTCTTTGTTTCGCGTCAAAGAGAGCGCGAAACGCGAACGCGATGCGAACGAGCATGACTCCACACTCGCAGTTCGCGACGGTGAATATTGTTCGAGTATCCTTGATATAGTCAGTATCCTCCGTTTTCTCCACTGATACTTAATTTGCGTTTCATTTTTAATATGTACATAATTATAGTACTTATGCCAACGCGCGCATTGTTAGGGACCCAGCAACAGCTACTTCGACGTCCATTCGTTCGTTGTTGTGAGTTGTGAACGTAACTGTGAAAATACCGCGAATCATTGCGAGTGTAGAGTGTTATTAAATTCGCGGCAAGTTCGCGCCGACTTTTTCACGTACTAAGTGTAGAGCGGCCTTTATACATAGAGGTTTTACAATGTGGTAATACAAGTACCTAGTAATCACTAGTAATGTTCTGTGCCTCTATTATGAGTTTTAATACTATAGTTTACTATACACGCTAGCGTCTATCGTTTAGAATTTGTATGAGAATCCGTACAGCGCCTCTAGCGGTTACGATACTGAACTACAATTCTCATACAAATTCTAAACGTCAACTGCAATAGTACCTAACGTCCTTTACGTTTACTACAACAACTCATAATAGAGGCACTGGTTCTGTTCTGTGTTATCTATGCACATATGCAAGCAAGACCAAGCAAATGACCTCGTCTAGCGATGGGCGATTGTTACAAAAAAACTATCGACTGAATCGAAAATTGTGCGACTGTGCATTCGATTGTCGATTTAGTAGTTCCTCGCCATGCTTATTCGAATAACAATCGACCTAACTACTAATTTTATTACTAATTGTACCTACATACGCACGCTAAGTTAGTGCGATCGGTGAAATAACAAATTACAATTTGGCGCGCATTTAGCAACTTGTCGCGATAAAACTTAGTAGAACTGCTTGTGCGGTAGAAAAATAAGAAACTTTACTGACGTAGAAACTGCTAGCTTGTTTACTTCGCATACCTACGAGACAGTATAATGTCTTATGGCATTTTACTTTGTTGTAAAGCAAGCGATACATAACAAATCTTTGTATTACAGGAAAGTGCTAATTAGAGCCACTTATAAATTAAGGTGTCGGGAATTTAAACAATTAGGCATATTAACAGAAGCCTCACAGTACAATTATACTTTTTTGCTTGAAATATATATAAATGCGTATAAAAAACAGCGACTGTTATAATTGCTTAATAAGAAGGATGCATAATTTGGCTATGTGTATATACCGGCTTTGTAAGGTGGAAGAATAAAAAAAATTACGTGCATAAGTGTATCAGTGATACCAATATGAATACTTGGCTACTAAATAGTCATCCAAATATGCAACGCACCCCCGCCCGCCGCACCATCTTTTTTACACGCTTTATTTGTAATTTGTAATTACTTTTTAAGTAGTAGTAGTACGCAACGCAACTACGCAGGAGTATAGCAATTATTCAATAAATTTAGTAGTACCGCACGCGCATGCTGCGCCGCGCCGATCGCCTCGATTATTCGATAAATTTAGTAGTACTGCACACAAAAGTACTCTGTATACCGCACGCGCACGCTGCGCCGCGCCGATCGCCTCGCCGCCGCAGCCCGCAACTTTTAGTTGTTAACAACAATCGAATAACGTCGATTGTTATCGACTAACCTGAACAATCGACTAATTCGATTCTTTTTAGTAGTAATCGCCCATCGTTAACCTCGTCTCGTACTCTCGTCTGTGGTTTGTGTTGTGGTCCCTATAGTAATCTTTTCTCTATGGGTGGCACTCGCTCGTCTGTGGTTTGTGGTTATAAATGCTGATATGATAACGCTGATGTCGCTGATATTGCTATTGAACTTGGGAAACAAGATAATTTTCTGTAATGAATTCAAGCAAGTGAATAAATGCGGTTTACGGTAACAATAGTTTAGTAAAAGATTCCAAATAATTGTTCGTGTTATTAAATATCTTTGAGAGTGATAAATACTTGAGTTTTTATGAAAAGTGGGTATACCTTATTCGCCCTCCAAAATGTCGGGGTAAGATGTTTTATACTGTTTATAATTTAATCTTTGCTGCATCCGCAGTTTTTAGTTGCCCAATATCACTTTAATTATTCTTGGAATGCATAATTGACTGAAATGTGGTAAATTATGTCCTAATAAGAAATTATTTATATTGTTGCTTGTTGTTGTTGTTATTGCGGCTTCTTATACGCGGTAAAATCTTGCTATCTATTTGAATGTTACTAATTTTAACATGTGCCGCTATCGTTCATATGCCTCGGTTTATGAACACTGCTACTTTAAAGATGTTAAACCCAGTAAGAAGTCATTCTATTAATGTAACAATCTCAAATATTATATGGCTATCAAGTACTGTTACCGCCAACCCATACACAGCACTTAAAATGGTGTGGTAGGTTTAATCTGACCTACATTCATGAAAATATTAAACTACTTTTTATGTCTTTAAACTTGTTGCATCAGTTTTAATAACAATAATAATCCCGCCTGGTGGTAAGTGGTGTTGAAGTACAAGATGTTGAATGGATGAAACTAAAAAAGTCCTACGTAAATCACACAATGAACGATAGGAAGGTTTAGATTATTCATAGTGCTAGAATTAATATCTTTAGATTTTCCAGGAAAGCATACACAATGCGAGAGATGAAGGCTATTGTTGATTACTTGACAGAAAGACGGGCTTATGGGGAAATTAGGGGAAGGAAAATGTGGATGGAATATGCTGATTCAAAAGTAAGTGATGATCATGTTATTATCTATACTAATATTATAAAGCTGAAGAGTTTGTTTGTTTGTTTGGTTGAACGCGCTAATCTCAGGAACTACTGGTTCGAATTGAATTATTTTTTTTGTGTTGAATAGACCTTTTATCGAGGAAGGCTATAGGCTATATAACATCACGCTGCAACAATTAGGAGCGAAGAAATAATGGAAAATGTGGAAAAAACGGGGAAAATTATTCATTCTCGAGGGCTTTCGTTGCATGCGTTGCGAAAACGATTCAAGATACCAAAAATATATGTATGAAAGAATTATTCCTCTTGAAATGATCTAAAAAAATGTCCACGACAGTATATGTCTATCTTTTAAGATTAACACACTAGAACCGTTTTTATGGTAATCAAATTTGCCGCGTTTCCAAGTTTAATCTGAATTAATCTTGCTGTGATCCTTTGCTACTTTGCTATTATTTTGTTTTAAGCTTTATTTGTAAGTTTAATTTAATTTAACCTCAATTAATTTTGGTGATAGTTTATTATCTTCCCGAAATTCCTAGCCGAAAACTTCCTCGAAATTCCTTCCGAAACCTACGCGGTTGATACTTACGGGTCCCGAAGCGAATCGAGGGCGGTTCGCTAGTAATAAATATTATCTTGCTTGTTGTAAGTTAACATTGACTGTAAACACTAGTTTACTATTGATTTGGTAATGAAACTTCTATGACAGTTTCTGTGAAATTCTCATAAATCAGTTCAGAAAATATAATAAAATGCAGTTATATAACAGGTTATGGAAATAATACTATACTTAATTTACACATAGTACAATCAGTGGTGGATGAGTACTAAGCATGTGCCTAAGGATGCGTGGAAATTAATTTATTGGTTATTTGTAATATTTGGTGGCTATACGAGCATGAATTCTTTGCCTGGGCCGCCCATAAACTTTTTGTCTATGGTACATTTGATCCTTCATCTGCCTCTGAGTTTAACTGACAAAAATACAGTTGCAAACAGATTATTTTATTAGAATAATTTATATTAGTACCTTAAGTAGTAATTTTTGAGATATATTAAATTAATATATTTGCGTAAGATGTTGTGTCCATCTCTTCCATACTCATATAAAAAATAATGCTCTCTCTGCAATTAGACATCATGAATTTATATAAATTATTTCACTGCATGTTTTAATTTTATAGCTATGTTTCAATTTTTTTTAGTGTTGAATCATGTATAAATTTATGTGAATATTATAATTATTTCTTGGTATGTATTGTTTTCAGCAAACAACTCGCACTTGGCAAAGTTTAAAAGAAACATTTTTGAAACGGATTCTACCTGATATTACAAATCCCTACTATAAACTAACAGTTCAACAGATTGCAAACTTTCAACATGGGTTTGTATAATTGTTATAATATTGTAAGTCTATAATTACAATAAAATGATTATAATTTAGTAGCTGTGTATAAATACAATAAAACAAAACATTAAATATTTTTGAGTTTAGAACACGCATCATCATGCTATTCCAGTGAGGATTAGTGGAGGGGCTATTGGCCACATTCTCACACTCCGACATTGCTTTACAACTGCTATGTAACAATAACAGCCGGGGCAGATGCCTTTATGCACTCTCCAAAGGAAAAGGAAGTTTTTGCTACTAGTGGTCACTTCAGTTCACTCATAATTGAAAGTATTCTATATTATTGAATCAACAACCATTGCAATATTTTTTGTAATATTTGTAACATATATTTTTCTAGAACTGACTTAGAAGCTAGAATCAATAATAGATTGGAAATTCAAACAATACATGGTGACTCCAGTAGTGGTAAGTAGAGTTTTAGATTAATGGTAATCTTTTTATAGAAATAGCTTTTTCTATTCTCAGTAATTACAGTATTAAATACACACAGCTTGCATATAGTTTAAATGCAAATAGTTTTATATTCGGTTATTTTTAGATACTGATAGAAAAGATCTTAAGACACTGAACACCAAAAATACCAATGGACGGGAAGATGCAGGTGAGGATATAACGTGTTCCAACATTAATCAAAATAGATCTTCTACCGATACAGTTGTTATTGAACCCTGTTATAAAACTGCTGAAGAAATACGAAATGATTTAGAATCACCTGGCAAAGAACGTGGAAAGGAAAATCCATCTCCCATACCATGTTCCACAAAATCTATACGAGATTACATTACTTACTCTGAACCCCTAACACCAATGCTTCAAGAAGTATTACACGATTTTGCATCTGAAGATGAAGCGGACGAGCCGCAGATGCAAATAGTTGAGTATCCAGAGCCTGTGAAACAAAAAGATACCTCTTCTCAAAGTGAAAATATGGAATCTGAAAATAATAGGGTTGAAAACAATGATGATGTTGACAATGTTGCTAACAAAGATAATACAGAAAATGAAGATTCCACTGTTAATAAAATAAATGAAAGCATTTTGAATGATACTGTAGATAAATCTGATGATGTACAAGTTATAGAAGATTCTGAAGAAGTTACTGAACCTACCACTAACAGAGATGATGGTGCTACTGATACCGCTGTAAATGGCGTTTCCAAAAACGAGGCTGAAAAAGTCAATCCGTCAACAAAATCACAAAATTCTACAGCAGACACCCTACCAAACAATCAAGAAGCCTTCAATGAATTACACAAAACTTCTGAAAATTCTATAGACAAGCAAGAGTCAAACAACCTCTCTGTAAATAAGGATGTAAATGATTCGCGTAAGCGATCAAATTCAAAGGAAATGTCTCCTCACGTGAGTCCTGAAAAGAGAATTTGTACGGATGAAACACGTGAAAGAAACTTGACTGATACAGATACAAAAGCGCAAGATAAACAAACTACCACAAAATTGGATTCTAAAACCAGCAACACAGAAGGGAAGGGTCAAGTTAACCCTGATGAAAACCATAATATTCAAAGTGCGGAAAACCCTAATGTTGCACGTGACGCTATTTCTAATAAACAAAAAGTCGGACAAGGTACGGAAACAATCAATGAGAGCGTGTGCATATCTGATGATAATTTATCTGAAGGACAAGTTCATCAAGACGTTGTAATAAAGTCTGATGTTGATAAGGCGTCATTGATGTCTGAAGACACAGAGCCTAGAGTTACTAGAAGAACATTGAACAAGAGGTCTACAAACCGAAGCGAAAGCTCTGGCAACAACAGAGAGGTAATGAAGGATGTTGTGCTACTAAAATCACGCTCTGAGTCCACTAGTTCCATCGTTTCGCCAAAGAAAAGTAAAGCTTCGCTTCGCGCTGCTCACAAAACGCATAGAGATAGAGCTTTAGCTAATGTATTCGGATTTTCCAGTGGTAAGTTGTCAGGAAGTGTTTGTATCCGTTATTTCGTTTTAAGTTTTTCTATATCTGCGACTATTTCTGTCAGTAAATAAAGCTGAATTTCCTGCCTTGCAGACATTATGTAATGGGTTAACGGATTATTCTCTTGATATGGTGTTAGCTGTCATTTGTGCAATGCCAATATGCCAATAGCAGTATAGGTAATCTTATGCTAGGGAATGTGCATTTATGTATTTACTTAGAGGTGAAGGTTTCATACTTTGAAGTATGTTTGTTTTGAAATTATTTTCTCATTCCTAAACTGCCAATGTTTGTCTGAGCTGATGTTTTTGTCATTAATTACCTCTTTGGATTAGATGATATCTTCATCAGCTATTTTGAATAATGACATGAAATAACCTTTTTAATTAAGTGTTTTATTCGTTTCGAGTCCACGAATTACGCATATTTAATTGCAGGGGCAACATCAAACCGTAAGAAACAGCAGAATGTCAAAAGATTTTCCACACATCAAAGGTATGTGTCAAAGTTTTATTCAAATTTTTATTGTAATGCCGATCGCTCACATTCGTGCAACTACGCGAATCCAAAAGCAAAAAAGGACCTTCGCAAATGTTAAATAATCGATTCATTTGTGGTTTTCCAAGCTCGTTTCGTTTTTTTACGCATATCAAAGCGCGCGAACCTCATTCTTCGCGTAATCTCCCACACATTCATGCGGCAAAATGCGCATGCGCAATCAATTTGCAAAGGTGACGAACGGATGTTTTAATTTCTGCGCCCCCAGCGAAAAAATGGATAAGTCCACGTTTGTCGAAAATGAGTTAAATATACAGAAATTACCAGAAAAAATACTGTATATTATGTTAGTGAAATTAAACTTCTCGTATCTTTATTAATAAAAAAGTTACGAGCTGTGAAAACTTGTTTGATTAGATCGGAAATTCAGATTTTAGTGCATTTATTTTTCTCAAATAATGAAAGTCATTATCGATGTAAACAAATAAGGTTATCAAAGTCGGTCCGTCAGTAAAATATTGTAAATAAATAAAATATTGTATAAAATGTAATTCAAAAAATTCAAATTACAATATTTGATGGAAATTTTTCAGCTTTGATATCCTGTATGTGGATCTGATTGTTTTTTCAGAGCTATAAACTCATCAAGCTCAGAGGAGTGGACATCGGACACAGCGACAGAGTACATCTTCCCCCCTCGGGGGCGTAGGAATAAAATTTCAAAAAAATACTTGTAAGCTATTACTATTTTTATATTCTAAAATATTTTTTGGTTTGCTGGCAATTTTAAATGAGCTTAGAACTGTATTTTCTAATCGGATTTTTTAATTTTTTTCATTATCAACTTTTAAATTGCAAGTAAGGTTGCCAATCAATGTTAATTACACAAATAGGTTCGTCAAGAACAATAATAAACATTATGTGGATTTTCAATAAAATAATCACTTAACTTCACGCTTTGCCCTATAATAACGGAGCTAAGAGTAAGATGACACATGTTACAAAAATGGAAAGATAGTTAAGTTTTCCGAAGCGAAGATAGAGCGTTCATGAGTAAGTAGTTCGTGACATAGGGTTAAATACTATTATATTTTCACAGAAAACCAAAATCGGCTCGCATTTTGTCTTTAGAGGAGGAAGGTGGCCTGTTTGTCATGTATGGGAAAAAGATATATCCTGTAGTCAAGGACGGAAAGGTGCTCAAGAACTATGTCACTTACTCACCCAATAGTAAGTTGTGTGTTATTTGCTTTTACTTTTATATATCTATGTTTACATGTTTTTTTTAAAGACGTTTGTTTTATAAATAAAACTATCTATACAGGAAAACGTAATTGATAGCTCTGTAAATAATTGCTTGATTGATAGCTTGTAATAATGGAATAGTCCACAAGTGGAGTGGACAATAGTTATCCTTCTGTAATCTTATTATCATTATACGATTGATTATTATCTGTATTTATGTTGCATAGATGACTCAGAAGATGAGGACTCGTATTGGAAATTGAAATATGTAGAAGAGAAAAAGAAAACTGATGAGCTAAAGAAGTAAGTGTTATGGATAGTATAATTTTTATGGGCATGTATCAGTGTCTTAATCAGAAATAGATTTTGTGATAACTACATAATACGATGAACACGAAAAACGATTTGGAAAATCCTTTGATTGTTTAGCGAAATGTAAGATGCCACGATAGTTCATTTATTATTAGAGTTCTGTTCCCAGAGGGTGACTAACGGAATCCTTTTTAAATGCCTCCACTGTCTGTCTCTCACGGAGCTTTATCTCTATAACTCTGTAGGGGAAATAGGCTACCTGGAATTTGCTTTGTCGCTATTTATTTATTTTAAACTTTATGCACCATACAATTGTATAGATACAAAAGGCGGATTTAATTCTAAAAGCATTCTCTCCCAGTCAACCTTCAGGAAGTACGAACCTAACGAAATGGCGCTATCACAACAAATAATAAAATTAATAAGTTTGAACCCGAAGTACCTATTGTAGGTGCCATACAAGTATGCTTAAATAACATGGGTGTTTTTCTGCACTCAGCCTTTTTACGGACTACATAATTATTATTCGGTTGTACGGAACCCGAAGTGTGCGAGCCCTCCTCGCATTTGACTTTGTTTTGTGTCCTTCAGTGTTTATATGTATATTTGAATTTCAGGTTACTTGAAAATAGTAAGAAACGTGAGAGTGTCCCCGTTGTGTCCAATGAAACTCCCGTTCCGAATGCGAATATTTGCGAGTAAGTAGAAATAAACTGACACCACCCTTTTCTATATTGCGAGTGGCACGGACTACGCAAACAGTTGAAATATTTACTTGTCACTTTAAATATTTCTGACCCAGCTGCGAATAAAACCCTAAAGTCGTCACTTCGAAGGTAGGGCCTCCACTGACTAGGATATGGGCTATAAATTAATACATTTTATTTTTTCAGAAAACCAGCAGCTATCGCAGAACCTCCTAAAGAAGTTGTTGAAAAAAGTAAGAAATTTTCACCAAAATCATAATAATTTTGAATGTGTAATAATAAATTCAGAAATTCATATAACTCCTTTCATTTTTAAGATGTGGAGCCAAGTGTGAAATTGCCAGAGACAAAGGCGCAACCCACTGAAACAAAGACAGTCAAAATTCAATTTATGAAAGACAATGAGGTGAGTGTTTGTGATATTATAAAATACTTGTCTTATTTTTGCCCGTGGCTATACTCGTTTGAAAGGCAAACAATGTCAAAATACCTGTAAGGATTGCATTTTTACCATTAGAATAGGTACTACATTATCTCTCTCAAATGTCATGAGCTATATTTAATTATTTATTAATGTATGTCTTTACATCCATGCAAAATCATGGCGGTTCACTAGTGACAAACAAAACATCATTCGCAGACGGTGCAAGTGGAAGGCCACTGGTCCCAGATCCAGCCGGTGCTAGAGCAGGTGGTGCACATCCTGCACAAGGAGCCCGAGCGGGAGGCCTCCAAGAGGCCTGTGGAGGGAGAGGCCACGCCAGAGGTGCCTGTCACACAGGCGGCCAAGAAACCCAAGCTCAGCAGGGATTCCACGCCTATCTCTACTATACAGTTGGATGATGGTAAGGGTGGAAGATAACTTATCCGTATGTGCTCTGTTTAGGAAGGCCAGGGAAAGGCTCTTGATTCAAATATAAATGCACTGAGATAAGTGGGATTCTCAACCACTAAATCGTGTAATTAGATTTAGAGTTCCAGTTGCCCTATTTAATATTCAATTATTGGAATAATTTTTTAACTTCAACCACATATTTATAAAAGTATATAATTATTTTATGTTAAGTAATTGGTCTGTGAGCGCTATTTCTACACGGCCAGGCTTTTAATTGTAATAACCATATTCTTTTGTAGATGTAAATGAAAAGTTAGATAAAATTGAAGAGGAGATATTTCAGAAAATACAAGAAAGAGATTTAGCAGAAAACACAAATGAAGAATCTAGCGATATACACGTTACTAAGAGGTATGTCTTTTGATTAGTCCTTTTTTAACTTAAGCCAACCATGTTCTATTGTCTATTTGATTCTAATCAAACGCAACGCAATATTTAAGTAGTGAAAAATGAAACAAGGACAAAACAAAATGAAACTAACATTTTTATAAGAAGCAATGACACAGCTAAAGAATACCAAACATGATATTGGAATGTTTTCAGGAAAGTAGGCAGACCGAAGCTATCGTTGTCGAGGGCGAGCAAAGCAGGCAGTATGACGCCGGGTAAGAAGGCGTCGCTGCGGCCGCCCGACGAGGCTACCGACACCAGACGACTAATTAGGACGCCGAAAAAGAATGGTAAGTTAATAATAAAGAGTGATAATTAAAGAGCAATAACTCAGATATTCTGAATGTTGCGAAACCACGTTTGAACGGAAATTGAACGGCTGTCGAATTCTACATAGTAATGTATTATTTTCGTTGTTAGCGTTTTATCACAAAAACTCAAATTTCACAATTTTTTACTTATTTCTCTCTTTTATTAAGCGTATTTTTTATAAGTCTGAAGAGTTTGTTGGTTTGAAGAGGCTAATCTAAGGAACTAGTGGTGCGAATTGAAAGATTTTTCTTGTGATGGATAGTCCATTTGTAGATTTAGGCTTTAGGATGCCTTTCCACCAGAGATGTGCTATGCTACGTTGCTAAGGATGCGTTTGAGATCTACCAATCACATACATTGGCCCGCCTGGATGCCGCCTGAGGGCTGAATGTGATTGGTGGATGGCAAACGCATCCTTAGCAACATAGTATAGCACATCCCTGGTAGAAAAGCACCCTTAGGGTCTAAAGTTTAGGCTATTTAACTTGCTTCAACCGATAGGAGCTGAGCTACGATGAAACGTGTTGGGAAAATGGATGGAAAAATGAGAAAGTATTTTAGTTTCCCGAAGAGAAGCGAGGATGTTCACTAGTGTCTTATATAACCCATAATATATCAAATCTATAGTTGACTCATCGAGCATATGGAATTGCCACTCTCCGCCAAAACCACACTTATTACCTGTGCTTACAGTTCAATTTAGCTTGTCAGAAAAATTTACTGAGGACATTTTTAGATAACGCCGTCAATCATAAATGTACCTGAATCAAATTGGCGGAACGCTTTATATGCCATACAATTATAACGAATTCCAGATCGTCCTAGTAAATTTCCACGACAGTGTTACCTCCAGACTACAATGATGTATCTAAACTAATCAGAATCCCAAACCCTTCAAACACAAAATTTTATCAGAATAGTTCCAACCGTTTAAGAGTTCAGGGACATAATGTACATGCGGACAGGACAGTATGCAGTATTCTGCAGAAGCGTATTTAGGGTTGAGAGCGCCCTAGGCAAAGACTTTTTTTTTAGTTCTCGGTCTGGGTATTACTTGTCTTTGCCTTATACTTGGCACCTATGATACCGGGAATCCTGGTGGAACCTATGAGTCATTGGCAACCTAATTTTTTGATTCTGCGCGCGCCCCCTTTTAACCTCGCGCCCCTTTTTAACCTTGCGCCCCTTTTTAACCTCGCGCCCCTAGGCACGTGCCTAGTTTGCCTTAGGGATAATCCGCCACTGTATTCTTAAAGACATTGTTTGCATTTCAGCATCAACAAAAATGGCATATGTTAACATAAAGTCTAGTATTGTCGCCAGAGTTCTGGACTAAAGAGAAACACCTAGATTGGTGAGAGCTTGAAAGTCCTGAATACTAAATGTCATACAATTTTGCGGTATTGTTTTTTCAATGCGTTTGAAATGTTGTCCGGTAGTAGTAGGTATGTGATAACATAACGCAGAATCAATTGCTTAAATACAACATTTTAACACATTCCATATTTATGGCACATTTTGTATATGAAGACCCAATTATGCATTGATAAATTAGCAAAATTGGGGCTCTGAAGTCAAATGACTATTTATATGTGGAAGGGGATCTGGGACAAGTTTTTAGTGTTGTTTACACAGATTATGTGAATATCATTTCACCTAACCTCACTACTTTAACTTCACGTTTACATTACACATGGTTGACGGTAATTTACTTTATTATACGTGGTGTCCGAGATTGAAGAACCGATAATTTAGGATTGGATCTCATCCTCACTCTGGAATAGCTTAATGTGTCACCATTCCACTTCCCATCTACAGCCATTCAAAGCTTAAGTACAATTTGTTGGGTACATACTTGAAAAAAGAAACAACAACTGAAAAGTGTCTCTTCACAGATTGGCAATTAGTTTTGTTATTCAAAAATATACAACATGCATCGTTAGACAGATAAAAATAATGTCAAACTTAATTAAGAACAGGTGATGTGAAGTGAAGTGGCATCACTGTGTATTGAAGTTCAATCGCCACACTGTCTCTCCTTGCTTTTAATTTTGACATTTTCTTATTGCAGATAAAGAATCGCCGGAGAAAGTTGAATCTGAAAGTAAGAGAGCAACAAGAAGGTCTAGTAGGAACAATGTGTTGGAAGACGACGACGCTGTCAAATACAAGTTCCCCTCCCCGCCGCATCAAGCCACTAATAAGAATAAACCGACGAGAAAAACGGCAACAAAACAGACAGCCAAGAGGAAATTGTAAGTTAATATTTTGTATAAGTTAATGGGTATTAGAATGTTACCAGGCGCGGATACTATTGGCGAATCAATACAAGAATTTGTCTGAATCCTTTCCTTGACAACCTTACAATACAGTGCAAATCACTTGAGAAAATTAAAACTAATACTTCCTGTTTCAGTTGTTAATGATAATACAGATTGTGAAATTGTTTTATATGTTCAATAAAAATCTAAAAAATGTTAACTCTACAAATACATACATGTAAATTACTTTATCTATTTATTTTTATACTTTTCCTTTCATTTCAGTTTCCAAACTAAATGACTAATTAAGACATTTTCTAACCACTTCCCATTCTTAAAATAATGCAATTTTTTTTACCTAATTGCGTTTTTTTTCAACTATTTCAAATCTATTTCAAATTCCAGTTCAATTTTACTTGATACACTTTCAGGCAATACTTTGTATCCGCGCCTGATTTTCATAACAAAATATACTATAAAGATCCTATAAAACTATAATCGCTCCTTCCTTTTACCTATCTATCCCTTATTGTTGGTTAACCGTTTAACTTTATAACTTCACATCCTTAAAATTATCTTATTTAATAAGTATAACTTTGGACCTAAAGATAAAGTTCAATAAAGACGTGTATATTTTATTAATCGAATATATGATATAACGGCATTAGTCAGCAGTAGATAGATAGATATAGCCTTTTATTCAGACAGTTTTTGTTTTTTTCTTCTTTAGTTTGACTTCCGATCCATTTTTTGTTCTGTTTCCACCATCACTTTTTACTCTTTTATATGTGTAAAGCAGTTCTTGAAACTTGTTGTATTTATGTTGTATATCAAAGTCTTTTGTTTTTTCTATAAAGTTTTCTAGTTTTTCTCTCAATACATCTGTACTTTCCAATGTAACATTATTATTTTTCTTCACAATAAAGTGTCGTTTTTTTTGAGTGTATGAATTAGTAATTTAGCTCTTACCATTCTGTGGTTACTATTAAAATTTATGCCGTTTATTACTCTACAATCTTGAAACTTGTAACTTTTATTCGTTAGAATATAGTCTATTTATTTCATTTTTATGGTGGTCATCTGGATGTACCCATGTCCATCTGTTATTCTTCCGGTTTTTATAGAAGCTGTTTAATATTTTTAAGTTGTTTTCGTAAGCCAAATTTATCAACATTTCACCATTCCTTGTTCTTTTTCCTGAAGAATATGGACCAATTATAATTTCTTCTCCGTCTCTTCTGCCTCCCGTTCTAGCATTGAAATCCCCCATTACTATTAGGTTATTGTGTGAGTGCGTTTTCATTGCATCTGATAAAAATCTGATTGTTTGTCACTGGTTCACTGGTCGTTTGTTTTGTTACGTTTTCACTGTTACTGTATGACGTTTGAGGTTATACCGCGAACCGTATTTTACTTGTAGTCAGCAGTAAGGGATAGCTAAACGATGGGAAACCGCATTAAAACACACAGTAACAGTAACGATGCAGGAGTAAAAAAGTTTTTTGTATAAATTTGCTGTAGCTGTTTTATATTGAATCTCGTATCTTTTTGTAATGTCAATTAACCTAACCTCATAGTAAACACCAATACATACTTTGCTGATCATATAATTACGAACTGCAAATGTCCAAGTGTAAACCTCAATTAATGTAGGTATGAAATAAGTATGTATTCAAAAGCCCTGCAAATAAAATTATGTCTAAGAGCTGAGGCATTTAGACTCCAGCATTTTAATTGTACATATAGTGTTTAGTTTTAACAGTAGTGTGAAATAGGACTCTAGCAAAAAATTAAGTGTTAAATTTGGTTTGACGTTACTCTGATTTTGTCTTGACAGTTGACTGAAAATGGGATGTAAAAGACAATATCTTTGATAGCATTTATTAACTTTAAATCAAGTGTTTTAATTTTGAAAATTCATAAAGGAATTATTCCACAAGTGTGTTAGACATACCTACTGTAAATATATTTCAAATTCACATGAATGATATTTTTAAAGATCATTAGTAGTATTAGTACATTTAAATAAGATCGTAGTAAAAAATTATAAGATCAAAATTTTGTATTAAGTTAAATGGACTGAAAAGAGTATCATGATGGCATTTAGTTTAGATATAATCATATAGGTATTACACATAATATATTTTTTGCCTCCATGTCAGGCTACAAAAAGCATGCATTCACTTAAATGTTATTTATGTAATCTGTCATAAAGCACTTTTTAAGACGCTCAAATACGCAATACATACAAATGATTTTTTTTGTATGAAGTTGAGAAATCTATATATAAATTAATATATTTTACAAACTAGTAACATACAATCATACAAATTATACAAATAGTCTTTTAACAAAATGTATATTGTACATGACATGGTGTGAATAAGTTGATACAATATCACAGATTATAAATCTTTAACATTTATATTTGTAAATCGATTAAAATATAATAATGATGTTACAGTGATTGTACATTCCCTTTTTTAATCAAGTTGTTATTTCATTGTACTTAAAATTATTATCACTAGTAATGTCGTCCAAATTATCAAAAATTGCCATGGACTTATATTTTAACCTAAAACACTGTTAATATTAATCCATCCTCTTTTACTTTGTATAGCTATTTGATATTTATTTCACATCAACTTACTCACGCCAGATGCACATAAAAATGACTTTTATATAAGTATCATTAATTTTAATAGTTAAAAACTTCGTCACTAACCCATATTTATTCCTGTATATACAGATTGATAGCAGCCAGATGTTTCTAATAATACCTTTCCTCCATGTATTTTTCTAATATTAAAGTGCTGCATAATCCCACGATATGGGGTGTAGGAAAAATTATGTAACGAGATTATTGTGGTTTTTAATTTTTATAAGCAGTTGTTAAAGGCACCAAGATTTTATAAATTTTTGTGTTTAAGAAAAATGTAAAAATGCACCGTAAATGGGAGCAGGCGATACATTATATTATAACTAAAATAAATTGTTCAGAAATTATTTGTCTTATTCATTTATGACGACCCGAATGGCGCAATGGTTAACACGCCGATCGCTGTTCCGAGGGTCCTGGGTTCGATTCCCAGCGAGGCGGCAATTTGAATGATGAGTTTAAATTTCCGTTCTCGGTCTGGGTGTGTGTCCTTGTCTTGTGTGTTGTCCAAGGTACCCACGACACAGGGAATCCTAGTGTGGGGCTTTGAGTGTGAAGCGTTATTATTATTATTATTATTATTTAATTCTTTAAGTATAAGAAGAAAAATATATAAGATTTTACTAATGGTTATCAAAATACATAATACCTGATAAAAGTATTTTTAAATCACAGATTTGTTTCAATTTTCAAGTTATTTATTTTTTAAGAGTATTTCTACTTATTAAAATAATAAATTATGTAGACTTAACATCATTGACACTGGTGAGTACCTAATATAAATTTAATACTATAGTTAAGTTATTGTATTTGTGAACCTGCTTCCATTACTTCACGCGCATGTTGTCTTGTGTGTTTGTGGCCTGATCGTATAATTAGTCCTTATAATGATGGACCGTGTCATGAAATAATCAGTTGCTGAATTATTGCATTTTTTTAACCCTACACTGTGGTCAACTATAAGGCACTTCTCACACAAGGCTATTTATGAGCTACGCGACTGCAACGCAATCCAAAATTTCGCTTTATCTGACACTTTTGACTGACAGGAGACGCATCGTATAGATCCACAAGGATCTATTGGCGCGTGGCTGACGTGAGGGTGACAGAGACAGTGCCTTACAGTTTGACTTACCTGTAATTCGCTGTCTCTGTCACCCACATGTCAACCACGCGCCAAAAGATCCTTATAAGATGATGCGTCTCCTGTTAGTGAACATTGTCAAATACAGCGAATTTTGGGTTGCGTTGCAGTCGCGTAGCTCTTAAATAGCGTTGTGTGAAAAGTGCCTAAATCGCAATCGTTTCATGCCACGCTCAATCATTATAAATAAAACTTTACGATTCGGCCACGACATTAAACGCCAATAAAAATGCACTTTAGCTTCTGCTTTTTTTTATGCTTGACTTTTTCTACATTAGTGGTATTTTCTTATTTCATTTTCTTTTCCCTTCAGCCCGATCAAGACCGCGAAAATTTTCTCCTCACCCGATACCATATCAACCAACTCCATTGACAGCAGTCACGGGTATCAAGATTCGGATGATACAAACATTAGTATTTGCTTAAGAAAAAAACGACGAGTGAGTGTAACCGTTCTAAATAAAGGACGGGCCAAAAACCAACGGTTCTCGAAGAGAAAACCCCAACAACA
The DNA here is from genome assembly GCA_905404135.1 of Hesperia comma. NCBI lineage: Eukaryota > Metazoa > Arthropoda > Insecta > Lepidoptera > Hesperiidae > Hesperia > Hesperia comma. Next base: position 4,221,041 of record FR990031.1, read on the forward strand.
TGAAGATATGTCCAGTGATTCGAACCTTTCTTTTGTCACCGCCCCACTTAAATCAGCGAGCCAACAAAGTTCCAGTTTAAATACTGAAGTTTATAGATCCGATTCATATCAGTTGTTAATGCCCCAAAGACGAAATTCAGTTCGACATCTGGATGTTATAGAAGAGAAAAGTCCGACAGCAGATAACATTCGTTGCATAAATAATGATGATGCTGCATCGGATGCGCTTACTGAAAAAAGTACGCTAGCCATACATGAGAGTAGTAGTCTCAGCCCTGCTTTCGTTAAATACGCAGAAAGTTCTAATAATGTGACTGCACCGCTTTCTCCAGTTCTATCAATCCTTGAAAAAATATCTGTAAGCAAAAATGAGCTGGCCAACACCAAAGACATCGACATGCCTAATGAAAGCCACAAAGAAGCAAAACAAACCATGCTAAATGATTACATGCGTGAAGACATAGACATGTCCGTACCATTAATGGAACAGGAGTGTGAGCTTCAGGAAAACCGTAGTAACGAAATGGAATGTAATTATAATTTAAACATACCAGAAACCTCCCCTCAATTATCAGATACATTGCTAAGTAAAGTAGGTGCAGTAAATATTTCTGAACCAACTTTATCAGAATCGATTCACCAGAAACTTAAAAACTTGCTCCTGGAAAGCGCTAAAAAACTAGCTAAGCAAATGACCGAAAAAAATGATAAAGACAAAGAAAATAAGATGGAGATTTGTGAACCTGAAAAACAGCGGAAAACTAAAGCAAAGAAACGCTGTTCTACGCCGAGAAAGAGGCAAAGTAAAAAGAATTCAAAAGATATTAACGGGGAATTACAAGTCGAGGAAGAACATATTGAATCTTGTGTAAATGAGAAATCTCGTGAACCGCCCATATTGATTGTAACGGATGTTGTAGAAAATAATAACAATATTGTCGGAACTGATATTAGCGAGGGAAAATCAAAACGGCTCCGAAAGAAAAAAGATGTTATAAAAGTGAAAATATCAAAACCTAAAACCAAAAAGAAAGAATACTATTCAGATGATATGCAAGGAGGCAAGGTGCTTCAAGCGGATAGTGGTATCAATGACATGGAATCTGGAGTTTTCTTTAGAGGGCTTGAGGATAGTTTGGATCTAATCCACAACCATTCAGACACTTGTCTGCGAGCACATGAATGTATTAGCGACAGCGTGGAAATCGTTGATGATAACGCAATCTCAATAATATCGGTGAATTCAGATTCAGCTCCCAAAAGAAAAGTTAAAAGTGCACCACTAACACTAACAACAGACCATTTATCCGATATATGTTGTGAAAATGCTCAAGATTCCACAAATTTGTGTACAGGTGAGGCACTTTGTTTGCATACTTTGTATTTATAATATTTGCATGTTTTTTTTTATTTTAAAATTTCTAAAGACTGGGCTGAGCATCAATGTCCATGTAGAAGGCTACGTCACACTGCATGCGCAATACGAAAAATCGATGTCTCATTCGCACTCAGCCTAGCAAATTAATTTGGCAGAGAATTGTTTTGAGTTTACTTAACATAAATCCCCTTCACTAAGATTTTCTGATTTTCTGTCGCGGTTGCCATGAATAGTTAGTACGCACATAACAACGACGCATCAAGGGACTAACTAAAACGAAGGCATTCAATTATCTTTGTCTTTTTTATTGGGTAGTAAGTACATAGTACATCTTTCAAATACATAACCAAGACATAAAGATCATAATTGTATGCTTTCGGTTTAGTTTTTTTTTAGTTGGTATGGTAACGTGTCGTTATAATGTACGCAGTTAATAATACTAAGTTATCGCATCACAACACCCATAATTCGAGTACTTACATTTTATCTGTCATATTACTATCTCCCACGGCGAACCCGGAACACTTCGCTTCGACCGAAGGCTGGGCCATGAGTCGTGGCCCACGACTAACTATGTAGGGGGGTATGAGTGAGTTAGCTCTTAAAAATAATTTAGCTTTCAATCTCGGCTGTTCTGGTACTAAAGTCGTGAATACTAAATTTATTATCACATTGAAGTATATATAAACAATTATGTACTTATCTCTTAATTTTTCTAGTGAGAAATAAACATTTTTTGGGGTACAATTTTTTTCGAAATAAAAAGTGGAAAAGGTAGAAACCGAGCTAAAAAGAAGTTTAGCACCTGTCTATTGTTAAATTATCATTATCTATTGCGATTTTTTTGTTACAGCAAGCGAAATTCAACAGGACAATTCGAACGAGAGTTGCATTTTCAAGAGCCCCATCGCTAATGTTTCTCCTGTAACCAGTCTCTTGACGGATGATTTGTCGGATGATATTTCTATTCAAAATACTGGCAAGAACAGACTTTCTAAGTGGTATCTGTTATCTGAGGATGAGGCATCGAATACAAATAATATCGATTTAACTTCAAATATAGCTAAAAGTATCTCGGGGTGTGGCTCCAATCTGCAAGAAATCTTCCCAATTACTTGTGCTGTGCCCGATTTGTCCACGATTACAGAGGAGAACACCGCCAAGTTTAATATTGACGGAAACACCGGAAGCCAATTTGATTCCCCCAGTTTCCCTAATGTTTAAGTAATTGTAAAATTGATTTGAATTTATAAAACGTTGATCGTATTTTGAAATTAAATTGTGATTGTTATGATTTATTGATAATAAAATTTATGAATGCAGAATTGTATGTATTTTATTGATATCCAGATTTCCATAACTAACTTTGTACAAAAAGAAATGTGTAAGGACCAACCATGATAATATAGAAGAAAGAACGTACGTATTAAATTATAAATCGATGTAACCGACTTCCAGATCAACAAACGGAGATAATACAAAAACTACTCGCCAGATGGCGCTCAATTCAACCCAATAGGTGTAAAGTTCTTTAATAATTATATAGAAAATAGTCAAGTTACAGATTGCTAGGCCAACGATTTATAATTCGTTTGATATCGAAATAGAAGCACACGATTTTAATCCTTATATATGTCATTATCCCCACCATTTAGGACGGTCAGCTGTGGAACTATTACCACAAATTAGATTAATTTGTGCTATTGCGGTTATCTATCACAGTGTACAATAATAGTACCACTCATTAATTAAGCAGTAACAAAATGTTATTAATTCTATCATTAGGTATTTATACGTTATACCAAGTGACGAGAATGCTCTCTCCCAGTATATTTTTGTCGTCGGGAATCGTTTATTTAGTTGCAGATAGTTCCTAATTGTCTTAATTAATCAAGTCTTATTTGTTATAAAATTATTATTAATATTAATAATATACATAAGTATTATTTGTTATAAAAAAAAAACAAGTGTAACAATAATTATGCGCTATCCATTATTTAAAAAAACTTTTGATTTCATTAATCTGTGAGTGGCTCAAAACCATAGAGATAATACTTATAGAGTGGGTGAGCCATACGGCTGCATAGAGGTATTATCTCTATGCTAACAATATTAGTTCAGTAAAACGGGGTGAATAGAGATTGCGGGTTGAATAGAGACAAAACTGAAAACGTAATTCAATTCAATTTTTAATTCAATTTTTAATTTGTAGACTCTAATAATATACACTTTAATAACGTTTCCTTTTGAATATCACGCATTGAATTACGTTTTCAGTTTTGTCTCTATTCAACCCGCAATCTCTATTCACCCCGTTTTACGGTTCCATTATGCTAACTGGTTGAAATTTAAACTGTCAAGTGTCAAATCACATGTCAATGTCAGTTGTCAGGTTGTCACTTCAATAAAATTATTTAAAATATCAATATCAATACAGAACCAAACCCAAATATTGATAAACGTGTATTTAATGAGAAAGTGGGTAATGTGGGTATTCTAATACTGAAATTGAACGTGTAATGAAATAAAAAACTGACTCCCTGACTGTATTTATTGCTATTTCAACATAAACAAATATGTGAATATTAGGTGTGATTTTCGATTTTATTGAAGCTCGAATGTCGATATTTGTATAGTTTTTTAACAATGCCGAGGTTTTTACCTTTGAGAGTATGTATCAGAGACTGTTTCGTTTTAATTCTTTTAATTATATTGAACACCATTCATATAACGGATATGGGTAAGTTGCTGCTGTGTTGAGGTTTCTAATATGTTAAATAACTATGTTCATGTTGATATCTCTCATATATTATATTTCCCATCTTGTGCTTTCAGCAAACAACGAAATGGATATTCATAGCAAAGAAAGCAAAAGCAAAGAAGATATGAGTGATAAAGGGGTGAATTTTAGTGGCAATGATGAATACTTAAAGAGTTGTATTTCTGTTGATAAAGATAATGTATCAGAGTGTTCCGCACTGCACTATCCCTGTATAACTTGTGACAGAAGTATAGATTGCATCTATGGTGGATTTTACAACTATACTTGTGTTGTTAAACCAAAAATAGTTTGTAATGTGAGTATACATATTATAATATTATATTGTTAATCCCAACTGATAGCAAGCGGAAATTAAGTCTTAGATGTCAGATGTACTATCTTAAGTGTTATTAAATGAATGTTGCAGTATGTACTGCTGACTGAATATTAAAATTAAACTAGCTTCTTTTGGCTTCCTCTTCTCTATTATTTCTTTTGGCAATTTATAAATTTAGTCATATAATTACAGGGTGGTAAAAAAACAGCTATTTGTATATATTGGCCATAAACTTAAATGTTCAAGTTAATAATAGGTATAATGTTTTCTAAAATAATATCTTTTGAGTTAATAATTTCAGGGGTCTAAAACATTCAACAGGACAGCCATGTGCAGATTCTGTTATCAGACTGAGAAATGGGAACACCGCTGTGAACAGAAAGCTAATTGTAACTCATTAGCTTCACCTACAAAGTTTTACATGTAAGTATTACTCCTAACCATAATGATAATGATAAGTAATAAATAGGGTAGATCTTTTATCTTGGCAATATTTGTTATTGAATTGTTGAAAACATCCTACTAATATAATTATCCTACTAATATTATAAATGCGAAAGTTTGTAAGGATGTGTGTGTGTGGGTTTGTTACTTTTTCACACAAAAACTACTAAACGGATTTTCATGAAACTTTGCAGTAATATAGCTTAGACATAGAAATAACGTAATTTGTTAAAATTTATAGAGGTTTTTGAGGGGACTGGTTTCCCAAAGCGAAGTGAGGGCGGTTTTACTAGTTATGATATAAACCTCATGATAGAGAAAAAAAATTGTTAATTTCTTATGGCATATTTGCAACAGTAGATTTTGTGAAGTCAATATTATTGTTAATGTAAAAAAAAATACTAAAGTATAAACTTTAACATGCATATTAACCGATTCCTTGCCACCTTCATTTCTAGAACCTTTACGCCCCGGCCCCATACAAAATTAAATGACGCGCCAGGCGCTCCTGACAATTTAATTTTCCAAAAAAATCTAGTGGCCACAGTTATTATTTTCTCTTATGTGTTCAATTTTATATAAAATATAAAGATTTTTTGTTTAAATTGAATAAAAATGTGTATTTCGATAATTTTCTAATGACACGCCTATCACGTCATGGGCCTCCCTGAAGGTTTCTTCATGACGCGCTAGGTGCGTCACGGGCCATGAATCGGTTAAGGTACTATAGAACACATACACAATTACTTAGCAACAATTTTTTAATTTTCTTTTACAACATAAATTAAACTTTTTACTTTCAGAACTAACTGCACAGTATCTGATGATGTTATTTGCTTGGGAAAAAGGAAGTTTCTAAAACAAATCCAGTGTTCGTGGACAGCTGGCACGAGGTGGGGAACTGCTCTTATTCTGGCATTGACATTAGGTGGTTTTGGAGCTGACAGGTTTTACCTCGGGCACTGGCAAGAAGGAATTGGGAAATTATTCAGCTTTGGTGGCCTCGGAGTATGGACTCTTGTAGATGCTCTATTAATTAGCATACATCATTTAGGTCCGGCTGATGGATCTTTGTATATTTAAGAATAATAGACAATTTGTAAGCAATAAAAAAATAGTTTTTATTCTTCTCACAATTCAATGATTTTAACCTGAACAATGTTTATAAACAAGATCAACTAGTTGAGCTTTCTTAAGCCCAGTTAAGGCAGGTAAGTCTTTGATATCCTTAAACTTAAGTATATTTTTCAAGTCTGCTACATTATAAGAATTCACTTTTTTAGAGTTAATTCTACTGGCTAATAAGTCTTCATCAATATCTTCCACTTTTGTTCTTTTGCTACCTCCAGGCTCACCTGTGTTAGTTGATCTTTTGATAGCCATGGCTCCAAATGGTCCAAATATTTCTTCAAATAAGTCCTCCCTAGTATTTTCATACACTTTTGGATCACGTTGAGTTGTATCAATGAAAGGATCCGGCTCTTCATCTTCTAGTGCTATAGTTTCTATAGCCACGTAACGTGACTGTTGTGTAGGATTCTCAAACATATCGGGTTTATAGTCAAATTTGAAATTATTTAATAAATCTCTCATTACTGATTTGCTTGCTTCATCTACACTCTCATTAGCATCATCCTCAGTAACGTTTGTAAGGTTTCTCACACTTTCAACAAAAGGTATGATGATTACATCAAATCCAATTTCTACGTCAAGACCTAATGGTCTAGTGGTTGGCGAAAGTGCAACATTTACTGGTTTTGAATTGACACGGGTGCAAAGCACACAAATAGCGACCACGGACATTTCTCTGCAAGCTTTATGTAAAGCTTTAAATGCAACAGTAGAACCTTCTATAGATGCCTCATTTGGAAACATAAAATAACTCATTTTATGGTACCATTTTTCTTTACACACAATTGATGCAGGCTTAAATCCAAGAAGTTTAATCATTGGTGAGCCAAATGGATTTTTCATTTTTTTTAACTCATCATCAGTAAATTCCACTCTTTCTCCACCATATTCAATATAATGTAGAAGTTCATTTTTAAGGACAGGAACCTCTTTTGGTGTGTTTTCCTCACTCTCTTCTTCTGCATCTTCGGCCATGGTTACTTTCATGGTTTTAGTAACATTTGTTATGAGAGCATTAGTATCACGCTCCAAATAAGAATGTTTCTGTCCTGTATATCCACTACGTTTCAACAAACTGTAAATGCCTACACCGATTGACAATCCACTGCCAATTTCAAAATCTAATTTTGCAATGGCTAAGTGACGGTGTGACTCTTGATGCATAACTTTTTCTATCTCTTTAACATCCCACATAGGAAGCGGTGGTTTGAACTCTGGCCCTTTATTGACCTCAATTAAGAAGTTTTCATAAAATGGGTCCATTTGATACTGTTCATCTGATAAATTTATAATTTTAATGTCAACATTAGAGTCAACTAAGTCCATCACTTTTTTTAATGTTGGTTTATGATCACTTGCGATGGGTGGATTTCGAAGTTCTGTCAGCATTATAATAGTCCGCCTTGATAGCTGCTTTTTGAAATTTGAAAAAGTTTTGCTACAGTGCCAAAGTACGTCTGATAATTTTAGTTCCTTCGCCTCCGAATAAGATGATATATCCACGCTCCGTAACTTTTTAAAGTCGGCTAAGGTAGGCGTAGTTAAAGGAAATATTTCAGTAACACTCCTGGAATCAAATCCTGTAGCACTGGTTTCTTCGGTGCCATAAATGCAAACACTTATATTGTGCGAGCCGGATAATCGTAGATATTGTCTTATCAGCCGACATGTCGCAGCATGTGCAATAGGAAATGTATTGTACTTCGAATTACCAAAAGCATTAATAAGGATAATAGTTCCCGGTACACCTTTCCATAGCTTGACGTCTTCAATTTCTTCATCAGAATCCATCATCATGATACTTCAGCTTTACTTTTACTTGTGTTTACACCGATAATTTAAACAATAAAACAAACATTTAATTCAAACCACTTCAAACTTTAAATGCAGATTGCAGTTGACGTATTTTATTTTGACGCTTGACAGCTGAAATGACTGTCAAGTCAAAATAACCGACGACGATTTATGCACAGATCATACATATTTTGAGTGGAAGCACAAATTAGATGTTTGTGGAAGTTGAAGCCAAACTGGCCAAACATACCAAGGGATAGCCTGTGGTCTGAACCATAAATCTTTTTTTTTTCAACATGGCGTTGGTAAAAAAAACATAAATCAATGACGAAAATTATTTTTATCTATAGCAGGGCCATTTATGCATTTTAAAGGTATATTCCTATCTCTATGTTTTTAATGGGTCACATTAAATTTGACAACCGTTTGTCTTTGCTTCATAGTGAGGTCACCTGCCGAAAAACATCGATTAAATTTAAGTAACCGATAAGGCCTTCAATAATCTGTAAATTGAATGCGATTGTTATAAAAAAATTATTTGCGCACAGTTCGCATTACGCCTACGACTAAAAAAAACGACAAAAATAATGTGTCAAATAATGGCGCGAAATGAAATCATGACTTTTTTGTAAAATTTCACGTTTCAAGATACTGGCTTTTGAGCCTGACGTTCTATATAAATGAATGATTATAAGTATATTTAAAAAATGTAACATGCCTAAAATGTAAAAAAAAAAATTTTGTTCGTAATAAAATATTTTTTATTTTATAATGGTGAAATACTTTTTGTCGATTATTTCGACTTATCGAATTCAACATAACAAGTGATCTGTTTCTTTCGGTACCATCCCTAATGTTTAAAAAGAAAAAGAGTTCACTGACGTAACTTTGTAACGACGCCGACGTCAGTTCATTGCTAAAAGTATAACAATATCTATTATGTTCCGGCCACACTGTCCTTCTTACTTGCGCAGTCCGGGCTTGTGCAGTCATGACGGTACGAAAAGTGTACGGTACGTGCTACCGTCTTACCATCTACACGCTCCGTCTTGCCTGCGCAAACTGGTTTGCGCAAGCATGACCTCAGGTAAGACGTAGCGTGTAGCCGGGCACTTATGGAATATTAAATAATATGGTGTGTCTCCCTTACAAGGTTACTTTGTAAAATTTTGACGAACTGTCAAATGTGACCTATTAAAACGGCCCTACTTTATCTATGCCATACACAGATAAATAAATAAACATACGCAGACTAAATCTCACGTTTTGGAAATCAATTTAAGATGGCGCTGCTAAACATGTATGAATGATAATATGATATAAAATGAAAAGTTAAAATATTAGGTATGTACTTTTAAACAAATTCTACTTGTTATTATTATTACAACTTTGAGTAAGTATTAAACATTGAATTCAAATTGAATTGTATGTACTTTGTCTTTTTAAATTGCCTCACGAGTTCATCAAATCATAATTATAATTCACATAATAAGGATAATGTACTTTCTACCTGCTCAATAATAATTATAATATCATATATGCGAAAGTCTGTCTGTCTGTGACGCTTTCACACATGGCTTCCTTTTTTACAAAATTCAACCACTAAAGAAATAGGTAGGGGATGAAACTTTATTTGATTTCGATAAATTTCCTCAAAAAGATAGTTGATGACGCAAGGTCAAATGTAAGCTATCTATTTTTTTATTTAAAGAGCCGACTGGCGCAATAGTTATTATAGTTAACATGCCAAGATCACTATTCCAAGGGTGAAGAGTCCAGGATTCGATTTCCAGCGAGGTGGAAATTTAAATAAGTAGGGTCCCCGCAGACTGACTGCAGCCACCGGCGGTTGTGGCGCTGCCTTCTTTTTAAAAGCGCGGTCCGGCCAACAGCCGCTTCGGCCAATTCTACTAACTGTTATTGGAGCTGTTGGCTGTTGGTCGGATCGCGCTTCTAAAAAGAAGTGCCACAGCCGCCGGTGGCTGCAGTCAGTCTGCGGGACTAATTTCCGTTCTCGGTCTGGATGTGTGTCCTTGTCTTGTGTGTTGTCCATAGCTACCACGACACGGAATCCTAATGAGGGGCTGTGTGGGCTAAGGGACCCCCCCTTGTGTGTGTAGTGTTATTTTACTTTTTACAGTTTTTACTAATAATATAAAGAGGAAGAGTTTGTTTGTTTTTTTATCCGTTTGAACGCGCTAATCTCAGTAACTACTGGTCTGATTTGAAAAATTCTTTTTGTTTTGAATGGCCTATTTATTAAGGAAAACTATAGGTTATATAACATTACGCTACGAACAAAAGGAGCGGAGCAACAAGTCTCCGAAAGCGAAGCGAGGGCGACTACTTAATAAATATATCTTGCAGGACGACGTCTGCCGGGTCTACGAGTTTATTTATATTTAAAATACCAACCCGTGAGGGTCTGAAATTTTGAATTAGGGGGTGAAAATGAAAAACTAAATCACTTGAAACCGATTGTAAAGAATTTGGCATTGTTGTTATTTGGGGTGTGTAGGGGAGCCCCTCCACCCTTCCCTGAATCGCGGTATAAATGAATTCCACGCGGGCGAAGCCGAGGGCGGAAGCTAGTAACGTTTATATTCTTAGATGACTAGCATTTTCGTAATAAAATCTGTCGTTTAATGTTTTATTCGACTGCAAGTTAAATGGTCAATTACACCACTTGTTTACTCCTTCGTTAACAACGCATCGGTCATACGGTCATCCCGTCATTATAATTATGATATCTATTCCTGTTGTTAGTTTGTGGTCGAGCAACATAGCGCTTATTAAGAAGTACTCGCTTGTTGATCATACGCTTCTGATTACAGGAAAGTCTAAATTAAATACTTAGATCATTATTATAATTTCTACAAGGTTTTAACGTAACTAGAACCTATATTCCAACCTAGGGATGAGTGTGCAATCAATTTATTTGTATGCTTTTAGTATGCAGTCTGAAGTAAACGCCAGTGGGTGTTGAAATGTACGTAGGGTGTAATTAGTAAGGGGGAGCCGGGCGAGCGTGCGCACTGTACTCCCGTCGCGCGGCGCCGCGGGCCTGCGCACCTCGTCATTCGTCCGTGAGCCCACGTCGCGTTGTCACCTCCAGCCGCTCCGCTGTCCCTCGCGCCCCGGGGCCCTCTCGGTGCACGCCGAGGTCTCGACCGGTCGACGGTCGTTTCGCGCTCCCCACGCGCCTGATCGCTTCCGACTCGCCCCAGAGCACGCGTGCGCGAGCGAGCGCGTGCGCGGCGCCAACTGCGCGCGACGACGACCCGCGAGCATGCACGGAGCACGGCGCTGCCGCGCGTAGCGAGCCAGGCCGTGCGCGCGATCGCCATGGGCTGCGCCTCGTCCGCCGAGGAGCGCGCCGCCATCGCGCGGAGCAAGCAGATCGAGAAAAACCTCAAAGAAGATGGCATCCAGGCGGCCAAGGACATCAAGCTCCTGCTCCTCGGTAACGGGTTCTTCCTCTCTCTCTCTTTAATAGGCGACGTGCGCGCGCACCACGTCAGAGTCGGAGCTGTATCGACTTCGGTTCGAACCCGCTCGCGGCGCGCCGGCACGCTACGACGCACAGTTATTGTCAGATTCCGCTTGTTGCATTCGTGATTTTGCTTTTCAGGCTCTCCCGAGTTTATAAACATTTACATTAGACCAGCAGTACACAATTATTCATGTCTTACACATTTTGGAATGTAACATAATTCCTGCACCAATCTGACAACAAGACCTATCTATGCCTATTGTGAGTTGGTAATGGATGGAACACGAACACGAACATTTCCCTATTTGAAACATACCTACCTACTGCAAAAGATATTATAAATTCCTAATTAAAACTTAGGAGTATTCACGAAAATTTTCAAAAATTACCTAATGTGTACCTAAGTAGCTACTTACCTCGTTAAAAATATTTTCCTGGTATTGATTTGAACATTTATTACCTACATAGCTGGAACTGTAAAGTTGCCCCAATTTCAAGAAAAGGAAATTTTCAGTAAAAGTAAAGTAACAACAAAATGTAATCATGTTATGCTAATGCCTTAGTAGGTATAAGTAGTTTAAGTACCTAGATAATTATGAGTAGGTATGAAATATCATACGACTTTAAAGAAGCACAATAAGACCCGAAGGTCAATACATTTTAATATCAGTGTTGTAGTTAATTGATCTCATAACTCTGCCGGCTGCGAGCCATCTCCTACTGGAACGAAAAATTCATAACCTACTTATTATAATATAGCACATTGTGTGAATACACCTACTTATAGAAGATTTTTAAAATTTTGAAAATAAATCCGTTTTTAAGAATTTAGGAACATCGGTGAGGAGCGAAGACATGAAATAAAGAAGGCAAAGAAGCAGTTTAGTATGCTATATATTATATCTATCTATAGGTAGGTGCCTAAGTAGGTAGACTAATACGTGATGAAAATGCTACATTTTTCTTCTCGCTCTGATAAGCAAATGAACACTGAAGTTCTGTTGAGCAATTATGCTTTTGAATGCATTTACTGGGTTTAATTCACATGCGTACTAATCTGAATTGGCTGAATTTTAATCAGATGTTTTAGAGAGGGTTTAAGTTGGGAAACCAGCGTGATAAAAGGCAGGCGGCACAACCCTACTGTTATTAACTAGAAACTCCTTCATCGGATTCACTTCATCATACCGATAATTTACCTAGTAACACTGCCCGTAGTATCTATTTATTACACATTTAACTGCCAGACTCTTCCACACTACTGACATAAAGACCTGGATGGAATTCTTACCACGTACCTAATGGTGGACGGAGGTGGGCAAAATGTACCTAATCATGATTATAGAGATTTTTATTATGATTGCCTGGAGACCCGGAAATACCTCACGAACGCCAGCGTGAAACAGTTAAAGAACTCCGTTTTCTGTTAGAAAAGGGTATTTTTCAACCGATCGGGATGTTCTGTTTCTGTAGCACTATTGTAGGTACATACTACACAACAGGCTTCCATGTAGCGTTATCTTCATAGACATTCGGCGTTTGCGTACCTAAATAGTATTTTTTGAAAGGCTAAACAGTAATAACATAGGTATTCATAGGCGTACGCAGCCAGGTACAGGGAGAATACCTTCCACCCCTCGCGAATCTCTGATAAAAAAAACCTATAGTTGTTGTTGTTCCCTTTTGAAAAATCTGCCTTGGAAATTCCGTCTGCGAAATAATAAGGAGCTGGGTACCCCCATGTCTGTATTGATACCGTACCAGGCGTAGGCTTCCTTTCAGGGAATCAACCGCTCCTGCAAGAAATATTGGTTCAGGTTATTCGATATTCAGAATTTATGATTTATTAATCGCTTTATCAAGTTTCATATCAATATCCAAGGTTGATAGTCTTAAACTTATAGGACGTTTATATCGATCACATTACCTAGACTTATACCTCAAGTATTTCGGAGATGGTACGTACCTAAGTACTTGATAGTCGTGATAAGGTTTTATTCTTTGATTTTATTGTGGAGGGAGATGCAGATGCACCCCCATTTGAAAAATCTTGGCGGCGTGGCGTCCGTGTATAATAATCGTGCATGAGTAATTGATTTTTAGACATAAAAACCGATATAATCTTTACAATCCGAGAATGTTTCCTTTTGTATCAAATTCGGAAAATAAAGGTACTTACTCAGAAATGAATATTGTATGAACTGGAATTGCGCCAAAGTGTAGCGTGTTTGGAATGCTTTGGAATCATATGTTGCATGCATTGTTAAAACAACACTGCTTTATAAGCATTCTATATTCTCAGCAATCTACTTATCGACCGATTTTGATTCCGAAAATGACTTCATGAAGATTTTTTATACGATAAACCTACCTACATAACTCAAAACTCAAGTGATAAGCGCCATCTAGTGACAAATATATTAATTATTTTGAAAATAAATCTTGTTCTATTACTGTTTACATGCTGTTTACTAAAAATATATTTTTTTTTGCATTTAATATTAATTCAATGAAATTATTACCGACCGACGATAAATAAAAATGTATAACACTGTATTTTATTATTCAGAGTAAGGAAAGTGAAGTTTTTATGATATAACCAATTATTAATTACCACTAGGCGTATCGTTATTAGGACAATTAACCTTGTAATAATTTAATATAATTTACGAACTTTTGATAATTTAACAATAAAAAAATCTATGCAATAATAATTTTTAATCTACTTTTGTTTAATTTGATCACACCAAAATATAAATTAGATGTTATCTCTTTCGTGTGTGAATCTATATACGCATGTGTGAGCGAGTTGGAGCGAAAAGTCCCGAACGCAGCCGAACGTCAGTCGAGCGGGGCGCGGTCGCCGTCAGTCGTCACGGAGTGGAGCTGCTGGTGCTTGTCATCCGGCCGCCATTATCTCAGCGAATTCATAAAATCAATTAAGTTTACGCTGTCATTACGCGTTTCGGTGGAGAGTGCGCTTAATATTCGTTGACGTTAATAAGGTGCGGTCATTATTCGGTCGTAGAGTGCGAAAACATCGAACCGGGGCGGTGTAAAGTGATCGAGTCGGTTAGGTTTCTGTGTTGAGTGGTTACGTTGTGTAGGGTGGGTCCGGCGAGACCGGGGCGGCAGGACGCGCTCGGGGCGTATGCAGAGGGAGCGGTGAGAACGCGCCCGGCTCGGGAGTCGGGGCGGACGGCGGCCAGAGCACAGGAGTTGCTGCCGAAATGGGGTGCGCTCAATCGGCCGAAGAGCGCGCGGCGGCTGCCCGAAGCCGACAGATCGAGAGGAACCTGAAGGAAGATGGCCTCCAGGCCTCCAAGGATATTAAGTTATTGCTGTTAGGTACGTCTTCTACAAGTTATTTACCCGCATGGCCGCACCCATGACTTTCAGGCTTAACGGCGTATCTAACTGCCATCGATGGCATGGTTGTCGCACGTAGTAATTCAAAATGAGCGGTCTTTATTTACATGTCTGTGTACATACCCATATAATAATATAAGAGAAAAACAAATTACAGTAACTACCTGATTAGCTTTCTCTTGTAACTAATCAGTATGCTGGTATGCAGTTTGTTCCGCGTGCAAATGAAAGTGCCTATTAGTTTTGCTACGGGAATCAATTCGAAGTTTTAATCGTTATTAAGACATTTTTGTAATGTTTTATGCATTAATAGGTGCATAAACGTTTTTTGTTGCTATAATGCTAAAAACTGCATTTCTATGTGTTAATAATACAAATAATGAGTATAGACATTCGCCTTTTGTAACTAGTTTTGGATAATGTGATTCAAATATTTGAATACACTTTTCTTAGTTCTTACATCAATACCTGTTACTACCCACCCTTAGATAGGGGTTAAGGTTAAAGCTCTGATAGCCCAATATAGATTATGGATTTCTGTGATTTATTGCAAGTAAACAGAGGTCTACAGTGTTTTCCTTTGTAAATACACTTTATTGTACTAACAAAGAGCACATCAAGTACATTTATTACATTAACCAATAAAAGCATTATTAGCATTAGTATAAATTGGATGTACCAATTAACTAGTAGACTAGTACACATCTAGGTATCTTATTTTCCCTAAAGTTATTATGATATAGGTATGTTGAATAAAACAATATAATATTAAGATTAGACAATAATTATTTCATACATTTGATTCTTTACTTTGGAAACATTTCATTTTCAATTGTGATTACAATTTATGTAAAATTAAATACTCAATAAAGCTTTAAGACGACAGGTCCCACAAATTGTAAGATTATACATTATAATATTCATAGATGTACTGATAAAATATGCTACTGATGAATCATTTATGCATAAAAAAAGACTACCTACATGTTTTATCATTGAGCAATGATGCTTATGTCTGGTGTTACTGAATGTGAATCATTATGTCCTTGACTTAAAGGATTAATGTGAACCACAGTTCAATAGCATTCTAGTTTGCTAACAGTCTAGAACAGCATCACCACCTGCCTTTCATCTTCAATTAAACTTCTTAACTTTTAATTCTTCAACAACTCTTAGATTTGTTCCATATTCTTTTTATTCACTCTATGTAGTAAATTCAAATCATTTTTATATCCTGTATAGGAATTCCCCAATACACTAACAAATGTTAAATATTTTGCATCTACCATAATTTTGCAAAAGTGCCATATAATGTATAACATAATTGAATATAAATTACATTGTCGTCATGTAGATGATATTTTTTTTATTATAAAATTGTTTGGCTTAGTCATAAAATTGGTTATTTTACATTTCATACTAGTTACATCTTACATTAATGTTGAAAAATAGTTGACCATACAACTATTAGTCATTCTAACTAATTGCGTCCTGACTCACTGGGCCTGATAAAAAAATCTGATAAAAAAAACGGTGAATATTTTAAGTAAAATAACAATCTCAATGTTTGATTACTGCCCAATACATCAGTGAGACTTTTTCCAAATTTATATAACTATTTTTTGGAGTAATGGGACCTAACTCAGAAAAATTTAACAATTGATTAAAAATTTTGAAATCATCTTTATCACTCAAATGAACTACTACAATAATGAGTTATAATTACCAAGCAGCAACAGGAATCCTAAGACCTTAGACCAACGGTAGGCAACAGGCGGACCGCGGTCCATTTACGGACCGCGGAAGGTTGAACCGCGGACCGCCAAATATTGTAAGGGAAGTACATAGAAAAATACGTAAATAGTTTAACTAGACGATAAAATTTGACTGTAGAACGACGGTTGCCCGTTTGCCCGTCAAGTACGAGCTCATTTGCATCGAGTATATCTTTGCCGTTGGATGGGACAAAATTAGGACCAATCCCACGGCCTGATAGTAGGTCACTGAATTTAAAACCTTGGATTTTATTTGGGTTGTATTTTAAACAATATTAAAGCAAAAGCCATAATTAACAAAGGCAATCTAAGGGCGGTAATTCAATCCACTGCAGCTAAAATCGCGCATTTGTGTATGCAAGTAGATTGGCGATACTTGAACACCTTTTAAATATGACGTAATAAATGATTTTGGTCATTTTTGTGCTTACAAACACATTAATACATAGTACCACTTTAGGTTCAAATTAACACCCCCCGACACTAAAATACCATTAACTTGTAAATTTTCTTCTTAAAGTAGCCAGTGTTTTACGGTTTTAAAATTTCCATTTACAAAGCACAAAGCAAGTTTTTTAAATAATTTGCACTGTTGATTAGGTATTTATTTCCACCAGCCACCGTCAAATTTGAATCAAAGAAAATCGAAAACATAAAAAGTCCTAAATAGACCCGAATATCTAGGAATCATGATATGTAATACATAATTTGAACTCAATCATAGCTTGGAATTGTAGACCAACTATCTGAGAGTACGTGAAAAAAAAATTAAAATATGTGCTCATTTGTGTAGTCAGCAAATAAAAGTAAGGTAAGATAGCTCGATTTCTGGAAAATCAAACAAAGGTCGAAATCTCGAAAACGGTGACACTTTTACTAAAACAATTTTCTGACATCTGGTAGGTCTCTTTCCAAACTATCTATCATCCATATCAGTTTGTCATACAACTTATGGGACACCCTGTATATGAGAAACATCTTTGTCAAAGATGAATTTTTGAAAAACAAATATCGTTCAAGATTAACGGACGCCCACCTACAAGATACACTTCGAATTTGCTGTTCCTCTCGAGAACCAAACTTTAAAAAATTGGCTCAAGACCGACGTTGCAATTTTTCTCATTAATATTAAGTTTGTCTTTTATATTATGTAATTCAAATTTTGATTTTAATTTAATACCTATATATGAGTTTAGTTACTAATTAAGAAAGTTATTAAATGTTACATAATTAATATCTTTTTTTTTCTGGACCTCGTTAAAATTTTCGCACTGTATTCGGACCCCACCTAAAAGTACTTGCCGACCCCTGCCTTAGACCTTCTCTTGAGAAAAGATAAATTGCTCAACATGTTTAACAACAATAAATTCAGAAAAACTTAGCAAAACAGTAACTAATAAAATGACTGCTATTAACCCTTAATTGGTCGCGTGGGGTGTCATACACCCCAGAGCAGGTTTCCAGGCTCACAACTTTATAAAATTTGAATTTAGCGCGCTGTTCTTCTAGGTAGCTTCGTAAATACGTAAAACGTACACGATTCAGTTGCGAGCGGCGCTCTGTTGTCAACGGTTGGGCTCGGAGAGCGTTTTTGGGGTGCACGACACCCCAGGTGACTGTTTGTGTGGTCTAAATTCCGAGGTAATGGATGATTGTTAATTTCAATATTTCCGTTTTAAAACATTGTAATTTGTTGAGGGTGAGAAAAGAAAGCCCGAAGTTATTCATTTTTATAATAAAACGAAAGGGGGAGTTGATACGAACGACCAAATGTGCGCCAGTTATAATGTAGGAAGACGTACCAAAAGATGGCCGATGGTGATATTTTTTCATATTTTCAATATCACAGGTATCAATTCCTATGTTATACATACAAATCTAAAATTGATCATAATATATACCGAAGAGTATTTTTAAAGCGACTGGCTGTTGATTTAGTCAAACCTCACCAAATATCAAGAGCCAACATACCCACACTACCACGACCGCTGCAAAAACGACTAAAACACAACATGGAATTCAGGAACACTAATCTATTTCTGAAGCAGGCCGATCGCAATCATACAAAAGGTGCCATGTATGTCCAAGAAATAAGGACAGAAAAACAAAGACTGTATGTTCGAAATGCCAAAAACATGTGTGCAATAACCATATGAATATAGTCTGTCAAAATTGTGATGATTAAAACTAGGATATTTAAAAAAATATTTTTCATATTAAATAAAAAGTTGATTTATGTTAAAAATACGTTTAAAAGTTGATTAATATGTAAGTTCAAATGTTCTAATTAATAAAAGTCTGATTTTGCATGTATTTCGTATTTTTTTTAATTTTATAATTCTGGGGTGCTAGACACCCCTCGCGACCACTTATGCAACTTCTTAGGCGCGCCCAATTAAGGGTTAAAATAATTTGACGACCCTGTAGCCTAGTTGGTAGCGACCCTGCCTGCGACGCGAGGGGTCCCGGGTTCGATTCCCGGCCGGGGCAGATATTTATGTGACAGATAAATATTTGTACTCGGGTCATGTGTGTAATTGTGATGTGTTATATACCTATGTACATAGTCCATGCCACCCGCGATACAGGTACCTAGTAACATACTGCGGGGGTATGAGTGTGTTAGCGTTTATTATTGTTGAAAAATCTTTAAAAAAATACTGATAATACACCTTCATTGACTATTTCTCTTGTAATAACATGACAATATTACATTCTACTGTAACAGACAGTAAGCTAATAGTAACACAATAACACTTGTTATGAATAATATGACTTGATATTATCAATCTTGCATTTAAATTTCACACTGTGCTATCAGCTAGAGCGTTATATGGAGATTGATGGGCTTCCTTTATGTGACAGCTCAAATATATCACATATAAAACAAACACTACATAATTACTATTATCTTAGATAAAATGTTAACAATGACTTCATATTGGCAGATTTGTCAAACAAAACAACTTATTAATAATGGTAGTTTTGTTTTTAATAAATAAACTTGCAACTTATTATCAAGATTTTCATAGCAAAAATTTGCTAGTGATTTTTCACAAAAATAAAAAAGTTACGTGAAATTATAACTTCATATTGAAATTATGAATTGTGTGTAGTGTTGCAATCAATGAGCTATCCAATGAGACATGTGCGTTTTATGCATGTAAATATCACTTGCTACAAACGGTAAAGAAAACATTGTGAGGAAACCTGCATGCCAGAGAGTTAGCGAGAGTTTGCCAGCATGATGAACTATGGCCTTAACCTTCTCATTCTGAGAAGAGACCATGCCATGATGGGTTGAGATGGTGAGGTGATTGAAGTTGTGATGAAGAATATAGGGATAATACAGATAACTTTACAAACATGTGTACAAAAGCAAAAGAAAAATCTTATGTCTTGCTCTACCATGCATTTGTTGTGATCAATGAGTCAAGTGGACTTGAAAAGTAAAACTCTACACATAACTACTGATATAATTAAAGATATTACTAAAGGTAATAAGAAATTTCATACACAAATTCTCAGAAAATAAATTACAATGTTTTGATTTGGAAGGAAATTTGTAGTTTTTTTTGTGAATTACTGAATAATGTACAAAATAATGTCGCAATTGGTTTAATTAGCAACTCATTTAATTTTAAATTATTCGTGTATTCATCTTTTAACACAAAAGACATTTGGTGTCTGAATTAAACTTGAGCCAAATGAGCACACAAATCGCCTAACAATTTTCCGTTCAAGATTTTTTCTTGGGCCTTTTAATTACAGACTGTACACTTAAAACAAGTAAAAACATTTCACCGTGGGGCATGGAATCTAGGAGTGTAGTTATTAAGCGGACAGGCTGAAGTACTGTAGCAACATTCTTTATGTCAATGATGTCTAAATACTCTAAATAATAAATGAGACAAGATGTACTGAGACATCATCGATGGATTAGAAAAATAACATGATAATATATAATGTCACGCCGCTCACAGCTGAAGTGCCGCCGGCTCGGACGTTACAGGCAGGTATTTTATCAGACAACCGCTGTACAACACGCGATCATCGATTTTATCGAAATGATAGCGCAGAAAGGCCCATCGCGACCCAGCCGATTCGTCGGCGATAAAGAGTTCACTTGTACAAAAGATTGACGGTTCAATGTAGAGGGTTCGCTTCAATACATTAATATTAATAGTCATATTTGACTGGAGTAGAAACCTTCAAGTTTTGCTGACATGGCGTGCAATTTTGTATTAACTGTTCAGTTATAATAATGGTTTGGCTGTATATAAATTAGTCTGCAATGTAGTTATTTAATTTTGTCTGATTAGGTGTTAGAATGTAAGTTCGATAGTTTGTTAGTAGATATAACCATGGAGGCAGAGATTGTTAGTAATAGTTACTCCAGTTAGTTGTCAGTAGTATTAGTCCAGTTACAAACATTTTCATTCTAATTGGGTTGCAGATTGTTTGCTACCTTTGAGAACTAATTTAGTTGCTTCTAAAAAAGTGTAAGGGAATTTGTATTAAAACAGGAGTTGGATTAAAGAGATGCCAATATTTATTTTATTAACATTAAGGGTTCTTGTAGCAGGAGTAACATAATATTAAAAAATAATAATATTCGAGTTGATTAAATGAAAGCTAAATTGCGATATACGATTTATGACGTTTAGAAAAAAATGATGTTAGAGACCTCAATATCATTTTTAAAGACCTATTCATACATGCCCCACACATAATATGGGTTTGATGAAAACAAAATTTTCGAGTTTCAGTTCTAAGTATGGGGAACCCCCAAAATTTACAATTTTTTTTTTCTATTTTTGTATGAAAATCTTCTGGCGGTTCACAGAATACATCTACTTACCAAGTTTCAGCATTATAGTTCTGATAGTTTTGGAGAAAAGTGGCTGTGACATACTGGTAGACAGACAGACATGACAAATCTATAAGGGTTCCGTTTTTTCCATTTGGCTATGGAACCCTAATTAAATGATCACAGACACCCTTAAACATCAGTCACACCAATGGCACTAGTGATGCCTTGCTGGCAAATAAATAAAGAAAGCATAGACTAAACACGACAAATGATTGGCAGCTAACAGCTAACTCAAACCAGAATATTTTTGGAAACAACCAGCCAGGCTTCATCCCTATACTAATAATAACTAATAAAATATAGCAGGCCAGTTTATAATGAGTAGCTTGTAATAAGTAACAAGATATATAAAACAATGCTGCCTTCAATCCTTAAAACTACTATAGCAAATTGTCAATTAAAGAACAGCTAAATTATCTTGGTGTAATCTACTTTAATAATGCAAATAATACATATAAGGAGCTGCTACTTTAAAAATCTTATCAGTGGTCATAAAGTATCTACAAAGCAATCATTATCATAAACATAATCATCATTATGTATAACATTTATTAATACTGTATTAAATGTTCTGATAATTCTCATTAAAAGTCTGAAATAATTTTAGATTTAAAAATTTGGGTCCATCTACCTGCGCACTCAAAAACTTATGGTAGTATAGGAAAATGAAAATCTCAATGGTAATTTTAACGACATTAAGTGCAAATTATCTGTATCAAATGTAAATAAGGAGCAGAGTGGAAATTATTGTAGTCTATTTTAGTGTTGGGTAAAGAATTCTTTGAAATCTTTGTGTACAAAATTGAAAAGTTTTAATGAGAGTTATATTCACAATACTTACTCTAGATATCCCACAAACCATTCAAGTTAGGGTTCCGTTCCAGTTGGTAAATAAACTGTTAGAAAAGGACACAATATATGTATAATTTTAAATCTTAGGATTCAAATAATATTATTTTATGATGTTACAGAATAGATAGAGATAGATAGCAGTCATTAAGCTGTGTCGGAGGCCTTCGGGCGGCTTGAAAACTTTCGACACTGGGTTGGCCACTAACTCCTCCACCAATCCGCACTGGAGCAGCGTGGTGGAGTATGCTCTAGGCCTCAGTAGTGGGCCATTAATAGGTTGGAGCCAACTTTTACTAGTTCTTATGAAGTTTCACTAAACAAAGAATTTCTAAATTTAGTTTCAAATCTGTAAATAAATCTATTTCTGTATCGTAATAAGCGCAGTTTCCGTCCATCCATCGATCAGCCTCCAAGTGGCCAGTGCCCAGTGTTCATAGTCATAGGTGTCCCCTAACTTGCCCCACTCTGACTGGTCCTGCGACTTCTGAATCCAGTGGGCAAATGCAGTTTACATAGATATTAAATCAGTTTCTCAATTAGAATATTAATAATGTTGCACTCTGAAACATTGTTATCATTCATTCTTATTGGCTAATTCTGTTTTATGATGTGAAACACTTTAAGAAAATGACGAATAGGTTCAAACTATTTATGCATCTTTAAAAAACTTTTATTTAATTGTTTAAAAAATATAATCACAATTTAACCAGCATGTACCTGTGCTGCGATTATCTCATATTTCTTAATTTTGAATTTTAAATTTACTTAATTGTTTCCCATTTGAATATGTACACACTACAGCTTCGACCATAATGTTAAATATAAACCCATTGAAGTCCACGACATAATCTTGAATGGTCAAGAGCGTTATTGCAATTGTGGAATTAAATCAGGGAGCCCGCTGCTTCAATGTAGGTGATATGTGTACCGGGAGGTCAGAGATCGGCCGTTCGCGCTGCCGAGACAATTAGATACCGGCCGGGTCACGTCGGACCTGTGTTCTAGAGGGTTCCTTTGACACCCACGGCGATCGCTTCATTACACTCGTACTGCCTCATTATTAACACCTACTCGTATTTCGATCACGAACCGTTCCAAACCCATGAAATGATCGGCAGTCGGGCGGGACATTGTAATCGACAGTAACCTATATACACAGGGCCACCTCACGTACAATTGCAATTGTAAAGCCAGTCAGTGGACGTACTTTGTAACAAATGTATGCACGTAATTCGTAATTATGTTACTATAACATTTAGGGATAGGTCAGAATTTAGAGCCGCTTACTTCCTTTCATTACGCTATTCTCTGTTCACAACACAATAGTGTGTAAAAAGAACCCTATGCAAGATTAACAATAATTATCTTGCGTCACCTATGCCGTATTTCAGGTAATTAGAGCAATTACTAATACAATAGATTAATCTGTGAAATCAAATGATCTGTGTAATTGATTAACGATTGGACTTACCTACGCTCCGAATCACATTTTGTTTTCAGTATTAAATAGAGCCACGAATTCATGAATTTTGGTCAAAAATCACACGCTGCGTCGCTTCACAATTTTCAATATGCAGTTTCAGAGATTTTTGCGTCCGCGACGAGCTTTATAGAGGATCGTTCTGTGCGCCTTTTTAATCTATATTTATTCTACATGCGAGCTATGCATTTTGTGGAAAATGTACGGTTTACGTTCGGACAGCAATTAACTGTTTTTATATCATTGCCGCTTTTATTGCTCCGCTATAGTTAGGGATTCGTGGTGGATCCACACGGTTTTTTGGCATGGCGTTAATGGAAGCTACAGCTGTAAATTTAACTTTATTCAAAGCGTGTTGTAAATGTGAACACGTAAATAAAGGGGGTGTAGACCGCACCTCGTTTTGTAAGCAGTATCGACCGATGAAATGTTTTTGAATTTCTTCATCGCTCGGAATTATAATGATTCATTATAATATTATAATATATATTTGAGGAATCCTTAAATAATTTACTACAGCTATATTACCCCATACAAGCACGGAACACAGACACCAGCATACAAGTTATGAGATATCTGAGTGTGAGGCTATCGCCACGTTTCACCCATTTTAGAATATTATGGAGAACGATGCGTGCGCATTTTCTAACGATGCATTCTTTTCCCGAACATTGATCTCTGAAAGCTGTTAGAAGTGATGATAAACACTATGTTATGACATTTACCTTAACATTCATTTTTTTTTCAGGTGCTGGCGAATCGGGCAAGAGTACTATAGTCAAACAAATGAAGTAAGTATCTGATTATACATTTTTTAAATGCCACACAATGCCTGTTATTAGACATACTTAAATAATTATTTGGTTGAATTAATAGCTCCGCATTGGTTCACAAAAACGAAATAACACAACTATTTTTTATTTAATTTCACTTTCGCAGAAAAAATTTAGAATGATGATATTTAATTTCAAATACGATTATGTTCTGCAATGCAGTTTTTGCATTAAAAACGCAGGATTTCACTCACACGATATAACAGAGTGTGAATGTTTTTATTTATTTAAAAAACCCATGCAATGCAATGCAATGCTTCATTCTGTTAAAAAATAATTTAACACCAAAGTAAACTGCCAAATAACATTGGGATCTAATCCATTACTGCATTCGCAGAGTGGATTAGTTTAGATTTAGACCGTATCGGATTATAGTTTGATGTCGACTGTGGAAAAAATGGCCAAATATTCTACTTTAGTATGTCATGAGATACTCACGACTTTATTTGCATTTTGTTTATACCTACATTATATGAAACTTCCCTAGGGAACCCTATGATGGAGGATGAAAAGGTGGTGCACCATTAAACCCAGCGCAACCGTTTGATGATGAGTTCCAATGTGTATTAACTACGGCCTCTTTAATATCTGTGACATAATTTTATAAGTTATGCATTCACTTATCGCTTCCATTATTAGCTACTTGCATTTCTCTTTGATAATCTTCCCTTTTGTGCCGACTGAAGTTTCCCGGTATATCGCTGTGAGTGATTGGCCGTTATCACGCTATCTACGATTTGTCAACATGCATTTTAACGTTTTGGACGATAAGAGGATTAGTGCTGATACGTAATATCAAAACTTATTCATAATATCGAAATTGGACCGTGTCGTGTTTCATATTGAAATGATTGGTACCTTGAGTTGTAAATTTGTGTTTTAATAATGTTGTCACAGTTCGCCAATAAATTAGATAACAGAATGTAAATCTACAACATCGAATCACTCCATGGTACTTCCATTTATAAATATGTAAGTATAGATTATCCCTAATGGTAATTTCGCTCGTCCTGGATGGGTAATCCATCCTAAAAATTTTCAACGGAGTATTTGGCAAAATTCTAGCCGTAATGAACATGAATGTACATGTATACATACATGTAGATACATTTATATCGGATCCCATAACCGTGTTGTCGGCTCCAATGTTGGGGTTGGAACTTTTTTCACAATGAGAGAAATGTGGCCAAAGCTGGTCAAATGAGTTGGCAGACATGTAAATTTACTAAATCGGATGTTGTGCCATATTTTTCTTCTACCGAAGCAACTGTCAAATTATTGTGTTCTTAATTAATGTTCTTGATCCCTACTCGAGCCTCGTGTCCTTAACTCCCGAAAGGTAACAATACTGTGTACACCTTAGTTACGTGTCGGTTTTATTATTTCCATTCCCACGGGATAAGGCCTATTACCGTTGCGCGGCACGACGTAAGTAGTGTGTAATGAAAGCAGCATAATAATACTGTTTTAATTGTATGCTGTGCTTATTCAATTCATACGCATACTTGGTCACTCTAGATTTTACTATTTCGTATATAATTGGAGTCATCATATTATGGCATATGAAATTGTAATTTTTTCGTCACCATACTGTTTCATTCGGTTCCGATTTGAGATTGAGAAGGGTTAAGGTCATAGTTCAGAACGTTGGCCAAGCGCGTGTTGGCATATTGCCAGCCATATTGCCAACATTTATGTTTTAGGCTGGGCAATGAGACATAAATTAAACCTTCCGTTTTTTTTTCCAAGTTTGATTGCAGTTTCAGTTTCCACATTTCAGTTAACACACATATTACAAGGGTAGCAAATGGCAACAGAAAGAGGACAGTTGTAGATTCTATTTATACGGTAAACAGCTGTTCCTTCACTAAACAGAACTATCAAAATCATCTTCTATATTTCAGTTCGGGGTTAATCCAGCCCAGATTTCAAGGTTCATTACGCTTCATTAGGTTGATGTTCTTATAAGTACGTCTGTACATGCCTAGCGTTAGTCGTGACGTCAGGTAAGCGACGCATGCGTGTTGCGTGGCTCAGATGTGGTTCTGATCCTGAATTCTATTAATCCATCGCAATTATAACCTGTTTGAATTATATATGGTTGATAACGCTATAGGGTTCCTTCAGGTGAGCCTCGCTAGGCAAAAAGTATGAAGGTACGACTACCTATGGTATGAGCCATTGAGGTACTTCTTGGCAGGATAAAATTGGTACTTATAGTGTACAAATGAAGCCGAATGCCTCTTAAAAATTGCTCTCTCATAGCAAAAACATTGATTTGTCTAAATGTATGAGAGGCTCATGGTTTTCTTTATGTCTTAAATGGTCGATGTTGGTTGTAACTTTAACGAAGTCCTGGTTTACTTGGTGTTATGATCGGTGTTAGTGGGAGGTTTTCGTTCTTGCTTCGAAAGAAAAAAACACCATTACCAATCATCATTTTTTTCTGATTGATGGCTCGCGTAGGCGTTGTTTTCAAAATAAGAAGCTCTCAGTGTTGAAGTGGAGGCCCGTGAGCGGCTCATTGTTCCTATTTTCAAAGTGAGTCGTGAACTGAAGATTGTGAACTGCAAACGTACGGGCCGTTTACACGCCCGCGCCGCCATGCCGTGACGTCACCGCTGACGGGAAAACCGCGTTCGATATTCCATGAAAAGGTTGCATACGTTACAAACAATGCTTTGATGCAGTATCCGTGACTTTGATGTGGATTTGTTTAATTGTTGATTTGTAAACTGAACATTATTATTTGTTGCTCGTTGAATTAACGTGTGGTTCTTATTGTGGTCATTTAGTTGATATGTAATTTTTATTGTGGTAATTTTGTAAATTTTATCTTTGTATTTTGATCAGAAATTAGTAATCAGGCGGTGCATTTGGTATAATGATGACTGGAACTTTTAATTGACTGTTAACAACCTAAAATAGATCTGAGTGCTAATTTCAGATTCCTCAGATTCAAATTTTGCTCTTAAGGCTTTACGCAATTATGTGCTGCAGCATCTTTGTTATAGCTTGTTGAAACTTCTATTAAAGAAGACGCAGTATATCGGCATTGTATTGTATCATTATTATATACAGAATCAACGTTCATGTTTTGTTACCAAGCTAACTGTTAATACATACAATGGTCAGTGGTAAACAAACATTTACAGCTACAATCGCAACGGTTTCCCCAGTCCGCGTCGGTACGTCGGTCCCGTGGCAAATTATTGATCGTATGTCATGACATCACATTTCTATAACCGCGCCATCGCTATCCAAACAGTCGGCTCTATTGCACCTAGCCGACGCTATTTGTCGGCGAGCACTTTGCGAATAACCTATACGGCTCGCTACATTACCATAATGAGTTTTAGGGTCCCCGTGGACAAATCGTAAACGATATCGAACAGCTCATCGTAGATTGCGCACGTCAAATATAACGGTCTGTGAAATCTTAAGGTATCGTATGCGGAATTTCTTTCTCGAGGATTTCGATGATAAAATGTTCGTCTTTAGTCATTCTTAATGTCCAAGTTAAACGGAATCACTTACCAGATTTACTTTACCCTGAGGGTCGTAATGCGTTAGTTAGCATCTAATTCTAACCGTTTCTATCACACGTGCTAGTGGGAAATTCCTGCCGCAGCGACCTCCTGAATTATCGAGTAGCAGTTTCATCGGGCATTTCAATCTGTAAATTGGAAATCGGAAATAGGGGTTGGAAAACTCGGATTTACCGAGGTTTGCTTTAAAAACTCTATTAAAATAGATGAAACGCTTCGAGCCATTCAAAGTTTCGTCCGCCGAAGGTCTCGGGTGCATATTTAGTTGACTCTCGACAACTTTTCCATTTTAAAAGTTGGATCGCGTCTGTAATTACGACTCCTCGTATTCTTTAACCGGAACGTAGAAGTGCGCGCACCGCTGCCCAGCAGAAAATACTTCATACTACGTTCACAGTTACAGATGTAATATTGACTGACTTAATTAACATTGTCTATTCATAAAATATACTTTTGAGTTGTAACTTCGTGTCTATGTTATTTTAAATTATGCTTTGTTCATCAATTCAACAGTTCCTTCTTTTCTGATGGTATTGATGTATCAATCTACATATTATGTGGGACTGCACATGTTCTCAGGTAGAGTAGGCATACAAGATACCTTTGCCTACTATTTTGTGTATTCTGCTGCCTACAGGAATAAGGCAGGTTATCCGTAGGTATAGTTTCCGTTATATTCTATTCCATACTACAGATTTATGGACGGCAAAGTGCATTATATAAAATCCATACCACGAGCTTTCTATTTATGGTATGTCTAATCAGATCATTCACATCACATCATTCACACATTAAAAAAATTTGTTATTTGTGACCATGTCTACCAACTACATATCCAACTATTGAACCCCGCTCGTTCGAATTCAATTAAACTGTATAGTCGTCAATTATGTGATTTGTTTGACCACCCACAGGTAGTTACGCCTTTTAGTACCTGTCAGTACTAATGAACGTTGTTTGTCCACAGAATTATCCACGAAAGTGGCTTCACAAATGAAGACTTCAAACAGTACCGGCCCGTGGTGTACAGCAACACGATCCAATCGCTCGTCGCCATCTTGCGAGCTATGCCTAACCTGGGCATCACTTACGGGAACAAGGACCGTGAGGTAATTACGTAAATGTAGAACCTAAACTGACTATCATACAGTCTACTTCTTGGTGTACTTATTTTATGGAATTAAGGTTACAAACGAGCTTGCAGCACCGCTCTTCCACTGCCGCCGAAGGTAACTATGACAATATTCAAATGGGGAGTATGATGGTTAGAGATGTAATTTACCAGGGATGTTTCTGGTTAGTTCGTTAGTAGGTACGAGGACTGGGAGAGGGACTGTTAGTAACAGTTCATTTTTATAGTTGTCGTTAGTAATAGTTCAGTTGTTATTAAGAGTCTCGCTTTAATGCGACCTCAGACGTGATGCTTCTTTAGGATTACGATTGCTGACTGTACAATCTGAATCATACCTTTATAGTTCGTTTTGTTCAGAGCAACTGGTAGCGGCTTCGATTCCCTCTAGTGTAACAGGTAGGTAACTGGAAATGCTAACCGCTAAAACGAAAGGGAAGGTTTGAACATTTATATCATTATTTTATATAGCTATTGTTTCAATCAAATGCACGTATGTATTTAAAATATGTTGCGTGTCGCATGGATGGATGAAACAGTTACTAACCCACTGTAAGCATCAATTATATAAAACCGATGCACGAGATAATGACTAACGCACTGTATAAATATATAGTATGGTGTAGAAGCAATGGACAGGAACGCTTATAAACAGACACCATTAGAAACCTGACCTCTTTTAAAATTGTTGCCAAATCCATCCTGATACCATCCAAGTCGAAGTGTGTTACATTTGAATTACTATCACTATTAATTTGAATAACAAAGTAACCGTGGCGTGGCGTGGAATAAAGTCGATCTATAAATGCTGGTCGTCAGTAAAAAATAATGTTGATTGCAAAACGATCGTTACAGTACAGCCAAGGATCGTTTATTTAACCATTACATTTTGATCGGCGTAACGATCCGAAGTAATGACATACATTTTGACTTTTGACCGTCTTCAACATACTAGATTTAATCTGTGGTACGGTAGAGTCGATACTTATACTTTATATATACTTTATAACTGCAAAAAACTTTATAATTGCTAATGGTATGATTACAGGCTTAACTTCAAAATTCTTTAAATTCAATTGGGTAGTTAGTTATAGATTCCGTTAATTAGGAAATTCATTCGATTCCTTTATAAGGAAATTTCAAACAACAAATTGACTCAGTCACGCACATGTTTACATTATAACCACTTCATAATCACACGAGTGTAAACAGTTTTTGGTTGCGCTTAAATTATTCCTCGTTTCATCTATTTTTAAAGGCCGTTTTTAAATAATTTATCTATTCGTAAATTCGGCGTAACTTTGTATGTATGTAAAGTAATAGGACCCAAAATAAAGTTAAATTTTTCACAGTTGCTAAGCAATGGAATCAATGATTATGAATAGGTATAATATTTAATATAGATATTGAATACGACGGCCGTTATTGAGTAAGAAATTAAAGTACTTGTAATGAATATTAAAGGCGACATTCTTAGTTCTTAAAGGTAGCAACTAGCAACACTGTCCGAATTCGATCGAGACTAGCTAAAAATTACTAACTGACCAGTTCTTGCCCCGGGAAACAACACAGATAATACTTACAGCATCTCAAGCACTGACTTATAATTTTCCATTCATCTCGCAAAGTTCCTTAAGATATAATTTCTGATACATAACGCGTTGATAACAGATAACATTCAAAATTATCCAAGTACTAGCGAACCGCCCTCGCTTCGCTTCGGGACCCGTAAGTATCAACCGCGTAGGTCCCGCTCCCGTAGGAATTTCGGGAAGATAATAAACTATCACCAAAATTAATTCAGGTTAAATTAAATTAAACTTAGAAATAAAGCTTACGACAAAATAATAGCAAAGTAGCAAAGGATCACAGCAAGATTAATTCAGATTAAACTTGAAAACGCGGCAAGTTTGGTATGGCAGTGGGTTCGACCAAATTTGATTACCATAAAAACGGTTCTAGTGTGTTAATCTTAAAAGATAGACATAATTATACTGTCGTGGACATTTTTTTAGATCATTTCAAGAGGAATAATTCTTTCATACATATATTTTTGGTATCTTGAATCGTTTTCGCAACGCATGCAACGAAAGCCCTCGAGAATGAATAATTTTCCCCGTTTTTTCCACATTTTCCATTATTTCTTCGCTCCTAATTGTTGCAGCGTGATGTTATATAGCCTAAAGCCTTCCTCGATAAAAGGTCTATTCAACACAAAAAAAAATTTTCAATTCGAACCAGTAGTTCCTGAGATTAGCGCGTTCAACCAAACAAACAAACAAACTCTTCAGCTTTATAATATTAGTATCTATAGATTATCTGATCAAATAAGAAAGATAACTTCTGAACTGAAATCTCTTCGCTTATGATCGGATGTACCTATTATTATATATCATCTTGAAAATAATACAACTTGTACCTAATAGGTAAATTTTAAGAAAGGATGTTTTATTTTTTTCAATAAGTACTTATTTATATCAAGGTATACAATATACATCCTTTCTTCAATTTAATTTGCCCGGCCTAACCTTTGATAGCATACGTTGTCCAAATTATCCACTCGTGGTGTTTCGTTTTATAATGATGTGAGATAAGTTATCAACGCATACACGTATGTTTGACATTCTCACACCAGAGTGTCATGGCGGTTATGCAAGAACGATATCAACCAAGGCCTTTCTTCGTATTGTCCCGCGTCACTGGCCCATGTCTAGCTTGTAGGATGAGAATTAGTTCAGGAGTCGTTGAAGTGCGTGAACGTAGAGTAGCTAATTTACCCAATGCTATGCAATGCAATATTCAAGAGGTATGATCCGGGCATATTCGAATTAAACTTGCTTTTGATAGGAATACGTAGTCATATTTCTTTTTTAATTTTTTGTTGAAAGATATCTATTTTTTTACATTATAAGTATAAGTTAATGCTTGACTTCAATTCCACCTGATGGTAAGCAGCAGTGCAGTCATGGGTGGTAAATCGCACTAATAATTAATTATTAATAATTATTATTAATCTATTAATTATTGTTATCAGAAATACGGGTATTTGTTAGTAGACGTCCGCTAAGAATAGATTTTGTCATATTCTATTGTTAAGGGGGTTAAAGAGAATTTGAAAGTTTGTTAACTCCCAAGATGATAATTTACGGGATGAAAGTTCATTTAAAAATCAGTTAAAACTACCTCCACGCGAGCCAAGCCGCGGGCAGTTGTGCATTTTCTCCAAATTTTGCATTGTGAAATTATTAAAAATCCTATACCTATCTGTGTCGTTTCTCACGCATTTACGTGAATATAATTTAACAGTCATGGTTGTTTGTTCTGCTCTCCCATCGGCCCCACCGTCTAGTCGGCCGAGGTCAGAGCCTGCGAGGTCTTTGTTGTAAAGGGGAACATGATAACGCTTTTAGATACTTGCTTCTAATCAACATTTCTCCGAATGTATCACATAATCAACTGGACTAGAACTGGGCGAGTGGACGGCTCGACGAATTTACTTATTCACCCTCGAGTATAAATGTCTTTTGTGTCTGTTTAAAACAGAGAAGACGAGAATGAAATTCTTACTAGTAGCAGGATTTACATGACGAAAATCCTTTGGCATTGAGTCCGTGTCCATCCGTTTTGGTTGCGGATTGCTGCAAAGTATAAAGCAGTTTCAGTGAGGTAGTTTGAAGAACCTACTTTATGTTATTTTATGTAAGTGATCCCCGAAGAAGTGTAGGTACACTATTAAGTAATGAAAAGGGATGACTATGTCGTTAGTAAAATTTGTCTTAACAACAGTATTTGAAAGGAGATGTTTCAAAATGTATGGAGCCCCGGCCACCTTTCTAACATAAAAGTAACAAAAAATTGCGTAGCTATATAAAAAAAATGTAAAAAACAAACCTTTCCCTATTCGATATTCAAAAATATTGCAGTGTTACCGTACTGTGTGCAACGGTGCTCATCCGGCCATATCTTTTCTCATTCGATATTCAAAAATATCGCATTGCTACCGAAATGTGCGCAAGTGTTCATACCGTGAGATATTTCCCTATTTTATATTCCAAAATATTGCGGTCTTACCGAGTTGTGCGCAGTGGTGTTAATACTACCGGGTACCAAGTCACCAACCCTTTCGAAACTTCGCGCACATTGACCCTTTGACTCATACGCCCGAGCTTATCTAGGGGACACGAACAAAAGCAGGTGGCCGTAGTGAAGAGTGAGGCGCGATATTATTATGGTGCAATCACTTCACATAAAATGTATGACTTTACGAACTAGGTACCTATAAGTTATAATTTATCAATAATGTTTGCATTAAGTAAAATATATATATAGCGCTACCAGGTGTTCCGATTTGGTTTATTGTCAAATCTCGATTTATACTTGACTTTGTCCCGATTTTTCGTTCATGTCTAGAGTACGTTATTCAGAATTTTGGTAGAAACAACTATTTTTTCACTAATTTCACCCCTAAATGTTCCACTGTCGTGCTTTGGTCTCTTCTCAAGATGTTCATAACGTTATTAGAACTCTTACGTGTGCATGTCTCCTTACGATGTTTACCTTCACTGAAGCAAATTAGCGTCCAAAATTTGATCTCGGCTCTTTTTCGAGTGTCCGTTCAAATTCAAACCACATAGCTGTGACTTTCCTTTAAACAGAATATTTATCTTTATTTAAGCGGTTACAAATAAGTATTTATATTCAAAGTTTATTTTAGCTGTTCCGTATTAAAATTCGAAGTCCCATTATTTTTAACCTCCATTACGAATATAGACTTGACACCCCACTAATTGTTATAATTATGTTTTATTCAATTTTGTCTGCTTCGAAAATTACTGTACTTTTATTAAAATGATTTATAACTATGGATTTGTAAATTAATAACCAGTTACGAAAACTCATTGAATGTCAAATGTTATAGTTTAAAAAACACTAAGCGGTAAAAATATTTTTATTAATATCTTAGGCAAACTTAATAATGATGTATACCCAAACTTCAAAACACGAAGATAAACCTTGACCGAGGAAGTCTGCTAATAAAGTAGATACATTAAATCAATGTTACTACGAGTAGGTAATGTAGGTATGTATACCTAAGTAAAAAAGAAGTTGAAGAAAGATGTGTCACTAGCGCAAGAAATGTGGGGCAGTCAAATCTGTCTATTTGTCTTATTTTTCATTCAATCATCTTTTTCTTACTCATTTACGTTTTGTAATGATTTTCGACCCACCTATAGTAATGTCATCGGAGCGGATGCAAAATTACAAATCGCGTTGTATGAACATAGGTAGCATCTATAGTTATTAAAACATCTTTTCAATACATAAATCGATTCCACCACCTTCCATTACATTCAGATGTGGCTAAAATGTAATTAGGATTACAAATTACACTTTAATCTGGTGCATTTTGCCCAAATTTGTCCATCTCTGCTTTCATCCAAGGCCTTTGAAACCATCATCACACCTACGCTAGACAAAGCTGCCTATCTAAATGCATACACATTTTTACGTTATTATCGGTTGTCCTCAATGAATTCAGTTAAAAATATGTAATCAACAAATAAGGTGATAATTTTAATTACTTAAAATAATTATTTGGAAATTCATGCTATGTTTATTAAATTGCGAATTTATCGCGCTAATGACGAACAGTTTGACGTCACGCCTCAGCTTTTTTAGATATTGAAGATGCGCGATGCATTTTGTTTTAAAAATATTTTAAATGCATACTTTAATTAAGTTGGTTGGAATATGGATTTATTGAATGACGTCATAATTGTGTTTCATTAATGGCTTATGGGTTTTAATTTCCAACGGAAGTTTTTCATGTTGTATCGTTAAAAAAAATCTTGATTATTCGGAAATAATGAATGTATGACACTTAAATGTTATTAACCACTTTAGGCTACATTTGCTTGTACTAGCTGGAATTGTAATCCAGAATTAAGCTAATTAATTTTATATCACAACTATGTGTTGTTTCGCATTGCGTGCCGGTTTGTCCAATATTAAAACAGTTAGGTACTTAATATCAAATTCAACAGTCGAATTTTTGTTGTGTCACATACACTAATTTTTTCTTGTGCTTTCTCATATTCACCATTATTCACCAGACATATCTTTCTGTCTACCGTTGATACCGTTACTTACTGCCTTCTCCAAAACATGCCAGTCGTCCAGTCGTCCCATGTAGATTATTAACGTGAAATACAATTTCAGAGCGACGGCAAGATGGTGTTCGATGTGATCCAACGGATGGAGGATACGGAGCCGTTCAGCGAGGAACTCCTGGCCGCGATGAAGAGGCTGTGGGCCGACAGCGGCGTGCAGGAGTGCTTCGGGCGCTCCAACGAGTACCAGCTCAACGACTCCGCCAAATAGTGAGTACTTTTTACCTTAGTGAACACGGCTTTTTAGTGTGAACTTTCAGGTCTACACTTCGGAGATTTTATAATGTAGGCCCCATCGCTCCCGGAAACCGTTCGCGCCTTATATGCGTGAAGTTGGCGCAATCGAATTTCGAATCGAATCGGTTGGTGATTTGATGAATCACACATTCATACATCCCAACTTTGACCATTCTCGTGCGCTTTAATGGCGTAATGTCAGGTCAAATCTTGTGTTTTAAAATCTATGGAAGTGATAGAAAAGTATTACGTTTTATTATAACTTGAATGAAGCAACGGAATTCAATTGTTTTGTACAGATGATGTTTTTCGTGGTTTTGGGATTATGTAGGCGGGGGTATATTTATCTTCTTTCTTAGGATTACTGATAAATAAGCCACAGTAGGAAAAAATGCGATCTTTATTGCTAATTCGATATTCAAACAGTACTATAATAATTAGGTTAATTCCAGGATACTTGATCAAAAAATATTTTTTTAGTATCGGGAAATTACCTTAGATCTAACGTTTGTGGTTATTCAATTATGGATAAACGACGTCTTTTCTTCTCAAGTTCATGGTGAATCGCAGGGGCTCGTTGGGGATGTAGGTGGGGGTGACGCTGTACGTCAGTTCACCGTGTCTCCACGACACCTCGTATTTGTGGAAAGTCTGAAACAGTTAAAACCAGAGTTTCAGCAAAAAAATTAAAGTGATTTCATTCGGGAAATTTTAAAGAGCTTAAACTTTTTTATCTAAAAATAAAGTTTTATCTATTCATAAAATTTTAATGATCTGTAGACGGATCTAGTTTTGCAAAAAGTATGAGTAAATTTTAATTTTATTGGAATCGGAAGCCAACAAATGAACAGAGTGGTTGGTAAGACACTGCCATCCATGGACGCACTAACCAATTAACCAATGAGATAAGTAATACGGCGTTGAACAAAAGAATGATCATCTTTTAAAATATGTAGCAATGAGAGGACAGATGGCGCCACCAAGCTGTCAACAACTTCTAAAAGAGCTCCGTATTTAAAATCGTATTAAAAATATTTAAAACTATTAATTTAAGTGAAAAGTGACTTTAACACATTTATATAAGTCTGACTGTGACGTGAACGTGTTATCTGTGCAATTGATACGATATAAAAATAATTGTAACTAGCTAAATTATTCAAAGCAATAGTAGTGCTTAATAATACAAAAATCAAAAACAGAATAGTGCTATAGTGTTACTCAGTAATAAACACGAAAAATATTGACCTATAAACAATTAATGTGAAAAACAAGTAAAAAAAACGAAAACGAAGTGCTAAAACTATTTGCAATCTGAGTGTCAGTGATCTATCTTAACAAAGGATTCAAACGACGGATGAGTCATAACATAACGAACTTTACTCAATTCTATATGAGTTTCATAAACCGTTCGAAATATTCATCACACTAATACCAAAGCTGCGTGGTCTATTTTGCAGTATGACAGAATAAAGTGCAGTAGTAAACGAAGATACGTGGGTTCAAACCTCGCAAAAACGCAAAATTTTCAAGCTGCAAAAATTCATCTGCATAATTCTCGTAAAAGTCAAATCTTACTTATCATCAACGACACCTATCATCAATTAAAAACAAAACGATATAATTAACTTGTTAGAAATTCGTATTGACCAACAGAGGGCGCTAGTTGTAGAACAAGTGATAATAAGCAATGGATACAGAGGATTGTAATGTAACTCTACGACGGCCTAAAAAACTAGTAAAGTCGAGATCACTAGAATTAATTGACGAAACACAATGTGATACTATTGATAGTGACTCCTACGAAAATTTAGCACGAAGTATTGACCTATCAACTCATGTTCCATTTAACGTTATGGATGAAATGAAGGAAGAGATCGAGAGTTTGAAAATTTCACTGCTTAGCGCTCAAAATGAATTAGAAAATGTAATATGCGAAAATATGCAATTAAAAAAACAGCTGACTCAACAGAGCCAAGAAATAATATTATTGAAGAACTTATGCACAAGCCCAATACCTGTGGAACGGAAAAGTATTCATTCATCACGAAAAGAAAAAGTGAAACGTAGACTGACTGACTCATTTATTAATAGTCCGACAATAGCAGAAGATATACTCGTATCAAGAGGAAATGAATCAAGCACATCCATTTTGACCAGGATCCCACGGTCGATTCCATGCCAAAAGCAAAACGTATCTATTAAAAAAGATGAAGTTGTTACTGCAAATTTGCAAAAGAGCAAAGATGAAACACAAACATTAGAACCCAAGAGTACAGAAATGCAAATATCAAAGAATGGGTCTGAAAATGCAAACAGGGAAAACAATTTAGAAAACGGAACAAAAAATATTAATCGCTGTCATGAATACAAATGCCACGAGAACGTCAGCGAAAATGGAGATAATAAAAGAATAATCATTTTTGGAGGAAAACAGTGTATTCAGTTAGCAGAAAACCTACGAAAATCTAGGCATAATAACTCCTACAATCGATACCAAGTTATGTCTTATATTAAACCCTATGCTCTAACTGAGGATATATTAAAAGTTTGTAAACTGTATGATATCAATGAAAAAGATAGAATAATAGTCAGTGTTGGCGAACATGATCGAAACCCGGTAAAGATTATGACAGAAATATGTACCTTACTGAAATCAATATGTATGTGTCCGGTTTTGTTCCTAAAAATCCAACATAACAAGTTTTTGAATGAAAATCCCCTGAATAGAATGATCAAGACAACAATCACACAATTTGGAAATAGTAAATTCATTGACTATGACTACTCGTATAGCATTAATTATATAGATAACTTGAATAACTTGTGCAAAAGACTTAGTTTCGTTATAGATAAAATAGATTATGATTTAAAATTTTTACCCTTTATGAAATCCACATTACAAGTAAGTCACGTAATTAATAAAATTGTAACTGTCAATCAGAGCACCCAAACAGATGAAGATGTTGCCTTTCACTATTCATCTACCAAAGTCCATAAAACTATTAATTTGTTAAAACCCGTTAATCATGACTTTTTTCGTCCCTTCAAATGTATGTGGAACTTCATTTAGAATATTTCATCAAAATATTGCCGGATTATTACATAAGTTAAATATTTTAGAAGTTTATATTGAAGAGCTCATCAGTTGCCACAAAATACCTGAAATTTTATGTTTTACAGAAACCTTTGTAGAGAGAGGTAATGAAAATTTTATTAAACTTAGTGGCTATGATCTAGCATCGTATTACCACCGGAAAAATATGCAAAAAAGGGGGGGTGTTTGTATTCTAGTACGCCAACCGTTACTATTTGAAGAAATAACTTTTTTGACCGAATTTTGTAATGATTTTGATTTTGAATGCTGTGGTGTTAATATTTTAAATTTAAATCTAATAATAATATGTTTATATAGAACACCTACAGCAAATATTGATTTATTTATTTTGAATTTAGATAATATTTTAAGAAAACTAATATACAAAAATAACAAGAAAATAGTCCTAGCGGGGGATCTCAACATAAACATTCTTGAGTCTAGTCATAACACGTCTCTTTTATTAGACTTGATCAAGAATTATAATTTAAATATTCATATTAAAGAGCCTACACGGCAAAAAGCCTGCATTGATCACATTATTAGTAATATTCATGAAGCCAAGGGTGAATTATTAGATCTTTACCTTTCTGATCATAATACTGCTCAAATGCTTAATATTCCGTGCAAAAAAAATAGACCATCAAAGGAATTTTACTACGTCTTTAAAAGGGATTTTGACATTGTTAATTTAAACAAATTTCGCGAATGTCTTGCTAGCCTATCATTTTCCGAAGTATTTGAAACGAATTTAATTGAAGTAGCTTACAACAGCTTCTTTGAACTTTTTTATTTATTCTACCAACTGTGTTTTCCACTTATAAGAATTAAAATATATAAGAGGCGCAAAAACAAATGGATATCCAAAGGCCTTAAAGTTAGTTGCAAGACAAAGCGATATTTGCGGTTTAAGTATTATAAATCGCAATGCGAAAGGGATTCCTATGTTAAATATTCAAAATTATTAAAAAAATGTATCAATGTGTCTATTAGTAATTACAATCAAAAATATATAAACGAATCTAACAATAAATGTAAAGCGTCTTGGAATTTAATCAAAAATGAGAATAACAGCACTAAAATAAACAAATTTATCACCAATCTCGAAGTTAATGGTGAAAACATTAACCAAAGTCATATAATTGCCGAAGAATTTAATAACTATTTCATTGGTTTAACACATCAAGTTAACGGCCACAAAGATAATAATAAAATAAGTAACACGTTACATTCAAACATAAGCAACACCATTTTTCTTCGTCCTTGTAGCTTAAGTGAAATAAAAAAGATAATATTGACTCTAAAAAATACTAATTCTGTTGGGTTTGATGGAATATCAACTAAGGTGATAAAACACTGCTATTGTGAAATCGCACAGATCATTACGTACTTGGTTAATCTTTCCTTTGAATGTGAGTCATTTCCTAGCATGCTAAAAAAGTCCATTGTAAAACCGTTATATAAAAAAGGAGATAAAAAATCAATGGCCAATTATCGACCGATAACCTTAATTCCGATTTTTTCAAAAATTTTTGAAAAAGTAATGTGCATTCGAATAGAGAACTTTATCTCACAAAATAATATAATTCAAAGACATCAATATGGTTTTCAAAAAGGGAAATCCACTACTCATGCATGTTACAATCTTGTAAATGAGATATTAGGAATTCTGGATAATAAAAAACGCGCAATAGGTATTTTTTTTGACATGACGAAAGCTTTTGATTTTGTTTCCCACACATTACTGATCGATAAATTAGAAAAATATGGAATACGTGGTAAAGCATTAAATTGGCTTAAAACATACTTGGAAAATAGAACGCAATGCGTTTCAATAACTGGACTTAATAAAGAAAATGAAGTGATTGAATTTGAATCGACCTATAAACATAATAAATATGGTGTGCCTCAAGGAAGTGTTCTTGGTCCTATTCTATTTCTATTGTATATAAATGATTTACCAAATATAACTAAAAATCCATGTTTTTTATTTGCAGACGACATTTCTATTATTTTGACATTTAATAATGATGACAAAAAAGGTATTATTGACGCTAATACTACTATAGACAACATTATTCAGTGGCTAGGCAATAATAATTTACATGTTAATCTAACAAAAACCAATTATGTACAATTCCTGACCAAAAATAAAAAAGAAATCAAAATTAATCTTAAATACAATAATACTGCTATTTCTCAAGTAAACCAGGCCACATTCGTAGGCATAACTATTGATAATAAGTGCAACTGGAAGGCACATATTGAGAAAGTAACCTCTAAAATAAACAGATTTGTATTTGTATTACATAAACTTAAACACACATCGTCACGGACTACTATGCTGACTGCCTACCACGGATATGTTGCGTCTGTACTACGATACGGTCTTGTTATTTGGGGGAACTCACCGGACCTATACAAAGCTTTTTTGGCCCAAAAGAAGTGTATCAGAGCTATTTGTGGGATACCACCTTGGGAATCATGCAAATCCTTGTTCCGTGAATTACAAATTCTTACGTTGCCTTGCATGTATATATTAGAGCTAGCGTTATTTTTAAAAATCAATGGAAACCTTTTTATTAAAGCCAAAGACATATATACGAATAATATGCGTAATCCAGACCGTATTGTGATAGGGAAAAGGATCAATACAACGCTCTATCAGAAAAATAGTTATGTAATGTGTGCCAGAGTATATAATGCATTACCGTCAAAAATCAAACATTTACCGACACAAAAATTTAAAAAAGAATTAAAAAGCTTTCTCATAAAAAAATGTTACTATTCTGTATCAGACTTCTTCGCTGACCGGGATAAATAAATTATGACTCATTACCGACAAATTAATAAAATTATTTTCTACAATCCATACTATGAATAGGTATAACAATTGTAATAATTATGTTTTTTTTTTTATTCCAATGAAATGTGTAATGTATTAATAAGATCATGTGTATTAATTAATGTAAAAATTGTAAGTTTATATGCATGTTACTTCTAAAAATTTATTGACTTATACTTAATTATTTGTTATTTTTCACAATAAAATTTAACAATAAAATTTAATGATATGAACTTAGAATTAAATCAATTAAGATTATTGTACACCCGTTAAGGGTTCCTGTTGAGAACTGTTAACTCTGTCTGTAGAACATCTTGTGTATCATACCAACAGCAACAATAAAGTATATTTCTATTTCTATTTCTATTTCTAATTGATTTAGGAATTATACAGTCTTTGTACCTAGTATTACTTAAAAAATTAAGTAAAATAAAAATAGGACGATTAGTAAAAAAGTAATGATAGTAACTTATGATTGACACAATATTGATCAATGAAAGTACCGAATCCAGTCGCAATCCATTTTCTTCATGTAATTAGCTCATGAAAAGAATACAAAAAGTTCATCCAGACCTTGGCGAGCAACAGTTGCAGTTCAGCTTCGGCGAATCTCTTCCCGACACACATCCTTCGTCCGAAACCGAATGGCAGGGACGCGAACGGGTGAATGCCTATTTCTTTTTGCTTTCGCCACACAGACACAGCCCGAGAATAGATATCGAATTTCTGTTCTTCTGTTTGTTTATTTTTCTCTTCAGCAGGGTCATGGTCATTCGAGCGTCTTACTGGGCATTTTTCTTTGTCGTCACTTTGAGCCAAATCGCATTCTCGTAGCCAACGTTCAGGCACGTACTGGTCTGGTGACGGAAAATATCTCTCCTCGTTTGATAGTATGTAGTGCGGGAATACTACGTGAGACTGAAATTTGAAAGAAGCAGTTAAGTTTCTGGAAACCGATCTTAATTTTCAAGATTTGGGAATAATACATACCCCTTTTGGAACCTTGTATCCACATATCTCAGCATCTGATTGTAGGCAGCGGCCATTGCCCAGGATGACTGGTTTTATCCTGGCAAATGGAGAAAGTGTTCTTATTATTTGAACTTGACATCCACCGTAGGGTTTTCTTCATGGTGATGGTGGGTCGAGACTTTACAGTATGTAAGTTGTATTAGTGGGTAATGCAAAGCGCGTTTGTTGTCATGGCTTATACAATCGCAATATCTGCTACTGGAGACTTAAATTATTATGCCCATCTAAATGGGACATTGCTATGCTAACTTGGAGTGGGGTACCAAGGCATGTCAGCCAAATCATTTTAAAAGCAATTTGATGTTTCAGCTTGAAACTAGTCTAAAGTGTGCTAAGTAAACCCTGATCTCCTACTCTCATCGCTTTTAGTTGATTTCTTATCAAATGTCCATCGTAACAAATATAGAGTGTGATAGCATTCTTTACCTCAAAAACGACGATTAGAACTAATTTAAAATGAAAATTCAGACACTGTATCCATGTTACGCTGTCACATCAATGAAAAATCACGGCCGTTTATAATTATAACCCGTTTAAATTTGTTTGAACTGTGTAAATAGGATAACGCGGTAAATTAATGCGGTTGTTAGTGAAGTTTTATTTCTATAACATAAACGATACGTTATAACTGCGTCAGCTCGTATGTGAGCCATGCCGCTTCGCAATGCGAACTTGTATGATATAGAAATTCCACAACCGTTATTAGTTTCCGAGTGGTGCTTGGAAAAACGTTAAGAAACCGCCCTGAAGTCTTTTGCTTTTCATATTTATAAGTAATGCAGCTTGTATAGGTACGCTTGTGTGCATGTCTACAAGTCGTGTTAATTTAAATTAAGTCTCGAATTCCGCCCTCCCTACGTTTCGTGGAAGAAGTAACGTAGTGCAAACAAATAAATCTTTTTGACCCCTTATAGTAATTCTAAATATTTCGAAAATATTTTTAGTGATTTTTATCAAGCCCACATATCTAATTCAAAGTCTCTAAAAAATTAAACTGTCTTAAAAGTCTATTTCGCTAGGATATCGGAAAAACTGATCGTGAGCAGATCCGAGTTCATTCTTAGGTTTGGGCTGGGCTTTGATATATCAAGTTTGTTACTACATACTTTCTTAACCTGTTACGTTTACTTACAACTTGTCACTGTTAAATGTAAATTTTGCTTAACAACTTATCGTAAATCTCTTCACGAAAAGTTGAAAGTGTTTGTGCCCTACAGAAAAAAATTACCAACCCTCATTACGCAGTGAGTTCTAATTTCAAGGTGATGGCGTGAATCAGGTCACTTATTACCACAAATGTTTGAGATATCGATATTGGCCATATTTTGTGTCGAGTATCGCATTCATTGTAAACCGAGGTGACACGCATTGTAACCTAAGTCGAATTACTCGTATTGCTGTTGATGCGAGGTTGTACTGTACATTGAGTACTTACCTGTATTATATGTACGTCAAATGAATCATGGCTAACGTGTTACGTAGATAGATAAACTAAGCAAATATTGATTATCATTCTTTAAAGGTTTACTTATGGCACATGTGGACAATGTGTTCTTGTTACGTCAACATTTTATCTCTGAAGGGGAAACAATGGCGGTTCAATATTTCTTTGTTGAATCTCTTCAAAATGTTTAAAATATGTAGGATTTAAACCCATTGGAATCTCTGCGGCATCTCGGACCATATTGTGAGCTCTAAAATTTGGACAGCGAGTCTTTTGCACAATTCCTTTTAAATTCGTCGTGAATAGGGAATGGACATGCAGTTGTCATAATTTCAAAGATTCATCGTTCAACTTCATAAAATATCTCAAATTGTTTC
The DNA here is from genome assembly GCA_905404135.1 of Hesperia comma. Taxonomy (NCBI): domain Eukaryota; kingdom Metazoa; phylum Arthropoda; class Insecta; order Lepidoptera; family Hesperiidae; genus Hesperia; species Hesperia comma. The sequence continues at coordinate 4,265,437 of FR990031.1, forward strand.
TTTCCTACGATTATAAAGAACACAAGTTAGACCAGGACATACCTAATCGGAAGTCCAGTAATACCGTACGCTACTAACTCATAAAAAGTGTGGATTTTATGAGAGAATTTCATTTCTGCATTTCTTTTAAATTTTTAGTGTATTTAATTTTGCACTCATATCTCTTTACATCCAACTTCTACATGATATAATTATGTTTAAATATAGTATATATGCATAGTAGGGAACTAGGGACTATGAATTCATCATAAATTGATAATTTGTTGATAGTCAACTCGTCAACTCGTAGAATTTTATGATTAACAACATAAAATTCTACGAGTTGATTGGATTTTCAAGAACTTTGATTGGGCTCCGAATGGATCGGTACTTATCGTACTCTATACTATAAAAATCCCAACGCGACTCTCGACGGCTTTAGAGCACCACTAGTGCAATTTGTGAAGCGGAATTTGTATAAGTAATTTATTGGCTACGATGCGGAACGGGTATGCCTTTTATGAGCGTAAATCATCGGGAGTGCATGCTATCAGCGCTGGTTGCGGAACGGTCTACGGGAGATTCTAATCCTGTCTGTTCCTTTGCTGATTAATAGATCATTAATGTGACTTTAATATCGACAAGGATCGATAATTTCGTACCGTACCATACCATACCGTTTTAAATCCATCTATCTTCATCTATATTGCTCCGAATGTCTATCCTTTATAGAAGACTAGCTTTTGCCAGCGGCTTCGCCCGCGTGAATTTCGTTTAAACTTCACCCCTTTATTTCACCCACTTAAGTGTCATAAACGTAAGAGTAGATAAAATATAGGTATACTTAGTCAGAAAGCTTCAAACTGCTAAGCTATCGGGAGTTACACGTGTTATTGTGAGTCAACCATAAAAGATAGACATATTATGCTGTCGTGGAATATTTTTTATATAATTTTAAGGAGAACATTTCCGCCATACATGATTTCTGTGTAGCTTTAACCATTAAGGTTGCACACGCGACGGAAGCTTAAAAAATGGAGTAACTTCTCCCGTTTCCCCAACATTTCCCTTCACTGCTCTGCTCCTATTGATTGTAGCGTGATGAAAAGTATACTATAACCAGCGCGGGAGTATGAAAAATAATTGTACCAAGTTTCGTTAAAATCCGTCGAGTAGTTTTTGTTTCTATAACGGTTATACATCAGACAGACAGACAGACAGACAGACAAAAATTTTACTGATTGCATTTTTGGCATCAGTATCGATCCCTAATCACCCCCTGATAGTTATTTTGGAAATATATTTAATGTACAGAATTGACCTCTCTACAGATTTATTATAAGTATAGATAAGTAAGATGTATACAAAAACGGACTTTTAATCAACAGTGATTAGATAGGCAAATAGAAGTGGCTGATATTTTATAGTTTTCAAAGTTTAATATGTTTTGTTTTTAATTAGAAGTACTGTATTAATCTGACAGTATAACGAGTTGTGTGATTTCAAAACGATTAATTGTAGAAGATTAAAGGATTACAATATAATAATATTCAAATTATGTTAAGAAGTTAAGAGATCTCGTTGAAGAAACTGCTCATCCACGAACACAATCTCTTGCGTATGTCGATTTTTATGGCATGCTTTTGGTGTTATTTCTCATTAAAATAATAAATAAATAAAATAAGTCCTGCATCTGCATTGTCTTTCAAATGGTATGGGATTTGTGGTAATAGTAATAACAGATTAAGCTTACCGCAAGGCTTCTTTAATGCAAGCTCTTAGATACGGCAGCTGGTCCAAATCCTTACTGGTAAGAACTCTGTCCGTAGGTAGGTTATTATCCAATTCGTGCTGCAACTTCTTTTGAGCTCTCGGGTTTGTAGCCAGTAAGTACATTGTGCTTGCTGCAGCTGCTGCAGTAGTATCAACGCCTACCAACAGCAAGTCTAGGGCCAAAATAGTTGCAACCTTTTTTCCATGTGCCTTTTCGATGTTTGCACATATTCCTTTATCAGTCAGTCTTTTCAAGCAGAGCGATCTGAAGGAGTCAAGTGCTTCTATGTAAGTTTTGTATGCTGGAGTGGAATATAATCTCCATAAAGGAGCCGATAGTTCTAGTTCTGGCACGCTGTGGAAGAATCCGTGGATATTTTTTATAATCTCTCGGCCTTCAGCGTCATTGTTTAGGCATCCCAATCTCGTGCCCAACGCCCAGGCTCCAACGGCTAGAAGAAAGTTTCTCAAATTTTGAAGAAAGTTGTGCTCAAGAACAGTACTTTGAAACAAGTTGATAATAATCTAGTGGAGTTTTCCGAGTAATTATTGGGAAGATACTTTGGGATTCTTTCAAAATAATAAAGTCGGCATAAAACTTACATTCCAACGCCCATTTATAGAGCTCGGTCAGGAAATCCTCCGGCAGTTCTCTATTTCCGTCAAGAATGCTTTCCATTCTGAAAGTATAATAAAATGAAAGATCAGCCTTTACATTTCTCAAGTTAAATATGTCACATTACGAATAACCATACTTCCTCACAGCTGACCCATCCAGTTCCGATTGTACTGATTTACTTTAACGCGTTTTATCTCCAGCAAAAGAGGGTATATCAAGCATGGAGTTCATGACCCATTTTTCTTCCCAAACAAAAGTTTAAGAGTTTAGTAGTCTAATAGCGTGGATGCCAGTTCATCGAGACGTAACTTTTTCATTGAATGAGATTGTTGTTTCCCGCTGTGAGTCAGTCGGCACGTAGTGGTGTACAAAACAAATGCGCAGACGCAGTCGTTGTTAAAAACGGGATGTGGTCATTAAACCGAGATTCTGGAGTCCCACTACCACTTCATTATCCAATAGACACTGCATCACTAGTATCTGTACTTACACATTAACAGCTTGTAACCTTTTAACGTGGTTTACGTTTTATGTCACTTTTGAGATAAGTAGATTCGACTTCACAAGTGGATGTAAAACTTATAAATAAGTATGAGTGTCTGGGTTAGCATTCCGCAGTGCTACTGAACTACTTGTTGTGTGATGTGTTATGTGAAGCGTTTAAAATAACAGGCTTAGTTAACACGATTCCGCATAACGATGTTTTGACTGATATGTAATTATGTTAATTATTATTGAACTTTTATACGAGTAATATTTCTTATCAGTTATATTACGTGTTAAAACGAATTTTATAACGAAATAGAAATCCTCTTTTTTTTGTTATTTTTAGGTGAAGCAATACCAAAAAACTTACACTAACAATTTTATCGATAATAGTGTAACTTACGTAAGTGGCTAGTTAATATTTTTAACAGCACAGGTAAAAAAAAAGGTTAATGGTGATAAATTATTAAGGAAATGAGACTTACTTGTGAACGAAATCTGCTGCAACTTCGTCTAATATTGGTACCGTAGCTCTAGCAGCATCGGGGGCTGCCAGGGCCTTTGCCACTTTAGATCTAAACTTTGACCATGGCATCCCGTGCCTGATAACAAATATAACCAGTTGCAATAATTCTAATCTCATTATTGTTCATCTTTAAATAAAAATCAAATCAGCACTTACACTCCTATCAAACCAGGCTCCTCACCGAAGAAATCCTTTCTCAGTTCCTGTTTATAATGTTTGAGACAAGGTGCGACCGCTCTATGAGGCATTGAATCTTCGCGTCTGTATATCCGAGCCGTTTCTTCAGCACAAAAAGGGAACACTAAGTCTGGATGCCCAAACAACTTCGCGACCTTGGCTGCCCCGCCGGTACCAGCTAAGGCTCGTAAACTCCATAGAGTCAAGTCCAAAGCACGCGTGCGCCATGGTTTCAGCCCTATAGCAAATCGCCAGGAGTTACCGAGTATAGGTAAGGGCCTCGGTCCAGGCATAGACCGCCGAGCGTTATCCATCGCGAACGCTTAGTAAGTGATGCCTTCAGCCCCTAGAGATGGATGTGAGGGCAGTGGGGGCGATTATCGTTGTTACGTTTTCAGCGTCATCCGTTTCGTAATCCGTGCCACCCGACCGAGTTGACGCACTAAACGTGCTTTTGAATCCAGTTCTAATAGTCCATTGTATAGTTATGTCACTTGCATAATATTCCAGTTACGCTGCGGTTACTGCTAGAAAAAAGGAAATTAATATTATGTTAATTTAAGTCCAGCAAATTGTTGAATTACATGCTCATTGATCATATTATTATATTCCATCTTTGTATTTTTATATTTTGACCTCGTGAAAATTCATCAATGTCCTTGTGCCCATGAATAACGAATTTATAATTATCCCTTTGTATTCTAATTTTCGCAACGCATCATCTGTACAAAATATTTAACTCTGTTGTACGCACAAATTATCGCTACCGTTCTTGCAGTCAAGCGTCAACACCATGTTGACACTTAACGTAGCCATGTTAACGTTTCTAACTTTGCCAAAGAAAACTCATGGCACGCCCTTTAATGGATTGTTAAATAAAAAAAGTTATGTGATGTTATATTTCAGTTCTCCCATAGTAACAAAATGGAAGACACCTCGTTATCTTACAATTGCCCTTATATCAGTTATGCTGATGTCTAATTGGTTACTGCCCTAGTCAAGTGTCGATTAAGTGCTTAATCTTATGCGTCAGTTTATAATAGCTGATGTAGAATTATTACTTCGAGTCACCAGGGTGACATTCCAATCTTGCTGCATCACAGCATACTATCTGACTAATTTGTGATGACTTTCCTTGATTTGCCATAACGCGTATTTCTATAAAGGTCAATAATGCGTAACTTGTTCTTTATGTCGTTAATGTAACTGTGCTTATTAGAAAAAGTGAAACCATTGATATTAAGCCAATGCATATCCAGGTTACCAACTGGAATACGGTGCATATTCGTTTCGTTCGGTATTCAGTTGTCAATTGGTGTGCGCGACGTAACGGGCGCGTCCAATTAGCGAGTCCCTCGGAGACAGCGGGTGCGGTGCTCCCGCGCCGATTGGCTCGTCCGGTCGTCCCGAATGTATGTTGTACACTTCGCACACCTTCCGCAATCACAGCACATTGTGCTTGTATAAATATTGTGGTTGTTGCTGTTTCAGATTTTTATTGTCGGCTGTGATTATGAGTTTGTTGTTTGTATGCTTTTGCTGTAGGTAAAAAAAGGTTTGTACAAGTATTAAAATAAATGTCTAATTCGATATATTGGAATATATTCGTGTAGAAATTAACCCATACCTACTCGTTATTCATAAGTGCAAATAAATTTATACATTTTAATTATTATTGTTTCATTGTACAAGGTATTGTAAACAATAAATGAATTAGTAAAATAACACTTGCATCAACAACTGCATCAAATGATCTGATGTATAAACATGATGAATGAGAAAAAAGTCATGAATAAGAAAAGAAAAATTATGATTCGCAGCAGTACGAATATTAATTTGCTAATTTCAGTTCTCTTTTAATTAATTCAATTTAATAAACTTTTCGTATTTAAGTGCCTAAAAGATTTCACTCTAGTATCTTAATCATGCCAAAAGCTGGTTATTGTTACATTTTCGTTGAACAGGCAACATGGCTATTTTACGCACATTGCAAAAGCATCGGGTAACTCGATAGCAACGTCGGGTCTTGTTGGATTTATTTTGCATGTGAAATGCGGCCGACGGATGCTGTCGCAATGCCTGAAGGGAACTCTTTGTGCTCATATCGTTAAGACTGCTTTGATACCAGTGGCGGAGAGCAGCGAAGGACTCCCAGAATGAATCCTGGATGTCTTATTAAAAATAAGCTGATTCAGTTGCTTTGCCAACAATAAGTTTCCAAGTAGAATTCAAATTACAGTATACCAGTGTATTAGTAGGTACAGAAACAGGATATTTTTTCCATCCTGAACGCTAAATATTTTCACATATTTTACTACGGTCCGTTTTCCACGATCGTTTTTGCCACGTACTTGCAAGCTGTGGAATGAGCTTCCTTTTGAGGTATTCCCGGAGCGCTATTCGTATGACATGGGCTTCTTCAAGAAGGTGTAAAAAGAGCTCTCCTTCAGGACCGGCGTTGCACTAGTTTCTCCCCTGGTGTTGCACATCCTTAGGCGACGATGACCACGTAGCATCAGGTAGCTCCTTTGCTTTTAAATCTGATCTTCAGGCTATAAAAAATACGTAACTTTGTAAACCTTGTGAGCTACTGCCGTACCGTGATCCAGGTTATTTGGTTGGAAAGTACAATTAAGTAGATAATATAAAAATCGTGTGGACCCGTTATAGTAGAAATTACAAAATGTATCGTGATATTTCATTTCGGTTTCCTTTATAAAATTACGCTTTTATCCACGGTTTGGCTTACGCGATTCTGTTGCAAAATCATTGTACCACCCACCGCCACAGGTAACCACGGTCTCTTGTTTCTCGTCTGGAAAATTGCTAACTATTATTTTTGCATAACACATCACATTAAACCCTCTTATGCGTTATGGAATCGGTTGCTGTAGGTACTCGACTCGATGTAATGATCTCGTATTCAGAAGTAGGAATAGCTTATTTTACTTCCAAGTCCCTTTTTTACTTCAAGCTAAGTTCATCTTTTATTTAGCCTTAATCTTGTTCTATTTTTCGCCGATGTTATTACTGTGACGCCTGCTTATGAATTCAGAAGCAGCTATGAAATCTTTTCACCAAACCAAATATTGCCAGCGGCGATCAAGTTGAATATGTCATGCTTAGTATAAAACTAAGTCATTTTTATATGGCATGTTTATATCCGTTTTTGTGGCTTTGGGCAACAGCCAGCGCACAGATAAGCCATAACAAATAATAATATATGTATAGTATCATAAAAATATTTGCAAGTTGGAATTGACAAAAATGTGCACAAAATAGCCGAAAATGACATTTTTTCCCTATTACGATCTATTATTTACAAGTCATTAAATATTTCAGTAATTAAATTACTATTATTAAATATGTAGCATTTGTACTTAACTAACTTGTATCTTTAAGCCAAATCACCCCTATTTGTGCTACTATGAGATATGTACTCGACTCTACGAGTCATATACTCGCTTTGAATACTCTTCCAAATTCAAAAATTTAAGAAAAGTTTTCTTCAGCACCGTTTAATTCCTTGGCCGATATCCAGAATTTCAATCCTAATGTAATTCACCATGTTGCAAGAACGACGTACAGTTTATCCTATGTATGTATTTATTAAAATGATTGCCGCTCATGAACTTGCAAATCTGTTTAGCTCTTAGCGTTGTTCCTTCTCACAGTCTATGTAAAAATATTATATTAGCTTCTTAAAACGCTATACATTTTGGAAATCCTCGTCGGGGTTAAGCGCGGTATCTAAAATTTATATCTCGAAGGGATTTCACCCCTTTCATACCTCTTTGTACTGGTTATACTGGAAGTTGAGACTTGCCTATTTTAGAATTCACACCGACCGTATAATTTTTTGTATCCAACTAAGGCAAGTGGCTGTGATCTATATAAATGTAAAAATGTAATATTCTATCTACAATATAAATAATAGTTGATACGATTTCGATTTAGAAATTAAACAGTTCCATAAACACGATGATGACTATGATGACAAAGTTGACGCTGCTAATGATTGGTCCATCATCATCATCATTGTAAAAAATATCATCTTCACTTTTAAACAAATGTAGATGATACACCGTTGAGTAAGACATAACATTTTTCTGCTTATGTCATCCAGTTACGAACTGTCGCATTATAAGCTGACTTGCGTCAAGTACGCAGGGTTCATCGTACAGCTGACATCGCATCGTATAAATGTAAATTCCATCTCATGGGTGTATCGGGGCGGGCTGGTCGATGCGAGCGCCGTGTCGAACGCCTACTGGTGACGCATGACAAATATGTACAGGGAACATATTTTTTTTGGGTTTTCATTTTTATACTACAGAAGAAATATCGTTTTTCCGTAAGATAGATGTCTTAGATTCTAAATCTATGTCGATTAGGAATAATGATGATAATGGGAATTTTGATGAAACTTCGATATGCTTTTGATATTCTTTACCGGCTCCTAATTAGTAGTTTGGCTCAATTTCACCAACCTCAATAGCTGTTCCCTAAGTAACGACATCCTATTCGTTTGCTAACTAATTTTTGGGTTTTTCTATTTTTCTAATATTCTATTCTACAATTGGTGAGGTGTTTAAATTAAGTTATACAAAGTTAGGTGTTAGAGCGGCCTCGAATACTGGCTGGCGGGTGGCGAGATTTATGTTCGGATCGCATGACGTCCATACCACTCCGGAACCACTTTACAGCGCCTGCTTAGGCTCTGTACTGTGCCCTACACGCGACAGTTCACCCCACAATTGTTACGTTATGAGCCGCAGTTCTCAAAACTGTTACGCACTGCGGTTTGCTGCTTTAGAATCACGCTAATGGGAGTTTCCATTCCACGGGCTGTTCTGATTCGCCTTGTTAGCGTTGTCTCTTGTTCTACTTTCAAGTATTAAATGCACTCTGAGCGGAAAAGATTTGCGTGGCCGCATTAAGTTATTACTGGAAAACACTTTAAATAACTCGATCATTTCCGAAGTTTGTGGGTTTCCAAACATTTTCTTTGCTTCAACAACGTTTTCCAAAATGAGCTATGCCGATACCAGCGTTATGGCGAAGACTGCGGGACGAAACAAGAAACGTATCAACAAGAAATTTAGAACCGAAACTGATGGGTTCTAAATATACACCGGTCCGTCATCCAGATCGGTAATGTCATATCCGTATGATCGAAAGGGCTCGGTCGCTGAGCGGCAGTGAGCGGCAGCGAGCGGCACGGCGGCGGCGCGCGGCGTATTGATCGCGGCGCGACCTGTTGCCGGGCTCGGTCGGACGTGTTTCGTGCATCGCGATTGGCCGAACGAATGGTCGCCGCGCCGCTCGCCGCAAACGAGACCGATTGTTGCAGGATTCGACCGAAGCGAACTGCCCTAAACGGCGTGTCGAAGTACTATGATACGATAATGAAATGGCTAATTTTGGGAAATGAACGTCATTCTAATTTCGGCAATTGGTCGGTGAAAATCTAGTTTAGTCGATGATCATTTATTTTACCGATTAACACGGTGTTGAGTTTAATTGTATTGTCAGAATGTAATCTAACAATACAATTTATTAAACTACTAACTACTCTGTCTATTTTTAGATGCCCTTTTCGCTAGCTAGCAATATTTTGGTAGAACACCTGCAACCTAGAACAACCCTCATCACACTGTTACTTATATATGTACATATATATAGATTGTTGTAGTACTAATATGCAAATAAATATTTCTTTCTTTCTTTTTTCTTTCTTTCACATCACTCCAGTTTTCTCCATTAAAGTACCTCCACTATAGTATCTTTCCACTCCACACTTCTGCTTACCAGCATTGCCTCATCTGATCTTTTATCGTATCACTACTCTTGCTGATTCTGCCCCTCACAGTTGTTTTACAGATATAAAATTCCTCCGTTACATATCTTTATGTATTTTTTCATACCACATATTAATTTAATGAACCCGCACATGTATTTTAAAAGTACGTCTGTTTTATTAATATTTTTGGTACTTAATTATAACTGTTACGGCTGTTGATGTTAGGCAGATAGGACCAAATGACCCAGTAGACATTAAAAAAATTGATGATTCTTCTTTGCGTGATATTACAGAGCGCATTTTTCTACTTTTTACTTTTATTTGGCTCTATTACAAATTACGTATTTATCGATTCCCTGATATAAAAATTCAAGTATTACGTTAACGCTAGCTATCAATCAGTAAAACGATTATTTTGTTTTGAATAAAGACGAATCCTACAGTTTTTATTAGATACGGCGATAAGCGTCCCGTCCAATAAAAACAGCATCACACGCATATATTCACGTCGCGAGTCGATTTGAAATAAATCTACATGCCGCTGAAGTTTATTTAATCGGCGCCGTAGCACTCGAGCAAACATCTGGCGAGGAGATACTACTTGGCATAAAAGGTAGACTTCGGAATCGGCCAAATAAGATATCCGTCATTCTACACGTCTTCGGCTCAGGCGAGCACGATTTATCTCCCCGTATATCTTGACATTATGACACTTTCTGTCTTTGATTTTACTTTACATTTGCTGATGAAGGGGTTTAAATATTATTTGAGATTCGAGCGATTCTGAAATTGAACCGAGATCGTTGTTCAAAAATTTCCCATTCCAGTTCTTTTGTTTTAAACCGACACGTTCGAGGAGGTAATCGAAGTTTGATGGTATAATAATTTTGACTGATCGTATGTAATTCATCCTTATCCACTGACCTATTTAATGTTGTCAGTGTCTTGACGTAAGCGCGGCGAGACCGGCGCAAAAAGAGCCGCACGGAGTATCCTCATTTCCAGTTGTTTCAACGCCTACGTTGTTCCATTAAATTGACGTGATAATTATCATGCCATAACACGTTGCTCTGTTTTCAAACGAGCTAACCGTAAACTCATTTGCTTTCTTCGTGCAACAAACATGCAGGTGTATAACTTTGGCTTAAGAGAAAAGACCTGTGAAACATTTTTAAAGAAAACTCGTAAGCCTTTAGCCAGGTGGTTCGGCTTTGTAAGTTAAATGGTTGTATTGCAAACATTTTTGGCAACGTTTCACGATACTACTCATACTCGTAATACTGATGCTTTGGAACTTGGGAACCGCTCGAGAACATTAAGAGGCTTGGTTCATTGACCTCAATGTAATTATAATGAAGTGGAAGTATTTATACGTATAATTGCACTAATAGTGATTCATACCTCATATCAGGATAATGAAGATCAAGTGGAATATTATTAGTACTATGATTTATTATCATTAAACAGGAATCATTAATACTCGTACTTATCTTAATTCACTTAAAGCACATTTAAGTTATTGTTTATCTCATGGTGTTTAAAATTGTTGAATTATTAAATATACTTTTACATGACGCCTATTGCTAACCAATTGAATGATTTAAATGATAATCAGAATTTTCTGGGTAGGAGAATAACTTAACCCCTAAGTTATTAGACCTTCTATAAAGCCAAACTGGCGTAAAACCGAAACAGAAGAAAATAAAAATATAACAAAGAGCATAACCCGTCTGTACACAATAAATAGACGGCGAAAGGTCGTGAAGGTCCCGATGTCAGCACAGTGGTGCCTTTTGGCAGCCGGCCAGAATAAGGCAGGCATTCTCTTGAGCTACTTACCATACCCCTGCTCCCATTGGCATTGTGTGCAGTACTTAATAGCTTTCCTCAATTTCTTCGAGTGAGCCGTGAAAGGTATCGCGAGGAGTGGTTTTCGTTGCTGGTTGGTGCTCGAAGGACCATGTAAAGAGTCAGGATTTAGTTGGAAAAATCGATTCTTTTCAAGCAAACTTTTGTTTATCGTCCTAAGCATTATGAATAGGATTTACTGGACAAAAAACCACGTCGTCCTACCGCTCTTGAGGTTTTTTATTTCAATTACCCACACGATTTGTTTTGGATTTAATGGTGTATTCCTTTGTAAGTATAGAAAACCTTTGCCTATTTAAATAATTAATCGAGCATGACTTGGCGTTTCAACGTCTAATGTCTACCATTCGTGAACGAGTGAGTGACGTTATTGTCGAAACCGCACTTAATGAGCACACTGCGCCTTTTAAATTGTACTTTGTGTTGGTACGTGTATCGGCACAGGTATTCGGCTACAGGACGACTTATAGAATTAATGAAGCAAAGGTGACCATCCAAGTATACGTAACAAACCCTTAAATACTGTTATGTTGTAAAAGAAACATGTTTGTTAAATAACAACTTATACGATGTAAAAATGGTGCAAGATACTAGTTGTAAATGCAAATAGAACATTTCGTTCTTATTATGAACTAGGTGCATATAATATACACCACTTTAAAGGACCTAAATCTCAAAATGTTGAGGTTATTTTCTGAATTATTTTTTATATGTTTCCGAAATAAAGAAATTCTAAATTATAAAACTGTTCCCTTCTTAATCTCAATTTTTCTTATCCAAAATATTCTAAGTAGTCCTTTACCTTTAGTCACAACTCAAAAAAACTAAGTCCCTGACTGTCTAAAAGAAGTCGCTCTTTGGCTATAAGAGTCGATTCAGACATATCAGTGAAGTCTCAGTTCCGTCACAGTTCCGGCAAATCTTTCATACATTCTCGAAAAGACGATGGCTTTTAATATAAATTTTGTCTTTGTCTCCACTGTTGTAATCTTCTTGGTCTGGTGAACTACAAAGAGTATGACTAACTCTACTGCTAGTAGAAGGCTTCAGAGAAAGGAAGTCCTTAACGGTTATCAGTATTGTTACTAAAGTTTGCAGTTTTTCAAAGATTTTCGTTTTTTTTTTTAATCACTTTTAATAAGTTCATAGCTAATCCTGTGTTGGTAAATGTTAAAGTTTATTGTGTTAATAAAATGAAAATATGTTTTTCAGTCAATAAAATAAACAATGACTGTTACCTTGTTATTTCCATTGTTTCCGGTTCATTTTTAAAGTGTGGTTGGCATTGAACGTTATTAAATTGTCATCGCCGCTAAAATGTATGTATACTCCTTTATTATCCTGTGCCTGTGTAATAACTATGTATACGATATTGCGTCATCTATACGTATAAATAAAATTGAAGGGTCTGTCTGTAATGTCACTTAATCGATACTAAAACAAAAACTTTTTAAATTATTAATTTAAAAAATTGTCCGTCTGTTTTCGGGCTTTATTTCTGGACTGGTAGAAATGATTATATTTGGACTGTCAAGTGAAGGTATGTTATTGTACGGGAATATATAAGCTAAATTTAATCCCGAAATACCCATGAAATTGGGTATTTCGCGCGAAAACACTCATGTGATGGAAGTCGCGGACATAGCACTAGTTCGTATACATATAAGTTACAGCAGAAACTCCTTGTACTATTTGATCCCTATTATCAGGAGACTTTTATTAAAATGTATTCAATTTACTTGTTACATAAGGTCTATTTTCGTATTAGACATCATGTTCATCGTGCCAATGAATGGTTCGAAATCGAAGTACTGATTTGAGGGGAGGCTTGGCCGATGCAAGAAAAAATGTTTGTATTTTTTTCAAATATTTGTTTAATGTTCATTACCTACGTGCTGCAGTCTTATCGATGAACTGGTGTAGGTAATGCCTTCATAATACAGCTGCAATTTCTGAGGGAAAAAATATTTGAAATAGCTTTTAAAGCTCGTTTAAATAACGACTACCTACAATGTGATTACAAAGTAAACTAATAAAAAACTATTAAGTTTAAAACTTAAAACCACACTACATTGTTAATTATTTTTTTTTTGTTTTTTTTTTCTTGACCGGATAACGATTCGGGAATAGAAATCGAGACACTTTGCTCGATTTGTTAGAATCGGACTGTAGGATCGTTAAGTTAAATTGTGTCAGGTAAATACGTTTATAAATAACACTTTTTGAGTAGTCATTAACTGAATTCAGTGTAGTTGGTAATGAATACAATACAGAACACAATAATGTAAAATGTAAATGTAAAAAACAGCGTGTGACTCCTTAATAATGCACTTTTGTGGTAGCGCCACTAAGTAGGTTAAGTTGCAACCACGCCCAATTAGCATTGCGGTCTCAGCAAATAAAATAACGTGTAGATTTTGATACAAACATGTACGTGAACTTTTGAGAACAGTGTTGGAATGTGCTCTAGGACCCTAGGTTTTCATTTATGAGGAGAAATCAGAACCTTGTAGCACTTTTTTTCCTATACTGTGCTTGTGGTGAGTGAGTCGTGAATGTTTTCACGTGACAATATCTGCTCCATTGAGACCCATAAATGCTTTTAAAGATGGATGAAGACTGTCAATCTGCACTTGTTCCGTATAGAGGATTATGGTTTTAACCAGAAGGTTCCAATGAAGAATAAGATCCAATACCAGGGGTGGGACTGTTATATATTATCATTAATATAATTATATCGTGGACATACACACGCGCACATACACGCACAAACACATGCATGCACACATACACACAAAGTAACTAAAACCGTATGAATCCTCGGGCTTTTCCCGTTGGCTCCCATTCCCATTCTCACCCATCCCACTATACCCCGAATTCCGATTTTACTGATAACGTCAAATTAAATGAAACATTGCTTAAACGTACAGTTATAAAAAAAGTCTTAAAGTAAAAATTTAACCATGCCGGACTTGATTGGATAACTTGAATTATTGCCCTTCTAAGTAACCTGGGTTATATTGCCCATGGAAGCAACGAGACGGAATCCTAAAGAATGAAGCTATTTGTATGCGTTATTTACTAAAATAATTGGGAGTAAAATAAAGGTAGTTAACAATTAAAATAAACAAATAAGTGGTATGAAAACATGTAATAAAAATTTAAATGCAAAATCAGTCTTATTTTCATATACCTTCTTAACAATTTGATAAATTAACAACAATAAAAGTAATTAAGTCACAGACAAATATTATAGACAAAAATTCTTTGAGATCTTTTGCGTTAATAAAGAAATTATTAGTATTGACGATATAATGATAACATTTTACTAATTTTTGCTTACACACGTTGTGGGCCCCTGTAGCCCGGGGACTCCGTATAATTGATACGGCTAATACGCCGGTATCTACTGCCCTGCTAAAAACATTATCTTACTTTAAAGAACTTTTTCAATCGACTGTACATCATACTATAAATCAGCTTAATCGTTTTCGGGGTATAGTGGGACGGGTGAGAATGGGTGAGAACGGGAATGGGAGCCAACGGGAAAAACCCGAATCCTCGTTTTAATTTTTGTGACGAGGCGTTTCCCGGCCATGCTAATAAACGTGACTTTTTATGCGCAGCGGTGGGTACGTTTAGCGCGTTTATTTTTGTGTTAAAGTTTTGAATGGATTCTCACTCGTGCACGAGAATAATGTGCGGCGAAACCGGTGAAGTGCATATCGGACCTCCCTAGAGTTCCGTACTATGTGTATTATATTATATGTATTATAAGTTAGGTATGGTTTTCTAAGCACAGTTGTAATGTTGGGCGTATTTTTTAATGTCATCTTGAACCCTTTAGGGGATTCTTGCTGGAGATTCGGATTTTCCATCAAATATGATGTTTCGTTACAATTTTATAGTTATATTATAAATTAGCGTATAGGTACAATGGTACAGTAGAATAGATAAACAAAGTAAAAATTTAAAAAGCATTGTTTTGGTTTCTATCGCGGTAATAAAGGCCGGTAATAAAAGTTTTTTCATTACATAATATTATCTTCCATGTAAAACAATGATCAGCCTCAGACAAATGTATAATATGCATCTATAGATGTTTATATCAGAGTTTTGCAGTAAGTAGGTATGTAAACTTTTAGCTTTCATCTTCTACAGTCGCTTTCATCACTGGCGGATTTTGGTACACAATTTCCAAAGAACACTTAGGTATTTCTGTTTGCAGTGAGTGGTTATCTATACAGGGTGTCCCGTAACGAATGGATAATACGGAACCTACGTGTAGAGGGCATCATGCCGGTTCAGATGAATAAATATTATGTTCAGTAAAAGTCTTTCCGTTTCCGAGATATTCGACATTTTCAACATTTTCAAAATTGTTCCACCCTTCGCCATTCTTTTTGGCGCCAGGACTATAAATGAAGACATTTGTTGAATCTGTTTTTTGTATCGTACTCCTGGATAGATGTGCTATCGAATATCATCAATTATTTTTATATCAAAAGCACAGATTCTTTTTAAATTAAGATTTAACACCAATTTAACGTTTTTTCATATTCCATTCCTGGCTTTTACTCTGCCGTGGTTAAAAAAAAATGTAAGGTGGCTTGAATGCCAAATTAAAAAAAAACTAGCGCATTTCACCCAGATTCCGAAATGGTATGTTACAGGGTATGGTTCACCTTTAGATTTTAAATTATTTCCTTTTAAATTAAGGTAGACCCCATTTTTATGTTATTACAAATTAATTCCAAAATTTGGTTTGTTACCTTAATCAGTTTTAAAACCATCCAAATTCACTTGATTGTCCCTTATTTGTCAAGAGAGCTAAATTTGTGCCCTAATTTAAGAGATTTAAGCCAAAAATACTTCACTACCTACTGAATACGTAAATCCCTTAAAATGTTAGTTTCAGTAACCAAATAAAACAATCAAATGATAATTTCCATTGATAAGCATTTTTACCGACTTCAAAAAGGAGGAGGTTTTCAATTTGTATCAGGTGTTTTTTCCTATGTGTGTTACCTCAGAACTTCGAACTGGGTGAACCGATGTCGATAATTCTTTCGCCATTCGAAAGGTAGAGACTGCTGTCTGGTCCCATAAAGGTACCTAGTACCTATCATTTAGTCGGTTATAAATTTGAGCGCCACCTGGCGAGTGGTTTTTATGTTAAATCGACTTTGAAGTCGGTATTTTTTTTGTTAAAAGTTAGTTATTTCGAATAAGTTTTCAAAGAGGCTATTTGCTCTCTTTAATCTGGTGGTACCAGACTAACCAGATTTAGTCTTATTCTAGTTATCAGGCTTAAAAATTATTGTATTTACTAATAATGGTGAATCAAGAGAATTTGGATGGTTTTGAAGCTAATTAAGGTAACAAACCAAATTTTGGAATTAACTTGTAATATCATAAAAATGGGGTCGACCTCGTTTTAAAAGGAAATAATTTAAAATCGATAGGTGGACCATACCCTGTAACATACCATTTCGGAATCTGGGTGAAATGGGCTAGTTTTTTTTTTAATTTGGCATTCAAGCCACCATACCTTTTTTTTTAACCAGGGCAGAGTAAAAGCCAAGAATGAAATATGAAAAAACGTTAAATTGGTGTTAAATCTTAATTTAAAAAGAATCTGTGCTTTTGTTATAAAAATAATTGATGACATTCGATAGCACATCTATCCAGGAGTACTATACAAAAAACAGATACAAAAATGTCTTCATTTGTAGTCCTGGCGCCAAAAAGAATGGCGAAGGGTGGAACAATTTTGAAAATGTTGAAAATGTCGAATATCTCGGAAACGGAAGGACTTTTACTGAACATAATATTTATTCATCTGAACCGGCATGATGCCCTCTACACGTAGGTTCCGTATTATCCATTCGTTACGGGACACCCTGTATATCACGCATGTTGTAATCAGATGGAATTGACATACATTTATATTATTAGTATATGTAGATGTCAGGTTCTAAGCTACGTATCGGCGTATTATGAGTGAACCAGACAATCAGACAGACAAAAATGAAGTACCTTCTGTTTAGAAAATTTCAAGTTTATTGTATCACACAATTGTAAACACTGAATCAATTTGCGATTTTTTTGTGTCTATTGCGTGTAGATAGGTATGCTAGTGGTTCCTACAACCATAAATTCTTCAAATGCTAGAAATAAACTAATGTGGTTGACATACAGAGTAATATTTATTGCTTGAAGATGATTTAAATATTGATATTCTTTACTGGCGCGTCGCCAACACAGCGATTTGTCCGGATCACTTATCGTAGGATCAACATGTCATAATAATATCAGAAATTTGAAGAATTGTAAGTCTTGTAGTCGATCTAAGTTATAGCTGTCAACTTAAATGCGTATAATAAAAAAAATTTAAAATGAAAATATAAAAATGAAATAATAAAATAATATATAATATATAAATGAAACATAGGTTAGACCTTTTTTTATAGAAATAAATATTTATAATTTAATGAGCGCACTACAATCCCTCTTATACGAATGGTAGGTAATTGTTAAACATTATCTAACCAATTATGTTTTTATTTATCACAAGTAAAAAAACATCGAATAAGCACCCGAACATAATTCTACAAATATAATTAACTCATTCAGGTAAAACAAAAGCACAGTTACACAGATGGAAATAAACAAAGCATAGGTAATCGTGTTTTCAAACAGTAATGAATGTAAAGGCCCCTTGTATCGTCGGTTTAATCATCAGAATTTATATTTTGCACGTCGGATGTTGGGTGAGGGTTGGAGGGGGCGGGTGAAGGGGGCAGGAGGTACGCGTGCTGTTGGCTGTTGCATCTGACTTGGAAAATCGATGGCGGCCGGACGCTCAGCGGGGAGGGTAGGCCTAATGTCTCCTCTACACTTCGACGGATGCGTTCGCAGTCGTCGAGAGATGCTTCTTCTGATTTACTACTTACCACTAACTGTCGACCATAGAGATATGTGACTAGAGTTGGAGAGACACGGCTGCCTGGTGTGAAATTATGGCTCCCCTTTTGTAGTTGAATTTACAGTTTAGTTAAATTAACAGTTTTTACTTATTAAAAAAAAATGTTTTCTATGGCTAAGCACTGGTAATCAAGTAGATAGTGCTGTACCTCCCTTCACCTGCCGCATAGCGCGAGGGTAATTATCTGGGTTCGGGGCTCGGGCGAAACAGCGAGCAATAGAGTCGGCGCAAAGGGTGAATACAACACAGATCTTTACGATTACTCACTAATGAGAAGACTCGCGGATAATGCCCGCACCCGACTGCTTTAATGCCGGCTTTAAGTGAATACAATCCTCGCAGGCATTCAGAATATCTTTTGAAAAGTACGCCGCGCCGGTCCTAACGATGTTTTTCGTATCTGAATAGTGAAATTATCAACCTTTGCTTGGGATGCTTCTATCCGATACGAGCTACGAGATACGGGCTGAGCCCCATCAACGTGGCAGAGTGGATTCAAAATTGAAAAGTTTTAGGCCACGTGATGAGCGGGCGTTGCGATCTAATTGAAATATTCTGGGACACCCTATAGGTGGTATATTCTTAATTAAGTTTCCTTTATTTAGTTAGGTGTCGTAATATTGAATGTTAGGTATTGTTTTAAACTTTTTCGTTATAAACATTTACATTTTAGTGTGTTTTGAGAGTTGGTGTATTTTAAATTGTAGTTTAAATTAAACACTTGTATAGTGGGACAAACTGCAAGATTTCTTAATTAAAAACATGCCTAAGACAAGGTGAACATTACTAAAACCTACTTAAGTATAAAATATCATTATTATAATAAACGAACACTGACAACAACGGACTTCGATCATATGAAGCAGTTATAGTACTTATTGTTTCCGCGAGTGGATAATGAGGTGGAAGAATTTGTATTACTATGTATGCTCTAATTGAATGTTTAAGGAAGGGTGACGGCTTTGCATAAAGTTTAGCATAAATATACTTACATAGGCGCGCAAAAAGCTCGCGTGGTGTTGTCTCGGTATTCATATGGGTCGCTTTATAGCTGGGCCTTGCACACGTTCCGGAGAAACGGTGATTAATGTTTTTTAGCAAATTGGCTAAATTTGGCCTCTAGCTTACTATAACATGAGCGAAAACCACGTCCAATTTCGTCAAGCTATTTCTTTGATTTGTGTAAACTATAGATAAACCTGTCAGGTAAACTCTAGCCTAGCTTTATATTATAACTAATCTAATATTGTTTTTTTAAAGATCGGATTAAGATAACAAGTTATATCCTACAAAACAATAATTTTGTTTTTGTTATCGCATTTTTTTATTAATGTCAGTGTCAATGTAACCGGACATATCCTTGAGTCAAATTCCGTGTAAGTGAGATGACTATTATATTGTGAGTCATAGTTTGATCTCGGGAACTACAGACGTGGAATTAGAAGTGGTTATTGGTTGTCTTTATGGCGGTCGACCGTGTTCTACAGATGTTAATTGGTTGTTACACTAGTTTGAATAGGTCCTATTAATACTTACAATTTACTAAAATTTAATAGATCCTATACGTAATTAAGGAATTTAATGTCATCAGACATAAGGAATCAGGAATGTTGCTTGTATTTGCGGGGTATGCCAACGTACATAATACAATGTAGAACAGTAGGTTATATTTGCACTCTTTGGTGCCGAGGCTTGATTTTGTGCTGCTGGTACGCACACACTGGGAAAATGTTTGTGAACGCTGTAAGCTATGCAAATACTTCAGGATGCGACTGCGGCGTGCTTACAAGCAAGCTGTGTTGGGAACTTTGGCCAAAGGTGTCCCATTTGTTTAAGAATACCTACTCTGCTGCCGTTTGGAAATTCCATGAAATTCAAGGTCTGCAAAAAACTGTGTATCCTGTTATTCCTGCAGTCCCGATGTATTTGAGGACGGTAGCACGGTGTTTGACTTCCAATAAAAGTATCCGTGATCATCTTTACCAATCACATGATGACTTTTATTTGACCGATGGATAACCCATGCACGGCCACATACCTTACGGCTACGTTCCCACAACTAAACCTATCCCATATTTTCATATAGGTTAGGTCAACATTTAGGAATACTCATGATAGTCATGATAATTAGGTATGTAAACTATACGTTCATATAAGCATTATTTTATTTCTATTCCACCCATTTGAACTGTGAGCACACGAAATTAATTTGTTTTTAGCGGCAATTGGCAATTCCTTTTTCTCGTTGACTCAAGTAGGTATAGGTAGGTACTTTAAGTTTTTGGGGAAGGGTGGGTAGAGCTCTGACCCGCAGCCCCGGTTAGGCCCATGTGTATTGTAACAGTGCTATGTTTATTTAGGTAAGTACCCTCATCATTTACTATTCCGCGGTACGTGCGAAGTGTTCCTATACCAATAATATTCAAGAATCGCGTGTTGTATTGTATACGAGCGGCTTGTGAACTCGTTAATATGTATGCGGTGCCGTCGCCCTGCCGGCTTTTAGTTCGCCGATCGCTACCACCGGACTATCCTGACTCGCCGGGTACTTACATGGAATTGATATTCCCCGCTAAAAACAAACTTATTACCTGTGCTCATAGATCAATTTAGCTTGTAAGCAAAATTCACTTACGACATTTTAAATCGTCTCCGTCAATTTGCAATGTACCTTAATCAAAGGCGCAGAGAGCTGGCATTTGTGTGGGATGCAAATAAAACGAATTTCGTACTGAACGCGAACAGGCAGCCGGATGGCTTCGAGTACCGTTCCAACTCCTAATTTACACCGATCGCCTGCCAAATTCTGACACGGCCGTTTGCAGTGGATACGATTGATTGGGTATCGTATTCAAATTACAACGCTTTATTCGAGTACAGTTGGCAAAAGCCAAACGACGAATTAATTTATCGTCGCGTAGGTATCTTCTTCCATTTCAATATTAAAGTCGGATTGGGATTCAATTTGCGCGTATCTTTAAGTCGTTTTATATGCGATTTCTTTTTATCTAATGTAGTATGTAAGTATGTTATTTAGTAACAAAATCAACGGATAAAAGACAGACTTGGTAGCATGGCAGTTTGAATAGGTCAACGTTTTTATAATAATTAAAGTAATCATTTCAATAGATTTCAATTTTAACAGCAAGTCACTTAGATGCTGATCCGCTGATGAATGGTCGCTGGTCTAATGTCTTATTTTATTGACATAGTCACCGTTTGCCATAGATGGAAATTGAACTTAACCGTAATCTCAACACTATAATTTTATATTTTCACCTATGACACATCGTAGACTGAGAGCGACTTACCTCCACAGCATGAATAGCTCGTAAGTCTATTACCTATCGTATCACAAATCGAACTTGGACAGCTTAACTGATCACCGCTGTCAATCGAGATACGTCATAGGGCCCGGGATTTTATCAAGAGCCGTATCTGTTACGTCATCGCTCCTGTTGAGCGTGCCTCGAAACGTCATTAGCCGGCACTCCACTCTCCCGACACTCCCATTTTCACTGTTTTGCCCTTTGCGTTCTTTTTTAGCTACATCGTTGTACAAAGAGGGCGCTCGTTTAAAATACTCACTGAATAGGTACGAACTTCCCTCAAAAAGACTTTTCAGCGTGAGGTTTATTTCCCACCGCCTAAGTATGTATGTGTGCTCGTGGAAACTTGGAGCACCTAATGATATGACTTCTACACTACCTTATTCAAGTCTTAGAATAACATTGGAGTTGTGGATTTAAATGCCTCGAGAATACTTGCATACTAGAATTTTACGTTAGCGTTAACGGCGTGCGTGAAAAGCTGTGCTATATTCTAAATGTATTCCGTGAAGATTAAATATTGCTAAATAAATTAAATAGGGCTAAATGGCTTAGCTACATAATAAATTAATTCAAGAGAAATAATTGCTTAATTTTAAATGAAAACTAACACATCGTATTTCGCACTTTAAAGGGATTATGAATCACTAGAGAACCGCCCGCGCTTCGCTTCGGGACCCGTAGGTAACACCCGCGTAGGTCCCGCTCCCGTAGGAATTTAGGCTAAAAAGTAGCCTACTACTCGCTCTCTTCACTCCACCCTGTCTGAGGTGTGTGGAGCCCTCGGGACAGTTAGTTCCCCTTTGGGGATGTCTCTCGCGGCCCGTTAAAACGGGCCAGTCCTTGGGTTGGGCCCTAAGGCCCTTGGTTGTCCATCTGTGGTTAACCAATAGGTCAAGTCCGGTGAGTGGTGACCTTTTTACAGGCCACAGAGTCTTAAACGGGATGGGGTTCATCTTCGCGCCGCCCAGGCGATCGAGCCCCTACCGGGTGAATCCCGCTGGTGGGAAGCCCAGCAGGAGCCGATCAGCGTCAGGAAGCCCCAGTATCAGTCAGTGCTAAGCCCGTCCCGCGCAACCAGCAAGCCGCGCGGGAAGGCCCAGCGGTCCGGTGGACGGGTGTGGAGCGGCGCCAGGTCCTACAGATGCGGGAACCGCGACGCGTCGACACGCCCGAACATGTTGCGTGCCAATCGCTCGATGAAGTCGTCCAGGCTCTCGACTCGAAGGTCCCTCTGGATGACGGCGTTCCTGACGTACCTCGGCGCACCAGTCAGCCGGCGGAGCGCAATCGCCTGAACTGCGCGCATCCTCTTCCGCTGCGGTTCGCTGGCGAGCGCGTACCACGCCGTTGCCGCGTACGTGAGGCGGGGTCTGATGTAGGTCTTGTAGACCCCGAGCTTCAGTCCGAGAGGGAGGCTCGAGGAGAGCACTGGTTTCTGCCATCGCACTTCTTGAATTCGCGACGGCTTTCGTAACCTGTGGCTTCATCGAGAGTCTTCCGTCGATTTTGCCCAAGTATTTGGGCTGTGGGGCCCATTGGATATCTTGTCCATGAAGCTCCAGAGTAGGGTCCCGCCTGTTGAGGTATCCTCCTATGTTTACAGCCGGCGTCTTCCCGACATTCACCGACAGTCTCCACGCGGCGAGCCATTCGGGGAGGGCATCAAGCGCACGCTGCATCTTGACAATGGCGTGGGTTCTATTCAGCGACGTGGTGATGTACGCCACGTCATCGGCATACAGGGCAAGCGACGCCCCCCCTGCCGCCGGGATGTCGTCGGTGTAGCAGGCGTAGCAGACCGGGGACAGGCAACTCCCTTGCGGGACGCCGGCTGCGATCGGACGCTCGGTGGATTCGGCGTCTTCAACCACTACTCTGAAGCTTCTATTTTCGAGGAAACTGGAGATCATCTTAACGGCACTCTGGGGCGCCGACGGCTGCGAGATCTTGTAGAGAAAGCCGTCGTGCCAAACACGGTCGAACGCCTTTTCCATGTCGAGGAATACTGCACACACGCGTTCTCTCTTATTCAGAGCCGCGGTAACGGTGTGCAACACACTCGACAGTGTAGCCGTGCTGTTCAGCGGCATCAAAAAGTAGCCTTCCACTTCTTTTGGCAGCTAGGCTATTCCATCCCGGATGCTTGCAGTTCCAGTCGCCCGCGCCCACCACCGGTGTCGGCGAGTCCAGCAACTTGCGGACATGAGCCAACAGGATAGTGCCAGCGGGCGGGCGGTACACTGAACACAGCCGGAGCGGGGAGTTCTCGAGGCAGAGCTAAAGTAGCCTATTACATTTGCCTATGACTTAAGTAAATTACACGTAGTATTTGATAGCGTAATTCAGAACTTGCAAATGAATTTTGTTAACGCCATCTATTGGCAACTCCGAAAATAAATATCTAGTAACTAACAAAACATCGATCTTCCCATGGGAATGGGATGTTTTTCCGCGGTAAAAAGTAGCCTACGTCACTCTCCACCCTCCTAACTATCCCCACACACATAAACCTTACCATATAATAGCTTTGTTGCGACGTGAAAGCGTCACAAACAAACAAACAAACAAACAAACACACTTTCACATTTATAATATTAGTAAGGATAAGGATTGCAGATTTTACTATGAAACGTAGATTTACAGTTGACAAGTTGACATCGCTATAAAATCTGAGATTTTAAAGAGAGTTAGTGAGTATCATTACTGTCTTCGAAAGTAGTGTTGCCAGATATTGAAACATTTTGATAACTTGCTATTTTTTATGAGAGAGTAACAACCGGGACTATCCGCTATAATTATAATACAACAAATAAATGCAATGATCGTAACCATAGGTCATTCGTTGAAATGATCACGGATTTATTAATTGGCAATATCAATCTTGATTTCTGATCAATGATTACTTATCTACGCCTACGTGATGAATGTCGTAACTTCGTTAGCTATGATGGATAGCTGTAAACAGTAATGATGGAAATTCCATACATTGCCCAATTAGACGTAGGGAGACGAAGTTCCTGAAATACACACGTTTCAATCCACAAACATAACATGTTGAGGAAATCGAGAACCTGTAGTGCTTTTCTCCATACACTGTGGGTTACTAATTCATAAATGACAATCATATAATGAGCAGAAAGCAAATTAGGGGTATTTACGAGCTCGTAAATTTATATGCATCGCGTGATCAATTTGGCATTATTAGCTCAATTTCGACTTGAGCGTAGTTTGAAACGTTTTTCAGAAACTTTTCAATTATGATATTTAACCGATCGAATAAGATTTCCGCGGTGATAAATCAAATAATCAGAACGATTTTAAGTAAGTACATAGTCATACAGTAAGTAGGTACCTCGTCTCGTACAATTGCGGTAAATAGTTATATCTCTAGCTCACGTTCGTGACTAAGCCAATGTACTCGGTGCTCGAACATAATGGCGGTCGAATAGCTTTGATACATTGTTAATTTAAACGTCATAAATATAACGTGGGTCGTAGCTCGTAGAATGATAATAATAAAGCTCGAGCTTCGGACGATGATTGATGATTGACTTGTGAGCATCTTTGACAGTTGTAATACTTGTAATATTATACAGCCATTTTTGTTCCTTTACTCGTTCTTGAACAGAGTATCCGTAGTCAAAGGAGGACACTTATAATCAGATGACTCTTCTCCCGGTTGTATATTGGCCTATAAAAGAACTGTAACAACACCATAATGAATGAATAGTTTTGTCGTAGTTATTTCACAAACTTTTCTGTTTGAAAACAGGTAGGTGTATTTGTAAAGTGAAACGCTAGATATGCCTGCATATTTACAGTTGTAGTTTGTATACATACTTGTAATATACCGGATTATGATTGTATGACTTCTGGTGTCGTGTAAATTTCATCCCATTTACGAAGTGACCGTTAAAATAAACTTCAGTGTTGATTGATAATTTCAGCAATGACGTGGTCTTAATTATAAACGATGAAAATAATTTAAAAATGCCGATTCATGGCCATGAGTCACTCTTTTAAGAGGAAAACTTACTCTTTAGAAGAACACCTCGTTTTTTACGGTCCACACGAATGTAAATACCGAATTCGAAAATATTTTGTTTTGATGTGATGTTGAAATCAATAACAAAGCTCACATCATCACAATCACATCAGAAGCACTCAGTAATAAAATGCCTTATTGTTAACTAATAACCGGCAAATTATTCATCGGTGTAATAAGTTTGCGTTTAAATTAGAACATTTCGATTGTTATTTGTCACTAGGTAGGTACTACCTAAATAAATAGACAACGCTATAGGTAGGTACACCCAAAGGCGAGAAGATACACCCAGCCCCAAAAACAAATCCATAATATTAAAATTCCATCTCGTTAGGTATCAAACCCAGTAACATTCGTACGGTGATCCGGCATAGTAACCATTGCGATAGATACATAGGTAAATATATCGCATATAAATATTATTTCCGAGTCTCGCAAGTTTTATTTTTTAGACTACATAGTTAGGTACTGGCTTGCGCCCAGTTCTCAGCCTATCGTATTTATTCTATTTCTCACACTCAAGGAACTCTTAATACACATGTCACTAAATCAAAATAATACTTAATTACATACTACGGGACAATAAAAATGAATACTGAGCACATTAGTTACAGGCCGTTATCAACAAATATTATATTATACGTCATTTAAATTATTTACGTGTAAATAGCAAACAATGGAGATTTATTTACGAGCTTAGTCTAAAGGTTGACTGGCAGAGAATGCTTTTAGCAATAGGTCCGCCTTTTGTACCACAATGTTCCCGGTAGGTACATTAAAGTTTAAATAAATAAATAAAATGGAGCATGTGAACAGCTATTTTCAATATTTACCATCTTGAATTTTATCTGTAGTAGATAATAGATATGTTTTAATAGATTTTTGCATTTTACATAGATGGTTCCAGTTTTTCGATCTGACTAAGTGGTTGCTAGTAGTTAGAGACTGTATGGAAACTGTTGAGTCAAAATCGAAATAGTTTTTCTGTGTAAATAGGCGACATATTTCCGAGCAATCGAGTCACATATATTATATAGTAAGTAGACTCCAACGGCCCCTAGTAATACCAAAAACACCAAGGAAGTCTATGAACATGATATTATAAAACCAAAAGCTTCACTAAATTCATATTAAAATTAAAACCATTTATTCATGTTCATGTCATTATATCGCTATTTCTCAAAGTGGCCTAATACCGGGGGAGAAAAAAAATGGCGTGAAAAATTCCTCAGCACATCTTTAACTTTGTAACTGGCTCAAAATGTCGGTATAAACTGTAAACATCATCGGTATCCATTACGCACAATGTTATGTTAAACCTTAAACTACGTTGTATAGAAATGTATTGTTAAACACAAACATCGTCGGCATCTATGGCACAAATTGTTGAGCCATGTCAATGTATCGCTAACCACTGATCTCCTTGATTCCAGTTTCCTGGACGACCTGGACCGGCTAGGCGCGCGGGACTACCAGCCCACCGAGCAGGACATACTCCGGACCAGAGTCAAAACCACCGGGATAGTCGAAGTGCACTTCTCCTTCAAAAATCTTAATTTCAAGTAAGTTCAATAGTTGAAAAGGACAAAACGCTGACACAGCTTCGACCTATTAATGAGCCACTATAGGAGGGGAAGGACGGACTTCATCGCCACTTACTATCAGTCAGGTGGGATCGTTTTCAAGCACTTCCTCATTATAATAAAAAAAAGATTTTCATACTTCACCACGTTGTTCCAATGTGGATTGGTGATGGGGTTAATGGTTAACCTTAGCGTCGAAAGTTATTTTACTAATAGTACTTCCGACATGGCTTAAGATCTAATGACAACAATCGGGTCGCCCTCAACAGTTTGTTTACCTACTAGCGGTCACGTTTCCAGGTTATTGCGATAGTTGTTTCTTAGCTAAGTATTGACATAGCATGGGACACATGAAGTTTAGTTTTGGATATTTTTTCCAAATATGGCGTAGTACTTGATAGTAGTTGTGGTGGCAGTCAAAGGAAGGTTCGTGTGGATCATATATAAATTCTGAATTAATCATGTCATAAACATAACTCGGAACACAGTTGTCCATAGCCTCAATGCCACACGCTCACATGAGGAAAAATGTGGCGTGCAAATGATTGATATCAAAATAATAATTATTACCTATAGCCTATGGCTTAGTGATCGAGGCACACTCATATTATGCTAATAAATGAGTATTCATTGATTATGATTTATACATACCTTTTGTAGTTATTGGGAACTTGTATAGTTATTGGGAATGTCCGGTATTCACAATACAGTGACCGTGACCGCTAATATCAAAGACCAAGTAATTTTGAAGTTATCGACAGATATACAAAAAAGCTTCTTAAACTCCATGGTTATAAATCATAACAACATCTATTGCAATCGGTAAGTATCCAACATAGAGACGCCTTCGCTTCACTTCGGCAAAATTGTTACTCCGCTCCTATTGGTCGTAGCATGATGTTATACTCGTATAGCCAGCCTTCCACGATAGACTATTCAACAGAAAAATATTTTTTCTATTGGAACCAGTAGTTCGGTTTAAAGATCTTTATTTTCTCATTAAGACAATAGTCACTTACATGAGAACAATATTTGAAATAAAAATAAATGCTATTAGTAATCCGGTAGGGTAGTTAAAAGGTAAAACAGTAATTTAATGACGGTAGTTGGAGAATGCGAGCTCGCTGTTACATTCATGTTAAATATTATTCCTACTCGGTCTCGGTCGAATCATCGTGACCGGTGGTACAAGTGAAAAGCGTTTTTATGCAATGGCAATATTATTATAAATATAAGTCGATAGTTTTTTTTTGAAAATACTAAGCGAGCTTGCTTCTTTGACATTCTCTGGAAGTCTGTTATATAGTTGTGCTCCCTTAAAAGTCAGTGTATTTTTACCATAATTAGTTCTTACATGGGGTAATATTATATGGTTAGCGCGGCGAGTTGCATATTTTAGTGTTTCTCCTTTTTTTGTGAATGTAATGTGTGACTGGATAGTTTGATGAATAATTTTGTATATGAGTATACATGTATTGTATGTGTATAGTTGTTTAATGTTCATAAGTTTTGTGTTTTTGTATGTTCAGTAGTTCCTGAGATTAAAGGATTAAAGTAAAGAATAGATATAGTATATATAGGTTGTCTGTATGTAATAAAGAAATGCGTAGTAAAGCTCCGTGTTGTCGTCAGATTGTTCGACGTGGGCGGGCAGCGGTCGGAGCGGAAGAAGTGGATCCACTGCTTCGAGGACGTGACGGCGATCATCTTCTGCGTGGCCATGTCCGAGTACGACCAGGTGCTGCACGAGGATGAGACTACGGTGAGGACGATACTCTTGTCGTTTTGGAGTTAAGTTCCTGTGGTTTGCTTGGGCTGCAACGCCTGCAACCCATTAATTGGTCCACTAGGGAGCGCGGGTCCTTCTTCATCATTGAGGATGCCGAGAGCAATCTACAATGCTGTCTTTATTTGTCTACAACTCTACATAAAACAACAATTAAATTAATCTATGTTGGCTGGTGTTAATGTCGCAAAATAATCTATGTCATAAGTTATGAAAAAGAAGAGAAGGAAAAAAGAGTATAAATAATGCGCCTCCCCACGCTTCTTTTTGGGCCGATATAAATTCGTTTTAATTGTATTCCACGCAAATGTTAGCTTTCCGCCCCTGCGATTAAGGTACATTGTCGATTGACGGCGAGAATTTAAAATTCTATTAGGTAGTACATTTTACTTACAAGGTAAACTTACAATATAAATATGTTAAACTATCTATCACTATCAATACACGTTGCTTGATGTTTCCAGAACCGCATGCAAGAGAGCTTGAAGCTGTTCGACTCGATCTGCAACAACAAGTGGTTCACGGACACCAGCATCATCCTGTTCCTCAACAAGAAGGATCTCTTCGAGGAGAAGATCCGCAAGTCGCCGCTCACCATCTGCTTCGCGGAGTATACCGGTGAGGATGGAGTTTTACTCAGTGGCTTTGGTACAGGGATCACTTCTCTTTTAGTAGGAAGGCCTACTGTGTTCTATCACGCTTCTTCAGTGTGAATTGGTGAAGGTGTTAGTGGTCACCTCAAGTGCTAGAAGGATTTGATACTGCGTGAAGTCTTAATGATTGCTATGTGAATACAATAATAGTTATTGGCCGTTGCTGTATCATGTCGAAAACACTGAAGCGTTCAATAATTTTTAACCACGACACGCCGGATAGCTGTTCGAACTTCCTAGATTCGATTCCCAGCGGGGCGGAAATTTGAATGATGAGTTTAAATTTCCGTTCCTGGTCTGGGTTTGTGTCCTTGTCTTGTGGCATCCACAACACAGGCAATTCTACTTGGGGGGCTAATAGTGTGTAACGTTATTTATCATTATTATTAATTTACTTATCGAAAAGGTCTACGTTACTAAAAAACTTGCGAACTGCTGCAATAACGGTGTTGTTTCTGTTTGTGTACCAGGCGCCCAGGAATACGGCGAGGCGGCGGCGTACATCCAAGCTCAGTTCGAGGCCAAGAACAAGTCCACCACCAAGGAGATCTACTGCCACATGACGTGCGCCACCGACACCAACAACATACAGTTCGTGTTCGACGCCGTCACTGACGTCATCATCGCCAACAACCTCCGCGGATGCGGCCTGTACTAGACCAGTTCACACCCAGCGAGTTCACTTGTGTCTGTCTATCCACTGGCTTAGTTTGTAACGACTCGACTTGACGGTTCGTCTTGGATAGATAGGTAATGGTCTAACTGACTGTCCGGGAAGTAAGGCTTACCGCCGGCGCTTTTTTTTGATCGATTGTGTAATGTCAATCTTGTTATAATTACGTCACTGCTACTGTCGGGTTTACACGGTGGGAGCGATTAGCGTTGTTTGTCGTGAATTAACGACAAGTCTTTTACTAGTTTGTAAGGATTTCTTTTTGAAACGGATTTCATTGACCAGCATTGAAACTCTAACGAATGCGCAGTGCTAATCTTAAAAATTCTAAATACATGTATTTGTCGATAGTCGTTGGCCTTTGACAAGAGGAACTTACCTTAGTTATTCAATTTGACAGTTCACACGCTACTTGCAAACCGTTTCGGATATGACTACGCGGAGATAGTTCGAACGCCAACTAGCAAGTTACTGGCTGAGCGAGTCCCCTATAATAATTATGACAGTAAAGCTAGCAAGTCAGCTCGCACCGTGTAAGCCAGCCCGACGGGACGGTCGGTGTGTCCGCGATGTCGTATCGCTCTATCGTATCATGTATTTATCCAGGGGCGAGACACATCGTCTCTTCGGCGAGACTTGATATGTATGAAAACTTTCGCTCATGTATCACAAATTGTATGACTGGCATTTATCGTATTATTTCGTGGTACGAGTCTTGTAGCTGTCAACTTCGAACCCAGATTTAAATTTAGCGGGTCGCGTATTTTAACGACGAATATTTTTTTGTTTTTATCAACTCTCGCCGGACGGACTAGGGTATAGTGACGTCACAGCGACCGCCCCCACCACTCGCTACGAGCCGGCAGTCGGCTAACGCCACATTACGGAATGTACGCGTGCAGTGCTTTTTATACCAGAAACGTCGGGCCGACATCTAGATTTTCCACCGATTTTACTCAACATTCGGCGAAACGCCTTAGCATTTTTAGGAAGCTAAATGTGCTCTAACGCGTTGTCAGCTCGGCGAGACGACACTGCGTTCGCGTTATATGGAATTCATTTTTGCGTCCCACGCAAATGCCAGCTTTGCGGCCATGTGATTGAGGTACATTTCAGATTGACGGCGAGATTTTAAAACGTCGTAAGTAAATAATAAAGTTTATAGCGGGAGTGACAATTCCATATTCCCGGCGACGCAGGTATTATCGGGATGTGACGTAGTAACCCGTCACTGGTCATAAAAGTACGGATACAAAACATTCTTTGTTATACGGCGGGATTAAGTTCTTACTAATAGTTTGATTAAAGAAGCTGTCACGCACAACACTTCCACGTATTGCGCTTGTGTATCTGATTGAGCGCATGGGATGACGTAACTAATTCCTGTATTTTTTTTTTAATTTATTTTATGATTTATGTCAAATTTACTTTAAAACTCGATGAACAGTTGATTTATTAAGTTCCTGGTTGGCTAGGGAAAGCAATGGAAACTTGTAACACATCGGACATACCGCCGACGTGCATCTACCGCGGCCGGATCGGACCGGACCGGACCTTCTAGTGGGGTAGCGATGCGTTTGTTACTGTTCTTGTGCTATTTTAGCTAATTTATTAAAAATAATGTGTGCATTAGTAAATGATTAAGTCATGTAAAGTGATGGAAAATAATACATTACATACAGTAATGTCTCAATAAAAAATATTATATTGTACTTTATTGGCAATGAAAATTACCTTGTCTTCTGTACACGAAATATATATTATATC
Organism: Hesperia comma; assembly: GCA_905404135.1. Lineage (NCBI taxonomy): Eukaryota > Metazoa > Arthropoda > Insecta > Lepidoptera > Hesperiidae > Hesperia > Hesperia comma. The sequence goes on from FR990031.1 coordinate 4,297,496, forward strand.
AAAAGAAACTATGTCAGAAGACGAATTAGTTCGATAGCGATGGAAGACCACCTTAAATATTAGGTACTATTTCAACGGATTATCGTGATTGTTTATTGCTTATACATTAATTGTACTCAGTTTCAAATGGCAATGCAACGCTACCCCTCGTATTATCGTATTCATTCTGTAATAACCGTCATCGCATTGACGCCCCTCCCTCCACCCGCGCGGGGGCGGCTACAATTTAATTAAATTAAGTCCAAATTGGTTTTTATAAACTTCACCGTTTCATCATATCCGTGGGTGGTCGTAAGAAGCGCCAAAAATCTCCCCAGGACTCTTTTCCCTATTCAAAGTTATAAAAAGCACTTACCTACCTATCAATACTTACAGTTATCTAACTCATGCCCATAAATTTTTACCTTTGAAATTATCCAGTTAGTAATAACTTTTTGTCGTAAGAATGTCTCGATATCAGTTTCAATTTACTGTTTAGCATTTTTATTCCAACGGATTTTTATAGTAACTTTTAATTTTAATATATGTACCGAAGCGTAGCAATTTAGTGTTCGATTCTAAATGATGGTGCTAGGCGATCGTAGCTCGGTCCGGTCCGTTCGGGCATCGGATATCGGATACGCTTATATACTCACTCTCTTACGGACCAAACACAGAACGGAACCAATATTTAGCTCTGAATAGCGAGACGCAGGTACACAGGCCTACTAAACTGATACAAAATATCATTCCATTGTTAGGTATTATTGTCACTGAGAAATTATTTTTTTATAAACTTTTGAATGCACGAACATGCGACCTCCTTGCGTACAGTTAACTGTTCGGTTAAAGATTAAATAGAAAATTGTATAGTTTAACTGAAAACCAATAAAAATGATTAGACAAATGTGTACGGTTAAAACTGGTCGGTCAAATTAGACCAAACAAACAAATGGTCAGTTTTAAACATGTTATTTATTACCCAGCGAATATAGAGTAGAAGAGATGATTAAACTGACCGTATTTACTCTGTGAACGTCAGTTTTAACAGTACAGTCTGATTGATCCATAGACGTAGAAGAATACCTAGACAGAAGGATTGTACAGTCGTACAAGAATCTTTTGGCGCGTGGATGACGTGTGGGTGACAGAGACAGTGCCTTACAGTTTGTCTTACCTGTAAGGCGCTGTCTCTGTCACCATCACGTCAGCCACGCGCCAAAAGATCTTTGTAGGACAATATGTGGCATAAGAACAAATTCGACGATCAGCTGACGTTTGTTTAGCAAAGTACACTGCTATCTTAGAAAAACCGCCGCGCAATGCGAGACAAAACCAAGTATAGATCTATCTCTTTTTCATGTGATTCTGTCTCTCTTCTTTACTCGTGTGAATGCGATAGAGGACATCCCTAGGTTAACGCTATTGTTCTACGTGTATGGATGGATCAATGTAAAGTGTCGGTCCGTGGGCCGCCCGAAGAGACGCGAGTCAGCGGCCGCCTCCGACCGCTCAGCTACGTCACATTTGCACAAACCTATTATTCCTATAAGAGCATTATTAAGTCGCTAAGCCATATTATACAATCTTATATAGTTTTTTGTGTTCATATTTTTTCTATATCACTTTACAGTAACGTTAAGGTGTAGCGGTTTAAGATCTTATCTCGTATTCGATGTATGGAACATATTAGGTATTTATTTTATGTAGCGTACTTGTATCGAGGATCAATGTAAACAATGTCATGTTTTAATTTTATTATTAAGTGTAACCGTTGTTTATGGATATGTAATGTAATGTATTATTTATCGAGAGTCGGTGGTAGGCGGTAGGCAGTGGCGCGAGCGACGCCGCGCGATATGTACGCATCGTGTGTAAGATATGTGAGTATATAAACATGTATACACTCGCAGATTGGCGTAATCAAGTAATATACATATATATACTGTATAACATAATTTATTAATAATAATAATAAAAAAATAAAAAATCTTACTTTTAAGCATAGGACAGTAACTGTATCAATAAACATTAATTAATAATGCGATTAGACGGTAACCTTTACTATTGTCATAGTTAGGTAATTTCTTTTCATTTACGTTGATGATTATGTAAAAAGTATTTACTTAACGAAACGTAACGCCTACACTGACGCCGTGGGCCACGCGTCCCACTAAAGGGCGGTGGAAACCAAAGATTTTGATTATCAAACAAATGTAATGCGAAGCGCTCAGAGTTGGCATGTGTCTATAACCGATCTTGTTAGCAATCTTGTGATCGGTAGGATGCAAGTGACTGCTGGGAGACGTTTTCTAGAGCGCTTTCGTGCTTTGGAAGGCACGTTTATTCGACGGGGTATGGGTGTCATCGTGTAATAGCGGCGAAGTCACATCAACGGTGTTTGGGCAGCGATCTAGGTTGACTAATCTATTCAATCGAAGCTGGGGAGACTAGAAATCCATACCACAGGAGTGGGCCTCTAATAGGTCGGTGTCTGTCGAATGATACCTATGTGAGGAAGTAATCATTTGTAAGTAACGTTGGGTGGGGGCGATCGGTGGCCCGCGGCCGAGCGGCTCGCTCGCTTGTTGCTAGGTAGGTTTTTTACTGTTATGTAACGATATGTGTATGTAAATCAGAACTAATTATATAAACATTAGCGCAGTTCTACATTCAATCCGATATCTACATTTAAGTAAGCTTCATTAAAAAGTTTTAGGGAGTACGGAGGGAGGCGGGCGACGCGATCCGCCGCCGCGTTCCGACCTCGTATGCTTTAAATATTTCGAGTGAATGTGATGTAAATTTTGTACACTGCCGCATTGTTTGTTCGCTCGAATCACATTTAGTTATTAAGATTTGTAACAGTGACAGAGACGCACACGCAACGCATCCTGCGAACGAGCGCACAAACGCGCACAAACTGCGACCGCCCGCTCCGAGTGACGTCACGCCGTCACGCCGTGACGTCACGGGGTCACGTGGCGGGCGTTGGCTTCTTATTTTGAAGACTGAAATGTTGCGGCTCAAAAGTTCTTGCGCTTTATTAGATTCGAACGGGGGTGTATTGAGATTTGAGAGGTTTTGTTTATCGGTTATGGGGCAGTTCCGCAGGGCGCGACAGACGACAGGACGAAGGTCGGCTATGACGTACCGCATAGTATTACTTTGCACTTTGCGGTATTCATTTGTATGAAACGGTTGAAGTTGTGTTAGAGTCGGTCTCACACAAAGCAAAGGCGAGTGTGGTCTGTCGCGTGGTGAGGGCTGCCCCTGCTAGTGATCCGGCGGCGGGGGCGCGGGGGGTGTTAGCGACGTTCAGTCGACATTTTTAATATTAAAGCTGAATATTTGTCACAAGATCATCGATTCGATAACGATATCACCACGCTTCATTCATATTTGCCAAAGTTAATACTAACCTCACTATTTATACCTACTGTATGTTCTACGATGACTAAATTAGATGTGAGTGGATGGCGGCGGGCTTGGCCGCGTGAGGTCGGAGTACAATGTTGAGGATACCTTATTTAGAATTGATGACATGTAACATTTACTTGTAGTGCGCGGGGACCCCCGCTATTGAACAAACGTTTAAGAAAGTAAAATTTTTAGTCACTAGTGGGTAACTTTTGAATGTGATTCAATCTTATCTTTATTTTTCTATATCGAGTGACATCTTTCTAACCGTTTATTTGATTACGTTCCGACTTATTTTTTGTAATGCATTTACTGGAAGCGATGTATTTAACCAACGATATAATTAAACAATATTTTATCTTTTTGTATCTCGTCTGCACTGGTATTTTTTATTGAATTTACTATAAATGTACTTTTAAGTGTATAATTTTAAATAATTACTGAAAATGATTATATTCTAATTTTTATGTTCAAATAATTCAGCTTGTTTCATTTATAACCCATTCCCAACTTTTTCAATCTAGTTAGTGTTTGTAAAAAATGTTATGTAACAAATGTTTTTAAGGCAGGTTCATCTTATTCACATAACCTCTTTATTATGATACAGGTTTAAGGCAGGTGTCCCACAGCCAGTGAGTCGCCGGCTCACCGTTACTATTTTCAGACCTAAAACGATAATACCTATGACTTTCCGTTTAAACAAAATGAGAAGCATTCCATTTAAACAAGAGAAGGCTATTATGCTAGCGAGTACTCACTGACTGTTCACATCGCCGGCGAGTACTCGTTCGCTTACGTATCTCTGCTTACGCGGAATGGCATATTTTAGTCTTTCTTGGGCGAGAAAATAGTCTGATATTATACCTGTCTGTCTCAAAGTAGGTATAGGTACATTTAACAAAGTGAGATAGACGAGAGGCATTTTAAATTTTTGAAAGAATCATTAAAAGCTACGATTGAGATGTTTAATAATGCTCACGTCGGCATGGTATACTCGTACATATAATATATCGGTTCCAGAATACGAACTCACAGGTCGAGGCAGCCGCAGGTGATAGGTGATAAAGAATTTCTAATTATATATATCTTGTTAGCTTACCTATAAGCTAGTATGCGTCGATGTATTGGGATTGGGAGTAGAGTTGAGGAGGGAGACCTTTAATAGACTACAGGCCCATGTCGAAAATGGATGGGTCATATGAACCACCAGGTGATGATGTATAAAATCATGCGACAAGGGGGAAAAAATCGAGGGTTAAACTTTTTAATTCTCACCAGCACTCAGTTGGACAGCGTACAAGTGGCGTCATAGTGCTGAATCTTATTATTTTGTGCTCTTATATCGTCCTATATTATCACCTGGTGGTTCATATGACCCATCCATTTTCGAAATGGGCCTGTAGTCTATAACACAAAATAACCATTAATTGTGCCTATAATCAAATATGGAACACTTTTCAGACTCGTCGATGGCAACACTGAAGCAAATATACCGGAAACCGGAACTAAAGTGACGAAAATGAAAAAGAAAGACTTGTTTTTATAAATTAAGTTATACCTAATCGAAAATGAATAGTTCATTTGAATTATTCAAGTAAAGAAATTTTCTCTAAAGGTGCTCCCTCACCGGGAGCATTCGCGTGTAATGTAACGCAGAACAAAATACAGATTCGAGCAGGAGAAGAACGGAGCATTACAATGCGCACCTTGTAATGATACAATGTTTAATATCTTGATTCAACTATTAACATCAATGTGCTTTTTTATAAGAATGTTCGCAAATTCAAATCCATGCTAAATGACTTTAGTACATAATATCTCAATGGCTAAATGTTACATTATACGCGAGTGCTCTCGTCAGTCAGGGAGGTGGTATTGTAATGTGAATCAAAGTCGAATCTACTTACGTTGCTTACGTTACCCGCGAATGGTCCCGATTGGGTTAACTGTTACACGTATACATGTAAAGAGCATTTTTATTTATTTTATTATTATTTTATGTATAGTAAACCCAACTTAAGATTGAAACGAAAGAGGCGCTGTCGGACGCATTTGACATTCATTTGACCAATCATTGCACACTAGTAACTGACAGATGAATGACCACAACCATAGAGATAGGAAACCACAACGTACTTATGAATGACTTTTCGTTAGTTCCAATTTTTGCCATTTCAGAGTTAAGTGGGCTGAGTGCGAGTTTTCATTGACAAAACGCGCTCGCTACGTAACTGCGAGTTAGCTAAAATTTGTATGGGATCAAGCTGAGCCATTTACGTCCCGCTAGGTGGCTCTGCTCCGATCCCATACAAATTTTAGGTAACTCGCAGTTACGTAGCGAGCGCGTTATGTCATTGAAAACTCGTACTAAGGACCAAGTTGGGCGCACTGAACACATAAATTGCTACCAGAGACCATAAACATGGGATACATAGGTAATGTACATGCGAAACATTTTTCTTTACGTTAATTATTTTTGTAGTAATTTTCGAGGCAAGTAGATATAAATTTACTGATGATACCGTATCGTTTCTTGTTCTGAGTTGAAAGTTATTCGCTTATCATTTCGATGTGTTTCGATCTTCTGTATTTTTAATGTCTGTGGCAGTGGCGTCCATCTCTATCTATTAAACTTATAGCCTGTGTTGTTTGTTTGTACTTTGTCTTTGGTTATCGTTGCTATTCTTATGTCAAAAATACATTTGAAGTTTGGAATTGTAATTCAAGTTTAACTTCTAATTTGTAATTAGTTTAAACGGACGTAGAGTTAAAATATTAAATAAACTTTAAACTCATTCAACTAACAATTGGAGTATATAAAATAGCTTTTGCTTTCCAGCGAAACTCGGCATCGTAAATTGTTTACATTTGTGAAGTTTGAGATTGAGATACTTTATGGTTAACCTAACTCAAGTTATAAACATTACGAATAATATGAAAGACGTAATCGACGTTATGGCTCTCCAAACAACTAGACGTGAAAAACGGCTTCCTGATTATCGGAGTGCTCCGGGGCATAGTTTGGCCACGAACTTCATATTCGAATGCGGCATAAAGCTAGGACTCCAACCGGCCACCGTCGCTACGGCTGCAATATTCTATCATAAATTCTTCAAAGAAGCCGATAGAAATGATTACGACTGTTATGTAATTTGTACGGCTTGCCTTTGTGCAGCGGGGAAGTCTCGGGACGAGCCGGTGAGGCTTCGGGATGCAGTCAATGTGGCATACAATTCGATCAACCGGGGCGCCGGGCCGTTGGAATTCGGTGATGAATACTGGTCTTGGAGGGGCGTGGTGGCCCAGGCGGAGCTGCTAGTCCTCCGACTGTTGGGCTTCAACCTGGAGACGCCCTCGCCTCACCGATACTTGCTGCACTACCTGCGCTCGCTACAGGAATGGTTCCCAGCCAGTCAGTGGCGGTCGGCGCCGATAGCCCGCACAGCGATGGCCTTTCTCCAAGATTTCCATCACTCTCCTTCAATTTTAGACTACAGAGCGCCACATATAGCAGTAGCAGCCTTAACCTTGGCTCTTAATGTCTTGGGAGTGTCGGTTCCTTTAGCCTCCACTTTAGAAGATGAAGCTTGGTACTCGGTGAGTTATCTTTGTTTATTTTCCTTCTATTTAGTTTTAGGGCACTTTTATCTTATCATTCATGTCAAGACGTCTGCTTGTGTGACATGTAACATGGCCTGAACAAATAATCTTTATATTTGTTCAGTTTTTTTGGAGTCAATTAAATGATAATAATTAATAATAACATAATATTGATAATATTACTAATGGGTTTTCTTTATGTTAAAATATAGTTTGTGATATAAAAATGTAGAAAAAATTTCTATGGTGTTTTAATTTGTTTAGGAGATACATGAGCCAAAGTACGAAGGTGCCATATAACATGCTGTACTGGGCAGTATCTGAGTTTTTTAATTTTACCTAAAATAAGTTAATGCTTGACAACAATTCCCTTATGGTAAGTATCAACTGTCAATGAAGTCCAAGATAATGAACACATTTACTTAAAGAAGCCTATTTACTTTCCTCTTGAAGACTCCCAATTCCCACATCATATACAGGCGCAAAAACACTGACGCAGGCTAGCTATTCCAGCCATTTCCAGCCCTTCACAGTACATATGCATAATGAATGTCAACGCAAATTGTCGTTCATATCGGTGGCATGTTTTCAACATAGATGTCAGTCAAGTGTTGCTCAAAATTCTTGCGCAATTTGCATTTGCAATGCGGCAATCCTCTCGCCAATGGAAGAAAAAGCTGCAAAGTGGTTGTTTAACTGTTTTATCTCACTTGTTTCTTATTGAAACAATTAATTTTTTTTTTTTTTATGGAATTGAGATAGCAAACGAGCATGCAGTACCACCCTTCCCCTGCCGCCCATAACAACTGTGACCGACCTAGAACTAGACTCAAAGGGACTAGGATGGATAAAATATACAGTTTTAAGCAACGAAATTAAATAAACAAGAAAAAAAATATGAAAGGAAATCATATTATATATTATAATAAATTGTGACTTGTAGCACCTTATTTTATATAACAAACATAAGAATTGGTAACAGTATTGTTCTCGAAGACTGTTTGGAAAGGTGTAAATTAGATAACCAGCAAAGCTATCTCTATCTGAATGAATAGGAGTGGCAATTCATAAGGATACTTTATGATTTGCCATTTCTATTTGATCAGATATTATATTTAGTTTTAATGGTTAAGTGAATGTGTGGTGTGCCTGAGAATATAGAAAAACTTGGAAAATATAGAGAATTGACTCCAAATTGTGAGATGATTTTTGAAAAAGAATTTAACACTGATGCCATGGCAATGGAAAGCTGGGGTTGGTTTCTTTGTCAAGTGAAGGGCATGGTCAAAAGAATTAATTCAACAGAGTTAATAAATTTAATTATCATTAGCTGGAGGAGGTAACATTTTTATTTCAGCTTATAAAAGGTGAGTATGCCATACTGATTTGCTGATGCCATATCATATAATTATGTTCTGCTATTTGGTGACCTGGTGAGGCGAGGTAAGGAGTGGAGAAGATACAGAGAAGCGATGCTTTAGGGGAGAGAAGAAGACTGAAGTGATGAGGGGGAAGGAATGTTTCAGGTCTTTTATCAAAATGTTACTGGCCAGCGAGCTGAGTATATTTGAAAATAGAACAACAACAGCAAAGGAAGACAGTTTCATGTTGTCAATCATTCATTGAATAAAATAAACCAAAAGACATTACACGAGTATTTTATTTTCCCCTTTTATAAAATTTAAAAAGCCGCACTCACATGACTTCAACAATAATTCTCACAACATAATTCTCAAAGATATATCAATCAAGGCGTTGTAGATATAAGGTTATTTTGTCACTTCCTTGGTGGTGTCAGTGTGGTCAGTCAGCTTTTAATCCCCGACGTAAAAAAGAGGGGTTTTATAAGTTTGACCTGTCTTTCTCGTGGCATCGTAGCTCTCACACAGATTCACCAATTTCAATGCATTATATTCATTCGAAAGCCCGTTTCCTTGCGGTGGTTTTAGCTATGTTTCGTAGAAATCAGTTCAGCAGTTTGGAAGTACATTCAGTCAAGAAAGAAAGTATCGGGAATGAATGATTTGTTTATGGTTCCAAATTCAAATTTTCGTTTTTTTTGTTGTTATTAGATTGGCACAACTGTTTTCCATTTTGGTGCGGAGTTTGAGTTACATCTGATATTTATATTAATTACAGTGTTATTTTTAGTTATAGCATATCTAGTGTGTATTGCGAATTTCATTATGGACAAAAACATCCAACAAAGAGCTTGTCTTAAATTTTGCATCGCCAATGGAATTTCGTGTTCGGAGTCACTGAAAATGTTACAGAAGGCTCACGGTGAATCGACTTTATCAAAAACACGTGCTTATGATTGGTACAAAGCGTTTAAAAGCGGTCGAGATGTGATGGAAGATTTGCCTCGCTCTGGTAGGCTATCAACGTCTGCAACTGAAGGTAACATTGCAAAAGTGAAGGAAATAGTGACTGAAAATCCTCATTTAACTTTGAGAGAGATAGCCGCCAAACTTTCTGTGTCTCACGAGTCGATCCGTACCATTTTAAATAATCACTTGGGTATGAAACATTATGTTTCCGCTCGGCTAGTCCCAAAAGACCTGAATTTTCTCCAAAAACTCAATTGCATGAGAGTCGCTGAGGACATGCTAGAACGAGTCAATTCCGACCCAACATTCATGCAACGCATTGTTACTGGTGACGAGACGTGGGTTTACGAGTTTGACGTGCAAACTAGTCAACAAGCTTCGGAGTGGCGCCTTCCAACTGAACCGAAACCGAAAAAACCACGCCAAAGTCGATCAAAAGTCAAAGTCATGTTAACTATTTTCTTTGCTTATCGGGGTGTTGTGCACTCGGAATTCTTGCCTGAAGGTCAAACGGTAAATAAAGAATATTATTTGAACGTTATGCGGCGTTTAAGAGAGCAAATTCAACGAAAAAAGCCAGATTTGTGGAAAGAAAATTATTGGTATTTGCATCACGATAATGCTCCTTCGCACAAGGCCATCATTGTGAACGAATTTTTGTTAAAACACTCAACAAATACTATCGAGCAACCACCATATTCACCAGATATGGCTCCAGCCGACTTCATTCTATTTCCTAAACTCAAATTACCACTTCGTGGTACCCGTTTTCAATCGTTAGAAGACATAAAGGAGAATTCGCGGCGAGAACTAAACTCAGTTCCGGAAACAACGTTTAAAAAATTTTTTGACGAGTGGATTATTCGTTGGCGTAAGTGTATCGTTTCTGAAGGAGCACACTTTGAAGGTGATAAAATACATTTGGTTGAATAACAAACGTTTTGTGTGTTATTGATCTTTTCCCGGTACTTTCTTGACAGAGTAGTATGTCAGCTCGTTTTCAAAATGATGTAGGTTCATTTATTCAGCGCCATTTCGATATTGCGCAGTGAACAAAAGTCGATGCTGAATTTAAAGTACCAGGCAATCATAAACTAGTGAGGGTAGGTTGTTAAATTTGTACGCAAGCTAATCTACCCTACAATACACAGTTCTTAGGTACTAGGAAACCGCATTTCTCTCTCAAATCAATTGTTGTCTCTGTCACTCTGGTATTTACTAACGGTTCGTTTGACGAGTAGCTTCCGTAATATAGTTGTCTCTTTCATTCCTGCTAGAACAGTGCTGTGTTGTCTCTTACTTACACTTCGCTAGTCTCAGCTCACTACTGCCCTCTATGTTAATCCGTCGATTATATTTTTGACTCTTCGCCTCTCCTGCGCTCCTATTACACACATAGAGGGCAGTAGTGAGCTGAGTCTAGCGAGTGTGAAAGAGACAAAACAGTATTTTTCTAGCAAGAACGAAAGAGATAACTATCTAATGGAAGCTACTCGTCATATTATCCGTTGGTATACAGCAGAGTGACAGAGACAACAACTGCTTAGAGTGAGACATAAATCCGGTCTTATGTATTTAATAAATATTAACAGCCTACCCTCACTAGTTTATGATTGCCTGGTACTTTAAATTGAATATCAGCAACAATTTGATATAACTGAAGAGATTTTGAAGCCTCCCCTTGGCTAGCATGCCAGTGCTTTTAAATAGCGATTCAAAACAACTGTGTGAAAGGAACGTGATAAATAAATGTCACATTTTTAAAGGTACTTATTGAAAAACAATTTGTTTAAACGCCTGAGGAATCAAGAAACAAAAAGCTGACCCATCACAAAGGAAGTGACAAATAAACTCCTTGGAAAATCTTTGAGAATTACATTGTTGTTATTGAGTGTCTTTTTTCAATTTGTTTGTTGTTCCTAAGATATAATAAAATTATAGTATACTCCACTCGTACCACTTAGTACTACTAGAGAGGATTGAAGTCAAGCATTAACTTATAATTATTTTATCTTCAATATAGCTATAACTTCCATATCAAGTTTTTCAATTTCAAGAGAAGTTTTCGTCATCTAGTATTTGATTTCTAATTGGAATACATGTATTTTCAGGTATTTACCAAAGATCTGCAAAAGGAGAAAAACTGGGAAATTATGGAGAAAATTATGCAGGTGTATAGCAGAGAGCCTGAACCTATTTAGCTATAAAACTATAGTAAAATATGTGGTAATAATATTCATAATTGTTCAATAAAGATGGATTTTGATTTGATAACTTACTTTATTTTCTAATTGGTCCGACCTCTGAACCTATACTCAAACAAGCATAATATCAATTATTTTTAATCAGGAGCCCAAGTCTTGTTTTATAAATGTTTTAAATAATTATTATTGTCTGGTTGGAATACCTATTCAAATAAAACATGCCTAAATAAAGTGTTTATACGTAAAAGGACACTTGGGCTCCAGAACTCTGCTATTTAAGCCTAATTATTTAGGTAATACACAAATAAAGGATTGGAAATAAGCAAATTTTTCTATGATGATTTATTGCCAGCAGAATAATTAAACACTTCCATACATTTATTTTTAACAGACTTCAAAAAAGGAGGAGGTTCTCGATTCGTCTGGTTTTTTAGTCTATGTGTTACCTCTTAACTTTTAATTTGGGCGACATCAGACGTCACTTTTTGAGTTATTGCCAATAATGAGATTTTATTTTATGCACGGGCTACAAGACCTTCAGTCTTAACTGTACAGTCGAACTGTTCAGTTCAAACGTATGTGTGTAGGCAAAACTGAAAACTGTACAGTTGAACTGACAATTGGGTGTTCCGATTTTGAAGATTCTTTTTTGTTCGAAAGATAGTGCTTGTCATGTTGTACCTTATAAATTGGAGCGACATTTGGCGAGTGATTTTTGATTTATTACGACGGCCTTATTTTTTTGTGTAAAAAGTTAGTTTTATGCTCAAAGTTCAGATAGAAGTTTATTGTTACAGTGAAGTGTATTTCTGTAATGACTAGAGAACGCCCTAGCTTCGCTTCAGAAAATTTAAATATCGTCCTCATGGTACGGGAGCCGACGATGCTAAATGTGTACTTGCTCGAGCGTCATAGAGACCTATTGGGTTGCAAAGGTTAGATGATAAGGAGAAAAAAATGTTATATAATGTATACCTTTTCATCGGTGGGGGAAGCGGCTATAGATCTTTAAATATGTAAAAAAAAACTGCCGCATGGACATACTCGAGCGCGTCAGATATTGATACCATCAATGGCCTACGTATTTTTAATAATGTATGTATGTTAATCTGACCGTTTGCATGGTGGGGGTGATCGTACGTAAGGGTTGAAAATGAAAAAAAAAAAATTTAATCGAGCGCGTCAGATTTTCTAAGGGGGTGTTAAGTGCACCAAAAAAAAGCTCTAATTCAATAATCTGACGATTTGGATGTGACCCAAACTCGCAGTCATTATACTATTATGCAAAAAAAAATCGCCATTTTGAAATACTCAAGCGCGTCAGATTAAGATATATATGGTTCATCTTTATGTCCTAGACTTGCTGTCTCTTAATCTGACGATTATCTAGAGGGATTTCCCTAATCTGCCAAAGAAAAAATTAAATCATTGAACTTAATTAATAGAAAAGCTCAGGAAATAGCATGCAAATAAAAAAGTGTATGTTTTAAGTAGAATACTTGTATTTACATAATATAAGGGCCGTAATATCAATCATAGTTTAAACTATGCTTCAGAGTTTAGTCACGAATTATATTTTCTTAAGATCAACGGTAGATAATCGATCAAGTCCAGTTTAAATTATTTAAACTCTCCCGAAGGTTGGTTAAAAACCTCCTTGTGAGATTAACCTTTCGTTTAATTTGACGTTTCTTCAAGATAGTTTTTGAGTTATTCATAATCATAATAATGTGTATTGAATTTATGGTAGTTGCCTCATAACTTTTGACTGGGTATTCCGATTTTTATAATTTTTTTTTATTCGGAAGCTGGTGCTTGTCTTGTGATATTGTATAAATTTGAGCAACCTCTAATGGGCAGTTTTTGAGTTATTTTTAATAATGTGTGTTTATGGTCGCTACCTCATAACTTTTTACTGAGAATTTAAATTTTCATCCTTTCATCCTTTTTTTTTAATCGAAAGCTCGTCGTATGTTTTCGTATAAATTTGAGCGAAATCTGACGGGTACTTTTTGATTTATCTCTACTTATCGATTTTGAACATTAAACTTTAATGACGAATTTTTGTTATTTCGGCTCTTATAAATCGTCAGATTATATATTTTTCGTTATCCTTGAATCATTTCCTTCAAAATAAATAAAAAATTAGCCACGCTCCAGAATGTCAAGATGGCGTTTTTTTTTAACAACTTTGTAGCCCTCCCCTTTCATTGCGTCATTCTCAAATTGTCAGATTAGTGGAATACACACTTTTTAGCATGTAATTAACTCACCGTACCTTAATCTGACGCGCTCGAGAATGTCTGATGATCAATTTTTTTTTACTAATCTGATCCTTTATTCTTGAGGCGCGGCCTCATATATGGGGCTCATATTTGGTGGAGCTACTTAACTGGGTGCCAGATACCTCCTGTACCTTAATCTGACGCGCTCGAGTAAGTACAAAAATCCCCTCTTGGGCTCCCCAGCTATCAAAAAATAACTCGGTTCGCACCAGTATGTAGTTCCTGAGATTAGTTTTCCTCTGTCTCATCTTTATAATAATTTTGTATTTATAATATACATTAAATTACATCAAAACATCTATTGTTTTAACCATCCTATATGTAAAAGTTTACGTAAAGAGGGCAGCAAGCAAACTTACAAAATTATATTTTAACTAGCTTTTGCCCGCGGCTTCGCCCGCGTGGAATTCGTTTATATCGCGAACCGGGGAAGTGGGGAAGAAGATACGTCATCAACTATCTTCCTGGGAAAATTCATCGAAATCGGTCAGGCGGTTTAGATTTTTCATACAAACTTTCATCCCCTATTTCAAGCATTTAGGGGTTGATTTTTGAAAAAAAAAGTAGCCTATATGTGACTCTGGGTCTTCAACTATTTTCATTCCGAATTTCATCCAAATCGCACCGGTGGTTTAGCCGTGAAAACGTCACAGACAGACAGACAGACAGACAGACAGACAGACTTTCGCATTTATAATATTAGTATGGATAAGTGTGACAAAATGAATTAAAATGAATTATATTATATTACAAGGCTTACGTGGGACGAATAAATAAAACACACTGCTTTGATCTACAAACAAATATAATTCAGTTTTCTAACATTTTACGATACATAATTTTAATAATGTACAGGGTAAGCTCATGACGTGGGTAAGCGGCACTAGTTTTCAACTGGCTACCGGATGTAGTAGGTGCTACTGTTTATTTGGAGGCGGCGGTGGCCGCTGATATGCTTTCCACCTCACGGACCGGCCGACAACTTACACCTAACGTGAACGTGACGACATGGTTAATGTTCAATTTCAATGTGCTGTCGGGTTACAAATCTACTTAAGACACGGATGACTAGTAATTTATAAAAATACGCAAGTCCAAGCGCATCGAATTTAAACTACAACAGAATACCAGAAAACGCATACAGTTCCAATCTAATAAATTGGGCGCTTCGGCGTTGGTGTCCAACTCTGTGCGTCCCGTTGGAAGACAACAGAAATACGAGTCCTTTAATAGATTCCGTATACAATAAAATATTTGTGCCACTAACAATAAATAGGAATTGCAAATTGTTACTTAGTGTAGTTATTCAATGAAACCAAATATACACACAATTAATTTTAGCCTTCCTAACTTACCAATGCAATAGGATAGGATACATTTTAACATCAGTTAAAGAGAAATTTCTTAATTCTATTATTTTATTAAAATCTATAAATAAATTCACACTGACAAAATTTTAACATGATATCCATGTAAACGACGTAATGACAGTAATTTATTTAGTTATCGCACAATACTATATAAACACCTACAGGGTCTGATACAGCGGGGACACAATGGGACAGAATGTAATACACGGACATATCAAACACTATATTATTATGTATGTATCATCAAAGAGAAAACTTCCCACACACTTCAAAAATAAACAATGTCACAAGGAAGTCACGTGAAATAATCATCATATAATCTGCATCAATAAATACTATGTATAATAATATGAATAAATCTGTTTTCAAAAAGGAAACTTTACTTCAGTCAATCTATAATGTTGTACAATCACAGGTGTATGTACGCCATATTTGACTCGAATTAATTTATGCAATACATACTTCATTACGTATGTTAAATATTCACGCTGTGTAGTGTCTCAGTCCATAGTTAACATTTCATTGAAGTCAAATATGGCGTACATCAGAAAATCTAGGAAATCATTCATAAGCGACTCGATAAAATTGATTATTAGATGCACAATACGCACCTCACAATATGTTACACAATTCCACATAGAAAAAGGCAGTTTAGGTTAACACGACTTTAATATTAATATTGTTCGAGTGTTTACATATTGATGTTCTTGTATAAGAGAATAGGCACTTGGAAGTGAGAATGTTGCCGTTGCAAATTATATTAGCGAAAGAAGAAATCAGGTAGATTCAATAGAACAAATAAATATTTAGAAACATTCGGCATACCAGATACTCGGGAATGTATTGATTACAATAAAACGAATCACCGTCCCGTCTCGCATCGGGTACAATTTGCAGGCGGCGAAGCTTCGGGCGCGGGAACAATCACATCAATGCAAACGTGTCGATACACAGACAACAATAAAATATTCCGAATGGAAGTCGAGAGCGGCGGCTTAATTATAAACATAACGTACAATAAAAATAAAATAAGTAACTATTACATGTATGAAATAAAATAATAAAGTGTTCTATGGCAACTGAAATAATTTGTACATTTTTGTACATGGCGTCGACAAAAACCATACACCTCACCATTCAGGATCTGACTATAACTCCATTAATTTTCCTAATCTACTAATATTTAAATTACAATAAGAAGTGACATAAACTAACTACTACATAGTAAATATAGACTTAAATATTAAGTGCTACACATGATTTTTAGCATTCACCTACTTTGGCTGGATTCACAAATTAATGATGTCAACGTTATAAATAATTTAAATAATACTGGAAAATTTTAGCTGAGGTTCCAATGTGGCGAGTCACTGGATCTAATCGCCGACACTTATAAATCAAGAGGATTATTTCGCAAAAGAAAATTACAAATTTGTTTCATATTGAGTTATCTGAACGTTTCGGGTGACCACACATCACGTGGTGCGCGGCTCAGATCTATCGTGTAAAATTGTAAAGAGCAAACACAAAACAATAGGAACTCTACAACAAAAAAGCTTTAAACACAAAATAAAAATTAAAAGTAACACAATAACAATCCTTTTCCTTAACAAATGTGAAACTTTAATATAAAAATAATGTAACCACAGTTATTGTACACGACAATTTATTGATGTTATATATGCCCGGGACGTCGGTCCTATAACAATTACATTAACACGTAACTATCGTTATTTGGCATTCAATATCTGCAGTTGTATAATACCATCTCCATATACATAAAATATGTTTTATTCAATAATGCACATTGACCTCTCTAAAATATTAAAATAAATAAATAAAATTAGTCAGTGAGAAGATTTAATCTAATCACGAATAAAATAAATCTATGTATTTTACCTACACAAGGTATATCCATCTTGCATCTGATTAAGAAGCCGGTGTGAGTGAAATTAACCTATGTTAATAGAAACATGGCGATAGCAGTCGAGAATATCCTAGTATAAGTTGGTTCCAAGTGCCACATAGTATTGCATTGTCAGCCCACTACATATAGATATATAAAGGACTAAATGCCTCTCCAATCACAAATACTCGTCGCAAGCCGGGTGTTTCGATATTTATTTAAGACTGGGAGCGGTGAGAATATTGAAACGCCATTTATTTTGAGCAAAATATTGCTGTAATCAAATTCACGTTATTCAGTCTTACATCAGAGTTCAGTTCAATTTAATGTTTACTTCTGATACCCATGTTTACACGATGTAAAACACATTGACTTGGATATTTAAGTTATTATTGTTACAAATCGTTCGCTAAATACCTCGTTATGGCACATTAATGCAAGATGTAGACATTCCATTACTCGCGCTCCCAGCCTGGTGACACTAAGCGTAGTGTGTATATTTACATAGCTACTAAGGCATTTTTCTATCTAAAATAAGCGTATTATCGTTTCAATGCAATATTATCGGGCACTTATGTATTTACGATGAACCCCCCGTTCGACGCGTCTAAACGACTCTAGTAAGGTAGACACACGCGCACGTAAATTTAATCTTTGGGTAATTAGTGTTAAAGTTTAAGTTATGTTGCCGTTTTCAATAAATAAATAATTTTAGCATGACAAGCGACTCCGCGAAGCATTATCGCAACAAAGGATGTGGTACCGACCGACCGACTGACTGACTAATTACAAATTCAATCAGTGCTACACTATCAGCTTAGAATCAATCCAAACAGTCAAATATCTACGTAAGTACCATGTCCTCGAGTGAGATAGGCCTCGTAAAATACATCGATATGTATTTATCATCCATATTTTTGACTCGATGCATTGATAATAATCGATTACCATTATTTTTACGAATATTTAAAAAGTTCTACGTTATTCAGATCTAACTGTATTTTAATACAATTTTGAACTATTTTTAGATAGAAATATCGGAAGTTTCTCCGATATATACCTATCTACTTGTACATATCGATATATTTCTCACACGCCTATCCCAAAGAAACACTTCAGTACATCAAGAGACGTCATAGCTTATAGGTAGAGATGGGCGAAAATCAACCTAATGATGCGAATACATTATAATATTATCACTCCCCAATTTTGACATTCAGAACGAATGAATGACGAACGTTCCACAGTTATTATAACCATTAGTTACGAATTAATAAGCGTAATATCATTCAAATTCGCGGACTTCTCACGGTCACAAGGATATTATGGCTTTCGAATATTTAAAAATGGCGTCACACAGCATCAAAGGATCGCCTGTGGTCACAAGTCGACCGCAACTAATTTCCGCCCACGGCTATACACACAGACACACAAAACTTTAATTGTTTGGCATCAAACGAATTTTAAAAGGGAATCTATTCGGTATTACGCGATTATATTTAACACAGTATCGTTTGATGCCTTCGATTTTGAAAACATTGCAACATTTTCTATTTGTATATTGGAAGTAGCAAATGATCGCAATCCATCTGTGATCAGATCACTATAGGCCACCAAAATAATCAAAAAATTTACAAGAAATTTAATACAATACAATTAGTTATTAATAAAAATTAACACATATTTTATAAATTCATAAATATAGATCACAAATAAGCCAAATCAAAAGAAATTCTATCTGTTAAAGGCCAGTAGGTATTACTTCAATGCATCAAACTTCATTTGACCTAATCATTTGCTACTTTCATACAAAACAGTTATCAAGCGGACTGGGATAGCGTCAGCGTGGGCCGAGGGTTCAAACGGGCAGGGCATTGACACACGAGGAATCGAACGCGTACGGACGTACCTTTCTACGAGGGGAACCCTAGTAAACTAGGCATTATTTGACTTCAAACCTCCATTACCTTAGCAACTACACATTAATCAAATCCCGTAACTGAAAAACATTTCCCAACAACCATTTCACTGGAAGGTGTTAGCTGCATACCTCGAGCGTATATTATAATATTATGCAATATAATATACTTTCACAACTTACGCTCGACAACCCTACTATAAAGCTATTAGACAAAAAAAACTGAATAGATCATAGACATTCGATTCTAAATTTAAAAAATCATGAATGGTACCGCAAACTCGCAGCCGTAGCGTATCGTTCGCTCGTGTGTCGTGGCGGGGGCGGGGGCGAGGAGCGTGGGGGGGCATGGGGGCTTGCGGGGGTGCGCGGGGGCGTTCATCGCACGTCGGTGAGGTTGCTCTTGTCGCCGAACAGCTTGACGAGCTGCTCCTCGTAGTCGTCGATGTTCCGCTTCATGATCTCCATGCACGGCCCGAGCAAGCGTTCGAACGTCTCCACGTCGAGGACTGGAAATGTACAATGTTATATTGTTAAAACAATTGTAATTTTTTTTGACATGTTTTTGCAATGTTTTAGAGAACTTCTTGCAACAATTTTGACGAAAACTTGTAATATTGTTGGCAGCACCTAGTAACATTCTTGTAATGTTTTTGACGAACTCTTGCAATATTTTTGACGACTTCTTGCAATACTTTGACGACTTCTTGCAAAACGTTTTACAGTCGCCCAAATGCCAGAATCGAGGAAGAATTCTTGCAACATTAACCCAGCGATGGTGCTAGGTGGAAACAGTACAGCACAATGGTAAAGCTACTCACAAGCGACTTTGGTGGGCCCGACGGCGTAGGCGGAGGCGGCGCGCGGCTTGTGGGTCACCAGCGCCAGCTCGCCGAAGTACCCGCCCTTGCCTGCACACGACACATTTATATTAAGTTAACGTTAATACTGTCATATCCCTACACACAATGCGCCCTGTATCTGAAGCTGCGTGGTAGGACATCTTATAATATCGACCCCAATCTTATCTCAACGGATCATGGTGAAGTCCTTAAGCCATGTCTTAGGCCTTCAGGCGGCCTAAAAACTTCCGATACTGGGTTGGCTATTAACCCTTCCACCAATCCGCACAGGAGCAGCGTGGTGTAGCATGCTCCAGGCCTGCTGACAAGTGCTCAGCAGTGGGCCATAAATGGGTTGTGGTGTAGCCATGTAAAGTATAATCTCCCTCCCCTACACACTCACCGAGCCGCTTGATCTCGTGCTCGTTGCCGTCGTCGCGCGCGATGCGGATGCTGACGGAGCCGTCCTCGACGAAGTACATGCCGTCGGCGGTGTCGCCCTGCCGGATGATCAGCTCGCCGTCCGTCAGCGTGCGCGGCAGCAGCGCGTCCGCCAGGTTCGCGCGCTCGTACGGCTGGGGACAAGGAGGCAATTTGATGCTTTCGTTACTACTTGTTTCCTGTTACATATACTTAAATTACGTAGGTAAAGAGGCCTCAATGGAACGATTGGTGTTCTCTCCGACGATGGACAGACCTCATTAAATTGCAGTCACTCCGCCAAGCATAGAGCCACATGGCGATGACTCACAAGAACAGCAGTGACATAAGAATTGACCGAATATGCCGAGAGTGCACAACTGAGAAAAATCAATAAATACTTAAAATTTGAAAATTTAATTTTATGTTGTGTAACTAAGTGTGTTAGTTTGTGATTGATAGTGTGATTGACTGTGTTGTTGTATTATTAAGTATTACAAAAAATCTTGGTCTATGTCTTAAAACCCATCATCGGATGTCATAGAATCATTGTTTTATTGTAAGTATCGTGACACTGAACCTATAAAACTTATAGTTGTCAATAGGCAACGTTAATAGACCTAACTCGTTAGTAAATATAACACACTCATACAAATGGTCCAATTGAATGTTTTACCTTGTGTTTAATATTTATCCTCCTTCATTGTAACGCAAAAATACACTTTCAACTCTTTAAATACTAGGTCTTATCGGCCATAACGGATAGATATTTTAAAGTGGTTCTTACAGTAACAGGTTACTTAACCTAAAAACTTGCTTGGTATAGAGGGCGCCAGTTTACGCTTCGTTATACATTCAAATTGTGCTTAAACCTCAATATTCATTGTGTCTTATAATGAAGTCGTGAGTGGTACGACATGCTAGTTTAAATTTTATAACAGGCCATATTGCAGTGGTCGAGATAAATACCAACAATTAGCTTTCTGAAAGTTACTAATTAGGTACCAGCAGTGCATGTTACTATGTGCTATGTTGTTTTAGGTGCATACTTTTATTTACATATTTTTTTTTTCGTTATATTCCTACCTTTAACTGTTTTCAATAAAATTATTCACATTTATGTACTTTCTGAAAGTTACTAATTAGGTACCAGCAGTGCATGTTACTATGTGCTATGTTGTTTTAGGTGCATACTTTTATTTACATATTTTTTTTTTCGTTATATTCCTACCTTTAACTGTTTTCAATAAAATTATTCACATTTATGTACTTTCTGAAAGTTACTAATTAGGTACCAGCAGTGCATGTTACTATGTGCTATGTTGTTTTAGGTGCATACTTTTATTTACATATTTTTTTTTTCGTTATATTCCTACCTTTAACTGTTTTCAATAAAATTATTCACATTTATGTATAATCAGATAAGTAAATCTGGTATTAAGCTTTCATGATAATATGTCAAATTACTCTTCATTTATTCATGTTCTTAATTTATTAATTTATGATATGCCCAGTTATTCTTCATCAATATTCACTGGAGAAACGTGGTGAAAGTATAGTCCTCCATATTGAGGAGAAATTAATACACAGTAGCCCTTCACAAATAGAAGCCAAAAACTCGTTTACACATTCACACAATTCCATCTTCGAGGGTATTTTTAACATTATCTCCAATTGTCGGTTATCTGTTACGCGAGCGTACGTGACGAACGAACGGACGGACGGCAACGCATGCCAACGCACACTCATTACCGTATTTGTAATCAATCAATTGTAGGCAAGCATGTGTTTTACGAGGCAACGTTAATTGCCGTGGATATTTTCGTTTTACACGATATTTATGCATGCGGTGGTTATACATTTTTGTGGCAAATGTGGCTGTGACAAGGCATCCTTGAATACAAGCCAACCTGTTTCGGGACGCATCCAGTCAGTGAGCGGTGGCACTAGGTCTATTTGACCGGCCATTGACGACCAAGATGTAATTAAAGCATCTCTTTCGTGATTAAGATACTACCACAAATCAATCTGTCTGTGAAACTGATCAGTGATATATTTTTGCTGTTAGGTTGGTAGTGGTAATTTCACCCGGCTAGTTAAGTACGTCTACAATTCTCCTTATAAACCGTGAAACGTTTGTAAGTCTTTCAGTTGATGTAAGAGAAGTCTGTCTATGCCTTATAACTGTCGCGGAGTGCGGGCGATAACGCGTCGGTGATTAGTTGATTACGTTACGATGTCACTGACTTCTTTTAAAGGCGGTGTCCACATACCAACAGCTGGGAATCAATTTGAGATAAACGAAAATTCTAATTAAAACTAACAGTACGCCAAATGAAACCGTTAATTAATATAAAACAATTTGGAATGGAGTCGATTAACGCAGCGCAGCGTTTATTCCTATGCTGTCCACATGTGGGTCGCATGCGTTGGTATTCTTAAAACTGTAGCGTTAACTTGAACGCCCTTGTCCGTCCTAGCTGACAGCCAACATCTGATTCTGTCAATTCGATATGTAGTTGCAGCAGGAATTTTTAGTTACACTTAGATACAGTACAAGAAGTATAATTTATCTGTCTAATTTATTAATATCGTCTATGCTTTGATGAATTTTTACCAAAGCATAGACATCCATTTGAAAAGAGGAAGTTTTAAATTCGATTGTTTTTTAAATTTTTGTTACTTACCTCAGAAGTTTGTTGGCATCAAATCTTTCCATGTGGAAAACTATAGAATAAATAAAATTGATAATAAAAAAGTGTGTCTAACAACACATAATTTAATGCTGTTTCTTTAATATGACATTACATGGCACATTTATGATAAATATATTAAGAAGCCGTCGTGTACACTTGTACACATATTAATAAATTATGTGGAACATTCGTTAGCAATAAAATTTAACACTGGACTAGCGATGTCTATCGCAATATTACCGTCTGGCTCAGTTTCGCTGTACTCCATATTCAGGGACAATTGCCCTATAAACGGGATTCTCAATGTAATTTCTTGGCAGATATACCTACTACTGCGGTTGCCATGTAGATGAAAATGTACAAACTATTTCATATAACTAATAATTCTGATTGTACCTAAAAATCGAAATTCAAGTAATTAATTTGGCCTAGAAAGCGAAAGAGGTCAGTTAACAAATGATTTTTTTAATATTCATAGTTTCGTAGACTTACTTAAGATTGTTTGAACTTACATAAATTATTTATCTTTGTGCTTCTAAATCAATCGTTAAACCTTTGTTAATCTTAAAATTTTCCAAAGGGTCAGTAAAATACATTACCTAGTTAAAACCGCATCCAAATCCATTAGGTAGTTTCCACGAAAAAAACACAGACACACAAATAACAAAAATGTTGAATGCCTATTACTCCCAATTGTAGTTTTCCTCGAATACGTTGCGAGCATATTGCACAGAAATCGATTAGTTACAGTTTTATGATAACCAGAGATTCGCTCGTTCGATTTTCGACCACAAATCATTTTACTAAAGGATTACTTTGCAATGCTATTTTGAACGGACATAAGTATTTATTATTTTCTGTAATACCCATATTAGGAACACATCACTACATAGTATAAAACAAAGTCGCTATTTTTGTCCGTCTGTTTGTTTGTCTGTTTGTCTGTATGCTTAAATCTTTAAAATTACGCAACGGATTTTGATGCGGTTTTTTGTAATAGGTAGAGTGATTCAAGAGGAAGGTTTTTATGTATAATACATGCATATATTCCCACGAGAACGGGATCCACGCGGGTGAAACCGCGGGCGGTCCGCTAGTTATAATATAAAACTTTACTTTCTGTATTTTCTTCTTCGTGTAAAATTTTACCGTAGGTACCTCATGTCGCATTTTGAGGCACCCATGAATCACGTGACGCGTTAAGGGGACCGGGACTCAGCAAAAGATAACAATGTAGGACAAGGGCAAGAGAGATCAAAAACTTTGTGACATCACGAACTAAATTTAAAATAAAAACATTGTCATTTTTAATTCCTGTAATAAGTACTTAGTTGTGTCAAATGCCCAAAAAATGGTTTTGTGTTGGGATTTATTCAGATTGTTTATATTAAAAATAAAAGAAATAAAAAAGCTGCATATTTGCGTATTTGATATTTATAATTTCAAATTAAATACGAAAAAAATACATATGTGAAGTTATATTAGTAAATGTTATTATAGGTAGAACTCTACCTTTATAGGTAGGTACTAGCTTGTTACCGCGAAGCAATTTGTTTTTGGTACTTAACTTAGTATCCTCTTTCACTGTAACATACTTCAAAGAGGCCTTCAATCCTATTAGACTTGCGTGGTTGTGTGCATAATTGTGTTGCAGGGCATAGATATAGAACCATAGACACGTTACGTTCAAAGAATGCAAAATGCAGTTTTCAACCTGCACATTACATTACTGTTAGGTACTAATCTATGGATGCGAAACATAATTTAGGAACCTATGAGAATACAGAAAGAGATAGCTAATTGAAAATTACTGTAATAAGCAATAATAACATTTAATTGATTTGCTTTTTGTCTGCTAGTGACGTATTTAGGTTCTACCTTTAAATGGTTCACTACTGAAAACGGGCCCTTCCTCATCATTGAAGAGGCCTAAATGATACTCAACCACACTGCTCCAGAGAGGATGTCATATCTATTATTCTTATCCCACATTAGCTCTTTAAAAATACATAAAAACAATTTAACGATCATACTGTAAAAACTTAATTTTCAGAAGTCACCGTCTATTCGTATGTCAACAGTGGCTACTAAACAGCTTATTTCAAAATATTTATCACACAATATAAATAATATATAATCCAGCTCGGATTAAAATTCGGTAGATAATCTCGAAGATTACAGCAATCATAATGACAATAGGATATTAACGCGATAATAGCTGTAATTACTGCTAGATTAAGACGTCACAGACTATATTAAAATTTATATAATGATGTTTAACAACCGCATTGCGTAATACCGGATTTAGGGCTTGGTTATTGGTTACATCTCAAGTGTATCCATCATAATACCTAATTATAATCACAATAGTCCGGTAGGGGTTGAGTGTCTTTACAACCAACACAGGGCAAATGAGAGTTTAAGAAAGAACTGAGCTATAATAATTTTTGAAATTAAACACATAAGTAGAAAACCCCCATTTTAATGAGTAGATACTTATGTTTACTTTATTATTATTTATTGTAATAGCAATCACATTTATACACGTTCTGTATAAATAATAGGCGTCTGTCTGGTTCCTATTTTCACCCTAAAAAATAATCACGAACAAGTGTTCCCTGCGTGTGAGACATACAAAACATACATGACAAATATACCTATGAATATTATCACAGAAATGTTTGCCACGACCGTGAAACGACCTAGGGACCCCTTTTTGGCAAGCAGGGTCAGACCTAATTGCGCCACTGGATAGTTAAGACTAGTTGCCGATAACATAACGACTCTTGGGTAGGCCAAATCAGTTTGCTCCCATGAAGCAAGACAATAAACAAAAACACAAGTTCAAGTTCATCATAATCTGCACATCGTTTAAAAAATGTTTTAATTTTTTATTTACTTTTCTAACGGAGGAATTTTCTGTTGCGGTTTAGAAATCCTAGGGGACACACACATACGATTTACGAAAATAGCGAGGGTTAGGATCACCAGGAAGTCGTGAGGCTAGTTATGATGAGAAGTCTTCCAAATGCAATTGGCCATTTACCAACGTCATCCCCTGGCCGGAGACCATCTTTGAGAATAGACAGGTGACTAATAAGATTCATGGAAGTTAACAATGTTGTTGAATTAAATTATTTACAAAACTGTACGTGTATATTCCCTGTAAAACTTTTATTACATGGGCGATTGATTTCATTGCTTCATAAAAAAGTTTTAAAATTTGCCACTAGATGGCATCAATGAATGGTAACCCGTAACATGATATCAGAAGTTTAAGACAGATTGTATGTTGTAGGGTAGGGACAGAAGTAATGTGTACTATTTAAAGACTGAAATTTATAGATTTATGTGCCCTTCAGTGAACCGTTAATGGATTGAAGCCAATAGATTAGAAGTTAAACGTCTCTTACGTTCAACGAAAGGGCGACTAATAGGTAGCTAATTTAGTATGTATGAAAAATACAAAACTTCCAAAATTAAAAGTAAATCCATGATTCATACGTCATCCAAGTGATTCGAACGTTGAACTCCAAACGGGGTCATAGGATCGGATACCGAATGCATCTCTAATTAAAAAAATACGTGCATATCCGTGCTTATTATCATGTGCTTGGGTGAAAGGAAACACCGTGAAGAATTCTGCACACTGGGAGATCTCCATAATGTTCTCAAAGGTTTGTGAAGTCTGTCAATCCGTAATTGGTCAGCGTAATGGACTATGGTTTATACCCGTGATCGTAAAAATGAAATCCGCAGCCTGTATCTTCGAAAGCGACGCGACTCGCGACGGGGCGAAGGGTGTGCAAAATATTGCACGTGGCCGCTCATACAGATAGGAGCAGCCCTGATGGGGTTATAAAGATCTAAAGGGCCCTTGTGCGACCCTTGGAAAGAAAAGTATGTGATCGCAGGTATACTCTTCACTTTGGAAGACGACCAGAGCCCAGCCGCGGGACAATTATTATGGGTTCGATGATGACAATGACGTCATACATATATTGAAGAACTATGATTGGAGACCGACCGACGGTGACTTTCAAATCGCCAGGTTATCTGACAGTATCACACATTGCATAATCTTACCCTTATCACGGAATTAGCCGGATTACTTTAGACACGAGCACTTGTAGTAAACTCAGCTATCAGAGCCTCGTCACAATCGGTGACGTAATGCATCGATAACAATGAACATCGATACTATCGATATCGAACGCAACGTCATGCGATTGTTTCTCAACGGTTCTATTTTATTTACTCGATAGTAAACACAATCATTAATCATTGATAAAGTCAGGTGATCAATTTTATTTATTTACTATCAACCTCACTTGTAGTTGTTTACTACAGTTTAGTTAGTCGGTGTTTGTGTAACATCGGTGATTCGTGGCCGTAGTGCCATGAAAACTTAATAACGTAAAAATTATTTATTTTATTTATTTTAACTCTTTATTGTTTTCACATCGTACAAATGTTACATAAAAACACAAGAAGGAGCGTAAGACAATGGGCGGCCTTATCGCTTCAAAGCGATTTCTTCCAGACAACCCGGTGTTACAAGTAGAAACAGCACAAAAAGTAAATCGTAAAATAAAAAATTACTACCTATTTGTTAATGAAAAACCTGGAAAAACCACTATGTATGCAGGACTTTTACATCTGTATTCATAGCTATTACTTTACATTGTAAGTAATTAAAATACAAATATTTATTTAAATTAGATTTTATGATTTTTTTCCAAAGGTTTTGTCGTGTGTTTCCATATAAATTTTACCGACTGCTGGCGATTAATTTTTGAGTGAACTGTACTTGTCGATGTGGAAGTCGATTATTTTTAATTAATAAAGTGTTACATTAAATTATTTCTTACGTTATGTAACCTTATAAACTGTTACAAAAGTGGCAAATTATAAACAAATAAGTCACACTTGTATACTTCAAGCAAAAGTTTTATATTCTTCATCCACGTCCTCTTCCAGTTAATTAACTAGATGAAAAGCGGAGGAAAACGAACAACCATACCAGTACCACAAAAAATTCACACAGTTATTCACAAACGGATTTGTATTCAAAGTAAAATTAATTTCAATGAAACGCTGCAGAAAGCTATTTAATTAATACGATATAATTAAATGGAACCCACACGCAATAAATAACAGTCGGTTCGAGTTACACGACTCATGTTTCTTTAATTTCAAATAAATGGGACTAAACAGAATATGTTATTTAATTATTTGAGTCATCCATTCATATTTACAAGTCCTTTACTGGTCATAGGACTAGGACTTGCGTCAATCTGAAAGGTTTGAGTCGTGAGCCTTCTGAAACCAACGGACGCCTGCTGTCTTCAAGTCGTAAGTTTATCTTGTGTACTGTGTACTATGGATAATATTGATTTAAACTTTTATATGAAGTATACTGTTTATAATGCGTTAGAATCTGATTATTACTGTATGTGATTAAACACAACACTAAACAATCCAAGATACAAAGCTTTAATGAACAAAAATAAAAAAGAATCCACTTTCAAGAGCTAATAGAAACTTGTAGAGCTCGAAGGGCTCTTTAAACACCACTCGTGAAGAATCCTATATTGTAACACTCATGCTGCTAAATTAAAAACCACTCAATGACTTTCGTTGTCGTAGTATTACTAACATTACAAAGGTGAAAAGTGTAGGAGTGGAAAGAAAAGTATGTTTTTGGAACGATGTTCGTCAACGCATAGTAGTTAGAACTTGTCCATGGTCTATACGTCATCAATGTGGAGTTTGGAGTGTTATCATAATGTATGATTTCTATATTTATAAACAGTAACAGCATCCGAATTATATTTGTATTTTCGGACATTTTGTGTATTTTGTATTATACCTATTTTTCATTGGTAAACAAATTACTTTGCGATATCAATTAATTTTTATTGCAATAATTATCCCATAAAAAATCTCTCTTTTTTATTTAACTACGCAAAGACCACTCGGCAAACAGATTATTTATAATCGGGACTAAAACACAGTTGTTAGTTCTATTTCCGCAGAATAGTAGTTTCTAGTTAGTAAGCACAGAAGATGGATTCTGTCAAAGGTTTATTAATTTACGTTTTGATTGGTTTCGTGCAACAATGGTCTAAGAGCCCGCGACGCGCAGACCTTCGTTATATTATAAAAGCTGAAAATTCTTCTATATACGTCCCATATACAGGTATAAGCAAACCCAGCCTATGCAACCTGGGTCGCGGTGGCTTTGGCAGGTAACAGGTAGTAAAGGTGGGTAAAATTGTGTTTCAAATTTGTGATAGCATAAAACTTAGTTTTCATATATTTTAACTTACAATCATATTAGAAACCGCCTCGTCTATTGGCGGACACTTAGGACGGTGGCAACCCCTTGCCAGACACCCTCACAGTCTAATTATTTATAAATCTACTTTCGTCATAGTATAAAACCTGACTTTTATATATGTTATTCAGAAAATTATACGAATAATGTTTCCACAGTTCGCAGTCACTTTCGATGGTTCCCCTATCTTCCCAGACACATTGAAGTCTACTCCAGGCGTGCGCGCGATGAATATACATGTAGGTTGGTGCGAGTGAAATAGCACGATATATACTCTAAACTTATCAAGAAAATTAATTATGTAGATTTATAAC
Source organism: Hesperia comma (assembly GCA_905404135.1). Lineage (NCBI taxonomy): Eukaryota > Metazoa > Arthropoda > Insecta > Lepidoptera > Hesperiidae > Hesperia > Hesperia comma. The sequence goes on from FR990031.1 coordinate 4,327,120, forward strand.
GGATTAAAAGTGTAAATTTAAAAAAATGATGTAAAAAAAATAATAGAAAATAATTTAGATCGTAATGAAATCAGTGGAAAAAATTAAATTATACATTTAATTATAGCCATTACAAAACAAAGCAAAAAATAAAGTTTCAAACATTGTTATTGTTAAATTTAAAAAAACAATTATTTCCATCGTCATCGTCGGTATTTCCATTATCTTCATTACTGCTACTCCATTCTATGGATTTGTCCTCATCAGTGATCATCAATGTAAGGTACGTGGATCTAACGAAGATACACGCACAGTTAGGAGAATCCATGTGTCGAAGCTGGACTGGTTTCCACGCCATTACAGGATGCGATTACAATCCGGCATTATTTAGAAAAGGAAAATTGAGACCTTATAAACTAAAAATTCGACGAGTACCAAAAAGCTTTTATTAAGTTTGGCGAAAGCGAATTAATGGAGGACAGCGATGAACGAAAGAACGTTTTTAATAGTATTCAGAAATATATATGCAGTGTATATAATGCTCGGAATGTAATTGATGTTGATGCTGCTAGAGTTCAGATGTTTATAGACTCGTATAAAGTATCTGATATTAATGAGGCTTTCAATCGAAAAAAATTGAGAAATTTTGATGCTAGCAGTTTACCATCTTGTAAAAATGAGCTACTGCAGCCTTTTTTACGAGCTAATTATATTTGTGCGATTTGGAACAATGCTCACTTAAGTAAACCTACTTCACGTAAACCTGAAAATAATGGCTGGGTACTGGAAAGTGGTCAATACCATTTTAAATGGTTTGAAGGAGATCAGCTACCTCATTATGTCAGTGATTCTCTACAAACTTTGTCAGGTATGTTATAATGTTCAATGTTCATAAACAAATCATCGGCTATTCATAATTGTTCTAACTTGCTTTAATTATTACAGAAGCTGTTGAAGATAGTGTCATTGATGAGGACAAATCCATAGAATGGAGTAGCAGTGATGAAGATAATGGAAATACCGACGATGACGATGGAAATAATTGATTTTTTTTTAATTTAACAATAACAATGTTTGAAACTTTATTTTTTGCTTTGTTTTGTAATGGCTATAATTAAATGTATAATTTAATTCTTTTTCCACTGATTTCATTACGATCTAAATTATTTTCTCTCCTTATAGTAAAACCAACATACATACAAATTTATCTCCTTAACTTTAAACTTCTAGAATTTTATCATCAACTGCCGATTTTTCTTATTATTTTCTGCACAATACTTAAAAAAATATCAATAGATACTTTTTACAACTTTCTTAAATCCAAACTTGTTTCCATAAAATTCACTTGAATTCATTCTTGATGATGATTTAGTTGAATAAAAAATTTAATGATAATTTTCAAAATTGAATGATTTCATAATTTGTTTTAAGAAATATTTTTACATCTTTTTTTTAAAATTTACACTTTTAATCCGTTATAAATCTACATAATTTATTTTCTTGATAAGTTTACAGTATATATCGTGCTATTTCACTCGCACCAACCTACATGTATATTCATCGCGCGCACGCCTGGAGTAGATTTCAATGTGTCTGGGAAGATAGGGGAACCATTGAAAGTGACTGCGAACTGTGGAAACATTATTCGTATAATTTTCTGAATAACATATATAAAAGTCAGGTTTTATACTATGACGAAAGTAGATTTATAAATAATTAGACTGTGAGGGTGTCTGGCAAGGGGTTGCCACCGTCCTAAGTGTCCGCCAATAGACGAGGCGGTTTCTAATATGATTGTAAGTTAAAATATATGAAAACTAAGTTTTATGCTATCACAAATTTGAAACACATTTTTACCCACCTTTACTACCTGTTACCTGCCAAAGCCACCGCGACCCAGGTTGCATAGGCTGGGTTTGCTTATACCTGTATATGGGACGTATATAGAAGAATTTTCAGCTTTTATAATATAACGAAGGTCTGCGCGTCGCGGGCTCTTACTCTAAAAGCCGTATGTTTCCCCGAGCGAGGCGAGGACTTACTAGTAAACAATACAGTGTAGTGTATATAATAAATTAATAAACATAATATTGTTTAAGATTCTCTTTTAAATCGATATTATCCTTAATGCTTGTTTAATTAATTGAGTACGATTACGTTCATTATGTTCTCATTTTATTAGTTGTCAATGTTGGAATTTATTAGTTTGCATTTATCCTCTGTCTATGCACTTTTGAACGAAAATCTGTAACTACATTTCTATTAAATCTATCCAAGGAACCCCATTCATTTTAAAACTTTGAAAGTCACCAATTGCACAATTCGTTGTCTGATAAGTGTTGCAACATTTTGTATCTGCAATTTAAACTCATACGAAACGGTAGGTACGATTGGATTGGATACTGAATAATTCATGGTTCATTCATGGGTTTGTTGAAATGTCTGTTCGTTACACGTTACTAATATCGTTCGCGTTCGATCTGGAAGTTGATTCAATTGCAACACGCACAAATGGTTTTCCACCCCTGTGATTAAGGTTTATTGTAGATTGACGACAAGAATTTAAAGTGCCTTAAGTAAATTTTACAAGCTAAATTGAACTATGAGTACACGTTATAAATTGGGTTTTAGAGGACAGTGGCAATACCCTCGGGGACTCAAGACTCAAGTATAAACTATTAGCGAACCCACTAATGAACAATGATAGCGAAGTGTTGGGTTAGGTTAAGTCCCAAGGTCCCACTTGGGACAACTGAACAAGGCGTGGGTTCGAATCTTAGATGTTTTTCCAACTTTTAAAAATAATAGCATGTATCTTTGTTAAGCCATGAAAAGGATATAGACAGAATTTTTTTACAGATTTATTATCATTTGCTTGTCTAATGAGATCTACATTCTACAAGTTCTCAAAGATCTTAAAGTGGACTATACAAGCGTAAAACAGAGGGATCCCTACATCTGTATAGACCTGGAACGATGTCTCCCACACTGCTCCAACACTGAGTTATTGAGCGGTCAGCGACCTAGTTTCAAAAGGTCAACTTAACCCAAGGCCTTTACCGACAAAGCTTAAAGACTCTTATCGAAGGCCAGCAGCCTGGATTAACGTATTTTTTATTTATAAAATAACATAAAAACTGAAAAGATTATACTTGAGAGTAATTGGCAGCTTTGTTACAGAGTATAAGCACTGCTATACTTACAGCTAGAAACCTATTCTAATAACTTGGTTTTTGCAATGAAGGGGTCTTTATTTAATGGTAGGTAGCTTGTCTCTACGACTTTCTTTTCCACTCATACTAACTTTTCTTTTTTATTTCTATGGAGGAATTTCAATCTTAATACTTCTGCACATTATAAGACACACTAGTATAAATAATTGAGTTAAATTACAGGTCCATTGGTTGCGGAGCCATATTGTTATTACTAGCGGTTTCATAGTAACATTTCGGGTTATTTCATTTGAAAACAATACAATACAAATATTGTCCTTTGTGCACATACACAGTAACAAAGAAAGACAATTTTGTTAGCACGTTACACAAAAGCCGGTCTTATCGCTAAACAGCGATCTCTACGGCACAACCTTTGGGTAAGAATTTTAGTTATCTAAATAATAGATGGTATTTCATACACATCTACATTTTACTACATCTAATTGAATATGAATAATCGTATATTATTATGAGTGCCAATTACACGCATAAACAATATTAAATGTTATTATAGAATTAATTAATATCTAATTAATTGAAAGCTTTTGTTCCGAGTTTAATCGGTGAGAATTGTATAGCATGACCAGAATATACAAAACCTGCATTGAGGGCGCAAGTTTCCTTGATTATGGCAACAGTAGTTATAACGCCATGTTATTTTGACATCAAAGTCAGAAATTTTATATAAGGTATTCCTTTATGTTATTTTAAAGGAAATGTTATGTTAGCACAAAATAATCTCTCATAGCAACAAAATAAACCACGACAATCAAATCACTGACAAGCAATTTACGAGTGAAGTTTAGAGAGTAAGTGCTGCCAGTAAAACAAATCAGTTCCATGAGCTTACTGCAATATAGCGCGGTTTTCCATATTCCTGGCCTTCCTATATGACTATACTGAACAGCCTAAACAAAACATTTACCAAAGCGAATGGCTAAGAAAATTTTTAAGTACTGACAGTGGTACGACTTACTTATCTTTGTCAATCGTTCAAGATTGACACAAGCCGTAGGGCCTATGCGCGTTCCAAATTACACAATGCAATACTCTATTACAAATGCACATACTGGTCTGAGCAAGATATATAAAATGTCAAGATATACAACATGTACAGTGCTCTTTCATTTAAGAAGTGAATTGACTCAATAACATTAATTGCTCGTGGGCACCCTGCTGAACAACAGAGGAAGTCCTAGTCTCTTCTAGAAGGACAGTACTTTGGTTGAGTTTCATTTACTTGAAACGACTCAAGTACTCTCAATACCCTCAATACCCTCTTGGTCATGTCAACCCAAGTTAGTTTTAACCAATAAACAAGGTGACGTGAATAAAAAAACCTGTTCAATTAAAGTTTAACCTGTTTAAAGTTAGACAGATACACCTGTAGATACGTAGGTAGTTAAGTATATTAGTAGCAAGGTGCACCGCACTATTTGCTAACGCGTATCGATCGTTAACCGTAGTTCAGTTGGTCGTGCAATACTCGGGTGCTCTCGGTAGAGTGGGCAGCTAAAAAGTCGGTCATCTGTGTAAAGTGTTGTCGCTTCCGGATGCTGCGAGTCTATTCACCACTAACGACGTACCCACGTTGCGAAATGAATGAAAAAATAACATGAAACTTTTACACCGCTCGTGCTCTAAGGATTTTATACTTTTATGAGACGTGTTTTGACGCAATGAATTTGAAATTTATTCTCTAGCTAGACGATATAGAAATGCTCGTGAATGTCAGTATATTTTTTACTGTTTTTATCGCAACTGGGCTATTCGTCAGTAATTTTAAAGTTATCGTGGACCTATATGACGACATTGTTTGACAATATTCGTATATATTCAATTTCACTTATCCGCGTGAATAAAAAAGCGAGTCTTAATTTAAGTTTTCTCCCATTTTCAGTTACGTTTTTATCAGAGGGGAGCTTCTCGCCCTGTTTCCTAGCTTCATTGACTTAGGTATAATATTTTATTGTATTCATGTCAACTTATTCAGTATACAATATTTTGTATCTATTTTTCTTCGCGAGGGGTTTTACTCCCTCCTACAATAGAGCCTAGCTAGCCTACATAAATTGTAGCAGACGCCGGGTATATTTTGTAGTTGATTCATTATACATAGATTACATAGCCTCTCCAAACCCCAACTTGGCTAGATCGTTGTGTCGTGTAAAAATACTTCTGTAGTGTTTACTTGACACGTTTGAACTCCCAAACTATCGACTGGCAAAGCCGACACCGCCTGTGACGTCATGGCCGTAGGTACTCACAAAGCACATTGCGTAAAAACTTGGGCAGTAGGTATAAAATTCAATAAGTTGTTTTTGATAAGACATCGATTTACAATTACTGTATGAATACGAATAATTTTATGTTATGCTGCATTTACACTAACGAAATTAGAAAATGTACAAATACTTACTTAAATTCATAAAACATTTTATGACGCAAAAAGCGCAAGATTTCTTTCTGAGAGAACGTAAGTTTATCTTGACCCTCAGTACCTGCGTCTAGCAATAAGTATACCTAAGTGTATCAAAGTGACACGGGAGTTGGTTACTGTATAATCCATGAAACGTCCGGCCTCATGGCGTCGTTCTAAGAAATCGAATTTATAGCAATGTGGGTCACAGATTTTTCCCACGCTAAACCGAATTATAATTAAGTTCATATAAGAACTAACTCATTTATTTTTGAAATCGTGTGCTCGATGATAACTAATTTATTATTTTTAATAAAAATATGTTATTTAAGTACACACATGATTTTATTTTATTACTTTCCATCAATTTATCATCTTGTTTAAGAATTTTATCAGATTTCCCTTTTCATCAGTTAACTTACATACATAAGAACAGACTTTTTTTTTGCTTTTTACCCGCAGTCGAGACAATTGCTACTAATTTATTTCACGCGTTGTTTATGTTTTTACAGCACTGTTTAAAAATCTACATTCGCTATACCATTTATTAAATATCAGCACAGGATACCAATATTGACAACAATATTCATTAGAAATAGATATCCTATTTTTCATCTTTCCTCTTTTCCCATGTAATGTACGAAACATTCACTTTTATAACGGCTTACAGTGCACAAAAAGAAAAAAAAAGTGTAACACAATATCTGAAAGAAGAATCAACGTCTCATATTACCTTTCTGTATCAGTGAGTATCGATAGAAATTAAGTTCCCATTGTTTCCCGTCAACCGGCGCGGCGCGGCGGTTCCAATGATTCTCTCATTCTCTCCTATTTTATCAATGGCTTAATCTCTAAGGCGAGACAATCGTCCGTTTCCGAGCTACAACGTAATTGGACCGACTGTAAACCGAGCTCCGTAGACGACCGGCTTTTTCTTGTATTCTTTCTTCTATTTACCAAATATTTTCTTTCAATCTGTATTTAAGTCGTTATGTTTGTCCTAGTTGTTTTGGTTTACTTTAACGTAATTTCTTACAACATCTACAGTAAAATTGTTCGCAACAAACAAAAAATGAAGTCGAGTCTTATCGAATGATATGGAACATTTGCCCAGAGGAAGGAGGGCTTAACGTGCCCTAGAAAGCACGAAAACTCTCGCAACGCATCAACGTTAAAGATGAACCTTCTAACCTAACTTAGCAACTGGATAAAATATAGATATTACCAACTACATCACTCCCTACAGAAAGTTAATAACAAGATTCTTCTTTCAGATACTGTTAATACTTTTTTTTCCTTTTGGACGCTGTAAGTTACGATAAATGAGAATGTTTCGTGGACTGTTATGACAAAAGAGAAAAGATTAAATATAGGGTATCTATCAAATAACATATTCGTAAATTGCTTAAAATAAATATCATATTGCTGGTTCCGTCGATGAATAAGGATCGACTTTAATAAAGCCACAGAAATATAAGCGCTTCTAATGGCGCTCACTCATATTCTCGCGAATACGTGAACATCAACTGTAACAAGGACCTTCGCAAATGATTAGGTATGCCAAAGGAGATGTTTCAAATCCGGCCCACAATATGTACAGTACCTCGAAAAATCGAGAAAAATTCATGGAATTTGGGAAAAATAAAGATAAATTGCTTAAATGCATACTTTTCTAGTACAAATTTTGTATTTATAATTCATTTTTATTAATTTTCAACATGGCGTCTTGCCAAGTTGTCATTGATCATAGATCGCGAACTGTGTACTGTCACTTTAAATGACAGGATTGTAGGTACATATGTCAAACTTCTATCAAATTAACCAACATGACGTGTGATGACAGCTTACCGCCATGACAGACTTTTGTTTTTGTGTTGCAATTTTAAGTGTACATTTTTGTGTTGTACCACAAAACTAAAGCAATTTAAAAGAATTGGATGATTGAAAACTGTTTTAATTGTGTTTCTCCATTTTTGAGTATGGTGTACAAAGTGGTGGCCGGGGCTCCATACATTTTGAAACATCTCCTTTATGACAATTTCGCGGTATTCCAAGCTGTCAAAGCGTGTCCACAATTAGTCCAACGTACAAAGGTTCGCGCGCATGTACGTGAGAGCGGTAAGAGCCATTAGGGGCCGTCCATTAATCACGTGAGGCTTGAAAGGGGGAGGGGGGGCTCCATAAAAAGTCACGAAATATCACAAGGGGGGAGGGGGGGTAAAGTAATATATCACGTGTATTTATTTTTTCGGCAAGCACGAGATACTCAACCGAAAATCTTCATTACACAATATTTATTTCTTCAAAACAATTCAGAACTATTCAAGTTTTTATTCAAAAATACCCTCCAACCCCTAAAAATACGGAGTGAAAATGGTTGTATGGTATTTTCAGTAGTTTCCAAGCTAGGGACTTGAAAATTAATGTCCAGTCTCTTTGTTAAGATTAAAAATTATATGTTTTAGTATTTTAACAAAATCAACCCCTTCAAAGGGGGTGGAAATATTGTATGGGACTTAATACAATTTTCAAGATAGAAAGCTGAAAATTGGTAAACATACCTACTCTTCATTTGAAATAAAAAATAAACTATTCAAGTTTTTTGTCGAAAGTACCCTCCAACCCCTAAAATATGGGATGAAAATTTGTAAGGTATTTTCGATAGTTACCAAGTTAGGGACTTGAAAAGTAATGTCTAGTCTCTTTGTTAAGATTGAAATAATTATGAGCTTCAATATTTTTTAAAATCGCCCCTAAACTTTAAATTATATGGGGTTATTATAGGACATTTCCACAGGATCGTAAAGTGCAAATTCATGAAAAATAACTTTCCATTCATGAAAATTAATTTAAATTAACTGAAGTTGTTACTAAAATTTTAGCCTGAAAAAAATAGTATTTTGTAAAATAAGTCCAAAGAAAAAGCGCTCTCGAGTTTAGTAAAAATGCGCGATATAACCAAATTTCACGCGGGCAAAGCCACGGGCGAAAAGCTTGTTTTCTATAATAAAATTTGATGATACTTAATACTTTTACCAGTATTTTATATATATTAAAAAAATAAGATTCTCAGAGGTACGAAAAAATACACGTGATAAGGCGGGGGGGAGGGGGGGTCGCCTTAAATCTCACCATGTATCACCAAGGGGGAGGGGGGGTTAAAAAATGCCAAAAAAAACATCACGTGATTAATGGACGGCCCCTTATGCGAGCAATAGGATCATTACCTCATTACCTAAGTTATATGTACTGAAATTAAAGGCATTAACGATTAACAGTTAACGTTGCAATTAACCTTTCCAAACTTCCTGTTACATTAAAACTGGAAAATTAATTAATGCGTTAAACAGGTGACGAGTTATTATTAAAACAAAAATAAGTTTCAGGAAAACAATAAATTTTAATAAACCTTTGTTTACCATATAGAATTCCCATAGCCTTGTTTGATTTATTTTCTTTTTAATTGTAACTTATTGTTAGCATTTAATCGTTTTATTTAACCTTTATGATTTAGTTGAATAAGTTATAAAATCGACGTGAATATGGGTTCCACGCTATTTTAAGTTTGCGTGTATTAAATGAGTTGTGGTTCTCGGACAACACACAAAACAAGAATACAATGTCACTTTTATCGATATGAATATTAAATTCTGACTGATATCACGTGTTTCTTTGAACGCGCTTATCTTAGGAACTACTGTTCAAATTGAAAAAATATTTTTGTGTTCAATAGTCCATTCATTGAGGAAGGCTATATTCGAACATCTCGCTACGACCAACAGGAGCAGAGCAACAATTTCCCAAAGCGAAGCGAGAGCATATATTTATGTTGCAGGAAATGCCGGATCAGCTGGTACCTAATTTATTTTTATCCTAGTGTCCTAGTGCATGAAAAATGGAACGTACCACGCTGAATTTTAAAATTTCTAAGCCAATCTAGTTTGGTTCGTCGTTTTGTTTTTCAGTGATATAATCACGTATTGAGCTACGAAAGTGTTTTATGTAACACTTCGGTACTAGAGACAGACGACATAATAATATACATTATATGTATACCTTGGGCCCGGCGACCCTGCGTCCGTCCGTTTATTCAATGGCCTTACCCCGTCATAGACACGAAGTTGTCGTAAAGATTATAACAGTGTGGATCAAATTTCACACATTAATAAAACGCACACATTATAATACATAAACTAAGTTACAGTCGATTTCATATTGGATAGTATTTTAATCATTGTGACCCAGAGGTCCCAGAGTTTCACTATCAACGAGGATAGTTATTATTGGATAATGACCCTGCCTTCAAAGCAAGAAGTACCGGGTTTGATTTTGACCGATGTACAATTATGATTGATAAACTTTTCTTTTCGAGTCATACGTGACTTTAATGATTTGTATTACTGTAGATGAGTTTATATATAACAGAAAATAGTCATTGCACGCTCTACCCATCCCCATTCACCCCATAAAATTACTATTTAATTTCATACTTGGCCATTCCCTCATTCGAAATACACCCTGTATTAGACCCATAAGTTACCCATTACTTCATCGATATAATATTCACTTCAAACACTTCCTACTCAAGTCCGCTCGCGGGTCGCTGGGACGTAGCTAACGTGATTATAGCGCATCCCTCTCACACTAATTATGCGGCTCCCTCTTACAGCCAACTGTACCTAACTACCTACCTACGCGTCGGTGTAGTATGCAGAGCTAGCTTTGTGAATAGAATGTACTTTAACTCTTTGTACACTACTACTAGAGACCCGCCCATGACTTTGCATGAATTTAATATAGGTACAACAGTAAGCAACATATGTACGTTGCTCAGTGATAACTTTCAGCATACTAAAATAGCATTCTAAAGTGAAAGAATTTTTGAAATCGATCCATAAGTTTTTGAGTTTATTCGTTACAAACATTCTAAAATTGGAACTGCTTTATTTGTTTTAATGGTCTTGTTTATACCGTACAATATTGAAGTATTCGCCGTCCCACGTTGCGAGTACTTTCAAGAGAATACGTTTTTAACAAATTAGTGCTTATCATCCTAAAATAACAGCACCACTTAGGACAAAGTGGGATTGTTGTCAATGTCAACAGTTCCATGCTATAATTGTGTGGGTAGACAGACAGTGAGAGTAAGATGTTTGGTACGCAGTCTCTGGCCTAAATTAAAAGTACTTTTTATCTCCGTAAAACTATTAAATATCTGGGTTTTTCCCGTTGGCTCCCATTCCCGTTCTCACCCGTCCCACTAGACCCCGAATTCCGATTTGACAGATAACGTCAAATAAAAGTAAACATTGCTTAAAAGTACAGTTATCAGAAAAAGTCTTAAAGTAAAAATTGAAACACGCCGCGCCGGACGGATATCTTGAATTGCTGTTCTAAGTATCCTGGGTTTGGCCTGGTTCTTGGTTTGGGTGTTATAATGCCCATGGAACCTACGAGACGGAATCCTAGAGAATGAGGCTACTTGTGCGTCGTTATTGCGGATAACATTTTACCAATTTTTAGTTACACTACACAACACATGTTGGGAGCCCCTGTAACCCCCCCGTATCATTGATACGGCTTAAACGGCAGTAGCTACGCCCCTACAAAAATTATTATAATACTTTAAAGCACTTTTTCTATCGACTGTACACGTTGAAAAAAGAAGGTAAAAGTAATAAATCAAATTAATCGTTTTCGGGGTATAGTGGGACGGGTGAGAACGGGAATGGGAGCCAACGGGAAAAACCCAAATATCTATGTGTGATGCAGTCTCCGGCCCAAATTAACACAAGTACTTTACATCTCCGTAAAACTATTAAATATTTATGTGTGAATTTTCTATGAGGTATTTTTCTTTATTGCAATGGGCAGACACATTAATTATTTGATCCCCGCTTCCTTCTTGGCCGGTAATGTATGCTTTGGTATTACTTCTGTTTATAAGTGAGCTTGACTCCATAACTCCATACGACCAACTTTGGGCGGATAATGGTCATCTATGTCTTTGATGACCACTAGAAAGACCACTTACCATTAGGTGCCTTATCTGGTCTTTTCTCGACAGTAACCACAAACCATCCATCAGTAATCATATCGTCTGCTCTTTGGTCAGCAACAAGCAGGTAGACGCACGTCACACACATAGCTTTGACCGAATTAGATCGAGAACTGGTATAACCATCCTTGTCCCTATTTGAGACTTATTCTAGGTCATCACAGTTGTCTTACACCGACAGCGGAAGGCTAGTGCTTGCCTACACGTTTGCTATCTAAATTCCATAGAAAAGGTCAGTTCGCCTTTTCGCTGACCACCAACTTCCACAAGCAATCAAACTGCACATACCTGAAGCGCCTTCAGCATGGGCACCTTGTCGAGCAGCTCCTCGTAGAGTTTGCGCTTCTTGAACGCGCTCTTGAGCAGGATCCGGCGGAACGTGTGGCGGTCCATCGCCCACAGCGCGCCCGGCGACTGCGCGCGGACCGACGCCGCGCGCGGCATGTTATACTAACTCATCAACCTCAACAAGCAATCAAACTTTACATACCTGAAGCGCCTTCAGCATGGGCACCTTGTCGAGCAGCTCCTCGTAGAGTTTGCGCTTCTTGAACGCGCTCTTGAGCAGGATCCGGCGGAACGTGTGGCGGTCCATCGCCCACAGCGCGCCCGGCGACTGCGCGCGGACCGACGCCGCGCGCGGCATGTTGTACATTAGGGCGAGCTCGCCGAAGGACCCGGAGCCTTCGTATGTGTGGACCACCTGTGAGTAAACGTGGTGTTAGTGGACAAGTTCAGGATATCAGGAGTACCTTTTGCTTTGGAAGGCTACAGCTACGTCTGCGTTTTCACGCGGTAGTTAACGCGCTAAGTGTACGTGGCATAATTATACGGATAATCTGAACTTTGTATTTCATCCGTGTTCATGCTTCTCAATAAACACAGAAGGTGTACCTTCGTATACAAGGGGAAGAATATTATGAGCATGAAGAAAATTTCTAGTAGATATAATACATGTACATTAGTGGTGAATTTACAAATTTTAAAACTTGAGCAGTTTCACAAATACCTTCCACAACAGAATTATTAATTCCCACCAACGAACGCACTAAAAGTCGACCCTCGATATTTTACGAGATCCAAATTTATGCAAAATACATATTCACAAGGCCATCAATCGCATATCATATCAAACATCTGTCGCATAATATACATGATACACTGTCTAGATCTGACCTACTTTGAAACCAATAACTCGAGGATGTAATGTTTGCCTCAAGTTTTTAATAGACACAAACATACCGTCCGTACCGCACGACCACCATACGTAACTACATATGTTCCATACATAATTTCTCTACAAAGCAATTAATCAAATGTAGGATAGAATGCTGGCACGTGAATACGTGTATTCTTGGAATCCACTACGTTAACCAAACGCCTAGTTCATTGTAGTTTGTATACAAGACAATATATTACATAATTTACATAATAAATTGGCTACAGGGAGCTCATTTAAGGAGAGAGATAGTTAAGTGCTTTCAGAGTCGAATTGTAGAAGCTCTAGATCGGAGTTAGCTTTGGGTTAGATTCTGGCATAACGTGTAAATCATGATCTTACTCCCTCAACCTTTGCCAGGGCCAAAAGAGACACAAGACAAAACTATAAAACTCAAAATCAATTAGGATCATCGGAAGATACTAATTTTTACTTCCTAATTAACATTTTACCTAAAAATAACGCAAAACTATTAAATCTTAGTTACTTCAATAATAATTATAGTACTTACCTACCTAGCTAATTTGTTTCATTTATCAACTTTGCATTATAAAATTTACAAAAGAACAGTTTTAACATATTTTCTGTCAACAGTCCAAAATTACTCTATTAATATGTATTTGATATGCACTGGTCTTCACTGGCAGCAAAAGGCTGTATTAATGCGGTGGCTAGTCAAACGAAATTTGGAGATCCTGCTTTTAGTCCGGTTTCTACAAGGTCCTAGAACCGTGGTCGTCAAACTGCGGCCCGCGCCCAGTATCTTAGAAGCAACGACCAAACAGACGGGCTATTGGCTCACCCGTTTTTTGGCAGAGTTCTACAGAAGATTGGCTTGATCTCAAGGATATCTTCCACCAGTACCTACCACTAAATGAAACAATTTGGTCGAATGGTCCAATTTCAACACTATATATTATGTAAAAGATATTCCTTAGTCAAATCTCTTGTGAACGGAATTTAACAAATTAATAAAAGGTCAATATTTCTTCGTAATTATATAAAATTTTGGAAACTTTCCGAAGACTTCAGAACTACCCACGTGAACGCTTCACGTCACAAACGACTTGTGCCATTCAACTGATTTGCCTTTTATCATATTATTATCTTACAGATTGTATCTACTACATAGAAACAAGACATCAAAGATCGAGTACGTATGTACCACTCTAAGATCACCTTATTTACAGAATCGTAATCTTGGCTATAACTGATATTGAATTATTATTATTTAGGGAAAATAAAATGGATAACCCGTGTAACATAAACAAGAATTTATTCGTGGTATCTTCGTGTTATTCGGTTTAATTTAAAAGATATCGAAATAACATGATATCCTAAAGTTCCTAAAGAAAGAAAGGATGCTACAAAGTTTCAAATAAACTTCTATACTTGAGTCACTGAGAATATGGAATTGCCACTCCCCGATAAAAACAAAATCACGTTTGCTCACAGTTTAAAGTAGTAATTTAGCAAGCAAAATTTTCTTAAGGCGTTTTAAATTCTCGTCGTCAATTACAATGCACCTTATCACAAGAGCGGAAAGCTAGCATTTGTTGGTTGTCGTTTATACAAATTCCATATCGACACGAACGTAGCATAGTCTCTAACACTTGAACAAATACGAGAAAAAACGACAAACGTAAGAAAACCCTCATATTAAGATACTCTCAAGATGACACTGAGTCACCACCGTGATTCAATTCTCCCAATATCGATTACAACGGATTAGTATCAGTTACTCAGCGCAGTAATTGGATTTATTTGCCGTGGTTAATGGACCGGCACTAATCACAATTTTAATGCCAGTTTAAGTATTGACAATCCTTCGACGGTTTCAATGAGTTTAAAAAGAATAGGAATGCGTTGCCAATTCTAAAATGTAAGACGTTAATCATCGGGTGGACGTCAGTTCTAAACAAAAATTCAACTCAAGGATATTTTTTATGATACGCAGGTCGCCCCATAGGTTTAGAAGTGAAGAAAAATATTCAACATCATCAGTAATTACATATGTACTATATATTGTACATCTTTTCAAAATGCTCTACATAATGCTCTGTACAAAGTTCTTTTACCCTAAAGTTTTAGACCAACTTTGGCAACACTTGTAAGTAATTCGGACCAGGTCAGAAGTCGTTACTTGGAGATCGTTTGCGGCTCTTTCGGCGCTTGAAAAACTTTCCTTTTATTTTTTTCTCTATTGGAAATAAAAGGAAGTCACAGTAAGACAGTGCTGAAGAATGCCATACAATTTTTCAGCACTGATGCCGACAGATCTTCGCATGGTGAAAAAAAATTAGCAGTAGGCTTGAGAAAAGATTCGTAGAACTGTCACTGAAGTGGAGATTGATTGTAAGGCTAATCAGAAATAAGAACTATGTCCTTATCTCAACCCATTATGGGCCAACATTGAGCACGGGTTCTTTTTCCAAATGATAAAGCCATAATCCACAATGCTGGGAAAGTGCAGATTGGCAGACATTTTTAATGGAGACGAAAAAAATAGCAATCCATTACTGAAGCTAAGCTGAACTGACATCAATTTAATCGCACACTAAACTAAAAGCAACAAAAGTGAGCACAAATTCGAGCTTCCAAAGTTTCGGCCGAACAGTTAGTTGACTGTTTCCAAACAGCGTGGATGGTGTTTATGACAACGCCGGCGAAAGACGCCGTCCGTTGGCTTGCGCTAGTATATTCGCAAGACTTATGCAATTATAAACACTGGTTATTTATATAGACACCGTGGCCAGTAATAACAGCGCTTCCCCTAATTATAACATCAATATTTATCTTTAAGTCCTTAACATTATAATTGGTATCTTTCCGGCATGTCAGATTGGGTAGCCACACCCTAACTCGAGTCAGCTGCTAAATGTCTTGTCTTGTTCTGGCTCTCCGATATTCAGTATCTCCGATACAATAATAATTGTTCAGAGATTTCTCCGTCATTTGTAAAGAAATTTTTAATTACTTTTTTTTGTCTTCCGAAATTACCATCCTACTTCGTCCGTACCTACTTCCGAGGTGATCCAATTGCCAGCAGATCAGGCCCTGATGATGGAATTTCAGTAAAATCGTGGGACTTCATATTCAACTCAAAAACTACCTGTCAGGCGTCGCACAAATTTATATGGGATCAGACGTGAAGCAGTAACATTCGAATTCAAAAATAATTATCGAAATCGGTTGTACTACCCAGTGCAAAGTTAGTAGGTAGGTTAATAAAATAATTATGTGCTTATTAAAAATGAGCTGTTTCTTTAAAGGAACAACAGGTAGAAGTCAAAATATATCGCTATTCATTACTTCTATTATTCAAGGAAACTCAATATTACTATGTTTTTGACTGGAAAATTCCAAAACTCCAGGAATTGCGATCTATCTGAAATGGACTCAACTTTGTCTCCGAGGACAAATAGGTACACGAGATATTCGGTCGAAATACTTTATCGTAATGTTTTCCTAAGAATCGAAGAGTGCTGTTTGATGTTTATGAAAACACCGCTATTGTTGAAAAAATATATTTCCAGTGGGAAGCTGCTAAAGTGGATATTTAAATGGCATAGCAATATTATTTGTTGGGCCTAAGAGTGTTAGCGTTTTCAATTGATCCTAAAATAAAATGTTCCCGAAGAAACATCATACGTTTCGAAGGTTCTTCGACACCGAAACACTTTTTAAAACACAATGGAACCAAAAATGGGAGCTAAGCTATAAATACGATCGCTTACAATTTCACATTTACTTCGAGTCAGTAATACTCTACGATATCGTAGCGTAGTAAAAGAACAATGTGCTATTTTGTATTGCATTGCCACTCGTAAACCGCTTGGCAGCGAACTAGAGCGGCCACACATACATTACTACGATACGCACATTTACATTCTGATATATGGTTGAATTTTAATAAGCGCTATAGATTTTATAACGCGTGACGTATATCGCGATGACGTCAGCACAGCTCCGAGACGCTATCCGCGATAGCAATCGCTATATTTTTCAGTAAGCACGTGAGCCATTTGAATGTTAACCGCTGGTTTTCACAACTGGCGCGTCATATTAGCCTTGTTCTTCCAAGAAAAAAGTACAAAGCACTTCTGGTTAGTACACTTAAATACAAATGTAAAAACACTTGTTTTAGTTGTAAACATTCTTATTATTAGGAGGCTCTACCTTCATTTTCCGTTTAATAACTCTGAAATATAAATTGATGTCACAGTTCTGAAAACATATGCAGCCGTAGAACAATATTAAGCCCATAATAACATAATTATATATAAAATACTTTGGCCAAGACTTTTTCTATGTTATCAAATGCATTTATCATGTCATAAACGACCAGACCAGTCTTTCACCGTGGGCGATAAGATAAATAGGGGACGTTATGGCGGCCTTAACAGTTGATAGAAAAACTATGTTTTCATTTCGAACTAAAATCAAACATTTACTACCTACATCATTAAGTCAAATTAGTTACATCAACCAAACGAAAAACTACTCAATTTATCATATTTTCTCGGTAATTTATGATATCATACTAAAGTCATAGTTGACTTATGATATTTTACACACATTTATACATCAATCGTGATCACGGTTGAACTAGCTGTACAGACACGGTTTTACATGTACCTACGTATATACCGTGAGTACCCGCAACATTGTATAGTACGAGTGTGTACGACTATATGTTTTATTCTTGATGTTCCAACAACATAATAATAAATAGTTTTAAAAGTGTAATTAACGAACAGCTTGGCAATGATATAGTCTGCTTGTCGATAAAAACTAACTTGGATAAAATATAATTTCTTTTTAAAATTATAGATAACCGAGAAGGAAAAGTTACAAAGGAGCCGCCCCCTATAGCCGTATAGTAACCCCCTCAATATGTGGTATACGCTAACGACATCAGGAGCAGATGAAACCGGCGAAGGGATCATAATCCCATCGGTAAGTAATTCACCGGAGCAGAATTTTTGCTTTCCCTGCAAACCGTACCTAACCCACTTTTACGCTGCTTGTATATTTAAATTACTTTACCGAAGGGCATATATTCTACTTTACGTATCTTTAAAAATTGTTACAAGTTAAACAGGAAAACGTTCAATATTGTTTTAAAACAAACATGCTAAAGACGATAGTTACTAATTACATTTTGGACTTTCCTAATGGATTTAAGATAGCAAACGAGCTGCATGCTGCATGCACCACCCCTACGCTGTTGCTCCATAACAACTCTGACCGACCCAGAACAAAGCCGAAATAGGGAGTAGGATGATAAGTGTAGTTACTCGTAGCATAGGATTATTAAAAATAAAAGTTGGGTAAAAAATAAAAGTCCAGTTAGTAATTGTTAGTAAGAGTCGCCTGCGGTCATAGATGTGCCACCCTTAGCAATAAGATGGTGACCGGATACTTTAAGATGCCTTTCAGTAATCCATAAAGTAGACAAGTACATGTAAAAGCACTTCGATTATTCATCATACTCATTTACATCTATGAGATTAAAATAGGGTTTACGTTCAATCCATGACTAGCATTTTTAATGTTAGATATTCTTTATGGAGTCAACGTCTTTTTTGTCACAAAATCGTCTTTGAGTTGTCGTGGTGCATAATAGTACATATCGGACGAAGTTGTGGCGATGGAGTCAGGTCCACATTGTTTAAAATGCTAGACCATGTACCATCCAGTTTAGTGGCAATTATATCCAGATATGATTATTAAAATTATATTCCGAGAAGGGACACGTGCTCAAAAGTGGGCCATGATGGGTTGAGATGATGACGACGATGATATTCAGATGGTAGGTAGACACGAGTATAACCATGGTAATCATTTTTGATAGTAGGACTCTGTGGTACGGGAGCCGACGATGCTAAATGTGGATTTACTCCAGCGTCATAGAGACCTATTGGGTTGCAAAGCTTAGATGATAAGAAGAAAAAAATGTTATATAATGCATACCTTTTCATCGGTGGGGGAAGCGGCTATAGACTTTTGAATATGTAAAAAAATAATGTCCTTGTGTACATACTCGAGCGCTTCAGATATTGTAAGCATCAATGTTCTACGTATTTTTAATAATGTACTATGTTAATCTGATTGTTTGTTTGATGGGGGTGACCGTACGTAAGGGTTGAAAATGAGAGAGAAAAAATCTAATCGAGCACGTCAGATTTTCTATGGGGGTGTTAAGTGAACCTAAAAAAAGCTCTCATTCAATAATCTGACGATTTCGATGTGACGCAAACTCGCTACCATTATTATAATGTGCAAAAAAAAAATTCGAACTTATATATGGGGCTCATATTTGGTGGAGCTACTTAACTGGGTACCAGGTACCCCCTGTACCTTAATCTGACGCGCTCGAGTAAATCCAAAAATCCCCTCTTGGGCTCCCTAGCTACTGGATTCTTGGATTGAATTGGATAGTAACGCCTCATCGATGGCTTTCGTGTTGCTGATGGATAAGCACCGGTGATTGGTTTTCGCTAAGTGGCGTGTTCTTAGTCGGCTATTTATATTTAAAATCAATACCAAGGAATCTCGAACAGTCAGCATCAAAGGTTACGTAACAAGTAAAGAGGCAGGTAAAAATGTTAAACACTTTCTTTTTATTACAGACAGGAAACATACTTATATCCCACTCTTTGAGTCCCACATTTCGGGCTGAAGTCTGCTTTTATAATTGTTTAAATTGCTTGGTGTCATAATAGTATGTCACATTTTAACACATTGGTTAAGGTTATACGGTCTGGAATATTACTAACGACTAGTAGGCCTAAGTACCACTAACACTAACAGTCACTAACTCAGTCCTCATTTTTACTACAATACTAAACAACTAAAGTTCTAGCACCATTTACATGCTAACTGAAGTAACCATCCTAGTCCCGATTTGAATCTTGTTCTGTGTTGATTTTAATTATTATTTTCATGGTCGGCAGCTGAAGGGTGGTACTGCATGTGTGTTTGTTACCTTAATTTTGTAAAAAAAGCTAATCGTATGGCATATTAATTGGCATACGAAATTGGTCAAAGTATTCGGACATTACCAAGACTTAGCATCGTGATGGTAAGCGGTTATCATTTCAAAGGATCTACTTTGGGAGGAAGGTACTATAGGCTATAAGTACATTGCTTTAATTTCTTAGAAACAAGAGTAAGGAGTAACTCAAGGACTTTACGTGATGTAACTTTAAGCAGCCGCCTAGCCGGTATAATAATTTTACGTTGTTTTAAGGACTCTGTTTAATCTCACGTACGTGTGAAATACAATAAGTTACTGCTTTACAACCAGAATGAGTGTTTTAGAAATTTCGACATTACGGGAGTAATAAAAATGTATTAACAGGAGGTAAACTCCTTTAACTCATTGGGTATTTATTATAGACTACCTTCGAATTAACAGTCCATTAAAGAGTGTAGATTGCCCCTTGTAATTGAGACGACGTACGTCGATTTCCTAAAGAATGGTACAACTATATATTAATACAACAATTATTCTTACTTTGTCACCTTAGTAACTGTCAAAGTTATAAACGTTAATTTTAATTCTTATTACAAGTAAACTAATTTTTGTATGTAAATAAAGTAGCAAACGAACATGCAGCACCTTCCGCTGCTGTCTATAACAACTGTGAACGACACAGATCAAAACTCAAATCGGGACGAGGCTGCTTAGCAGACGCTGTTTAAAGAATATCCAACGGCATATACCACAGAAGACGCATAACTCAGATTTTTGTATCAGCTCACAATGACGGTCATATAAATGTCCGCTAAAAATGTTCACTAAAATCTTGAGCTCAGTAAGGACCTCGCAGCCTTGTAAACCAAATACGTTTTACTTCGGCACATGTTCTAGTTAAGACATCAAATGTAACCTTTATCTTAACTTCACGTACGGATTTCGGTGAATGGCACACATCTATCTTGCCTTCAGACTCTCGTGGAAGCGGAAAGGTCAAGCAAGCTACACTAGGATCATGAGTACTAACCCTAGATTTATACATTTAGAACACGAAGATACTTCAAAACAAAAATTACCATACAGATTTTAAAGGGATAAAAAGGGGATAAACTGAAATAAATATTTGATTTTTTTGAACATAAAATTCTACGCGGGTGAAGCCATAGACGGAAAGCTAGTATTAACTTACATATATATTACTAGCCATCATAAATCATTCCTACATGTTATGACACCCCGGAAGATTTATGGAAAAAGCCCAAGAGGTAGCGATTAAAATATCAAAAACTATGGGAAGAGGATATTCTCTAGCGGGGAAATTATTAAAGCTAACATCGAAACAATAAATTGTCCATGTAAAATAACCCTAACCTAAAGTCTATGATCGAAGAATGTTGGAATATTGCTTAAGATAACTTGCAAACGCATTAAACCCAGTCACGTAGACGCATTCCGAGATAAATATCAAGCTACAACATACAGACATAGTGCCATATTAAGATCGTATTTACATTACTATTAAGTTAGATCTATATTTTTGCCTCGGTTTTTATTTTACTCATAATATATTATCTATATTCCGATATGTGAAATAACAGAAAAGCCAAGAGGAAGACGAATATCGTGATGAGACATGTGATGAGGCAAGAGGAAGCGCATGTGACGAGAAGACTGCTTGATATGAAACTGAATGGATGGAGGACGAGAACGGCCAGAGAAAAGAAGAATGAACTGTGTGAACGATGATGTGAAAGATAAGGGAGTCAGCGTAGAAGTAACGGGTCTTAGGGAAGAATGGAATAGAACATATTGGGCTGACCCCATATAAAATTAGTAACGGTAAAATTGGTAAGATGATGATTCTGTTATGTGACCAAATTAATAACAGACATAGCATACTGTAATTATGTATCTAGATTCTAGAATGTACGGAGAAGAAATTGATTTTAATTTTGGAGATAACGTCGTAAAGAGAAATTAAATACGAAATTCAATCTCGGGCTCAAATTCCGACAGGTAACGAAAAATATTCTCGGATACTACCAGATCTGGACTTGGTCAGTTTTATTTATTAAAATAGAAAATCAGGAACGTTCGGTCGCCGGTGGGTGAATTTCCCTTTTACATGGAGCGTGCTACTTTCATTCGTATCTAATTCAGGTGCTATGAACCCTATTGGCACAGGCTTTGCCACCGTTTACTATACAGTAGCGTAGCAGATTTACTCAGAATATGGATATTCTACAAAAATAATAGATATATCTTCTTCTTAGTCGTGCACTCTTGGCAGAGTGGTCGTGGTCCTATAACGATGGTCGTGGTAGGACGTCTTAGTTCTCCTTGAGGATTGCAGCTCTCGCAATGCGTCTCCATCTATCTCTGTTCGTGGCATTGCGACAACATTGGGTTATGGAACAATTCGTTGACGTTTTAATAACATCCGTCCAGCGCGCGGGTGATCTGCCTCTTGACCGCTTTCCCTCTACTTGATCCTGGACCACAAGACGCAATATTGAGCTTTCATCACGTACTATATGTCCGAAATACTTGAGTATCTTCATCCTGACAGTAGATGACAATCTGTCTTTTATGTCTAGCTCGTTTAGGATGGAAATATTACCTAGTACGGTGTGCAGTCCGAGGTATTCTAAGGAGTCGCCTTGAACACCACATCTCCAAAGCGTCAATTTTTTGCTGATCTTGACGTTTAATCGTCCAGGTTTCCGCAGCGTACAGAAAAATGGGAAAAACAAGACTTCTCATTAACCTGACCTTTGTGTTTTTAGTGATGTTCTTGTTTTTCCAAAGTTTTTCGAGCTTACCCACGGCGGATCTTGTTAGAGCGCATCTCCTACGGATCTCGTGTTCACACCCACCGGTATTGGAGATAGTGGACCCGAGGTTTACATAGCTCTGAACTATTAGGTACATCGTTATTCTATTGTCGCGGTTGGTTATGTTTACTGAGACTTGGTTTTATTGCCTGTTAACTAACGCTCTTATTCAATTTGAGTCTTATTTCGTGTGGGCGGCAGCAGAAGGGTGGTGTTGCATACCCGTTTAATACCTTAATTTTCGAAAAAAAAATACTGGCGTTTTGAAGTGCCTGATCCAACATAACATAACACTTAGCGCCTATGTTTCTTTAACACTGTTAACCCTTTATGTCAACTATTTTAACCGACTTCAAAAAAGGAGAAGGTTCTCGACTCAATTTTTTATGTTTGTTATCTCAAATCTTTCACCTGGGTGAACAGATTTTGATGATACTTTTTGTTATTTAAAAACTGGTCTTTGTCATGGTGGTCCCATATGAATTTGAACCATATGAGTTATTGAGTTATCTCTCTTTTAAGCCGGTTATTTTTGGCATAAACTAATCATACTCTTAAACACACTCACCTTCTCAACCCCATCGTCGCCGGTGACGAGCACATCGAACACGCCGTTCTCGATGACGTAGAAGTTGTCGCCGTCGTCGCCCTGCCGGATCACGTACTCGCCGGGCTCCGAGCGCTTCTCGAACATCGCGTCGAGCACCTGCCGACGTTACGTCACGTTAGTCGTCACGGTAAATAGTTGGGAGTCACGCGCGTATACAAAAATATCATGTGCTACTATGCCTAAAAAGAATTATAGTTATATTTCTCCGGTAGGCGAAGTTCGTCGAAGACGGAACGGGATGCTTCGAAAACTTTGTGCTACCTCGTCTTGGGACTTCCAATCACTGTCGGATTCTGCAGTTGCTTGTAAAGTGGACGCATATTATGTTTAATAACTTTAGTAAACTTTATTTCTCCGAAATGTTGCAAGTAACGCATTGCTGATATCCACGTCACGCTATCCACGCCACGACAATAATTACGATCAGTGGGCTGAGTGCGAGTTTTAAGTGATAAAACGCGCTCGCTACGTAAACTGCGAGTTAGCTAAAATTTGTATGGGATCAAGCTGAGCCATTTACGTCCCGCTAGGTGGCTCTGCTCCGATCCTATACAAATTTTAGCTAACTCGCAGTTACGTAGCGAGCGCGTTTTGTCACTTAAAACTCGCACTCAGCCCACAGGTGAATTTTCTGCTCATATGTCGACTATGTACATAAAACACAAAAGGAGCAGAACATCATAAACGTCTTTAAGGTCCCCATGTGTAAATGTAACATAATCATGTTTCAAAAGTTGTAGCAAACACCAGTCTATGTTTGATCTAAGCTTCGACACTTCGATACTCAAAGATACACTCGAGCACCACAGTAGCACTTAGCCCTCGTACAAAGTGAGGAGTAAAGGCCATAGTTCACGTGTGCCAAGTGCGAATTGACTGATTTTGACCTTTTGAAACATGAACTCTCAGGTATGTCGGATTTACTCACATATTCCTTCACTTAAATAATGATACCTAATACGTACTGAGTGCTTTCAGGGTTAAAAAACGTACGTGAGACTTGAGCTAAGAGTACTAATCTAAACTAGCACACAGGCGTGGAATAATTTAAATAACGAACGCTAAGACACTCGGCCTCCTCAATAAATGAGGAAAGACCCGTGCTCAGTAGTGGACCATTAATGGGTTATAGCCAAGACACTTCGTACCATACCGCATTAAGGATTGTGCATGTTACAACGACCCGGCAACGGACCAATTTAAACGAAAGCATTCAATTATGATCTTTATGG
Source organism: Hesperia comma (assembly GCA_905404135.1). Classification (NCBI taxonomy): domain Eukaryota; kingdom Metazoa; phylum Arthropoda; class Insecta; order Lepidoptera; family Hesperiidae; genus Hesperia; species Hesperia comma. The sequence goes on from FR990031.1 coordinate 4,351,671, forward strand.
CTTGGTATTTACGGTTAAATTTCGAATCTGTACTTGGAGTCTGTTCGGAATTGGCTAGGAATGGGTGACGAGGAGTACTTCTTTCAAGTATACAACCGTAATAACTAAGCTAAGACATATATCATAATTAAATACTGGGATAACACGTCATTATGTTCCATGAAAACAAACATTTATCTGTCGCATAAATATCAGCCCGTCCGGGATTCGAACCTGGGACATCTCGCTTCGCAGGTAGGGCCGCCACCGCCACTTAGCTTATGTTTTCAAATGAAATCCATACTAATATTATAAATGTGAAAGTGTGTTTGTGGCTCTTTTACGTCGCAACATGGTTATTATATGATAATAATATGTTTTATGTGTGTAGAGATAGTTGGGAGGGTGAAGAGTGCCGTAGGCCACGCTTTACCGCGGAAAAACATCTCATTCCCATGGGAAGATCGATGTTTTGTTAGTTGCTAGATATTTAGTTCCGGGTGCTGTTCATAGATGGCGTTAGTAAAATTCATTTGTAAGTTCTGAATCACGCTATCAAATACTACATGTATAGTTAATTTACTTAAGTCATAGGCAAATGTTATAGCCTAAGTTCCAGTATAACATACTAGTAAATCCGCCCTCGCTTCGCTTCGGGAAACCAGTCCCTTCAAAAATCTCTATAAATTTTAACAAATTATGTTATTCCGGTGTCTAAGCTATATTACTGCAAAGTTTCATGAAAATCCGTTCAGTAGTTTTTGCGTGAAAGAGCAACAAACACACACACACATACATCCTTACAAACTTTCGCATTTATAATATTAGTAGGATTAGTAGGATAGGATAGTAGGAAGTAGGAAGTAGGAAGGATAGGCTACTTTTTATCCCGAGAATCCTACGGGAGCGGGACCTACGCGGCTATTACCTACGGGTCCCAAAGCGAAGCGAGGGCGGTTCTCTAGTAGTAAATAAACTAAAAAACTAATACATTGATTGATGACTTTTCCCAATAATAATAGTGTGAATTCGTCACTACGATATAGAAATGTCTGACACGTATAGCCACAAGGTAGCGTTATCTAATGGAAGTGTCCTTCTTCTGCCACATAAGGTTTAAAGCGGTATTTTTTTAATTTTACATAATCTGTTATAATTGATGACGTAGCGTAGCAACAACGACAAGTATATTTTACTCTTGACCTTTAAAATTCCGCACATTACTCCATATTATCTACTTCGATTCCATCTAATCTCATTCGAATTCATTGACCGATAATACCACTGAAGTTTAAGGAAACCTTGGCTTATTTAAGCGACGATGCGTACAAGGGTTCAGTATCTTTGAATACATAGTAAGTAAGTATAATCCTTACTAATATTATAAATGTGAAAGTGTGTTTGTTTATGACTCTTTCACGTCGCAACATGGCTATTATATGGTATGGTTTATGTGTGTGGGGATAGTAAGGAGGGTGGAGAGTGACGTAGGCTACTTTTTACCGCAGAAAAACATCTCATTCCCATGGGAAGATCGATGTTTAGTTAGTTGCTTAATATTAAGTTCCGGTTGTCGTTAATAGATGGCGTCAGTAAAATTCATTTGCAAGTTCTGAATCACGCTATCAAATACTACATGTAATTTACTTAAGTCATAGGCAAATGTTATGGGCTACTTTTTAACTGAGATTTCTACGGGAGCGGGACCTACGCGGCTGTTACCTACGGGCGGGTACCGAAGCGATGCGCGGGCGGTTCTCTTGTATGTAAATAATGCAATAACTGAGCGCTGTCTGTGAATGGAAGATATTTCAGAAAACTATCATTAAAATAAATAAGTGATTATTAGTGCCTTTGTACTTACACACTGATCTTAGAAATGGCTTAATCGATTTGGGTGGGGTTTCCACTAATATATCATGAATTTTACTTAAAATTTAGTATTTTTTTATTTTAATCAGTTTATAAATAAATAAAAATGATGTCAGTTAAGAATCACGTGTCTGTTTAACCTACGTGAGTTTTATTTTTGAGTGTGAGTACTAAGGGATACTTTAACTAAGCGAAGTGAGATCGTGTTTACTATTTACTACACTACAAATACAAGTAAACAATTCAGAGCCATTTGGGAAACTTTTGTTAATGGTGGAAGTTCGAGTCGTAAAACTAGGGTGTAAGCTTAGTACACAATGTATGTTTATGATAGTGAACTTTAATGTGAGCTGGTGAAAACGACTGGTTACATACGTTAGTTTATATAGCGCTCACATTAAGGTCCGTTGCTCGCGGTCCGTAGCAAATAGGCACACAGATTTTATGTTCGTACTGTCTATGTTTTGTTAGACATAGCCAAGTAGTGCCACTTTGTCGTACTAAAGGCAAACACGATAACTTCGCGGTTTTGTCGAAATGTTTCGAATTAGGCATGTTGTATGGATTTTAAATGAAGAATTATCAAGTTTCGACGAAACCACCTCTCATTTATGAGTTTATGACTGCCACAACGCAACGGTTGAATTTTTTCCTACTCTTGCCTGTATTGAACCTATATAACATATTACAAGTGACAGTAAACATAAATGATTCATCAATCTTTAAAATATTCCAATATTTTTCAATAGTCATTTTGCTCGCCTCCTAAGCGTGGAAGTAGAAAATGAAAAAATACTTATAGTGTAAATTATCACAAGAGAATGTTCAATCGGAAATCGGAATAAAAACTATTTTGTTCCTTCCAGGGCCTCAAACTACCTCAACACCAAATTTCATCTAAATCTAATCTAAAATTTAGCAAACAGAGTTACTCGTATTTATAATACATATTATTGTTATGTACAGATGTTTCTACTATGAGTCTATCTACATTTCACCTTATTCACGCCCCGATTTAAGCTTTAAATTAAGTCATGGTGCGCTGTGAGTTAATCACATGGTAATACATTTACATAACAGTCGATAATAACAATAATTATTTCCCGGTTCGAGGTTATTACTGTATTATCTGTAGCAATATTGTCATTGATTTGGTATAAAATATCGGTACTGTCTGTGGTGCTGCCCTCTCTCTCTCTCTCGCTTGTCAGACGGAGCGACCATATTTTTGCTGGAAGATACTAATACTAAATACTAAAGACGTGTGTAAAATAATTACAAGACTAAATATAATAGTGCCCTCAAACCAAAATAAGTGTTCTTATTTCAACTCCATCGTCGACTATTACATGGCGCAGCCGATTTATGAATCTACGTCAGAAGATCACCGTGATTGAAATTAATAAATTGCATCGCATGGCGGAAGAGGACAAGCAACACGTTGGTATGGCTCACTTTGATTATCGTGTTCCGGAGGCGCTATCCCTGGATACTATAGAAGACTTACTTCCTAGATGGAAAAGATTCAAACAACAATTTCAAATCTTTGTTACGGCGGCTGGCTTTGACAGGATTTCGGAATCAAGGAAAGCAGCTTTGCTTTTAAATTGCATAGGCACTGAAGCTCAAGATTTATACCTTAACGTATTGAAGAAAAATGAGGAAATTGATAAATATGAACATATTTTAAAATTATTTGATGATTACTTTGCTCCGAAACAAAATGAGGTGATGAACACTTTTAACTTCAACAATCGTAGACAAGAGGACGGGGAAAACTTTGACAGTTTTTACTCAGATATTAAAAAACTAGTAAAAAGTTGCAACTATAAAGATCTGGAAGACAGAATGCTCCGAGACAGAATAGTCATGGGCATCAGAGATAGAAGTTTACAGAAAAAACTACTGGGAATCAAGGATCTCACTTTAGACATGGCAGTGGACAAGTGCCGAGCGGCAGAATTGTCAAGTGAACATATGAAGAGGATCCAGGACAACGACAAGCCTTCGGTATCTGTAGATACAATATATAATCATCGGGAACACAGTCACAACAAAACAGAAGCTAAGTATAATAATTATTCGAATAGAAATAGGCAAAATAATAACTTTAATAAAAAATATTATCATTGCTTAAAATGTAACCATGAACATGGTCCCAGGCAGTGTCCTGCATTTGGAAAGATTTGCTCTAACTGTAAGAAGTTAAATCGTTTTGCATCGGGGTGTCGGAATAAAAGTGTAGATGCGTTAGAGAATATTAATGAGGGGGGCAAGAACAATTCAGTTCAAGACTTATGACTAGTAAAAGTTTGTCACACCTTAGGAAAACATATTAAGTTTGAGAATAATGAGTGGCTACATACCTTGCAAGTTGAGAGAAAATTGGTTGATTTTAAATGTGACACTGGGTCACAAATAAATGTTTTATCATTGAGGGACTTAAGAAAAATAGTCGATGATGAAAGTCCTTATTGGTCTGAGACTAATATAATATTAGAGGCATTTGGGGGCACTAAAATTAAGCCATTAGGCAAGAAAATGCTAAGTGTTTACAAAAATGGGGAAAAATTTCAGACTGATTTCGTAATTATTAAAGAACATGTCAAACCAATTTTAGGTTTAGATTCGTTATTAAAACTAAATTTGCTTAATAATATTAATATTAATACTAATAATATCTGTAGCATAAGTCACAGTCAGGATGTTAAAGGAAAAAACCTAATTATTAATCAAAATGCAAAACTGTTTCAGGGAATTGGTGAATTCAAAGAGCCATTGGAGCTACGCATTCAGTCCGGGGCTCAACCAATTGTAAAGCCACCACGACGAGTGCCGCTTGCATTAATGGATCGTCTGGCGGCTAAACTAAAGATGCTGGAGGAGCACCAGATTATTGAGAAAGTAGTACATCCAAAATCGTTTGTGAGTAACCTTGTTATTATAGAAAAAGCTGATAAAAGTTTAAGAATCTGTTTAGATCCCAAAGAACTTAATAATGTATTAATTAGGGAGTATCATCTTATTCCTACCTTGGAAGAGTTAATTGCTAAGTTAAGTAATAAATCAATATTCTCAGTTCTCGATCTGTCAGATGGCTTTTATAACATACGTCTATCAGAAGACTCCACAGACCTGTGCACTTTTAGTAGCCCTTTAGGTTGTTATAAATTCCTAAGATTACCGTTTGGCTTATCAGTAGCACCGGAAATATTTCAAAAGTATAGTGAAAAAACCTTTGGAGACATACCGGGTGTTGTCATTTACTGTGATGATTTGTTAATTTGTGCGCAGAATGAGGATGAGCATGATAAGATATTAAAACAAGTTTTTGAGCGGGCTCATCTACATAATGTGAGATTCAACAAACGAAAATTTCAGTATAAATTACAAGAGGTAAAATTCTTTGGTCATATCTTTTCCAAGGAAGGAATGAAAATCGATCCAGATCGTATAAAAGCAATATTAAATATTAAGAGTCCAACTAATAAAAAGGAATTACAAATATTTTTAGGAATGGTTAATTACTTAAGAAAGTTTGTTAGTAATTTGGCTGAAATAGTAGCCCCTTTACAAATATTGTTAAAAAAAGATGTAACCTGGCTGTGGACTGATTTACAGGAAAGTAGTTTTAATAAAATCAAAAAATGCATTTCTAATGCTCCGGTTTTGCAAAATTTCAATAGCTCCTTACCAATAACCATACAGTGTGATGCGAGCAAAGATGGATTAGGATGTTGTCTAATGCAAAATAATCTACCGGTGACATTTGCGTCACGAAGTCTATCAGAGGCTGAAAAAAATTTTTCCCAAATTGAAAAAGAATTGCTTAGTGTAGTGTGGGCTACTAAAAAGTTTCATTACTACATTTATGGAAGAAAATGTATAATATTAAATGACCACAAACCTTTAGAGACCATATTAAAAAGAGGTTTACATGAAATCCCCTCTGTCAGACTTCAGAGACTCAAATTAAAGCTTCTTAAATATGACATTCAATTTAAATATCTAAAGGGCAAGTTAATGCATATTGCTGATTTGTTATCACGCTCTTACTTAAAAGATTATGAAGAGGATAAGTCATACATGCATGAAGTGATTCATTGTATTGGACTGGCCACACATTTACAATGTACAGATGAACAGAAAAATAAATTAATTTCAGAAACATCACAGGATGTGGAACTATGTAAACTGTTAGAATACATTGAAATGGGTTGGCCTGTTCACATTAAAAATGTTCCAGATGCTCTTAAATGTTATTATAAATTTAGGCAAGATTTGTCCACTGATCAAAAATTAATATTCATGAATCATAGACTCGTTATTCCTAAGGCACTAAGAACAGATATTTTGAATAAACTTCATGAAGGACACTTGGGAATATCGAAAATGAAACAAACATGTAGAATGTTATATTATTGGCCCCACATTGATTCACACATAGAGAGTTATGTCAAAAGATGTACTATATGTCAGACTTACCAAAACAACAACATAAAAGAACCTTTATTAGCTCATGAAATACCAATCTTACCTTTTTCTAAGTTAGGAATAGATATTATGGAACTTAAGAGAAAAAACTATTTAATTGTATATGATTATATGTCAAAATGGCTTGAGATAAAATTAATCCCCAGTAAATCTGCACAAAATGTCATAAATGCATTGATAGATATATTTTCCTGTTTTGGCATACCATCTGAGATTGTGGCTGATCACGTTCCATTTGATTCAGCAGAATGTAAGAAATTTGCTTCTGAGTGGAATTTCAAATTTACTTTTTCTAGTCCTAGATATGCTCAATCAAACGGTATGGCAGAACGGGGAGTTCAAATCGCAAAGAAGATGCTCATTAAATGTTTTGAAGATAAGACTGATTACAGGTTAGCTCTGCTTCAATATAGGTCATCTCCAGTGTCGGGTACAAAGTTCACTCCATCACAATTGTTAATGTCTAGAAATATTAAAACTAAGTTACCTGTAACACATCAATATTTGGAACCAAAGTTAAATGTAAATGTAAAGACTGAGTTTAGCAAAGTAATAGATAGAAATATAAGAAATTATAATAGAAATACGAGATCAAAACATAGTTTTAAGTTACATGAATATGTATGGTTTAAGAAAAATCCTCAAATAAATAAGTGGAGTTCAGGTCGCATTGTTAAGAATAATAATTACAGATCTTATGATATAAGAGATACCAATGGATGTATTTACACTAGAACCTCATATCACATACGATCTCAATAATCTGGTGATCTTTTACTGGACTGAATGTATTCTCCATCTCGATGTAAAGTACTGTAATTGTAAACTACCTAGTTGTGAAAAGCTTTTTTTTTTTGTTGTTTTTTTTTTTGAGAGGGGGAAGATGTATTATCTGTAGCAATATTGTCATTGATTTGGTATAAAATATCGGTACTGTCTGTGGTGCTGCCCTCTCTCTCTCTCTCGCTTGTCAGACGGAGCGACCATATTTTTGCTGGAAGATACTAATACTAAATACTAAAGACGTGTGTAAAATAATTACAAGACTAAATATAATAGTGCCCTCAAACCAAAATAAGTGTTCTTATTTCAACTCCATCGTCGACTATTACAATTACATCGTTTCGCGTTGCGCTGTAATGAAACGAGCGGTTGATGCCAAAATTTCAATATGATTGCTAATTTGAACATAGTTTGTACTACAATTTGATATACCACTTATCTAATTACAGATTAAAGGATAGGTAATCATCTACTTTGCAACAATCCACGAGCAAACAAGAGGAATCGTAATAGGTAAATCCTAAGATTTACAAAATGAATGGTGGCAAAAGCCCGAAAAACAAATATTTCTTATATTTAGCAAGTCATGTTGCTAAATCTTAGAATGTACCGAGGTTCCGCTTTTTATTAAGGTTTCGTACCCAAAGGGTAAAACGGGACCCTATTACGGGACCTATTCGCTGTCCGTCCGTCCGTCCGTCCGTCTGTCACCAGGCTGTATCTCATGAACCGTAATAGTTACACAGTTTAAATTTTCACAGATGATGTATTTCTGTTGCCGCTACAACAACAAATACTAAAACACTGAATAAAATAAATATTTAAGTCGAAATATGGCTTCGACGCTTCGGCGATAAATTAGTTACCTTTCGGTCCAAGAGATGGCGTTGCTTGTGGCTACAAAAAACTAAAGTAAATATTTAAGTGAGGCTTTCATACAACAGACCAGATTTTTTTGGCGTTTTTATACATAATGGTACGGAACCCTTAGTGCGCGAGTCCGACTCGCACTTGGCCGGTTTTAAAGTATCATGTAAGTAAGTATACCAACATACACCACCATCAACACTAATTTCACCCCAAAACAGGGCAACATCGGGGCAAATGAACTGCACCGTAGTTAGTCGCACAATGTCTTGTTGCAAATTGTGTAACCGGGCGTGCAAGGCGTGCGGCGCACGCGGGCGGCACTTTGGGGGGGGGGGGGGGCTTTAAATGGACCCGGCGGGCGACATAAACATATCTGTGTGAGATTCGTATTGAACCAAGGGGGGGGGGGGGGGGTTGTTGCAAATCGGTTTCGCACGCGGGCGCCGATACACCTTACGGCGCCCCTATGTTTGCTTGTTGATGTTTAACCATATCAAGACACATGTATATATCATGACACCATTTAACACATGTCATGACCCTAGAACATTCATTTATTTGTAACATATTTGCTTAGCCGGGAATCTAACCCGAGACCTCTCAATTCGCAGTTGATCACTACCAGTGAGGCCACTAGGTTAATCTTAAACAATGCTACATATTTGCTAATGTTTGCATCATTTGCGATACAATAATTACTTACAATGTTATAAGTATTTAACAACATTTAACACATTTTCTAATTGCAGCGCCGCGGCACATTTCATAGACGGGTATGTTTGCGCACAGATTTTTGACATGACATGTGATTTGTTCAAGACACTCGTGACAACGTGCGGAGGTGGAACATATTGCTGGGTTATATGATCGCCTGCTAATGAGTAGTCACACCCACTGATCACACTATGATACACATCGATTAACAGTAAGAATTTATTTATGAAACAAATTTCTAGGCTTCTAAACGAAACCCTTACAATACACATGTTAAGTATAGGAAGTAAACGTTCTAAGTTCGGTGTAGTCGAAACCCCTTGCTCGTATTGCTTTATTATTTATAATATTTATCGCGCATTTTAGTAAGCACGGCTTCGCAAAAATTCATACGAACCGCGTTTTTACCGGTCACTTCTGGCGCGTTCTTTGCATTTTATATAGACCTTCAGACAGTTAAGAGTTAAGACATATTTTATTATATTTTTTTTATCATACTTAATTGCATTGGAAAACCCTTTTGATTTTGTTGAACTGTTTGAAAATATAAATGGACGCGTGTGACTATAAATGTTGCTGGCGCGCATTTTCACAGGCCTTTATTCGCTGGTTTGTTCCTACAAAATATCTGAGCGTCGTCGTTGCTTACGTCAAGGATCGTACTTATAAGAAGGCATAGCTTTGCATAAAAATTAAAAATTGTCGCGTTGTAAAAGGACCGCACGCGGCAGCTCTCCAAAACTTCAAAAGAATGAATGGGCTTCTAACTCGCGAAGTATCGCGCAATTCGATAAAATACGTTACGATCACGTAGCAAGAGAGAGACGAGTAGAAATATGACGTAAGTGACGCTGTCTAAACATCTGATACTGACCTGTTGCATCTGCTGAGCATCGAGCGAGCGGAACAGCAGGATGCTCCTGACGGCCTCAGCGAGCCTCGAGCGCTGAGCGTCCGACTTGGGGAACACCGCCGGAGCACCCTCGTCCGAGTCATCCTCCTCAGGGTCGTAGGTCTCCGCGAACACCGACTTGCGACGGTTGTTGAAGCGCGCCACTGGCGGCTCTGGGTATAAAGGTCACCGGTTAGAATTAGACATTTGAATTGACTGATAAAACTTCATGGCATCAGAAACTCTGAGTGAGTGTACGCGCGTAAGTAATTTCGGCGTTTGGCTCAATAGTAGCAAAACTTATTGGATACATCCATACTTCTTAATCACGTTAATCTTATCGGTTTTATCGCTAGAAGGCAATCGTCAGGTATGTCAGAGATCCATCTGAGTCAGTCAGTCATTTGTACTCATACAATCAATGCTTCATAAACATGCTTCAATCTTCCTCAAACTGTGAGAATAACACATTTTCAGGTCTCTAGCTAGCTAGAGGACCGACATTGAATTGATTCAATCAATGATTATAAAACTTACTAATGTCCTTTCAAATTATGTAAGAGTGATTGCAATTTTTAAACAATGGGATGTTAATTTTAATTAATGAACTTGACACATTATTAAATTATAGCCCGGTAAATTCTCACTCAAATAATGAACTAGCAAAAATTAATGACAGGACAATAATGGTGTGTAATATTTACGATGATGATAAAGAACTCTAAATTAATTTGTCCCAATGGATTTGAAGTAGTAGCTAGTGGCTAATGAAATAAGCCTCACCCATTCAGCATTAATGATAATTATGTCATAAAAGTCTCTATAAAAATATAGATATTATGCACTTGTCCTTTCAATGTTTTGTACCAAGCACAAGTATAATATTTTAAATAAGGACTAGTAAATTCACTAATATATCAATCTATCACTTTAAATAAGGATCTCGGATTAAATTAACTATTTCATTTTAATTTGTAACTGATCTGAACTTCTTACACCTTAATGTAATCTAATAATGTAACAAGAGAAATTCTAGAACAGAAACCACAAAGAAATTCCAGAAATAGCTTGAACTCAATATTTCCCTGTTGTCACAAGTCTCTGACCACAAACTACTGTGTAATTCAGGATGCGCGTCATTATGGAGGCTAGTTGTCCTTGTTCTAATATACTAATGACAGAGCATGATTGCATAGTGGTCATTTGAATGCTTTCTTAATTGTTTTTAAGTTGAAAAAACAAATGTAGTAATGAAAATGATACCTAGGTTTGTTATGCATGAATAGTTTTTACTTTTTACCTAATGATTATCGTATTTCATCAATCATTTTATCAATCACACAAAACATTAGACCACAAAAACAATGTCATAAATAGTTGATATTGATAACTAATATCAAAATAAAAGGAAGTACGATTCTATATTACAGATAACAAGTACAACACCACAAAACATCTTTCTTTACATAAATACACTCAAGGTCTACTTAGCACCTGTGGATCCTATTGTACTGGTTTGTTTGTCAGTTTGTACGACTGAAGCTTGTATTTGTAACACGTTAAAGGGGCCAACATCTGTTACTATTTCAAACTAAAACTGAGCTGCGACTCGGGTAAAAATAAGCCAATCTCATAATCACACAAGTTCAAAGCGTAAAAAAAACAAACACGCAAATGGGATCAGTTTATAGTAAACAACGTAAATTTATGTCTCGCCAAACGGTTACATTTTGTGTATGTTAGCTCTTGGAATTTTTAGAACCATGCGGCAACTCTTATTACTCACTCATAGCATCAAACGTTACCGGGAGTGTTTTAATTTAATTAATAAATCACTCATTGGAGTTTCCAAGTGCCCCTTATCATATTGATAAGAGCTAATAAACTAATAAAAATATGGAGCTGAATTTTTCTCTACTTTCCGAATTATTCATTTGGAAAGAGCTGATAATTTGTAGAAAATATTCATCCAAATATATTGTGACAAGAAACAGTATTGGAATACAACCAAATATTTAAAGTTTAAAGACTTGCTGAAATAGTACTTGTTACTTATACAGGGGCATCACTAATTGCAATTTGAGTTTTGTTTACATTGTTGGTGATTAAGACAGATTAGATTAATTATGTAGCCATACAGATTGAAAAATGATTATTGTTGGTTTTGTTTGTAAGTTACTTTTGTAATTGTTGTCAATGCTCTGAACCAATTATAGCAGATATTTGGCATTTACGGTGAAATTTTACACAGAAAATACAAATTTAGGAAATCTGAATTTATACTAAAAAACCAATTACCATCTGAGATGACGTTAGAGTTATATAAAAGATAAGTAATTATTTTGTTGCACATTTTATGTGACTTATGTAGTATGAGTAATTAGAGGCCTTATATTGTATTTTTCGTATAAAACCACTACTACATTGCACATCAATATTTGTCTTCAAGTTTTGCAAAGTAAATATTTTATGCATTACTTGCTCCCAATATAGGATTTTAGTATATTATGGACCAAGAGAGCGAGCATTTATATCAATTATTCAGGCCATTTCCAAGTGACATGTACAATTTTAGTAAATAAAAAAAAATTGTTTAAAAAATTAAATAGATATTACTTTTAAATAGAAATGTTAAATATTCTACCATATGACAACTTTAAAGTTTTTGTCATATTTTATTAGCAATACTATATAAATTCGAACTACACTATTTTAGTCATTCATGTAAATGATGTGAAGCCAAGATATATTCACTCTTCACCTGAACTGAGTTTACATTGTAGCACCTATTATAAAGGTAAACAGGCGTTGAATTTATTGAGGAAAACTATTCATGTATTCATTGAAATTCAGCCCTACACTACTGAATAGCCTCAGCAACTACTTAGCCAAATAATTTGGTATTCAGTCCACTCTGAAGTGGCTATTACTACATAAGGCCTACTGCCACCAACCTTGACGTCGTAAATCTTCCTCCACCCAGAAATATAGGAGAGTCTACGTAACATGAGCATAAGTACCTTCCTCGTCTGATATTATCGACTCATCGGGCGTGCCGGCGGACGGGCCTCTCACGATGGTGGTGGTCCTGTTGTTCTGTAACCTTGTGAAGAACTCGACCGCGTAGTTGATCACGTCTCCTGGCTGCTCGAGCAGGTAGCTTATGGTGAACTCCAGCAATATCTCTCTGAGGTCATCTGGGACTTGTATGCGTCCGCCTTGAGGCCTGCTCATTTCTAACGGCGTCGCCTCGCTTCTTCGTTACTATTCCACTCGCAGGACGTCAAGCGACACGTTTGATTAGAACTCCGATATCATAGCCATTGAATTAGCTGAAGCGACACACCAACGAGCAATCTTACCACGGGGAATAGCACTACATACAAAACGTTAGTATGAAATAAAATCACACTATTATACTAGAACTCTCTCAACAATAGTCACCACTACAATAAATGAAATTAAATGACACACTTTTCGTAAAATATTCGTCGTCCTCCAGCCTGACAATTTATAAAATCTCCTTTCACTGAAAAGTAAAAATGGCGAATTCTGAATTGGCCTACTTCACTGTTCACCCGTTCACTCCACAGTGTAATTCAATCGTTCATGTCAGTCACTTCAGGTCAGTCTCATGTCGTTCTTTTTTTACTCTAGCTTTTAAAGTTGCCATATGAGAAAAATATCATAGACAACTTTAATAAAGGTAAGACCACATTAGAGCTACAATAGACGTCCGATTTGTCTCTCCGATAGTCGGTTCCGATATAGTCTGAAATTATTGCTTACATACGTCTTTGTAGTGGTGAAAATTATACTTGGTCTGCTTAATTTTTTTAAGTCTGTGAGTCAATCAAGACGTACCCAAACCACAGACGATAGAATTCTCCACAACCTCCGCTAGGAGTAATATAGTGTTCTGTGTCCACAACCCAATCAATAATATACTGGCAGTGTATCTCCCTCCTAATCGCCCCGCGCACTCACACACGCATACGGCTACAATTCATATACAATACAAATGCATTTTTGCCGGTCCGGCACCGAGTGGGAAGCTTGCTAACCCGGCGCCGGCGCCGGTAAGTGAAAAAGCGAGCCATAGGGCGTTTTTCCACTAGCCAGACCGGCACGGCTCCGACCCCGGCGCCGGTGCCGGTGCCGGGCCGGCTAATGGAAAAACGCCCATTGATAACTCGATAAGTCGCGTCGTGCTTACCTACCTCTTCTGTGCTCGTGATCAGACCGCTGGCAGACTTATAAAATGCGGCAACAAATAGGTACTACGCCGAAATCGCCGAGCCTTCTCGATCTTGTTCTCGATGCAACACATGCACACTAGCATTCTTGTAACTACACACTACAATATTAATTTGCCGCATTCAGGAAGCTTTTATTTTCCATATCTAGTTGGACCACGAGCAACGACCTATCAATAATCTAAGACTATTACAATATTTACAATTAGGTACAACTAAAGGGAATCCATATTCTGAAACGTCGATGTGCGTATTTGAAGTACAAACCAGGCAAATCGTAAAATTAGCATACCATCAAGTACAATAAATGAAGCCGCCGCTCGATTGAACCTTGATCGCCACGTTTAGGAGACAAGGCTTTATGGGTGTAAGCCATGGGGGTCTTTAGACATCCGACTTCCGACTATAAAATGATAAAGTTGAAGGTGTTGCTTCTAAAGTGTGGGGTAGACAATAAAATATACGCAGACGTTTATAGAATATTTTAATAAGTGTTAAACGTTACATATCTTATAAATAATAAAATATTTTACATATAACAACATAAACAATTACACATCCGCCTCAGTCAACTCCAAGATCTTTTTTCGCAAATAAGCGTATCTTGTCATAGAACTTTTAACTGGAAATACTAACATAGTTTCGGCGCAATCATATGGATTTAATTCTGTTACTTCTGGGACATAATCATCATCTGAAAACAAGTCTACTTCTCGTAGCTCTATCCTTTTAAGTTTGACACACTCACATCTTTCTAAGAACACGCATGCGTCTTGAACATTTCTCGTGGTCAAAAAGTCTAAACGCTCAGATAAATACGCTATAGAACACCCTGGACTTTCGAATACCTTGTTCATTATGACTCCTGTCCAATTAACTAACATATCATGCCTTAATTCCAAGTCGATTGTCATCCAAGGGCTTGGTATAATCCAAATATTGTTAGGATGATGCACATTGAACAACCACGGTTTTATGAACTTTATAAGGACAACGCGATTTTCATAGTAGCCTACGCGTTTTATGGTTTTCTGATTTTCTAAATTTAATAATTTCGATGTAAGAGTTTGATCGTCGCAGCCTATGTGTACCTGCAACAACAATGTTATAAAATAATTATGTATCTTGAATTCAAAACAACTTTTAACAACGAACTTTTTTTCTCCTTGATCTGAAGTCCAAGTTAACTCTCCCTATCTTTAGGCACGATCCCAGTTTTGTATTTCTCATTTTATACAATATAGTTTCTGCTAGCGATTTCATCCGCGTCTCGTGGAACTACTTCGCGTACTTCAGATAAAAAGAAGCCTATAGTCTTTCTCGATAAATGACCTATCCAAGACTGAAAGAACTTTTCAAATTCGTTCCTTAGATTAGCGCGTTCAATTCAAACAAACAAACTCTTCAGTTTTTCTACACTTTGGGCTATATTATCGCAGTTTTATTAAGGATCCCGTTTTTTTTTTGAAAAATATAATATAGCCTATATCACCTGAGAATAGTGTAGCTTTCCAACAGTGAAATAATTTTTCAAATCGGTTCAGTAGTTTCGCAGCCTTTGATGTTTTAAATATCTAGATGGAGCGTCGCCCTACAATGAAAACAAAAAAAAAACAAGAGGCAACATCATCAAGCATGTGTGCGTGCAGGCGATGTTTTACCCGTTCATTTATTGTCTATGTGTGCGTAATGAAAAATAAAAATTGTGGCTAACTGTTAGCCACAATTTTTTGACACGTTTGCGCGGATTCGATGTTCCATCTAGATATTTAAAACATCTTTGTTTCGCAGCCTATTCAATGCAAACAGACAAACAATCAAATCTTTCCTCTTTATAATGTTATTGGTATCGAAGTATAGATAATTTATTTACTGGGCGAAACAGTAGGATTCCAGACATTATAATGAAATTTTAATTACACTATGATATTTCATTTTTTTAAGAACAAACCTGCAATTCTTTGAAAGTGGCTCCCTTTTCTCTTTGATCGTTTAAGTACGAAAATATTGGGTCTTGTAAATCCAAATCTTGATCATCAACACACTCCACTATCGGGACACTGAAACAACATTTATTTAAGTTAATTAAATATCGTAATTAATGCGTTTTATTTATTAAAAAATCGGACTCTAATTAACAATCATGACCTTGAACCTACCTTTGTAGAGCCGCTAAATGTTCATCTAATTTACAATCTTCAAATAATTCACAGAACTTTTTGATATTACTCTTGTTTCTCCAGCCGGCTACACCAGATTTTAATTTAAATTTCATTTCAATATCGATTACATTAAGTTGCTCCTCTTGCATCAAAGATCCTGAAGACCCCACTATTACTGGTACTGTTTCAGATATGATGTCTAAAACATCGCAACTGTGCATTTCAAAGAAGGCGCAATTTATTTCTGGAGATCCTTTGATACCGGAGTGAGACATTTCTGTGTCGATAACATCTACTAAACTATCGACGAAATCGGCATTCAATCTGCTTAACCATTTACGTCTATAACAAGCCGATATCTTAAAAGACGCCCGTACAATATCATTGAACTGAACTTTATTGATTTGGTTGTTAAAAACCTTCTCCTTTGCAGACAAAGCACTTGATTTTCGGAGTTGCTCTATAGCAGTTCTCAGTACTTCTTCTGAATAGATTTCAAATATTTTATAAATCTTTTTCGCTGTTTTCGTGTTCAAATCTCTGTTATAAGATTGTACAACTGTCAGAATGATCCCTTCTTTGAGGGCAGCTAATTCGGGGCTCGCAGTGACAGGAGTCTTGTATAGATTGTTGGATTTCCTTCTGGACGAAGAAGAAATGGTGTATTTGTTGTGGAAGTCCTCGTAATTCTCTGCAATGCATCCGACCGAATTCGATACGATGCCTTTGTTTAAAATCTGATATATAATCCAAACCAATTCTAACATCACGAGGCGACCTTCATTGATATACTTCGTCATGTTAGCACAATAACGAATTTTGAGCTTTCGTAAAACATCTTCGTATTTTTGGATCAATTGCCGATGGCGTCTTAGCTCATTTAGAATACAGTCCTTTTTGTGCATATTAGTCGGATCAGGTTCGATGACCAAAGCACGTCTGTGGCAGACTCGACCAGTTTTCATAGGGTCTTTAAGCGACAGAAGCGTTCGAGCCACAGTATTTTTAACTTTTAAACATCCGGCTTGCGAGTTTGGACTCATGATTGTTATAGCAGCTTTACAAATGATAATTGTTTCATCGTCCTGGGGCGTCCATTTTATATTGATATCACTGTGTCTAACCTTCGGCCGTTTCTCGGGTGGTGGCGGTTCTTCGACAACTTTCTTTAATGGTTTTCTGTTAGCAGTAGGTTTACG
This sequence comes from Hesperia comma, assembly GCA_905404135.1. NCBI lineage: Eukaryota > Metazoa > Arthropoda > Insecta > Lepidoptera > Hesperiidae > Hesperia > Hesperia comma. The sequence goes on from FR990031.1 coordinate 4,368,892, forward strand.
TTTTTTATGATCTACTTTGGGCAATTTAGTAGGGTTTTTCTTGGGTACCAGTTTGTTCTTTCTTTTATTGTATCTCAATAGCAGCGTGTCCCACAAACGGGATACATCCATGTAAATACTAGAATGAAAACCGCATGGGCCTAAGCCATCCCCGTAAATCTCGCCATTGTCGTAATTCTCGACTTCTGATTCCTTCCGTAGCGGGATGCTAAAATGGTGACGATCTCGTTTTTCAACGACAATTTGTGTGTTCGTGCTTATACTGTAAACTTCATCCCAATAATTTTTGACGTCATCGAAGGTAGCAAAGTAGAATTTTTTTTCAACAGGCTTTTCTTCAGAATCTTTTCGAGGCCAAGTTCCCGTCGTATTGATTATTCTTGCATTTCGATTCACGTAAAACTTTGCGTTGTGCACGTTTACTATTAATTGGATAAGTCCGAGTTGAGCTAAGACCTTCAAACCTTCCCGGATGGAGTTCTGCATACTTTTTGATTGTATTACCAATCTGTAAAAATCTGCAGGTGTTTCGCGAAGTTTCATACTTAACATTTCATCACTGATTTTCACATGAGCTATGTCAGACGCACCTAAGTTGCTTATGTTTCCAAGTGCAAAATCAACTCTCATTTCGGGGATTATATTCAAAATTGACGAAACGCCCACTGGATTGCTATAAGATTCCGTTTTTATCGATTTAAAATATACAAGCTCTGTTAATAGTTCGTGCAATTTCTGTATTTTCATATATCTGGGGTACGCGAACTGTGATATTGGCCGAGGGATGTTTTCACTTGGTGGTTTCGTTTTAGACTTTCTGTTTACAACGGCTTTCAGACATATATCTTTGTACTTTGCTCTTATTACAGGGCTTGTAGATTTGACATTTGCGGCGCAAATTAATACTGTGTATTTCTGTTGAAACCCTGGCCATTTTATTTTTAAAATTTTTAATTGACCGTCAGTAACTAATTTTTGGACGAACAATTTTAATGCTTTCGTATCCATGGGTGCTTCCCCAATTTTTTCAGCAACCAAGGCACTTAATGTTTGATATCCGCCGACTGCTTGTCTCTCTTGAATAACTTGAAAGAGTCCATTAGCGAATCGCAATTGGCGTAAACTTAAACTCTTTTTTGGATTTAACAACGACTCATGATTCAGATTCTGTAGCCCATCAAGAACTTTAACTTCAAGTATTTGTTTTTCTATAACTTCTGAACCCGAGTTTTTATCATCATTATCTTCTAGTTTAATTCTCTTTATCGGAATGAGTGGCATATCGTCATCCGTGACGCATTCCTCGTCGTTATTGGCCTTCAAATTTTCAACAACATTAAAGTTTTGTAACAATTTCTCTCTTTCTTCGGCATATTTAGCTGCCATTTCAGAATTAGCAGCTACAGCAATATACCTAAAAAAAGCAAGAGTGTAAGTTGAAAAACTGTTAATAAATAACAATAAAATTAAACAACATAATATTATTATTCTTTAACTGTACCTAGCTGTTCTTTGTCTGCCTTTGTCTTCCAAAAACTCCCGTACTATATTTTTTGATCTAAAACTGCGACAAATAGTTCTGCTTGTGTAAAATTCCACACCAATAAGTTGTGCTAATTCAACTTGAGTAAGGCCTTTGAGACCAGCATCGATGAATCTCTCATAAGCTTGTCTCATTATATTAATACCAACTTTGTATTGGCATTCTAAAGGCACCTCGTTGGTTTCTTCCTCAGACTGTGAAGATTCATCGTCGTTAGCAGCCAAAGTTATAAATTTTCGCTTTTGAGATACTTGTGATTTATCTGATTTCTTTTTTTCTGTGGCAGGAGGTTTCTCTTCAATTACGTATTTGTCCGTCTGAAATTTTTTAAACATAAATTGTCAAGATCAAGTTAATAAACATAATGAGTGACAACTAAAACAAACAATCCTCAGATATCTTGCACTCCTATTTGAGGTTCAGGTGCAGAGGCTACCTTGAAGGTGAAAATAGACTGTGAATTCCATAGAATTCAATATACCAAAGCAAAATAGAACCTTCATATCGAAAAATTTACTATAGAAATGTTTTGGCATTAAAGATGTTGCCTTCTTATATCATGACGAGCTATGCCCGCGACTTCGTTCGCGCATAGGAGGTTTTCGTGCATGAATTCCAATCCCGCGGGAATTCCGGGATAAAAAGTAGCCTATATCTTGGTCCACAACGTCCTCTATCTCACAGTGAAAGTCCCATCAAAATCCGATCAGCCATTCGGGATATTAGCCCGGAATAACAGACAGACGAAAATTTTAAAATCGTTTGTGTTTTAGTATCATGTAAATACCTTTATGCACTGGAAAAAACACTTATTTTGAAATCACAAACAGACTCTTCAATCTTCTTTATATATAGAATAGATATAATGTATTGAAGGACATAGCATGCTATGTAGTCGTACATAGGCAGTAATTTAAATTTTCTTTTCCCACAACCACCAAGTTTTGCTTCAAGATAAAAAAAGCCAAACCAGTAACAAAAAAAAGCAAAACCAAAAATGGATGGAAATAAGTGGAGCTTTTAGATCCCCCGAAGCTGGTATTACAGAGACCCAAGGATGACATTGGCCACTCACTGAGGTGGCTTCTCAGTTCCTTTACAGGTTATTTAAATTTTAATTCAATATCATTACAATAATAAAACAGTCTTACTCACAAACTGGAAGATATTTATAGTTTTCTTTAACTTTTTGCATTCCGGTTGTGTCAAGTACCCTCTCCTTATAATCAAATCACATCGCTCACTGTAGTCTGGCATTCCAAGTAGATACTCAATGAGGTTGTGCATCTTCCCCACTTTAGGCATGGTCAATATTTTACATTGATCAAACCGTTTAAGCCTAAGCAACAAACTTTTCACTCCTTTCCCTGCAGTGACTTGCGTAACGCATTGGACCCTGATTAAATCTAATTTCTTTAGTTGTTTTCTGTTGTAGAATAGCAGCTTGGGTTCTTTTACTATTTTGGTTAAGTTGGTTTTTCCGATAGTCATTTGCCCCTGAAATTAAACAATCACACATAATCACAAATGTTAGGCCAGCAATGCAAATATGTGCAGACTTTAACACCCCACAGCATATTTAATAAAGGCTCTGCCTGTGAAGGGAATAATGAGAGTGATTTCAGTGATGTGGATTTGTACTATCCATGACAAAGGGAATATAGAACAAGTTTTTAATGTTTTAACTGTAACGGGTACTCACGATATTTATTATTTACACCGATATTTCGACCCAATTGCATGGATCATGGTCACGGCGAGACTGCGGTGGCGGGGGGAAACTATTGACAGCTGACACTCAAAACACTAATGACAGATAAGCCTGTCAACCTTACGTCTTGTCCGTTTGACGTCCTTTGTCACCATATCACGACACACGACACTAACGACATCTTCACGCACTGACTTTGAAAACAGAAAATACATCTTCACGCACTGACTTTGAAAACAGAAAATTCAAAGTCAGTGCGTGAAGATGTCGTTAGTGTCGTGTGTCGTGATATGGTGACAAAGGACGTCAAACGGACAAGACGTAAGGTTGACAGGCTTATCTGTCATTAGTGTTTTGAGTGTCAGCTGTCAATAGTTTCCCCCCGCCACCGCAGTCTCGCCGTGACCATGATCCATGCAATTGGGTCGAAATATCGGTGTAAATAATAAATATCGTGAGTACCCGTTACAGTTAAAATGTTTAGTGTCCGCGATGATAAAAGTTTAAAATCTTAAGTTTTTAATGTACTTCTGTTTACTTAATTTATTATACACAGATAATATAACATGTTTCCAGAAACAAGGTATTGTGTAATTTGTTCTAAACTTATGTTGTAGCTACTTACATTTTCTCTTCCTTTTCCTATTAATTCCAAAATGCAGTAGTGGGTAGACGTAAGCTGTGACAAACATGACATGGGCATGTGCTGAGCGATGGCATGCCACCGCTCTTCCAATGAGGCTACCATGACAAGACTATTTCCATATTTTTCATACACTTTTTCATAGGACATTGAAGAAATGTGGTTTTGGTTAAGCAAACTTCTCTTACGAAAATTGGCGCAAGAACCATGTTCATTTTCTACTGGAGCGTACTCATATGGGCCATCTAAGTAGTCTGGCTGGAAAAAATCATTAGAATATAAACATTAAATTATCTGTTTATATTAAAGTTTTTGTGTTGGGGTGTGTGTAGCATTTGTAAAAAAAAAGTTGAGAAAATAACTAAGGAGTTTGTTAAATTGTTTGCACTTTCATGTCTCGACTGTTGAAACGCAGTGGTTAACTTGCCCGACTTGCCTTCACTGTTGCAACTCCTGGATTCAATTCCTTGCAAGGGCGAGATTTTATCGATCTGGGTGACTGTTCTTGTCTTGCATCTTGTCCATGGCACTCACGACACACGGAATCCTAGTATGGGGCTATGAGTGCGTAGCATTACTTATTTATTTTATTTACTTTACATATGTATAGTTACATAAATCAAAATTACTTACAGGATCTAATAATTGTCCAGTTGATTCGTCCACAATCATAAATCTATCTAAAACATCCATTGAAGGGAGAGGTTCTGGGGCCTCGTAGTAGGAAATACATTTACTAGTTTTTATGCAATCCCAAAACTTTGATTTTATTTTAGCAGTAAGATGAGATGAAGTACGTTTCTCGACATATTTCCACAATACATCGAAGCAGATTCCTTCCAATCCATTGAGAGCGATTTCATCGATTAAAATATCATTGTAGTTAAAGCTAAAATGTCTATGTGGGTCTAGATTCATTTTTGCAATGGATAAAAAGAAAACAGCGTTACTTATTTACAATAAAATTGGGTAACACGTAAGAATTGTGCTTTTTATTTTTGATATTCTTTATCTGATTCTGCTTTTTCTCTACTCCACCACATTGATTGATTTATTTACATCGGTTATGTCACTGTCATTTGTCAAGCGGTTGAAAGAAATTGTCGCCTGTCAAGTTAATGTCATATCGCATGGGCCATAGATTATAGAGATTCAGGTATAGATTGTTGCAGGGCGCGTTCCAGTAAGTGATCACAACGCTCAAACCATCATAAATCGTTCTACTTGGCGATCTCAATTGCTCTGTGCGCGGTCATTAAGGACGATATAAATTTTGAGGTTTTTCTTTAGAAATTAAAAGGGTTAAAAAAAATAAAGCCTGATCATAAAGAGTTGTGAGTTATAATTTTATGTGTCGATATTTTATAAAACTGAAAAGCGGGTTGTATCAATGTTCATAAGGACCCACATTTTCATATGGGTCGGTGTGAACTAGACGTGAGCGAAAATAATGACGTTGGTAGTGACGTATTTTCATGACCAAACCAACACAACCGTGGATAATTAAACCACAGACTAAAAAGAATGTTATGAGCGTGTGTGTTTGAAGGTGGTTTGAAGCCCTTTAGGCTACAATAGACGTCCGATTTTTCTCTCCGATAGTCGGTTCCGATAGCCACTTTCATCACAGATAGATAGATCACTTTAGCTAAGTAGCTACGTAGCTACTTAGCACAAAATGTTAGGCGAATGAGGCTACTTATCCAAAAAAAAAAAATTAGGCGATTTAGGCTACTCGGTACGCCGAATTCGGCGACTTGAGTTCTCTGATGTCTGGCAACCCTGCCCCTGAGGACTGAGATGGTCGCCTCTAAAAATGTGTAACCGGCTCCACAATTTCCTATCCGGAACACAACTGTTCTACGTGTGGCGGGCGGTGGTACTTCCCCGGATGAGCTCTGGGCCCTTACCACCTGTACACGCTGCCTAAAATAATTTAGTAAAAATATATCCTGCAGCTAATAGTGGCGCTACCTTTTTTGAGCACACTTCAACAACCACATTTTAACACAAAGAGGGTTCCCAATTCCCCTAGTCTGTAGTGTTCATGACCACCATGTAAATAATGTTAAAAATGGGAGGACCTCCAATAGCCTTGGATATTAACTTTCTGGCATTATTAAGTTTTCGTAATATCAAAAAACGTCTACATTTAGTGGTAAAATTTCGTAGTATGTAATGTGTTATAATATATCAAACTACCAACTAGAAATAAATTAAAGTCACACAAGTTTCAATATTTTATTTACTAAAGAAAAGGAATACATTATATCCTTTGCTAAAATATTTAGCATATATTAATATTTTATTGAGAAAATGATCATAACATTTTAAACAATGAAGAGTAAAATACAAAACTTGTCCCTCGCTCGCTGACCCGTTCAGTATTTTGCAAATCAATGTCAGTCGCCTATTTCTCTAGTTATAAAAAATTGCACTCTATAAATAAGGGCAGCGAATATTGTGAACAGTTCTACCACTGCAGTTGCGTCTTGCGTCGTTATATTATAAAACTCCTACTTAAATCTATGGAGTGTCTAAAAAGCAAACCAATGCGGTTCTTAACAACTTAGGAATACAGTTAAATTTAATTGTTTCTATGTCGACGAAGAGGTAACTTATCAAATACGTGGTAAGAATAGACTTCCGAAATTACCATCAGAACGAGCGGAGTGAATCGGAATAACCAGTTATCGAGTTTTGTAACCATTACAACTATATAACGATACCACGCAACGTATCATGTGTGAAAAAATAATTAAATGGATATTCCAATAGCATTCCTCGGGTCTCCAATGGGCGGTAACTAGGTAGATACTAAAGGCACGCTAAAGAAACTCACTAAGACCGGGTTCGAGGAGTCAAACGGAACGCCGTTAACCTACTGAAGTTACATTACTGAGGCACTTCCCATAGTTACTGTATTACATCCCCTCTATATTATTACGTTTATACACGACAGCAGTTCTCCAGAACCGAGGCGTGAGTAAGGATAGAAGTAAAAAAATATTGCACGTGTGGCGTTTGATACTAGTTGATTCGGCGATAGTCGAGTATTGCTTTGTTCATAATTTATTATGCTTTTGGACGTACCTAGCCGGTTTTTACGAGAGAAAGGATATATTTTTTAATCATGCTACTTAAGTTGTTAACACTGCTTGCAGTCAGTACTTCTTCCCAATGAAAAATGTTTATGTTATAAGTTATAAAACAGTCAAAACTAAGTACAGTAGAACCAAAGTGATAAGTTGTAGGTACTTCTTGAATGGATTCTCCAGTCAATACATTAAAATACTTCCTTCGATACGCCCATGATTAATAATAGGTAGGTATTAATGGGTATATGTAGGTACTAGTGTCATACTTAACAATAATATCATACGGAGCCTATTATGTAGATATATGAGTGTTAAGATCCGGAATAAGAGAATGATAGGTGAGGGCATTTTACGAAGATTATTATGGTTGATCTAACTTTTAAACTGTTATTATGCTCATAATCACACAAAAAAAAATCCCTTATGTACCCAAATGACGCGAAACATACAACCAAAACAGGAGAATAAGATTTTACCTTACCTTGACTGGTTTCGAGACTGGGATTAAATGTGGAATGTTCTAATGTGGTTCTATTGGCAGGTAAGTTCAACCAATTGGGCATTGGGATTGTATAAAATAACGAAGTAAAATAGACTTAAAATGCGAAGACTTCCATGATAGATCACCTTTCACCTAACGTGACTTCAAGGAATCAGCCTATATATTTATCATCACATTTTGTATTGGAGTGTGATTGTCAACTATCGCCGTTCCATCGACGCCACTAGAGTTCAGATCACTAACTCAAACCCATATTTACAGTCTATAGGTGAACACCTATGTGATGGTATGTTCTTTTGTGATACGTGATGTAATGCGCTATACCTTAACGCTAAACTTTAATAAGTCGCGGATCTCATTTATTAAGTTACATAATTATTTTCAATAAAAGTCTTCAATTTCTAACACTAAGGCTCCGAGTTTAAAAACAAAATTAAGCGGTCTATATTATACTCTACCGTACTTTCGATACGTTCTAATATAATTTTCAATATTTCATAAATCAATAATTTATGCTTATTACAAGACTTTCTAGGCATGTTATGATTATAATTAACTTTACGAGTATAAAAAGATGGTACAGTAATTCAAACGTAGAAATGGTTATTGTACATTTCATCAATATTATTTTTTTCATTACTTATAGAAAAAACAATTCTTAACAATTCACCTTCAAAAATTTTCTTGCACTTAAACTAACGCTTACGGCTAATACTCGAAGAAAAGTATAAATTACATTACAGAACCCGCTATTTACATTATTATATACTAGCCTCTCTTACGTATGTATCTGATTTTTTTGTCCCTACGACCACTAAAAATGGTAATATTCATAACAAAACGGTACGTAGTTTGTACAATAATTCCAGTAACATCGCAATATTTAAAATAGCTCTTCAAATTACTGTTATACGCATGGATTTATTGTACAATCAAATGTGTGTAGGTATTATAAGATTAAATGGTAACAAAAAACTCGTTTTTGTTATGTTACCAATTTTAGTTCGCATTCTTGCCCGAATTTTCCCGTACATAAAGCAGCTACTTACCAAAACTTTAAATACAAGAAAACAAGTATCTCTGTGCGTTTTTTTTTTCAAAATATATACGAATTGGCAGTTACGATTGCATTAAAAATAACGATTACCATCACTAATTAATACATTATAATCGATTACTACTAGTAATAAATAATATATCTTAAAAATCATGGCATCTTTGGTATGTTTCTAATTAAAGAACAAACGTGAGTATTGTTTATCAAGGCAATATGAGAATGCCCATTATTTATGAATTTACACTTACATCGTTGCGGATCTGCGCATACTAGTGTGACGGGTGACGATCTGATAGGTACGCAAGTAACAGGTACCGTAACACGATATCGGAGTATTGTACCAGTATATTAATTATGTACCGCCATTGCGTATCTTTGAAGTTACCCGTTATACTGAATGCTGCCTTAACATTACAAATGTATAAAATTTTAAAGTTATAACTGCGATCAATACTTGCCACCTATTGTAAAAACGCTACTCTACGTCCGTACTAACATCAGTCCAAAAGAAAAACGGACCCATTGTAACTTGTAGTTCACACTTATTGTTAACACTCGGTTTTCGCTCTCGCTCGTTTTCTCTCAATTTATTACTTACAATTTTATATCAAGCGCTACCACTTAAAATTCTACGTACATATTAAGAACTCTGATAACACGATGAATTTTTAGAATTGTATTTGTACTTATACCATTACACGTCGAAAGTCGAGTCAAGTTTTGCCGCGGTTATGTTCTGTCGATACTGCACCAGCGTGAACTTGGACCCTTGTAGCACGAACAAGTGTGAATCACAATTACAATCCTGCCACACACACTTAGGCACTAGATCATTACAAATAGAATTGACATTTCATTTACACAATCAATTTTTAACAACTGAGCGCGCTGTCATTGAACACTCCGTTTAGAAACAACAGACTAAGAAGCTAGTCAGAAAGCGATTCGTTCGGAAATACGTTCCTTAGTAATATTATAAAATAGCAACAGGAACGGCTTCCGACAAGTTTAACGTTTGGCCCACTTTTCTGGAATCATTAAATTTGACTTAAACGTGTCTTCTCGTAGACTGTATGTACACAATGATCAACGGATCACAGTAAAATTTTACAACGGCGCACCAACAATCTAAATTGGCAATGTGGCACCACAGTGCCCGCTTACGCTCTAGGTGTCTATGTATACATATATCGCTAGATCTATAACATTATCGAATAACTATCAAACGATCTTCTAATATTCTAAATACACCCATAAGAAGCACTTTAATGAGTAATATCAGAACTTTACATTATATTTATAGAGTAAATATAATTCATATTATAGGTATTTTGTGTTTTTTATATTAGTGTTTAGTACCTAGCATTAACCAGACGCATTGTATGCGTAAATATTACAATATCTCAAGGGAATGTGGATACACTTGTGCGAAATGGGCAGTTATTTTTAAACTTTTGACATCAACTGTCAAAATAAATGCAGCGTTCTTTGAAATAAGTGTTAGGGGATACATAGGGTCTATTTACAAGTGCTGTCTGGTTATAACAATATTAGTTTTCAGTTAGAGAGAAATCGACGCTATGTTTAATGACGTAAAGCTACAAGTAGTAAAAAGCGTCGTATGAATTCATTGCAGTATTTTTGTAAACATTGCACATGATGCCAACGAATTGTTCAATGGAGTATTGCATTTACACAAAATACTCAATGACATTCACAATTGCGTATTAACTAGTCATCAACACGTTACCAACAAAACTTATATTTTCACCTAAAATATAAGTAAACTATATATACTCTAACCAATCTACAAATTTGTTACATTACATCATACATACAAAGTCGTTAATTGTTCCGTGTTCATTAAAAAAAATACATAATTTTGTCACACTTCCGTTTCCGATTCCGATCAATTTAGACTTTGGATAATCACGAGTACGTATATTTTCGAAGAAAGAGTTCGTTCTCCGTTCGCGAACACGATATCGAACCGACTCACTAACGTCACAAACAACAATAACTGGACATCGTCTACTCTAACAGGGGGTCACCGGTAACAACGTCCCCCGGGCGGGGGGGTAAAGGTCCGTGGGGCGGAGGCGCTAGTTGCGGTAGATGTACGCGCAGGGCTGGGGCGCGGGCGGCGGCGGGGTGGGGGGGCGTTCGCCCGACGGGGAGGGCGACGACGACGGCGGCGACGGCGACGACGACGACGCGCCGCCGCTGCCCGACGTCGTGCCGGACCCGCTGCTGCGCTGCGACACTGCACACACACACAAAATGTTTACTTTCTAAAGAAGAACAAACTAAATAATGGATATGGATCTTTATGGTTTGTTTATTATCACTAGTAAAGGAGACGTGAGCGTGTTTTTAATTTAAATCAGGTAACTTTAATCAACTTCATTAAAATAGTGCCTTCACATAACTATTTTATGCTTTTGTTTTTTAATAACAACTCTACAATTGACGACGACGAACGAGGCTACCGTTCAAGTTTAGTTTTTGGTTTTTTTTATTTAGGCTATATTCTGTTTATTTAATCACCTGATCAACTCAACAATTGGAATTTAAAAACGGTCTTTAAGTAAGATACTAATAAAAAACTCACCCAACGTATGATGGTGGTGCGTATTATGCTTGTGATGGTGCAGATCGCGCGCGTCCGCCCCGTTTGTTTCTCAGAGGTACACTTTCTTCACGGAACGCGTGGTCGAGAACCCGTTGTCGTTGCCGCGCCGGTACCCATCGCCCTGCGGTCCGAATATTCCTGTGTTAACTAACATGCGGATGTCAATATGGGTGCTATGGAACTAGAATTAGATTAGTGATGTGATTAAACCGAGCCTTGTCTATTGATATTTGCACAGCAAATTAATGTTACAATCATAATAGGTAACAGTGATACTATTGATACCTAGTATTTCGGTCACAGGTATAATATCAGTACCGAAAGTACATCTCTTTGATTATGTACCTTCTTAGTACAAAATTATTTCACAGTAAAAATATCTAACAAAACTCGGTTTTATCTGAGGATAATTAAAAAAGAATTAGCAGCGGGATGAGATTTTTGAAAAGATGGTTAAATTAACAAATTAAGAATTAATAACTTAGGATGTGAATCAATGGAAAAATGGAAAGTTGAATTCAATTATTGTTTATGAAGATAAAATTAATTGAAATAGCATGCATGGTTGTTAACTAAATACGAAATGGTTACTGCAGAGAATATCATGCAAAACGAGTATAACTATGAACTAGCTACATAATTATTTGCCCGGACTGACCCTAAATTTACTTCATTTCTTTAATTTTCTTAAATTAAAAATATTATTATATAAAATAAAAATACATCGCCATAGTTTTATTTCAGAATCATCCCAATCAGTATTAGTATTATTTGCATAGCAAAAGTTAAATTAATTTTATAAAATTTTATTCAGATGCAGTTGTCAAAATTATGTTGTATCAGAAAAAAAAGACTTTTCATACCATTATGGTTAGTTAAGTTTCTGGTATCAAAAGTACGCTCCTTAAGCTTGATGTATTTTTTAGGAAACATTTATAAAGTAATAAAAAAAAATTAAAAAGTACTGGTACCTTGATAGGTTATTTTGGTTTAAATACTTCGTGATTTTTCTTTCTTCGATTGAAGATAGTTAAGAAATATGGGAGAATGATTTTAAAAATGAGAAACAGTTCATAATACCAATTATGACAAGCAGTCCGAGCATTCGAAATAATGACATGCGATTATGATACTTAGCATGAAATGCATAAGTACGAATATACATTACTTACATTACCGTAGAAGCGTATTGTTGTAAACCCAACAAAACTAGGTAATATTTTTTTGCAGTTTGTTATTTTTATAATCAAAAATCACTGGACTGTAGGAAGGTCAACCAAGTCAATGCGATACACTAATAGGGAAGAATAAATTTTTACATAAATTAAATAAATGATTTATTAAAGCTTTTATCACCGATAATTTTATGGTATTGTACAGTACATCTATTATGCGGATTTTTTAAATATCGAAGTGTTCTCCTGATGTGGTGATTATTTTGTTTCAGAAGGAGTAAATAATTAGAAGATCATATAATATTATTTGTACCTAATTCACACTTATGTTATAAATGCGAAAGTAATTTTTTATGTTAGTTTTTTTCACAGATTTATAAAAAAAATAAGCTGTGGTTTTTTGTCTGTCTGTCTGTCTTGTCACGCTCCATCCACTGAACGCGAATTAGGTTAAATTTTGTATGGAGATAGTTTCTAAGGTGAAAAGGATGGTTTCTATCTTTCACCGACTCCAACTGGTGAAGCATGAGCAAAACCTACCTATACTATAAACGTACTTTTAGAAAATTATAGTTTAAAACAAACAAATATTTCAAATCGTTGAAATAGGAACATAGTGTTCTATCTTAAGTTATCCAATTATCCAACTGTTTTTCGTAAAGAGAGAAGCCATGTTTATTGACATGAGAATTTTTCCCTTATTCAATTGTCAATATTATTACGCACTTGAATTTTGTAAAATCAGTACATAATTAGGTACATTTAAAGTGTAAAATATATCATTGTGAAAAATATTTCACGTTTTAAATATAATACTAATATTGCCGCTATATAATACAATGACAAATTTAATATCCTTGGTCGAAGTTGCCCCCGACCACAAAACCAAAGTATAGAGCAGATTAGCGATATAATATCTTCTACTTATATAGCCTTTGTTTACGTAATTGCATCCAGACAATCGATAAAGGACATACATATATAATGCTTTTATAATCTCATAATTACACTTAAACGCCGTTCTACGCTACATAACCCCAAAGTACATTGTACCGATTTAATGTCTGTTCAGATATGGCGGTATCCGTTAACGCTGTGGGTAGCGATATCCGAGTACATAATGTAAAGTTCTTGAATCGCCAGAATAAGAAAGTGAAACATCTCATACCTATCAGTCACCGAGAATATAAATTGCCACTCCCAGGTAAAACAACTTTATTACTTGTACTCAGAGTTCAGTTCAGCTAGTAAGCAAAATTTGCTTCGGCATTATTATTTTTGCCATCAATTTGCAATGTACCTTAGTCATGGAAGGCTGACATTTTGTGGGATGCAATTAAAATCAATTTCATATCGAAGCGAATGCACTCTAGCAATATCGCGCACCAACTTGGATGTCACTACTAACAACGCTAAAAGACACCGCAAAAACCACACATATCTGCCCAGACAACACCGTTACAAGCCATGCGAAAGAAAAAAAGGAGTACAACTGACATTGACCTGATGCGAGCGGAGGGTGCCGAAGTTGTCGCGGCGGTAGGCGTCGGGCTGGAACTGGAACAGCGTCTCGTGGTGCGGGTGGTAGGGCGGGTGCTTGCGGAGTGTCGCGCGGGGGGACGCCGGCTTCGGCTGCGGCGCGAGCACTGGCTCTGCGTACGTTACTTCCTCTACTTGCTGGAGCAGCTTGGGCTCGGCTTGGATCCTGGGGAGATGGAGGGGTTTAAAGATTAGAGTTTAGCATTTAAAGTTAAGATTGCAGTTACTTATTTGAATGTATGAAAGGGTTAGGGCATGTGCGTTTAAGGTTAAGACGGTTTAAGGTTAAGACTAAAGTTACTTATTTGAATATAGAAGCTGTTGCTAATAAATTAAATTAAAGTATATAAACTAAACAAAGGCTTCATTTCATATTTTTGGACTTATATCATTTTGGTACATAATTGTTTTTATCAGCCATCACTATGCTCCAGGTACTTAAACAAGTTTCTACAAATTGTGTTATAAGTTGAACATTAAGGAACACCAGATTGGAGTTCGCGTCAAAAATACCAGCAAAATCTCTACCTAATAAATCCATCACGCGCTTTGAACCTATCTTCTATGATAGCAGCAATCAAAAACATTACACTTTGGACGAGAAGCACCAGATCTAATATCAATTTACTTTCACTTCAAACCAAAACCCACCTGTTAATATTCTGCCGCTGCTCGAAGTACTCATACTCCGTATCAGGATACGGCATATTATCGTCCTCGTCCTTCTTGCAGCGGCGGCCGCAGATGTAGCCGGCGGCGAAGCCCGCGCCCAGGGCTGCCAGGGCCCCGGCTGCGACGGCCAGGGCTAGCGTCTCGACCGAGTACGCTGCGGGGGGCGGGTCCGCTGCTAGGACTTCTGGGCCTGGAGGTAAAGTTCTTTTTAGTAATAAAGCTCTCATAGTTACGCTTGGAAGCGCTTATAATTAGCGCATTGATCGATGGTAAGTGATCAACCGGATTGACACCGAGTTAAGGTAATGCGACCGCTAGTGCTAGCGTCTCGACTAAGTACGCTGCGGGGGGCGGGTCCGCTGCTAGGACTTCTGGGCCTGGAGGTAAAGTCCAATTTTAGTACTAAAGCTCTCACAGTTAGGTACACATAGAAGCGCTTACAACCGGCGGATTGCGTCGATCGTAAGTGATTATGTTAAGCCGCCGAACTAAGTAGCAGCTATTGGCAATAATTTCTTGACGCGCTTGGGAGGGCATGTTAAGGCGTCGGTCCCGGTTGTCTTTATACGAGTAAGAATATTAAGCTATGTTCGAGGCCTTATGGTATACAAATGGTATACAAATTTCCGCCAGTTAGGTTGATCACAACTCTGCACTTCTGGATATAAAACTGTCAGTACTATTAAATAAGTATGTAACTATATCAGCACTACAGGTTATAAAATTAAGTTACCTTCGTTATTATTATTGTTCCCTTTCCCGTCCTTATCTTGGACGATGTTGATGACTTCCCCCTTGTTCTCTCTGGCGTCGTCGTACAGACCAGAGCTTAACCCACCGACCGCCCCCGCGTCTTTACCTGCAAACAAATAACACACACACACAATCCGTTTAGGCAATCATTAGATATTTTAATAACCCCTGTGTGAATAAGTATTTTTGGGGGAATTAACGCAACACATCGCGTACAATGATTTATGCAATTTCTGTCTGTTAGTTAATTTGTTTGTACGTTTCTTCAACACCGTTATGCGTTTGAACTTACTAGGTAAGTATTGTCGTAAACTTAGTTACGTAAGCTTAGAGATATTAATTTTAAATTATGCAATCTATTTTTTTAAGGAGCGTAAGTTACTAAAGATCCGTCCATTAATAAATCTTAATATTTTTCCTCTATTTGTAGGTACATAGCGGTCCTCGCTAAAAGTACCGATGTCTATTTATAAGATCAATCGTTGCCCTAGTCGATAATCCACCTCCACCTTACTCTGCTTCTAAATTTAAATTACAATGGTAAGTGTGTAAAATACTGACTGTGAGGGCAGGCCGCGTGGCTCCCGGTGCTGACGCTCTGGTAGAAGGAGTTCTCGTCGAGCCAACGACTGACGCCGTGCGAGTACGCGCGGCAGCGGCCCGCCTGTTTGTCCCACGCGCAGTACGGGTCTTGCAGCGCCACGCACTCCCTGCAACGAGAAGTCATCGTCATCATTAGCGTCATCGTCATCATCGTCAACATCATCGTCGTCAAATTCAATTTCAACGTCATCTTCGTCATCGTCATTGTCATCATTGTCATCGTCATTGTCAGGTCATTGTCATTGCCATCATCATCAGCGTCACTATCATCATCATCATCATCGTCATTGTCATAGTCATTATCATCATTGTCATGATCATCGACATTGTCTTGTCATCATCATCATCATCGTCATCGTCGTCATCATCATCGTCATTTTCATTGTCATCATCATCATCGTATTCATCGTCGTCGTCATCGTCGTCGTCATCGTCATTGTCATCGTCATTGTGTCAAGTCACCACTACAACCAACTCCCCCCACACCCAGTCAGCATCCACCTTAACAACACAAAGCACTCACGAGCACGAGCTGATCTTGTCGCTGGAGCATCGGTGTAGCCTCAGACTGAGGACCTCCTTGTCTGACACGGCGATAAGTCTTGCAGCGTCTCTCCCCGCCCGTGCCACACGCAGCGCCCGCACTGGTGACCCCGCGGCGAACGCTTGCAACTCTTCTATCACCACTGGCACTGCTCGCTTGTTCGAGTCGTACGATACTGCGTTGATTGCCTTGATGATCTTGCCGTTATCTGGAATGGTGAATGTGGAATGGCTTTAGAATTTTTGTTGACGTAAGATAAGTTATTGCTTGTCAATAATTCTACCTGATGGTAAGTAACCAGTAACCATATGAAGCAAGGATATTACCTGTCCCTATGAACAGCACGTCGTAAGCTTTCCCTCCAGGCGTTTTAACTTGAGGGTCGACAGCGATTTGCGTGAAGCGGTAACTGTAAAAACATTGAAAATGAGATGAGAATACACTAAAACCGCCACAAACAGAATTGAATTGGACGACAAACTTGCGTCAAATAACCTATACAAGTATATTATTTTATGTAATATTGGCAAATTTTATATGGTTAGTATTATAAGAAGTACACATTGAGAAGAGCCGAATGATATAGCTCATAAAGTTAATGTTATCTATATAGGCATTTCTTACGGTTTACATAAGATATCTGTATGCCCCCAGAAACAGAGGTGCGGGACAACTCTCTTCCCTCTCGTTAGACTGCTTCTGACGTATACATTTTTCCAAAAGCATTGCCCTGAATAGCACTCAAGTAATTGTGTATGTAACATGTATCTTCAAACAAGTAATACACACTGGAAGCTGGTGCGGATGACGATGGGTTCCCCGAAGAAGGCGGGCACCGACTCGTCCATGAGCGCGTGCGTCTTGATGAAGTTTAGCGTCTGGTCCGGCAGCTGCCGCGAGTCGTTGTGGCACGTGCCTGGCCGCGGCTCTGGGACCTGATCAATTGGATGGTCATATTTTTAAATTACCAATAAACTAGTCATAACTTATACAATTCGATGGTATTTCCGTCTTTGCAGTTCCTTATAAGTTATTAGTAATTAGCCAGATAATATTTTTGTCACTAAAGACGCTGCAAATTGGCAATCGACAACAGTTTCCAGTGGAGGGTGGCAAGTAGTAAACATTATTTTTCATACATTTAACAGGAATTCGGCGTGAACGAGTCAACGACAGTTGTACACAGTTGTAGACAGTTGTTGACAGTAGTTGCCAGTGACTGCCAAGCGGTGGTCAATTAACGCAGAACTAAGGGTGCCTTTACACCACCTTTCGCCTTTTTCACGCAGAGAAACTCCGGCCGACCAATGAAAGTGATCGGTGTATGACAAACGCATCCTTACCTTAGCTTAGCTCTGGTGGAAATTTACCCTAAGAGTAAATATTCAACATACCTTAGCGCTATTAACCGGCATCGGCAGCCAGTTAGTGTTGACCGCGCTCTGCTCCTTGAAGGTTCCCTCGAAGGTGTCAGCGATGTCCTGCATGCTGAACGCGCACACCGCGCTGCAAGAGATGCTGTTGGGTAAAGGAACCCTAAGAGTCAAATCCAACATACCTTGGCACTATTAACAGGCAGCCAGTTAGTATTGATCGCGCTCTGCTCCTTGAAGGTTCCCTCGAAGGTGTCAGCGATGTCCTGCATGCTGAACGCGCACACCGCACTGCCGGAGATGCTGTTGGGCGGGGTCGTGAACGTGCCGTATATCAGCTGCGCGTTCAGACCGCCGTACACGCCCTCTATCAGCTCCGTTGTTGATTCTGGAATGAGAGCGTTGAGTTGGGAAGAGGAGTTTGTGGTTGTAGCATAACTGATTAATAAGCCAGAGTGAATTTCGTTAATTTGTCAGCATCGATGTAGGGATTAAGAATTATGTCGTAATAAGATTATAAGACTTTTTTTGTCTGTCAGTTTGTATGTGCATTTGTTCCGACTTATCTCAGAAACAATTTGGTCGGTTTGGATGGCGTTTTCACTGAATTCTCGTAGTAAGTCTGAGATATCACTTATTGGTAAGTTTAAGTAAATAAGCACATATCCGTAGCATTTATTTAAAATAAGCACATAATAATAAGTGCAGGATTTTAGTCCAGAACGACAAGCAGTTGTCAGTATTCAACAATACGATACAAAAATTAAAAATTCAAAGACGTTGTATGTAAGAATACGGTTTCAATATATTAACATAACTTACGTATTTCATTGAAGTAGAAGGGGAAGTCTCCAGCGACGGAGCAGTTGAGCCTGGACTTGAGGAAGGAGGTCCAGCGCTGCTTGAACCGGTGCGGCCCGCCGCGGTCGTCGCGGCACACGCGAGCCACCCGCGCGAAAACCGCCTGTGGACATCGATGTAAGTTTGGCAAATGGGCAACATGTAATCATGATTACAGATTACAATTATATTTACAGACTTGGGGCCTGGAAAACATGGAAACACCACTTGCAAACATACGATGAACGCGCACTAAAAATCAGCGTTGCGGTTTTAATACTGCCGGTGTCGCGGCAAACCTTACTTAGTGCGTTCTGTTCGGTGTTCTCATAATATCGGTGTTGATTTTTTGTCGTTATTTGCTTTAGTATCTAAGGGGACCATTCTATTCTATTCCATGAATAACGTGCTTTCAATAGGCATGCAACGAATCATAAAAGTACAATAATATTTGTAACCGTGGACGTATAGACGTATGAATTATCATATTTTATGTTCTCAACATTTAGTAGTTAAATTCGAATATAATTCTGTACTTGTGCGAATTTCACAGACATAATTGTGACAGTGATTGTGGGAATATCTGCCAATGTGTCGGCAATATATAGCCGTTAGACGCATTCCCATTATTTCGATGTAACCATCGAAACAGATGTTAGTGCAATTTCAAATATCAGCACACAGTGTTCATGTTCATGTGTAAATTTGCATGTTCTGTGTTAAACTCTACAGGTTTCTTAACTCAATTGCATTTTAATTCTTAGGTATCTATGAAGACTAAGGGCGTACTCCCTTGATTCCATGTGATCAGCGGTTAGGGTGCGGTTCCACTGAGGCGGAGCGGAGCGGAGCTGTGCGCGATTCACCAATCACATGCCTTGAAAATCACGCGAGGCACAATGAGATGTGGATTTCAAGCCATGTGATTGGTGAATCGCGCACAGCTCCGCTCCGCTCCGCCTCAGTGGAACCGCACCCTTAGGCGGCTAAGGCCTAATGTCGGAAGTTCTTGTGCCAACTACTGGCAAAGGCAAAAAACTACGGGTATGTACTAACATAAAAAAAAAACTGGCACCGAGAGCATATACATGCATTTGAATAACAGAAGTTGTGTCTATTTGATTCAATTCCTAGGACCTACCAGATTCACATCATTAAGACCTGAAGGTACTCAACATTTGACTTCCAAAAATTTAATTTTGGACTTAGAGAAAACCTTAATTAAAAGAAAGTGCCAAACCTTTCCACAGTTAATGTATTCGACGGCCGTTTCTCGAAAGAAGAAGTACACAAAATTCCCGTGCACTAATGAATTCACGAAGTCCGGAGCTGTGAACAATAACAAACAAGTTAGTTTACAAACTAATAGGTTAAGTAATCAACAAATATAATTAAGGGCATGGACGTATAAATACGTCCATGATTAAGGGTATATCGGCGGCGATATCCTAATCCGATACAAACTGTTGACATTAAATGTCAGCCGCAGTGTCAGAGCCCGTTCTAAATTTAATTTAAATGACGGATGACCGCATGTTTAACAGTAAAGTTCGACAAATTGAACCAAGTATTATGGACAATTGTTTGAACATCTGAACATCCCATTGAACTGACTTTATGGAGCCTTTTGTGTGCTTTAGTAGAACTAGGTCATTCAGGAGTTAACATGCAAATATGTATGTAAGTCTAAATCCATATTCTACTGAAATAGTTGCTCGAATAATTGTATTACTTACTCGAATATCTATTGTACAACATCGTGGGTACAATACGTTCAGTATTATGATACAAAATTAATATGAAGTCTGATGCAGAATACGATCTTTGGATGGTAAGCTATGCGTCGTATTACAGTGTCACTATAGTTTTATCTCTTTCGGATTTCCAAAATTTGCATTACCAGGGGAGTTTGGTTCGCACTCCAATTTTTAACATTAAATTAACCAAATTTATATGCAAAGTTTCTTGTTTGCGTATAAATTAGTTCTGTAAATTCCCTGTAATTATATACTCAACCTACGACAAAGAATGGCTATTTCATTAAATTCTCGGCGAAAACGTGTTTCGTGTCATCTGCATGTAAATTCAATGTTTTGACGGGTTAATAGCAACGTCCGACGTTACTCCACACCGTGTAATTAATTACTTGAATTAAATCAATTTTAGGGTTGATTACTTCAATCTAACAAGCTGTGGTAAAAATCACTCACTGAAATGCAATTTCTTAGCGTTCAGTGTAATTTAAGGTATTTTAATATTTAAACCCTATTTACGTAATTTATGTTGGTATCTACATATTATAGAGGTTAGCAGTAAAAGCAAAAAATAGTGTTTTCTTAAGTGAAAAGCCTTGCCTTATATCAAGTTTTATTTTTCTTCAACACAATCCAACGTTTTTGTTACGTAGTCGAAAACGTTCATTAAAATATTAAAAGTTTCAACTTACCGTTGAGTGTCATGGAGTCGTAGGGCTCCGTCTGTAGAGGCTCCCGGTAGATGATTGGCTCCATACCACTGAAGTCTGCCACCGTTCCCGAGTACAGTTCGCTGTCTGAAATTTTTAAAGTTTTAACGTGAAATACTATTCTCATCACTAGATTGTGGCTAATGTATAAAAATAGATAATCTTTTTATGTTTATCGCCTAATTATCTTATGATCGGTCCCATGGAACCATGGAGTTGCTGGCCAGTGATGGTAAAAGTAATTGCTATTCATAAAACAGATTACATTGAGCCGTCAATCGCATATAGCCAGCAAAAAAGCTATGTACCTGACATGAACCTATGATACATTCTATCATTTAAATTTTCTGACTCGAATCAACTGATCCTAGGAATAACTACTCCCCGTAATTAAAACTAAACTTTATTCACCTGGTTAGAATATAAAGAGCAAACCATTTTAGCTACATAATGAAATAAGCAAATTCTATAACACAAAACTGCTCGTAACTAATGCTGCAATCAGCAATATTTTCACATACAGCTAGGGGCGCGGTCCCGCGGCGCCCATTACGCCCGTATCGCTAATATACTGCATAACGCTCCTGTCTCGCATTTGAGGATGTAATTAATGAATTATGATTATTTTTGAGACATAGTCTTCTCATCACGAACTGCCAGGACCGTATCAAGCGGGCGTGCAAGGCTTGCAACGCGCTTGGAGACGGTACCTAAATTGACTGATCACGTAAATAAGATTTCAATAGAAGTAAATCATTGTCTACTTGCGACTGGCTGAGAGAAGAGGAGGGGAGGGTGTGTACTTCATATATGGACCAAAAACAGAAATTTTAATTGATTTAAATTTCCCCTTTGCTAGAAAGCGAAAGCAGGATTCAAATTCAAAATCACTTCTAAATGTCGCCGTTACCAAAGTTGCTATCTCTGTCAGGAAAATAAAGGCGAAACAAACTCCACAGCACGATCCTGCCAACGGCATATTAACCGTTCTGCATAGTAACCGTTGCGCCGGTAATATTTTGAACTAGCGAACCGCCCTCGCTTCGCTTCGGGACCCGTAAGTATCAGCCGCGTAGGTCCTGCTCCCGTAAGAATTTTAGGATAAACTGCCGATCCCGCGGGATTTTCGGAAAGACAGACTTGTTACTTTTATATTAATATGTTTGTTATGAAGCTATACCCATTCTCGTAGAAGTTTTTTCCGCATAAAATTGGATCCCGTGGGATTTCCGGGATAAAAAGTGTCCTATGTGTTATTCTGGGTTATAAACTATCCGTGTAGGTAACAAATCCATTGATCCGTTTTTGCGTGATTGAGGACCAAACATACAAATTTTCACGTTTATAATATTAGTAGGATGCCACAGAATTCGCATTGTGTGTGCGAGTATTTTTGGCGCGTGAAAATGTTTAATGAATTTTTTGACAACTTCTACAGAGCAGTTGAGTGGATCCCGCGGGAAGTCCGGAACAAAAATTAGCCTATATAATGCTCCATAACCTCCTCTACCTTCCACTGAAAGTCCCATAAACATCTGAACCCGCGACCTCGTTCCCAAATATGAGTTTTTCCCACATGAATAAGGATTCCACGGAATTCCGGGATAATAAGTAACCTTCTCTATCTCTCAGTGAAAGTCTCACAAAAATCTAAGCCCGTAACAAAAATGACAAAACTTAAGTCAACTCGAATAAACACTGCACCTCTAATTGTACCAACTTTATCCCCATTTTGCACCCTTTGCTGGCAATATTTTAAATACCTACTGATTTTACATTGAAAATTACTTATTTAACTATAATAATTTTTAAACATGGGGTTTAAATCATTTTCAGTTTAGTCAGAAAGTTACCTTAAAAAATTACAAATTTCCGCATTCATTTGTTTTTTTCTTTTCCTTACAAAATATGGAAAAACTGAGAAACACGTATTCTATTAATTTAAGTGATAACCCTTTGTTGCAAATTTGAAGTAAATCGGACGACGTTATAAAAAAATTCCATACAAACTTTAGTCACCTATCCCTAGGGAACCTTAATATTATTCGACAAAAAAAGTAGCCTATAATAGACACCAGTATATAGGTAATAACTTTACTAAGTTTCAATGAAATCTGTCCAGTGGTTTACGCGTGATGATCGGTCAGACAGACAGACAGACAGACAGACAGACAGACAGACAGACAATAAATAAAAAAAATATATTTTTGAGTTCTATCTCGATTTGTAAGTGCCCCTTAGTCGAAATTTCACAAAAATATTCAATGTACAGAACACGTGGTCCTACAGTTTTATTATAGTATAGATTATGTAACGAGGTCGCTCTGTTTTGTCAAATATCGCCCTAGAGCCCGTCTCGTGCGAACCAATAATCCAATACGATCACTAATATGGCCTGAAACATCCCATTCGTGTTACGTGACTCGACTAACGTTTATGGACATAATTAATGTATTCTACTGGTTAGAGTTTTAGGCTGTATTTCAGTAGTTGTCGGGAAAATGTTATCAGACTGGTAGGAAATATAGTCGGGAATCATTAGGGTAGACTCTACGTTGCGTCAATTGGAAATTAAGATACAGAATGAGAATGAGAAAATCATTGCGCCATTCGGTACGTCTGATAATGGTTTCTGATTTTGTAGTACATCATGCCAATTTTCTTTTTTACCATCAAACCTACTTAATAAAAACACTTTTTACCCTTTAAATAACAACAACACTACATTGTAGTAAACGTTAGTAGGTCCAGAACGCATGCCGCTGCAGTGCATTACGGATGCTAAGACCGGCCTACTCCCGGGGGTGTCGCTCTGCTTAATTGGACCAGATCAATACGAGATAACTAACCGTGTCCGTGGTAATGGAGGCCCCCACTACATATACACTAGCTAGGGTTGGCAACTGTGCTGTATTATATTATGCTGTTGTAGTATTTTGTATTTCTGGTATTCGTATTCTTTTTGGGATAAGTATTATATAGGAAATAAAATGAGGTTCCATCCACATCGCTTGGACTCGTGGCGAACGAGTACGGTCCGTTTTTCATGATCGTTTTTGCCGCGAACATGCAAGATATGGAATGAGCTTCCTTCCGAGGTATTCCCGGAGCGCTATGACATGGGGTTCTTCAAGAAAGGTGTAAAAAGAGTTCTCCTTCAGGGCCGGCGTTGCACTGGCGACTCCCCTGGTGTTGCTCGTGTCTATAGGCGACGATGACCATTTACCATCAGGTGGCTCGTCTGCTTTTACGTCAGCCCTTCAAGCTATAAAAAAATACAAAAAAATAAGTACTAAATAGTGTAGAGTAAATTTACATTTACAAGACTGAATATAATAATATGTTATTACTATTTAAATTTACAATTTAAATATGAACACCGTTACACATACTTACATACGTAAATGTTTTGATGCAATGTATTCTTTGACTGCATTTGTCTTTCACTAAAATAATATTTTAAACATTATGGTACCTACTAGGTAGTAAATCTATTATAAATTTTATAGCTTATTTGGAAACTATATTTCGCCGAATAAATGTTGGCAACCCTGTCTAGTACACCTACAGAATCTATGTGTGTGTAATTACATATATGCGCTTCAATGTGTCTTATTGTACATGATTTTATTATTAAACAAGCTTTGCTTTTGGAGTGCTAATTTATGCGTCAACCAATCATATTAAGTTTACTCATAGACATAGGAATAGCCCAAATTATGCTGAAAACAGCTGATAATCTTGAAACAACGTAACAGGTAGTAAGGAATAGGACTCTCCATCAAGTCATCTCTCAAGTATAATACCACAAATGAACATTGAACATGTTAAACGTTTACCACCCACACTTTTTCGTCGGGGGTAAAAAGGGGTTTGTGGGGCTGAAAGTATGAGACCTTATATTTCATTTGATTGCCAGAAAGTTAGCTCTAGGCGTTAGGCATGTTTTGCACAATTCAGGCACATTATTGGTCCTGACGACGATATTCGGGTCACGTACCCTAATGGCATGTTACACGCAGTATTACTGATCGTGCGTATTGAATTATTAGTTCGGAGCAAGACTACGCCTGGAGCGTACTGTAGGTACTGTAACAAATTATCGAATCGTTGGTATATTGTTCAGGCAATTATGACTTAGTATTTACCACAAAATGACGTCACAGAAGGTAAACTACACACATAGCGCACTCGAGCAACGCATACATCGTTCACGGACACTAAATATATATGTAAATAAACAGTGATTAAGCCTCAGTTTATAGGTTGGCGTAATAAATAGTAAAAGTATATTGACAATTTTTGGATGTCCCAATTTTTTTCGCTTTAACCCGTTAATAAGTTCACTACCTACAGGCCACTGGTCTCTCCATGATTGAGAACATACCTCGCTACAGTACGAAGTGACGGTAGGGTTAGGTAGGTACCATTCCAAATGTCGGAAGTTTTATGCTGCTGCACCGTGAATTTATGAACTACTAGTAAACCCGCCCTCGCTTCGCTTCGGGAAACCAAACCCTTCAAAAATCTCTATAAATTTTAACAAATTATGTTATTCCGATGTCTAAGCTATATTACTGCAAAGTTTCATGAAAATCCGTTCAGTAGTTTTTGTGTGAAAGAGCAACAAACACACACACACACATACATCCTTACAAACTTTCGCATTTATAATATTAGTAGGATAGTAGGATAGGAAGTAGGACTATCTAACGACAATCGGGACCAACATTTTTTGTCTTGCATATCCTCCGAAGAACTGAAACGCTCGAGATTTATTGCCGCTAGTGGGCAGTGGGTACTCTACCCTAGCGTCCGCGCCCTCAATTGCATAACTCGGTCGACCACTTAAGATCGACGCAAGCCGCAGAGCTATGAATGAGCCCTTCTGATGCGTGTGTATAGTAGTTAATTCCATTATAATATGTATTTATACGTATGTAAGTAATAAAAATATATAAACAAGCCATATATCCCAACTGACAAGCAATCATTGTAATTCATGTATCCAATTTAAATTCAATCTAAGTCGCTTTGAGATAGAGTACAGCTGTGCGACAGAGACGTTTATATAACTAACGTCGATGAGCGAGGCGATGCCAACTAATTATCTGCTCGTTTTTCAGCCTTATACATAAAAAATAAAAATATATCACACCAATGAAATAGCGAAATGAACGCAACGTTAATTACCCGCGAGAACACATTATTTTCAAGCGTTTAATTCGCAAATTGAGCGATCGGCACATTCGGGACGGACCTACAACCAAGCAATTAACGTTTTCATATTAACTGTGCTAAAACAAACATGCAGTTAGGTGTTACCACAGCCTAATGGGTTCAATACAGCCGGACAATGGATCGCATATACGTATATATTGGCCCATCATGCGGGCGTGAGAATCGGAAATCTCCAATGAAGTTCTGGGACGGGTTTCAAAGTTAACGTTTATCTACAAGAAATACAGTTATGATGTTATTGTGAATATGCAAAATTTTGCCAATATTTATCACTAAACCACGAGGAATTGACGCCAACGACGATAACGCACCGCATCACTGTTCCATAGGTTCGATTCCCAGCGAGGCAATTTGAATAATGAGTTTAAATTTCCGTTCTAGGTTTGGGTGTGTCTAGTTGTCTTGTGTGTTGTCCATGGCACTTACGATACAGCGAATCCTAGTGTGGGGCAAAGAGTGTGCAGCGTTATTTTATTATATTATCTTGATTGCTATCAAAATACAACGAGTCCCTGTGTCATAATAAAATGTCTGGCTTATGTCATCCCCATACCCTGCATCATAATCGATAGACCGCTGTTACTTACACTGTGGTATTGCCGTCTAACGTAATTATATTTACGAGTTTGTCGTTTTTGGTTCACGAATACAGTTCGCTGATAAATGGCTGGGAATTTGCAAGGGATGCGTTACGTAAAGAAAATTGTTGTGCAAGGGGACAACGTAATTGATGACGTGTTTGTTGTCGTTGTAAGTGTTTGTTTTGGGGAGGGGCCGGATCGTAGATGTACTTAGTGACGTCAGCGAAGTGCTTTGTATGTTCGATAAGTGCAAAAGTGGCTAGGCATCGGTGGCAATTGTTACTGCCATTTTACAATTCCATTAAACGCACCCATCCCTTTCGTATTAAGTAACATAATATTAGAGCGTTCATTGTTGCAATTTGGTTTGGTCTGGGGTGGTTTGGATTTGAAATATTATGTGCTATCATGTACCTATGAGAAGACCTATTCAGAAAAGTTTCACTATTCAAGATTAACTATTTGTGGCTGTCAAGTCTAGTCGGTGCGACCCATGCGTGGGTAATTTGGGACTCAAGGTACGTAGGGAGCCTACGTACTCGGGCAATTACTAAAGGGGGACAAGTGCCCCCTGGTGATAATAACTCTACTGTTGAGCGGTAGGTCCATTTTAAGCTGGGCATTGTCAATGGATTTTTACCTATTTTATTGAAGTACCTAGTTTAGAACCTAAGACACTTTTTATGCATATGAGCTGATCTCAGCTACCTGATGGTAAGTAGTAGGTAACTAACCGTTTGAAATTTAAATTGAGATGAAGTTTATTCGAAGTAGGTTTTCTACAAACACTTTCCGAAAGTCAAATTACGTCATCGCTTTAGTAAATCTCTAAGGTGAAGAAGTTCTTGGAAGAAGAAGCGGCAAGAAACAAGCAAGGAGCTTCTTTTCTGTTCACAATTACAGATTGAACTTACCTACAACTACATGCTGCTTAGTTAACATATTCAAGCTTTTTTATCTTTAAAATAATCATCAAGTTTGTAATAACCTTTCGTCATAAGAATACTTTTGAGGATATGAACACCATGAAAGCCATCACCAATGCATTGTGAGCCAACTAAGAAAAGAGCAACTAAACAACTAACTAAGCAAATCTGAACAGTCCCCGGCATTAAAATAATCACTTTTTCTCCAACAGAGGTAACATAATTGTGTTGTTTGTTTGGGATAATCTTTATCTATCCAACTTGTTTACTTATGAGTACACTGAGGGTGTAGTTGAGGAAAACACACGTGACTTTTCCTACGGTAGGGAAAAACCCAACTCTATCTAAATACGAGTATAATAGAGTGAAGAATGCGAACGTTATTCTCGACTTGGAATATTTCTGGCCATTTCTTCGATTTACCTATTAGACCATTTCGGCTATATCATGCCATTACAGACACGCATTCGATTATGTGTTTCAGAAAGACTCTACCTATCTCTCTAAGTACCTATCTAGGCATAGACTGTTCTGCCTTATGTTGCATATTTATGCGCGGAGCACTTTATAAAGATTATAAACTTATTTGCTTTAGGATGACAGACGATTCTCACTTATCTATGGATTATTATGGCATAACTGAAGAGGTCATGACAGTATTTCATAAGTTATATATGTTATTTCAGTGCATTTCAGGATGACGTCCAGGAGAAGTCAACATTTTACTCAAGTATCAGACATTTCTATGCTTTCGACTATACTATTTTACTTTCTTCGGGCTATAATACAAACTCTTTCATAATGCACATAATACACAAGTTAATATTACATACATAGGTAGGAGTCACGTTGTAAAACGTCCTAGCGTTTCTATTCATCGGAATCCCTTTCAACGCAACAATGACTGGCTATTGTACGCCAGTAGACTGTGAAAGTGGGCTCAATCGATATGAAAAAGATTTCTCTTTCCCTAATTTCCCGAAAGTGGAATGACTCCGGTCCTCCCATATGCGTCCCGGGTATTGTGTGACCCTACTGAATTTAACGGGGTGTTTCATTAAAGAATGTCCTTTGTCATCGTCAGTGTGTTCTGCGATTTTTATATGTGAAAATTTAAACACTATTTGAAAATTTTATCATCTACTCAATTCGATACGTATGGATAAACTATAATTTTGTCAGGTGGTGTAAAACTGTTGACATTTTGACTTCATTAAAAAAAGGGAATATGACGTCGCATTTACTTTCATTTAAAGACGCATTTACTCGTAATCCATGACAAAACATAAATAAACATCACTAAAACGCCCTCAC
Organism: Hesperia comma; assembly: GCA_905404135.1. Taxonomy (NCBI): domain Eukaryota; kingdom Metazoa; phylum Arthropoda; class Insecta; order Lepidoptera; family Hesperiidae; genus Hesperia; species Hesperia comma. Next base: position 4,398,103 of record FR990031.1, read on the forward strand.
GCCGTGAAAGAAACTATTAGTGAAACGCCATTGCAAACATACATATTCAGCAAAGAATAACCCAGATGGGAACTCATTCGTCCGGTTCCGAAGAGGAATCATTTGTATCGGGCTCCAGAATGAATTGTGATAGTGAATCGCCTTACGTCAATGTAAATGGCGCAGCTTCATCCGTTTGTTTTCGTCCATGCAATTCAGGCTTATGTCCGGCAGCAATCCGATTTCGATGCGGTACCAAACAATTACACACCTACGCCTTAATGAAAATCTGAGAATGTACGGGCCGGAACGGACATTGTGTACTGTATAAAATGTCTATGAATGGGAGGCTTTATTGCGGAGTTGTATTGTATTTTTAACCGACCTCAAAAATGAGGTTCTCAATTCTTCTGTATGTTTTTTTGGGTGCGGACCCGTGCTCCACCTAGTTTCTCCACCTGGGTGGAGCACGGGACCTTATAAGGTCCCGTGCTCCAACTGATGGCGTTAGTACAGTGAAACAGTAAATTGTTTTCCTTAAATGATTCAAAAGATCTAAACAATTATAATAGGCTAGCTATGGCTAAATGTAACCTCTGTGTGTCTCTTTTTGTCAGCGATTTAAAGAAATAAAAGTTGAAAAGCAGAAAGCCGACGCGTTGAATTTATTTTTAATTAAAAATCGTGCACCAAGAAGGTTTGTAAATAATACTTAAACTCCGTTCTGTGCACCACATTAGCTAGCCTATTATAATTGTTTAGATCTTTTGAATCATTTAAGGAAAACAATTTACTGTTTCACTGTACTAACGCCATCAGTTGGAGCACGGGACCTTATAAGGTCCCGTGCTCCACCCAGGTGGAGAACCTAGGTGGAGCACGGGTCCGCACCCGTTTTTTTGTGGTATTATATACCTTTAGGAAATATTCATTAAATACAATATTTTTTATTACAGTGGTCCGAAATCTTCAATAGTTTGGTATACCTACCCCTTAGACCAACATCGACACCAATCGGTTCCAATTGCAAATCTTAACCATTACCATATTAATTACCATATTCTAAGTATATCATAACCAGACGTAAATAAATTTCACTAACATCTGTCAAATTGTTTAGGAAGACTTCAGTGACATACCTACTAGCCGACCACGATAATTAGGCGCATGTCAGTTAAGACGTCATTGGAAATAGGGATGGGAATACGTAGTACATTCTGCAGTAGTACCAAAAGTACCATGATGAATGTTTAATGGAGGTACAATTTTTTTTATGGAATTAAGATAGCAAACGAGCATGCAGCACCACCTTCCGCTGCCGCCCATAACAACTGTGACCGACCCAGAACTAGACTCAATGAGTCTCGTTCTAATTCGGTCACACATGTGTTGCTACCCCTGAGGACTGAGATGGTCGCCTCTAAAAAGTGTAATCGGCACCACACCTTCCTATCCGGAACACAATTGTTCTTAAAACAATTATTACACGGTAGGAATGGTACAAAGTACCGTGGCGGGCGGTGGTACTTCCCCGGGTGAGCTCTAGGCCCTACCACCTGTACTTGGTCAGTTACTGTACCTGCGCAAACATCTCGGAAAACGAAGTTCACATCAGCCTAGTCTAAATGACCTTAATGTACAATTGTACACGACTGCGCCTCACTAGGGGACGCGCGGGGCTAGAGCGGGGTGGGGGGCCCGCGTGACTGCTATCTGACATGCGCCTAATTATTGTGGTCAGGTAGTACATACAGAGAGAGTAAGGAGAGAATAATTTTATTGTAATAGGTAAAGCAAAGAATTTGATCAAAATAAATACATTTAACCCAATTCATAGCCCTCAGGTTTTTTAAATGTTTAAGACCATCACAATTCACCATCCTAAACTGGCCATTTTTTCGTTTCGAAATCTATCATCAATTACTGTAATACCTACAATTAATGTATTGAATTATAAATTCAAATAATGAATTGGGAAGGTTGTATGATTTCATTTTTCATTAGTAGGGCAAGTAATTACATTACAAATGAATTGATTAATGCTTATTAGGTTTATCAAATTACATATACGAGTATATTTATGATTTAACTTTATTCCTATCATTGTGGGTATTGAATATTTTACTAATTATGGGCTTTGGAGCCCACTTCATTTAGATGTTATTTTCGATGTATTTGGATACGTCGAAAATAACATCTAAATGAAGTGTTTTCTATTTTATATATGTATATGTATATACATAGTTTTGTTTTAAAACAAACTATTTAATATTTTCTGCAAAGCTTAAGCTCTATTCAATTTATTACTATCTAACTACTACCTATAGATGACAAATAACATAACAAAGCATTAGGTACACTCGGAGCCGAGAGAGCTAGTAAGAGCTGTGCCAACGAATGATACTGTTAATATACAACAATGACGTCACGTACATATATCGGACAACACGTTCTTAATTGGTATTAGCGCTGCGTTACGTCACTAGTCGGATTCCATTAGTGGTCGAATTAGTGCACACGGGTATTGCCACACTACCGCTACCGGCTACCCCGCTACCCCGCGTACACGGCTCGAATGGATTAACGATTTTAGATTGGTGCATACAGGTGCTTAAGCTTAAAATAATGAACAGGATTAAATAATGGTGTGTTAAACGGATTCAACGTTAAATTAATGTTTCAAATACTTATTTTAATGGATTTGTTGCGTTTGTTTTCATTAAAGTTCAGATCGTATGTTTTTATTAAAGTTCACATATGAATGAAATATTGGGTTCCAAATAATTATTTATATTAGTTGTGAAAACTCGAGGATTTTATTCTGTACACTCAAACTAAAAGTGCGATCCCACAGCCTAGTTGCTAGTGACTTTGCCTGCAAAGCGAGGAGGCCCGGTTTGATTCCTGGCTGGGGCAGATTGATTAGTAATCTATAATTTATCTTAGATTAGATATGAGACATAAAATTATTGTCGCGTCGCGTCGTACGTGTAAGGAATGTCTTATTTGTGTTGTTCATGGACTCGAATACAGGAAATTCTGGTGCAATGTTCAGCGATAATTTATTTTTTTATTTATAATATACCTACAAACCTACAAACAAGTATATTTAAGTCAAGAATAAAATTTCTTGCAAAATATTCATAAGGACACACTATTTAAATTAACGTTCAACCTGACCATTAGGATAATTAGTGTTCTGCGAATCAGTTTGCATTTCTATGTGAAGTGAGATATGTCGGACACAGTAATATATAGTAACGTTATATTTATTTTATGAAAAACAACAGTTAAAATAATTTTAGCCAAAAAATTAAGCAAAAGTAGTTTTGTGCGAAAAGTGTGATCAAAAGCTATGTTTGATAATCGTTTGTATTTAACAATAATTTTGTACTTCCTGACTTAAAACGATGTGTAGGATATAAATCCAGATTCTCTGAAGAGAAAGGAGAAGAAAAATTACAAGAAGAAATCTTTTAAAAGCATAAGATAACCATTTTGACTACTGGATTACTGTAGCTATGTCATACGTATACGAAACGGAAAATCAATTTATCAAAACCAAACAGCCTCTTTATATGTATAGTCGGAGCGCCATTAAAATCACTGTTATGATCGATCCTCAGTACATATTTCTGTTTACACTGGAAGCGGGTCTGCAATAGGCATATTGTTATTAAATTTTGTCAACTGCGAAGTCAACAAAGCTGTGGACTATAGGATTATGTGCACGCTCCATTGTGATGAAATTTAATAACCAAGAGATACCATCTTCCTGCTAAATCCGCCTTTGTGTTCGCGATAATTACAAAAAAATATTTAACTTATAAAGGAAAGTGGGTACAAATCTGTGTCAAATTATAAATAGGATGAGATTTTTATTATATTCGTAACTTGCCTACAGGCAAACGGGGTACCAAGAGGTAAATAGTAACCAATGCTCAGCACTATTTTCATCACAGGTCAGTCAGATGACGAAATCGTTATGATGGCAAAACTACTCACCAGCATAGACTGCAGTGGAGTTGTGCTCAGGGTCGTATGGACAGACGGCCTGCCCTGATTTCTCCTTCTCCATGTGGTAAGAGTCTCTTTGGACGCTGTACTCTCTGCAGAACGGCTTGAAGCTATTGGTGCCGCATACCAAAAGACGGCCAGGACTCAACGACACCAGCACTCGGATGTAGTTCTGACAGCTTTCCTGTAAATTATTTGTTAAGGGTTATTGGGTGTCTTCTACTGAATTCCATTCTTGTCTAAGTTTTGTCGTAACTTAAGAAATACTGCATTGTTATTTCGCATTTTTGCGAAGAAATATGAAGACTAAAAACTCATGTTGCAAATACAAGAAATGCAGAAACTCCCGCTTGTTTTCTCAGAACTCGCGTAAATGGATTTATTTTCAAATCGACTTCAATCTGTGTTTGCTATTGGAGTGGAGTTATGTATGTACAATGTTTACGTAAATAGAGGATATTGGTGGTAATTTTTGTGGTCAGTGGTACCTATAGCTCGCCTATTTAATAAAAGGCCTTTTTTCCGATGTTTTTCGCAGACTGCTTATCCTAAATACTTTAAACAAAAGTATTTCTGAACATTGAAAGAGAAGATAAAATCGGAATTGTAACATCTTGCTGATATTCTTTCCAGTCTAGAATACAGTCTATTTGAACAACATTATCATGGAAGTGGAATTTAGCAAAGACGTAGTTATTGCCTTTTTGTCTGCACTATAGGTACCTATGTACTACATATAGTACATTTGCATCTCCATACACTTCTGCATGTCCATTCAGTAATCCTATTCCGATAGAGTGGGTTACGTATATGCCGATTGAACTTACGTACACACTGAGACATCCCTTGCTATGTAAGCACACAGAACACTTATAGACCAATGGCTCGTGTTGATGTAAGTGATTGACAAAGTTAAGCAATGTTGGAAGATGGATTGCTTTGCGAAAATAATAGTGTAGTACTACAGGTCCTACAGTAATAGTAGGTATAGTTTTTACAGGGTTCTAGAGTCACTCTAAGTGAGTATGAGTAGTAAGTTCAGGTCCTGCAATAATAGTAGAGTTTTTCCAGGGTTCTGCCGTCATCCTTAGTAACTATAGGAAGAAGCTTGATTTGAAAAATTTCAACTGTAATGGACCTGGAAATAGACAATTTTGAACATTTCACAATCGAGAGATTGGTTTTACGTATTTGGTTAGAAATCGTTATTAATCGAATACAACTTAAACTGGTCTAATACTTGGCGCACTTCGCAACATTATGGTATGTCATTTCGTCACCATAACTTCACCGAAGAAAGTGATAAATACCAAAAAAAAAACTACTAAAGGCGAGTGCAAGATTCGAATCCATATGTACGTTCAAACCTAACAGCAATCGCTCTTTATAATAAGTCTGATAACCTGCGAGGCATGACATGTGATATTAGGAACCTGTCAAATTTGGAGCTTATCTTCCCGAGTCGCGCGGGTGTCCGAGGATTATATCATCAAACTACCTTTCAAGCTGTAATCCCAAACGAACATACACCCATATTAAACTAACAGAAGGGATACAGATTATGGCGGTCTGTGACGAAATTGACAGCGAAACAATATAGGCGTTCTAGTTTAGCTCTAAACAGAAATTATTGAACTGAATACATGACAAGCTTAGGGCTCATTTTCATTGGTCGATAACTCGGTCGATAAACAGCATGCGGGGAGTCCCCGAATACGGTATAACAACTAGTGAAAGTGCGTCGTCAATATGTAGTCGATATACAGCATGCGGGGACTCCCCGCATGCGGGCTCAACAACCAATGAAATTCGTCGGTTGGTGTAAAGCAAGCATAGTGCGTGCTGCGGGGGTTTAGTTTACGATTCGATGCGAAATAACGTTGCGCGAGAGCAATATGGCTGATCGTTTTACTAAAGGACAAATGCTTAAATTGGTAGAAACATACCGAGACTACCCATGTTTGTGGAATGTGACCAGTAATTTATATAAAAATCGAGATGCCAGATTTCTTTTTCTTCAGTGAAGCTAATAATTTCTTCTTAAGTATGTCGGAAATAGCTAAAATTGCTCCACACAACATTAATTGCTGTTCCATAGCAGGCACGTCTATTCAACTCCACAACTTCAAAACTACTGTCTCGGTGAGGAAATTCAAACATCCCGCATGCATCGACATAACAGAAATCTCCCGTACCCCGCATGCGAGTTCCATCGACTTATGAAAACGGTTACCGCAGTCGGGCCCTACGGCATGCTTTACAGAAATCTCCCGTACCCCGCATCCGAGTTCCATCGACTTATGAAAACGGTTACCGCATTCGGGCCCTACGGCATGCTTTACAGAAATCTCCCGTACCCCGAACGCGGGCCCTAACGAACAATGAAAATGCGCCATTAGTCTTGAATAAGTAATTTAATTACTGTATCTGAATTTCATCGTATAAACAGTTTTTAATATAATACGTAATTTTATCAGTAAGATAAATACGTAAAACTTAGTTAATTATTGTAGTAATAAAACGGCTATAGGTAACAATGAAATAAAATTCGATTGGAAAATAAGTAGGAATTTCTTTAAAGAATTTTAAATATGTTACGTATTTTACAAAGTCTATTCAATATTAAGATTAAGAACTTTAAGTTCCGCATTAAAAAAAAACGAACAAAATAACCGAGTAAAGAGCATTAGAATAAGCAAATCAGTTCGTTAGCGATTTCAGATCATTTCCATTCGAACTGAAGAAAAACTATAATCTTTGAACACAGGCAAGAATGCCGGTAGCAAGCTAAGTAGTCGAGCGCACGGTACGTGCCACTGTTCAGAGCTGATTGGCATGCAGTCGCCGCGTCTACGAGCCATGATGCAGAGCTTGAAGAGTAGCGGAACGAAAGCTGCGCTTCAAACTTCTGAAGAGAAGCGACTTTGCGCTTCGATGTGAATGACGGATAGGACAACTTTCAACCGGTAAGGCGACGATGGCGAAATCTTATGTTATCTTCATCTTAATCTTAATGTAAAAAAATAAACTGGGGGGGGGGGGGGGGAGGTCGTTATAGGGCCAATAGATGTCAATAATATTATTTTAATTTTTTTTGGATGAAATTTGATTGCAGTTTGCAAGAGATCTAACTTAAAAATGATGTATGAAATATATAATTACTAGAGAACTGCCCGCGCTTCGCTTCGGGACCCGTAGGTAACAACCACGTAGGTCCCGCTCCCGTAGGAATCTCGTTTAATGTGATGTGACTCATGTGACATACTGGAACATCAGGTATAACATTTGCCTATGACTTAAGTAAATTACATGTAGTATTTAATAGCGTGATTCAGAACTTGCAAATGAATTTTACTAACGCCATCTATTAACAACATCCGGAACTAAATATCTAGCAACTAACAAAACATCGATCTTCCCATGGGAATGAGATGTTTTTCCGCGGTAAAAAGTAGCCTACGTCACTCTCCACCCTCCTAACTATCCCCACACACATAAACCACACCATATAATAGCCATGTTGCGACATGAAAGAGTCACAAACAAACAAACAAACACACTTTCACATTTTTAATATTAGTATGGATATATTGCAGGACATCGTCTGCTGGATCAGCTGGTTAACAATAAAATAAATAAACTATTCTGATTTTCACAAAAGCATTGCCATTGTTTTAGATGGTTTTAGTTTGTTAGATGGCTCACGCTCCGTTCCACGGGATGTTACAAATTAGGGTTGTTACACCTTTTACATTTTTTATTTTTGTTTCTACTCGTCTATTTGAACATAACGCCAAGTTTAGTTTATGAAACGGCTTATTCAATAATAGTAAACAAATGACAACAAATATTAGCAATTGTCTCGAAAGCGGTAGGTATATACATTGTGCTATTGGCCGTATAGATTGGCAGACTTAACCTTTGAGAAAATTACACATAGGTTAGCATTACCGCAATATTAATTTTCATAAAAGTGTTAGGTTGGAAATTGTGCCAAATCTGGATATTTAGCTATTCAGCTCACAAATGGCATTCAGTAAGCACGTTTCGTTGCTCGGGCAGCTGACTGACATGCGTCTGCTCCCGTACTGAGCCAGAACCAGAGTGTATTTAAAAAGTAGGTCGTCTTCAAAATCGACAAGTAGTAAAACGAGAACATCATCAACGTGGTCAAAGTCAATTAAATACGCATTACTATATAGAAGAGTTAAGTGAAAAAAATTCGTAATATGTCGCTCAAATTCAAATGGGACCAGATGGTAAGCGCCAGCTAAAAAGAATTATCAACATAACAAAAATAATTTAACACGTTTTTTTTTGTAATTTATCTAGTTTAAAAATGTACCTGTGAATAACAGATACTCACGAATTTTGTAATTTATAGATACCGATAATCTATTAAACCATGTACCTACCACAGGCTGTTCTTGTACTATTATTACTATTTATAATATATATTTGGTGATGGTGGTTAGTTCAATGGTAATAACAATAATATTGTGTTATGATAGTTATGATTGTTCAACTAAAGTTATTTTTGGAACGGTGAATTTGTGATGTGTTCAGAATAACATCTGGTAACATGTTGGTTACGGCACAAATGTCTGGTCGTCGTGAATAACGATCACGTACTGCAAACCTTGACATCTCAAATTCATGCTTCAGTAATATAGGAGCAGGACGCTGAATACTAATCCAGGATTCATCGGCGAATTCTACAGCTAAGACGGGCAGTGTGTACACATCTTTAGTTTTGATGTATTTGTTTATTTTTTTGATTTGAAGTGAAATTAAATAAAATTAAATTGTTATTTGGAGGTTAAATCGTTTTTTTACTATGGTAAAGTATATCGAAAAAAAAAATATTTTGTAAGAAACGAAAAATATTTTTTTAATTCTTATGTAGGTATACATTTACCTTTTGATTTCATGATGAATCATGGTGTAATATACACTTTTGCAGGCTGTGGTTCGAAATAGGTAAAATATTGGGTCTGAATAAGAACCTATGGGTAACCGGTCCTTGGGTCTGATGAAATGGCGAGCATCTGTTAGTATTTCAAAATAATTCCTGTCATGCCAGCTAAATAAGTGCTATAGAAATACAAACGTTTGTATAACCTACGTCAGTTAGACCTAGCAAACATTAAAGAGACAGCCAAGACTCTTCAAGTAAGCGTGTCAGACTAAGTCGACTACTCTGCGCGCTTTGTGAGAATTGTGTCCATGAATTATATGTAAATTAGGATACGTGGCCTAAAAAGAAAGAACGTTCACCTACATCAAGAAACAAAACTGTGTCGTCACGTTGGCACATTACGGGACAGAATAAATTAAGGTAGGGTGAGCGAGGTTCATATGTAAATGAAACGAGTAATAATGCGGCTAACACATCCCTCAAAGCAATGCCTGGATTCATGTACGAGCTTTTTAAGTCGCCGATTTATACCGTATTTTTTCATAGGAATCAATGCCCCTATTATATGTGTTATGTTATAAGCTTCGGTAATGAAACGTAAATGAAGAATACTAGGTTGTATTTACTGTAGTAGTAGGAGAGATTTGAATGTGTGCGCGTCGCGTATCTCTATCTATGCAACGTGAAATGCACAAAAACAAACAGTGGAGTCCTCTATGCTCCGACGTAAATCTTTTTATATTGTAAGCATACACACAAGCGTTAGGGAATTTTGAAGTTAGTAGGTACTTTTGTTTGAAGATGTGAGTTGTTTAAATGTACAAAAGGATAATGTGAGCAATCCGCATGCCTTTGGTTAGCATATGAACGACATAACTCCTGACACCTTAATGGATATGGACCTGGAGGGCGTCTAATTTGCACTAGATCAACAAGGATATATTCTAAACCTGAAAAGAGACACTTTCCAAATGCGGCAAAGGATGGAGTGGCTATAAGAAATCGTGTAACTTCTAAAATAATTAAAACGGCAGACAGGATTTGCATAAATAAATAATCCAACTCAAGCTATAGACAACACACAATGAAAAGAACAAACACACAAGATCAAGAAATTAACTTATTTTAAGTAAAAAAAAAGTTTAAACTGATCAATCTGATGTTTGTTCAGAAAGAGTTCTGAATTGGTAACTATTGACATCGAGCTCATGGTTACTATTGATACTTAACCCTATCATGTTGATACATTTTCAACTAACAAAACGCTTCACGTATCGTTCGCCAACAGAAAGCCCACGATTCACCAGCAGTAGCATTCCAGCGCAAATTGGAAACTTGCATGGGCCGCTATAAAATACGCAGTTAACATCGGGCTACAGGTCCAGAACACGAACGCTCTAAAAGACATACGCTGTCCGACATTACGGAATTCTATTTGGAATTCGTCGCCGAGCAATGCCAGTGTTCGAAAGTTGTAACCCGCTGGTCAAATACTGTACAAGTGCTGGCAACCCGAAATGGGACGTTTGCAACAGAAGTAGCGCAATGGCTGTGAGACTAGAAAACCATTTGTATTGTTTTGTTAGTGTTGTTAATTTGTGTTAATTTTAAATTTGTTGTAATTTTAATTGCGAACATTGAAGCATTAAAAATGTTAGCCGGTGGTTACAATTTCCGTATTGTCTGCTATAGGTATATGACAGTATAGTGGTTAGATTCGATGCTCAATTCTTTGTTCTCTGAATCTGTGAGTTCTGTGAGTAGAATCTGTGAGTAGTCAGTGAATAGACATTTAAGTAGTACACAGATTATAGCAATTTAATGTTTCTAACAGTCAGTTACATAAAAAAAATAATTTGACAAAATTACCGTGGTGATGTTGTTACTGGTGGCGGTGATTATTGGTAATTTTTTTACATCAAAATGACCAAATGAGCCGAGAGTATAAAGTGAATATTGTTTAATGTTTACAAATCAAATATACGCTCTAATTATAAATTATAAACTTGTCAGACTACGGCGTCGTCTTAGACAGGATTTTTCAAGGAACGTGCTTATGCATCATCGTACCATCATACGAGTACACTGTCCTTTACAAGTACAGATACTTGGTTTCAGGTGGCAGTGTTGACAATAACATGAAATATTTTTCTCATTTTTAGGGATCCGTAGTGAAGAAAATTTTTGTTCTCACGGTTTTAGGTTAAGTTCAACATAGAACAACTATAGAAAATGGGTATCAAAAATAAAGATGTTCTCCCTTTAAACAACAAGTTTCTCAAATTGAAGTATTTGGGGGACACTAACTTTGAAAGCTCAAGATCTATAAGTCTATCCAAATCCTATCCTATCATAGGGTTATATTAACATAGTCTAAATTTTTCAAATCAAAATGAGGTTTGGGATGAAAATGAGTGAGGAATACCGCGTAACGTGAAATGAACTGATTAGTGTACACTGACGGACAAAAGAGAAGCAACTAAGAAAACTTGTAAAGTGTAGAAAACAGTAGATGCGGGCTCACACGCACATAAAACCCTAATTTACTATTGTACCAACTCGATGTGCCGTTTTTTGTTGCATGTATGGAAAAGGTTAAAATATAAAAGAGTTTATTTTACTACTACTAAACTTAATTTATAGAACAGTGTCACTCAAAAATCTCTACAAATGTATTCTTGCGTGGTAGGTACACCCTTCATAGTAAGCGATTATGAACGATTACAATCGTTGAGGTAATTGAGATCCCTAATGTGATTTATAGAAAAACACACTTTTATTTCTTTTATGTAGTGAATCGGAACTGATGAATCAATTGCGGACTAATCTGACAGGAGTGAGTCAATTTGAATCCAAAGCAAAGACAATCCAGAAACTATAAACTGAGCTCTTATGAATGTCATGTCTAAAGTTTAATCTTCCCAAGAATTAACCCTTTGTCAGAGAATGCCTTCAACATGACTTATAGAATTTTTCAAAATGTATTTCAAATCTGAAAATCATGTCACGAAACACTTAAATTACAACGTACCTAATCCGAACGTACTATAATTTAACGTATTTAATCAAACACTATAGCCGGGGCAATGGCGTCGTTCCAGCTAACGTTATTGCCTATTTAACGTCGTGCGACAATGGCCGAGTTTGGGATATCTCCAATCAATATGGGCCCTAAATACAGTTTAGTGTCCAGACAGTCTGGCGTTTATACAATCATATTTTAATCGAACGCTAAATGTTTTTGTAGAGATTCCTTTTAGATCCTTTTAAGAGATCCCTAAATCCTCGTGAACATAGGATTTTTACATGGCTCATTATTTCTGGATGTAAATTTATCCTTTCAGCGTTCACGTGATCCTTTACATTTACGAAAAGTCCACCTAACTAGTGTAACAGAAAAATATAAAGATCCAAATATGTTTAACTTCGGTACACTAAAAGAGGATCTCGTGTTCGGATCTACAGAGAAAAAGAGGATCCTACAATTTTAATGACAAAAGAAACAAATCTTATTTCAAGGGATTAACTTGGGTAGTATGAAATTAAACTTTTGTATAATTTATTGATACGTTATCAGCATAACAGCTCCTTAATTTTTTTATAGGTTATGAACCTTTGGAAGAATATGAAGAACAGTCAAAGTCTTATACGAGTTTGCAACGCAGCAAATTAAGTACATTTTTTATGTACTTAACTTAAGGTAGCAAACGAACAAGTAGCACCTTTTCACTGCCCCCATGGCAACTGACCGATCAAAACAAGACTCAAATAGAGACTAATATGGTTAGCAGATGGTGTTTGAAAATTAATTGGTTAGTTTGTAAGTAAGTGCGAGGACAAGGGTAGGTAGGAATTGTTAGTGACAGTTAGTCCTGTTAGTAGTTGTAAATTCTTTAAGTACCCAATTGTTAATAGGATTCTTGTTTATTTAGTTATTAGATTCGTTATTACCCTTGAAGATTGAGATGGCGGCTTATAAAAAGTGTAACTGGCTACCAGCTTTACAACTCAATCTATTTATCTATCTATATCTTCTATCTTCTATATCTATCTATAAATACAGGGTGATTTGTAATTCGACGTATTCCTCTTGGTATATGGTAATACAACCAATTTCCAACAAAATTAACCATAATGATTAATGTCCCTAATACCAAGTCAGCGTGTTATCGAGATATTCCTTATTTTTGGTTTTGGTCAAAGAAGAACATGTACACAACTCAATTCAAACCACTACTTTGTTATTTATTGATATTTTTTTAGTCAAATTCGACTTTCTTTGACCAAAACCAAAAATTAGGAATATCTCGATAACACGCTGACTTGGTATTAGGGACATTATGGTTAATTTTGTTGGAAATTGGTTGTATTACCACATTCCAAGAGGAATACGTCGAATTACAAATACCCTGTATAATAAAATCTCAGAAACGGCTAGACGGATTTTTATGGTACTTCCATTGGAAGCTAGAGGAGGCTGTGGAGCAACATATAAGGCCACATTTTTTCCCGATGTTCGCACCGGATCGGGATTCACGCGGGAAAACTGGACTGGCTGGACGAAGTCGCGTGCACCAGCTAGTTTAAAAATAAAATCCTAGCTGCTCTCAGATGAGAAATAGAAACACAACAATGACCGAATAACCAATATCCCACAGAAAGTATTTGCATCAAATATTCCTTATTAGAATACATAACCATAAAAGCGAACGTGAGTGCGCAGGGTTTTAATTTTCTTAATTTCCCGTCTAGAAGAAAATACGACTTGGCATCGTAAAAGAAACGAGTTTGTTTGAATAGTTTTGCACACGTACTATTATTTTATGCTTTTATAACTTTTCAGCTTTAGGTTAATTAAAATCGTTATTTTAACAGTTTTTGCTAGTTATAGAAGCCGTTTCATGTGGTTGGTTTTATGAAGAGAATTCAGTTTTAAGTAATAATAAATAGAAGATGATTTAGTTGCCTTAATGCTGTTTTAATTAGGGGTTGGTATCTAAAGGGGGAAAAAAGAAAATTAATATGCCTGTGCTGTCATCTCTTGAAGTAAGTATGTATACAACGGAAACTTTTACAATATGCGCAGCACACATAACTATTTATTTTGATTAGTCTAAATACATAAAAGAGATTTTTAACCAAATCAAACTTCGTTACCGAGATTTTCTTTAAACTTTGTATTTGAAAGATTCTACAGTATAATGAAATTCTGTCCGAAACAATCTTATCTTTACTGAGATTAGAACCGACGTTGTAGGAATCTACTCAGTAGTCTCAGTACCCACCCACTTAGCCCCAAAGTGACTCGTTTATGAACTGGAAACCGGTGCAAAGGGAGTTTTATAAAGATGATTTTTCCCTTTGTTAGTTTTGAAATCTATCTTCTATCTATACACATAAGAAAACTGCTGATCGTATGTTTGCACGCTAATGTCAGAAACGACTGAACGGATTTTTATGGGACTTTCAATGGGAGATAAGAGGAGGTTGTTGAGCAACATCTAGGGTACTTTTTATCCCGGAGTTCCGGGATTGGGATTCATGCGGAAAAAAACTCCTATGAACACACGAAGTCGCGGGCATAACTAGTTTTTCGAATAAGATAATGAAATTGAAATTTCACAAATGCACGATGGCAAAAAAGAAACCTTATATTTAAAGCTATCAATCTGCAATGTGTCCTAATAAAATTGACCGAAAGCTGACATTTAAGTGGGATGCAATATAAACGAATTAGAACCAAACGCGAATGCAGTTAAGTTATTCTAGAATACAATAAAATTAATTCAACAGTGTTTGAAATACCCCTTGATTCGAATATTCAAAGCCATAAATTTCATACGGAACCCTTGTTCAGCGCGTGTCTGACACGCTCGATTTTATTAATTAAGTTTCAGCATCATCCCTTTGGGACTTACATCCCAGTTACTCTAAGAAAAGCTTACGTCTTATATTAGCATGAAATTCTCAAACGTCTGCCATTTTGGATTACGGTAACCCCATTAACGTATATCACCGACTTTTCACAGAATATTTTAAGAATCAAAATATCTCAACACTCGTGTACAATTTATAACTAACTTTTTACAAAAAAAAACCGTCTCCAAAATAGCTAAGTACAGATAACTCAAAAACTAATCGTCAGCTGTCGATCAAATTTACGTGGGATAGTTGGAACTACACGCACCGCTATTTAAAAAAAACGCATTAAAATTTAATTATCACTTGCGTCGGTGACGGTAGACATCGTGAGACCCATAGATTCAGAGAGACGCCCATCCACGCGTGGCCATCGTTGTAAATGACCTTCATCCCTCACACTTTAGAGGAGATTCGTGCCCAGAAGGATAGTTAAGGTTTGCATGATGATGATGAATTCAAATGTTTAACAAAAGTTATACTAAAATATCTTCTATGACGACCCGAATGGCCCAATGGCAACCATGGCGGACCGCCTCAAAGGGTCCTGGGTTCGAGTCCAAGCGAGGCGGAAATTTGAGAATGAGTTTAAATTTCCATTCTCGGCCTTGGTGTGTGTCTTTACCTTATGTGTTGTCCATCGCACCCACGAAACAGGGAATCCTAAGGTGGGTTAGAGTGTGTAACATTATTTATTTATCTTATACGTATAGACATCGAGCAGTTATAGTGTTAAAACACTTACCTCATCTTTTCCTTTAACGACGCACATTTGAACGTCGTTCTCTGATGAATACCACAACAACCTTCGTTGTTCTGTGAGGTCTGTCAAACTGAGGTTGTACACGACATTCCTGGAACAAAATAAACCACACGTGAAAAGTTATTCGTGCAAACGGTCGAAATTAAAGCTAATATTAGTTTAAAAAGGATTATATTATTGACCATAATTATTACATCACACTGACTTTAACTAATAATGATATTTTATGTGAAAAAGGGGGTAAATTTGTGATTAGTATGAGAAAAGGACAGTTTATTATTAAACAGGATAAACTATTATCGCAATAATTATGTTTTATGATTTCTGAAGCAAAGTTGAAGCAAAAAACTACTTTGTAGGTACATACCTACTTATATCATAGGAGTATTTTGTTTGAAGGAAAGAAAATACTATTAATTAACATGAGATATTAAAGTTCATTCGAAACACAAGCCAAGTTCTCGGAAAATGAATTATATAAATACACACACTTTATCAGAATGTTTTATTAATTGCCTATTGATTTGTTTGGACGTTATTATTATTTTCCATCTGAGTAGGTAACTACACATTTGTTAATATCTTTAAAACCAGCTAAAGAACTTTTAAGTACGCTTTTATAAAACCATTCATAAAACACTGGACTTGACT
Organism: Hesperia comma; assembly: GCA_905404135.1. NCBI lineage: Eukaryota > Metazoa > Arthropoda > Insecta > Lepidoptera > Hesperiidae > Hesperia > Hesperia comma. The sequence goes on from FR990031.1 coordinate 4,414,350, forward strand.
TTAGGGGTAACCAATTTATCATTAGCCTTAAAAAATATAAAATTTTCACTCCGCTCATATATTTTTAATCACCACAACTCTTCAAATGATCGTTAAGTACAAGTATATTCGGGAGCCGGGTATATAATCAGTTCCGAGTTTTTGTTCACGAGCTGCTTTGTGTGACAATGATGCATCTCTTTCGTAGTTTGGCAGGGGTTTCGAATAAAAGAAGCGAAGGGCCTGTAATTTGGCAAGAATGCTGAGGGGAGGCAATTTGTGGCAAGACCCTATCCATAATGCATAGAGTATTTTTTATCCCACTAACGAAGTGTGATGATCCAATCAATTTGACCACGTATTGAGCAATGGCTACTTCCAATAATGTTATTATGAGTAGCCATTTTTGTTTCAAAAGCTCTAAGATGAGTCAATTAAGACGCTACCAAGAATGATGTGTTTTATTTTACACAGAATTTCAATAATCAAGTGACCCAGACAAATTTAGTTTTTTTTGTTCTCTACATGGCGTTGGCGATAGAACGCTCAGTCAAATACAGGTAGTACGGGAAACCGAGATATAAAAAGAAAAATAATTCGGATATAATTTGCAAAAAAATATCACGAAAGGATTTGAGAAATGTTTGCATTAATGTTACTTATTTCGCAACAAAAACACGTCTTTGAAATCTTGATTTTAAAGTGACCGCCGTCTACGTGTCTACTAAGATTAAACTTTCATTGCCTTGAGCGCAGACTAAACTAAGTACATCATTAATTAAGACTTTAAGACGCCTGATTGAAAGTCGAAATCACCGGGCCAGTTAAAACTTTTTTTTTCCATGTGGCCCGGCGCCGGGCCTAGTCACCGGGCCAGATGGGATACACTCAAAATAAGTCAGTAAATATATTTGTTTGACATATTTATTTATATTTTTCCCATTTAGATATTTACATAATTTTGTTGCCTTTGCTTGTTTTAATACAGTCATGTAATTTGGTTTCTAATACTTTCTTGCCAAGGGAAATTGTAAAACAAGTAGGTACATATCTATAGTCTATCTATAGTTTTTCGTAAATTTATTTTATTGTAACAATTACTGATAGAATCTTCTTTTGGTCGCAGACAAAGAAAAAAACCGATCTTTTATTAATTACAATACGACTAGCAGTTCCCGCCAATAGGGGACGGCCATTTTGGATTGTTTCGCGGACAGCGTCATCTATTTGGAAAATCGGGCATGTTTTTGTCCTCTTGATTGATGGTAAAGCTTGCAAGTATTTCGTTGTTTTCCTTAATGTAGTTCCTTATATTCGATTGCTTTATCTAGTCTTCGGTTTGTTTTGTGGACATTTAATAAGGTTATATTTTACCAGGGTAATTATATACCCAGGATAAATAGATAGGTACATAGTTTTATAATGTCTTCGATAACATCAAAGATTCTAAAAGCTACAGTGCTATGTTGATAGACGAGGGCGTCGTAATTATTTTAAATCGGATATAATTATACCTATTGCTTTGGGATTTTTTGGGAATTTCAGACAATGAGGCTTTGTTACCGATAAAGGGGCTCATTTTTGGATTACTTTCCACATCTATATGAGTGTAGCCCAAAACAATTATTGCTGACACAATAATAAAATTTACCTGTAAAATGACGAATTAGAGTAAACATGAAATTTGTAATGTCTGATTAAATTGAAAAGCAATCGATCCGGTGTATACTGAGAGTCTGAGACACAGGTTCAAAGTTACGTAACTCGATACAATGCGAAGAGTTGATCTTCAGTTAGTTATTGATATACATACGTTTGTTCAAATAATTCAATTACTCACAGTATTGTAGTGTCCTCGTATATTAAACGAATTGCCGCGTATAAAACCGGCGTAGTTGCCAATCAGTGTCTCTCATCAATAAACATGACGAACACACCCAATGATCGAATCGAAATGAAAACATCAAATACGGTGGCGTTTTTAAAACGAGATTTACATAATAAATAATATTATTGGTTTAATTCGCCCGCCGGCTTTTGAGGACTCGCCAGTATGTAGGTACTTTTCGTTCGCAGTATGTGCGTGATAATTTTGTCAATTTGGTTTTTTGGTCGGTAAACGTATGAGATACTGGAACTGTATATTTAAATAGTGAAATTGTTTATCGAACAAAATGTTGTCATCGGTACCACAAAACGATATCTACTGGTTACCGATTAAAGGTAATAAAAGAAAGAAAGGAATGTGAATTTGAATGATCAACCGAATGGCGCCTTGGTCAACTTGCAGGATCGCCGTTCCAATGGTCCTGGGGCCGTATTATGAACTCTTAATTCCAGACAGTTTACGTTCACCACGTGTGGGAGACAGAGACAGCGCCAACTTACGCTAACTCTGTGTTAACGCTAACTCTGTGTTAACGCTAACACCGTGTTAACGCTAACTCTGTGTTAAGGCTAACACTGTGTTAACGCTAACTCTGTGTTAAGGCTAACTCTGTGTTAAGGCTAATAATTCACCTCATTTATGGAAAATGTTGGTGCAATGCGTATATAAAGAGTATAATACCATTTTATAATCTTGGTTAGATGCGTCAACTTTAAAAAAAACTGGCCGCAGTAGTGTTCATACTTTATTTACACAATGATGAGTGAAAGTAAACTGAAAGTAAAAATCTTGCAAAATTTTAAGGGAATTTAAGTGTTTGATTGAATTTTGTGTAAAAACTGCAGGTTTTCTGGGATTTTTAAGAATTGTGGTGAATAGTAGTACTTCTTAGGTTTAGGTATATAAACTCTTGCGTTACTGAGTGATTGAATGACAGACAACGCACAGCCGAAACTACGAAAGAAGCTGAAATTTGGCATGTATGTTCCTTGGGAAGTGTAGGGGAGCACTAAGAGAGGATTTTTGGAAATTCTACCCCGAGGGAGGTGAAATAGGGGGGTGAACTTTAAACGAATTCCACGCGGGCGAAAGCTAGTTAAAACTAAAAAAACGCGCGACAAAACAATTAGCAATTCGGGTGCGGGTACTTTTGTGAACGTAAGGATCGGTTTGTCTCGTAAAGTGAGGGCGACTAGTATAAAACTAAACAAAGGCGGTGTATACATATAGAGGTATAGCTACGCGTGTGCAATAACAGAACGGTAGGGGAGACTCCAAAACAACATCGTCGAAAGAATAAATTATGAACCTACCAAGACGGATAGTGTTGCCACGTGTCACGAATTTAGCAGGATGTCATGTTGAGAATCGAATTGAATTGCAACAGTTTTCTAACGATTCAGGCTTGTATCTACCTAAGTTGAAATATAGGGTACAAAATAAATATCCTGAGTACCCGGAAAATAAAAATAAATTGTACTCATTTTATACAATATTTATCCATGTAGAAAATATATACTTAAGTAAAATTTTCACCTCCAGGATGGCTATGTCTTATTCGGATAGAAAAAAACTATTATATTTATCGATTGATAAAATCATGGCCTTTTTATTTTGACAAATAACAAACTAAAATCACGTTTGTCTATTGTCAAAACTTAATTATCATTAAAATTTCATGGTCGTTAAAAGTTCATTGCGATTAAACAATGTCCTGCGTATAACTACGAGCCTGGCAACACTAAAGCCAAGTGACTGCACAGCCAATCCCCCTCCGATCTAGTGTTTCATTCGTTTGTAATCTGCACAAAACTAGCGGGAAGACGCTTTGTATCGCCCTCTGATATCATAATGTACAAAGCCGGAGCGTAATCTGAAACAATTCATTTCGCTAATTCGTTTTGGTCGACTTCCCTTGCTCGTTACATAAAGTCAAGAGAAAGTTATTTATTTGTTTCGATAAAAAAACCCTTGAAACAGAAAGTAGGAAGGTGAGGACATGTAAATTAGTCATCAAAAACATTCAAGCAACGAAAATAAAATATATCTGGTCTATCCGGAAATCGAACCTAACCCTTCATGCTTGTCTGGTTCCGTTTCTAACCGCGCGATAAATTTAATTTATTAGAATACTATTAACATATAATGAAAAGAACCCTTTTTAACGCTACTTGTACCTATAGAAAGGAGACCTCCTATGGGATCCAACCTGGTAAGCAATCAGTGATAATTTCTACAGTTGTGTTAAATTTCTGTGCTTGAGATGACTGTGACAAAGAGACACAAACAGCGAAGGCATATATTATTTGATTTCTGTTTGTCAAGCTGTGGATACAAATCCATAGAAAATACAAAAAACGTTCAAACATATCGCTGAAGCCAATCGAGTAAAACGAGTAATAACACCTACACGTGCAGAATATCTTAGAACAAAAACATTGGGAACCGTTTTAAAATCGACTTTGTGAGTCTGCAACTTGGATATCTAAAGTTTTGCAAGACTTTCGAGTCTTGAAAAACTACGACGAGCCGTTGAACTGGTTTTTCCAAAAAGATTTTGGACGTATTTCGGACATAAAGAATTCTTTCCCTAAACCGGCGTATGTTCACATGCAATTTGTTTGCATGCACTCGACACGGCTCCGATATTGGAAAAGTTTACGAGTTTCGTTTAGAACAATATCAATAGGACATACAACTTCATAGGGGCACGTGCTACGCTCTATCCACTTGCCAGTTTCGATGCAACTTTGATACAAATATACTTGAAGCGTGACTTCATTTGTATTCCTAAGTATTTACTATCGGCTCCTTTGTGTGACAAATGTCGTCAAATGCCATCACGTTACACGGAATGGAAGGAAATGGTCGATGCGTGACTGTCAAATGATAACTTAATAATAACTGTGTTTTTTGTGGCGTTCGCTTCGATTGAAGACCGATTTGGCGCGTTACCGTGCAAAAATGTCGTTAAATTTACATTGGGAGTATAACTTAATATAATTCTAATACGTTACCGTAAAAATGTATTGTGACTGAAAAAGAACAAACTTATTTTAAAAGAAATATTTAAAACCACATTAACATAACGCTGATTGAAACGCTACCATCTTCCCGTGCCTAATGGAGAACGTAATCATTCGACAATTACTATGAAGGGTGCCTTCCAGTAAGCAATCAAACCCCTGAAATCCTCAAAACTATTCTTGTCCTGACTTTTTTCCATAAAAAAATAATAGTTTTAACGCAAGTACATAGTATTGAGCTATTCTCAAAGAGCAATGTAATTTAAAATTAAAATGAACAAATTCCCATTCAAGTAACTAGTCGCCAAGAATATCTAATACGATTTTCAGCTGCAATAAGGTAACATCGAGCAACTCCGGCATGTTTGTCATCAGCATTTGACTATCAAATCATCTCATATGGCTCGGCCGACCTATGCGGGCGCCATCTTGAGGTATTTTAAATGTGGCTGCGTTTATATTGGAAAGTTCTTTGTTATTATACGTTATTAAAAACTGATGTCGCACAGTCACGGCTATAGCCCATTGCCGAGGAAGCGTAGAATGTAATTCATCATGCTGTCTCAGTGTGGATTAGTAATAGGAACGAGTACTCAATGTTATTGAAATAAGGTTTTAAATCGCAAATTACGATACGGCCTAGGTCGGCACAATTTGACTGCCTCGAACTTTTAAATGCTTAAACGCTATCACGCTAGTAAACAATATAATTATGTATTCACAGACATATAGGTTCAATAAATATATTTAAACAAGCAGTCTCACATTTATAGGAACTAAAAATTTATCATTAAAATATAAGCTACGCCGAAAACAAAAAAACAAGCGGCTAAATTGGATATCAATTATTTTCTTCAGTTACACACGTCATTACCTACTTATTTTAATTATTAACCGACCAAAAAAAAAAAAAAAAAAAAAAAAAAAAAAAAAAAAAAAAAAAAAAAAAATTAATTTAAGTTAAAATGCCTAAATGTGATAAGTGTGATAAATCAATAAATAAAAAAGCACCAGGGCTGGAATGCAACAAATGTGGCAAATATGTTCATGCCAGTCAAGTTTGTTCAGAATTATCAGCCAAGCAATTGTCAGCGTTGCGTAATTCGGAGAACCTGGAGTGGACCTGCATGGAATGTCACCGAGAATCACCAGTCAGGAAATCGTTTATCATGCCAGAAGAAGATGACGAAGAGGATGAGGAAGCCAATATCGAGCTGGCAAACGACTTAGACAGCCATACAAGTAAACTCGTTCGCGACATATCAAAAGAGGTTAAAAAAGCGCTTAAATTGGAGCTATCATCCGTGAATGCAGCGTTAAGCAATTGTTGTAAGAAGATGGAAGATATATACAGCACCCTGGAAATTTTTGGTACTAAAATAAAAGACTTAGAAAACAAAAATAGCAATCTTATAAATCAAAATACCCACTTACAATTAAGAGTAGATGCATTAGAACAACATATAACAGAGATGGAACAGAAACAACTAGAAACTACGGTTGAGGTTGTAGGAATTCCAGAAGTTCCAAATGAAAACTTGGACGCTACGGTAGAAAAGCTAGCCAAGAAATTAAATGTTGACAACAATTTGGTGAATAATAGTCGCAGAATAAGTGGAATAAACGGTAATGAAGGCGTTATTCGAATTCAACTACATCAAGAAAAAGATGCTATACAGTGGATCCATGCCTCGCGGAGAGGTATGTTGACTCTAGAGTCTGTGATACCCGACTCTAATCCTGATCTTGGCAAAAGTAAAATTATGATTCGCCGCGCCCTCACCAAAACAAATAAAATTCTTCTGTGGAACACAAAGCAACTACTGAAAGACACCTTTAAGTACATTTGGTTTCAAAATGGCAAAATATTGGCTCGCAAGACAGATAACGCCAAACCAATTATCATAAGAAATCTAAAAGATGCTGAAAATAACTTAAAACAACACAATAATTGTCGGTAATAGTGTCAATAAAAGTCAACTCAGGTGTACAAGAGGTAACTGAATTTTTCGACTGTCCTACCATCAGTGACTACAATTTACTTTTACCTAAAAATTCCTGTAAGCTAACTATTGTTCATATTAATGTAAGATCTTTATGTAAAAATTATTGTCACGTTTTGCAATTCATAAATTCATCCTCTATTAATATTGATGTCCTTATCCTAACGGAGGTAGGCATATCTGACAACATTAAAGAAATGTTTAATATTGATGGATTTAAAATGCACAGTAAACTGCGTGTGAATCGGAAGGGTGGTGGTATTCTTATGTATATCAAAAATAATTATGAATTTGTAACCGTGAACACTTCATTACAACATTGTGAATCAATAATCGGAACGTTAACAACATCACATTACTATAAAGCTGTTATCTGTGCATTTTATAGACCTCCAGATGAAAGTAAACATTTATTTTTCACGGAAATTAAACAGCTACTTTGTAAAGATATTTATATGCACTCTGACGTATACTTACTAGGAGACATAAACATCGATTTGAAATGTAAAAATAACATCCGTGATTCATACTTAAACAGTTTAGCAGAGTGTGGTCTAACGAGCGCGATTACAGACTACACAAGGATTGAACAACGAAATAACTTAGTCACTCGCAGTTGCATAGATCACATTTTTGTAAGATCGCGCTCGTTAGAACTGTACTCGGCGGCGCTCGGTACTGTAATAGCGGACCACAGAGCGATCGTATTGTCATGTCTCGCCGTTGGGTCGGCACACGTACAGGATGATGCAAAATACGTCACGATGATAAATCATAACAAATTAAAACTACTCTTAGAAAAATTAGATTTTAGGGCTATAAATAATATGGAGTGTCCAGTTCAGATTTATGCACACCTCAAAAATTCTTTTAGTTCTTGTTACGATCAGGCAAAATACATAAAAAAGTTAAATACAAGTAGCAAACGAAACAAACATAGGTGGATTAATGAAAATATTAACAATATGTGTCAAAAGAGAGATGAACTATTTATAGAATGGAAAAAGGATGTCGGTAACAAAATACTAAAGTTAGAACTAAATAAGCAGAGAAATAAAACCCGTAAAGTAATAGAAAAGTCGAGAAATAAACATTATTTTAATATGATAAATATGAATAAAGATAACCCTAAAAAGCTTTGGGAAATACTCAATACTTTATCTGGTCGCATATGTAAGTCAGTGGATGAAATTATACTAAAAGCTTTCAAGAAAAGCCACCTATCGGTCAAAACTTTAGCTCAAAATTTCGGGAAAGAGTTTGACGGTAACGTAAAAAAAATTTTGCCTGTTTGTAATAAAAACATACTGAGTGAGGCTGAATATGTATTTCCGGAATCTAGATCAATGATGTTCAAGAAAGCGTCTCCCAATAGTATAAAACAAATCATACGTAATCTAAACGTTAATAAGTCCCCAGGCATAGATGGTATTCGATGCATTGACATAAAGAATTTGAGTGATAAAGTCGTAAATGCTATTGTGAAACTTATTAACACCTCCGTTGCGTTAGGATTATACCCAGATGATTTGAAAATTGGTATAGTGAGACCAATTTTCAAAAAAGGTTCGCATAACAATTATGAAAACTATAGACCAATCACAATTCTTTCAGTCATAGATAAAATAGTAGAAAAATTTATATGTAAACAAATTCAGGATTATTACAAAACATATGATGTATTATCTAACTCTCAATTTGGATTTCAATCTAATAAATCTACTTCTAATTTACTTTCAAAATTCACCGATGAAATAAACTTACACCTAAATGACAAAGAGCATGTTCTCTTGCTATTTATTGACCTCAGCAAAGCATTCGATACACTAAAGCATGAAACACTTATAAATAAACTTGATAATACAGGTGTCCGTGGTACTATCTCAAAATGGTGCGAGAATTACCTTCAAAATAGAAAATTTCAGGTTATGATACAAAATGAGCTTAGCGACGAAATACCAGTTCTTACAGGAACAGCGCAAGGATCAGTGCTCGGGCCTTTGCACTATCTAGCATATGTCAATGATATGCAAAACGTAATCCGTAAGTGTTCTGTTTATCAATACGCCGATGACACATGTCTTATCGCAGCAGCCCCTGATGCCCTTCTAGCAGCACGGTGGCTCCAGGACGATTTTACTAACTTATGCAAATGGGCTCATGATGTAGGACTTATTATTAATTCAAGTAAAACCAAACTAGTACATGTCAGATCAAACTACTTGCGAAACAATAAAAATACTCCGATACAAATATTTGCACATGAACACTCATGTCTACACGCACCTATACAATGCAATTGTTCATGTAACTCATTGGAACAAGTATCTACTTATAAATATTTAGGTCTTTATGTTGACGAAAGATTTAGCTGGGGCAATCACATTGATTATGTGTGTAACAAACTGAGAGCCATGTTGTCCAAATTTGCGATTTTAAAGTATAAAATTCCATACAAAATTCTCATCAATCTGTATCACTCCTTAGCTGAATCTATAATTTCTTATGGGCTAACAAGCTATGGGCGAACATTTAATACATACCTTGATAAAATCTATAGATTACAGTTGAGGCTCCTTAAAATAATATTACCAAATAAAATAAAAAAAACCCTGAAAGGCGAAAATGACATTAAATTTTTTAAACATTGTAAAGTACTTCCGATACATGAAAAAGTTAATATGCTACACTTACAAGAACAATTTAACAATAAAGATATTCAAATTAAAATTAATCACAATAAGATGACTAGAAAGGTATCCCAAAATAAGTTATGTGTCCCCAAAATGCGAAATTACTATGGTAAACGAACAAATAAATACATAATACCTACACTTATTAATAAAATTAATTACGAAGTAATAAAAGATATAAATGAAAAAAACTACAAATTGAAAATAAAAAAACTATATTTTAGTTATTTGGAGAAAGAAGCATTCTAATTTAAATATATATAAATATTTTTAAAAAACATACATGAAATTAACTTACTTGTGATTATTATAAAATAGGCTAAACAGCGGGCGTATTTGTGTGTGTGGATGTGGATGGATGCTGACTTGAATGTGTATGTTTGTGTGAGTTTTATAATGTATGTGCATTGTGTAGGTATCGTGTGAAAAAAAAAATAAAATAATTTAACAGGTTAAAAAAAAAGAACACATTACGATAATAATTATTATTATGACGGAATCATCCTGTACATGTGGCGTGGCGTACACAATAATGTGATCGCCTGATCGCATTTTATTTGCAATTACCCGCTTTCAAAATTGTCGCGTTTGTCGCATATCATAATAAAATAAGATTATACCTACATTGTTTTAAGAATTGCTAGTACGTACTAATTATTGAATTTTGTTCTACGAGTATATTTAATTTTTACTTAGATAATAGCTCATGAGTGTGTGTCCAAGACAAACCTAATTTAGGTTTTATGGTCACCTATTTGTAAAAACACTGTATTCTTTTTTGTTATAATAAATTAAAAAAAAAAAAAAAAAAAAAAAAAAAAACTTAAAAATGGAGGAGGTTCTCGATTCAACTGTATTATTTGTGTGTTAACTGGTAAGTTAAAAGTTAAAGTTAAAGTTAGTGTAGGTGTACCTCACTGTACCAACGAGTACCTCACTATTATATCATATACAATCATATACCTACTGGGTGAACTAATTTTGATAATCCTATTTTTAATCGAAAAGTCCCATCTTAATTTGAGCGATACCTGGCAGGTAGTTTTTGTGTTATTTCTACTTATAGATTTTGAAGTCTTCATTACATAAAGTAGCGCGGTTGTAAGTATACAAATACTTTTTCCACTCATTTAGGTAGGTATACTCATATAGTACCCATCAACACCCCTGAGACGTAATATAGACAAACTTGATTAAAATATAGGTACAAGCAGAAAACTTAATTTGGCTGTGGAATCCTAATACGTTTTACTAAATTGATCAACTCTCTCTGAAAAATCTAATCTGGTTAAAAATTTTAACTATCGCGTCGATGCATCAAAAATAAGTTTGTTATTTTGAACGACAGAACAAAAGATCAAAAAATTAAAATTTTCATTTCGTCATAAAATGCTGGAATATGGTGTTAAAATTTTTGCTGAGATTAAATAACAACCAGTTGTTATGATAGAACTAAATACCTATCCGAAAATGTTGTCTTACGACCCATATGGACTACGTTAATCTACGTTTAAATTATGTACTTACATTGCGCGAGTTTTGTGATTTTGTCGCATGTAGATGTCAATAATGTGATTAAAAAACAGAGGGAAAAAACATATTATTGTATTACGATAACTATAATTCAGTAATCGTTACATATAAACTCTACACAAACGTCTTGTATAGTCTTCTTTATACATACATATATACGGGGATTACAGGGTGTTCCATAAGTTGTACGACAAACTGAAATGGAAGATAGCTTGGAGAGGGACATACCAGATGTCAAAAAATGGTTTTAGTAAGTGTCACCGTTTTCGAGATTTTGATGTTTGTTTGATTTTTCGGAAACCGATATGGATATAATATCTCAGTCTACACGAAATGAAAAAAAAACAAAACGGAATGTGTCATTATTCCAAAATGACTCAATTAAAGCTTTCATGCATTAGCATAACTTGGTTCCTGGCCTCACTGTCGATTGATAGCCGTTGTAAAATCTCTAATGAAATGTGTATATATGCATTGCATATGTAGTATGAAATGATTCCCGGATGAACCTAACTCGGCCTGGCCGTTGTCATAAGGCGAGGGCGCGTCAATATTGGAAAAGTTCCGACGGGTACGGCCGCGGCGGCATCGAGCCTCATATGGCGCCAGATTTATTGCTATTGTTCCAAACTACATTCATCGTTTATTTCTCATACTATTTTTGACGCTTTAGAGTTACACTAGTTGTGTGTTTATTTTAAAATGAACGTCTGTATTGGAATTGCGGCTCGTGTTGGGTTTTTAAAGGGCGGTGGCGAATATGAAATATTGATGTTAATTAAGCGATGGGTGGTTACCCCCGGGTAAATCTAGGCTCTTACTACCTTTGTAGAGCCGGTAGCATCGCATCTTCGTCCGAATCAGAACGAAACTCATACTAATGATTACTAACTGGACTATTATTAGTAATATTATTGGTGTTAGCACCAAATACGAGTAACATGACGACTTATCACTAAAACAGTCCCTGTCCTCACACTTATTAAGAAACTATTTTAGGAGTTTTTTTAATTTATATTTTTTTATTGTACGTAGGTATGTATCTTTCATTATCACTAATTTGCACTTCAAATGTTTTGCATAGTAGGTAGTATACAAGTATAAAACATTTTCTATTCAGGTTATTTACATCAATTACATTTTTATATCATTTTCGGCGTGCTAAGGAAAACAAATAGGCATCTTCGCAACAGCTATGAAAAACATCGTAGCAAGGTAAATAAATTAATGTGATAGTCCGTTGCCTTGGCACAGATATTACGAAGGTCTGAAAATAGGAATTACAAGTGGGGCCTATTGTTGCCGCCGCACAGACGCGGTGATTTATGGTACCTACCTACAATGTAAAGCGAACTCGTTAATTTAAAGTCGGGAGTTCCAGTAATACTGTTGATGTAAATAATTGTAAATAATTCGAATTTTCTTTTCAAAGTTATTGGCTGTTGTAATTAAAAACCGCGCGGTGACCTTTTTAACGCCCGGCGCAAAAAGAAGGGTGATAATTTTGACCTGTCTATGTTTCTATGATTCAAAATCAAAATTATTTATTCATATAGGTATCATTGATACACTTATGCGCGTCAATTTTTATAATTCTTCCACGATTTTGTAAAGGTTATTTATAATATCATACAATGATAATAACACAAAAAAACTTTTATCTTTTTTTTACTTTGTATAAGTTAATGCTTGACTACACCTACTACCTGATGGAAAGCAGCAACCTAGTCATGGGTGGTAAAGCGCACTAACTTAGAAGCGTATTCACTCTAATCTATCTAAGTGGAACTGATTATCTCACCCAGGCACTCTTATCATTTACATACATACTCGTATTCATCTATACTTTAATATCCTTTGCTAACAAGTACCTACTTGGACACGTCTACGACGAGTTACGAGTATATGTGTGTCAGTCTCGTAGCATCGTAGCTTTAAAACTGATTCAACGACTTCAATGCGTTTTTTTAGTTAGAAAGCCCGTTTCCTTGCGGTGGTTTTAGCCAAAGATTAAGCATACACCGACGTGGTTTTAGCTATGATGGGTAAAAATCGGTTCAGCAATTGGTGATGCCTCCGCTGTCCATGACGATGACTATTTATCATCAGGTTGTTCGTCTACTCGTGTATCGGATATAACCACATTATTTTGTCAACATGTCGAATTTAAACACAAAAATAAAACCTTAATTAACAACAAAAGCTTAACCAAACAAAAAAAAAAGAATATTACAAAAACCAAAGGTATTTAGTCGAACAAAAAACCGTAAAACCAAATAATCTCTTGTTTATTTAAATTGCGAGCACTTTCACAAATTGAGGTTAATTTTATATTCAGGTTAATACCTACAGCGCCGCGTATAGTTATTTATTTGTGGGTAGTGTTAAAGTATCACAAATAAAAATAAATGTACGTAAGTAAGTATATTGTTTTGTGCTATTTTTCATTTTCTCTGAATCATCATCATTATGTTAAACCATTCTTGCCCAATACGGAGCATGGGGCTCTTCTCACAATGAAAAGGTTAAGGCCATAGTCCACCACGCTGGCCAAGTGCGGATTGGCGGACTTCACACATCTTTTATTTTTGCGATCTTCCGCCATGCAGCTTTCCTCATGATGTTTCTTTCACCGTTATGGCAAGTGAAATTTAAATGATTAAAACGCACATAACATACTAAAATTAAGAGTTCTGTTTGTCTGAATAACACCTACTAATTCCTCTTTTTCATAAAAAAATATTAGTAAATACATAGGTAGGTACATATAAGTCTATCAAAACATCATTCCCTTGTAATTGAATAAAATTTAATAGGATAAAATTAAAATACACTCCTTAAATTAAATAAAATACCTACAAAATATTATTTAATCAAATAACAATCCAATTATTTTAACTATTTACATTATAATAAATACGAGGGACTGTTGCAATGTGGGTACCTACGTATATTTTTGCAACGTGCACGAACGTCGATAATTCATTTTGTATTAAAAAATAAGTGAAGTTCGAGTAGATAATACTGGTCAAATATTGCGTGTCCCGTTTAAATTAAAATAATAACAAAAATATAGTGCACGTAGCCGCTATTACTGAGGTTATTTTCGTAACAAATTGCGCTCCGATTATAATGTAACCTTTTACGGTAATAGCATGAGAAACAAAACGTTGGAACAAAGCTAGACCCGCTTTTGGCCACGTTATTAGAAACTTAGTGTATTTAACGACATTTTTTTTCTGATAATGGATAAAATTTTATGAATTTAGCGTGGATTTGTAATTTCGACGCGGATTTTTCAGTGTATCTACTTACTTATTTAATTTTCTTTAACCCGTCCATTCGATATGGTAAAAGATAAGATTAACTTTATTTTTTTAAATACTTATACAATATTAACATTTCACATAAATGATATATCACAATAAATTTTGAATTTGGAAACGGGCAGGAAAATTATGATATCTAAATAATACTAACGTTATGACATATTATATCGTCAGATTTTGTATATTTATTGGAAACCTCTTAACACCACTTATCAAATATTAAAACTTAAGCTGAACGTCGCTAAGGGGTGTAGCAGGGTTACGTTCCCTTACTGGTTTCTGGAACGAAAATCCCAATAAAGTAGAATAAAGAACACCCTGCGGGTACATAGCGCTGAAAAACAAGGGGAGCGAGTCGTAATCTTCAAAGCCTCCTTTAGTTCTTATGTTAGTGGCGGAATGTGTCGCGTACGCGGCCGGGATGGCGGCGTCACATTATGAACGATACAAGCGACGAATACGGAAATACGAATTACATATCAAATCTATCTATATCTACACATATAATAAGACTAACTGATCGCTGTTTGTGCACGATAATCTCAGAAACGTCTGAACGGATTTTTATAGGACTTTCACTGGGAGATAGAAGAGGCTATGGAGTAACATAATATACTTATACGTTCTCGATCTGAGTGTGTATGTTTTTGTCTTGTGTGTTGTTATGTTACCCACGAACCTTGGAATACTTCTGTGGGACTATCAGTGTGAAGTTATAAAAATTAAGTGCGTTTGACAGATCGAGATAAGGTAAATGTTTGACGAGATAACTTCTATATAGAGGCTTTCCACCTCTGTATAAGAAAGCCAAGTAAATTACTAGTATCGTGCAAACATATGAAAACTAAACATACCTACTATAACCTTCCGGACAGCCCTAAAGCTCACATTGTTTAATGTCCCTCTTAAACAATACTAGAGAAGCACACGCAATCTGAGACGATGCTAAAAGTTCCCTGAAGTACCTATTTGTTGTGCCCTAAACTAATAAACTAGTTCTAAGGAAAAGGGATCAGTTAACTTGTTAAGTGCGTGAGACACCTTGGAGCGAGATTCGTTAAGTGCTTCGTCTACGATATATGTACTTAATCACGAAGTAATCAGCCGGACGGGATAGGTCAGCAACATGTCTGTTGACTCATTTCTCTAACAGCGGTCAGTAATTATCATGTAGGTATGTGTTTTATATATTATACCAGATTATTTTATATATACGACACAGGGAATCCTAGTGTGGGGCTATGAGTGTGAAGCGTTATTTATTATTTATTTATATTACGTTTAAATATTAACAATATGGAATATCCACCCTACTAACAACAAATTTATTACATGTGCTCACAGTTCAATTTAGCTTGTTAGCAAAATTTACTTAAGGCATTTTAAATTAACGTCGTTAATCTACAATGAACCTTAATCACAGGAGCAGAAAGCTGGCAGTTGCAAACGAACTCCAAACTAATAAGGAGAGAGTAAGTTAAGAACGTATTTTGTGATATTTAACACAAAAAGAGATTAAATACATGTCATGTTGAAAGTTTGTTTGCAATTCAAAGTAATTGCACAAAAAATCGTGAGTGAGAAACACCAGCTGAAACACATTGAACGTTTCGAAAAGTCAACATGATAGCTTATTAAAAAAAAAAAAGTGAAGAATAATAAGTAGATTTATAAAAAACAGACGATTTTAACACGTAATTGAATCATGAAGTACACGCGTCAAGCAACATTTAAAAACCGCAAGACTCCAATTAATTATTTGTGAATGAATTTCGATTTATACAATTTTATCATCAGACCGTGCGACAAAATATGAAGGGTTATCATCACAAGTGTTTTCAGCGGGGCGTTTAAAAATGAAGTTACATTTTAAAAATTACATTCATACACTTAAAGTGTTGTTATATTAAAATATATATTATAAGTATAGATGTTACGTTTTGTAAATGTAACTATTACAGGAATTTGTATTTCTCGTGTTATATAGAATCTTTTAAATTACGCGATTTAAGCTGTAAGTACCATTTCCGTGTATTTACCTTTTTTATGTACACCCTTCCGCTGTCACCCATGATATTTGGATTATGGATTTGGATAATTTTTGGATTCACTGAACAGAAAAAGTAATAAGACGTAACTCTAGGTTTTATTATGTAACTTCATGGAATGAGTTAATTAACTTTTAGCAAAAAAACCAACTTTAAAATCAGTTCACCCAGTAAAAAGTTATGAGGTAACACATAAAGAAAATAGGTACCTACAGTCGAATTGAGAACTAAGAGAATCCTCCTTTTTTTGAAGTCGGTTAAATATAGACGCAATATAGAGTAACGTCCTCAGGGAGACATGTCAGATATACGAAACTAAGAATTATTCAGACAGAAATTCTCGTAAACGCAGTACTCACGCTGTATTTGAAAATTGCATCTCAATGCAGGCGAAGCAGTCCAAAACTTTTCAAACACGAATAGTCTGAAGAACTCTTTAAAGATACCACTCAATGCAAAGTAATGTAATCCAATCCATAGACGACTTCAAAGAGGGTGCTCCCCGCACACATTCGCGAAATGGTTTTACTGGCTATCTTACTCAACTTTTTGTTGGAGAAAGCAACATTGCAATAGCTCTTCCAGACGAGAATACCAAGTCTTTGTCAGATTATATTTTCTGATATTTCAAAAGTTTTGAATTTATGTGCAGTTTTTTATTATTGCAGCTTTACAAATGTTGCAAGTTTTTTGGATGGATTGTCTGGGGAATAGAAAGTTGAATCACGTATTTAGGATTTTGCAGTTTCTACGTATCTGTTACGTTCGGTGTTTAACAAACCAAAGTATTATAATACATACGATTAACTTTAACAATATTTTCCCTGTTTTTTCACGTGTCAGACCTCTACCTTTATCTTCATTTTCACGCGTTCTTTAACCAATCGTCTAACTCATCTTCTCTGTTTTCTTCTTCTGCATTTTTCTCATTGTTTTACCATTACCAACATTATATGAGCCAATTAAATGGCTTTAGATGATCATGATAAGTCACCAGCTAGAGCAAAGCCACTATAATACCGAAAATCCGAAAAGATAGAAATATACTTAGATTAATTTATAGTAAGTGTGCAAAGTAATAAAACCGAATAATAAAACGCACGATTATTTCTTAAACCAGAGCAATTCGGGAACACAGGAGATTATCATAACTCTAATTATTATGGTACCAGGCGGACATGAAGCCCGGGTGGTCGAAACAACGTTAATTTAGTTAAAAGGGCACAAAAGACCCTCGTGCTCGCAGGACAATAACATTACATGGGACGCGAGCCGAATAACAGTTTCCCGTAAGCGAGCTATGGAATTACCGGCGGGCTGCATAGACAACTATAGCAAAGTGTATGTAGGTGACAACATTAAAATAACCAAACTAAACATCACAATTCTGAACTAAATGTAACAAACCATTAGTGGTTTACGTTGAAACAACTTTCGGGGCGTTGGGCTCGACATGGCTTGGAGTTTAAGCACATATTTGGCACGTGATGATAACGGAGTAGGTAATGATATCAGATTGTTCATATTGAAAGTGTCCAAGCTTTAAGTCTGTAATCGTGAAACGCACAGACAAATTGACAAAAATCCCTAAAATCCTGATTGTGAGCCCAATAGCGTCAATAACCAAATAATGGTTCTCCTCGTTATTTATATCCTACTTGCAAAACACAGATTTCTACAGTTCTAATAAGACGATTTAAAGGTATCTCCAACAAACCATCTACACAAGTATCATTATCTAACATAAGAACTGCTATCTATGTAAGGCTAGATAGAATAACGCGATGAGAAAAATGTACTCCTGTATCTTCCCCATGCCGGTCTCACATGGGCCGTGGCCCGTGTAATGTTTCCGTACCGTAACCCACCTTCAGAATTGCCGGGACGCGCAGGAAGCGATAAGTAAAAACAGGATAAGCGGCCATTTTGCCTACCTTTAGCGTTGTGGGGAAAGTTTTAAAGTTTTAAATATCTAATGTTTTGACTTTAGAGGTTAGATTAAGTTCTCATGTGAGGGATATTTGATGTCTTCAAGGGAATAAAGGGAATCAAATTCTTGAAACGTACTAAGATTAACAGCAGTAATACCACATATTACTCTGGTATTCTTGGTAGTAACGCATTATAATAAAAAAAGAAGACAGTTACTTTATAGCTTCAGAAATGTTCAATTGTTCATATTGATGTAACAGTATAATCAAAACGTAGGTATTCGAGTAAGTACCAAGTTCAATATTCTGATATGAATCTCTCTAGTCGCCAGTTTTCGAGTTCAAGGTGAGTAAATAAAGCTGATTTTCACTCGTTCATTTCCACGACAACGATCGACGAAACCGTTGACTCGACACTGGTTATATTACAACCTTTTTGCTCCTGTATAAATTCCTCGACTTTCTTGAGTTGTTTTGATTGTAGGTAGGTAGAGATGAGACAGAATATCTATAGGGACTGTCAACCCTATAGATATTCTGTTTGAAACGAGTACCTATTTGTACCTATCGTATTAAATGTTATACTTGTCTTAACACGATTCCGTTTCTAGATTCATACTCAGCCTTCGCATTTTGTAACTTTATCGACACACTGTGGTAATTTGCTCAGGACCGAAAAGATAAAAAGTCTGCGAACATTTTAGTTGGAACTATTTGATTGTTTTTCTAACGATTAATTGGCGAAGCAATGTATTTCGATAACGGAATAAATTCAGGGATGGCTATGACAAAGACTGTCGATGCTTATTACAAATTGGTTTTAACATGAAAAAACGAGTAAGTGCTGCTCACAAGGCAATATTGTAGACGTTAAAATTTTTTTTTATGGAATTAAGGTAGCAAACGAGCATGCAGCAACACTCTTCCGCTGCTGCCCATGACAACTGTGACCGACCCAGAACAAGACTCAATTTAGGGACTATATAGGATGGTTAGAATAGGTGTAATCTCTACATACATGATAGACCCATGTTACTATATGAAAAAATATTAAAACATAATATGACATTTATACAAAAACTTTTCTCGGACGACTACAGAAACAAATACACTTTGCCCGAAAGGAATGAATATTTTTCAAGTTGCGTAGCAACTCGGCTCTAACCGTGGAGAATATCGTCCAATTTGTTACACTGAAATCAACTTTTTTATAGAGTTGTTTGTGGAAACGGATTGTTTGAGCGATAAATAATGATAATTTCGTTTGCGACGTCTACCACGACAACCAACAGCGTTCATGTATGTTATTCGTTCGACCTTGAATCCGTTGTGCGTGAGAATTAATAACGCGTGGAATATTTATTACTGAAATAGTTGTTTTATTTACGAAGTTCTTTGTTACTTTTGTCTAGGTTATACTCATAAATGTTAACGTAAAAATGATCACTGGCTGAAAGTGGCAGATTTCAGGTCTCTTGGTAATTTGTTTCTGAAGGCTGTTAATAATGGCAGATATCCCTCATGATGCAACGGTTTACGAAATGTTTTTTTTAAAGTGTGGGGTAATATTAAATTATATCTCATCTAAAACTATTTTCGAGTGTAGGTTCAGGGCCTTAAGGCATAGATTGATTGAAGTGAAACGAAGGCAGTTAATTATAAAGTAACATGTAATGTTTGCGTGCAAAGGATTGTATTCCTACTGTCATGTCATGAGCGCTCTGTGCTGGTCTGTGTCCGTAGGGATTCTAATAGGTTTTATCGATAGTTTTCCGAAAAAAAAACGAATAGGTAATACTTGCTTGTACAGCATGGCGATTATGGGATTCATAGGCGTGTCCAGCTGCTGATTTAAGGGGGGAAGGGGGAGAGGAAATTGGATTTTCGAGACAGATTTTATATAGGGTAAACCCTCGAGTAAACGACATACCTATATACTATGTTTACTTTCATCAAAATATTTAACATTTAACTGACAACTAATAAAAAGTTTAAATGTTGTAGCGAGCCTACACTTTTTTGATGATAATAAAAAAATGTTACACACTAACATTTGTTTAAAATTTTCATAGCTATATCTATCACGATCTATCGCTCTATCTGAACTAAATCAGTCATAGATTTCTAAAATGTTATTTGGTATCGACGCAGCGCGTGCAAATAAATTGGACATAATAGCCTTTTGTGGCACAGATAAAACCGTTATCATATGGACAGTCTAGTCTGTGATTATTCTACTTATCTACGTCTAGCACCTCGTTTATCAGTCTGGCTTTGAATAGCAGGTAATTAGCAGTCGTGAATAAGCACCAGCGGGATAACAAAGTGTTTTGCCGACCTGAAAAGCTTGCGTTGGGCATTCAGGGAGCTCTATGCGTACGACAGCAAGGTTCAAATTGGCTTATCACAAGGCTTTTATTAAAATGTCCGCGGTAATATATTAAAAGCGTTTTGTTTGCGACTCTTACGCACTTTATTAATGATGTGACGACGACATAATTAAGTAAATTAATAATTGTTTGTTTTTGCGAAGGTTTTCTAGCGTAAGTGCTTTTGAGGTAAAAGTGAAATGTATCTTTAAACAGACCTTTACACAGACAGTTTTTTCTGTAAGATACGTCCTTCAAAATTTTAATGGATACACTTTATAAATATTCATTATTATTTTTAAACATAATCACACTTTCATTGAATACATACATACATAGATACTTACATACATAAAATACACATAATTAACAAAAAAAATAAAAAATTGTAAGTAGTCATACAGTAGGATGCCGTCATGATACTTATACCTACCTACCAATTAAGTTTGAATATTATTTGATCCAACAAAATGGCAAAATGGATAGATTACATTAAGAAATATTAGGTATAACAAATATTCTATATCCAGAAATTTTCTTAAAGCCGGGCTTAAGAATTTCCTTCCGTTAAAATACTAAACGATTTCTTTTTTAATACCCTAATATTTGCTTGACCTATATGTATGGATGCATGTGGCTTGAAAATTTGCACAGAGGTCAAGGTCCGATGACAATGCAATTGTATGACAATGACAAGCATGACCGCCGGATACCTCGGTGTCCTACGTGAGCGACGAAAACGACGTGACGCGACGTTGCGAACGCGACGAACGCGATCAAATCAACGGTATCCCTACTTGTGTCCTACCTTGTCATTGTCGCGTGTAGCATCGCGTCGTGTTGAGTAGCGTCACGTCGTATGTGTCGCTCACGTAGGTCACCCCGTAAGAATTGGCTTTAGAACAAGAAACCCCTCAACGATTAACATCACAGTGACAAAATTGCTTTGTAGGTACTTAAAACATACTCAGTTTTCTAAAATCGAGTTTTTAGTTTTCAAACTATTTTTATTTTAATTGCGTTTGATATAATAATTGCTTTCAGATGTCTTGTTGAATAAAATTAATGGATATTCCAATTTTACTGACAATTTAACGTTAAACTATCGATAAGATAAAGGCTAATCCCAGTTGTAACAAAATGGCGCGTGCTATAGGCTCTGGCGTGGGGTGTTCAGACTTGCCTCCATCCAAACACAAGCCAAAAATCTTTATAAATGTAAATGAGACCGCCATATTGCCTAGCGTAGTGTGCAATAGAGACAGGCACAGTTGCATTCGAATTAGGGTTGCCACCTTTACAGTATTAAAATTATTGTAACGTACTGTATTTCAGATAAACGATTTCGTATCAGGCCTCACTTTGCTATAACAGATTCAGATTAATATTTAAGCTGTATTAATTTTGTCAATTGTACAACTTTATAGAAAACTAGCTTTCCGCCCGCGGCTCCGCCCGCGTGGAACTCAGTATGTCACAAAGTTTTTCCTGCGTGAATCCCGATCCCGCGAGAATTCTAGGATAAATAGTGGCTTATATATAACATTCCACAACTTCCACTCCACTACCTCCCAGTAAAAGCCCCATTTGAGCTCGCGAGTTCATTCGCGAATAGGAGCTTTTCCCGCGTGAACGTCGATCCCGCGGGAATTCTGGGATAAAAATATATGTTGCTCCATAACCTCCTTTATCTCCCAGTGATAGTCCCATAAATATAAAAATCTAAGCCCGCGACTTGGCGCGAAGGTGTTTTTCCCGCGTGTATCCTGATCCCGCGGGAATTGCGGGATAAAAAGTAGCCTATAAGTATGTTGGTCCACAATCTCCTCTATCTCCCAGTGAAAGTCCCATAAAAATATAAGCCTGCGATTTGGCGCATAAGAGTTTTTCCCGCGTAAATCCTGATCCCGCGGGAATTTCTGGATAAAAAGTAGCCTATATGTTGCTTCAAAACCTTCCGAATCTCTCAGTAAAAGTTCCATTAAAATCCGTTCAGCCGATCCGGAGATAAGCGTGTACAAAGAGACAAACTTTTTTTATAACTTTTCAACCCCTATTTTACCCATTTAGGGATGATTTTTTAAAAAACTTTGATACAGGTTTTTCATTATTTTTTTTTCATAATTCTAAACACCAATTTTCATAACACCTGGTTTACAATTGACGGACTTTCATACAAACTTTGAACCCCTATTAGACCCCCTTAGGGGTGAAATATAAAAAAATCCGTTCTTAGCGGATCCCTTCTAACTATAAACTACTACCCTGCCAAATTTCATCTCAATACGTTCAGCGGTTTCTGAGATTTTGTGATGAGTGAGTGAGTCAGTCAGTCAGTGACCTTTCGCTTTTATATATATAGATAATACCAATAGCAAAAAAGACAATATTTTCATTGCTAATTTTTGGCTTTGAATTTTTTTGTATTATTTGTGACGTCTGTAATTAAAAAAATATAATCTCGATCAATTTCAATTAATTGAAGCTCCGTTTAATCTCAATCAAGGTTAATTAAACCTCAGTTTATAACAGACAGATTACTCACGCAAAAACTGTAATATCGTTAACTTGTCTATACTTGAAAAAAAAACTTGCATTAAAAATTGTTTCACAAAAGTTGACAACCCTACACGTATCGCGGGGTCGCGACTAGATACAGCACGTTCTAGACGGTGCGGTTAGGGTATCTTAACTTTCAACGATCGAGTACAGTTGGAAAAACAAATAACTAAGTATCTCATTTGAATGTGTATCTTGCGAGTCTTTTAAAAGGGAATAAGTGTTACAAAGAATATATTATTTCTCTGTTTGGAATCTCTTTCGAACGATTGAAATACAGAGTACAATTGACTACAGTCAATGATTGTAATGTATCGTGTCGGTGATGTCCTTCGAGAGATTTAGTTACTTATTTATCAGTTTTCTAAACGTGTTTGAAAAATATCATATATTTTTTTCGAGGACAATAAGAGAGAATAAAGAAAAGTAGGTTGAGAAATACATACGCGTAATTTCCTTTTCCCTAGATATTTCTTACTGAGAAATGCTATAATGTTTCTATTCCTATTGTTTATCCAACTTACGCTGTTGTCACAAAACCTTTAGGTTATTTATGTAATTAAATATGTGTTGTAAAAGCAACAGACATTTTTAGAATTTCTGTACAAAATCAAACTAAAATCCACTAATAATTCATAAGTGTATGAAAATATGGAAAAATGAAATATTAGACGTACTATTTAACGTTAGGTAAAAGTTAATCCAAAAAAAAACATTATTCTGCTCCAGTGATGGACAAGGCGAGTAAGTCAATATTTATAAGTAAATAAAAAAAATATATTAATTGTTTAAGGGACAATTAAAACTTTCAAATGCCTACGAAACGATGTACAAATAAACAACAAAAAAATTTTTTTTTCCTTGTCGATCACTGGAACAACCACCTTATGCTAACAAAACGCTTACCTGCCGCCGACCAATAAATAATTTCCATCCCTTAACAATAATCTGAAGTAGTCGGTGTGTGTTTCATTGCCAAGAAACTTGTGCGTGTCGTCAACTCCTGAAACAAAAATAATATAATATTAATAGTTTTGTCGTAATGAAACTTTCGTCTCTTCGTCTGTACGTTTGTTCCCACTCTCAGAAACGGTTAATATTTGGATGCGTTTTTCCGTGTATAAAAAGCTTGAAATAACTTTAAGTATAACATCTTATTTTAACCGGTTTACAAATAAAAATATGATATAAATTTAAAGAACAATTTCTCTGGGTATGGAGGTGTATGGTTCCCGTAGCGTAAGCGGAGGTGGCTTACTAGTAATAAATAAACTCGCGTACTCGCTCCTGAAGGGGTACAACTCTCGCGGGTGGCATATACCACACAAATGAGACATCACAAACACCCACGGACCGAGAACAAACATTTATCTGTCACATAAATGTCTGCAAAAATCGAACTCAGCTCATTTCCGGCGGGGTCACCAATTTACTATAATTGTTTTCACTCATGTAGGTAATGGATTAAAGTGGATACTGTCGATAGTACATTGTAAGAATAATATACCTGAAGTATAAATAAAGGCGAAGTAATTTTAACAAATCACTCCACGTACACCCGATACCAATTATTACGAGGGCGTAAAAGTTTCGATTCTCTCATTAGTATTGTTGGCGTGTTCGCAAGTTGAGGGAATTTGCATATCCATTAGCTGGTGACCCAGACGGGCCGTCTCGAATATTTTGCTGACGGCTTTGTGCTGCAAAAAGGCTGTATTTACAGATTACAGACACGGGGTCACCTTTTGTGGAAATTTTGATCTTAATTATAATGTACTAGCTTGTCACCAAGTTAAGGTTTAGGTAAATGTATGTTGCCTTCGTTTTGAGTAATAATAAGCGAAAGGTTAAAAATAATGGAATGTAATGTGTGTTATTTATTACTCTGTGTATTTTGTGCTTGTGATAATCATCGGAAATCATAATTATAGTCTATATATAGTCGAAACAACACGATTCCAAAAATCATTTCGAATTTTCCGTAATCTTTACTTCGTAAATACATTACCACTACATTCATAAATCAAAATTGACACACGATGTATCCAGCTAAAGTTTGCGAAAGACGAATGAAAATTTGGATTTGCGGGAATATACACGGAATCTCATAGACATAGACCAGTCGATTCCGACTCATATTATCAAGAGATATTCCCTAGAAACAAATTGAAAAACGCTACAAGCTCTTACATCTGCCTTTTACTTTCTGTTCAGTGGAACGCAAAATAACGACGGGTCGCTATTTTACAGCAGGCTATCTGTTCGAAGATAAAAGAGTTCATTTATGCGTGAAACAATATTCATAAAAAGCGACGGCGTTCACCGTTTGTAACGCATAAAAACTTGAGTGAGAATAAGATGACAAGTAAAATGTTTCGATCGCACGTACGATAAAGTCAGATTACTCAAAGGGCCTTTTATGTCGATTGATACGTTCGACTTTATTCGTGTCGATATCGACAGTCAAAATATCTACTATCTTCTTTACTTGACTTGATTTACTGGTAATATCAGGGATCGTAAAGCCAAGTCAAGTAAAAAAGCTTGTAAAATTAGAACTGTACAGTAGCAACTGTTATTACGATTGTTACGACTTTTTATCGTACGAATATCGTAAATCGTGCACAAATTCAATCATTTATTGTACATAGCTACAACCAATAACCATAATTGGCTATCATTTGTAGCATGATTTCGTAATGCCATTACGTCAGATATTTGTTTGTAAATACTCGACGTTAACTTACAGCGCAGAGAGGAGTGGCTTTGAGCTTTGCGCTTCGTCAGGTAAAAGAAAAATGTTAGTGAAGCATAACTATTTTGACAGAGATATCACGACAATAAAACAGTTGATAGATAGTTAATTATATAACGGTGGTCCTGTTTAGGTAAATAGGCAAATAAAGAGTAGGTTAGGGGTGTAAAGGACTCCATTCACCGAGTCCAAGCCAATCTAGTCTGCTTGTTCTTTATACTGCTAAATAACGCAAGAAGCTATGATGAATAACGTGAGTCCTCTTGTTTTTATTCAAGATTCTAACGTCGTTGCCTTTGATGTAACAGATGTCCATGGAATATAGTGACTACTTATCATCAGATAGCTTATCTGCTTCTTTGTTAGGCGCTTACCTACGTAAAGTAGGAAAGTCCTCGAATGGCGATCAGGTCTCGTTAGAAATGCACACGTTGCCCCCCGTTGACCTAAAGAACTGATGACCTGAAGAGGACAGTGGGATGCTGCTGGATAAAGAAGACGAACTACTACTTGGATTGGCGACTATTAGGAGAGGACTGAACTTCAAAACGTTGATAGATAAGTAGAGCACTGCAAGAGTACAAACTCCACTGAGAGTAGGCGAGGCGAGGTGAGGGTATCTTGGACTACAGGTCAGACGAAGCAATTTTAAAACTTACCTGTCACTTATTTCTTTTTTAGAATTTGAACGTTAAGCTTTCTCATTAAGAACCTTGTTCGTTCGGAGCAAAGCTGACAAGAGAGTGGCTGGTATGAAGTCTTTTTGTTTTAGTTCCTAACGAAACTATGCCTCATTAGTTTTTAAGGAGCGTTGCGGAAGCGTGAACTCGCTGGGTGTTACAGGCTTTACATCCTGTTTTGACATTTAGGCTTAGTGGTTGCAATAAAAGTAAAGGTTTGTGTTCAAATACTTTAAAAGATTACAATATTTCATATCCATAAGACTGTTTTAAATGCCTTTCTGCTACGGTGTTACGAGTAAAAGCTGTACCGATTTCTGTGAATAGAAACCCTAGAAAAGGAAAAAGTACTAGAAGGTACTCGATCCCAAGCGAGCAATATTATCCTTGTTTTGGTGAATCTTTAATTACATGTTTGGAAAACATATTTGATAATATTAAAAATGTTATGAAAAGCTTCCGTGTCATGTTGTAAGGGAAGACCCGAATGTGTTTTTTTAAAACACATTTTGACAATTAATAATACTCATATATTGTTTTAACATACGTAGGTTAAACCAATATACATTATACCCACTTAGATAATACGAACATTATAATACATATTATTATAATTAAGTTGTAAAAGTATTATTCATGTATACTTAGATATTATTAAGTACACTTTGTAAGCGTTAATTTCCAAGCCAAGGTTTTAAACAGAGTAAACATTCGCAAAATATTCCATAAAATTTACTTCGACATTTAATACTTTGTAAATAAGAGCAATTCTAAAAGACATCCCCTGAGAATGTAGAGCTTTTAATTTTAAAAGACAACATTGTCTAAATTGCTTTGCATGAATACCTCGGAAGAGCATTG
This sequence comes from Hesperia comma, assembly GCA_905404135.1. NCBI lineage: Eukaryota > Metazoa > Arthropoda > Insecta > Lepidoptera > Hesperiidae > Hesperia > Hesperia comma. Next base: position 4,442,004 of record FR990031.1, read on the forward strand.
GGGAATAACAAAGAAACATAAATAAAATATTAGGCAATAAACTGTGCGGGCCGGCCGACCTCTGAGGGGACATTGTGAAGCTAATTACTGTAAAATCATTAAGCGGGAAGCGCTCACCAGATGGCGCAGTAAAATTCTGTTTTATGTACGATATGCATAACATTGCCGCAGTTAATTACATATTCATCAATATTATATGTTTAAATCTGTATCCATCCAGAATCATCTCGATGGTTCATTTGGATGGATGCGATAGATATTCCTTAGCCATCTCTTGCTTCGGACGGCGGACCTGAGAGTTACCATGAAACGTAGTGTTTATTTACACTACGTTGTTTAACAAAATCAGAATTGCAAAATTTTTAGGGCGTTTGTGCATCTTAAATTATTATTTTGGGGGTTTCAAAAATTCGCGTTTTTTTGTGCTTTTTACAAAATATGACACATGATATTCGTTTATTCAGTATAGCATGTTGTAGTACTGGTGGCCCGTAATTTTTTTAACTAATGGATACAAAGTATTAGGTAAAGGCTATTTAAAAATGTTGTGTTGAAGGGTCTCTTCGGAATCCAAATTTTTGTTCGAAAACTACTGATTGACATCTGGTTCCACATGAATTTGACTTGTATTAATGTGTGAGTTGTCGGTACTTGTCGATTTTGAAGTGGTTTTTTTTTATAAAGTTAGTGATGTTATGAATATGCTCAAGTATACGAGATGAAACCCAAGTCAGCCAATGCAATCCAGTGAAATCCTTTCTCGTAGTCGGTAGTTCCTCTGGGAGAACCAGGATTGCACATTATTCCCGACAATGCGTTATAATTTCGCGATCCCCGCAAAAGTTAATGAAACCGTAATTACGTGAGAGTCCTGCCATAAACATAAAATGTTAATTTTTTAACATTACATAACGATGCTCTACTTATAAATAAATATTATAAATAATAAGATAATATCATTTTCAGTAAATTTTTGGCAAGTAGGCATTGATTTAAGGGTACAGCTACAGCTACAGCTACAGTTTTTTGTCACGGCTTTATTTATATGGGTTAAACCCATTAATGACTTATGTCAGTCATTATCGAACACTCATTTTGATAATAAATTTTTATCATTTGAACGAGCTGTTCAGTCGTACAACTTGCCATGGTGCTTTGGCATTAGTAACTTAATAATGAGGTCTCAAATGGAGACCGCGTCTTGGAAAAAGGAGCGTAGGGCGCCCCTCATCAGTCCACCTGGGACTGACGACCTGAAGAAGACGATGGGCATGTGCTGGATTCAAAGGGCTCAGAATCGGTTAGTTTGGCGCCAGTTAGGGGAGGCCCACGTCCAGCAGTGGCCATTGAAAGGCGATGAAAAGATTGATGGGTGGATGGATGGAACTTAATAATAAATAAAATATTTGAGGAGTATCACCAAAATAAAAAAGGCTATAAGGCTACAGTACAGACCATCAAAGTATACGCGTCCTTATTGAAAAACCTTGTATATGTACCTGATAATATGTATATCTACTTAATATAGTAAGTTATTTTTGCGGCCTAGACTAAAACATAAAAGATAGTAAAGCTACGCGTTTAACGAGTACCAACAGGCAAAAGGGACGAATTTTCGTGACACACAAACGGATTATTTTTATCAGTCACAAAGGATAAATCCGGACCAAATGATCTCATAGTTGAAACGGTATAATCTTTTTTTTTTTTTTTTTTTTATGGAATTAAGATAGCAAACGAGCATGCAGTACCACCCTTCCCCTGCCGCCCATAACAACTGTGACCGACCTAGAACTAGACTCAAAGGGACTAGGATGGTTAGTCCAGTTAGTAGATGGTGTTAGAATATTAGTTGGTTAGTTTGTTAATAAGTGCGAGGACAGGGTATGTTAGTGATAATTAGTCCTGTTAGTTAATGTTAGTAATAGTCCAGTTAGTTATTGTTAGTATGAGTCTTGTTCCAATTCGGTCACAGATGCGTTGCTACCCCTGAGGTCTGAGATGGTCGCCTCTAAAAAAGTGAAACCGGCTCCACAAACCTTCCTATCCGGAACACAATTGCTCTTAAAAACAATTATTACAACGAACTTGTTAGGTACCTGTTTTACTACCAACGAGTAAAAAATAAGTAGGATGAAGTAAAATCATGTAAATTACACTTTTTTGACCATCAGAGCTAAGAAAGTAACGCAACGGAAGAAAGAAAACATGACATTTTTAGTACTTATAATTTTACATCTTTAAGTAGATAGTAAAATAAACAAAATAATATTCTTTTCTACCTTCCTCTTTGATTGCTTGCTCTCAATTAGAAAAAAACCTTTGTCTACCACAGTTAGATTCTGTCAAAATCAAACTTAGAAGGTATCAAAAATAGACCAAAATAATTATATTATTGCTTAATCAATACAGTAAAAATAAATCTGTTCCATAAATTACAAAATTTCAGATATAAACACATATTAACAATAGAGTCGTAACTCGTTCATCGCTTCTCGTTGGTTGTGTGCGTTGTCCGAAAAAGCTCCGCAAAAGTTGGGCGAGCTTCGACGCTGCGGCTTACAAGTTTCGATCCGCTGTCGCGATTGATACCACGACTTGCGGGCTTTGTGCTATCTGTGGAATGTCCTTAATAATGTTTCCGGTTGGACTTACGAGTACTACGGGGTAATCGTTGAGTTTCACATTCAGGTTATTATTAAACTAGCTCTTACCTGCGGCTTGGCTTGTGAGGATTTTGCCCGATTTTCATACAAATTTTCATCCCCAATTTTACCTTTTTAGGGATGCAATATGACAAAATCCGTTCTTGGCGGACGTCTTCTAACTGTAAACTACCTGCTGAATTTCGATATTTCATGATGAGTGAGCGAGTCGCTTTTCTTCAATCAATCAATCCATACTAATATTATAAATGCGAAAGTCTGTCTGTCTGTCTGTCTGTCTGTGACGTTTTCACGGCTAAACCACCGGTCCGATTTGGATGAAATTCGGAATGAAAATAGTTGAAGGCCCAGAGTCACACATAGGCTACTTTTTTTTTCAAAAATCAACCCCTAAAGGCTTGAAATAGGGGATGAAAGTTTGTATGAAAAATCTAAACCGGCTGACCGATTTCGATGAATTTTCCCAGGAAGATAGTTGATGACGTACCCCCTTCCCCACTTCCCCGGTTCGCGATATAAACGAATTCCACGCGGGCGAAGCCGCGGGCAAAAGCTAGTGTAATTATAAAACTCTTCCGTTACTAACAGACAACGCACAGACGAAAATACTGAACGCAAGAAGCTGAAAGACATGTTCTTTGGGAGTAAAGTGGAGCACTATGATGGGATTTAGAGGGAGTATGACGTATTTTTAGAAAGTTCACATCATTCGTTCTTTAAGAAATAAAGCTAAACATTTGATGTACATAATAGGTCTCCTTAACTATCAAGCTACTATCAAGCTGGATATAGACCTTCCCTAAATTGCGGCTTTAAGCATTCTGAATATAGCGGATGTTCGCTGTCTTCGTCAGGTTGTCAGAACATCTGGTCGCTGGGCGCGCTATATTCCTTTTTCGAGACGTACCTACCTATTATTAGATATCTATAATAATTATTTGAATAATGAAGTTATTGCAAGTACCATTGAATGTATGTAACAATACAAAAAAGTATTTCTTATGAAAACTTTTCTTGAAAGTCACTTGAAAAGTAATGTCTTAAATGCGAGAGCGCTGCCAATATGAAGTTCTTATTACAACTGCGCCAAGCCAGGAACTAGGATGTAGTTTTTAAACTGGTTATAAGGTCGAAATTACCGTGTAGCCACGAAACAAGAAGTGTCGTAAACTAGATGAGACTCACTCCAGTGCTGTCTGTGTAATGCGTGTTTGCCTTGCGGAAATTAAGTTGGCCTTTGTAAGTCTCGCGGAGAACGGAAATTTAAATGAAAAATATGTCCAGTGCCACTAACTTGCCGCACTTCGCGGAGTTAATGTAATACTTACTGTGTATTATAAAAGGAAAAGTTAAAACGTATTTATTTTAAACTTGTAACCCGTTAGCTTCGCGTCTAAACTTAGTTTATCTTTGCGTATGAAAAACTAAGATATCAACGTTAAGTTTATTGTTTTGTTTACGGGAGAATTGTAGCATTGTTCGATTATGCTGTCGTTATCAACAGAATGTAGTGATAAATCGTGAGACTCCGATATTTGAATGAGGGAGTCGCAATCGCCTACTGTTCTAAGGATCACGTTATAAGGAAGTAGAGACGCCCGATAGGGGTATTGAACCTTTCGCATTAATGAAAAGGTTCAATTTTATTTAAATTTAATTAAGTCGACGTTGACTCCTGACCATCAGGCAACTCATTTATTTATATAAAAAATATTAAATTATAATAAGTCTCTACCATAAATGACATATTAAAATAAACAAACATGAATAAACATTAAAAAATATTTTCCTTTTTTTGAGCTTTCAATACCAGTACAATAGAGTTAAGTAGCGCACCACAGTTTAAAATTGCATTTTTCAAATTTTAGAGTCAGTTCGCCAGCTCAATTGTCTAAATACTTAAAAAATCGTTCACGGTGCAACAGCAAATGAATTAAAAAATATTTCGGAAAAGCACACTCGTTAGAACTTAAGCAATAAAGCAGATGAGTGCTGTACATCGATGAGAATGGTACCAAAAACTAATTACCGATGAAAAGAATGTCTCAATCGACTACAAAGTGCAATTGAAAATCAACGATTGCTCGCTACGTTACTATTTCCGATCACACAAAGAAGTTTTGTACGGGCTCGTGTCTCAAAATCAATAAAGTGGAGTTTTATTCTTAGGTGTTTACCGTTGTTTAGAGGGAAGTGGGGTATAGTGAGAAAATGAACACATACTAGGTATTTTAAACACACTAAAAATACAATCTATTTGCCTTTTAATATCAGATGTACCTACGAGTTTACTAAATCGCTAAAGCATTGCGGATCTTTGAATGTATGACGGTTTATCTCACATAATGTTTACATGAAGTAGGTGCTCTTTCTTAACTCCGACGATAGTATGTAAGTTAAGTTAGGTAGGTAGGTCTAAAAGTTTGAGTTTCACGTAGGTACGTGATTTTTACGTGAAGTTCCCATTACTTTCCCGTAAATCTAAATTTGTATGCCATTAGCTAGCTAATTTGAAACTAAATATAATTTTAAAAAATTTAGGTTTTTAATTTTTCCCATTCATATTGAATTTGGTGTGTTATCACATAACCTGTAACCAGCACAATATAATCAGCGGAAAGAGATGAATGCACCAATTTGAAAACTTAGGCGGGCTTACATTATACAATTTGCAGAGCGCTAACTCAGTGCACTAACTAGTGTCATCATAATATAAATATATATTACACTGCACTAGTTACTGTCTAACTGCCTTTACACAATACGAATTTAGTGCGCTAGCTCAGTTAGCGCTCTGCAAATTGGATAGTGTAAAGCCCGCATTAGAATTACACAATAATAATACATTCACGTTTGGATGTTTGGATTCCCTATGTCATGGATGCCATGGAAACTCTCAAAGACGACATATACAGCCAGATAGAGAACATAAATTTTACATAGACAGAATATAATTAAATTTACTTTTCCACATTCCTAGAAAAGGAATCCAATACTCTTTGAACGTCAGACATGCATGGTAATCATTGTGTTGTATGAATTGCGAAATTGACTTAAATCTTAAATCCAGTGTAAAGTAGGGTATGTACACCAGTTACTGTCACTAACCTATATTTAAGTCGTAATTCGGTTTTATTGACCTATATTATTTTGAAACCAAGCTATTAACATGAGAGCTGCCCAACTTGTAACATAAAAACTTTTCAGATTTAAGTACGAAAATTCGTTTACGAGCTAAAAACTGTAAAACTGAAATATACTTGCTCGTTAAGATATGGCGTACTTATTTAAACATTTATTTTATTTGACGACCTCGTTACCGACTGCGTTCATGTTCGAAATGTCATATGTAAATTTTGCTTACAAGTTAAATTGATCTGTTAGGTACTCTAGTTATTATTTGTAAAATAAAAAGGTTGATGAAATATGTACCTAATAATAGTATTCTGTAGTGTGGTAAAATTTACCCTTTAAAAATATTTTGAATTCCACAAAATATTGTTATAAGGTCAATAAAAGAGTGTAGTATATCTTCAAGAGTTTTCAGTAGAAGAATCAGCTAAACCGAAAGTTAGTGAGGAACCAATTATGAGGGCAGCAAGATACTGTTTACAAAAGTACCCGATAAACGAGCAATCCACTTGATGTTCATAACTCCTTCGTGAAGTCTTACCAATAAGAGTGGGCTTTTTCAGCCTCTTATAACCCCGTCTGGTTAAGAGTGTAATCAATAATTGTAGGCCACCCCAATTCGCCTAGGAATTATAAATTGTAGAACAGTAAAGAGCACTTCGGTATCTCTTTAAAGTGTAAATCACTATTGTTCTGGTTTTAAAATACAGTTACACAAAACTGGTTTGTAAGAAAGCTGTATAAGAACAGTAAAGCGATGGAGACGAATTTGTCTTCATTAGCAACGACGGCTGTTTCAGTCAGACGACGATGAAACAAATACATTTGCTGAACAGACTTAGATAAAGATCAACTTGTAGAAACATAGCTTGATAACCACCATTGTACATCACAAATTAAACAAGATGATTTAATTATACTTATTAAATAATCTGATTTGCACACCATTACCGTGGTAAATTAATTTTTGAGTTTTTTTGTTATTTTAATCTGTTGTAACCGCAATTTCAGCAAATAAAATATCATTCATTCAGATCATTTTACATTTTATTATGATACGGGTACTCACAATTTGTACTATGTACGTTGATATTTCAACCCAATTTCATGGTGGCTACGGCTGAACTGGCAAGTCTGCTAATTTATAAATGATTCAATTGCATCTTGTTTGAATAGTTTCATACATTTGGTATGTCAAATATCAAATAATTCTGGTTCAAAACAGCCTACTAAATATTCCTACTTTCAGTGTGCAATTTATAGGTTAAGTTTAAAAGCATTAGTTTCAATAACTAATGACTTTTATCGGACCTTTCTTTCATCACCAGACATTTAAAGCCAACCTCAGCCTTTACTCATGGTGCGCCCTGTTGAACAACGGACGAGATTATGGAGTTATCTACTTGATTAAACTGTACTTTGAACCAACCAATTTAATCCCGACAATACTTGCATGGTGACAAATAATAGTATACTCTTGACTAGCAACTACCCTTTATCTTAAATCGACCGTGAAATATTGTACGTATTTCACTTGTAGTCACCGAAGACCAGGTATACATAATATAATGCTGATAAAGCAGATTCTCCTTTTGCATACAGGAAGGCAAAGGTGTTGTTTACTGATGTGCATGGGCAATTGTGACCACTAACTATCAGATGGCTTGTTTATGGATTTAGGGTAGCAAAGGAGTACCGCAACACCATCTGTGTGATGGTACCCATAACAATTCTGAGTTATGCAGAACAAGACTCAAATCGGGTATAGGTTGGTTAGCACAGTGAGTAGATTGTATTTTAATGTTACTTATTTACTTCAACATGAAGACTTGAGCAGGTATTTTTAGTGATCGTTAGTCAAGTTATTTGTTGTTAGCCATATTCCAGTTAGGAACTGTTAGTAAGAGTATCATTCTAATTTGATCATAGATGGTACTGGTACCCTTGAGGCAAAGGAGAACGTATGTACTTGTTGATAAGTTACACAAAATACTAACCTAACAATTAGTCTAATTACGTCCATGCGATTTATATATCGCCACAAAGACATCTGGACGGGCTATCCGTCTATTGTGATAATACAAACAACAATAAAAAACCGAAATATCTGTGCCCGCGTCATTCGTAACGCAACAATGGCGTATCCATATTTGTACAGTCGTGCCGAGAACTGGGGCCGTATACGGCGCGTCAAATACTGGAACTTGTGACAATATTCTCTCGCGTCTCTATGGTTTTCTTTTTTTTAATGATGAATTTAAAAACCGTTGTATTTTATATTTTAAAATGCCGTTTTGTAATATTGCTTAGAAGGGAGTTATTTTACATTGGTGTGTTCGAGAAAATATTTGTTTGTGAAAGCCGTTTTGCCTGGTGAAAGTTAATACGTAACTTAAGAAAAAAAAATAACCGATTTCAACATTGACAAGCGGAGATAACTCAAAAATTACTCGCAAAATAATTAAGAACGAATGTTTTTCAAAGTTACGGACCTACTTTATATTCAGGCCTTTTAATCAAACACCTCTATTCATGTAAAAGCTCTGCTTTAACCTGTCTGTAAAGTTTAATTCTTACCCCTTAAAAGACAATGAATGAGGTACAAATATGTTAATATTCCTCTGAACTTAAAATGTTTTAGAAGCTAATATTTGCAAAGTTTCGCTCCAATGTTTCTTGTATGCATTAAACAAATTTGAAGTACGAGAGAGTTTTATTCTAGACTTAGCCCATTTATACGTCTGTATTAACTGTTCAGACAATCTTTTAACAAGTTTCGTATTTTATGTTTACTACCTACCTACATAAAATATGCTACTTTACATAAGGATTAGCAATTTATTTATAATTAAAGGGTTAATTTATCCTAACGTAATCAAGTAATTGAACCGTAACAAATTAGAAGAAAGTTTACCTAACTAACTACAAACAAAGTCAAACGTATGTATCTGCCTAATCTTAACATAACTTTGACCAAGTTACTTAACTCTAGGCGAGTTCTTGAAAAATCACGGAATTAATCAAAATTATCTATTTCTTAACTTTTATGTTATGACGGGTATTTTAGCCTAGTGGCTTCAACTTATTGACGGACATGTGAAAGGAATCTGATATTTGAGAAGCCTGGAGCATACTCAACCACGCTGCTCCAGTGCGGATTACAATATAATCCTAACTTAATCTTGTTCCTTACAACATCTTCTTCATCCATTTTTTTCGTTCTCTGACACATCTCATCACCCTTGCTACTTCACAAACTGAAAATTATTTTTCGTCTATGACAAAATGTCGCAGGGATACCTTAGTAAAAGTATACTTTCATATATTATTTTCCATGTCCACACTGCCATTGTAGAGGGAGATGTACTCGCTCGGTCGTTAAGCAAAATGGCCGCGCTTACGACGCACAACGAGCTTGTATCTCAACACCTATTTTTACAACACAATGGGACTCGAAAAATTTGTTGTGTCCCAGATTTAAGGGGTTTTACCCTCTTTACGGGATCCCAACGGTGATTAGGAAAATATTTTACCGTTCTGATTATTTTATTCGCTGTCATTTTGGTATGATCGTTCTTTTATTGAATTTCAGTGTAGGAATAGAGAAATAATGACGTGATAAGAGAGATACAGAGAGAGAGAGAAAGAGAGAGGAAGTAATAAGATAATTCGTAAATAACTTTATAATGCGAATTTATAGATAACAAAACAAGTATCAAATGTATTAAGTAAAACTGTAATTGCTCGACGTCTGCACAATGAACAATTACCGTAGGTAACAAGAATTTATTTTCGCTATATAAATATACATACAAAGATTTTAGGAGTTTTGTTTCTATGTCTGTGATTTATTTTTCAGGACGAAATGGCCCAAAGCATTTGGGTGAATACTACTACCTCAGACCAATAAACTATAGACGGCGTGCCGTGAACAAAAGCGTGAAGCCGGCAAAAGTGTGCCTAAAACACACATCGGAACCAATATAGAATGCCCTATGTTGACAGTTTGAACTAGAACGAATTTAAACTTTATTTTTTGGAACACAAAGCTTCATTCATTTTTTATTATTTAGAACACAAAAGTCGTTTTGGTGTGAGTGCCGCCGTGTGTATTACAAGGCGAGGCAGACTTTTTGCCGGCTTCACGCTTTTGTTCACGGCACGCCGTCTATAGTTTGTTGGTCTGAGACTACTACAGTAACCTTGGGATTAAATCATATAAAAATGTAATCATGGACGATTTAAACATCTGCTCTTAGTTACCCTAACTTATAGTTTTAGATCTATTGATATTTGCAAAGGTAAGGAATGAGTTATTCAAAGCAAAGTGAGGCTTGAAGCGCAATCATTTCCTAATTACTCCGAACCTATCGAATCGTAGTCACGGCCTGATTGGTATGATTGACCACAAATATTAGCGGAGTCTGTCTCAATTTCTCATAACGACAATTATCCAATGGAAGCCTAAAGGGCAAACAATAAATTTACGTGAATTTCATGTAAAGGTCGAACTAATGCCCTGCTCCACAAGTTAATTAATTATGACAAGTATTCACTACGCCTTTGAACTAAATTAACGAATTGGAAATTGTTTGAACGATTTTCCATTAGGCTATATGCTTTAATAGAATCAAACGTCTTAGTCCTAAAGGGTAAAATGACCGAATTAGAATGAGACCTTTACTTTTAGGTATTCGCTAACTGGACTATTACTCGTACTAACACTTAATAACAAGATTACTATCACTTACTCTACAGCTGCACTTGCATCTTAATGCGTTCATTAACACGCTAATGTGGTGAATTAAGAAGAAATTAGACTTGTATGATAAATCCCAATACATTAAAGTAAGTAATTGATAAAGACAAGTCTGGTAATGAACTGAAATATTATTTACCTACCACTGTGAGCTAACTTACTATCCTCGTCCCGATCTTAGAATATGTCAAGGAAGAAGGAACAAGTAACTACTGTGGGAAGCCTGAGCGATTTAACAACTGCTATCTAACGATAACAAAGTACTCACGGCTGTACGTATTTTCCAAAGCATGAGAACATTGCCACTATAAATAACGCTACACACTCTTAGCACCTCTCTAGGTAAGGATTTCTTGCGATGGGCGTGACGGACAACACGCAAGACAAGTACACATTTCCGGGAATCGAACCCAGGACCCTTGAAACGTCTGGCGTATTAACCATTGCGCCATTCAGATCGTCAAACTATCTCAACCCACACAACTACCGACCACGCCCGTGTTTAAAACTCGGTCGATCACTTAGCGCCGACGGAACCCACCGGGCTATGATTACTTCGCTCCATCATTTAATATTGATATAACCCGTCATTTATCACCAATTCATTCTGTATCTATTATTCACGTAATTAATCTACTAATATATTTTATAGGATTAGCGTTCCATACATCCGTTTGGAATGAAATTTAATTACAAGATGGTATTCGCTTCCTTAATATCCATCTACAGCTCTAAAGTTCAGTCTTAACACTCCAAAACCCGCAGTTAATTAAGACGATTTTGTTATAAACGATGCTTAATTACACCTTCTTTAATTAAAATTGTTCGTGTTAAGTTTTTAACTTAATTTTTGACATATTTAAGTAAGTATTTTTTTGAATCAAAATGCATAGAGTCAATCGTAATTGGTTGACTCAATTAAGTAAGGTGTCAAGAGCTCTATATTGAGCTAGTCAACTCTGCTCCTATTGCAGACCTACACCTAGCGCTCACCTCTTAGTAAATTTGTTAAATAAATGTAATAATACCTACAGTGTTAAGTCCTGAGATCTCGTAATCAACTGAAGTAAGGATTGTAAAAAGTTTGTTCGTTTTGTAAACGTAATCTACGAGTCACGGCTTTGGATTCTCAGTATTCAGCCAGAGACACTGGAGATCTGTAAGGTTTAATAGCTCTGCTGCTGAAGACAGAATATTTACATTGCAAATGAGCTTGCGACCGATGTCACTATTAAATTTGTGCGAACATTTCGGATGGCTTTATAAATTTAATTTATTGGCCGCAATAAAAACGACAAATCAAATGTTTAACGGCATTAGTTACTACACACACAATTACTTATAATCGCGCGCTACCATTCACTCACATAATATACATACATATTGTATTAGGTATGTACTCACTGCTACACTATATATTATAACTCACTTTCACTATATTACCTATCACTCACTCACTCACTAAGAGAGTGAGAGCATTCTCTTAGTGAGTGAGTCACACACATACAGAGATGGGCAAAATTTAATCATGAGTACGGATTACGATTACATCGGGAGGTACGGAAATGTGCTTACCAAGACCGTTTTCAATATATTTTCTAGACTGGCTCTCGTGAAGGCATTTTTCGGCTTAGATAAGTCTGATAAATCTGTAGATAAATCTGACGAGTATTTTTGACATCTCTACATATAAATTTTAAAGTCACTTTTTTTTCATGATTTATTTATATCCATCTCTACCCATACACTTTCACACAAACAGGACCCTTTTAATTTCTAAATTTGCATTCGCATCAATCCTTGACTTAAACACTAAACTGGATTCTAAGCAAATTAGTACAATCGCTCTCATCGAAGATCGAAGGAGCTTAGCTCAAAGCACTATAGATACAGATCACTTAGGCTTACGATCACTACAGGCAAATCACACGTAAATCCCAATCAAAAGGATGAAATAACATTTATATTAAGCATTTTAACAAACTATTTGACTTTCATAGATTTTCATTGCATGCTGAAATCATTTAGCACAATTTTCCCGTAGAGAATTATTTGGTTCAAATATTCAAACGTAAAATTCAGGATGCAGTCAAATTGGCCAATTTTCGAATATTGAAAGGTACTTAATGTGTCGTGAAAAACGCTCTATTAAGGTTTTGTCTATGTGCTGAAAAAACTAAATATCCGGTCGTCTGTTACCTACCTATTTTTGTAGACCCTATTAAACGACGACGAGAAATCGATGTACCGAGGTAAGCTTTACCTCGGTACATCGATTTCTCGCCCTCGGCCGTAGTCTGTTTGTGTCTGGATGGGTGACCCCTAGCGGCAAACATGTTTTTAGCATTTCCTTTCTTTGGAGGGCATCTAAAGCCATCGATCGGTCCCGGTTATTATCATAAGATAGCAGTTGTTAAGCCATATTGGTAGCCTTAGGGCGGCATAAATGACATTTGTTTGGCTACTATCCCCTCCAACACGCATTGGAGTAGCGCGGTGGAATAAGCTATAGGCCTTCCCAATGATGAGAAGAGACCTGTCACTGTCCCAATAGTGCTAATTAATGGGTTGAAGCCAACCTAGCTAGCGTGTTTATTTGGGAGGGGTAATATAGGTGTATGCCACCATATATTGTGGTAACGATTGTTGCAAACTGACCTAATAACTGAACAATGAATTTCCGCAAAGTAACGCCTGGTAGGTACTATTAAATAAATTGAATCATATTTTCCCATTTTAACAGCCTACGTAGGTTTTTGGTTTCCAATAAGCGGGTATTCGGGTAATGGCCGGCCTGGTCCGATAAACTTGCAAAAGGATGGATCTTTAAACGATAAATTAATCCAGAACGTATTCAATGGTTCGTACAAAAGGCGCATCGACTTAAGAAATTCTGATAACGCTACGAAAACAGCTTCAATAGTGAGTCTTTACTCTGAGAGGATTTTATTGGTGAGTAGTTAATGTTGTACTTTATTTCGTTCGAGAAACAGGATCATGCTCCGAGTGGGCACTGGTGATTTACACGAGATTTCGGTCCTACTTAACAAGCTGTGGAGGAAAAGGGGAGATCTCTCGCCAGGCGATGTCACTGCCTGGGGACCGCGGTCCGAATGTTTACTTCGGACCATTTGTATATATAGTTTGTTTATCTTGAAATCTTGATAGCGCGGCTGAGGATGCGTCTTCTGATTGGCCAGTTCAGTATGACGCATGTGACGTAGTGTATTCTTTACTGTCGCGGTGATATGTTAGTCAGCATTGTCATGAGGCGCGCGCTCATGTTACTGCAGGAATGCGCGCCGCTACACTACAAAGCGTTGGTTGGCAGCCGAAAAGTTTTGAGTTGCAATCTGTTGGCAAAGCAACACTGACGACTTGATGATGACAATAAGCATTCCCTAGATTCAGAAGGCTCAGGACAAAAGGAATTTGAAAAGGCTGGTGGATGAATGTGTATTATCGAGTGTAGATATCGTTTCGATCCCAATAGATATCGCCGTCAATCGAGTATCGTCATATCGTGACAAAATTACCTACGATGTCAGTTACCCAATTTAATAGTACTAAATTTAATTAACATTATATAATTTATTTAATTGTTTAGTACCTACTATTGTACAATACGTGTTCCACTAAAAATTTATTGTAAATTAATAACAGATCACAGTACCGTACTTTGTTTTAGATATAAATCACAATAAACTAACAACATAAAATATGAAACAACATCGATGTCACCAATGTTTTGCGTACACGGATTAAATATAGAAATGTTGTAACAATCCACTTGGTCCTACTACAATAGAATATTGATGAGATCATGTTCAAATATTCATAGTTTCGCGTCTACAGGTTTACATTATGGTTCGAATAGGATTTTATAAGTACTTCGGTACTGTGTAATCTATAATTCTGTTTTCTGTCATTGTCGACTGTCAACTGTCATTGTCTGTCAAGTGTCAACTGTCAAGTGGTTCTCCCCGCAATCGCAATTTCGCTGAATCTGTGGGCTATGGGATCGAAGAGAAAGAGTACTTTGATGATATACATTTTAAATGTTGTCTTAAATTATTGAAGACTGACGTATTGGATTTAAATCTATAATAAGATGTTTTGCGATTATTATTAACATAGAAAAGCTTTATTGCAAATCGTTAAATCATAAGTATCTATGATAGTTAATCGGGATAACTTTGAAAATGCCGGAGGAATTTGCCCAAAAGAGAAAAATAACGTTTTCGTACTTTCAAAACATAATAATATTTTTTTTTCTTAGCGGTATTGCTGACATTCTTTCACGCGTTTAACCGTCTCTACCATAAATGAAAATTTTACCATTTTACTACAATAAAATAAGTGGGGCTAAATAGGTAAAGTTGAACAAAATTAGAACAAAAAAGTAACATGGTGCAGCGTGTCCTAATTTTATAATGAAATGATATATAATGAAATGAATTATAATGAATGAAACTCAAAGTTAGCAGCGTTAACTGTAACGCTCAAACTGTTTTCAAATAGATCTCGCAAAAACTAACCAAGCCTTCCACGGACGGATCGGGTCCCATACGCCACATCGAATGCCACTACATCGAAGTTCATGATATCGAATACTTTACATCGATAATTCATTACATCGAATTTTCATTATATCGAAAGTTACAGATCTGGGTTCGATTCGCGGCTGAGCAAATTACATCCGCACCCTAAACAATTTATTGTCAGAGCGATATTAGCAGATGTTTCGTGACTTTTATTTTCACTCAAATACATAATGGTAATTACGTTACATAGTGAGGAATATTTGTTCTTAATAAAAAATTTAGTAATTATTAATTTTTTGCTGCCTTAATTTTTTAAGACCCCTCCTGTCAGTTACTAGCAAAATTATTGATCGAGATGTAGAGAAATATCCCGTTTTAGAATGATAAGGTAATCAAAAATTTGATTAAAACATAAGGAACATTTATTATTATTTGAGTGTCAGGGCATTATTATTTTATTATTTGGTGATATAGGGCACGGGGAACAAGTATCCCCGCGAGGCCACTGCGACCATTTCTGATCTATTGTGGCCATTAAGGAACATTTAACTTTTAAATATGTTTTTGAGTTAATATTTTAAGTCAAAAATTCAAAACCAGTTAGTTTCTCAGGCGATAAAACGTGCCCAGCAAGTTAAAGAAAGGTTGTAAAAAGTACAGCAAGATAGTGTGTAAAATAAACAAAATTTTTACTAAGCGCAATTCATATCTTCTATTTCGTGTAAACGTAAGTAGCGCCCTCAAAATGTAAATAGTACCTTAAACTTACCCCTTTTAAATAGATATTAAAATTAAGAGCGAGGGAGGATTACATAAGGTGGTGTTGATTTAATTTTCCGTGCACCGGTGCACTTTGCCTTCACCGTTTCTTTCAAATAAAGCTTTAGATGTTGCGTCGTAGGATAAAATGGCTAAAAGAATTTACTCTAAAACATTAGGGAAGCAAACTTTAAGTACTTAATGCTTTTCTTATTTTACAAAAATATTGCTGCTTACTTAAAACAAATATGTAAATATTAATCTAATTAATGGAAATTGTTTTGTTGTGTCGTTTACTTTAGAGAATGTTGACTTACTTTAAGACTAGACTTAAAGACAGATTTAAACGAGAAGATACAGTCAGCTTTAAGGTAATTTCCCTTGCAAGGGAACACAATTTTCAGTAATGAGGAAAACTATATAAGGAGGAGGAAGAATGAAAAAAAGTTGAAACCAGATACATTTTATTGCATGAATAAATGCTACGTATTTGTTGTTGGCGATATTATCTCACTCTCCTATTTTCTAAGACCAATAGATCTTTATGCTACTCTAAGACCATAGTTAAATGATGACGGTTAAACAGTTAAACGACTGAAATATTACGATACATCGACTTTCTAACTTATCTTCCGAAGCACTTGCGAAATTTTACACAGGTGGTAGGGCCTAGAGCTCACCCGGGGAAGAACATACCACCGCCCGCCACGGTACTTAGTACCATTCCTACCGTGTAATAATTGTTTTAAGAACAATTGTGTTCCGGATAGGAAGGTGTGGAGCCGGTTACACTTTTTTAGAGGCGACCATCTCAGTCCTCAGGGGTAGCAACGCATCTGTGACCGAATTAGAACGAGACCCATCGAGTCTAGTTCTGGGTCGGTCACAGTTGTCATGAGCGGCAGCGGAGGGTGGTGCTGCATGCTCGTTTGCTGCCATTCCGGTGGCAATCGCGCGGGGGCAACTGGGAATCAATCGCCTTAATTCCATAAAAAAAATTTGCTAATAGTGATTATTTTATACAGTTGTGGTCAAACGAGATCGTATATCCTTACTAATATTATAAATGTGAAAGTGTGTTTGTTTGTTTGTTTGTTTGTTTGTTTGTGACGCTTTCACGTCGCAACAAAGCTATTATATGGTAAGGTTTATGTGTGTGGGGATAGTTAGGAGGGTGGAGAGTGACGTAGGCTACTTTTTACCGCGGAAAAACATCCCATTCCCATGGGAAGATCGATGTTTTGTTAGTTGCTAGATATTTATTTTCGGAGTTGTTAATAGATGGCGTTAATAAAATTCATTTGCAAGTTCTGAATTACGCTATCAAATACTACATGTAATTTACTTAAGTCATAGGCAAATGTAATAGGCTACTTTAGCTCTGCCTCGAGAACTCCCCGCTCCGGCTGTATTCAGTGTACCGCCCGCCCGCTGGCACTATCCTGTTGGCTGATGTCCGCAAGTTGCTGGACTCGCCGACACCGGTGGTGGGCGCGGGCGACTGGAACTGCAAGCATCCGGGGTGGAATAGCCTAGATGCCCTCCCCGAATGGCTCGCCGCGTGGAGACTGTCGGTGAATGTAGGGAAGACGCAGGCCGTGAACATAGGAGGATACCTCAACAAGCGGGACCCTACTCTGGAGCTTCACGGACAAGATATCCAATGGGCCCCACAGGCCAAATACCTGGGGGCAAAATCGACGGAAGACTCTCGATGAAGCCACAGGTTACGAAAGCCGTCGCGAATTCCAGAAGCGCGATGGCAGAAACCAGTGCTCTCCTCGAGCCTCCCTCTCGGACTGAAGCTCGGGGTCTACAAGACCTACATCAGATCCCGCCTCACGTACGCGGCACCGGCGCGGCGTGGTACGCGCTCGCCAGCGAACCGCAGCGCAAGAGGATGCGCGCGGTTCAGGCGATTGCGCTCCGCCGGCTGACTGGTGCGCCGAGGTACGTCAGGAACGCCGTCATCCAGAGGGACCTTCGAGTCGAGAGCCTGGACGACTTCATCGAGAGATTGGCACGCAACATGTTCGGGCGTGTCTACGCGTCGCGGTTCCCGCATCTGCAGGACTTGGCGCCGCTCCACACCCGTCCACCGGACCGCTGGGCCTTCCCCCGGGATTCACCCGGTAGGGCCTCGATCGCCTGGGCGGCGCGAAGATGAACCCCATCCCGTTTAAGACTGTGGCCTGTAAAAAGGCCACCACTCACCGGACTTGACCTATTGGTTAACCACAGATGGACAACCAAGGGGCTTAGGGCCCAACCCAAGGACCGGCCCGTTTTAACGGGCCGCGAGAGACACCCCCAAAGGGGAACTAACTGTCCCGAGGGCTCCACACACCTCAGAGAGGGTGGAGTGAAGAGAGCGAGTAGTAGGCTACTTTTTAGCCTAAATTCCTACGGGAGCGGGACCTACGCGGCTGTTACCTACGGGTCCCGAAGCGAAGCGCGGGCGGTTCTCTAGTGTAAATATAAAGAAAAATCAACTTTATATTATAAATCCTAACAAATAATACATTGTTTCTAACCGAAGAGTGCGGGCCGAAAATGTTTTGTACATTTGAAAAGAATCCCCGAGAAGTAAATCTAAGCTCTTGAAAAGACTTATGAAGGCCAATCTAATTCGGACGCTATAGTATAGAGATTTCCAATACCAAAGTTATTTTCTTAAACATAAAAACTACGTATTTGGATAAATATTTTCATTAAAATAATGTTTTTACAGCCCTGAAATTGAGCGAACAAGTGAATTCCTGGTCACTGACATTTATAGTCACAAAAGGCCTTCGAATCATATTGAGTGTCTCATAGATTCCCATTCCCCTATAAGGTACATCTTTATAATAATTAGATATAAGGAAACCAGCAAAGGTTCCCACTGAAACTAAGGCAACAAATTTTGTATGACAATCAAGTAAAAATACTTCCACCGAAACCGTTACTGAAATATAAATAAATGCATGTAACTTACGTCTCAGAACTTCCTTGCCACGTCTCGCTAATGTTCTAGCCACCCTCTTGCATCCCTGACGCGTGATTTCAGAAACAGGGGCCATAATTCGTATTTTCAATACGAATCACCGCAAGTGTTATGGTGTTGCTAAGAGGTATTAAAACTTTTCCATTTACCCGAGACTGAACTACGAGCAAAAATAAATCGCCGTATTTTTACACCGTATTTGATGGCGTTATCATAACGGCGAATAGTTTGGAAACTCTTTAAGGGCGGTTGTGAAATAAGGTCAGAGAAGTTTAGGTTTTTATGGTAACGTTACAACTGTTTCGTAACTGGTATTGTTGGATGAAGGGGTAAGTATAAAATATATGTAAGTATTTATACTTATTTGTTACCAACTCAAACAAGTTACTCAATGGGAAGTCATCTTCAGATCTTTCAGAGTTGGTTCCCTTTCGTGATTTATGTCATAAAAGCTCATTTTAATAAGTGAGAAAAAGTAGATAGTCTATAGTTTAGGTTTTAACATTACCATGTTATGGGTGTATGAAGAAATGGTTACCATGCCGGATCGTCGTATCAAGGTTCCTGGGTTCGATTCCCAGCGAACCAGAAATTTTAACCCTTTGGATTCCAGGTATATAAGCGGTACTATGCATTCTCGACATGCATAGATGTCGTTGGAGTTCAACAGTTGATACCTAAGTATAATTTTTTGTTGTCGATATGAGTGTGTGTGTTCTTGTCTTATGCTTTGTCTGTGACACCGATGACACAGGGAATCCTAATGCAGGGCTATGAGAGTGTACCTTTGTAATATTTACTAAAGTAACCTCATTCCATCTAAAAGATCCCTTCAAACAAAATCGTTTAGTTACTTAAGGTAAGCCATAGATCGATAGAAGCATTGTGGAGCAAGCCAAATACATATTTAGTATTAGTTACAGCGGAGAGAGGACAGATATGGATGCGTTTCCGGGCCAGACCAAGGGGATTGTCCATTAATCTTGCACCGAGACCAACTTCGCTAAATGCAACTGCGATTCCATTATAGATTCGTGTAGCCTCCGAACATGCTTCGATGGAGTTTGAAGCGCCATCTATCCCAACTATCACAACACCATGGTAAAGTTGTCCATATTGGAAAATAGCTTTTACCCTCCCTTCCCCGAAAGTAAGATCCATTCAGGTTCGACTTAAACTTCGGACTCAATTATTTGTAATAATATTTGTATTTTGTAATTTACATAACATAGATTCAACTGAAGTTAGTTCAGTAGAATCATTCATTGACGACACAAAGGGAAAGTTTGCGACGCGACGTGACAATTTTCAGTTTCTCTTATTTAGTTCAGTTGAGGGTTAATTGTTTCAGTAAGACGACATTTAGAACTGTTTGGAACAATATTTTGGCTTTGTCTATAATTGTGTAATAGAAATATTTAAGCTAGAGTATTGTGGAAGTGGAAGTGTATATTTTAATATTCCCTATTAAAAGCCAGGCATTCATTTTCGACATTACGGAGTTTAGGCAGGAGACTATTTTATGGTATAATTGTTCTAGGTATTAACATTCAAAGTAATTAAGTGCTAAGTAACTCAAAGAGTAATTAGTAAAATAAAAAGTGATTGGCTGAAATAATGAGTATGTTAACGTTTTTCAGTCTTCTGGATAGAACAGGTGAAAGAGGTTTCTGGACTCCTTTATAACAATAAACTTGAGAAAAAAATTTATTCACGCTGGGCATCTTATCCAAGAATAGTAATAATAATAATAATAATAAAATGTATTTATTGCCACTTAAACTTAACAAATATTACACAAAAAAAAACTTAACCTAAATGGGGCAATAGGGATTGACTCAGCTTTTGCTGACACGGAACCAAAGGTCCCGCGCAGCGCTGTTTTTCAGTCGCCCCCTCCTCCCTGAGGTGTTATGCGGGGGATACAGCAGTTGAGGACTCCCCTATCATCAACTGACCTGTTAGCTGTATAACATTTAAAATCTTACAATTAAACAATTGCACAAAAAAAACGAGAAAAAAACCATTAAAAATAAAAGACATGGTAAGTACCTTATGGAACGTCTTATAATATTAATATTGTCTCATATTATTATTATTCTACTGTGTGTGTGTGTCTGTCTGTGTGTGTGTGTGTGTGTGTGTGTGTGTGTGTGTGTGTGTGTGTGTGTGTGTGTGTGTGTGTGCGTGCGTGCGTTTGTGTTTATAGTCAGTCCTATACGCAGCTTTTAATATTCCCCTTCACAGAGAAAAGATAAAAAATTAATTTTAGACAACTTTTACAGTTCCACAAGAAAGCGGGAGCAATGTTAATTAGAAAACTTGTTGTTGTCGGTTTACAACCAAATAAAGCACGAGCATTTTCAATCGTTGAAGTGGACTTAAAATTGTTTTTATGAGAAATGCACTTTTAAAGACCTCGATGAGGATTCTCAAGTGCTGTCACTCGCAGGGATTTTAGCAGCGGTTACACAACCATTCAGACATCTTTATCCGCTCTCGGCTCTTATAAATCTCGGGGTATTGAATTTTATGTGATTCGGTGAAATAATTAAATTGTCAAAATTGTATTATTTTGTAAGAGAGTTAATTGTGCAAGGTAGGTGGTTGGTAGCACCGTTACCTTCCCCATGCATATCTAAAATATTAAAACAGTTCTTGAAAGTAATTTCTGAATTAGGGGTCATGCATGTGGTTTTCAAACATTGAGACAAAAACGCAGTTCTTTGATTTTAGTAGGAGAGTAGGTACCCAGCCTGTAGTAGGCTCCACAGCTTCATCAGGCTGATTCAGGTTCAGGGTACCGTGGGCGGCGATCAGAGAAGGTAGCCTAAACCGTCTTCAATCTCTTGTCTAGTGAATTTAAATCAGTTTGTCAATAATACAAGACAACTTGTCCTTCCCGTACGCAGGACAGAAAAAATTATAGTCTACTTACTTTACAATTTCTTTCGCAAATTCAAATATGGAACTACCGCCATAATACTTAAAGGTTTTTAATAAAATTATTTCTCAGTAATTAATGGATTTTTTATTTATTTTTAATTCTCTGATGGGAATATTAATTACCATTGTGTTATGTTATCGATTGCAAGAACTTTAATGTACTGAATACTTTTCATTGTGTTAACATTAGCGACACCTATATCGCCTGCTATAAAAAGCGAATAACGATCGTTACCACCGTTTAAACTATGCAGTCTAGAGTCTACTATCTACACGAAATACACTACTTGATGCAGAATATCTTTAGCATTTAAAGAAACATGTGAAAAATTTCAAGTGAAACGTACTTTGAGTATTGCGCCAAAATGCTAAATCGAAAGATACCGCTGGGCGGAACGTGGCTATAAAATATTCCTTTGGCATATCTTTTAAGGAATTTCGCTGTACATGTGATTTTGCCGACGTCGAGTGGCTAATGTGCGCCAACCACATCACCTAGCATGTTAACTCACTTTTACTTTAGAGTTTATGTACTTACTTTAATATTTTTCTTACGTATACCTTGACTTATAGTTTCTGTATCTTCTAGGAGCCATATGAAAAGTAAAACTGAGTTAATGACTTATCAATTGACTGATATATCAACACACAGCCCATACTACTAGGATTAGAAACTGGTAATTTTGCACCATGCTACCTTACAGTTGTAAGAACTAGGAAACGATTTTTGGAATTTCGCTCCTTAAGGGGGTTTAAAAGGGGGGGCAAACTTTGTCAGTTTTGCAGTTAAATCAACAAAAATAGACAGAGAAAGTCCACCTTAAATCTCCTGTCATATTATTCAGGAATTCAAGAAGTAATAATAAAAAAATGGTAAGTGCATATCACGCGAACGAAATCTCTCCCGAATTAAAAAGCCCGTAAGTCTTTATTACTATGCACATAATAACCATAGACAATCAGATTTAGTATACTCGATGGCGCACTTATACCGTCTACGTCACAGCGGAAGTTCAGAATGGGGCGATGGCACTGGCTCCGCATGGATGCTTCCGGTGGCATGTCCGCGAGGCACAATTAATCTTTTACTGAAGAGAAATCAAGCTCCGAAGCCTTCGCACCCTATCTGTAGGGAACGGAGAACATCGTAGAGGGTGAGGCGACGTAGCGCACAAAAGCTTTTTTTAAGCGTCATCATTAAATTTATATTCTGAGATTTTATGTAAATACTCATAAATGTGCAGATGTGGCGCAAGTTGTCAAGGTCATTACCATTGCTGACTTCAACGTCAGCATGTAGAGATAACTCAAATACTTCTCGTCGGCTATCGGTCAAAATTTATATGAGGTTAGACAAAAAGCCCTACCTTTGAAATGAAAAAATAACATCAAAACACGTTCTCCCAGTAAAAAGGAATAAGGTAAGGTAACACAAAAAATGCAGCCAATAAGAATACAGTCACCAGGCGTCATTGTTGGTGATCATTGACGCATTAAAAACTAGAAGTAAACTGGGAGCTGAACACTGGCATGTTAATACTTCACTTTTGGAAGCAAGTTGGTTGTAAGTTAGCTGGTAGTGTAGACAAAAATCTCATTTCAACCATGCAGTTCTTGTTTGCCGGCTGCCATCTTCCAATAATAAACCAGGATCCCAATCCGTTGTCAACCGAACCTGCTTCTGAATAAGTCGTTCAATGGCATAAGCTGCCGAAACTTGAAAAGAACATCCACGTTGTATTATCATAATGACCACATAGTGCCCATCAATGTCTGACACATAAATGGTGTACTACATAATAGGGAATAGGTCTTTATTAAAAACAAACGTGCCTAGAGGCTTTTCTTATTTAGCTATTCAAGTACGGATTGGCGGATACTATATCCATTAAGTAATGCTAATGACTTTTTAATTATATTTTAAGGTGTATCTAGACATTAGTAAACGTATAACATGTTTAATTTATAGATACGTATAATTTTACGAGTTCAAATATAAGACTCCGTATCTTGGCGTCCCAAAAATAATATACACAGCGAATATTATATTCAGGGTCTCTGGAGACCGAACGTAATGTTAGTGCTATAAAATTAATGTGTGCGCCCTAATATAACCCCAAAACATGAGTCGTGTTACGTAAACAGTCTATAATTGTAAGGTAAGGTAAGCTAGTGCCTATACCTTCATAACGTTCGCGTCGTATAATCTGGTATAAATATGATTAGGGATATATCTACGTAATAATATGAGTTTGTAAAAACCTACTTCGAAGAAATAAAGATTTGAATTTGAATTTAATACAGGGCGTATGGTAACCATAGAGATAATACACTAGAGCGCAGAAGCCAGGCTTCAAAGCGTACCTCGGATAAAAAGGGACGAAATCTTTAGTGTATTAACTCTATGATGGTAACTGACAGGTAGATAAAGCACAAAACCTAGAAATATGAAACTTTTACAGAAATTCTTAATAGTGTTAAAGAGCAAAGTAAAGAAATTTAAAATCCACGAGTAGTATGGATTGTTAAGTTAATGAAAAATATTTTGGATTAATTAATTTAATTATTTGTACCAAGCTTAATTACACGTTTTTATTATCAGATTACGTCTACGTCTTTATGACTAAGTTTTACGTCTTATTTCTGCGTTGTAACGTTTATTTGTTAAATGAAGAATTATTATTGCCTTAATACAGTTTTATTTGCTTTAATATACTTTAATGTATAAAGATTAAAATTTAAGTCCTATCACTATTTTTATCTACCCATTCTCTGTTCTATATAAATGTAAGCCATAAACCATCACGCCTTCGAGTCGGCGATAAAAGAAAATGGTGTGCGCTATTTTCTATTACAAATTTGAAAATATTTTTAATAAAAGATCAAGTTAAAGCTTGGTTTAACCAACATCTTTAGCTGCTAAGACTTTTATAAGAAATAGCACAGCCGTGAATAACTTACAAGAAAAAGAGTTTTATTTTTGCAGTTGCAGTATAACCAATTGAGTTTAATGGGATTTTATTTGTTTTATTGGATGTTTGATGAATTTTAACTTACATAAAATCGTCTTATCCCAATTTGGTTTTTTGGGAGTTAAATCAATGAGAAAAGTAAAAAAATCCTCCTTGCAGTATAGGAATTCTTTTAGTTTACACAAGCCTAATCCACATAAGATTAAACCAGATTAAACCGGTTTTTAAAATATATCCAAGTTCATAACTGGTAAACCAGTAACCAGTAATCACCATAGATTCTCTTCTGAAAATCGAAGTCTTAATCAACTTAAAAAGAGGTAACACGATATTCTTCATTCGTTTGTGGCATTTAGTTTTTACAAACATACATCGACTACTTGTAGTCTAATTATACGCGTAGAAAACGCGTAGTTTTAAACTTAAATAAGCTGCAACGCTCGCCAATGTACGCGTATTTACACTCAGTTTAATTCACGGCTTTCTTATATGGAACATTCATGCATCGCGCAGAATTATCACAGCCTCCGAGGCACTTAGCATTTATTTTGCAATGCTGCACTAGGAGAGCAATAAAACTTCTAAGAATATTATACTTTTGTGGCGAGAAGATTCCAAGATGGCGATGGTCCCTTGAGCCTTAGTGTCTTATTTTGTTATATATGAAAATAATCGTTGTGTGTTACATCTGAGCAAATTATACTTGATGTTAATATCGGTAAGTGATAAGTGCCCTCCTCTTAATAAGCCTCCTTAATAATGACTTAATAATGACGGAACAATTGAAAGGAAGTTTTTAAATCTGGACTACTTTGACAACTGACGTAACACAAGATTCACGACATGGCAGTAGCAAGAAGAGCTGACAGTAGCAAGAAGAGCTGTGAATTCTTCTTAGGTCTGTGTGTTGGTGGAACGCCGTGACATGAAGATACAATCCGTGATATTCTGTTCAATATGTTATTGTTGTTTGAATGAAGTTACAAAATGTACCGAACAGTTATAAAGAACTTTGTTTCTGGTCTCCTTATCGATACCTCATGAATTATTCTCAAGATAGTCGGCGTCCTGTCTACAAGCTCAATAGTAGGTCATTAATGTGTTAAAGTGCAAACTTCACAGTGATTACCTCGTGACTATGAGCCGTGGTTACCTAATGATTTAAGTTCTACCATTTCCAGAGTTTTCAGTTCTCTTGAAATGTTATAGAACTGTGCACCATGTTTGATGTCTTATTGGTGTCCATAATAATGTTCTATCAATATACGTTGATGACCTAAGACTAAAGGCATCACCGATGATGTGGATTTGAATAATAAAAATGGTAATTATTATGAAAAAAAAAATACAAGCGGATTATATTTCTTTTTTAAACTTTAACACTGATCCATGATGGCATCTGTCTCTAGAAATATTAAGTTGGAACATTGATACGAGGCGACGTTGGTTTACGGCGAAACATAATATTTGTTGAGAGCGAGAGATTTCCTAGATTGTCGCGTTAATTTAGCAAGAAATCTCGCACAGGTGAACGTAGACTTTCGAGCTCAGAGGCTTGCGGCTTGCGGCTGCGGCTTTCGGCTGCGGCTTGCGGCTACGGCTTGCGGCTGTAGACTGCGTAATGTGTTACCTCAACTGATGAGCAGTCAAATAACGGAACAATAAATTGAAAAAAAAACCCTGTAACTTTGTATGCTGGTTAATTTTAAGAGAATGGGACAATGCACTATTGAGGTGGTAAACAGTGAAAGAGAGATAGCAATTAATTTGAAATTATTGATGACGCAGCGCCGCCGTAAATAGACCGCGGCAAGGTGGCCTAAAATAAGGTTGGTATTGAACTCATCATATATGTGGGTTATTCCCACTGGTCAGATTGGTGGTCAGATTGGTCTGACCAACGGGAAATATTTTTTCCCGTTGGTCAGATTAGTTTGACAGCTGAAAAATACATAGAAAAAAGTACAATCAAAGTAAACAGTTTTGTATTTTATTATTTTCCAACTTTATAGCAGGCGTTCTAGAAATGGTTAAGTCCTCTATGTACCAGCGATTATCCTAGTCCCAAATGCGCAATTTTTTCCTAATAAAACATTTCCCTTAAAAATAGTTTTTTAATGACCGCATTAGTCGCATTTACCGCATGCGATCGCCGCGACGAAATCTACCTCAAGGTACAAGCACGAGTAATGGCAATCTCATTATTCGCAGCTGCCGCCGATTTTAATTTCCTGCATACGTATGCAGACGTTCGCGCGACGCGATTTATTTGTGTAAATAAATATCGCTCACTCTACTCTAATACGGTCGCGTTACGCCAGTAATGCGCGTTTCGTCTCTTTTCTAACTTATGACTTTCTTGAACTAAATACTTTGTATGAGTAAATTTGTTGCTGTTATCCCTGCCTTTTTATAATTTTGTTATTAAACTATACACCAAATTGTCTGCACATAATTTCTAAAACAGACGGAAACGAAAGGAAAGAAAGTATTTGCCCCTGGAAAAAAGATCTGGATAAAAAAACCTCTGGGGTACGTTGTACCTAATATATAAAAGCACTTAAATATACAATTATACGAAGATGTCAAGTTGTCTTATCTTGTTCGAGTAAACAAACGACAGGGTTCGGCAGTGAAGTAGAAGTTATCGGAACGGAGACAGCGATATTGTGAGAAATAGGTGCCTTTACCTTGCAATAAATACCAGTCCGATCGCTGTCTTCTAATTTGAATTTAATATAAAATTTCAACCGTAAAATTCTTTTTATTGAAACTCATAACTGTCTCATCGCTGGGTTTTAGTCGTTGACTGGAATTTACTTGAAAGTCAGTACTTTCTTTAATTTTTTCTTCGTTTGGTGACACTGATATCCAAGATAGGCTCCAGTGTCAAGACCGCTGGAAATAAGAATATGGCAAGTTTTCATAATATGTTTATTAGATTTCCTGCGTCCTGACACAGACACCTTTGGGATGATTATGATAAACTCTAAGATGTCTTACATAGCACCTAGAAGGCCATTACATTACCTTAGAGTTTACCATAATCATTACGACACTGACATTGGTAACTCACAGCCACGCATCGTAGACGCGTCACCTCGTGTGCAGAATTTCGTAAATATATAGGGCGTCGACTCACAAGCGACGCATTTTTTTTATGGAATTAAGGTAGCAAACCACCCTTCCGCTGTCGCCCATGGCAATTGTGACCGACTTAGAACAAGACCCAATTTAGGGACTAGGGTGGTTAGTCCAATTAGTAGATGGTGTTAGAATATTAGTTGGTTAGTTTGTTAATAAGTGTGAGGACAGGGACTGTTAGTGATAGTTAGTCCTGTTAGTTAATATTAGTAATTGTCCAGTTAGTAATGATTAGTATGAGTCTTGTTCTAATTCGGTCACAGATGCGTTGCTACCCCTGAGGATTGAGATGGTCGCCTCTAAAAAAGTGAAACCGGCTCCACACCTTCCTATCCGGAACACAATTGCTCTTAAAAACAATTATTATGACGGTAGAAATGGTACTGAGTACCTTGGCGGGCGGTGGTACTACCCCGGGCGAATTCTAGGCTCTACCAATAGCGTTGTGTGTGAACGGCATTAGCCCTTTACATTGTGACTTCAATCGGACAGTTATAGTTTGCGATGACGAGGAATTCAATACCAACATAAGATCGCTATAGACCGATAAATATCTGGAAACACGTAAACTATTCAATCTCAAACTTCGTACATCTGAATATTAATTGTCATTTCAGCTATCAAAGCTCGTTTCGAAGCCTTTACGAAGCAAAGTTCAATATTGGTGCGGTAAGTTGTGCTCGGTTGTTGTTGATTTGCGCGGAACTATTTTTAATTTCCCCTAGGGCCGAACTCATTGATTAGTTTTGGGTTGGACTCGACGATGTTGTATTTTACTTCTCTATCACAGATGGCGTTGAGCGATATGAAATTGTTGAGGGTTATGTAAGCCCTTTCGAAGTTGAGTGGCTACAACGCAATAAGGGCTCTCTACAGGTCACGCACTTTGAATTTAAAGATCATCCAGTTTAATCCCTATGGTTGTTATGCGTGGTGGTAGGGTTTTTATCTGCCCTTTCTTATATCTAATAATGACCGACAAATAAGCAGTCAAGGCACTTGAAGTTGAATACTTTCTATTAAGAAGATCATCTGCTCGTTTGCAAACAATTTTTTTTTTCAATATTATGAATTCACATCACTAAATAGTTAATTCTTTTTAATAATTTCATAATTTCAATTTGACTCATAATAAGTAAGAACATAAATAAAAAAGATTAATCAAAAATTAAATGGTATGGTGCAGTTAGGATATTATTCATGGTATAGTTATTATTTAGTAGTAGGTAAAAGTATTGTATTAATTATATTATGTTCCCTTTTTATGGCTCTAGACGATATTACTATGGTATAGTCACCAATGATCGACTGAAGATAATCGAAAGAATTCAAACACACTGATGTATAAATGGTTATATTTATTTAAACGCAACGTCACATAGTGAAATAAAATTAAAATGATTCGTTTAACTAAACAGGAACTACCATTAACATAATTCGTGGCAATTACTGTCGTTTATAAATTTACAGAAACTTACTTAATAAGTTAACTGCGAGGTCGATCATTATCCGAAAACTAATATATTGACAAAGCATCGATTATCTTGGTCTAGAGGTTTCATCGCTTAAGTGAAATCCAATCTGGCAGTAAGTTGTAGCCTCACATAATGAG
Source organism: Hesperia comma (assembly GCA_905404135.1). Lineage (NCBI taxonomy): Eukaryota > Metazoa > Arthropoda > Insecta > Lepidoptera > Hesperiidae > Hesperia > Hesperia comma. The sequence continues at coordinate 4,471,524 of FR990031.1, forward strand.
TTTTGTTTAACCAAAACAATTAGGAACTTTTGTAATTTAATTTATGCTCATAATAGACCGAGACATGTCGGAATTCGTAATGATATTAAAACTTTGATCCTATGTTAGTTACAAGGAGTTTTCACCTTCCCAAGTTTTACACATATCTGAGCAGAGTTATTGAAATTCCTCGTAATATATGCTTTTGGAACTCTAATAAAACTGTCGCTGGTAATTTACAGGTAATTTTATTTGGATTTTTCCATAGATAACCGACAAACGACCGATAAGTTCTCAAGGGTAGGAATACATCTATGAACGAATTAGAGCGAGACTTAACAAAAACTAACAGGACTGACCATCACTAATGGTCCCTGCTGCCCCAGTCAGCATACTTAATAACATAGTAATTACTAATCAACGTTGTACACCCTTTTCTTACCGGAACACAATTATTGATGTTAAAAATTAGTAGGTACACTGTAGAAATTCCTTCCCTGAATTCTCTTCGGGGGTCCCTCTTTCCGCATGGTTCTAATACAGTTCAATCTAACCTATACCCTATCCATAGTGGGTTGCCTTGTTTCTAGCCGATGACAAATAGGATATACCTAAGTATAACCACCGGTGGTACACTGTACCACCGTATAACCGTAACCGTATAACCGTACGGTTATACCTAGGATACACCTAGTTCTAACCACACATGGCCGGGTACACCTAGTTGTACCTGGGTAGAACTAGGTGTAGCCGCACTTCGGGTATTACCCGTAACATATACCCCGTCACGTCTGATGGCCCAATCGGCGCAATGGTTAACATACCGGTTTGCTGCACTAAGGGTTCGATTCCGAGGCGAAAATTCGAATGATGACTTTAAATTTCTGTTCTCTATCTGGGTGTGTGTGTTCTTGTCTTGTGTGTAGTTAATACTCGTATACCCACGACACAGGAAATCACTAGGATTATAAATGTTTTGTTGCAAATATCAACGAACTAGTTTGTATCGAAGCGTACGGGATTAAGGTGTATTAACACCAATGCATAAGGCAATCCTATTTGCGGGCTCGAGTATTCATAAGCCTATTTACAGACTTAAAGAATCGTATTTTATCATGTAACATACTCATATGACCTAAAAACCAGAATGTAACTCGCTGAAATACATCCATAACAAACCGACTGAATTAAGTGGCTTTGACAAATGAATGGACAGACATGACGAATCTATATAAGAGCTTCAGTTTTTGCCATTCAAACACGTTACTAACAACCGTGATCTGGAATAAACATTTATCTCTCACAAAAATACATGTTCTGGCGGGAATTGAACCCGGGTCCCATGGCTTTTCAGGCAGGACCACTCATAATAAAGCTATTGGGATGTATAGGACAAAACTGTTATTTATTAATGAGCGAGCTGTGGCTCGAAGATTATTTATTCACTGACAAGTCAAGGAAGTCAGTCACCTTTAATTACTATTGTTCTTCATGCTATATAACGTTTTATTATATTATAAAAATTGGAGATATTAACAAAACCATTAATTATTTAAGTGTCGATATAGTATAATACTGCTCTGGAGACCCCAATTAGAAGATATTATCGCTAAATATCGATATTTTGGTACAAATTCTTGTTATAGATTTGAAATCGACGCTCAAAATTTCGCTTCATGTAAGTCAATATGCCTAGCTATCGCAGTCGTGATTCCACGGGTCCGAACTTTGTAAAGCCATCGAAATACTAGCAACGGCCGTGTAGCCATTGCTTTGATGTTAGCTCACATTGTTTCAACGGTATATCGTAAATGAAAAGAGTCGAAGCGGGCTCACGCTTATTTTTCATCGAAATTTTGTTTCATTTTCATGCCATCGAACAAAACGGACTTGTAAACCGTAGGAATTGCTTGGTATATCGTTGACTAGCTCTTACCCGCGGCATCGCTCGCATTCTCCAAGAGAATTAACAATGAGTTGTTTATCATACATGACAAACACTATTTTAATTCGCTACTGTAGACGATATTACATGTCTTTCCATTTGGGGTTAGAATGTAAACATTCTGGGCATTGGACACACGCGAACATGCTACATACAATTGACCATGGGAATGGGAGAAGCACGGTTCAGCGGATAGCGTGATTCAGAACTTGCAAATTATGAACATTACATCACTTCGGTAGGCTGGACTCAATAAATTGAATTCGATTCTCTCCTACTTACTGAAGAGGCTTAGAGTTTAGACCTAGGCCACACTGCTCTTTGGGAGTTTCTTGTCGCTTCTTCTTACAAGTTAACTCTCGGTAGAGATTGGTAGAAACGATGACGTTGTTTGACTTTCGAAAAGTGTTTGGTAATATCAATATGAATAGATTACTCAATACTAGCCGTCAGATGATGCTCTTAATATGGCACCAGACGATAAGCATTAGCTCAGAAGAAAAAAAGGTCTGCGACATGGCTTAACTACTTCTACCGTACCTAATAATAGCAACCAGGGCCGACAGCTTTACTTGGCCTCCGACGCATGGAAGCACTTGAAAAATTTTACAACTTCTCCCATCAAAATATTGACTGACTACTATTGCTTGACTTGATCGATGACCTACAGCAGTCGACGCAAGGCCGGGTTATAAGCCCTTCACTATGATAGTAGGTATTTGGCATAATGTACAAACTTTTGAGGAGAACATAGAGAAAGTTAAGTTTTCCTACAATCGTTTCTAGCGTCGAACTAAACGATCATTCAATTCGAATACAGAAATGAACTTAACCAAACACCGAAACGTTGTGTACGTACGTAACGTATACAGGATACGAATTAAGAATCTCTGAGTTAACTGCATACCTAAATTTCATTTGGTTACCAGCTAGTAATGTTCGTTATTTTGTTAAATTAATATTTTTGCAACTTATTTTATGTTAGTTACAACTAGGGTTACACTTATTGGATCAAGTTTAGTGGTGCCTGTAGATTTGTCTCTCAGCTTATCAGTTTCTCTATGGCTTCATTACATCAGATTTTCGTGGGACGATATTATCATAACCTTAAAAAAACCGTTGGGACGATAAAAGTTAAAGTTAACATTTAAGCTAAGTTAACAAATGTTGAAGTTGTCATTTTAAACTACGGAAAAATCTAGAATCATAACGATCATCGAAATCTGAGTACCAGGGTTGCATAGGTCGTAAGGATGTCGGGAATGGCGCGGCGCTCGCCAAATGCCGGCTCATTCAGGTCAATGTGCCGCTCATACCGCTACGTCTGAGCGCTATGACGAAAGCCATCGAGATGTTCGATATACAGTATAGCCATCTGTGAGCTCACATTGTGAGCTGAGAGCTGGTGAAAATGTGGACTTTGGTTCGGCTGTTTTACCTGTTAGATGCTATATGGTTGAAAAATGTGTTAAGGTGATTTGTATAGGATTTCAAGTAGTGAAAATGTACGAGTACTATTTAAAAAAATCCAATGGGAATTTCATTGACGCTTCCACGGCTAAACCATACAAGACCACAAGGGTAGAAATATGGAGCAAAAGTTTGTATGGAAAACTATATAAGCCGTTGGACCGATTTTCAGGAATTTTCTCCGGAAGATAACATTTTTATAAAGCTAACTTTGTAAAATAACAGGGTATTTTAAAAGGTAGCAAAACAATTTAAAATTGATGGAATAAAACAAAACCCGTTTGGAACATAACTTTCAGTTCGAATTTTGGATTCAAATTTTTGATTCGGACCTATACAAAAAAACAATAATCTCTTTATGACGGTAACGGTGTGTGGGGGTACAACGGAAACGGAAGCGGTGCCATAAATTCGCCGTTCGAGACCGCCCATCGCACTTCCGGTTATGCGCGCCCATACAGTGTCGCTACAAATTTTTTCATGTATTTTTAATACTCACATTTCATGGTGAAAAGTACACTGACCTGGTAATTGCATTGTTCTAAAGATATTATTCATGGGTTACGCACAAGCATGATAATAAAATACCGGTATAAGCCGTACAAGTACATAAACAAGACAAGTTCTTCGTATGTTTTAGTTTGGACTTAGTTAGAGATATAGTTAGCTTAAGTTGGTATGTAAACTTCTGATATAACTATTAACAGACTGATGTTTACAAGAAGTGCTACAACTTCTACAGCACATTAAAATTCAATGTTCGTGCTGTAAAACTTGATTACGAAATATTTTTCAACAAATGACCACTGAATAGTAACCTTGTAAACTAAAACCGCAAAGAAGTTATAACAGTTCCTTATCATACCAAGTATTTCTGTCGACAATAAATTGTAGACGAAGTACGCAGCATAAATCAAGAAGGGGAGACTGCAGCAGATAAGATCACCTGGCATCGAATTACCAACTATCTTGATGTTCCGATGTCGATTCCCCGCTGCAGATTAATCTTGGCTTTAACTTGGACCAGGCGCACAACAACAGATTAAGAAGCCATTGAGAGTCTTGCTTCAAAACAATAGAAGCCAAAGTCAAAACGAATATCTGTATGTCAACATATGGACGTGATGGTCATTTACTAAAAGTATATAAAAATTAAGATCCGAAGTACCCCAGATAGGATCCTAAGGGATCACTAAGTTTTCCGAAGCGAATCGAGGGCGAGTCCACTTGTTAGTAAATAAAAATAGGGTATTAAGGCATTATAAGGGGGCTTATACGGGGGCTTGTGTCGATCTTAAGTTATGGGCTGCGTTAAGTGACACAGCAGGAGTGGTGGGTAATTCTTGGTGGAAAAATTATTTGAGCATAAAAAACCAACTCGTACTGAAGCAAGGTGGTTGAGTATGAACGTATGTAGTGGGCCATTAACATAAGCAAAGGCATAATAAATCGCAACTAGGTGGAACATAGCGAGAGTTAAAAAGAATCAAGGATTGGATCTGAACAGTGAGGCGTGTGAACAGGAATTTGTTGAAATACACAACACTTTTATGTTTCCACGCTAATTCTTGGTAGAGATTCTGAATTTCACTTTTCAGGAGGGTGCTATCGCTGTATGCATGTCATGTACTCTCGCGAGTGTCGGGGGAGTACATGCCTCCAACAAATGGAATAATGTATCTGTGGGGATTTCAGGTCAATTATATTATGAGTAAAATACAAAAGGAGTCGCAGATATGTCACTGCCACGCTTACTAGTGCAGTCAGACTCGGCCAATTGTTGTACTTTTCCTGTAGATATTTCTCTGTGTCTCATATTTCGCAATTATCTTTAGTACCTACCAATAGGTACAAAAATGTCATCGGCGCGAATCTTAAAGTATAATTCACCTTTGTTTTAATATTTTAGTTTTAGGTGTACTAGTCGTATACTACATAATATGTCCGTACCGTCAAGTGGGGCCCATTCTGCTAATTTGAGCTCGCGTGGAAATAGTTTGTCATATTTGGCATACGAAATGGTCAAATGTTCAAACATTTTATTTCGTTTTATTGATTAATTGCAGTGTATCAAATTATTTTTATGTCCTTTATGCAAAAGGTCTGGGATTTCTGCACCGATTTTTTTATTTTATTGTAGTTTACAACAGTTTTATAGCTTATGGTATGTTGATATATTTTTACAGATTATTTACTTGATTTGTTGTCGTACTAACAATGCGTAATATGGGATTTATTTAACAATATTTGCAAACATACCTACATGTTATTCTCAGTAAGATTTGAAACACTTAACTGCTACGAAAAAGCACATAAAAGCTCACTTTTATATCCCAATCGTCTATTTTAAGATCTTTTCATGGCAAATCACAAAACCGTGAATTTTTACTATTCAAGCTATTGACGGTTATTCAACTTCGCTGTGCACTGTCCCGCATTCATCGCGCACAGCCCTAAGCCATAGGGTGCGTATCTGTAATTCCCATCTCTTGCTACAAAGCTCCGTTGATTACGCCGGTTGCCGTAGGCGACGCGCCATTCTGCACTAGGGATGTAAAGTTCTGTATCCGTTAATTACATAATCGGCTAATATCTGAAGTGGAGAATATCCGTCAGTATTTACGTAAGTCAATAAAATTTGCCCTTAGTCTTCGTCGTGGCAGTGTCACATGTGAATTGATAAATAAATAAAAAAAACAAGTATCAGAGATCGCATGTAATTTGGTATAATAACGTTTATTTGGATCACGGAACATTTGGATGGCCGATGCATGAACTATTATTTTATTTTATTTGACTTCCATTCAGTCAAAGTTGACTTTTGAGATACCCGGTTGCAAATCATATTCGAACCTATCGGAAATTCATAGAAACTTCAAATACATAAATACATAATCCTAGCCGGTGGAAGATTCTAACTTTCAGTCGGTATTTTGATCCGAAACATGAAATCCCAACATCCCTATGACGGCCTAAATGCTCTCTCTGCCTTTTTATTTTACGATCGATGACAGATTGTGGGCTCTACAAACAGTAGCGGGCGGATTGTGAAAGGAATTAGCAGTTGCACCCGGCCCAAATCGCCTGCCAAATAAATTGCGATGGATGCAAATGGGTACTCACGATTACTGTGTCGTGTCAACCCAGTTAGGCTTGGATTATGGCCCCGCGAGATAATCTATCCGATCCTATCTGTTTAACTGGAAATTATTTGTTTTGAAATTGTGCATTTTAATCCATCATGGCGCACCATTGACCATGGGTCTCCCAGAATGAGAAGATTAGTCCACGGTGGGTAAGTGCGGATTGGCAGACTTCACACACCTTAAAGTTTTGCATACTATTCGGCATGCAAGGTCCCTCACGATGTATTCCTTCACCGTTAGGTATAGCAAGTGACGTTTAAATTCTTAAATCGCACAACACTCCGAAACGACAGAAGGGCGTGCCCTGGGATTCGAACCCAGATCCCCCGAATAGGAGGCCAAATTCTTCGCTGCTGGGCAACATGACAATAATGGTATCACCTCCATTATTGTCATGTTGTAAATAGAAAATAACTGATAATTCCATTATCTTCCCGTTTTATATGGATGATGTTAGGATGTAATTTGATGAATCTTTAATGCGTTTTCTCTTCCGTTACTGCCTAATAACAATGCGCGACGTACACTCACTAAGTGTTCCTGAGAAATTCGTCCATCTCATTTTCCTTATACGGTTTACGGTCGACAATTCCTGCCTCCCAACGACTCCTGACCTCAATTAATTCACTGGAAATTTGGGAAACACGATTTATGAAGGCGGATTAAAACATCCAAGTCATATTTTTTTGAATTATTGTTTTGTGAACTTTTGTTTTGTGATATTAATGAAATGGCGACCTAGTCGGTTTCTCCGATGTCTTGGTATGGGTTGATGGATAGCTCTCGACGGGGTATCAATCTTCGTCTCAACCAGACTCGTTGTCGTCTTGTCGCGACTTGTTTCTGGCTTAAGTTTCATTTCGATGTTGCTTATTACGTTACTTGTGTCCTTTTTACACGCGTTATATAACCCGTTTTTTGTATATTGTGGTAGTACTTAGTTCTGTATACATATATTTCTTACCACAGTTGGAAATCATTTGATTTGGTAGTCAATTCAGCACAAAATTTTTTGTAATTTTATTTTGTATCTTTTCAAACGTTGTTTTGTAGCATTCATTTAACATTTTATTTGTTCATAAAGGTACCTAAATTAAGTTGTCCAATCACTATTAGATAATTAAATATTGCTAATTAATTTGAGATGAGTTCTCACTATTTACCTAGTTTTGTGTTAATTTTTGCTTGCTGTTTCCATTAATAATTTTGTATCCAACGAACAAACAATACTCGAAGTGTTTAAGTCTTAGTTTAAAATTAACATTAAAGTAGTATGTAATTTAAACATGATACCTACTTAATATTATAAGACTTACATAAAGCTAAGTGAACGCATAAGATTATCCGTATTATGTGGATGCAAACACAGTTCGTGTCGAGCGACCCTTAGGCACTTCTCACACAACGCTATTTATGAGCTACGCGACTGCAACGCAATCCAAAATTCGTAGGTATCTGACACTTTTCACTGACAGGAGACGCGTCTACGAATACATACGAATTTTGGATTGCGTTGCAGTCGCGTAGCTCAGAAATAGCGTTGTGTGGAAGTGCCTTATATTGAATTAAAAATGTAGGATCTCTTTAAATCTATTTTGCTGTGACCTTGAGTTCATCTTGGTGTTTCACATTATTAATATGAATTGCAATTGATAAAAAGTAATTTAATTATTTTAATAAACAAACTCCTGAGATTATCTGTAATATTGTCACGAATTAATGGCTAAGCCACAGTAATGTTGTAAAGTAAAATGGTTGTTTCCATTATATTAGGTACAACTTCCAAAGGCAACATAGACTATTAACCTTCGTAAATTGTAAATTTTCCTTTGTAAAGTACTAAGTAGTAAGAAGTGCATATTTTCTGTTGAGTGATTTTTAAAATATAATTTTATTTCTTAATTAAAATATTTGCATACTTAAATAACAGTACCTGGTTGACCGAGCTTTGCTCGGTTGAAAATTATATTTAGTATGAATCGCAAGAAATACGAGGAATTCCGCCATCTATTCAGGAGTCAAATCATACAACTGTTCACTGAGCACAAAATTCATTTTACTTATGTTACGGCCAAAGGATCTCAACAGCGTGTTTCACAAAGTTGTACAGCGCCATCTAGTTTCATACTACTGAAATTTCAACACGTTACAAACAGTACCTCATAGAAGTTAACTGTGTGAGCGAATTAATTGCATTTTAAATAGGTACATACTTAATTAGATAAATTCATTGAACTTTCCTTCGTACTTTTCGCAGGCTTAGGCAGTCCCCGACTGAAATTTTTATTTGCGATAAAATGTATTGAATGTTTATGATAATTAAACAACATAAATAAATATACTTTTAGTTTAATGAGCAAGTTGTTAGGCGTACTTAAAATTTTATTGATTCTATTTACAACAATAGTAATTTCATCGATCTGACCATTATTTATTTAAAACTTTATTAAAATATATTATTAAATCGATAATAACAAAACTAACATTTATTTACAAATATTCTCGTAAATATCACAAACGCACGTTAAACTATCACTACGCGTCCTGCGAGGTCAAGCGAGATAATCGCACTGATTTTTAATTTTATTCAAACAGAAAATAGGTAGGTATAACGCAAAAATAGCGCTTCAACGTAAGAATGAATATTAATATTAGTATTAGCCGAACAAAAATATATTCGAGCGCCATCTAGTTTCATACTACTGAAACAAACAAACCGTATCTCATAGAAGTTATCCTAATGTTTCATAGATGGCGTCAGTTCAACACGTTACAAACAGTACCTCATAGAAGTTATCCTAATGTTTCATAGATGACGTCAGTATGATGTTTTTAAAATCTCTTTATCTCGGGAACCGAGCTTTTCTCGAACCTGGGACCTTGATAAATCGATTCCTTGAGCCGAAAACCCCCTAATCTGTAACTTTCATGAAAATCTTTGCAGCCGTTTCCGAGATCGTGATTATATATAAATAAATAAATAAATATACAAGAATTGCTCGTTTAAAGATATTAGATTTTTTCGTACTTAAATAATTATTTTATAATCTTATAACTATTTTCAATGTTAATTTAATTAAATATTAAAGCCGATATCCATTTTCCCTGAACATAAACTAAAGCTTATCAAGCACTTCAAGGATTCAATATAATTTATTCCCGTACATAACATTTGAATGTAAATACCCTAATTGCTTGGTGTAATGGATCGCCTTAGTGCCATAATATTGTTCAATAATACAAGATTACGGGTGAACTTAGATAATTAGAGGGTACACCACTAATGATAAATCGTATTAAACGATACATTTTGGTGTTAATAAGACGTCAAACTTGACATTACTTAAGTAATACATTAAGTGTCTACTCAAATTAACGACAAAAACATGACATCGCAACGACAAAATGTCAACAAGCGATTGTCACATCTGTTAAGAGTTGTAGTTTTGTCGTAACTTCGCAACATCAAAATTTGTCGCTGTTGTACTTCTACGTTTGTTGTTAGGTTAGGTTAGTAATTTAAAAATATTTTAATGATCTGTGAAGCGAGAGGCAGGGGTTCGATTCCAAGTCAGAGAGAATATTTGTGTGAAATACATGGTGAAATATGAATAATATACAACACAAATGCCAGTTTTCCGGCCCCTGTAATTGTAGATTGACGGCGAGATTTTAAAATGCTTCATGTAAATTTAACTCACAAGTAAATTGAACTGTGGACACAGGTAATAAAGCTGTTCTAGTGGGGAGTGGCTAATTTCATATCCTCGGCGAATCAAGTAGGTATAGTAAAAACAGACAAACAGAAGAGCTGTCTGATGATAGGTAGTCACCGTCACCCACGAACATCAATCAGTAACTTTTCCGGCCGAAAAGTAAGGAACAGAAAATAATCTATTTTTTTTCTGAGGTACCTATTGGCATTCTACGATATATTTATGTAGTAATAGAGATTAGGCGGAGTATTATACTTAATGATAAATGAGAGATAAAATACGCCTGGATTAATTCGGCATTCATAGAATGACTAGGTATTTTACACAATAACTGAATTACGAGCATTCTTGTACCTCTATATCTACATAATAATAATGTATGTGGTGATAATACACATACATTATTATTATGTAGATATAGAGGTACATGTATGACTTCATATCAGTAGTTAATATAATTTAACCATCCTAGTCCCTAAGCTTAGTCTTGTTCTGGGTCGGTCACAGTCAAAGTTGTCTTGGGCGGCGGCAGCGGAAAGGTGGTGATGCATACTCGTTTGCTAACTTGTACAATACATGTTTAACTTCATATCAGTAGTAAATATAATTACAACCAGTTTATTACTGCAACGGCAAAAACACTATGAACTGAAATCTTTTGCTCCTATAAACGGGTCTCTTTGCACAATGTTTCCTCTCCTGTTTGCATTTTCATCTAAAAAAAATCCATATAAAGTAAACTGAGTTAGGAATATTTTTTATGGCTGTAAAAAGTCGCCAAGTTCTTTAATATTTTTACGCAATGTCAGAAGGGAGAGATCCTAATACTGATATAATTGCGCTATCGTGCACTTTAGGCGTCAGATTCCCTCGTTTGTAGAACTGCATACACGGGTTCCCTTTCAGCGTCGAGCACTGAGCACCGCGGGCGATATGCCACACGCTTTAATGTCTACGTATTTCTGTCCCTGCGTATTGTTTGAGGGTGTTCTTGGAGTTTTTGGGGTGTTTTTTGCTAGTAAATAGAGTTTAGCTAAACATTTATTATAGCGGACGATCTTTAATTATCATGTCTATCAATAATTACTAATAACTCCAATTCTATTACGCAATTAAATTGTATAAACCATGTTATTAATAATAATTTACCTTGGTACATACCTACTTAATTATTTTAAAACATTACTAAAATCGAGTCTAGGGATTGATACTCGAATCGTTGCTAAGACAGTCACCTTAATTTTGCTGATTTTAATTTTATTGTACAAAGAGAATTCTACCGGACATCGCCCGAGGTGCACTCTGCAAAAAGCTTTGTTCTGCTCTAGAATAAAGACTTGCTTGCAATTGCAGGGCTGATTGGACTCACATTTTCCAGATGGTTTGTTATTATCGTTCTTCAGGCATATACTAGTGAAAGGTTCGTCATTTTTTAACAGAACTTGGCTGTGACGCTGCCAGGTAACCAGAGCGATAATGTTGACAACGTTATAATGTACTATTAATAGTTACAGAACTTTAAAATTAATACATAAAAAATTCAAAGGCAAAGTAATAAATGTTATAAACCCCTAAGTCCGGGCACCAAACTTTACACAGCTGTTAAATATTACAGTAATTCGGATCCTTAGAGCTTGTGAAATTTCCATTCGGCGTTAACGGAGCAAATCTATTTATTTATTCACGGAGGCAGCATTTTCGAGATAATCCCAGCGATAATGGGATGCGTCTGTGACTAGTTTCACTGCATTTGTAATGCATGGCCTCCCTTTCCTGCAACTTCGGGATGCATTAGACTTGCAGATATTTTGTCGCTGTCGCGCGAACGGAACCAACTTCTGAAATATGGCGCCGGCAAACACTTATTTATTACTTTTAGGCCGGCGGAGTCAAGTTATATGTAATAAGCTAGCTAAATTGCACGCGAGCCGCGGACAACATAATAATATCAACTTGAAACCAGTTAAAAATAGTTAGGGTCTCCATAATTTTCTATAAGCGAATACGCTCCTATTTTGGTCACCAAGAATAACACTACACCAACTCACACCCTGTTACATAATGTTTGCCTCACCGAGTAATCGAACCTGGGACTTCAAGCTTCGCAGACATAAACACTACCAACTAGGTTACGAGGTCAACGACACAATAATATGTTTTTTTTAAATTAATGACGCTATATAAGTATGTTGCAACTCACAACACACACAACACACCAACGCAATGACTGATAACATAAATTAAACTCATCATTCTCGCATCGCTGGAAGTCGAACCCAGAATCCCTTGAACGAAAGTCCAGCATGGCACCTAATGCACACGGGGCACCATTTTACAGTACTTTACGCCATATTGGCAAACAGCGGACACAAAACGCCCGCGGTAACAGTAATATGGTCAGAAAAACCGCATTGTTCATATTTTCACAATCCCACTAAATTTATATTCAGGGATTATGTCGATGTAATTCTCGCGAAGGTTCAGTCAGTATTTTAACTCGGTGTCGAAACTATTTTTGGTATACCTATTTCATTTACCTATATCATATTTGAAATGTACCTATTAATACAGAGTTTGTGGTGTCTATTTTTAGAGGATATTTAAGATATTGTATTAATTGGATATTTAAGATATTCAAGCCTTCCGCAGCACGTGAGCAAGAAGAATAGTCACCAGAACAAAATTTTACTTGAGTGGTAAAAAAGTTGCCTAAGTCACGTCAAGTGTCACCCATCCAATAACCGACTGTGTTCTACGTTGCTGCAAGATCTGCACCCTCTTCTCGTCTCCAACTTTACTCTCGCTCAGAAACGAACCAAATCTTTTGAACCGACATGATAACCATCGTCGTGTAGATCATCCTAACCATCCTAAAACTTTACAGGAATACTTATTCAAGGTGAATATGTATGGAAAACAGGAATGATCAGAATAATTTAACGAAAACAATAAACAGTATTTATAAAACAAAATCACAATAATGGCCCATTTATACGAACGTAAACCGCTGCTCATATTTCACGATAGCACTAAATAAATTTAATTCACTCCGGATTGTTTCGATATCACGATTACAAAGAATGGAACAACGCTGGGTTATCAACAGTAACCGTCAAGTGTTACTCCACACTAAATGGACACCAATGAACAGGATAATCATATTGTTGCAACATTTTTTGACGTTGGACTTTCGAATTTGGTTATGGGTTCGAACCCAGCACTCATCAGTGTGACTGCTAGTGGCAAAAATTTCTTGAAAAATTCCGTGCTTCGGAGGGCACTTAAAGCCGTCGGTCCCGGTTGTTATCGATAGATAGCAGTCAGTCATGTCGGAAGGCCTTCGGCACCCCTTCGGAACCCCTCCACCGATCCGTGCTCAGTAGTGGGCCATTAATGGGTTACAGCCCATCACTTATTTTTGATAATATTATGTTAATCTTAACATACTTGCGTCACTTGAGAAAATTATACAAAGTTATAAATAGTCCACTAATTGAAAAAACAGCACTCCAAAGAACAAAGAGTTATATTTTTACGTTTTATAAGTTATGTTTATATTTTTTCATTTGACTTAATTATTTGACTAGTTGCCAGAACCATTTCATTTAGCTTTAGCATCCGTAAACACCACCCTATCTCAAAAAAGGTAAAAATCCCAGTTACACAAAAAAATAAAATATTATCTCGTTTTCTTAAGGGTTAAACTGACATCTTTAACATTACTTGATAACAATTACTTTCATTTACGTTCTAAGCGATCTGATAAAATTTTACTTCAAAACTTCGCAATCTGTGTGTATGCCCGAACCCGTGACATTGACTCCACCTCGCGGATCGCTAAACCGATCCTATTCAGGGATCGCTGTCGGCGCTACAAAATATAAATCACGGCGACACACCAAACAAAAGAGTCGGTAAATGAATACTTTTCCAATTAAAACGCCGCCTTTTTAATTAAACGAAAGCTTTAAGCCTCACGGCTCATAGGGTTCAATAGGCCACCGCCTTTTCCCTCCCTAATGCCGATTGACATTTTTACAGCGGTGTGGACGGTAAAAATATTTTATAAACCAATTGTACGTTTGCGGTCGTAAAGGTCGATATAATTATTCACAGCAGAGTTAAAAGTATTTAGGTCGCGTTTTATTGTTTCTGCGGATGTAATCTGTAATCCGCGGTTCTACGGTGGTCCGCTTCGGTTGATTTATCGCTAGTTCTGAACAATAACATGTATTTTTTCTGGTTTACAAGATGTTAGCAGAATATTCAGGTCATCGATATTTATAGGGCCTTTAATTAAAGTTGCCAGAAGCGGCTAGTTATGACTAAAATACTTGTTTAATACATCAACATACATAAACGACTCATGTGCTTCGTAAACCTTCCACTCTTTGCTACTTATATGTAGTCTGGTATCTACTAGGCTCTGTAAAAATAAGCATACTTAATATTTTTGTAAATACACCGAAAACGTTAAAAATTTGTATTTTGTTGAAGATCCACTCTTAAAAGGTTGGAATTGGATTGCAAACACTTAAAGTAACCCGTAACTTATGTAATTTAAACTAATACCCATCTGCAATAACTCGCCTGGAAAAACGCACCAGCGCCATTTTTCATAGGAGTTCGTGTTAAAAGTGGTTAAAACGATTGCTTCATTCCGAGCGACTGTCGTCCACTTCAAATTAACGAACTATTAAAAACTCTCTCGAAAACTTCACGTGTTCATACGCCCGGCGACGTGTTAATAATTGTTTATAGCCAGATCGAACGTGACGAGGATTTTGCCGCCGAATTAACAATCAGGCCAGATTGCAACGCAACTCGTCACTGGCTTGAAATATTACCCTTTCGAACTTTTCGAATGGAGTGGTGTTAACGAAGTTTCGAAATAATCATTAAATTCTGACTGCAGCCGACCGAACCCTCGAATAACATCAAAACAGATGACAGATTAAAAATGAACAACTGAACTGTAAAACTGGTATGCGGTACGTAAGTAAGGCTTGTTTTCATTAGTCGATTGAGGGGTGCAGGCAATTTGCCGCTAACGTATACAACAAAGTCCGCATGCGGGAATCGTTTTAATTAGTCGATAGATCCCGTGCAGGTTATGTTGTGGGAGAGTTAGCTGAAAACGCATGCCACAAATACTATTAAAATTAAAATTAATACGCGGGAATCAATAACACCCGCAAACGAGGCGCAGGAGATTTCTGTAACGTACCCCTGCAACGAACAGACAACGAACTGACAACGAACTTGGCTTTACACACAACCGTGTGTCTAGATAAAAAAATAAAATACTTCCGTCAACTCCAACATCCACATCAATAATCTTCTTATTATTTTTGACAATTCACAATTATCTAAGTTTTATCAAGAAAAATAAAATCGACTTTCGTGACTTAAATTTAACTCTAGAATCGCTCGGAATTGCAGCGAATGTCGTCATACAGGCTTGAAATATTGCCTTTGTGGAATGCTTTTGTTCTAAAACTATAGCGAGCCTCCACCTTTGTCAGGAAATGGAAGTTCGCGTTAGCGCGAACACTGACGGCCTATAACGTTGTTTTGACATGAGAACCCATACGTTCTTGACGTTTATAAATGATACAAAAACCTACTTCGTGCGGATTATTGAGGATAATGACGATAACAAGAATTAAATAGGTCACTTGTTAATTTAATTAATGAGTGGGATGCTTTACGTGTTTACGCTTTAATTGTTGTTGTTTAAGATTCAATCGCGCTGCGCGCAGTTTACACTTACTAACAAACTAACATTCTAACACCATCTACTAATTGGACTAACCACCCTAGTCCCTAAATTTGGTCTTGTTCTAAGTCGGTCACAATTGCCATGGGCGGCAGTGGAAGGGTGGTGCTGCATGCTCGTTTGCTACCTTAATTCCATAAAAAAAAAGTGAATTTCTGTTATTCAACATTTGAAATATTTTAATAATACCTATATTAAAATATCAGATAGGTACTTTATACTTGAGTCGCCAAGAATTTTGAATAGCCACTCCCCGATTAAACAAACCTGTGCTCGCAGTTCAATTTAACTTGTAAGCAAAATTTAATTACGGCATTTTAAATTCTCCTTACGGCATTTTAAATTCTCGCCGCCAGTCCGTAATGTGCCTTAATCACAGGGGCGTAAAGCTGACATTTGTGTCGGATACAATTAAAACGGACGCGAACGCAGTAATTTTACCAAACGCTCGTAAATTTATATAACTATGAAGATCTCAAACAAGGATGTTATGAGTTATGACTTTTTGATTTTGACACTTAAAGGATATAATTCTCTTGTTGCTGTAGCAAGATATTACCCTAGTACCATTTAGCGTTACGTAGCTGATATACAAGTTTAACTAATCTCGCAAAATTATCTATTTTATTTCGTTTATAGATGGTTATAATAAACAAGCGTATGCAGGCCTGGAATATGTCGGTTGTTAAGGGTAGGTAATAAAGTGTCTCATTCCAACCAGATCCTCAGAGGACCTAATAAAACTGCCCATGAGCAGAAACTCGAATGGAGGCCATTACTACAAAATCGGGTAACGACAGCCGTATTTACAGAGGCAGTACGCCCGGCAGCAATAAAACCAAGTTTCGCCTGCAATCCGTAGAAATAATTCACAATTACAGCTAACGATCGAAAATGTTAAAATCTTTAATAGTTTTGCATATTTTAACATCTCACTTCTGCGTTCCGTTTCTGAATGGCGCCGCAGCGGCAAGCGAAATGAGCGGTGGACTTTATTTGTTAGTCCAACATTTAATAGGACAGAGAAGCGCTTAAGCGCACGGAGGCGTCAGTGCGCATGCGGTACTTAAATGTCCCCTTACCCCCATCGTCAGATGCCGCCCACCGAAACGGTTTAAGTACAACGTGTGTGATCACGAGTGTGTGAGTGGCTCCCGGTAGTGTGCCGAAACGGGCTTTGTCACACGTTGGCATGAATGAGAGAGAGGCACGATCAATATTTTGAGGTCTGCAAGCTCAGGAACTTATGAAATTTTTAGTAGTTTCATAATGCCGCGGCTGTGGCATGTAATTAAATATCCTTGCGGTTTCCCGACGTGTTGTCCGATCCACGCGGCCGCTCCGCCCCAGCTGTTGTCCACAGACAAATTTGTCGTAATGTTAATTAGTCCAATTAATTAAAGTTAAGACAATTATCACAATTACAATGTACTCGATAAATAATGAACATGGATTACAAGCTGACAACATGGCTAAGCTGTACGATTTGTTTACGCTTAACATGTTTGCAGATGTCGGTACACTAGATAGATCGCTTGCTAGGTGTTACGACAACTAACTAAGATAGTTGATACACATTTATCTATCGGTAACTACATGAACATTTAGATGCAAATGCATTTTATTTGAACAGAACAAAAAGGGGCTAACTAAAAATAATACAGCAGGCAATTACAGAGAACTAGAACAACGGCACAACGGACAAAGCAGACAGAGATAGTAAAAGTATAGCTAACAGTGAGAAACAAAACAGTACAGACAGAGTTACATGTATATGGAACGATTAAGGCGGAAAGTAAAACATAACGAACTAAAATAACGTTTCAGGAGAGTGCGATCGTGGCTGTCGGAAGATTTTCAAGTGTAAAAATAATAATATAAAACATCGCAAATGAAAAGACAGAAAAAAGGAAAAGAAAAGTGAATTAAATTTCGATGACTTGTTTTGTTTTTGGATCATTGAGCTAAGCTCGAGATTAATTGAAATCTGTTAATTTAGGCTTCGAAGGATCGGATTCCATTTATAGTACAGATAATGTTTAGTCAATAAATTAAATAAAATAACACAGATGAATAATTATGCCGTATTTAGTTACAAGTGAATTTGGATTATTTGGCAACTATTTGCAAAGATTACTCTTAATTTGGATTATGTTGAAATATTTATAAATGAAATCCGTCCCGATTACTTACATCCAAAGACTCTGTTTTCAGCCAATTGAGAACTGAAAATAAATAACTTTAGAAATCAATTCATACAACAACCATTCCTATAGTTTTATATTGGAGTACCTTAGAGTCCCTCGCCAAGAGGCAAGACTCACCTGAAACTGAAGAAATTTCTTTTATTCATTTGAAATAAAAAATAATATAGTTGCAAGTATACTAGATATACGACGTAAAATACTATTTTAATGTTAAATTAGGGCCAACGTTTTAAATTTTATTATTTTCTTAAATCATTTTAGCATCGAAAAAGAATTAGATATTTCTGTTTTATGACAGGGTAATGATAAAAGTATAAATCATGGTGATACTTATTAAAAACGCATGAATACGTAGTGACCGGAGGATGAAACGAAATCGAGGGCAATAACAAAAAAAGAGGAATGAACTCTGAGAAAGCAGATTTCCTCTTATTTCTTTCGTAGCTGCGCTCCACTCAGTAATGTTAAATCTTTAGGAACTGTAATTTATCTCAATTTTATTTAAGAATTATGACAATCACATAATGATATATTGTAATACAAACTTTGATAACGATTGCATAAGTGTGTTTTTATCTTAAATACGATTACTTAAAACATTAAATTAATTTTGAGAATGATTAACAATAATTTTGGGAATTAAAAAAAATCTGAAGTTACTATTGTAAAGTGCTTTACTTTATTTGTAGGAGGTATCTACTATATACCTACCTACTATCTATAACAAAATAGTCTTCAAGAATTATAATTATTGTTTTTTGTATTTATCACTCGTATCGACCCAAATTATTGGTTTTCCTGATTTGGTCATGTAAATTAAGTTATACGAGGTATTTTTAACATATGTATAAATAGATACATAAATGAAACAGTATTCGCAAAGTAAACAAAAAAAAAACACCAAAACATAACAGATTGTCTTAAAATATAACAGATGAATGATCGTCAATTTCATTTCAACATTAAGAATATATTAGATTAAATTGACTGACTACTAAAAAGCACCAAGAAGGCTCGAGGTTCGAGAAATTGCAATGCCTTGACGTTACGCTTATTTAAAGTATTGAACGGTCTCAGTCCTCGACAGCAGATATAGGGCAATAAGTCAGCAAATGAATCCGAGATGATACATTGCTGTTATAGCTCCAGTACCAATATCGTCTACATATAAGATTTCTTCCTCAGATTTATCACCCTCTATGCAAATAGTCTCCGTGATGATATGATATTGCGAGCTGGGGAGCCGAGTTTACCGATGTGTCGAAATTAATGTTTTTTTCGACGCCAGTAGTATGAATTTTCTGACGGAAGTCTAGTCATTTTTCATCTCGGATGCTAGGCGTATTACTCATTCGTTTTGTCAGGAATATCTTAGCGTCATTTTACTTGACGAGTTATAAGGTTTAGTATTGTAATTATTAAAGATTTACACAAGGACATGAACCAATAAAGAGGCACAAGGATAAACGATTTATATTTCTTATGTTAGGTTGTTTCATATAGTGACAGTTATTAAAAAGCATTACAGAAAATAATATATGGGTCGTTAAAGGTAACATGAAAATATTGTTCTGCCATACTCATATGACACCTTCTCAATAGAAAGAAACGAAGCGAAAGGGATTAATTAAAAGTTATACATCGATGTATTATCATCAGATGCACAATCTCATACTAATTTTCAGGTGTTTTGTGGCCATCTATGCTAATATTTCTTTAAGCCACCAATAGATGGCGATAGATCAACTAACTGAATCAGGCTAACGCAACCTTGTTGTACAAGCTTTAAGTTAAGGACAATAAAGTCCTTTTTTGAATTGGCTCCAAATAGTTTCCTCAAGCCACCAATAGATGGCGATACATCACCCCAGTTTTTGAAGCTTTAAGTATTTGACAATAAAGTCGCTTTTTGCATTGGCTCTGAATACAATTTTGTAGTTTTATTTTCGTACGTACCGGGAGCATTGATGATATAAAAATACGTTAGTGTAATTTAAACCTGACCTGACGCCTAAAAGTTGTAATCGCCAGTAATAAAGTTGTAGGCGTGTTTGATGCAGTTATATTTAAATTACTATAAACAAAAATTTTCTCAGTATTTAATTAGAACGACGATGTTAAGAAAACGAAATAATTGCATTGTATGAATAAAAATATATTTTACTTCCAGAAAACTACAAACAAACAACGAAAATTTGTCGGTCAAGTAGCTACAAGTTGGACATGAAATGCGGACTTAGTTCACGAAAGGGCAAACTCAAGCAGCAAAAAACTAAAAGTGGCGTAAATTGGAACGTTACAAATTTAATCTATAGATATAATAAGAGCGTAGAAAAGTCGTGTCTGCTTTTTTGCGAAATTGAAAAAACAAAATATATAGGGGGGTTAAGAAACAGTACTAGAACATGAATCTAAAAAAAATTTTTTTTTACTAAAAAAATTTTGTCTGTTTGTTTGTTTGCGCGCGCTAATCTCCGGATCGGCTGAACGGATTTTTATGGGATTTTCACTGAAAGATAGCGGAGATGCCTGAGCAACATTTAGGCTATTTTTTATCCCGGAATTCCCGCGGGATCAGGATTCACGTGCAAAAAACCACTGTAAATATACATATCCTATGTCGCGAGTTTAAATTTTTATGGAACTTTCACTGGAAGATAGCGGATATTCATGAGCAACATTTAGGCTACGGGATAAACCCGGAAATCCAGCGGGATCAGGAATGACGCGGGAAAAACTCTTATGCGCCAAGTCGCGAGCTTAGATTTTTATTGAACTTTCACTGGGAGATAGAGGAAGTTGTGGAGCAATGTACAGGCTACTTTTTATCCTGGAATTCCTGCAGGATGAGGATTCACGCGGGAAAATTTCATATGCGGGAACGAGGTCGCGGGTTCAGATGTTTATGGGACTTTCAGTGGGAGATAGAGGAGCTTATGGAGCATTGTATATGCTACTTTTTATTCCTGACTTCTCGCGGGATCGGGATTTACGCGGGAAAAACTTTGTGACACACTAAATTCCACGCGAGCGGAGCTGCGGGTACAGCTGCTAGTTCGAAATATAAAAATCAAGCTCATGTCAAATATTGGCGCGAAAAACGTAGATATTCGTTATTTCACCGCCGCTGGACATCTCCATTAATTACGAGACTCTTGATGCTATAACAGTTTTCTTTTTGTACCTCACCCACGTTTTTACAAGCAATTTATTTCACTCTGCTGACTGTGGCCAAGATTTTTTCTAAAGGCAAAAATATTTTATTCCTACTATAAATTTTTAAGCATAAAACCACATGGGAAATATTGGTAACCTGTTGTGTTGTCTTTTAAATATGTTATTTTACATTTCAGGAACAAATAACAAATGTGCACGTTTTTATTTTAGACAAGAATAAATGTTTTTTATTACTAGTAGTAAAATATGTATTACGAGACAAATAAATAATCATAATAAAATCATACATCAACAAATTAAATAATATAATAATAAATACAGTACGATCATGACATGTATGGTAGACTGATATGTGAATGTGGGCAACAACAGCTGATTAAATTATACTGCCTTGCCACATGTCGCTTGGCGTGACGTTGGCCTTTGCATCGTCCCCTTAAATGAGGAGAGTAACATGACCAACTGTTTCTATTTCGTTACAGTGGCTTATACATTCTTATTTTAATGAAATTTATTTTGTCAATTGTATTATATTGTGATGCATTAGGAATACCTATCGCAAATTCAGTAATTTTGGAATCTGTAATTTTATTCCTTTTGTAATTTCGTTCATTTTAGTCAGTCAAAACAGAAAACAGTTTAAAAAATATTTTTAAAGGTACTTAAACTTGTGAAACTGTTTAAGAGAATATAGTTTTAATTAAGACAGATAACGAAAACAAATCGCTTCACTAACTAATCCCCGGATCTGAAACGCAAATACATTCATCACTGCTAATGCACAGGAAATAATCAGCCCATCGAGATGATAAATCAGGGCGGATTACAGCACTTTGGGGTGACGATTGTAAGAATACAAGCAATCGTATCATCTAATTTATTAGCAAAGTATCTCTAAAGTTGTTTTTAAGACACGCTTTTAACCGTAAAGAGATTTTCGCTGTCATATGTCTAGTCTGACCAATACACGTTTTAGAAACTTTTAAGTTCGCTTTTTGAGATTTGAATAACAAATTGAACAGAGACAATAGGGCGTTATGGTTCATTTCTTGGCTCGTTGACCGTTATGTTGTAGGTATACAACGAAACACTATATTATGTTATTAATACCAGAGAAAAATGATTTAAAGCCGTTTTAAGACAATGCTTGTTGACTGTGGAGGCAAATCAATCATTTGAAAGCGGCTGTCGTTTCTTCCTCGAAGGCGATAATACCTCTCATATATGCTTCCAGTAGAAATTCAAATTTAAAATCAAATAAACAATACTTCAAGTTCATAGAAATACTATTGTTTATGAGAGAAATTAATCAAATCATTTTAGATCGCAACTATTAATTTTTAACAATGAAATAAAAGTATACAGTCCGGCATTCATAACTCTGTAACTCATATGAGCGGTAACTATAATCAGAAGCTTAACAAAAATTTAAGCTTACTAAGTGCTTTGCGAAAGAAAAGCTAGAAAACTAGTAGGATAAGCCTCACGCTACTAATATGAGTATGAGTAGACCATGAAAAGTAGAGAAGAGCTATTCTTGGTAATAACTAATAAAAAAACTATACCTACATTTTAATTTTTAAATAATTTTAATATAACATCTATGCGACAGTAACATGATTGTCATGTTATTTTAATTAAAATTAAAAAGTAAACATGAATCTGCGTAGATTAAGTTATTTTAAGCCAATAAATTTAAGTTTACCAGCAATCGTCCATAATCCCCAATGAAAGTGCTGTCAATCTGACAGGCAGTAATGGATGAAGGGTTTATTGTCATGCAATTTAAATCCAAGTAAAATCAACTAAGTGTTTTTATACTTAAAGCTTTTTTGCAGATTTTTGTTTGGGTTTACATCGTAAATAGTATTTACATTATTACTGAATAACTTCCTATTAAATCACTTTTTAAATTCTAAATTAATAAGCTTTTGATAAAAAAAAAATATCGAACGTATCCTCAAAACCGATCTTAAATTCTTGAAGTTATTCATCTTTATTTTAATGTAGACTGCATGCATCTTATTAGTTATTGTATAATTGCTAATGAACCACTAGCAAGTTAAACACTTCTCCATAATGTATTCGTGAGTCAGTTCACTTGCCAAAAAGATTCTATTTCCCTATCAATAAGCCCACAAATTGATGCCGCAGTTTGTGGCTGACAGAGAATAAATGAAGGAAGGCCATTTAAGCCTCATGTTTTCGTGCAGCGGCAAAATGAATTACGATGATCCATTCGAAGGAAGTATTAATATCAATAATGCCTGCGCATTTCTATTCCATGAACAATTTACTTACGTTACCGAGTTACTATGGTGTGCCTGTATTTCTATCAATTTGCCGGAATTCATTTACTAATGGAACTGTTACCAAATCAATCTCAATCAGCTTTATGAAAAATGGTGATACGTCTGATAAAGTAAGATCATTAGATTAACGGCTAAGTGTTTATTTGTCAGTTAAATTAATTATCAGTTAATATTTAACTAGTATTTTCATAGTAGCTTGTTTTTCTGGAACATCTTTATGGAATAACATGGAATGATCTAAAACTTTTATTTTTTCATCAATAAGAAGGAAATATTTAAAAATGCCATTTGGCACGCGAATTTGTCAAAGCAAAATTTTTGCTTTGGATCTTCCAAGGAAGCAGGGTATGACGCTTCCAACATTCGCCAAATAAATAGGCCAACCATTCATTTCTTTGGAATAGCTGAAATAGCTTTTTGTGCGATGAAGTCTGACTCTCCTGCAGTGAAGAGATATGATATTCGGAAATCATGTGTAATATAGAGCTTTATTTATATCTTTATATATATCTAAATAGATACTATATTAGTATATGTTTACAATGCTTACAATACAAAGATTGTTCAAGTATTCCTTGAAAACGTTTGTATATTACAAAGTGTATTGAAATTAGGTACGTCGGTTTGTTGTGAAATTCGATCTAAATATTACGGTTTAAAGTTAAAGCAAACCTCTCGACAGGAGAGGGCACCAATTTAGCAGTGTTTTAGCGCAAATAATACTGATGAATTCGGCGGGCCCTCCAGTGGAGTCGAGAACATTCGAAATACTTGGCCCATCGTAGACTTTAAGTAAGTACAGTTTTGCATCGCGTTCTCAATTGCGGGTTTGTGAAAGCGTGATTTTGTTTTACATCTTACTTTACCATGATACGTTTTAGACTCTTTTTCTTGTGTTTGTTTTCCTGTCTCAAATTTCGGTAAACAATCACCAAAATGTAATAATGGTAATGGTTTCCTAAGACGTGAAATACATTTAGGATAACTTTTTACATTATTTGATTTATATTAATTTTTCCAAAATGATAAACAATAACAGGTTTATTTACTCATTATCAGTTTATCAAAACTGAAGCTTTAGTCTCAGTTTAGAATAAGAACAATATTGTAATCAGATTCTTAGTATTTCTAATGGCCTGTGAAATTCAAATTCGACAGCATCGAGGCGTGATTATTGACGTCAAAGGCATTTCGTTAAGTTATTCGGTCGTTAGAAATGTTAAACATTTCGACAATAAGTCGCGTCGCATTCGTCAGGCAATTAACGGCATTTGCAATTCCGAATTTGCCATCGTTAACGACAGATAAAAATACTAGCAAAATTTAAAGCAAAACGAAAACAAAAACTTTTAACGAAAAATTAATTCACCAAAGGATACAAGATCCGCGTTTAAGAAAAATTGCTGGTAAATAATTGAATTCTGACATAGCAAATTACGACATTAGACCCAGTAAAAGATATTCTAATGAGGCTATAATTTTGCGTTTTTATAGAAGCGACAATGTCACGAACTAATAACGATAAAATATCGGCAGGGAATAAAAAACATAATTATTGTTAAGTCCTGAGAAAAGTAATACATCGTATAAAAACTGCGAATAATAATAATATAATACGCAATTATACAACAAAAATTTCTAAACGTAACCATAAAAAAATCGTCGAAAATTCTTTTCTCTTCAAAATTTTGAAATACGTCGTCTAATTACGTTTATTCTTTGCGTGGAACTCTTTATTCAGGTTTTGTGGAAAGTTGAGTGTTGTTTCATTCCCTCGCAGTTTTTATGAATATTTAAAACTTGAGATTCGACTTGGAATACTTGCGAAATCTTTATGGGGTTGCTATAGGGCTGTTGATGTACCTGAAACAAAGGAAAGAATATTATTAGTATTTTTGTTTGTTTTTAAAGCTTAGACATAAAGTTTGCGTTAACTCTGCAGTCTGTCACTATTCTCCAAACATGGAGACTGGTGTCAAGTTCGATTAACTTAATTAATTAAAAATATTTGTTTTTAAGACATATACAGACAAGATTTCTGGTACGGAATCGTGAACGTACTTCCCATTCTACTATCAATTGTTTATACATAATTATATTTATACAATGTATGTATGTTACGGCCATTATGATGAAACAAATAAATTTAAATTTTGACCTTTTTCAAAATGACCTTCGGCTTATTGAAAAATAAAATCTAAGTATGAAGATACAAATAATATGGTATATTCGTATTATAATATTGTTTCTCTAACAAGGGAGGTCTTGAGAGGTACTGGAAATATCTAGACGTCCCATTAACTAGGGACAGAGCGTGTAGGGGCCGAGTCATTAGGCGTAATGAGCGTGGCCCAAAACGGACGGGGCTATGAAGGTGAGATAAAACATAATTGTTTTAAGTTTCCATATGGTAAATGTGGCCCTATTTTTAAACGACTTCAAAAAAGGAAGAAGAACGAAAAATTGAATTTAACTTTTCAGTCTGCAGAATTTTTTGGGTTTACATAATATGTAAACCCAAAAAATTATATTATCATTCCAGAATTTTATTTCTTATGTCGCAATTATTACTGTTGATTTTGTTTTTTACTTTATGTTATATTTAGCTTTCCCTTTATTTGGACATCACTTTGTTTACTGAATATTCCAGAAAGCCCCATAATAGGGAATATGCATGATTTTTTTTATTGTTTTTATAGCTCATTTATGTTAATATAATACCGTAAAAAAATATACGAGTCATGGGAAAGTCCAAATTTATTTTAAATTAATTAATGAAAATTGCAGTGACATAAAGCCGATTCAAACGCCGCCCTTTTGGCGCGTTCTATGGTGACGTCATCGTTCTTCAGGTTGAAGTTGTTTACTAACAAGTGGTTATGAGCGAGGTTAAGAAAGAGTATTTTATAGTATTAAATTTACGTTTTCTAGTTTAATTTCATAAACGGAAGTATGGATGGAAACCGAAGACCTTATTTTAAGTACTGTATTGTACCTATGTGCAAGAATACGAGATGGAACGCGCCGGACAAAGTATTTTTTCATGTTCCATGGGATGCTTATATAAGAAAAATTGGTGTAAATTGTGAAAAGAGATATTATATCTACAAAAAGCACTGCATACTGTTGCGAAGATCATTTTAACGTAAGAAGAAAATAATTATTTCTACCAAATATTAATAGTTTTGGTTTAATTTGGATAACAAAAGTACAAACCCTAAAAAGTTGTTGTAAGATTCTCGTTCAGATCTGGGATAAAAACAGATTTGATTATAAAGTATTCCCAAACACGGATTTATTTATTAACAACCATTTATTCCTAAAATGTGATATGAAGGATATAATATAATTTGTATGTAGAAGGTAAACGTCTAAATCTTTACAGGTTATGTTAAAGACTTTTATGAATTACTTAGAAAAACTGTACGAGAACCATGTACCTAAATTAAATATCTATCACTTCCTCACCTTGCAGCTTTGACTCCCCTGATTTCAGCTGATGTAAAATCATTATTTGAGGCGAAGTACGAACTCATCATGAAAGCATCTATGTACAGTTGTACACTGGAGCTTGGTGCTCAATAAAAGATGATGTGATGATGAACAATGGGTTTAATTTTGGACTTTGCAAATACAATTATCATCTAATTTAATTTAATACGTGAGAAAGCTTATTCACTGTGCGCTCCGTTAATAGAATGTTCGAGTCCGAATGTACGTAAGTCGCGGGTAAAATATAATTTTCACCACACAAACTACCGACATTATTGCGAGCGCCTGCACAAGTTTTCAAAGCAATTTGACGTCAGTGAATGTAACTGTAGGCGCAAGCAATCAATTATCGGAAGATTATCCGATTGCGCCTTTTGAGATCCACTTTCAGACATTGTTAGTCATTCAACACATCACTAACAAACAAAAATCACGCAAGAAGTATACGATAAACTCTGAAAGCAATCAAATTAACTGAAATATAAATGAAAACAGCTAGTTCTAGTATGTTTTTGACATGTCCATTGCGAAGGATGACGTTACGCCGATGTCTAACCAATGGCGTTGCGTTTCGACATTTTAAATTTGCCTCGTAAAATTTGCACTTTTTATAAATTTATTTTAGTGATTTTAAAAAGATTAAATAGAAAATAATGTGACAGATATCATTATTTTAGCGATAACGACTGTACAAAAAATATTTACTTAAATTTGAATGACATGCATATTCCCTATTGCTTCTATTCTACACTATCCTTACTAATCCTTACTAATATTATAAATGTGAAAGTGTGTTTGTTTGTTTGTTTATTTGTTTGTTTGTTTGTGACGCTTTTAC
Organism: Hesperia comma; assembly: GCA_905404135.1. Taxonomy (NCBI): domain Eukaryota; kingdom Metazoa; phylum Arthropoda; class Insecta; order Lepidoptera; family Hesperiidae; genus Hesperia; species Hesperia comma. The sequence goes on from FR990031.1 coordinate 4,499,585, forward strand.
GTCGCAACAAAGCTATTATATGGTAAGGTTTATGTGTGTGGGGATAGTTAGGAGGGTGGAGAGTGACGTAGGCTACTTTTTACCGCGGAAAAACATCCCATTCCCATGGGAAGATCGATGTTTTGTTAGTTACTAGATATTTATTTTCGGAGTTGCCAATAGATGGCGTTAACAAAATTCATTTGCAAGTTCTGAATTACGGTATCAAATACTACATGTAATTTACTTAAGTCATAGGTAAATGTAATAGGCTACTTTAGCTCTGCCTCGAGAACTCCCCGCTCCGGCTGTGTTCAGTGTACCGCCCGCCCGCTGGCACTATCCTGTTGGCTGATGTCCGCAAGTTGCTGGACTCGCCGACACCGGTGGTGGGCGCGGGCGACTGGAACTGCAAGCATCCGGGGTGGAATAGCCTAGCTGCCAACAGAAGTGGAAGGCTACTTTTTGATGCCGCTGAACAGCACGGCTACACTGTCGAGTGTGTTGCACACCGTTACCGCGGCTCTGAATAAGAGAGAACGCGTGTGTGCAGTATTCCTCGACATGGAAAAGGCGTTCGACCGTGTTTGGCACGACGGCTTTCTCTACAAGATCTCGCAGCCGTCGGCGCCCCGGAGTGCCGTTAAGATGATCTCCAGTTTCCTCGAAAATAGAAGCTTCAGAGTAGTGGTTGAAGACGCCGAATCCACCGAGTGTCCGATCGCAGCCGGCGTCCCGCAAGGGAGTTGCCTGTCCCCGGTCTGCTACGCCTGCTACACCGACGACATCCCGGCGGCAGGGGGGGCGTCGCTTGCCCTGTATGCCGATGACGTGGCGTACATCACCACGTCGCTGAATAGAACCCACGCCATTGACAAGATGCAGCGTGCGCTTGATGCCCTCCCCGAATGGCTCGCCGCGTGGAGACTGTCGGTGAATGTCGGGAAGACGCCGGCTGTGAACATAGGAGGATACCTCAACAGGCGGGACCCTACTCTGGAGCTTCATGGACAAGATATCCAATGGGCCCCACAGCCCAAATACTTGGGCAAAATCGACGGAAGACTCTCGATGAAGCCACAGGTTACGAAAGCCGTCGCGAATTCCAGAAGTGCGATGGCAGAAACCAGTGCTCTCCTCGAGCCTCCCTCTCGGACTGAAGCTCGGGGTCTACAAGACCTACATCAGACCCCGCCTCACGTACGCGGCAACGGCGTGGTACGCGCTCGCCAGCGAACCGCAGCGCAAGAGGATGCGCGCAGTTCAGGCGATTGCGCTCCGCCGGCTGACTGGTGCGCCGAGGTACGTCAGGAACGCCGTCATCCAGAGGGACCTTCGAGTCGAGAGCCTGGACGACTTCATCGAGCGATTGGCACGCAACATGTTCGGGCGTGTCGACGCGTCGCGGTTCCCGCATCTGCAGGACCTGGCGCCGCTCCACACCCGTCCACCGGACCGCTGGGCCTTCCCGCGCGACTTGCTGGTTGCGCGGGACGGGCCTAGCACTGACTGATACTGGGGCTTCGTAAGTCGTCGCCCGACGCTGATCGGCTCCTGCTGGGCTTCCCACCAGCGGGATTCACCCGGTAGGGGCTCGATCGCCTGGGCGGCGCGAAGATGAACCCCATCCCGTTTAAGACTGTGGCCTGTAAAAAGGTCACCACTCACCGGACTTGACCTATTGGTTAACCACAGATGGACAACCAAGGGCCTTAGGGCCCAACCCAAGGACTGGCCCGTTTTAACGGGCCGCGAGAGACATCCCCAAAGGGGAACTAACTGTCCCGAGGGCTCCACACACCTCAGACAGGGTGGAGTGAAGAGAGCGAGTAGTAGGCTACTTTTTAGCCTAAATTCCTACGGGAGCGGGACCTACGCGGGTGTTACCTACGGGTCCCGAAGCGAAGCGCGGGCGGTTCTCTAGTAATATTATAAATGTGAAAGTGTGTTTGTTTGTTTGTTTGTGACTCTTTCACGTCGCAACATGGCTATTATATGGTATGGTTTATGTGTGTGGGGATAGTTAGGAGGGTGGAGAGTGACGTAGGCTACTTTTTACCGCGGAAAAACATCTCATTCCCATGGTAAGATCGATATTTTGTTAGTTGCTAGATATTTAGTTCCGGAGTTGTTATTAGATGGCGTTAGTAAATTTCATTTGCAAGTTCTGAATCACGCTATCAAATACTACATGTAATTTACTTAAGTCATAGACAAATGTTATATATAGGCTACTTTTTAGCTGAGATTCCTGCGGGAGCGGGAACTACGCGGCTGTTACCTACGGGTCCCGAAGCGAAGCGCGGGCGGTTCTCTAGTTATCTTATATTGTATCTAATGATTTTTTCTGAATTGTTTTGGTTTGATATCGCAGTCTCTTTTTTTGCTACTTTTAATGCGCTATGAATATTTTTATACACATTATATTCTGTCGGCGTGCCGTCTTATGTAATTCTTTCGACATTGTCAATGTAAATGTATTCTATTTAGCATTATGTGTAATCCCTTAGTTTACACTGATATGTATTTAGCATTTTGTGTACCTACTCTATTAGTTTTGCCTAATACGTCGATTGATTTAGGTGGATCTGTTATAACAGCTGGGAGTTAATTACAGTAATCAGACTGAGACGTTCTCGATTAGGGATGTTAGCGATCCAAATATACGTTTAAGACTGTAAACGCTCCTTGTTTGTGCAATCAACCAATTTAACCAATCGGATGACAAGATACTTGTAACAGATATGATACAGATGTTAAACGGCTTTCCCATCTACACCAATTGATACCATTGAAGTATCAGTATTGATATTTAAATTGTTTTTATTACTCGAACGTACACTTTCATATCATCAAGATTTTTCTCAGAGGTATTTAATTTCGCAACAGTGTTCACATTTTGGTCGTTTTTCTTTATCTATTTATTAAGAATAGTCTTCGGAATGGTTAGTTCCATTTTCATCTGAAATTTAACTTTAAAATATTAATCATCTCAGTATGCCAGGCGCTTTCAAAGTTTCGCTGATTAAACTGGCCAAGTATTACCTACTTAAAACATCCATAACTAACAACCTAACTTGAAAATGTACTCTCAATGTACTTTCAAGAGCTTTTCAATAGTAAATCAACCAAAAAATCAATATTTGAAACCATTTCAAGAGAAAATGATTGGAAGAGTGCCTAATGGCGTTTATAATATCTTTCATTGAATTGAATAGACATAGCAATTCACCAAGTTCTATGTAAAATATTATTTCAATTCATATAATCATAACATAATATTCGTATGATTATTAATCCAATGCTTGTCTAATGTTCAAGCATCGTACCAATAAACACATTAGGTATGTTTAACTATATTTACCGTGTTCGCGTTGGATATGGAATTTGTTTAAATTGTATCTTATACAAATACCAGCTTTCCCCCCTGTGATTAAGGTACATTACAGATTGACGGCAAAATTTTAAAATTCCGCACGAAAATTGAACAGTGATCACAGTTAACGAATTTGTTTTAGAAGGGAGTGTCAATTCCGTATTCTCGGTGACTGAGGTATAAATTCGAGAAGGATGACGACTATCTCGTTTAGCCTCACTAAACGCCCCTTAACAAGGACGGTGTACTGATTAGTGAACAGGATCGAATAAACGGGCGGTTTGATCGAAATTGAATATCGAACTGGAAATAATCGACTCCTCTTTGTTGGCTGTGGAAGCGAACTAAATGTTTGTAGTACCTCGTTATAAAACGACCTTCTAGCTCAGTTGGGAGCGGCGTGCTGAGCAATTGCTCCAGGTTATTTATGTAAAGCAGAATTTACTAATAAAAACATTGTTTTATTGCCTACTAGCTGGTGGGTTTATCGCTAAGCAGGGGCCAGCTTCTTTAAGGACTTTTGCTGTAAATATTGTTTATGTAAACGGTCTTTCCGACAGCAGACACAAAATTGTATACGTTAGCGTTTTCGTTGAAGTATTTAATAATCTTGTTGGTATTTATTCAGTGTATGTAATTTTTTACTTTTTTGTCCATTTTAAGCTTATATTGATTTCAAGCAGTTAATTTAACTACTTTAGAGTTCATTTAACATAATGCTGTAGATGCAAGTTTAAAAAATTATATTCTGCTAAAAACTCTTAAGGGTTCCTTCACTAAAGTAGTAATATTTTCGAAGAAAAGACCAGCGTTATCTATCAAGAAAATATAAGGTTTATTGCGCACAGTTTGCCCGCGGAACCTCAAAAGTATAGTCAAACCCGCAGGGAAAATCCTTTCAGCATACTCCGAGGCGTTTTGGCTTGAAAAGAAGGATTCCTTTGTTTTTTTAGCTCAGTAGGACGCGCTCATTCCAAGCACTCCAGCTCCATTCAGATGTAGGAAGCGCGCTACCAGTATTTTTACAGGACTGTACCGTTTCAACTGAATAAATATCGCAAATGAAATAATATAACATGTATGAAAGCTGTGGTTATTCTGTAACACAAATCACTGTTAATCGCGAAGGGACCATTAGTTTAACCAAAAATGAATGGTCAATTAAATATTTGTTGTTGGTTAATTTACATTGATAAATTGTAAAATAAAAAATATTTTGCTCATCTTAATACATGTACATTTTGTTATGCTTTTTAACAATAAAACGCACCCTGTCCTACGTAGAAGTTTACGTACCTACTTAAAGTTTATACGAAGAAGAAGTACAGAGAGTTTATTAAGCTTAATTCGTTTGCTGCAGGATGCTTAAGAAAGTAATCCGTTCGAAGAAAACGGTTAAATGAAATAGGTATTACACTTACACAATAGATCATCGTAAAAAATATCATGTTAAAGCGTGAATGATCTATCGAAGCTTTCAATGCCATTGAATAGGAATTCATGTAGGTATACATATTTTTTTCAACTGTTCTTTTCACTATGAGTTCTCATTATAAAAACTTCGACAATTAAATATACGTATCTACCACAAAATCACACCCAAATGAGATATTTCAAAATCTTTCGAAGTAATCCTGAAACATCCCACATTGATTTTAACTTATCGGTTTATACAAATTGGCGTTGAATGGCTTTGGTAGTTTCCAAGTTATAACGGAATATAAATAGCAGTGGAACCCCGTACAGGTCGGAAAAATTAATATTCATAGCCACCGACTGTACTGAAGGCAATAATTACAAAAGCTGGTATTACCTCTTGGAAGCGAAATATTATTGCCATTCTTCTAATCCGAAATAGCGAAAAATATTTTAAAATAATTTCAAATTACGAAGGCAGTGCCTATTCAAAAAAGTGTAAATTCGCTTGCATTCACTAGTATACATACATATAATGTGATTAATGTGCTCTTTCATGCATGGATGAGTTCATGAAATATTTTCGGTAACGTCCATAATCCTTGATCAGCTGCCTAACAACTAGGATTTTTTATAACTTTATAATTAGTTAATTCAGGCTGAATTAGAGAAAGAATTACACTGCAGGTCGCATAAACCATTTTGAAAACATTACAAATGAATCCATAAGTAGGTAATATAAATCACACACAAACCGACAAATCGACTCGATTTAGAATGCCTGCTCGTTCCACATTCAAATATTGCAGTTGACAAATATAATTTACCAAATGCATTTAATTAAAACTATGAAAATTTGCACGTGTTAATTTAATTAATCGGTAAATTTAATCGTATCGGTGTCATGAATTTTAGTGATTAAGTGTTGTTAGTATGATGTAAAATATAGAAATAGAGGCAAATATAGCCTTAGAGAAAAGGGGCCCATTCAGTTTCGAATGTAAATGCGAACATTAGCGTATAGGTCCCCGTCAGTATTAATCGCCGAATGGCGTGATGTAAATAAATATGAGGGACAGTTTTTAATTCTCACATCTGTCGTGTTTGAGGCCCTATGTTAACGAGGGCTACTATTAGTATCACCATTATTTCTATTAAAACACGGATAAAAGTAATGTCCACTTCAATATTCTTTTTTGAAGAAGAAAATCAATTGGTCATGCGACTAATAAGCAGCTTTTTAAAGTTTAATGTATGGTTAAAAATGACATGGTAATAAATCACATCAGGTCTTTAGTTCAGTGATTTATTTAAAATCGAGTTAATATAAAACACTTTAGGGCTGTAGGCCTAGGGGCCTGAATGTTATTTTCTAACACGTGACGAGGCCTAAAACTCATTAATGTCCCACTACAACACCTATGTTGAAAACAAATATTAGTAGGTACTTCACTTTAAGTTATTCGTAATAGGTACGAAAACTATACGTCAAAGTAAACATTTTAACTGTCATTTTATTCAGGACGTTCTACATATATACCTAATTGGATCACACCATCTCGATGGAACACAATGTTAAAATCATAAAACTGAATATTATCCTATCCAGGTATATTCCTAATTGACATCCAAAATACGCGAAAAAGTATGACAATGAAAAGCTAAGCTACAACCCACTAATGGCCCACTACTGAGCACGGGTCTCTCTTCATTACTGAGGAGGCCTAGAGCATACTCCACCACGCTGCTCCAATGCGGATTGGTGGAGGGGTTAGTGGCCAACCCAGTGTCGAAAGTTTTCAAGCCGCCCGAAGGCCTTCGACTTCGACTGCTATCAATCGATAACAACCCGGACCGACGGCTTTACGTGCCCTCCGAAGCACGGAAGCGCTCAAAAATTTTTTACTACTAGCGGTCACCCATCCGACTACCGACCGCGCCCGCTGTTGCTTATCCGATTAATTAAACGTATAACTACTAAATGCAAATTTTCAAAAATACAACACAATTTACAAAACGTGAAAATCTGGTATCCTCTTTCACACTTCAGTTAAAAAATACGGACAATGGTCCGGTCGCACGCCAAACGTATGGCTACCCGAGTTATTACCCCCTTAATAAGGTCAAAAGGGATGATTCTGAATAGCCGTGCAAAAGTCGGCGAGTCGTTTATTATAGCTAATGGCTCTTTCAAAACAAATTCATTTTAATACGCGTTCATCACATAATAGGCGTTTGAATAAGCTTATTAGATAAATGATTGTTCAATGAACTTACTGCTTATTACGTCCAGTATTATAAGTGTATTTTACATTAACAATTTATACTTTTGAACTTTTGAGGTATGTGAACAATTTATAAAGACCTATAAAATTGACACTGGGTTTACTTAAATTTAAAAAATTAGGTGTTTTTATAAGTTATGTTCTTGTCACTATGAAATGCATAATGCAAATATTATGTAGGAAAATATACTTATTCGTTTGTGAGCAGACTTTTTGACGAGTCTGGAAAAATAATTTAACAGGATGTATTTTTAACATGCGACGGATGTTTGTTATTTTAACTCATCGCGGTTGGTATTTGGAAGATATATGAAAAATAGGGGTTTTTTTTCGGTAGGTATATTCGCAATAGAACACTCATAAAATATTTTCAAAATTTTTGTATGTTTGTTGGTTTGTCTGTGGTTTTGCACGCGTTAATTCGGAAACGGTTTAACCGCACAAGTGTTTGGTTTTAAAAATAAAATTTGTGATCGCCAAGTTTCACGTCTAACAACTTTCGAGTATGTTTACCCGAAGCGAAGCGCGAGATTTATTAGTACATAAATACTTTTGACATATAGTCACTTAAGCAAATAAACATGAGTAAGATTTTCACTGCGCTTGAGAAGCGTAACACGGCGCAGTACCTACTTAGGTCTTGTGAGTTGTTTAATTAGAGTTCTGAAACCGCGGAGCTATTCCGCCTTAACTTTAATTGGCTGAATTAAAATAATTCTACGGAAACCATTCTCCTGGAAGTTGTGTTTTATTATATTAGTTAATTCTCGTCTGTTCTTCAAGAGTGATTTAGTTTTTCTTAAATTTACTTATCAAAGACAAACTAGAAGTTAATCGCAACCTTTCCACAAGCTTTTATTTAACTTGCAATGTACAAATGCGTACATATTTGAATTAATTTAATTCTTTTCATCGCATTTTAATAAAACCTTGATTTAAGAAAGCCGCTTTAGCCTTTCGCAGACGCCCATAATACGTATCCGTGACCGACCCAAATCATGACAAAGTGATTAGGATAGTCAATCCAGTTATCACGTCAGTTAGCATGGTGTTATCTAGAACGTTAGATTGTTAGTTTGTTAGTAGACTTGAGGAATAGGGCAGATACTGTTAGTAATAGTTCTGTTAGCCGTTGTAACTAATAAGTAGTTAATAGTTGTAAGTAAGAGTTGCATTGTTATTTAAGGATGATAAGTGGTCATCATCGCTATGATCATCAGTTAAATCAAGGACTTCGATGACGGCCAAATGAATCGTGGAGAAGAGGGGAAAACAAACTATCTATCAGACATTGATAGCGAAATATGAATAAAAATTTCAATGTCGACTTTATTAGCCAGGGTACAACACTACAATAAAAATACAATTTAATCTGGCTGGGCAGACACTCTCAAATATTTCTTATTTTGTCTACAAATTCGTAGACAACCCCCACATAAAATACCGTTACACAAAGGAATAAAAACAGCAACGGCTACAAAATTCAATCATCATATTTTCTTGTCTCCTACGCGCTACGTATTCACCCGTAGCATTTAATATTCACAAATTGAATCAGGGATGAAAATTTAAAATCAGCTCGGACCAGTCAGCGAAATCTCGAACATCCGAAACTAATGTCCTTGGAGCAAAAAGAGCAAACATTGAATTTGTTCAATTTCACCATCGCAGCCATACTGTATTCTATGTGTGTAAAGACTGCGATGTGCGCTGGTCGCTAATTCAATAATTCTACCGCATAGCCTCTGCACGGCTTCAAAAATAGCACTTTCAGTATTTTCTTGATTTTCGGACAGCCTTTCATATCTGATGCAATTAACTACAGCGATCCCTGCTGTTTCTTTTATATTTTACGCTCTGAATCAAGTAACGTCCACGTATTAGTACGGGTAGTTTTAAAGTAAAGTTATACTATTTACGTGGTCGTTTTTTGGGTTGTAAGTTAGCTAAAAGATTCTGATTTAATACTATGTCCTATCGTTTAATATTAGAACCATAGATGTAGCATTACACTGACGATGATTAGAACCGAGTTAAGTTGCCGTCACAAAGTCAAAATTGCTGAAGGATATCCGTCACTATTGTCTTACAAGGATCTTTTGGCGTGTGGGTGACAGAGACAGCGCCTTACAGGTAAGGCAAACTCTATCAATTACCCCACTAAAATATAGCAATATTTTACTCGCGAAGCGTGGTCAGATTACTAGTACAAAATAATACTCAAATAAAAATTTTATAAACCGATAAAGCAAACCAGACACGTATGACATAATTGTTGAATTAATGAAATACAATTATGGAATTAGCAGCCTTCAGCGCAACTGGCAATGTTCCCAAAATTCTGTATAGTTTATGTTAAATGTATTATTTTGTAGTTAATTCTTTGATCTGTTGGAAAATGCGCCGACTGTTATTTTATTGAGTTCTTAAAGCGAGTTTTCAGTCCTTAACTCAAGTCAAAATCTGACTGTAACTCGTTTGTGAAAAAATTAGATACAAAATGTATAAGAGCGTGCAAAGTAGCGAAAATATAAACGTTTACTTAAAAACGAAAAAAACTATTTGAAACCAGTTCAATAATTCACACAAAAGTTTATAATATTTTTGCAATACCGGAAAACGGACGTAATAAATTCGGTAAAAACTAAAACAAATTCCATTTCGCAAATATGGAAAGCACGCGAACCAATTCCACACACAAAATACAGAAGCAACTTTGGCTGCTATAAAACAAAATTGAACAATGATTTTATGCTTCAGCGGTTGCCATATACCCGAGTGGTGTGTCCCGTTACATACAATAACGTATATTCTTGATCCAGAAATGGGTAGGACAGTAAATGGAGCATAACTAGGCATTAGACAAATTGGCCCAGAGCCAGCCACCCCGTGGCGAAAACTGTTAGACAGATGCCTCATCAGCAGCGATAAACTATTGGCTTCAACCCATTAATGACCTAAAACTATGCACGAGTCTACCCTTATACTAGGAGACTCAAGAATACACATTTTAAATACGTCGGGTAAAGAAACTTTCCTTAAAAAAATTTGAAATACACTTGAAAACAGAGTGTTTATTAAAATGACAAGGGAAAAGATACATTTAATAAGCCAAGTAATCGTAAATGCAGTTTGTATTTTGTGACTATATGTAGTAAATTTCGTTCAATGAAACGCCAGATAATGTAGTAAACACCCATTATATGCTAGCAATCGAATAATATGCTATGATAGTGATAGGAGTAAGGCTGGTGTACAAAAATGTGTAAACGGAAAAGTAGGACACTCCAGTTTTCGTTAAGTAATGAACCACGTCAAATTCGCTTTACATCATCATCTGATATGTATATTTGTGGTAAACATCTACATTAAAACGTTATATTTACTATAAAATTGTTTATTTTTTGCATTTACATTTTTAAACCTTAAAATTACAGTCAGAATTAATTGTCAATCAATCACTAGCATGGAAATATTCGCTAATAAATCTTGTAAATGTGTGCGGAAGTTTTGCTATTACTGTTCAATTCTAGAACTAGAAGATTGACAGGAGATTTATTACACGAAGAGAATGTTATGAGCATTAAATAACAGATGCATAAATATTTTTTTTATTGATTGTTATCGATAGAATTTGGTCAAATTTTGAACAAAAAAATCTACACTGTACGATATGCGCTATGCGATGCAATCGCTTGTCGTTTAATAACTAATAGTGGACTATGTGGCACACATTCACATAACTTTGTTATAATATTATAGGCATATAACACATATACATATTATGTAGCAGGGTTGTGAGATTCCCACAATGTTTGTTTTCGTTAAGAATTTTTTTGATATTTTTTGTAGCATCGCTTGCCAAGTTCGAGGTTACATTGTGCCAAGGCAGTTAGGCGCAGGCAAAGATAATGTTAATGTACTAAAGATTGTAGCCTAAATGGCATTTTTATTACGTTAAATGTTGCGAAATATTGTGTTTATGTTTGCTGTTATAAAGCAAACAGCCAAGCAATTGTACTTTTATCAATGAAGTTTTGTTAAATTTTTTACAAAGAAAAATCCTTTGCATTTGGAAAAGCGGCCCGTCCGGGTAAACAGATATCTATATACCTACTTTAATTAATAATAGATAGGAATCGCTGTTTTGCTTCTCTTCGGGAAATCTATGCCAGTTTTTCCGATTTTTCCTTTTTAAGTATCTGTACATCAAACTATATTGGAGGAGATTTTTTAAATTTTGACAGATTCAATGGTGTCATCTTTCCGAATAGACAAGGTAATCATTAAATAAAAAGACACACTCGTACCTACCTACTTTTTACCTAAACGATCTTGCAAGCCACCAACTAGGCTTGTAGGTTAAGTTGAGTCAAACGTTTAACAGTGACGAATAACCGCTGTGAAAGTAATATAAAATTAAATTACATAAATAAAAGCAGGGTGTAGGGTACAAATGAGCGTACGTGGATGCATGGAGAGTGCGCTAAAGAGCACATCGTTAATCTTAATGCAAATTCGTGCCGAGCGTGCTAATGGCACCCCTATTTACTATTTACACGTCTTATTTGGTCCTTCGAGCTAACTTTTATATTGCTTATATTGCATTGTTCTAATCGTTATTATCAGCTTTATTCACTTAAAAGAGGTATTTTTAACAGAATGAGAACGTAATCAATGTAGTCGCAGATAACGCAATAATTATATAATTTGTGTATTGTACAATTGTTTAATAATAATAAATAGGATAACTCAAAAAGTGCTCGTCAGATGTTGCTTTAATTTAAATACGACCGAGCGACAAGATTACATCTATACAAAAAAACATAGTCGCATTGACTTTCAAAAAGTGTTCGTTACTTCATAACTTTTGACTGGGTGTTCCGATTTGATCTTTGTTAAGTATGTGATTCTTAATAAATTTGAGCGACATCTGGCGAGTGGTTTTTGAGTTACCTGGACTGTGAAGTCATTTAGTTATTTTTTGTAAAAAGTTATTTTGGAGTCGGTTAAAAACAAAACCGCTGGCAATAAAAAATTCTATCTAATTAATAAAAAATATTTTCAACTTAGTCCAACATGAATATAAAGAAATTAAGCCAAACATATAACTGTCAGGGTGTCTCTGGAGCACGTAATGGGATAATAAATAATAATTTAAATTATAAATGATACTGAAAATCATTTCAGTAAAAGGTTTTAAATTGAAAATATGATTGAAATCACTCACGCGGGAATTTTACGACGTAAATTAGTCTGGTTTGTTAAATACGCTAATTATTTATTGTATGTAATCTGTTATCATTATCTCTCGTTGCATTTTAATAAAATTAGTAAAGGCATAAAATAGGTTTTCATTATAACATTATAAACGAATCCATTGAAAAAAATATTTGGCAAACAACAACACGCAGCTAAGTATTAATTAGCAGCTAAGTCAGGATCCCCAGAGGTCCACAGAACACAGGTTAGTCCAAACCGTTGTGATATATAAGCCACTGAAGCTTGACAAGGAAGTGTCAGTTCAGCTCACTGGATAAACTTTACAGACGCGCCTGAAAATAGTCTACAGATATTTGCTGTATTTGTTGGACGAAATGGCGGCAGGTCACAGGAACAATTTGTGATCCACGGATGCCCCTTAAGTTAAAGGGTAAGATCTATAAATCCGTCATAAGACCTGTCGTAATCAGAATGCTGGGCTACAAAGAAGACGGATAAAAGACGATTTCATGTGGCGGAGATGAGAATGTTGAAATAAATGTGTGGAGTAACAAGAATGGATAGAGTTAGAAATGAGTATATAAGGGGAAGTTTGAAAGTAGCTAGAATAACTGAAAAGTTGAAAGGAGGGCGATTGAGGTGGTATGGAAATGTGATGAGGCGAGAGGAAACGCATGTGACGAGAAGAGTGCTTGATATGAATGGATGGAGGAGACGAGGACGGCCAAAGAAAAGATGGATGGACTGTGTGAAAGATGATGTGAAAGATAAGGGAGTTAGTGTAGAAATGACAGCTAATAGGCAAGAATGGAAGAGAAGAACATATTGCACCGACCCCAAATAAAATTGGGGTATACACTGGGGGTTACACTTTTTAGAGGCGACCATCTCAGTCCTCGAGGGTAGCTACGCAACAATTACCGAATTGGACTCATACTAACAATTACTAATTATACTATTACGAGCATTATCTAACAGAACTGTCTATCTATCACTAACAGTCCCTGTTCTCACACTTATAAACAAACTAACCAAGTGATATTTTAACATCATCTACTAACTCCCTCCTAAATCCCCTAAGTAAGTCCCTAAATTGACTCTTGTTCCAGGTCGGTCACAGTAAGTTGTCTCGAGCGGCAGTGGAAGGATACAGCTGCATGCTCGTCTGCTACGTTAATTCCATTAAAAAATACAAAAGACAGATAGATACAGCTACATAAGATCAGACTGCCAGACAAATTCATACATCGTGGACGTGGACGAATCTACGACGTTCCTTTTTTCTTCATTAGCATAAAAAATATGCTGTCAAATGAATCATCTCGAGTCACAACAGAGAGCACTCGCAGAGTTTGTCAAGCGTGACTACTTGAATGCTACATACGAGCACATTAATATAGATCAGCCTCAAGACGATTGATATGATTTGTGATTCTCCACGACGGGACCACTTTAATTTTTTACTTCGAGATAATCGAGATATACTTCGCACTCGAGAATACATAATTTGATAATGGTATCAATTTTCGTAATAAATTATTGTACCTGAAGTAGGTACTCACTTGTATCTTATATTGGAGTGACTAAGTTATTTGTTATTTTAGATATGAGAAGTAACTCATTGCAAATGATTTTCTTTTATTCACATTTATATTTTCATCGTTTTAATTTTGTATAAAGTGTAACTATTATTAAACAAATAAGTCACTTAAGGTTCTTTATTTTTGAATTGTAGATTCGATAGTGTCAAAATTCCAGGTGTTTGTCTTTTCAAAATTTGAATTTTTTTCTCAGATATCAGCATTTTTATTATTAAATTATATACGTAATTCCTGCGTAATCTTCGTAAACATGAGACAGTAGAAAATTGAAGTTACAATATTTTTGATCAATCCAATTGACATAGTTTCAGCAAACGCTTTGTATTTTACTTTAGACGATATCTTTTAAAAGATAAAACATTAAACAGAAAGCATGTTCTCTTATATACATCGTTACATGTTTTCCATCTCTTATTGCAATTCCACCCGTATTTTTTCATGACATTTTATGCGCAAATCTCAATAAGTACGGTGAGATTAATGTCTGTAGCGGACAGATTTAGACGTCGCTTTGATTACAACGTCGCTCCGTTACATCATTTGTCAGAAAGGATTATATTACGTTATTTATAGTAGGTACCTACTTACTAGAAAATCTTGCCTAAATGAAATAGGAAAAAAATTCCAGTCGTAGATTTTCTGATGCGAGTAGTTTACGCTTTTTTTATTACTTACTATTTACGAGTTTACATGTAGATTACTTATATAAACTTATCAAATACCTCTTCATGTTCCATATATTTACATTTGAGAAAAATCGCAGTTGTTCATGTAATGAGAAACTTTGTTCATATAGCGTCGAGTCTTTAGAAGGCGGTTATTTTCGTATTTCTTCCACCATGTTCGCTTCATTACTTCGCGACGCACAATTGTATGGCTCCCAGGAGAGAAAATTACAAAGTTCGAGGCTATGCTCAGGTATAGATATTATATTATCTTTGTGTTCAGTCGCCCTGTCTTAAACAATTTGTCGTACCGCGAAAGGCGTAACTGAGAATTGAATTTAATTCTAATAGTAGAATCTTATATGCCCCTTTACTGTATTTTTTGTGATTAAGATAGCAATATTTGTATTGATTGGGAGATTTTTGATCGATTTTATTTAGAGGCATTGGATGTTTATGCAAATTGAAATCGTACGTAATGTTTTTGAAATATTTCTTCATTTCATTTGTTATCAACTTCATCTTTAAGTTATAACACTTTTAACAAACAAACGCGCACAAATACTGCTTAATCTTGGTTGGACACCGCCGCTTATATCCTTAGCAATATCAAAAATAATATAATTAATAACGCGTGGCCGTTTTAATTTCAATGCTGTTTTTTTAAGTTTTTACCTTGTGATTACATTAATATATTTGTCATACATATTTTATGCTACATAAACCCTAAACGTACAATACTGGACAATGGACGATAACAGCAAGTACGTTTTCGGTGAAGTTGGCATTATATTAATTGATATAAAAATAAATTTTACTCGTTACTAGAATTGAGTGAGACAAGTATTTAAAGCCGAAACCACTAAATAGTCCGTTAAGGGAGCGAAGTCTTCCTAAAAGATAAGGGCGGCGAGATAAGAATGGGACTGAACAAAATTGGAGAGAAATTTTTATTTTCTGAACAGATAGTAAATTTGCAATAAATTCACGTTATTTTGGGTTGGTTACGATGATTTAAGTAAGATGTCGACTGATGTTCTTCGAATGTATTTTAACTCGTTGATTTAGAAGTATCCAATGCATGTAGTTGACGTGATACAAAATTACATTGACATTTATTCAAACTAATTCTAATTCTGGGCCCAGATTTATGAGCATAACATTATGTAAATTGAACGATTTTTATTATCTGAGCATCAAACTTAATTTGTTTTTATATATTTCTTTGATTGTAATGTTACTTTTATTGATTTCATATTACCTATTATTAGCTTTACCGACAAACGTCGGCCTGCAACGTATATTATTAAAAAGGCGCCCTTGCTTCGCTTCAGAATACTTGTTGCTCCGCTACTATTGGTTGTGGCGTGATGTTTTACAGCCTATAGCTATTGCCTTCCTCAATAAATGTACTATTCCATAATAAACATATTTTTTCTATGATAACCAGTTTACCGAACCTGCGCGTTCAAACAAACAAACAATCTCTTCCGCTTTATAAGTATAATTATTAGTATTGAAGTTCCTCAAGATTGTTCCTCAGTACCTGCCGTATTCTTATTCTCAGCTCTAATTTACACCTGAATACTTTATCATCTTCATTTTCTATATGAATTAACCTTAGTTTCATAAGCAATATCGCTTATAAGTCAGATGGCCTTACAAATCCAGTCGGCGCGCTTTTTGACGTGCTGCCGTTATGTGAATCTGTCGAATTATTCTCATGAATATGTATCTGCTCGCCCCGCCTTCGGGTAGGTAATGCTGGCGCAATCGCTAGTCGTTGAAGCATGGTCCTGAATCAATATTGTGTTACGCTTCACTCGAAAAGATTTCGAGCCTTTTTGCTAAGATAATTGCTGTGGAATTTGGATGGTCAAATGAGTTGTTAACAAGGGCGAAAGTCGAGCTGATGGCATGATTTGGAGCGCTAAAGGTATCACGGATAAGTTGTCAAAGAAACCGGGGAACTGACCATTGCACTAAATTTCTTTGTAAAATCATCATCCAGAACCTAATAAACCAGACCATCATAAATTATTAAAGGAAGTTAGGAGCCATTCACTTAAAATATTTTGAGTCTCGTCAGAATAATATTTTGTGATACAGACTTAAGTGAGCCAGGAAGTGTCATGATTTCTTCTTCAACATCATACATATAAAAGTTTTCAGAATAAAAAGGAAAATTAGCTAAGACTCCAAGATATATACCTAGATGCATTTACACTCCCAGAATAAAGTCATAATTTTCAAAATATCCAGTTGCTTCTAGTATGGTTATCTTACCAATCTGCTACTAAATTAATACCCTAAAACTTCGTTCCACCTTACCTCATAGATGCGAGCAAGCAATGAAGTAAGCGAAGGAAACCAGAGATTATATCAGTGTCTTAACTCCAGCAAAGTTATTACGTAGTAAGTTTGGCGGAGATGACGTGACATCCGCAGAAGACACCTAACCCGAACCGTCCATTATCAGAAACATGACGAATAGCGCCAATATTCTCGGCGTGTCAATATAACCACTAACCATTTATGTAATATAAGCCCCAAGGATCCTATCTATCCATTTAACAGTGAGCTGCGATAATTCAAGGTGCTCACGTTCTCACCTGATACCGCACAAAGCCTTTATGGGGCGGAGGGTCAACTTATACTTGTTATCGTCTATCGCTTGAAAGC
This sequence comes from Hesperia comma, assembly GCA_905404135.1. Lineage (NCBI taxonomy): Eukaryota > Metazoa > Arthropoda > Insecta > Lepidoptera > Hesperiidae > Hesperia > Hesperia comma. Next base: position 4,516,812 of record FR990031.1, read on the forward strand.
TTTGGAACGACGTGCGAGATAACCCAACAATGCAACGCTCACTTCAGTACCATTTATTCGATAGTGTGCTACCTGCTGATACAGCGTCTCACTTTCTATCACGAAAATATAGGTGTAAGATTAAAATAACCATAAAGATTTAAAATTTTAGATTATAACAAGAATATAAATTTAAAAAATAGCTTTGTTAACCATGCGTTTGCGTTTAACATAACTTTTTTATTAAAAAATAAACTTTGATTATGTGTATATAACGCCATCCTTTGGAAAACAAGTGTGACATGTTAAAATATTCAAGACACTTTGAATTTTGTTTTCGGTAATTATGAACTTTGCCAATTTTTACTTGGCCAGATGATAAAAGTTTTACACGATTGCCATACAAATTAAAGTTTGACACCAAAATACCAAAAGTGGAATTAACAACATTGTTGTATGAAAAATATCTTTCTTCCTTTTTTATTAAGTACTTACAGAGCCATCTACCGGACTTCATAGATATCTAACAGTATAATATAGTTAAGAAAATACTTATCTGTAATATAAAACTCTTGCGTTATTGAGTGATTGACAGACAGACAAAGCACAGCCGAAACTACTGAACGGAGGAAGCTGTTTGGCATGTATGTTCCTTAGGAAGTGTAGGGGAAGCACTAAGAAAGATTTTTTGGAAATTCCACCCCGAAGGGGGTGAAATAGGGGGGTGAAGTTTAAACGAACTCCACGCGGGCGAAGCCTGCGGGCGGAAGCTAGTTAAATATAAACACACACGGTTAGACGACACATCCACTAAGACCTCAGCTCTTACAGAAATTAATCAGGCGTTTCAGCGAAAAAACGTGTTTTAAGCATATTGCAGTGCCTAAAACCAACACAAGACCGTCATTACAGACGTTGGCGTCTAGGCTAAGGGGCATAAATCTCAATCATAATTTGTGTGCGTCAGGCATAGGCTAGTGCGGTCCAATGATTGATGGGGACTATGCCCACGCGCTCATTCCAAATTCAAATCGGCCAATGGACGGCGGTCGAGTTGCAAAATGGCCGTCGTAAAGTAGGTAAATTGAATAAAATCGTTTCGGATGGCTCGCGTTTTTGTATACAATTTATTTTATGTGATACATTTTGTTATCGTTAGTGCGTTACCGATTACAACCGTTTATCTTTATATAGTGTGCATATTTGATCACGTTATCCTATATAGGTATATACAAAGCTATCACAGGGACTTTTTATTAACACACACCACCGACTACCACCAGAACCTAAAACATTGATAATTAGAAATCTCTATTTGTCTGCAATGTTGTTGTTGCGCTAATCTCAGAAAAGGCTCAACCGATTTGGGTGGGGTTTTCACATTTATATAGTGACAAGTTTCACTTATCGAATGGGGTTATTTACTTCAACGAGTCTTTAAATAATAAAGTTTAAAGAATCACGCATAACAATTTTCAAAAGTAAGGGATTGGTCTAAGATTCTAAGGAACAGGTCTCCCGAAGCAAAGCGAGGGAGGGTTTCCTAGTTGTAAAAAAATAAAAAAAACGTATGGACAATGCTAAATATTTAATTTTATGTTCTGTATAAATTGGTCAGGTATCAAATAGAACTTACTGAACTTAGATACTTACTGAACAATTCATTTGATTATGGAGAGGGATTTAAGGCACTAAATTACATTTGTAGTTAATATCTTACAGAATTCACGCTCAACTCATTCGTCTGTTGTAATATTTGTAGCACGTCTGACTTAGATGGAGCTTTCCCAAAGGAAATATGGGCTTAATTTAGTAATAGAGTATTTATAGCTTTATCAGAGGCCTCAGGCCATAACAAAAAGATACAACATAATATGCACGTCCTAAGAACAAACATTTATCTGACACTATCTGATTAGCGTGCACAAACAGCGATCAGTTACAGTATTTTTATATGTATAGATAGAAGATAGATATAGAATAGATAGAATACAATTTTTATGTACATGTGTACCCTGGTCTACTGCTAAACCTAAACTTAATGAAAATGAAATAAATTGTAAATGAACTTGGGTTTTACAAACACTTTTCAAAAGTCAAACTAAGCCATCGCTTCCACAAATCCCTATGGTGAGTGTAAGTGGCCTTGGTAGAAGAAGCGGCAAGCAACTTACAAGGATTTTTTTCACAGTTACATACAACATTTATTACTACTGAAGGCTCTATTACAAAACAATGTCCAGGCTGTTTCATTTTTTAAATATTCATCCACTTTATAATAACCGGTCGTCATAAGAATGTTTTTTACATGAGTTTTTAACTTATTGTAGGTATGGCATTTCCGTGAATTCTAACGGAATTTTATTATACATTTTGACACCATATTAAAGTCTCATTAAGCGCTTGATAAGTTATTATTTTAATGGTAAGTGGCAACATAGCCTTTAGTCTATTAATATTAAATGAATCGCAAAGCGCACGCTAAATAAAAAGTTACCTAAAGTTAGTCTGTATAAAGCTCTAAATAATAATGCGTTTCCGACGCGAGCATCAAGCTTGTACCGAAACATAAATTTTACGAGATTAAAGGGGTGACGCACCGTTGTTTTATGAGCCGATGAAAATTTTGGTAGTTATTTTTATGTGTGCGCATTGTTTTATTGCCTTGGACCTCGGCCTACTTTAATGGTCTGATGGATAGTTTCTGATGACCATTTACTTATGTGGGTGTATTTATGGGCATATTAACTAAAAAGACTTGTCATGGAAAATGTAATATTGTTTGCGAGTCGACTCATTATGTTAATAGGCAAGAAACGAGCCGATGAACATCTCTTTCTGAGGGCTGACGAAAAAGCGGACAAGCCACCTGGTAAATGGTAAGTGGTCATCGTCGCCTATGTAGTTGGTAGTATCAGAGACATCACCGATGCCGGCCGAAAATAAAGAGGAAATATAGATCAAAAGCCCAGGTTCTCAATCGCTCATTCACACTACGATAAGGACTGCGCATTTCGATCCGGCAATGGAAAAACTCAAATGAAAGAAAGCATTCAATTATGATTTATTTGTTAATAAAACGCAGCTAAGGTGTAGTAGTGCATTACCTTCCAGAACTTAAAATTCCAACCTATTGGATGCTGCATCAAGCGAAGTCTCAGTGAGAAAGGCTATTAATATACAGTTTGGAAACCAAGTTTGATCAAACATTCCTAGAACCAATTCAAAGAGCGTTAAACTGTTCTAAACTGTCACCAAGAGTACCACCAAGTCTTAGTGATCGTATAAGGTAGGTAGATAATATGTAGTTGGAGTATGACTTGGAGTGTATTTTAATACTTTGTAACTCTGTTTTATTAGCTTCTTTATGTATATGTAGGTATATGTAACGGCCTAATTTTCGACAATTCCAAGAAGTCGGTAGAGGGCTGATGACAATGTAATATTGTGAACCTGAACGGATTTTTATAGAACTTGGACTATCTGGGACATAGATGCGGTTGTGGAGTAACATAAAGGCTACTTTTTATCCCAAAACTCCAGCGGACCGGGAATTATGCAGGAAAATCTCGCACATGCGAACGAAGTCATGCGGACACAGCTCGTCTGTAATAAATTAGTTAACGGAATTAACTGTTCAAACAAAAAGGATACGAATATGAAATTTCATAATTGTCTAGAATATTAAAAATTAAACATAGAACACAATTTCAATAATAAAGGCAAGAGAATCCCTCTCGGACCCTAATCCCGTCATCCCAGATCATCTCTGTGCGTTTATCAATTACATAAATTCAAAAGTAGCCGAGGCTAACGAAACGGCAAATTCTGAAAAACAAGCAACCTCGACGAGGGTCAGACTGAGACGGAGGCACAATTAAAAAGCGGAATGTAAGCCCGGATTAACTGACCCAGAAATAATGAGCCAATCCGCTGAATAATGAGGTAATGTTGCATGCTTTACAAAACTTCCGCGATAGGTACTGGCTTTTTATATTCTATTTGTACCGCCGAATGTAGTGTTTGGTTTACTAAAAATCATTATAGAGTATGTTTAGATAGGGACGAGACTTGTTTGTATGTTCGCCACTGCGCCGCCGTCCACGAATGAAAGATTTTCGTCGGAGGCCTGAGGACGATGTTGGTTGTTTTTGTGTGTGTTAGTATACATTTATTTAAAGGAAATTATTTTTCCCTCTTCATCGATAAATTGTGGTTATGAAGCGAATTGAACGCGAATGAATGAACAAAATAAAATAATTAAAATTATTTGGAAGATTGCCGTAAAAACAGTTTGATATAAGCCCAGCGAAGGCAGATTCATGAAGATAAAAAGCAAACCAAGATACCCAATAAATATGTTCAGTTTAGAACGTGGACTTATTAACACAGCTAAATTTAACATAACATTGGCTTTATAAGAGAACTTACACTTCAGATAAACCCCACTAACATTTAACAATAATTAGGATCGAAGAATGTTCGTTGTAATAAAAGTGAAAATATTTTATAAAATTCATTGCATAGCCAGCCTTAAACCTTAGAAACAATTCTCCGATTCCGTCATTAATAAAAGTTAGTACTTGTATTATTTTATCGCTTGTAAAGTTCTTCGAATAGACGATATAAAAAGCGTGGAGTTTGAACTAGTTCAGGACTTTGTTAACTTTGTCGTTACGTTCAGAGTTCGTAGATACGTAGTAGGAAATGCTTCGTCTAACTCCGTAGAAAGTAGCAATTGTATTTCTTGTTTGTTATATTGGCTATTGAATGGGCAGGCATTCCATGAGTAAATGCCAACCTTATGCCATCGTTGTTTAAAATAACTAATGGTTTTACGCTACGTTTTTTTGTGAATTACTTCATTTACATTCGTGGTTTAAATTTGCAAATAATTAAATTTTAAATGTTGATACTGAAATAAGTTTGCAGTTGTCCACACCGTCCGACAAATAACTTCTTTATATAGAGCAAACGCTACACGCTCTACACTAGGATTATCTGTGACGTGGCTGCTATGGACAAAACACTCATACGAGAACTCACACCCAATCAAAGAACATAACTAAACGCCTGTTTTTCATCGACATAAATAACCATCAACAGCAAAAAATGCAAAAATTAAGAAAACAAACAATACTAGTTAAACAGAAGTGGGTTATTTTGAGCGGATAACTTTCCACAATAAGAGAACCGCTGATAGAGTAACAAGTCGGAAAATTTTCCGCTTTCCTCACGAAATCAGGTCGGAAAATATCGGCTTGGAATTTTCTACTTTAGTTCCGAATGACACGTCGCGCGTCGCTCGGCGATTGAATTATTTTTCGAGCTTTCACTTAGATTCTCAGCTGCTCGTTTTGATTTCATAAGCTTTCAAAGCTGTAGTCGTCTTCTTCAGCTACTTTTGTTTTTAGAATTTGTATAGAACTGTTTAAAATAGATATGTGGAATATGGAAGAACTTTGTGCATGTTCGTAAATATTTTTTGATAAATAAAATAATTTATTATACTTATTATTTAACATTATTAGTTACTAGGTCTTCAAATAGATATGTGGAATATAGAAGAACATTGTGTGAAAAAAAATATTTTAATTACAAATTTATTAACAACGCAGTGTGTTCATGGTTAAATTAGAAATAAGTACCTACTCGTACTTTTCCGGTTTTTTATGCCCAAAAATGCGTCACATGCCTTTGGTAATCCACAAGTGTATTACTTAAACAAAAAAAGAGCACCAACGATAAATAAAACTAATGTATCTTAGGGTGTTAATATAATAGTTTTAGTGTAACTGTGCGCACGTATAACGTAATAATTCATAGTGTTTATTCTAATAATTTAGGGTATAATAAAAGGAATTTTGTGGGTGGCCCCTAGAGACGTGGTATTGGTGGTGTGGTGTGGATCGATTGTCGGATTAACACCATAATTTCAGCCTGGCGTGATGTTATCTTGTAATTGAATGAGTGCACGCTTCCAACGATTATAGCCTTGGTAATTACAAGTTTTATGCGACCATTATATTCATACTGCTGTTATATTACTTTACTTATTTTTATGGCTTATTTTAAGTTAATGATCGACAAATATCCACCGGATGTAGATTGGCTTTTGTTTAAGTGAAAACTTACTTCATAAACCATTAAAATTACTAACACATCAAAAATGTGAACTAAGTATTGCCTCTTTGCAATACTGATGGTGATCCTCTATAAACCATGTACATATAAGTACAAGATAATATGGGCATATAGACTGAGAGCAGGATATCGAAAACTCGAACAGTTCTGTACGTCAATTTGCATATTACCACAACTAATATGCCGCTAAACTCAATATCGGCTCACACCTGTGCTTGGTCTGTTCGGCGCGAAATTATTCATGGGCGGCTCCATGTTGATGATTGGAGTTTTTGTTGGACGAGAATAATTGGACCTCAATGATTGATTGATTAGCAGAAAATTAGATTATAGTTACATCAGCGATACTTGACATTTTAAATGCAAATGGGTTCACGTTTTGGAATCTAACTAATCGGTCCAGTGTAGTCTCGGCCTCACAATAATTCGAAATCGTGAGTATCTGTTTGCACTTAAAATATTGGGTATATGAATTCACAGTTAATGATAATATGAGGATAAGAGCGTGCGCTGTGTTCGAAGTTTCTCAAAAGGAATCGGAAATTGGAATCAACGATATTTCGGCTTCAAGTCAACAGTGAATAGTTTTTTATACTCGAGTCGCCGAGTATATGGGATTGCCATTCCCCGCTCGAAATAACTTTAATACGTGTGCTCACGGTTCAATTTAGCTTGTAAGAAAATAATCTTTTAGCCATTTTATATTCGCGCCGTAAATCTATAGCGAACCTTAAAAGCAGGAGTGGAAAGCTAGGATTCCATATCCAACAGGAACAGAGTATAAGTTAGTGTATTACAAACTAAAAATTTGAGCATCGAATATACCTAAGAAACGTGTCAAAATATTTAGACATCAGAATTACAGCATTTATTAGTTAGAAAATTTGGAATTCCGGTTTATCAAAAATGCCTGAAAGAGTCAAACTTGTGTCTGAAATGTACTATGCTTCAAACGTGTTTATTGAGTATCCCGTAGCGATACGACACTAACCAAAGTCGGAGATCCTTTTGTTACCTTGGCTGTCATAGGGTTACCATGTCAAAATATCAAAAATATACTTATGAAAAGTCTGGGCAATTAGATAACGTAAACAATCTACAAAATTCCGGACATTTTAGTTATACAACAGTTTTTTTTTATTTTACTTTTGCGAATATTTTTTTTTATTAAAAAAAATTGTAAGCTTCAAGTCGATTACAAGTATTCCAGATGATACTGATTAGTTATACTCCTATTATTGCTAGAAAGATATAAAAATAACTATAGACAATAGACTCGTTTTAATCCAGTTTTGATATAAGAATGAATTAAAGGCCAGAGAAATTCAAATGACACACAAAGTATTCGGGACATGTCCGTAAAGATCCGGCGAGCGGCAACCCTAGGTTTGGAGCGATGGAACGCGTTGGTATAAAATGTCAAGAGCCCTTGGTTACCCTAACCCTACCCAGGTTTTATGGCTATATGTCGGCGAGTTTATTTAGCTTAGGACTGGAATACTTTTTGGGGAGTTATTTTGGTATTTTTATTTCTACAAGTATGTTAACTATGTTCTCATTTCTTGTTATTTATGATTGTGCATTTTATAAACAATATTTATTACAATCGTAGTCGTCGTCCATACAAGATACAATAGATTTTTTTTTTTATGGAATTAAGATAGCAAACGAGCATGCAGCACTGCAATTATCACATAATTATCATTAACTTTTGATTAATTTGGCCAGATTATGCTCATTATGTTATTATTAATTACGCTAATGTTCTACAGAGACTATCTTTTTGTTTTCTTATAAATTTTTGCGTGATTCATTTCATATGTGACTCATTTTCTAAGCAAACACATGTTGTTTTAATAAGTTCACATTTGCTTGAGTACCTTTGACAGTACACGAGTCTCTATCACTGCCGAAGCCTAGACTAGACTTTGGTGATATCTTTTTTCCAACTTTCTTGGCTCACAATGCATTATAACACTACACACTCACAGTCTCACAGAGCTCACACTACGATTCCTAGTGTCGGGTGCCATAGAAAACACATTCACACCCAGTCCAAGAACGGAAATTTGTTATTGGGTCGTCAATTAGGTGTTGCTAATGTCCATGATTGGCGATAATACTTATTACTAGGAAAAAAATGCGAGGGTGAAATAAGGACTTTTACGCTAGTATATCACCGTAATATTGATAATCCAGACACGAGCGAAACTAAACGTTGCGATCTATAAACGAGTAAAACAAACTCGTTGCAGACAGGCTGAACAATCTACTTAAATTGGCATGCCAGACAGCCACTATTTCATATTCAATCGCATCGACTTTCGCAAAGTGGCCTGATCCGACGTTATTGATATTTGACAAATAAACCAATATATCAACCGCATTAGAGGGGAGCCTTGCCCGCATTATAGACATAATCTTGACCGATAAGCGCGGATACCATTACATTTATTGCCAAGGGCGAACGAAAGTATATTTAGCAACTCATAAAGACGCGGGACTCGAGGGAGACCCTATCTTAAGGCGTACGGGATAAAGTTCAAGGCAAGGGACTTCCTGAAACGAAGCAACTGGAGTGGACAAAGGACAGAAAGTACTGTAAGCCATACTACATACGCGGTGTTCGGTAGTGGACAAGGGAAACAATGCTTTTATCGTTGGCAATTATCTTGTATCAGTTGTTCGTAAGTTTTTGTATCAATACTGACAAAGAAAGTTTGTGTGTCAAAATGAAAATTTTTGCATGCTAATGAATTATTGTAATAAAAAGTGGACCAAATTTCTTCATAGAATATTTTTAAGGAAAAAATATATTTTGTGAAAACTGAATTTTAATAAATTTTACCACAATATATTAATGGAAACCACATTTTAATTGGCTTAGCTGTGTTTAAGATTAGCGCTTACAATATCACAGACAAAATGATAAAATTTCTAAAAATCCCCGTTCGGTTCGTTCTACTGCGTAAATAAAGACGATTTTTTTGGGTTCCCCTATTAAAAGAATGTGATTAGCCACAGAGGTGTTATATGTAAAGATAATACTGAACAACAAACAGCACCAACATCTTGTAAGGGTAAGTTAACAATGACCGTACATGTCTATAGAAATTTTGATGAATACGATAATCCATCGCTTTTGGCGAGGGGATTCTGTATGCGGATCGGTTTATGGGTACATCAATATAACCGAGGCACTCACCACGCGACCGCATTAACGCTAAGGATATTTTATTGTGACGATAAAGTAGATTTATAAACGCCAAGGGAAGCCTACGACATATCGAGACCCGCTTACTTATGTATTTACTGAAACATAAATAAGATAGTTAAGACCGAATGAGGCTCACTCGATATATCGTTCGGTAAATAGAGATGAACAGGTGATACTTTGATAAAACACCGACTATAGAGGGTGTAAAGTAATGGCGATCTATTTGGTCTTCTATTATTTAATAAAAAATATAATTATGGCTGAAAGCTGTAGGCTGAACGCTGAAAAATGCTTTCAGAATTAAGTTCGTTTTTGTCGTTTAACAGTTACAAAAATTTAAATATAGGTACTAGTTGCCTGCTCTGCGGCAACTAGTATATTTTTTTTACGGTTTTACTTATTGATTTAATGTACTCTTTAAACAATACCTACTATCGAAGTCATATCAACTTTCATACTCCTCCGTCCGAGCAATTTTCGTAAAAATGAGTCCAAAGGTTTTGCTGCACGTACTAATATAATAGATGAGAATCACAAAAATAACATGTATAAGTTTTATAGATTGAAATAGAATATTATGAACTGTGAAAAGTAAACAGTTTAGGTACAACAACTACGTGGAAAAGTGGTATCTTATTTATTTTTAGGAAAAACTTAAAAGAGTTCAATAATATAAATTATCTTTATTAGGTATCCCCAGAGAATATTAAATTGTCTGGTTTAAACTCTACATTTTAATATAAATCTGTTTGAATTTAAGCTTCAAGGGCAAACCTGTGGATAGCCATTATCTCAATTATTGAGTTAGAACTTGTCTTTTTATAAGAGAAATTTCTTGTCTCAAAAAAGTTTCTTGCAAGACACTGTCATGAAAATTCTTAGTTATTTAAGTTCAAATTTGTTTTTTTTATATTTCAGGACGTTATTACAAAGATATGGAAACCGATTTTTTTTCATGCAATTAAAAGACCTTTTATTTTTTTATTTGTGACATGAAATCTCACATTTATATCACTAGGGTTTTTCGGATTTTTTCCAAATTTCAACAAAAAATGCAATGTTTAAAACATTAAGCAAGGTTTCGGGTCAGTGCGCTCTTGTATATATTTTCAAGTAAACTAGAACTGTAACTCGCGTCAATGCTGAATAGTCTTTAACATGAGTTACATTTTACTCATCTCGGGTCACTCTTAGTATCTATGTCACGATGAATAGGTAAAACCTTGACCCGACGGATGTATGAACAGTACCTATTGCAGTCTTACTTTTTTATTCAGTAACCATGCGTGTCTATATTAATTATATTTTATTTATTTTATTCAGGAGAACAACAGCTTTTCTAAATATTTAACACAATGTATATTTTCTTAGCAGTTAAGTACAGAATTCATGCCTCATAATCGGTTTAGCTGTTTCCTAGATTAGTTCAGGAAAAAACGAGAACTTTGAGATGTGCAGGTTTTCTAACGATGTTTAGTTTATCAAAGCAAGTTAAGATTCATTCTTATAAACAAATAATTAAAAAAAAACACGTTTAAGTTTCTTAACCAGGCCATGTTTAGTAGTCCTACGTTCAGACTTGCCGATTAATGCTTTATATTATTCAATTTTGTTTATGCATTTTTCACCCTTCTATTATTGAATTAATTAATTATGTAAGTTAGCAAACAAACACAACGAGTGGCTATTTTTAAGCATCCATGTTTCCGGTTAAAACAAAATAAAAGGAAAATGCCGAGGAAAAACAGTTTCACTGTTTTGCAATGGAACGTGAAATAAAATCTTATAAACAAAACAAAATAAAAAGGGCGCCGAGAAACAAAAAAAATCCGGTCAAGTACCTACCGACTGGTCTCGTGGCGGCTTTATAAAGGAATATTTCAGTTTTCTGTAAAAATATTTAGGGTACCATGTTGTAATGGAAACTGCTATTGCGAATTTGAGTTCTGTTTTTCGCAAATATATGTTGATGTTAGACACAAAGGGTAAGGAAAGAGTAGAAGGGGCAAATTTAAAAAAAAACTATTTATCAGCCTTGACATGTCCACTGTCGGACGTAGGTTTTCAGTCAACCTAGTCGCGAGGCGCAATAAGCTCAATTTTCCAAGACGTGGTCTCCTCTCCATTCGTGAGACCTTTTCCTAACGGTTTCGGGCTATGTGGTCAGCCCATTGCCACTTCGGCCGCTAATGCCTTGTAGGTATATGGATCTCATCATTTCTGATTCGATCATGTAGAGAAATACCTAGCATAGCCCTCTCCATAGTCCGCTAAGCTAATTTACTTACGTGAATTTAAATACCTTATAGACAGTCACGTTTGATCTTGACACCCGTGAACTTACCTGTAAAAGAAAATTATTGTTATTAAAAACCTTTATGTAGTTTACAGAGTAAAATTAATACACCAAGAAATAAAGTAACAAAAGAGTATTTTCTTTATTCTGTCTCGATCAGTAAGAGTTAGTATGTACGTTGTTAGCGAACCTAGGTGTTAGAAGTGCTCATGCCGTTTGTAAGCTTTTGAGAAAACTTAAACACTGACAATTTAAAAGACCACTCACCGTAGGAATTTGTAGAAGTAATGGCGTAGTTTGACTTTCGAAATGTTTGTAAAAACCTATTTCGAATTAACTTTGCTTCAATCCAATTTCAGTTTAGTTCAATGCTAGGTGATACTTACAAAGAAAAGCCACTAACTCCTAAGAAATTCAGAAACAGATCATACAACTACCAACCACGCCCTAGGTTGCATAACTCGGTCGATCACTTAAGATCCAACCAACCCGTTATGAGCTCTTCTAAGAAATGTTTGCAATCATAATAAAATGAGTAAAAATAAATAGATCGATTGATATACGTTTCTTCAGTTTTCTCCGACACGAGGTTCTGTTAAATGAGAAAACTTGTAGTATACCCGACGTCGTACAAAAAGATCAAACTCCTTTCCGCTTTGTTTTTAACCCCCGACGCAAAAAGAGGGGTGTTATAAGTTTGACGTATCTGTGTGAGTGTATCTGTGTGTCTGTCTGTCTGTCTGTCTCTTTGTGGCATCATAGCTCCCGAACGGATGAAGCGATTTCAATTTAGTTTTTATTGTATTAAAAGGAACTTACGGACGCATGTTTTAAAATATGTTTGATGAAAATCGGTTGAGCCGTTTAAAAGTTGTGGGGGGTGAAAGCGGGGAAGAATAGCCGTATGTAAGCAAATATACTCGTGTGGGGTCTCAAATGAAAGCGCACAGTAAGAGAATATTTATAACTTAATCGAGAATGTTCTTACCTATAAAAATATAAAATAAAAAATTAAATTAAAAAATTAAAAAAAAACCCCGACACAAAAATTACATTTAAAAAGTAAAAAATAATAAAAGAAACTCAAGAAACTCAACGTCGCGTTGGGGGACCGTTCCAACCTTAAAAATTTAATTACGAATAGTAACTAACGTAACCTCTTAACCGAGTCTTTAAATAGGTGGGCATGTGATACTTATGAAAAAAAATCGGATATAATGAATAGTTAGGAGCGTTCCCCCAACGCGACGTTGAGTTTCTTGAGTTTCTTTTATTATTTTTTACATTTTAAATGTAATTTTTGTGTCGGGGTTTTTTTTTAATTTTTTAATTTAATTAATCGACACCAGGACCAGTCGAATTGCAGTCCGACATAGTAACTATAGCGCCGACAGGTTATTATACCTTATGTTGAAAATTTTGTTACATCTAAGAAAATGGTGCCATCTATTATTACGCAGAGGAAACTCGCTCAACCTCAAGAAATTTCAAGAATGTTAACAGTTCATCTAAATCTTCGAAACTTAGGATTGTCGAGCAAGATTTTAATTGAATTTGATTTCATTAATAATGCAATGAGTAAAAGCTCTCACGGCTTGGATCGTAGCCAAGGTGAATAAACTTGGCTAAAAAATAGATCACAATAGATAGAATCACCGATTTTCTGTCAAATTGAATGTTCATTCAATTTATCTGTGGCGACATCGCGCACACGTCACATGGTGACGTCACCGAAGCCTGAAACGCGCTATCGAAGATTTCTACATCGCTGGCATATATACCACGCCTCGAGTACATTCACTCGGGGCCTCGGCCGCCCCCCAGGCATGTTATCTCGCCTGGCGGGAGATCTCCCTTTGCCAAACTGGTGACCCCGACGTGATATTTTCCAGGGACGAGCATCAACACGAGGACCACCTTCGTCAAGTTTTCGCACGGCTTCGGGACTACGGGCTTGTCATCAACGTATCCAAGTGTGTCTTTGGAGCTCCAGAGGTAACCTTTTTAGGCTATCTTATTTCAGAGAGCGGTGCCAAGCCAGTGGATACGAAGGTGCAAGCCATCCGAGACTTCCCCCTTCCAAAGGACGTAAAGTCGTTAAGGAGATTCCTGGGCATGGTAAATTTTTACCGGCGCTTTCTGCCAAACTGGTGACCTTCGGACAGAACACGTCCCTTCAAGCACCGTTAGCCATTCAGGCTTCCCCTCCCACCTCACCTCACCGCTCACGCCCGACGGACACACGCAGCGCGTCTCCTCGACACAGCCAAGCTCGCCGGGTTCATCGCCGCGTATGGAGAAGACGCTTCCTGAGCCCGGTCCGGCTGCCCTGACGACGACTCCACGGACGGCTGGAGTGCACCACTCGCCCTCCGCATCTGTCGTCTCACCCTCCCATCCCGACTCACCGTGGATAGAGGGTATCTTCGGGGCACAAAATCAAGGGGTCATCGACATCGAGGAGCCGGGCTGCAACTTCGGAGTATCGACCTCCGGTCTGAGCAGGGGGGTGATGTGGCGACATCGCGCACACGTCACATGGTGACGTCACCGAAGCCTGAAACGCGCTATCGAAGATTTCTACATCGCTGGCATATATACCACGCCTCGAGTACATTCACTCGGGGCCTCGGCCGCCCCCCAGGCATGTTATCTCGCCTGGCGGGAGATCTCCCTTTGCCAAATATCAAATGTTCTGAACTTTGCGCAAGGTTAGTGAATGTGATTTCAAGTTCAACATTTACTTAATGTCTTCTATAAAATGACCCTCTTTTGTGTGGCCTAACACTGGAAGGTGACCTAAAGGTAAACGATCAATGCTGCCAAATTTATTTGCAACACTGACTAAAGTTATCTTCATTATTTACGCAGCAAGGAATTGCATGTTAAATGTATACAAAAAATTGACAAAGTAACTTTTTAGTAATACTTTCTGCTAAATGGAATACCTAACCATCCCAGTCCCGATTTCAGGCTTGTTGTGTAGGTTACACTTGTAAGGTATGGCAGAGAAGTACGTTCGTTTACTATTTTAATTCCATAAAAAAACAAAAGATTTTTCTACTTCTATAAATACTGGCAATAATTTATAAAAATCACAAAGATCCTAAGCCGATTTACGGTACGCATTTCCTTGCTTTAAAAGTAAAAACAAGATACATCTATTTTGGTATTGTGTTTCCAAGAAACACTTTAGAAATTGCGAGTGGGTGAGACCCGGCTGAAATCTCGTCGTAAAATAAATCAAAAATTAATGTTCATACATATTTCCGCATCTTACCATGGTGCCGATTTAGCTTTTTATCTGTTTTGAGTGGATTTGGCTGTTCGCATTAGCAATATTGAAAGTATTTTTAATATTATCTTATTGTTCTTATTTACCTATACCTTAAATATTGCGCATATTAAGTTTTTTTCTGTTTCTAGTTCTTCTCAGACGTTAACTCTTGGTCATGTCTAGGTCTAGGTCATACAGTGCTGTCCTTTGAATCGTCATGTAACTCTATGTACGCTTAGCGGGGTTACAACAATCGTTCATCACATACGTTTTTGATGAGATCTCTTAATTTTGTTGGAGAGAGAGATACCTAATTGTCCCACCAGATTGTAAATGGCAATGAAGATATTAAGGGCGTTCAAAGTAAAAGCCTATTAATTCCACGAAAATTAAATCCGCTCGGCTTACTTCGATCTCAAGCGTTCGACAAAGTTAAGCAACTGCGAGCGCGGTTGATGGTTGGATGAGTGATCGGTAGTGGCAAAAATATCTCCAGAGGGTACATTAGGCCGTCGGTCCTGGTTTTTATCGAGAGATAGCAGTTGCTAAGCTATTTCAGAGGCATTCGGGCGGCATGAAAACTTATATCGATACTTGGGTTGGTCACAAACCCCTTCACCAATCTGCATTGGAGCAGTGTAGTGGAGTATGCTCTAGGCCCCCTCAATGACGAAGAGAGACCTGTGGTCACTAGTCGGCCATTAATAGGTTGAAGCCAGGTGCAACAATTGTTCATCCTAGTCCCTTTGAGTCTAGTTCTCGTTCGGTCACAGTTGTTATGGGCGGCAGCGGAAGAGCGGTGCTGCATGCTCGTTTGCTATCTTAATTCCATTAAAAAAACAAATAGAAAGTAATCAGACGTTATCTAGCATATTCTGAATTTAAAAGCGAAATTTCAAAATGTAGTTCGCCTATAAAGATGAAATTTTGCAGAATTGTTTGATATTGCACTACCATAGAAATTAAATAGGGGTAGAAAAGTAGTTTAAAATCTCCTGATTTAAAAGCACGCACCAGATTAGCTTCGAAATTGAGTAGGTAAATTAAAACTACTAATTAGGCTTCGTGGAATGAAAAAACGCGAAAGTGTGTATGGAGCATTTTCATTGGTAGTTAGCTCGGTTGGTATACAGCTTGCGATCGTATTTAGTGGCAGAACTTCATGAGCGCTTACGTGCTTTGGAGGGCAAGTTAAACAATCAGTCCCGTTTGGTATATCTTATCTACATCATAATGTATATTATAATAAAAATATAACGCTTAAACTTCTGAATGAAATTTAATGGGTTTTCGCAGTTATGTTACTGAAGTTATAAAATGGTGTATTTTTCATCTTGATAGCTGCTTAAATCCTGAGATATAAATAATATGTATGTTGCAGGACAACGTCTGCCGGGTCAGCTAGTTATTATATAAAGGTTTTTAGCTATTTTGGAGGCCTTCGTGCGGTATAAAAACTTTCGACAGATTTTCACTTAACCCTTCACCAATCCGTGGTTGACCAGCGTGGTGAAGTAGGTATAGTTCAGGCTTCCATAGTTATGAGTTAAGTAGATGGACATTATTATTTTTGTATACCTAATTTTCATGTCAAATTCAGTAGAAATAATGGCTAATGACTCAATTCGAACAATTAAAACGTTCAAACCTGCATTCCTAACGTCACTTGAAATAGTTTCTAAAGACAAAGTCCCGGAGTTGAACGAATATTCTTGTCAAACTCGAAATGAAAGCGATTAATTGAAGAAGACAGCTATCGCCGTTAATTAAGATAAACCAGGAAGTCTGAGAAGTTATGTATTGGAATAAGTTTGCAGTTAAAACTAAATATTTAAAGTTTAAAGACACATGCTAATTTAACAAAAACTTATCTGTGCATTATTTCAATTCTCTGTATTAATCTTTAAGCGTTCCATTGCTGGATTTAAGATTTTACTTAGAATGGCTGCAGGAAGCATAGTTCATAATACAGATCGTCCAATTGGTATATAACCTAGGAGACCTTTTGTCAAAATATTCTAAGCAACAGAAATATCATGTGAATGTTATTATCCGCCACTTTCACAATCGCTAAGTGAAAAATTAATTGTTGTTTAGGTAATTATCGTATTATGATAGCAGTCGTTAAGCCATGTCGGAGGCCTTCGGGCGGTTTGAAAACTTTCGACACTGGGTTGGCCACTAACCCCTCCACCAACCCGCATTGGAGCAGCGTGGTGGAGTATGCTCTAGGCCTCCTCAGTAATGAGAAGAGACCCGTGCTCAGTAGTGGGCCATTAGTGGGTTGTAGCTTAGCTTAGCTTAGGTAATTATCACTATTTCAGTGACAGATTACACGATGAAGAAACATTTACATACGAGTTCTCCAAGACATTATGTATAAGTTCTTATCTCCTAATACAATAAAATGGCAAGAGCGTTAGTATCACCACTATGGATTTTATGAAATGAAAGTAATATCTGTTCTCCGAGGTATTTCTAATTAAAGAGATCAGCGTAAGAGGCACACGGATCATTGTTTATTTAATTTCAATCGCTCTGATATTAATTATTTAGATACTCGTCACATTCCGCATGATATCCAAGACAGATATAATACATTTATTAGTAGACGTCGCTAATGAAATATTTAATTTCATTTGTTGTAGAATGTCTCATTAAGTGACTACGAGTATGAGTTCTCATCGTGATAATATCAGTCGAAATTACTCTTTGTTGTTTGTATATTTGTCTTAATTCTATAGCATACGAAAGATTGTAAGTTTAGATACAATATTTTGTAATCTATACATATAAATTTATCTGTAACCGATCTTTGTAGTAGATGGTGTATAGTAGATGGTGTATTTTAGTAGATGGTGTATATGTATATTATTATATGAGAAAAAGTAGTAGGTACATGGAATCTTTCTTAAAGCCACAGAAGCCAAAACAATGATGTTTAGAATTTCGATCTGTTTGCCTGTGGTTTTTTAGCGGTTTAGCTGTTTCTGAGATAATGCTCAGAAAAAGCTAAACCTAATATAACCTAAATAATTTATTGCTTATCATGTCAAAGTTTTGTTTCTCGATAAATTAAGGTCACACTGCAATTCAATTTGACAATTAATTAACTTACGAATTAATAAAAACGCTTTAGTTCTAGAACAGAACGCTTCATTCATAATTTAAAGGATGAACCTTTAATACAAAGAATTACTAAAGTAAAACATAAATACCTTACAGAGAACATGACAAAAAGGGGCAAATGTTGTCGGTGACGGCGCAAGAAATACGGCGTGTAGTTTATTCGGCAAGATTTGCTCCGTCCATTGCGTGGAATCTCCGCTCTTTACGAGTGAGAGAGCAAGTCTGGGGCAAACTTCATCTCTAATGTAAAAGTTAGCCAGGCAACTTCGCCCGAGGACATGTCACAAGTTCCCGACTTTTTGATGTGTGCAACGACCATAGGAATCCTATCTCTGCAACTTTATAATGTTTTATCGATCCTTTGAATTATTGGCCTTTAGATTTTGTGACGTCTTGTTAGCGAGTATAGTAAACCCAACTTAAGATTGAAACGAAAGAGGCGCTGTCGGACGCATTTGACATTCATTTGACCAATCATTGCACACTAGTAGCTGACAGATGAATGACCACAACGTACTTATGAATGACTTTTCGTTAGTTCAAATTTTTGCCATTTCAGAGATAAGTTGGGCGTCATATTTAAAGTGTAAAGGAAGACAACTGTCAATTTTTTTATATAATATCTTGTATGCTAATATACATATATCTGTAGGTACTCTTTAAAGTTTCAAATCTATATCAACTTGGTGCCAAGATGTATTTGGAGACAAATATAATGTACGGTCTAGATTTTTCCACACTAAATTCTAATTAGTAATGACTTGCTGAAGCTTTTTTCTTTTGCTTCAGTAAAGATAAATCTGTGTTTTTACTCTTCTTTTTAACCGACTCCACATTATTAACACCACTATTTTATTTATTTTACGATTAGTGTTGGGTTCTGTAGTTGTGTGTCAATTGGCTAGATAGTCTACCTAGCCTAAGTCAGTATTCCTTTTAACCTCTTTTAACTGGTATATAGAAACGGCTGCTGTAAAGTTGTCTACAATTCCAACATCAATTGAGCTGCAGGCATCAAAGAGGCGAAACATCACTTAACACTTCAACTTCTTTACTTCTTTTTAACTTTTAACTTTTTTTACTTCTTTCGGCAGCAAATTCGCAATATTCATATAATAAATAGATTTAGTACAGACCTTTGAAAGTGATCTCGTTAAACATAAATCTACTCCCAGTCTGGAAATCCATTGCGAAAACTATTTTCATTGTGACATCATTGCAAAAACATTTTCCCGTTGTTTTCCGAGACGAGTTTCATTGGCACGCATGGAAAATTTGCTGGAATCGATAGTTGGACGTTCCGGAGCGGAACAAAAAACTAAGCTCAGTACGCAACGTAATTTCCGCCGGCAATGGACTGTGAACACTGACGAGATTTTGCCCAAATTTGAAATGATGTTGTTAAGTGATCTGAACATTGATTCGTTATTGATTTGATATATCATTATTTAAATTATTTTTTTTATATATTTACTGTATATTTCCCAAGTATTTATTTAAAGCCTAAAAATAAAAAAAAACCCATGATAGTATGAAAAATATTTTCGTGACAAACGAGGACTAACGAACAGAAGTATAGAGATTCTAGAAATCATAATACGAGATTTAATAAGTTACTAATAGTATTTTCTCCAATATCTTCTTTACGCAGACACCGATTAGTTACAGTTTTATTTACGAAACCATTGAAGATTGTATCGTGAATAACTTAGAAATGATTCGATGTCTAGACAATATCTGCTTCGCTTGGAAAGCAATGAATCAAAAAATCAATGTTAGTTCTTATATCGCCCTATTGTTTTCCACCACAACTTGGTAGCTACAATACATTTTATTTATGATGTAATGTTTATTACTTTTCTTTCAAATGTTTCTTTCTGTCAAGGACCGGAATTGCATATCTCTAAGCAATTTTAATGCCAAATATTGAATGCGTGTCTTGCGGTAGTTCTATCTTTCTCTCTTGCTGCGTTTCTCTCTTTCCTATTACCAATCTATTTCCTTTTTACCTTCCCAGTTCTAGGTAAACTAAATTCCCACGACGTTGCTGCAGACATCTCATTCAATAGACTCGGTTTCTTTTCAATCCGAGACCAACAAACAGAATCAGTGATTAAGCCAAACGTTTGCCAAAAAAGCGACGTCTAGAACAAAGGGGGAAGCTTCCGAAATCTCAACTCGTGAGGGGTTAGAAGGTCGAAGACAACGCCAGCGGCGGGAGGGTTGAAAATCTAATTTGCAAATGCATTTCCTGCTTCAGGTCTTAGTGACGTGAGCGCCTTACATTTTTAAACAGCCCTACAACAGAGATTGGAACGCGATGTCTTCAACTTGGAGAAACAGAAGGGCGAACGCTACGAAACGGAAAACGGGCGTAATTGTGTTCGCGGGGGAAATAAACATTTTAAGGTCATTACGTGTGTTATTTGGGTACAGTTGCGTTATTTTTGTGTAGTTTTGAAAAACTGAGTAGCCTATGTGTGAACCTGGGTTTAAAACTAATTCTATTATTTTAATTTCTTCCCGATCGGGCTGGTGGTTTAACCGTGACAGCGTCATGTATCTACAGACAGACAGACATTCACATTTATTAATAAGTTTTACCACATTAAAAATTATAAATATCATACCTACCGATCGATACGTACTTTTCCATGCGGTTTCTCCGTAGAATCACTCATCTTTCCCCTCGCGTGTAATCGACCGTTGAGAAATGAATAAGCAAATTAAAGTTTTTATTTATTTTCCTAGTCCACATAAACAAACGACAAATGAGGTGTAAAACGGGCGGCTCTTTGTGTAACAATATGAAAAAGTGTTGTTTTAACTTGTAATCGTACGTGTCGACAGGATGAAAATTAAAACGTATAATTTTCTAGACATTTTCTATTTTATTTTATGGAAATCGATTATTATGAAATTTATATCCATCAACAATATGCAAGTAAAATATTGAATAAGTAAATCTTAAGCCATGCGTTATAAAATCTAAACATAATATTTAGATTAAAAAACGAATTTAGAAAAATAATCTTACCCGAATCAAGATTACAACGCATTCGACTTACCAGGCATGCATAAACCTGTAGGCGAACAATTTACTTGCCAAATCGAGCGTGAACGAGACTACCATTTGGAAACCACTGCTTTCCAGTTCCTAATCCACCGCATAGATGTTTATTGTCGAGGGGAGGGCTACGCGACAGCAATGGAATTGAAAAACACGGGAACGCTCTAAATTGCTCTGTTTATTGAGCGTCTGTGACCGCTCTTCTACAGTCCCGAATGGTGGGTGAACTGAACTATAGATCATTTTATATTGGGGGTACGTTGCATTAGTAATGGCTGCCGTTTCCCAACAGAATTTATATGTCTTAGTGCCAATGTAGTGCCATACGCGAAAATGTTAAGACTCTTATCGTTATAAGAAAGAAATAATTGTTTTTATATTCATATAAAAATGGCAAGACTTCACAGCTGATATTTTAAAACATTGCAATATCATCATCGATACCTAAGCATTTTAATTGTAGTACGATATTCACGATGGTTATATTTTGTACACAGATATTATGTAATACGTAATATGTAATTGCTAACTAAACAATTAATTTACAACAATATGTGCCCATCGTTGGTGCGTGGGACATTCCCCCGCGTAAATCTCCATCCCACGGGAATTCTGGGATAAAATATCGTTTGTGTATTAAGTAGTGTTAAAACTATATGCCCTGGAAAAACATGATATTTTGAAATCACAAACAAACACTTAAATTGTATTTATATGTGTAGATGCGCGATAACTTTCTTTGAGAGTCATCAAAGACAGGTGATGGTGACTAAAGCGAGCTTCTAACGCGTTGTGGGCTGAAGCGAGCTTCTAGCACACTGTGGGCTAAAGCAAGCTTCTAACGTGTTGTGGGCTAAAGCGAGCTTCTTACGTGTTGTGGGCTAAAGCGAGCTTCTAACGCGTTGTGGGCTAAAGCGAGCTTCTTACGCGTTGTGGGCTAAAGGGAGCTTCTAACGCGATGTGGGCTAAAGCAAGCTTCTAACGTGTTGTGGGCTAAAGCTAGCTTCTACACGTATCCTTTGGTGAATACGAACTTAACAAAAATCCACAGTAGGTAAGCAAAACGTTAAAACATTCCATAAACTGTCTAGCTCTGTTTGTAATACCATAAACGGTGCGGCGCGGCGAAACTAATGATAATGTAATTAGGTGCGTCCGAGCTAAATGAGATTAAAATTTTACTGCGCTCCAAGGTTACAACGTCGAGTACCTACGTGAGTTGGTTTTCGAAATTTAAAGTCATTTTATTCAGCTTTTAAGTTTTAGCTCTGTTATCACAATGTGAACGGCACATTTAGTCTTGGCCAAGTTGGCCGACTTCACAATGGTTTTACAGCATGGAGATTTTTTCTGTTTTTCTTCACCGAAGTGAATGATCATTTACTTAATTACTTATTTATTTATTGGTCCATTGGTATTAATTATCCAATGCTTAATACCAAGAAGAAGATTTAGCGGACACAACAAGAAGATGTAGCGGTAATAGCCCTGTAGTTAAGAATTCGGCCTCTTATTCGGAGGTTCCGGGTTCGTATCCCAGGGCAACGCACCTATGACTTTCCGGAGTTACGTGCGTTTTAAGCATTTAAATTTCACTTGCTACAAACGGTGAAGGAAAACTTCGTGAGGGAACCTGCATGCCGGAGAGTTCGCAAAACTCGAAGGTGTGTGAAGTCCACAAATCCGCACTTGGCCAGCGTGATGGACGATCACGCTGGCCAAGTGCGAATATATCGTTCTGTGAAGAGACCCGTGCTCAATAGTGGGCCGTGATGGGTTGAGATGAAGATAATACCAAGAAGACATTTCTGTGAATAGCGCGACCAAAGTTTTGAATTCCGTTCTCGCAGGAACTCCGGGATGAAAAGAAGTCCATATTTTGCTCCACAGCCTTTTCTGTCTCCCAGTAAAAGTCCCATAAAAATCCGTTCAGCCGCTTCCGAGATAAGCACGCACAGCGATCAGATACCGTTTCATTTTTATATGTACCTATAGATAGATGGAAAATAGAAGATAATAAATTCCAATTTCAACTTAACCCACAACAAGCATTTAAGGTGTTATTATATATTAAGAGATGAGATAATCCATGAAAATGTTTCAGGTGTTACACTCAAAAACTTTTTTTATAGTCTGACCTGTAGAAAAAATAATACAAATGCAGTCTGTATAACACGAAACTTCCCTTTCCCTGCATAAGACTGTCATGGGACAAACGGGGCAGTTACAGGAAGGGTCTCGTGTCCTACAATCGCCATAAAACTTATGAATGAATAAAGAGTGTTTACAGCATTTCTTTGATAAGTTCCTAAGTCGTACCTGAAGGAATTCCTCCGAGGTACGATTTGCACGTAGCTGGTAAAGGGAACAAAATAAAATATTTATAGGCATTTCGCATTTCTAGGTAGGTTCCTCTGACAAAACGATCCATACAATCGTGGTTTCATTTGAAATGTATTCAATTAAGTACGAGTATTTTTAACAGACTTCCAAGAGGGAGGTTCTTAAATTAATTGTATTTTTATACGTACTCATAACTTTTTATTGAGTTTACCGATTTTGATTATTCTTTTATATTAAAAAACTGATGCTTGTCGCGGAATTCCGGTTATGAGCGACATCTGTGGTGCAGTTTTTGAGTTATCCCAAATAATGTGTATTTAACTGATTTCGATCATGTTGTTCATGTGCTCATTTTATAAGTCGTCGATGTTGAAGTCCATTTATGTTTAGTTTTTAAGCATTGTAGGTATTTCTGCGAATTGTATTCAGGTGTATATCAAATTGTTTTGGGCTTACGGCCACATACAATTAGTCACCTCCGACGTGACCTACGTAGCGTTGCCGTGTAATTGGCCAATTTTTCCACACGAAGCGAGTTCGGATGGCGTAAATATGAAGCAATTATAGCATCCCATTTCACGCCACTTACGTTTAAAGATGACACTGTGAATTTTAGGCGAATTTTCATCAGTCCGCCCATAATAAACTTACTCGACGAAGACCGGTGAATATAAATCAATTTCGATGAAATAATTTTTGTAGGTTATTAGTTGTTACGTAAAGTTTAGATGTCGGCAGTATTTTAAGCGGACTCCCCGCTTTGCCTACGACGTCTGTAGTGTTTGCTATTACTGATATACATACATACATGAGCAATTTAACAATATATCTTGTCGGCTGCTTTTTGACTATTTTTTAAGCTCAAGGGCTGCCGTCATCAAATGCCACCATAATATGACAAGTGGTCAAAATCTCCACGAAGTACCTACAGCTCTTTTTACGCCTTTCTGGGAAAACTCTTGGAATTCTCGGTTAGTATTATCTTCAGGCGTATTATTCACACTTGTACAAAACGTTAAAAAGGAATTACCAATATGGATTTATTACATAAACAATAACTATTCTATTAACAAATTATTCGAAAAAAAGTCACTTAATATGCCTCAGCTTATTTCTGACTACCTACCTTTTGACATCAGTGAAAACTTAAAAAATATTGATTCAGCAATTTCTGAGGATGGCGGTAACAAATGCATAGACAAAGCTAAAAACGGACAAAATTAATAATAATAATTTTACAAATATCTTCCGAGTAAATCTTTTTTTACACTCTTGAACGTATTTAATTAAAACAGATTGATACGTGCAATGAACCTACTAGTGTGCAAATCCAAACAAATGAAGTGGCGGTGTCCGGGTTAAATGAGGGGGGTTCAGGGGCGAGGGGATCCGAGGGGATCCGAGGGCTCCGAGGGGCTGAGATTGGAGGAACCGGCAATAAATGCAAGGGTAACTGCAGCCAATCTGCCGGAATGGACGAACCGTCACTTGATTTATAGCGAGATATAGAACTATTTACTGGGAACCGCTACCTCACACGTTATTTTCAGTAAGCTTCTCCATTTCATAAGTATTGCTTCTATATAGCTATTTCGGATCTATTAATTTTAAAACCATGGTCTCAAATGGTGATAAAAAAAGGGAAATGGACTATGTTATAATATTAATTATGTATTTAGCGTGTAACTTTCTGAGCAATACAAAACAATAGATGTATGCACACATCAACAAGAGAATCAACCAACCTTAGTCCCGTTGCGTGACGTCTGTCGATATGGCATTGAGATGGTTCTCCTTCTTATATTCTATGTGTACACCAGTTGCCTTCAACTATTCTGTAGTGACACGGTTTAATAGGAATACGACGCAATAGTCTTTGTGTGGTTGGACTGCCGAATACCTCAAAAGTAAGTAAAAGGAAAGAAAAAATTGCAGCCACGCCGAAGGATTCGCTTTACGAACTGAGCACCGACTGGGACGACTCGTGAAACAGCATTGCGCGCGCGCCATCGGCATTGCGCGCTCACGAATTACAAGAAAAAGAAGGGTAGAAAAACCAATTCAATGCGAAACATTTTATCCATTTCAAATCTGTTGCTAGAGTCAAATAAATGTAGATTAGATATTGTCGAACAAGTATGCTCTTAGAATGCAAACTTTTTAAATAAAAAATTATGCTTTTGTTTTAAAATAATTTCAAAAAATAAGATCTATTCGACCCACAAGTATATTTAATTATCGGTTTGGATAATGAAAGCAATTTTGATCGTTAATACTAATAATACTCTAAGATTAGGTATATGTTTTTTAACTTAAAAGTCATAAACTAAATAACATTTAAGTAATATAATGATTACTTAAGGTATATTAAACAGTGTCATAATGAATCAATTATAATCGAAAGTTTTATTTTCCTGTATCATAAATATCATATTATTATTATCTTTTATGACCCTACAAAAGACATTAATAAATGCGTCTTGAGTTACGCGACAAATAAATATCAGTGTAGTGGCAAAAAATACCTTAACACCGTAATATTGATGAAATATTACCTTTTGTCGTCGGACAAAACAATTTGTTCGAGCATGGAGCGGGAATGTCGTTAATTAAACAAACCGGGATAAGCTATTCCGGTACGATTGGCGATAGATCGATATATTCTACTTTCAGCACTGATCAGACGGTGCTACTGGGCATCGATTCTGATAATTTATAAACATTTTAATCGTGTCTCGACTGAATAGTTTGACTCATTTCATTTTGTTTATGGAATGTGCAAAAGCTGTGTCAAACTATTCAATTTTGTATACAATGTGCCAAAATGTCAATTTTGTTTACGAAAGTTGTCAAAAATGTGTCAAACTATTCAATCGAGACGACATTGAGGCATTGAGACGACCCGAATGACGCAATGGTTAAAACGCCGATCGCTGTTCCGAGGGTCCTGGGTTCGATTCCCAGCGAGGCGGAAATTTGAATGATGAGTTTAAATTTCCGTTCTCGGTCTGGGTGTGTGTCCTTGTCTTGTGTGTTGTCCAAGGCACCCACGACACAGGGAATCCTAGTGTGGGGCTTTGAGTGTGAAGCGTTATTATTATTTAAAAATTAGTAGGTAGAATCAGGGCCCTGCCCTGGTCCGGACTAATTTTATAGGTAGGTATGTAATAGTCGAGATACAACGTGTAAGCAACCCTATACGTATAGCAACGCTCATCGTCACTAGGTATCACCGGAGGCTACCGGTTAAGAAAAGAGAAATATGACAGCAAAAAAGGCAGGACTTTCGATGTGCTTTCAAGCTCCCTACCAAAACAAGATAAAAATTAACTACTATGTTGTTTTCCTGTATTACATTAAATAATGTAATTGGTACGTACCAATGTCAGTATGAGTGTAATAATATTATAGATGAGTTCATTATAATAAAAACATGAAGAAAGTTATATGAAAATAAACAGGAACTAGTACTTAAATATTAAATACGAAAATGTACACAGGAAACGGAATATTCTGAGATATGTGAAAGCTCTATCAGACGCGAGAGCGATATAGACTTGACCTATTTTATTTTCTTTTTAATCTACTCGCCTGGATCCTGTCGATATAAATTACCGCGAGATAGAAACTTCATCGACGTTTGAAAATCAGCGGCAATAAATCACTGGTCTATTCCGTGGGTTATAAAGATGACAAGAACAAGAGAAACGGTCCTTTCCAGGTATCGATAAAAAATAAATTGAACTCCCGCGGTAGACGTGATATGTTAGGATTAAGAGGCGCACATCAATAAGTAGCTTTCAAAATTCCACGCACACCGGTACGCGAGAGGCGCGGGAAAAAATTGAAAGGAGACGCAAATATGTCGTCTGAATATTAAAAAGCAAAATACTGAATAATGCAGTGGACGATTCGCGAATGATATAAGAGTGTAAGACGATTGCTGGAGCTATTTGCAAGCCATTAATGTTGATAGACTCGGAACTTTTCCGACACCCAACAGTAAGATTCGAAGTAACCTTCTAAATTCAAGAGACGGGAGGACTTACACGGTTTTATAGGGAATACTAGCGTTCCAGTGTCCCTTCACGTTTAGAAAGCAAGCTCTTATTACTTCGTACCCGCACTCAAAATAATTGCTACAGGTTTTCTTTAGACGCATTATAGGTACATTATACATTTCATGTTTATCTCATTTTATATTGGAGAAAATTTCTGTGTTATATAAATTATAAAGAAGTATTCATTTGTGCAAGAAATACTGAATACTATAATGTACTTATCCCTCGGGAAAAGTTCCATTTTCCGGGTCCAAATGTATTTTAGATCAGTCCCGTAATCTTGTTATAAATAAGTAAAGTTCTAGTAGTAAAGTTCACGTTGTATCTGAAACTGAGTTTTCCTACTTAGAAATATTTATTTTTATGTATAGGGCACTAGTAAACTACTTGCTCTAGAAAACGACACATATTCGTTACAGTTACAGAAACTAAGCATTGATAAAAACATGTTTCCAGTAGACATTAGATATTTTACGGAAATAGTACATTACGATACGGTGCGTAAAGTTGGCCATTTTTGAACGGCGTGAAGTTAGCGCACGAGCGAAGCGAGTGCGATATACGCCGTTCAAAAATGCAACTTTACGAACGAGTATCGTATATTATTTTATAGCACGAGTGACATAAACCCGCTTTATTGTAGTTATAATAAATAAAAGTTATAATTTGATGCTTTAATTTCATAAAGATTTTTGAGTTGCGATGATGTTAATGTAATTTTATTGTGCGAAAGAGAATTACAAAGTGTTCGAAACATGAAGAGGCAGATAAAAAAATAACGACAAAGCCTCCTGAAAGGAATTATTACGAAGTTGTTAATGTTTATATTCAAGTTTTGTACAACATAAAACTGTATTTAGGAGAATCTCTAACCTATGTAAATTCTTGCATAACCCGTAATAAGCACTAGTTTAGTATACTGAACCAACAATTTGAGAAGATAATATAACTAATTATGAAATATTTATTCGCTGATTTCACCAAACAGTGTCCTTTACCCTTTATGTGTACTTACCCATACTATGTTAAGTAAGTAGGTTATTTGTTTACTCAATAATATTTCCCATTAAAATATGATAAAGTAACAGTTTTCACCAACAATTTCACACATAGGTTCCTACCTACAATACACAAAACATACTTCAACTGAATAAGTTTAAAAAGCAGTAAAGATAAATAAATATGACTAAAGCACAGTATGGATAATTATAAGTGCAGGCTTACATGGTGACTATTTGCTAACCTGTGGTGCGGATTTGACGCGGGTTTGCGTCACTCAATGTCATAAAGTACCCTCATGTTATATATTTTTTAATTTCTACCTTCGCGTTTGCGTCACTTAATGTCATAAAGTACCCTCATGTTATATATTTTTTAATTTCTACCTTCGCAATTGTCAATAATTTATTTTTGAACGGCGTGAAGTTGGCGTCATTTGCCGTATAAAAATGAACTACTTACGCCACTGCAAACTGTGACTTAAATGCGGGTTTAAGTCACGCTGTGCTATAAAAAATATTTCACTCTCCAGCGTTCACTATTACTATACCGATCGTAGCAGGGTACCTTGCTTTGTTTTACCCGAAAATACAAACAAACAGCAATATGAACAAGGATTAATCAACAACAAAAAAAAACAACAAGCAATTCCATAGAAAAAAGAAACTTTATATGAATGTAAAATAAATATTAGTATGTATTTACAAATATAATTACGTAGGTCCGACAATATAGTCCAGCTTGATAAACAGCTGTCGTAGACATTTATTGATTCCGGGTTATCGGCGTACGTAATGTTTTATATTATGAAACTAACAGAGGAATTTATGAAGTGCTCATAGCGGCGGCTTGCGTCGATTCTAAATGAACGGCAGAGTTAAGCAACAGCGGGCGCGGTCGATAGTTGGAATAGTTGTTGCTAGTAGCAAAAATGTTGAGCGTTACCACGATTCAGAGGGCACGTAAAGCTATAGGTTTCGGTTAATATTTTAAGATAGGACTCTGTCAACCATTTCGGAGGCCTTTGGGGAATAACTTCCGAAATTGGACTGGCCACTAACCCTGACCCGCCCTTGTTAAGCATGGTATATATGGAAGAAAAAAAATATGCTCTAGGCCTCCTCCGTTACAAGATAAGATTACTCTGTAATAGACCATTAGTAGATCGAAGTCATTATTTTTGTATCAGCACACTCTCGATCGACAACAAAACATGATTTTAAAGCAGCCCCATTTAAGGGATTCATTCACGGTAACCAAAGTGTACGAGCTGGTCATTATCTGGGATAAGCCGGGATAAGTGTGAGCTGCCCTTTAAGTAATCTAATGGCTTCAAATTTCAGACTTAAATACATGAATGGCATTTTAGAAACCTCTTTGTTGGTGCTTATAGGTATTAAGGTATAATTTTGTAATATTATATTGCGATTATTCCACTAAATATAACATGATAATGACAGAAAAACTGTTAAATACTCAAAAATAAAGCTGGTATGTGGAATTCCTACATGCACGCTCTCGGGAAAAGTAAGAATAGATTTTTGAGAGCTTCCCTATTTTTGAAAATTTTCAGTTTTCTTAGTGGAATATGAAAAAGATCCAATACCTACTTCCATCAATTTTACTCAGTTACAGTAGGTATCATTATAAGATGCATAAGTAGGTATACCTCCTTTATTATGAGAGGAGAGAATTGAGGCCTCAAGTCAAAGTCCGTTCATTTAAAGACGTTTCAATTTTATCGTGTCGGCATATTTGAAAATATTTGGTATGTAATGTGTCAAAATATTTAAACACAACAGTTGAAGCATTTATAAATAAGTCAACTCGGGCCCCTAAAGTGACGTATCTACTGGTCTTCTTTATCGCGGGTTGGTGAAGAAATAAAGCTGTGCTCACACACGTGCCTAGCATGTAATAGGTATTTCTAGCACCACAGTTTCATAAACCTTAAGTGTGAATATAAAAGCGTATAATGGCCGAAGGGTGTTTTACTACCCTTCTTACAACCTCTAATGGACCTTGAGCGTTTTATTGTCGAAAATTGCATTTACACCACGGGTGTTCCAGAATCCCATCTTTTAAAAGAATGTGGTTATAAACGGAGTTTAATGATTTACTCAAAGTAGTTGATGCATGATTGTGTTATCGTGGGGTGTAAGGGCTATTTCGTCTTTGATTTCAAGACATTTAGTTGCGGTTAACTTGCTGAATAATGTGCTAGGCAATAGGCTCCTTATAAAGGGCGTTCAATTAATACATGGCAACAAATCCTTCGTTGTATTCGTGCTATTCCTTCGTTGTAAGGTTGGAACCCGTCTGGTTTGTCTACTTTGGTATAAGTCAGCTTCCAAACCACTCGTCGTATTTCGTACTCGTCGGATTAGTGCTAAAAAGCCAGTAGGTGCTGTTAAGTTAATTAACATTAAAAAATCAACAAAGTTTTAAACGCATGGCTATCCCAGCGTACACTGTGACCGCAGTAAATTCAAAAGTCAATTTCAGTCAAATTCAAAATTTTAAAGTAAGAGAAAGGGAATGTTCAAATTTGTCCCTCTCTACATATCGCGGAATCCCTCGTACGAGTCATTAAATTCACTAACAATTACACGAAGGATTTCCTGCCGTTTTTCACATATCATTAACTTTTTACAGAGCGACGCGTCCCTAACGAATATCCTTCAGACTGGTTAATGATACTTTGTAAAATGTTTTATCCAAAATCTAAAACGCTACAACGGTTGTAAATTTATCAACTGTCACTGTCAAAAACGTCGAGGTGACATATTTTAAAATTGATTACTTCACACTTTACTGTTAATACGAGTAATTACTGTATTTTAATCAATGTTGTACAGGGAAGATATTTGAGAAAAAGTATTTTCACCCAGTCTAATAGAACTATAGATCAACGAAGATTTATAATAATATCTATAATATTCCCAAAAAATAGTCAGTTTGCGTTTGTATCCGCTGATCTTACAAACTGTCAGATTTCAATGCAGCTAGCTTTCAGTCGTGTACGTATTAATTGTAGTAGCCTAACATAACGTTAAGATACTAGGTATGTACTAAGTGTTATAAAAGTTAAATATTTAATTACTTTAGTCTCAAATATCCAGCTCTGGAATCTAAGCCGAAACACTTTGCTTTGCAGGAATGGTCGCTTACTTCACTTTCTTTACTATAACTAGTCTTCGGGGTCGTCATTAATCAATTAATAGAGAAAAGCGTTTTTTGTTGTTATATAAATTACTTAATTACTTACTTACTACGACTAATGGCCTGTGTCCAAGTCCTTACATTAATTAACAATCCAACGAATTAATGTTCTAATTCTAACATAAACGACATCTAAAATAAACTACAACCGCCCATACTTGTAAAAATAGTAACTGTAGTAATAAAACTCTTTATTCCATCCCTTGCTTCTACATAGTTGCTTTATCATAGATAGAAGCTGAAGTACCCTCACATAATTTTACTTCAACAATTGGCACGCTACTTCCTACTATTTGTGAAATCTTGGCATGAATTCGTATACTCTGCCTTTAATCTATAAAAATCTTATTGCATAGACAAAATCTATGTTACAATGGATCTGAAATCATATTTTTTGGCAACCTTAAATTCGGTATTAGTGAGAGTGATTTTTATAGAAATGATTGGAATAATAATAATATAATACTTACAATTTATAGTCAACACGGTAAAAAAGATTGATTGATCATGATCCTATACCTGCGAAACGAGGGGTCATGAATACCGCGACCCGGGATCAGGATCCAGCCAGAGTAGACATAAGTATGAACCGATAAAAGTCGGTTCTCGGGCGGTGGATTTTTTTTTATTGAATTAAGGTAGCAAACGAGCATGCAGCACCACCCTTCCGCTGCCGCCCATGGCAATTGTGACCGACTTAGAACAAGACCCAATTTAGGGACTAGGGTGGTTAGTCCAATTAGTAGATGGTGTTAGAATGTTAGTTGGTTAGTTTGTTAATAAGTGTGAGGACAGGGACTGTTAGTGATAGTTAATCCTGTTAGTTAATATTAGTATTGTCCAGTTAGTAATGATTAGTGTGAGTCTTGTTCCAATTCGGTCACAGATGCGTTGCTACCCCTGAGGCCTGAGATGGTCGCCTCTAAAAAAGTGAACCGGCTCCACACCTTCCTATCCGGAACACAATTGCTCTTAGAAACAATTATTATGACGGTAGGAATGGTACTGAGTACCTTGGCGGGGGCGAAAGTAGGACTGCTTAATAGTTCATTAGGCGTTAGCTATTTAACGTTTTTATTGTCTGGATAATAAATCGATCTACCTTTACCAAATTCTGCATCATGAAGCCATGTTAGGATCGATTGTGTTCCATAGTGAGACGATTCTCATTGTAATATAGCATGGACAACAGTGTTCTCCTAATCGACATTTTAGATTTACGAGTCTCGTAGTCGAGTGGCGGATTATAATGGGCATTGAGAAAGAGATATATGTCTTTATTTCTATATGCCATCCGCCATGAATGCGAGAGCGCAAATGAAGCGGAATTCGGGACAGACGCCCGTTTCCTCTGCATATCCTTATTTAACTACATAGAAGGGAAAGAGAACAAAGCACCCTAAAATTTCTGGTGGGTTATACATTAGCTCGCGATTAATCTCTGTCACTATTTTTATGTTAACCACTTCTTGGTCCAACAAATGTTTCAGCCCCGTGTGGGATGGCTCGAGGCCCGTTTAATTATCCACATTCCCGCTGGACAAATTGTTTGCTGGCTCCCGGCTCCGGATATTAATTTCGATACATTGTCCCCGCGCTCAGCTTTGAAGCGACGGCGATTATATCCGACTGGACGCAAAACGCGACTTAAGCGCTACCGTCAGCACCAAATTTTTCGTGAAAGAATTCCTCCAAATTCCTGCACAAGAATAATAATTTGCCAGTTCAAAACGCTGTTGCTAATAAAAACTGTTTATTACGGCGGCGTTAGTGTCAAAATATTTCTGGAGTAATCTGACAAACGAGGCAGGGAAGGCTAGACGTAGCGGCTGCGGCGACATTCTACAACCAACGGCTCCGCTGAGATATGTTTTAGATAAAGATTATTTATACAGTGTCTTATTTTACAAATCCAATTTCCGCGTGAAAACACGGGCTGGTTGTAAATAACGCAGACAAAGCTTTGCCGGAATCGCGTACAGTTCGATACATTATGCAGACCACGCTTCGTTGCGCCGAGCAATGAGCTCTGTAAATATACCAGCAGATCTGAAACGTCGTTTTGTCTAACAATTTTTTTTCACAGCTTCTGACTTTACATAGTTCGTTTAAAACTTCCCTCCAGTTCAACAGGCTTAATGAGTTAATTTCTGCTCTAACAGGCGGTCGGTTGGAATTTCAAACAAAAGCTTTTCAAGGATCAATAGTTTCGGTTCTTTTGTTGTTTTCCTGCTGCCCATGGTGAACTAATGAGTATGGTTGGTATTATCCGGACTATATTTATACTCAGTGTCTGTTTCAGACAGACTAAATTTATTTAAATAAATCTTATTTTTATGATTTAAATAAATCTACACAAAGCATTGTCATCGAATCGACAAAAGGTTCAGAAACAATCCGATAGTTGAAATTTTCAACTTCCGAAAGCCGTTAGTGCGTTACCGATAACATGTTTTCTACGTCATTAATTTTGAAAAATTGTGCCGATATCTTAACTACATAAGCGGGGAGCTACCCCATGATAATAATAAAAAAAAAACAGAATGGCGTGGAACGGGCTTGGTGCGCAAAAACACGAATATTTGCACTGAAAGTCGTAACGTACCGCATCAGTTGGTCGCAAACCGAACAGGGAGCCCTTATCGCTACAGTCAAAAGGCACTATTTCATTTTCTTCTACACTCGTTACAGTTTTTTGGTGGCTGTCTCTGGGGCACGGGGCATAGAGGAAAAGTCGTGATTTAGAGACGACAAAAATGTTATTTTCGTTACCCTGTGTGTGAGCGTTGCTTGTGGGCTTGCGTGACATATTTTTCTAGTGTCGAGGATGACAAATGGGAAGATAAATCACAACGAAAGCCAGCTTTTCTTTTAAAAGTTTTGTTTCTACGTATTCGTTGTAAGTTTTTCTGTTATGTCTGACAGTCTCATTTATTCCAATGCTATTAAGTTAGCTGAGGTATGTCTGGATTTGGTTGGTTGGAACGACCTGTTGTAAATAAGTTTATCAACTGGCACAAAGCCTATAAATTTACTATCAGTGCGTGTTTTTACTCGTTGCTATCTCGCTGGTTGCTATCAAACTGTTAAGTGGTGTCAAGATGCAGCCATCCTACTTCTAATCTTCTAAATCTAGTTTTTATATTTTAAATTTTGACCAGAATGTTTATTAAGAGACTACTCTAAGTTTGCCAACAAAACAAATTGTCCATCACAGCACCTGAGCATAGCACTAGTGGCTCTACCTTTATTCCATATAAAATTAAAAATCTTGTGTCAAAAATGTTTAAATTGGTTTAAGGCTACATGCCTTTAATTTTAAATGACTCAATAATCATTACACGAATAACATATAATTTGTTTTTATTTCAGTAAACAAATATTATAAATATATTTACCTCTTTTCGTTCACGAATTTTTCATCGGTTCTCCAATTTTTTCTTACTGCCAACTCGCGTTCTGTTTGAAGACTTTTGAATATTTGAGAATAAAGAAATATGTCAAAAACTAAATGTCAATTTTCCTCCCGGTTTAACTGAAAGCTTTGGTTATAATAAACTTTTAAATAATGTATAGAAACGCATATCAACGTGGTTTGCTAACAATATTCTTCAGTGGAGGAGCAAACCCTTTGAACATATGGGAAGTGCATACTAAAGATGGTTATATTTCGAGATTTTTGGATCAAGACATAAAGTCGATGGTTTTAGAAATAGGTGGAACTAATGTCACAACGTCTTATATAATTTGTCCGAAAGGTAAAGTCGTTCTAGGAATAACAATGCCATTCTTAATCATGATTGTGAAGAATTTGAAAAAGTATTTCTCTTTCGAAGTTACCATTCTAGACGAGACTTCGACTCGACGCCGTTTTCGTGTCTCGAATTTCCAAAGTACCACTCAGATATTACCGCTGTGTACCGCAATGCCTATTGGTCTTTCTGACGGATGGAACCAAATCCAATTCAATCTGGCAGAGTTCACTCGCCGTGCTTACAAAAAACAGTTTGTTGAAGTACAAAAACTTAAAATAAACGCCAATATACGTTTAAGGCGAATATATTTTGCAGAGAGATTGTTGCCAGAGGATGAGTTACCAGCAGAATATAAACTATATTTCCCGTTATCACATAAGGCGTTAAAGGATAAAAAGACACAGGGAACAGCAGATAAAGAAAACGTCAAGCCATCTACATCACAACAAGCAGTAAAGCCTGCTGATGCTGTGCCTGTCGAAGGAAAGGTTCCAAGTGAAACGAAAGTCCAAAAACCAGCATCTAAAACATCAGTTCATTCTATTAAGAAAGCTTCCTCTCAAACCTCTAAAAAATCAAAGATAGAAGCTGTTCCAGAAGGAGAAACGCTAAAACCTGAACAAAGTCCTGAAAAGACTGCAGAATCTGAACCTGCTGGTGAAACACAGCCTGCCGCTGAAGAAAAGGTAGGAACTGGTAATGCGGAAGATGCAAAGGTACCTGAAGGAGGTACGGAGGCTGCTCCAGAAGCACCTGCGGTCGAGGCACCTGCGGCTGAGGCACCTGCGGCTGAAGCACCTGCGGCTGAGGCACCTGCGGCTGAGGCACCTGCAGCCGAGGCATCCGCAGCCGAGGCACCTCCCGCAGAGACACCGGCACCGGCAGAAGCTCAAGCCGCAGAATCTTGAAACGCTATTATAATCTTTGCTGTAACATGTTGCTTCTAAGCTTTCATTTTTTAAGTTTTATTTGAGTTTGATTGAGTTAATGTTTATTTTTGTATAGATTTAAGTAAATTTTTTAATTTAACTTAATACATTAATTTAATGTAATTTCTAACTATATATTAAATGTGACTATGGATATATCTTTATTTCTACATATTTTCTCCGCAAAAATAGACCGATAGCCTTGTGCGACCTAGCATAAACAAAAATGTTCATTATAGTTCAGTGGTTCTTATCAGCCGCTATTGAAAACAATAACAACTAACACTAGTTCGTTCAAGTGGAATATCTAACGAACTATTGCCAAAGATTTTTAACAAGAATAAGTACTACTTACACTACCAATAGTGTCTTGTACATTTAACGACACTATCAAACCTGTTGTGGATTAAATTCAATATTTATTATTACGACCCGTGTGATGCAACGGTAAAAATATCCGATCGTTGTTCGAACGGTCCTGGGTTCGATTTCCAGCGAAGTCTAAATTTTAACGATAGAAAAACCGGTCAGGCTTGTGTCGGTTAATGCGACACCATCGAATACAGGAAAAGAAACGTACACAATTTAAGATATTTCAACATTATTTTTAAATCTTACTTTACCTCTTTGTCACCTTGATATACATACGCTAAATTAAAGCTGAGGTTGGACCGAAATGACGAACTACAAGTAGATCCTAGTTAACTACGGAACCATGGGAATTTTTTTGACCAAGTTATCGTCAGGGCTACTCCATAATAGAAGATATCTTATTAATCAGATACCGATCTTGTCCTCATACTAGGAGATTGGCATAGACGTAGAAGATACATCTTTTCTG
Source organism: Hesperia comma (assembly GCA_905404135.1). Taxonomy (NCBI): domain Eukaryota; kingdom Metazoa; phylum Arthropoda; class Insecta; order Lepidoptera; family Hesperiidae; genus Hesperia; species Hesperia comma. The sequence continues at coordinate 4,554,074 of FR990031.1, forward strand.
TCCACGGAGGTTGAACTATTTTAAGTTTTGATAACTGTAAAGAAAATTCTTTAAACGCTATATTTTGCTTACGTTATTTTTATATTGCATTTGAAAAATATTTTTGTTTAAATAAGATAAATATTATACCTACAGATTATGTACAAGATAAATTAAAATACAAGTTGTAAACAAAAAAATTATATGATCACGTTAATATCATCAGTATTCTTATTTATTTCTAGTTATTTGTGATCAGAGATCTAACTGTAAGTTATATTAAAACTTATTTCATTAGTACATGCTGGCTGTATTTTCGACGTTTTGAATATTGACATCCACGTCAAATCTAAATAAACCTGGCCGACCGATAAATAAATAAATTCGAATTTATAATAATCCAGGAATCTGATAATGTTTAAAAATACATATCAAAGTGGACTTTTGTCAATATTTTATAGTTGTGGATCAAATCCCTTGGCAATATGGGACATGGAAGTACAAAATGGACACATCAAACGAATAACCGATTGTGAAGTGAATTCCATAGTCCTCGAGATAGTAAGTACAAATGTAGCCACAACGTATATTTCATGTCCAAAGAGGAACCAAGTACTAGGAATACGGTTACCTTTCCTGGTCATGATCGTAAAAAACTTAAAGAGATACTTTTCATTCGAAATCACTATTCTCGATGATAAAAATATGCGGAGGAGGTTCAGGATCTCCAATTTCCAGTCGACAACGAAAATCAAACCATTTTGTACGAGCATGCCTATTGGTCTTTCGGGAGGATGGAATCAAATACAATTTAATCTCGCGGATTTTACACGGCGTGCGTACGGGACTCAATACATAGAAACACTTCGTGTTCAAGTCCATGCTAATGCACGTATACGTAGAATCTATTTTAGTGAACGTTTGTTTACTGAAGAAGAATTACCCCAAGACTATAAGTTGTATTTGCCACTGGAGCACAAATTGAAGAAATCAAAGGAAAAAGAAAAGGAGAAGAAAGTTGATAAAAAAGGTGCAGCACCTATTCCTCCGCCGCCGGCTGAAGTTGCACCTCTTGAAGCTGAACCAGCAGATAAGGCTGCCGAGGAAGTTGTAAGTAAAGTAAGTGCAACGACAGTGACTCCTGCTCCAACTGAAGTAGGTGAAGAGAAGCTGCCAGATGTTGAAGAATTAGCTGGAGATGAAAATAAACCTTCTGAGGAACCTGCAACTGAGCCAACTGAAGAGAACCCTGCTGAAGTTCCTCCAGACGAAGCAGGCGAGGGCCCTCCCGAAGGTCAAGACACAGAGGAACCACCGGCTGAAGAAGCAGCACCAGCACCGGAAGAAAGTTAAAAATTTTAATAATTTTGACAACTTTATATATATTTTTAATTAATTTCTATGAAAATACTTTAGTTTTAATATATAATTAAATTGGAAAATGTTATTATTTTTTATTTTATGAGTTCTTTGTTTCAGTGTTGACAAACTATACAAGACATTTTATCGTACACAATACATTTTAAGGACACATACATACAATCAATATTTCTGTCAATATTATCCAAAATTCTTGTCATTAGAAATTGTAACATTTTCTAATGATTTGAGACCGAATATTTATCTACCACATAAATGACGAGGTGATAGATAAGTATATAGATAGAGGTGATTAGTAATAAAAATGTACCTATTAAATAACATTGTAGTGTATTGTAAAAAAGACTGAAATCTTGTTCTAAGTTGTGAGAAAGAAGCGCGTTGCAAAAAAATGTTCAAAGTTATGAATTACTTCGTAACAGAATTACGAGTAATGTCGGACATGGAGTGTTGCTAAACTCTAATCTAAGCAGTACATAATAGCTCTATTCCTGCTCCTAAATGTAGAAACCTACTGTTGAAATAAGTAATTATCATCTGGTGTTTTAATCATTATCGTCGCATCCATTAACAAAGTAAGAAGCAGCATCTTAAGTAGGTGTAAGAGAAAAACAGGGAATTAGGTAAAATGTAGTGGTGATATTAAATAAAAATTGTTAAAATTAAACCCAAAAACGCTAAAGTGGCTAGGGTGATTGATACGGAATAGCTTGCAAAGTTTCTCATTCGTGTAGTTTTTTGGCGACATAGTAAACACGTCACAAGGTCACGTCACGAAGCCTGAATCTCGCTATGGATTTTTCCTGCACCACTCATATAAGTATAAGTTTCTATCTTTTGACGGATATTTGAAAACGCAGAGATTCTGCATTTACTTCTACACTCCGTGGGTGAATCACAGAAGTCAACATTACAAATTGAAACCCCGCAAATTAGCAATTTTGTTTTTCGATCGTAAATCTTTAGAATGTAGGAAATTGAACAAACGTTTTTTATTTATTATGCATATAACATATTACGCGTACGTAAAACACATTACATGGGATCATAACCCGGGTGCCTTTGCGCTTCAATATGGCTGAGTATGATGAAATTCAAAATAACATGGGCGTTTAATTTTAAGCACCGAGTCGAGAGGTAGTTACTAATTCTGAACCATTGTGAGGGAACACCCAACAGCGTGAGCGTAACCATTAAAATTTTAAGAGCACAAACGAAAAATATGCATTTTAATATCAAGACATTTTACATAACGGTATTAATTTTAACGAGTTGAAGCGTTTCAGAACCTTTGTAGTCCGGCTGTATCCAGTTGAATTATTTACCTGAAAAAAAGAAATGATGGGAATTAAAAACAAATTTCAATAATAATAATTCAAAGGTTATTTAATTATTTAGTGTAAGAACCTATGATAGTGACTTGTTAGAGGCGACTTCAATGCTTATTGTCAAGTAGGTAAATGTAGAAGCAAAAACTTTTTGCAAGTATCCTACGGCCACATCTGCATCTTAACGCTTTAAGTAACGTGTTGATTTGGTGTAATATAAACAACAGTACCTAATATAAAGATTAGGGTAAAACCTCCGACCAATAAACTATAGACGGAGCGCCGGGAACAAAAGAGTGAAGCCAGCAAAAAGTCAGCCTAGCCTTGTAATACACACGATGGCACATGCATGCATGAAGCTTTGTGTTTTAAAGAATAAAGTTTAAATTTGTTCTACTTCAAACTGTCAACATAGGGCATTCTATTGGTTTCGATTGTGTGCTTTCGGCTTACTTTTGCCGGCTTCACTCTTTTGGTCACGGCGTTCCGTCTATAGTTTATTGGTCTGAGGTTAAAACTATTTGTTGGTGTAAGGGCGCATTCAAGTAGAACGCTGGTTACAGATTAAAATCAATTTAATATTTTCTTTTATCAGTCATACTTTGAGCGTAATCCGTCTAAGATGGCTGTACCTACTTAAACTGGAATATCGAAAGCATTTTGGAGTGTCCAATAAACTTGTTATTTTGATCCTTATCTAGAAAAAATAACGTACACTATTTTCTATTCGCATATCCCTTTCTTATATAAGAGAACCATCCCGTTCCACCCGGAGCGGGTCAATTGCTCTCCGAATTGAATAAAAATATTGAAATGTCTACCAAGAGACCTGCTTCCAAAAATCTCAACCTCTATTGCTTCCTTTATTACCCTGAATAAGAAAGAGGGTGTCTTTAAATATGTAAGCGAGAGTGTACCATCGGGCGCTGTTCTTACCAAAACGAGTAGATATATACAGCCTTTCAAATAATTAATGTTTTATGAAACCAGCAAAACTATTATGATGAAAGACGTTTGGTTCATTGTGAAAAGCCAAGCCGTGCTTTAATGTAAGAAATTGAAATGAATCCTCTTGGTATCTTTTATTATATTATCTACTCCTTGTTTTATTTCTTAATGTAATAGGAATAGTTCTTACCCGGATTCGCAGAACACTGAAGAAATTTCAATTTATTTCTTTGTACTATATTTGTATATGATTCCGTATTTAGATAAGCAAAAGCAAAATAATCCACAATATGGAATTCTACACACATGTATTGTGTGAGCTAAGCTAAGTTTCCTTTATCGGGAGAAAAAACGGAGCCTTTGTCCTATTCGTCATTAAGCATTATTTTTAACACTGGAAGGTTTATATACCTTCACTAGCTTTCGCCCGCAGGCTTCGCCCGCGTGGAATTCGTTTAAACTTCACCCCCCTATATCACCCCCTTCGGGGTAGAATTTTTAAAAATCCTCTCTTAGTGCTCCCCTACACTCCCCAAGGTATATACATGCCGAATTTCAGCTTCTTCCGTTCAGTAGGTTCAGCTGTGCGTTGTCTGTCAGTCAATCACCAGTAACGCAAGAGTTTTATATATTTATTAAGATTCATTTTGCTACAGTCAAATTGCAAAGGAGGATGCTCAAAAATAACCCAGAGTCGATTAAAATAATTTATGAACACCAAAGTAGACCATAACTAAGAGGTCGCAAATACGTACCTCGTTTCGCCTAAAATTATAACCGAACAGGCCAGCAGCATCCAACAATTCTGAAGGTAAAGCAGAGCACGTTGAATAACTACTTCATGGTTTTGTTATTGTGTTGTTGCTCACTCGTGAAAGAGATGGAGAAAACATATTGCAGTGTACTTACTATCTATACTAATAATATAAAGCAGAACAGTTTCTTTGTTTGTTTGAACGCGCTAATATCAGGAAGTATTGGTTCGAATTGAAAAAATATTTTTGTGTTGAATGGCCCATTTATAGAGGAAGGCTATATAGGCTATATAACAACACGCTATGCCCTTGCTTCGCTTCTGGAAACTTTTTGCTCCGCTCCTTTTAGTCGTAGCGTGATGTTGTATCACTTATAAGCCTTCCTCAATAAATGGACTATTCAACACAAAAATATTTTTCCAAATTGGACCAGTAGTTATTGAAATTAGCGCGTTCAAACATTGAAACAAACTCTTCCGCTCTACATTTTATTACTATAATAATCATCAGATATGTATAATGTACTTTACTCATAATATTACACAATTCATCGCAATATCGTTAATAAAATCGTACTAATTATTATCGAGATTTATAAAACTGTAAATAATCAGATAGTTACGATTTTTTAGAACCTGGCGATTGTTTCATCGAAAGAAATTATTAGATTCGCGATCTAGTATGTTTATTCTACCTTGCCAAATATAAATCGATTTAATCGACTCCGGGTTTTAGTCCATACATTCTTGGGCATTAATTATCCTTTAAGTTATTCCCATCAAAATTTAAAGCATGATAGTACTATACTAGATATAAAATAAATATAACAGTACTTATAACAAATAAATACTCGTCAATGAACTCTTAAAGAAAATAATAAACAAAATATTAGAGAAATTTCGACGAAATAAAGACGAGAATTAAAATAAAGTAGTCTAAGTTGTTAAGAAGAAACGTAGTCTTAATTAACCTCTTAATTATGTTTATTGATAGCGTGACTGGAATTGTAGTGGTAAGGAATTTTAGAGACGGGTAAGAAAGAGGACTGGAAAGGTAAAACAACAGAAAGAAAAACTTAAGGGTTGGAAATGGAAAACGAATCATAATTCTTATTAATTTATTAATACAAAACTAGCTGTCCACCCTCAGCTGTCTCCGCGTAGTACTTTTATTTAAGTTTATCCCTTTAGGGGCGGAGTTTTCAAAAATCCTTTCTTAGTGCTCCGCTACAGTATCCAGGGAATATGCGTGCCAAACAGCTTCTTGTGTTCAGTACTTCCGTCTGTGCTGCAGTCAGTCACTGACTCAGTAACGGAAGAATTTTATATTATATTGATTATGAATATGCTAACTAAATTTAGTTTTCGTTCGGTTCTACCGCAACTGAGCCGTTCACGGTCATCTTTCACCATATTCCCTCAGCATAAGCGCTGGTAATAAGTTAGCCTAGCGCGGCGAGCTATAAATCACGTAGCAATCAAGCGGTTTCGGCTAGCGCCAATGCATAAGCTGATAGCTGGAAAACAATTAAAATCTATGTAAGTACGCTTGCAGTTGCCTAAAATCGCATGGGATTCATGCTAGGACTATGGTTACAGCTTACAGTCGTTGCGAAGGTTTGTATCTTGTTTTTTCAGATTTTCTCTAAGAAAATTACTTAGGTAGAGCCTTTAAAATGCTTGAGAATATTATTTATATTTTGTATGTGAATTTATTTTTGCAGAACACAGAAATGCCGACGTGGTAGACTATGATCTGCACCCTTCAAATTATGGAAGGAGACCCGTGTCCAACAGTCCTACATCGCACTGGACAGGTATTATATATGGGTTCCAATGATGATGATGATGACTCATATTCGGTAACGCTTGTATTACTTAAGTCTGACGACTCACAACTGCACCCCGTCTAAGGCTATTTTCGACCGTGAGTTCTGCGTACTAAGGTCTAGGTTTCTATCAGCGAAGCGAGTGCAGCGAATAGTTAAAAATTATCTACCACATGTATCTCCTACACTCCGCTTAAATAGCAACCAACACAAATACACGCTGTACGTCGCTGTTTGTAAGTTTCATTGTAGATTGACCGCGACAGAAAAATGCTTTAAGTAAATTTTTCTTACAAGCTTAATTGAACTGTAAGCACACGTATTAAATTTGTTTTTAGCGTGGATCGCTTCATACTTACGCCACAGCCAGCTCGAGTCAAGCCAACAGTTCGCTCAGTTGGCTTCAGTAATATTAAATGTTTAATTAAGTGCCGTAGCAGCTACAGACGTAGCTTTTAGGAAATATATTATTTACTAAAACTATATTTAATATCGCTTTTACGTTGCTTCTGGTATTAATTGACATACAAAATTTAAATAACATTTTCTACCACAATTTTGTTTTGAAGTCCAATGCTGTAATTAAATACCTAGAAATTCAGAAATAGTAATTATGTGTTAATAGTAAATAGCGAAGTAAATATTGAAGCGATCATAGCCCGGCGGCTTGCGTCGATCCTAAGCGATCGACAAAGTTAAAAAACAGCGGGCGCGGTCGATAGTTGGATGGGTGACCGCTAGTGACAAAAAATTTTTTGAGCGCTTCCGTGATTCGGAGGGCACGTAAAGCCGTCGGTCCCGGTTGTTATCGAGGTTATTCTTTATTATCTGGCTGCACGATTTCCTGGACAAATTTGGCTTTAATCAATAGGTATTGATGCCCCGAATCATAATCTAATTGCTTTTTGTGCGGAAATGCATCGTTTTTTTTATCTTAATTTAAAGTTTTTAAGGTTATGTATAAAATTTGAAGACAAATATTGAGCGTATTTGGATGATTTTGGCTTTAACTGATAGATATTGATGGCTCCAATCATAATATAATCGCATTTTGTGCGGAAATGAGTCGTTTTATTTTAATTTCATTTTTTAGTTGTTATTTTCAAAACATAACACAAATATTGAGCAGTTTACAGATCTACCTTCAAAGTTTAAAAATGAATCTTAAAAACGAGGGTATCCGTGATTTTTACGTTGTGCTATGTCAGCAATATAATAGGCTATAAAAAAAATGTCGAGGGAACCCCGCTTCGATTTAACTAATTTAATGTTCCACTAGGCTACGGGTACATTTGAGGAGGCCTAGGGCTTACATCATCATCTTGCTCCAGTAACACGCCGGACCGCTGTTCCCAGGGTCCAAGGTTCGAATTCCACCGAGCAGAAATTTCAATGATGAGTTTAAATTTTCGTTCAGATCTGGGTGTGTGTCCTTGTCTTGTGTATTGTCCATGGCATCCACGACACAGGGAATCCTAGTGTGGGGCAATAAGTATTGTAGCGTTATTTATTTAAGACAAATTAGGTGCCGATTAAAACGGTTTTTACCAGGGGAATGTGAATTGTTCCGCAAAAGATCTGCCATAATCTGAAGATCAATCTTAAGTCTTTGAACTATCTCTGTATCTAAGATAACATCCAATGCTCCGATTTATTGCGAAATGACAAATAAAGACACCTCAGCACATACAATACAATGTTAGTATGTTTATACCACACTGTTCGCTGTAATCATCGTCATCTTATTCAGCTGAGTATAAGATATTATAAAACAAAACAAAAACATCCCAAATTTCACCGGCAATAAAACAATTTACTCAGCGTTGTGTAGTAGTTCTCTCACGGCGCCTAATTTTTGAAGTTGTAAAATTTACTACAAGGCGACTATAATACATACGAAGTACGGTCTAAGACGGACGTGCTTGGGTTCCGTAATAATTTACAGTCAGCAAGAAAGACCTTCGTCGATACGTGTATCATTGTCTTGTTCGGCACGGCGGTATTTATCATTGGTTTATCACTGCCAAGCAAAATAACAAAAATAAAATAGTTAAAAAAATATTAAGTTTGAAATAAGCTTAACGAAAAATATATACAAAAAATACTAGTATTATAAAAATATTTTTTTACTTTTTAGTTCGATGTTTTTTAAAAGCGTGTTGTTTAGTTTTTTATAACTTTATTTATTTTTCAGTTTTTAGTTTCGTATGCTATAAAGCCCATTTCGTATGCTATAAGGAGGTAGCATGCGCGCGCAAACGAGAGTTACAAACATACAAAATTACAAACATATACAAACTTACATACAGGTGAATCTAATAAAAGCGTGTTAATAAAACTAGTCACGCGCGATTTAGATTCGCACATATTAAGTTCCATACTATTGACATAACTATAATTCAGGTATTTGATTTAATGCATCAATTTAATTAAAGACCTTGAGAAACCAGTTTTTAAGGGGTTTTAAGGTTCCCTTTGGAATCTTTCTTTTATTTTTTTCTTTAAAATCCCAAAAATAAAAAAAAAAATGTTTGCCCACTGCCAAACTACCCGTGCCCACTTTTGAGCATCTTAGGATCTCCCTCATCCTTGAGGAAGCCTAGAGCATTGCACCACGCGGCTCCAATACGAATTGGTGCAGGAAAATGAATAGCTGGATAAAAATTAGCGGCAATGTTTTGATACGGGTAATATTTCGTAAATATAACAAATTCATTGTATCTATTATTGTAGGCACATAAAAGTGTTACATCATGACTTCATTTTCCCAGTACCAACTGTAAAACTTAGTTCCCAGTTCATAATTTATTTGGCGTCGGTACCCGTAACACTTATCCAAATTAAAGGAGTGGTGTACTTGCGAATGCAGATTTAATTACCGCTGTGGCTATGAGGTCTAGGAGAATAAAATAACTTTACGAGAAAAATATTCAGAAAATAACCTATTTGAAGGCTGTGCTAGCTTTTGTTTAACTTTTATATAACATACTTTTTGCGCGCGATTACGCACGCGCGGAATGCAGTTTTTTAAATTTCATCCCCTCTTTCAGCCCCTTAGGGATTGACTAAAAAAATAACCTGTGTGACGATGGGTTTTCAACTATGTTTATTCTAAATTTAAAAAATATCATGTGTTCCTTCTCAAGTTAAACTCTTACATTTGGTATAGATCAAATTTCACTACAAACAGTTCAGTAATTTAAGAGTGAAGGTCTAACAGACACAAAGGTAGACAAAGTTACTTTCGTTTTATAATATTAGTAGGGATTGTAATGTAATATTACCCAAGGACCTTACAACAGACCTGTATCACGCTTTGAAAGTTTTTTAAAATGCGAGGCATACAAGTTCCAAACACGAACATTTGGGGCACGGTCGCTTCTCAAGCATATCACTTAAACCAGTGGGAGATCATCCTTCGCTTTGTTTGGGTCAAATGTTGCAAATAAATTTTAAGTTGGTACTAACCTACTTCTAACTTTAATGAACCGATTGGGATAGAATAATTATTTATAAATAGTCATAATTTATATGTATAATTATGTAATAATGATTATAGTCAACCTATGCATGACGTGAGTATCTAAAAAAGGAAACTAAAAAAAATTAACCTGTTTCCATAGCCTCGTTTAGTAATCAGCAGGGTAGACGGTAGACCAGGAGCAAGTCAATTGGTAAAAATAAGCCTAATAAATAGGTAATAATAAATAATGAAATAAAATGGAACTAACATGTAGTGTTTTAAATGTTTCATACAAATAAATATATACTTAAAAGATATAATAAATTTTTCCGGATTTATCAGTTATTTGTATGATTAACGAGTCACAAGTACTTTCTTAACTCTGGATAACCTTAAGAACACCAAGTAAATTTTGTTCTCTTATACCTCATGCGCTATTGTTAATGGCCTGTGAATATTAATGTGTGGAAGAGGCTGAACAAAAATATTGCCCAACGCCAACTATTTTTACGATCTGACAACAACAAAGCAGCTCTCGGCATTAATGAAGTCGGGATAAATAACAGCGGCGCATAAATGTAAGTCGTTTACACATTTCATATTTAAAAATATGAACAGACCACTATCTTCACGGTACATAAAGCTGGTTGGTTTATGCGCCCAGGGCAGTAATATTTTAAAGGCGAAACGGACGCGACTGCGGTCTTCTGATAACGTACCCTATCAGTTATTTACTGACCCCAAACACCACTTTTTAACTTTTATACCTTTAAGTCTTGCGTTATTTGTGCTATGATCCCTAAAGGTTTTTGAGGAGTAAAATATGGAAATACATTTTTACGTTAAAACAATTTTCTCGTTACTTACAGTTTTGTCATAGGTTGGTCCTTTAATTAAGTAAAAGCATTCCATTCTTAATTTCGAATATGTATACACAGTTTTTATTTTGGATTTAAATAAATGATTTGGTAATATGACTTTTAAGCAAACATTTATATAGTCATAGAAAACTGTCAGTTACAATTTCTTTACGAAGAAATTGGCTAGGGATCTACAGTTTGTTTTTTTTTCCGTGCATGGACTCGGAGAGCAAGGGATCAGACCTCGCCTCCTTCCTGATCAGAGGATCCTATGGTTTTGATATAGGGGCTGGTGTTGCAACGGTGATGACTGCAATCAATTCCCCCTCAGTTGGATCATTTTGCTTGCTTGACCCTAAGAGCTCACGCGAAAGCGGATATCCCTCAGGTGTTCGTAATTCCCCTGGCATTTGAAAAATTGGTAAAATACCCTGAATGATAAATAAGTTTTTTCTTGATGAAAATATTGCCTCAGAAAGTTAGTTTGCTGTGTTACTATTGCCGTTCCGATTAAAAGTAAAGCGAAGCTTGTATGAACTGAACAGACTCTGAAAATTGAGACATCCAAATTGGTACACCTGGTAACACTAGTGACATCATTGCGTGAAATAAAAAAATATAACTTTGACTATGGTTATAAAATACAAAGTTAAATAAATAACTTCAAAGAACTGAAATACCAACGCTGTATTTCATTCATTCTCGACTCGAATGAATCCGGCGACGAATTTATGAAAATATCAATTACTCATTCATTCAAAATGTACCCCAACAATTTGAATAATTTATGAATGTGCATATTAATTTTATATTCGTGTTATGTGAGCTCTGATTTTAAATTGGGGAGATGTTCATCATACGCGATTGCATTTTGGAATGACGGGAGTTTCATAATAGTATGGAAATTTGTTAATTAAAGACGTTAATTTTATATAATATAATGTAATAATATGTTGTGTTAGGTACTGTATCAATATATTTAGGTTAAATTTACTTTTTTCGATTGAAATTATACTTTTTTCGATCACAAAATCCCTTGATTTTTGAACAAGTATTTTCCCAAAATACAAAACAACTTAGTAGGCATAATCACTACCTATTGGACTAAGCGAGTGTCTAAATATATGTAATGTTTTTTCAAACAAACAATACTTTCATTATAAAATTAATTCAATCATTTTTCTAATTCTCTCCGACATTTCTAAGAGCAACATATTAACAGAAATAAAATGTGGGATTCCTTAATTTTTTTAACCATCCATTTACATTATAAAAGTAAAATTTTCTAAAATCATTCATAAATAAAAGATAACCAAAAATACCAAAGTTCACTCACCGAAAAACTATATCATCACATGAAACACTATGTTCTGTTAGTTATAAGTCTGTTAGTTATCAGACACGAGAAATGTTATTCTTAATACAACAAATTGGTTCTATTATTTAAGTGATATAAAAATACCCCGTAATATGTTACAGGGAGGAAAAGACAAACGAACCTCGCTGTGTTCTGTCAAGAATGTGGAGACTCTTAGCGATGTCGTCTCTAATGAACGTACTCCGTATCTAAGCCAGATGCTCACGAGTTCTTTAGTTCTTGCGACTTTTATCTGAGCTGATGGTCTGTATCAAATTGTTTTATTTCAATGTCTTTATAATTGCTATGGCACTGTTTTTTTATTATTAAGCTAGTGTACGAAAATTGAAACACTGACGAAACAATTAATTACTTAAAATATAATACACTCTATGTTATAGTTCATTTGAAAATTTACACGAGAATGGTAGCACTACTCGAAAAAGTGTTAAATTCGAAATAAAAAATGATTTTCAAATATCTATTCAATTTAATTAACCTAGCACACTTAGTAGTTTTTTTTTTCACAATTACACAAATTTTCACAAGTTCATTAGTTTTATCCTGTGATTCTCCTAACTTCTTTCCGAATAACATACCTACATTTTATGCAACATAATAAGTTATCTGTTATTATTAAAATTCTGTTATGCTTATATTAAATCTGTTCTAATTAAATTAGATTAATAATTTCTTCGAAAATATCAGCACTATTTTAGTATCAATAATATTGATGCGCTCTCTTCGCTAGTCTGTGGCGCTAGCGTGCTGTGCTGTGTATTATGAATGTACTCGTACCTCTTTAGTTATCGCGCCATTATTGCACATGAAATGTTAGCTAACAAACTTGCTCAGTTCAATTTGTTGCAAGTTAATAACAAACACGTAGGTAAACAAACAATATCAGGCGGCTGACAGTTTAATTTCGCGAATGAATTGTTCTATTTGAGCCACGTCGACTCCGATCGGTCATCCGCAAGCGGGGTTAATGACCCGTTGACGTTTAACCAAATTATGGCGGCGGGTATTGTGCAAATGTTGCTTTTAATTCTATGTAGAAAAAAGTGAGTAATTAATTTTGATAGCTATTTCCTTTTCAATTTATATTTAGGTATTTTTCGTTTCCTACGTAGGTATTTTACGTAGTACCTACTTAATTAAAGTGGCATGATTCGTTTGTGAGTGCTGATTTCGGATTATAAGTGAACGCCAATGATGTATTAAATATCTAGATTGAGCGTCGCCCTACAATGAAAACAAAAAAAACAAGGCAACATTATCAAGCATGTGTGCGTGTAGGCGATGTTTTTCGCGTTCATTTATTGTCTATGTGTGCGTAATCTGTGCGTAATGATATAAAAGTTGTGGCCAACAGTTGGCCACAACTTTTTGACACGTTTTCGCGGATTCGATGTTCCATCTAGATATTTAATACATCTTTGGTGAACGCATTTAGTTAACTATTAACGATAGAGATTTTTTGAAGACACTTTGTAGTGATATATTTATAGTCATGAATAGGCTCGACCCATCTGATCGATGTCTGATTTTTTTTCAGTTTGTGTAATTACAATTGTTTCACAAAATTATAATAACATTATACATAGGTATATTTAAACCACAATTTAACAGACTACAATGATTACAATAACTTACTTAAACAAACTTTGTAGTTAGAGCGTAATGTCATCAGAAACAACGGTGGGATAACTAAACTAAAATTGGGCGCAATCGCAAGCAGAAGTTGTTACAAGGGCGTTGCGTGGACGATAACATTAGTTGGGGCTACTTTCCGTGAAAACACGCATAAATCACCAGTCAGCCCACCCTGACTAATTGCAGCTTAATTTACAACAACAAAGGAATACCCTGATTCCCTGTTTCAACATATGTGATAAGGACCAAGTAGTTCAATAAATCGTTCTTAGTGTTTATTCAGGAAACAGCAGATGCCTTAGTCGTTTGAATGTTACCACGCACGGGACGGTCTAGGTTTGAATCATGTAAGCGTGTGTTATTTTTTTATAATGAAGACTAAAGGATGAATGATTATTTAATTGCTGTGAAACATCGTAAGAAATGCATAGCTGAGAGTTCTACATACATGATGTTCTCAAAGATGTGTGAACTCCGCCAATCCGCAATTTTCCAGCGTGAACACAACTTAATTAATACCGTAAGATTATAAAGATCGCTTTGTAAAATATTGATTAAAACATCGCGAATGAAGCTAACCGTCAATCATAGTCACAAATCAGAAGTTCACTTGACGATAATTGAAAAAGTTTACACTTTATACCTACATCAGGATCAGAAAAGGCAAATTATTAAACCAATTAAAAGTTAGCAACATTAACTGAATCAACGCACAACAAATTTCCTACCAACTTCCGCCCTTTTGCCACGGTTTTATTTCATTCCCGTGGGACTCCACACGACGCCTACGCAACGAGACTCCAACATACTTTTACTAAACTGGAAGCCTACCAGAATTTTCCTTCGTCTCAAAAACTTACATAAATGTAAGCCATATGAATTTTAAAAAAATCCGTTTGTGAACATATCGAAAGGCGAATATATCTCAGATAACTTGTATTATTGCAGCTAGTAGAGGCCGAATTGGATAAAAAATTCATTATGAACCAACGCTCTGTCGTCTGAATGTGAAACTTATTACGTGGGCGAGTGAGTGGCAAATCGCTAAGTAGTAACATCCTACTCATTTTCCGCCGACATTGAATATTCTGCCGTGTTTGAAGGAAAAACAAAGTGTTAAATTGCGTGGGGAGTCGCCTTTGAGCTCTGAGGTTTTACGTGGAAATTTTATCTTTAGGATGTTTGGGATAAGGTGGTTTTTCGGTTGGAGGTTATGGTATCGGGCGAGATGGGGGTTTCAAAAGAGGTTCCTGTAACAGGAGACACGCAGTATGTAGGTCAAGTTGTGGTAACAAAAGTGTTACTGGTAGCTACGTCTACGCTATAGGCGTCGCTTACGCGTTGGTAAACGTAAACATAAAGATTTTAATAGTGACTCTGATTTTTGACGTGACAACGTTACGTTTTATAATTCGATATCGGCTGCACGCACGAAAAACATGACGTTTATGTGCCGTTATCTGACGTCATGCGTCGTTACCCTGTGCAAGCGAGAACGCGGAACGAGCGACAAAGAAGCACAATCGGCCTTTGTCAATGTAACTCTGACGTCTCTATAGTTTTGCTTTTTATTGAAATTATTTATAACCAGCCAGGTTTGTTTTGACTTGTTTGTAGCACATTGACATGACATAATATGCACAGACTAGCTAAAGATTAATGTTTCGTTATACGGTATGCAACGACTAGTCTTTTTGTTAAAATATTTAATAAAGGTTTTTAAATGCAATATAACAGTAAATAAATTATAACTAAGTATTCAAAGATAGTTTAGGATGACTATTAGTGATTATGCTACCATTCCATCAGTATTTTCTTAAGACGTTGTCACGTTCAACTATCGTCAGTAAACCGACTTTACAGACAACCAATTTTATGATAGGACATCGACGGATGTAGTAAAAATGCATCTTTTGGCCTAGTTATATGTATGTATCTAGCATTTATTATGGACACAGCCACGTCATAGATAATATGTTTGCATTAAGAAAGTAGGTGCTTATGATTTCTCAATTGAAGCGTATATACTCTATGAAAATTAGCAGGTATTATTATAAACTATGTAGAAGGTATTATTACTATTAGTAGCTTTTAGGTTAGGTTTGGATAGGTTTTGGTAGGCTTTTTGGTTACATTTGGTTGATTCAGATTTTTTTGAAAATTAACTCCTAAACGAGGAAATCAGGGATGAAAGTTCGTATGAAAATCAGCCCCTTTTGAAGCAAGCTAAGACTTTAGCTTCTGATGTAAAAATCAATGTTTGAAATCGTTCGACCGCTACAGAACATAAATAACAAGAGCAAATAATGTACTTTTTATAAGCAAAGCCGTAGAAAGCATATAGTCTACAATCAAATAACAAAACAAAAGCAGCAATAGATTTATAATTGTTTGTAGAAGGGAGATATTTGCAATACAAAGCGCAAAGGACCTCTCGGTTGAATTAAATGGATACAAAACTAAGGAATTAGGAGAGAAAACGCACGGGGGATTAAGATAAGTACGGGGAACTAAAGCCTTTGTGACGGTAGATAATATATAGGGGAGATAACATACATATTATGTAGATATATAGGTATATGTAAAATATTTTTTTATAAGCAATCAATGTAGGCCAGGGCCCGCCAGGGACTCTCCAACAAGTTAAGGCAAGAGAACCTTTTTAACCGACTTCAAAAAAGAAGAAAAAGGAGGAGGTTCTGAAATCGACCGTATATTATATGCTTTTTTGTGTGTTCCCGGATTGCTTCGTCATTAACGAGCCGATTTTGATCATTACGTAGGGCGCATTCAAAAAGAACGCTGGTTACCGGCGCCGATCTGCCAGTAGGTTTGGGCCGTTTGGGTAAAAAATATCGATATATCAAAACATCGATATTTTTTCAGATTTAATATTTATTTATTTAAAGCTCTGCTGTCTGCTCATGGATCGCATCATGTACATATTTGACCAATCCGATTTCTTAAATTTAGAAAAAGAGTAGGTATGCAGTAGGCTATTTATGGGTTTAGTTTCTTTGCTTCAAACACAAACAGAAATTACAGTCTATGACCTACTTGTCTATGACAATGACACTGCTTGTTGGTTTGGTTGGTAAAGTGCCACAAACTAATCTGACCCGGTAAGAGGGGCATAATAATTGCATATTGGGAAAAAATATCGATATATCGAAATATCATATACATTTAATTTAATTTCAGATACATTTGGAAAATATCGATACGATGAAATATGTTTTTCCCATTTGCCCATCCCTGTCCCTATCTGTCAGCACTTATCGGTATAGTCTATGATCCGAATCTAAATCGACATTCATCGGGTTGATAAGAGAATCAAAATAATTTTATAATAAATTTCGTATATTAGAAAATTTATATTAAAAATGGGTAGACAACAAAAATCCTGGACAGAATATAAGTAGGTATTAGTTTATACCACTCTTTAGTATTAAACAAATATTTCTTAGTATTTTAAATGATTTTTTGTGTTTAATAAATCTGATATTCATTTATTACATATTAATAAACCTTTTTAAATACTAAGAAATATTTATTAAGCACTAAAAAGTGGTCTCTAATAAATTATTTGTTAAATAATAACAAATATTTTTAACTATCAAAAAAGTTTCTATCAGTGTGTTTGATTTTTTTATCAACCCGATGAATGTCGATTTAGATTCGGATCTTAGACTATACCGATAAGCGCTGGCAGATCAGCGCCGGTAACCAGCGTTCTACATGAATGCGCCCTTAGTGTTGGAAAGTGGATATTCCAAGTGCGGTACCATGATAAGGACACTAGGATCTGATGAATGGCATCTCAGAGAAATCGAGGAAAATTTTTCATTAACTATTTTGAAGTAGGTACAACATTAAATGAAGGTCTGCAGTGGATTCAATGACGGGGGAACTCCTCAATGATTTATACCTTATGTTTAGAGTTGATTTACTAAACTAAAATATTAGTCATTCTTATAACTTACTACAACTTACACAATAAGTATCTTGAATTAAACAAGAGTAGACAAAATAAAGAACGTATTAAAATTAAAACGAGCAGCATGCTAAAATATAACGTAATCCATTGCAATACAACGCATCCTCGTAAATTAGTCGATTCCACTGTTCACGACATTAAATTAATATTAACAGAGACAAGTAACGCAACACCCTGCCCTATCTCTTCGGGCTCAAGCCAAGGCTTAGCGCTAGAGGCGGAACGATGATAATTCCACATTATGCTCCTGCATCCTACAATACAGCGTGAATTCGTGAAATGAACCTATTCAGTATTCATATTCCTTGGTACAAATATGGAGAAATCATGACACTGTGCGACTGATATTAGAGTCAGAGATGTTTTTGATGCCGAAGAAACGCTGGTACTGTCTTGATAATGTTTGGTGGTAAGCCTGGCTGGTTTTTAATCGACTTCAAAATAAGGAAGAGGTTCTCAATTCAATTGTTTTTTATACCTTTATGTGTTACCTCATTACTTAGCATTGGATGAAACGATTTTGATAATTAATTTTGCATTCGAAAGGTAGTGCTTGTCAGGCCCCATGCGCGCGCATGAACGACATCTGACGGGTAATTTTTAGTTATCTCTACTTAACGATTTTGAAGTCGGTCATTAAACTAAAGGACGTTTGTGATGTTGTATATATTTTTTTTGTAATATTCGCACAAAAATAGTGAAAACAAAGGCAATGGAACTCAAAATTGTAATGATTACTAAGCATGAATATTGTAAGTAACGAGCTATGGTATAAATTATAAATACGAAGTACCTGTATCTCCTTAGTGGTTTCCTCGTGATACCCGCATAAATACAACAAATAATAGCAAAACATCCTATTTTTATGGCCTTTGTATCAGTTACGAAGCCTACATGAAAATATCCAAAACATACTCGTTGTATAGATTTGGCCCCGTTACAATTTTATTGTCACTCTCGACACAAAAACTTGTTTACACCCGTTGAAATTCATATACATATCTCGACGGTTCCTATAAACCGACATATCAAAAATTGAGGTTTATAGCATAAACGACTGATATGTCTTTGTTTATGAAACGATGGAAAAATCGCAACTTGCTACAGTGTATTTGTATAAACCGCACTCATATCAGTAAAGCTGTTTCGGAGATTAACACCAACTTACATAAAATAAACAAGGGATACAAATTCTAACAATTAGGTATTCTGTGCTTTGTACTGCGTGAATAAAGGCCCCCAATAACAATTATAATTATTTTCGAACATTTTCCATAACAGCGGTCAGTTTCATTTTTGTTATTATGTATTGTATAGATTATTCATATATGTTCCTATAAGGGCTGACTTTAAAGAACTTGATGTTAGAAAGTTTATAAGATATTTTTTTAAATAAATTGAAATATTTTTACGTAGATGGCTTTGCAAGAGGATGTTAAGTAAGAGTAAGATTTTCTTATTTTCGAAGGGCTACGCGATAAATAAGGAAGTACCATCACTATCTCGACGACGATCGCGCCCTCTATCTTGTAACGCTACATTAACTAGGAGAACTTTAACATCTTGAAATATTTCCTTCAGATATTAAGATTCATTTAAGTAACTTTAGTTGGTTTTTGCGTCCCTTGCGGGAAACGCTGTAGATCATATATTATCTGGTTTGCACTTGTTGTGAAAAGGTCTTAAGTGATATGGTATTATGAATAATAACACGCATTGTATACAATGTTTGTTTGTTTTGTGTTGTAGTAAGCAATAATTTTTTGGGCTATTATTTTTCTTCGTAAATACTTATTTAAAATTTAGTTATATTTTGCGATGTGTACCTTCTCCTACAACTTTATTGTCACATGTTTCAGTATAGAAAATATCATATGAACTCTCACTAACTGGCTTCTCCGAGAAATCTCCAATCCATTCAAAGACTTTTATGCACAGATAAAAACTGGGACCGACGGCTTTCCGCGCCCTTCGTAGCATGGAAGCACTCAAGAAATTTTGCCTCTAGCGGTCACCCATACAACTACCGATCGCGATGACTGTTACTTGACTCGATTGATAATTGATTATCGAAGTAATTCATCAGGCTATGTGCGTTTTTCGTATCATTCCCTTCTCACACTACTACTATACTACTATATTACTACTACTACTATATTCCCTTCTAACACTACGCTATTTAAGTATAAGCTACGCGGCTCCGACGCAATCCACAGTTCGCCGACACTGCAGCGTTCACTGACAGGACACGCATCGTAGACACTTCACCTCGTGTGCGGAACTTGGTAAATATGTATGTATATGTATAGGGCGTCGACTCACGAGCGACGCAAGATCCTAGGCGCTTGCAAATAGCGGTGTGTGTAAACGGCCTTTTGTTATCAAAGTAGCTGGCCTAAATTGCCTTAAAACAAAATACGTGAAATTACGAGACAACCTCTCAAAACCGATTTGAATGTTTCTTCGAGACACGTTCGCCATTCACTTCATTAAATTTGGCCCAAAAGTTCATTGCGCTGATTTCATATTCAATTTACCGCTTACGGGGACCGCCATAAATTTTTTATAGGCCCGTAAAAAGCTTCTGCCGTGAATTTTTTTCTATCATATATTCGCAAAGTTTGAGACGTACCGTAATTTGAGTGCATGTCTTTTACTTATCAAGGAAAACGGTCCACTTGGGTTATTATTGATATGTCTACATTCGTTATTTTGGGTTCGTATGGAAATGTTAGAAACTAAAATATATCAGTTTATGATACCTACTTATTTTATGTATCGTTCACAAAACACATTTTAGGATTTTTTTGAGGTTCTTTTCCCGCCACATTAAAAGCTTATGTGTCCGTAGTTATTCAACAATACTAAAGTTATATAATTTTAAAACTTTAAGAGTACATCGCCGGCCGTAAAATAGAAATTTCTCCGCTACTTTAAATTACCTCCTAATTACCCGACTGCGTCAGAAAAAGGGTAATGTTTTTTTTATTCTTATAGGTACTCTAAATGTTAAATAAATTTGACAGAAAATATTTTTAATCTATAGGTGTACGCAGTACCGTAACATTGGATTTTAGTTTATACAACGAAAAAGTACAGTAAATGGTATTTCAAAAGCAAAAAGCATAATAGGTGTTACAGATACATTTATAAAAGACTAGCTGTCCGCCCACGACTTCGACTGCATGGAATAGGTCTATATCGCGAATCGGGGAAAGGGCGGGAAGGGGGTGATTTCCAAATTCTTTCTTATTGTTATAATGCGTTTGATGAAAGCAACAAACAAATTAACAAACACACAATTTCGCATTTATAATACACTAGAGAATCGCCCGCGCTTCGCTTCGAGACCCGTAGGTAACAGCCGCGTAGGTACCACTCCCGTAGGAATCTCAGCTAAAAAGTAGCCTATAACATTTGCCTATGACTTAAGTAAATTACATGTAGTATTTGATAGCGTGATTCAGAACTTGCAAATGAATTTTACTAGCGCCATCTATTAACTACTCCGGATCTAAATATCTAGCAACTAACAAAACACCGATCTTCTCATGAGAATGAGATGTTTTTCCGCGGTAAAAAGTAGCCTACGTCACTTTCCACCCTCCTAACTATCACCACACACATAATCCATACCATATAATAGCCATGTTGCGACGTGAAAGAGCCACAAACAAACAAACAAACAAACCAACACACTTTGACATTTATAATATTAGTAAGGATATGTATTAGTAAAGATAATGTGTGTGTATGTTCAATGTTAAAAGAAAAAATAGTAGGTACCTATGTTTTCTACGTCTCGTCTGAAGATTTTCTTTGTTTTGGTTTGATATAAATGAATAAAGCTTTAGAGTTTGTAAATAACAAAATAAATTAATGTCGACAATTTTTCTATTTGTTCTGTATTAAGGTCAACATCCCACACACCACGCACTGTGAGAGTCAAATGGAGAGGGCATGAAGCTTTTCCTTAAGTGAAGACTTCTTCTAGTAGTAACACAAGCCGCGAAATTGAAATTCGTTTAAACGTTGTAAAAAAACATTTGAATAATTTTGTTTATATTCCACATATTTAATGACTTAAAAAATTACAAACACCCGTTTAAATCCGATAACATTGTCAATTCTGGAGTTGAACCCGGAGCACTAGATAGACGGAATGTCTACCAAAAGCTGGTAAATATTAAAATGAAGGTAGCTTAGAAAACTTTGAATTTATATTTATAAAAATAAAACAATTTCATTTGAATCCCTAGAAATTAAAATAATACGGATACGGATAACGGACACGGATGCAATTTCTTGGTTAATCTTTGTAACAAAACAACTTTGCTTCGTACGTCGCACAAAGTAATAAACATTGTGCTTTGTCCTCTAAAGCCGACTTGTTATTCCGAGTAAAGTGCAACTAATTTAAAAATGTCCTTTGTTAGCGCCAGTTAACAACCGTGGGAAATAAATGATACGGGCAGGCCACTAGCAAAGTCTTTTTTGGAGGTCCTACGAACTTTGGGCGGGAAATTGTTAAGCTTCTATATTAAAGAGCAAGTTTTAAACTATGCCAATATAGCGGAATTTTAACATGATAAAAATGTATTCTCAGACACCTGAGTGTTTCCGAGTAAAAAAATTACTAAGTACTTTTTATATTTTCATTGGTACCGATAGACGAGTGAGATAAAACGTTCCCCATTGACATCAGTAACAACAAAGGCATTAGACAAATACGAATTAAACAAATAGGAGCAAAGAGAGGGGTAGGTATGTATGTATGTACAATTACATAATGTATGTACGATTAATCTTTTTATACAATCATATAACTTTCCAACGTGGATATATGTAATTCATTTATGTACTAACGAACAGACTAAGATTTTTGATAACACTGCTAGTTAGCAGGGAATAGGATGGTTTGTCCAATTGGACAAACCATTTGAGTTTTGTTCTGGATTAGTCACACTTGTCGTGGACGGCGGCGGAAGAATGCTCGTATGCTCGATATGCTCGTATTTTAATTATAAAAAAATCTTCATTTTACAGGAAAGATATAGGTTTGCAAGCGTAATTTAGCATTCAATGTCTCAGAGTAATAAAAAGGTTCATCCTTCAGTACACCACACTATCGTGACTACTAAACATAGTTGTCTTTCTGTCGGCGAGTAGCTACTATCGGGGAATACATAGTTGAGTAAGTAGTCAAAACAGAAAGATGAAAGATAGAAAACAAGTCTTCTAGATGATGATTTAAGACAGAAGGTGATATCTAGCTTGATAGGCATATAGGGAAGATAAAACATTATGATCGTATTGTAATAGAGTACGATTTTAATCCTTTTGCGAATCTTTATCGTTACCAAGAAAAGGATTAGCTACTATCGCCTCTTGTCTCGGTCTATCACCATGGAATTTGGGTAAGTATTCTGGGTCACCTTCAGAGCTGAAACACTTGTTTGATCACACATATTTTATTATAAAAATCTGTAACTTGCAATAGTTACTGTTACCTAGCTGGACTGAAGCTCGAAGAATCGTGTGTTCGTTTTCCACCGGTAATTTGAATGATGAGGTTAAATTCTGTTCTCATTCTGTGTGTTTGTTGGTATATTCTCAACAGTCTTTGTGTACGAATCTATAATGTTTGTGTATAAAAATCCTTTTGCAGGGCTATAAGTGTGTCCGAATAGCCCGCGATAATATCGTCGCTCGTTACACGATGGCAATGAGAAACAGGCCTTAGATTTGTATCCCTTTAATTGCATTCGCTCAATTAACATACAGCCAAGTGCGAAGTCATTCCACCGCCTTATTGACTTTCGTATCGAGCTCACGACTTTTATTGCCACTCCATTTACCCTTTAACTGTTTATTTTCTCATCATCTTGAACAATAAATTATTAAGGGCTCCCTAATAACGGATAAGAATAATGGCTTTATAAGACGTCTATGATATATTTTCCTAATAATTCTTGCCGCTTGTGTTAGAGTAATTATTTATTAGACACATTATGTTAATAGCCGAGTAAATGGAACACCGGGTGTTGGTGAGTGGTCATAGCTACCATCATTAACAACATCAATATAGATATTACTAGCTATTGCCCGCGACTTCGTTCGTACATAGGAGTTTTTCCCGCGTGAATACCGATCCCGCGAAGACTCCAGGATAAAAATAGCCTACATGTTGCTCCACAGCTTTATCTCTCTGTCAGTGAAAGTCTCATAAAAATACGTTCAGCCGTTTCTGAAACTAGCGTACACAAACAGCAATCTGCTACAGTTTTGTTGTATGTATAGATAGATATACAATTTTTGGCCAACAAGACCTAACTTGATTGGGATTTTTGGTTTACAGTTCAGCAGTGTAAAACTACCTACAGGAGGCATTGGCTTCAACGATGATACATTGACCCTAAACCGCGTGTGGCATTGATTACCTAATTAATTTTGCTTTCACGGGGTTTTACAAAGGAATCTAATAGAAACTAGTACTAACTAGCTAAAATTTGAACAATAACTTTACATAAATCACACAGTTTTCGCCCGTTAAAACACGTTTTACTCTAAACAGGATCTTACCTGTGATAATTATTTGAACGTACCAGAAACATTTTTATTTATAGTACAAGAATACATCCATCACTAGATCATAATTAAGTAGCCTTTGTAAATAACGAAACTCATAAGGCTCATAATTGCGGCGCAATTTGACATAAAATCTGGTATGAAATTGAAGGATCCTGTAGCAATACCACATATAGCTATAGTACGCAAACCGCGCACAATTGTCGACCCCGTTTCAACCGTAAAGCGTACTCATTATCGTGTTCCGTTCCTGCCCCATGTTTCAAGTTATACCTACGCAAAAAGTTGACATATTTTACTTTATATATATGGTAAAAACCTGCAGCTTGATGTTGGAATAATGCTAACATATTCATCATCATCGCAATCTATAACTGAAAGAGCTGGGGCAAAATGTGAAGGGTACTGGCCATGGTCTTTATTTTTCATCTTTATCTTCTATACATACTATAATAAAACTGTAATTGATCGCTGTCTGTACACGGCAAATTTATGCAAAAACTAGTAAATCCGCCCTCGCTTCGCTTCGGGAAACCAGTCCCGTCAAAAATCTCTATAAATTTTAACAAATTATGTTATTCCGATGTCTAAGCTATATTACTGCAAAGTTTCATGAAAATCCGTTCAGTAGTTTTTGCGTGAAAGAGCAACAAACACACACTTACATACATCCTTACAAACTTTCGCATTTATAATATTAGTAGGAAGGATGTATAATGTCTTTATATACGTAGAACCCAAAACATTTGTTTTAAATTTTGTCTGTTTATTTATTTCTCTGTTTATTTTTAGTTGCCTTTTAAACGGTTTTCCTATGATTTGCTTTTAATGCCACGAGTACTTACTATTTTACACTCAAGACTTTCGTGACTACGATCAATGTTATATGAATTTTTTTTTTTTTTTATGGAATTAAGATAGCAAACGAGCATGCAGTACCACCCTTCCCCTGCCGCCCATAACAACTGTGACCGACCTAGAACTACACTCAAAGGGACTAGGATGGTTAGTCCAGTTAGTAGATGGTGTTAGAATATTAGTTGGTTAGTTTGTTAA
The DNA here is from genome assembly GCA_905404135.1 of Hesperia comma. Classification (NCBI taxonomy): domain Eukaryota; kingdom Metazoa; phylum Arthropoda; class Insecta; order Lepidoptera; family Hesperiidae; genus Hesperia; species Hesperia comma. The sequence goes on from FR990031.1 coordinate 4,579,269, forward strand.
TAAGTGCGAGGACAGGGTATGTTAGTGATAATTAGTCCTGTTAGTTAATGTTAGTAATAGTCCAATTAGTTATTGTTAGTATGAGTCTTGTTCCAATTCGGTCACAGATGCGTTGCTACCCCTGAGGTCTGAGATGGTCGCCTCTAAAAAAGTGAAACCGGCTCTAAAAAAGTGAAACCGGCTCCACAAACCTTCCTATCCGGAACACAATTGCTCTTAAAAACAATTATTATGACGGTAGGAATGGTACTGAGTACCTTGGCGGGCGGTGGTCCTACCCCGGGCGAACTCTAGTATTTATTAATGCGATAAGTTTTAAATTACTACATATTCTTACGACCGGCGTAATTACGTACGAAACATACCAAACTTTACTAGGTAAGCTACTGCTGTAACCAACCTTGATATTTTATTCGGTAACATTATAAATTTAAGTCTTTGTGTTGCGGGATTCAAAAGGTAACCCAGATTTTTAAAGATCAACTGCTTGACATAAAACCTCGCCACGTCCGTATAAGATTATTTTTGCTTCTTTCTACATTTTTAGTTTCTATGACAGTAGAGTTAAAATTTTACGTTGGATGCCATACAATAAATATATAAATAACGCCAGTCTTTATAGATGCCATGTGACAACATGAAAAAACAGCAACCTAGACCGAAAAAGTTTAAACTCATCTCCGCTTCACTAAGAATCGAACCTAAGACCCTTCACAGCCCGATAACTCTAGATCTATTAAATGTCCTCAAAAATAGATTTTCTACATTATCTTCATTGTAAATAGATCAATCGGAATTGCTAATCTAATATTAATGCTAGATTCATATATAATTTTAGCTTAAAAATGTAGATATTAATAAATTATTAAATATATTACGTAAAGAGAACGTGTAACCGGTGTGATGTCTTATATAATGCAATAAATGTATGAAAGTGTACATAACGCACACATACACCTTAAGCTTGTGTGCTTATATATTTTTAATCAATACGAGTGAATATGTCGGGCGGAAGTTCCCGAGAGGAAGCCGAGGGTCGTAATTCGGCGGTTAATTGCGCGAAAAGCGAAGCCCTTTAAAAATTTGTAAGGGTCTAAAATTCGTTCGATATTCGAAAAATAATGAAGAAAAAGAAAGGTAGAAAATTTTGGTGAAACGAATGTGGTAGAAATGAAATGTATATTTGTGGTGTTGTACGTGTGATGTAAGTTTTTTTTAATGAACCACAAATGAGATTTAAGTCACCCGATGTTACCACTGTGAACTATGTGGCTTAATGTCATAACACACACACACACACGTACACACAAACAATTCAACACAACGCATAAAGGAAGAAACAATTTTTACAAAATTAAGACTGGCTTCAATATCGATAAACAATACCTAATATAAAAAATTCTGAGCAACGTAATGTAGCATGTAGCATATAAAATTTTAATATTTAGGTACCTTGATTTCCGTAGGAATTTATTTACAACATAAAAAAAGAATATACAACAAAAAAATTAAGTTACTTTGACCTTATATTTAAAAAGTTTATTAACAAAAAAGTATTGGTCCTTTCCTGGAACCTTAGTAAAAACTATCACACAAAGTTAGCAAACTCCCAAATTATGTTAGGCGTAGAATGTAAACAAGTTCCACTCGCCAAGGCACAAACTTTAGGTATTCTGAATAAATAATGCGATGGTGAGCGAAGCAGTCCTAACGAATAAAATATGAAGTCAAAACGCTATGCGGACTAACCTACCCAAGTAACAAAATGTGGTCTTGTAGTGGTTCCGGGGCCAAGTCTATAACAGGCTAGTAAACGTTTATAACCACGGAAAAGGGCCCATTTTATACGCGTACTTTTGCTATTAAAACACTCATAGTATATTTGGCGAGCACCACTTAGACCAATAATATACTCATATTTGGACTACGCAGAACTATCTGCTCCCGCGAAGCCAGCTATAAGCATCTAATAGAACCAGGTAGGCGTGTAACATACTCCGCGCATCTATTACTAGCTACTTCAAACATGTCTGAATTGTTGTTATGTTGTTCGATTATGGAGGAAAATAAAATAATAAAAAATAAGTTCATCTATTTTATATTATAATATGTATTAACAAGTATTTCGCACGTAATATTATAAGTGCATACATGTTTGCACGGCGAACGCGTAAGTATTTTCGGTGAAGTATATAGTGTTTTACATCTCAATTTTTGTTCGCCTTTTGAACACAGCATATTTACTAAGTTGTGTTTAAAAATAATATTAATCCTAACAGCATTGTCGCGCCATATTGTGACGCATTAGGGTTCCACATAAAAATGTGTTCTTATATGGACTTCACTAAGATATCTATAGACACTAACAGTTTTACAAGAAACCTTTATACAGAAATGAAGACTATAACAGCATTCGAGAGTCCACAATAATACCAAGTACACTTACTCCTAAAAGAAACCACTGTAGAACTTATTTACTTATAATTGGCACATAAAGTTGACTTATACACCTCTATAAGGTCTAGTAACAAATGCAAACGGTTCTAAGTGTATTTAGTTCTGTAAATTACTATTACTGGCGTATGACACTAATAGCGGATTTATAATTACTTCTTGTAGCCGATTATAAGTGTTACATACTGGAGCAAGTTTTCTCAAGTGTATTTACACCTATGCAACACTTTTATAGTTAATCTTAGCCTTTACTGCGCCTATAATTTTGTTCTATACACGACTATAAGTCAACTTATAAGAATAGATGTACTATAAAACCAAAAGAACTCTGTGTAACCCGTTATAAGCTTGGTAGTAAATCCTGGAACCACTAAGAGAGACGTACTAGTGCTGTGAGCCTATATACAGGAGAATTTTGTTACTTGGGTACTTTTTGTGCCTTTCACCGAAATCCGTTAAAAGCATCAGATTTAGGCAGTTTACTTCGCTAACAGTTTCCGCTAGTTCTGTGGGTATATTCTTTAAATTATATATTTGATGCAAGCTCGAATCCCACGTACGTTTATACATTAAGACATTTTTGGCTCTTTTGGTGTCAGGGTATTTCGCATAAGAATTATACTATCCGCCTTATTCCATGATTCAATCTTAATACATAATAATATGTCGTTGCTGGACATAGGTCTCCACTAATTTATAAAAAGCTGACCAGTGCTGAGCCATCTGAATCTAACAGAAGCTCACCACCTTCTTCAGGTCAGATTACCTGATAAGTGGGAACCCTGCGCCTTTAAACAAGACCTTATCTCCATTCCAGATCTTTTCTTCTTCAATCCTCCTTTTTTCTGACATTTTAGCATCTTATTATCAAATTGATTAAGTATTTAATATTAAGATTCGTATTAACTTTCCGTGAAACTCACTGAATTGTCCTGTACCTCCTTGAGTCAGGTTCCCAAACGACTCATTGTGTTTCAGATGGGTGCTTCAGCAACATTATTTCATACTCATTATTCGCATGTAAAGCATCTGCGATGTGATGGTCTTACTGATGATGGTGGTTTGGTGGTCGACGGCACTTAATGTCAGATGGTTCCTTGGTTTGTTACTTGGCCATTTAACATGGAAAATGTGTATTGTTAGGTCTCTTAAAGCACATACTTCTTTTTAAATGCTTAAAAATAACTTGTTTATTGTATTTGATTTTATCTCAGATATATTTATATGTGGTAGTGTGTCTTGTAGTTTCGGAGGTAATTTTACTTTCACATTTTAAGTAAAAGTAGTGTTGTAAATGAAAGGCAATCATTGGATTTTACACATGCAATAAAAACCACTCTACATCAAAAGTTACAAATCAAATATGTTTTTACTGATATAATTTTATTGATGACCATTTCGTGATCATTGCCCTCATAGACCCATGGTAAGTACCATCAGTGAGTAAACAATTCATTGTCAAAGGTATTCAAAGCCGAAATTTCCATTCGGTAAGCATCGCATTAATTAACTGAAACTGATCAGCGCACCGCACTCTAATTAAAATAACACGGGTTCAAAATTATAGCTCGAATTATAAATGTGAATAGTTACATATGTTGTATATGTATATGTGTTAAGATTTTATATAATTTATACATAATTATGTATGTATGGTTCTTCTCTTCGTGTATGCTACTTAACTTCTTCCAAACGGTCAAACAAGTTTTGATGATTTTTTGTAAGCGTTTGAAAAGGTCTCCGGATGGTTTAGATTAACGATTGAATCTGTTATTTATATCTACTAAAAGATCAATAATAATATAATAATAATAATAAGTACTTTATTAGTTCTCACAACATGATCTCAACTTACAAAACGAAACAAAGAATTTATACCAAAAGATCTACTTTGTGAGAGCTTGGTGCCTGAAGTAGTGTAAGGAACTCCTTTTGGACAATCACTAATTATGTCAATAAGAAGGAGTAACAGGCCGTTTACTTATAAAAGGATATTAAAAATACAACTGTCAGATGAAGACATAAAGGGAACACGAATATTTTACTATGGGAAAAGATGTATGTTTGAATGATAAAAATAAACAAGTTAAACAGTAAATAATTGTTTTCTGGGCTCCCCTTTTAGCTCAGAAGCGGGAAATAACTCACGTAAGTCCTGATAAAATGCATTTACATACTTTGAATTGAGTAAAGATTTTGTTATGTCAAAGTTGAAAATTTTAAACACGAACAATGGGCCGTCATAAGAAATGTAAAAATAATGATGATAATCGGGAAGCTTATTTACGCCGTAAATTATTGAAGGCGGTCGAAACCCGTAAATTATCTGAACCTAATGAGGTACCGTCTACATCAACACCGTCCAATAAGGTCGATCAGGTGGTATCCAACAATGACAGAATTCCATCACATATTGCAAAGTCGTTGGCTGAAAGCCATGATAATGATGCATCTCGACAAAATATATCATTACCGGGGTATACTTATTTTATGCCCGGACCATCATCGTGTTCTTCGACATTTCGATATGTGGGCCGTAGTGATCCATTGCCAGAGTTTGACCCACAAACATCAATAACCACTATGGAGCAATGGATAAGAAAAGTAGAAGGCATTTTTAATTTGTATGGTTGGGATGAAAAGACTCATAAATTTAATTGCACTTCTAAGATGAAGGGTTATGCTCGACTATGGTATGAGCAATTATGTGAATCAAATTTAAATTGGTCCGATTGGAGGGCAATGCTTTTAACAGCTTTTCCTTCCAATCGTAGTAAATTGAATATGATGCGAGACTTGGTCAATGCATTAAGACGCTTTGATTAAGATTATATACAATTCTTTTGTAATAAATTAGCTTTAGGTAACGCATGTGAATTACCCGAGTCACTGATTGCGGAAGCTATCATAGGAACTCTTAACAATGATTTGATACAAGTTGGCGCTATTTCTGCTAGATGTCACGATCCTCCAACGCTCTAGAAATATTTATCATCATTTGCTCACCCGGTTCTAAATGAAGCTGAACGTCAGAAAGAAGTCAGTTACACTGACAAACCTCAATGTTACATTTGTAAGAGTCTTGGCCATATTACATCTGAATGTATGACTAAAGTACAAAGCAAATGTGATAAAAACAATTTAGTCTGTTCATTTTGTAGGAGACGGGGTCATGTTGAAAGTGATTGTTTTACTAAAAATAAAAAAATGTAGTTATTGTAATAAAACTGGTCATACTAAAGACGAGTGTTTGAAGTTAAAATCTCGAAATTGAACAGGTGACAAGTAATGCATGATACACCAAATATTAGATAAATAAATCTATCTCTAAATATTATGTTACTATTGACATTTACCTATGATTGTCATAATGTGTACGGTTTATTAAATTTTGGTAGGTCTTGGTAAACAAATGTAAGTCAGTCACATGCTCAAAAAAAAAAAGTCTTTCCTAATATCGTTATAAATAGATTTGGTGGATTGAAAATCATGCTGATTTGACAGTGTCATGTTAAAAGCGTAATATCCTACCTGATAGCAGCGAGCAGAAAAAGCATAGAGGCCTCCCTCTCATAGAAATAGTCATTCTAATATGGCACCAAATTAGGCCGAGGCCGCATTACGGCTAAACCGCCGCGGTTTCTAACCGCGTAATTCTGTGATTCAAGGAAAGCCATACAAGCGGCCGCACTTGCGGTGCTCTCCCGCGACTGATAGTGTATGCGGTTCGGGCGGTTTTGCGGTTTGACAGTTAACCGCTAATTTTGTAACTCAAGGGAACATAAGCAAGCGGCCGCATATGCGGTTTCCTCCCGCGACTGATTTTAAAACCGTGATTTTTTACAGATTTGTTCGCGGTTTGCCTAGGTACTTGTACCAGTAGTCGGCCTTTTCTGCCTTTTATGTCGAATAATAATGTCTTGGACAAAGGAACTACAGTGGTCTCGTAGGAAGGGTATGACGACCTAAAAAACTGTCAGAATGGCGCAACTTATGGGAAACCTATGTCCAGCAGTAGACGCAGAAAGGCGAATGGATGTTGACGATGATTTTTAATTAATCGTTAGTATTATATTGTCTTGGTTGGTTTACACTTTGAGACTGATTGTCGTGTAAGAAGCTGAGCAGTGGGTATAAGGCGACCGAGTTCTGGATGTTGCAGGTTGATGACTGGAGAAAAATTACTTTTTTTTGGTTTAAATATTTTTCTTATTTTCACTTAAAACGTTGAGAATTATTGATAACTGTTAACTGATTTATTAATACATTGGTTACCAAAATAGTACACGCGATCCAAATTAAGAAATCCTCTAAAGACTGACTACTGGGTCTTCTACCCTATATTGGAGCACACAAATTGACGCGGAAACCGCGAACGGTTTCTGTCAAGGATTTAAAAATACTAAATAGGCCCTGCACTCCCGATAAATATTTGCGCGTTATTCCTATGTGCATGAACTTGGCGCGCAGTTGAATTTGGTTGTTATATTAGAAAAAGAAAAAAAATACATATTGGTATCTCGCTTTTGCGTACCGTAATTCTGTCACATTAACCATTTTAACAGAAGTACTGTTTTAAAAATAGTGAAAATAATTGATGACTCACTTATTTACATAGGAAATGTGATTCCTTTTGAGTTATTTGTGTTTATTCATTTATTAAAACACTTTTTGAAGGCACAGAAATCCATATTCTATATTTTTGAGGACGTAATTACTAAAAACAATTGAAATGTAAGTAACGCGCACCATTCGCTGCTGCCTACAAAATACTACGACTTCATGTATGTGGTTTATGCATTCCAACTAGGTCCCTTTCTCGTGCGCCTAAAATATGGTAGTCATATTTATTATTTTTATATCTTTGGCTTATAGAAAACAGACATGACAATGACAATATTAACCCCAGAATAGTCGCGCCTTTCCATGAAACGTGAATGATGGCGTGGGGAGCATTTTGTCGCCCATGTCAAACATAATTTTTTTGCTAATTATAATTAAATAACTTTACAAAAAGAAGAAACTATAACGTAAACTATCAGAAAGTAATTAGTTACATTAGTACTTTCTGATATAGTTTTGTACTTATAGTCGGCACAATCATAAGATTCCGATATGACGTCTGTCATGTATGAACACAAACTAACCTTGTATGGACGTCTTCAACTTACTTATTACGGAAATATATATTTTTTAATTTGAACCACTGGTAATGATACTATGAAGTGAAGATATTTCGTAGTGAATGATATGCCACTTTGGTTACATTATGCAATGCACTATTTACTGTGCATATACAGTATACAGTTTATTATCAATGCAGCTTTATAAGTAGGTACATAATGTACTTGTGAATCCACCTCCTCTTCGCTTTGGAAAATAGTTTTTATGTTTACAGATAATAAACACTTCTTCCCATTTTTGCAACATATTTTATTGGTACATCGCTTCTATTGCTCGTAGCATGATGTTAAAAAATTGTCCACAGTTTGTTAAATATTTTAATTAGGCATTAGTCCGTAATATTAAACGCAAGTAACTAGCGGGTTAAACGAATTGGAGTAATATTGTTTACTTACTACGAGTATTTAGATAGGTACTTACTTACTTATACGTACTTACATAGGTAAATATTAGAAATTCTGGCGAAATATGTAAACCATCCCTGCTTGTTTTTTATTTGTGTTATTTATAAATTGTATAAATAATTTAATTTTATTTTAATCAGTTTACATCATAAATTGTGTAAAATTGAACAAATATTTAAGACGTCACTACAATGTTTTATAAGGTGGCTGGATTTATAGTTATGTGACCTCTTGAAACAATTTATGAATCGACCATAATCGATACATTACTATAATCGAAAGTATGTGTACCATGTCGCACCCAAAATACAAATAGTTATAGATTCCTTAATAATGTCTAAAGCATTGCGATTTTTCGTAGCTATTATAAATCCCCGATACATACGTTTTTAAGCCTTTTCCACTCAAATCGGATAATTATTAACCGTTTAATAGTTTCTTCGTTTTCTCTAGATTAATGAAATTTCCATTTTAATAACTAATATAATTTCCTCACCTTAACTTACTGGTCAAATTGCCTTATTATCCCTTTCGGTGTTAATCTCAACGCTACATCTGTTTTTAACTGATTTTAAGAAAACAATCAGAGATCGGTTTATAAATTATCGTTCCGAACTTAATTAATGAAACGATTAGAAAGTCTTATTACTTATAATCGGTTAAGTTTATAAATCGGTTTATTTAATGCATCGATTTTTGTTGTACTTCACTATTGTCACTGTGATGACAGCCTTCATATCGGAATCTTATGATTGTGCCGACTATAGTGGGATATAATATAAGTTATTTTACTTTCACTTTTTTTACTTTCAGCATAATGTTTACCTTAAACTACGTTAAAAATTAAATTATATAACTTAATAACAAAATGAAACATTTTCAATATGTACGATATAATATTATGTACTTGAGCATAATAGTCCTGCCTGCCACATAAACATACAATGTTCGTTGCATAGTAACTTTGTGTCTATTGCAACCTTTTTTGGTCCTTCTATTTTTTGGATGGACATCCTTTCCTATACATGTTTAATATATACACACAGCCGTGGACGGCAAAATGTTCATAGCGCGAGCACTTTAGGGTCAATCTTCTGACGTCGCGTCAGCGAGAAGACAGAAACCATAGAGTACCTACGTACATAAACTGTCTTCTATGATGTTGAGTCATTGTTTGTAGTTGTCACTGTTTTGTAAGTATTTATTAAACAACTCTTACTATTATGGTCGCTAAAGCATCCAAATACTTATAGCTGATTAATTTACAAAAATAAGTTAATGCATAAAATTTTTATTTTATTTATTTATTTATTACACTTTATTGTACACCATAGTAATAAATGAGAAGACTATGCTATAATTAATATAAGTAGTGCACAAAAGGCGATCTTATCGCTCAATAGCGATTTCTTCCAGATAAAAGATATTGATTTTCTAAATAAAAGATTATGCAAAGAAAGTGTGCCTATGATAATGATGGATATGAAAATTTTCATCTGATTCCCCATGACTGTCATTCATTGTTAATTTCAATAACTGTCAAGAACTGTAACATAACAAGCAATTTTTTGGTAAGGTCAAATGGCTACATGTTTTGGCAAAGTTCGTATGAAGTTTAGGAATGGAGCATGTCTATATACTTTTTATCTCTATGGTCGCGGTTTTTATTCGTAGTGTGTGCGCTTTGCGCGGTTACGCGGTTCCGCGGTTTACAACCGCGTGAAAAAAACCGTAATGCGGCCTCGCACTTAGTCACGTGATCCAAACCGCAAGAAGTTCCTAATTTAAACTTATTCTTTGACGCGTAACTCCAGTGGCTCTATTTTTGAAGTTGAGTCTGGCGACGAACACTCGTTTGGAGCCATTTTCGTGCGACATAGCAAAATTTGGTATTTTTCATCATTCGTCTACTACGAGGAACGATTACAACGTCACAACCATTCCACAGGCCAGGCGTGAATGTCTTACAGCGTAACCATAGTAACTGTCACACAATCATGATACTTTTAATGCCGTAAGGAACCAATGAAATGAACTGTTCATAAAAATAACATATTTTTCTTCATAATAGTGAAATATAATTATTTTATTCTCGTCTCTTTATTAAACTATATAAATCTGTATAGTAGGCAATGAAATCCAATTATTAATCGTAAACAAAATAAAAATTGTTTATGTTTTATAACACAAGTACAATTCAATAGCGCTATTATATATTATGTCCTCAAGAGACTGAACATCACCTTACTTATCTTGAAAAATGGGTTTGAATGACCCGCATTCATACCATAAGTACATAATTACATAGTCCAACTAGCTACCCGCCCCGGCTTCGCACGGGTGCAAGTTAGATTTACCATAGCAGCGCCATCTATTGATTACTTACTCAACCCAGTCGAAAGGTATCGACATCTGTTACATATAATTGTGACTGTCAAATAATAACACTCTTAATTTAGTTCTCTTGTGTGGCGCTAGGTGTCTGTTCATCTGTGAATAAGACTGCCATGTCAATTGTCATTACTTGCAAAACTTACTGTCAAATAATAAGAGACAAATAATTAGAAATAAATTAAAATTGCGACTATAATTTGAGATTTAAAGTATCCTATCTCTCAAGTTGGATCGAACTGCACATGGTGTGCGAATTTTATTATAATCGGTTAAGTGGTTTAGGAGTCCATCGCGGACCAACATTGTGACACGAGATTTATATATATTAAGATAATTAAGAAAAGACATTATTATATACAATCAATTAAATGAAATCGACTAGAATTATACGCCAGTCTTAAATGGTAACCACAATGTGAGCAAGCCAACCGCACATGCCTGTGTTGTCATTAAAAACCCTAACTAAAGATATATCCTTTTTCTTTTATGAAACAACCACTGCTGGCGAGTCCGCGAGTGAATCTTGGCTATTGCTCGCTTAAGACACATACAAATGACTTCCATGTAAATTAAAGAGATGAATATGCCAACGAATTCTTGTTGACGATGTGAATGCCGATGTATTAACGGCGCCTGTTACAAGTATCTTGAAGTCATTGGTTATATCTGTAAATGAATAAATATAAGCAAAACATTTGCTAGCAATGAATTCAAGATTCTGTTTATTTGTCAGTGATCTGCCAGTATTTGATTTGATAATGTTTCGTAAAACAGATTCGGAATATATATTACTACCTGGCACGGGACAAGTTGTAACAAATAAAAATTGATTCATTCATGTATACCTATCAACCAAAATCCACCATCATTACTAGATACTATCGTAAAACAGAGAGGTTTTAAAAACAAACGTACAACTATTAAAATTGCATATAATTTAATAAGAATTTGTTTCATTTGGCATATGAACACAATAACAATATCCATGAACAATAATAACATCCATGAACACGAGCAATAATTTTACGTTTTAATTAACGTATTGATGTATTTACTCATAAAAAGTGATACCATTATTCTTTAAACGGTGCTCTGAGTTTTTCTTGCACCATTTCACAACACATGGGGGCATTTTGAGCCACTAAAAGCGTGAAATTGTTCAAAGGTGCGCTGTCAAGAGCGTCAGAGAAATGACTGACGTAGCAGTGGTGCCGCACCGCCTACCGCGGCTCCCGTTTCGTGGGGTCATTTTTGATCGGTAGTTACACTTCTATGCATTTATTGTTCGCTGCCTGATAGGTAGTGCTTGAGGTATCGGTGCCGTCATCATTTTGATTTTATACAGCGTGTTAAATTATTGCTAAAAATTATAAAAATAATTTCATTGTTTAATCGTCCTACCTCAATGTAATAAAACTTAATAATATGATCGTTCTTGCTATTATTGATTTATTTACCCTAACAAAATGAGTATAAATTATATATGATCGGAGGCTGTTCGTGACATAAGTTATAAATATGTTATATTTGCTTTGATTAATTACCAAAAACGTTTGCCTTTTCGTATTATCAGTGACATGGGTATGACGTTAAATTTTTAAGATTTTAAAAATGATTGTCTTCGGAGACAGATACAGCTATTGCTGACTTAGTTGATTCGGTGCAATATTAGCAATGACAATGGTTTTTAATATCTTAATCAATATTGATAAGTAACACAGAGGTACCTCTGAGCCTTGAGAGGCGTTATATGTAATGTCATCATGGTGACCGCAAATACTTATAAGTTGAAATTGTTTCATGATTCAAATTCAAAGCATGCTACTTGTATTAACTTAAATTATATAATTATAAGAACTAAAATATATTTACAATAAATATCACAATAAAATATATGAAATTGATTAACATTAAGAAGTTAATTAAGCATTAATCATTAATCGACATTAAGAAGACTTACTTAAACAAGTCATTAAGAAGACTTGGTGTTGTAGGTCATTAAGAAGACTTACTTAAACAAGTCATTAAGAAGACTTGGTGTTGTAGGTCATTAAGAAGACTTACTTAAACAAGTCATTAAGAAGACTTGGTTTTAATTTAATTTTGCTTTTCAGTAAATCACCTTCAGAGGTGAGTTTATTTTCAGCTTAATAAATGGAATATAATGATGAACTAAACTTCGCGGGTCGCGAAGTGTATCAGGAAGGCCGACTGTAAGGAACTCCTTTTGGACAATCACTAATTATGTCAATAAGAAGGAGTAACAGGCCGTTTACTTATAAAAGGATATTAAAAATACAACTGTCAGATGAAGACATAAAGGGAACACGAATATTTTACTATGGGAAAAGATGTATGTTTGAATGATAAAAATAAACAAGTTAAACAGTAAATAATTGTTTTCTGGGCTCCCCTTTTAGTAGGTATCCGAAGAACCTGAGTTACAGTTCACCAGAGCCCTCCCGCGGACAGATTTTAGATAGCAGTGTCTTTTATTTAATTTTATTTCTTTAATGTGTATGTGTGTGTGTGTGTTTTGTAAGCAGTGGTGTGTATGTGTTGTGTTTAGGTATTTATTTTGGTTTTACGGCCGTAAAGGGGTAGTAGGTAAAGACGATTTTTAACTTATTGACGAGGTTAGGTTCAATCAATCAAACTTCGAGAAACCACGAACTGTTTTTATAAAACAAGTTGCATTTATCGAAAGTAATTTTTCTGCCAATTTATTATTGCGGTCACTGATACGTGCCCGAACATTACACAAATTGTCACAGCTTTGATAGCTTGAAATACCATGAAGTTGTCAAGAACTTCGTATAATCCGTCCTACAACTGTCGGTTCGCGTATTCGCGCGAATGTGAGTGAAGTCCTTTAGAGTGCAGCGCATTACAAAAACAAATAAATAAATAAACAATATCAACAAATAAGACATCGCAATCAAAAGTCTTTTTATCTGTTTTACAAAACTCCCGAACTCCCGACAGAATCGACTGGGCTACCCAGAACTTTTTCCGTTCCGCGGGTCTACTGTGACGTTGGTTTTTAATATGTAACGCTACAAAACTCATATATCACGTTTATCGTTTATAAAGAGTGAACGCAGCCCGCTAAGCTATGCCGCGCTATGCAATCTGTCGTGCGGTGCTCGCGCGGAATATTGATGACGGAATCAGACATTTTGTCGCGTGCTGTGGACGTCACACGAATTCATATGCGTTTTTGTTTCATCGACACTTAATTTGAAAACAGTGAGAACGTTAAGCCTACGTTTCGAATTTCGATGCTGATTAATAAATTTTGCGCATTACTTCGGTTATAAGTCAATGCTGAAAACTAACTTAAAAGTTGTACTCTAGACTTCCTCATGGATTTGACAGTCAAGAGAAAAAAGACTCCTTGGGAGTTTCTTGCCGCTTCTTCTTCCAAGACCACTCACCGTAGGGTTTGTTGAAGCAATGGCGTAAATTGACGTTCGAAATGCGTTTGTAAAAACCTACTTCGAATAAAATATTCATTTATCATTTATTTACAAAAATATGTTTTGAAATATGACCACCCTTGCCTAGAACTGTAATAACCTGTACCAGTGATTAGTGTGGTCATTCAAACAAAAAAGTGCTTTATTTATTCAGTATTAATTTGATCATTTTGCTTTAGGAAATGCCTTGATTTACTATAATATCTATTGTTTTAAATAAGTAACTCTGAATAATAATAATTGCCACATTTTTTTGCATTTTAATTTCTTCTTTCTAATTTACAAAATTTAGTGTTTTTATAATCCTTTAGTTGATTTATTTAGTCGGTTCATGAATAAAAAAGAAGTATCAATTTGAAAAATCCCTTCGAAACATTTTTGTGCAGATTTCTATTCTAAGGTACTCTTCCCAATGGTACTGACACGTATATAAAATGGAATAGTACTGTATCACATAGTTGTGTAATAGTCCAGTTCGTCTATAGATGCATTAAAATTTGTCACAGCTGCACTATCGGGCAAAAAGAGCCTCTAAATTGCCTCTGAATATAAATCACTGTTCGTCAGACCGAACGCAGCGATCCGTTTTGAAATGTTTGAGCGTGTGCCGTTTCGTTTTGAAATGTATGCGTGTGTGAATAGCGATATGTTTTGCAAATATCCAACATTACAGTAGGCCTAAACACGAAGTATGTAAGATTGACGACCCTGCCTGCGACGCGAGGGCTCCCGGGTTCGATTCCCGGCCGGGGCAGATATTTATGTGACAGATAAATATTTGTACTCGGAAATATTAGGAATACGGAATACGAATATATACGGAATATTAGGGTGTAATTGTAATGTGTTATATGTGTAGTCCATGCCATCCGCTACACAGGTAATAACGTACTGCGGGGGTATGAGTGTGTTAGCGTTTATTTATTTTTTTATTTGGAAAGTACTGAAATTAGGTCATCGGTCGTACCCTGTTCCGTATTTACAAAATTAAAATTCAATTACCCGTTAGATGTTGCTCAAATTTCAACCACCAAACAAGCACAAGCTGTCAGTTGCAAGTCAGTTGTCAGTCACAGTTGTTAGTCAGTCGGTTACAGCGGAAGGTAGCATGGTAGCAGTCTGCGCGTATGCTACCTTAATTCCATAAAAAAGACAAGAACACACCCAGACCGAATACAGATGTTTTAAACTCACCATTATTCCGCCTCCCTGGGAGTTAAACCCAGGACTAAGAAACAGGGATTTGGCATGGTAACCATTGCGGCATACGAGTCGTATAGAACTGTAGGTATTTCAAAACTATATAAAAACACACACTCAAATAAACATAAAATATTGATAAAGGTTAATAATTAACATTGGACTCAATCCTGCAGTTTAATTAAACCCTTTAATAAACAAACATCGAAACCAAAAAAACACTCTTCAACAGAGCAGTAGGCGCGATATTATTAAAAATGTAATACAAAAAAATTGAGTTTTAATAGAAGGCCCGAACTAAGTTTTATCTCTGTAATCCGGCCACAAGGCAAGTTTCACGAGTAAACGAGTTAACTTAAACGATTTTCTTGGAGAGAAAGGAGAAAAAAGCTCAGAAGTAATGACATTTGCTTGAGACCTTCCATCCTATCCGGTGTAAACATAGATATAGATTTGTGAGATCGGATTTGAGGTGTCGTAATTTGATGATGATCGTTGGGTTAGCTTCAACCAATTAATAGCCCACTGCTGAGCTAGTATTCTAGGTAAAGTCTAAGTATCTGAGGAGGCTTAGAGGTAGTGTTAATAAAATCTGGAAATTGACGAAAACAGGCTCTGTCCTGTTTTGAGCCGAAAATTAAATGGTGACGTAAGTAGACTATACCACGTTGCTTAAGGTCTCCTAAACGGCATAACGATTGCTATCGCAAGATCAAAACCGGGGCCAACAGCTTGTGTCCCCTAAAGCACGGAAACACTAAGTTTTTTTACTTGCGGTCACCCATCTGACCATCTACCGCGCCCATATTGCCTAACCCTGTCTATCACTGATAAACATTCCACTAGTGCTCCTATGACTATGAGCACTTTAATTATTTTTTATACAAAACTAATTCTTAACTATAATGCAATGAATAAAATGAAGTTTATTTGAAGTTTATACAAACATTTTACAAGTCAAACTATGACATGGCTTCAACAAATTCCTACCTCAATGAACTTATTTTCCTATTCACAGATACCAAAACGGATTCGATTTCTTAATTAATAAATAGAATTGAATGAAATTTCTTTTTAGTTTTACGATTAAATAGAGTCGTTGTATACATATGTGTTTATTTCGTACTAGCTCTTATCTTTGATTTGGCGGTTAAAATTTTAACAAATTTGCATCACTTACTCAACCCCCTAGGGGTTGACTTTTCAAAAACTTTGAAGCAAATCAAACACCAATTTAATTCATTCTTTTACTCTTTTAGAGATTTAATGCCACAAAACCATTCTTAACTAAATATTTTCTTATATTATTAACACCCTGCTAAATTTGGCTATATATAATGAGTAATTTTTATGATTTTGTTTTAAATGAAAATGAATGCGTGATTGAATTTCTTTTCGCTTTTATATAAATTATCTATATCTTGTCCGGTATATTCGTATATACGTCCAAGGTTCTTCATAAGGTTGACTTCTTTATCTGGTTCACTATGGCAAAACTATGTATAAAATAGCTCAGGCTGTGACCGAGCGTCTTTCATTACAATTATACTTTACACATACGCTACGAGCGCTACGCCGCTGCGCTACGCCGTAGTACATTCGTAGACCCAAACGTTAACACATTAGTCATATTATTGTTTGGTTTTAAACAGGCATTTGATTTTATTTTTATATGGTTCTTCTATGTATGAAAAATTAAGTGCTATATTATTGTTTATATGTGATTTTCGTACTTTTGATTGGTTGAATCGTAACGCGTTGAATCGATTTCATTTGGTTTGTAGAGCAGTTAGCCCAGTCATGGTAATTGTATATATTTTCAAGTACAAAGAAAAAATCTTTAAAGATACATATTTAAATATATTGCAATAGAATGTTTACCAAACTTGCAAGTATTGTCAAAATAAACCAAAGAGTTCGTCAAGTAGATTCCACTTTAAAATTGAAATATAAAGTTAAATTTACTTCAAATGAAAACAATAATATACAGAAAATCATAAAAAAGCAGGCGAATTTTCCAAGCATATCTTTACATAATATGTAAATACAAAATACGTTCTCTAAAGACAACAGTATTCAATATTGGTTAAAGATGAATAAAACTTTAATGAAACTGAATAAAAATGAAAGCATCATGTTGTGTACAAGGTATTAACTCTGAAAACTTTCATTTTATCTACAAAAATATTATTCTAGGATGAAGCGAATAAATTTAAATTTAAATGCAAACGATTACTACTGAGGATATACTTTTTGAGCTGTTTTACATAAACCAGTTAGTACTCTGTAGTATAAATTCAGTCGTTATTCTATTGTGAAAAGGATTACTTCAGTATGACATTATAAATGAAACAATAAT
The DNA here is from genome assembly GCA_905404135.1 of Hesperia comma. Classification (NCBI taxonomy): domain Eukaryota; kingdom Metazoa; phylum Arthropoda; class Insecta; order Lepidoptera; family Hesperiidae; genus Hesperia; species Hesperia comma. The sequence continues at coordinate 4,596,743 of FR990031.1, forward strand.
TTTTTTTATTAAAGAAATCATTTGTGTTGTAGAATTTGACCCGAACATACATAAAAATATAGCATAAAAAATAAAACTTGTAAGAACAAAAGACAAAACGTACACAAAATCTACACTCAGAACTATTGAAACAATCAAAGTAGCAGACAGACAAATAATTTACATTCAATTCGCATCAGAAACTCGAGTCCAACTTAAGTATTTGCCCGTGCAAATGGTCACAAACATGTTTGTGCCCACTAATGCTCCTTTGATATAATCTTAATATAAGCTTCACCTGCCCTGTCAGCGAATAAACTTGGTAGACAGTTTATGGCAGTTCTACATCGGAACTCCCAAACTTTAATTCGGTGTTAGTCTATTGCATGCTAACAAACGAGCAACTGAAGGTATGCTTTGTACAAATTTACACTGAATTATTATACATTAAGGTACAAATTGTACTCATTAAGAAAACTATATGGATGCTAATTTTGCGGTTTAACAGGAGATTATGCTAGATTTATTTGAAAATAGCTGACTCGACAGACGTCCCGCAACATAATTTATACTCGGGTTCTAAGCAGCGTATGAAGATACCATTGAAATAAAATATATACCATTTTTTAAGTTTCAACACCAGCAATACTGCTACGAAAACTCTTGCTCTTATGTGATATCCGGAGCAACATTTTCAAAATTTCAAATTCGCCCCTAGAGGGGGTAAAAAGGAGGGCTTTAAGTTTGTATAAACAGCATACGTGTGTGATGGGCTTAAACCATCTATTTACTTATACGAATGTCACTAATGAGAGTTCTATAGCTTTCATAAGTAAATTTCGGTCTGTGCGCCCAATTTAAATTGCAAAGTTGTCTCAAGTTTAAACGGTAGTCCGACGGTATCTTACTTTTGATGTTCAATTAATACGTAGGAGATTCAGTTAATTTTAAATTGAATAACTCTGATATAGAACACATGGGTAGGTTTTACGTTCAGATTTAAAAGGATTCAAGTGAATTACAATAAGTCTTTCAATATAGTAAGGTATATGTATTTATGGCGCGCCTAAAAACAGAATGGCGTCATGGTATTTTTAGATTTTAAAATGCCAATGCATGTAACGCTATGATAACTGACAAAGAAACAAAAACAAAACTCAAATACTTATTAGATACTATGACAGTTAGTCCCGTAAGCAAACGGTGTTACAACGTTAGTTGCTAGTTGGTTAGTTCGTTTCGTTCTTTGCTTTTTTATTTTAGAACTCACGATGTTCCATAATATGTAAGTATGTAGCATTACGGAACTACATAAATTTAAATTATCAGTTGAAACTCCTAAAAAGAACAGTAACATAAAGGAACTAACGTAATCGAATGGAATGCATTACGTTTTTTGTCCTGATCCTGACACTTTCACAAAAAAAAACATCATAAATATAAACTAGCAATATCATAAGCCGTTTTTATCATTTCATTTTTATCTGTTAATTTATTACAACAACAATGGCGTTGTGAGCAAACAATTCATTTTCAATTATCTTGCCCCCACGCATCCGAAGGCGCGCTGACAAATGGCCTTTGCACTTTGAATTACAACCAATAAATCGTCTGTAACGCTTATTGGGTTTCGCTATGTTCGTTATTCTACTGACCCTAGCCTATAACGTCTTGGCTACTATAGAGCCGTTCTACCATGTGATCTCGATACAAACTCGTTTTTGTTCTACTCGTTGGCGTACCAAAGGCTACACGTGGCTTTAGTACGCAATTACTTAATTATCTCTACTGTAGGTCGTGTGTAGTGTGTACTACCTTTGTCGTGGGTGCTACAATGACAAACAGCCTAGCATCATTTGGTATAACCTGTCGTATGTATAACTATCAATTAGATACTATTCACCGGACAAAAAAGCACTGACTTTATTAGTAAGATAATTTATGTACATACGAGTAATTAATAGTAAATATTACAAACGTGGAATTGAATTTGAGTATTAATTATTTCCACCAGGTTCATCGTTTGATTTTTGTTATCATAAAAAGTTGTGAATTAAAGTATTAAAATCAAAAAACTTACGAGGAGGTAAAATATAATTATTATTCAACACACAGGGATTTGTTGAAACGACGGCGTAGTTTGATTTTAATGAAGCGTAAAAAACCTACTTCAAAGAAACATTTCATTTATTCATTCATTCATTCACTTGTAAAGATTTACACCAATCACTAAACACCTTACACGAAAAAATCTCCCGTTTTTATTTTAGCATTTTCCAAGTAAAAATCATAGATTCATTACGAGTATAATAATACTCATACGTATTCTAAATATATGGTAAAAAATACTCACCACGAAAAAGTTACAACCAAGAATTTGGTAATTTTATCTAAACAAGCCAAATCTGACCGCAGCGGCCGCCCGTCTTAACGAACCATCAGTAAGGGCTTCAAATATCTTAAAGCTTCTTCAACACAAATGTATATTTTGTAATGAATCACACAGAGTCCAAATTTGTTTAGCTCACATAAACCACTACAAGCAATCTACGGCCTAAAGTCGTAAAGAATAAAGATGTTATTGCATCGTAATTACTTGTTATTTACAAATGTAGTTAGCGTATTTCACTTGTCCCTTATTTAAGGCTAGAACGTAAACAATGGTAGCAATGGTAATTACTTGTTAAAGATTTTTTTTTTTTTTTTTTTTTATGGAATTAAGATAGCAAACGAGCATGCAGTACCACCCTTCCCCTGCCGCCCATAACAACTGTGACCGACCTAGAACTACACTCAAAGGGACTAGGATGGTTAGTCCAGTTAGTAGATGGTGTTAGAATATTAGTTGGTTAGTTTGTTAATAAGTGCGAGGACAGGGTATGTTAGTGATAATTAGTCCTGTTAGTTAATGTTAGTAATAGTCCAATTAGTTATTGTTAGTATGAGTCTTGTTCCAATTCGGTCACAGATGCGTTGCTACCCCTGAGGTCTGAGATGGTCGCCTCTAAAAAAGTGAAACCGGCTCCACAAACCTTCCTATCCGGAACACAATTGCTCTTAAAAACAATTATTATGACGGTAGGAATGGTACTGAGTACCTTGGCGGGCGGTGGTCCTACCCCGGGCGAACTCTAGGCTCTACCACCTATATGAAAAGGGATACCTTTTTGTAGGTAACTGGTGAAAATTGTACCCAATAACTTGTCTAATAATTGGATTATAGTGGGTTGGGTTCCCGCAGGGGCGTAGTAAATTCGATAGATCGACAAACGATACAAATCCTGTTTTAGGAACAAAGGGACTGTGTCAATATTAAAAGAGGTACCGTCCCCAGAATATGAAATAAATAATGTTATTTGTACCAGCTTTTTGCGTATAAGGTAACAATGATTTTATGATTAAATTTTACCCTGTATTACCTTTTATTTATTGAAATTATCTTGTAATGTATTCTATATTTTCCCGAGAGAGATTTATAACCTAATAGAAATGTATTTTTTTGTCAAAGAAGCTTCCCTAAGGTATTAAATGTATGACAAGTTATGTTTTCTTATTAAGTACTTAGGAGTCGTCGCGTCGGTAATTCTGTTTCCGTAGACAATTTAATAATTGCAATCCATTTTGGAACTTCTTAATCTATGCCTTTTATAAAAATGTAACTGGTTTGTCTGTACATATGCGATATTTGAGATTTTTTTTTATAAAGGATCTTTAAAGCGCTATATTAAATTTAATGCTGATTTCGCAGTCACGTTGCCAGGTTGGTAGTACAATTTTAAAGTTTATTATAAAATGTATGTTTATAATAGGTATATAATTCACAAAATAAAAGGATAGATGCTGTAAGCTTAAGCCTTAGGTCCCTTAGGTAGCTAGATAGTGGGGTTATGTCCACAAATATGGATATTTAAAAGTATGTGAAATGTGAATGAGTTCCTTTTTCTGTAGCCAATTTTGAGCGTACTATTTAGGCATGTTTGTATACAGAATGTGTCAAACTATTCAATCGATACGCGATTGAGGCATTTATAAATCATCAGGTCAAGCTAATAAAAGGATGTTAATTACAAACACGTTACATACCAGTTGCGAAAAGACGTAACTCCCACTTTGAATCTGCCTAACCAAAAACCGACAGCATTATTATACTGTAACAAGATTCCCTTGGAATAACATTGTCCATCGCATTCTAGTCGAAGAACGCTCGAGTTGGCGTGAACAAATACCGTATTCCACGAATGTACGTATTTGTTTTCGGATCACGTTTTGCGGGGTGTGGGCGGTAAACAGTGGAGAGGGGGGTGTAACAGGCGAAAAATTGCGTACCTATCCACACCGAATTAGTACAGTGTAGAAAATTATAGTCGGCCCTCGGTTTAATAGAAGAAAAGCTGACATCTAACGGCAGTTTTCAATGAGCTTCGTACTGTCTAAATAAGTTGTAGATAAAAATTAATGCCTTTTGTGATTTTTTGTCAGTTGCTTCATGACATACTTGAGGGATATGAGTAAATACTTAGAGAATTGAGAATGGTCATTACGAGTAGGTGTATCGATTGTTGAAAAGATGCCTGTAACTTAACAATCCGTTTATTTTAAACATCCTTCTCTTAGATTAATTATACGTTCTCGGAAAAATACACGAATTCCATAAATAACTCTGAAATTAAAAAAGAACTTTAATAAAAAGTAGATAAACAGGTAAAAAGGTAAAAAGAACACGGCTATAAATAGATACTGGTAATTCATAATACGCACAAATTAAATATTTATTTCCTAAATAAGAACACGACACGGGTTTTCATATGACGTACAAAACATAAATTGCCACTGAAATTATTGAAAATCAAGTCACCGTAGACCGTAGAGCGCAGCAAGTTGGCCGCTTGCCTCATATTAAGGCACTCTGTGATTTATGTTTGGAAACTAAATAAATACAATTTTTACACACATACCACAGATATTTTTTTTTACATTTATTATCACTAAAGTAATTAACTATAGGTATGTACATATTTTACTATAAGTTAAGACTAAAATCCTATCATACAGTGAATTAGTTCGTTATAATTTATGACCAATTTACAATGTATAATAGCGATTCGTACTTTTACATGTACCCTCGATGATGTTCCCATAAGACGTGGGACCTCTTCCCCCGCCCGCATAATTAAACCCGTTGGCCGACCGCATGAACAGACTTTATTACACTGTGTTAGAACAGCAAACGAGGGAGAAAAGTCGTATACTCTCTCCGCCGCTGAGATTCTCACACTCTTCTGCGACTTTCTACGGAATGTTACGGTAATAGCGCATACAGTTACTGCCTTCTAATTAGATTGAGACCGCGTGTGTTGTATGTTTCTGTTATTGACGTCGAGATATTTTCTGGCTCGCAAACCCATTCCCTAATTGGATAAGAATGTGCAGGGCCTGGCCGCAATTCGAAGGCGATCGTAACTAGACATGCAGTTACATTTAACGAGACATTGTCTGGTAGAGAATAGCGAATTCTTAGTCTCATAGTAATCATGATTGATTTATGACCCTTTTTTGTTTTTAATTAAAGACACAAAAAAATCAAACAGTCAAATATAATAATTAATTTTTCGATATCAAAATTCCTGTTATATAAAATGTAAATTATTATTATCATCGTCTCAACCTATCATGGCCCATTAATGAGAGTATTGAGCACGCGTTCTCAGAATGAGAAGGTTTAGGCTAGGTATACTCGTATAAGGAACACTGGAATATAACTTTATTTTGATTATAGTTGTAACATATCATCTGTACACCTTTACTCTAATTACCACTGGCAAGTTTGTTCAGTTTATAGGGTAAGTTGGCCGGGCGTCAGTGGTCAGAACAAGTTGAGAGTAGTTTATTAGCGTTACCCTTATAAGGGTTCTTTACCTCGCAACTACTACGAGTACGTACTGTGATACACACAGCCATAAGTACGTAATCGTGCTCTGTTTCACATTTTTAAGGGGATGAGTATTAAAAATTGTGTAAAGTTTTTGATTTTCGAAGATAAGGAAATTCCATACCCTCTGTTGAAGTCTCAAAATATATAACAATATTAAGTAGGTATACTAAATTACAACATATACATAATACATATATTTGTACTCTGTACTTAATTAATTCTAATCGGTTCAACGATTTAAGCGTGAAAGGGTAGCAGATAGACACGGATAGTTATTTCTAATTAACAATATTAGTAAATAGATACTTATTATAAAGAACATATTCTTGGCTTTTCACGGAGCATGTCTCTCTCCCCATAGAGCATACTCCACGTCGCTGCTCCAGTGCGGATTGGTGGAGGGATTAGTGACAACCAAAGTATTGGAAATTATCGTGCCGCTCGAAGGCCTCCGACATGGCTTAACGACTTCTCACTATCGATAACAATTGGGACTTATTATCCTTCGAAGTACGGAAGCGCCTAAGAATTTTTTGTCCAGTGACAACGATTAAAATATAAAAAACCTAATAAAGTAAACTTAAAAATACCTGGCCACAGTTTAGTGAAGTTAAGATCGGATCTTTGCGGACTTGAAATTCAATGCTTTATAATAAGAATTGTATGATAGTTACGCTACCTCTGAGAAATGCAAAGGATTACGTAGCTATAACTATCTTATTAATTTACTTCACCGAGTTCTCAATTCAACTGTATTTTTTTATGTTTGTTACCTAAGAATGTGAACAGATTTTGATTATTCTTGTTTTATTCGAAAGCTGGTGCTTGTCGTGTAGATCCATATAAATTTGAGCGACATCTGGCGTGTAGTTTTTAAACTATCTCTGCATGTCGTTGTTAAAGTCAATTATTTTTGTAAAAATTGTATTGTTTTTATAAAACATTGAAATTTCAAATGGCCAATAAATTAACAGTGGCCAATTACTCAGTTTCCATTTCATAATTTTGTTTCAACATCCAAATTCAACTATCTCCTCGTCATGAATCCATTACCAGTATATCGGATTTATAAACATTTGGGAGCACTATTCGTAGCTCATGCTTAATTGGATCTTACCCCGAATATTCCTTTATGAGATTAACTGCAGTTTGGTTTACAGTCCTGTGGGAATGAATAGAATTGGTTTATATCTTTCGATATATTGGTTGGATTTGGGGTCACATGATTATTCATTGGTTCAAATAGGGATATGTATGGTTGTACTTTAGTTTGTGGTTTAATTGGCTCTTTCCATCTGTCTCAAGCGTCCTTGTCAATAAACGCAAAAAGCGGAAACGCTGCTACCCATAAAATAAAAAATGTTCACCAAAATCAATAAACTTTTGAGATTTATGAACATAATGTAATTTTAACGATTGCTTGATTACCCGATTTATGGCTGTAGAGTCTTGCTGACAAACATACGTCAAACAGGACCATTACAGATTATAACGAGAATAATAGCAGTGATGTTAATTTCAGGCTGTGAAATGGAATGAGATTCATTGGACCAGAGAATTTAATCCTTCAACGGTTGAGGCGTGTAATTGTATTCATGGTCGTGCCGTGTGCGCGGACCCTTATGGTGGCTACCAATGATGGCGCTTGTTTCACTGTCGGCGAATAAACGAGAGAAGATTCTGACTTAATGTTATTGATATCACACTACTCTCTATTATAATTATTTCTGTACCAGTGATAACTGAATGTTTGAAATTCAAGCTTTGAATGTAGGACTCCTGAATGCATTACTAATTTTCAAAAATACTTATGGTACATTATTATGAGCGCATTAGAATGTTACTTATCATTATCACTAGCTTCAGTGAAGAGACATCGTGAGGAACCCTGTTCTTGCACCTGCACAGCTGTTGATAGAGCTCTCAAAGGTATGTGAAAGTGTAATACGCCAATTTGCAATTGACCAGCGTGGCGGACTATGACCCGGGCTCCTCAAATAGTGTGAAGAGATGTGTTGGACATTTATGGGTCGTGATGGTGATATACGTAAGATTACCAAAGAGAAACAGAATTTATATGTCTCTATTAGAAGACAACTTATAAATAGAAATAGATTATCGCTCAGCATAGTTGGTTCGTTTCCGTGTGTATGTACAGCAAGTGTCTTTAAGCTTGTAGATCCAACGGTTTTAATGACCGCCCGCCCTTAAATGAGCGAGGCGGAAATGACGCGGAGGCTAACGCGATTTCAATGGAGATTTAACGTGGGGTCAATTCTAATTGTTATGAAATAACTTTGCCTAGATATTTTGAGCATCATTTCACTAACAATAATGTCTGAATTCCTTTGTCCATATTATCACCTTTTAATCATATAAATAAAATAGTAATATCTTTTTATTTTCTGTTCTACTTCAGCCTTCAAAGATTTGAACTTGTAGGAAAACATAGTTCGATAACTAATCCGTAGACCGCTTATTTTCTTCGCTATTCGCTTAGCCTCTGTTATTTTAGCCAACACAAGAATTTTTATATATTAGACTATTAGACTTAGTGTTCCGTGTTTAATTTTCCGACTCCGTCCGTCTGTCTCTCCGATTCCCTCTGGGTCGGTTATACCAGATTTTATATGGTTACAGTCCTACATTTGTACAACAATACCTAATTTTACACACTTGAGTTTAAGTGAGTTAAATATTTTCAATCATAGTACCTCATCATAAATTTCCACATTTTTTCCAAAAAAAACTATCAAAGACAAATGTCATCCAAAAACCAAGCGCTAGTAAATGTTACAAAACCAAATTTTACTATGAATCGTTAGCGAGAATGTCAGCTACGTCTCGGATTAGCATGTTCTGCAACACTTATCCCCAGGGGTAGAACGGTCTAGGCCTTCTAAATTTATAGCGGGAGGTGGTCCGAGCCATCGCCCGCTGGCACGGACGACATGACGCCACCAAATTATTCATGGGGCCTTGCCGTGCGGATTGGTATACCCTCGTGCTAGATACGGAACAAGAATTTGCGACATAACCTTTTCAATACGCTTCCTTGGTGTAAGTTAAGGAATATTGTTCAGGAGTTTTATTTTTTACATAAGTGTACCTATTTGTTTATTTTATTTAACACTTTGTTGTTTGTATACCACAAAACAAAATTACTACATAGTATAATAACAAAGTCACCCTCCGCCTGTGTCTGTCTGTCAGTCTGTGCCATGGAGCAATGGTCTGTGCCTTTCTAAGTGTTCTTCTTCTAAACCACGCAACGGATTAGATGCGATTTTCACCGTTAGGTAAATTATTTCTCAACAAAGGTATACCTACTAGGCTATGTCGATTCCCTAGGGGTCGCTAGTACACTCATATAAAAGCACATGATAGCAACACAAAATAACGGGCGGCTTATCGCTTTAAAGCGCCTTCTGCCAGGTAAGGACTATGTGGGATATATGCACTATATTAGTTACAAATTACCCACGAGTGTATTCCAATGTGCCTAGACAATCCCCAGAAATCCTCCTACACAAAATTTAGGGCTTGCCAAAAAAGTCCAATAAAAACCTACTGTGAGTGGCAGACGTTACTGTTAAAGAAAATCGGTATGTTATGCAATTTACGATTTAGGAAGAGTACGGTACAATACCGGTCGCACTAAGCAACTACTGTTGAAGAGAACAAGGGAACAGCGCAAATAATTTTGATATGTGGTTCATCCACGCGAGCCTTGCTTGTGGAGCAACATAAAGGCTACTTTTTTCCCGGGTCAAGGGCAACAGCTTGTTTGGAATATAATTGGAAGAAATAAAGCTTAAAAAATGAAGCTTTATATGAGGTTTAAGTGAAACAGCATTTCAAATGCTAAAAGGTTACCAATAAACGTGACGTGAATAAATACAGTGACAGATATTGCCCTTTAAAGGTACTGTAACCACTGTTTGAAGTGAAGGTGAATACGAGTCATTTATCATTCATTTAACGTCCAAAGTTCAGCGAAACAAACCTTGACATATCGCTATTAAAGATTCACAAAGTTGGCTATATTTGGCGCACAAACTACCTTGGATGTTGTATAAATTATAATTGATTTTTCATTTCTGGCACTCCCCCAGACAATAATAGCAGTTGCCATGTGGGATTTTAATTACTAGGTACTAATGTTATAGGTACCTACAGAGAACTCAGTCTGTCTGTATGTGAGGCTTTCGCGCCTAGACCACTGTACCGATTTTAATGAAGTTTGGTATAAACTTATCTTGAAACAACAAATATGAACATAGGATATTTTTTATCTCGAAAATTAAGATGAGAGTGAAAGATAAAACAAGGATTTATAATCGCCAGATGTCACTCAAAATATACGACCACACACCAAGGAAAAAAGGATCATAAAGATTAGGTAAATCTTTATGAGGTAACGACCTTAAAATAAATACAAATTACTAAGGATAATTAAAAAACTACCCGCCAGATGTCGCTAAAACTCACTAGCCATTAATGTGTTGAAACCATAATAATTATGTGCGCAAACAGTAGCGCTATGCATATTTACAATACAATGAAACGTGTGATATATTATTATGAACGGTTTCCCATTAACGGTTTGCCGAGAGCTAGTGGAACGCGCCTTAGATAAAGCTGTCGCGTGATTGATAGATTGAATTGAATAATTTACACCTAATTAGCAGGGTTAATGTCCTGTGCGGAGAGCGAATCGATTTGGTAATTAATTGTTCCGTGTACCGAAAAAGGATTGAATTTAATTTGTTACAGGTAATTTATTGTACTAAAACATTAATCCTATCCTATTATTGCGATTGCTTACTCGCTAACATTGGCACACTTATATTACATCATACAAATTTTCATCCCCTATTTCAAGCCCTTAGGTGTTGATTTTTGAAAAAAAAAAGTAGCCTATGTGTGACTCTGGTCCGTTTAGCCGCGAAAACGTCACAGACAGACAGACAGGCAGATAGACTTTCGCATTTATAATATTAGTATGGATTCCAGATCGAACGCGAACGGAGTATAAGTAAAAATGTGTTATGTTAATACAATCTCGATTCGTACTTTTTGATTCACTCTGATAGCTTTATAATATTATTGTAAATTGCGGCACGTTTGAGATAAAAAGAGACATTTAAAGAAAAATTAAATAAACGGGGAAATTTTCCTGTCTGATTTTCAACGGTCAAGGACAAAACTACGTTTTATAAACCGGACTACTGTGATTGAGAAGCAGTACTGAAAAAAAGTAAGAAAATCTATACATAATATATATATAATAGCAACAGAACTTTGCATCTATGTACTTATAACCCTAATGCACAGTGTGTCAGCATAATTAACTGAAATAGGATCTGGTTTATAAAGTTATATAACATTCTATGAAATTCCAATAATAGTGTTCGGTGATTAATTATTCAATTCAATCAATCAATCATTTACTGGCCGACAATTCGGCCATTATCTGAGTTGCCGGTAACTTCATGACACGTCATATCAAATAGAGTAGCGTTTCGTGTTATGTAATCTGTTTACTTAGGTCATTATTTACTGAAATACATAATGGCGAGGAATGTTATTTACTAATGGTGTTGCTGCGCGAAGGTTTGGTGCAGTGAGTCATTGATAGCTGATTCTTATTGCAGCTAAAGTGAGGCAGTCGCTTCTTTTGGTATAACGTATATATAATTATAATAATATATAATATGATTGAGTCATAACTTTTTAAAGGATGAATTGATTTTTTTGATATTATTTTCATATTCGACTGAAATTAATTTACATCAATACCAACATTTTCAATATTGCAGATAGGTACACCAGTATCCATTAAAGTTAGAATTGTAATCTCGAAACATGTAGAAGGAACAGTACATATAATTCTTCCTCGGAGGTAGGCTCAGCCAGAGACGGTGTAGCATTTGTCAAGATAACTGTAGGTCGTGATAAGGGGTATGGAAACAGGTCATTCGCACTCAGAGAACACGTGTTTTGGTGTAAGCTCCTTGTCTTTTGTTGTATCTATGTTCCACATTTTTTTTATTGTTTAATATTTTCTAAGTGGCACAACCACTCGCAGAGTTGGAGAGAATTTTAATGAACTGGAGAGTGAGTAGTTATGTGTGTCCTTTTGTCTGTTACTTTGGTTTTGCCTATGCTATTTTCTAATTATATGTACTTCTATCATCCAATAATAGCATTTTGTGCGTGAAAATAATGATTACTTTTTGACTTCCCGATAAGAAAATTGAACTTTTTTTCAATTAAATTGGTTTCAATATGGTTTCAATTAAATTTTAAAAATCGTTTTCATCACCTCTTCATATTTTGACGTGACAACGTCTTATAATTCGATGGAGCCGGCTGCACGCACCAAAAAACATGATTCATGCGGCGTTAAATCGCTCTGAGGCGTTTATAGTTTAAAGCAACGATAATTGCGGCGATAAAGGTAATGATTCTTTCGATATTAAATATGTATATGTTCTGTAATATATTGTCGAATATTCGTGCTTTCACCATTAAAATAAATAGCATCGGTCCGCTAGTGCAGCGATTGTAGGTTATGCTATAATTGAGAAAACTATAACAATAAGTTAACAAATCTATTTCACGATGAGTAAAAAATCAATGGCTTATTTGATCGAAATAATTATCGAGCATAGCTATGATTTCTAATGAAGCAAGCGCAATGAAAATGAAAACATTCCATCAGTATTTTCTTGACGTTGTCACGATCAACTATCGTCAGTAAACCGACTTTACAGACAACTGATTTTTTTATTATTTAGTAGCAAGAGATTTTTTTTTTTTTTTTTTATGGAATTAAGATAGCAAACGAGCATGCAGTACCACCCTTCCCCTGCCGCCCATAACAACTGTGACCGACCTAGAACTAGACTCAAAGGGACTAGGATGGTTAATCCAGTTAGTAGATGGTGTTAGAATATTAGTTGGTTAGTTTGTTAATAAGTGCGAGGACATGGTATGTTAGTGATAATTAGTCCTGTTAGTTAATGTTAGTAATAGTCCAGTTAGTTATTGTTAGTATGAGTCTTGTTCCAATTCGGCACAGATGCGTTGCTACCCCTGAGGTCTGAGATGGTCGCCTCTAAAAAAGTGAAACCGGCTCCACAAATCTTCCTATCCGGAACACAATTGCTCTTAAAAACAATTATTATGACGGTAGGAATGGTACTGAGTACCTTGGCGGTAATTGTATGAGATCCCGTCCAAACAGCGTATACAAAGCCGGTTACTAGTTCCTTAATAATATATTTAGTTAAAATCTATTAACAAAAGGCATTCTTTAGACGACGAATTAAAACCTCCAGCCTGAGGATCATTCATTTGAAAGCAAAATTATTTCAAACCTCCCAGACTAACGACATTATTGTAATTTTAAAAAGCCAAAATTTCTTTCAAAGCCGTCGAACGCTGAATGTAATTGGCGATACCTAAACTCTTTATCTTTTGTACAGCTGGTCAATAAAATTAAACGAAAATAACTGTACAATTTTCTCGTAGCTAAGGGTTTGCTTTCGTTTTGTGCTACCATTTTATTGGAATTAAGGTAGCAAGCGAGCATGCAGCACCATCCTTCCGCTGCCGCCTATGATAACTGTGACCGACCTAGAACAAGGCTCAATTTAGGGTCTAGGTTAGTCCAGTTAGTTAATAGTGTTAGAATACTAGTTGGTTAGTTTCTTAATAAGTGTGAGAACAGGGACTGTTGATGATAGTTAGTCCAGTGAGTAAATATCAGGTACCTAATAGTCCAGTTACAAATTGTTAGTATGAGTCTCATTCTAATTCGGGGACAGATGCGTTGCTACCCGTGAGGACTGAGATTGTCGCCTCTAAAAAAGTGTAACCTGCTCCCGTTACCTTCAGTTCAGTTTTTCGTTTCATTTAATTTGCCTCCACCACGTTACCATTTGCCCGCACCGCAGTGTTAATTATATTATTAGTTCACATCACAGAAGGTAAATCAGACGTTAGCCTCTGTGTTATTGCCAGAGGGTGAATGTACTGGTAATGGACATTTTCAATATAATAAAATGGATTCGAAATAAGTTTAGTTTCTTTAAATCGTGAAATATTAAAAGAAGTATGTTTTAAATAATAGTTAAGTTATTTTTTCCTTTAATATAAAAGAAAGTTATTGAACATGACCATCAAAAATAAAATTTACAAAATCCGTTCATCCAAGATTAACAAAAGTTTCCGAGTAAACTAAATTATCGTATAGTTTGAGGACATATCAAATAAACTTAGGATTGGTAACAAAAAAAATTACAAGTTAACTTTAAATGAACATAAATTTATTCCGAGAATTCAGTCGTCGTCAGGAATCACCTACGAAGATTTCCCCCGCTTTTGTAAAGCGATAATAAGCAACCGAACGACAAAGACGGCTCAGCGAGAAATATGAATACGTTTCGACAATCATACGTTAATAACATGTCGTCAGCGTACGTTACAGCGTATTATAAAGCGGCAACACGCGAGGTTAAAGGCGCAAATTAAAAGTAATATTCCTTAATCCCCTAGAGTAGAAAATGTACATTATTACACGCACGTTCGCGAACCCGGTTTACAAAATTAATGTGTCCGTGAAAATTAAAACAACGTGCCGCTGCCGTACCGACGAACGAGACACACGTCCTTGTGTAACTTGATTTGAATGAATAATGCGTGTCTCGGTTACAGCAAACAGAATTATCGCGCCTCAGTCTAAATAACACTCGTGTAATTCAGCTAAATTCACTTATAATCTCATCCGAAGTATGCGCGTTCGATAGATAACGGCCGCGTTTTAAGATGCGGGTGTCTGTGAAATGTAATGGAGTTACACGAAAGTTTTGCTCAGTTAATTTCAAATGCTCTATTTAAAATAAGGTTTATATACTGATAATATAATGAAGAAGGTTAGATAGATGATTTTGGATTTTCCACTCACTAATCTAATGTTTTGTAAAGTTTATATAAACTTACAGACCAAGACAACATCTGCCATGACAAAATATGCGAATTACCTATATAATAGCAATGTTAAATTACACAACTGTAATTAACTGAATGTGATGGAATCGGAAAAAGAGAATAAACAAGACAAAAATTTGTAGGCAAAACGTAAAGAATAAGCATGTACAAAAATATTTTATTTTATAAACATTTTGTACATACAAAGTACATTACTATACTTCAAATTACGAGCTTACTTGTGGTGAGGAGAGTAAGGGTTGAAATATTCCAGATATTCAGAAACACCTTTAAAGTATGAGTTCAAAAAACATTGCTCTCTGAGCCACATTTCCTCTCCAAAAAATTGTTGGCATGTTGTAGCGTTGTTCTTTGACAGCATTTTTGAAATAAAACTCAAGAATATTACGAATTTGCATATGATAAGGGAAAAGGATGAATTAAGATCTTTCGTCGATAATAAGTAGGTACCTATTCACAGTCATCGACCGTGTTAAGCAACAGGGGGTGCGGTCGGTATTGGATGGATGACCGCTAGTAATAAAATTCCTTAAGCGTATCCGTGCTTCGAATATTATGGTTAAAAAACATAGAGAAACTTATTTGAACGTTTTTGTTAAATCACTCATAGGGTAAACTTAGTGATTAAAGCATGTTTGAAAATCAGTCAAAAGTAGGTACTTCCATACGTTTCAAGCCGCGGGTAACAGCTAGTACCTACTCTAATATATCGTTAACACGGTAAAGATTACATAAAATACAGATAACTTCAACTATGTTTGATATTTTCCAACTTGAAAATAGATACTTCTGATCATATTTGATACCCTACCAAGTTATGTATATATGTTACGTAAGCTAACAAAATAACCCAATAACGAAATACGAAGGTTGTTATCCTTCACATTACTGCGTCTATTTGTGAAAATATGTGCGTAATAATAGCATCAATAGTATTCTTCCACGATAACAAAATATGATTATGTGTGCACAAACACGTTAAAGAGAATGAGGTTAGAAATAATTTTGGATTTGTTCAATAATTGGGTACCGGTACACTTACAATGTTTATTGTGTAAGTATAACCTTGGTGGTTATATTGTTATGGAATTAAGCCAGCAAACGAGCGTACAACACCACCCCTCCGCTGCCGCCCATGGAAAATGTGAATATAGATTAGTTAGAGTTGTGTGTGAATTTGATATTGTACTTTACTTATCAAGATAACATTACCACTACGGTGCCTAGTATAATTCCGACCGTGTTATAGTGGTTTTAATAGCAATCGCGTTACAGTGAGAAAGGTGGGTGATTTGCTCTTTAGTGGCAAGCATCTATGTAAGTCCTTAAGGGTACCGCAGTCCTCATTCTTACTAACAAACTATTCCACCATCCTAGTCCCGATTTGTGACTCAGTCTGCCACAGTTTCCAAGCATGCATGCGTGCTTATTCGATAGACTAATTCTTAAGGACGATTAAAGGCTAAAAACGTTACATCCCATAAAACTCACAATAATAGAAAGAAGTCAGAATAACAACGCCGAAACGAAGTACAAATATCGTGGGCGGAAAAATATAAGTAATAAAAGACCTTAAACGTCCGAATTTAAGCCGGAAATAGCTTTGAGGCATCATTACAAACAGTTAAAGAAATTATAAAAGTTTTTAAAGCAATTAAATGGCCAAAAATAGAGCACGAGTTTTCTCAGAACTGAGAAGGCCTAAGGCATACCTACTCCACTAGGCTGCTCTATTGAACTAGGATGACCCTTAACGACTGCTAATGATAACAACCGAAATGAAAAACATAACAACTAAAAATTATGTAATTTTCTTTGGCATAAATTAATTTATTGGCGTAAAATTTAATTATTAGTTAAATATTATAAAGAAAATCTGTTCTTGTGTTTGATTATCATCATCAATCAATTGGTCATACAATTATTTAACACTCATGCCCCAAAACATAACGTCAGATTACGCCGCCCCCCTGCTCCTTGGATGACGAACGGGGTAAGAATGGCTATGAGGAAAAGAAATCGCGCTTTCTGTAAATTTAAAAAGAATCGTACCGATGAGAATTGGTTATCTTACAAGAAAGCCAGAAATAGATGCAATCAGATGGTGCGAGCAGCTAAACGCCAATATATCCATAAAAATATTATAGATTCTTCTCCCACTGATACGTGGAAATTCCTCAAAACTTTAGGTGTATGTAAACCACAAAAAATGGATTTTGGTCCGTCCCTTAGTTTGAAAGACATAAATAACCATTTCTCCAAGATTTCACCGCTGGACCCTAATATCCGAGCTCAAACAATCGCTTCTATTGTTGAAATGCAACCATCTCCTACAATAGCCTTTGAGTTCTCGCCTGTTACTCAGGAAGAGGTCAAGAAGGCTGTTTTAAGCATTCGATCTAGGGCTGTGGGGTGCGATGATGTTAGCAGGATAATGATTGTCACCATCCTTGAATGCCTCCTTCCAGTTTTAACCCACATTATAAACTTTAGTCTCTCATCAGGCCAATATCCAGCGCTCTGGAAGAGAGCTCTTGTACGACCTTTACCCAAAGTACAAAACCCTACCCTTCCCAGTCATTTTCGTCCAATTTCAGTTCTCCCATTCCTGTCAAAAGTTCTAGAGATCTGTGTTCACAAGCAAATATCCAATTTCATCTCCTGCAATGCCCTGCTGAGTGTATACCAGTCAGGGTTTCGTTCCGGTCACAGCACCACCACTGCATTAGTTAATGTGTCTGATGACATCAGAAAAGCTATGGACAGCAAAAAAGTGACAGTGTTGGTGCTGGTAGACTTTTCTAACGCTTTTAACACGGTCGACCACCAAATCCTAATTTCCATTTTATCACATCTTCGGTTTTCCTCTACAGCCCTTGCATGGTTTACTAATTATCTTCGCGGTCGCCAGCAAGCGGTTCGTTCTGGACAGGAATGTTCAGAGTGGGCTGATCTTGAAACTGGAGTTCCGCAAGGCGGTATACTCTCTCCTATCATATTTTCGTTGTTTATAAACTCCATCTCTACTTCTATCAATTGTTCGTACCATCTATATGCTGACGACCTACAGTTGTATGTACATACCCATCTTGATAATCTTCATGGCGCCATCAAGGATATTAACGTCAATTTGGAAGCGCTAAACAATTGGTCACGTCAGTATGGAGTTGCTGTTAATACCTCCAAATGTCAAGCGATGTTGTTAGGTAGCCCGCGAATGTTGGCTAAGGTGGATCTTCTCTCACTACCCTCCGTTTTATATAATAACGATGTTATCCCCTTAAGCCAGTCTGTTACAAACCTAGGTTTGATAATAGATAACACACTAACGTGGCGACCACAAGTCAAGTCTATTAGTAAAAAAGTGAATGCTACAATGCATTCACTTTATAGATTGAAAAACTTTTTATCTTTCAAGACCAAGCTCATGCTCATGCAATCTCTCGTGCTCCCCATCATTGACTACGGTGATGTGTGTTACCCGGATCTCAATGAAGAACTTCTCAATAAGCTGGAACGTCTTCAAAATAATTGTATCAGATACATCTTCGGTCTGCGTAAGTATGATCATATATCTGAGTATCGTCGCCAGCTCAAATGGCTGCCTATTCGTGAGAGACGCAATTCCAGAATTCTCTCTTTGCTTTATTCTATTCTGAATAATGCATCTTCTCCGCCGTACCTAAAGGAAAAATTTCAGTATGTCTGTGACACTCACGACAAAGTTCTCCGTTCTTCGTCAAATTTAAAACTTCATCTTCCACCAGCTAACACTGGTTTTTTCTCCCACTCATTTTCTAGACAGGCAATTCTGCTTTGGAACGCTCTACCTGTAAAGATACGGAAGGCCCCAACTCTGTGGATATTCAAGAAACAAATCCGCGAGTATTTCCTTTCACACCTTAGGAACTGATTGACCGTCTAGTATTATTAAGTATGTATACTGTATATATATATATATATATATAATTTATTTATAATATGTATGTATATTATATTTTATGTAAAATTTATAAATGTATTATGTAGGTACTATATTGTTTATTTTGTTTAGGTTTATGTATGTTTACACAGTGTAGGGAATTAAGTAACTATAATTATATATGAGTAGCAGCACCTACCGCAACTTCTATAAATCGCCCAGGGTTGACTGGTGGAGAATGCCATTAGGCATTAAGTCCGCCCATTGTACTCTAGTTTTAGGGTCAATAAAGCGTGAATAAATAAAAAAAAAATAAAAACTCATTACAAGACTTTCTTAGTCGGGGTTTTTAAGTTTTTAATTAATAGATTATATGTAGATATATTTCATTAATCGTCATCCATTCATTTATCGACATACTGACCACACCCGATATTGCTTAAATTGGTCGATCGCATAGGATCGACACAAATCAGGCTATGAGCGCTAACTCACATTATTTCGTTAAATTCGTAAAAGCGAAATTAAATTTAGCTATTGTTCGGAACCGGGAAGGGAGCTTATATTTTAATTAGGAAAACAATGCCATCGCTTCTGAATATGTGTCACGGGAATAAACGTCGCAAAATCGTTTGTAACATACTGCTAACAAAATTATGTAAGTTAAAGAAGTATAAGTTAATATAAATACCTACTTTTGACTTATTTCAAAACAAACTTTCATCCCTAACTTTGGTCCTTTAGGCGTTGATTTGTCTAAAATCTAAATCGTTGAAACAACTGTTTCAATATTTATATACCATAATCGTAAAGTGTAAGTTTTATTGTGTCTTTGTGATTAAAAGCGAGGAAATTTCAATCACTCTCAATCTAAATCACCGAGACTATGGAATCGCAACCGCTAAAAAAAATTATTACCTGGTACACACGGTTCAATTCAGGTTATAAGCAAAATGTATTTTAAATTCACGTCGTCAATCTGCAGTGTACCTTAATCACAGCGGCCGAAAGCTGGCATTTGTGTGAGATCCTTTAGGAACGAATTCTATACCGAACGCAGTGTAGAAGCTGCTTCGACCTTGGATGAACCACTTCCCAACAACAAAGTGGTCGATAAATGATTCATTAATACACATTCCTCATACGCCACTAAAACAAATAACAGCCAAAAATTATCACAATTACTCACACAAATACGCTTACATTTTATGGGCCGTTACATAAACAAGAGGAAAAGGAACACTATTAACGTAGAAATCATAGCGTGAGAAAATGGTTCGGCCTCATCACATTCCGGACAAAAGAATATAAAGCTGTAATAAATTATCTGCAGAATATAAGGCAATAACGGACAGAGTTGGCAAGGAGAGGAACGTCGGCTACATACCGAGAAAGGAGCATCGCTAATACACAGTTACTATATACTTATTACACAGTTTGCTATAGTAGATATATATTCTAATATGTATCTATTATTGTTATTCTTATTATTGGCTGGCTAGTTTTCACTCTCTTGTTTGACCTCCAGCTAGAAGCAAGACAGAACGTTCTTTAATTTCACTGTTCTTCCTTTTCTGTTAATGAATTTATGAATTTGATATCTATTGGCTACTGTGACCACTTTCGGTCACTGCTGTGCTGGCTATAGCTTGAAAAATATAATAATAATAATAATAATAAACGCTAACACACTCATACCCCCGCAGTAGGTTACCAGGTACCTGTGTCGCGGGTGGCATGGACTACACATATAACACATTACAATTACACCCATGACCCGAGTACAAATATTTATCTGCCACATAAATATCTGCCCCGGCCGGGAATCGAACCCGAGACCCCTCGCGTCGCAGGCAGGGTCGCTACCAACTAGGCTACAAGGTCGTCATATTAGTTTAATACTATATTTTTAACAACGTGTAGTAAACCTAGAAGAACCTTAAAATGCCCGTATCCGTTATCCATGAATAGGCAGGTATCTACTAAGTTAGCGCGCTTTACCAACTATGACCAGCTCTGACTGAGTCGTCATTTACCGTTAGATGTATTGAACTCTGCTTGATGTTCGTCAAAATCATTGAAGATTTACTGCCATATTTCACGATAGCCGATCAAAGAGCAGAACGACCTATCAGAAACTAAATTGTCTCTGTTGTTTCTGGGCATGAGCATAACCAAAGCCATCGCTGATGCATTTCTGGCGCAGAAAGAATATATCAATAGGAAGTATTACGTATTCTAAAGTCTATTTAAGTAAAATTATTAATTATTGATAAAAAATTTACATTACCAAGCATGTCTTACCAATTCCCAAAAAAATAATTATATACGTATCCAATAACATTCCAATGATATATGTTATAGGTTCTTTCATCTTCGGATCCTTGCCGTATTATGGATTACCTGTAAAAAAGAAAATAAGAAAAATTAGTAACGAGTAAAGGTAGCCATTGACGATACGTCCATTTGGAATGCTTCTAAATGTATGGAGGCACTTCCAAATGGACGCATCGTCAATGGCTACCTTAAGGTATGAATACACTGAAGAAATGATAAAATTAATTTTAAGCTCAAATATTATTATTGATCGATAGATTTAAGCTTATTTGTTTTGCTACAATTATAATTCCTGTGATAGTATATAATAACTATCTCAAACGTTAGACCCGCAAGGTATTCCTAGAAGTATGTATTTCTTGAGAATATCGCCTTATTATACACAGACCGCCAGATAGAATGAAATTTTGTTTTATACAGTGTTTGATCTGTCACTATCATAAACTATACAACTATTCTTTAGTTAATAAATCAGTCGATTGAAAGACGTAAGGTGTGTGTAAAGTCCAAATATTGCTCGGTATAAATCTTCGTATACAAAATAATTATAATCATATACTGATGACTGACCAAATACCGCGCTGGGGAACAAAATGAAATGAAATGAAAAAAATGAAATGAAAAAATATTTATTTTGAAAAGATTGATGTTTTCATGAAAATCAGCTCCAACCTATTCCTATTTTGGACGGTAACGTGTTGAAGGTGCCTTTGGTATTGCTGTATTCCATGGGAATACGCACCACTTACCATCTTACTATCAGGAGGTTACTTTGTCACTAGCCTGTGAGACAATAAAAACTATTCAACAGCTGTTGTTTTTTTAACGAGATTAATGTCAACGATAATGAAAAGAATAGAATCATAATAATATTCTAATAACACCCATTCACCAGGGGCGTGCGCTTCTTATAGGCAGAAATGCAGTGCATTACTTGCCATTTACGAAAAACGTTCGTACGTTTTAGATGACTTTAATTAGCAGAAAATTACAATTTAATAAATTAAGTTAAATAATAATAATAATAAATAACACCTATAAATAATAATAACACTTATTTGCAAACACAGCAACGCCTGACGTTGCCTTGCGATATCGACAAGTTGTGCCGCGCCGTTCTGCAGGAGATTTGTTTGCATGTGTGTAGTAATTTCGGTGTCCGTACACAGTTCGCAAACGCACACATCCATATAATATCCAAAGCCACGAGCAACGAAGTCCTGCGGCATGGCCCGCATACTATCGAAAGTAGGTACCTATCGAAGTTCGGTTCGGCAGTAGTCGATGGTAGTCGGGAGTAATCGGAAATATTCGTTGGCTATAACCCGAGTAAATTACGTATGCACATTATATTATTATGCATTTTTGTTGAGTAGGATTTTATTTGTTTAAATAGTTGAAATGTTTTGTGTTTCGCGCCGGCCATGTTGCTTTTATCATGTTTTATGCATTGTTTACCTATTTCGTTTGCGCGTTTGTAAAGTGTGTACATTTAACAGTTTATTACTGATTTTTGTATAATAATTGTAGTGATTTTCTTTTAATAATGTGTTTGTTGGTTTTATTTAAAGATTATCTATGTGATCAAATGTGACCGAAATCTTGCGTTTATTTACATCGGGATATAATAATCTCAAGTTACCGGAACCTTGAATATGTGAAAATTGAAGCAGACTAGGTGAAAAGTTATAATATTTTAGCTTATTATTTAACTTATTAGAATTTCTTCCGCCACCGCTGCGACGATCGATCGCTGTTTTGTCTGCGTTGCCGTAGAAGATGTACATGAATGGTAGTACATCTAAGACTTGTTCTGTTGGCATGGTTTCCGACTTAAAGTTCCGTCGCGGGGCTGTGGCTATGCTAAAAATCTATAAAAGAAAAAGTTTTTGTGACCTAGTACTTCGCGGCATACCCAGTGTCATAATCCTGTGCACGCCGCTGCCATTCACTTGACCTATTTCATTAGATACCATAAAAAATCGTAACATTAAATTAAAAAATAAGCCAAACAGTGTCTATCGTTCAGTTAATTGACTGCCCAAAAGCTTAAAGGATTAAATAGGATTACTGTTCTTCAAACTTTACTATAACTCTCCTTTACAAAATGTATTTTTGAAGGAGAAATAATATTTGTTAAATTTTTATTTATACGCCAGTATCAGTTAATATGATGACACGTATAGCGCAATGGTTATCATGCTAGATCGCTATTTTTAAGGGTTCTGGGTTCGATCTCATGGATCGATAGAAACTCTGTTCTTGGTCTGAGTGTTTGTTTTGTGTCTTTGTCTATTTTGCATGGATACATCCATGATATAGATAAACTATTTATGTATATCATGGATAGTTATCTAGGTGAAAATCGCTGCTAATGAAATGAAAATCATAATTGATACCTATTCGTCACATTGAGGTATTGTTTGAGGAAAAAAATACAACATGACACTTGACCCGTAACAAACCGATACTAACTCAATTATGTACTTTATAACCCCACTCAGTAGCATCAGAAACATCGACATCATAATTTCGTAGTCATCTAATCACGCGAAAAGTAAGCGGAGATAATAGGTCCGTTAGTAACAATCAGGCGGAATATTAGCGGGAATAAACTTATCAGGAATATTCCCATCACGTTGTGGTAAATTAGTTGCCCTCCGCATTTCGCGGGCCGTGCATCGGCATAACACGGGATACGCGTATGAATACATTACCGGTCTTCATCGAAAAAGATCGAGTGAAAATTCGATTTTTATAGTAATTTCAGATCACCGAATAAAGCGGCGTGCGGTCGTGATTGCGTGAAAAATGACGCCGTTAAAGTTCTAAACGAATTTATGATTTTATTGGCATAATTTTGAGAGAATTGTTGGAACAATTGTATTTCCTATTTTGCTTTGGAGCTTATTCTATACATGTTGGGCATTTTGGTGTATATTTGTTCGTTTTATTTAGAATCTAGCTTTCCGCCTGCGGCCTCGCCAGCGTCGAAATTTCAAAGGCAAGGTACTTTTCAAAAATGCTCTCTTAGTGCTTCTCTACTTACGCTCCCCAAGGAATCACACGCCTTTCAGCTTCTTGAGTTTAATAGTTTCGGCTGTGCATTGTCTATTAGTCAGTCACTCTGAATGAAAAGTTTTGTATTGATTATAGCAAACATCAAATATTTGTGCACTTCGCCTTATTACTTGTTGTGTTTTGTGAATTCCATACACTAACATATAGTCCAATTAATAATGATTGAGTGCAGGGCAAGTAGCCCCGGGATCGATTCCAGGCGGGTTCGTTATTGCGATGAAAGTGGAGTCTCATAGTGTTTAACATGCGGTAGCATTGATAAAATAAAAATGAAACAATTTTTCTTTAAAAAGCGTAATTTTAGCTACTAAATCAATCCTCTAATGTCACAAGGGACATATAATTTAAAAATAAACGAGTGTAAATAGACCTTGTGCACGCACCACAAAATAATAGTTGAAAACAACAGTTCCCAAAATTTAAATTCGTATTTGAGCATCGCCCGTCGGCTAACTTTAAAACAACACTATATAGGAATAAATTTGGCCGAATGGCGTTGACAGTTTGACTAAAAAAGTCTAAATGTACCATGGCTCTCCTTTTACAGGCATGAAGTGCAGTTTTCATCTACAACTTTATTTTATTTATTCGGAAGTCGACTGCGGAACGATTGGCAACAAATAATATGTTTTTATAACAATCCGTATATACACACTAGTGATGTAACGAATGTCATTTTTTGAACATTCGCGAATGCGAATGCGAATGCGAATATCTGCTTCCGACATTCGCGAATGCGAATGCGAATGCGAATATGATTTTTTTTTTAATTTGAACTCAATTTTCTATGCTTGATCCATCTTTCTCCAAAACTACCGAGTCGATTCGAACTCGCCTGACTAAATTGTCATCCCGTTAGAGGTCCGTACCTAAGGTGGTAGAGCCTAGAGTTCGCCCGGGGTCACCCCGGGGTAGTACCACCGCCCGCCAAGGTACTCAGTACTATTCCTACCGTCATAATAATTGCTTTTAAGAGCAATTGTGTTCTGGATAGGAAGATTTGTGGAGCCGGTTTCACTTTTTTAGAGGCGACCATCTCAGACCTCAGGGGTAGCAACGCATCTGTGACCGAATTGGAACAAGACTCATACTAACAATAACTAACTGGACTACTACTAGGTAACATTAACTAACAGGACGAATTATCACTAACATACCCTGTCCTCGCACTTATGAACAAACTAACCAACTAATATTCTAACACCATCTACTAACTGGACTAACCATCCTAGTCCCTTTGAGTCTAGTTCTAGGTCGGTCACAGTTGTTATGGGCGGCAAGGGAAGGGTGGTACTGCATGCTCGTTTGCTATCTTAATTCCATAAAAAAAACGGAAGCAATTCATTTTTCTATTTTCAACTTGATAAAAAATCACAAAAGACACGAAACGAAACAATAGATTGCCGGTAGAAATATCAAAATCGGTTTTAAGCGTTTACTCGATCTGAGGTCAGGAAAGGGTTGACGGGGCTTTTTAAGGGGGAAAAAACTACAAGACCTATGAAAAAAAGTTAAATGGCAAAGTTATAGGTAATAAAAAAATCTACAACTTTTGCGGCCACACTTTTTTCACATAACCTCAAATTGATGATACATGAAATCTTAAGTTTTTCAAGCAATTAAAATGTATTTTAAACCGACTTCAAAAAAAGAAGGTTTTCAAATCGTCTGTATGTTTCTTTTTGTCTTATGTGTGTTACCTCATAACTTCGTATTGGGTGAACCGATTTAGATAATTTTTCGACATTCAAAAGGTAATGACTGCCGTCTGGTCCCATTTTAATTTCAGCGACATCTGACAGTCGGTTTTTGAGTTATTCTCAATCATGTAAATTTAATTTATGCTTACTTTTCACTGGGTGTTCCCATGGTGATTCTTTTTTGTTCGAAAGGTAGTGCTTGTCATGTGGTAACTTATAAATGTAGCGACATCTGGCGAGTGGTTTTTAAGTTATCTCGACTTCGAAGTCGGTTATTTTTTTGTAAAAAGTTATTTATTAGCTCAATATGTTTCATAATATTAAGTTCGAAGAATCGAAGTTGAATTATTCCGGTTTTTGAGAAAATTTTCCATGGTAATGTATATTTTTTACACCATTAGAAAGTAGAGATTTCATAGAACAAAACGCACATCAAGTTTTTTTCAAATGAAAATTAGGAGGCTTTTTCGCAATTCAATTAAAATAAGGGGAGAAAATTAAATGTTTATAAAAAAACTGTGTTACGGACATAAAAAGGTAAGTTTTCACTAAATTCCGTGAAAATAATATATTTTATAGAAGATAAAAATACAAAAACCAAAAATTTATTTGAAAGTTATTTGAAATTTTCGCATAAAGACAGTAGGTATGTGAAAAAACGGAAAATATGTGAAATTTTTATTATCTTATAACTTTGCGATTTAACTTTTTTTCATAGGACTTGTAGTTTTTCCGGAAATTGCGATAAACCGTTTTTTGCCCTTAAAAACCTCCTTGAACTCCTTCTCGATCTCAGATTTTCTTCGTTTCCCAATAGGTTTCATCCTGTCAAAATTTTTTTCGTTTCAAAAGCTATCGGCACTTGTCTACTAATCCGATTTGCATCAGATCAGATCAGATCTGCAGACATCACCAAATGAAATTCGAAATGTAGTTGAAGGTGAATTTATTTTTTCTTGATAAAAAAATAAATGACTGACTTTTTACTTATTTTTTAAATTATGTTCTTGGTATTTTATTTTTTCAATTTCTAGTCTAAATATTCGCAAAACATTCGCATAAATTTTGCGAATGCGAATGCGAATGCGAATATCCAAAAACATGCGAATATTCGCGAATGCGAATGCGAATGCGAATATTCGTTACATCACTAATACACACACAATCTGTTACAACTATAGATACAGTAGATAGATACATGTAATAGTGTTGTTATATTTAAGAAAACTAATTGTTTTGTTTATTGACCCAAACCCATTACGAGAATTTCTGTCAAGAATTTAAATATAATTTTTTGTGTTCCAAAGACCTGGTATAGAGTTAAACCTGTACTAATCTAATAATAAAAGCTAAAGAGTGTAAACAAATATTTGTTTTAACAAGATTATCTTAGGATCTACTGCTGCCAATTGAAAAATTCTTTTTATGTTGGATAGTCCATTTATTCAGGAAGATTTAAGAGTATATAACATAACTATACCTAGGGTACTCTAGCAACAACAGCGGGGCTACGATGAACTTGTTACAAATAGGGGGAAAAATTAAGTTTCTCGTTCACTTCACTAGTTCACTAGTTGTATGTAAATGTAGGCAAATGAGCAGACGAGCCACCTGAAGGTAAGTAGTCCCATGCCCATGAACATCAAAGACATTACCGATGCGATTCCTAAACAAAAAAGCCAAAAAGCCAAAAGAAAGAAATTGGCTCCAGCAAGTAGGTATAGGCTCCAGCCAAAACCTAAGTAACCATAAATAACAGCAATATTTAACGAGAATATATTAATACATTTAATACGCAATACGTCATCGCAATATACTTAATTTCCTCAGAAAACACTTTCGCCAAAACAAACAAGTTTGGTGAAATATTCGCTGGCAAGTAAGCCCAGTTTTTCGCCAGAGCCGGTTTATCCTGACAAATGGGAGCAGCATTATTGCGGCCTACCCCAGAATAAGGCCTTGGCGGTGTGATGAATTCTTTTGCCTTGTTTGTGGTTATTTGACGTCGAGGAATTCAGGTGCCATTGAATGAACAAATATATAACGTTAAGATACGAGGACACGATGGTACACATGCGAATTAAAATGGGAGAAAATGGTTTAAAATCTATATGAAAAAGAGAAATTTTAAAACTAGAAAAAGCCAATTCTCTCCCGCGCGTTACATGAAAAATCGTGACTGGAATTTTTGTAATCGACCAAAGTTATTTATTACGTTTTTGCCTCGCTTAATTCCGGGCATTATAATGTAATACCGGGTACTTAGTCTTTATTCAGGTTATTGAAACTTGATCTACTACTGTAAAAATAAATCTTAGATTGCCAATTTTCATTCATAACCCCACTTAACACAACGGCATAATAAAATAAAATAATTAAATCCAATTCATAATACACGAGCATAATAAAACTGGAACTGTCGTTATTGTATGTCGAAGGTTTTAATGACAGTTTTCAGTGTTTCATTGGAGTTCAAGGATAGAGCTAGCGAATTACGACTAACGTCTGGTTCTTCAAAAAAGATAATTGTGTATTCCATATACTACCTATTTACCATACCTGTAAGCCTTCTATAGGTCTTAAACTTTTTATCAATAATCGCTATTCAATTAAAAGATTTATGTATAAATGATAACAAATATAAATTCCGGACGTAAACACGTACTGTTTATATTCGTTACATTTGTATTTCAGCATAAAAATTCAAAGTAATGTGCGTATTCTATTTACAAAATAAAATACACATATGAAATAATAACAATTGAAATATACGTCTGACCAGTCCGAGAACCCATCATATCAGAAGCCTTTGATATTGAAAGTAGCAAAAACGCTTCGGGCTTTACAATATGGAATAACATTTCTCCGCTACAACCATGCGCGAACGGATACCCGCCTTAGCGTTCCATTTAGCAAATTAAATTACTAACATTGAAAGGAATGCCACCTAAATCTTATTCTCTTGACGCCCGACTATTCTTTACGGCGAGGAATGTTTATCCACACTTAACACCTTTTAACGAAATGCCAGCGAGTTTTAAAGGGCGCTAGGAGTATACTTATGACGTTTTTGTTTTACAGCTACTGCGATTAAATTAGATATTTTATAGTAGACTGACCTATTTTTAACTGACTTAAAAAGGATGTTTTCAATTCGACTGTATTTTTAAGTGTGTTACCTCATAACTTTGCACTGGGTGAACCGATTTTATTAATCCTTTTGTATCCGAAAGGAAGTGCTTAACGTCTGGTCTCATATGAATTTGAGCGGCATGTGACGGATAATTTTCTGAATTATCTTAATTATCGATTTTTTGCAAAACCTTAGTCATTTAATTATATTAGGACCATACACCAGGTCGCTATGTTCTACCTTTAGGAAGAACTTTAGCCAAGTAACATCTTTTTTACCCGACTGCGTCAGAAGGAGGGTTATGTTTTTCGAGTGTATGTATGTATGTTTGTATGTATGTCCATTTATTTGTGAGGCCCCACAGCCCAAACGGTTGAACGGATTTCGACATATGAGGTATCGTTGAATTCGTCAGAACTGTGGAAGTGTCACAGGCTATATGAATTTTCAAAATGGCGCCCGAAAGTGGAAGAAAAAGAGGGGATAATCTTGAGTTTTTTTCTTATCTTAGCAATATGGGTATCAAATGAAAGATCGTGAAAAGACCTTTTCAAATATATAATTGTCATGTAACGTTTAGGCACACGTTTTAACGCAAATTGTCAAAAACCATCCCAAAAAGTAGAATTTTTCGGCGAACCCACTGAAAAGTCTGAAATAAACATATTATTATAAAAACAAAAAACCCGACTGCTTGCAAAAGAACTCAAAAGAAAAAAAACAAGTGTCACAATATCAACATAAAATACTTCATGGTGCTGCAGGCGAGTTTTTTGTTTTTATAATAATTATAGTTTTTTAAAGGATGTAAGGAAACACACAATTCACAAATGCTTAAGAATTTAGGTAGGTATCTACCTGAATTCACTATGTCCTTAAATCTTTCTACCCGAGTCCAACAACTCCCTCAAACATACTCGGGTACTTAGCATAATACAGTGCATCTCAGTTAAATTTTAAGCGAAATGGAAAAGCACTGTTACGCCTTCAGAGGGATGCTTGCATCCATCAAGAGGAGTTATGTGTGGATATAAACTTTGTGGAGATTTTCATACGGCTACCAGATACCCTATCTCGGGTTTAAATGTGGTTTAAAGTAAAAGTCGTTTCGCGTGCGGGAAAATAAATAGGAAGTTCGAACTCAAATTTTAAACGAATTGGTTTTGTAGCATATTGTGAATTTAAATTTAAAATAAGGATTTTAAATTTAAAATTATAGATGACCTGTCTAGCACAATTTTTACGGTGCCGGACTGCCGTTTAAAGGGTTTTTGTTTCGATTCACAGTGAGGCACAAAGGAAGGATGAGTCTTATTTTGGTTCACGGTCTTAGTGTGTCCATGTGTGGAAATATTTGTGTAAAGCCATTAATCTAGGGAAAAGGCGTGTGTATAGAGTTAAAAAAAAACTACAAAAAATTTGCGCAAGAACAGAACCTCTCAATATATAACGTTCCCTTATAAGAATAAAAGTATTTTCTATATTCCCGAAATAAATAGTGTAGTAGCTCAATGGTCAGTGAAATTGCGGCGAGCAGTGTAATCGATCAATCAGCTGTAGCCACGCCCTTTACGTTCATTTAGCATTTTGCCGCCAACTCCACCATAATAAATGATCAGTATTTCTTTATCATGTTCTTACAAACATACATACTTACATCTCTAGCATGTCTAATCTCGTAAAACATGACAGAAATGACCTGTGTATAGTCGTACAAGGATGTTTTGGCACGCGGATAACGCGTGGGTGACAGAGACAGCGCCTTACAGGAAAAGCAAACTGTAACGCGCTGTCTCTGTCACCCACACGTCACCCACGCGCCAAAAGATGCTTGTAGGACAATATGTATGTGTATGTAATGATAATGACAGTTCCGCGCAGTCGGACGACCGCTTGTTGCATTTCTTGCGTGCTTAAGTGTCCCGGTTGTTATCGATATTTACCAGTCGTTAAGGCATGTAGGAGGCTTTCGGGTAGCATAAAAACAAGGATGGCCACTAACACTTCCACTAATCCGCACTGGAGAAGCTTGGTTGAGTGTTCCCTAGACCTCCTCAATAATGTGGAGAGACTCGTGCTTAGTAAGGCCACTAAAGGGTTATAGCCCAGCAGTAGGTAGGTAGGTAGCTGTAGCTAGGTAGCTAGTAACAATAAAACAAACGCTCAACCTCAAACGAGCTAAGTAGAAACCTAAATATGGTTTTTAAATCATCTAACAAACGAAAATATCCTAATCAGTTAGTAATGTAACATGATTTTCCACTTAAACCTCAGTGACGTCACTCAAAGGTTACGCTGTAAACGAAACGCGCTACATTATAATGTTTCGCTTCGGGGTGAAGCCAATGTTTCGTACTTAATTTTACATTTATTTTTACTCTATGCATGTGTTGAAGTTTGAAGGTCCTTCTTCACAGACTTATCTTCTTCTGAAGGTACCAAAAGATGCCTTTAAGAATTAATTAGGACGACTGCACGACTTCCAAGAATAAATTATTGCTCGACGATCCCGCGAATAGTAACTTTTAATCATTACACCTCGCAATTCTCCTATTGAATGGTAAATGAAATAGCGGAAAATAACTGAATGGTGTCTCAAAATGAACCTGCAGAATAAAGGCCAGAATTGCAAGTATGTAGACTTTGCACATCTTCAAGAGCATATTAGGGAACTCTCCCGTACGATTTACTGATCCAGCTCTAAGACGGACACGAACGGGGTGGTGTAAGTGGCTTCACCAGTTGATCCAGGAACTAACAGCTTTTAGAACGCTGACATCTAAAATTGTTCCAGGTTCTCTTGTGTGTATTTGTGAATTCTGTACGAGTAATTTAATGTACCACAAAGCCATCAAAGGTGTGGTTGCTTCGAGGTACCTCAGATATCTCAAGAAGGTTTTCCCCAAGACCCAAATAAGAAGAAAAAAGTACTGTTTGCTCACGAGATTTACAATAATTCGGCGATGGTGGCAAGTGGTAAGTAATTCTCTAACACGGACGAAATTTTGAGTTGCAGAATTTAAACTCATACCTACCAAAAAATTAAATCACTAAGCTGTCACTCTTTTGTAGCAACTTCCACAAATGAATAAAACCGAAAACGATTAGACGGATTCACCAACACAAATTGATTCCCAAATACAAATGTAAATGAAAAGGTATTATCTGCCGATCTTCAGCCGAATTGTATGCACGATCAACGCCCTGCCATAATTTCATTTGACGCAGTGGTCATGATTGATTCGTTTTCAGATTAGGTCGACAACCGTCCTGCCTCAGTTACCGAATTAGGGCTGGCTGTCAATGGTAACACAGTTTAAAGCGTCCGGTGCGTGCTAAACTAATTATCGTCTGTTCCACTAAGTTTGTTATGGCTGTCACACGTCCCTGCATTTGTGCAGAAACACTCATATTTAGTTTTTTTTTGATGTCAAACTGGTATGGCATCAAAAAAATGGCGATTAATTTTTTTTTATTGAATTAAGGTAGCAAACGAGCATGCAGCACCACCCTTCCGCTGCCGCCTATGGCAATTGTGACCGACTTAGAACAAGACCCAATTTAGGGACTAGGGTGGTTAGTCCAATTAGTAGATGGTGTTAGAATGTTAGTTGGTTAGTTTGTTAATAAGTGTGAGGACAGGGACTGTTAGTGATAGTTAGTCCTGTTAGTTAATCCAAAATTCGAGTTTGAGCATCATGATATAATAACTTTCCCTGAATGAAGACTAAGCTAAGCTAAGCTACAACCCACTAATGGCCCACTACTGAGCACGGGTCTCTCCTCATTACTGAGGAGGCCTAGAGCATACTCCACCACGCTGCTCCAATGCGGGTTGGTGGAGGGGTTAGTGGCCAACCCAGTGTCGAAAGTTTTCAAGCCGCCCGAAGGCCTACGACATGGCTTAACGACTGCTATCAATCGATAACAACCGGGACCGACGGCTTTACGTGCCCTCCGAAGCACGGAAGCGCTCAAGAAATTTTTGCCACTAGCGGTCACCCATCCGACTACCGACCGCGCCCGCTGTTGCTTAACTTTGTCGATCGCTTAGGATCGACGCAAGCCGCCGGGCTATGAGCATGAATGATGAATGAAGACTATGCGCTTGTAATGTTACAGTCTAATATGCACTATGTTACAAATACTCGAATCTGATTCAAATTGGTATTGCTACATTACTAACAATTGCTCCCAATTAAGAAGCACGTTTAAATAATGTCCATTGGCAAAAGATCCGATGGATCGCTTTTGCCAAAAAAATCCCTGAACATCGTAGAATACTTGGTTTGAACGAAGGTATTTTGTAATTTAACTGTGTCTCACCTGACAGCTGACTCATCTGACTTAACAGCTGGCACCATATTGGCGGTATTGGCTGCAATTAATAATATAGCATAAATTCCCATTTCCGTCATGCAAAAATCTTGCACTTTTCATTTTTCTACTTCCATCTATACTATGCAATGAGGAACTTCGTTCCATTATGTATGTAGTTACCAATAAAAAATCTAAGTACTGGTATTTAAGCATTTTATTATTTGCATTTGCACATCTCCATGAGGTCTTTCTTTATCGATCATTTTGAATTTTGTTTGCAAGATATAATTTAATTCATCAAGGAAATGAAAAGAAGAATTTTTGTATACTATTCATTCATGAGTTCCCAAGGGAATAGGAAAATTGAAGAATATTACGTTTCGTTGCTATAGTAACCGTTGCATGGCAACCAAGTGAGGTGCAGCGAAGTGTGATCAAGTCTAGCTGTACTATAAAACTGCAGTAAGTATTCCACGCAAGCTCTTATCGCACGCGTGGTTACGTCACCCAGCGTTGTCTGTAATGGATGACATAATCCGTTTTATCTTGAGATGCAATAGACGGTTCGAATTGAATCAATAGGAAGTCATTGTAGTCTTGACGCGTGTATCCTTTGTCGGTGTTACGTTGGGAGAGTTTATTGAACTTTGGAACGTTTAGATTAAGATTTAAAAAAGGAGCTGCGTCGTTTTAAATTTCTATCAATTTGTGATTGGTATTATCTATCAGATCTACAGATCTACATATATCTGATCTACTAAAGTGAAGTCTGCATGTAGATAGGTATATTAATATTGAAAAAAACCGTTGTGAAAAGCAATTTTAGATCACAGAATAAACATTTTTGGATTTTTTGTATATTGAATTAGGTAAAATTTATTTGTGTCATCGAGACCCAGTCCCCCAATTCCCCTCTTTCCTCTTTTTTTATTGCCAACACATCGGTTATTACTTATTATTATTATTACTGATATAAATTTCCATCATGAAATTGTTGTCCTAATTTTTCACTTATTTCAATTTAAAAACAACCGACTCAGTTAGAGCGTCTCAACTTATACTACATTCATACAAAATAAACCATTAAAACTATGAGGCATGTAAAATCTAATTGGTGACGAGTGACACATACTTCAATGTAATGAATGTAATTTCAACGCGAAACACTCTTGTTTGATTGCTCATGCCATAATACTACCAATTACATCTCTATTGCTTCTTATTTGTCTTTCATGTTGACTGCAAATTCGACTTGTCATTCAGCCCTGGTCCCTCACTGCCATTAAGACCCCTCGAGACGTGGGGTGCACACACAACGCATTCTGCGTTTAAATTTCACCAGATCCACGAGAATTTCATTACCAAGGGACATAATTTGTGGTAGCCCATATTGATGGTCCTAGCTGCATTCGATGATTAATTGCTAACCACATTTATTTAGACCGCAATATTGAATTATTGGGCACTTGTGTTTTAATGAACTAAGTTATAATTACGCGTTGTAGTTACATCAAACGTTAATAGATAACTTTAGAAACTTGGTAAATAAGTCCTTAGGAGTTGCTAGGTTACTAGCCACTTCAATTGTAACGATTTCTAAGATTCATAATAATTCACGCCTGTTCAAATACTACTTCTTAACTAAACTAGCTGCCTAACCTATATCTGCTAACGAACTGAGTAACTAACTGTTAACTATTTAAAAATGATTGTTATAATACAGTGATTTATTTTATAATATTAAACTTGAAACTGGCAACACTGAAGTTGGTATTGGTAATTTTTTAAAAATAAGAGGTGTGGCAACATTGTTTTTTCACATAACATAACGATACTGGCGTTTGAAACGCAATAGTTGAATTAATGTTCTTTATTTGTATTTGGTCAAAAATATTGGTCTGCTTGTAGTGTGTAATGTATATTTAAAGTATTAAATAACTATGTATCAGTAAGACTACGTCTTTTAATAAGTCAGAAGTGATATTGAAGGTAAACGATCACGTCGCCTAACGCTTGGTTTTGTCTTGGCAAATAATAATAATAGAGGTAAAAGTTTGTTGCTGCATTATTGATTGCCAGCATTGTCATTTCCTTTGGTTTCTTTTTCCTTTTTTTCCATATATTTTCTAAATCAAGATTCCTATCAAAAATCCTTTCTTTAAAGTTTATTTATATAAGTTAACCAGCAAATAGAGCAATAATGGAAGATGACTATAATGGAACACATACCCCACCACTTATTCAAAATTTAGACAGAATTAAATCAAAAAACAAAACTAAACGACGTCATAGAAAGCAAGTAAGTTCATCCTCTTCATCGTCTTCATCTAGTTCTAGTGAAGACTTGCCTATTAGATCCAAAAGGAAACGTAGACACCATCACACTAAAACAGGGTCAAATACAGCAGTTATACAACATTTAATTAATGCACTTAATGACAGGGCTGACTCTGGGAATTCTGGTACTGGATTACAAGGATCACAAAATGTAATTCCTGAATTTGATCCTCAGTTGGGAACACAGACGATGCAGATATGGTTAGGAAAGGTAAATGAGTCTGCACATGTATACGGTTGGTCAGAACGGCAGACCATGTTTTATGCTTTACCAAAGCTTAGGGGTTTAGCCAAACGTTGGTATGATGGATTAACGTCAGTTAAGTACACTTGGGAACAATGGCAGGAAAAATTATTGACAGCGTTTCCCTGTCAGAAAAATTATGCAGAGTTACTTGCTGAGATGTTAGCTAGAAAGTCCAGACGCAATGAGACGTTAGAAGAATATTACTTTGAGAAGATGGTCCTGATTAATAGATGCGAATTAAAAGGAAAACAAGCGGTTGATTGTTTAAGTCATGGGATATTCGACTACAACATAAAAATGAATGTGCAGGGATGTAATTTTCAGGAACCTGAAAATGTGCTAGGATATTTTCGAAATGTGTCAGTTAGATCACATGATGTTCAAAAACAACCTTTTTCAGCGGTCCGCGATAATAATGCTCATTCGGTAGGTACAAGAAAACACGTTAATTGGCAAACAAGGCCAAATAATACTTCGATAATTTGCTACAACTGTCGAGAGACTGGGCATACCGCCATTAACTGCACTAAAGAAATTGTGAGATGTAGTAAGTGCCGACGATACGGACATATTGCAACAAATTGTAATCCACTAGGGAAGGAAAACCGTGTGTCGTTTAATGCAACAACAACAAAAAATGTATTAAATATCGAGGAAAGTAGAGGGGGTAATAATAAATATTTTAAGCAAATTTTAGTGCAGAATCAATCTATGAAAGCGTTTATTGATTTTGGTAGTCAGTGCACATTATTACGAAGAGATTTGGGGGAAAATTTGGGGCTTCCATTAGATACAAATAACCTTCCTACATTAACGGGTTTTGGAAATAGCAATATAATACCAAGTTCACGGATAAGGGCCCAAGTAATTGTAGACGGTATCAATGCTAATCTAGAAATTTATCTGGTAGAACCACATTTGTTGTGCGCTGACATTTTAGTAGGTCAATCTCTAACAGAAATGCCTGGTGTAAGAGCCTATAAAACAGACACAACACTTTTTCTTTATCAACAGCCATCAGTAAGCAACAGCAAATTAAAAATATTTAATGCTACAGATGTTAGTATTTCAGGTGTAACGGTGGTTGCAATTTATACCGCATCGAAAGAAACAGGTTTAATATATATTGATACTGAACCATGCATGAAGATTGGTAAGGAGTATATAATTCTACCTGGCCTTTACACTCTGACGGAAGGAGAAGGGTCAGTGGTAATAGTTGGATTGAGTAACACGTGTTTTACATTACCGGCAGATATGGTTTTTGCTAGGGCAGCTGTTATATCAAACGTTACACCAGTCAGGCAGTTAACACAAAGCAAGAATCAAAATGCTAATATCTTACACATACAAAATAATAATAATAATACTAATCTGATTAAAATTGATGAAATTATAATGGATAATAATTTGGCTCATCAGGATCGCGACAAATTACTCGCTTTACTAAATTCATATCGACAGTGCTTCGCGTTCTCCTTAGAAGAATTAGGCAAGACGACATTAGCAGAAATGCACATCCAATTGAAAGATAGTACTCCGGTAACGTATCGACCGTATCGGTTGTCGCTTTGTGAACGTCAAAAGGTTAAAAACATAGTGAATGAATTATTGTCCAATGGAATTATACAGGAATCGACATCGGAATATGCAAGCCCTATAATATTAGTGGCAAAAAAAAATGGAGACACACGAATGTGTGTAGACTACAGAGCATTGAATCGAAAGACGGTGAAACAAAAATACCCTATGCCGTTAATTGACGATCAAATTGACAGTTTGTCAGAGCAGGTGTATTTTAGTACGTTGGACCTTGCATCAGGCTATCACCAGGTTCCAGTTGCCGACGGTTCTAAGCATTTAACTGCATTTGTGACACCCGATGGTCATTATGAGTATAACCGAATGCCATTCGGGTTGACGAACGCCCCAGCAGTGTTCCAAAGACTCATAATTAATTTACTGAAGCGTCGAAATATTCCTGGAGTGCTGGCTTACATGGATGACATCATCATAGCGTCTAAAACCATGGAAGAGGGGATGGACAAGTTATCTGCAATTCTTGATCTTATCAAGGAAGCAAATTTGACATTAAACTTGAGTAAATGTCATTTCTTCAAAAAGACTATAGAATATCTAGGCTATGAGATCTCTTCCGAGGGAGTACGTCCTGGAGCTAAGAAGATTGAAGCGGTCAGTTCATTCAAGACACCAAATAACGTTCATGAGGTACGACAGTTTATAGGGTTGGCCAGTTTTTTTCGGCGATTTGTTGCTGGTTTTGCAACTATTGCTAGACCTCTAACTTCTTTAACTAAGGCCAATGCTGTTTGGAATTGGGGCGAGGAACAAGAGAAAGCATTTAATGAACTGAAAAGTTCATTGGTCAAGCGTCCCATTCTTGCAATATTCAACCATGCACATCTAACAGAATTGCACACCGATGCTAGTGCTTCTGGTTTGGCTGGTATATTATTGCAACGAGCAGGTCTTGATAAACCTTTGCATGCTGTAGCGTACTTTAGTCGTCAAACTACTGCCGAAGAGCAGCATTTTCACTCGTATGAGCTGGAAACTCTTGCTGTCGTGGCATCATTAAATCGTTTCAGAGTATATCTTCTTGGGATAGAGTTCAAGGTGGTGACAGACTGCAACGCTCTTCGCACGACGCTAACAAAACGGGACTTGATACCAAGAATAGCGAGGTGGTGGCTTCTGGTGCAAGAATACACGTTCACAATTGAATATCGCCCAGGCAAGCACTTAGCCCATGCAGACGCACTTAGTCGCAATTCCATGCAAACAGAGACATCTACCAAAGCTGTACTGCAAATTAGCGACGTGCATTGGTTGCAATCTGTTCAGATGAGTGATCCGCGATTAGTTCTTATTAAAGCGGTATTAGATAATAAATGTATGGAAAGCCGAGATATACAAAATAAATATGAATTTAAGGATGGTAAATTATTTAGGAAAGTTAATGACCAACTGCGATGGGCCGTTCCACGAGATGCTAGATGGAAGATATGTCAGCAATGTCACGATGAAGCTGGTCATTTTAGTTTGGAAAAGACACTAGAAAAAGTAACAAGAGACTACTGGTTTCCTAGAATGCACCAGTTTGTGAAAAAATACGTGAAAGCTTGCATTCCTTGCGCTTATGCGAAACAGAAGGGTGGCAAGAAACAAGGGGAACTTCATCCTATTCCCAAACCAAATGTCCCTTTTCAATGCATTCATATAGACCATCTGGGGCCAATTGTTAAGAGTAAAAAAGGAAATACTTATATATTAGGAATTATAGATAGTTTTACGAAATTCATAGTATTGCGGGCGGTGAAAAATACAAAAAGTAAAACATCTATAAACGTTTTGCGAGAGGTCTTTGCCCTTTTTGGAACACCTCAAACACTCATATCAGACAGAGGTACAAGTTTTACGTCCAATGAATTTAAAAGATTTGTCAAAAGTGTAGGTGTCAAACATGTGTTAAATGCAGTGGCTACACCAAGAGCGAATGGTCAAATTGAGCGTTATAACAGGACCATTCTATCATCACTGATAGCACTTTGCCACGGCCATGATGACCGAAACTGGGACTTACATATTTTTGATGTGCAGTGGAGCCTGAACAACACTGTAAGTCAAAGTACCGGTGAGTGCCCTAGTAAAATAATTTTCGGCCGGGAAAGTGTTAGTACTAGCGAAAATCATCTTCACGAAATAGGTCATAGTGAACCAATTCCAAGCGAAACAATTGGAAAAGTTCGCGAAGATGCGATCTCTAATATAGAGAAACAGCAGGATAAGATGAAGATAAGATACGATAAAAAGAGATGTACTGCTAAAACATATAAAGTGGGTGATCTTGTGATGGTCGAGAAAAGTGCCAGAGTTCTCGGTGAAAGCAACAAGCTCGTTCCTCCATTTAGTGGACCTTATAAGATTACAGCTGTGTTTGATCATGATCGTTACGAAATTGCTAGCATTGATGGTTTTTCCAAGAAGAAATACAAAAATATATTCTCAGTAGATAAAATTAAGCCCTGGATAAGGTTTACTGAGTCTGAATCCGAGAGTGACAGATTTTACGATAGTGAGTAAATAATATTGATCTACGTATATTTTAGACTAACAACATTTAAAAAAAACTATGTACGTACAATTTTTGTCTTGATTATTAAATGATTTAAATTCTTAGAAGACACTGGGAATATAGGTTTCGATGATTAATGTTGTATACTTGCAGTATATAGTAAAAAAAAGAGCTACGAAAAAAAAGAGATGAAAAATGAAAATAACACAATAAAAAAATCTTGTATCTTGATACATATTTACTTGTAAAGCAATATTTTAACAATTATTTTATGTGTTTATTGTTTTATTTATATATACTTATTTATATTTTGTTCCCGTTCCGTCTATCCTCTCCTAATACCTACATGACAATTGCTATGAAGAGTAATGGCTGATGCAGCATGTGCGAGTTATTGAGGACCAAATAATTGAAAATGTGGCTTTTCAAAAAAAGCAGTCCCCTGTGTGGACTCATCAATAAAAGGTACAGGCCGAAACCCCCAGTGCGGGTAAGCGGTAACCAAATCATCAATAAAAGGTACAGGCCGAAACCCCCAGTGCGGGTAAGCGGTAACCAAATCATCAATAAAAGGTACAGGCCGAAACCCCCAGTGCGGGTAAGCGGTAACCAAATCATCAATAAAAGGTACAGGCCGAAACCCCCAGTGCGGGTAAGCGGTAACCAAATCATCAATAAAAGGTACAGGCCGAAACCCCCAGTGCGGGTAAGCGGTAACCAAATCATCAATAAAAGGTACAGGCCGAAACCCCCAGTGCGGGTAAGCGGTAACCAAATCATCAATAAAAGGTACAGGCCGAAACCCCCAGTGTGGGTAAGCGGTGACCAAATCATCAATACAACGCATAGACTGAAACCCCCAGTGTGGGTAAACTACAAATAATGAAGGCTGTAACCCCCAGTGAGCAAGCGGGCAACATACTACGAATACATGTCTGGAGGATGAAGCCCCCTGTGTGGGCAATTGGTGATCATTGTTATTCACATGTGGCTGACGAATGGAACTTCATGTTGTCGAAGAAAACGAATGTAGTAACCTGGTTGGGGCAAAGGTGCTGTCCGTACCACCAAGATCACCAATGTTCTATCAATGAGTATTTAATCTGTGACAATATTATTAGATTTGATAATAGGCATTGTGTAATACACTTACTAAGATCTCAAACTTGGGCAGTAAAATTAGCCTTATGTATAGTGTGTAAAATTAATTAATAGATATATATTTTTTTATGTTAAAGAATGGGGTCATTCTTAGATATGTAGATGGCCGAACTAAAAAGAACTAAACCTTGATTGATATTAAGAGGGGGTTTTGTGTTTAAATTAAAAAGGCTGATTGGAGTAATTATGGCTTTAATAAACAGTGTTAACTATTAATTACCAAATATTGTACAAATTATTTATATAGTTCTGTCCATCTTATTTATAATTGAGTAATGTTTGTGTGGTGATATTTGTTATATTTCATTTATCTGCGAAAAGATTATAACTGTTGATTAGAACAAATTTTATTGTTGTTACCAATATTATATCGAAGAGCTAAAATAATAAATGTTATTTTAGTGTAATTACTCTTAAAAATCTTGACTGATTATTAAGACTGAATGTACTTATGTTACAGCATGTAATAAATTGTTATGTTAGTAAAGTTGTAAGAGGTAACCAAGAGTAATCTTGTTCAAAATGTGTTACTGTTATAACTATTGTTCAGTTGACTAATTATTTTGTGTAAGTTCTAAATATTTATAATTTTAATCTATTTGATTATCATCTTGATTCATTAATTCACACGTTTTAGAAAGTATTAAATCTCGATTATGCTTACTCAATTGTCAATACAGCTACTTAATCCATAACAATTATCTTGTAAGTTCTCAAGGTAGTTTAGACAGCTCGTTTTTAATCACCTAAGGGTGTTCAACTATTACAGTTTGAAATAAATATTGAGCCACCTCTGATGATATTTGTGTGTCTGGGACAGACACTGGTTCAGAATGGCCGACTGTTAACTATTTAAAAATGATTGTTATAATACAGTGATTTATTTTATAATATTAAACTTGAAACTGGCAACACTGAAGTTGGTATTGGTAATTTTTTAAAAATAAGAGGTGTGGCAACATTGTTTTTTCACATAACATAACGATACTGGCGTTTGAAACGCAATAGTTGAATTAATGTTCTTTATTTGTATTTGGTCAAAAATATTGGTCTGCTTGTAGTGTGTAATGTATATTTAAAGTATTAAATAACTATGTATCAGTAAGACTACGTCTTTTAATATAACGTACTTAATAACAACCTCTGCTGTCAGGTTAACGAAGTAAGTCCCAATTTGATTTATTTTCCAGGGTCGGCCACAGTCGTCATTGGCGACAATAGAAGGGTGGTGCTGCATGATCATAACAAAAAATAACGGAAAATTCCAAATTTATAAGTAGAGATAACTCAAGAAGTGCCCATCTGATGTCGCTCAGTTTAAATGGAACCAGACGACAAGCACGAATTTGTTATTATAGAAGCGACAAGATTACTTTTCACCTCTTACATTTGTTTCCCGTAAACAAACTAATAACTTCATTAATTTCGTTTAGACAACATCTTCTAAACAAAATATGAAATTCATTCCCCGGACTATAATTTCATTTGACTAATGGAAATTGAAGATAGAATCGATATTTAGATGTTTACAGCCAACTTAGTAGTTCGAAACTTTTTGCCAATCGACCTCGTCTTGCCGTATTCCAATTTACCGACTCTACGACTATCTATTTACATTTGGTCGAGTGAGCCTGAGGTATCGGCAATTGAGGATTTCAATTAAGTTATGAGGTGGCTGTTGCCCGGGGGTATAGTAAAACGTGGTCAGACAATTTTATTATTACAGCTCTCAATTCTGAATAGATAAAGCGTTGTGGGCCGAGCCTCTAGGCCATGAGGCCTGAGGGTACAGCTTAAATGGCAAGGCGCCAACTCACAGCCGCACCTACAGCCCGCGCTCACAAATCGAACTCAAAAACCATCCAAACACTACAAATTTAACCTTAAACCGTACTCAGCAGAGCCCAAATTTAAAAACAATCGGTAGAACAGAAAACATTCTGAATTCAAATATGTCGCCGACGCCGTTGTGTTTCCAATATTCTATGTCAATAAAAGTTGCCTTGTGGAATATCGTAGAAGTTTAGATTTTGGAGGATATTTATACGTCTATGTTATATGCGAAAGTTTGTTACGCTTTCACGTTTAAAGCCTTAACCCAATCGGCGATAAATTTTCCTTACGTACTGTCATGAGCACAGTGACAGACGTAGAGTAGTTTTTATAAAGAAAAGCTCGATAATCATTGAACATTTCATTTCCGATAGCTGAAGTGTAACGATAGAAACTGCGGGCACAAGCTAGTTCAATTTATACTGTAAATTTGCAGGTCGAAACAGAGCTTGCAGATAGGTCTCAAGTGCCAACGTATTTACACGGGACAAGACACGTAAGTAAGTCTCTGTGTATATTTGTTTTACTTTGCCATGTTTACCGTTTAGACGCTGAAAGTTTTCCTCAACAAACCTTGCGTTTTATTCTGATTAAATTCGGCAAAGCGCCCTGACAATGATAACACTTTAGAAAATAGAGATGTTCACGAGAAAATGACACCACATAATGTTTCTTATAATCTTAATTGACAATCTTATCAGTATGATGCTTTTCCATGAAAGAATTGGAACGCTATAGAAGTGGATAAAAAGTTAAGCGTATCTATTGTCTCGTAGTGGTTCTGGATTCTAGGTTGTCTTGTCATATCATGATATCACTAATCTTGTCATGTCAATAATCTTGACATACGGAGTTATCCTGAGATCTCAAATGGAGATTGAATTTCACTTGGTTTCCGCTAGAGGCGCTTTCGTACCTTTATACGATAAATAATGGATGAAAATCAGCTAGTTGGTTACAATGTAATAAATACTATA
Organism: Hesperia comma; assembly: GCA_905404135.1. Taxonomy (NCBI): domain Eukaryota; kingdom Metazoa; phylum Arthropoda; class Insecta; order Lepidoptera; family Hesperiidae; genus Hesperia; species Hesperia comma. Next base: position 4,640,816 of record FR990031.1, read on the forward strand.
GAACCGCCCGTGCTTCGCTTCGGGACCCGTAGGTAACAGCCGCGTAGGTCCCGCTCCCGTAGGAATCTCAGCTAAACAGTAGCCTATAACATTTGCCTATGACTTAAGTAAATCACATATATTATTTGATAGTGTGATTCGGAACTTGCAAATGAATTTTACCTAACGCCATTTATTAACAGCATCCGGAACTAAATATCTAGCAACTAACAAAACGTCGATCTTCCCATGGGAATGAGATGTTTTTCCGCGGTAAAAAGTAGCCCACGGTACTCTCCACCCTCCTAACTATCCCCACACACATAAATCATACCATATAATAGCCAGGCTGCGACGTGAAAGAGTCACAAACAAACAAACACACTTTCACATTTATAATATTAGTAAGGATTTTAGATCATCTATATAAATATATATCGGCATCCTGACTGATTTCTAGATGATCTTCTCGTGTGGGCATCGTGGGAAGTGTTGGTTTAGTAAAATAACGTATCTCTCTCGTCAGGACGTCCACTCAGGATATCAAATGAAACACAGGATTGAGCCATCACGTAACCAACTGCTTTATTCAATGATCTCTCTTTGGCTCAATATGAATACTCGGTTTGGTTTGCTTTGGTATTGATTGGATTTACTTCGCGATGTTACGATATTGATTTTAACCACTCGCACACGCGGTCACGCGATATTTAACTCTTTTAGATTCACGGCATTACAATTAATAAGGAATCTTTACGATCACGAACCCGACCTTCCTTTCTTTTCATTATTCTTTTTCTAATGACCGATCAACCGCGCCATAGAGTATCGATTCGCTATGGATCCGCGCCTACCACAGATTAAATAGCACCAAACGAATAACATGGATTAACTATTCCCGACACGGCCATCGCTGACAGTCACCCGTCCCTGGGTGATGCTCCATTCCGATATCATCGCCATCACAATTGCTCGATCCGCGATTTTCAATTACTTCAAATCAAAACAAAACTCAAAATCTTTAACATCAAAAATGACTATTGCTGCTACTGCTGCGAGTGGATTTCAAAAACTTTATGTTGCATTTTTTAACCCTGACTACCGTAAACTACCACTCGCTTCGCTAGTGTCGCTATGGAGAAGAAGCGAGTGAGAAGAAACTCCATAACATAACAACACTTATTTAGAACAAAATTACCAATTTATTATTTGCGCGATTTGTTTTAACTTTTACTCGGTACGTCATCGCGATAAAACCGTATGCGTTTCGGCATCTTCCCGTGATCCGTCCTCGCCCTACCAGCGGAACACGTATTAGGCTTTGAAGATTACCTGTAACAACCAAATACACACGCGAGTATCTCTTTACGCTCGGCCCTTCCTGACCTATTATAAAGTCATTCTCATTCGAAATACCAGTATCATTTTAACCTGAGCCATGTACCAAAGTCGTAAAACAAGAAAATTTCTCAACGCCTTCAAATTAACCCCTTTAACGCCAAGGCTCTCTCTTCGCCTTTACAACTCTACAACAAGGTAAGCTTTCTCTTTCCACCCTTGTGGAACGAAAGAACCATACCTACGGCAAGCTTTCTCTTTCCAGTCCTCTGGAACGAAAGAACCAAGCCCATCTCTCAACACTGTCTCTCTTTTTTTTTCTCTTTTTTTTTCCTTTTTTTTCTCTTCCTCTTTTTTTTCTTTTTTTTTTTCTTTTTTTTTGAGCCACATATTTTGATGAAATAAATATATTTTCTTTCTTCTTTCTTTCTTTCAAACACAACTGGGAAGCTCTCTTTTTCCACCTTTGCGGATAGAAAGATCCAAACCCATGATCAGCTTCCCCATTCCATCCGTGTGGAACGAAAGAAGCAAACCGATGGGCAGCTTTCTCCCTCCATCCGTGCGGAAAGAAAGATCTAAAACCCTTCTCTAAAACCGAAAGAGCCTGTGATACAATTTCCCTCCTTACATTTCATATCTAATTTTTATTATTATCAATATCCTCTTCGACTGGTACATGACTCCTGAAAACTTCAATAAGCAATCGTGTGCTAACTTATGAATTTTCTACGCAAAGTCAAAATGTTTAACAACCCGCTCTCAAAATTTTGGAAATACAGTTCAATAATTGCAGCATATTTCTTTATTTATATCCATCCTGTCAGTACTGACATTTCAAATTAGAATTTAAGCCAAGAACTTTGTTTGTAAATTAAATCGCTGTAATATTAATAGTCATGAAAAATTTGATGACCTATTTTGTCATAAGTTGGCAAATGTGCAACAACATTAGAGTGATTATTCTTTACTGAACATAACATCTGTCTCGTACTGAATACTCGTTACCAGAATTATAAGCAAGTTCAACCAAACCATCTTTAAGTGTTCATTGTGCTCCAAACCCGCTTGGTTGCCCGGTCGCCTTGAGACAAAGCAGACATCCACACCACCGCTCAGCTCTCGCCATACTCTTTCTCCGCTGCCTGCGACGGTGTCCGTTCGAACCCGATTGCGATGTAGCCAGAATCTTTGTATTTTTCATCAGCTTCACTTCTGGACAAAGAAAGACAAAAGACAGAAAAGGAAATGATTGACATTTTATGTTCCTACAGGAACCCTTCAAGTTGTTCGACAGCAGACTCAAGCAAGAGGGAGGTTACTAGACAGACATGCTTCACAACAAATACAAACAAACCAATGATTATACTGACGGTCAAGACAAAGTTACGCACCCGACAAGACTATATCTTCGTGAACACATTTAAATTAAATTCATTAGCGTTCGCCATATTTTTTAATTTACTCAAGAAATAACAGATCAGGTTAACTCTAACTTTTCAACTAAACGGTTCTTATAAAAACATTCCATATTAATAAAGAGATGCCGGACTACTAACAAATGCCTATTGCTTTCAAATTTCTGCAACGGAAATTCTCTACAGTAACGGCTGATTCAAGTCATGAATCAACAACTGTCACATATAATGGAACATTACATGTAGAAGTATTAATGAAATTATAGGTATCCTCCGTTAAATTTGGCTTTACAACAATTTAATCCTTCAACATTGTTCCAATCATTTAATTGAACAGTATCTTATTCGAATGACGATATCCTATCTGATGTGTATCATTGCATCCAATGTTAATGTAATATTACCGAACCTCTAAAATATGAATCTTATTATTTTGGCTTCTTCCATAGAGCCGATGCCAAAGTCAATAAACACACATACGCACAACGACGGGAACAAATTTAAAATCATTCAAATTCTCACGTTCCAAGAATCGAACCTAGAACCTACTAACGACAATCCGATATTGCAGCCACTTCACCACATAAGTCGTCTGACGTACATCTAAACCTTTTTGTAACATACTGTCATTCAAATTGTGAATATCGTTCTTTTAAATAAACTACATTCAAATGTCATTGTCTATATAGTCAAAGTTATCTGTCACGTCACTTTCATAATAAAATTATGGATCTAAAATACACAATTTTATTTCTATTATTGCTGAAGAAACCGGAAAACAATATCTTAAGTTAAGTCATAGTGTAAATAGAATAAAAAGGAGTCCCCGACCAGGCGGACTGACGACCTGAAGCATTCGCTGGATTCAGAGGGCTCAGGATCGTTCAGAGTAACGCCAGTTAGGGAAGGCCTACGCCCGACCGTGGAGAAGTAAAGGCTTATCCATCAGCCTTCAGACCCATAATACCACTGTACAAATTCAAGAAACACCAGGGAGTATCTACCTACAATAAGATCATTGGGATATTCTTTATTTTTTTTGAACAATCTTACAATGAATTGATATTTTAAATGTTCTGTTCTTTTATTTCGCTGCTCATAACCATCCCTGCCAATTTCTAGTCTCCTGTCACCGTGTGTGAGGGACACAGACCGATGGACTATGGTCTGTACCTTAGTGAATTGATAGATTTCACACATCCTTGGAAACATTTTAAGAAAAGAAATCTAAGATGTTCAGGTCTCCTCACAATGTAGGTGTTAAAAGGATCACACGACAGTTATTTAGCAATATTCAGAACTTTAAAAGCAATCGGCACCAGAATCTAGAAACAAAACTGTTACCGACTGACCGCGTTATGTGTTATTGGTTCTGTAGAGCACGTCCATGCAGGTTGACTGCATTCAGCGCGGCGCACGGCGCTTGCAACTAGCGGTGCGCGACTTTGAATGATTCCATTCGAATTATTCGATTTATTAAATCATTCGAATCAGTCGAATGATCTATACAAATTAGTAACTAATTTGTTTTTTTTTTGGGATTTTATGACCTGGTATTTACAACGGGGTTAAAGATTGTTAAAAATCTGCTTACGTTATACAGTAATACTTGAACGGTCCCTTTCTTCAGGGCGAACAACGCATGCATTAAGTAGCGATAAAATTACCGATACTTTTAACGTTAAAGTAAAGAAAGATAAATTAAATTTTTAACTTTACCAATGTAACGTTAAATGTGTTTACCATTAAAATTTTAACACTATGAAAATAACGTTACTTAACGATACTTACGACGATATTTACGATATAAAAGTCCGCGACAGCATATTTACAAGTACATTTTACGTGGGAGCCACTATATCAAAAATAGTGAGGTTTAAATACAACTAGCTGTGCCCGCGACTTCGCCCGCGTGGAATTTAACAAAAAGTTATTACATTTGTAATATAACATTAGCCTAAGTTACTCCTTATTACATCAGCTGTCTGCCAGTGAAAGTCCCGTCAAAATCGGTCCAGTCGTTCCAGAGATTTGCCGGAACAAACAGACAGACAGACAAAAATCGTAAATAATGTTATTTTGATATATTTACACCGTGTACACATCCTATTATGCATTTAGTAAAAAGCGGTTATTTTAATATTACAAACAGACCCTCCAATTTTGTTTATTTAAATTGGGTGCTTTTTACGATGCACATTTTACAAAATTTATCACATTCTTATCAAAATTGATTCATTTGTCGCTTTCAGTATTTAACGTAAATAAACTGTACGAATACAAATTCCACGCGGGCGAAGCCGCGGGCAAACGCTAGTATCCCAATAAGGATAAGCAGTGAACGATCCATGGCTACATAATTATTATTCATTCCAAACTGAGTGAGCGTCGAATGAAATGAAGTCAAATGCGCGACTCTCGTTGCGAGTCGAAAGCGAAACGCTGAGATTAGTTACTAATTTAGTAGTCGTCATTCGTATTATTCATTCGAACCTGACAACAGAACCGACTGAGTGAGCGTCGAATGAAATGAACTCGAACGCGCGACTCGCGTCGCAAGTCGAAACGCTGTTAGATTAGTAATTACTAATTAGTAGTTGTCATTCGAATATGAACATTAGTATATTACTAATATTCAATTCGAATGCGCACATTAGTAGTTGTAGATTATTCGAATAGTGAGATCATTCAAAGTCGCGCACCGCTACTTGCAACGGCAGTAGCTCCGCAGTACGTTACTGTGTAGCGGAATAGCCACTCTCGCTACAAACGGCTCTGACACTGCTCCTTTTCAAAATTTGCTGGGTTGTAGCTTCGTTGATTATTCTCACATTTTTTTACATAGCTGAAAGACTAAATATGACGTTAGTTTTATGCTGTTGAAATCAATTATAATTATGGATGATTCAATGAGAATACGTATCTGCATTTCCATTGTGTAACACCTCTTAGTTCCCGCTGCAACATGCTATTCAATGCCTTTCAAAATTTTTTTTTTGTTTGGATAGTTTAGGTATCTATTTTGCTGTAGAGACAAAATACGCCAATAGCTATGTCCTTTATCATCGTTCTCCTCTCTGTTTAAACCAACACCGATCCCGCTTCGGATATCGGCATCCTGACTGATTTCTAGATGATCTTCTCGTGTGGGCATCGTGGGAAGTGTTGGTTTAGTAAAATAACGTATCTCTCTCGTCAGGACGTCCACTCAGGATATCAAATGAAACACAGGATTGAGCCATCACGTAACCAACTGCTTTATTCAATGATCTCTCTTTGGCTCAATATGAATACTCGGTTTGGTTTGCTTTGGTATTGATTGGATTTACTTCGCGATGTTACGATATTGATTTTAACCACTCGCACACGCGGTCACGCGATATTTAACTCTTTTAGATTCACGGCATTACAATTAATAAGGAATCTTTACGATCACGAACCCGACCTTCCTTTCTTTTCATTATTCTTTTTCTAATGACCGATCAACCGCGCCATAGAGTATCGATTCGCTATGGATCCGCGCCTACCACAGATTAAATAGCACCAAACGAATAACATGGATTAACTATTCCCGACATATATAACTGTTCCACTACTGAGTGATTCACTGACAGACAACACAAGCCGAAACTACTGATCTTAAAGATGGCATACCTTGGATGGTGTAGGGAGCACTAAGAAAAGAACTTTTGGATATTCTCCCACTAAATGAATAAAAAGAGGTATAAAATAAAACAAAAATTCTACGCGGCTAAGCTATATAATTATTTATTGTAGTGTTGATGTGGCTGCTGAGTTTTATGGGTAGTTTACATAAATAAGTATCTGACCTAAAACTGAACGTGAACTTTACCAGTAAGTATATATATAGAGATCGTTAATAATCAAAACTTATCTTTACATTTATCTACGCCGTATTTACCTTAAGTACTAAAATATTTCTTACTGGTATCTACTCTCTGGCAAGGTTTTCCGAGTGGGACGTTTTGCCCAAAGCCTCTAAGAGGATTTATTTGCTTCGGGGTACCACCCACACTCAAAAATTTCAATATTCACGACGAAGTTTAAGACGTGATCTATCAACGCACAGCCCAAACATCTGGACGGATCGGGCTGACATTTGGCATGCAGATAGCCACTATGATGTAGACATCCGCTAAGATAGGATTTTTCAAAATTCATCCCCTAAGGGGGTGAAATAGGGGGGTGAAGTTTAAACGAATTCCACGCGGGCGAAGTTGCGGGCGTAAGCTAGTACACAATAAGGATCTAACAAAACATAACATTCTCAAGCATCCTTGTTGCAAAAACGTTTTCTATCGTGTAACGGATTTCCTCTGTTCTAATTACGCTTCCCGACAATGGTTCCTTTTACAAAGAAGTCTCTATTTACAGTGGCTTCTCTAAATTGTACGTCCGATAAGGTTTGACTTTGAACCTTGTTAAATTCCGATTTCCTAGTACAATATACATACGTAAGAAAGGATTTAATGTGGCAAGAGTAAGACAAAGGAAATATATTCGTATCTTATGATTTACGTGAAAGGGCTGACGGTATTTATTTAGGAGGAATTAAACTGATAAAAAGGTACCATGACCTTATTATTATCGGACCTTTGAGTATTATGTATTTTGTTGTCATATCGTATGAAAGTGTCTAAAATGCTCCTCATCGATCCTATACTTGAGTCACCCAGAATAGAGAATCGCCACTCCCCGCTAAAACCAAATTTATTACGTGTGCTCATAGTTCAATTTAGCTTGTAAGTCAAATTTACTTAAGGCATTTTTAATTCTCGCTGTCAATCTACAATGAACCTTAAACACAGGGGCAGAAGGCTGGCATATGTGGTTTTTTTTTATTGAATTAAGGTAGCAAACGAGCATGCAGCACCACCCTTCCGCTGCCGCCCATGGCAATTGTGACCGACTTAGAACAAGACCCAAATTAGGGACTAGGGTGGTTAGTCCAATTAGTAGATGGTGTTAGAATGTTAGTTGGTTAGTTTGTTAATAAGTGTGAGGACAGGGACTGTTAGTGATAGTTAGTCCTGTTAGTTAATATTAGTATTGTCCAGTTAGTAATGATTAGTGTGAGTCTTGTTCCAATTCGGTCACAGATGCGTTGCTACCCCTGAGGACTGAGATGGTCGCCTCTAAAAAAGTGAACCGGCTCCACGAAATACATATAAAACGAATTTTATATCGAACGCAAACGGAGTACAGACCTACCTAGTGATCGACCGAGTTCAGTAGCAACGGACGCAGTCGGCAGTTGGATTGGTTGGAGTTGTTGATTCCCGTAGTCGGTTCTGGTACTTTGGTTCAATAGAAACAATAGAACCACCGGTTATTATAAAGATTTGAGAAACTTATGTTGGCCACAAAACCCAATCCATAATAGAGCAACAAGGTGGAGTATTCTCCAGGCCTCTTTGGTTATAATTTTATGAGGAGAGATTCGTGTGCCATTAAATGAGCTCAATAAACTAATAACGCTTTATTATAATACTCATAATAAATGAAAACATCGGCATCTTAAAACAGCGCTAATAAAGTCTGTTTTATTTTTGGGAAAAAGTGATTTGTTTCAAAATATTCAATGGTGTTTCAATTTCATTCACGTTTTACGGAACAGCGTTCATAAATACTGCAGTTTAGTCGGAAACGAAACCCGCAGTGAAGACAGCAGTGATCTAGCAGGTTGAACCAATGTCTGCGACAATATGGACGAAACTGAGCTCTATGTCCCGGATCATAAAGTCCACCCGGCGTTTCATATCCAGATGGCCTATCGGCAAGGTGAGCTTGGATAATATAAAAGGGTTTAATGGAAACATTGTTGGAAAGGAAATTGAGCATTGCTCCTAGAATTTTAAGGTTGAATTTCTTTTAAGAGATTTTGTACGCTTGCGAAGATGTCCCGTAGATCATAGTCTTCCCCTTGGCATTTTGCCAGCATACTTCCTTGGACGTGCCGACTCCTCTCCTATAGTTTTATGGCTTTTAGATAAATAATGTAGCTTAAAAATTTTTAACTTTGTCACGTACTAAAAATATTTATCTCGATATTCTTATAATTCTTCAAGTGTTTTATATGAAATAAATTCGGGTTAGTATAGAGTAATAAGAGAAGACATGAGTAATACACTAGATACAAACAAGTGCGAGTTGGACTCGCGCACGAAGGGTTCCGTACCATTATGTATAAAACGCCAAAAAAATCTGGCCTTTTGTATGAAAACCTCACAATATTTACTTTAGTTTTGTAGCCACATATTGGCCACAAGCGGCGCCATCTCTTCTAAAGCAACTAAACTAAAACTACAACAGGTAACTAAAAGCGTCGGAGGCGTCGTAGCCAGGAGATGGCGTTGCTTGTCGCTAATACATCGAAGCCATATTTCGACTTAAATATTTATTTTATTCAGTGTTTTAGTATTTGTTGTTGTAGCGGCAACAGAAATACATCATCTGTGAAAATTTCAACTGTGTAACTATTACGGTTCATGAGATACAGCCTGGTGACAGACGGACGGACGGACGGACGGACGGACAGCGAAGTCTCAGCAATAGGGTCCCGTTTTACCCTTTGGGTATGGAACCCTAAAAAGGCAACTGAATAAAATCACGTGCATAAGTGTAATGAAACAAAATAGTCTATGACATATCACTAGAATGACGTAATATCTAAATGATTATTAATTTTCGAAGAAAACAAAAACTGCACTTTATTTAAGACTTAGATAATATACGTAAAATCTGGTGAATCTTAACATTGTGGGAAGAGATACGTCCTTAATATTGACAGTTATGAGTTGCAATGAAATGTTCACTAATTCAATAAAGTGTCCTATATAGCGAGTTAAATGGATAAACAAACCAGACACCGAATCTGGCAAACAACGTCCAACTTTAACCTCGACATATAAATTAACTGAACCGGATATAAAATCCGGGACTTTTATCGGATACCAATTATGCTTCACGTCACTGGAAGTAACAAAATAATTAAAATTTCCAATATATTGAACCAATTTTGAACCAGACGACGTATCATTGACCAAGACATAATTATGAGTGGGTTCAAGGAACATCATCATTTGAAGCCCTACGTAATTACATTTAAGGTTTCTTTAATTTGACTCTAATTAAATTCCACCCCTCGAAGTTTTTTGTGCGCCGTCTTAAATAAGGGCTTACATAAGGCTTAAGAGTTGAGCAGAAGGAAATAATATTTTTTATTGATATGAAATTAGACAAAGGACCCATTCCGCCTGGTATTTAAATCATTCTTTTATTTAGATTATTTTAATTAGATGATCATAGCCTAGTACTGTATTAGTGTGAGTTTCAATAACAATTGGTAAGTAAACACAACTTATTCCTCGTACATTTTTATATTTAGTATTGTAGTATAAAATAGTGTAGCTGTAGAGACACCTGCGTCTCAAGGCGTTATTTAACGCGTTTATGTGGTGAATTAAGGAGAAATTGTCAAAATAAGACTTGTCAAAATTGTCAATTATCATTGCTCTTATTTTCATGCATTGATGTACTTTAAGTACATAGTATCTCAATGTTTTCATGTATTTATAAGGAATTTATGTCAAAGATAGCAGTTCCCACGGCTTGGCCCGCGAGGAAGTCTTTATGACCGATTTTCATCCCTAAGTTTTCTCTCTGAGGGCTCCAATATGACAAAATCCGTATATAGCGGGCGTCTACTATACTACTACTATAATCTCAGCAAAATTTCATGTTTATACGTTAGGCGATTTTCGATATTTTCGATATGAGTGAGTGACCTCACGCTTATACTATACAGATAAAGCCTAAATAATAGGTATCTATTAGAAATATAGCATAGCGAAATAGCACGTGACATCAACCTCGTCTCTTCATAGCTATTAACATAAACTAAGCTCACACTAAAATACTATCGCAGAACGACATCGTAACTTTATTCGAATTCATAGTGACGGGCTCTGGTTTTATATTCGCTGAGTGTGTTATTTGAGCAAACCCAGCATTTCTACAATTTCACCTGTTCGGAGATAGTTGTGACGAGAAATAACACTGCAGAACTGGTTGCAATTTATATTTCTTGCAACGACAATATCATTGAGACTGGTTATACATATATGCAGATGAATTTTCATGAACAGCGCTAGTAAAAATAGATTTGACAGCGGTATTTCGCAAGATAATAAGTTATTGAGTGTATTAATTACTTAATTAATTGTATGATAATGCTTGACTACAATTCCGCCTGATAGAGTAGGTAAATGGCGATGAAATCTTAGTGCACTAACTTTGTCATTCTGGATTTAAGACATCCCCATTGTAAGAAGTCTCACGGCAATTTTCTCTTCTGCACACCTGAGAACTTTATTGTTCAAAAATGTGTAGGCCAGCATAGTAAACCGTATTTTGGGTGCCATGGACAACACACAAGAACAGAAATTTAAACTCATCATTCAAATTTCCGCCCCGCTGGGAATCGAATCCAAGACCCTTGAAACGATGATCCGGCTTATTAACCATTGCGCCTATGCTTTGGGCTGAAAGTTTCCGCTACTACACACATACATGCACACACCCAAACACAAATTTCTACATTATGTACATATGTACTTGTACATACAAAAGGTCAAAGTAATAAAATGGTGTTAAAAACAATTACAATCTCGTATCAGTGAAGGGCAACATAAACCTAGCTGGAATCGTAAAAACAAATCTTGTTTTGATTAATTACCTACATCAAACGATTACTGAAACAGAAAGAACAATAAAACAAACTAGGGTCGTCGTCAAGAGCAACGTAAAACAAATTGCCCGTTTAGACGAACAGTTAATGTTCTATGACGTATTACTAAATAATCTGTTCTCCAATAATATAATCATTCTTCTTATTGACTAGCTTATTTGGTAACTAAGATTTTGCCTTAATTCTAATACATATATAAATGCATAAACTGGGTCTCGCTTGAATAGTTTGACACATTGCATAAGGAATGTGTTCAAAATGTGTCAAACCTTTCAATCGAGCCGTATAGTAAACCCAACTTAAGACTGAAACGAAAGAGGCGCTGTCGGACGCATTTGACATTCATTTGACCAATCATTGCACACTAGTAACTGACAGATGAATGAACACAACGTACTTATGAATGACTTTTCGTTAGTTCCAATTTTTGCCATTTCAGAGTTAAGTTGGGCGGACTGTAATTGAAGCATTTTATAAATGAGCAGAATAGGACCTTAGAGTGGAAATGACATAATTGCTTTTTACAAAAAAAAAATAACCGACTTCAATTTTGATAAGTAGAGATAACTCAAAAACTACTTGCCAGATGGCGCTCAATTCAACATATAAGTGTAAAGTTCTCGTCACTACAAATTAATGAAGCCCAAACACTAGATAACTGCAGTAAATCGTTGAGGAGTTCCCTCGACTGTCTTTCGGCTTCATCAGATCGACTCCAGATCTTCATGAAATGGTAGCGCTTTAATGTACTTATGATAACATGAACAAACACACTAGTTGTCCATACAATTTTCGAAAGTTCCCCTCGATTTCTTTGAGATGCCATCATCAGATCCTGGTTTCCTTATTAGGGGACCCCACTGCGCATATCTACTTTACAACAAAAAAAGAATTATCAAAATCGGCCCATAAACGACGAAATAATCGCTGAACGTACATAAAAAAAAGCATATATGCGGTCGAATTGAGAACCTCCTTCTTTTTTGAAGTCGGTTAAAAATAGTGTAATTAGATAAAATTTCGCTAAAAGCGATCTCTTTCAGTTAACCCAAAATAAAAGACAAGTAAAGTTAAATCTGTGCTGCTACTTTTCTTTTAGGAGGTTGTTTAATTAAAAAGCCGAAAAACATGAAAATCAGAAACCATTATAAGTAGTTATCTCCACATCACAGCAGTAACACAAGATATCGATTTTTCGATGAACGACGGTTGAGTCTACTTACCCTGAGGATGCCTTGTTTTGGGGTAAACACGTGTTGGTGTTGATGTTATATTGGTGTATGTTTTCTATGTTTAAGGAGGAAGGTACTTGTATGTAACGTACACGATCATGCACACATTGTCTTTAATCTGTAACTAGACGTCACGGAATTTGCTAAAATCAAGCCATAGATCCACGTATTTCTAATCCACCAATCCTTATTCGATTATGGGACACACATTATCTTCAAATCCTCAATCTACTTGATTGAGAGTTATGGAACACCCTTTTAACATTGTCATTTTAAAAGAAAAGTTAAAACGACAACTTCGACGGAATCTTACTTTGGAATCTTTTGATGACCTTCATAATGTATTAGACCTATAACACCCAGTTAAAAAGTATTAACAGCCATTTGCATATCAATATAAAAAGTTATTCAAGTATTTGCATCAACCAATGCTGAATGTTGAAATACGCAATTCATTACAAAGCATAATAGGGCAGACTTAGCCGAGAACAATACGGCTGCCCTATTATTTGAACGAAAGAAAATAAGGTATTTTCATTAATGAAGTTAAAGTTTAATTGCGTTTTGCAAAATGATCTTTTCCGAGTCGGCGTCGGTCGGGGCGGTTACAACGTTCCACGTAACAGTAAGGTCGGCAGATTACTACGTTTCGTTCGTCATTGAATGATATAAATATAACACACGTAATTACGAAATAGTGTTTTAATTAATGAATATATTTAATGAACTAATGCTTCATGTTATTCGCAATATTTTTTATTATTTTAATTAAAGCAGGATTAAATTATGCTTCTTAGACTAAATTCATTTTGTAGAAAGTTTTTGTTAATGATGCCGTTAGTTAATCATTACCGTTAGACAGTTACAAAGACATTATTTTTGTTTTAGTTAAGAGATTCTTTTTTACAAAAATTTATAATACGTACCTAACTTTTTAACTTACCAACTATAATATTAACAATCTATATTTTTCTCCTTGCTTTTTGCCATTCTCTGTTATAAACGATTACCGCTGTCTAATATTATAGTTATAATTTGTAAATAGTTAAAACAATAGCGTGGCGTCTTAAATTTGGCATTTAATGTGGAACCTACAAATATAAATGAGCAGAGCATCCATACTATGGTAAGAAGTTACTGTAGACTAGATACGTCAATAATATCAAAACTACCACCTAAATAGGTGGTATTGCCAGCAAAAAAGGAAGAGTAAAATAGAAAATATTGTCTCTGAAACTTCCAGCAAGAACACGACAACTTCAAATACAAAAAAATCCTTGATTAAATTGACATAATTTTTCTGCGACCAGTACACAATCTGGAGCTCTTATCAACGCTGGCCTCGCGTAATTACGGCGAAGGAAGTTAATTTTGACATCTGCGCGTTGTGTGGCTAATGCTGCTTTATTGTTTACTGATTCGCTGCTGAGGATGGAGAATCTCTGACGAGGATGAAGAATCTCGCATCAGGATGGAGAATCTCGAATGATGCTGAACAATCTCTTCGAAATAGGTTCACATGAATAATTTTTATTGATAGATATTAAAAACTGGCACAAAAACCGCACAGTGTTTTTATCTTCATAAACATTTTTTACAATTTATTAAGTATCTAATATCTAAAGATCGGCTAAAATATTTTTTCCCGCCCCGGACCCCAAAGCTTAGGTTTTCTGAAGCAAATTGAAAGGCTTTACGTAATACATTATTGATAATTTCAATATATCTATAGGTATAATTATATATTTACATGCGATACGAAACATCGAATACTGTAGAAGCATCTTTACATAATGCCAAGCAGACATTAACAAGTCCCAGCCGATCTGATGTAATAGATGTCAATTTTTAGAAGAGGGTATGCTGGGTTGATAAATTCAATAAATGATAATAATATACGAGTTCGAGATGCTATTACCCGCAGATGCCGCCCTCAAAAATTAATGCAAACGACTCGCAAAAAGTGAGATAAATTACGATTTCGACCATCATTCCAAATAAAATGGCAAAGACATTCACAAACTTTGTATAACTTCGCAAATTTGCTTAGTTAACGCATATGGCTTGGGAGGCCTACGCAAATACGGCCTAGGAGTTTGCAAAGTTTAGTTATAAACAAATTCGTCTTGGTAAATATTTTAAATTAAACTTTATATTTTATTAGTTTGCTGCTACATCTGATTCTGAAAATGTTAGGTCGATAGCATTATTCTGACTTTAACTTAATTTATGCGAGTTACTTCAATAAAGGTTAGGTAGTTCCAACTTGGCAAAAACACTCCCTTGCCCCAAGATATAAAATTCATATGCAAATTTTGAAAAGCACACTCCATTGCATCGATTTTTTTCAGCAAAATAAACATAAATATTCCATAAAAATCCAATTCTAGAAACCACACAATTACTAAGAGGCGGTTCGATAATTACGTGTATCTAATTCTATTGTAACATTTATTGGGTATAAAATAATAAATATGATGAAAAAGACTTACCTACATGATTAAATGATGTTCAAATTTCATTAAACTTGCAACTAGTCCCGAACAAGCCAAACCCAAATTATAAGCATCAATAACGGTTCACTCCAGAAATCGATGTGATTTCAAATTAGTATGCCAAGGTTGACTCGATTCACAAAGCTATCGGCAACCCACATCCGGCCCAGAAGTGGTCAATAAGTACTGTACAAGTGCGTAATACATCCCTCCCCTAGTCGCCAAGCACAATACAAATGACTCCATTTAGAGAATCGTTCCCGCTCGTTCCTCAAACGAACCAATATTTACAAGTTCTACACTCGAATGCCACTCTAAACTATGACGTCAGGAGTAGGGATGTGACGATTGCGGAATATCGAGGGTTGCAATGAGAATGATCTATAAAAAATAACCTTATACACTCAGAGCCCCTCACTAGGATTCCCCGGTTGCCAAGGACAACCCACAAGACCAGAACACGTCATTTACCAAGAAGAGAAAATCCTTGACGTACCTTTCTGGCATTTTTACCATTAGGAGTCGGCTTTGGAAATGAACCAAAAATCTTGACACAAAAGATACATGTTACAAAAAATCTGCCAGGATCGTATTGTTGAGCATTCTAGCGTTATTCAGAGCTTAGTTCGTCGGTCATCAATCCTCATTAATCATTACCACAAATCTGCTATTCCTACTTTATCATCATTATCACAACGGGCCCTTAAATCAGGAATCCTTAAAATCATTCAGCAAATATATTTAAGTTTATAATATTAGGGCGCACAATGCAGTAACGAAAAAAAGTCATTGCTTTGCGTTCTATTTCATTACGACTGAGACTTTTTGCTTGAAACTAACTAATAAGCTACAAGGTAAAGCATAAGATATTCCGCGGTAACCCTGCAGTAAGTCGTTAATATCCAGTAGCGAGCAGTAGAATGTTAAAACGGCATCTGTATTCCGCGCCGCGACGGGTTTGCTTTTGATTTCTTACGCGATGTCCGACGAAGACAGATGACGGTCCAGCTTTTGTCCCGGCATTGAGATGTAATTGGATGAAAAAAAGTAAGAAAGGTTCGTTTTCTGTAGTGCGTATAGTGTCAGTTGTACCGTATTTCTTTGTATAAAATTTTAAATTTGGAATAGTCTTTAACTCCGGCTTCTGTAGCGTCACCAACATTTTAATTTGTTTTTACAAACATGAAAATTTCTATAAAATTCATTGCACCATTGACGGCTGCATGCGCGCGTTCCCTACGATATACTTCGAAATAACACTCAGTAACTATAGTATTAAAGTATAGAATAATATCCCGATGCTTTGCCGCAGTCTTGGCGTCAGTGGGATTTGAGCCTAATAGGCTTCATACATACTTGAGTTCAAGTCAATTCTGCTTGTGGAACATTATTGAATTACAAATGAGACCATACAATTGATACCTCCTGTTGAAAGTTGCAGGACTCTGTAAAACCCATTTTATCCAAACATGTAATTATTTATAATCCGGCAAATCACCTCAGACTTCAATAAATTAGAGTTAGCCGTTACTGCACTTCGTCACTCGTAAGTTTCGCTCTTTCCTAAATAAATAAATAATAAGTCACGCTACACTATAGCTACCTACCCCAGTCGCCGAGAATATGGAATTGCTACTCCCTGCTAAAAACTAATTTGTTACCTGTGCTCAGTGCTCACAGTTCAATTTAGCTTATTTGTAAGATTTTCTTATGTCAATTGAAATTTTCAGCGTCAAACTGCAATGAACCATAATCACAGTAGCAGAAAGCAGGCATCTGTGGGATGTAATTAAAAAGAATTCTATATCGACCGTAGTGTGCACACTCATAGCCCTAACTAGAATTTCCTGTGTCAAGATCAACACACAAAAAACACACACTCGGACCGAAAACAGGAAAGAAAGAAGACCCTTTAAAGGACCGTCTAGTATTATAACCATTCTGTCCAATTTGTTTTTTAACCAACAAATCTAACGTTCTTAATCTTTATTTAATTCATTACGAGTATAATTAACGAAGTTGTCATCTATTACGAGAAGGTATATTATGAACTTTAAATATCTTATTATCATAAATATAATTTGAACCCGGGTTTATCTTTAAAAATATTTACATGAGTGTGTAATCAATTATATCAACGTAGTTTAAAAAAAAGTGGTTCTGAAGCAAGTTTAGATCATCGTCACGTACTTCAATGGTCATTTTTCTTTAATTACTACTCATAATGCTGTCATAATAAGAGAAGTAGGTACATTTAAAACATTTTAATCGACTACCGATAACATGTAACCAAACCAAATTCCGACTAAGTTATAAAATTTCCTGTAAGTACAGCTAAGTTGAGAACTTGATCAAATAAGTTTAAAGTTAAGCGTATGAAGTTTTTTACTTGGCGATACACGTCCCGCATTTCATGTACTATAACTACTTGCCGAGAACTACAGTTAACCTATAACTGAACTTCCAATCACGTTACCTACTAACTTTTGAGTGTACCAATCGGAATTTTCCTTTGACAAGTTGTATGTTTAAAGATATAGAATATATAAGTTCTTAAAAACCGATAAAATTTGCGTGGGAAGGCAAATTTAAGTAACCACCTTATGGCGGATAATAATATTTGACATAACAATCATGACGTCACATAGACTCAGAAATAAAGTAAAGATTATTTTACCTTCAGACACAACTTTTAGGACTAGGATATTAGACTTAATTTCCGGCGCTCATTGCTTGTTAAAAGTATAATACCTCAATTTGAGAGGTTACCCGAAAGTTGTTGAAAAAGTTTTACTGGCAATAAAATTTTGTAAGCAGAGCTTGATATCTAAATGTCTACAGTGGGTTAGATTCAGACCAATTAGGTGAATACTTTTTATCGAGTTTCGTAACCAATGAGAAGTTTATTCAGTAGGTCAAGGAAATAAAAATTGTTGCTGTTTCGAATTTTATTCAAATCTTACTGATAGTTGTAATATACGTGGAATTAGTTATCATAGAATTATCTAAAACAGATGACTTCTGCTAAAAATAATTTCAAAAATGATTAATTAAAAATATAACTTGAAATTATTAATGCAACATCTGCTTAAGCAGATTTACATAACTCCAAGCCTCCAGAACGACCAAGCAATTGTTGAACAGTTTTGTAATGATTACACGATTCTATATAGCTGTACTCTGCCCACTGTCCCAATATAACCCTCGCGCACCCTTCATCCGGTATTCTCTCAACGAACAAAAACCCATTCGCAATTTCAAACGATCGCTAAGAAAATGGTCTGAAGTTATCACAAAGGCTGGTACCGATTACCCAGACGTCCTACAACGGATTAATAGTTGAATTTGTAATGAAAAGAAAGACGTCACGAGATTGGTGAAAGATAGAAAGTTTTAAAATGTCCGTCATTCTATTTCCTTTTGTAGCTTTAAAGTTCTTGATAAGTTTTTGCTGTTTTATTTCAAAGTTGTTAATGGTGTCATGTATACAGATCTTAACCCTTAACTGCTTCAATGTTGGGTTCTCGACACATCCTAACTCGTTTACAGCTTGACACGACTCCTCTTACATAAGAGGAGAGCAGACCATATGCCACCAAATTATCCAAATACATACCTATCGGTAGACTTTTCACACCATTAAAAACACTATGGATAACTTCCAGGAGTTCATGGTTATACCTATAAGATTATAGAATTATAAACAATAAGGTGAAAAAAATATTAAAATGTGTTGTATAATTATGCGCCCTTTACAAGTGTGCAAAATCAAACGCTGCCACAAAATCTAAGGTAAGTATTATCTACGACATTCAACAATCGTACATTTATCGTTCATGAATTCTACCTACAGTAAAATTTCTTTCTAAATAAAGATTTACTTTACAGAAAGATCGGGAAAATTATGCTAACAAGTAACGGTTTGGAAAGTTTAAACATAAACGCTTTGGGAAATTCTTTTTACGAGTTCCTTCAGCGGCGGCGTGACGAGTTCGTTATGTAAATAGTTTATGTTGTTCTTAAGAATATCTTTTACCAATTTGTCATTTTTGTTCGGTTTGCCATCTTTGTTGTATTCGCCGTTTTTGTTCGATTTGTCATCTTTGTTGTACCTATTTGTAGTTCTATCGATTTGCAGTTTTGCAAGTGAGTAAAAAAATAAAAAGTACGTACCTAAGTGTACATGAAGCAAACTGCAACGATAGAGTTAGTCAGTTTATTTTCTATTAATAAATCGGTAAACATTTTAATGGGTTTAGTAACCGTAACATTGTACCTACGTAAATTCACCGGTGAAAAATCTAAAAATTTACTTTAATTTACTTTTAAAAGCTTATTAGATCATACCTGGTTTTCCACAAGAAAGAGTTTTGAAAGAAAGTGAAAGAAATAGTTTTGAGAAAAATCAGGAAAAACATTTCCACATTTTTTGCAAAAGTATAGTTTTACTCGATAGTACAACATAAATTTAATTCTCCTATGTTTTCCTACAACGATGATACGTTGCTTATGAGCTTTTGATATTCTCAATTAACATTGAATAATTACTACCAGGAAGCTGGTCCGCATTTTTCAGAAAACTTTGTTAAAAAATCTTATCTTCCCTATTTAGTGAGCTTATTAAATAATTCAGAGAACAATAAATGCACGAATACGATACAACACGGGAACACTAAGCATGACTAATTCGACCTTGAACTTACTTTCTTACTACGCCCTACGCGAACCTTGCTTACTATGCCCATAATTTCCTTTTAAATATAACCTTGTAATAGCATGTTCAATAAACAGGGAACTCAAGTAAATAAACAAAAATTTAATAAAAATACTTGGGTACGATAATTCGCTCACCTAATGCGTAGCCAGTTTCCGCAATGTAATAAAGTGCTTCCGAATAACATTAATGTTTTCAGTTCAAATTCGAAGTAAGAGCTCTCAAATGATAGTAAAAAGTAAGGGTTTCATACATAAATTTAGCCGGGAGAACATCTCGTAAAAAATTTGATAGCCTTTAATTCTCAAAAATGTAAACGATGAATATTGAGTGGAAAATTAAAGTAAAACATCCCTTCGCATTCGAATTCCATTCAACGAGTAGGTAATCATTGAATAAATAACGGACGGTATAGAATACCGTCTCCTTTGCCTTCCATTTTCACTTTGAATCAAATAACTAAAAGTAATTATACATTGATAACACTAATTAAAACTGAATCATCCAATATTACGAACTTTATCATATATTTTTTTGTGAATGAATTGAGGCTTTATATGTAGATTTTATTTATTCAATGTTTACTTCTGACTAATACTTTTCAATCATAACGCAAATATTATCATTTATCGAGAGAGTTTTATTACTTATTACGGTAACTTTTTCATTAGGTACTTATTACGGTAAATACATACCTAGTTGAGCATTACAGTCAAAATTTCTTTATTGGATGGATTAAGGTAGATTTCAAATAAACACTTTATAAAAACAAGAAGTAATTAAGTGTTTTTGGACGCAGTAATTCACTTTCTAGCAATATTATGTAATCTTTTATTACTTTTGTGTATACTTTGCGGATAAATATTTTTCAACACACTTGCTCGTAAAGTTGCTATTTTTTCTTTAGTCTTACGCCCGGAATGCGGTTTATTACACACTAGTGCGTTTTACTTTTCATTTCCGCACTAGTGTTTTTCTTATTCCACTTTTTTTTTAATATCCGTAAAGAGGTTGTTACCAAAAGATTTGTTATTTTGTAAATAAATAAACTTGTTGTACTTAGTCAAAATCTGATAAGATAAGATTATACTTCATCTAATTATCTATTAAAGCATTGAAAAAATACAATATTTTAAATCATTAATTACCGTAAATTCTTATTAGAAATACATAATTATTTAGTTTAATATATTGTGGCTGAATGTTCGGTGCCTCTGGACTTAACCTGCGCGCGCATAGTTATTCAACCAAAGATACGGCGCGCGAAAAAATAAACCTCCGCGCCATTTTGTGCAAACATTTGTTCGTTTATAATTTGCTGATTTGTGACTGAAAAATGTCGATACCTAATTGTTTTTTTCCTCGCAAGTGTGTTGAAAAACGTCGTATGATACGCGTGTGCTTTGTTCATTACAGTCTTGGCTCTATTACAGCCCTCGCCTTGCGGCTCGGGCTGTCAATACCGCCTCGACTGTAATGACCAACTTCGCGCACTTGTATCATAATGTACTATATACGTTTCATTCCTTAAATTATTTTATTTAAACCGCTCGACGTGTTTCTCTGTTTGTTGTTGTTCTTAAGGTTAGCTGGTAGACAATGCACCTAAAGTAGGGCCATTTTAATAGGCCACATTTGACAACTGTTTGTCTTTGCTTTATAGTGAGGGTAACCTGCTGAAAAACATCGATTAATTTAATTAATCGATAAGGACTTCAAACATCTGTAAATTGAATGCGATTGTTATAAAAAGTATTAATAAGCGCACAGTTCACACAACGACTAAAAAAAATGACAAAAATAATGCGTCAAATAATGGCGCGAAATGAAATCATGACTTTTTTGTAATATTTCACGTTTCTAGATACTGACTTGTGAGCCAAACGTTATTATATAAATGAATGATTACATATTTTTTGGCCTAAAATGTAATAAAATAAATTTTGTTTGTATTAAAATACATTTTATTTTGTAATCGTAAAATACTTTTTGACGATTAGTTCGACTTCTCGAATTCAACTTATCTACTCATCATTTTCTTTCGGTACCATCCCTGATATTTAAAAAGAAAAAGAGTTCACTGACGTAACTTTGTAACGACGTCAGTTCCTTACTTTTAAGTGTAAAAAGTTTAACAATACCTAGTATGGAATGTATTAGATACTATGGGGTGCCTCCCTTACAAGGTTACTTTGTAAAATTTTGACGAACTGTCAAATGTGGCCTATTAAAATGGCCCTACTATAGCATTAAGCTCGCCATTTTGTACCATAATATGCGTTTATTGTGGTCAATAAAGTTTTAAATAAATAATAAATAAATATTGCGAGCTGACTTAGACTCAGAACGTTCTCTACACTACAAAGGTTAAACTTTTATTTATTTATTTAAAAACTTTATTGCAACAACCTAAAGCTAGGTGTACAAAGGGCGGACTTAATGCCTTTTGGCATTCTCTGCCAGTCAACCCATGGTGATGATGAGAGCAAGTAGGTAGGTGACAATAAATTGAACTTTGTATATTGATTTAGTCTCGTTGACAGTACAATTTTATGATAAGACTCCAGTCGAGCGAACTTGCCAACGGCAAAGGACAAAAAATAAAATTTACCTGCTGTTGCAAAAGAAGTAGATTTATTGATTGTTTATGATTCATTTACTTGCGTTTATTAAACTAAGAATTTCTTGATATAACTATCAATGAAGTTAAGCAAATACAAACCCTCAATATTGCTGCAATAACTATTAATAAAAGCATGCGACAGAACTCGCATTAACTTATTTCTCTTTTTAAAATACTAACCAAGTTGTATAACCAAACAGCCACAATATCACGCGGTACTAGGGTATCAGAAAGAGCAACCCTCCGAATCACGGAATCAATAGTCGTGACCACAGTTGCGGAAAATCAAAGGGACAGAGCTCGCGGGTAGCGATCCACGCGACTGATTAAAAATTTTCTTTCGCGAATCAATCATACCAGCCAGCTGAACGTTATGAATCACGATCTAGCGATATGAATCGTAGTATTTGTAAACGATATGAATCATTGAATAGAATTAGTTTGAATGCATTTTGTTGTTCGATATTTGAATTTTTTAAGATTTTACTTTTATCATCGCGGAGACTAAACATTTCAACTGTAACGGGTACTCACGATATTTATTATTTATACCGGTATTTCGACCCAATTGCATGGATCATAGTCACGACGAGACTGCGGTGGCGGGGGGCGGGGGGGAAATTGACGGTTGACACTTGAAAGATTCATTATAATATATCGTTTTATAACATTACCTAAAACTTTTCTCTACGTTAAATAAAACTAAAAGCCTTTATGATTCACCATGTGCAGTTAAAATTGCACCTTCATATTTTGTTGACAAGTGCAATGTATTTGATTTCTGTGGACACTCTATCACGAAACTCGAAATAACCAGTGTTATTTAGGATTGGTCGCATTCAAAAGTGACTATATTTTTCTGTTTTTATTACGAATTTTGTCATAGCTACACTATGAATAAAAACTAGTTTCCCTGTACAGCGTCACGCACAAATACCTCGACAAATCTAAACCCAACTGAGCTAAATTTGAGCACAACTTGTTTTGAGCTAACAGAGTTTAACTGACCGACGCTCACGCGGCAGATTCTGGGTAGATAAATTGAATACGATTCAAGCTGGGTATAATTCCGACACCTGTCAATTCTGAGAGCGCATTCCATGTTTGTTTACTTTTATACGTTTTTTTATTCATTGTTGAAAATGATTTAAAAATAGAAAATTTTGGGCAAATTCGTTTCCTGTTTTTTTTTCATATCCAATATGGAAGAGGGTAGATCGCAACAATTTGGTGCGGTGCTCCAACTTACCGCGCGGCTTAGTTTACTTTCGACCACGCCCGAGACAAGTCGTAGCTCAAACCATCAATTAAAAATTCATCTAAACCGTCAAGTTGTGCACCTCTATTAAAAGCCTGTAACAATAACCACAACATATAAATTAGAAACTACATTACTCTACTTCAGGTTATTTTAATACCCAACACCCATAAACTGGGCGCGAAATAAAACACGCGATCCATTACTGGCGCGATACGGAGCTACGAACGCAGTTAAAGGTGGCTGCTCAAATCGGATACCGTTGATGTCCACATTACCAAGATAAAGACCAGGGTAAATGATACCGTTACGAGACGCTAAATAAAGTACCTTTAACGGCTACGGAAGGTATTTCTTGAGAGTTCCGTCGGTAAAATATCAGTTAAATTACTAATGTTAACGAAATTATAATTATTTGAAGTATTTAATATGTTTATAATTGTGTTGCTAATTTTTGCTCTAAAACAACGGAAAAACAGGTTATAATACAGAATTTATAAATATATAAGTGACTAAATTTTACGTTCATTATTGAAGGGATTTTCATTAAACGGCTTAAATGAGATCGGCTGAATTGAGTAATGATATTAAGGCCTTTAAAACAACGAAGCCAATTCTAGCAATTACAATTTATTTAAATGATAATTACTTCACAATTATCACATTATTTTAAATGTTTTATCGTTATGAGTTAAGTAAAACTTAATTTTTATCCAATATTCAATAACAAACAACACAACAATAAAAGTTCTGAGTCTGATTTATCAGCCTTGAATAAAAATCACCAAAATATTATTGCATATTTCATTTGATTCAATCAAAAGTTGATAAAATTAATTAATTGATGGAGGAATTAATAAATAATCAGTGAGATTAGTTGTAAAATAAGCGCTATTTTATTTTAGACCATACAAATATATATCAAAAGGTCGATGGGAGAGTAAATTGTGTATTGTTACTATTATATTGTTATTATATAAATTACATAAATAAGAGATAAGGTTGAATGTTCGCGAAAACTTAAGCACAAAAATGTAAATTGCGTCGTCTACTTGCACATATGAGTGAGCAATCTTCATAGTTTTAAAATTGTATATCGTGAATTGTATAAAATTCCTAGGGACTGGCTAATCCGGTGAATACTGGTGTGAATGCAGCAAAATAAGAATATTTTCCCGTCGTCAACTGTCAGATTACCTTATTTTTGCGATAAAAAAACAACAAATAGTCGAGATGGATAATATGGGTTACAAGTTAGAACTTAGAACTGTATGGCGTCCTAGTCTTCTAGAGTAAGGTATAATTATTATTAGTAAACAGCAAAATCTAAGGAGTGCAGTTTTAACACTGATTTATTCCGATAAAGTGAAGGACAGCGATGTGTACGTACATACTGTTTGCTTGCGTTTTTCGTCGCCGACATTGTCTTAAGTACATTACATAATACATAAATTATGTGGTATGAAGATTGACAGGGACTAGTTAGTGATAGTAAATCTTGTTAGTTGTTTTAGTAATAGTAGCCGTGACTTCTTATGCAAATCAGGGATCTTTTCTATTGCCTCATACGATACTCTCTGCCGGCACGACAAAAGGATTCCCTATGCGTCCAATTCACAAATTTTCAATAAGGTGTAAAGAATCAAAAGCGAAAATTAAGGAAAAACGACCAAACAAATAATCAAGAGCAATTTGGGGGCTTAAAACTGCGTTAAAAAGCCTTTTTTAACCATCGCAAATAGAGGGACAGTACGGGTGGCCATTATTTGCGGACGCATCACCCGTATTCTACGCCCGGATGTTGTTAATGGTGGAAAATGTGGAAAATTGGGCTATTCATTTCCCGGAGTCTGACCGCAGCGGAATCGTGCAAATACGTACCACACCAGGTGGGTACATGGAATACAGGACACCAATTTACACCGACCGTATGCCGGGGAACAACGCGCCAATTTATATGGAAACACCATCATGAGTAGAAATGGCAGGTGTCGCGATATAATGGGATGTTTTAGTTTCGATTTGTCTTTTGTGGAACCGGGTATACTTTTTAGAATCAATCATTCCAGTTCCCATGGGTAGCAACATATCTTTGATCGAATTATAACAAGAAAGACTCACTAACAATTACTAACAACAACAGGACTGTCTCAACTACTCTTTCCCAGTCGTCATACCGACCATTATTCATAACAGTGACTATCAAAAAAATAATAATCCGAGTAGAAAAAAACAATAAGTCCGTGAAAATATTGTAAATAAGGAAATAAGTTTCATTAAAACAGTTACAAAGTAAGAATTACAAACACATCTAACAAAGTAAGCTTCCAAAACACGAGTTATCACAAAAGTTACCCAAAAAAACATTAGGGCTTACATAGCAGAACCAAAACACGTAAAGGATACTCAAAACATAACGCCTCAAAGCATAAAGTCAACAAACGAAGTGACCCGTAAAACACACGAAGGAGAACCGAGGACACATTGAAAAAACGCATTTTATTAAGTGCTCCCTACACGACGGCGATCAAAAGGGATCATAACAACCTTCCGACAACTGAGAACCAAAACGAAGGGGAAGAACTGATATTTATTACGGAGATTAATGATACACACACACGAAAACACACAAATAAATAAACCCCTAATACGAGGATCGCGTATTCCAAATTTCTAAAGTTCGACAATAAATTCAAGCTTAAATTAAAATTACAATTTAGAACAGCAATTTTTTTAATTGATTGTTTTGTTAATTGATTAAGAAAACGTTGAAACAGTTGATTCATTTGTGAAATAATGTGAAAGACCAATTTTCATAGGGTCCCCTTTAAAATCAACGTAATTTCTAACAAACCGTTTCCAGCTAACGTCAACCAATTATAAACCACCTCCCTACCAATGTCATCTCTATACGTCAAACAATTAACGATATTTTTTTTAATTTATAAGATAATAAGTAACATCGAAAAAAAATATATATTAACCTACAGAATTCGCTGTTTGGTATTCGTTTATTACAAATACAGATAAACACAGCCGTGGGTAGAAACGAGGAAATCACAGGCGTCTCGTAAAGCATCCAGAAATCAAATCGAACGGTACCCACCATAAATGCGGAAATGAGCTACGTTGTAAAATACAAATATTCCCACGGGGACATCGATTTTGTTCGGAATTTGTCGCCGTAATGAACTCGATCCGATGATATTGCATTTTACGGATATTCACGGCTTGATTGGTGGAGGAAGGACGCTGTATTTATTTATTAGTAGTAGAACCCTCGCTTCGCTTTGAATAACCTATGCCTTAGTACCATACTCGAAAAAATGCTTACAGGGATTTCATATAAGTGAAGTTTTTTATACGAATCGGCGTGATGGTTACCATGGATTGATGTTCGAAGGGTCCTAGGTTCGATTTCCAGTGAGATGGAAATTTTAATTTTGAGTTTTTTTTTGTTCTCGTTCTGAGTGTTGTCTTTGTGTGTTGTCCATGGCACCTACGGGTAGGGGAAGCACAGTATATGCAAACTTTTACCTATATGAAGACCTACCTACGAAGAAGTTACCACCGCCACCGTTTACTTATTAATGTGTCTCTAGCAATCGGTACAGAGTTAAGTAAAAGATCTTTCCTAAGTGCACGTACTTATCAACAAAACTAAGTAATTGCGAAAACAGGATTGAAACCAGTTTTACTGCGCTGCTGTTGATAAAAATAAGTCTCGGGATTTATCTTGTTATCGTCTTCGCCGAAACTTGGAGAATTAACGTCACGTGGTGCGTCGTCGCAAACAACAAACTTTTTAATTAGGATTCACGGTGACCGCTTCAGATTTAACGACGAGGCGTCGAAATGTGGTGCTCTGGTCAATGTTGATTCTAGAATGTATGATTTACAAAATTTCAAAATACCCTGAGAATATATATTTTTTCGAGCTGACCAATGTGTTATTAATAACTTAGATTCTAAACAGCGTATTGAAACATGCATCAATTTTAAAGTTAGACCTCCAGCAATAAATATGTGAAAACCGCATCGAAATAATTATATTGAGTATTGCGAGATAACCGGACAGATACAGATATAGTCATATAGATAATCCCAGACCAAACAAAGTAAAAAAAAAGTAACAAAGAAAAACGAAGGTAGCTCCTCCCATCTGGAATACGACAAATCGTTTGGCTTCTGACTCAAGAGGGTGGCATTTAGCCAGCTGTACTTCAATGAATATAATGGGTACCAACTAGAAACTATTTATCTATTATATTATTTATGTGTTTATCTACTTTGCAACAGCCCACGAGTAAATACGCATGATATTTACACTTTCATGTAAATAGCACCTTCCTCCCACATAGGAATATGCAATGTACGCAATGAAGAAAATATACACCAGCTTACATCCACCAACACGCGTTTCGCCTCAAAACAAAGCATGATTACGATGGATTTCTGCAAAGTAACGCCTGATATAACGAATGATTAAAATACTTTTAATTTCATAACAAGTTGCCAGGAGCAATATTTGCAACCTAGTAATAACATTGATAATCTAATCCACACGCAAAGTTCTACAATCAAGTAAATAAATGATATATCTAGAAGTAACTTCACCCGAGAGTACTTATCTTATTATATTTCAGAGTACAGCAATATGGTGTGGTATATTCACTTTATTCAGTTCAAGACAGCCGACAGCTTTGCAATCTCCCAAAGGAAATACTGGTGCTGGTCTCGCGTGTCTTATTTTAAGCCTGAATTAGATTGTTTCAACATATTATAATGGAATTTATACAATCTGGGCTATGTTATAATACTTGTTTAATTTAGACATAATACTAGAGAACCGCCCGCGCTTCGCTTCGGGACCCGTAGGTAACAGCCGCGTAGGTCTCTCTCCCGTAGGAATTTAGGCTAAAAAGTAGCCTACACTCGCTCTCTTCACTCCACCCTGTCTGAGGTGTGTGGAGCCCTCGGGACAGTTAGTTCCCCTTTGGGGGTGTCTCTCGCGGCCCGTTAAAACGGGCCGGTCCTTGGGTTGGGCCCTAAGGCCCTTGGTTGTCCATCTGTGGTTAACCAATAGGTCAAGTCCGGTGAGTGGTGGCCTTTTTACAGGCCACAGAGTCTTAAACGGGATGGGGTTCATCTTCGCGCCGCCCAGGCGATCGAGGCCCTACCGGGTGAATCCCGCTGGTGGGAAGCCCAGCAGGAGCCAATCAGCGCCGGGCGACGTCCGTCGATTTTGCCCCCAGGTATTTGGCCTGTGGGGCCCATTGGATATCTTGTCCGTGAAGCTCCAGAGTAGGGTCCCGCCTGTTGAGGTATCCTCCTATGTTCACGGCCTGCGTCTTTCCGACATTCACCGACAGTCTCCACGCGGCGAGCCATTCGGGGAGGGCATCAAGCGCACGCTACATCTTGACGATGGCGTGGGTTCTATTCAGCGACGTGGTGATGTACGCCACGTCATCGGCATACAGGGCAAGCGACGCCCCCCTGCCGCCGGGATGTCGTCGGTGTAGCAGGCGTAGCAGACCGGGGACTGGCAACTCCCTTGCGGGACGCCGGCTGCGATCGGACGCTCGGTGGATTCGGCGTCTTCAACCACTACTCTGAAGCTTCTATTTTCGAGGAAACTGGAGATCACCTTAACGGCACTCCGGGGCGCCGACGACTGCGAGATCTTGTAGAGAAAGCCGTCGTGTCAAACACGGTCGAACGCCTTTTCCATGTCGAGGAATACTGCACACACGCGTTCTCTCTTATTCAGAGCCGCGGTAACGGTGTGCAACACCCTCGACAGTGTAGCCGTGCTGTTCAGCGGCATCAAAAAGTAGCCTTCCAGTTCTGTTGGCAGCTAGGCTATTCCACCCCGGATGCTTGCAGTTCCAGTCGCCCGCGCCCACCACCGGTGTCGGCGAGTCCAGCAACTTGCGGACATCAGCCAACAGGATAGTGCCAGCGGGCGGGCGGTACACTGAATACAGCCGGAGCGGGGAGTTCTCGAGGCAGAGCTAAAGTAGCCTATTACATTTGCCTATGACTTAAGTAAATTACATGTAGTATTTGATAGCGTAATTCAGAACTTGCAAATGAATTTTATTAACGCCGTCTATTAACAACTCCGAAAATAAATATCTAGCAACTAACAAACATCGATCTTCCCATGGGAATGGGATATTTTTCCGCGGTAAAAAGTAGCCTACGTCACTCTCCACCCTCCTAACTATCCTCACACACATAAACCTTACCATATAATAGCTTTGTTGCGACGTGAAAGCGTCACAAACAAACAAACAAACAAACACACTTTCACATTTATAATATTAGTAAGGAAGTAAGGATGAGTTACGTCGTATTTACATTATTTCATAGCACGTGAAGTGACGTGGAACATTATTTGATTTTCTCTGGACAATTAATACACGACTCTGAAGCATTATTTGCTATGAGAACTTACATAAGCCTGTGCTTGGTCGTGTTACATTGTTCAAAATTTCATTCCAATACATGTTCCAAAAACTCCACCAATCCCCATTCCTTATTCCATCTCCCATCCCATTGCTTATGGGACTTCATGATAATCTATTAGAAAATTACCACCAGTTTCGATTTATTCCGAAATACTCACCAGTCTAATTAACGATTGAATACCTATAGAATACAGGACACAATTTTAAAGGGTTCTAGGCATTGATACCTAGCTCATTACGGAACATGGGACTTTCGTTTTAACTGAAGAATCCTAGAGTAGACACTAATTGACCACCGAAGGACGTAAATGCTTTAAAAAATTCTGCCATCAGGGGTCGTCTAACAAAGTGACATCGGAAGGTACCGATCGTTTCTATCGGCTATTGCTTAACTAGGTCGATAACTTAAAATCGAATCGACCCAAGCCGGTAGGTTTCACACAATTAATTTCAGGTGCTTTTTTGCTTTCAAAAGCTTGCTTTTGCTTTCTGAAACACAAATCTTAAAGACAAGTGTCTTACAGCTTCCTAAAGTTTCTAAGAAACTGGTGTCAGACATAAAATTATACCAACAATTAACTAAGTTACCCCTTTGCGACGCATTCGTCTTTTTCTCTACCACCTATCGATATGAGATGAAAAAGAAAAGTTAGTGAGAAAATCGTCTAACGATAAATAATGCCATGGGGTGTCGGCTGCAATACATAAATTGGAAGGACTTTTGACAGTAGATCGGATAAGGCAGGGTGAGGCTTGGGGGTATCGAATGGGGTGGGGGCCGTTTTTATCACGATTATAATCGGCTTTGCCCGCTTGGACAAGGGGAGACATGTCCGAAGTGACAATGACCTATCCTGCCAGCTTGCATTTTCTTACAATTGTTTTGAGCCGTCACGTCAAGTTTTAACGATATATGAGAGCTTCTCTCGCTAAATTTTTAGATTGATATAAAATTTTTGTATTTAACTTAACCCTAAAAGGTTCATTGATAGTGCCATTATGTAATAAGTAAACTTAATACTAAAGTTACGAGGTTGTATTTCAATAATATGGGCTGCCGCCCATGACAACTGCGACCGACCTTAGTACTAGACTCAATGAGTCTCGTTCTAATTCGGTCACAGATGCGTTGCTACCCCTGAGGACTGAGATGGTCGCCTCTAAAAAAAGTGTAACCGGCTCCACACCTTCCTATCCGGAACACAATTGTTCTTAAAACAATTATTACACGGTAGGAATGGTACTAAGTACCGTGGCGGGCGGTGCCGGTGGTACTTCCCCGGGTGAGCTCTAGGCCCTACCACCTGCAAAAAATGCTGCTGCTGTAGTGCTGATGTTCATGCACAGCGCTGACCATTAGGTGATTCGTCTGTTCGTTATTCAGCTATTTATTTATAACAAAAACTGTTAGTAAAAATAATTAACTAATTACAATAAAATGAATAACTTCAACTTCGACACGTACAGATAACTCGCCAGATGTCGCTCATATTTATATGGGACCAAACGACAAGCAAAATCTTTTGAATAAAAAATAATTATCAAAATTGATTATACAGTACAAAGTAAAAAAACAATGATAATTAGAGTCGAATTGAGAATCATCTCCATCTATTGAAGTCGTTTAAAAACGGCCATAAGTCACTATCTATTTTATCTATCTCGTGCTACTGTTATCTAACGCGGTCACAAATTGGTTGCCACAATAACCACAATTATAACTTAACATGTACACAAAAAGACATCAGCTCTACCAACGATAACCACCCAGCGGGACACTTGGACCGCAATTAAAACGTCCTCGAGGAAAAGAAAAGAATATTTTTTTCAATAATAACCATACAATAGCCCTCCAAACCGTCTTAATAGGGGTTCGTTTTATTGTATTCCTTCGTGAAATCTTAATTCGGCGGTTGTGACGCAGGAAAAACCAAAAATATAAGCAAGGGTGCAGCAGGAACAATGGCGAATAAACACTGGCCAGAATAAAATGAGCGACAGCTCCTTTGTCATGCAAAATTTGTGACGTCGTCCCTGGAAAGTCATTATTATTAATTCGGCCCCTTATAATTGGTGGTTGACCAATTTCGAACATGAAACTATGCCAGTAAACTATTTAAATGAAATTTTATTGCTAATGATTTCATATTATATGAATTATTTGTTACCTACTTGTTGTTACCTGCAGCTTCGTCTGCGTGGAGATGTTTAGCTGATTTTCATACAAATTTTGATCCCTTAGTTTACCCCTTTAGAGTAAAATAAAAACCCCATTAAAAACTATGAAGTCCGTTGTTACTGGACGTTTATAGGCAATTAACTACCTGCCTGCCAAATTCCATCTTTTTATATCAAGCAGTTTTCGCTATCTCGTGATAGTGAGCATTGAGATACTATGACTGAAGTGAGTGATCACTCGTACTCTGTGTCACCGAAAATCCAAAAAAAATATATAACGCCATACAAGTTTAAAGTAGTCAATATCTGTATGTTGTAATTATGTGTTGCTATTTTTATGTTACGATGTAGCACAACTACCTTCAATAAGAAAAATGGATCGTCATATATCCACAGTTCAACAACAAGATAAGAAGATTTACATGGACTTAAGAACGGACAGAATCCCTTACGCTACGTTAAAAGTTTTTGTATAAAATACTACTGCATTCCATACATGTAAACGACTAGAAACCTCTTACATAACATTAAAAATGTAGGTTATGTAGAATATATAAACCGGAAAAGCGGGAATTGGTATACGGAATAATTTACTAATGCATTACCCAAGAAATACAGTCGAGTTTATTAGAGACGTTTCGTTTCAAAGGGTACGCGAATAACAAAGCAAGAAATCGCTTAGTAACGTACCGATCCACGCATCAATTACCAAACGAGATTCCATAGTCCGCACTTCGCAGACGCCAACAATATTGCCGGATTAT
This sequence comes from Hesperia comma, assembly GCA_905404135.1. Taxonomy (NCBI): domain Eukaryota; kingdom Metazoa; phylum Arthropoda; class Insecta; order Lepidoptera; family Hesperiidae; genus Hesperia; species Hesperia comma. The sequence goes on from FR990031.1 coordinate 4,674,061, forward strand.
TTGCAAATTGATTCAATTTACTGAACACGGCTACGCTTTTAGTGCGCTCACTTTAATACGCTCTTTCAACTTTGTTTACAAAGCGTGATCGGTGCTATTACAATATTTAATATACTACCGTGTCTGATGTACTGCGTGTTCCCATGTCGAAATGTCAAATGTCAATTATGATTAGCGGCGAGCGCGCTGCGTTCGCAGTTGACGGTTAACGCTACTGTGAGTTTCACTTTATCGTTGTTGTGTTGATATTTCATGGCCCAGATGATTTTGACACGTGCGAACAAAGATTACGGTTCATTCATCTCAATATTTGTGTCGTGTTATCAAAGTGCTGATGACTTTCAGTTTATAATCTGGCAATAAAATATGAATTATGTAGTTTTATATGTGTTACGATTTCATTTTTTAAGTTTGGGTTCATTCTTAATTACACATTTTTTCCACTTAATATTTAATATGGCGACGATGAGAAAAGAGATAGAAAAAAATTATTCTTTTAATTTTAATAAATGTTACACATAGTTTTAACCTACGCGAATTTCATTCCGAAGCTATAAATCGTGTCTCTATACGTCATTACATCGTATCGTCATAATAAATTATTATACAATTGATATTTTTTGTCTATCAATAGGTACTATATTATTCTTCACTTAAGCAATTGAGAATTCACTTCTAAGTTCCACTTTTCTAAGTAGAACAGAAGTGAAGTAAGAAAACACTTAGCTTATTGAAAAATCGAAAGCCAAGTGTTATTACGAACCAAAATTACTTACAAACAAGTGAGTTGAAGGCCGATATCCGAAACTAGGTCTCGTCATGTGGCCGTCCAGAAACTTTTGTAATTATTGGTCTCGCACGCCGCTGGTACCATCTTGCCGGCTTCATACCCGCCTTACAGCAATATTGCTCTTTATTATGCCTATAGGTTACGTCATAGACAACCCTACTTAACACTGTAATTGCTCATGTTACAAGATACGGATAAGTGTCATTTATTTTTATTAACATTTTAATGACATTTTATGTCAATCAAATAGTTATCGCATGAATACATTTTGAGGTTGAGACTTATACATCATTTGTACGTAAGTGCATCGTGCATGTGTTAAAAATCAGTGCTTGCTTAATTGAATTTGATTTCTTGGATTCTGGTTACGGCCTTAATGAATTTTCATTATTGTCTTATCTTTTGTGGTAATCGGAAAGTGATGATGTAAAATATATTGATGTAAGAATAATCAAAGTCGACCAATGATTTCATTTGATGCCTAACTCGCGATCAAAAAAGTTTGTAGTACATCAAATGGGCATAGTAAAGTGGTAACATAAACAAATTATAAAAAATATACTGCCAATAACATACCATCTGTTGCTTTGCATAGTGCGCTTAAACAGGTTAAAATCCTATATAACTCCGTCTCCAAATCTCTAGCTGTTTTTTTCATTTGACGATCTTCACGGGATAAATTGAGTGGAATCGGGACGGGTTAATTCCAACGAACTTTCTATTGAGATTTATAAAGTTCTGTGAATACTTTACTTGTATTATTTTACAGATATATTTAAATATTCTTAACGAACTGCGTCCTGGAATACACTAAAAGCTATAATACATTAGTTTTTTATACAAAACAATACAAGGACCACCTGGACAATATACATAGTTGCCCTTGGATATATGTAACAGGAAAAGCCATCGTCTACATACCACATACATACATATATCGCCTACGTATTGCCATAAAGAAGGAATAAGAATGTGCCTACCGGCTTTTAAGCAGGACCTCGGCTATTCATTTGGCAGTTGACTCAAGTAAGACGTAGCGTATGTTCTTTTCCAATACATACGTTATCCTTTTTAGCAAAAAAGGGTTTGGAGCACTTTAAATAAGGGATGATTTGTATGGAAATTCGACATTAATTCATCATTCGTCATTCGTTATTAAAACGGGATAGTTTTACCACGAAAAAACTATTCTTTGAGATAATTTTGGTGATAATGGTGCTTTTGTTTTTACTCACACCCACGCGGGTGATGCCATAAGCAGAAACTACGAATAATAATATCCAGAGGCCATATCGTATCGCCTCTTACGACGCCCTAGTCTGCCAGCATGCGATTGAGGTCAGTATAGCAACCCAATAGCGACGCAACGTTTAATAAACAAAACAACTAATTACGATCACTGTTTCTGCCCTGTTTAATTTGAGCGACGTCGTCGATCGCGCGTGCCCGCATGCGGTCCGCAGCGCGGGCGTACGCGTTTTTCACGCCTCAATAGGACGCAGTTTCGAACCAGTTTCGACCAGTACGAACCGCTTTCAACCTATCGCATAAAGGGCCGATCCAATTGAATAAACAACTAGTTTGTTTGCCGCACTAACTCGCACCACTCGTTTCGAATACACACAAAAAACACCCGTAAAGTTAGCCAAACGGAAATGGAGATCCCGAATTCATGCACGTGACTATTACGCTGAATATTGTGGGAATATTTCTAAACGTGCAACGTAAATTGGTCAAATTTAGAACCGATTATTATCCGCTACGAATAAATATATTTGTTAACTGTTTAGAATTTGCATTTCGCACGTTTTATGTTATGATGGGACCGCGGCGAATGCAGTCATTCTAAAAATATGGTGCAAATATTAAAGTGATTTACGATACTGCGATATGATTTATTGGATTTAACATACAACGGGTAGGATAGCGTGAATTGATGTATTGTTTTCAGTATTATTAATGTATCGCAAATAATAACGAGGTAGATATACGTAGGAAAATATGCAGAAAAGTATTTTCCCGTAGGTGTAATGGATAACATACATAGACAAATTAACCTCCCAGAAAACTCAAGTCTTTGCATAGTGACAACTATAGTAGTTGTAATCGCCATACGGGTTGTCTAAAAAAAGGGGCAATATGATCTATTTTAGTCTGGTGTTTTTTATATTCAATTTCGCTTCGGGAAGCTTCAATATTTCCTCTATTTCAGGCTTTTAGAGAAAAATAGGTAGCCTATTGAAAAAAATAGTTTGACCTTGCGTCATCAATCACCTTTGTGAACAAATTCATCAAAATCGGTTAGGCAGTTTATATTTTTCATACAAACTTTCGTACCCTATTTCAACCCTTTTGAGGTTGGTTTTTGAAAAAAAAGTAAATCGGGCCATTTATATGTATATTTGTCTATAAAAGTGTCTCAGATCGACGCCTGATTTATCGACGCTTCTATATTATAGTGGTATATCATATTATTATTGTACAAAATACACGAATATCAGCCTCTTGTTTAATAGAATGTAACCCGCCTTTACTTAATACCTTAACAATAACCTTTGAAGAACGCTAAACCAAAAAGGAATTAAATTATCCAAATAATGAATTAACTCTCAATAATTAATTACGACATCGTGATTCGACAAAGCGGCTAACAAGATACTTTGAACGTTTGATTACACGAACGAAACGCCCAAAGAAACGATTCAATTAGAAAATGCATCAAAATAAACCGCCTAGCACATTTCTGGGGAAGTGGGGTGCCACCCTAAAGAATCGGTCGTTGACCCTTCACCCAACACGCTCATGTTACGTTCATTAGAAATTCCTCTATCTGTCCCTTTTATTCGTATGAAACGTGGTCCTTCTCTGTCCGGCATATAAATAATAATGGAAATTCATTTGCTATGGCTATGGCAAATGTAAGATGAGACGAGGCATTATGGAATGGGTCGGTTTTAATAAGTAGTCTAACAATTTTAATTATGCTTTACTTATACATATTTATTTTGAATACAAAGGAATTTAAAATAAACATAACTGTACAGTTATAAATTCTAATTAAACAACCCTCCATAGTCACACTTTATTTTGATCGAGAAGTCCCGCATTCGTTTTTTGTGACAGTCATTTAAATGATAAAAAACTATACTTTATTGAACGACACTATGTACTGTCGTGTAAGCAGTGATAGCAAATGATTTGAACATTGAGTAACTAGAGCACAGAGGGACCAAATGCAAGAGAGATTCAGATCCGGCATTCAACTCTTATTGATCGTATCATCGATATTACTCGAATATGACACGAGAGCGACTTCAATCACACGCGTTCTGTGAGAATTTCCAGTGCCTACCTATAGATCGATAAACAGCGAAAGCATCCTACTGAGGTTCCGTTTAAGTACCGGACCGTACAAAGCAAGCATCAACATCCCAATTTTTTTCTAAATTTTATGTTTTAATTATAGGACTAATTATTACAATACAAAATGCGTCAGAAAACGCATGATAAATTGTTTCGTGCATGTGCTATTATTATTTAAGTACAAATAAAAATAAATCTCACCTTGAAACAAAAATATGAACAATTTCCATTCCAAAAGTAATTATCTAAATGGCACCTATTAAACGTGTAACCTCAAAGTTAAAAATATGTAAAGGTTAATTTTAAATTTTAAATTCTTCGGAATTAGGTTTAGCATTGCAAATGTAAAAATATTCAGAGACCGAAAATTACTTTTGAACACGCTACCCGTTACTGAATAAAAATAACTGTTTTACCACAAACCCGGCCGACAGCGGCACATTATTCTTTATCCATATAAAAATTGTGGTAAGCGACCATCCATCTTCCGATATCAAGTTTTTCTTTAAGTTGTCCCAGTTAAACACGAAGCTTATAATGTTCATCATCGCAACCCATGATCACCCACTGCTAGGATTTCCTCTCAATACCATAACAACGTCTAAAAGAGTTTTTATTTATTTGTTAATATTAGCATTTGGTCTTAAAAATCTTAGAAGTGGATTACATGTTACTTCGGAAGAGAAACACCGAAAATAATAATTTAATATTCATAATATATAAATAATTATTAAATTACGATTAGCATATATTTTATTGTTTGATTTAGTTTAATAAAAAACTAATCTCATCTAAACTTTCTAGGGTACGAATCCGCAAACGTTCTCAAAGCGATGCGATGGAGTTAGTTTCTCATGAAATACATCTGAATCTTTTTGAGCACATCGCTTAACAATTTAAATTGAATTACTAAAATAGAACAATGTGGTATTATCGGTATACAACGCAAGCTACCTTTTAGTCTAATTTGACGAATATTGTTAATGTAATGAGAAACAAAATAGGACCCAGGATAGATCCCTGGGGAACCCATATTATTTCTCTTCGTTTTTGTGGGGGCTATGAACGTCTCTTAGTCTTTTTCATTGTTGCTCCGAATATTTGATATCGTCTTAAAACTAGTTGTTACTAACCCTCCAAAGTGGGAAGTCCCGATTCCGAATGCTGGTTCAAGTTCATCACATCAATTTTTGTTCGTGGATGTTTGTGATGAGTTTTTTGTTTTTCTACGTATAGTGTCTACGACATAGTGTCAATCACGATACAGGTAGACCTAGTCTGGGATGACAGTGAATTTATGTATCAAATGTTTTCTCTTTAATTATACGAAGATAGAAGAAGTTCTCATTTTATCAACACACACATTTCCAGAGCCCTATATTATGAAACTGATCGTTTCAAGAGGATTTAAATTTATAAGAATACCATATAATCTATATAAGTAAGCGCCAGCAGCAAGGAACTTTGGTTCGCAGAATTTTGACCTAAGTACCTAATTAGAAAATAAGGCTTCTGTCTTACCTAACGACTATTGTGTTACAATGACAACTGATATCAAGTTTCTATCGTGTGTCACAAACGCGAAAAATTTTACTTACACCCTTTTTCCAATCCTTATGCAACGTTTCCACGGCAGGCCAGTTCAGTGAGTACAGCTGTTTGATATTGAACATGACTATCAGGTTTATAAATAGTAAGTTACGATTTGACCTTCATAAAGCATCTAGTTAAATACAAACATTGAGACTTGACTAAGGGACACTGTTGTTTCTGGTATTGAGGGCATACAAGAGAACCCTATTTATAATGAACAGCGTTATTGGAAGAATCAACTACATAGCGTTTGTAAAAACCAAAGTAAAATGAAAACTCACTTCATTCCAATGTCTATGTGAAAGCTTGTGTTCAAATAACAATAAACGTAATCCTGCAACTATTCCCGTAAAAAACAGGATGGAAAAATTTATGGGTACTTTTATTAGTAATATTAACTTCAAATCTCTATTCCTATATATCAGGAGTTAACAACTTTTTATATCGGACAATTGAACAGGCACTCCGTAGAAATTTAAAATTTATTTCATTACAGAAGTCCATTTAGTTGGAAAAACTGCTTTAATTAAAAGCGCACTGGAGCGAAGTTTTCCTGTTGATCTGAACTAACAATGGGGCGGAAATTGCTCGGGTTCCTTACATATTGAGGGTTGTTCGACATCCAATAATGACCATAAGTTCCGAATACCGGCGCGGTTACCTGTAACAAAAACATAACCTTGTTACTAAAGGGTCTTCGTAGTAAAATTTTATATGATACCTTGTAATATTGATGAAGTTAAATACCGCTAGAGGGTCTTGTTAGAAACTATTTGTAATATGTTAAATATTTAATACATAATGTTACTCTACTATGTTATTATATACAGATTTATCGTGTGTTACTTTAGGGGAAATAATAAAATTGTTATAATCATTAGAAGTTTCATAAAGTTCCGGACATGAGTGTATACTAATTGGTAGTCATCCTGCCGATATAATTGTCTCATGTTGGATGTTTAGTCGATAAATATTTTTTAAGTTTATCCTGTTGACATCGTTTGGTTTGACCCTATTCAGTTTAATCTCGATGGTGTATGGTGGGAGGGATTTCACCTGTTGCTGGGTCCCATTGGTCCACCTCAAACCTAACCTAAAATATCATTCCATAATTCTTAAGCTAGCAACCCCTCAGTAAATTCTCTATGTTGCCCTTGCCCATAACAAATACACCATACATTCAGGTGGCCTGTGTAGATTTGTGTAAAGTATTTCGTGATACATTTTTCTTGAATTTTTGTGAGGAACATTTAAAATAATAATGTGAGTGTATGATAGTATGAACGTTCACTTAATGTAATGTAATGCGTGTTATTAACGTTGGTTGGTTATTAACGTTGACATGACAATATCTCATAAATAATATCTCGATTCTAATGAAGACAGAGTTCTCATAACCAATTAACGAAATCCATCGCAATATCGGGCAAAGCTAAATCCGAGTAGACTTGATCGCAAAATATAAATCCAACGCGATGTTAAAAAAGAAGGAATTCTATTTTCCAGCGCTAAACGCGGGTAGATACCACAAAAAACATGAAAAGGGAAGCCGTTGAAGAGAAAGCCATCTCCCGTATATGAATACGTAGAAATGAATAAAAAATACCTTCCACGGGTCAAAAGCGAGATACTCTGAGCGTAATAAAGTCTCCCTTTGCCGAGATCCCGGCAACGTTTCAAATTAAAAAGTAATGTGGTTTTCGTCAATTGCAAAGTAGGATGTTCGCGGATTGTTGGGCCCCGCATGGCTCGCAATGTTAGAGATATCTAAATGACAATGTGGGTCATGAAACCCACAGGGTAAACGTTGAAATTTTTCACTCTTTTTATTTTATTCTACTGTTTGTTATATATGTTGCGTCGCTATAAATGTACAAGTACCCTCGATAGGAGAGTCTCTCGTAAACAACTCATTGATGCAATGATTACGTAGAGTAGGGTTTTATTTAATAAAGATAGCAAACCCACTTTATTCACTATCAACTACAGTATAATATTTTAACGTATTGTCAGCTATGCCAATAATCATTTAACTGAACAACACCACAACACTCTACGTTGACGATTTACAATTCCAATGTTGTAGTAAAATTTTTTAGTTAAATAAAAAAAAGAGTTAACTACTTATGATATTAATTTGACTAATAGTGTAATTATATTTGAAGTTACTTAGGATGTTTTGTATCTATTGCAGACGACGATTTGAAGTCTTGTACAGAATCCATTATATTATTTATAAGATTATTATGCAAAATTGAGTAGATTCTGAGCAATGCATGGAAGGCACTGATAGGTACTTCGTACTTATTTGTTAATAGTTAGTACTGTATGAATATTAATATAATAACTAAGCAAAGAATTCAAAAAATCTTTCATTTCAAGGAGAAAAAATCTTTGACTGAGATTTAAAGAAACTATTGATGCCTCTCCACATAAAAGGTTACTGGATAACGTGTAGCTTGTACATGCGGAGGGTTTAAATTGATCAAATTAAAAGAGAATAGAACATGGGTCTATTTATAGACGTCTAAATAAAATTACATGAACAAAATAGATACAAGCACAGACAAAAACATATTCTTCAGGTAGTTTTTAGATAAAAGCTATGCATGCTTATAACGACAAATAAAATTGTATTCAAACGGACATAACAAACAATGAACACGATAAAGATGAAAATAGAAATCGGAATAAAACAATCACACCTATAACATACTGACATAACTTTCATAACGTTATAACAAGAAGACGAAACGAAATAAAAACAGGCAAGACAATCCCAGCATGTAAAGTCTACCGCATTCATAAACTCTTATATGAAATAAATCATGCTACGGGAGTAAGCAATGTTTTTCAATGAAGCCGCGCGTAAAACCCAGTAGATCCATAAGTGTATCCCGGGAAATTCTCACTCGAATATCTGAGAAATGTGCGAGTACCTAAAAATTATGCTGCCCGTCGTAAAAATAAGAAACTGATGTGATGTCGATAGCAAACTTCAAAGGTAATGTACTTTAAATGTTGGACTGTTTGCGAATATCCATTAGACTTTTTCTTTTTCCATATAAAAGTTACCCTAAAAAGATTTGTCTATGGATTTTGACGTAAATAACTCCCGTATTCATTCGTCCAATTGATATAAAAAATGTTATAGAATATAAGTTGAAAATGAATCTAAAATCTGCAATTTACTAGAACGATACATAAAGAAATGCAAAACTCACTCGTATTTGCATATATTAATGTTTTTAATGAGCTCGAATAGAGTAAAGAATTAATATATTTGCAAAAGCAGTGAATTAATAATTCAAATTAAAAATATTTCTGCATTTGTATAACATGAATGTAGCTCTGCCTAGAGTATAGATGTATTATATTCACTCTGCTCATTAACGCTTACATTGATATTAACTTGTATCCACTCGAAGCCTACCCTGACCTAGATAACTAAGTAATTTAGTGTCTGCAATACATACTGTCATAATAATATAACAACACTGGCTGTCCCCTCGTGGTTTCACCGTGGTTTCACCCTTGTGGGATTTTTGTTTTAGTTTATCAACATTTTTATCCCTTAAGAGAGGGAATTTTATATTGATGAATGTATAAAATTATACATAACTCTTCAGTCTAAATTATAATAGATGATGACAAATTTTAATGTAGTTTGGCGTACCTATATAAAAATTACAATGACATGCGATGCGTTTGTAGGAAATAAAAAAGAAAAAAAACAGTTCTGTTTTACGATATTTTTTTCGTAAATTAAAAGACATGTTACGCTAAGTTGTGGATAAGATAACATGTTGTTACTCTACAAAATGTATTGTACGTATACTTGTTCATGTAGTTTTGTTTAAGACATCGGAAGACAGCCTTAACTTCCACAATTTGTTATATCATCTCAAAACCACTTCCCGGTTTAGTAAAGAACTGAATTATGAGTAAGTGCATCTCTAAAACAAATAAGAGCTAAGTTAGTTTTACAGCGTTCGTAAGATACGACGCTGTTAAATAACTTTAGGAATATTTTTCAGCAGTTCAAAAGTTAGAAAATAAAAACTGGGTTCAACTCGTCCAATTAGAAAAATATTGCAGAGTCGTTAACGGCGTTGGTAAGAACGAATTGCTGCTCGCCTGCCAAATTCTTGTTGGCCCTTGCGAATTGCTTTTACGAGCAGATTTGAGTAATATGTTTAATTTTTTATATACCGGTATAGGCCTCGCTTTTGCGATTTTGAATTGAACTCGGGTAGGCGTTTTGACTTAATGTTTTTTCTTCTATCTTTTACGCGGGTATTTTTTAACTTAATATGAATTTTAATAAGAAAGCCTTGATTAATACGTGTGTTTATTATATTGCACAGGAACTAAGAGGTTGAATAAATAAAGGATACAAGGTAATAATAATAGGTAATAATAGGTAATAATAATAATAATAGGTAGTAATAATACCGACTTAAAAAAAAAGGAGATTCGCAATTTGACTTTTTTTTCTTATGAGTATTACCTGATAACCTTGCACTGGGGAAACCGATTTTGAGTATTCTTTTTTTATTCGAAGGGTAGGTATTAGTTTTTTGGTATTAGATAGGAATAGGTCGTGTTTCACGTCTGGTCCCATATAAATTTGAGCGACATCAGTCGGGTTGTTTTGGAGCTATCTCTACGTATTGATTTTGCAGTCCTTTATTTTTTTGTAAATAGCTAGGAATTGTTAGAGCAGCCGATAAGCGGTGTCAGAAACTTTCAACTTCCGATACTTGGGTTGTCTTGGCCACTAATGTCTCCACCAATCCGCACTGGAGCAGCATGCTCTAGACCTCCTCAAAGATGAGGAGAGACCTGTGCTCATTATTGAGCCATCAATGGGTTGAAATCAAGATAAAGACACAATAATCCTTCCCTTACTATGATTTTATTATTATAAAACTCGTTATTGATATGAAAATCTACATTTTTAGACAAAGTAACAACGCGATACTTTACAACAAGATCAAGTAGCGGGAACTTTATCATTGTATTTCACCCCTAGTAATAAGTAGAACACCACAGCCTTCTTCAAACAGGAATAATGGGGAAAGATAACGACTGAGCTGGGCCATTACGCAATTGGGTAAGCGGGGATTCCTTTCTTTTGTCCGAGTTTATCTCGTACTGAAATATGATCTGCGGACAGCCCTGATTGTCGCGGCCCTATTCAATTTCGGGAAAAACTCCTGCCTTCATTAAATAATGGATCAATATACTACACCAGCCCATTGTTCAGTTCTGAATTGCCTCAGAGTCAGTGCTCGATCGGTGAATTGTGACAAACATGCCAGAGGAATTCTGTAAGCGATTGAATGACTGAAATTGGTGAAGTCGAAACGATTGGTTTAGTCAATTCGTGGGTTGTATTTTTAATATTTCAGTGAGACGGAAATTTGAATGGTGAGTTTAAATTTCCGTTCTCGGTCTGAGTGCGAGGTCCATGATCCATGGTACCCACGGCACAGGGAATCCTAGCGTGAGGCTATGAGCGTTTAGCGTGTGTAGCGTTATTTTTATGCTCCATTTAAACACTTTTGAAGTTTTATTAGTAGAGTATCATAATAACTTTTTAACTTATGATTTCTGCTGTTTACCTTCTCTCTTAATGACTCTGTCACTACATCACAGTGAGTAAAATGTTACGTAAGAATCACATACATAGACACATTGAGAAAACTCAAAAATAAGGCGACAGATGTCGCTCAATTTGCATAGAACTAGACGACACCTTAGCTTTGGAATAAAAAAAGAATTATCAAAATGAGGTCATCCAGTAAAACGTAAAAGGTATCACGAATACAAAAGAAAAAAATAACAGTCAACAATATCAGTATTAAAGTAGAAAAAACTAATTATATTGTCCAAACAATTTCGTAAAATGACACTTTCGATAACAAGAATCGTCCCTCGATTCACAGACCCGCGTCATATTCCAAATAATTCCAATATTGTTTAATATGATAACAAATATTGGTGGTGAAATTGGCAATAACAGGAAAGTGCGGGAATTCTTGGTAACAGCAGAACAGATGAAATTCCTTCCAAACTATGCACAGGTGGAGGCCTAATTGCAATTCCTATTGGCAACGAGCTATTGCAATTTGGTACTCGTAGATCTCACTGTGGATAAAACTATTAATGTCGTTGATTTTGGGAAGCGTTTAAAGTCAGTTTATTTGTTACATTGTTATGAAACTGCGGTTACTTGCTAAGTTTACTTTACGTTTAAGTTTATAGTTACTGTGTAAGCAGCCGTCACAAAAGACTATCTAACGACAAGTGGTCACTGCAGCCCACTGATTCATTATTTGTAATCAGAAGGCTGATGATGCTAAGATACTGAATGAATTTGAATCTGGAGGCTTGAGAATTTATTAAGAAAAGAGCATCTTTTGAGAAAATATCGCTAGAATGTTAAAAAATACAGTCGAATTGAAAACCTCGCTTTTACTAATGTCGGTTCTATCTACCTATAGGTATTCCGTTTGCGTTATAGAATTCTTATTAATGGCAACCCAAACAAAAGCTAGCTTTCCGCCCTTGTGATTAAGGTACTTTGTAGATTTACAGCGAGCATTTAAAATGCCTTTAGTAAATTTTGCTTACAAGCTAAATTGACCGATGGCAATTCCATATTATTCTCGGTGACTGAGTGTGTGTGTGTGGGTTTGTTACTCTTTTTAAACTCCGTCATACAATACTTACACAAAAGGAGGCGAATCATCAATTTTCTTTTAAAATCTTCTTACTGACTTATATGAGTGATCCCGTTGGAACAAATCCATTTCCTGGCAAGCATCTTCAATGTTGGAAGTTACAAATCTTACATTATATCCTGTTTAACCTACGTACATTATATATCACACTCATTCCTTACTCTTTCATAGTATGTTTTCAACTAAACGCAAATGAGAGATATCGATCTTTACAAATAAATCCTCTTTTATATGTCTCTCACATAGGGTAACCGAACTTGTGTGGATATTTTATCAATTCAACATTTCATTCAACAGGAACATTTCTGATCCTAAACAACTGGTGGTCAGAGATGGCTGTCATTTTAAAGGTTGTTTTAATAAACTTGAAATGTATAACAGCTCAACCAAGTATCTAGCCTAATCAGACTAAATTGATTTGATCCAACCATCCACTACCTAGATTTTGTAATTCCACTGCTGGACATAAACCTTAAGGCCACTCTGACCGGTCCTTAGCCCTCTGAATCCAACGGATGGCCGCCGTCTTCTTGAGGTCTTCAAACCACCTGGTCAGGGGCGTTCTATGCTCCTTTACTAAATCGATTGCCTAGACTATTTTGTTTTGATTTTGAAAAAAATGACTGCCTTGGTTTTCTAACACTTCGTATGGTAATGATTTCATCCAAATTCACAATAATCGACCCAAAGCTAATCTCAATTTTCACACGATCGTTACAACGCTTGCCAAGAAATCGGTTACATGTAAAGATATGCCTGTCATTGGAATGTACAACAAATATGAAGTGAAATTTTATTCGAACTTCGTTTTTCCAAATACTTTACAATTCTAGAAAACTCTTTCTATTCTTTCCTCCATTCCATTCATGCTTATTACCTTCAGAAATACCGAACTCGATCAGATTTCACGCAATCCAAACTGAATCTTCCATATCGTTATCAGTCATCGATAATCGGTTACATTGGCCGTAATATAAATTGGAAAATGAGCTTTATAACATTTCCACCGAGCGCTGTGACATTTATTTTTATGATATTTAAAGTTATGTCTATGTAAATGGGGATCGTTGGCGTTATCATACGGGTCGTGTTATCGTATCGTATAGATAGAGATATTTGAGACAAGTTGCTTTTTTTCAGTAAGATTTCTTGTACTGTCAATGTCTTGGTTGGTTTTTATTGTGTACATTATATGCGGAAACTCGTTTTCTTGGGTAAAAGACGCATCAGTCGTACCTTCATTATAACTAATGTACTCAATTGTAACAGATGCGTTACTACCCCTGAGGACTGAGATAGTCGCCTCTAAAAAAGTGTAACCGGCTCCACACCTTCCTATCCGGAACATAATTGTTCTTAAAACAATTATTACACGGTAGGAATGGTACTGAGTACCTTGGTAGGCGGTGGTAGGTACTTCCCCGGGTGAGCTCTAGGCCCTACCACCTATATCCTCTATCTAGCTCGTTTGCTATCTTAATTCCCTGTAACGTCGGTATACGGGCGAAAGTTTTACGTGACAACGACTTTAAGTGGTAAAATAATTTTAATGTGAATATTCATTCGTATAGTAGGAAGAAGGATGAAATAATAGTAACAATTTAAAACATTTATTTATACTGTCTAACCGTCATGTGAAGGCGGAAGCAATTTAAGTTTAATGTTTTATTTTTGTTAAATAGTTCCTCACTTGTAAACAAGATGGCATTGTACCAATTTGTGAAACGCGCTAACGAGTGTAACGTGGAGTTTATATAAGAGAAAAATTTATAAAGGGCAATGTGTCGACTTCTTTGGTTTTATAATAAACTGCTATTTTGGGTTTGCAAGCAGTTGTGGTTATTTGTGAAGTTGACCCTGCGTTCCCGTATCTTCATGGGGTAAACGTATACAAAGAATTATATTTAAAACATTGTAACACCATCCGCCATCTAGCGCTGCTAACCGTTAGACCATTAACCATTAGTCACAACTAAGTGAGGTAACAAACTAGTTACTCTACTTAACCATAGATGGCGCTGTACCATTTTCTGTACACTGTTACCAAGGAACGTGAGCGGAGCTTACTAACGCAGTTTCTTGAAGTGCCTCCCGGCAAACCAATTTATAAGACGTTGTCACGTCAAAAACGAAGCACTGCTCTTAATGTCAGGTCCGACAATACCGTGAATGTATGAAAGAGTATTTCCCACTGTGCCGGAACTGTGACTTCACTGATATGTTCGAGTCGACCCTTAACCCCATGGACACAATTTTTTTATACACCAGTACAGGTGTAAAGCTCCAAATGTTACACGCTCGAACAATGCACACCGTTCACGAACATGAAATATGGAATCAGTTTGAACCACCATTGAACAATGTTTCGTTTACGAAGTAACTATTTTCTAATCTGAGGTTTCGTGTACGCGAACGGAGTTTACGTGTGCCTTGTTCGAGCCCGATGTGCATGGAATTTTAAATGTGTATTATAAATAATATAAATAAATAACGCTACACACTCAAAGCCCCACACTAGGATTCCCTGTGTCGTGGGTGCCTTGGACAACACACAAGATAAGGACACACACCCAGACCGAGAACTGAAATTCAAATTCATCTATCAAATCGCCCCTTCGCTGGGAATCGATTCCAGGACCCTCGGAACAGCGATCCGGTGTGTTAACCATTGCTCCATCCGGGTCGTCGATTGTATGGTCTGAGGTAATTTTTAAGCTGTAATGAGCCAAAGGTAATGTATGTAAACTGCCACGCGTCATATATGACAAGTATAAGCGGGAAGCTGCCAAAATTAGGACGCATTTTGCCAACGTAGCTGTGTAATGACGCGTCTCTTCCTCTAACCAAACGCATTTTTAATGACCTTACGCTTGAGGTCGACTTATACTAGCACTGAGTCGAAGCGCAGCGAAGTGTTAATCTTAAAGTTAAAATATTAAAGTCGCCTTTTTTCCTGCACCATTATTATGATCATAAACATAATTATTATCGAGATAAAAAAAAGACGCAAATTCTACGCGTGACCAATGCTGGCTAGTAGCATGTCCATTAAGTTGTGGAAATTAGAGTAATTTTTTTGTGCTTTTATAATTGGACTATGAAGTTAACTATCTTATAAGTTTACCAACCTATTTTAAATCTTCATAGTTCCAAAATAGCCTGAAAATTAACAATAATAAGAAAAACCGAAAAACTATATTCAAATTTCTATTAAATGATACCCCACTTAATATAGTTCCTAGACTAAATAATATAGTTCCTAAACCTGCCCAAGCGCTTGGTTTCTAGAACGCATAAAGCAACAAATATAACTGATAAACACAATATCTACTCTTCTAAACATTGCATAGTCGAATACAAAGGACGCTCTATCTTTCGCCACGTTTCCAAATGTAACAGAGTAAATTAGTGTTTACTCAAACGTAGAAAACTTGTCAAGAGACAAAAAGAAAGGGTTCCAAGTAATTCAATTCTTTAAATAAACCGAAAGGCTATTCTATTTCAAAGTAGACCACCCTTGTCGGAAGGTGGGCGATATAATTTTCAGCGTATCCGGCGTTCCGCGATAAGCTCTACCAAAGATAGGAAACGATGTTTTAACAATAGCAAGAGGCCCGTTTGTTTTGCATTAATTGATTGTAATATTATATTAGCTATGAATATCTTATTTCTTTGAATTCATTGTTTAGTTATATTTGGGGCATTATAGCTTATATATCAAGCCTGCGAGAGGTCCCGGGTTTGGGACCGGGACAGACATGTGTAAGTACTTAATAAATGTTTGTTTTCAGGTCGAGGGCGTTAATCACATGTTATTTATTTTTTACATGTCACCCGCTACACGAGGAATCTTAGTGCAGGAGTTTTAGTGTGTAAGACCTTATTCATTTAAGTAGCGTATACCTACCTTTATGTGAATTATTTTCAATTATTACTACATAGTATAAAACAAAGTCGCCTTCCGACTCGGTCTGTCTTTGCCTTTCGAAGTCTTCGTCTTCTAAACCACGCAATATTTCTTATGAATTCTCAAGGAAGGTTTTGTTACACAGTTTGTGTACATTCTTATGAATTTTGACTGATAAATACGATAAGTAGATTCCTCATTTAACGCTCAGCGAAGCGGGGCTGAGTCGCTAGTAACTATATGAATTAAATTTATTAGAGAGTACTCTTCCTAGTAGTTCACTTTAACCTGTAGCATGTACATATGTACTGTATATGTATGTCTTAAAATTTATATTTAAATAAATTTTGCACAATACTGCAGTTTGCCCTCACACTGACAGCAAAACCAATTATGTTATCCATGGTGCATGCTAAGCGCAGGACATAAAACAGATACAAAATTAACAGTCTGCACTACACCAAGACAATTTAATAAGCTTGCCGCTAGATGGCAATGGATTTGATGTCCACAATCTTGAAAATTAACAACTGTCTCACTAATTTCACAACGGTCCGCCTTTATTATACCAGAAATAAGCAAAATCATTTATTTAGCTAAAAAAAGCTAAGCTACAACCCACTAATGGCCCACTACTGAGCACGGGTCTCTCCTCATTATTGAGGAGGCCTAGAGCATACTCCACCACGCTGCTCCAATGCGGGTTGGTGGAGGGGTTAGTGGCCAACCCAGTGTCGAAAGTTTTCAAGCCGCCCGAAGGCCTCCGACATGGCTTAACGACTGCTATCAATCGATAACAACCGGGACCGACGGCTTTACGTGCCCTCCGAAGCACGGAAGCGCTCAAGATATTTTGCCACTAGCGGTCACCCATCCGACTACCGACCGCGCCCGCTGTTGCTTAACTTTGTCGATCGCTTAGGATCGACGCAAGCCGCCGGGCTATGAGCGCTTCATCATTTATTTACCCTAGTCAATTTAGAATTTAGATAGATAATCCGTTTCGTTCTGTAAATCACGATAAGTTTCTAAGCGAAATTACCAAGCGGTTAAAATCAATGATGCATAGAATAAATTAGAGGAAATTGTGTCTAGATAGGTACAGTACGGATACTTTAGTGAATTATACCGCTGGCCTGTAGACTTGCGTGTTGCGCACTGAAAGCCAGGCAACTTACGTGGTATGGCGCAGTGCGATTTAATGAAAAGCTAAACTAAATGTTTGATTAAAGGAGCTCAAATGGACTGGACTCTTCATTTACCTTTAAATACAGAGACTCGGCTGCGTACTTTAAATTCACCTAACTCGGCCTTTTAATACCAGAACCATTTCGCATTGAAGGAGGAGTTAATTCAGAAAAGTTGATTAGAACCTGAATACTTTTCTACGTCCTAGTAGAAAATTGATTGTCGTTAATTGTACGTGCCTTTTGAGCCAAAAATACTATCTACTCTGAGGACAATGGTTCGTGTTAGCAATGACTGGACTCTATTATGCAAGTCAGCATGATTTTTCCTAATATACTCTTTTATACTTCGTTTTAATTGAATTTGTTCCAGTCGTTAAAATAACCGACTTCAACATCTACAAGTGGAAATAACCCAAAAACTACTCGTCAGGTGTCGCTCAAATCTAAACCACCGAAACCAAGGAAACCAAGAAAACGTGACCAAAATATTTTTATCCCTATTACACATCTCTCGAGCATATCAACACAGAAGTTTCACTTCACAAGGTCAGAAGTTATAACATTATATTTCGGCAGTGATAAAAAAATAACATAAGACATGTAGCTATAATAACATTTATAGTGCATACTGAAGGTTGAATAATTTAGAAGGCGGAGTTGAGCACGCAAACAGAATCAAAAATTAAATCTAATTCGCTTTCGTCTCGTTAGCCATTCAGCCCTTTACTTCTTCCGTTCACAAGTTTGTGAATCTTGTGGATCTTACCCGTCAGCCTGAAAGTATAACGTATGAATCTTTTATTTCATTGTTAAAGAAAATTCCTATTTGTTACACTGTCTTGAATTGTTAAGTAATGTAATTGAAACGAAAAGAGATTTCTATGTTTTTTGAGCTTCGTAGTTTTTTTTATTTATTTGGTCGGTGAAAATTTATTAGATAGGTATACTCGTATTCAAAGCAAAAATTACTTCCTTCATTTTTCATTTCCTCTTATCGCCATAATGATTCCTAATTTAAATTTAAAATTATATTCGAAAAACGAAACAAAACCGCGTCGAAAAAACAGTCAGTAGGTAACACAGTTACAGGTAACAATTTCCCCGCTCACAGCTTACCTTCATCAAAGAGAGTCGTAATTAATCCGATCATACACATCGCGAGGCTATTTCGTTTAACATTGCCAATACTTGTTTCCTGCTCTTTTGTATTGAAATTTACCTTCGTTGTACAGGGCTAGCAGATGTCCGGAATTTCACCCTTCTGTCCGGAATTTTGATTTATCCGGATGTTAAAAAAGCTGAACAAAAACGTGAAAATTTAATAGGCATTGCATAAGCCTTTGTCTTTTTACTAAACAGCAAAAATGCAACAAATCAGTGTATCTGAAACAATTAACTTGTGCCGTTTACCTAATGGTATTTTAATTCAATTGTTCAATTAGAAACGATTTTTAATTTGTATTTTAATATTCAGATTGTGTCAGAAATGTCTAGAACAATGTTATCTAGCTATTGTCCTGGACTCTCTGAAGTCAATATGGTAATCCTACCTGCGTATAAATAACTCTCAATTGTACCTAATTTTTATTTTGTATTTTTTTTAATAATCCTTACCTAATCTACACAAAAGTTTTTCTGGTAAATATTAAAACGAGTATACATTGTTGATTGGTTAAATTTTTTTGTATGAAGCTGTCACTGCGCGTGGAAGCTTGTACGTACAATGTTTACACGAATGTGTGGGAGATTACGCGAACCATCAAGGTTCGCGTTTAAAATCACGACCAAAAAACGTTGCAGCTTTTTCAGGTTAGAAAACCACGAATGTGTCAATAATTCCGTAATCGTTTACGAAGTTCGTCCTACACTTGTGTTTAGCATACTTGCGCGAATGTGAGTCTCTGGCCCAACGTCATAACGCTTTCATATTTGCACCTCCCCACGAATATTTTACGTTCGCTCCAAACAAATATGTTTTATATCAATGTCGAAAATCTACAACTGTTAAAAATAAAACCTAGGACCATTCCATTGATTTGCTAGGTAAACATAAATTGGGCCATGATTGTAGGTATAAGTAAAATCGGTTTGCAGTCAGATTAAAATGTATTTACTGAAAAGTACCCTGCTAAAAACCAAGTTAATTAATTTAATAACAATCTTATAAACCACTTAAAACTACTGAAACACCACAGTTAAATAAAAACGCATTTATCGCCCGACATTCTAAATTTAAATTGGGTCTCGTTTTAATTTATGACGTTTCAAAATTCATTTCGAATTTCCGACTCATAGTTTCCGGCAACAAAATCTTTTATAATTCTAATGTGGAAATTCAAATTACGTCCACAAATCATAATAATCTCGCCGGCACATTTATACGGGCCGCGGAAATTAGTTCACCCGTGGAAGACCTTAAATCGCTCGTAATACGATCTTAAAATCCCCGGGTCGGTTGAACCAGTAGCTAATTACACCGTTTCACTATGTAATAACGCAGTTGAAATATTAAGTTGAAACGTCACAAGTTTCTGATATATTGGAGGTCGTGGGACGGTGGGGGATTGGGGTACCTATTGCTTTGTGTCGGGATTTGGTAAACCATCCGCGCGTACGTTCCGTTGTGCGTGATCTAGGGATGGCAACGGTTTCACTTGGAGCTATTGTTATCGATGAAAATCGATTCTAAAAAGAAACAGAATCGATTTAAGAGCATTTTACAGTTACAACACTACGAATTCGGTACAATGTATAACTTAATTTATTGTATATTAATAGGCTTACAATTTGGAGTGGGGTTTTAAATCGATAAACGCGGTCGATATGGGCTCGTGCAGTACTAAGGGTCTCCGCAAACTGACTGCAGCCACCGGCGGCTGTGGCGCTGGCGCTGTGGCGTTTCTTTTTAGAAGCGCGATCCGGCCAACAGCTAACAGCTGTGAGCAGCTAACAACAGTGAGCAGAATTCAGCCGAAGCAACTGTTGGCCGGACCGCGCTTTTAAAAAGAAGCGCGACAGCCGCCGGTGGTGTAGTCAGTCTGCGGGGGATACTCAGGAGCGCGCTGGTGACGTGCGGTATGCGGGGTATCCCTTCCCCCGCGCCTTACCTCATACCCCGATTGCCATGTTGACCAGTCGCGTACTATATGTATTCGCGTAAGTTTCCTTAAAATCACAAGTTTTAAAGAGATGTTCACATAGTTTAGTAAAAAAAACAGTTTTTATCCTCATCTATACATCCGAGAATATGGAATTGCCACTCCCCGCTAAATACAAATTTAAAACCCATAACTACTCAATTTTCTAACGGCATTTTAAATTCTCACCGTCAATTTGCGGTGTCGGTACCTTTATCACAGTGGCAGAAAGTTGGCATTTGTGTGGGATGCAATGAGGGTCGCTATTTTTGTGCTCACCAGTTGGCGCCACTGGCGAGTGAGGTCCTGCTGTTAAAGCCCACCCATACATAAACAATGACAAGTGACATTCAGACAAGTGAAAAGTGACAGAAAGACCTCACTTTCCACTAGCGCCTCTAGCGGCGAATTCACATGTTTTTACCCTCATTGAAACGAAACCTATATCGAACGCAGTGTAAATAAATGATCAGAAAATGTTATCAATCATTATAATGATTTTAGATTTCATCTAATTACGTTACAATATAATCTATTATAAATCGATATTTATTTCGTTATTTCTCAATTCGTATAATCGAATCACATAAAGGCAATCGTTGTGCTCAGCCCTATCGCGTTCTCTTTGCACGTTCTATTCACCAGATTGGGACAAAGTTTGCCTCTCTCGATTCAGTTCCTCTATTATTTTTCCCATTGTCAACGGGAAGTTTATGTTATTATCTGCCCTGAAGTTATTTATAGCAGCCCTATTATAAAACTGTCTGGTATTGTGACTATTATGTTTATGTATTGTAAATGTCACATGGCATTGGATTGGGGGAAACAGCAGTATGTCTTTTATGACTAACATCCGAGTTGGTAGCGATCTTATCTGATAAAGTAGTCTAAGGTTCGATCCTCACGAGTGTTTTTTTCTCGACTACTTCAAAGTCTCGTTTGTGTGTGTCGGCAGGAAATCTTAGTGTTTATTTAAAACCTTTAAGTCTCTGGTAGATTTGTCGCTCGGTATAACTGAAAGTTCTAAGCTAAAGCTACGTAGAACTGAAAGTTCTGTCTCCTATATACCTTAGTATTCTCAAACAATAAATTGAATAAACCATGTGTAAACCGACAACTCATAAAAACTTTACTTCTGATGGGCATCAAAATAAGCACTGTAAAGTTAATTATGAACACCTACTCACACATATATCAATATCAACTTTACAGTGAAAACCCTTTTATTTTGTATTTCCCCAAGCATAAATTTATATTGCCCGTACTCAAATAATAACTTTGTGTTAGGTACCTATATTGGTTTCAGACTTGAGATTAGAAAACTTCTTGCGCGTGGTTGCTTCTGATTTTGCTATGTTTAATAGCCGAAAAATAATGAATACTAAGTTAAAAATGAAATTGGTTGATGGTCGAAGCACTCAAAGCCCGACTAACAAGGTTTCATTCATGATCATCATTCGTGATCATCAGTTTCATCATCATCATTTCTTTTTAAGCATCAAGCATATCAATTTAAAAACATTACTAAAGTTAATTAATGAAAACCATATTAAAACATCGCTATCCACTATAGTAATACAATAGGTAGATAAAATACATTTTCGGCGAATCCGTTAATTGGATTGTCCGTACGTAATATTATTATCCATTGTTAGTACGAGTTTATTGAACATCAATAAAATTTCTAAATCACCGGAATCATTCCCTATGGTTATGGTTTTATCAACGTATTGTTAGCTTTAATTAATGTGTGAGGCACATATCGACGTGTTAATGAAATAAACGATATGTTCGAATCGAATAAACGTCATGAAGGACTGGTTCAATTATTGACAAAATTTTATACCTAATATTTAGATATTTAAACAATGAAAAAGTGTAGCAAAAAGAGACAACTATAAATATACCTAATTATAGGATCAATGGCTATGAAATAATGAGATAAAAAACTTCATTCACGACTTATGACGTAGCCAATTACTTCATAAGAATCTCTTTTTCGATCTTTCCCATATCAATTACTAGGATGACTTTACCATCTCCATAATTATGTGTACTTATCTCATTTTCTTATATTTAACCAGAATACAAAGTTCCAGTTAAACCGCATGTGAACTCACACTCTAATGACACAATCACCCAAATACGCGAACCCACAAGGTAGGACGAACCCTTAGGCTCTTCTCACACAACGCTATTTATGAGCTTCGCTGCTTCGCAACTGCAACGCAATCTAAAATTCGCTGTAATTGACACTTTTCACTGACAGGAGACGCATCGTAGACGCGTCTTCTGTCATGAATTGAACTAAATTTTGAGATGCGTTGCAGTCGCGTAGCACATAAATAGCGTTGTCTGAGAAGAGCCTTACAAATGATTATGCGAAGTCTGTTCGGTAATATTTAGCTACACCGTTCTGATTCTGGCAATACCTTCGCAAGAGATAAAATGTTTCGCGTCAATTTGGGTTCTACCCTCTTTTTGTCTCGTTTTTCGTGCGCGAGCAACGCCGATGCGATGGCGCGCGCGCAGTCTGTCGAGTCTGTCGTCGTGTGTGTGCCGTTTCACGAGTCGTCCCGGTCGGTGGGAGCCCCTTCGGCGTGGCTGCATTATTTTCGTGTAATAAGTTCGTATTCGTCAACCCAGCCACTAAAACTTATTTCGTCGCATTCGTATCTATATTATTTACGAGACTACGGTGTTGGAAGCTGCTAACTGGTGTACGGAAACTATAAGAAGACCATCTCGGCGCCGTTCCGATCGACGCCACGCAACGGGACTTAAGGTTGGTGGATTCCCTTTTTGATGTGTGCATTTGTCTTTGTGGGGTATAGTCAGAAAGGGACACGCTAAATATTTACCTAAATTTAAAAACCAGCATACAGTCCACTCTTCCCATTCTTAACACCTTTTAGACCAACCGGACCCCGTGTCCGGAGAAATTGACACGCCCCAACAAAGTCTTTGACCATTTCGCGGTATTCCAAGTTGTCAAAGCTGTGACAATTCGTCCAATGTACGAGTATGTACAAAGGTTCGTGAGCATGTGAGTGAGCGCGGGAACTATTCTTGGTATCGTGTAACAAAGGAAAATCAAATGTAACGACCAGTTCCTATAACCCATTCTATAATTCACTTACAATACACATCAAGGACTGAGAATTTGCAGAAACCGTCCGTTAGAAAATAAAATATCCTTATGGTTCAAGAAAATAATAAAAGTACAATACAATAAACTGCCTTATCGTTTAATAGCCATATTCTTTAGTCAATATTTTTGTATTAAATAAAATTAGATTCACAATATTTTGTTTCAAAATATCAAAGTGTACATTCATAATTTTAATCCTGACTTTTAATCGTTTTAAATAGACGTAAACGCCAAATGACGACAAACATAGGTACGACATAACGGCGTTTATGGCCATGCCTTTGCTCTGACGATAAAAATCAACACATTGTTCGCTAACTTGTAAGTTGTATCTTATGACGTCAGAATACAGTTTAAGATTTTTATACCAATTAAATCCATATAGGCTCAGGGCATGAAAATAAATAAACAGTACTTTATTTTTCAGTTTATACTTTTAAAGTTTTGAAATGTTGTCAAGTGTAAGAATAATTGAAATTTAAAGTCTGACCATTTGTGTCAGTAAATGTACTATTACTATTAGATTATTATGAACTATTACATAATTTTGTATGATAAAGGTTTCTTTATGCGAAGCTTTCCTCTAAATGGATAGAAATGTTCACTAAGTACACAATATCTAGATGGCGCCCATATAAGATGATTTAATGACAAAAATGGGATACATCATTTTGAAAAACTGCTGAACCGGATTCTACCAAAGATAACTAAGAACCATCGCAAGGAACCTGTCCTTCGAATGAATAAAACCGCATTGAAATCGGTCAATTCGTTTGAGAGGTACAGTGCTACGAGACAGACACATAATTATGTATACACAGACACCAGGTCATACTTACATTTGCGTCGGTAGTTAAAATAAATACATTTAGACATTGCTAGGCGATTTCCTACGTGAGCGACGAAAACGACGCGACGCGACGTTGCGAACGCGACGATCGCGATCGAATCAACGGTATCCCTACTTGCGTCCTATGTGACAGTCTGCGACAACACGCGACGTTATCATTGTCACGTGTAGCATCGCGTCGTGTTGCCTAGCGTCGCGTCGTCGTATTCGTCGCTCACCTAGGACACCCACCGCCTAAGATCTAAAGACATAGCACTATTACAGACATTCATCATAATAATTCGGTATACTGTAAAGTAAAATGACATATTTTAATCAAAGTTTCAAAAACGTTCCTAAGTATTATTTAAGGATCAAGAAGCGAGAGCAGATGTTCTACGGCGTTAATATAAGATTAATTGCGTCAACGGTGCAGAATTAAAGATTTCAGCAAAGACTTAGGCACTTCTCACACAACGCTATTTGCAAGCGACTCAGATCTTGTCAATGTATGAAAGCGACGCGTCTACGATGCGTCTCCTGTCAGTGAAAAGTGTCAGATACAGCGAATATTGGATTGCGTTGCAGTCGCGTAGCTCATAAATAGCGTAGTGTGAGAAGTGCCTTACAATTCGTCTAAATAGAGACCGGCATGTGTGATAATACTTTTGAAACGTATATGTATTTAATAAAGTTACTTTTGCTCTGATTTGTTTTAAACATGATTAAATATGATTATTATTAATAATAATTTAATTACTTATATTTTTAATGTTGTCGTAAACATAATACATAACTAACTTTTAACAAAAAAAAAACCGACTTCATCGACACTTGGAAATATCTCAAAATAACTTATCAGATGTTGTTCGAACCTTGAGAACCTCCTACATTACATGTAAGAAAAGTAAAACGGAAAAAACCCGTTAAGGTAACTGAAGTCACTTACTTAAGTCATAAGTTAAAGCTATATATTTTTATAAGAGGTCCTTACAAATAAAACTCCTATAGATAGGGTTCGACCACCATGATGGTATAATTATTTAGAGTTATGCCGTATGCGTTAAACGATCACCACACAATGCTCCGACGGTCCATTTAACGCCCACGTACGAAAACAAAGAAACTAATGCTTATCAATGGCTTCATAACTTTCGAAAACACCATTGAGATGTAAGACTTAATGCCTTTACCATACTTAATGTGAACAAACTCCCATCACTTGTAATTTAGTAAGAAACATAATATTATGTATTTACGATGTATTCTTTAATTTTTAATTCAACACTTGACAAAACTGTGAAGAGAAATCATCCATGCAACAGCTCTCAAACCATTTATTTCATTTATTAACATCTAGACCTCTTCAATAATTGGTTTGAATATTGCTAACTCAAAGATGGCCTGCAGGCTCGCCAGTAACATTTTGTTGGTTACTGTCCAGCATCGTTTGAAAGACATTGTTCCACATATTTCTCCTCTCTTTACCGCACCGCACCTCAAAATTACGTAGATATTACATTACTCATATGTTTATTTGTTTTTCTTCTTCCAAGACCACTCACCGTAGGGATTTGTTGAAGCGATGGCGTAGCTTGACGTTCGGAAAGTGTTTGTAAAAACCTACTTCGAAGAAATAAATAATTTGAATTTGAATTTATTATTTTCGTATTTATTAAATTTATATACTCTATTTACTCGTAGGTATGCTACATACATACTTTCTTACAAAATTATTTAATACTAGAAAATCCGCCCTCGCTTCGCTTCGGGAAACCAGTCCCTTCAAAAATCTCTATAAATTTTAACAAATTATGTTATTCCGATGTCTAAGCTATATTACTGCAAAGTTTCATGAAAATCCGTTCAGTAGTTTTTGCGTGAAAGAGCAACAAACACACACACACACACACACATACATCCTTACAAACTTTCGCATTTATAATATTAGTAGGATTTTCTGACTAATTTTAATTTCATTAACAAAACCAGCTATGTAAATAAATAATTCCCAAGATCAACACATAGATAGGTATGTATTTCTTCTTGGCTTCAAGTAAATCAGATTAATGAGTTCAGACTTGATACATTCACAATGAATTCCGAGGCACAACTGGCAGTTCTATATTTAGTGGCAAGCAAATTGGCTTCAATTTAAAACAATTGACAACAACGCCTATACAAAGCTTGAATGGCACCCACCAACATTACTAGTAATTAATACGATGGCTTACTCAAGTATTTATTTTAATTGAACTGCTAATTTATGGAAATCAATGCTACTTACAGATAATATACTGTTGATTGAGTTTGTGGCCTTATTGTGTGGAGTGATTGACCATTGATACCTTTATAAATATGATTACAGCGTACTTAAAGTACCTACTGGTTTTTGCAAATAGACGCAAAGTTGAAGGTGCTTTCTCACATTCGTGCGAATACGCGAACCCACAAATGTAGGACGGACCTTCGCAAATGCGCTCATGACACATTTGCGGTTTTCCCAACTGTCAAAACTGTGAAAATTTTAACAATCTACAAACATTCGCGCGTATGAGAACACCATTATAATGTAACGCAACTATAGTTTTAATGTCTGCGCACACCTCTAAGTACATTTAATACCTATTTCTACTTTATTTTTACACGAAACTTCTATATTTTAATACTCTCCTATTTTACTTAAATTCCCATC
This sequence comes from Hesperia comma, assembly GCA_905404135.1. Lineage (NCBI taxonomy): Eukaryota > Metazoa > Arthropoda > Insecta > Lepidoptera > Hesperiidae > Hesperia > Hesperia comma. The sequence continues at coordinate 4,701,465 of FR990031.1, forward strand.
CTAATTACGAAACGATGAAAATCCCTGTCTAAATAAACCGTACAGATGCACCCCGAGACTTTTATGTACCTAAGCAAAATTATATTTTTATATAACAAACTAATTAAGCAAAAGGGTCTGTTGGTTGGCCTTTTTTAATTGCCGTGTATTCATAAATTGTAGTACCGTGACATTCCGACATAGTTCACGGGAGCGGCCGAAGGGATCTTGAAGCGGATTTCAGAGATTAGGCACGTTGAATGCATCTGTACTCAAGAAAAGGCGGATTTATATCGCACAAGGAGGACTGTTTCAGTGTCTTTTTTGTCCTAGTTCAATGACCGCAAGCTCGCTTATTGAACTTTTGTTTTCGTACTGAAATTGTATGATATTTTGAACCTGTTATTACCACGATTATGCTTAATTTTATATAACAAGTAAATTTTTGACCAGCTTCAAAAAGGTTTTCGATTCGACTGTATTTTCATGGGATTGGGATATTTTTAATAGAAAACTAGCGCTTATATCACCTATAAATTCAAGCGACAGCTGACGGATAGTTTTGTAAAATCCTTTTGTAAAAAGTTTTGTAAAATCTATACCTACACAAAAAAGCGAAAGAACAGGGAAAAAATAATTATCGAAAATAAATTACGAAATCACGAAAATCGCTTGACTTAGGTATAAGAATGAAATTTGTCAGGGTGGTAGTTTATAGCTAGTAGACGTCATATTGCTCCCCTAAGAGGATCAAATAGGGTTTGAAAGTTTGCAAAACATATTTGAGGGAAAGGTCACTTTTTTACAGACTCTATGGGTGCTATTTAGACAAAGGATATTCAGGAATGAAAGCTTTTATTTTTTAATACTTTTGCTCTATTAACTCATACTCTATGTAGTTGAGCGATTAAAATAATTATATGTAGTTCCTAATGTTTCATAATTGCTCTATAATGACCTAACGAAACATTTACTATTTTTCTTTCCTCTTTTTTCCTTCGTCGGCAAATTACTAAATTATGTTATTGAAAACAAAAACAATTTAATTCACGTATAAATTATTAAGCAACCTGTATTACTGTATAATTAACCCTTTTTATAAATTATACACCGCATCAACGGTAGGAAGTAGGTTCACAGTTGACTAAAATATACTTCAAAAACGATGTCTGATACAGAATGGATAATATGTGTTATTCATTCAGTATTATTATTGACAAGGACGAAGATAAATCCTTGGATCAGGAATTACTTATTGAACCCTCCAAACCACAGACGCGGTTATGTATAATTCATAAGGTCCATGATCTCTGTTTACTTTAAATAACATTGGAAATAGGTTGAGATAAATGTTTGTTTTAAATGTTTAATGTTCTAAGAAGTTCTATGCTGCCCTATTTACATCAAAATCTCTTGAAAACTTTATTATTATACTATCTGCTTTATTTTAAGAAGGCTCATTAATTCGTTAATTCTTTTCTTTCTAAATGGATTTAAAAGTTTTCTATACCTAACTGAAATTATTTTTTACATTTCTCTAAAACATACACAAAATAATCATAGAGGTACGTACGGTAGTATCTCGCGCCTATGTGACATCATGTGACACATTTGCATATATTTTTTGTCACTTAAATAAGTGCAACCACCGGTGATGAAGCGAGACTTTTCATATGATCAACATTACCGCAGCTGGTACATAGGTAGTTATATTTTCGTTTCTTGTTTCATTAATATTTAAACAAAACCTCTTTACACGATATTAATACACGGAGAGTAACCGCAGATTTCTACTTCATATTAATCATACAAATGTAAAAGCTGTTGGTTGAATCTGAATGAAGCAGACAACTACAGTTCCATTTAATACGGCTCATTCATACACTCGCTCCGAATAAACGAATAGCAAAGGGCGAAATATAAACACAGAAACCGAAAGTAACTATACACAACAACCAGCAAGGTGGTTGCTCCAGTGATGGATAGAACAGCAGTTTTCGACATAATAATACGTAGAATTACGACACAAATATGAAAAACTCATAAACCATTAATGAAGTGAATTCGAGCTATTTAAAGATTTAGACTTAAAAGCATTAACAGTTTTACCAATATTTTAATTAACAGGTTTGTAATGTCATATAGATTTAGATTAAGTAGTTTTTACTTTCAAAAGCGAAGCTGAAACTATGACCGATAATGTTTTATTCCTAAGTTTTCACTATTTAGTACTTTTGTTGGTGTATAAAAAATATACGTATTCGAACACATTCCATTTCTTTCCAAAACGTAATTCTTAAATTATTTCAATAACAAAGTTGAATGTCGAGCGTAAAATAAACGTCATTTTACTCTTAAACGTCCTGTGAAAGTGTCCGATACTGGTGCAACTACCGTATATCAACACACCAAAAACTGCAACGCGAAAGCACAATTCATCGTTGCGCAGTTTCTGAACGACTAAGGTTTAAAATTCAAAGTCAAAACGCCACCAACAATACCACCGAAAGCGTAAAACCAACCGCGACTTTTGAAAGGAGTCAGCGAACCATGCGAATTTACGGGAAACTCCCGGACAAAACCCGCTATGTCCTAAAGAGACAAATTCCCGCTTACGCGCCGAATAATAACTGCCGACGACAATTCCTGAAATTGCAGCGAGTTTTATTCCAATTGTAGACACCGAATAATGTCAGATGTTCTATTATAAATTCGTTGGCGCACCTTTAATTCCTCCCGAGGCAAAGAAAACGCTAAATAGATGATAACTTTAAACATAAATCTATGAATTTTTAAAGACACTAAGAAAAAAATACTTAGTTACACATTTAATAACAAGCAGATGGTGGAATTGGGCTATAGTCATAGACGAAAAACTGTGTGTCCCGTTTCTGCTACCGTCTCGCTTGGTACAAAACAATATCGCTGTTTTGCACCGAGCATAAAACGCAACTTGTTTGCTGACGATTCCGATTTAAACATTAACTATTACGGTCGCTTTATTACAATAATCGCTGGCGAACACGTGTAATGGACGGAATCATCGAACCATTAGCCTACGCAAACATGTTGCGGGCGGGTTGTAATCTGCGAAGTGGCAGCCAACTGTTTTGTTAGGCGTCGTAACAAAGGTAGTCTGTAGTAACAGACCCGTATTAAAATTAAATTTGAGCACCATACAAAGGCCGGTCAGCACTCGTTCATTATTGAAGAGAAAATGAAAGACCAGCGCAATTCCATTGAGACTCACGTTATTTTCTACCCGAATGTATTTCAATTGAAATTTAATCCACTCAATATCTCGTATTACGTAGAAATATTTCGAAATCTAGTAGCTTCTATAGAAATTTTATTCAAGTTATAAATTAAATTTTCAATTCGTAGCTTGACGTTCCGAGTAAAGGAAAGGGACAGTGCGACGCGACGGGCCGAGAGAAGTTATAAATTTTATATGCGGTAAGTAGTCTTTGTCTCGACATGCTGGTGGAAGTTCGTAAGAGAAGCGAGCTTCCTCTTATCGTTTTTAATTTGAAACGATGCCAGAAAAATAAGAACCGAGTACAAACGAGCGTTGGTGCGACGGTGTGGGGCGATAACTTTACTTTAGCATGGTCGCGGACCGAATTACACGGAATGGCGCCCAACGTGGGACTCCGTATAAGTAAGCAAATTGTGAGCGAAGAGAACGCCTAGAAATTGCAAATTCAACCGGCACCACCACGTTTTTACTTTTTGCAGTACCGGGCCCCCGATTCGTACACCTACACTTCCTTCCTCATTTAAAGAAGCCACGCGAATATAATCCTTACAGCAAAAATTTTATAAGAGCCTAGAGCAATTCATAAAAGCCCCACTTTAGTGTACTACCCACTGAACAATTTTGGATTTTAAAACGTGAATTCAAATTTCTGGATTTCAAACTGATTGTAAAAGCAACCAATTATTAGACCGACATTATCATCAACATCATATCAACCCATCATGGCCTACTATTGAGCAGTTAAGCACTTTATTTTAATAGTGAGAACGTACACTATTTTATTCATAACAAAGTTTACATTTAACCTAATCCATTCAAAATAGAAGCAAATTTTTAACGAACGTTAGCTCAATTTGATAGGAATAAAACAGCAACAACCACAAAACAGAATCTATACATTGCAGTCATTATAAAAACGAATTTGAACAAAAAACAAATGCACGAATTAAGCGAAAACGAGGCATCATTTACGCTACAATTCCGTCGGACTTGGTAAAAGCAAGTAGGCGGTTCGATATTTTGACTCACTCAACGAATGTTCGACTATAATTTCTACGAATTCCCTGCCCAATGTGGCATTAGGCACATTTTGCGACGGAGCAATCTGGGCCGTGATTACCGACCGAAAAAAAGCTAAGAGGCTCCTTTCTGCGACGTTACGTCTTAATGTAGCCACAATATACATAATGGCAAGATATTTAGACCACGAGTGCTTCTGACTGCCATACATCAAACAAAGACATTACCACAAAACGCCTGTTTGATACCGACAGCATAAAATATTCGGCACATTCTGATATATTTGAAGGATATGGAAATCACTACTGCCGGAGTCGGAATATGTATGCTTGGTACGTTTATCACGAGAAAAAATATGGAGACAACAATCGTAGATTTGTAATCTAAAATGTCGTAAGGAGTGTTACATAAAATATGACAAGTAAAGAAGTATTGAAGAATAAAGAAATCATGAAAGTGTATCGATTTATAGTAAATCTACAATTCTTTGAACGTGAGTTGCTTTGTACTTAGAACCGAGCCTAGTAGATCTTGACTGGAGGTTTTTATAAAAGTTTAAATAGGGCTTGTGCTCTAAAATCTTAGACATTTTTGGAGAAATGAGAGCTTCAGGAATATCGAATACTCCTACGGGTACCTAGATATGGAAGATTTTCAGTCTATATCGTTGACTTCCTTGCAGGGCTTGCCTATGATTTATTTAATAAACGGCCTCAATTTCGGTCACAGTTGAAAAATAAATACTTATAATTGCGTTACTGAGTGATTGACTGACAGACAACGCACAACCGAAACTACTGAACGGAAGCAGCTGAAATTTGGCATGTATGTAGGTATGTTCCTTGGGGAGTGTAGGGGAGCACTAAGAGAGGATTTTTGGATATTCCATCCCAAAGGGGGTGAAATAGGGGGGTGAAGTTTAAACGAATTGAACTTATTTTGACTTTTATGAACTGTGATTATTCATCACATTATTAAAGAAATTTTAACGAGTAAATTATTGTTTTGCTAGTTACAAAATAGTAAACAAATTACGTGATTAATTGCTACTTTGGAGTAGTTTAATTCAGGTGATATAGTGATGTCCCCACTTAGTACCTACTCGGTGCTTTGCCGTCTGATACGGAAATTGCACCACGCTTAACTAACTTCACTAGTTACTAAGTTCCAGCATCTAACTTAATGTCGCTACGATAAGACCCGTGCATATATTACTCGTACCTATTGAAACTTGCAAGTTTCTTAGCCACCTGCAAGCAAAGGAGGTCTTTTATTTTTAGGTTAAAAACCGAAATTTATTTCCGTCTGAGACGAATGTGCCTACACTGAAATTTTAATATGTTATGTTTTTAATTTTCTGACTGCAGTTTTACACATCTTTTACTTTTTATTTTATGCCAACCGACTTAACGTTTTAAGATTTGGTGTACAAAATTTGAATAATTTAAAAGTTAAAAATTCATATTAAGAACACTACTAAGTAAGCAAAAGAAATAGGGGATGGAAGTAAGCTGGCCCGATTTAGATAGATCTTCTGATCATATATTATGACTAGTTGTGCGCGCGACTTTGTTCGGGCATAAGAGTTTTTCCCGTGTGAATCCCAATCCCGCTGGAACTCGTGGATTAAAAGTAGCCTATATGTTGCTCCAAAACCTCCTCTATCTCCCAGTGAAAGTCCCATAAAAATCCGTTCAGCTGTTTCTGAGATAAGCGGTAACAAACACACAGACATACACACAAAATTAAAAAACATTGTTTTGAGTTCCCTTGCGTATATAAAGGCCCCCTATTATAAAATTTTAAATATATTTTCCACGTACAGACAGCGGTCTGTTACAATTTTATTAAGATAAGATATAGATAGATTATATTTAGGTATACCTATCCTCTTCTCCTTCTGAAAAGATAAGAACATTTCATTAAACTGTGAAGATTCACCTAAATCCAAACGCTTGTATCGAATGTATTGATTTGATTGTTTGAATGTCTTTAAGCCTGACCAGAAACAAAATAACCTCGTCATAATGCGGTTAGCTCATGAAACTAATTAGTTTTACTGGAAACACTTAGGCACTTCTCACATTACGCTATTTATTAGCTACGCGACTGCGATGCAATCCTAGCGTTGTGTGAGAAGTGCCTTACTTTCAAAACGTCACATCATTTATGAATGAATGAATGAATGAATGAAATATCAACAAATAAATATTTCATTCATTCATAAATTGGTATCAGTGAGTTGTGTACGCGTGGTTTATTTTGTTTCTTTGAGTGACTATTTTGTGCTAAATGGCAAAAACTATTCATAGTTTGTATGAATCATTCTCAAGGAGGCCGAATTGCATTAAATTTAATTGCCATCTTGATAATAATACTATATCACGTGTTTCTGAGGTAAAAGACCTGGGTAGATAGTAAGTTAACTTTTAATGATCATCTTAATCATATTATCCCCAAAGCTTACCGTATGCTTGGTTTTATTTTAAGATTATGTAAAGATTTCAAACATAGTTCCACCATGACCCTTCTTTTTAACGCATACGTTAGATCGATATTAGAATACGGCTCTGTTATTTGGAATCCGCAATACAAAACTCAACAAAAAAGATAGAAAGAATTAATAAAATATATAAAAGACATCTCCATTATAGATTTAAAACTGTACATTCAACCGTAACAATGTGTAAACGGCGAGTAGAAAGAGACCAAATGTTTATGTACAAAATGTTAAATAATCATATTGAGTCTCCTTTCCTACTAAGCCATATTAAATTTAATTGCCCCCGTATCCACTCACGCTGTAGATCTCTGTTTTACACCCCTCCTATGAAAAGAAATTATACACGCAATACATTTATAATACGCTCTTGCAACTTTTATAACAAAAATCTTCAAAGCCTTGATCCCTTTAATGTCCCCTTAGCAACTTTCAGAAGAGGTGTACGACAAATCTTAGCCGATTTAAACCTATAGTTTAATTTTTTCGTTTTTAAATTGTTTTATATGTATAGCTTTTAAATTGTTTTATATTTTCGGTTTAATGCTCCAAATTGTTATTATGTATTAATGTATCTGTGGAAACTATTTCGCTTAATGTATGTTGTATTTATCTCATGTAATTCTGTATTATATATGCCGTTTGTTTCCCAAATAAAAAAATAAAAAAAATGAATTTGTAGGCATCATAATATTAAATTCAATATGAAGTTTTAGTACTTTTCTTGCCAATACAAATTCGACAGTTTCTATGCCAACATTAGGTTATGCGGCGATAAAATGACGCCTATGTGGGTCAGTGGTATATACGAGCACGTTATTTAGGCTCATAGCCAATAGTGCCTTAGTGGGTTACATCGTATTATGACAGTGTTGGCCACGCGCCTAAACCTCCAGCTACTAAACCTATTTTTTTTTCTTAGTACAAGAATATACAAAATTATCATGAAAACATACATACTAAGTTATGAAGTTATTCAGGGTTATCAGTAGCTACTTAGATAGCTTTTATACTATGTATAGACTTTTATTTCCTGTCATATCATTTATGTCGTTTGTGGCATCGTGTCATCATTTATGGCAAAAATATTGCACGTTGTATATATTTTTTGTTGTAACACCAAATAAGAAGATACTTATTTTTTTAGGTTTCATGAATAGAGCTGTAAGCGAAGTTAGTCATGATGATATTAGAAAGATATTAAGATTAAGAAGACGCCCTCGCTTCGCTCTGGGAAACTTGTTGCTCCGCTCCTATTAAGAGTAGCCCGATGTTAGATAATCTATAGCTTTCCTCAATATATGGACTATACACAAAAATAAATTTTCTTTCGAATCAGTAGTTCCTAAAATTAGTGCGTTCAAACAAACTCTTCCGCTTTATATTATTAGATAGATAGATCTTTTTGATTGCTTTAGTAGCATAAGTATTTTTTACTTAAAAATTAAATCATCGTTTATTTTTTCATCCTACGGGAAAAAATAGGTACCTACGGTTGAACAAAATAACATCAATTACTGCAAAAACAAATTTTAATATGTCACAAATGGCAGATTCAGAAATAAATCTAGGAATCATGAATTATTTATATAAAATCTAAGAGGCTGGCCAAAAGGCATAATGTGATGGAGATAAGCGAGCTTTTTTAACTGGTTGATTCAAATTTTACTCTGGGAACGTTTCTGAAGCTGGAGTTGAAACGAATAAATAAATGAATAAAAACTAGGAACCGATTACTCTATTTTAACGTTTAAAGACTTTATTTCTCAAAAAAGACAAATGTCACTTACTTGAGAACAATGTAAACATATAAATAAATTAACATCTAATTGTCCATCCTTGCGTACAGTTTTAAAAACCAAATGTTACCCATTCGAGGCATTCATCTGTTTATTTAATGTTAGAAATTATATATTGTGATAGCTTCATTTTGAATGCCTTGAATGGGTGCACACTTTTAACACTTTCTGGTAGCTTGTTATAAAGCTGTGCTCCCTCAAAATTTATGCATTTTCGACCATAGTTTGTTCTAGCTTTGGGCAGAACAAGAAGAGTAGCTCGACGACGTTTACAGTATGGTTTGGTTTTCGTGAATGTTATGTTAGAATTGATAGTTTTATTTAGACAATTTCTGACAAAAATACAAGTAGTATATATATATAGTTGTTTTATGTTCATAATTTTAGTTTCTTCGTAGATTTTAGTAGTTGGGGTACGGTATGGATAACGGAAAAGTATTTTTAATATTCTATTTTGTAGTACTTGAAGTTCACCTAATTTTGTTTTTGAAGCGCAACCCCATATCTCAATTAAATATAATAGATGGGGCTTAACTAAAGCGTTATATATTGTATTTCTTATTTTGCTTGGTATACATTTACCCAAATTATAAATAGAGCCTAGAAGAGATAATAGTTTTTTTTTGACGTGTTCAATATGAGAATTCCATCTTAAGTTGCAGTCTAATCTCAGGCCAAGGTATTTTTCTTCCTTTTTATGCTGTATGGGTATGTTGTTTATCAAAAGTGGGGCATGAGGTGGTATAATTTTGTTTTTGGCTTTGAAAATTATATAACTAGTTTTCGAAATGTTGATTGTTAAAAGATTAAGTTGTAGCCAGTTAAAAAGGGTATTTAAATCATGTTGCGCTTGGGAGATAACCGCCGCACTCAGAGTCGTTAATGGTTACTTAACTCGTTCCTTAGTATAGATTTAAAAAAGTTCACTCTCACAGTCAGTTAACGGATCGTTAGTGTCCCTTAATGATCATTAAATTTAAGTAGAGTCGAACTCTCACTTAACTATGTAATGGATGATTTTGACATTTGCGTTTTGAGGTTACTGTGATAAATAAACCATAATTTTATCAGTGAATTAATGAAAATCAGTTGCATTGTAGCACTCATAGCCCGGCGGCTTGCGTCAATCCTAAGCGATCGGCAAAGTTAAGCAACAGCGGGCGCGGTCGGTAGTCGGATGGGTGACCGTTAGTGGCAATAATTTCTTGAGCGCTTCCGTGCTTCGGAGGGCACGTAAAGCCGTCGGTCCCGGTTGTTATCGATTGATAGCAGTCGTTAAGCTATGTCGGAGGCCTTCGGGCGGCTTGAAAACTTTCGACACTGGGTTGGCCACTAACCCCTCCACCAACCCGCATTGTAGCAGCGTGGTGGAGTATGCTCTAGGCCTCCTCAGTAATGAGGAGAGACCCGTGCTCAATAGTGGGCCATTAGTGGGTTGTAGCTTAGCTTTTTTTAGTTGCATTGTGTTTAAATATTCAAAAAAGTCTGATATGAGTGACTTTATTGAGTTTGTGGAATATGCTAGAAGGTTTAGAGAAGTGGGACAGAGGATTATTTTATTTACGCGATTATTCAGATAACAGATAGATTATTTTAATTCAGGTAACAAAGACCCATAACATATATACCTTACAGACTAACATACATATAACAATATTAACTTAAAAACTAATTCACTTTGTCGCGAAGTGAGATGCGCTTTCGGTGGCTCCCGGTGGTCGTCGACGTCCACGGAACTTCCTGAAGACGACCCCCTTTGGCCACAGCTCCTCCTTCAAAAACGTCGGCAGGTGTTCGGTTGGAACACGCACAACAAAGGAGTTGAAGTTCACTGCGTTGCGCGAGTCCAACTTCTCTACCAGCAACCGGTACTTGGTCATCTTCTTCAAATACTCCACGACATCGGACACTTTCGTGGTGTGATGGAGTCGAGAGACGTACACTGGAACGGCGGGACGTAGGAGATGGTTCTGTCTTGTCGGTGCTGTGCCACATTGGTTGCGACAAAGAGGCTTTTTCCTCTTCTTCTTCTCCACTTTAGTGAAGCCGTCTTTGTCCAGCTGGCCAATTTATAATGTAATATAATTTATATTGCCTTTGCCCGGTTAAACAAGAAATGAAATACAAACAAACCTTGGAATTATTATTTACTATTATGACATTGACATTTGACAATGACCACATTGACAACAAGTCTAACTGACAACAGTAAGGGTTCCCATAGAAAAAAAGTGCAAATCATTCTATTTTTTGTTCAATTAAATAGCTATTTCTCATTGTATTTTAGTAAAAACTAACAGTAAAAGAACTGACTTTCAATCATATTCCAATTAATAATGAGTTTAATAGTTTTATACATATTTTTTCGTTGTGAAATACCAATTATTTTTAAGCGTGGCTACACCAATGCCTTATCGAATTGCAATCGATACGGATGCACCGCCCTACGGTTACTTAAATCTATCATTAGCAAATGAACCCTTAAATATTGTTCCTGGGATGAACTGTTAATTAACAGATTTAATGGCAATTAGTTAAGTAATCATTAGGTCTAATTTAATGAACCTTTCTGAGTGCGGCAGTAAGTGTATGAATACTAGATCCAAAATAAAAAAGGCAAGTATCATCTGCATAAAGTGTAATATGACCCTGTAATCCTAATCCCTGAATATCGTTGATGTAGATTAAAAAAAGGAGCGGTCCCAATATGGATCCCTGAGGAACCCCATATTTTATAGGTAGTGCGTCACTTTGAGAATCATTAATTTTAACAACTTGGGATCTGTTTGTCAGATAAGATTCAAACATCTTTAGTGCTTGACCAGTAATATTTATTTTTTCTAACTTATTTAATAGTAATTTATGGCTAACCGTATCGAAGGCTTTTTTTAAATCAATAAATATGCCAAGCACAACATTCTTGCAATCTATATTATGTTTTATTTTTGTAACTAAATCTACTGTTGCAGCAAGTGTATTACTTTTTGGCCTAAATCCGTATTGTCGATCTGTAAGAAAATTGATAGATTTTAAATAAGCATCTAATCTGTTGTACATAATTTTTTCGATAAGTTTTGATAACACTGGCAACACTGATATCGGTCGGTAATTTCCGGGATCGGTCTTTGGTCCTGATTTATGTATTGGCATAACTTTTGCCATTTTTAAGGTATCCGGGAAGTTCCCTTTAATAAATAATGTGTTAAAACACGTGGTTACATGACTTGCTAATTTATTAATTATACACTTTATTACCTTTGTGCTTATACCATCTAAACCCACACTACAATTTGTTTCAAGATTATTTGCTATTTTTATGATTTCATCTTCTGTACATGCGTCAAAAGTGGATAGTTCACCGTTTAAAGTGGTTGAATTTGTTACAGCAGTCATCTGATTCACGTGAAAATTAATTGGTATTTGATTTGCTAATATACACCCAATTTCAGAAAAATATTTGTTAAAAGCCTCACAAATGTCCCTTAGATTAGTATAATGATTGGAATCTATAATTATTTTTGAGGGAGCAGAACTTACTTTAATCTTATTATTTGCTAGAGTATTTACTAATTCCCACATTTTTTTCGGCTTCTTACTGCATTTGATAAATTGTTCATAATAATAACTATTCTTTGTCTCTTGGATCAATTTTGCCACATATTCTCTGCTGTTATTAAATTCTAACTGTAAAATCTCATCATCACGATTCTTTATATATTCGGCCCACACACTATTTCTGTGACTTATAGCAGCGATTACATTATTATTTATCCAATCTTCTTGGGGTAAGTTAAAGATCTTGGTCTTCACTATTTTGTTCTGTTCTATTAGATTCTTTATTTCATTTTCCAATTTAGTGTAATCGTTATCAATTTTATCATAGTTAGTTATGCTTAATGATGTATTTAGTTTATTGTAGTCTATTGCAGTATATTGTATGCGCGTTTTCGGTGGAGGTTTAATTTTTTTTATTTCTATATATATCTGTCTATGATCTGTTAAGCTGGAGTCGATTAATGCCATATGGAAATTATCCTTTTTTAAATTTGTCGCAACATGATCTATGACAGACTTTTTTGTTGAACATTCTCTGGTCCAATATTTTCGTGCTATTTTATTTATTAGTTTATAACCATTTCCTGTTAAAATCTGATTATATTCTTTATTCTTTTTATCTTTCGTTAATAGATCGATGTTGAAGTCCCCAAATACAATTGTTCTTTTCCTGTGTTTTAGTTGTGCTTCATATACTTCCAAAAAATCTTTAATGTTTGTATTACCAGGGTTATATATAAGCCCCACATGTAGAGAATATCTTTCAAGTTTTATCCATAAGTAGTTATTTCCGCCGACATATGTTGATTCAGTCAAACTGTGTTTTAAATCATTAAATACGTAAGCTGATACTCCACCTCCCCTCGAGTCAGTCCTATAGTTATAATAGTGAGTATAGTTAGGTATTTGTAGTTCCTGAGCTTGTATTTCATTGGTAATCCAGGTTTCTGTTAATAAAACTATGTGAATGATTTTAGGCATCGATCGTAATATGCATTGAAGTTCTTCGAATTAAATTACTCTATTTTAGAGGCGATCATCTTAGTCCTCAAGGAAAGCAAAGCATTGGTGACCGAATGAAAACAAGACCCTTATTAAAAACTACTAAGAGAAAGGATAACATCATATAAAAAAATTAAAACATACCAGTATTTATGCTCTGGTACAGGCCAAGTTTTGTAGATACATATAAAAATATTTGATTATTTCTGTAATTACTGCACAATTACCCCGCAAAACTTTAACTAAGGTTATCTGTATCTTTTAAAACCTGCATAATGTTAGTGAAACAAACGGTAGCTTAGCCCATAAGGGCCGGAGACTTACATACCGTGGGGTGATACGGCTCCTGCATCATTTTTCATAAAGATCTCGAATATACCACTAAATAAAAGCACTAAATATAAAAGAACAAAGCTCGTCTAATAGCTTGCAAATAACAAAGCACTTTCTTCAAACGTGTGCGACTAATGAAGTATTCACACGGGTCGAATCTGACTGCTCTGAGATAATTTTCCCTACTTACCACAAACATACACCGAAACACAATCATTAAATGTACATTTTATATAAGTATGATATATAGTATATTATATAAAGATATGACGTACACAGATTTTAAGCTTTAAATAATCGATCTATTATTTATTTTACCAATTTTAACATAGCTAAAAACACTTGACGTCACATCACGTCTTATCAAAATATTTAGTCAATGTTCATATTCTGCCATGTTCTGTTTAATGCTTAACGTAAGATGTTTACGTATCGAAAAGTAATGAAAAAGACGTTGTTTTGCTAAATTTTGGCTGACATATACAATCTGTTAACAATTATACAGTCGACTTAATCGAGTGAATTCGACCCGTGTGAGCCTCGCATTACGCATGGAGCCGAGAGGGCGTGTCACAAGCACTCCCGCGCCCTCCGGTGGAGAGAGGATCCGGAAGAAGATACTTTGTCTCGCACTTTTTGCCGATGTATGGCTCGAGAAGCTATGTATGAATAATTTAGGCGACTGCGTGTGTACTCCCATATAATGTAGTTTTTGACGTAAAACTTATTATAATGTATTTTTTGATAAATAATTTATATACGTATGAATCATTTTTGCTTCCTTTATATGCTCCTAGTATATTGGAATGTATTTTGTTTTATCTATTTACAGACGAATACATAAAAATAAACCATAAAATATTTCACGACGAAAATAAGAAAATAACAAATTATTTAACCATCATACTGAATGTAGCTTAGTAATTTAATGAATGAATGAATGCAAAAGGTGACCTTTACGCGAAATATAGAAAACCATAACATTTAGTAGAAAGATACATAGAGATAGTATATGTCGGCTAAAAACGGATTTTGCAAGGGAGTAAACTTAGGGATGAAAGTTTGTTTTAAAATCGGTCATAAGAACTTCCACGCGGGCCAAGCTGCAGGCTGGTAAAAGATGTTATACTAATAGACATACTACGACAATTTTAATGTTTTATCGAAGTAAGTTATCATCGATAAAACATTAAAATTTTCGTTAACGTGTTTCCAAAGCGATTTGATGGACAAGTATTAATGATTGGACTAAATTTCGTGTTGCAACAAACGCTAACGCGGTCTTGGCATGCCATTATACATTGACAAATCACATGTTTTACTATTTGAGGGCATTTCCTTATTTCATCGCATTATTTAATCAGGATTTATTATTCAACAGAGCAGTCAAGTAAAAAAACATGACGCGATAAAATTTCTGATTTAATTGTTGTTAAAATTAATATTAACAATAATAATGAAATTTAATACTTATTCCAATACAAGTAAACTGGTGTGTAGTGTAAAATAAACGAGACGGCGTACACTTAATTTAACTTACCTTTAATTAACGTTAAGTTCCCGAGACCTGCGGGAACAACAGTCTTTCGTGGAACTACATCAACTTAAAATTTTATCGTTGTAAAGGAAAATTTTTATACGTGAATATACTTAAATTTACCTGTTAATGGGTTGTCTATATTTTACGTCATTCGTCAAGGAAAGAGTCAACATAAACTCAGATATGAGTTTTAGGCTTTGAGACGACACATAAAAACCATAAACTGCAGTAAATATAACGAAACAGTTTAATTATACATTTGTAGTTAAATTTCCTACAAAAAATTTGAGCATTACATAAGTTTTTTATCGAATTTATATAAATAAAATTAAAACTTAAATATAAACCTACTTGACCTCAAACTATCTCCAAACCAAATTACATTTCAATCAGTTCAGGCAGACAGATTTACTTTTGCATTTACCTATAATATATGTGTATGGATACGTCCATAATTCTACACCATCCACAATATAGTAGATTTTAATTCAAAAACGTGCTTAAACGATTATAAAAAGCAAAAAACATCTATAACACAATCTCTATATGCAATCTCCCACAATTTCCCAGTAGGTAATTTGATTTTTTTCTTTTGCCGTTGGAACTAATATTTCCTTAAGTGAAGTTACGGACTAAACTTAGCTATATCACGCCAAGTTGTTATGTAACTGAAACCATTGGGAAACGTGCTAACCTGCAGTTTATTATAACTAATAGTTACGTAACTTATGGTTTTTACACTTAATAAAATAAAGTATCACTAACAGTCCCTACTGTAGTCCTCGTATATAGTACAAACTAACCAACACATTCTCTCTCACTATGTACCTACTAAGTATACTCCGTTTGGTTTCGATATAAAAATTCGTTCAAATGTCAACTCACACAAAAGCCAGCTTTCTGCCCCTGTTATTAAGGTCCATTGTAGATTTACGGCGAAAATTTAAAATGCCTTAGGTAAATTTTGCTTACAAGCTAAATTGAACTGTGAACGTGTTCATGTTGACTAATCATCCGTTTCGATTTGACTCTTGGTATATAGGTTGCTAAAAATGGTCATGGGTGGTAGTGGACAGTTAGTGCTACATGCTCGTTACCTAACCACCAAAATAACATTAAAACAAAAAAATACGCAAAATATGTCTTCAATAATTTCACTTTAAATAAAAGGTCCTGTAGGCCATATTGAAGTTAGATAATAACATCGAGCATGTTATATTGACTGCTTTTGAGAGAAAACATATAACTATAGAAATTAACCCTTATCGTGGCAAGATTGCTTTTTTTAAGAAAAGCAAAAAATATATATATTGGTCGTTTCTTTGGGTTAAAAAAAACGTCAGAAAAATAAATAAAAAAATCGTGATATGTAAATTTTAGAAAAACAATATGTATACTATTCTATACATTGCTACACGTACAGTGATTATCGCATTTTTAGGAATGTATATTATGCTATACATTGCCATATTTAGGGAGAGTTGGAATGTAACTGGTAGTTTTTAACATACACCAAAATGTTATTGTAAATCACATGATTTTAAATAAAAATTACTGTCTTAGTGAAATTAAAAATGTTTAATAAAATAAATGTTGCTTGAAAATGTTTTTTACAAAATAATCGTAATAATTCAAAGACCCTTTTGTTTGCGGTGGTACTCCAAAAAACAGTTTTGATTCTTCACATAGCAAAGATGAATCGTACATTTTGTGCACATCGTACTTGCCTGGCCAGCTTTGCAATAGGTACTTGCACCTCTGATATCCAGTAATTTGCGGCAAATGGTCATATTTTTCATAGCGGACATCATCGCATGGTCGTTCAGATATCGGTTTTTTTATTATTGCTTTTTGCGAATTGCGTCTAAATTTTTCACTGAAATTCAAATTCAAATATTTATTTCTTCGAAGTAGGTTTTTACAAACACTTTTCGAACGTCATGCTACGCCATCGCTTCAACAAATCCCTACGGTGAGTGGTCTTGGAAGAACAAACGGCAAGAAACTCCCAAGAAGTCTTTTTTTCTCTTCGTTTCGACCTCGTTTCAGTAGGCTGCTGTAGATTTCATAAAAAAGCTTAAATCTTTTAGGCGATCCTGCTTTCTAGTGGTGTTGGTCATTTTGTTATGTCTCCGATGTTCCAATCTCATCATCAGAAATTTGTAGGAGGTTTAACCTTTCGAGAATGGAATTCATCGATAGCGCTGGTGAACTTTCTGCTGTTCCAATCATTTCAGCTTCATCACCGCAACTAGCTCCGTCACTTGTGTCAGAGTCTGCATTCTTTTCAGGCACCAAGGCTAAAATGCGCCTAGTTCTTTCACCCACAACAGTCTAAAACCAAAGCAAAAAAAAAACCATGCAAAAAAGCCATCACCACAGTAAAGCCAAACCATAATACAAATGTTAATAATGTATGTAATGTTATTTGTCTCTTTATATAGGTGGGTCATGCAGCAATAATAATAGTAGGTGGTATTTTTTCTGGGAATCGAACCTATAACACTTTGCGTGTTGCTTTCTACAAGCACTATATGAACGAGAGAGTCAAATATCAGTACAACTGCCTTTTAAATTGTAATAAAATTTGTTTATTATATAAGAAATACATACTTGCAATTTAAATATTACAGCAAAGTCCGAAAAATCATTGATCCCGTGAAGTCAGCAATGTATATTATTCTATACACTATCAACGAAAGCTAAATTACTGCAACTGCGGCATTGTATAGTATAATATACGTTAGTAAAAACACGAGAAAACACGCTAATTCTCATAGCAACAACAGCAAATATATAAAAATGTGTAAGAACAAACATTTAGGCATGTGTATTTTATAACAAACATACATATTTAGGGCTAAAACCTTAAAAATAAAACAAAACTTACCTAAGCTAAACCTGAGCGACGCATCTTGACGGTTATTTTTCACAACTGAGTCAAAGTTATGACAGATAAACGACTGTTTTTATTTTTGACGTTTAAATAAATGTCTAGAAAAGGCATGTGTTTAATAAAACTAAGTTAAAAATTATTTTATAGTGATCGTATATTTTTATAAAGTTGTATGTATGGTATACTATACAAAATGAACATAAGGGTATAACACCCCTTTTTATTTTATTTCCATATTCTATTTTATTATATCATTCAATTTTTCCACTTATCGATTTCATAAAATTTTGATGCCATCAATTCTATTTATTAAACTTTTGATGTTATACATTGTCGATGTCATAAAGTAACGCTCGAAGTACTAAACATTCGACGTGATAAAAGATCTATATGATAAGGTAACGATGTGACCTGATCGATGTTATAAGCTTCATGTAATATGTAAATTCGATGTAGCGTTCGAGACAGTCATTTATTGTTAACGAAGCCAAAAAAAACATTATGAACAATAACCACATTATCTTATACAAAGGACATCTCTAACACCAAAGGTTGTAATGCGTCCAAAGTTAAGTTTCTTTTCATATTAGTTGAACAAAAAAATATTATTATAAAAACAAAAAACCCGACTGCTTACAAAAGAACTCAAAAGAAAAAAACAAGTGTCACAATATCAACATAAAATACTTCATGGTGCTGCAGGCGGGGACAAACGTAGTACTTGTGATAAATCTTTTTTTACCCGTAGGTAGCAGTATAGTTTGCCCCCCCTGCAGCACCATGAAGTATTTTATGTTGATATTGTGACACTTGTTTTTTTCTTTTGAGTTCTTTTGTAAGCAGTCGGGTTTTTTGTTTTTATAATAATATTTTTATTTCAGACTTTTTAGTGTTTTCACCGAAAAATTCTACTTTTTGGGATGATTTTTGACAATTTGTGTTAAAACGACGTTATATGATATATATTTTTGAGAAGGTCTTTTCACGATCTTTCATTTGATACCCATATTGCTAAGATAACAAAAAAACTCAAGATTATCCCCTCTTTTTCTTCCACTTTCGGGCGCCATTTTGAAAATTCATATAGCCTATGACACTTTCACAGTTCTGACGAATTCAACGATACCTCATATGTCGAAATCCGTTCAACCGTTTGGGCTGTGGGGCGGTCCAAATAAATGGACATACATACAAACATACATACATACATACACTCGAAAAACATAACCCTCCTTCTGACGCAGTCGGGTAAAAAGACACATTCTATCGAAATATTAAACCGACGCCGACGTTACGTCACTATTACAATAAAAAGATAAACACGTAAGCGACATAATGCAATACAATTTAATGCAAGAACGATTTCAAACCATCCAAATTTTCAGCCTAAAATATTCAACCGCTTACCCATGCACAAAGGGATACGGAACAAACAATAAATACTTGGAGTCAGATCTATTTAGATTTCAATTTGATACAGTAATACGCCAATATTTTATGTAGATTGTGTCGTATGGCGCCGTACACTCGTATATTGTTCACCAGAATGTTGTATTGCCGGCCTGCTTCAGGGATATGGACTCCTGCCAGCGCGTTTAGCTTACCTAGGGTTTATCCACTTTATACTATGCTTACTAGCCGGTTAAGCACGGTTTAAAAGTCGCCTTATATTAATGGTGCGATTCGGAGCTTAGGGCAAGTCTACATACAGTACCCACGAAGTTAAAGTCATGCAGGAAATTTGGTTGGATAGCGTGTGAGAGGATCGGCAAAATATTTCACAGGTGAAGCGTGTTTTGGTTATCTTGCCGTGCATTTTTCAATTTTGGTTCAAACGAGGTTAAGATAATAAGAATCGGAATAGTACGGAAGGCAGATTACACACAAAGATATCTGTAGCCTGGTATTTATGTATAGACATACCTATATTATATTATTACATATGACATAATATTATATTATTACGTAATTATATTTTTGTGACCAATAAATGATTGTGCTCCGGTTATGAGTTTAAGAAATGCGTTATTTGTATTTTCCACCCACGACAAAAGGATTACTAAAGAGTGTAGAGGGTAGAGCATGAAATTCGTATTCCTTAGCCTGCAACGCGTCGCCAATATCTTTAAGCAAAGATGACCACATCCTTATAGCTCGTCTGTTGGCAATTTACATTAAAAATATCATCACTCGTGCTAAAAATGTAAGAGAACCAAGCAAAAGACTTAAGCCTATATGCCCACAGTTAATCAACTTTGTTTACTGTAACGTACTGTTAGAAATAGACGCAAGGGACCAGACGGCCCAATATGGATAACTGGACACGTTTATCAACGTCACGGATCGTCGTAAACAATGGTATCGGTTACCCATCAAAGTTACAATGGCCGGGATTGAAGCTTTACACAATAGTTGCATCAGATTTAGCCACAAGTTAAACCAAGCAGCGAACTAAGGCTGCGTTCCTATTGTCTGTGTTGTATCTATTTGAGGATAATTCGCATTAATAAACCAGTCTGCATTTCTCTAGTGTCTATGGAAAATAAGAAATCCTTTAAGGAAAATAAGAATCAAGGCTTTGAAGTGTTGTGGCGTACATATGTTTCCTAAAGATATTTTGTTGAAAGAAAAAAGAAACAAATTTATTTGAAGCACACTCATAAAAAGAAGTAAAATGATATTAATCATTTTTGTTACGTGTAAAGACAAACAAAAAGATGTTTATCCATCTATTATAGCACGGATGAAAAATAATACAGTAGATTATAAAATTGGCATTGTTTTCTACTTTGTTTTTATGTTGCTGATGAAATACTGCACGTGTTACGCACATTCATCCAAAAACCGAACCTTCAATCGTGAAATTAACATGGAATTGTTAATCAAAAATTCCAATCTCATTAACACAAGTTCCAGAGATACCATTTATATTTCGGCCTAGCAATACAGACATGGACAACCACGTATGCTAAGCAATGCTGCCCACCTTGGCAGCAAGCCATGCCTGTAGTGTCTTAAGTTAGAAGGTATTTCACCCCAACGCGACAAATTTAGCGGGTGGTAGGTAATTGTGTTACGTAACAGTAAATTGGAATTGTACCCAATAGCTACACCACAACAGGTTTGCGACTGGAATTTTATATAGGTTATCATTGACATCGCAACCCATAAGTTTCCAGCTGCTGGGCATAGGTTTCTTCTCATAGTGAGAAGATTAAAGCCATATTCCACCACGCTGGCCAAGTGCCGATTGGCAGATATCACTTTATCTATACCATACCTTTGAGATTTCTCTTGCATGGAAGTTTCCTCACAATGTTTTCTTTCACCGTAACAGCGAGTGATATTTAAATGCTCAAAACGCATATAACTCCAAAAAATCAGAAGTGCGCGCTCAGGGATTCAAACCCAGAACCCCCGAGTAAGAGGTCGAATTCTTAACCACAAGGCTATCACCGCTCCTAGCAATAGGTAATAGGTTCTTTTCTAACTTGGTATCTTTCTTATCTTTGTAAAGACATGCTTTTAGTATCGATAATAATTATGATACTGTGTAAAACTGAAATAAAACATTGCTAATCCAAACACAACTATTTGTGGAAATAGGTATCATTGTACACCCTTAATCCGATATTTGTTGCATTGCCAATTCAATTTCAAAATAATCCAGAATCAAATATTCACCGTACTTTTAATATTGTTTTGGTTCTTACCCGGCATATCTTCGTTGGCTTAATCCGAATTGTTGGCTAGCCGAATAGTTTTACAGGCAAATCTTTATTGCTCCCGCTTAATTTCGCACAACTATGCGCCGGCAGCACGGCTAAATGAATTTATTACGTGCTGCACTGCGATGCGACTTATATTTTTATTACCCGGCTTTTGAAAAGCTCACTCTATGTGTGCTATTCTTATTTTTCATTCCGTGCATTTATTACTTTACGTTTTAGTATTAGCGGTTCCTCTCTAATATTGAAACATGTTCGTATGTGAGAAGACAGAGAGGGTATTTTTACGTGTGAATTGTGTATGTGTGATATGTGTTTTGTGTGCGTGATAATATTTTATACCTCCTATAAAAGGAGTAGTTATTATAACTTTCGAATTAAATATGTGAATGATACGCATATGTGTATATCCGTGTATCTTTGTATACCTACTTATATAACAAAATGAAATTTTCAGTGCACAACATCGTATAATAATTAATAAATCCTACATCAGTCAATAAAGGGAATTGATTAAGTAAATACAACGATAGTACTGGATAGCAATATTTTGTACGTTATACTTACTTCATATTTGATACACAAAGTAAAACATTTTGTATTTTATTTTCGTCAAATCAGTCGCACTCCCAACGGCAAGTCAAAGCATTCGATATTTAATCTCAAGGCGGAAACTTTGTCACTTATAGAAAGGAAATTGATAATTTTGATATGCGTCGCGTTCACGCCAATATCACGCCTCATGTAATTTAAACGTTTTGATTATGTATAATATGTTTAGCTATTTACCCTTTACTTTAGCCACATTACGTTAAAGTATTACCTTATCCTTAACCAATAAAGGCAAAACTAAAATTATAGTTATCATCACTACATAGTAGTTTAAAACAAAGTCGTCCTCCACCTCTGTCCGTCTGCCTGTGCCGTTCTAAGTCTTTCCTCTAAGCCACGCAACGGATTTTGATGCGGTTTTCACCAGCAGGTAGAGTATTTTTCAAGAAAGGTTACAAACCTTTATACAGTTTATTTATACAGTTTATGTACATTCTTAAGTAATTTACGAAGCGAGGGCGGGTCGCTAGTGATTTTTTAATTACACTGCGTTTGTGTAGCTGTAGATGATCGAGTAATTATTTTTTTAACTTGTTTACTTGTGCATTTTGAAATACAGTCCAACAGTTTTTATGAAGATTCATTCATAGTCCCAGGATTCCGAGATTCCTGAGATTCCTGGATTACCATTGAATCACTTTGACATTACAGCGTTCATGTTACACGTTACATGTAACAAGAAATAATAATAATTGTTTAAAACTTAACATCAGGATACTGCTCGCAATAAATACATAAGCTTTTTAAAGGTTGTACTTAAACCGACTTTCTAGCTATCTGTACTTCTTACGCTCCGGTGCCCTTTAGCGAGGCCCATAAAACTTAAATGCTATAAATAAGCCTATAATCTTTACCTTCAAAGGGTTCTTTTTGTTTTGATATAGGATAAAGTAATGACAGTTGCTAACATCCTAAGAGTTACACGTGTAAGAAAATGAGAGAATATTAAAATTATAATCTAAGACCGTTGAGTAATTAATGTAAAAGGAGTGAACGACTTCTAGTTTTCTCTCCAGAGCATAGGATTGCAATTAAGATAATAGCTTAGGTCTTAGAGCAATAACCCGAGTGTAATATCTTATATACTGTAATACATATTATATAAGGATTATTAATACCGATAGACTGGAAATAGCATTATTGTCTACAATATTACATATATGTACTAGGTATAAATTATGAGGCAAATAATTAACAGATAACTTAAAAACCACTCATCAGATGTCGCGCAAATTTAATGTGACTACACTGCAAGGACCATCTTTTGAATAAAAAATAATCATCAAAATCGGAACACACATAAAAAGTCATTACTTTTACAACTTGTAACAATCTTAATAAATACAGTGGAAATTTTTTACGTCGGTTTATAAAATAAATGACTTCAAGTTCAATTATTCCTTGCTCATCACTAATTATACGCAGGAAGTCTTGACAAGATCGAATACAAAACAAATTGGGAATCCCATTATCTTTCTGTATTTTATGTCCAATATTTCATTATTGCCGTCTAAGGACTCAGTTCGCGAAAATAACAACATTTCTCAATATTAGCGGACGGGCGAGTTATTAAAATTAAATAGAATTAATTAAGGCCACTCGCGTTAATGGTGTACAGTAACAGTAATTTGATTAGAAAGGTTGGAGGTAACTGAAACCTTACTTTAAATTACGAGCATAGCATTGGAAGTGATATATATAAAACTGTGCCTGAATCATCATCATCATCGCAGCCCATACTGCCCTACTACTAGGCCTAACCGTAAGTTCACCATGCTTTCGAAATGCGGTTTAGCGGACTTCATACACTAGGTATTCAGAACATTATACAAAACTCTTGGGTGTAAGTACATATTTTCGTTTGTTGGCGGTAATAAAGTTATCTGTTCTATCTATATCCACCTATATCTATCTATACATATAATAAAACTGTAACTGGTCGTTTGTTTGTGCACGCGGTTAAAACTCCTAAGTATGTACAAACGACTACTATTAGGTAATAAATTGTAAAACACACATAACTTTTGTAAATTAGAAGTGCGTACATCACAATGCGTAGGTACACATCAGTAGAATAAATAACTTTTGGTTGGGAATAAATAACTAACCCGTTCTGAGTGATGGGACATTTATGGGTTGTAGCCCTATAACAATTAATTATATGTTACCACCCCAAGCTGTAAGTGCATTTTTAAATACTTATATAAAATAAATAATTTCAGTTATAGTTTGTTCCTAATATCCCAAGTAAATTAGTTTTCGTTTAAAAACTGAAATATACGGACACCGCTAACTCAACCAGGCTTAAGCTTTAAACCGAGCTTAAACCTACAATAACAGTTACAAACAAACAGGATATACCTGGACCTATTCTCCTAATTATTCCATTCCGAAGCTTCGAATTCTGTAGATGTGCTAGAATAATTCGACCATTGAGACAGTCGATATATTTCGGGCAGAATTCAATTTCGGATTGTGGTCGGACCTGATTCTATCCATTGATAACATAACACATTGTTATGGGAAATATTGGATTGTGTAATAGCGAACTATGACGTAGTTTCTATTCTAAGATATCTGAGATATTATATTGTGAAGATGGAATACAATGACCACTCATTGAATATTTCGACGTTGTTAAATTGCAGAAACTTACATTATGTATTTCATATTACCTATTCGCAGCTCGCTTGGTTGTAAGATAGAAATTCTGATTGCGAAGCAAGAACACCAGTGTTCGATTCCCGACCGGCGACACAAATAATAAGACTAACTTTGTTTTTTTATTCTTATTGTTTTCTATTTATCTTATCTAAAGTCGTTATAAAAATTCACTTTTTTGACATTTTCATAGATACTAATTGTGTGTTTTGAATGTTTATGGAAATTTATTTTCATACGAGCGACGTTCTAGAAGGAAAGCCTGTGATTTTTTTACACGTGAGTTTGCTAGCGGGCCCTCTCTAAATTCTAATTTCTCTAGGAAGAGCATTCCAGAAGCGAATTGCCTGAATGTTAGATATAATTTTTGTAATAAATAAATAAGTAATACAGAAGTATTAACATTAATTATCGGATGAATTTAATTAACAATATATAATGAAATATATGTTTGACTTAAATATTTGAACCCATAATGTCAAACACCATTCAAGTATCATAATTCCTAATGTAATAAAATGTAGGTACAAATACATTTGTGCGTACAAAATGACTTGAAATGTATCAATGTTGATTACTCTTACGCCCTTATCAAGAGAAACAAACTATGCTACAATGTATCATTTGCAAACTTTCGGTAAATTTGTTTTTTCTTACATGTTCCGCGAAGAATACCTACTTAGTTCGCAAGCAGTAGAGAAGTTCTAGAGTAATTACTTCACTAAACTCACTCGTAGTCTAAGTTAGATCCACATCCGACCCTAGATCGCCGTAGTAAAATTTTA
The DNA here is from genome assembly GCA_905404135.1 of Hesperia comma. Taxonomy (NCBI): domain Eukaryota; kingdom Metazoa; phylum Arthropoda; class Insecta; order Lepidoptera; family Hesperiidae; genus Hesperia; species Hesperia comma. The sequence goes on from FR990031.1 coordinate 4,727,134, forward strand.
ATGCTCTATCTTTGGAACTATGTATTATTCTATGTACTAAATTACATAGCGATTAAACGTTACCAGTGCTGGTTCGTTTTAGTAAGCATGAGGGGGAATTTGACTGTATTTTTTGTGTTACCTCATAAAAGGAGAACATGGCCTGGAGCGAAAAGCTTGTTTAATACCCTCAAATAATCTTGAATATTTTAATACATCCATTTCATATTTAAAAATCTAGTTACATCATATCATTAAAACATTATAATTTCAAGGTTGTATCGATAGGTATACTAAAACATCGATGGCGATACGTATTGGGCATCGCTAAGTCGCGTCGACAAAAGTAGATTGGTACTACATATGTGTGCGCGGTGCGTAAGACGATTATATTTCATTATTCCCATAATTTTCCGCAAAAATGGAATATGCACAATGTGGCAACAATATCCTCGATCCAAAAAGCGATGTCTCATGCATGTTCATATTCTAGGCCCAAGATCCATAAGAAAGTTGCTGGTCTCCTTTGTACTGGATCAACATCTTGCTTTGATTTTGATTTCGATTTATTGAGATTTGGATAATTCAGCGATACCTGACTGGAATCTTTGAGCAACTTATCTATACTAATCGATTTTGAAGTCGGTTATTTTTATGTAAAATGTTAGTTAATCTAATTTTTACAACTTCATCCAAAGTGTCTGACGTACGTCCCAATTCGAGTTCTAATTATAACGTTATTCTCATCCGGATGAAAATTTGAATTTACTTCACCACGTGGGCTAGCAGATATTATTGTCAGTTCGCGAAGAGCGCTGAACTTGTGAGAGTAATTACTGCTACCCTCCCAATCCCTGATAGTTCCACACGGTAAGTGTATCCCTGATGAAATTTTAATCTTCTATCTGGCGAATTGTTCTCTATACTTACATTATATTACTATTCTAGATCCAGTCTATTTCTCTCGGTTTAAATTACATTTTCTCTCAATTTCTATTCCATGGTTTAGTTAGTGAGTGACCGTCTGAAATAAGTTGTTTCAGGCTCCATTCCCAGCCAATCAGATATTTATGTTTTTCTTAAGTATTCATGGGTTAGGCTGGGTTTGGAGTGTTATTTATTTAGCAAATGTTCTAGCCCGCTCGGTGAAAGCTATTCAAACTCGAGATTTTCTTGACGTGATTTTTTTAACTGAGAGGATTTTTTATTTATGAACTGACTGAAATGAAACAAACACTAAGTTTAAGCGAAGCTTACCGATATGTATTAGTTCAAACCGCACACAAATCGGTCGAGCCGTTTCTTATCGGTACAACCAACCAACACACACACATATGTTATATAGTCGCCCAAAAGTAACGATCAGTAATTTGGGTAAACAATATTCGCCTACTGACATACATAGGACGAATAGGACAGATTTCCATGTGGATGGCTGCGTTCAGTGGACCGTGCGGTGCGGGTACATAAGCCAACGTCTTCAGATCTTGGTTAAGACAAGACGACCTATTAATGCACTTTCATTATCGACATGATAATGGCTTTGTGTTAGCAAATAGAATGTTTAAAAAGAAGCTGACTTTAACATGTCTTTGGCATATTATAAAATGGAACATGGGTTAGATAGTGATGGAATGAGACGGCATTAGATTTCGATTATAAAAAGAATTATAAAAATAGATTCGCCCAGTAAAAAAATATATCTAAGTACAACAAAAATTTTCCATACAACAAAACATATTATGGCATAATTGAGAACCTTTTTGACAGTCAGTTATTAAAATTAATGAGGCACAATATTGCTTCGAAATATAATGTTGATTCCTTGCAACCAAGGATTTAGATTTAGTTGTTTTAGAGTTACAAGTTTTGAGATAGGGAAAATATTTTGAAAAGAAGCAATGATATTTAAATTGTCTAAACTAAATAATGTGATAGAATATTGCCTGTTAACCTCAAATTGTGACAGGAGAGTTCTTTGATGTGTGGGACTGTGAGTGTGTAGCGTTAATTATTTATTAAACCAACATTTTTTGCAATCAGACTACCTAACATAGAAAATGTTGTTATCTACTGGAAAAGGATACTAACGTGTTATTTAATTGATAAGAAAAAGAATCCCGATCCGTCGGAGTTGTTAAGCTTAACACAAATAGTTATTAGGACCACATTTGCCGCGTAGCGACATACGGGTTTAAGTACTCCATTGTCAATTATCTAACATAGGCAACAATTTGGCAAACAATGGAGCCATTACCGTTGACCAAATTCTAAGCATGCATACATAAATATAACCGTAATCGGAAGTGAATTATCTCCTTCATAATAACGGTACACACTCGTAGCCCCACACTGGGATTCTGTTTCGTGGGTACATAAAACAAGGATACACATACACACCAAGACCGAGAACGGAAATTTAAATTTAAACTCATCACTCCCACCTCTGGAAATCGTACCCATGACCCTTGGAACAACGATTCGGTATATTAACCATTGCGCCATGCGCCATTCGCCATTTTAATGTCTTACAATATACAAATTCATACAACTGCATTTGTACCTTATCTATGTGTCAAAATCTTTGAATATTCGCTGTACGTTATACCTCAAAATCAAAACACCAAATCGCTACGAAGATTCAAATCTTTTATGTGAAAACAGTTTTGAAGTAGCGTAAATTTAAATCAACTGATTTATTTGCAACATAAATTATTACACTTCCTAAAACTTTACTATCGAGCTATTTACGCTGTTGACATAAACAACCGTTTAAAATGACGATAACGAAGAAACTCTATATGGCGATAGCAAACGAAGTATCACAAATGGCTGTTCACCAAATTCCTCTATAAGCATTATTATCCAGTCATTTGGCAGTTACAAAGCTCGCTGTTGCCAAAGAGTTGGGGTTTGGTGGCGTTATTATATAATTAAGGAGTCGCACTGCAAAGTTTCAGTTTGCTACAGACGCTAGTCGTACGAAGGTTAACGAACAGGAAATACTAGAACTAATTTAAATGCATAAGCCAAAGCCAAGTTAGTTTGAAATACTAAAACGAAATTAAACAATGAGCTTGATAGAGATAATCATAATAAGTTAAAAGAGTAAAGAGTAAATCCTGCTTGATCCTGAGATTCAGCAGCGAAGACAGTAATTTGTCCAAAGGTTAGCGTGCAAGACGCAATTATCGGTGTAATATCGATAAAGCTTTTCCAAAATGTATTTGGACTGCAAAGTAAATTCGGAATAGTGACTGTGGATTATTTAATCTAATTTACATGTAAGGCAACTTGTTACCTAGCTCTATTAAAACAGATCTTATTTAGATTAGACATACAGACAACAGACAAACATAAAAAAACATTGTTTTGGGTTATCTTGCGCACAGGCAGCGATAAGTTACATTTTTATTATAATATGATATGTATAGACAGAGATATCTAGATGTCTGGTGCTATAATGGATCGATATTTCAGTATCAAATAGAACTTACTAGCCACAATCTAACTGGCCCAAACTATCCAAAATATAATTTAAAAAATTCTTACAAGGTGTTAAATACACAAGACTAATAGAAAGTCTCGAAGACACGTTCACAAAGAAAACCATATGTTTAATGCGTCTAATTCGACGCCGTCTACAGCTGGAAGAAACCTAACAAAAGGAAGACTGCAAACTAAACAAGCTTTTTCAACTTTGTTACACAAATAGGCACACTTTTATTCCTACTAATGTGCTCAATCTTCATTGTGTCTATTAGCTTTATGTTTTTTTCTTACTTAATACGTGATTAGTCGAATTAGGTAACCTAATTTTGGTATTAGGTATGTAATTCTAATCACGCCATTACAAATGGACTGCAAGCCTAAGGGATTTAGAAATAGGATATTCGGTTCCTTGTAATGTGCGGAGTGTATTTCCTATCAAAGGCACTGAAGTGTAATAGTCAAAAGTGTCATTATTACCATTTGTTATTAAAAAAGTCAGTAAATTAACTTCTTATCTTTACGACCAACCTGAATCAAGCTACTGAAATGCCAAAAATTACTTGATGAAAAAAACTGATATCAAACCTGACCAGCGTTTTAAAATCGTTATGGTTAAAGTTATTGTCGTAGAGCAAGAATTAATGTTAGATATCTTGATACACAGTAACCGCTTGAACAATCTATTGCATCCTCTGGTTTACATTGCTTAACTGGATCGATTAGTTTCAATCAATAAATGTACAGTCTGGCTTTCAACACATCAAAACGTCTACCATCCTAATTAAACCGAGTGTGATAGATGTCAGCACTGTACCTCAGATACAGAAATCGATTCAGCGGAATAAATTCACAGCATCGGTATTCGTTGTTAAGTCAGTAGAAACACATCTATTTGGCTAACAAATGGTCGTATTTACGGGCTCTATTCCTAAACACTTTAGTGTCCAAAGATAAGTGGTATGGTTAAATTAATTGCTCCGTATTTTCGCCCAGCTTTACTCGAGAAGGGAAATCACTAAGCGATGCGGTGGGTGGAGCCTGTATAAACAAACAGTAAAATGTCTCGGAGGTTCCAAAGCCTAACATACCGAATTGTGTTTCTTCTCTAATATAAACATCAACAATCTGAATGTATACGGGACAGATTTTTGGCTTCGTTTCGAACTTCGTTATGTTTTGGACTAGTATTTTTTGGACGGAGTAATATTGACCAGTATAATATATATGTTGCATTTTTATTTTTTTGTAGAAACGTAGAGACCACATGGGTGGACAGTAATTTAAATTTAATATGGTTACCAACAGACGAAAAATTTATTAATTTTATAGTTAAACTCACTTCATCTGCAACTCCATGCATAATTTATTGTTTTTGTGACCTATGTGCCACTTTAAGGTTACATCGAGTAAAAATAAAAGTACAGATACAAAAATTATACTTTATCTGCAAGAACATAGCTCTTAAAATCGTGACACGCTCTTAAGCTTTGTCATAACACAGACTATCTCAGGAATACACGCGTACGTAACATTAAATAAAATTATATGCCTATTAAGAGGCAGAGTACACAACGTAATCTTGAATTAACAACAATAAGGTGATTAAACAGAGCTACTACATCAAAGAAAATGAGCTTCAAAACATTCTTGCTTTAAAACCAAAGGCGTAGAAGCGTCATCTATCGCACTCACACAAGAAAAGGAACGACTCACGCCAATGATAAGACAAAAAGAGACAGAATGATACTATGACAAAGAACTTGGCTAGGCAAATTGTTTTTGTGCCACATACCTTCTACTACTTCTTCTAACTTCTTCTTCATTATACTACCTATAAAAGCAATCAATCTGCCACAGATGCACGCGGATATTTCGGCTCGTTGCATGGTACGTGGTCAAGGTTGTACTAAGCTAAGCTAAGTTTAGTAAAAAAAAAACATTTATATTATAAAGATAAAAATTGTATGTTTCTAACGAAGAAACTCAAAAACTCCTGAACCGATTAGAAATAGTTTCAACCATGAAGCAAATATAGAGGTTTCAACAGTAAAATTATATAATATAAGCTACTCGTAATTTAAGTGTAACAAAATCTATTATCATTACATAAATATTATGCTCCATTACCCGTGCGCAAAGCCAAGACCAGTCGCTAATCCTGTAGCTACCTACATGGCGCCAACATACAAGGTATTGTGCAAATAAGATTATAGTTGAAATTTCTTATCAAAGGCTTCAATCCGAACTAACTGTACGGAGCGAGTTAATGAGTTGGTCGTCTTTGGACGTGCCGCGACTGCATTAGGTGGCAATTTGCCCCATTGAGCTGGAGTTTCAAGTACTAGCCTCCTTTGAGAGCAACTTGCCACTGTTTTGATATAGTGACGTTAGTTCGGAAGCTGTGACGTAATTGTACTACGTCGTGGTACCATGTTAATTGTCATACTTTGACGCTGACTAATGTAATAAGGATTATGGCGTCATTAGCTATGTTAGAATTGAGTTGTGTTATAGTGCTTGCTGTGTTAAGTAATACGCATTTATTTCATTATGGCGTAATAAATTGTTTGGATAGAATAGAGGAGAAGGAAAGAATTTGGATTGTGTGATTGTGTTCGAAACTTAGGTACCTACTTAAAAGTCTTGTATACCTCTCCCCCATACCTATGCAGTAGGATTCCCTGTGATACAGTAGCATTAACCCAAAATAGACCAATGGTCTAATAAGTCTAATAAGTCAGTAATGACTGAAGCTCACGACCAGTGACCAAAAAAAAATCTGACATTAACATAAGTTTAAAATTTAAAACACCCCCTGACTAATATCAATTTAAGTACAAAATTGCCCTACATCAGTTTGGAAAAAAGGTGATGATACTTACTTCAAACAGCTGGACCGATTTCTACCAAACATGCGATGGACAAGGTTTTTGACTAAAAAAACGCACTCAAATCCGTTCATTCACTCAGAGAGCTACGGTGCTATAAACAGAGAGACAAGTCAAACTTTTAACCCCCCCTCTTTTGACGTCAAGGGTTAAAAATTTTTGATCGTCAGGAATTGCTGGAATTGAACGCGGAACTCCTCACAAGCAGGGTCACGGCGAATAACATGACGGAATTGTTCCGCTAATTAACTACAGTTAATGTAGATAGGTACCTACTGGAATTATTAACATTGTTTTCAATGACCGTTGCCCTAGGATCTTACATCCCAAATATGTAGGTACATGTTATAATAAAATTTGTCATTTATAAGTAGTGACGTCACTTACTTTTGCTGATGCAATAACTGTCGTCGACAACGCAATATATTGCAGTTAGTTGAAGATATTGAGATTTATTGCAATTTTATTCTAATTTGTATGGTATCTCGTGGCTAATGGTTTAGTAGAATCTGCGATCATTTATAACTACTTTATTAATAGCAAATCTGTACGAATTACGCTTCTCATATACTTGCAAACGAGAACAATCTAAAACTAAGGTAGATTTTATGTTTTTGAGGGAATTAAGGTAGCAAACGAACATTAAAGACAACTCTTTGGCTGCCGCCCATAACAACTGTGACCGACACGGAATAAGACTCAAATCTGGACTAGGATAGTTAGTCCAGTAGCAAAAGGTGTCAGAATATTAGATGGATAGTTTTTAGTGGTTATAACGACGGAGAAGATTATTCGTGATAGTAAGTATATTCGTAATAGACGCCCGCCCGACCAGGTGGTCTGACGACCTGAAGATGACAACGGGCATCCGCTGGATTCAAGGACCTCAGGATTACCTAGTTAGAGTAGCGCATGTTAAGGGAGGCTTTTATCCAGCAGTGGACCCTGAAAGATGGATGGATGGATTCGTACTAGTCCAGTTAAAATTTGTTAGTAAATAGTCTTGTTCTAATTCGGTCACACACTTTTTATTTCCTATAAGGGCTAAGTCGATCTTCCCTTTAAAAAGTATATCCCTCCACAATTTATATATTTTGGTGTTACTTAACTTTGATATATAGCAAAAATTTTAAACTAGAAATGCTTTGCCCCACATCCCAATAGGCCTAAGCTACAGCTGTGTACTAAGACTGACCACACCACAATTTATTACCCAATTACTGACACACACACCCATTACACCATTAGCTTTTACATGCTAATCTGTTATTGATAGAGGCCAGGCTGCGTTAATTACACCCTTTAGATATGCGCCCCGAGTGAATTATTGTACTCATTTGGGGACGAAACTGACGCCACCCTGTTACGTCATTGCTTATAGGGTTACCATATTTGCAAAACTTGCTGGATAGTAAAAATCAGGACATTTCCAAACCAGTCGGATAAAATAAAAATTTTGTATACTTCTGTTTCAAACTGTGTACATATTACACCATTTCAGTGAGTAGTAACAAATACATAGATTGTTTTTAAGGTGACACCAAGTTACATTTTTATCGTAAGTCCTTTATTTTCGGAATGGAACAAATCAATACAATTGAATAAGGAGACGAAATTTAATTTCATAATATTCAATTATTTACATTTGAATGTTAAGTAAAATCAATATTGTGTTCGAAACGATTGTGGTTTATTTGGAATATTTTTAATTTTATTGAAGTATGTTTGAATAAGATGTTGCAAATCGATTGTTTCTTAACATGACATAGAATACTTTTATTTTTATTGAATGATAAAAAGATGAAAGCTAATGTAACACTTGTTTAGTTATTTTTCGATTGTAATCAATTTTTTTTCTGTAATAGGCGAACATATCCAAAAACCGGCAGGTAGCCAAAAGTCTGGACGTATCTCGACAAATTAAGAGACATCGTTACCATAAGGCCCTAAGGTATAGAGCCGCCACCCAAATTGCGGTTTATTCGCGAATCACATCTGGTTACAAATAAATAAATGTTATAATTAACACAATTATGCGTAATCATGCGTTTTAGTTCGGTCAACTGTTTTATTTCGGCATCATTTATTTTGACACTTAACTAGCTTTATGCTCGCAGTTATGCCCACATAATTGAGAGAACTTTCGTAGGTAGGTACAAAGTCAAACCCCACTTTGACTTCTTAAGGAAGGAGAGGGGGGGATCCTTACTATGTGCTCACTTACGGAACATGAAGCTAAACTATATACAAAGATTCAATTAATAAAAAAGGCAATTTCAAACATTATGTACATATACACATACATTTCGAATTAAGGCTTCTTGCGTCCAATAGTTCGGCTATGCATTGTCTGTCGGTCACACAGCTGACACTCCAGTGATGGAAGAGTTTTATAGAAATGATGATTGATTTGTATTCGACAACCCATCCAAGGAAGTGGTAACCCTATTTGCAGAGTCGGGACACAAGTTCGATTCTCGGCAAATTTTTTTTCTCCGGTCGTGGAGGTTGTAAATGCATCTCAATGACATCTAAGTCAAATCTGCGGAATTCACAATATAAAGATAAAAAATATAACTACAATTCACATTATTAACTACAGAATCATTATACAAACTACCAGATTTAAAACTATTAATTCTTAAGCACCGGAAGTGTTAATTAAAAAACATTAATATTTCCGGCTCCACTTCCCACCGCGATCATAAAGTCTGATTCATAATCAACAAGTTTTAATCCGCGTCATTATGCAGTCAAGATTCATCTAACTTTGTTCTTTTAAAAACTTATCTAGTTTGCGTCTTTCCGCCACTTGGCTGGGAGAGGTGACTATGGATGTTCGGTTAGGTACAGAATTTTGATACAGTTTAACAGTACATATTTTTCTTCGCAACCCTTGTCCCCATAATGGACTCGGGTACCCTACATTGTGAGGGGTTAAAGCCATAATCCATGCTGGCCAAGTACGGATCTGTAGACTTTATACAACTTTGAGAAGCTTTTTTCCTATTATTTATTGATCCTTACATATATGTGGGTGGTCAGAGCCTAGCGTTCACTCGGGTAAGTGACACCGCCCGCCACAGTACTTAACACACCTTAGGTACAATGGTAGCAACGCATTTATGACTAAATTAAAATAAGACTCTTACTATAACAATAATTAACTATCCTAGACGTTAAATTAAGTCTTGTTCTGGTACAAAAATGTGCGACACTCATTATGGCCGATAACTCCTATACGCACTGGATAAGTGTGGTGGAGTATGCCTCCACAATTATTAGGAGACTATAAAGCCAGACAGGATTACCTACACAATATACACGACAGAATAAATTTACCTTTATCCTGGCCAAAGTCTTGCTTTAGCCTCACGAAGGTGACCCCGTAAATAAGCTAAAGTTAGCCCTCGCATAATGAATGTTATGGTCTAAAGTGCTAAATTTACTGATTCTTAATTATAATTCCAACAGTTTACGGGCGAAGTATCCAACAAGGGAATTGTGTTTGTGTAAGGAATTATAGGTTTAATTTCTTTTTTTGTTCTTGGCAATTTCTTATTTCGTTCTCAATACTTATGGAAATAGCATAAGAGTAACAATTAGTACCTATTTAGGTGAAGAAGCGAAAGTATTAAATTAGGTACTAGCTTCTGCCCGCAGCTTCGTCCGCGTGGAATTCGGTTATATCGCGAAACGGGATTAAACTTTTAATTTTTATCCTCCGTTTCAGTTCCTAAGAGGTTGGTTTGAAAAATATAGTTAACCTACTCGTATGTTTGACCTCGCGTCATCAACCATCTTCCGGAGTAAAATCATTGAACTCGGTCAAAACCGTCGGAAAAGTATTTTTCTAAGAGTGGATTGCAACGTAGAGACGGTTATAGTTATCGTAAAAAGCAACTATGACAACTTTAACTATATGTAACTTTAACTATAACGAAGGAATGAGAAATTTTTGTGTTGCACCACGTTGCTTTAGGTTAATGTTAAAGTTGTGTGGGTTGCCAGTATTATATTCGTGTTTTAACCGACTTCAAAAAAGAAGGAGGTTCTCAATTCGACCGTATAATTATATGCCTTTTATTATAGGTAGTTCGTTTTTCGGTGTGGCAATTTCACTATTCAGTATAATAATCAGTCACTATTCAGTATAATATCTTTAATTTCAGTTATATAACTGAACTTCAATAGGAAATGTAACATTTCAAAAACAAAAAATAAACTTTAAACGACCGAAATCAAACGGTTAATGTTAATATTAGATACCTATGACGTCATTTAAACCGTGTTTATAATGGTGCAACCGGTGAATGGCTTAACCGTTAATTTTACAGCTGGCTAAGCCTTTGTTATGGTCAAAGTTAAATGCTCTTAACATTTAACTTAATACATTTTAATTAAAACATTTTACACTAAACACATTTACATGCCTTGTTAGTTAGTATGTCAAATCTTGTAAGCTGAATTAAATGTGATTTGATCTCTGGAGTTGAAATTATCATTGTTTTAATTCCGATGACAATGATGTTATGATTTGCTTGACCTGATACTACGATTAGAATTCCAGTCGAGAGAACGCTTCAAAAATTTTGATCACGGACACGAAATTTTGGATTTTCCACTCAATCTATCTCCTAAAATTAAACAAGCTAGTTTTTTAATATCGGTAAATAGTGGGGTAATGATTTTTTTAATAAATAATAAATGTCTAAACAAAAGTTACTTTAGATTCTGAGCTGATGAATTTGGACATTGTGAAAAAAAATAATGTCCAAAACCCTTCACAAATCCCAATTCAGCTTCATCCAAGTCGTCCCAATTCATCAAAGTCGGATGAAAAATTGAGAAAAGCTAAGCAACTTAGTGTCACATTCCCATTAAAACAAACAGAATAATGAAGAAATAATTGTCTCCCACACATTTACCATCGAAACATCGTCCGCGATCGCCCGCAACTTGGCCACTTCGCGACCGGCTGACCAAAGCACTTAGCGAATTAAGCATGTCACGAGTTAATGCAGACAAGGGTAAGAGCATTAGGGTAAATTAGCCGTGTCTGCTGACCAGCCCGGGCTAGGCAGTTTGACGCAGACGTACCTCAAATTATTGTGGGATTAAGAGCCCGATCAGTTACGACAGACGGGCGCCATTTTAATTCTAAATTTCCGACCGAAGTGAATTTGTAGTACAATTCTTATTCAAAGACAATTAATTCCTGGTTTTTAATGAACATCTGCTCTATGTTGATTTAGAATTTGGTCCGTCTGTTTGTAGTTTCGGCTATATAAACAACAAAAGATTTATAGTACCTACATTCATCTCTATTAGTAAGTAAGTAGTATTTGTTAACTGTTACCGAGGAATGGCAATTCCATATCCTTGGCGACTCAAGTACATCTAGTATAATAATAAATATTATCGATTTTACTAACAAATTTAACATTTTTGATGCTCTTTTAGTTATTGAAATTCGAGCATCCATAAAACATGTTCCATGCTGCTCCGGCACTGGTCTAGCAGTAAAATAACAATGAGCTGTGCTGACATAAAATACGTCCGTCGAAAGTCGTTAATCTAAAAGTTGACCTTTTTACTTATGCCCTATAAAACAATTCACGTTTCACTAGTCACTATTGCTGTGAAAAAAGTTGTTGAAGAATAGCCGAGTAATATTTATGCATAATATTTCACAGTGTTTACTTGGTCCGGTTTTAATTAAAATCGTAATGGTCCGTTCGTGCGTTTATAAATCGGTGTCATAAATTTTACTCCTGTAATTTTAAATTTTCTTCATTATTTTTTACAAATTGCTCGAATGGCCTATTATGGGTTATTTTAGCGGTGTCATACCTGTTGACTAAACTACGATAGATGTTATATTACTCAATATCTAGTTAATTACCCTATTAAATAGCTGTATCTCAAATTTATTCGTCACTTTCTGACGATAAACAATACCTACACAAGAATTTTCTGTCGTTTTAGAAAGTTTTAACTACAAAAAGAAAGTCAGTACTAAAAGTTTCAGACATTAAATGGGGTAACATTGCACAACGCAAAGAATGGTTACATGTGTAATCTACCTCACTCACTCTATGTACGTGTCAGCTGATTTTATTCATAAACCGTATCACTAAAATCTATTATGACGTACATATACATGTATGAATGGTATAAAAATCAATGATGAATATTCACATTGATAAAGAGAACATACTTGACGAACTTTTACTTAAGAAGCTTTAAAGTACGGTTATGAATAAGAGCTATCTCTGTCTCTCTCGCGTTTATGTGGTTAAGATGGCGGCGTTTTGCAATAAATCCCATTTAAACACGGCGGCCCGGCCGGTTCGGAGCAAGCCTCTAATACGGCTGTCATGTCCCCAGTCAGGCTAGGGCTTAGGACTAACAGCTTAAGTCCTCAGTCACCTGGGCACTTACCAAAATTTGCTGTTTATTGTATACACGGAATGATAAAAAAACATCTATCTATACTGATAATACATCTGTAACTAAACACTCTTTATTTACCCAATAGAATCCAAAAAAATATCTTTTTAGATTTTTTTCTACAATGGAAATATTAAAAGGCCACGCGCGTGGTAATCATAAACAGATAAACAGAAAATAATTTCAAAATATGTTTTAGACCTTACAGCGATAACACAGCCTGTTTCAAAATATTCCAAAAACTCTGATGTACAGATTTTCGTTAGCTTTAGTACGAACAATGTTCATATGTACGAAGTAGGTACCTATTAGTAAATTTGCCCTCAACGTGCTTCGAAAAACAAGTTCTCATCTAGTAACCAGACCTAACGAAAATAATTAAACGTGATTCTTTATACTGACATATCTTCTTTTTTATTTTCTGATTGAATTAATACTTCAAGTGAAGCAATAATTGTAGTCGAATCCAGATGTGACAAATAGGCGTGCTTGGACAAGAGTCACGTATCATCACATAACAACACATTTATAAAGAATTTCCATAAAAATACCGATACAAAACGAAAATAACTTACTCTCCCTACAGAAACACCAAACAAACTTAGTAACGAATGTATAAAACGTAAACACACTGGCGAATTAAGCACAGATAACATCGAATTAAGGTCAACGACCCACGCAACTAGGTACATATGTCTACGATAAAATTCTTATACCCAAGATAAACCCAGCCCGGCCGGCGTCACAGGGGTTCATAAATCACACAAAAATACGAACTGCGGCGGATTAAGTGATCGTAAGAAAGTTCGCGAGCAAACAGGAGAATCCATTAAAGTAAGCCCATCAAAGAAAACGGCACGTAATCTATTTGCTTAAAGCAGAGATGTGTACGGCTATTAATTATTTAGTTCCTGAACTGTTTGTGGACGATAATTATAAACCAATTTTAAAAGTGACACTGAACAAGAACAAAACTTTCTAACAATTACTCAAAATAGACTATCAATAACAATAAGTAAACAGGACTTGGTAACATTAATAGTCCCCATTCTAGAGTCTAGACCTTTTACATTCTAACAAACTTATCAACTAACATTCTTAATAACGCCCATTGCTGACTGGACTAACATCCTAGTCTCGATGAGAGTCTGGTCTTTGTCGGTCAGAGTCATACTCTTCTGTTTCGCATTGCGTGACAATTTTTCCTTCGTTCCTGCTATTAGGACTTCTCTGATCTATATAATGTCCCAATTGTACCCAAGTACCATCCATGGTGAGTTTAAGGTTTATTCTTTCGGTGACAGTGCTGAATGTGGTCAAAGTTAGGGACAACATTTTGATTAACCAAATCCTGGCGAACTTGTTTTTCCATCCTCCCCGCCCCCCGCACTTTGCTCAAGACTGCTACCTTAAAATATGGAACAAAATTTTTAAGTCTACCTCTAGAAGTTACATTGACAAACTTGCTAAGGGTAGCGTAATTTTATTTAATGAAAGAAATTTAAAAAACTTGCGCTGAGTACGTATTAAAATACGATGCGTGTTAAAACACAAAAATTGAACAAAATAATACGTTTTATGGAATTCAATTTAGTGCAGTACGGAACCAATTCGGTTTGGAACGGAATAAGCCGACAACTCGTTACAACTCGAACCATTAAGCGAGTTAGAGTTTCATGGGAATCGTTTGTGATAGTGATGTTCCGAGGAGGCTCTAATCGATATTAACCGGAATATTAGTAATATTTATTTCGAAATTGGAATAGGTACCACTTGTTCTATTCGGTTCTAACTTATGAACCATATTGGAATGAAGTGCTTTATAGCACAGAATAAATGGAGGCTATGACATAAAAAAGTTTAAGATTTTTCCGTCACGACATTTGCCCAGTCATAGGTGTGCGCTTATTTCTCAATCAATAACTTATAATTAGATATTGCTTAATTGTAGCTATTAAGGTCGCTGCGCCAGCTGTGCCAGCTCTCAGGTCAGGTATGCTAGATATATTTCTTTTCAACAAAACATCTGATGCATAAACTATTAGCTAATAATTAATTACTTATAAAAACAATTGGTTGGTTAATATGCGTCTATAAATAATGAATTGTTATAGTGGCCTAGAATTTAATAATTAACTTCGTTACAACGCAGTGTTCCACCACACTCACGTATTTTTTAATTATTGTATAGTAGGTGGCACATTCATGATTGAGAAATACAGTGATAAAATGACGGTTAGTTTTTTTTATGGAATTGCATGCAGCACCACCCTTCCGCTGCCACCCATAACAACTGTGACCAACCTAGAACTAGACTCAAAGGGACTAGGATGGTTATTAGATGGTGTTAGACGGACATGTTTTGTAAAAATAGAACTAAAAGGAGACAAAACATCAAACATTCGGATACGGATCACCGTTTATATATTGCCAACCCTATCGTCAAACAAAAAAACTCCCATTCTCTTTACGGATGTGGTGTTGTATCGGTGTATGGAAATTGCAGAAAACTTTTGATACGCGTAATGCTAATCTAACTTTGCCACCCGCGAAGTTAGATTTTGCGGGGATGATAAAATACTTTTTTGCGGCTGTAACCTAGTATTTTAATTTTATTTTTCCATGTTCATAATACAATACAGCCTCAATTATAAACATTACAGTCCATTTGTAACTATTTTGAGATTCAAGTTCGAAGTAACAAAACACCAGTTTTTAATGTTTCCGAGTGGTTTCCGAAAATTAGGTAAAGTAAAATCAGTTTATAAAATGCATGGGTCGAATAAAAGACGCGTGTCAAACAGTGGACAACATCTAGTCCTTTGTACAACAAATTACTGAACTAGTGTTGACCATCAATTACGATCGACAGAAACTGCTGAGCCGTGAGCGAATCTTTTTGTCCTGAGCAGTTCCTTGTTATATAGCAGTAATTAAATATTGTCAGAGTTGCTCGCGCGCTTGAAAGACTCCGATTGGATTGAACCTCCGAGAGCAATTTAAAGAGACATTATAGTTCCTAGAAGCCAATAAAATAGTTGTATAGTGGTTGCAATGTCAGCACAGGAGATCCAAATTCAAAATAAGACCTTTTTTCTTCAAAATATCGAATCTTAACGGAAATGGATTATCTGATGAAGCGAAACTTAGTGAAGAAACTCGTATATCTGAGAATTGTACATGGTATTGCCAAAAACGTCTGTTTTATCCTAAGGTCTTATCTGCCACACTAGTAAGTAATACTAAGTAGTTTTTCCGAGCATGGTAACGATATCTATGGTAATGCGAGAAAACTATAATAATCAGAGTAATCATCTTGCATAACGCATCAAAAACTTGTTGGGGCATTCAAATAAATCCCTTGTGTTATATGAATGATCCCTTTGTCCCTAGCTTGGGAGGTTTTTCGAAGAAGCAGACGGGCTAACTGAAAGAAACCAGTTACTGTTTCCGAATCTGTGTAATATCATTACACCGTCTTCGGCGCTGAAGAAGGTTTTCTTACACCTTTTTAAAGATATTCAATCTGCAGTGCACATGATTCCAACAAAAAAGGAGAACTTCCACCTTACAGATATCCATCAAAATTGCATCCCTATCATTATTTTATCGCCATAACAACTCAAAACTCAATACCTATCAACAGTAACGTAGGATAAACTCGCTTCGAGGATAAGAGTAATAAGGTATGACAACGAGTGAGCGGCAAAAACGGATTCATGTTTAATCCGCCTTAACAAATAATGAGGTAATCCGATTTGGAGTCTCGAAATCGGGAGATGAATATATTTGCTAATCTTTATGGATATTTTCTTGGTACTGACGCTTTCTGCAAGATACCGCCTTTAGACGTATCTGATTTTGGTAAACGGAAGGCACAATAAACATTAATCTGTTAAAGGAAAAGGATTAAGCGTATTTTTGTTGCAAACGGCCTACTTACCTAAATTTAAAACACGGAAACGTCAAGACTTGCGAAATAAATAATAGGAATAGTGTCCTAATAGTAGATTGTATAACAAGGGAGCAAAGTAATATTTTTACGGCGAGGGCGCTTTTTTTAATCCAGAGCGAAGTGAGGGATTCTTTAGTAGAATCTTGAACGTAGCGAGGGATTCAAAGGACGTCGCCCGAGCCAAAAATATTTGCTCCCGAGTGATACACTCTACTTTTCATCCCCCCCTATGAGAAAATAAAAGGCGCCTCAAATTCAGGAATTATACTTACACAGTCACTTAAAGATCTCATTTTTCAAAATAAAACCACAAATTTCTAACAATCCGAACTGAATTCAAAAAGTGCGCGGAAAAGATATTGCGGCGCACTTAAAAGCGAACCAAGTCGTCTTTTTCGAATAGGTGGGATAAAAAAATACTTCCTTCAAGCAAGGCGGCCGACAAAAACTAGTATGTCTTATTTGTGTTACCCAAGCCAACCCCGATACAGAGAATACTGGTGTGAGGGAATGTAGACCTATCTATTATTTATTTATTTCTTCAAAAGTTGTTATCCTTAAGTTTGTTGTTCATACACAAAGCTGATATTCTGTATATGTAATTATGATACAGGCCCAAAACAAACATATCAATATGAATAACAAACAATACAAAACTCATCCGTATTCAATATCAATGTAATAGAAAGTGAAATCCATTTTAACATTTGTATAAACAAGTTAGTTCCCAAGGGTAATCAGAATATGGTAAACTTGTCAGTTCAAGGGCCCTCCCAGAAACCCTCGTTCATCTACAGGTCAATCCTTGTCAAACATTACTCAGAGCATGTAATTCACTGTTACCATGGACGTAGACGAAGAGTTAGACCCGACGATGTCATATTTCGCGTTTATACAAGAAAAGGAGCTTTTTACATCAATAATATGAAAAAAAGACAATTTGCTACTATGTTCTGTCACGCTTTGCGCAGCAATGTTTTCTCGGACAACAAAGTTACATATATTACTGCAAAAAATAACAGGCAAGATCGATAAGTAGCTAAGATAATTAGGTAAGATAACTCTTAAATTACATGCCAGATGTCGCTCAAATTGAAAAGGGGTTACACAAGTACTAGCTATCTTTCGAATAAGAATTCATTATCAAAATCGGTTCACTCAGAACAAATTTATACGGTAGCACACGCAAAAAACCAGAGTAGAGAATCTCTTCGCTTTTGAAGTTAGTTAAAAAACCGTCCTTTCTCGTGCTGTCATGTTGGCTACGCTCACCAGAGGTCTATACTTCTTCCACGTCTATGGCTGAAACTCATCTTATGCTGGTAACCAGCGCTACCTTCGCTTCTGTAACACTGCCACTGTGGTAACACTGTGCTTACACGAACCAAATTGCTTCTTATTTCTTCGAGGCTGTATAAATTCCATGTAACCTCGTTTTACCGGTATTAGGGACTTTTTCCCCAAGACATTCATTATTAAACTTTTAACGGAATTCCATACTAACTTTTACTTGTTATACCGCGGAAACAAAACCGTTTTGTAGGGAGATCGTATATTGTCATTTGAAATATTAATTTATGAGAAAAAGCGAAAGAGAATTTTAAAAATACCTATTTAATGATACCATATTTATTTTGATCTAGATAGTCGATTTTTTTCTATTACACAATACAGCGTCTTGTCGCCATAATTCATTTTGATTGCAGTCTCGTCCTTATGAGCGTTACAAAAAAAACAAACGTACATACACAGGTTGGTAAGTACAGTTTACCTAATGACCTAACATACGAAGCATTTTATAATAAAATGTTTGTCTATAAATTGAGTACATCCAATTAATTTAACGGCAAAATTCGCTGCTACGATACAAAATTAAAGAGCATTAACGTAAGCATTACGCGAAGCCTCATTTAAACTTGATACGAATGTGAATACCTACATACCGGGGCTACCATGACTAATTTTAAAAATTCTGGACTGTTCTAACTACATTTTTTAATTAAAAATAATTTAAATTACATTTTTTACTTAAATTAATGTTGTTATAAAAACAGGACTTTATAAAACCAGGTTCATTCTAAAAAAAGATAGATACCTACAAGAAGTCAACCCACAAAAAAAATATTTTTAATTTAATTAATTATAATTTTTAATTTTTGTCGCAAACAAAAATACTTTCAAAATCTACAGGTTTCACTTTTAAGTTCTTAGTGAGTTTTTTCTACTATCCTCACAAAATTAAAACTCGAAAAAAATTCTTACAGAAGTCAAAAGATCAAAAGTCCGATCATGTCCTAGCAAATTCGGATAATTGGTAATCCTACCACCAACAGACGCACTCGGCTTCAATGAATCACGTTAAGTGCGGTAACATTAACAAACACCTACAGATATGGTTCAAATCGTAATTGATTAACCGTACCTAGAAACTGTTTGAGCTACGTATGGCATAAGGTCCTTTGAGAACAGGGTCCGTGGGTTCCTTCTTGGCCCGCGACGCGTGTTGACGCTGGTTACCAGAGATATGTTAGAGTTAGAGGTGGATCGACAGCTGTTACTATTCTGTAACTGTACAAAAATACATAGGTATATTTTTCCTGGTCGATAAAATACCTCGTTCGTAAACTATCGTATATTTAAACTTACAAAAAACCGTACAAAATATTGCTTTTTCAGTTTGTACACGAAAACGTTATGAAAAGTTTCACTATTCGCTTTGAAACCGCGCTTCAAACTTCTAATATTGAAATGCACTTTATCTATGAGAGCATTTCACGCCCGGGGCGAGAGGGTGCACATCAAAGATGTCTTCGCGTTTATCTAGCGAGCGACAATCCTATCTAGACTGTGTCATTGCAATTTAAATCTACACGAGTTTTCACACGTTGCATTTTAGTGTAACACGTTTTGTGGTTACGCCGTTTTGTCTGAACGGTTATTGTTGCTTCTGAGGGCGCTGGTTTTTGCCGTCTGCGACACGAGGCGCCGCTAAGGGTAATAAACCCAATAAACTTTATGCCCTTTATCTCGAAGGCTATTCAGCACGCACGAGGTTCGACTAAGCTGGATAACAACGCTGTTCTATCGCCGGCGAGACGCTACATGCGATGTGAAACTCTTCGCTATTTCTTTAGCCAATCAATCAATCGCCATAAGTCGCTAATTTGAGGAATTGGTAAAATACCTACGGCTCAAAGAGGAAGGTGTCGATATCTTCATGACATGGATGCTTGGAAATATACATCAGAGTAGGTAATCAGTTCCGCACAAGTTAAAATACCTGTTTTGTTTTTCAATTACATAGTCCACACGTACTGAAAATGACTCGGCATTTTTCTCGAATATGATCACTGAAGCGAAACTCATCAAAGCGAAGCAAGTGATTTATTTGCACTAGCATCATAAATTACACGATAATTTGTTGAACACATACAAAATTTCCCTTTCACAGATCGCCTATCGCTCACTGGTATTGTTACAGCAACACATTATCAAAATAATTTATTTATCATTTAGTCACGTGTGTGTTAATTGCGCATTTAAGATAATGAAGTTGACAGTTGAGTATTTTCAATGTTGCGTGGTGGGCGTAATGTATGTTACGGCTCTAAGGGAATTGTCTGATGTGCTTGTTTAATGAATGCTGATGTAGCGTTAGAGATGACAGCTATATTGATGGTGAAATTATGGACTGACATCTCTTTAACATGTTTTTTTCTGCGGTGTTTTGTGTGTGATTGAGTTATTTTCATTAGTTTTTTTAAACTAGCTACAATACCTTCGGTTCCACTTCTCGCGCACTCTATTCCATGCGAAGTTTACGTACCTGAAAAATAATAATTCAGTGTAGAGTTAGAATGATACACAAATGTAAATAAAAATTGTTCGATTTATAACTGGTTTGAATAAAGCTCAGGAACTACTTGTTAGTATTGAAAATATATTTTATAGTTCATTGATGGAAGAATACCTACTAGTTATGTATATCACGCCGTAGACCAATATGGGAAAACATTTAATATTTTCAGACGTGAAAACGAAATTTTTCGAATTGAAAGAAAAGGTTCTTAGTATAAACCTGAACAGAAGAATATTATTGTGTGTTTGGACGCTTTTAGTAGGCCCAGTCGTATTTTGTGTGTTTGTGGTAGCCACATTTTCGTAATTATAGAAAATTATTTTAAACTAGTAAACCCGCCCTCGCGTCGCTTCGGGTAACCAGTCCCTTCAAAAATGTCTATAAATTTTAACAAATTATGTTATTCCGATGTCTTAGCTATATTACTGCAAAGTTTCATGAAACTCCATTCAGTAGTTTTTGCGTGAAAGAGCAACAAACACACACACACACTCACTCATATACATCCTTACAAACTTTCGCATTTATAATATTAGTAGGATAGGATGAGACTCAATTATTAATTTTACCGAAGCGAGACAGGGTTACATACTTATATTATTTTTCAAAACCGAGTGCCCATTGAGAAAAATGATAAGACTTCATACTCGATTAACTTCATTTATCAAAGAGGTATGTAGGCAGGCATTCGCGACGCGACACAATTATCTTGGCAAAGATTTTCCGGTCACGTAACTGACAGTAACCGATCCAGTTTGTTCTATTTATATGTAGCTGTGTTCGGATAATAGGAGCGATTGGATGCCTTCTTTTGTATTTTTAACATTGAATTAGATTTTTTTTGTCAAATGAACGCCTACACATCCATAAGGAATCTCGGCGGAGGTGTACCTAAGCGAGGGTTTCTAACCGTAGAAACCTTATGTGTTTAATTAACGTACATATCTAATAAAGTAACAGACGAACCATCTGTTAATAAGTGGTCACCTGAACACAAGATATTTGTTGACAATGCGTTGCGGATTGAAAAAGAACACCCGACGCACTTTAATTTTAGTTCACCAATGAACAAAAATTTGATAGTGTTTGACCAACTTGAACTTCGTCAGGACTAACCTTCAATCTTGGGTTCAAATCCGAAAGACCTGTATACCATAGACCTGTTCGTTTATTTAGTACCTACTACTAATTTTAATTAAAATCGATTTAAGTGGTTTAGGAGTAAAAGCCGGACCAGACAGACAGTTTCAGAAGGAATACTTATTTTAAAAAATACAAGCTTCCACAGAATCCGCACAATATGACTGTAGCTAGTATCACCGTCTGCAATAATAACTACCAAGTCAAACCAAGACAATGCACAATGTTCTAGCCACTGTGTAAAAATTAAAACAAAAAAGAATGAATGAGTTTTTTCAGCGAAGCGAGTAATGGCGTCTAGGCACACTAGTTAAATGTTAATTTAATTTTCCACAATGACCGTGTCTGAATGCCAGACTATAAAGTCCAGCATAAAAAACTGAGCCGAGTGGATCTGGTAATTTCACTAATTAACTCCCAGAGTCACGTACAAATTAAGATGGCGAAGAAATATTCAAGTGAACCGTTTGAGTCGGAGTGACGCGAACTAGACGCTCCAGTGAATGAAAAACGTGAACGTGACTCGGGGTGACGATTTGAAACTATACTCGGATTTTTAATTAGATTCCAGATTTGACAATTTCAGTGTTGCAACGTTATGACAACTACTAAATAGTGACGTTGCCGAAATTATTCGATACGGAAATGGAATATTTCCGACTCGATTCCTCTCGTTTATATATAGTAGCATCTAAACTACTACTTTAACAGAAACTAAGTATATCACGAAATTAAATATTTCTGAACGCATAATTTAGTTATGACGATTAATTGAGGATATGAGAGTTTTCTTTAATAATTGTGTGTGAAATTAATAAAAAAATGTGATCATGAGGGAACATGAGAAATAAAGCAAATTGGTGTATTATGGTTATATTTTATTTCATAAAACGTCACGGTCATCGCTATCGCTATCGCTGTCACTTTCTGTGACATTTATTATCAACTAGTAAATCCGCCCTCGCTTCGCTTCGGGAAACCAGTCCCTTCAAAAATCTCTATAAATTTTAACAAATTATGTTATTCCGATGTCTAAGCTATATTACTGCAAAGTTTCATGAAAATCCGTTCAGTAGTTTTTGCGTGAAAGAGCAACAAACACACACACACACTCACTCACATACATCCTTACAAACTTTCGCATTTATAATATTAGTAGGATGTGTCTGTGATGTCGTCTATTAGCATATCTAGCCTACTCTGAATTATACTCTGCATATATTATGCATATATTATGATTATGCATATATTATGTGCCGGTGTTTAATATTTTTCGTTTACTATATAATTTTGAATAAATAACCTTTCCGTATTGTTCTCTGATTTTTATTATATTTTATTAAAACACATTATAATAGACATATCGAGTAAAGAAAAATCGAATAATCAAAACATCGTTCGTAATCGTGTGAGTAATCACTATTATTGAAAAGCTGGCAACATAATTTTGAAAAGTGACATTAGCTTATGTCAAATCTGGAATCTAATTAAAAATCCGAGTATAAGTGCTAAATGTTTATTTGGTTTTATCCGAAGGAGATATTAGAACCTTTAAGGCAGATTTAGCATACGTCATGAGTTATTTATTATTTATTTACGGGTTGAGTTTACTAGGTGTATCAATGAAATCAGGTATATTGACTCTACCGGAATAATTATAGGTAAGACTCAAACGCAACGTCAACACCGAAATATGCAATGTGGATTTTTTAGTTGCGCAACCATAGATTTTTTCAGTCTTAGGTATATTAGTAATTTTATTTAAAAAAAAAATTAAGCTATTTAGCTAAGTATAGCCCGGGTGGAAGCAATTTTTCTGACTTTCAATCAAACTCTTAACCCATTTTCCGCCCTATTAGGGACAGAATCTGACAAAATCCGTTCTTAGCGGATGTTTACTAACTATAAATTACTTCCCTGCCAAATGTCTTAATACGTCAAACGGTTCTCGATATTTCGTGATGAATGACTTTTCGTTTTTAATACCTACCTATATGAAGATTAAACTATTAGGAGTTTTTAAATTTTATACGTTATTTAGTGATCCAGCTAGTGTGATTATGAGCAGGATTAGCGCATCAGCCAGCAGAGAGCGCATTGCACCAAACTCGCGTCACGTATCAGCGCATGTCTCATATCATATTACGCGCCTCCCCAATTATAATGTGACTAGCTTATGCCCGCTACTGCGTTTGTTGTCACAAATTTTTACTACCTTAGAACTTTAGGAAAATATTTATTTATTTTTATTAGGTTTTTAAAAGCTTGAAAGACTGATGAAACAGACGAGTCGATTGATGGTACAGTCCGCCCAACTTAACTCTGAAATGGCAAAAATTGAAACTAACGAAAAGTCATTCGTAAGTACGTTGTGTTCATTCATCTGTCAGTTACTAGTGTGCAATGATTGGTCAAATGAATGTCAAATACGTCCGACAGCGCCTCTTTCGTTTCAGTCTTAAGTTGGGTTTACTATAAGTGGTTATTGTCGTATATGGAACCCAACAACGATAAAAGCCGCCAGTACAACGGCTGTTGAACATCATAAGGAACCTTTTCCTACAGTTTTTAGTTTAGGTACATGTAGGTACCTACGTAGACAAAAAACGCAGAATCGGACCTTAAACGTATTCCTTCAATGAAAAGTACATAACTTAGTCAACATTCCTAATAACTTCTAGGTACAAACTGGTACGAGTATAACCATCCTAGGCTGCAGCGAAAAGGTGTGCTGCATGCTCATTTGTTACATCCATTAAAAAAAATATTTTAGTTTTGAGTAATATTTCCCATAAAAATTATTAAAAGAAATTACCGTATTCATAAAATGACTCGTATGTTACGCAACAATGATACAAGCAATACATCAGGCTGAGTAAGGCCCAAGTTCCTCGGGGAGCATTCAGGTGAATTACCGACTGGCGAAATTGTCACCGATCGATACTGCCCGCAGACCATTTGCCGAGTAAGTCAGTATCTAAAACGTATTGCAAAATGCTTTGACTATTACTTAGCCGATACTAGTCCGTGTGATAGAGGTCTTGGGGAATGTACCCATATTATGTGATCAATTTTTTACAATATTTTTGAACATCGCCCCCCTGCGAGTAGTGAGAGTAGTATTTGCCAAGACCTTGCCCCTACTTTCCCTCGGATGTTAATATAAATATGGTTTTAAGTCATGTTTTGTAAATAGAAAAAAAATCGATAGCTCCAAAAAGCGCGAAATTTCTCCGAAGTACATTATATTGAGTACGTGACAAAGAACTAAAAAGATACCCCGCCTCCCCGATTGATCATACGTGGTATTTTGTAAAAACGCCTACCCCTGGACGTGGGCACGGAGTATAGGTAGGTATGTTTAATTTTCTTCGAAGATGTTCCCGAGTTCGGTCCGGGGCAGACATTTTTGTGACAGAATATTTGTTCTTGGAGAGGTGTTCAATATCTGTGTCGGTATAGGTAGGAATCCTATGACGGGCTGATGACGGGCTGATGACGGGCATATGAGTGTGTTATGTTTATATATACTGTCTTTGTTTATCTATGGACAATTGTAAGTATGCATGCCCATTTGAAATACAGACAAATTAATACTTTGCCTCATAAGGAAAAAATCATTTTTATTTTTTTTTATTTTTGCAAGTTTCTAAATATAAACCGTACCGTATGTTTATTAACAAAACTCTTGTTCATATTCCTTTAAAGAAATCCTTTAAATAAATAGTAAATTAAACATCATAAACAATGGCAAATTTGTAATCGCATATCGAAAAAGCATTACCTATACAAACTTTGAAAAGTGAAAAAATATAGATTTTTTTATACAAGCCCAAAAAATTCCAGTAGGAGTATTTCTTGTAATGTTACAGTTCTGCAGCAAGCGTTACATCATTGAGGGAGGAGAACCAGCGATTTACTGCGCAACTTGTTATTGGTTGTAACATCGAGAAGTTGTAACGGTAAGTAACAGCTCAGATTCTAGCATTTGCATTCATTTAAATATTGGATTGTTACATTACATGTTTATTCGATTGTTATCTCATCAGTTGTAACGTAGGGCCAGTTATTCACATTGGCATGAATACCCAAACCCACAAGTGCAGGACGACCATCACGAATGTTTTGAAGTTTTGACAAATTCGCGGTTTTCCAAACCGTGAAAACCGAATCATAGACTGTTAAGGTACAGGCGAGTGAAAGAGCGCTTACCGTAACATAAACAAAAGTTACGTACCTATGCCAAGTCGTTGGAAATTCTAGGCCGAGTTAAAAGCACTTATGTACCCTAAAAAGTAATTTCCCGATAAAGTTAGGTAATACTCAAGTTACTAGAAAGGAGATTCCACATACTTGCAACTTTCACAATTAACCCAGCGAAAGACGCTTATATGTAAGACCTGTTGGCCGATATCAAGGGTTTGACCATTCGTTCGTCGCAATGTACCACGCTACATGTCGTTCGAAGGGTCTTGTGTTCGATTCCCAGCGAACGAATGAAGCCGACATCCATGCCAACTGTGACCGACAATAAGGCTGATAATAAGAATGAAGATGAGTACTAGGGTGATGAGTCCACTTAGGAAACAATGTAAAACATTGTTTTAAGTAGTTTGACAGTAAGTTTGAAGCCTAAAAACCGGCCAAGTGCGAGTCGAACTCACGCACGAAGAGTTCCGTACCATTATGTATAAAAACTCCAAAAAAATCTGGTCTGTTGTATGAAAGCCTCACTTAAATATTTAATTGTTTTATTGTAGCCACATATTAGCCACAACGCCATCTCTTGGACCGAAAGGTAACTAAACTATCGCTGAGGCGTCGAAAGTATGGGCGCCCACTTAAATATTTATTTTATTCTGTTTTTTAGTATTTATTTGTTGTTGTAGCGGCATCAGAAATACATCATCTGTGAAAATTTCAACTGTGTAACTATTGCGGTTCATGAGATACAGCCTGGTGACAGACGAACAGACAGACGGACGGACAGCGAAGTCTCAGTAATAGGGTCCCGTTTCACCCTTTGGGTACGGAACCCTAAAAAGCGGGTTAATGATAGTCTCGATGTAATTCGGTGACAGATGCTACTATTAGTTTAGTATTTTATACAATACATTTACATACTATAATTGTATACATAGTAAATTTAAAAGGCATTTAACCTAGAAGAAATGTAACAGATACTTACGCGTGCTCATACAAAATTATATGTAAGACGTCACATTCTCCGTAAGTGGCTCGACGTGCTTTATTGTGTAGCTTTAAAGGAGCTTTTCGTTATGGTGCTTGTTAGTTCTGCTTGTGTAAGTACATTGAATTTATTTCTTTACATGTGAGTGGAGCGCTTATCGCAAATGTTATAATATAAAATTATTATGTAAATTATTTTATTTTAACGGATGAACTTCAACTCGTGTCTTTTTATTATGTCAGTCTTTTTAGTATGTTGTTCTCGTGTATCTATTAATAGGTAGATATATAATGGTACAGTGGTACCATGGTGGACTCTTTACAAAGATTCTATGTTCAATAAGAACGCGAGGATGGAAGGAACGAGGAAGAATTCTGAAAGATTTCTGTTTTTGGCCTGGACGTATGAGAGTGAGTCTTTGTCTATGGAACGCCGGGAACAAAAGAGTGAAGCCAGCAAAAAGTCAGCCTAGCCTTGTAATACACACGGCGGCACTCACACCAAAACGACTTTTGTTTTCTAAATAATAAAAAAATGAATGAAGCTTGTGTTCCAAAAAATAAAGTTTAAATTTGTTCTAGTTCAAACTGTCAACATAGGGCATTCTATTGGTTTCGATGTGTGCTTTCGGCTGACTTTTGCCGGCTTCACTCTATTGTTCACGGCGCTCCGTCTATAGTTTATTGGTCTGAGGCACCGAGGTGTCCTAGTGTGACTATGTGTGATAGCGTTATTTCAGAAAAAAAAGACAACGCATTTGTACAACACCTTACTGCCTAAACAGGTAAATTACATAATAAACGCATAATAAAAAGCTGATCAGTACTAAATCGGATGAATAGTTAATGCTCATTCTTAGCAATTTCATCCCCAAATCTTCGATTGTACACCACTACAATGAACTCAATAATCTGTAGCTATTTTAAAACTTGCTATAAAAAAACAAAAGCATGCGAAGAAATCAATTAATTTCCTCCATGTGTTTATTATTACACGTCACTTGGCGAGTTCTTCTGAGATGACTAATGTTCATACAGTTAAATTTATTTAAGATTAAATGTAGGTGTTAATAGTTACAGAATTAAGATGCATTTATTTGACTGAATTAATCAACAGGCATATTTATTGTTAACCCTTAGGTATATTAAATGATTTCATCATTATCATCACAACCATACCACACATAGTTGATACGGCAACAAAATATATATTTGCGTAATATACCCACATAAAAATGCATTCAAAATTTAAATTTCAATTTAAAAAAATACACCAATAACATAATGCGTAATATAACAAAAATGCATTATACCAAATATATCGTATCACTGTTTGCAAAATTATTGAATCCAATTTATTTGCTTTACATTGAAATTTCAAACTTCTATTTTACCGAAATTGCATTCGTGCAATCAGTTAACAATAACTATTATTATTTCATTGCGAAATCCCATTTGTTTCGTAGTTTCGTCGAAATGATTTTTGAACATTCGCTATCAATTCAGCATTGCGCTGAAGTGACATACGTACCGAAGATAAATGTTGGCCGTAACTAGACAGCTGTCAAAATGATTTGTGATAGCTTAGATAAATAGAGATTGATCTAAATAATATTAAATCTATGAATTATGTCACATCAAAGTGTTAAGCTTCATTAAAATACAAATTTGCAGCGCTTTGAAAAATACGACTGGATTTTTTATGTAACGGATATTCACGTCATGTTGAACTTTTTTATATTTATGAATTCCAAAAATATGGGAAGGCATCCTTAGTGAACTATTTTCATCAAATGAATTAGGTTTTGATCGATCGATCTGTTATTTTTAATTTATGTATTTTTATTATATTTACTTAGAACCTACTTTTAGTTTATAAAAACATTCAAAATTCCGTAAAAACATTTCGTAAAACACGTTTCCTTACGTGACATTTGTCCGGAATTTAAAAAGCAAATTCAGTTTGAAAATAGAATTCTTTGACGCTCCAACTTTGAGAGTTCTAAAACAAGGGCGCGAACAATACAAAAAAACGTATGCTGGAATAAAAATACCGGGTTTTGTGAACACAGGTGACGTTAGAGTGACCTGCAGACCTGTAGAGGATTACAGTTGTAAGCCTCTTGGCACATCGCTTCAAAGCAGGCCGACTTACGGACCTCTTATGTAGGTTTAGACCTATGTCATAGTGGTGGCGATTACAACAAGTTTTCCTGTTTATTTTTTTCTTTGAGTTATTTGTTTTGGTATATTTGTCTTTTTTGTTTAAATAAATTTAAAATAAGTATTAAGGAACTTTTTGTAGATGACTTAGGGATAAGCATTATGACGTATATGTACATATTAAAGATACAACCGACAAGGAAGTAAATACATTTAAAATAAAATAATTAGTAAAAGGCCTTCATTAAAACTATAGAATCTAAAACCATGAAAATTAGAACAGTAGATTCAGAAACGGCTTAATAAAAGAAAACCGCAGATAGAGACACAGAAAGACAGGCCAAACTTATAACAACCCCCTTTTTGCATGGGGGGTTAAAAAGATGTCTCGCTTATCGTCGTTAAGGACGCAAGTGCTTGCCTCTTATAGACATTTTATGAACCCTATACAAAACCCTCTCATATTTATATGAGGACACCACTGTTTGCGGACGTTAAGTGTGGTTAATGACTAATGCGGGATTTACGAGCGAGATATGACGCTAATGCCGAAAGTTGCGCGTAATGAATGGTGAAGGGAATTAAAATGTTTATAAATTTGTTTATTTACGAGAATGGTGGTAGGAAGTAGTTTTGTGAGTAGATCTTGGGAATTATTCATTTACGAAATTCACTTAACAAGCTTTATATGTAACAATTAGGATGCGGTTCCACTGAGGCGGAGCGGAGCGGAGCCGTGCGCGATTCACCAATCACATGGCTTGAAATCCACATCTCATTGTGCCTCGCGTGATTTTCAAGGCATGTGATTGGTGAATCGCGCATAGCTCCGCTCCGCTCCGCCTCAGTGGAACCGCACCCTAAAACGTGGCTGGCTGAAATAATCCCGTCGAAAAATTCTCTCAAGTTTGGGTATCTACTAAAGCAAATCTTGCCCGAAGCAAATCAGGAGCTATCCGCTGACCTAATACCCCTGATTGCCTAAACTGTGTTCTTGTTCTCTATGATTTTTTTTAATTGGACAAATGCCTGCTTTCCGCCCCTGTGATTAAGTACAGTGCCACAAACTTATCTTACCCGGTAAGAGGGGCGCTGCTGTCTTTGTCTTTGTCTGACAACAGTATAACATTTGCTTTAGATCCAATTTTGGCCACCGGATCAGATAAGTTTGTGGCACTGTATATTACGGATTGTAGGCGAGAATTTACTAAACTAAAAGTGAACTGTGAGAACCTTGTTCTTAAAGTGGCAATTCCATGTTCTCAGCAACTCAGGTTTGAAAATAAATGATACGAGTAGATCTAAGTAGTGCTCTTCATAGTTCAATTTTCACTCACTAACATCATGTGATGCGATACAATATTAATCTAGTTTTCTCCAAGATCATAAACACATGACCTATCGTGACCCAATTCGTGCGTGAAGAAACTAGTTTAACTTGAACCTGCCTACTGTTGCGTGCGGGAGTCGCGTGTGTACTCGACTCCCGAAGTACATACATACATACATAGGTACATAGGTAGATACATCTTTTTGTATCTACCGCCGTACTAGGATACTTATAGGTACGCACCACCACAAATTATACACAAGTACAGATATAAGATACATCTATAGCTCAAACCCTCAGACCAATAACTCAAACCTATCCCTGTGGATCAGGACATCCTAAGATTCGGCCGAAGGCTGCTTTGGTTGATGGTAGGGAAGAATTTCGGCTCTCTGGCTACCCTCTTGGTTCAGCCGTGAAACTGAAAGAACCTCATGTCATAGCGCTCCGGGAATACCTCAGAAGGAAGCTCATTCCACAGCTTGCAAGTTTGTTGCAAAAACAATCGTGAAAAACGGACCGTAGAGGTTCTCCATGTATCCAAGCTATGTGGATGAAACTTTAATCTTCGGCGAGTTTGTTGTTCTTAATAAATGATTATCAAATAAGATTACAACACAAGCTTGTTGATAGCAATTCGCTCGACAGCCGAATACTGAGAATAGAACCGCATAAACAAGCATAACTAGTTCATTTTGAAGGTCTAGATCTAGATACTGGTATACACATACCGGTAGATGACGTTAATATTTTGGGTCGCTTATACCGGTACCAGACCTTATCCTTCAAAAACAAGTAATGCCTGCTTTATTTGTAACAGACAGTTCTAAATTACACGGTTAATTATGCTTCGTTCATTGATGCAATGTAATTGCAAAGAAGTGAAACGCATCGGTTGCACATAAACTATAAAAGAAGTACGCACAATAATGGCATTGCAAAATTTGTTCCTAAATTTGCATTTTAAATTATATTATTATTGCTTAGCTGGTCAATTATATGTTCGCCTCGCCTTGGGATCAATATATACCTAACCTAATTGACTGGTTGATTAATTGAATTTGAGTCTTATTCTAGATCCGTTACAGTTGTCATGGGCGGCAGCGGAAGAGTGGTGCTGCATGCTCGTTTGTCTCAGAAAATGTGAATCCGGTTACACTTTTTAAAGGCACCCATGCTTAGTTTTTGTGTTACGAGTGTGTTACATTAGTTATTTGTTATTTTATCAGCGATTCAAGTTTATAAAAATTTCCTTAATAAATATTGCACGACAGCGAGTTATGAATCGAATAAATCAGCCTAATTTTTTACCTTTATATTATTGAAGTCAATGCAAGCACCAATATTAAGCGATCCCATGCTCTAATTCGCGTTGTTGGATTACGCGTAATCTACTTTTTTCTTGTGCATAGTAATGTTTATGTGGGACATGTGCAATCGATTTACCCAATATAATAATAATAATCTGCGGCTTGTAACGACGATGTCTCCAAACTTAACGAACGTAAACAGTCTCAAGTTCAGGCTGTGTAATTTATTTAACGAATTTCCAACTAAGAAATCTGTATAAGGTGTGTAAAGGTATTACATTAGTTGTTTAGTTTGTTCGTAAGTACTGGGAGTGGAGCAGAGACAATTAAAGTTAGTGTCGATAGTTCATGTTACTTATAATAATAATAATAGATAATATAACAGAATAATAAATAAATAAATAAAAATAAATAAATAAAATAATAATAATAACAATGCTTCACACTCATAGCCCCATACTAGGATTCCCTGTGTCGTGGGTACCATGGACATCACACAAGACAAGGACACACACCCAGACTGAGAACGGAAATTCAAACTCATCATTCCAATTGCCGCCTCGCTGGGAATCGAACCCAGGACCCTCGGAACGGCGATCCGACGTGTTAACCATTGCGCCATCCGGGTCGTCAAATGTAATCCAGTAGTATTTGAAGGAAAGAGTGTCATTCTATCTCAGTCACAGATGTGAGGACTAGAGGACTAAGAAGTAGGTACTAACACTATGCAGATGCACTAAGAAGCTTGCCCTAAAAAGGTGTTACCGGAACTGTTTTAAAGGCAATACAGTTTAGTAACTGTTTAATAGGCAGGTTTTCCTACCGTGCCCTAGCGTGTACGGAATACCTTTACAAGTCATAACATTATTGGACCCATTCACCCCAGGGAATGTGCCAATAAACGCTTGTTTTAAATCAATTATAATTGCCATTGCTACACGTATTGCAATAACATCTAATATGGTTCCATTACGTGTGATCGAACGGTTGGGTGATTGTTAATGAGTGGGCAAATAGGTAACTGGATCAATGCAGCGTGACGCCCTACGCATCATCTATTACATTATTAGATAATTAAGTTGATTATTTGCATATCTAGCTAATCTGAATAAGAGGCGGTTGTTTGGTTCATTAGTAATTTAGTGTCGAGGTTCACGTAAGGACAAGCTTCTAGAAGATGTAATGTAGGTACCTTGATTTCCTAGGTTCCTAAATTGTTTCTTGCAATCTTATATTGTTCTTAGTTGTTGTTTTTTTTTTAATTAAATGATTTTGTTATTTGAAACAAAGAGGAATAATAAGGACTAATTTAAATGCAAACGGGTGCCTATTTTGATGTGTTATACCAGTATCACGACACAGTTGTTTGACTTTGAATCGTGATCACGGCGAGACAACACGATCTCATCCAATGACGATAACAAACCAAAATCGTGAGTACCTTACACTTAAAATATATTATTATTCGCGATGATATAAGAATAATAACACAACAATGTTACTTGTTATGATAATACCTTTTCAATGTTATGCAATCAAAAAGGATGAGTAAGGAAAAATGTTTTGTCCGATACTAACAATAAGTTCGTTCATTCAACTGGGACTCGTTCGTTCATCCAACGCTCAGATTGTTCAGACGTCAAACTGTCAGTTCCAGGCAAAATCAAATAGCTATAAATTGTTTATCCATATCAAATGTCTGTACGTTGCATAAGAACTTCTGATATTTAGTTTTGTCATTTTCTCGAAAAATCCGATTTGCTGGAAGTAATAGATAGGTACTAGTAAGTTTACCGGGATAGAAAATATTTAAAAGGATACAATCCACGCCCATGGTACTTTCAATTAGTACGCAAAAAGTGGGTTTGTACCCCTTGTAGCGTTGAGCCGGTATATTGCGTTGATCTTAATCAGTGATCGACCGAGTTAGATCGGTAGATCGGGTGACTGCTTAACCATAACAAAAAGTTTTAAACATTTTCGTGCTTCCGATATCATATAAGCCCTGAAGTCCTTATTTTTATGGTTAGATCGAAGTCGTTAAGGCTTTCGGGCGGCATCACTTGTCAAAGAAGCTAATCAGTTTTTTTTATTATTTAGCCCCTTATACTGTTTATAGTTAATGCTTTTTACTAAAATAATACTGACATCCACATCGACAAGTAATAGTATTTGAACAACATCAACATAGCTGAATCCTTTTAATACGCATTATTACTCGTCAGATCTGGCTCAGATATAATCTGAATGACACGATAAGGACATAAAAAAGTCGAATTGACACCCTCCTCCTTCGTCGGTTAAAGTAGCAAACGTGTTAACACACACACCCAGTGTTACGAGTACATCGCAACGATCAGGAACCGTAACGGCCGCAGGATCTTGCACAACCCAAGTAAATATTAACGCGCGCCGACCACGCATTCCCTCAGACACACGCCAGCCGTCGCAATGATTCGCAACGTTGCTGTAAGTTCTAATTGATTTAATTGACAACCCTAGTGATCTGTTACCCTGGTGATTTGTTACCGGTCTGTTGTAAAGTGATAAATGTTCTCAGTGTCCATGGCTTCACCAGTAGCGAAGATGTTGGTTACGGTTTTATTTCATAACTTTATAATCATTCCTTAATATATATTTTATTATAATAAAAATTATAAAATGATTATATTAAATACATTAAATATTACAATTACAATATTATTTATAAA
The DNA here is from genome assembly GCA_905404135.1 of Hesperia comma. NCBI lineage: Eukaryota > Metazoa > Arthropoda > Insecta > Lepidoptera > Hesperiidae > Hesperia > Hesperia comma. The sequence goes on from FR990031.1 coordinate 4,761,604, forward strand.
ACAATATAATATAAGATGTTTATGAATGTGTCTATAACTTAAAAAATAATAATAGCTATTTACAAATCAATACAAATTAGGTGATATTTGGCATGGCTTTTGATGGACTATGGAATAATACTAATAGTGAAACTATAATTAATTGATTCGCACGTTACTTAATTTAATAACTTCAAATTATTACTAAAATTAATAACAGGTACCAAAGAACAGTCAAATGTAGTTTTAAGTGAAATTTTTGTGAAGTAAAATTTTATAAAATTCGATTGTATCGTGATTTCTTAAATAATTCCGGTTCAGTTTATGAATTATGGATTGTTAAAAATAATAACTGTAAGGTATACAAATGCCAAAAAACAATTATTTCTTGTTTGTAAAATCCATTTTGAAATATAAATAGTGTCGTAAATGAGCGATCGATTGTAACAAATCCGAATGCAGTCAGTGAGATGGCTGACTTACAATCTTTATACAATTAAAAGCCAGTTGTTAAATAATTATAAACAGATAATAATGCGAGACCTACGCGGACCTAAGGACACTTGATGGTAAATAATAATATATGTATAAATGTCACTAATATGTTACCTCTCAAAGATCAAGTCAAAGAAATAAAAAAAGTAATGGCTCTTAATCTCCCACTCATTTGATGACTGACTCAAGTAATAGGGTGAGAGTTACTTGCCACGAACTGGGTTTTGCAGAATGTACTAACTATTTGTAATACTCAATAGCTTGTGAACTAAATCGTAAAAGACTACATCCAAGTCTCTAGTGACCACGCTGTAAGTTCATCTTAAACTGGTCCCTGAAAATTGGATAGCAACATTTCAACCATCCAAAATTTCCATTCGGAGTTTCAGTTAGGCGGAAATTTGAGTGATGAGTTTAAATTTATAAAGTCACTAAAGTGTGCGTGACCTTGTCTTGTGTGTTATTTATTGTCCATGGCACCGACGTCAAAGGGAGTCCTAGTGTGAGGCTATGAGTGTGTAGCGTTATTTATTTGTTTGTTTATCTGTTTCAGTTCTTTGCCTTCGTGGTAGCCAGTCACATGTGCATAGCCAATCCCGTACCTGATCCAGATCCGGTCCATAGGACTCAGTAAGTTTCATTGTATTAGTATCTACAGAGTAGACTGAAAAAGAGTGTGAGATGGACAACATTAGAGAGGGAGAGTCCTATTGGGCAGACCCGTATCCTCCTGTGGGTTTATTTATTTACGTTTAAATTTCTTTTAACAGTTTATTTTTGGGGCTCTAAATTTACAACTGGCCACCAGCGAACGATGGATTGGATGGATGGATGGATTGGATGGATGTGGGATTACACACGCGTGTTAACACATACATAAACACACAATATGAACACCAATCCCGATGAAAACACACATTTTATTTCAATTGTACACTCTAATGAAATTAGTTTTAAAGTAACAAACAACTTTGTTATCGCTTAAGTAATTCATTAAGCACATTAGGACATTTCTGAAAGGTTTGACTGATTAAAACTTTTGAGCATCATAATTAGACTGAAGCTCCCGGGATTTAATGGATCCCGTAAGCTCTAAGAAATAAAGCTCTGACCCAGTGCAGATAGTTAACTATTCTGATTTAATTTTCAACGTTTTCTGAATGCATTTAAAAATAAAATTATGTTTTTACCTACTTTGTGAATTATTTAAAAGGTGCTTTAACGTTTCTTTTTTAATTGACAAGTTAAGAATAGTGATGTACTGGGCTCAAAATAGTTTGACTGTAATTTTTATTTTACAACTCCAAAATTAATCATCTGAAAAAATGAAACATTTGACACTGAAAAACGTTCATAGATAATTCCATAAGTGTACAGACAGACGGAAATTGCATTAAGGAGTTTTTTTCTATTCTGTTCTGGATCTTTTGTGTTGTCCATGACACCCACAATACATGGAATTCTAGTGCGTGTAGGTATTTTACATAACATGAATGAGTTGTTTTAAATTTCTCGTGTTTCCGAAAACCACATCGTATTATATTTGGCGTAGAACGTTATTAAAGAAAGTCAGCCTTGACCTACCAGTTACCACTCATCGCTATGCCGCCCTTATTTTAGGCTTTCTTTGTCAGTAACATTCGTGTCAGCAAAACAAGGCCATTTTGTTCTTTTGTTCGTTTTCAGTCACATTTTCTTATTTAAATTTTTGCCGAAAAATTTGTATTTGTCTTTAGATTGGATATAAGTATAAAATCAAATCGTTTGAAAATGTTACCTTAAGTTCTAAAATCATTGTGATAATATATATACATGTACCTATCTGTACATTTTCTCATATACACGCTTAGCTATAGACGCAGTAGTTTATCACTTTCGATTCTCCCTTAAAAGGACACGTCTTATTAAAGACTTAATCAGACTACAAACGAAAAATTATACTATTAAACAAAAAAACTGGAGGTAATTATCATTATCCTGCCCTAATCGTTATCCTGGCCAATTATCCTGGTTCGTTGTTATGCCATTACTGTTGCTAAGTAAGAATCTTGTTTCAAACCGAAAGAAAACCTTTTAAATACTGTGCTGTCCACGAAGATACTCAATTAGCGAAGCTACATATTATACCTATAGAAAGGAATAGCGCAGATTTTTCCGAAATTTTTCTGGTAATATTTTTTCACTTTAGTCTCAATTTCATATTACACATAAATCATGTTTACTAGTAGTAAATGGCTAACGAAGAATAAATAGAAAAATATAATAGAAGAGACGAGACATGGTAAGATGTGTACACATTTATAGTTTAAAAAGTGTTAAACCTAACTTTGTATCAAAATTAACCCCTAAGTAAACTGATATTGAAGATAAAAACGTTAAAAAATAATACTAGAATCATTACAAAAGACTTGGTATAATAAGATATCATTAGAAAACAGCGTTAAAAGCCATTTTGAGATCAAATCTAGAATACAAGCTTCATTTATTAGCTCAGAACAGCATAAGATGCATACCTAATTAGTAAGCAAATTTCAAACAAACACCAGGACAAACTTTTTAACTCTTTGTGAAGATTAACCCGAAGGTTCGTATTTAATAAAGAGAAAACAATAAATAAATTAACGAATAATTCAGTAATTTAAAAATTCGTCAAAAGAAATAGAATTGCTAAAACTATTGCTGGTGCTAAAAACCTAAATAATCATATTTATACTTTCGCAAGAAACATCATTTTACGCGACTATGCGACGCAAAAAAGGTAATATAATTTTTCTAGTGACCAATTACGTGAGACGATTTAATTAACTGTAACGACAATCAATAATCTTTATTTTGCAATTTTGAATAATAATGTAGTAACTTAAAAATAATCATTTTGCCTTCTACTAGCCTTTGAAGACATCATACGTTTTTCGTTCATACCTATCTCTTAGATACATAGACCAGTTACAATTTTATTACAAATCTAAACTAAATTTTAGGCTCTAGTACTATCAAAGTAAATTTATTAAGGGAGAGCGATTAATACCTCGTACCTACGTAATAAGTACTTAGATACAGATAAGAGCTTTCTATCCAATTATAAATATAATTCTGAAGCAATTTTCCCTCGTAACTAATAATGATCCGTTTTAATGCGAAGTTGAGTAGCAAAAAGTTCTAGAATGATCCCGATAAAAACTTGAGAAGTTAAGGTTCATTACGTCCGATTAAATTTTCACCATCGACGCCATAATTAAGTTTCGAATTTGTCGCCATTAAGGCAGTCTTTTGTGTACACTACAAGGTAATAAAGCTATATTAATACGTAAAGAGGAAAAGTTCCTTGAAAAGGGATACAAACTGTTCATTTATTTTTCATTACTATAATACATATTATGTAGAGGATGTCCACTGTGTAGGACATAAAAATGTTCTCATATCAACCAGTATAAATTCAACTTCACCATTCCGCACTGGAACAGCGGGGTGAAAGTAGGTATGCCTAGAAGCGGCCTAGAGCCTCTTCAATGTTGATGACAGACCCGTGCTGAGCAAATTCAGTACATATCAGTCTAAAGGCATTACTGTCACTTAGGAAGACCTTTTGAAACTTCTCTGATTAAGATAAAATCTTTAACTTTAACAGGAACTCCAGTCCATATACACAGAGTGGAAGTATTTAATCATAGCACAGATTAAAGATAATTTGGCCGATCAAACCTCTAGCGACTTGATTTAATCAGGATTATTCCAACTCTGAGCAAATACGCTATATCTCAGCATTATATGTAATGTTCTATGTATCTCAGCATTATTATGTAATGTATTTTGGGTATTACGGATAATACCATACAATACGATGTCATGTTGAAATGAAGACGCCACTTACTGCTGAAATATTTATGGGATCTTAGGAAATCATGAAGCTGAACAATTCAATCAAGTATCTCTTTACTGAAGCTACGGATATGAAAATTACATAACAATGAACATTACAGAACAATCCACTTCATATTACCGCCATATACAACGGTACGGAAATGATAACTGAACAATATTTGTACATGGAAGATGTTTGAGACATTATATTACTGGGAATATTTATTAAACCAATAAATAGCATAACAATAAATTTTAGAATTGAATTTTATATCCGTTTATGTTTTTTCTGATGTAAGTGGTCACTAAGCCTTTGGAGACCTTTGGAGACTTTTCAGCCTGTGGAGATCTCTGACACAAAAGGCATCTATCACATAAATGATCAGTTAATCAATGGCCAAATCAGAACAAGAGAAAAAAGATACCATCTTGTGGTTCTCAAACCATAGAGTAAAAAAACCTCCGAAATCCATGAAACATATAATTGACTCCACCCTTTTCTTTGATTCCAGCGTGAGGATTCATGTTCCGTACGAAGTCCACACGCTGCATCACCACCATATCGAGAAGGTGCCAGTCTACAAAGAAGTCCCGGTGATCAAAGAGGTGCCAGTGATCCACAAAGTGCCAGTTGTGCACACCGTGCCAGTCGTCAAAACTGTGCCATTCCCGATCGTCAACACAGTAGCTATCGAGAAACCTATCTTAGTACCTTATAAGGAACACTATGGCTTCTGGCACTAATGTAGCCAACTAGCTATAATTACGCCATCGATTAAAGTACGTTTATAGAATTGAGAGCTAGACAAGTTAATATCGTCAGCGCTATAAAACCGCAGAAAAATTATCGCTGCCAAAAATTTCTAAGTTATCCGAATAAGTTTGCAAGTCTATAAACGTACTTTAACGTAACTATAACGGGTGCGATGTACTATTTTAAGTGTCTCATGGTCTGATTAAATCGACGGAAAATTTACCTACCGATTAATTAAATATTTACTTAATTTAATCATATTCGCCAAAGACTGATCGATATCGAAACATCAGTCAATAATATGATGCTAAGCTTTAAGTTGTATTAAGTCTTGTAACTTAGATGTATTCGAGCTTCTGTTATTCGAGTGAAAATGCTGTTCTTTGTTGTCGAATTGTATATACCAGTGCGATTATGCGATAAAAGGTGCGAAAAGAACTTTTTTTTATTTTTTGTTTAATATTCCTGTTTTTTTCGGTTATATTTTTGCTATATTCCTATTTTTTTCTGTAAAAGGAGATCCGCCAAATGATATGCTTATATGCCATAATCACAGTATTACAATGAATGGTATAGTACAATGAATATAATGACGTTTCTCTTAAAAATGTACTTTTTACATAGAGCGCCTATGAAAATTCAACCGGCAAAAAAAATGTGTTAGCATTTGAATTTAGGAAAACCGAATATATACAATATTTTTACTATATTTACTCTAAAAACTGAGATACATTGCTTTGGCGCCGGGACTGGGTCAATTTTGGCGGATACCCTTTATTTAACAAAAATTTACCAAAAATAACCTTCCTTCTGGCATTGTCGGTAGAACGGTAATTACTAGTACCTAGTAATTAACTACTATGCATACTGCATACCTCTTCTGTGTAGTAAATTTGACTAATTTTTATAAAAACTTTCAACCGCTATTGGATCCACTTAGGAGAGACATATCATCTATACATCATCTATACTAACTATAAACTTCCTCCCAAAATCCTCATACGTCGAGCGGTTTTCGAGGTTTCGTAACAAGCGAGTGACCTTTCGCTTTTGTATCCATAGATAGATATTGGCATCAAAATTTTATTCCTCAAAGGGCTGAACAAAGCTTTGCGGCGTGAAAGTGCAATTTTTTAGAAAGTACCAAACCACGCCCCTAGAGGCAAACTCGTCATGACCGCCGGCCGCGATTATTTATTCAGTGCCTAAATCCAGGGCTGCCAGTCTTCACAATTCTCGTATGATTAATTTTATAAAAAAATGATAAAAGATTTATCATCAATTTATATATGTAGGAGCGAGACCAAAGTCCTACGCTGATCTAGTAACGCCACCTATGAGTAATCGATGGAACTAGTTTTAGGAACCTACCGCCATCTATGAATGATGGCCGGAGCTACTTCTGGAAACGAAACAGTTATTGTTTGGGCATGGTTGGTATGGAGTGGGGGTAGAGATGGCGTCGTAGAGAACCATAGCTGTCATGATCATTCTGAATTGAGCGCTTAGACCGAGCGGACGTGTCGAACCCACTGCCATACCAAACTTGCCGCGTTTCCAAGTTAAATTTGAATTAATCGTGCTGATCCTTTGCCACTTTGCTATTATTTTGTCGTCAGCTTTATTTCTAAGTTTAATTTAATGTAATCTAAATTAATTTTGGTGATAACTGTATTGAAGTGTTGGAATAGACGTTTAAACTCAGTGTACAGACTATTATTTCTTATCCCCAGTCACGTATAACCCAAAGTATAACAACCGCTCTGACCCTGGCTCCGAGATCAGAAGCTGGGATAAAGAACTCTGTCCACGTTTTCAGGTGATATCATGAGGCGTGGATGCAAGTGAAAGTGCAAAGTGCAGTGAAATGATGTGACTAGATTTTCAATAAAACGGCAAGTATCGATATGAAGGATTTTCAAGTAAGACGGCGAGTATTGGTATGGTATAATTTTTTTATTTCATTACATCTGTGGTGACAAAATTTCGCAGCTTAAATTTTAATTCTTGCGTAAACTAGATAGTGTGTGTGTCAAATAGTTTGTTAAACAATCATGAGTGATTAATACAGTCGTAGATTTTCCGTCATTATCGTTTATGTCAGCACCGGTAGTAATATTATTTTCTTTGTTTTCTTTCCCTGAAAAAAAATATTTGCAAGTCTTTGATTTTACTGTAATTTAACCGAAGTGTCATACATACTTCGGAAGACGCTAGTAACTTGCGTTCAATTTGTTCAAAATTTAATGAAGGTAGATTTGGGGTTAAATTACTAGGACACCCGAGGGCCAAGTACCACTTCAAGTGTTGTTATAAGAAGTGAATTTGAGTTGAGTAGTGGCAATAATATTTCTCGTTCTAGTATGGTGCAAGGTGTAATCTGATTAAGTTGTTACATTATTTCTGATTAGCGAACAGTAATTGGTGTCATTACTCAGCTGCTAAACATATCGCTTAGTTGAGGTGATGTGTCCCTTGCATTATTCAATGAAGTCTATAAGTATCGTTGCTTGATGGAGGTGACTCTAGTTGCTGTCGATCGATATAGATGATAGCAACGACACTTTTCGCTGATTAACGTCTGTAATATTACTTGCTACTACTACGATACTGTTCACTAATGAGTGAGATGTTTTCATAATATTGGTACACGATTGCTTAAGCATTATTTAAGCGTTTCGATATTTGATGTTGAACTAGGATTCGTTCTTTGTTCCTATTGTTAAAGATCATGGGGATAGATTAGATTTTGTAGCCTGGTCGAAAAAGAAAAATACGCGTTTGATCTCTGGCACTTTATGTATTCCGTGTAGGTACATTTCCAATTGATAACGTGATAAGGTGTTACAGTACCTTTACCACAACTGTTGTTTTCTTTTGTCACGTGTTGAATTCTTGACATTATTTCTTGATTACTTTTTATTTGTATACAGTGACTGACAGCAGTGATACTGAAAGTACTGGTCAGGTAGCGGGTGAATAACGAAAGTATTCTTATAATTATCTTGGTGTTTAGTGATTTGGTGCGCCGCTTTTAGTTGAAAAGGATTAATTGGAAAAAAAAAACAAAAATACACACACAAAATAGTTTGCTTTATTGGTACTCAATTTCACCAAGTAAATTTATAAAGCGAGTACAATTGGCTTGCGCTTTGAAAAGACTGAGTAGTTTTAATGAGGTGACGTTTGTCGAATTAATTAAAAAAAAGAAACTGTTACAGCTTATTTGGTTGTCGTTTTAAAAGTGAAGTACACCTAATTGTTTTGTTTCGTATTCTAAATACGCGGGTAAGTTACTGGTACGTTTAAATATTGAGAAAGGGGTTATCTAATGATTTAAATATTGTCTTCAGAGGTATTTTAGACGAATTTATTGAATTCTTACCCGATTCAGATTCTACCCACTATATTTTTGAAATAAATAAAGTCGACTTTTGCTGCATTTAGGAAGCGATTCTAGGTTTTAAGGAGCTGGAGACCAAGACCTTGTCTGGTACCTGTCTGGAACCAAGGGTGACATCACCTAGTTGTGGTAACATGAAACGAGGTAAAAGTGAAACGGCGTTTTTGGTATGACAAACTTTTATTTTATGACATCCGGTGTGTTGGAGTTTCATAACTTCAATTTTATTTCGTGCGTTGTGAAAATACAACCTTCTGTTGTCTTGTAATTAGTGATCGATAAAATAATAGTTGGATACAGTCGGTTCCCTAATTATTATTTTTTTAACAAGTGCAGCAAACTTTGATTGGATTTAATTTACCTCGTGAAACCAATGAGTTTTTAACGTTATTCGTGTTCTGTGTTCCAGCTTGGTTTTCGAAGATGGCACGGGTTGTTTCTGTGGCGATCGGGAGCAAGAGCAGCACACGAAGGTTGTACTCGTGTTAATTGGAACTGCATTGATGGCTGTGTGCGTGCGCTGGCGCTGGCTTCGTGGTGTGATGATGAAGCATCATCGGTTATTGCCGCGGAACGGGCACAACGTTACAGGTGATCTGTTTTGTTTAACTGGTTTTCTTATGGCTTATAGTAAAAGTGAATTAAACTCTTCCATTTTTGAGACATTACTGGATATTAGGCGATCCCTGTATTTTTCTTGGTTAAATTAGTTGGGTAATTGAGAAACAATAATGATGTTGCTTATTGATCTGAATAATTAGGAGGTACGGTTAAGAGAGAATAATTAAGAGAAAGAATATTCTCAATATAATGTCTTCGGGACAAAGATTTAAGTGGATTAGTTTTTATAGAATTACTTTGTTATTGAATCATCCAATTCAAAACCGTTCAATTTAATAATTGGGTAATCTGTTCAGTATTACCGGTTATAATGGTTTAATTAGTTTTTGAATTGATGGTGGGTATGATATCAGAATGAAACAAAATTATTAATAACTAGCGACCCGCCCCGGCTTTGCATAGTACTATATAGCGAATCGCTATCGTCACCTTTCAATGAATTAAAACAAAACCTTAATAAATTATACGCCATAACCATGCGGAATCCTTCTTCGATTGGTGAGAATCATTAGAAAGTTTGTTCAGTAGTTTATAGACTAGTTTTCATCCATCCATCCATCCATCAGCCTTTCGAGGTCCACTGTTGGACGTAGGCCTCCCCTAACTGGCGCCACTCTAACCGGTCCTGAGCTCTCTGAATCCAGCGGATGCCCACCGCCTTCTTCAGGTCATCAGTCCACCTGGTCTAGACTTGTTTTAAAGTTATTAAAATGGAAAGTTATAATTCTTTTTATTTGTGTGTATTGGTACTAGTATCAAACACCTATGTGGCAAATCTGTTCAAACGCCTGCGTGGCACACCTGATCAACAGCCTGAGTAGCATACAACCTATGTGGCAAATAAATTCTGAAGTCTTATGTTGTATCCCCTATCCTCATAGCAGACAAAGTAATAAGGCCCTCATGGCATGTTTCTTCAGATATCCGTGTGTCAATATTAATACACTTTAAATCAATCAATTCAAATTCAAATTCAAATTGGAATAAGCCCCTGTACTGATGCAGATTAATTTTGTAAGAAGTGCTTCTGTTTATCAGGAAGGGCTGAGCGTAGAAAGATACTCGCGTGTGTGTTTGATTGTTACAGGTAATCTTCAATGACGAATGCGGATTGGTGCCGGTAGAGCGTGCTTGCAGATGGAATCCATCCCCAGATTACGTGAAGATGCTGTACGGATTAATCTGCGATAGCGATAGCGTAGTCATAGTGTAAAAGTTAAAACAAACACAAATTATTAATTTGTAATTTTGCTCCTCTAAACTAGTGTTGTAATGTTAGAAACTTGAAAAATTAGAAACTTGTTGAGTAAAAGAAATTTAAAGTAAATTGTAGTAGGGGTCACTAACCAACTTGAGACTGACACATTTTATCAACATTGACGAATTTGACACTGACTGACCTGTGTGGCCCTGATTGACCTGTGTGGCCCTGATTGACCTGTGTGGCCCTGACTGACCTGTGTGGCCCTGACTGACCTGTGTGGCCCTGACTGACCTGTGTGGCCCTGACTGACCTGTGTGGCCCTGACTTGCCTGTGTGGCCCTAACTGACACCAGCTAACTAGCCTGTGTGGCAAAGCCTAGCCTGTGTGGCAATGACTAGCTGACTAGCCTGTGTGGCAATGACTATCCTGCGACGCAAAGACTAGCCTGTGTGGCAATGACTCTCCTGCGACACAAAGACTAGCCTGTGTGGCAATGACTCTCCTGTGACGCATTGACTATCCTGTGACGCAATGACTATCCTGTGACGCAATGACTATCCTGTGACGCAATGTTTCGCCCGTATGGCAATGATTCGCCTGTGTGGCAATAACTATTCTGTGTGACCGGTAGTAGTGAAAGGTAGTCTCATTAGTAACGAAAAACTTTTGCTGAATAAAAGAAACTTTAGAGCTTTGTTGTAACTTAATTAAAAAGGAATCACACGAGGACGTGTGCACGTCAGATTGGCCGTGTAGGAGCGAGACCAAAGTCCTACGCTGATCTAGTAACGCCACCTATGAGTAATCGATGGAACTAGTTTTAGGAACCTACCGCCATCTATGAATGATGGCCGGAGCTACTTCTGGAAACGAAACAGTTATTGTTTGGGCATGGTTGGTATGGAGTGGGGGTAGAGATGGCGTCGTAGAGAACCATAGCTGTCATGATCATTCTGAATTGAGCGCTTAGACCGAGCGGACGTGTCGAACCCACTGCCATACCAAACTTGCCGCGTTTCCAAGTTAAATTTGAATTAATCGTGCTGATCCTTTGCCACTTTGCTATTATTTTGTCGTCAGCTTTATTTCTAAGTTTAATTTAATGTAATCTAAATTAATTTTGGTGATAACTGTATTGAAGTGTTGGAATAGACGTTTAAACTCAGTGTACAGACTATTATTTCTTATCCCCAGTCACGTATAACCCAAAGTATAACAACCGCTCTGACCCTGGCTCCGAGATATATGTACAATATTGGGGTTCCATTTAATGATAGATTATATGAACTAGTGTGGTAACTACTACCACTTTCAACTGCCAGTTGTACATCTCAGTGAAGCGTTTGTGCCAACTAAATTAACTTCCTCATGTCGCATTTTTTTATTGTCTAGAAAGTCTAGAATGTATACAACTGATAGGTGGGTGTGTTAAAATTGTCTTAAAATGAAATGGATCAATGTATAAAAATTGGGGAATAGATTTTATTTATCGTTTCCAATAATAATCTTCCGCAATATCTTGAAAAATTTACCTACTCAAAATTCTCAAATAGTAGACTTGATCGTTGACATTTGTCCAAGTAAAAGTATTAAACTCAGAAAAATATAATTTAGTAATGTCTAGTCTTAACTCAAGTATACTTTTACCAAACATAACCTTTGGAATAGTTGTAAAACTTCCTTTGATATCGTAAAAAAGACAGCCCTGCCAATATCCTCACTTGACACATATCACGTTTACTATAACATAGTTGAGTTCGATCGACGTGTCACCCGTCCATAGTTTTTGCCAGCTTACCGAATGTGTGACACCAATACCAATGTTTAGCTACTCTGCGTGATTAAAAATACACAGGGTTGACATCGGAGACGGCTTGTCGTTTTTATTTCTTGTGACACAAGCTCGACAAAGTTTATTGTAACTTTTACTGATACGGTTTTGAGATCACGTCGATTTTTATCCTTTTTTACTATACGAACAAGTTTAGCTTCCATGATTTTCAGATTATCAGGTCAAAAGAAAAACAAACAGACACTATTTAACATTGATGCTATACAAAAGGTACACTTGCGTTTACAAGATGCGTTGAAGCTGCAGATTATTATTAACCGCTAATTAAAACACATTTTCCTGCTGTTGCCCTTACGATGAACAGGATGAATTGGCTCCAGGTCCATCCAGTTGAAAATTGACGTGGACCCATCAATCAATATTACGTGGACCACCTTAAAACCTGTATGCACGTGGATTTTATGGTGCAGTTTCATATTAGCTTGACACCCTTATTTAGCTAAAACTCTCCTACATCTTTGCGTACTTCGTATGTAACATCAGTATGACCAGTGATAAATGGATTCTCCCCTACTTTATTGCCAGGTGACACGAGGATGATGACTTTAATATTGCGTATATCGATAAAAGCTTTTTATTTAGTGACCTGCCCATTTAGTTTTCGGCTCTTCACATAAAATTTTGCATTACTACTCAAAATAACTTTTAACAAAATAGAACCGACTTTAACGCCGAAAAATAAAAATCGATTCAGTTGAACGCGGTTAATATTCTTTATCCTTCTCCTAAATCTGATAAACACGATGCTGAAAACCGTATCAAAATCGGTTCAGCCAAACAATATGCCTAACCTTTTCCTAAGTCTGACAAATACTATGTTGAAAACCGCATCGAAATCGGTTCAACCAAACGCGAGATAATCGCGCACAAATATACATACATACAGGTAAAACTGAGAACCTCCTTTTTTGAAGCTAGTTAAAAATAGGCTAAGTTTAAGCATCTAGCGGAGCGAGCGAAGCGCATAAAAAGCAGAGCTAAGTGTTCAGCGATGCAGGCTGACACAAAACTGCAACTTTGTAACAACTGCTGGTCGCGGCAAACTCCCACCGTAGATTTAGGACCCGAATCTCTGGAGCCGGAACCAGGAACTCTCAGTATACTGTTTAATGAATTTCAAGGTTTCTTCAAACTGTTAGCCAAGAGAGAAACTCAATGATTATTTTAAAAGTAAATAAAGAAAATACCACAAGAACAAAGTCAAGAATATTGTTTTGTGTTTCTTTCTCGTTTTAAAAACTTACGAATACAACAGCCCAAGAATAAAATTGGGGTTTGTAATCTACTTATAATCTTTCGGTTAAATATCAGTGATCTGGGAAATTTATTTAGATTCTGTTGAGAACACTTTGTGTGTATATTATAGAAAGCTCTAATTGTTATTTGAGGAGGCGAAGATTCCAGGTTCGAATATAATATAATATAGCGCAGCTAAGTAAGGCGGCGGTGACGTATCAACGTACAATGTCCATTTTCAACATACAATAGCAAATATATCCCTATTAAGTTTTGAACAATTAGCGCAAAACGAATTAATGGTAAAACTTGTGTCGTATGATCAAACATTTGTGCCAGGATTCCCATATGTTGGACACACAATAAGGTCACGAACCCAACCAAGCAATAACTCCCATACACGTCAGTCCCGGCCGGAAATCCGTAACAATTATTTTTTGTAATACATTTATTCCCAGTTGGTACATGATACAGCATCGTGTGCATAATAACTGAAATGAATTAACCATAGCCGTCAAAGACCGCGCGAGAGTTGTCAGTTGGCAACGAGCCAATGTTTCGGGCCGAAGCCATTTTTTCACGTCCATCGAACGACCTCCCTCCATTCATTTTATACTCACACGCAGTAATTTACTGACTGTCTGATGCTGTTTGAAATTTCCATATAAAATGCCAATGACCATTTTAATTGCCGCGTTTTTATTATCTGTAGCACGGCACATACATAGGCCCGAATATAACACAGTTAGGCTCGAAAATGTTTTTGGTGAAAGGCTAACCAGACGATTTCCCAGTCGACTTTAGAAGCTATGTCCTGCTATGTAGGTGAAAAACCCGGCTACTGCATAAGGGTTGAAACTAGGTCTTGCAATTGTAACCAACTCAAGAGTAGAAAAGTATTTCAGTTTCCCTATACTGTCGTAATATGTTTCTTTTTAGTTTGGTACACCCTGCCCCCTATACTGAATTTGCAATTTTCTATTTCTACCTTGAGGTTATCTGGAAGAAATCGCTTTTTAGCGATAAGACCGCCTATTGTATAACATTATGTACAAATGTCTTATTCTGTTGTGTCCTTGCTATGGTGTACAATAAAGTGTATTATTATTATTATCTTTGATACTGTTATGGGAACAGTTACACTTGTAAGAGGTACTTACTACTCGAAAATAGCAATACATTCTGTATCTGTGCTGTGTATCTGTACGAGACTAATCCTACTAATATTATAAATGTGAAAGTTTGTGTATTTGTTTGTTTGTTACTCCTTCACGCAAAAACTACTGAACCGATTTTCATGAAATTTGGCACACACATAGAGGGCAACTTAGATTAACATATAGGATATTTTTTATCCCGGAATTCCCACGGGATCAGGATTCACGCGGAAAAAACTCCAATACGCGAAGTCGCGGGCTTAGATTTTTATGGGACTTTCACTGGGGTTAGAGAAGGTTCTAGAGCAACACATAGGCTACTTATTATCCCGGAATTCCAGCGGGATCAGGATTCACGCGGGAAAAACTCCAATGCGCCACGTCGCGTCGCGAGCTTAGATTTTTATGGGACTTTCATTGGGAGATAGAGGAAGTTGTGAAGTAACATAATATATAGGTTACTTTTTATCCCGGAATTCCCACAGGATCAGGATTCACGCAGGAAAAACTCCTATGCGCAAAAGCGCGGGCTTAAATTTTTATGCGACTTTCACTAAGAAATAGAGGAGGTTCTGGAACAACACATAGGCTACTTATTATATCAAAATTCCGGCGGGATCAGGATTCACGCGGGAAAAACTCTTATGTGTGAAGTAGCGGACTTAGATTTTATGGGACTTTCATTAGGAGATAGAAGAGGTTCTAGAGCAACACATATGCTACTTATTATCCCGGAATTCCGGCGGGATCAGGATTCACGCGGGAAAAACTCCTATGTGCGAACGCGCGGGCTTAAATTTTTATGCTACTTTTATTGCGAGGTAGAGGAGGTTCTGGAGCAATGTATTAGGCTACTTTTTCTTCCGGACTTCCCGTGGGATCATGATTCACACGGGAAAATCGCCTATGCGCCAAGTCGCAGGCTAACATTTTTATGGGACTTTCACTTGGAGATAGAGGAAGTTGTATGCTTATATGTTATTTTATCCCGGAATTCCCGCGAGATCAGGATTCACGAGGTTCAGGATTCACGCGGTAAAAACTCATCCCCGGGAACGAGGTCGTGGGTTCAGATGTTTATGGGATTTCAGAGGGACGTAGAGGAGGTTATGGAGCATTATATAAGCTACTTTTTGTTCTGGACCGCCCGCGGGATCGAGATTTACGCGGGAAAACTCCCTTGCACGAATGAAGTCGCGGGCTCATTAATATCTATATATCGGGATATCTACATATCGGGAATCGAACCGGCTCTATTTCTCATGACCAACTTTAAGTTGTTTTCTCGAGGGTCAGCATCACTTCTGGTCTTTATGTCTTGGCACCCGAATGAAAAACTGCCAATATAGTTTAAAAATATATATTTTTTAATTATCGTGGTTAAACTTATGCCTAAAGTTTGGAATTAAAAAACTCAACGTTTATATCTTAAAGTCTTTTTATCGATTTTCTCAAGATCTAGGTAGATACATAACGGATTTTTGTGCGGTATGACTAAAAAATCAACTGTTCTTAATTTGTGTGGAGCAATATATTTTATATGCCACTATTTATCTTAGAATTCTCGCGGGGTCGGGATTCACGCAGGAAAAACTTTGTGACAACTGAGTTCCACGCGGGCGGAGCCGCGGGCAACAGCTAGTAGCTAATAGGACTAACTATCACTAACCACCCCAGTCCGATTTAAGTCTTATTCTGGGTCGATAATACTCACATTCGTAATTATCATGGGAGGTAATGGACGCATACTCATTTACTATCTCAAAACGAAGTAAAAATTAATTATAAAATAAGTGATCAAATGCATTGCTTTTACTTTTACCCCAGACCGCAGATTTGCATATCGGTACAAAATAACAAACGTAATTAGAAAGAGCGAAACCGCATGATGTTTGCGCGTTGGCCCGTCCGCAGCGGCGACTATTGTAAATTCCGTATTCAAATTTAAATCAACCGTTTAGAACACATTGCTGGTTTTACATTTATGGGCGTGCCATTTAATAAAATGAAAAGACCATTGATAGTCGCAGTTTTGAACAATATTTCATACGGCGACTTTATAGTCGCTACGTTGTTGTATTGTCAATGTTGTAGAATTTCACGGAAGATTTATAAAAACTTAGACGGAATTTTGGTACCGAATGACTTTGGTACCACAGGATAGAAATGAAAAGTTATATGATTTGTCGCATCGAGGCTTTCGAGCGGCATGAAAACTTCCGATACTTGGGCCACTAACCCCTCCACCAAATCGCACTAGAATAGAGTGTTGGAATATGTAGTTAGCACTAGCCCTCCATGACGAGGAAACCCAAGCTCAGTAGTGGGCAATTAATGTGTTCCATTCAAAATGTAGTACGTTGTTCGTATTGCTGAACCCGTTATCGCAATTGGAAACTGGGCCCATACTCTCATTGTGCTGTCAAACAGTAAACCGGTCTGTTTGTGCGTCAATGTCGCTGTAACACCGTCCAAACGAGCCGTCACACTGACCGCTTCGTGAAATTGCAAAAGGTATTTTGTTCCGTTTTTTTGCTTTTAACTGATGTACTGCGTAGTGTATAACAGGATTGATTCAGGTGAGTGGGTTCGAATTCGTTCTTAGTTTTCAAATAACTTTGAATTGTAATTCGAAATTTGAGTTCGGACGAAAGAAAGTATTGAGAAGAGACTATTGGCAAAAATTTATAATGGGTATTAATCATAATAATTATTTGTTTAAAATCATAATAACTATTAAACTTGTATGTGTTGAGGCGAATCAATTTTTATTATTCCGGATACAGGTAAAAAGTGGTTAAAAATAGGAAAGTGGACTGTATTTTTATGTGTTACTTAATTATGTGGCGTGTGCTTTTACGAGTAATACCTACAAAACAATTGATTAATGCACACATCAAAAAAGGAATCCACCAACCTTAGTCCCGTTGCGTGGCGTCTGTCGATATGGTGGCAAGATGGTTTGATGGATGCTTCTATATTCTACGTGTACACCAGTTTCCCTCAACTACACAGTAGTCACATTACATTCACGCATTTTTTACACCTGAAACTATTAAATAACTAAGGACTCAAGTCTGCTAAGTCAAAAGAGTTTTGTATGCCAAGGGTCCCTAAACTTGTTTCTTTACCATCCTTAGGTTGGAATTAGTCCACATAAAATAAATATTATCACCAAACATGTTAAACAAATAATAAACATGTACACCATCAACACCAAAACTTTATGTAACATGTTTTTGACAAATGATAAAACTATTAACCCAACATTGACAGCCCTGATAAAATTCCAGTGAAAATCGAGATGGAAATTTAAAAGCCATTTCATTTCCGTGTTTGGATAAAACAAAGGTACTCTGTGTTGTCAAATTATTAAATTTATGGCCGCGGTTGAGTGTGCTTAATGAGCTTGTATAGATGACACCTGCGAAAGGTAGACCGCAACATATAACTGAACGAAATATTTGTGAAACGGAATTATTTATACTGCCTTCTGTTTATGTCATCCTTTTTATATTAATAGCCATTAAATAAGCAAAGGATTCATCTCATTCTATGTGATTGTCACCCATTGACATCATAAATACTTAAAGTATCAGCCTATCCCTTTGCTGGCCGAGTGAGAAAAAAATGATTCAAGGTCCAAGCCAAAATGCGACGAATCACTTGACGGCTGACTTAGAACGAGAGTCACGGAAAGATAATATTGATGACTTAATGACAAAATCTAATTTAATAGATGGCTCAGAGTTCAAACTCTTATATCTAAGAATCGTGAGTACCCGTAACAGTTAAAACAGAAGTAGGTAAACTTCATAAACAATTAATGATATCGGCACAATACTTCAAATGGTATATGAAACAAAGATTTCAACACATAAAAGAACAACCCCTATCGGGCCAGCTAGTATTCATAAGCCGTGCGTCAAAACAAAGTTACATTATTAATGAAGTGAACTCATCCGATGCTATGCGGCACACCACGTGATTCCCAGTGAATTATGGCCCTCGTGAAAAATTTAAAATCATTTAACACCACATCCAATTAATTCATCGGACCAATGAAATCCCGGTACAGTAAAGATAAATTAATTTGATTATAACGTATTCGAATTAATAATGGCCAGCACGTATATAAATAATTGGAAAAAATAAATGTTTGGAATGCTTCGTGTTTTTTAGGGTTGATGTGGAAAACAGTGATAGATAGATAAGTGGTTTTAACGTGAAACTTCCGAAAAGGGGGAAGAAGGAGAAAATGCATTTAATATACTTATCCCTTGCATTGGTGTAAGAAAACGTTGTGAAAAAACGTGCACATCTGAGAGTTTACCTCAGACTTTACGTTTGAGAACATCATGAAGGCATGTTCTCAAAGGTAAAGCCTTCCAATCTGCACCGGACCAGTGTGATGGACTTTGGCCTGGAAAATTCACGGTTCGAGAAGAGACACAAGACCAGATATGGGACTGCTAAAGGTTGTAATTAGATAGTGATGTTCAATTAGATATTGATAGTGAGGTTCAATGATATATCAGCACGTTTACAATGTGAAAAGAATTCGACACCTAGACGACTAGAGAGTGAAAAATTTTGCAAAAAAAATCACTTAAAAAACCGACTTACCTCCATAATTTTTTTCATTCTTGAATATTAATTCAAGAATGAAAAAAATATATTTCATGCTTATGCTGCTGTATTAAAATTGCTATATTAACGTACGTAACGTACGTATACGTGAAAAGAATAGAGAGTTTGAAAATAACTTTATGTTCTGTAAGCATAATGGACGCAACCTCAAAAATATTTCGTACCTACTCATTTTACTCATTTCGGTTAGGTTTTAACATATACATCATGTTCTAACACTTACCACGGAATTTTGGGAACATTTTTCACATGATTAAAAAAGAAATTATAAAAAGAGTTCCTAAATTTTCAGCAAGTATAGTGCTTTTTAATTACATTTGCATTTAAATAAGTGATTTATTTTTTGTAGAGGATGACCTTAAAATTGTCTAAAACCTAATTGATCTCTTATAATCTTACTCACTTTTACTATTTTTGGGAACAACAATCTACATACACTTATATTTAGGTAGGTACCTACATTATATAAATCTCGGCTCTGATTAAACAAGGATTTTTGACAATATTCTCCTTAAAACTGTTTAAATATAAAATCGGTTTTACTATATCTACTTCGTACAATAGACACATAGTCAAAGTTGCAACCGCTTAAAAACTGTCACGAAAGGGAAAATCGTTGCAAACGAAAAAATAAATTGTGTGACACTTTTGCATAAAATATAACATTAAAATGCGCAATGTATGACTTTCTCTATATTGCGGTTATAAACTTTAAACGAATTTAGGGTTTTGTGAACGCATTTTGCACCAATAGTGCAAACTAACGTATCGTGGCCATTCTAGGGTTCACGTTTATTTATTTAAGCCTTAATACAACTCTCTTGAAAAGAAATTCACGGGTTTGAAATCCGGCCGGTACAGATGTGTTTGCATGCTTAAAAGTCTTTTGTATTAGTTTTTAAGGTTCCATACCTGGATAAGAAAAACGGAACGCGTGGAGGTATCAAGCAGATAATATATATCAAATACTTAGGTCTACTATCCCTTGAAGCTGTGAAAAAATCAAACTTCTATTTCCATAGCTATGACTCGATTGACATGGTGGGTGAACTTTTATATTATACACCTACAGGTTTGTACGGAACCCTTGGTGCGCGAGTCCGACTCACTCTTGGCCGGTTTTTTATTTATTGGAAAATAGATATAGTTCACTCTGGTTCCATACCAATTTAATTGACATCTGACTGTGAGTTTTTGAGTTGTCTCAACTTATACATTTTGAAGTCGCTTATTTTTTGTTAAAAACTTAGTTATCTCAAGTACACTTTATGAACTCTCCCCGTATTCTGTGAAAAATGCTGATGAATGATAATATTATTTTTCTTGTAGGTAGCATTGCCTAATCTGCGACGTAAATTCCCAATATAAACTGACATTCGACTTCAGTTTTCGAAAAGAGAACGTTGCTTACGAAGCTTCTAGGGTAGTTGCCACAAGTGCTCTCCGAAGTCTAGGTGCAAACCGCAAGGCTACTCCGACGTCTCCGTCGGGTCTTTGCACAATTCACGTACCACGTTACATACTGCAGTCTATTTATGCAGACATCGAAATACTGCAGTGGATCTGCATATGTCCCGAGCGTAAAAACGTACGCTAACTAAATAATTGAACCGGTTAAATGGTTTTACTGCGTCAAAGTGTTATGGCACAGTTGTAGCAAGCAGTCAAAAGTTACTTTGTGAGTAGTATCAAAATACCAAGCAGAAAGGCACTAGAGGAATATGTTTGTTGTTTTACATCGAATGAATAACTCTCATATGAACATGAAGACTTTAAAATCATCATTTACCTGCTGTTTTTTATGGAGCAGGATTTTTTTTGTTTGATTTTTATTTGTTTGTTACCTTATAACTTTTTATTGCCTGTACCGATTTTGTTAATGTTCTTTATGTCCTAAAAATGACGCTTAACGTGAGGTCCCATTTTTGAGAGATATCTGCCGAGTTGATTTTAAATTATCTCTAATAATGCTTATTTAATTCAGATACGCATTATTAGGATAACCTTAGTCAGTTTTCTGTATAGTTATTATAACAGTAACAGTCTTAAGTTCCACCTGTAACAATATGGTTCAAAACATTAAGGAGTAGTTAGCAGCGCTTGTTCGCCGATTCGTAGTTCATAAAGTTACTTAGTACTAGATAACCTTTCAGTCCAGAGAAGTTTCAATGTCTAAAGTTACGCTGTCGCTTCCTCGAATTGGTTGCTAGGATAACCCTGTTCTTGAATGTTGTCGTTGC
This sequence comes from Hesperia comma, assembly GCA_905404135.1. Taxonomy (NCBI): domain Eukaryota; kingdom Metazoa; phylum Arthropoda; class Insecta; order Lepidoptera; family Hesperiidae; genus Hesperia; species Hesperia comma. The sequence goes on from FR990031.1 coordinate 4,783,057, forward strand.
GGGAATTCAATATAATACAGCATACATGACTAACCAACGATAGGAAAGCAGTGAATTCACGCTTATCAGCTCTTTAATTAATACTAGCTACCCGCCCCGGCTTCGCACGGGTGCAAGTTAGATTTACCATAGCAGCGCCATCTATTGATTACTTACTCAACCCAGTCGAAAGGTATCGACATCTGTTACATATAATTGTGGCGCTAGGTGTCTGTTCATCTGTGAATAAGACTGCCATGTCAATTGTCATTACTTGCAAAACTTACTGTCAAATAATAAGAGACAAATAATTAGAAATAAATTAAAATTGCGACTATAATTTGAGATTTAAAGTATCCTATCTCTCAAGTTGGATTGAACTGCACATGGTGTGCGAATTTTATTATAATCGGTTAAGTGGTTTAACGGTTAAGTGGGTAACATTGTGACACGAGATTTATATATATTAAGATTAGTAACGTCGAGTAAATTATATGTGAGCAGTGGGAACTTCTTCGAAAACCCATTACTGATCTGCTTCTCAGATCTCCTCTGACCGTGAGCAGTTGAGATCATTCTACCAATGCTTGCCAAAATCGCAAGTGATAATTAAATAAGTAATACGCATATGTTTTTTAATTAGACTATACAAGACGTCACAGAACAAGAGCTAATTTCTATTAAGCGTATAATAAAGAAAAACACATTTTGTGAACGAAATTTGTCAAAATATTCCATAGACGTAAAAAAAGGCTTCTGGTGAGCGTGCCCAATATCAGATTGGACGAGAAGGTACGGTTGTATGTAGCACAAGAGCAATTTGACCAGCAAAGTTGATTGCTGTCATAGAAACAACCGACACGCAATACGAAACAAAAGAATGTCCTCTTTTTAATGTCACTGGCTTTGGTTGTTTCTTTTCTCAAGTGATAGATGACATCTAAAACATGATACGTCTTGTACTCTTCTACGGCTTTAAACTAAAAACACAATGCAGTTGAATCGATTTTTAAAATAACAGACTTAAGCTCAGTATAAACACTATCTCTAAAGACATCAACCAAATATTAAACAGATTAATAAGCTCGAAATTTCTAATTGGGAAACAAAACGCCCTTAATACTGCTTGGCAGTCTGTTTCCATTTGTTCATCTCATCAAGGAAAAGATCAATTAGGGAGATTAGTTATCTCTTTTAAAGATTACGTCATAGCCAAGTAGAGGGGTAAGGCTGGGGGTGGTGTCGAAATCGCACAATATCTGCCGGCTTTGCCGCGCTAACTGGAGACGCCATTTTGAAATTACTTGAGTAGGTATAACAATAAAGACACTGAGCTGTTTTAGCGTATTTTCATAATTTCATATAATTTTTTGAATTGTTGCTAGTTCATTGTTTGCCTCTGTCCACAAAAAGTGAGCAGCGTGGTGGAGTATGCTCTAGGTCTCCTCAATAATAAGGACAGACCCGTGCGTGATAGTGGGTGGCAGCCATTGTTTGTCAACTAATAATACAACTTAAATGTTACTTGCAAAACCATGATATATTTTTCTTTCTTTCATGTTTTCGATAGAACAAAACAAAAACAAATTTTGTTACCAATTAAGGAATTTAAAAATATTTTATTACTGTACTTAATAACGCCTAACCATTAGCCATTATGTACTTTATTCTGACAACCCTACCAATAAGTAAAGTCGCGGTAAACAAAGAGCGATAAATGCGTCTCAATAAAAGTATGGCAGCGGAAGTCGCCCGCTCCGTCTGTGTTTACCCGCATTACAAACAGTGTGTACGCAAACCTAGATGTATAACCAAATGAAAGAGGAAACAGATTGCGGCCACAGTTTTTGTAGTTTCTGACAGTTGGTGGAATAACTTTTGCTCCGAGTCTTTTGTATAAGTTTAAATTAACTGAAATGAAGACAATGTGTACTGAGCAGAGATAGCCGAGTGATATCAACTTTGGACTGCCGGATCGAGGGTCTAAGGCTCCAAGGCAGGTGGAACCCTGGAACCTTCACACTGTGGAAGGACCCGAGCCCAAAAGTGGGAGAATTTATGGTAAGAAAATGATTACAAAGTCTATAGGTACATACCTAATATACATCCGTGAACAAGAAACTTTGTAACTCATTTTGTGAAAATTACGATGAACGTTAAGTTAAAGCTTAGTTTGAAAAAGAGTTCGACCGTGAAACGTTTATTTACATGTTACGATAGCATTAAAGTGGATTTTCAAAAGTAATGACTGAATGAACAGTATTTGGTTAGCAACGCATCGGTGATTCGTTCATTGGTGTGATGGTGACCACCTAACTTACTAACATACCTTCATGTGGCTATTACTTCCAGTTTAAGATTCTGTAGCCAAAAGTTGTCAAATAAACATTTTATTATGGATCGATCCAGATATTTTATTACCTTCGAAACCATGATATAGAATAAAAGGTCACATCTCTAAAGTAAATAAAGCTCAATTTCTGAACAGTTCAATTTACTGAGCGCACCACATTCAGAGCATCTGACGATAATGCCCGAGTATTTCCATTGTTGGAGGGTACTTAAAACTTTTCCGCTGTTGTTTCAAGATGACAGACGTTAATCCAATTGTAGACCAACTATTACCTGCAAGTTGGCTCGAGTTGCCAGCATCGAGTCAGTTTAGACTCTATTTAAAACTCCTCTTACTTTTAGGGAGAGAGTAATGAGTCTTTTTTATTTTTGTTTGTGAAGAGGTTGGTTATCTTATATATAAAAATAAGTCGGGTTTTCCTTCCTGATTCAATAACTCCAGAACGCACAAACCGATTTCCACGGTTTTGCATTCGTTGGAAAGGTCTCGAGCTCCGTGAGGTTTGTAGCAAACAAAATTCGGGAAATTTTCAACAGAAAAGGAGGAAAACAGGGAAAATCATTGTAAACCAAACAATTTAAGTAGGTGTTGTACATATGTAATTTGGTAGGATTGTCATATGGTTGCCTTGGATACCACGTTGTTACCTTCTACTGTCTAATAAAATATTATGCTGTGTAAATCTCTGTTTTTCTATCAGGTTATGGGCCCAGATACCCCAGGAGGTATTCCACACTTCCCAGTTATTAACCAAGATTAATAGAAAGAATTGTACGTATTAAATTTTATTTTTAAAACGAGATGCAGAACAAAAGGAATGTTCGATCGCCATCGGCGATGCCGGCATCATTGTTGATTGTTGTCTACTTTAGTACATAGTATCTCAATGGTTGTCTACAGCTTCGAGTTCTGGAATAACTGTCAATTTTGAGAAGCTTAGTGGTATATCCAATTACGGCAATTGGAAGTTTTTGATGCGGATGTATTTGATACATGAGGACTTATGGGACTGCATCGTTGAGGCTGAGTCGGGTGTCCCTAGGGACAATGACGAACGCAAGCAACGACGGGCTCTTGCCAAAATATGTTTGATGGTGCAGCCATCGTCGTTTTCGCATGTACGAAATGCTACCATTGGCTTTGAGGCTTGGAATAATTTAAAAATGGCCTATGAAGACAAAGGACTGTGTAGACGTCTTGGATTGAAGTTAGAACAATTTAATGATATGGAAGCGTATCTCTTAAGGATCACGGAGTTAGATCAACAACCACGAGATATTAATGCTCCATTAGATGATGATTTCCTGTCAGTGTTGTTACTGAGCGGTCTATCATCAGATTATGACCCGCTTATCCTGACATTGGAAAATTCTAATATTAAATTATGCAACGAGACAGTAAAGAGCAAACTATTACAAGAAGAATTGCGTAGAGGCTTTGATAAGAGCGAAGAAGGCGCAATGTTTGCAAAATGAAATGCAAAAACAGCGAATAAACCTTTTATGAAAGGCAAATGCTTCATATGTAAGAAACAGGATCATTATGCAAAGAACTGTCCGACAAAAACCAACAAAAATGGAAAAGGAGGAGAAACAAGTGAAAATACGTGGAGAGGAACATTTATCGGCACTAGCTATAGATGTAAATTCGAATGCCTGGATTCCGGCGCAACTTGCCACATGACGAACAACAAAGCTTTATTGCAAAATTATGTTGTGGATACTCCGCGGTTGGTGACAGTGGCTAATAGAGAAAAGATGCATAGCGAAGTACATGGTGAAGAAGAGCTGTTGTTAAAAGGGCACACTAAGACTACAAAATTAACAGAAGTTATTTACGTGCCGGGTTTGTCAACGAATTTGTTATCGGTTGGAAAGATGACTTCAAAAGGGCTTGAGGTACATTATAATGAAACTAAATGTAATATTTGTTGGGGAAAAGTTCCAAAGTAAATTCAAATGTAAAAGGGTCAGGTACTTCGATATAAAGAACCAATATGTGAGACGGGTTGTAGAAGATACTGATTAATTATATAAGAGTATCTGTCCGATTTGGTTTACAAATTGTTTAGTTTAAGGGCAGGTGTTAGAAATATATAAACCGAACAATTTGTAAGTGTATTGTACATACGTAATTTGGTTGCATTGGCGTATTGGTTACCTAGGATATTATGTTGTTATGTTACGTTTTACTCTCTAATAAATTATTTTTCCTATGCTGTTTTGATCTCTGTTTTTTCTATCACCTTTTCAAATATAAAACAAAAAAAATTTCTTTAATCCCCAAACGAAATGTTACAAAAAACGAAGCCATCTGGTGGCGAAACGGAGTTCGCCGGGTTTGCTAGTATTAAAATAATTTTCAATGATAAAATGAAAAGCGATGATAGTATAATCATTGTGATCGTCGATCCCTGATCTGATTGCTATTTGAAGGTGTCTGGGTTCCAGCGAGGCGGAACCAAAAATGAGAATATTTGCATTGGCGAAAAAATTTCATGTGCGTCCTATTTTTTTGAAAGAAAGAAAGAAAGAAAGAAAGAAACATTTATTCCATCATCATTAACACCTCAACAAAAGCAGCAGAAGATAATTATAGAGAGGTAAAAGTAAATTGCTTAAATACGAATTTGCAGAAGTGCCAACGTGACAGAATAGGGACGTACTCAGATTATGGCTGCGTATAAACGCGACCTCTGATTTTTCAGTACGCCCTTCACTCGCGCGTAGATCGGTAAGCGGCGCTGCGGCGCAACACGTGCTGGCCAATAAAGTATAAAGACCGTCTGCAATTTCGAATTTCATTAGAATTTTTAACTTAATACAGTACCAATTGAATATGAAGATAAATATATAGTACAACGTCATTAATAACTAGAAGAACATACAAGAACAAATGGTTATCAAGTTCAAACCAATACCCTATACTTAGGTACCTATATATATTTGTGATATCAGGCCCAAGTTAAGGAAATAACAATACTGGTGCGAAAAAAAAAATACGGACAATAAAACTATACCTGCCACACAGGACGGCTGTACCCAATTAAGTAAGTGATTAAGTTATGTTATTATTAATATTAATAAAAAAATATGCGTATGCGTGTGCGTGTGGTGTGTGTGTGTGTGTGTGTGTGTGTGTGTGTGTGTGTGTGTGTGTGTGTGTGTAGTGTTTGTGTGTGTGTGTGTGTGTGTGTGTGGATGTGTGCGTGGGAAAGTGTGTATTAAAGTGTTTTTTGCTGTTTTATAAGATATTTTTTGTAATTGAATTTAAAGGCGTTTACCGTTTTCAGGCTGCGGATTGGTGGGGGCAGGTTGTTCCAACATTTGGTGGCGTTATACTTGAAACTGCCACGGAATGCTGCAGTGCTGTATCTGGGGTATATTAATTTGAAAGAAGAGGATCTGGTCGGGTGCAAAACGTTGAAACATTTGGACCATTTCAATTTATTATATAAATATGATGGACATTTATCTATGACAATACCGAACAATAATGACGCAAAATGTAACTGTCGACGCCCACTCATTTTTAGAATATTAGCATCATTTATATAAGGGGTAACATGAGCTCTGGGTGGTATGTCAAAGGCGAATCTTGCACATGCATTCTGTACTCGTTGAATCAGGTTTTGTGAACGCGCTAGGAGCCTAGGACCTATGACAGTGTCCGCATAGTTTAGTTTAGATAGCACAATACTTTCAGTTAAATAGATGCGTAATCGAATATCTATGAAGTTCCTTATTTTGTATAGGATTCTAAGACGATAGAAACAGTTGCGAACGATATTATTGACATGAGTTTCGAATCGCAACGATTCGTCCATTACGACACCTAGATTTCGGGCTTCTGATACTCTCTCAATCGCTTCTCCATTTACAAATACGCACGGTGATTGAACAGAAATTTTATTTACAAGTTTTCGAGTGCCTAATATCATGAACTTAGATTTAAGTGGATTTAATACTAGAGTGTTTTTCTCTGACCATTCGCAAATACGGTGCAAGTCGGAATTTAGTTTTTCAAGGGCAGCCTTAGTCTCCGAAGGTTTGAAAGAAATATAAAGTTGAATATCGTCGGCGTACAGGTGGTATTTACAGTATCTGATCTGCTTTATTACATCCGCGATATATATTACAAATAGCAACGGGCCAAGTATTGACCCCTGTGCAACACCTCGTGTAACAGATTTGCTATATGAAAATTTAGTTCCATTGCCCTGATCTAGAACAACAGCTTGGGAGCGGCTCCGAAAATAGGTATCAAACCATTTTACAGCTTCGATTTCTAACCCGTAATAAGACAACTTCGACAGTAGTAGAGGTACATTTACCGAATCAAATGCTCGAGTATAATCTAGCATAACTAAAATTGTGCCCTCCCCCATATCTTGGGCTGTTAATATATCATCCACTACGTCCATCAAGGCAGTGGACGTACTGCGTTTTTGTCTGAACCCAGACTGATTATCAGGAAGAATGTTATTTAATTCAAGAAAGTGCTTCAGTTGGGTACAGGCAATCTTTTCTAAAATCTTGGAGGTGTTCGGCAATATGCTAATTGGTCTCAAGTCCTTGAAATCCATGGGGTTGTTCTTTTTGGGTATGGGTTTAACTAGAGCCTGTTGCCAGAGAGAAGGAAACGTACTTGTTTTAAAAGAGACGTTTACCAGGGCAGTCAGGACACTTAGCGTATTAGGCAATGTCAATAAAAGCATTTCTAGTGAGATTCCGTCAGCTCCAATAGCATTTGAGTGCAAGGATTTTACAGTTTTGCTTACTTCCGCTTCGGTCACCTCCTGGAATTTAAACAATGCTGTACCATGCCTATTGTATTCATAGAATGTAATTGTAGATAAGGAGACGTCACTATTACCAGGAATATTTAAGAAATGGTTATTAATAAGATCTGGGTCACAGAGCCCTGGAGGAAGAGAAATATTTGTGTTAGCTTTTAGAGTGATATGCTTCTTGAGATGCTTCCACATGATGTCAGGTTTATTAATATTTGAAGCAACGTAAAATTTAAAATACGCCTTTTTTTCCGTGCATAATGCAGTACCAACTAACGTTTTAAGTTCTTTGTAAAATTTAACGTGTCCATCAAGCTTAGTTTTACGTGCTCGCAAATGGGCCTCGTTACGCTTTTGCATCATTTGTCTAATGTTATAAGTTACCCAGGGGTGCTGATTATCTTTTATGCGTATAGTTTTTGTAGGAGCGTGGAGGTCAAAAAGTTGAATAATGTTAGCAGAGAAGTGATATGTCATATCGTTTACGTCAGATAAACACTGAATACCTGTCCAGTCTATGGTACAAAGATCATCACGAAATAGGTTAATATTTATGTCTTTTATTGGTCTATATGTCAATATCTTGGGTGGGATGCGATTTCGAGTGGCATTAAGTTGGCAGGAAACAATTGCATGACTACTTAATTCTTGTATGTGGTTTACCTTGACATTCTTAACAGGTGAGTCCGAGCAGATTAAATCTAAGAGAGTTTGACTATGGTCGGTAAAGTGAGTAGGCTCGGCCACGTATTGCTTTAGCTTATTCAGTCTGAGGAATTCACAAATAGTCTTAGTATTAAAGTGCTGCTGATTCAACATATAGACATTAAAGTCACCCAATAATAATGTGTTATGATGCCATTCGAATGAAGAGAGAGAATCAGTAAGCCCGTCAATGAAATTCTGTAAGTGTAGCCAAGGCGGCCGATATGCCGTCCCTAGTAACAGGGTTTTCCCACTACACGAGATACTAAGCCACATCTGTTCAACGAGTTCAGAAACCGGGTGAGGTAGCACTCGGAGACGTATACCCTTACGAATATAAAATCCTACACCACCTCCCAGTCCTCTCTTAACCGCAGCTGGGCGAGGTCGATGTATTAACTTATACCCGGGTACTGAAGGTGCACGTCCCTCCTCCCCCTCCCTTAGCCATGTCTCATTAATGGCCATAATATCAGGAGCATGGTCTAGCATAACTGCAATAAATTCTTCGTGCTTTGTTCCTAACGAGCCTGGATTCAACAGACTAACTTTGATTTTATTCGACTTAACCATTAAAGTAGTATGTTGAAACAGCACATGTTGTTAGTTGTAATAGGATATTTAATTGTAATAAAATTATAAGATAATGCATAATGGTGTTTAAATTTCAATTTAATATAATAGTATATATAGCAAACTTTATTGGAATTACTACTCATATTGGGGGCAAAAATCAGGGAAATAAAAATAGATGAAATAAAAATAGATTTAATAATAATAAAATAAAAAATAAAATTTGCAAAAAATATTAACAACTTCACATTATCTTGCAATATATCGTGAATCACGATAAAATTAACAATAAAATTTGCAAAAAAATATTAATAAGTATATAATATAATGTTTAATTTCATCATTTAAAATAATATAATTTATATAATAAAAATCCATCAATTCAAATAACAGCAATAAAAGTTTAAAACACTTGACATAATAATTGTAATATAGTGTAAAAACAAACCTGCTCCCGAATGACTCAGTCAACCCCATATATAAACAACGCCAAAATGTAAAGTGTAAGAGTTGTGTGTGTGTAGAAGTGTAAAAAGTTGTGTAAAACTGTAAAATGTTAATAATATTATGACAATTAAGCCTATCACCAACAATTTTCTTAAAAACTACTAATAAAAGGGTAAAAAAATTTAAATAAAGGATTGAAACATTAAAATAACTTATGAGACTACTTGTTGCCATTAACAATAGTACGGTTAACATCAGCGTCCGAACGTATACGAAATGCAGATGAGGTATCATCCTTCCTGGCGTAAATCCGACCATCATGCGTCCATACATATTTCCAGCCCTGGCTGCGTGCTTCCATTCGCGCCCGGTAAAAAAGCTGGCGATTATGGTAAGTCAGTCGCTCGTTTATATAAATGCGTCGAGGCGGGGTTGTGTCCAGAATACCCGTGGTGTCAACACCGCGACGGGAGCGCGCGGCACGAAGTAACTCCTGTTTTATCGCACGACGAGCTAACTTTACGACGACTGTCCGGGGACGGAGGCCAGTGCTCTCGCTTTGACTACCTTCAGGGATACGACGCTTGCCTCTTCGTTCAGCGCTCACAATATCCCGCACATCAATGTTAACACCGACTTTTTGGGAGACTTGCGTGATTAAATGCACCAGATTTTCACCGGGACGTTCATCTAAGCCTGTTACTTCGATGTCGGTTTGGTAAAGTTCCTGGTCGCGATCATTTAAGTGACTTTCTATTTTCGTAGCTAAGTCGACTCCTGCATACTTGCCAATTTTATTCTCAGCCTCAGAAAGCCGCTTCCCAATGCTGTTGTAATTATCCTCCACTACATTCAGTCGATTGTTACATTCAACGACAGAGGAGTTTAATTTAGTAACCTCCTGTCTAAATGCAGCCACCTCCTGCCTGTAGGCTGACATCTCTTGTATAATAGTTGTCAGCTGAGAACGAATGATAACAATTTCCTCAGTTATATTAACGTTATTGCTAACGGACACAGTGTTGGAGCTGGCATCAACAAGCGCATCCCCAAAGTCATTATCCGTACTTCCAGAACTACAGGATTGTGGCGTTACGTTTTTGGTAGGAACAACAGTTTTGCTTTTACACCCTAAACAGTGCCATCTAGCGGGCAGACGTGCATCTGGGCTTATATTTACACACTGACGATGATAAATTGATCTACAGGAACAACACTTGACGCCATCTGTCGTGAACTTGCCGCAGGAAGAACATTTAGCAACCATTGTATCTGATGTTAGATGTAAGGTATCACTAGATGGCGTTATAAATTATCTGGCACCAAACGAGATTTTTTTGGATAACAATAAAAATTTTATAATTATCTATAGTAACTAGCAAAATCACTGTTATTTCTTTAAGCACTGTTTACCACACTATATATTTAACTGCAGAGGTGTTTTTAAAGTCAAGTTCTACTTATCAAAACACAATCCGCTGACAGAAAAACAGCTGTTTCACTGACAAATTTTCTCACAGTAATTGCAACCAAACTGGATAAGTTTCACTTGTATTATCACGCACAACTGTACTGTCCTTGGTTTAGAAGAATTTAAACAGGTATATATGAATGAATACTCAAAAAAATACAAAATAAAACGAATTAATTTGCAGAGGACATTGCCACTGGCCGAACTACCCGCGAGTAAGTCCTGTTTTTGAGTATAGAAAGTGAAAAACTGGTTAACTTAGCCATTAGGTGTCAGTCTCCACTGCATCTCTGTAGTCTCTATACCTGTAAACAAATAAAAGGAATTGTTAATTCATCTTTTAGTAAATATCTTTTAACAACATCTTTTACTAAATATTTTGAAGAGATATTGTGCTTAATGGGTGCACGCACAAAAAATCCTTTAAATCATTTGAAACTTCGTTTTTATCTACATAACATTGTAAAACCTCAAAGCTTGTTTTGGCAAAAATCTAAGCAATTACAAACGGACTTTTCTTACACAATTTTCCTGTGCTCTTTATCCTGTACTTAGCCCGCATCAGTCTTGTAAATAATATAGTAGTGTCAACATCTACATGCGTGACAAATTGTATACGGTTCCGTCGAGGAAAATATTTTTTTAACGTAACATCTGACAAACGAGGAGACAGGGCACGTCACATTAAGAGAGTAACCGTTGCACATCTGTACCTCCGAATCTTTTGAATTATGTAAAAGAAATGGGATAATTACCCAACCTGCTTAGAGCTTAGCGGTTTGTATTGAATCTAAGTTGGCGCTTCCGTCATCAAATAGCAGTTTTTAAGTATCGATATTTATATTAAACAACGACATAAAAAGAATACTTTGCCACTATCCAATCCAACAATCCACACTGAAGTAACGTGTATGCTCTAGATTTTCACTATAATCCCGTACTCTGCAGTTAAAAGAATGAAGCCATTTATAAAATAGAAACATTTACACAGGCGCATAAAGGTTCGCTACCCCTGGCGCATAGATTTGCGTCGCAGACACTGCTTTGTACGAGTAGTTTTGCGCTGCAGACTCGTGTTCACTCTCTAGTTGTGTCCGCGGTTGCGGTTTGCGGTTTCTAATGCGTATCGCTCGCTACACAGCTCATTTGAATTTACCGTTTTGTACCGCAGGAGATTATCAGCTGCACTGCGCACGTTCGAATTTTGCTTTTAAAATTGGAATTGTTTTTACGATTCGCGGGATTTTAGTGTTGATAGCGGTATGGAATAGTTTTTTGGGTGTTACCAGGATTAGATACGTTCATTTTTATAGATACCTATTTTTTTCACGTGAGAGCTGTTATTTCGTTATTGCTTTTTAATCTGGAGCATACCGCATCGCGATTTAGAATATTGAGACTTATTAAGAAAAGATATCAAAAACATAATAACTAAACTTCTCACATTAATATTCATAAAATAAAGGAAATAAGACACATTAACAACTAAACTGAAACTACCATTAATATCGCAACAGACACGAAGGCACTACATTAAAATTTTAACCTCCTTAACCCTTGACACATTGTGAGAGTCGACAAGTGTCTAACAGTGGAATAGTTTTGATTGTCTGTTCGTTCGGTGTTAACACAAAATTTATATCAATATAGAAGTACCCATTCAACGCTAGCTGACAGTCATCGCCTGACAATTCCTTTGGTTTTAACGATTCCTTACTGTCAGGTCAACCGGTGGGTGTTATTGGATATTTAAAGTTAATTGAATAAAACAATTTGTTTTGTTTTTTAACACATCCCAAGGGATCTTCAAGCATTTGATTTACGGTTTAATACTTTCTAGGAACCCGAAGTGCACTAAAAATTTTACAATAATTCAATATGTCAAAAGCTTACTTCACATTGATACTTACTGTGAACTCAGACCAGTAAACTAAAGACGGAAAGCCGAGAAAAGTCAGCCTAGCCTTGTAATACACTTGACGGCACTCACAACAAAACGAACGTGTTCTAAATAATGAAAAATAAATGAAGCTTTGTGTTCCAAAAAATAAAGTTTAAATTTGTTCTAGTTCAAACAGAGCATTCTATTGGTTTCGATGTGTGCTTTCGGCTGACTTTTGCCGGCTTCACTCGTTTGTTCACGGCGCTCCGTCTATAGTTTATTGGTCAGAGACTGTGAACGTTAACCTTCGTAAACCTTAACCTTAACGTAGTCCTTGCTATAGGTCAATGTAGAATATTAAACAGGTATCAATACATGTAAATACCAAATCTGACACTCCTCACGTGAGCATTATGCTGAAAATGGTACAAAAGTTTCCCTGTCCGTTTCATGTATTAATATAGGTAGGTAAAGATTACCCATACTCAAGTCACCAAGAATATTGATTTGCCACTTCCCGCTAAACACAAACTTATGACGTGTGCACACAGTTCATTTAGCATAAGCAAAATTTTCTTAACGCATTAAAAATTTTCACCTTCAATCTACATACATTGAACGTTCATCAGAGCGGCGGAAAACTGGTATTTGTGTGGGTTGTGATTACAGTGCCTCAAACTTATCTGACCCGGCAAGGGGGGCGTTACTGTCTTTGTCTTGGTCTGACAACAGTATAACATTTTCATTAGTTCCAATTTTGGCCACCGGGCCAGATAAGTTTGTGGCACTGTAAAACGAATTCCATATCGAACATGAGCCGAATCGTAACTTTGGAAGCACTTCATAACATTGTAACTACTAGGTAAATCCCCGATAAGAAATCGATGTTATCAGAAGCACGAAGTGCGAAGCTTAGAAGATATAAGACGCTATAAAACTGGGCTCTGGTGAAGGGATGGCCCAATTTGGCACATTTAACTGCTACCTAGGGACGAGATAGCTCCAAGGGAGTTATTAGTCTTTAAGAAAATTGCGGGCGATTTTTCTTCCTTAAAGTATTTCGCGATTGTATCTCGCGGTTTGAGAAAACGTGCCACCTATTTTATTTCTGTAATTCGAATGCCGCGCCGTCTCGCTAATGAAAGGTTAAAAAATGTAGGCCTTTATACAGTATTATTCGTTGGTGTTTTAAATCTGCAGCATTTATACCCACGTTGTAATTAGTAATGTTTCATTTAACAAGGTTTTAGGTATTAAGTTTCAGCATGGTGTCGTAATCTAGGGAATCTAGGGATTTAAAAGGATTTTTTGGGGGTTTTTTCTTAGTTTTTTTTTTTTTATATTAAAAGCCTACAAACGAATAGACTAGCCTATGGTGTTAAGTGGTCACCTTTGGACATCAGTAATACCAAAGGCAAACTAATAAGGTAAAGGAAAGAAAAACGCTTTTAATTTTATACTACACTAAAAATATATGTCACAGATATATTTTATCACAGATCTATCATTTAAATGCGACCTATCTAAATATGAAGCAGTTTATGATCATTTCCTTTACGTTCTTCCCTTACATTCCAAGGATGTTTCCTAGAACGTACAACCGACTATAACCCCTAAATACACCACCCGATGTCTAATATCTTTACATACCAGCACAGCACTTGTCCTGCAAACGACTGTGTGTTCAACAAGGTAAACACAATATGATCAATTAAAAACGCTCGTTATAGCCCCTGAACAAACAAGCAAGGTGTGCGGAACATGGTATGACTATACACCGCACTACGTCGGTGGGCGTGGCATAAACTGCGCTTCATCGTAGATAGTAGGTAAATCGGTGCAATTATAACATTTATTATAACTTAGTATACACGCTACAATTATGTTTTGCTGTATTTTACAGCATTACGGATAGAACTAGTGAAAATAATACCTAACCACTAGAAGTACTCAAAAACTATTTGTCAGAATATGTCGCTGAAATCTGACATCAATAAATGGCTTTTGATATTAAAAATTACTATTAAAATCGATTCATGCAATAACAAGTTATGAGGTACACATGAAACAAAAAAAATAGTCAAATTCGAACTTCTTCCTTTTTAACTGACTGGTTTTCGAGATGTCTTGATGACTGAATGACCTTTCGCTTTTATATATTTTCCTAGTTATATTATATTAGTACAGTACCTTTATCAACATATGCCTTAAACAATTTCATAACACAATTCTCATACATTGCAGTCAACTACACACATTAATGGAAATAGTTCGCAGACTCGAGTGCACTCTGAGCCCCGACAGACAAAAGTCACTCCAACCCCTTTTCTCTTGGGAGATACATTTTCCAAACGATATAACCAAAACTGAATATTCTAGTCCTAATTTAAAGTTATTTACACTTTGAAAGGCATTACGGGTAATGACAATTTTCATTATAAAAAATGGCGATGAAGTGATTAATTAATTTTATAATGGGACTATTGATATCTGACAAACCAAATTATTTTGCTTATTTAAAGTTACTTTTTTATTTACCTCATTACTTCGTAATGGGTAAATCGATTTGGTTATTTTTTTTTTTTTATTTAAAGGTACGGTTTTTCATTTGCTCCTTTTAAAACTATCCCATTTTAGTGATATCCAGCGGTAGATTTAGAGTGTATTTAATTTAAAGTGTATTTAATTTATGGTCATTATAAATTTTTACCGATGTTCAAATTTTTATGATCTTTTTTATTTCAAAGCTGATGCTTGTCGTTTGCTCCCGTAAAAATTTGAGCTACATATGGCGAGTAGTTTTTGAACTATCTATACTTTTTCGATAATAAAGTCTGTCTTTTTTTAACCGACTTCAAAAAAGAAGGAGGTTCTCAATTCGACCGTATATAAGCTTTTTTTATGTTTGTTCAGCGATTTTTTCGTCGTTTATGGGCCGATTTTGATAATTCTTTTTTGTTGTAAAGTAGATATGCGCAGTGGGGTCTTTTTGAAAGGATCATCAGGATCTGATGATGGCATCTCGGAGAAATCGAGGGCAACTTTCGAAAATTGTATGGAAGACTAGTGTGTTTGTTCATGTTATCATAAATACATTAAAGCGCTACCATTTCAAGAAGGTCTGGAGTCGATCTGATGGAGCCGAAAGACAGTCGTGGGAACTCCTCAACGATTTACTGCAGTTATCTAGTGTTTGGACTTGATTAATTTGTTGTGACGAGAACTTAACACATACATGTTGAATTGAGCGCCATTTGGCGAGTAATTTTTGAGTTATCTCTACTTATCAAGGTTGAAGTCGGTTATTTTTTTTGTAAAAAGCAATTATTGTAAAATGCATAGGTTCCCCAAAACGAAGCGAGGGTTGCTGGTATTAAATAAATGCCATTGAGCTGCTTACTGAACTATTTAACGTTTCTTTAATAAATGAGCCAATTTATCATATTGGTGGCGGATTTATTGGTTCAGTTAATAACGTTTCCAGTTTTAATTCCGTATGGCCACTATTCAAGCTGACGCCTTTTTGTCATTTCAACTGGAAGCCACTGATGCCGAGCAGTTAATCACTGGCTTCGATCTGCACGAGCCATTTTGGGATTGGGAAATCATGATTATAAAATGTACCTACTACATGGAAATGAAAGGTGAAAGCGTACGATAAAACTTTTTATGTTATTTTTAGAAGGTTATGAATAGTGTCTTCGTCGTGGATTCTTGCAACGTCGATGAATTAACTGCTAATTTAATATTTAGTAAATGTTATGTGCGTCAACAACAAGAAATAAAAAATATGGCAGGTTATATTTAGACAAAACAATATATTTTGTGCACACTGAATAAAACAAAAAAATCGTTACATGTTTTTATCAAAATAAATAAATGTTATAAAATAGACGTATTTTCATTTAATTAATGATTTTATTTTATAAATCATCCTTTAATAAAATTACCACACTTCTCCTTCTTGAAATTTATTTCAACTGTCTGTTCCCACTAGTTCTGTTGTCCAAAATAGTTGAACTCCTGGAGAAAAAATCTCACTGGTTTAACGATTGAACTAATGAGTGGAACTAGTGGGAAATTGGGAATCACGTACCGAAACCTCCTAGTTTAATACAAGAAGCTACAGTAACTAATACTGAAAGTAAATCTTTTAGTTGCGAAATAAACAGATAAAACAGAGTCAGCGAGTTGGTTTTCCCGCATTAATAAATTGTAGGCATTGAACAAGTTCAGTGTCACAGCCATTGAAAACAACGAGTGCATGCACGTACTTACTGCAAATTCTATGGGAATTAATGAGACCGGCGGACGTGACCTTGCACATCGCTACACATTATACTGTTTAAGGCTGCGTTTACATCGACACTGTCTTATTTTATTAGTAAACGAAGTGATTTATTCCAAGATTTAATTTGTTCCTGTCATGTGATTCTCTAAAGTCAGCGGTTATAAAAAGATGAAAGCTTTTGAACTTGGAGTGATTTTACAGTAAATAATAAGGCGGTTAGTAATAAATGTGCTGATATGTTGATGAGTTAAGCGATAAATGTTGCTTGTTTTTCTTAGATTCCGACAGGAGCAAACTATGTTAATATAACACAGAGAAAGTACGGATCCTCACATCTCAGGTGCAAACGCAGCCTTAAGGACTGCGCACATTACAACGACTCCACGCCAACGCGGTTACGGAGCAACTCAAATGTAAGCATTCAATTATGATCCTTATATCTTAGGCGTCA